>CM077675.1:77736830-80236830 GCA_039707655.1 Elymus sibiricus
AGATGATTCCGGGAGTTCGGTTTGAGACCGAACTCGTTTGCTATCATGACGTGCATTTATGGCTGATTTGGGCGTCGGCCTTTCATCGTCGTACAGGGATTCCGCTGCCAGGGCTGTTGTATGTTCCTCAGTTCGAAGAGAGCGCTCTGTGTTGCCGTTGACAGTAATGACCCCCCTGGGCCCGGGCATCTTGAGCTTCAGGTATGCGTAGTGGGGGACGGCGTTAAAGCGAGCGAATGCCGTGCGGCCGAGTAGGGCATGATAGCCACTGCGAAACGGGACAATGTCGAAGATCAATTCTTCGCTACGGAAGTTATCGGGCGAGCCGAACAGTACTTCCAGATTCACGGTACCCGAGCAGCGGGCTTCGACGCCTGGGATCACTCCTTTAAAGGTAGTGTTGCTGGGTTTGATCCTTGACGGATCTATACCCATCTTTTTCACCGTGTCTGAGTAAATCAGAATAAGGCTACTTCCTCCATCCATGAGGACTCTGGTGAGGTGATACCCATCGATAATGGGGTCTAGGACGAGGGTTGCCGAACCTCCATGACAGATACTGGTCGGGTGGTCCCGTCGATCAAAGGTGATCGGGCAAGCCGACAATGGGTTGTATTTCGGGGCTACGGGTTCTACGGCATAGACCTCCCGAAGGGCGCGCTTCCTCTCCTTTTTTGGTATGTGAGTAGCATATATCATATTCACAGTTTTTACCTCTAGAGGGAACTTCTTTTGTCCTCCATTGCTTGGACCGCGGGGCTCGTCATCGTCCTCACTGCGTGGGTTCTTGCCTTGCTCCTCGGTTGCGAGTTTGCCGGCTTGTTTAAATACCCAACAATTGCGGTTGGTGTGGTTAGCGGGCTTGTCTTGGGTGCCATGGATCTGGCATGGCCTATCCATGATTTTGTCCAGCGTGGTAGGTCCATCCCTATTACCTTTAGAAGGTTTCTTCCGCTGTCCCGATTTTGGGTTGCGGAAACCGGCATTGACGGCCGTGTCCTCCGCATCGCCACTGTTGTGCCGGCGTTTGTTTTTGTTGCGCCGTGGTTTCCCGTTTCCATCCCGGGCCTCGGAGGTGCCGGGGTCTTCGGGGTTGTGGCTTCGTCGAGCTAGCCAGTTATCCTCACCCGCGCAAAAGCGGGTCATAAGTGAGGTGAGGGCGGACATTGTCCTCGGCTTGTCCTGGCCGAGCTGACGAGCTAGCCACTCGTTCCGGATGTTATGTCTGAATGAGGCTATTGCTTCGCCGTCCGGGCAGTCAACGATCTGGTTTTTCTTGGTCAAGAACCGATTCCAGAATTGCCGATCTAATTCTCCTGCTTTCTGGACAACATTGTTCAAGTCGGAGGAGTCCGGTGGCCGGACATAAGTGCCCTGGAAATTAGATCGGAAGGCATCCTCGAGCTCTTCCCAGCTCCCGATAGAGTTCTCGGGGAGACTATTTAACCAGTGCCGAGCTGGCCCCTTAAGCTTTAGGGGCAGATATTTTATGGCGTGGAGATCATCTCCTCGTGCCATATGAATGTGGAGGAGGAAGTCCTCAATCCACACGGCTGGGTCTGTTGTCCCGTCATATTGCTCTATGTTAATGGGTTTAAACCCTTCAGGGAACTGATGCTGCATCACCTCGTCTGTGAAGCACAGTGGGTGGGCAGCGCCTCTGACCCGAGCTATGTCATGCATGTGATCGGCGGTAGGTCGGGCCCGGTATTGTTCCCGACCTCTATCGTTGCGCTCGAGCCAAGGCCGGTGCCCGTCCCGTCTAGCGGGGGAGGAGTACCCTCTAGATCCGTAGATGGATCTTGTGCGGCCTGCTCTATAATCCAGGTCATGTCGCAAGTCGTACCTGTCTTCGGGCCCTGCTAGGTCCTTTCCTCTCCTGCGGGGTACCGCAGGTCTCTACTTGGCCTTGCCGGCCGTTCTATCCCGTCCTCGTGGAGGGCGGTCCGGCCGGTCGTGCGGAGCATGCCTGGGAGGCGATGTTTCAAGGGCCTCATCATCGAATTGCGGCAGCAGCCGCCGGCGTGGGTAGCTCTTGGGTTGGTCCCATAGGTCGGAATCGTACCCCTCTTCGGCTGCCAAGACCCTCGTCCATATGTCATTGAGGGTGTCTTGTTCGGCTCTGAGCTGCTGTTGTTTTGCCTTCAGGCTTCGGGCGGTGGCTAAGAGCTACCGCCTAAACCGTTCCTGGTTCGCAGGGTTTTCAGGGACGGTGAAGTCTTCGGTTTCCAGGATGTCTTCCTCCTCGACAGGGGGAAGGTAGTTGTCGTTCTCGGAATCATTAGGATCATTGGTGTCGCGCCGATCTTCAGGCCTTTCCTGGTCTTCCAGTGGCTGTTCGGGGACTTCAGGGTCACCGAGGACTTCTGGGGTGTCGTTTTCCCCGGTGCCTGCAATGGCTGCAGTTCCCTTGTTTGCCTTAGATCGTTTGCGCTGTTTGCGGCGCCTTGACGGCGCCTCACCGGATTTATCGACATTCTTCTTAGGGGTGCAATCGCCCTTATCGTCGGGGGTGTCTACCATGTAGACGTCGTAGGTGGAGGTGGCAGTCCATCGCCCAGTGTTGATAGGGGCGGGGGCGCCGTCCTCTTCATCCATGTCTTCTGCCTCCTCGGAGGCGTAGTCCAGCATATCGGTTAAGTCTTCGATAGTGCCTACCAAGTGGGTGGTGGGTGGGTTGATCGCCGAGAGCTCGGTTGGATCGATCTGCCTAGGACTTTCGGAGTTGACCTCCAACGTGTCCGTACGAAGGGTGTGTTCGGCAGGGGCCGACCCCCGATCCTCAGGTACTGTAACCGGATCCGGACTAAGAGCCAGATCATCGGCAGGGATAGACCCGAGGGCGGAGTTGAGAGGGAGATCCGAAGTTAAGGCTTCAGAGACTTCGGGCTCGTCAGATGAGATTGCGAGCCAAGCGAATGAAATATCACCCCGGGAGTCAACGGAGAACTCTAGGTTCCCGAATTTGATCTCCTGATCAGGGGTGAGACTCCTGATCTGGCCAGGGTGGCCGGTCGGGTCGACGTGCAACACGATGCTGCCGACAGCGAAAATCTGTCCGGGAGCGAAGGAGCCCCCGGCACGGACTTCATCGCTAATGATCAAGCGAGCCATCAATTCCTGTTGGTACCCCACAGCGGAACTCTCAATGAAAGCACCAATGTCGGTGTCAAAACCGACGGATCTCGGGTAGGGGGTCCCGAGCTGTGAAGTTGGATTCGATGGTAACAGGAGACGAAGGAGATGATGTTTACCCAGGTTCGGGCCCTCCTATGGAGGTAAAACCCTACATCCTGCTTGGTTGTATTGATGTGTATGAAGATTACAGAGTCGATCTACCTCGAGATAAAGTAGCTAAAACCCTAGATGAGCTTGTATGCCCTCTACAATCTAAACCCTCCAGTTTATATAGACACCGGGGGTACCTAGGGTTTTACACATGATAAGTCTTCAGCCGGAAGTAAAGACGCTGATCCTCTCATCTTGACTTGGAGTGCACGCCGCATCCTCGGAGGTTTCCTTCTAGAATACGGGGTCACCGCATATCCGGCCATTCCTGTGACAACCAGAGAGCGGCCCACCAAGCCGGCCTGTGAGAGATAGGTTGGCGGCCCGAGGACTCGTTAGTCCAGGACTCCCTCACTTACCCTGGAAACTGGAGGACAAGCATACTACATCATCACCACCACCTACTTCATCACCACCACCAAAGGAGACTTGAGCACATGGGTATGGGCACTCCCCTTGGCTTGAGCCAAGCTTGGGGGAGGTGCCCCGGTATCGTATCACCACCACTTTTATTCACCTTTGCCTATTTTAGCTCGATCTTTAGTTTTCCTTTGCTTTAGTTGATTAAAAGTTTAGCATGATCTATTTCCGTGTGCTAGTTTCGTGGCCTATCTATCTATGTAATCGTGTGAGAGCTATATAATAAAGTTTAGTTTGAGTTTTTGTCTCTCTACTTTCTTGTTGCAATCAAAATGAAAAGAAAGAGAAATGAATGAAAAGAATCATATGCTAATCTTATGGTGAGTAATGACATCACATAAGGAAAAGTATAAGTAGTAAAATTTATTGGAGATTGACAAACATAGCATTGGTCAATGATGCAATTCATGAAAGAATTAATAAGGGAAGAGAAGATTCACATGCAAATACACTATCTTGGACATCTTTTATGATTGTGAGCCCCCATTAAATATTATATGTCAAAATTGTTGACATTGGACAAGGAAGACAACGTAATGATTTATGTTTGTTCATATCCACATAGAAGTTATATTGTCATAGATCCTTTAACATGTGGTGCTTGCTCAATATCTTTGCTAGCCAAAATTCCGCACTAAGTAGAGATACTACTTGTGCATCCAAAAACCCAAACCCAAACTCTTTCCTTGAGTGTCCACCATATCTACCTACAAAGATCCTTCAAGTAAGTTGTCATCGGTGCAATAAGGCAATAAAAATTACTTCTAAAAGTGTTTTGATCAATTAGTGTAAGAGAAAATTGAGCGCTATAGGAACTTATGATGCCAAAGTAATAAAAGTGATGAACTGCATAATAAAGTTTGCTATCATAGGAGGCAATATAGTGTGACGTTCTTTTACATTAAGGGATTGGGCATACAAACCAATAAGCGCATGACAACCTCTGCTTCCCTCTGCGAAGGGCCTATCTTTCACTTTCATGTATTTACTTTTATTCAAAGAGTCAAAGTATTCTCCCCCACTCCTTTTTCGTCTTTCTCTTTTGCAAGCATCATGTGGTGAGGAAAGATCTAGGCACATATATCCAGTTGGATATGGGTGGCATGAGTTATTATTGTTGACATCACCCTTGAGGTGAGTAAGTTCGGAGGCAAAACTATAAGCCTCTATCTTCTTATGTGTCCGGTTGAAACTTTTTGTTCATGGGTATGCCGTGAGTGTTAGCAATCATAGAAGACTAAATGATGGTTGAGTATGTGGACTTTCCAAAAGGCTCCGACATGAGACCCTTCCTGAAAATATGAAGAATTGTAGTTGCAAAATAGACTGAGAACATAGTTTGTTGGTTCTCAATAAGGTTTATGCTTTATACTTCTATGTTGTGATGAATTGTTACTTGCTCATGAGAAGTTATATGATAAGGATGTATTGAAATAAGTTCTATGATAGAGTTTATTGCTGTTATAATAATAAGAATGATGCTTCTATATCCGTATTTTGTTTTTATCGACACCTCTCTCTCAAACCATGTGGACATGCTTTTCGTTATCGGCTTTCGCTTGAGGACAAGCGAGGTCTAAGCTTGGGGGAGTTGATACGTCCATTTTGCATCATGATTTCTTACTGTTATTTACTTTGTTTTGTTGAATAATAATGCTTTGGGGAGTGATTCTAATGCCTTTTCTCTCATAATATGCAAGGTTTACACAAAGAGGGAGAATACCAGCAGCTAGAATTCTGGACCCAAGAAAAGTACATCAGAGATACCTATTCTGCACAACTCGAATGAAGCTAAAATTTTATGGAGATTATTTTTGCATTTAATAAAAATACTGGAGCAGAAAACTACCGGAGGGGGCCTGCCAGGTGGGCACAACCCACCAGGGCGTGCCAGGACCCCTGGGCGCGCCCTGATGGGTTGTGGCCACCTCGGACCACCTCCGGTGCCCATCTTCTGGTATATGGTCACTCTTGAGCTAGAAAAAATCAGAGGAGGACTTTCGGGACGAAGCGCCGCTGCCTCGAGGCGGAACTTGGGCAGGAGCACTTTTGCCCTCCGGCGGAACGATTCCGCCGGGGGAACTTCCCTCCCGAAGGGGGAAATCGAAGCTATCGTCATCACCAACACCCCTCTCATCTCGGGGAGGCCAATCTTCATCAACATCTTCAACAACACCATCTCCTCTCAAACCCTACTTCATCTCTTGTGTTCAATCTTTGTACCGGAACCTCAGATTGGTACCTCTGGGTGACTAGTAGTGTTGATTACCTTGCGTAGTTGATTACTATATGGTTTATTTGGTGGAAGATTATATGTTCAGATACATTATTCTATTCAATACCCCTCTGATCTTGAGCATGATTATTTTTTGTGAGTAGTTACCTTTGTTCTTGAGGTCATGGGAGAAGTCATGTTGCGAGTAATCATGTGAATTTGATATGTGTTCGATATTTTGATGATATGTATGTTGTGATTCCCTTAGTGGTGCATGTGAACGTCGACTACATGACACTTCACCATTCATAGGCCTAAGGGGATGCATTGTGTAGTAGTTATTATATGATGGGTTGCTAGAGTGACAGAAGCTTAAACCCTAGTTTATGCGCTACTTTGTAAGGGGATGATTTGGATCCAAACATTTAATGCTATGGTTAGATTTTATCTTAATACTTTTCTCGTAGTTGCGGATGCTTGCGAGGGGGTTAATCATAAGTGGGATGTTGTTCAAGTAAGAACAACACCCAAGCACCGGTCCACCCACATATCAAATTATCAAAGTAGCGAACACGAATCAAACCAACATGATAAAAGTGACTAGACGAAATTCCCGTGTACCCACAAGAACACTTTGCCTATTACTAGTGATTGTTCTGGCCTGTCCTTTGCCTCAAAAGGATTGGGCTACCTTGCCGCACCTTGTTTACCGTTATCGTTACTTGCTTGCTACCAATTATCTTGCTATCAAACTATCTGTTACCTACAATTTCAGTGCTTGCAGAAATTACGTTGCTGAAAACCGCTTGTCATTTCCTTCTGCTCCTCGTTGGGTTCGACACTCTTACTTATCGAAAGGACTACGATTGATCCCCTATACTTGTGGGTCATCAGACACTCATGCTTCCCCTCTATCACTCGTAGTGACACATTGCAAACCCTAGTGTTCTCCTAATGTACGCATGCATTCATAAAAAAGCCACTGGATTGCACAAAAACTTACATACATGTGCAACCGATCTTCATACTATTCCACCAACGCCATATAACAAGTTATTGCTCAAATATTGATGTAATATGCAACGGTAGTAATTCATAGAACAAGACATCATATTTGGCAATGAAATATATTGGTTTCTGTGAGGACACCACTGGATGAAGGGCGGAGATGGTGATGGACAAGATGTCGCCGCAAGGAGGGTAAAAGTTCACCTTCTACTTCCTTGGCACTCTCCCCTTGCAAGGAGGATGTTTCCTCTCTAGTTTTCATATCTACGGAGGTTGGAGGGCGATACCTGATACATCCTAAATGCATCTATAAATTTTGAAGCTTTCATTCCACTATCTTAACCACACAAAAAATTATATTCACTTAGAATAACCTACTAATACATTCCATATAGGAAGATTTGCTTGTTTTATCTTTTTGGCTTTAGAAAACTTCCCGGGCTCAGAAAAATATGAAAAGAGAATCAAGCAACAATATCCGAAAAGAGGACTCGCAAAAGGAGGCAACTTCACTTTTCGGCACCTAACTTTTATTTACTTGCACATTCTAGTTCCGTACATGCACCTGTCTTTATTAGAGAACCTAGTGTCGGTGTCAAAACCGGCGGATCTCGGGTAGGGGGTCCCAAGCTGTGAGATTAGGATCGATGGTTAACAGGGGATGAAGGAGACGATGTTTACCCAGGTTCGGGCCCTCCTATGGAGGTAAAACCCTACGTCCTGCTTGGTTGTATTGATGTGTATGAATATTACAGAGTCGATCTACCTCGAGATCAAGTTGCTAAACCCTAGATGAGTTCACCTGCCTCTACGAACTAAACCCTCCGGTTTATATAGACACCGGGGGCACCTAGGGTTACACATAGTCGGCCGCTTGCCCAAGGAATAAACATGCCTATTCTACCATCTTTAGCTTGAAGGGCACGCCACGGCTTCTTAGGTTTCCTCCTTGCTCACGGGGTATTCGGTCAGTCCGTCCCTCCAACGAGTGGCCCACGAGTCCGGCCCACAGGGAACAGGCCTGTAGTCCGAGGACCCCTTAATCCCGGACTCCCTCAGTAGCCCCCGAACTAGCCTCCAACGTCGAGGCAAGTAGTCCGGACGGTCCTGCGCTCCCAAAGTCTTCGGCTTGCGAGGCGAGTTCTTCTCCCCCTCTCTATTCGGTAAACAATAATCCGGTCAGTAGTGAGCTCTTCGATCGTCGAAACGCCGCGGGGCCCACAGCATTAACTCCGCCACCCCCTTGATCCCCGCGCGCCAACGGGAGACGGGCGGCCCAGCAGCCTTTTACAGGACTGCCCTTCTTGCAAACAAAGGGGAGGAACTGCCTATTTAAGCAGGCGGGATCGTGGCTTAGGCAACCCCTTCCTCTTCCTCACCATCGAAAAGCTCCAAGCGAAAAACTCGAAGACATGGCGAGCATCCCTAGCTCCTCCTCGCGTCCTCACAGCACCCTTCCCGGAGATTGGGCAAGTTGTTCAGTATCTCTCCTCCGGCTGCGCAACCTTGAGACCCAGGGCTATCTTCCCGCCTCGGATCTGGCGTTTACCCGCGCCGGATTAACTTCTTCTGACTGTGAAGCCTTTGCAGAGAACTTCCCCATTCCACACAAGGGAGAGCGGGTATGTTTCGTGCCCTTCCTCCTACGGGGCCTAGGATTCCCCATCCATCCTTTCCTCAGGGGACTATTGGAATTTTACGGGATCCAACTCCATCATCTCACTCCCGGATCCATCCTGCACATTTCGGGCTTTGTCGCACTCTGCGAGATGTTCTTGGGCTGTGAGGCCCATTTTGGCTTATGGAGGAGGTACTTCTGCCTTGTCCCCCGTACTCGGGGCGAGACGATTCGGGAAGTGGGCGGAGCCGAAGTATGGCGTATAGCCGGGACGGGGTATCCCGTGGGTACCCCGAAGAAAGAGTCCGAAGAATGCACTTCGGAATGGTTCTATATTGAGGACGTTCCCTTGTTCGATCCAGCTCGGAGGGGTCTGCCCGAATACTCCGACGCTCCTTTGAAGAAAAGGTTCAACTGGCGACCGAAGAGTCCGTCCCAAGAGGAAAGTGTCGAAGTAAAACGCCTAGCCGCCCAAGTGAGGCTACTAGTTCATAGTAAGTTAACCATCATTGACGTGATGGCAACCGTCATTGCTCGATGCGTTCAACCCCTCCAGCAGAGAATACACCCCCTGTGGCGTTACAACGGAACAAGCGACACCACCCGTTCCCAACGATAGGGCCCTGCCAATCAGGCGGCAATGGCGGCCATACTGGTCGATCTTTTCAAAGGGGAAAAAGAAGATTTCGCTCAACTATCAGCCAAGGATGGTTATTCGAGTCATAACCCCATCGAATGGGTAAGCCCTTGGCTTTGTTTTCTGAGTTCGGATATTTATGTATAATCCTTCTGTCGAAACTTTCAATCTGTCCGAACAGAATTGGAGGCGCTGGGTTGAGACAGTTAAATGTCCGGCGCCTCAACCAGAGAGTTATTCTCACGACGACGATCCCGGATTCCATGACGATCCGGAGCTATCAATTGAATATGAGGACGGGGTCTTTTACCAGGAGAGCCTTGACGGCTCCAAAGTGGCTCTTCTAGCCGATCACCCCGGACCACTCCCTTCTTCCACCACTGGTAAAAAGAAGGCCTCTTCCCGTAAAGGGCGAGCGAACCCTGCCAACCCGAGTGTGCCGATCCCCAAGGTTCGTCGGTCCACGCGTCGAACTACGGCGGCAGGGCCCGTACTGAGCAACAGCGGGAATCCTCCTCGTGAGGCCACTGCGGGGACCACCTCGACCATGCATTCCACCAAGAGGTACTTTTATTTAACCGTTTATTTCGGCCACTATCATGATTGCAATAAGTACTCATAGAATTCTCATGTCGAAATACTCAGGAAACGAGTACAACCACCTTCTTCTGGGAACGCCGCCGAGGCGCCAGGCAACCATCATGGACCAAGGTCTTCTGTTCAGGCCGAACTCGACGCGGAAGCCCCTGTGACGGATCAGCCCCCTGAAGACTCCGGGGACGTCTCAGTCACTAACTCCGAGGTAGAGAGTGCAATGAATCACCGGCGGGGAAAGGAAGCCCTGCGCCATCAAGCGTTTTCTGATCAAGAGTTTAATGCCCTAAGTTTGGTGGACGCATACATCGGCGCTGCCCGAGCGGGGCTCGAGGGAGCCTCTAAACTGTTATCATCCAGCCTGGAGGTGAGTGATCGGTTTTAATGACCGAACGCAAATATTAATCCAGTAGCCCCTGAGCCTTGATTTGGTCGGAACGACCGAGTCAAGGATCTGAATATTGTTTTATGTATAATGTAGGCTTCAAGGCAGCGAAATGAGAAGTTGGCCGAGGAACTCGAGGTGAGCCGAACACAGGTACAAACCGTGAAGGCCGAGCTTGAGCAAGTGAAGAAGTTCACCCGCGAGGCGCACAGTGAGTCCGTCAATTTCCCGAGTATTATTCGACATTCCCGTACTGACGAGAGAGTACTTTATAGCAGCTGAATCCATAGGGCAGTTGCAGCAAGATTTGGATGCAGCCCGACAATCTCAGAGGTATGCCAAATCTCAGCAGGAGGCTGGTCACCGTGTGTTGACTCGAAGTCTTGAGGAAAAGAACCGGCTTAAGGCGGAAAATCAGCGGTAAGCCGAAGAACTTGAGAGTTTGAAAACTCAATTGGCTCAAGCCCAGGAAGAGAACCAAAGATTACAGGGGGGGGCATGTTCTGTAAGTGCACTTATATCTTCGTAATTCCGAAAAGTACCTTTATTATATCAAGTATGAAGGACATGCTTCGTCTTGTGTCTAGGTCTCCTGACCGGGTGTCCCGAGGAAGAGATCGGGTCATTCCGAGGGAACCTGCTGAAGGAACTGTCAGCCGTACATGAGCGTGCTCGGAGAGCCATGAAGAGCATGGCCAAAGCACGCTGGCCTGCCGAGACACCTCCGGAAGGGATGTCCGAACTGGCTGATAGGTTTAAAGGGGCTCGATGTCGTTTTGAGTTATGGAAGACATCGGCTTGTCAAGAGGGAGCGCGAGAAGCATGGGCGATGGTCAAGACCCGCTTTACCAAACTTAACGTAGAGCATATGGCTCGGGTTGGGCCGGTAGGGCCGGATGGGCAAGAAGTGCCGCTTTACCTGGTTTACGACCAAGTGATGCCCGCCGCTCGTCTTTCGCAAGAAGATTGCGCCCTGGATACCTTAATAGATAATCTTGACCAGCACTCCGGTGTTTGATTCTATGTAACTATGTACTTTAGATCAAAAACTGCTCCGTCTATGTTGTAAACGTTGTCTTAACCGGCCATCGGCTTCGGCCTCCCTCGCTAAGAGCTTGGGAGTGTTCCGTATCAAATGTCCTTCGATAAAAGGAACTTATTTTTGGGAACCAGGCAATCCGGCCATGCGGTGCGAACAGACAGAACGTGCATAGGGAGATATGTTATATTACTGTTTAACGTAAGAAACATCTTCTGACGAAAATAGTTCCTCTATCGGTACCTTCCTTCAGGTTGCTACGTAGATCGTAGATATAATGGCCGTATACTACTAGTATGCGGATAATGGCTTCCTTGAAAAAATAATCCCAGGCAATGGTGATAACCACCACAAGGTTTGTTACTTCCGTCGTGGCCGACCAATTTTCTTCTTAAGATAGCTAGCTTTCGGCTTCACCCGTCTGAGGTACGTATCCGGGTGATCCGGTCGTAACAATCGCAGAGGTGCTCCCTTTACCCTCTAGCCGAACAATCGGGAACGTAGAGGGTAAGCACAGGAGCGAGGCAACCCAGCTTGGCCAAAATCTTAGGTCCAATTGATGCATATATTGGCTTAAAAACGATAAGGGAAGTGTGCATACACAATACATGTGAGTCGGCGCACAAAATATATAATAATCGGCTTCTAGGAGAAGCCCGCGGGTGTTTTTTCGGATAGGACATTTAAAGATGTATACCGAAAAACTTAACACAAGCTCGGTTTAGCCGAACACATGGCTGGGAGATGATATCTGATCCTGTAAAGCTAAGAGGGAAAGGAAAGAATACGAAAGAAAAAGGGAAAAAGAAAAAGAAATGTAAGAAATACGAAGACACCGGTCTAGCCGTAAAAGCGCCGAAGACGAGCTGCGTTCCATGGGTTTGGTTCGAGGCGATTGTCCGGCAGGTTGCGGGGGCAATAAGCCCCTCCTATAAGCACTTCGTCAATTATGAAAGGGCCCTCCCACTTAGGATTGAGTTTATGCTTCTGCTTCTCTGGGAGTCGTAAGACGAGTTCGCCCACATTATATGCATTCGCTCTAACCTCCCGACTTTGGTAGCGTCGAGCCTGTTGTTGATAGAAAGTAGAGCGAGCCCGAGCTATATCATGATCTCCTTCCAAGGCGTCTAAGTCGTCCTGCCGATCTAACTCGGCGTCCTTTTCTTCGTACATGCGCACCCTAGGTGCGTCGTGAATGATATCGCAGGGAAGGACTGCTTCTGCCCCGTAGACCATAAAAACGGTGTGTATCCCGTTGATCGATTCGGGGTGGTACACAGACCCCACAGAACGGAGTCAAGCTCCTCTACCCAATTGCAGTCGGATTCATGAAGAGATCGGACCAGTCGTGGTTTAATGCCACTCATGATGAGGCCGTTGGCCCGTTCGACTTGTCCATTGGTCTGCGGGTGATACACTGAGGCGTAATCGAGCTTAATGCCCATGTTTGCCCACCAGTCCTTCACCTCCTGGGCGGTGAAGTTGGATCCATTGTCCATTATTATGTTGTGCGGGACACCATAACGGTGTACCACGCCGGATATAAAGTCTACTACCAGTTCGGACTTAGCTGATCTTACTGGTTTTGCTTCGATCCACTTGGTGAACTTGTCGACCATGACCAGTAGATATTTATTTTTCTTGGTCCCCCCTTTAAGTGGTCCGACCATATCTAGCCCCCAGACCGCGAAAGGCCAGGTGATCGGAATGGCCCGAAGAGCTGTCGGGGGCATGTGGCTTTGATTTGCGAATAGTTGATATCCAACACAACGTTGGACGAGTTCTTGGGCGTCCGCTCGAGCGGTGGGCCAAAAGAATCCGGCTCGAAAAGCCTCGTGCTGCGGCGTGGTGGCCGCCCATGCCTGCGTGGACTTCGGCCAAAAGTTGTTTTCCTTCTTCCTCAGATATGCACCGTTGAAGTATTCCGGTGGTGCTTTTATTATATAGGTCACCATCGTGGACCTTATAGGCCTTGGATCGCCGAACTATGCTCTTGCCTCCGTCTGGTCGACGGGAAGTTCTTGTCGGAGGAGGTAAGAAGGGAAGGGCTCGGTCCATGGTGCGATTACTGCCATGACCTCGTGAGCCGGAGGCGTTTCTTCAATTATCGAACCGCCGATGATTTGCTCATCTGGTTCGTTTATAGGAGGGACAACCTCTTCCGTACTTATGGCTCCAGCGGCATTATTCTTGTCCTACCATACCACCGATGGCTTGAAAAGCCGTTCAAGGAAGGTGTTTTTCGGGACGGGGTCACGCTTGGCCCCCATACGGGCGAGTATGTCCGCAGCCTGATTGCTGTCTCTAGCGACATGGTGGAATTCTAGTCCCTCGAACCGTGTGGATATTTTAAGAACAACATTTCTATCAGCCGCCATCTTTGGGTTTTTAGCATCGAATTCGCCGTTGATTTGAGAGATGGCGAGATTAGAATCTCCCCGTACTTCAAGCCGTTTTATGCCCATCGATGCTGCCATCCGAAGCCCGTGCAATAGTGCTTCGTATTCGGCCGCATTGTTGGAATCGGCGTACATGATCTGCAACACATATCGGACGTTGTCTCCCGTGGGAGATGTGAGGATAACTCCAGCCCCCAGTCCGGCCAGTGTCTTGGATCCGTCGAAGTACATCGTCCAATGGGAGTATGTACTATATTCTCTGGGGAGCTCGGCCTTTGTCCATTCCGCAAGGAAATCGGCCAACACCTGAGATTTAATAGCACGTCATGGCTTATAGGCGATTTCGAAAGGAAGGAGTTCGATGGCCCATTTGGCTATGCGGCCGGTGGCGTCCCTGTTATTGATTATATCATTCAGGGGTACTTTGGATGCCACCGTGACCGGACATTCTTGAAAGTAGTGTCTGAGCTTTCGTGATGCCATAAACACTGTATATGCTATCTTCTGGTAGTGCGGATATCTGGACTTGCATGGCGTTAGCACTTCTGACACATAGTAGACTGGCTTTTGCACCCGGAATTTGTGACCCTCGTCCTCTCGTTCGACGACGAGCACTGCACTAACCACTTGATTGGTGGCCGAGATGTACAGTAACATTGGTTCACCAGTGCCTGGCGCCGTGAGTATGGGGTTGCTGGCCAGCAGTGTTTTAATTTCCTCTAGTGCAGCCGTTGCTTCGTCGGTCCATTCGAAGTTTTTGGTCCGTTTCAGTAGCCTGTAGAGCGGTAAAGCCTTTTCACCAAGGCAGGCGATAAAGCGGCTCAGAGCCGCCATGCAGCCCGCCAGTTTTTGGACGTGCTTTAGCTCCGTAGGAATCACAAGTTGAGATAGGGTGCGGATCTTAGCGGGATTCGCTTATATTCCTCTATGGGAAACGATGAATCCGAGCAGTTTACCAGTGGGAACTCCGAAGACGCATTTGTCCGGATTGAGCCGTATATCATATTCCCGTAGACTAGCAAAAGTTTGCCTGAGGTCGTCTATCAGCTGGCTGATGTGTTTGGTCTTAATGACCACGTCGTCCACATATGCCTCGACTATTTTTCCGACTTGCTTTTCGAGACATGTCTGAATCATACGTTGGTATGTAGCACCTGCGTTTTTTAGCCCGAAAGGCATCGTGTTAAAGTAGAATGGCCTGTAGGGGGTGATGAATGCAGTTGCAGCTTGATCGGATTCCTTCATTTTGATCTGATGGTATCCGGAATAAGCGTCGAGGAAGCACAATGAGTCGTGACCGGCCGTGGCGTCAATAATCTGGTCTATGCGTGGTAAGGGGAAGGGGTCCTTGGGGCAAGCTTTATTAAGGTCTTTGAAATCGACGCACAGCCGCCAGGATTTATCCTTCTTCGGTACCATCACCAGGTTTGCCAGCCACTCGGGGTGTTTGATTTCCCTTATGAATCCGGCCTCTAGAAATTTTGCTAGTTCTTCGCCCATGGCTTGCCTCTTGGGTTCGGAAAATCGGCGTAGAGCCTGTTTGACGAGCTTGAAGCCCGCGATTATGTTCAGGTTGTGCTCTGCTAGCCGTTGTGGGATTCCTGGCATATCGGAAGGATGCCAGGCAAAGATGTCCCAGCTTTCTCGCAAAAATGTTCGCAGTGCTTCGTCCACAAGGGGGTCCAGCTGAGCTCCAATGGACGTTGTGTTATTGGGGTCCGTTGGGTGTACCTGAAATTTGACGATTTCATCTGCAGGTTTAAAGGACGTGGGTTTGGGCCTCTTGCTAAGGACCACATCATCCTTGTCCACAGTTGACCGGAGTGCGGTCAATTCCTCTGCTGCAAAGGTCTCGGCTAGTGCCTCGAGGGCGAGCGATGCTGTTCTGTTTTTGGCTCGAAGGGCTGTATGCGGGTCACTTGCGATTGTGATCACCCCGGTTGGGCCCGGCATTTTGAGCTTCATATACCCGTAATGTGGTATGGCTTGAAATTTTGTGAAAGCGTCACGCCCCAACAGAGTGTGGTAACCACTGTGAAAGGGCACGGTATGAAAGAGAAGTTCTTCGGATCTATAGTTTTCGGGCGTGCCGAATACCACGTCGAGGGTGACGCGTCCAGAACAACGTGCCTCTTTCCCAGGGATAATCCCACGAAAGGTTGTGTTGCTATGTTCGATGCGGGATCGGTCGAACTGCATTTTTTCCAAGGTATCCTCGTAAATGAGGTTTAAACCACTGCCACCGTCCATTTGCACCTTTTGTAACCTGAAACCATCGACGATGGGGTTGAGAACCAGTGCGGCAGGTGTTCGGCCGGGGCAGGTGATTGGTTGATCGGCTTCTCCGAAGGTGATCGGTGTCTCTGTCCATGAATTCATTGCTGCCACCTGATAGATTTGTTCGAGTTCTCGAAGAGCTCTCTTCATCTTATTCCTTGAGGAAAACATTTCGTAGATCGTCAGGACCTCGGTGTTGCATTCTTGTGGCGCTGTTGAACCTCTGCCTGGAGGCAGGGCTTCGAGGATGGCCTCTCCGCTTTTTGCTACCTCCCTGACGACCCGGCAAGCTCTAAGGCTGTGAGTCGGGCTTGTGTTCAGTAATACAGAGTGTATGGGGCATGGCTTGTCTAATAGCCCGTCTAGGACAGATCTGACTCCCGTAGGGGGTCTATTCTTTTTCTCAACGGGTTCGTGTTCGGCTGGGCGTTTCGGGGGTATCCGCTTTTTCTGAGCTCCTCTAGGGTGTTCGACAGGGATCGGATCCGAAAATAAACGTTCAGCTTGCCAAGTGCTTTCCATGGCACAATATTTTTGTACCAGGTCCGACAACTCGGAGAAGTCATGAATGTGACGGCGGGCTAGGGCATTGAGGATTCCTTCGTTGTGGCAGTTCTGCCGGAAGGTTGCTATTAGCTCCTGGTCAGTAGAGTCTGGTACTCTGTATTTAACAAGGAAGAGTCTAGCCCAAAAATGTCGGACTGACTCCCCTGGATGTTGTTTAATTTCCCGCAAGCCCGGTAACTTGGGCTCTCCTGTGCTTGAGGAGTGCTCGACTTGGGTGGTGGGCGGGGAAAATTTTAGTTTCTCGCCAGGATGTGAGTTCGGGCTCACGGCGCTTGCCTCCCATGTCATCGCGGGATCCGGCATGGCGAGTTCGGAGTTCATATTATAAACAGGACTCCTCTCCGTGGGTTCTAGGCCGCACGCTAGATCGGCGGCTGATCCCGAGCTATTTCCGGCGTGACTTCTGGGTTCCGGATTGTAGGAGAGATCCTGTCGGTCGGAAACCGGGACGTAAATTGTTTTTAATTGAGAGGATGGGCCTCCGGCCGGACACTCAACGGTGGCGACCAAGTGAGTGATCGGTGGGGTGAGAATCTCCCTATCATCGGGTTTGAACCCGATCCGGCCGTAGATTGAGGTTTGGCCATCGGTCATACCCATGGTTTGAATCCGACCAAGCAACTCGTTTAATGACGAGATGTTGGCGGGGTCCAAGTCACTAGAGCGCATGGGGTCGATCCGCAGTGCCGTTGTCCCAGGGTCGTTCGACGACGCATCCGTGTTGTATTCGGCCGCGGCAGATCCGGGCATATCAGCTGGGTTGGGCGTTATGGCCGACCCAGGGGCAAAGACTACCTCGGCGGTGGGACCTGCTGCCACCGGCGTTAAGGCGTCGGGGCCTGCAGGCTCCTCCATGAGAGCTGAGAGCTTCGTTAAAACGAGATCTCCCCGGGAGTCGGTGATGAACTCAAGGTTCCCGAATCTGACTTCCTGATCGGGGATGAAATTTCCGACCTGGCCAAGATGGCCGGCCGGATTGGCATGCAATACGATGCTGCCGAACGCGAAAATCTGACCAGGAACGAAAACGCCCTGGCTGTGGACTTCATCGATGATGATGAGGCGAGCCATCGATTCCTCTTGTGATCCCACAGCGGAACTCTCAATGAAAGCACCAATGTCGGTGTCAAAACCGGCGGATCTCAGGTAGGGGGTCCCGAGCTGTGAGATTAGGATCGATGGTTAACAGGGGACGAAGGAGACGATGTTTACCCAGGTTCGGGCCCTCCTATGGAGGTAAAACCCTACGTCCTGCTTGGTTGTATCGATGTGTATGAATATTATAGAGTCGATCTACCTCGAGATCAAGTTGCTAAACCCTAGATGAGTTCACCTGCCTCTACGAACTAAACCCTCAGGTTTATATAGACACCGGGGGTACCTAGGGTTACACATAGTCGGCCGCTTTCCCAAGGAATAAACATGCCTATTCTACCATCTTTAGCTTGAAGGGCACGCCACGGCTCCTTAGGTTTCCTCCTTTCTCACGGGGTATTCGGTCAGTCCGTCCCTCCAACGAGTGGCCCACGAGTCCGGCCCACAGGGAACAGGCCGGTAGTCCGAGGACCCCTTAATCCCGGACTCCCTCACCTAGTTAAAATAAATGTTAAGTACATAGAAAGTTGTGTCAGTGGCGGATATAGTTTGAGAGAATAGGAAGTCTACCTTTAGCTCCTACCGGGTATCAACAATCAATAGTTCTACAACCTTGAGGTTGTCAAGATCGTCTCCCTATATTAGATTGTACCTTGAGGTTCTGAATCCCCGTAGGCATTTCGTATTAATGTCCAGAAATACGTAACTCCGAAGAATGCAATAAAAGTGCAGGTGATGCATACATTGGTGAGAAGGTACCCTATAAAGGGCAATTTGAGGGGGGCATGAATTTCATTGGATTTTTTCTCATGTTGGAAAAAAATAGCTAGAACAAAAAATATCACGAAATAAAATTGCCTTCTCACATTTCATTAGTAGGCCCGTTCTCCAAATAATAGATACTGAATAATAGAAAATCTCCAATTAAAGTGCAAAGGGAATATGTACATTTGCGACGTATCTTGCATCAACATTGTCAAAGTACCCTATTGCACAAATACAATTTTATCCAATCTCAGGCTCGAAATGCGCAAATCCAATTGCACATTCCAAATCCAAAATGGCACAAATAAAATATCATGTCTGAGTCGGTCTTCAAAATATACAAACTGCCGAAGTTTCACATTTCAAAATAGAAAGTTACACAGAATCAATTGTGCGCAGATTTATGATCTAGAAAGTGGAAATAATAAATTGCACATTTTTAATCATAAAGTGGCATAAATTTAAAATGATAATATGACTAGTACATATAAATAAATACAAAAAATGAATGGAACATGTGGGTAACAAAAAATAGGGATAGTTTGTTTTATGCCCCTAGTTGGGTCACACTCGGCTGGTTTATCCCTAGTTTCGTAAAACACGCGTTCCTCCCCGAACCACTTTGCTCGTCTTATGCTTTTGCCCTTTGACCATTTAACCGTCATTTTGAAAACTTCATAAAAGATTCATACTAACTTAGAAAAATGCAAATAAGATATCAAAAACTCCATCGAAACATCACCTATATGCGCATGTCATTTGCATTCATGACAAAAGTGTTGGAAAGTCTCCATCTTAGTTTTAGCTCATATGATCTTAGCATGAACAGTATAATCTGAAAAATTTGAAAATAAAATCTATAAATTCTAAAGCAAATTTGGTAGCAAGCCTTGACCAATGTTTTGAGTGCTTGGAAAGTTTCATAAGGAAATGCTATTCGTGGAAGTCGTGGCAAAAAAAAGCAATGCTCCAAAACAAAAGCATTTTGGATTTCTAATTTTGTTTTTGCCACGAATTCCATGAATGTCATTCCCTTATGAAACTTGGAAAGTACTCAAAACATTGGTCAATGTTTGCCATCAAATATTTCTCAAATTTTTTGAATTATTTTTCAATTTTTTCCGATTATATTGTTCACGCTAAGATCATATAAGCTAAAACTGAGATGGGGACTTCCCAACACTTTTGTAAAGAATACAAATGACATGCACATATAGGTGATGTTTTTCTGGACATTTTGATATCTTATTTGCATTTTTCTGAGTTAGTATGAATTTGTTATGAGGTTTTCAAAGTGGCGGTCAAACGGTCAAAGGGCAAAAGCATAAGACGAGCAAAGTGGTTTGGGCAGGAACGCGTGTTTTCGGAAACTAGGGGTAAACTAGCTGAGAGTGACCCAAGTAGGGGCATAAAACCAATTATCCCCAAAAAATAACCATAACACTTACAAATACATAAGATGCAAAGCCTTGGAAATTATGCATGTAACAAAAACAAATGACTAAAACCCTTGTAAATATAAACACACAATTTATTTGCTCTACATACTCAAAAACGTTTATTTTATTGGACATGAAGAGTGATATCTTAGCATGCATGTGTACGGACCAAGCTATCCAAACCACTTTTTTAACTTTGTGGTGTGGTATGTGAGATGTAATGTAGCCATTTTGTAGAGTCCAACACTTAATAAAGTTGCATGAGCAATAGGGTATGTTAGTTCTCTAACACCATGTATGCACATACATGAAAAAGAGTGAGGATCCTAAGTTCCTAACTAGTGTGGCAGAAATTTAGGCATTAGATGATATCGAAGATGTATTGTTTCTGACATGTGGCCTTTGCATCATAGATGCACACCTCCAATGTTTATTACATCATCACGAACCTGGGATAAAAATTTGAACATTGACATAAAGCTACATTACTTAAAAAATCAAAGAGTATTACGACAAATAGAACTTGTGCGTTGGTTAATCCAAAGAATCAAGTTCCAAACTGGTTCAACCATCCTTCCATTTGAGCACTACGGTACGAAGATGCATGTCGATACGCAATGAAGACAAATGTTGTGTTCGGCGGTATGGAGGTGATTGTGAAGAAGAGAGGTGTATGCTAGGCATGACAATGGGATCACACCGCATGATATGAAATTTTGGCCTTAGAAATGTTCGGCTTGTTGTCAATTGGCATTACATACTTTTGCAATGCTTTAGGTACATAGTTTTCTAAAATACATGCAATTTTGGGCATCCACAACCCTCCTGTGGATCATTGTAAGGCAATGTGAAAGTGTTGAGTGTCAAACCTTTGATTGATAGTAGGTAAGCATCATATTATTTATTGTTATATATGTTGCTTATAAAATCTTGTATACACATTTAATGTCTACTTTATTAGGACTCGAATTGATATGTGTTTATATATAACTTTTAATAAAGTTGAGAAACAATACTAAGAAGGTGTTGGAAATAAATAACAAGATGCTTATAAAATGAAGTTATATGCAATAAAGTAACTAACTTAAATAAAAGTGGATGGTATTCAATAGGAGTAAGAATTATGGGCAATTGTATATTTTGTAACAAATTGGTTGTCTTTCTTATGGTATATGGGAAAAGTCCAAGGGTAATGCAAAATATGGATCTAAATGCTCTAACTATATGATATCTCACCAAACTCACCTCAAGATATGTGTGTGTATACAAGACATTAAGTAAGCTAGACTTTGTGATCCCTCCATAAGTAAAGCTCTTGAAGTTCTCGTTGATTTCCAGGGTGGAGCCTAAGCTTAGTATCTACAAATCCATTGATTCACATGCATGTTATGGTTAAATTATCAATGATCAACCAAATTATATGTGGGAAATAACTAAGGTAAAACACAACCATAGCATTAACTCTCCAGGGCCCCATACTCTCCTATGCCATGAACACATAGTCAAGTAATTTGGTTTCTATCACTCATGCTTGCCCTGCATCATTCATCTTGACACGTTGCAAACCCTATAGTGTTCTCTAATGTGTGCATGCACTCATTCAAAAATCTCTAAGTACTAATAGAAATAACCTACACATGCAACCAATCTTAATACCATTTTACCAATGCCCTATATCAAACTACTCAATATTTGATGTAATATTCAACAAATTATGGGGTAATAATTCATATCACAAGACATCATATTTGTCAATTAATTGCATAGGTATTCCAATGAGTACACTAGTGGGTGAAGGCCAGAGATGGTGTTGGGCAAGGCAATGGAGGCAGCCCAAGCGACGCTCTGGCGCCGCTGCAAGTGATGGGTAAGGGTTTGATGCTCCCTAGAAATAGTGTCAAAGGATATATGTTGGGCCCTAAAGAGTAGGGGTTTGTCGCAAGCATAAGATTCACCCTCAATGGGAATCAAGGTTATTAATCCGTCAAGTGCTTTGTAAACCTAATGATCAATCATGTCCTTATCTCAGAAACTTTGTATCTTGGTCCCCAACTTTTCTAGTGTGGGTGTCAACCTCACCAGTTGTGCTGGTTACAAGGATTAATGTATTTTTGTGTTGGAATTAATTTTGTTCTTGAATGTAAAAATATTCAAGAATTTGAAAAAACATAAAAATGTTGAAAAGGTTGTATTTATGTGAAAGACTGGATTGGAGATCCATAAGTTCACTAGTGGCATCTCTCCAAATAGATAGGCATGATAAAAAAAGTATAGTTGTGTGTCAATTAAATTGCGGAATTTATGATTAATCATACATTTCATGGTACACATATATGCATTATGTTATCCATAGACTGCTCAAAATCATGCGTCTATAGCTAATACTCCACCCACAAACCAAAATTCATCATGCATCTCGAGGTATTAAGTAATAAAATAATGTTGATTATATGTTCTCTTTGCCTCTAGCTCATCACCGAGGCAACTAGACAACTATCATTTTAACCTTAGTGGCAATAATACAATATAATCCTTTTTATCTCACTGTCACCAGATAGATTACTTACAAGGTTAAACCCGACCAATGCACACCACTCCCTCTTGCATATCATTCATCTAAATATAACCAATGAATAAACTAATAAATCGGAGATCATGTGCATCTAAATCATGCATGGAAGCACCAAAACAAACCAAATAAATCCATATATGACCTGATCATAAAATGAAAATTTATCACACCACAACAACACACACCGGGATTACATAGGAATTGACCACAATCATGTTAGGCAGCTCATCTAATCTTTGTATTGAACAATAGGAGAGAGGTGATGTCACAGAGCTACTGTTATGGACCATAGTCCAAGGAGGACCACACACACATGGTCGTGGGAGTAGCAAGGTTGATGAAAAAAGTGTGGGTGGTGCTCCTCACCTCCAGCAGAGTACCGAAAAAGGACTCCACATCCCTTCAGGGTTTTAGGAGTATATAAAAACATCAGGCTGAAAAGGTATGAGGGGTTGTGAGCTCCACCCCCCTTGTGGCACGCCCTACCCTTTGGGCGTGTGTGACATATTCGCCCTTGGTTGATGCCATCTAGTCCGTTTGGCCCATCCTTTCTTCTAACTTGAAACTTTACGAAAGGATTTTATTTTATTTTATTTCGATCCATGGAAATACTTTTCCTATTGAACAAAAAATACTAAAAATAGCAGCTATAACACTTGGCATTGAACTAATATGTTATCCAAAAAATGATTTAAACTATGCCAAAACTATGTATAAATTTTATACGAATATAACATGAACATAAAAAAATATTGATATGTTTGAGACGTATCAGGGCCGACCTCGGTATTCCTTGTGCTTCTCCCCTTGCAAGGAAGGATATTTCTTCTCTAGTTCTCATACCAATGGAAGTTGACGGGCGATAACCTCTCCCCTATATTAGATTGTAACTTTTGGGAAGTCATGTCTAGTTTGCTTTTTGGATCCTATATATATGCATTTTCATTGGCTCCCAGAGTACTGTAACTCCGATGAATCAAAAACTTGTGGGTCAGGCATACATCAGTGACAAGGTGTCCTCAAAAGGTCACTTCTGGAAATAAACTCTGAGGGCGGTGTAGGAGGGTTGGATGTGCCAACCCACGCCTCGGTTCCCCTTTCTCATGGCTTCTCGACCCCTCCTAAGAGTCCTCCATGGATATATTAGATTTTTATATTGTCAGAAAAATTCCTAGAACAAAAAATATCACGAAATAAAAATTGCCTTCTAGATTTTTATTAGTTGGTTAGTTCTGAAGATAATAAATATTTTGTTAAAGAGCAGGAAAATTTGCAATTAAAGAGCAAAAAGGGGAATATAGTTTTGCAATGTATCTCGCATTGAAATGTTTAAAATGCCATTACGTGCAATTTCATATCTAAAACACATAAACTAGCAACATGTTCTTTTCTAGACCCCTTTGGGCACACATTAGGACTAAAGGTGAATCTTAACAAGTGTGTGATTATTCCAATCACGTGCGAAAATGTGGATTTGTAGGCCATTCTCCATCCCTTCCCTGTCACGGTTCAGACTTTCCCTATCAAGTAGTTGGGCTTGACTCTCTTGCACAAACATATGAGGAAGGTGAACCTCATGCCGCATGTGGACAAATTTGCCAACAATTAGCCCAAGTGGAAAGTTGGGTTGATCACATCAAGTGGAAGTCGTGTGCTGCTCGATTTGATGCTTACCTTGTTAGACATCAACCGTATGCTTGTGATGGATCTTCTGCCATGGTTTCTCAAAGCTTCGAATAAAATCTAATGTGGATTCTTCTGGGAAGGAAGTGACAATGCTAAGGGACGCCAATGTATGGTTTCTTGGAAGATTGTCTACTCACCAAAGGAGCTTGGTGGGTTGGTAGTGCACTACCTCGAAACCCTGAATGACACTCCTCAGTCTAAGTGGTTGTGGATGGCCAAGACCAATGATCAGTTGTCTTGCAGTGAACATGGTGGTATCCAATGATGGGAGTGTTATCTTTGTGACCTCTTTGTATATTCACATTCAATGTTGTAGTTCGGTCTATTTTGGCAGGATCATTGGGTTGGGGTCGCAACTTGCCATGCTTGGATCCTGATCTTGGTACTCTCGTCTAGCCATGAGCACTCAGGTATCATCCGGTGGAGAAGGGTCTCAATAGTACCCGCTGGCTTTATGAAATGTGTGGTGCCCTTTCAATCCCTACCCTAATGCAATTCTTGGATATCTAGACGAGTGTCTTGGCAAAAACTTTGGTGCCTAGATCGGACACTTGGGCCTCAAAGTGGGCCTTTAAGGACTGCCAATTTGTAAGCTCGGTGTACATCGCTACTTTTGCCAACCACAACAAGTGTGCCTGGTTTGATTGACCTAGAAGGCATGGGTCCCTCTCAAGTTCAAACTATTCACTTGGTTGGCTCCTCTACAATAGATGTTGGAACTCCCATCGCCTCGCCATGTGAGGTCTCCCTCCCCAAAATGAATGCCCTCTATGCTTGCAAGAAGAGGAGAACGTTGAGAATCTATTGGTCTAGTGTATCTTCGCTAGGGTGATTTCGTCCAACATCCTTGTGTGAATCGGCCTGAGCGCACTCACTCCCTTGGCCAACTTCACTATCCTTATGTGGTGGCTAAGATCCAGCCGCGAATCTAGAATGACATGGGGGAAGGGGTCAATTCGTTCACTTATGCACACTAAGAAATGTTTGGTTGGAGCAGAATCGTCTACTGTTGAAACATACTTCCTTCTCTATGGATCTCTCACCGACAAGTCAAAGGTGTGGTGCGGAGACTGGAAGACGGTGGCGAAAGGTAGACTACACCGAGTGTCGTGGTTTTGTCACGGCAGATGTCCTAGTGTCAGGACTTAGGTGTGAAGCCATCGCTATGGCGGTTAACTCGAAGGGGTTGGTCGGGACGAAAGACACAGGTTTACCCAGGTTCGGCCCCTCTCGAAGGAGGTAATAGCCTACGTCCTGCTTTGAGTTGTATTGATTGGATATCGATTACAAGGGAGCGGATTTGCTTGACCTAGTACTCGATCAAAAGTTTCATGGCCTAAGCCGCCCAGGTAACCCGCCTTTATATACACAAGTCGAGGCCTTGGGCTTACAAGAGTCTGGGCCGGGTCATACTTGACAACCGACCTCACCTCTAACTATACCTGCCTTGTCTACCAAGCCGCCACCGGCGGCTGACGCCACCGGGTTACACATTGTCTTCCGGCTCTGGGCCTCTAGGCCCATCAAGCTTATTCTAAACCTTATTGCTAAGCCGCCAACCTCATGACCCGGCCCCACCTGGGCGGGTCTCACCACGGGGTTATATCCCCAACATTAGGCCCCAGATTGATTTGAACTGGTTCATGTCAATCTTCAAGTCTTCTGGTTGGCGAATCTTGCATTCTCTGATAAATCTTCATGACCCGCCAAAAATGGGTGGCGGCGTCTCTGTCAAATCTTCCTGACCCGCCGTGACATCACCTCAAGAAAATCAAAAAGATTCCCCTAACGTCACAACGGATCTTTCTCCATTAATATGACCAGCCCATGAATCGAGGCACTTTCTTAGTCAATCATCATCGTGTCTCCTCGATTCCCACGCCGACTGTTGCTGTTCCATCACATCCTCATAAATAGGCACGGGGGGCCCATTATATTCACTTTCCCCGCCGCTGCCTTCTTCTTCTTCCTCAAAACGCCCACGCCGCCGAAGCTTGCCGCGCCGTTCGGACCTCGCCGTCTTCTCCAACACTGGTCGCTGCATCGACCTGATTACGTTCAGAGCACTCCCGCGTTCGCCCGCATCCTCCAGGTTCCATCTTTGCACCATGTTTAGATCTGTATTAGCTTTTCAGATTTCCCCCGAGTTCATCGGGTTTCTTCGTGTTCGTCACAGCTCATCGGAGCAATCTTCGTAGATCAGAGAAAAAATGCTCCTTTAGGCTTTGTAATGTCGCCCAAATCATGCGGTCATCCGCTCAATAAGTATGCCATGCTCATTGCAGACTACTGGCTCACTTTAATCCGCATAGAGATTGCCTGCTCTTCCACTGGCTTTAGGTTTAGGAATATTTTTCTTTTTTACCTCGCCCGTAGATCTTCAAGCAATAGTTGTAGTTGTTGGAAACTGTTTCTCCACACTTAGTAATTTTCCCAATACTCACTGGCAAACTTGACCCGCCGTCCGACTGCCAGCTCACATTGTCATATTGCGGCCTGCAACGGCGGCTCATAATTTTATACTGACCCGCCAAATATTGTCACCATTTTTAGAGTCATAGCTGCCTTGGTCATAATTCGTGTTTAACCCGCCATGTACTCATGCCTTTTCGCAGTCTCTTAAGCCGCCACCATGTCTAAAGTCCCATCTACCTGCAACTGGGTAAGGTCTGGGGTAACTGAAGAATCACTCAAAGAGTTTGTCACCATGGGAGTCTTGCCGGCTCAGAATGCTATCCTCTGGCGGGTTCCGGGCAATGAAACCACTCCTAAGCCCGAGGATGGGGAAATTATCGTGTTCACAAACCATCTTCTCCGTGGTTTCTCTCCGCCCGGGTCCAAATTTTTCCGAGACATCTTACACTCATTCAACCTGCACCCCCAAGACATTGGCCCCAATTCTGTCACCAACCTATGTCAATTCCAAACCCTCTGCAAAGCTTATCTGCAAGAAGAGCCATATGTTGACCTCTTCAAAGAGTATTTCTACATCAACCGCCAAACAGAGATGGCAGACGGATTGAGTCTCGAGCTCGGAGGCGTCACTCTTCAAAGACGGAGGGATGTACTCTTTCCAGCAGCAACTCTGCCGAGTCACCCCAAAGAATGGAACAAAACTTGGTTTTATTGCAAAGATACTTTGCCAGAAGGGGAGAACCCACTGCCGGGTTACCGTCCTTACCGGCTTAGCACTGATACAGAGCTCCCAGACCAGATGTCTGCCGCAGAGCGTGCTCAATATGGCCCAACCTTCTCAAAAATAAGGGCCCTGTTAGCCAACGGGTTAACAGGTGTTGATCTGACCCGCTGCTGGGTCTCTTGGAGGATTCTGCCGTTGAGCCGCCGCGGCGCCTTAATGTGCCAATATACCGGTGAAGTGATTCTTCAGTACCATTGTCAAGTCTTTACTGGGACCTCAATACCATTGTCAAGTCTTTACTGGGAGAACCTCAAGCCGCCTGTAGCAAGACGGGGTTAAGTCCTTTTTATGCACTTAACCCGGCTCCAGAGGTGAACCCTTCCACCCTATCTTCACTCATTCTTTAAATGTTGTACTTCGTATATTGTATTTTAACCTTTCTGTCAACGCACATATCATAATGTAGGCCGGCTCTTCCTTCTGGAACAAGAGGTTACCTCCTTCCCTTAAGAAGAAAAGCAAAGTCCCCAAGGCGACCAAAGCTAAGGCGCCGGCTCGTAGGAAGAGGCAATCAACCGAAGAACTATTCGACCTGGATGATTCAGAGGTAGAACTTGACTCCCTTGGTCTTTTCTTTATGCAACTCATTGACAATGATTACTCACAGGAGGAAGTAGAGACAAGTCATGCTGACATTGCAGAGGTAACCATTATCTCTTCTGACTCGGAACTTTTACCCGTAAAGAGAATACGGCGGGCTGTACGGAAAATAAAATGTTCTCGCCCTTTTACTCACTTGAATCCCAACTTTCCTTTGAAGAAGCAGCAAGGTGACAATAGACGTCAGACCCGGAGCACCGGCTCTGAAGCTCTTTTGGCCGGATTACCAAACGATCCGGCTCCTCAGAAACGGCCCACTGAAGTACTTCCTTGCCTTGAATTTATTTCTCCTGTATGCTAATCTTGTGTTGCAATTTGTATCTGACAATGCTAACTTTTCAGGACTCGCCTCCTTCTTCTGGCGACTCAACCGCCTCAAATTTGCCTCCTCTTATTATCAATCCGGGGTAAGTATTTTCATATCCCACTCCGTGTGTTAATAGTCTATCTTTGCTCATTGACGTGTAACTTCACCTTTGCTCATAGGGCTCAAGCCAAACGGAGGAAGGTAGTTGGGTCAGCCGCTACTCCTGAAGTTCCAGAGTCGGCAAACCCAAAGCCTAACACCCCTGAAGCCCATATTGAGCTGTCTGAAGCTGACAAAGACGTCCATGAAAAAGCTCCTGAGCATAATAAGCCGGCTGATATGGATATTGAGGCTCCTGAGGCCCATCCAGAAACTGATCCTAAGCCGCCCAGCCCTCAGCCAACAACTGAAAATGTGACTTCTCATGAAGAAGTTACTGTTACCGGGGCGGCTTACAAATCTCCAGCTCCCTCCCATGTACTATCAAAGCATACCGGTGAAGACGAGGCGCTCCGATTCAGCATCCATCTGGGCTTTCAGTGCATTGATTTCCTCTTGGACCTCGGCCATCTGGTCCTTCAACCTCGCAATCTCCGTATTATGGGCTACTTGGTTTTCGACCGTGACCTCGGTTCCCATCAGAGTTGTAAGTTCATTCATCAGATCCAGCAAAACTTGAGCCGGCGGCCTGCCTGATCCAGATCCGGTCGCACCAGCAGCCGTGCTACCAGGGGCCGGTGCCGATCCTGCCATGAAGACAGCGGCGCGGCTCGGCGGCTCATAGTATTCCGGCTCATGGTATTCCGGCTCGGGGTAGCCCTCGAAGTAGCCCCCAAGCCCGCCGTTGTGAAGCTGGTAAATTGATTCCGCCTCCCTGCTCGAGGATCCATCCTCTGAGCAGATGAGGGTTTCCTCCCGCGACATAGAACCTTCAAGTTCCGCGCCTTGGGTGAAGCCGACGAAAACGCGCTTTCGGCCCGGGTTAACTCGGGCGGGTTGCGCGCGCCGGGCCGGCTCGACGAGGTCGGTGCAGATGTCCGGCCCGGGTTTAGATCCGCCGATCTTGCCGATGAAGACGTGAATTTCGCCGAAGGGGACCCGGTACCCGTACTCGATTGAGTCGGCCTCGGGGCCCCAGCCGGCGTCGTCGATGTAAAGCTTGCTGCGGCGACTCTTGGTCATCCTTCCAACGGCGTATCCCTCGATCCCTGGGAGAGAACCCTTCGAGTATTCCACACCACCGAGCATCGGCCCCACGGTGGGCGCCAACTGTCGTGGTTTTGTCACGGCAGATGTCCTAGTGTCAGGACTTAGGTGTGAAGCCATCGCTACGGTGGTTAACTCGAAGGGGTTGGTCGGGACGAAAGACACAGGTTTACCCAGGTTCGGCCCCTCTCGAAGGAGGTAATAGCCTACGTCCTGCTTTGAGTTGTATTGATTGGATATCGATTACAAGGGGGCGGATTTGCTTGACCTAGTACTCGATCAAAAGTTTTGTGGCCTAAGCCGCCCAGGTAACCCGCCTTTATATACACAGGTCGAGGCCCTGGGCTTACAAGAGTCCGGGTCGGGTCATACTTGACAACCGACCTCACCTCTAACTATACCTGCCTTGTCTACCAAGCCGCCATCGGCGGCTGACGCCACCGGGTTACACATTGTCTTCCGGCTCTGGGCCTCCAGACCCATCAAGCTTATTCCAAACCTTATTGCTAAGCCGCCAACCTCATGACCCGGCCCCACCTGGGCGGGTCTCACCACGGGGTTATATCCCCAACACCGAGTACTCATGTAAGTTTGTGGTGGAGTGGGTGGCTACAAGACACCGGTTCTGGCGTTGTTGTAGCATTCATGTACGTAAACTATCTTAATGCACATTTGCAAATCAGAAAATACACACAAAAATATTATTTGTGAGTCGAGCTTCAAAATATGCAAACTACCCAAGCTGCTCATTTTAAAACACAAAACCAATTGTATGCATGTTTATGTTCCTGAAAGTGCAAATACTAAATAGCACATTTTTCACCTAAAGTTGCACAATTTTAAAATGAGAAAGTTGCCTAATAAATACAAAGAACTACAAACTATAACAAAATATGTAGGTCAAAATGACTAGAACCCTTATAGATACAAATAATATGAAATCCTGCAAAATATGGTATGTAACAAAAACAAATAACTAAAACCCTTGTAATTGTGAACAACAGTTTCTTTGTTTTGCATACCACAACACATTTATTTTGTTGGATGTGAAGAGTGTATACGGATCCAACTATTGAAACCATTTACCTTTTCAACATGTGTAGTAGTATGTGAGATGTAATGTACCCATTATGTATAGTATACCATTACATGAAGTTGAATCAACAGTGGTGTACTTTTGTTTTCTACCATCATGCATGCACATAGCCGAAGAAAAAAAGAGTGAGGATCATATCTAGTGTGAGAATAAAGATGAGCACAAGATGATATTGAACACAAACAAATAATTGCATTTTTTTGATATTTATGTAATTTGCAAGTCATGAATATTATTTATATACTTTCCTATGTTTTTGTTATTTTTCTAGTGTTCTCCTACTCACCTTTTAGAGTTTCACTTTTGTATTTTTGGATATTATACATTTAAGCTACTATGCAACCTATTGTAGAAGAACTATTCTGCCATCATTTTCTAACTGTTCGAAACAAAGAAGCTAATTGCACACTCCACACTTGCTAATTGCCGATTGGACTTTTCCTAGTGCCATTTTTAGCACTTTTTACCATCGTAATTTCAAACTATTTACTGGAACGACGGAATTGATATATTGTTGGAAAGCTAATGACAGGGTGAAACGTTTCATGTTCAATGTTTTCTCAAAATTGGCACGGCCTTTAAGTAAAATTCATAAACCAATATTTTGACGTATTTTGAAGAAAAAAATCAAATAGTTTGTCGGAACAATCCGCATGATACAACATCGGAAAGCTATCAATTAGCCCGTATATACAATGCCTCTTATACACCATCGGAGGTCATCTACATCTCCGATGATGAGTAGAAGTAGGCTAATTTTATCCATGTATTAGTATGTAGCTTTTGAATTTGAGACATGAAATTTGAGGTATGTGGTTGCACCGGACGCAGACTAAGGGATGATCAGGCCCTCTCCGCGGAACCGCCCGGACGCGTCCGCGGGCGTATGAGGGGTGATATTTTCCATATGCAGTTGTAGATGATTTTAGCTCCTCTTAGCGAGTAGTTATAGGAAGGAATGACATCTAACCATCACTTTCATCTTTTTAAGTAATGAATTTCATCACACTTGACTCTGCATGATAAAAAGGAATTGATGCTCTGGGACCGGGTAATGTATCTTCATAGTTTGATAGTGTTAATGTCCCTTACTATGTTATAATTATAGTTTTCTGTTGTTTGATTTTTACTCTTAGACACATTGTCTGAATTTTCTACCTATATTCTATTTTTTTTCTTAGAGTACATTTCTCTTACTCTGTTACGGACAAAGTGTTGCACTCTATACTAAAATAATTATTCAAATGTAGCCTTTATTTTCCATTTATCAATTATTGACCAATGTATGTGTATATTTATGTTAATTTATTTTCCATGTCTAATGTCTCCATATATTATGGTAATTGTAATAGTTGAACCATTTGATTGTTCTTGTAATATATGTCGGTTCCGTATCATGTTATTAAGTGAATGTATGGCAGATGATACACTAGTAGAAAACAGGGCATTAGTCCCGGTTCCAGAGGGCCTTTAGTCCCGGTTCTGCAACCGGGACAAAACGATCGGGACTAATGCCCATCACTTTTAGTCCCGGTTGGCTTACGAACCGGGACTAAAGGAGCTCCACGTGGGCGCCGTCGCCGCGTCTGGCAGGAGGACCTTTTGTCCCGGTTGGTAACACCGACCGGGACTAAAAGGCAACCACGCGTCAGCAGTTGACAGGCTCTGGGTTTTTTTTTTTGCAAGGAGGGGTTTAGGGGTTTTCATATTGTGTTTCCCCCTTTTATTTTTGTTTTTACCATTTTTATTTTATGCTTTTCATTCAACTCGACGCTAGCTACTACATATAGCAATGAAAGAACCATTACATAACATCGTCATGATCAATATATAGAAAGAACCATTAGTATCACTTGAAAGTTGTTCAACTTAAGAAACAAACATGAATGTATCACATTCATCTTAACATACTAATTAATTAACTAACAGTTCTCCAGCTGATATATTCATGACTTAGTTCTAAACATGGTCAACAACAACCATCATCTGATAGTCCTTGCGGTTGCTCTTCCTTATAGTGATTACCACAAGGGTGTCCACCCTTAGTTCTCTCTTTCCCTTGATGAACTCCTGCCAGCCGGCCTTGTGGAATGATATGCGCCCGTCGGGGTCTGTCTTGTATTGGATGTTCGTGACAGGCCCTCTTGGTCCATGGATTACTCCGGCAGTGCCGACGGCGGGGATGTCCACTCCGGAAAGCATCTTCAAAGGTAACTTCTGAAGACCCCATCATTAAGAGAAAATAGAGAGCACAAAATGTTAGACATCTCACCATACCTGGTTTTGACCAAAAAGAGATGAAAGAATATAAAACATCTCACCATAACTTTTTTGACCACGTTTGTTTTTGTTAGACGGGGCACAAAGGGCTTCCCCAAGAACGCCGAAGAGGATGGTAACTTTTCTTTCACACTAGCTTTATCATCCCGAGTAAGCTTCTTCATCCTTTGAGAAAAAATTGCAGAAAGGATAGGACCATCATCTTCATCTTCGATGTCCTCCTCTTCATCTTGGATGTCCTCATCTTCATCTTGGATATCGATGTCATCTTGGTCATCTTGGCTGACGATGTCATCTTCATCATCGTCATCATCATCGCTTTGGACATATAATGTCCTTAACCTATTCACCTCTCCTATTAAGGAAAAAGCTACGAGTTCTCCTCCTTTACAATTGTTCACTGCAATGTACTGCTCCCATCCATCACCATATATGATGGTTTTATTCTTTCCTTTGCGCAGATCCAATTCGAATTCGCACTCCTCATCACCCTCAAAGTACAACACGTTACCATATGAATTGTTGAAGTCCTCCCTTATGTTGCATGGAACACACTATGCAGCAGTTAATAATCAACAATAAAGTCAGTAAAAAAGGGAAACAAATGATCAAAATTCAATACAAATTAAAGTTAAAGACCGTTACCACTGATTTTCGAAATCCCTTTCTCAAATATACCCCGAACTGCACTGCAGTTTCAAGACTGTCCATACATGAATTTTGGCACACCTTGCAGATCTTACGCCTCATGGTCCCTAATAAGCCCAAGCAGTTGTCAAACGTAAGAAATGCAATTAACACTTTTTTATATTTCATTTCCGAATGTAGAATAGTTCATAGATGTAAGTTATGATATATAATGTGAATCTTTTAAAAACTCATAACATGACATGCCTTATTGCAACCTAAGAAACACAACTCGAATAATCCAGTTAACGAAGTATCGAATATTATCACTAATACAACTCGAATATTATCATATATTATCATTAATTAATACAGATTGAGTTGACGTCTCACGGCGCAGGCAGTGGACACCCAAAGAGAAGGAACCATCGCCGAATCATAGCTCGGGTGAGATCCCTGAATAACCTGTCAGGTATTGGAGAACCTGGCGTCCAACGCGGCCATGTAGCGACGGACGTGCTCGTCCTCCTCCCTGACACGGCGACGTACCACCTCCGCGGGGGCCGGCTCCCTCAGCACCGATAGTGGCCCACGCGACCGCCACCAAAGAAGCTCCGGGTCGACGACGAGACCCGGATTTCTCACCAAGGTGCGCGCCCCGGAAGGTAGCACCTCCCAGTGCCAGCCCGGCGGAGCCCAGTCCCGGACATGGCGCCTCTCAAACTGGTTGTCGGCGCCGACTCGACGACGAAGATGCGGGATTGGCATCGTCGATGAGAACAAATTGTGGCTATAGCAAATATCATTTTATTTAACAACAATAACAACAATACCATATTTAATACCAAAATGACATATCTTTTTCTAATCCTACTCATAGGATTTGAGATGCATGTTTAATAGCAAAAAAGGGGGGGGCAAGAAGAGAGCCGCCCATTGCATGAACCGGAAAGAAAATCACCCCATCTCATACTCTTATCAGGTCGTGACCCTTCTAAGGTGTGCTATAGGCAAGAGCTAGCTAATGCTCGGTATAAATGATATACACTATTCTCCCCTCGAAACACATTTGTTTTGTAGGTTCCTCTACATACAAAGTGGATCATCTAGAAAATGTTCTTTTTATCGTGCTTGAGAATAATTTCTAAATTTCTATACTAGGTGGTAAAGTTTGCTGCATTCACTTTATCCTTTCCTATGATGAATTTCGAAGCAAAGTTCAAAATTGGACCAAAAGGTGTCATCTAGCTACAAAACAAAATATGCAAACACTATGCAAACAATAGAGATTGGATCCCACGCGCGCCGCCACTGCTTCGGCCGGCGATGGACGCGGGCGATGACGGTGACCGCGGGGGGGGAGGGGGAATAGGAGGAGGGGAACGGCGGTGTGGCCGGCGGCTCACCTAGGAGGAGGAGGAGGGGGAGCGGGCTCGGGGCGGCGACGGGGACGGCGTCGGGGACGGCGACGAGGAGTGGGCTCGGGGAGGCGACAGCAAAATCCGGTAGCCTGGCGGCGTCGAGGTGGTTTTCGGCGCCGTCGGGGGAGAGGGAAAGCAGATGGATTTGGAAATTTTTCCAAGTCCCGCTTATATAGTCCCACCTTTAGTCTCGGTTGGTGGCTCCAACCGGGACTAAAGGCCCCCCTTTCGTCCCGGTTGGAGCCACCAACCGGGACTAAAGGTAGTTTTCGCCAGGCGAAATGGCGGGAAGCACAGCCCTTTAGTCCCGGTTGGTATCACCAACCGGGACTAAAGGCCCCCCTTTAGTCCTGGTTGGAGCCACCAACCGGGACTAAAGGGCTGTGCTTCCCGTACCAAAAGTTTAGTCCCACCTCGCTAGTCGAGAGGGGCTCGGAGTGGTTTATAAGCGCTGCTGCCGCTGCCCTCTCGAGCTCCTCTCTAATGAAGGCGGTACATGCCTATTTGACGCCCTGTTGGGCCTGCTAGCACTGCGGGCCTGCATCCTGGCCCATTTGTAGGGTTTCTAGTCATATGCAGGCTGTTGTGCCTAGTAGGTGGGACTTTTTTGCATATATTATGATTTTTAATGTTATTTTTTGCATATGTTATTTTTAGTTATATAATTTTATCATGCATAAATTTTATATAATTTTAGTTGCATAAGTTTTATTTTTTATTGATTCTTTTTAGTTGATTCCTTTTGCTATTAGAGTTGTATAAAAGCTTTTTAGTTTCTATTAAAGCTTGTAACAAAATATACTTTATGAAAATTCAATATGCACCATTCAAAGCCACATCATCACTTTTCAACCCTTATCTGACTTCATTTGCTATTTTTCATGCATTTCATGATTTATTTTGAGCTAAGATGACCCTGAGATTGAAAAGCACTGCAAATGAACTCTGAAATGGTTGAAAATTGGCATGGTATCATAATTTCACCCACATAGAATGTGCTAAAAAGTTGAGAGGGTTACGGGAAAAACTGGATGCACTTCGTGTACAAACTGGACAATCTCCTTCGAAGTATCAGGGTTTCGGACGAAAACTCGTCTATTACAAAGGGATTTCATTTTTTTAAACATATTTTAAATCAAGACTTTTTCTGCATTCAATATGCACCATTCAAAGCCACATCATCACTTTTCAACCCTTATCTGACTTCATTTGCTATTTTTCATGCATTTCATGATTTATTTTGAGCTAAGATGACCCTGAGATTGAAAAGCACTGCAAATGAACTCTGAAATGGTTGAAAATTGGCATGGTATCATAATTTCACCCACATAGCATGTGCTAAAAAGTTAAGAGGGTTACGGGAAAAACTGGATGCACTTCGTGTACAAACTGGACAATCTCCTTCGAAGTATCAGGGTTTCGGACGAAAACTCGTCTATTACAAAGGGATTTCATTTTTTTTAAACATATTTTAACTCAAGACTTTTTCTGCATTCAATATGCACCATTCAAAGCCACATCATCACTTTTCAACCATTATCTGACTTCATTTGCTATTTTTCATGCATTTCATGATTTATTTTGAGTTAAGATGACCCTGAGATTGAAAAGCACTGCAAATGAACTCTGAAATGGTTGAAAATTGGCATGGTGTCATAATTTCCCCCACATAGCATGTGCTAAAAAGTTGAGAGGGTTACGGGAAAAACTGGCTGCACTTCATGTACAAACTGGACAATATCCTTCGAAGTATCAGGGTTTCGGACGAAAACTCGTCTATTACAAAGGGATTTCATTTTTAGTTTTCTATTAAAGATTTTATTTTAGTTGATTCTTTTTTTCTGTTATTTTAGTTTTCTATTAAAGATTTTATTTTAGTTGATTCTTTTTAGTTCATTCTTTTTAACAAATAAATACTTTGATAATTTTAGTTAATATTATTTTGATTCTTTTTAGTTAATGTTTTAGTTGATTCTTTTTAGTTCATTCTTTTTAGTTAATATTTTAGTTGATTTTTTTAGTTCATTCTTTTTAACAAATAAATACTTTGATAATTTTAGTTAATACTATTATTTTGATTCTTTTTAGTTCATTCTTTTTAGTTAATGTTTTAGTTGATTCTTTTTAGTTCATTCTTTTTAGTTAATGTTTTAGTTGATTCTTTTTAGTTCATTCTTTTTAACAAATAAATACTTTGATAATTTTAGTTAATATTATATTTAACTGCAGTGATATTCTAGATCAAAGCCATCATCAGAATAGTTGTGGAGAGAAAGTCTTCACTTTTTCTTCGCGTGTGTCCCTTGCTTATTGCACCGTAACCATGGACAATCTTCATCACATACATCACAATGCTTCAGAAAGCTTGCTCACATCATACTAAATATTCTTACACACAAACCGTACTTAAACAGGGACATAATAGAAATAATAGTTCATATATCCATTACAGAAAGTACTGCATAATTGAAGATACCAATCCTACTCTTTCGGATTGCAAACCTACTCGTCCGAATCAGGAGACCCCCGAGCACTACATAATAGAGATAAAAGTGTTCGCCATTGCAAACACTACTCGTCGTCCGGATCAGAATACCCCCAAGCAGGAGACCCATGGGGCACTGGTGGTGGTACTAGCGGTACGAGGTGACGCTGCCCATAATTGAAGATTCCAATCCTGCGGTACAACTCGTATGCAACGTACCCATCTATTGCTGCATACTCAATGTTGATAGGGTCAAGTGGGGTCTTCTCCCAATGTTTGTGCCCTGACTTGGGGAATTTTGTCTTCATATCAGCGTAGTCCTCGTCGATCAGGGCGGCTGCCATATCAGCCATTGAAGTCTTGTCATGCTCAAGCCTGAACCTGCCCTGAAGATCAATGTGGCATTCAGCTGGTATCTCAATACCCCAGGTGTGCCTCATCTTGATCTTGTCATTCGTTATATCAACGCTAGCAAAATATATGCCGCTGCGAAGGAACTCCATGAGTTTTGGACAGTGCTTGTCACTACTGCAACAACAAAATGGAACAAATGTGTTAAATACTGCTGCAACAAGTATATTTTAGAACAAGTATAATAAGAATCATAACAAGTATATTTTAGAACAAGTATAATAAGAATCATAACAAGTATATTTCGGCACAAGTATAATAAGAATCATAACAAGTATAATAAGAATCATAACAAGTATAATTTAGAACAAGTATAATAAGAATCATAACAAGTATAATAAGAATCATAACAAGTATAATAAGAATCATAGCAAGTTTCCTATTCCTATGCATTTCCTATCCTATGAATCAAAAGAAGCCCCTAAACTATGACATGTTCTCCCACGATGGCCAATATGCAACTACAAGGAAAATTCTTATGCAATTTTCCTATCCTATTCCTATCCTCCTATTCCTATTCCTATGCAATTTTCCTAATCCTCCTATTCCTATGCAATTTTCTATTCCTATGCAATTTTCCTATGAATCAAAGAAAAGCCCCAATTTTCCTATGCATTTTTCCTATGAATCAAGGAAACTATGACATGTTCTCGACATTCCCAATCCTCCTATTCCTATGCAATTTTCCTATCCTATGAATCAAAGAAAAGCCCCAATTAAAACTATGACAAGTTTCGTATTACCTTGCCCACTGGAAGACCATGACATGTTGCTTCAAACAAAGTTGGACGACGGCAACATTGCGACCATCGACCGTGTACTCGAGATCGAGGCCCATGAACTTGTGTTTCTCCTCTTGAAGCCATTCCTCGAACATGGAAAGAAAACCCTCGACTTTAGCGCTATCGTTCGTGTAGATGACATGGAGATTGGTCTTGCCATGTGCGAGCACGTTCCCGTAGCGAGTGATTGGATTCATGGTGGAGGATGGGGAAGAAGAGAGGAGAGGGAGACGAACAGAAATGGAGGCCGGTCGCGTTACTGTAGCGCTTCCCATGTATGATCTCGCGCGGAACAACTTCCAAGGCGCGGGATTTGAACGGTTGGGACCTTTAGTCCCGGTTTGAGCCACGAACCGGGACTAAAAGGGATCGCGCCAGGCGAACGGTTGCCACCACCCCTTTAGTCCCGGTTGGTGTCACCAACTGGGACTAATGGTCTCGTTCGAACCGGGACTGATGCGTGACGAACCCCGGCCGGCGTCCTAGCCGCTCGAACCGGGACTAATGCTCACATTAGTCCCGGTTCGTAACACGACCGGGACTAAAGCTCTGATCCGGCCTGGACAAAGCCCTGTTTTCTACTAGTGATATGATATCAGGGCTGGTACACGGCACATCCAATTGAATGAACTAATGTGTGATAGGGTAAACACAAAAAAGGAAAGATAAACTAAATAGAATTTATACTAAACATGTATACTTTTCTGTTGTAGTGTTTTTGTTGTATTGTTTGAATGGATGTAATTCATGAAAGATGCACTTGTGTTGTGCTAAATTTAAACCATATTTTGTTAAAAAAATACAATAGCCTTCCGAGACATGTCCCTTAACAAGTTATTTACGAAGATTCGTTTTAATGCAAAACGAATGAATTACATAAACAGGTGATGGAGTGACTCTGAGGATTAATTTTGACATATTCATGAGTATAGTGTATCTGTATATTTGAGTGTGTATATGTGTTCTTTGTATATTAATATCCTTAAAAAGTGTAATGTGGTTTCTAGTGTATGATTAGGAAATCACAGTAATAGAAACATCCAGAACACAACTTTCTTATGAGGAGCATGTCATCGATTGTTAACGTGCTTATTTACCCGTTTTGTGTCATTATATATGTCTTGCATGTTACCATGAGTTAAGTATCCAGTTGACACTATGTGCTTGGATTATACTTGTATTGAAATGTCATCATTTATAACAATCACTCGTGAATATAAAGATATTGTGGATTCTTCAACTATTGCATATGTATGATTTGATATACTTGTCAGAATGCACTTGGTCTCATCTAGTGTGTACAAGTGCTCCTACGAGTTACTCAAATAGAATTCATCTTAAGTACCTACACAAAATTAAACATATCGAACTAGTTAAGAGGGCCTCTTAAAGGATCACGCATAATCGACCAGAGGGGGTTGATAGAAGATTTAAGCACTTTCTGAGTGGGGTTCGCAAAAGTAACTGGATAAACAATTAGTATGGACCGGAGCGAGTACATGGCCCATTGAACAATGAAGACATGTACATTAGCAAACAACAATGAAGAAGTAGACCCATTCAACATGTCTAACGATAGAAACCTGACTTCTCTATCAGGTTGTACAGATCAAGGAATTCTCCGTCGTGAGATCCATGATCAACAACTGCAACAGCTTTGACATATTGATTGATGAAGGTTGCTCTCTCAACATCATCTTCACAAATAGACCAGACTGGATATAGATCATGGGGACGTTCCTCAGCGGGACGTGCCTAGGTCTCTGGACACTCCAATTAGTGGTGGGTGGCTAGAGTTGCTCCGAAATAAGTACCTTCACTCCAGAAATTTTCCTAAGTGAAAAGATAGTCGACGGACTCACCCTTCTGGAAGGGTTTGATGAGAGTAAAGCTCGTGTTCTATACTAGAAGTGATTCGAAGGTCGGGGGTGGTTATACCACGAGCACATGTACCAAGTATTCCCTCCGTCTCAAAATAAGTGTCTTAAGCTTAGTACAACTTTATACTAGAGTTAGTACAAAGTTGAGACGGTTATTTTGGGACAGAGGGAGTATAAAACTTGAATCTGGGTGGACTGATTCCACTACAACGAACTTAACCATATGAGTTACTCTTGGTGAAATCAGTTTTCCAAGAGCATCTCCAACAACTGATAAAAAATGCAACCGTGGTCGCGGGAACCCCAACCGCTCGACCGCCTCCCGCTGTGACCGTCACCCGCCACCAGATCGCCATAGAAGTCATACCCGACGCGACGCCACCGGCCTCCCTGCTGAGACCACCGGCCCCGTAGTCGTGTCTTCCACCGCCGGAGGAAAGTCAAAGGTTGTCCACTGCATAGGGCTTGGGATGCCACCATCCGCCACAACAGCCACCAGGGAGGCGCCAAAGGACCCCGCCATCGCCGCAAGGCTCCCTCTTAGGCGAAGAAGCCATCGCTGGATCCATCGGCCGGGGCCGCACCCCGCGCGAAGAAGGCAGCTACTGTGTCGACGCCCCCGCTGCCGGCAATCCCTCCCATCGTGCCATCGGCTCTTCGAACACCACCAGGGGCTCGTCATCGTCCCCCTCCCACCGCCGAACGAGGACGAGCCGGCGTCACCCTTCGCCGTCGGCGTCTCTAGTGTGTTTGGTGAAATGATCCCGGGAGGTAAGCAAATTTTGGTTTTAAAGTTTTTTCATTGATTTTCATGTGTTTTTTCGTTGTGTGTGCAATTGTGATGCGATGTTGCAAAGTTTTAATTACCATGCCATAGTTTGTATGGATAGCAATTGTGGAGTAGAAAAGAAGAAAGTACTCAAAGTTTTAATTTAATTTTCTGGATACCTCGTTCTCCAACTTGTTGGTCTGCCGTTTGGGATGCTCTAAGCACTGGGTGTGACGCCGGTTTAAAATAGGAGCGCTTTGATCGATGGGAAGCAGCAGATAAACTCTCTGTCCAAACACCCGACGAATGTGACATGACAAGAAAGAAAGAAATACTAACAGGTTTTTCATTCAATCATGTAGCAACACTAAGTTTTTGACTGGGATGGAAAGATTCCCTCAGCTGCATGCATACAGGAGGGTGAAAGCGACGTTCGGCAACCAGTGTCTCATGCATGCGCGCGCCTGTTGGGCCGAGCATGCCATCGTGAGATAGGTTTAGCCGCCGCACGGGAGCGCACATATGCGGCGCCGCTACGTAGTGGCGTCCTACGTGAACATTAAGTGGTGCACAATTAAACGGCCCACTCCATAATTAAAGGAGGTTGCATGTTGTGCATATTGGGATTCAACGAGTGATGAGTAATTAAATGCAGGTGGACGGAAGACTGCATTGATGAATACGAAGAAGCTAGCTGTCCAGGGTACTTCTAGAAGAGCTCTCCGAGGGGGAGAGGGGGACAGTAGAGCGGGACATGTGAAAATAAGTGGACAGAAACAATGCCCCCGTTGCAACGCACGGGCATTTGTGCTAGTACTAGTACTTAAATTAGGACACGTGCTACAATTGGCGGGACAAAATTTTGATTACCTAATCTAATAACACGGAAGCGCTGATCACTTCCTAATTAAACCAAACTCAAGCAACTTAGTACTACTCACACTACCCATGTTTGGATTATACCAACGGCAGTCGCGGCTTGAAGTGGTGCGGCTGCAACAGTGCGGCGAGTCGGCGAGAGGCGAGCAGTGACACCGGTGCTGCAAGCGAGCGACGGTGGGAGGGCAGTGCTCAGTGCGCCCACGACTACAAGCGGCGGCGGGAGGACGCGGTGCTACGCATGGTAGAGGATGGCTCCATGGCGGCCAACGGAGCTATATATGCGGGAGCGGGAGATGGGGTAGTCGTGGGCGTGGGGGAAATTTTTTCCCGTGGCGCCTCGATCCACCAATGGATGCGACGCAGCGCATCGGACTGATAGCAACTTTTTTTTTTTTTTTGACGGTCGGACTGATAGCAACTTAGCAAGCGACCAATCGGGTGCTCGCTTCGGTCGACTGGCGCAGTGCAGCACCCAAAAATAAAAAAAACCCGGAATGGCTGGTCTCAATTTGGTTTCCTGCGATTGTTTCGGTGGCAAAAGGGTTTTCAAAGGACGTTTCTTTGGGTCAGTTGTGGCTTGGCAGAAAAGAGAAAACGAATACACCACGTGCACCGATATTTTTTTAGTAAAGAAAAAAAAACTTGTTTAGCTCCTTCTAATCTAGTAGTACGTGGGTCCATCCAACATGGCCATCTTCTTTTAGGGAAACGTTTCCCACCCGTGCGCCGGCCGAACCGTTCCGCCGGTCACGCGCTGGACATATGATTAAAACTAATCCAACGACCGCATTGCCTCTCTCGTAGGCCCTCTCCTCATCTCTTTCCAATCAAAACCATCTGTCTCTCTCCTGGAGTTGCCATGGCCGGTACCTCCGCCGCCAAGTCATGGCCGCACCAGCCCCCCGGCGACGCCGCTGCTTGCACAAGCACGCGCCCACAGAACTCCCTTTCCTCTGATGCGCTCCGCCATGGTCGCGCCCTCGTCCTCCCTCTTATCTTTGCGCCATGGTCGCACTCCCTCCTCCTCTCCCTCAAAGCTTGTCGCCATGGCTGCCTCCTCTTCCACCTCCACCCACCCCCACCCCCCCGGCCCAAAATGTTGCAACCGATGTGCTCGCCGTTGGAACTCGTGCGGCTGCGTGCTGCATCCCACGACCATGGCTGCGAGCTTTTTTGTTCAGGGGAGGCCATGGCCGACAGTTGAGGTTGATGTCCGAGCACCTGTCGTGAATGCTACAACCACGTACCACAAAAGCTACAACCACATACCACAAAAGCTACAACCCTTCACCAAAAAAGCTACAAACACGTTTGTCAGAGCTGCAAACCGAGTTCGTCAGAGTTGTAGCCACGGTCATCCAGCGACTTTTGCTACAACCGGTGTCGAAATTTGCTACAACTGGTGTCTCATTTTGCTACATCCGGCAACCAATAAAGCTACAACCGGCTTTGAAAAAGCTTCAACGGGATACGGGGTGCTGGAGGTCGCGCCACCATGCCGCAAAAAGTTGCAACCAGCATGGAAAAAAGCTACAACCCGCTTCTAAAAAAGCTTCAAACAAAGAATGACTAGCCAACAATGGCGAGCGACGACGACGGAGTTGCGCGGCGGTGCTGCGACGGGAGCGTGGTGAGCTATGACGACGGCTGGTGGCGATGCTGGAAACCTCGCCCGATAGTGCTGCAACCGCGAGGGGGGAAGGGGGGGAGAGACGTCGAGATGCGAAAGCCACGCGGAGCTGCAACCGGCAAGCAGCCCCGGCGAGCTGCGAGCCTGCGACAGCGAGCGGCCCCGGCGAGCTGCAGCGGCGAACTGCGACGGGACGGCCAAGGGCGAGCACAGAGGAGACTGACATGCGGAGATCTTTTTCCCTTTTTTCGTTCTCACGTGCGTGCGGAGGAGGAAGACGACCTGGTCGCGGTGATCTGATCCGTTGAAGCATCCGAAATCTAACGCTTGGCAGCCGACCGGCCCAAATTTGGGCCGGCGGGCCGGCGCAGAGCACTCGCCCTTCTTTTATCTTCTGTACTCTTCTGCCCCTACAAAGCTCGGAGCCGTAGTCTTGGCAGTCCACCCGAGCAAACCCTAGGCAGAGGAAGCTCCCGTCGTATTCCGTCGCTGCGCCTGCGCCTGACGCCGGTGCATCACCAAGCTCTTCGATGGTGGCCTGACACGACAAACTCAACTTCAACACATTAATTAATCGAGCAATTCGTCGTTTGGTAAGCATCAAAGGTACGTACCAAGCTCACGGCAGAACAGCAGTTTTTTTTTTTTCGAGAACACCTCGAGAGGGGCAGGGGGTTCCTGCATTTCATTAAGAAGAAAAGAGTTGATCCAGTTTATAAGGGAAAACCGGACCAAAAAACCAAACATTCTCGGCTAATCAAGGAAAACCGAATGAAAACCCAATAAAAAAGAAAAAGAAAACGAAAAAAAGAGACACAAGAACTAGGGAATCAGGCAGAACAGCAGTTTGGCTACAAGCTACCACAGCACAGCGTCTCTTCATGCCGACTAGCGAGGCGTTTTGGGCTTTCTACCCCTGCTAACCAAGATAAAGGTTGGAAACTGAGATAACAGAGTAGTGACATTTGTACAAATAGATAAAAATTGCTACATTGTGGACTGAACTGATTAATGGCATCGACATAAACCTTTTGTCCTTCATGTGTATAATAGTATACATAGTTCTTTCTATCATAGAACCACATTTGCTGGTCTATAACAACTGCTCGAACATGAACTGAAAACTGTTGTTTTCTGCTTGGTTTCATTCAACTAAATGGAACTGGGGAAAACCCCTATTTTTCTACAAAAAAAAAAAACATGACACAGACCCCCAGATAAATAAAATGTAGTCGACTTAAGTGAAGGCTATGAGAATTCTGTTTTCCCCTTCTATGTCGGGCAGTTAAGCATCTGTATTTCCATGGTAGTCGATGGCCATTTTCCCTGTTCAATTTTAGCTTGTTCTCAGCCATTCTGTGCTGCCTTCTTTCAAGCTTATTTACCTGGCACACTTTGCCCCTGGCCTTGTTCCTTACTTTGACATACTTACAGATTCTTATATTATGTATGTATGCCCTGCTTTGTACACCAGTCATGGCTAGAAAGAATAAAAACAGGCGCCCAGGTGGAGGTGGCGAAGGCGGGATAGGTCCTGGTCCATCAAGTACAGTCTCGCTCCGTGTTCCTCAACTCCGAAAATTTGTCCTCGGCGAAAGCCTCAAGCGCCCTGGATTTGTTTCCTGTGGTGAAAGCTATGATGTGAAGGCCAACTATCTTAAACCATCAAGTTATAACGAAAATCTTTACCGATATGATGTAAGATGTTTTTCACGACAACTTTGCCATATTGTACAAAGTGCTTGTCGTGATATCATCGCAATGATCTTTCATTTGTACTACTATATTTATAGGTATGCATAAATCCTAAGGCTACCTCATCAGGCATCAGTCGTGCTGTCGTGAGACAACTTGTGACGATGTATGGGCAGTCACGTTTGGGTGGGCGTCTTCCTGTATATGATGGAAAGACAAGATTATATACATCTGGTCTTTTTCCATTTACTTCCGAGTCCTTTGAAGTAACAATACATGATCAGGAAGATAGTGTTGGTGGTGAGCAAGCGTCACAGAGGTACGATATTCTGGGCATTATCAATAACCTGATCTAATTAATGTTGCTCACTGATGTTGCTGCTCTCTCTAAGGCATCAGAACACATTTCTGGTCATGATAAAATTGGATGCAACTTTGTCCGGAGGAATCGAATAGTGAAGAATTTTGTCAAGCATTTAACACTGTTCTACGTGAATTGTCCACTAGAAGGTTATATCTGTTCTCACCAATCTCTTTCGTATAACTATTTTGTGTCGATTGCCAAAATATTTTCTGTCTTCATGTGTAGGTATTACCCAGCTAGCCGATCATTTTATTCACCTCGAATTGGTGAGGGCTTGAAAAACTGTTTTGGCTTTCATCAGAGCATACAATGCACTCAAATGGGAATTTCACTAAATATCTGTTAGATCCCGATCATGAACTTGGCATTCAAAACTCGCCTCTGGAGGTAGCTTGACATTTCTATCTTGCAGATATATCCTATAAACCATTCGTCAAGCCTCTACCTGTGATCAGTTTTGTTGCACAGCTTCTGAGCAGGGACTTCACAGATGGCCCCTTTAACTTCATAGAACAGCAGACAGTGTGTCCTTGTGTCATCATTGATTATATCTGGCATTATTATGATGCTTTGGTACTTCAACTTTGTGCTAATTTCCCTACTAATAAGCTTGCCCCTCACTCATGGACAGATTAATAAAGCTGTGTGTGATATAAAGGTTAATGTCACACTTGAAGGCAATATGCACAAGAAGTATCTTATAACCGGCCTTACATCACAAGTGGCGAGCAAGCTATTGTATGTAGTTCTAGCACTCATTTATGAAGCTTCTCTATGCCTATGCTAACGTTAATTGGCTGGTTTGTCTTGTGACAGTTTCCAGTTGATGATCATGGTACTGCGAAGACAGCGGTGCAATACTTCAAGCAAAAATATGGATACGATATTCAGCTTGATTTACCATGCTTGAAAGTCGGTGATCGGCAGAGTCCAACTTACCTGCCAATAGAGGTCAGTAACCTAAAAAACTGTTATAGATATATTTTGCACTAAATTTGCATATTCAACAATTTTATAATGTTATCTACACTTTATCTTATCACAACCCACTATGCAATTCTTTGAAAATGTAGGTCTGTGAGATCACTGACGGACAACAGATATCAAATCTTCTTGATGTCAATTTCCAACACCCTCTAGACCGCGAAAATACAATTTTACAGGTAATCCGACACAGTTGCACTGTGAATTATTCAGAATTGTTTCAATGATGTGTGGTTTTACATTTGCATGGTTATTTTTATGTCTCCCCTTTTCTTCCTTCAGATGACTTGTTTACGTCGGTGGCTTTGTCCTTCATATTTATGCACTATACCTGACCTACACCACCAGCAAATACTCATCCTACAATGTAAATGGGGGAGAAATACTTATCCTACAAATAAGAGTGAGGAAAGTGAGAAATATTTAGCAGAAACTGAATTAGGACTATTTGTTACCAGAATTGCTTGTAGTATGGGCACCCCATTATTACAGTTGCTTATTATGTACTCCCTCCGTCCGGAATTGCTTGTCGCGCAAATGAATAAAAATGGATGTATCTAAAACTAAAATGCATCTAGATACATCCATTCCTATGACAAGTATTTCCGGACGGAGGGAGTATAAAGTTGTACTGGTTTCACATATTTGTTTATTCATGTATTTGGGTTCGCTGCCTTGATTGATGGAGTAGGTCCAGTTTAGTCTCTGAAGTTTAGTGTAATAGCACCTTACTGCTTGAACTGAAAAACCCGATATACTAGTATCGTGCCTTCTTTTTAAACCTTAGTGAGGTACCGAGGTTGTAGCACCTGGGAAGTGGTTTTAGTCCGAGTGCTGCATTATATTTCTACTATTCTCCTATCTTAACATTCTGTTAGGGTCACGTTTATGTTTCTGATTATTGCGGATGTCAACTATTGCATATGTAATCATTTACATTTATTCATGTTCATCTTATGCTACCTTCTTTAACAGATTGTGAACCCATACAATGAGGATCCATATGCAAAGGAATTCGGTGTGACTTTTGAGAACAAACTCAGAATAATTAAGGGTCGTGTGCTACCCCCTCCTATGGTAAGTGTGCTGCGGTCAATATCTACGGATTGCATATGTTTCTCTGTATTTCACAAGCTTTCTGTTCTATTAGCTGAAATTTGGTGACCAAGGCAAGGAGAAGGTATTCTGGCCAAAAGTTGGCAAGTGGAATATGCAGTTTAAGGTATGGAAGTCATTTCATCAATTAACATAGTTGTTATTCTTCTTGATCCCTCCATATATTTTTGTGATTCAATGGCATTTTTATTTTCTGGAAAAATGTATCTTCAACATTATGGTACAGTGAAATGGGTAATGTTTTTGTTGTAGAAAATGGCAGATGGAGGAGCAGTTAACACCTGGACATGCATTAACTTCGCTTCAGAAATCACGCATGCTGTTGCTGTGGCTTTTTGTGATGAACTGGCTGTGATGTGCCTAGTCTCTGGAATGGTAGGTTTCTTTGTGATCCAAATAGTGTTGTCAGATTACTCCTTTTGAAAGTGCCTTTTTTGTTGCACGGCACTCAAACACTTTTGTGTCTGTTTGTAGAACTTTAGGGGTGACCCTGTGCTCCCTGTAGTGAATGCTAGACCTAAGTACGTAGAATCGGCTCTCAAGAAACATCATCGACGTGTCATGAAAATACTCAGACCACAGGGAAAAGAACTTGACCTGCTGATTGTAATACTGCCCGACAACAATGGCATTCTTTATGGTACTCTTTTTGTTCCTTCAAAACATGCTAGAACATTGACTGGTTTAACTAATATACTGTTGATCGTTCCTCACTCCTCAGGTGATATCAAAAGAATATGTGAGACAGATATTGGGCTGGTCTCTCAATGTTGTCTTGCAAAGCATGTTTTACCTATGAAACCACGGTATCTTGCAAATATTGCCCTTAAAATTAATGTTAAGGTATGTTGTGTTCTACTAGCATTTTTCAGGCTGGTTGTGCAGTACTTACATTCCTTTGATTTATATAGGTGGGGGGAAGAAATACTCTACTTGCTGATGCTGTGGAAAGGAATCTCCCACGTGTTGGTAACACACCAACTATTATATTTGGTGCCGATGTTAGCCATCCTCATCCTGGAGAAGGACCTTATAGTCCTTCCATTGCAGCCGTAAGGGCATATGTCATCATTCAAGTTGCCAGACTACGTACTATCTTTAACAATTTCATGCTTTGTGAAGGTTGTAGCTTCTCAAGACTGGCCGGAGGTCACCAAGTATGCTGGATCAGTCCGGCCACAAGCCCATCGTGAAGAAATTATACAGTGTCTGTTTAACAAAAATGACTGTAAAAGTGGATGTATACCCGGTGGAATGATCAAGTATGATCTTATCCTTCTTAAATATATGACTATTACATTTACATGATACATCTATGTGCATGTATGTAACTACTATAAACTATGCAGAGAACATCTCATTTCTTTCATGAGGGCGACTGGACATATACCTGGGAGGATCATATTTTACAGGTGTTGGTCTCGATTTGGCTATGTTTTTTTTTTTTGCTCTTTTGATTGTGTCTTTTATATTTCTGTAATTTTTTTAGGGATGTTGTAAGCAAAGAAAAGCTCAATCAGGTTCTTGAGCATGAACTTTCTGCCATTAAAAAGGTGAATTTTACGCCTACATTAGTTTGTGCAGTTAAATTTCATTTTGTTTTGCTGAGTTAACATTTTTGTACAATAAATTTAGGCATGTGCTTCGCTGGATCCAATTTATAATCCACAAGTTACCATTATTATGGTTCAGAGACGACATCACACACGTTTGTTTGCTGGGAACTATGGCACTGGGAGCACAGTTTTCCGAAGTGGAAATGTATTGCCTGGTTCGTTCTTGCATACCAAGTTAACCCTAATCATAAATACAGAATCTTGAAATCAGTGTTAACTGTTCATCTCATCTCAGGTACTGTGGTTGATAGAGAAATATGCCATCCCACCGACTTCGATTTTTACTTGTGTAGCCATGCTGGCACTAAGGTTGGTTATTCTCATTATATACAAATAAAATTCACATTGATTATTTTACCAATGATGTATTGGTTGATATTTCTTTAAATATTCCAGGGTGTTAGCCGGCCTGTACGTTATCGTGTTCTGTGGGACGAGAATAGCTTTACGGCTAATGCTATCCAAACTCTCACAAACCATCTATGCTACACGTAATATGTCCTATCAATATCATATATGTGCATATCAAGTTTCAAGCATTGAACTCACCGTCGTACCTGATGTTGCAGGTACGCGAGGTGCACCTCTTCTGTTTCTGTAGTGCCTCCAGTCTACTACGCCCATCTTTTGGCATCCCGCGCTCGGCTTTATATCAAACCAGGGGATACGGGCGAGCTGTCATTCCCTGAGATCAAGGACAATGTGAAAAACAGAGGCATGTTCTTCTGCTAAAGTGCGGGGGCAGCTTTCCAAGTGTTTGTGGTGGAGTCAGACAAATGAACAATTGTTATGAGCTTCTTCTGAAATGTACTTGTTTTAATTTGAAGATCAATACTTACATTTGAAAGCCAAAGGTTCATTTGTTTTCATAGCAGTGAGCCAAAAAATATGGGACTCCTTTAGCTGAAAAAGGTACTCTATAACCACACATCAGAATGGTAACCTCTAAGAGGAATTGTAAACTATGAATTCATACCATCTGAATCTCCCCCCTCGGCATCCTTTTCAAGGGCAGGGTTCAAATCCATTTACAGTATCATACCTCTGAAAGCAAACAAAACAACAGAACAATTTGCACATAAGGAAATGGACCGATGTGTCTTCACACATATTCACCTGAAACGTTATAAAGCATGAAGAGTAAGCATACCTCTGTTTACAATGGTTCATACAGCTTCTGGTACTTAGCTTCAAAGGCTGTCCGTTCTTCAAAAAAATTGCCATTACACAGATGAATGTTGGTTCTCTGGGGCACAAAACACAGAATAAAGTGGGAATTTTACTTGCAACATCGATCTACTGATCCAAAAAATATGCATAGACTTTGATTTCCCAAATCCCCATGGATAATTGATAAGATATACTAGAACAAAGTGAAAGCAATAAGACAGAGGTTGAGTGCACAAAAAAATTCTAGGAAATGGGGACAGTATGAATCATGTAGCTTGTCAGAAGTTGGGCCAAACAAAGTCAGTTATACATGCTAACAAAAAAAAGATGACAACAGAGTTTGAGAATTGTTCGATCATGCAGCTTAACCTGGCAAACGTTGTAGTTGTAAAACAAACTGACAAACATAATTGAAACTTTTACTCTTTTAGCAAACCTCACAAATTACAACAGCTTTGATCACTCTTTAGTCTTTACCATCTGCCCTTGCGGCAAGACGTTACTCATGTCCAGGTCACATGATAAGTTTCATGCATATAATTCTAAAGTTGTAGGCAAACATGGCAGCATCGTATATATAATATAAAGTCTCTATTCAGTGTTGAGTCCCCCAAATTATTTTTCAGTTCATAAATCATGCACTGGCTTGTTTTTTTATTTGCCCTGGCTCTTGCATAGAAACAGCACTAGCAGAATAAGCTATCGGTAATAAGTCGTAGCAACATGTAAGGTAATATTGCAAATATAGCAAGGGAAAGATAGATTATATTAAGAGACATAATTTCAACTCCTGTTCCGTTGACTAGATAAAATACATACATGGGACCCAAATCCATGAACTGCTGGTAAAGTAATGAACAAGAAATGGTTTCTGAACATTCCCATAGATGCCTGAACTGAAAGAGAGCTGATTGTCCACCGTATATCTCTATAGAACTGACATGCAGAGAAGCGCTTGTTGCACAGCAAAGACCAACAAAAATGGATATAAGAAGTTCACCTTGGTGATATCAGAGGTAATGTGCTTCACTCATTGCCGTATACACCCGACAATGGCTTGAACAGAGCAGGAATCCACAGCGTCTCCTTCTCACCCTGCCCCGAAGCTCTGCTGTTGTTGGCTTCTCAGAGTAGCAGCTCGAAATCAGACTGCACAAAATTCACTTGATAGGAAAAAGAAAAAGACCACTGAATCTGACGGCAACACACACAAATAAACAGAGCAGAACGGAATCACCAAGCAAGGGACAAAATGAATTACAGCATCCATTCCTCAACCACATCAGTGGTGTTTTTCAACCATCTAAGTAGCAGGTGATGTGTTTAACTAGGTCAAGTCGTGTGAGTTTTTCAATAATCTAACTGGGTCAAGAAAAACAAATAACACCACGGGACAAAATCAAGGGACAATGTTAAATCAATTGTTTTTCAATTTTCAGTCATGTGAGTTTTCGATCGTCTAATTACCAGGGATCAAGAAAAACAAATGACAGCAGGGGACAAATTTGCATCTGAAGGTAACTGAACTTTTCATTGCCATTTGATTTCAACATCACCGACATCAGGAAAGATGGACCATACAGCAGGCATCATATCAACACTACAGAGACACCCAGCACACTTCCTTAGCACAACCAGGTCGCGAGACACGAACTGCTACAGCCAACCAAACCTAGGCGCGCTCTCCACGGATGCGGCGGGCGAGCTGGATGTCCTTTGGCATGATGGTGACGCGCTTTGCGTGGATGGCGCAGAGGTTGGTGTCCTCGAACAGCCCCACCAGGTACGCCTCGGCGGCCTCCTGCAGGGCGGAGACGGCGGAGCTCTGGAAGCGGAGGTCGGTCTTGAAGTCCTGGGCGATCTCCCGCACCAGGCGCTGGAAGGGGAGCTTGCGGATGAGCAGCTCCGTGCTCTTCTGGTACTTGCGGATCTCCCGGAGCGCGACGGTGCCGGGGCGGAAGCGGTGGGGCTTCTTCACGCCGCCGGTGGCCGGGGCCGACTTGCGCGCCGCCTTGGTCGCCAGCTGCTTCCTCGGGGCCTTGCCGCCCGTGGACTTGCGCGCCGTCTGCTTCGTGCGGGCCATCGGAGCGGGGGGGAGGCTAGGGTTTGGGTGGGGATGCTTCGCCGGTTGGATTTGTGCTTGGGTGAAATGGGATGGAGGGGCGGCGGGGGTTAAATAGATAGGGAGAGGGGTGGGCGGGGTTGGGGAAAAATTTGGGGGCAGAGGGCGCGGGCTGGAGGAGAGAGATGAAGTTTGGAGCGTTGGATCGGAGGGAGATGCACGGTTGGGATCGAATTTCGGGGTGAAGACGCGGATCGTGGGGGGCGATCCGTGGGGTGGGTGTTGGCGTGACGTGATTGGCTGGGGCGACGTGTGCTGTGAAGTGGATCCGTGGGTGGCGTGAAACTCAGTTCTGCGAGAAAAATGCACATACGAATTTTGATTCAAATGAATTCTATGTGAATTTGGGAGTATTTGTATCCCTGGAAAAACTAGGAATGTTTTATTTTGGAGGATTTTTTTTATCCACTCAAGCCCTTTTAGGGCCTCTTTGATTCGCAGAATTCTCAAAATGCAGGAACAGGAAAAACATAGGAATAGAGTGTCGTGTCCTTTTCTACCCTACAGGATTTGGAACTGTGTTTGATAGCACAGGAAAAACAAAGGAATTCTACAAAAAGGTTTGAGTGGATGGAAATTTTCCTTCAAAATGTAGTGCAAATGAATCCTATGAAAAAAATCCATAGGATTTCAATCCTACGAATCAAACGACCATCGTAGGAAAAAATCCTAAGGATCCAAATCCTTCAAAAATCCAATGAAATTCCTTTGTATCAAAGGAGCCCTTATACAAATCTGTTGTGACATCAAATACTCAAAATTCTTGGGGTTCACTAATGTTGTACTCCCTCCGTAAACTTTTATAAAAAGTTCTAGATCACTAATTTAGTGATCTAAAACGTCTTATAAAAATATACAGAGGTAGTAGTATTTAATTTCAATCTTGTAATTTTCTATGTTCCTATGTTTTGAAAAAATTGCGAATCAAAGGGACCCTATATTGTTCGTTCTCAGAGTACCCAAAGATACATTTCCGCTTTTGCGTTCAAATGTGTTTTTTCTGGTTTATAAAAATTATGAACACTTGGAAGACCAGAACAAGTACACGTAGTAGGGGCTAAGTGTCTCGTGCTTCGTCATGGAAATAAAACATTCATAATTTTTCTGGATCAAGATCTGGCTGCCAACATCTGCAACAACCTCACCCAGATCACCCGCCACAACGCACCTTGCCATCCACGTGACTAAGAGGTGCCACTAACACCACTGCAATAATGCTCATCGGAGAGCCAGTCGTCCAACCAACCTCGCAGGGTCGCCACCCCGACATCCACAAACCCGAGCCCACTCCACCAAGTATTCGGCCATCACCCACTGAAGGAACAGGTGGGAAGGCACCTCTTTCCACCCCTCGAAAGACCCCCGTCACTTGTCAAGAGCGAATTTCGGCACGAAACTGGCCATGTCGATGACCCCCATCCAGTATCACCTGGATCTGGACGGGAGGCAAGCTCCACGTGATGGTCGTTGGCAACATTGACCCATGTCCGCAAGATTTTGCCCCGCCGTCCTTCATAGGCTGGATCTGTCTGATACGTCTCAAACGTATCTACTTTTCCAAACACTTTTGCTCTGGTTTGTCCTCTAATTTGCATGATTTGAATGAAACTAACCCGGACTGGCGCTGTTTTCAGCAAAACTACCTTGGTGTTATTTTTATGCACAAATAAAAGTTCTCGGGATTGGACGAAACTTTTTGTGGATTTTTTCTGGAATATATAAGGAACTTTGGAGCGAAGAGCTGCCGGAGGGGGTGGACCAGAAGGCCACCACGCAACTGGCCGCGCCCCCCTATGGGCGAGGCCGGATGGCTTGTGGGGCCCTCGTAGCCCCTCCGACCCTAATTCCAACTCTATAAATTCACATCTGCGGAGAAAAAATCAGAGAGAAGATTTCATCGCGTTTCACGGGACAGAGTCGCCGCCACCTCCTGTTCTTCCTCCGGAGGGCTGATCTGGAGCCTGTTTTGGGCTCCGGAGAGGGGAAATCGTCGCTGTCGTCATCACCAACCCTTCTCCATCAACACCGCCATGATGCTCACCACCGGGAGTGAGTAATTCCTTTGTAGGCTTGTTGGACGGCCGTGGGATTGGATGGAATTGATCATGTAATCGAGTTAAGTTTGATAGGGCTTGATCCCTAGTATCCATTATGTTCTGAGATTGATGTTACTATGACTTTGCTAAGCTTAATGCTTGTCACTAGGGCTCGGGTGCCATGATTTCATATCTGAACCTATTATGTTTTCATGAATATAAGAGTGATTTGGATCCTATCTTGCAAGTTATATGTACCTATTACGTGTCATGATCCGCATACCCCAAGGTGACAATAATTGGGATTCTTTCCGGTGATTGCCGTAGTTTGAGGAGTTCATGTATTCACCATGTGTTAATGCTTTGTTTCGGTTCTCTATTAAAAGGAGGCATTAATATCCCTTAGTTTGCAATAGGACCCCGCTGCCACGGGAGGGTAGGACAAAAGATGTCATGCAAGTTCTTATCGCAAGCACGTATGACTATATACGGAATACATGCCTGCATTACATTGATGAATTGGAGCTAGTTCTGTGTCGCCCCAGTGTGTAACTGTTATATGATCAATGTCATCTAAATCATTATCCATCACCGATCCGCGTGCCTGCGCGTTACATATACTGAATCTTGCCAAGTTACTATTGCTATTGTTACTATCACACTTGCTACAAAACTGCTACTGTCACTATTACTGTTACTTTTGCTACTACTATTTGCCCTGCTACTAAATCTTTGCTGCAGAGAGATATCCTCGGTGCGGTTGAATTGACAACTCAACTGTCAAGGCCAATAAATATTCTTTGGCTCCCCTTGTGTCGAATCAATAAATTAGGGTGAAATACTACCCGTGAAGACTGTTGCGATCCCCTGCACTTGTGGGTTATCAAGACCTTTTTTCTGGCGCCGTTGCCAAGGAGCATAGCTCTATTTATTGTGTTAACTGAAGGATATCCAATTGCTACTATGAGAAATCTGAAAGACAACCGAACTAAGATCGTCCCTTCTCGCACGAGAGGAGGTAAGGAACTGCCATCTAGCTCTGCTTTTGATTCACCTTCTATTTTGAATCAGCTTGTTACACCACCAACTGTTGATCGTCCTGATATGTCATATGAACTTGATGATGCTACTTCTGAAATTAACGATGAAACTATTGCTACACATGTTGAAACTGGACCTGTGCCACTGGATGAATTACTTGATGCTCATATTGCTAAAGCTATAGAACTTGAGAATGCTGAAATTAAGGAAGACTTTGAATCACCTATTACCCCTCGCTCACCTAATAGATATGAATTGCTTTTTGTACCTGAAGGTTATGTTGTGGATGATGAGGTAGCTAGGGACATTCTTGCTTGTGAAAATAGAGATGATGTGAAGAAACTATTATGCAAACTAAAAGAAAAATCAATGATGGAGAAAATGAAACGTGATCCTAAATTTGCTACTTCTCCTATATTTGTTACTGGTAGGGATTATGAGTTCTCTGTAGACCCTGAGTTAATTCCTATAGTAGAGTCTGATCCTTTCCATGGTTATGAAAATGAAATTGTTGTTGAACACCTTATGAAACTGAATGATATTGCTGCTCTGTTTACCAATGAAGAAAAGATTCGCTACTATTATATCCTTAAGCTTTTTCCTTTCTCGCTAAAAGGCGAGGCCAAGGAATGGTTCTTATCACTTACTCCTGGTTGCATACGTAGTCCCCAGGATATGCTTCAACACTTTTCTGCAAAATATTTTCCTGCTCATAAGAAACAAGCTGCCTTACAGGAAATATTTAACTTTGCTCAAATTGAAGAAGAGAATCTCCCTCAAGCTTGGGGGAGGCTTCTCCGGTTACTACGAGCTTTGCCTGATTATCCACTTGAGAGGAATGAAATACTTGATATTTTTTATAATGGACTAACTGATGCTTCTAGGGATTTCCTAGATAGTTGTGCTGGTTGTGTTTTCAGGGAAAGAACTGTTGGACAAGCTAAAGAATTATTGAACAGCATAATGCAAAATGCCGATGATTGGACACTCCCTGAACCACCTTCAGAACCTATTCAAAAGAAGAGAGGTATTCTATTTCTCAGTCCCGAAGATATGCAAGAAGCAAAAAGATCTATGAAAGAAAAAGGTATTAAAACTGAGGATGTCAAGAAATTACCACCTAATGAAGAAATACATGGACTTGATACCCCGACACAGGTAGTAAAGGTAAACTCTCTCCATTCCTTTAATAAAAGTGATATCCCTTATACTAGGACTCCTGAACGATGCTTGGATGAATTTGATAATTACGTTGTTAAGCAAGAACATTTCAACAAATATGTTAAGAATCAATTGCAACGTAATGCTATGATGATAGATCGCTTAAGTGACTTGATGTTTAGAATTGCAAATGATGTGAAAGGTTTAGGCAAACATGCTTCTATGGTTCACACTCAACTAGACCAAGTCGCTAAATCACAAAATGATTTGCTTGCTGAAATGAATAATATAAATGATCATGCTATTAGAGTAGTGACTAGAGGAGGTAGAATGACCCAAGAACCTCTTTATCCTGAAGGTCACCCTAAAAGAATTGAACAAGATTCTCAGAAAATTAATGAAGATACACCTAGTTCATCTAAGAAGAAGAAGAAAAAGAAAAATGATAGGAACTTGCATGCCTCTAGTGAACCTGTTATAGAAAAACCTGTTGAGAAAAACAATGAAGTTTCTGTTTCTGATGCTGAGACCCAGTCTGGTAGTGAGCATACACCTAGTGATAATGAAAATGATAATAATGATGATGATGCTCATATAGATGTTCAACCATATAATAACAAAGAAAATGATAATGATGTAGAAATTGAACCTGTTGAGGATCTTGATAACCCACCTTCTAAAAATAAACGTTATGATAAGAGAGACTTTGTTGCTAGGAAACATGGAAGGGAAAGAGAGCCATGGGTTCAAAAACCTATGCCATTCCCTCGTAAAGTGATACGTCCATTTTGCATCATGATTTCCTACTGTTATTTATAATGTTTTGATGAATAATAATGCTTTAGGGAGTGATTCTAATGCCTTTTCTCTCATAATATGCAAGGTTTACACAAAGAGGGAGAATACCGGCAGCTGGAATTCTGGACCTAAAAAAGCACATCAGAGATACCTATTATGCACATCTCCAAATAAGCTGAAACTTTACGGAGAATTATTTTGGAATATATGAAAAATAACGGAGCAAATAACTACCGGAGGGGGCCCACCTGGTGAGCACAAGATGCCAGGGCGCGTCAGGCCCCCCAGGCACCGTGCCTAGCACAGCCCACCTCCGGTGCCCATCTTCTGGTATTTAAGGTCTTTTAACCTAGAAAAAAATAGAGAGAGGACTTTCGGGACGGAACGCCGCCGTCTCGAGGCGAAACTTGGGCAGGAGCACTTTTGCCCTCCGGCGGAGCGATTCCGCCGGGGGAACTTCCCTCCCGGAGGGGGAAATCGAAGCCATCGTCATCACCAACACCCCTCTCATCTTTGGAAGGCCAATCTTCATCAACATCTTCAACATCATCATCTCCTCTCAAACCCTAGTTCATCTCTTGTGTTCAATCTTTGTACGAAACCTCGGATTGGTACCTGTGGGTGACTAGTAGTGTTGATTACATCTTGTAGTTGATTACTATATGATTTATTTGGTGGAAGATTATATGTTCAGATCCATTATGCTATTCAATACCCCTCTGATCTTGAGCATGAATATTATTTGTGAGTAGTTACTGAAAGGACATGGATGTCGCCTAGAGGGAGGGTGAATAGGCGCTTTAAAATAATTACGGTTTAGGCTTGAACTAATGCGGAATAAAACTAACGTTTAATTAGACAAGCACAAAACCTAAAACAACTAGGCCCACCTATGTGCACCAACAACTTATGCTAAGCAAGATAAACAACTAAGTTATAGCAAGATATATAGCACGAACCAATATGGCTATCACAAAGTAAAGTGCATAAGTGAAGGGCTCGGGTAAGAGATAACCGAGGCACGCGGAGACGACAATGTATCCCGAAGTTCACACACTTGCGGATGCTAATCTCCGTTCGGAGCGGTGTGGAGGCACAATGCTCCCCAAGATGCCACTAAGACCACCGTAATCTCCTCACGCCCTCACACAATGCAAGATGCCATGATTCCACTAAGGGACCCTTGAGGGCGGTCACCGGACCCGTACAAATGGCTCGGGGCAATCTCCACAACCTAATTGGAGACCCTGACGCTTGCCCGGAGCTTTACACCACAATGATTGAGCTCTGAGGCACCACCAACCATCTAGGGCGCCAAGGCACCCAAGAGGAACAAGCTCTAGGGTGCTCAAACATCCAAGAGTAATAAGCTTCTCAAACTTCACTTCCACGTATCACCGTGGAGAACTCAAACCTATGCACCAAATGCAATGGCAAGGGCACACAGAGTGCCCAAGTCCTTCTCTCCCAAATCCCACCACAACAACTAATGCTATGGAGGAAAATGAGAGGAAGAACAAAGAAGAACACCAAGAACTCCAAGAACTAGATCCAAGGGGTTCCCCTCACATAGAGGAGAAAGTGATTGGTGGAAATGTGGATCTAGATCTCCTCTCTCTTTTCCCTCAAGAACTAGAAAGAATCATTGGAGGGATTGAGAGTTAGCAAGCTCAAAGAAGGTCAACAATGGGGGGGGGGAACTCGAGCTCAAAAGATAGGGAGCAATGGGGAAGAAGACCCCCTTTTATAGGCCTCCCCAAATCCAACCGTTATGTGCACAGGTTGTGCACAAGCGGTACTACCACCCGCGCGGTAGTTTTAGGGAAAACGAGCAAAACGGCAGAAACCTCGAGGCGGTAGTGCCGCCGGAGTGGTACTACCGCCCTACCCAGCGGTACTTCCGCTGGGATGCAGTAAGACGCCAGACCCCAGAAATAAGCGGTAGTAGAAGCGGTACTATAGAGCGGTAGTACCGCGCGGGCGGTACTACCGCCCTACTACCGCCCACTACTACCGTCCAGAAAACCACCCTGACCAGAGAACAAAATATAAGCGGAAGTAGCAGCGGTAGTACATAGCGGAAGTACCGCCCAAGCGGTACTACCGTGGTACCGAGCGGTACTACCGCCTGTTGAGAGAAAAACAGCTCTGGCACTAAAACTGCCATAACTTTCGCATACGAGCTCCGAATTGAGCAAACTCAAGCTTGTTGGATAGCACACGACAAGTACTATCCAAACAGCTTGTTGGTTATCCTAAGAAGAGGCAGTATGAAAATGCCAATGATATAGAGATGTGAAACCTCTATCAATGAAGAACCGGCAAAAACTCCAACATCGAAAACATCATAGAAAATGCACATGGATTCCGTTTTCGATGAACTTGAGCTTGTCATAAAGCTGACCATAAGCTCAAGAACCCACATAGAGAAAAGCCAACCAAGAACCAAGAAAGATGATGATGCCAAGAATGCAATGGTTTGAGCTCTCAACGAATGATACGATCAAGCTACTCACTTGAGAGCCCCCCTTGATAGTACGGCTATCGATCCTATAACCCGGTCTCCCAACTACCACCATGAGACCGGTAAAATAGAAAACCCTATCAAGGTCAAACCTTTGCCTTGCGCATAGTCCACTTGAGCTAGATGATGACGATCTTGTCCTTCTCAAGATGGACCACCTTTCTTGATTGCGTTGGCTCGATGAAGACTAGTTGATTGATCCCCCATACTCCACTATGGGTGAGCCACTCTTTGGCACATCTTCACAAGTCCATTGTCACCACAATGGACGGCAAGCTTCAAGCATGATCTCTCCGTGATGCTTCACTTGAACTTGCACACCGCAACCTTGATGACGATCACCACTTGATATCATCCTCCATGGGTTGTATGAGATCTTCCTCTTGACGCAAGCCCATGGAAATATACCTAACCCCACAACGAACTCTCACGTAGACCATGGGTTAGTACACAAAGCCTAATGGACAATGCTTACCATACCATGGGATCACTTGATCCCACTTGGTACATCTTCTATGCTTTGTGTGTTGATCAACTTGAATCATTCTTTGCCTTAATCTTGATCAACCTTGTGTCTTCTCTTCTCTTATGAGATCATTGCTATCATGGTTTATGTTATTTGGGTGCTAGTGTGAGTGCTATTCCTCTTACCTTATACCAAGAAATTATAAATGATATATCACCTGCTGAAATAGAAGACATTGATGTTACTATTAAACTTGCTAATAGAGACACCATCACACCGTGTTGCGTGCAAGTTGCACAAACAAAGCCCTCCTGCCCGCAGCCCTATTCTAGAAATTAGGCTGGCTACGTTACTTATAACCGCAGAACGAGGAATGAATCCCCAACGACAAACGAACAAGGGGCGGGGCATTTTCGGGGAGTAGCCCCCTTCAGAAGAAACTTCCTGGCACATACATTAAGGAAGCCATCGAAAGGTGACTGAAACACCTGAAACGGGGACTACCCGAGCTAATGATAGAGGCAAGAACACTTTCCGGCCAAGTCCCATTAATTCATCATAACGATATCGTGGAAATGCTGCACGGACCCATATATATAGAAACAGAAAAAGAAGAACCTTGATACTAAACCAGATCGAACAAGGGATCTTCTTGGAAATGGGAAGATCTAGGATAGGCAGCCAACCTCCTGGAAAGAGCGATGTGCATAGACCGGGTGAGTAGGGATGCAGCTCCGTGGACCGCTCGTCGGGCCTGATAGGTGGTGGTATCACACCCTTCTCAAAGGAACCGTACGTGAGACTCTCGCCTCATACGGCTCCGTCCTGGAATCTGGACCCCCCTTTTCCTTTGACCAACGGGTCCTCGAACCCATGGGGGTTACGAATCATTCATTCATTGATTGATTCAAGGTAGCTTTAGCCATTGTGGGTAGAAGCTAGTCGCCAGAAGCGAAGCAGCGATCTTCCGGGCCGGAAAGGTTCTATTTTTCTGACGCGTAAGCTACCGCAAAATGAATGAAGGAAAAAGGCCTCAGGATTAGAAAGACTAAAGAGGCATGGAGGGCCGACTACAACACTACGACTACAATACAAGCCATGAGCGATAGCGAAGCCTTCAGCCTTTTTTTTTGAAAGCCCCACAACTAGCTATCTTATAGCAGATAAGGCAAGCCTACTCAACTAATCTCATGTAAACGCCTGTTCGCTAAAATCCAAATAGAAAAAGACAACTACTTATTAAACATGTAGTTGAGTGCTCCGTCGTTATTCGGATCTTGACCGAGTCTGAGCTTCCCAAGCTCTATGCTGTTTGGGAACTCAGCAAGGGTCTTACCACCTTCTTGATTGACTATATTTGAGTCTTTGGGGTACTTTAGGATTATATTCCGCGCCGAAGATTTGTGCTTGTGGGCTAGGGTGAATATAGCGGACCAGCGGATCTGGTAGTTGACAATCGTTCGGACTTGGTAAAGGTTGTCGCAGCACCTGTAGTAGGACAGAGGACTTATCGCGATGCCCGCGGACCAATTTACTATGTCTCTGTCGCTGACGTTGGTCAAAGAGGCCACGTGGATTGGCCTGGGTCTTCTTCGGCTAATGAGACCTCGATCCCGAAGCCTTCGGAGTATCTTTTTGATAGGCGCATCTATCTGTATGGGGAATTCGCTGCTGAAAGATCCCGCCCAGTGTCCCCTTCCTTCCCCCGCCGCCTTCCGACCAAAGGGAGTATACAATTTCTTCTTTAGGACACTCATGCCCGATTGTGAGACTGCCTGTTGAACGCCTGATGGCACCTTGCTCTGACCTGAGCTATGCAACAACGAGATCCCCCTCGATCTTTGACGGATGTGCTTGACGGTCCCCCATAATACACTAACTTGGGGACTTTTTAGTCCATCTTTTCCAAGAGTCTTCGCTAGTTGAACCGCGTCCAGTAGACGACCTCTTCCGCTCATCCCCTTCGTTAGCTCTTTGATAGGGATACTATAACCTAGGTCCCTAAACTTGGAATGGATGGCGGAGCGTAGGTGGCAGGCAGTTATATGGATACGGTGCTTTACCCATAGACGCTTCTCCAGCTCTCGAAAGAATTGTATGGGAGTCGTCCTCGGGGGGACTTCCCGAATGACCGTACCGGGGAATTCTACCGTACTCCGTGCAGCTATGGTTGTTGATCCTGCAGAGCCTACCCAAAGGTTCAGGCCGGATTGTAGGAAGTGGGTGATACGTTTTTGTATTTCTATGAGAAGAAATACGGCACCCACGATTCCCAGTAGTAAGTCGTCGGCATATCGCGCGTAACAAATCCTTATTAATAAGGAATGGCTTTTAAAGGGGGGCAGCTTACGGGCCAGGCCTCTCTCTGACCTGATAACTAGTATCGCCTCCCCGCCCAGCTGTATCAGCAGGCCCCTTCTTTTGCAATACTTAAGAAGGTCTCTCATGGCCAAATTCTTATTAAAGCCTTCTCTACCATTGAATTCGGCCTTCGGGGTTAACCCAACGGCTTCTATGAGGAAGGCGGCGCAAAGGAGGCTCGAGGGCTTGTTAAGGAAGGCGGCTAGGGCCGCTGAAGGGGGGAAAATGAAAGGCGTTTTCTGGTCTCCCCTTCGCCTGGGGGTGCTTGTGGGGGGGGGGGGGGTGTGCCACGACGAAACAAGGGAATGAAAGGTCGCTTTGCGTTGGATGCTCTTTACCCTCCCCACTATGAGGGCTCTGTTGTCTTGGGGAGCGTTGAAGCTTGCTTCTTTTCCATACTTTTCTTGGTCATCAATACGACGACCTATTCTTAATAGAACCGATCTTATTTTCACTACAAGAGGAATTTCGTGCTTCTGCCGGATCCTCCCTATCTCCTAATCGAGCTTGTGTAGGTAGATATTGCCTGGTAGGGCCAATAGTAGTACACTGTTTGGGATGGAGTCAGGGCCCTTCTCACCCCCTACGAGTCGTCCGGCGGAAAACTTTTTCTGAGTGGGGTAAAAAAACTTGGAATCGTCGATCTCTTCCTTCAAGATTGAGATGAATCGATGTCGGTCGATGGTGTGAAAACACTTCCTGATGTCGAATTCCAAAAACCAGCGAGAGGTTCCCCACTCTTCTTTGATCCGTCTGAGGGCCGAGTGGCAGCCTCGACCCGAGCGGAAGTGCGATGTGTCTGGAAACTCGGGATCGTAAATGGATTCGGGTACCATTCTGATCGCCTCTTTCATGATCTTTTCTATGGGTAGAATTACTGTGAGCAGTCTAAACTTCGACCCTTCTTTATTTCTTCATTTAAAAAAGGGGGAGCAAAGCCTGTTTTTTGCTCCCTCAATTGATAGATCAGGGCCCCTCCTGCCGGCCCGAACGAAAGGCTCTTTAAGGAAGTAGTCCCATCACTCTCGGGCCCGGCACCAACCAAGAGGAGGCGGGGCTCTCTCCAATCATTCCGAAGAGCCGAGATCTCGTAAAGGAAAAATTAGCTAGCTCAACAGGTTTGGACCCGGGTGAATCAGTTCAGTGAAGGAAGGGAGCCTAAACTTAAGGATTTTCCAAGCCTTGCCGATAGGCGCCTCATGGCTCGCTCAGTTCGCTCGCGGAGTTCTTAGATCAGTAGATCTGGATAGAGTCTCGCTCATAAAGGAAGAGTAGCGCGCTAGCGCGGCTCGCTTCGCTTTTCGACGCGGAGCTCGCTGCTGTCTTTTTAGCTTCAAAACTACAGGGCGTGCGTTAGCACTACGGCTTTTCAGCCTCCCTTTGCTGGTCCCGAACTATCACTGATCCCAGAGATCAACCTTCAAACCTTTTTCTTTGAATCTCAGGAAGGCTTTCTCGGGGAGAAAGCTGGTTGGGGAACTGCTAAACGACCTAAAAGAAAAAGAGGAGACTGACTCTTACCTTTCAAAGCCCTATCTCATCTGGTTGATAGTAGAAGGTACGTATGATGATACCATGGACATAAACGAGGTCGAGCATATCTTTAATGATTTCAAACTAAAGCGTACCTAAAGCCTGCCTTGGATATGAAAAAGGGATTTGAGCCAGAAGAAGATGAGGATCTATCACCAGATGAGGAAATGGAAACAACTAAGTATTAGTTAGGTTTAGGTTCAGGAAATGGAAATGGTAACAGCGGCCCAAAAATGGTAAGGTTTTCTTTTCAAAGAAAAAGGAACGCAAAAGTTTTGCGAAATCCTTATCTTTCGGCTTTTTAAAGAAGATAGGCCATTACAAAAACAAGGTATAACAGTCGACTTTCCTATCAGGATTTTACAACCTGAATACCAAGGGACCACTATTAGAAGAGAGCATAATAAGTAAATGCCGGCGCCATCTTTGACTTTTTGGATGGTCGACGGCGCCATAAACTCGATAACCAGCACCGCGGAGTCAAGAAATTCAACTAAATAGAATCCTAAAACAATCTTATTCGAGCACACACGGGACCCACATCAATGAAATTCACACAAGCGGCAATCATCCGAGCAGAGAATGGAGAAGAGAAATATACTTGAAATTGTTTTTTTCCGAATGAGAAAGCCTTTGGCAAACTCCTTGCAAATCTGTTTTTGCCGGGCACAATAGATATATCTGCTCAGTCACAACATAAGGAACCCCCAATGTTCCTCAAAGCCTACCCGGCCTGACAGCTTTAGTTGAATGATCTGATCCCAAAGCAAGCTTTCTACTTAAATTGCTATGACTGGCCAACTAATGATCGGACTACCTATCTTGATGCTTTGAATCTGTATTCAGAGCTTTTTTCCAACTACCGGGACTACTAATTTCAAGTACAAAGCTCTCCTATGAATATGCTACTGCTCTTACTTTCTACCTGAATCCGAGCATTGAAGCAAGCTCTTTATCTCACCATAACCGAGTCTCTCCTTGCAGCTCTGACCAATCCACCCATCATTGCAAATAACTGCTCCTTACTCTTTGATTGTATGTCCATTTTTGCTTGATGTCTGGCTCACCGGATCTGGTACATGAAAAAGCCATTCCTTTTCGCTTTCCTTCAACCACTCAGTATACTTTTTTACTGGAAGAGTCAAGCGAAAGCAATTAGTTTAGAAGGAAGAGGAAGACCTAGGGGGCTTACGTCCTCATTTCACTCTTTTTGCTCCCGCGAGACACGACTCAACTACTTTTTACAATTGACAGGGTAGCCCGGAGGTCAGATGAAGGGTCTTCCCCATAAAGATAGATTAGTACTTGGAAGGTTCAGATGAAGGAAGGGCTGAAACAAGGCAAAAACTATTCAATGGGGTAAATAAATATGAGCAATCCGTGAGAATAGCAAACCCCTATCTCTTAAAAAGAAGAAGATAGATAGGTCCACGAGTTGAGACAGAGAAGTTCTAACTAATCAAGTAGGAGTTTACCCACGAGAGTCAGAGGCTGCATCATCAAAGGGGTATAGAAATAATTCAGAAGCACTATGGCCTGAAGCGAAGGGCAGGAACGAACGAAATCAATGTGTTCCAATTTCTCCGGAGTAAGGACAACAGTTGAGAAGAGAAAAAAAAATAGCGTAGACAAAAGGTAGGACCAGATCATGCGAAGAGCTCTTCGCCCTATTGATTAGGAATCTCGATCAGAAACCACCAGGCCATGTCTCCCGATAAAAGATGATCCCCACAATGGATGTCAGGCCTTGGCTTTATAAAATCTGATTGGATCCGCACTAGAGGATAAGAATACAGATAGGCTGACTAAGAAGATCTTCAAATTGTCTTACCTGAAAAGATGAGTTATTCAAAGGAATACCTGAAGAATAGAATAGAATAGAATAAACACATGGCACAGCTGGGTGCTAGAATAGTAGTTAATAGAAGTTCTAGTCACTTAAAAAATAAATAACCACTGCTTAACTTAATTAGATCGTAGAAGATAAGCAAGCGGGTTCGGGCAGTTAGTCCTATTTGAAGGTAAGAAGTTCGGGTAGTAAGGGCTAGGTTTATATAGGGGCTATATTTTGGATAAACATATGGTCTTGCTCATTTCTCACCAAGGAATGGAGATTGGGTTGGTGTTTGGAAGGGGGATTCAGTAAACTGACCTTGGCCAGCAAGCAGAAAAAGGACTGACGTCTTGGGGCGCGCTAGCGCGCGTACTCTTCTTCTGCGAGACTCCATCCAAATCCACCACTTACTTGTTGGTTGGTGTTCCATTCTGTTATCTTAGACTATGCTGCCTTCTTCAATTCCATTCTTCGTCTCCCTAGTCGAAGTCTTCTTGCTGGCCCAACCCAACATGCATTTTAGAGTGCCGTGCCAGGGCGATAGGCGCTTCGCCAGTCACGCATGATCGCCAGAGCCTTTCTTGGCTATGTAAATATAGGGCCGGAATAAGTGCAAGATCCTCAACAAAATGGATTAAGGTGGGCTTCGGATTTTTCATAATTTTTTTCTATCTTTTCATCAAGTTCTTGTTTGATCTACCGCTATTATCACAATATCCCTCCTTTTAGGGTTAATGCTATCAATGGTGAATCGATCATTCGCTATCCTTTTTTTAGAAGAGCTTTTTTGAATGGAAGAAAAGTAATGAAACCCGCGATGGCTACTGAATAACCTCCTTTGATTTTTTTTATAATAAACCCTTTGACCTTTTTCTTCGTTTGCCAAATCTTCTTCAGTTCTATCCAAGCTCGGTTTTGTCTGAATCTTTGTGGAAGAAGAAGCGGTTCGCCAGCCGCTACATCCAGGGATCCCACAAAATCATTAAACCTGGCGGCTGCTCGCTCTTTGATCAGTGATTCACCGGCCACTAGATCGATGAAGAATCTCTCAAAAATCTGCTTTTTGATCAGTGATTCACCAGCCACTACATTCTTGGATCCCACCTTATTCTCAAACCTGGTGGCTCGCTTGATTGGCAGTCTTGTAAGCTCATCTTGCATACAAATTTTTGGGGTACCAGGGCCTGCATCCACCAAGAACATTTCTCCCCTTAAGCGTAAGCGTAAAACTAAAGATTGTGAGGCGTTTCCACTACATAATAAGAAACTAGAATTAGATCTTGGAAATGATCGACTCCAATAGATGCTCATCATAAGCTTTTTTTTCCTCCTATTCCTATTGATCAGAAGTATCCAGCAGCGCCACGCCAGAGTGACTTCCGAAGCGCTACGGACAGGACGAAATCCGGCAGCCAGTTGCTGGCTCTGAATAACCAGCCCAGCAAGAAGCTAAATTCTTCCATAACATAACATAACGGGGCGGGGTTGCGCGCGAGCCGAGTGACGTAGATGCACAAGAGTACTTCGCGCCACAACCATCTCTTTTTTATAGGTTCTACGGACCGATGCCTCCTGCTTCATCTGGTAAAAAAGAGTCATAGATATGCCTGTAATTAGAAGGAAGAACCGCCATAAAAATCTTCCTCGTGTATCGTCTGTAGCAGAACTATGAACGGGAGCTAGCAATCCGGACCGTATTGAAAAGGTTCCTAAGACACAGCATGGAAGAGTCAAAATATTCAGAAGCGAGGTCCAAGAATGAAGAAGGGGTAGAATTACTGAATGAATACGAGCTGTGGCTAATACCCGAGGCATAAAAGACGCATTTTCTACGGGATCCCGAAACCACCAGCCACCCCGACCTAATTCATGATGAGCCCACCAACTTCCTGGCGAGATGCCTACGGTTAAAAACAACCGACATGTCAAGATCCAAATTTGAATTGGTTCCTGGTCCTAGTCAGAGACCACTGTGTTCGCGCCGGCGGTCCAACAAAGAGGCGAAGTAGTGGTGTCTTTCTTTCCATTACGAATGACACGCTTCGCCTGCTCCCTCCCCGTGTCCATTAGCGCTCCTGTCCAGAGAGAAGAGAAGGCGAAAAAGCGCCGCCGAAGCAGCATGAGCAGGCTTCTATTGCTACGCAACAATAGAGCAGGCGCGCCGCCCACAAAATGTTTGAATGACCGGGTAAAGAGCGAGCTTCTTATATGGGATCCGACGCATCCAGCAGAGCGAAGCAGCGTTCCATTCTTTTCGGCGGCATCCTTCCGCATTGGCGGCGAGTGGAGTGCCACAATCCCATTCATCATTTTTGATCTACATAACCCAAAGCCCATAGCACTGGCGACATCTCCGGCATAAATGCAAGGAGGATGTATAGCTGATATAGGATCTTGTGGAACTGGATTTGATTCTGCAAGCGGTTCGGTACGAACGAAGAAATTTCGAACAAAAGGATCGGAACTCGCTGATAGGAAAGGAGAGAAAAACAAAGCAATGCCAAGAGCTCCGTCAATCTGCTGTTCATCGATAGACGAAGCTCTCTCTTTTTCATCTCGTGCCAGATGTAACAAAAGATTAGTCCTTTTTCCTTCTCGCGAACCACGGGAGCGCCCAGCGCCCAGAAGAGCAAAGCTCATTTTCAAAACAGGGTCAAGCGGCGCATTAAAAAGGGCTGGCCCGTTAAAAGGACGCTTACTTTGCGAACGAAGTTCAGAATCAACAAGGGTTCTCCGAACGAAGGGAGTGTACAACTGGGGCGCAACCCCACTTTTTTGTTGGAGAGATAGAATGGAGTTCTTCACGAAGTTCGAGACAAAGGAAAAAATCAAAGTTTCTCTATAGCCTCTTCGTTTTGAGACATTATGGCTTTGGGGTCGACCCCGGTAACAAAAAAGGAATCCATAAAAACTTGGGATCCAACACCATGATAAAATACTACCCTCATGATTAGACCATGTCCCTGAGATTTGATAAAAAAAAGGTGCATTAGCGGTTAATACGTTGTAATTAGATAAGTTATTTGGAATATGACGGAACGAAAGACCAAGGAAAGGAAGAAGAATGCACCAAAATGCAAGTGCTGCACCAAACGCTGGTGGTTGTTTCTTGTTGTAAGTGAATGCAACGAAAAGACCCGGAAATAACGAATAATGAGAAAATTCATTTATAGACATTTCGTGCTCATTTCCCAATTTCTGCTTAGTTATTCCCATCATCCGGTAACCACAGGATGATCCCAATCTCCTTTTAGTAATAGATCTTTTTGATATGTCTCAGTCTCAGCGGCAAGGAAGAGAAAATGCATCGAGTCGTTTATCAAGAAAGTGGAGGAGCATGACGGTCCCTATATCTCTGAGGGGTGTACCACTTTTTTTTTCAAGTCAGCTTAAGAGGTTCAAAAGAGAAAGTCACTCTCCTTATTCTTGGCTAGTGGAATGGAAGCAAGACTCTTTCCTATCCACTTTGCCGAGGGGAGAGAACTAAAAGATAACTCAAGCTAGACAGAAAGGTGCAAAAGTCCACAGTTTCTTAAGGATCCTGTAAGCAAGTAGGTTAAGATTGTCATTTAGCTTCAATTTCTTCAGTCTCACAAGCGGGTCCGCATGCAACAAAAGAAATTGTATTTGCCTACTACTCCGACCTTGCCCTGAAAGGATAAGGAAATTGGATAAGAGCGAGAGCTAGACTGACTGTTGGTCCAATGCTAGTGGAGGATTCAGACTGAGGACCCCCTGTGGCGGCTACTCATAAGAAGATGAAGGATTGAAAGAGGACTGATCACCCCTCTGATTTGTGATCTTTTAATAGAAAGAAAAAGCCTTCTCTCAGACTTCAAGGTCAATGAAAGCAGGACTCAAAATGATTGATAGGTACCAAAGCAAACATCCCTTTCCCCCTTGCCTGCCTCCCCATGACGAATCCTTTGTCTACCTGGATCTACAAAGAGCCTCATAAAAAAATTATCAAGCAGAGAAGTCATTTCTTTCTCTCTCTGATACTAATTCCCATCTCATGAAATTTCTATTCCATTTTCATTAATAAAATATAGGGCTGGCCTTTAAGATAGGATTCCATAATTGCAAATTCTTTTTTAGGACTCAAAAAGAAAGCAATAAGACTGAAAAGTGGATTTTAGACCTGGCTGACTGACATGTTTACGTCTCATATTGGCTAATGTATTTGGAAGCCCCAGGAGCGTCTGTCAAATCTTATTAAAAAAATTTCCGGGGTGGCATCCATGCTGAAAAAAGAGAGAAATTGATTATGGTTGTCCATCCTCTATGGAGAGAGATGCACTTAAACCAACCGCATAGTGTGTAAGGATGTCTCTGCGATGGTGATCTTTTGCTTTTGAAATGAGAATGGCTCGGAAGGCTATCATTTTGTTTTTCCTTAATAAGAGGGCTCATTTGTACTTGATTTCTGATATCGGCGGGGTACTAGTTGTTGATTAAAAAAAAGATCAGCAGAGATAGTTGAAGGCATGGGGACCGAATATGCCTGAGTTTGGGAAATCACTATTCAAGCACTATCGGATGGGACCACTTTGAAACTCCCATTTAAATAATGATGTAGATATATAGATATAGATATATGTATATTCATTCTCGGGTCCTCAATCTTAGTTCAGAATTCAGTCTCGTCTTCTTCTTCGACCTAGGTTTTGGATCAAAAACTTATGACTATTGGTGGACTTGCTTATGCAAGAATCGAATCAACAATTTTTCTGCTACGAGCTGCGAGTTGGTCCAGTCCGCCTTAAAAAAGAAAAAATGGAAAAAAGAGAAAACTCTATTCTGAACGAAATGCAAACAAAGAATTTGACTTTCTCAGTCTGATTTAGAAGCAAATTTCTATAGAATTCAAAATCAAATATATATTTCTATAGTTTCTAGAAATGCGCTGCCTCGAGTCTTGGCTAACAAAGCCCATGGCATAAGGGAGGACTAAATAAAAAGTTATTGCGCATTAAAATTGAATTCTAACCAAAAATCATTAAATGGATATAAATGCCCATGGATGCAATTCCAATGGTAGGGGAGTTCAAGGCCAGGCTCCTTATGCTTATTAAAACCATGGCATTGAGACGAAGAATCCATTTGCTATTCTAATATTCTGGTAGGTAAAACAAAATGCACTAGCGATTGATTGGCCACGAGGCTGATGGCTGACTATTTGTCTAACAGATCAATCTTGACTGACTACCATCATTATCATTACAAAGAAAACAATTTCCATTAATATATGACTCAGTCATAGTATAGTAATCCGATGGTGCACACTACTCATCCAATCTCCGCCCACAGGATTTGGAAAGTGCGATTGAGAATTCTGCGTTTGCTGGTGACGTCAAATCCCTTCCTTCATCTTTGTATGGGATCCGAGCTCTCAGAAGCAATCCATGCTTTCAGAATGAGGCGCCCCGTAGGCAAATTGGGATTCCCGTACTCGTCAGTTTCACTGAAGACTGACAGCCATCTTCGAGACCAACAAGACAAAAGAGAACAGAAATCATCGTCCATTGAGGATGTTTCATTCGAATTCCCCAATCGGCATTCACACACAAAACAGAGAGATTGTACGAAAGGCCATGTCAGGAAAAGTGTCTGACCTTCACCTGAGTGCCATCGTGAATTGAAGTTGAAGACAGCTTTTTGACTCTATGGGACATTTATGGAATTTCTTCCATCGGCAAGAGTACCTTTGTTTCTCAACTTTAATGATTTTTTAGTCTCTCGATACTAACTAATTAGTTAGGGGAGGTGCTTACTTTTGTAGTTAAGGATCCAAAGAAACAGGTATGGGGTATCACAAGATGAAAGCGGAATGCCTGAAGCATAGAGAAGTGAAGTACAGTATGAATAAGGAATGGTGGCACACTGGCGAATGCAAACTCTCAGCGAAGTCTGCTAGCGGAGATATTGGGTTGTCCGTTAAAAGAAAAGAGTTCATTTAATAACTCCCGTGGTGTTGGCCGTTCTCATTCTTACAGCAATCGAGTAGGCCGGGTCATCAATGAGTCCCCTTAACACGCTTAGAGAAGTACATATATAAGCATGATAATAATAGTCTACAATAATATAAGTGATTGGAGGTTCGATCCCTCACCCTTTCTCGCACACTACCTATGGGAGGAATGAGCTTTAAGGAAATAGAAACACAGGTGCTTTCCGAGAGCCAGCGCTAATGGTTCAACGGACAACAAGAAAACTTCCTTTTCTTTATCTTTCTTCTCATTGTTCACCCGAGACTCTCGAAATAGAACCCTCGACTTGATTAACAAGTTAGGAAGTAGGAAATGTGATTTTATCAACATCATCCCGCTCTCATTCCTATCCGGCACAAGGTTTGTTAACCTCCACCTTTAGCTCGTAGGAAGTAGGTATATGATCTTGATGTCGGATGTTGGTTACGATATATGTAATGGCTAATCATTCTGCCCTTTTGTGCATTTTTGTCCTTAAATAGGGTTTGCTAGATGTCTCGAGATAATTTTTGTAGGTTGCATAGTATATTTTTGGTAGAATAGATATTCAGTTCAGTAAGTTTTTTTGTGGACATGCCATTTAGTTCCAAAGTTATGACACATGCTGCCATGCAGAAGTTGAGTTGACTTTCTAGAGGAATAAATAACGCAGATTTAATTTACATGATGCCAATTGTAAATGGCAAAAAAAGGATCCAGATACGTGGTAAAAAAATGTAGGAAATTTTCTTGGAGTTGTAACTACAAAGCTACATTTATGGGATTAATTTAACATATCATGCATGGTATGTTTTAGGTAGGTTCCATTTTACGATTTTGGATATGATTTCAGCTTAGTCCGTATGCACATGGAACTCTATACAAGTCATTAGCACTTGGAGGCTCTATAGTGTTTATTTTTTCTTAAGCAACTAGGCATAGAAGTGTATGGAAGACTTTTGTTGACAGATATTATTGCCTTTTGATGTAATTAGTCTAGCATAAATGGTGAGGCATTATTGATTGCTTCAACTATGTAATATAGCACTTTCCGCCATGAGGATGAATCCCTTTCCCTGTAAGTATTTATTTAGTTGCTTCCAATATTGATAAATTCATAATCTAAAAATATTGCAAAGATTTTGAAATATGTCAACTATACATCATGGTGTGGTTTTTACTATAATTTTTTTGTTCCAATAAAAATGTTTTCACCATGTATTTTCCAATCTTTGCATGTTATTTTTATTTGTATTCACTTTCCTCCGTTATTATGAATTCTTATTATATTACCCATGAGATGGATTTCAATCAAGTTGATATCTAAAGAAATTCTCTACTTTTTTGCTAGGCTCACTCAAAGGATGTTAGCCTACTGCATGTATACATATAATTTCTTGCATGTTTCTTACAGGCAATGTTATGAGTTATAATGCGGTGGTGAATCTTCATGTCTACAAACGAGAAACAAGTGGGAATTTGGACGAAAGAGTTCTCTTATTAGTCAAAAATAATCTTAGTTAAGAAAATCAGGCTAGCAAAAGTTTTAGACAAGGTCGATGTCCTATTAAGACATAACACTTGGATATAATATGAGTTTTTTTTTGGTAAATTGATTACATATGACTTATTTCTACTATTCTCAACTAGACTCGATCTAGATTTTGACTCCTACTAAATCAAAACCTCTAATAATTTTTCAAAAAATGGCATGCATAATTGAAGGTATATAGATGCATAACATATCTATTTATGTAAAAAAAAACTTAAGAAAAAACTATGTTCTCCGAAGTCTTATATTTTTAAATATCGTAACATATGGTTCTATAATGTTTCTTTGCAAATCAAATAATGGGTTCTCATTATGAAACTTTATAGCATTCTAGCCCGCGCATCGAGCGGGCCACTTTGCTAGTGATAATAATAGTCTACAATAATATAAGTGATTGGAGGTTCGATCCCTCACCCTTTCTCACACACTACCTATGGGAGGAATGAGCTTTAAGGAAATAGAAACACTGGTGCTTTCCGAGAGCCAGCGCTAATGGTTCAACGGACAACAAGAAAACTTCCTTTTCTTTATCTTTCTTCTCATTGTTCACCCGAGACTCTCGAAATAGAACCCTCGACTTGATTAACAAGTTAGGAAGTAGGAAATGTGATTTTATCAACATCACCCCGCTCTCATTCCTATCCGGCACAAGGTTTGTTAACCTCCACCTTTAGCTCGTATGATTATCCACCTTTAGCTCGTGGGTTGGCTCTCCGATTTCTATTGCGACCTATCAATATTGGAAAGTCAAGGTAGTGAAAATGCACACCTGCTTTAGTAGCCAGAGTGAAAATGCACACCTGCTTTAGTAGCCAGATACAATACAGTTGAGTGCTCAGTTCTTCCACTGCTATACTTGCATCAGAACAGGAAGAATCCCTATTTCTTTTCCATGGTTCCTTCGAGTTGGTATCTTCCTGAATTCCATTATCTCGGCTGCTTGGAATTCCTATATCAATTACCTAACCCGATAGGGCCAACCTGCTCGGAATGAATGAATGAACCTGTTCTTCTTGTTTGGTATGCGAAACTGATGCCCCAAAGGTGAGCTCGGAATACGAACTAGGATTCCTGTCTTAAGCAAGTTATTCTTGTAAGGAAGATGCGGATTGAATGCATTGATTCTTCGATGGAAATCCAAGACATGCCAAGAGAGATTGTAGATTGCATCCTGATTTCCTCCGCACAGATGCTCTTACAAGCTTGTTCACTTTCTTTGGGCTAGAAGATGCATGTCTTTCTCAGCTACACCATCTTTATGCATGTCTTTCTCAGCTACACCCTTCTTTGAAGTATTGATTCTTCTCCTCCTTGCTTCTTTGAAGTATTGATTCTTCTCCTCCTTGGTCATGTCATGTAGAGGATGCAAAAGGGAGAGAGATGGCTCATGTGGCAAGTGAAACATCTCTGCGAGAAGACACTCTGAACATTTGTCCTCTTGTAATCCATTGCATGTTGGAGCAATTCTTAGGGATGTGCACTGTGGCATAGAACTCCTTGATTGCTGAAGCATAAAAATCTTGCTTGAATTCAGAGAAGGTCACAACTGTCAAAAAGAGGAATCACTGCTTTGAGTTCATCTTGCTTTCCTACATGCTCCCAGTTCACCCACTTCTCACTTCAAAATACCTTCTTGAAGTAGACTGAATGATATGTATCAAATTGAAGTTGCCTTTAGAATCTGGGATCAGAACAGGACAGGTATCACTTTTCACGATCAAACCAATGGGAAAATGCAATGGAAAAAAACCATGGATAAGCCCTTTCTCTTTTCATTCAAATACCAACTCGCCAAGAGAGGTTTGAAGAAGAATTATCTCTATGCTCCACACCTCATGAAGCTTATCTTGAACCAATCTCAGCTTTCCCCATCTGCTAGACCAAGAGCCTCCTCAATGGCTCAAAGTGTAGAGATGCCTGCTAAGAGAAGCAAATTTTTTTGGCCTCTAGTTCTCAAGTTCTTGCTTCTGCTAGTGATCTTCCACAATCCTCTGCTCATGATATAGAAGAAGAAATGTCAGAAGAAAGCAGCAGTTCTGATGAAGAAAATGCATCTACTGCCTCCTTGCTCAAGGGCTTCATCAAAAAGCTTTTCCCATGAAGAAGCTTAGATCACCATCCTCACTCAGATGAAAGAGCTCTCTGATCTGTCCAAGAGCAATGCTCCAAAGCTAGAAAGGTTAGAGCAAGTGCTTAAGAATTGTGCTCTGGAAGTTGTGGATGATCCTCAACCAGCTCTGAATGTGCCTCCTTCTTCAGCTGAAGCTCCTCAAGATTCTTCATGCTTTTTTGTGCTTGTGGGAGTCGAATAGCTAGATAGATAGTTCTAGTCATGATGCTTGAAGGGTAGGATAGAGGCAGAAAAAAAGGTAGTATGACTTGGTTCTTCTTTTGCTCTTTTTATGGACTGTCTTGTAAACCTCTTTTGGATGATGCATGTGTGTTTCATTTCTCATATCTAGTATGACTTCTGCTTATTGCTTATCTTATGTCATATACATGCTTCATCCTTGTGCAAGTGTATCTTTGACTCTATGCTTATTGAAATAGACTTTGCACCACATGATTGCGTGTGAGCTTATCTTTTTCTTGATTGCTTTCCAAAATCTATAGAAAAGAGGGATGCCGAAACTCAGTCATCTCAGAGTTATTTGACGAGCTTGCAGGGGGTGGGGCTAAATTCTTATCCAATGCCATCCTTTCCTTCACCGAAGCCCACTAGTTGACGGTTGGGAAAGCAAGGGTGAAGCCTTTGATACAGGTTGAGCTCATCTCCTTCTCTGTCCTATCAGAGAATCTAAACAGTGATTCTTTCACGCCTAAATAAAAAGATAAGAATCCGGATCCTCCGATAGATAAGAAGGGAATGCAGGTAGCCTAGTAGCAAGGAATGGAATATGCCAAGAAGAAGTAGCCAGAGAAGAAAATCAATGAAAGATTCAAATCAGAGAAAAGCTTGAGATATGCCAATCGTAAGAACAACTCAAGCTTAAGCGGAACTAGTGCTTCACTAGATGAGATGGCCAAATGGCTAGGCCTTGGTAAGATAAGTAGGTCGATACCAACTTGATTTGCCCAATCATAAATCCTACCATATGCACCTCTTTGGGCTTCTATTGAATCGAGAAATTGGATTGTACATCTTTCATCTTATTGATTTTGATATTGATTTTGATACATTCCAACGGATAATGCAAATCGAAGCTATTTGATGTCTGACTCAGGAAAAAAGAAAAGAAAGAAGAGAACGAAAATGAAACAGAACTTTGTATTTGCTAACTCTCCTGTAGTTATGTTTAACCTTGAATGCAATTTATAGATTCGACAGCAATAGTCCCTCGGACTCGAAAAGTAATAACGAAAATGGCTAATCCAATAGCAGATTCCGCAGCTGCCACTGTTGGAACTAATGAAGCAAATGATTGACTCATCATATCATCCAAAGAAACGGAAAATACCAAAAAGTTCAAATTGACAGCTAATAACATTGATTCAATTGGCATTGACATAATAAGAATATTTCGTCTATTAAGGAGGATTCCCCGAATACCTAAAATAGAGATGATCATAGAAAAAGTGAAATATTTTATAGGATCCGTTTCGGAAACATGGAATGTCAGAGAAATTCAAATTATGTGAGGCTTAGAAAGAAGTCATGCGTAGAGTCCAGGGAGAGCCTATTTTTCTTTTTTCTCTAGTTACCCTTTTTCCTTCTCAAACAACGCGTTTGATTTCCTTCCTTATACCAAAGGAATTCCATCTTTCTCTTGCCGATCACATCACATCCAAGGCATTTCGTCGGAATACATCCTGTCTTTTCACCTTTGTAGTCCTATGCATAGTAAGTAATATAGCCTCACTAGTCCTCGTCGAGGAATCTCCTTGCCGCCCTAGAAGTTTGAGATCGTGCCCGACCGTTTTGGAGTCTGTTCAGGAGCTCCTTCAGCGCCCGGGGATTGACGTCGTACTGGAGTCGGCTCAACATGAAATCAAGCATGGTGCGATAGTCTTCTTCACGGAGCTCCTCTCCATTCTTCAGAGTAATATCACGCAATGTGTCCAGAATCTGGGCGTGACAGGCGCGGGCCTTTTGTAGAGAACTTTCCTCTCAAAGAGAGAGAGGTCGTCCCTCCCAATCAAAAGAAGGAGGGTTCTGTTCTGCTTCTGCTGCCACTCCAGGCATTGGAGCGTGATTCGGATGCCGCTCTTGACTGACCATAGCTTCCGGGGGAGCGGTCTGCTCCCGGGATGCAAAGGCGTCCTCACAGTCAGCCAGAAAAGCTTTGAATAGCTCTTCCGAGTTAGTGGATTCGGAGGGAGGCATTGAAGGGCCTGGGTCCCCCATTCCGTCCCAGTCGGACTCGGAGCGAAGCATCTCCCAACAAGATTCGAAAAAATCATTATCCCCAACCTAGGGCTGGTCGAGTATGAAGAAAAGACCTATATGGGATTCGGATTACCGAAATTGGATTTCCTTATTGATCCATATGTCGCTTAGACTTTACTTTTTCCCCTTTCCTCTATTTGTTCGATAGGGTCTTCGTCTCCGTGTAAAAGCAAACTCTCCAAATTTATGACCTTCAGTGATCTTACAACGAACAGGAGTTTTTCCATTATAAATGAGTACGGAGCAATCAACGAATTCCGGCGAAATAGAAGATCTACGTGACCAAATTTTCCTGCTCATCAGACTTTCTCTGTTCTTCTTTATTCTAAACAGGAAAGCATCAACAAAACTTCCCTTCCATATAGATCGTCGTGGCATGAACTAAATTCTGCGTTTCCCCACCCCCACTACTGCCCGAAATCCTGCTTTGGTGGGCTTCCCCCAAGGTGACACCGAAGGTCTACCTCCTTTCGTGCGCCCCTCACCTCCTCCATGAGGATGATCCACTGGATTCATTGCAACACCACGAACAATGGGGCGTCTGCCTAACCACCGGCTTTGTCCTGCTTTTCTAAGCTTACGTGCACCATGGTTGGGATTGGAAACTATACCAATAGTAGCTTGGCATCGGGAATCTATGAGTTTTTCAACACCCGATGGTAGCCGCACAAGACATTGTGGGGCTGGCTCCTTAATTATTTTAGCATAAGTTCCTGCGGCCCGAGCCAGCTTTGCGCCTTGACCTGGATGACATTCAATATCATGTACCCATGTTCCCATACGTATATCAGCTAATGGTATGCTATTTCCTACTTTGGAATTGAGATCCAATATCTCGTGTCTATAAGCAGGGGGGCATGGCCAAGAAGCAGCCAGCTGACTGCCCCCTTCAACCCGATCTTTATTCGCCGCTGTGCGAACAAGCTCTTGAAACCGAAGGTATGTATGAGCATTCTGGGCAGGTCGCAAGAAGCCGCTTTTAGAAGGTTTCTCACCATATTACCCGCTTCCAATTGATGACTGGCTAATATATAAGTGTTGACCTAAGCCCCTGCGCAGTGGCTCGGCTCCCGAACCGTACGTGAGCAGCCTCGTACGGCTCTTCCTAAGAAGGTCGAAGCCCCCTTCTATAAAAAAGTTCGAAAAAGCCTTCGCCCTCCTATTCAACGGGGCTATTAGAGAAGCAGCTTCGTTCCTTGACTTCTTTGCTTTTGATTTTGGAAGGGCTTCGTTTCTGATATCGGCTTTCTTAGTTACGAGCTCACTTTCGCCGACTTCTTCCTTAGTGTAGTCTCGGTAAATACTTTAAGAAAAAGTTCCTTAGCCTAGTCTATATCCACAGCTGACGTGACTCCGTACCGACGCCTTTCCCTTTGTAGACGGATAAGTTTTTCTGTAACCTTAGCTTTTCTCCTTTTCCGAACTGTTTTTCCAGTTCCTTAGTATTACTTAAAAAAACCAACTCTGTAATTTCATAACCTTAGTCGAGCCGAGGCTAAGTGACTTCGTAACCTTAACGTACTTTTTTCATACTTTTTCCCATCAGGTCTAATGGGCTTTCGTCCCTTCGCCTATAGGCGGCGGCTTACACAGGGGAGAGGAAGAGGCCGAAGGAGATGACATTGCCGATGATGCCGACGACGTTGCGGGCCGCGTCCGAGGAAATCATCTTGCTTGCTTTATTGATTGATAGTGCTAGGCATTATATAGCATGCGTACAACTTGGGGGCTAAGCCAAACTAAACAAACTGTAGGAAATAAACTAACTTGAGAATCAAGAAATATCTCTAAGAGATTGAAACTTGCTAAAAGATAACTAGGAATACTTATCCCTTTAAGCTGCTGCCGTGGCCCCCCTCCTTGGTGGCCTTCTTGCGCCAGCCCGCATGACAGTTGTATATCTTACATACTTGGTTTTCTGGGCAGGGTACGTTTTCACTATGGACATCCTGATGTGTTTGATAGGATTATTCACATCACAAGAGGTGGCATCAGCAAGGCTTCCTGTGGTATAAATTTCAGTTAAGACATTTTTGCGGGTACGTGATTCTCCATTTATTCTGGCTGTTACCCATTTGTGCTCTTGGACGACATAGACTTCCAATTTGGTTTTCAGGTTTCAACTCAACTAGAAGAGTCAGTCTTTTACTTAAGGTATGGCTGTGAGAAAGAATACCGATCCGATCAAGATGACCAAGAAATCTGGATGACCGAGAAATCCAATGCCATTGTTCTAAATAAAATCGACCTAGAATGCATTTTCTTGGGTTTTGAGTCCTCCAATGGAACTCCGCCGGGGTCTCATCTGAAGGGAGGCAGGCCCTCGTTAAACGAATCCACCTTTCCCGAAGCCTTTATTTTTAAGTTTATATCTAGAATGTATTTGTAATCAAGGGATAATCTATTTGAGAAACAGGTTTCTAATTGGTATTCCTCTTTCCCCATGCCCCAAAAAGCGGAGGGCCCTTGTCTTAGGAATGAAGATTATTCCCCGCTTTGAAAGTCTTCATGGGAAATATTTCTTAATGGAGTATAGGTTATGATACTTATACCCTATGTTTAATATACTTGACTCTCCAGTTTGAATGATTCAATAGATGGGGCAGAGCTCGTGCTATTAACCATTCGGACATCTCTTTCTTTGAACTTGTTCTCCCTTCGGGGTCGCCAGGTTCCGATCAGAGTCAATGATTCAGCTAAAAGAAGTATATCATTCATCGACTTCGCTCTACGCTTGAAAAAGATAGTCGTTAGTTGGGAGATAGTATACTTGAAAGACGCTATATAGTATGTTAGTTTCAATAACTCTTATATACTATCTATCATACAGGAGATATAAGATGCGATGCCTACTCGCTCGGGCGTCTAATGATCCTATGAAACCCATAGATCTTATCAGATAAGAGAACTACTTGACCCTAAGGGGGTCACCCTTTTCGGGTTCCAGGTACTGTCATCACAGTTTGCTTGTCCCTGAATCCGCAGCCCAGTAGTTGACTGTAGACCGAGGGAGGGAAACCGGTATCACGAATACTTGTTCTAAAGAAAGGTACCCCCCACACCCAGCCGTCTATAAAGATAAGCTTGAAAAAGAGGGACCGATCAACGGCCATCATTTATAGGTCTGGTTAAATACTGGCTATATACATAAAGGGGTGTCTTTCTCTAGCCAGCAACAACGCTAGAGGTGGCTTACGCCATAACACGGGTATTGGTATTGACATCATTCGACATAATCCCGAAAAAAAAAAGATACAGAAAAAAGAAATAATGATTCTCAATTTCATTTTACTAGTACAATATTCTACTTATTTTTACATAGGGACTAAAGATAGCTATAATATGAATGATATTAGAAACTTCTTGACTTTGAGAAATATTTCATCCGAGAAATGCAATCAGAATACAATACAAACAATTACTTCATTGATCATACAACTCACATAGAATCGTACACTAGTAGTGAAAAGGAGATATTCGATAATACAAATACTAGTGACCAGAGCGAAATCACAGATAGAATTGGTAGTCTAATAGGCAAAGAAAGGATATGGTTTTGAACAGAAAGGAATCAAGCGCGCGACGTGGATGGCACCGCAGGATTGGGGGTCTTCTTCTATACTATAGATATGATGGGCGACTTTCTCCCGCAAGAGGGCGCTTCTTATTAGTGGAATCCGGGAAAATATAGGAAGCAGGAAGGTGAGCCATAAGCACTCTCAGGTAACATTTTCTAAAATTCGACGTGCACTAGCCCTTTCCAGTCCAGTAAGAGTTCTCTTAACGCCCTTGTGGTTAGTAGATTCCCGCGGATGGTAGGTCATGTGTGCCACTTACCGCTTCATCCCAATGCCTTTATTATTAGACAAGGAATCGTGGCAGAGCTTTTGCAGGTGGTTTTCTCGGAGAATCTGACTCTGTTTTTATGTGCCAGAAATTAGTGAATCGGGGATGGATTTAGACAGGATCCTCTTTATTTTTCTTTTTATTATTAACATATTTCCGGTAGATCACATATCCAATCCATTTCCTCCGCTACTTTTCTTTTGCCTAAACTGCATGTTGAAAACGCCTTCCCTTTACTTTCTGTGCAGCGTTCAATGCTCATAATACATACCAGCACTAGTAGTTCCCTCCTCCCTGCAGTAGTTTAAAGCAATAAAGCTAGGTCAGGTAGATACAGGGCGTCTGAAGTCCCACAAATACTTCTCGCCTCTTTTCCTTGTGAATATAGGCACTCCAGGACCTTCATCTTTTGCAAAAAGAATCTATTGATATGAATAGCCGGCAGATGCTTCTGTCTCTCCCCCAACAGAAGCTGTTAAAGGCGCAGCAAGCGCTTTATCCTAAAAAAAGGCAGAAAAGATCGAAGTTCGTCCCCGACCAGAGCCCCCAATTCCAAAGAAGAAATAGAGAAACGGAGTCAGAGAGACCCTATGATGCAGGGGAAAAGGTAGGAGAAATCCATATGTAGAATGGCCACATCACAGATCGTGGCATAAAGCGATATGGCAATAAAAGTAAAGTCAACTGTGGGTGCAGCCCTCGCATGATTAGTAAACCTTACCCTCCGGTTGAGAAAAGCCTACTCTTTTGCCAGCAACGGCTTGCTTTATTTGTTCCGTGGGCAGGAAGAGGGGCTCTATTTGGTAGATCACACCCGGGAATGCTGTTAGAGAAAGTTCCATTCAAGACGAGAGTGTAGCACCACCTTGGTTCTATGAACCCCGGTAGAAGCAGGCAAGAAGAAATAGGTAAGGCAGGGAAGGTATCAATCAGTCGCTCTTTTAACAGCACGTGAACCCCCAAAGGGTATCAGCAGGCCGGCTGGCCCCCTTCAGTTGTAGGCCGGCTGGCCCCCTTCAGAGTGGGCCCCACCACAGCCCCACGCCCGGTCCGTGGCGTAGTTTGGAAGGACTCGTTGACGCGCCGTTCATCGTGGGCCCCAGCATAAGTATAAGCATTAAGGGCAAGGAGCCCAGTGCTCGACCGAACTATTCGAGTCGAATTCCGCAGATTGGGGGTTTCCTTCAGTAAAGACCGCTTGTGATTGATTCTTTCTCGACTCCTTCTATATGAATATGATGTAGTCAATGGCGCGAACCGAACGCATCTTGCTCAAACGAGGGCTATAGGCTTGTGGAGACAGGATACAGAGTTTGCAAAAGGGACCGAGCACAATAGCAAAAGGGTTAAAGGATTTAGCGTGGGCTTAAAATATCCCATTACTTCCTCTAGCTCTTTCAAAAGGGATTAGAACGTAGACTGACTACTACAAGAAAGGGTACGAGGTATAGATAGAAATAGGGGTACTTACGAACCAAGGTAACTGATGCAAAAACGGACCACCCATACTCCTTGATAACTCCTTTTTTCCTGCCCAATCTAGCAACCCACGGAGCGGTAGACAACCGAGGCAACAAAGACTATGATTATCCTTTAGAATTGAACCCACTTAGGCTGGTTCATTCAACCATTTTTTATTCCATCCTTCTTCTACGAGAAGTGAAAGAGGGTGTGTCATGACAACAGCAATGCCGATAGTCATCCGTCTTATCTGTCAACTTAAGCAGACTAGTGGTAGTCGAACGAATAGCAATCCATGCTGCCAACTAGTAAACCAAGAGGTTTTGTTTGGTCGAAAGTCTCCTCCGCTTCGTCTTTGTACCACCGCATTCTTTGCTTTGCCCGTATCATATGATCGCGAAGTGTGCTTCGCAACAAGATTTGTATTGTAGACTGGAAAAAAAGATCAAAAAGGTATCAACATCGGCTTTTTTCTCGAAACGAAATAGACTAATTGGACTGAAAATCTGCACTTAAAAATTATCTATTTTTGTTGAGTAGTCATTTTTTTTATATCGTCGTGTATCATCGAATTTCCTTATTCCCGAATCTAAGGACTGGGGAGTTCTAATCTCGGGAAATGTCCCAGTTCGACGAGAGGAATCCAACTCAGCCGGTCACACAGACTTCGTTCGAATTACGGATTTTATGATGCAAAAAGAAATGAAATTAAGTAGAAGAAGATCTCGCCGCTCCGCTTATTGCTGCCATGCAAGATTGATGGAAAGCTCGGTGAGTGAGTCGTGCACAAGCGTTGTCTCAGCTAGGCATCCTTCTATGATGTGACAGATTGGTTAGGAGGTTAGTCGTAGAGCCAGCCCCTGAGTCCACTTCCCATTGTCATAGAAAACCAGATGACGTAACGTAATAGGAAAGTCTGCCGCCGAGTCAGAGTACTCAAGGAGTAGCAAGGAGAAGTAAGGAAGTAGGCGCCGAAGTAAAAGCTAGACCAGCATCTTCTCCTATTGAAATTCTTGGAGAGAAAGGAAAACTGAAAAGCTTCTCAGAGTAGGAATTCGATCAATCGCTATCAATGCCAGGAGGCAGATCCAGATTCGTGGGAACGAGAACCTTTTCCGAGAAGAGTCAAGCGAGGGATAGGATAGATGAATAGGTTTAAGCCTTTATCCGCTTTTAGGGATTCATTTACAATTTATAAGGGTTCGTTTTTCTCCGGCAAGCTGCTAGGGAAGCATTTATTACCAAGCGATAGGGCTTATCGTTCAGATTGATGCCTTAGTCCACTCGGAAGATAGAACTAATAATGGAAAAAGATATGCTTAAGAACTCCAACAGTAAGTTGATCAGTTACTATCGGTAGGGACGGGATACAAAACTGCCACTGATGGGAAAGCGATAAGAAGCCTGAAAGCGATTCTTACACAAGATACGATGACAGGAAGGGAGTTCGATCAGGAATGGAACCGGAGAATATGAAATTGGCTCTCGACCCAGGCCTTGCTTTGTTTACCTGTCCTATCGTATCGAATAAGGTTTACTAGCCTCGGTGTCTGATACCGAAAGAGAGAATCGGTCTAAGGGCAGCTTAAAACCAGCCCAACCTCTTCATGGTCACATCCCCTTTTCCGACGCTTTTATTGTTATAGACCACTCACTACCCCTTTCCTTTCCTTCTCTATGTAAGACTGAATAAGGAAATACAAAGAATGGAAGAAAGGTCCAAAGCAATTGTTTGTCTTGCATTGCTGCAATCAAACCAAAATCAAGTATTAAAGGCTGTTGAAACACCTCTTTTCTTGGTAGCCTAGCTCCCAAAGCTGTTTCAGTCCCTGCCCATAATTCAGCACATAAGGCAGACCTTGAACCAAGGTTATACATAGATCCTTTGATCTCCACGACAATCTCGGACTATACCACCGGCAGCAGCTCTAGAGGCACAGGGCGAAGAGTAAGCATCTAACTGAAGTTTTACAACTTGGAAAGATGGCCCAGCCAATGTTAATGATTCTTTTATCTGGGATAACTTGCTGGGAATTCACTAGAGCTCCTGAAGCCACTTGATCCTTATAGAGGTCTATCATTTGGCTAAAAAGATCCCTGCGTGCATTGTCTTCATTACCCAAATAGAAAGCATTCCTGTACCGGCAGTGAAGTTCGTGCTAAATGACCGAACGAAGGTATCCGCTTGCGAGTCTTATCCAAGAGTTGCCGGGTTCATTATGCTCTTCTTCCTTAAAATGGGAAGTATTATGAAGTTTAAGTCCTGTGCTGTAGTTAATTCCCTTTGTCTTAAGTGATCTATTAGAGAGCTTCCCTGTGACCACCCGGAGGGTAAGAAAGAGATGCTCCGTGTAGCTTCCCCTTCGCTCGAAGTACACTTCCGGTGCACTTCTCACTGCTCAACCACTATCTCTAAATAACGAGTTATTAAAAAGAGAAAAAGGGAAAGGATTGAGTAGGCCGGTATTGAATTTCAAATAGGTTGCCTTCAGTAATCCGAGTAGGGTGTCAGTGATTATGCTTGAAGGGCCAAGTGGAGATGCTAGTGTTTCATCTCTTCCTATGCTTTTTTCCATACTTTTCTTGCAGTACTTCAGTAAAGCTACCCCATTTTAATAAGATAGGGATTCGAGATATCAGCATTTTCACAGGTCCTTGTCAAGCTGCAGCAGAATCAGATTCGAGTATAGCATCATTCAGTTGGAGTTCTGAAATAATCTGGATCCCCTTTGCTATTTTAGCAATCTCTGCTGCTCAGTTTCATCCCTTGATGAGGACCCATCCATATATGTACGAGTGAGAGATGTCTTCCGTCACGGAGAACCGTCTTCTCTCCCTCCTTAGGAAAAGGAGATCTAGGTAGAGGAGGTAGAAAATAATAGATACCGTCTATTCTATTAACTAGTCATCAAAAAGCAACCTATATCGAGGTCAAGTTTGATAGGGTGAAGTGGAACAAAGCTACGAAGGAGAAAAAAATAGCTGAAGAAGTTAAGAAGAGCATTAGTGAAGCAAGAGGAGGACAAGATGGTTGGGAAGAGGAGGAAGGGGTATTAAGGAAAAAAGGGAGGCTTTATGTGGGGACCGCTGGAAATGCAAGAGCCAGGATAGCGCAAGAACTGCATGGGACAGCTACCGGAGGCCATTTAGGTATACTAGCTTCCTATAAGAGAACTAATAGGAACTTTGTCTGGCCAGGAATGGATGCCTCTCTTGAGGACAGACTGTGACGGTAAAGCAACAACATCAACTCGCAATGGCCCTCGTGCCATGAGACATGGATTTTAGTCGACGTAGATTGGATCGAAAGACCGCACTTCCGCTCTTCTCCTATCGGACTAGTCACTTCCCACTCTCCTCAAGTGAACAGTTTAGCCACTATCCTCCCATATACTCTGCTTTTTCATTGCTTATGAACTGGAACTTGTTGGTGCATGGATTTCACGTTTCAGCAGCACTTTGGTTTGTGCATGGTTGTGAAAAGAAGGCTTTCTATACACACACTTATATGAACTTCATTGGCGAAAGAAAGAGAAGCTTGCCTTGATAAAGCACAGCCTTTCGCACCCCAATAGGCATATATTGTTACAAGGTTATGCCCAAAGGTCTCAAAAACGCCGGTGCTACATATCAACGCGCCATGACTAAGATCTTCGATGAGATAATACATAAGATTGTCGAGTGCTATGTAGATGATCTCGTTGTAAAGGCGGTATCCTATGAAGAACATCTTCAACATCTCAGAATCGTATTCGACCGCCTAAGGCAACATGCACTCAAGTTAAACCCGTTGAAGTGCGCCTTCATGGTCTCGTCAGGCAAATTCCTAGGGTTTGTCATTCGACATCGGGGAATAGAAATCGACCCGAGTAAAATCAAGGCCATACTCGAAATGCCTCCTCCTCAAAACCTTAAGGAGTTGCGTTCGCTTCAAGGGCGCCTGGCATACATCAGGCGATTCATAGCCAATTTTGCAGGAAGAATCCAACCTTTTACAAGAAAAACCAAAAAAGACATTCCATTCTTTTGGGATGAAAACTGCCAACAAGCCCTAGATGGCATCAAAAGCTATCTCCTCAATCCGCCAGTCCTGGCTGCGCCGATACCAGGGAAGGAGCTTATACTCTACACCACGGCCTTGGATGAATCTCTTGGGGCTCTATTGGCACAAGAAAATGAAAACGGGAAAGAGAATGCCCTCTATTACCTCAGTCGTGTGCTCGTAGGAGCTGAACATGCGTACTCTCCTATCGAAAAACATTGCCTTGCACTGGTGTTCGCTGTCAAGAAGCTACGGCACTACATGATAGCACATCGGGTCACCCTCATCTCCAAAGTTCACCCAGTTAAATATCTCATGACAAGACCAATGCTTACAGGAAGATTGGCAAGATGGGGCCATCATCCTTACTGAGTTCGACATTGTGTATGCGCCGCAGAAGGCCATTAGAGGGCAAGCGATGGCGGATTTCCTAGCAGCACATCATACATATTTCTACAGTAAATAAAATATTTCCATGGATGGGATTGCACGTAGTCCATTCCACCTTTATCTATCTAGGTTATCCTTCTTTCTTAACAAAGCAGAATGTGATGATCGATCCCTCTATTATGGGATTTCTGTTTATACCAAAGCCTCTACTTTAGATATTTACGCTGATGAAGGAAAGCCTTGTTAAAGACTACTACTTTTGACTTCCTTTTTCGTACTCTTCTTTCATCCTCCTTACCAGAACGCTTTTCCTGGTTCAGAAGAATAAAATACTTAAATTGTGGCTTACATATGGAAAATGCCATCGTCTTGAAGCTACCAATGCACATCACGGTGAAATCATTGTCAATTAATTGTTAGATTCCCCATATCACCCATAGCCACCCAAATCTTTTTTTTGCCTCAAACTCTGCTGCCCTATCACTCCTCGATAAGTGTACTTACTCAGGTTGTGCACTTGGCTGAGCGAGATCTTCCCCTTTGGCATGAGAACCGCCTACCTACGCTAACGTAACTAATGCAGATGGCGGAAGTTAGTAGTTCTCCTATGCCAACATGAACACAAACGAAATCGTCGAATTTCGTATAGAAAGAAAAGGAACCACTTCTATTCTCTTTTCTTAAGTAGTAGAGGGATAGGTACTTATTCCTGGTCAGCGGTATCATTGCTGCTCCCTGCCTAATGCGGATCATTGTGCAATGCTTATGTGAAATCTCAACCCAAAACTTATTCGTTTCGTTGGAAAAACCAACGCCGATGTCAAGACCAGTCTCCTTTCCTTTCAAAAGTGAGCGAGCAGAGCTGAAAAAGATGGAGTTACCTGGAGATGAGATTGATTTCTACGGATATGAAGGATAGAAATAGGGTCTTTTTTTTCAATGAATCAACCAATTCGTAGATGTTCCGGTTTTCTTCCCGATCCTAATGCATTTTTCGAAACCAATACCAATAATGATCTAGATCTCAATTTTCATCCAACCCGTGAGGAAATTTTCAACGTCATATTAGCCAGTCAAATACGAAGGTATTTGATGCTCCATGAGTCCGGGCAGGAAGCTGTCAATTTAGCTAGAGGATTATTGAGAAACCGACACCGCAATGGCGAAACTTGGCAGAGCATCCACGATTCTATTCAAACGGGTGGTGGAATGGAGATTTTTATCCAGAATCTGCCGGTGGGGACCCCATTGGATCAATTTCTCATTCAGCCAATAATTGGTCTGAATGTGGGCAACTATTATTTATCATTTACAAATCAGTCTTTGTATATGCTGCTCACTGTCGTTTTGGTCAGTGCCAAATGCATGGCAATCCTTGCTCGAGCTTATTTATGATTTCGTGCTGAACCTGGTAAACGAACAAATAGGTGGTCTTTCCGGAAATGTGAAACAAAAGTTTTTCCCTCGCATCTCGGTCACTTTTACTTTTTCGTTATTTCGTAATCCCCAGGGTATGATACCCTTTAGCTTCACAGTGACAAGTCATTTTCTCATTACTTTGGCTCTTTCATTTTCCATTTTTATAGGCATTACGATCGTTGGATTTCAAAGACATGGGCTTCATTTTTTTAGCTTCTTATTACCTGCGGGAGTCCCACTGCTGTTAGCACCTTTCTTAGTACTCCTTGAGCTAATCTCTTATTGTTTTCGTGCATTAAGCTTAGGAATACGTTTATTTGCTAATATGATGGCCGCTCATAGTTTAGTAAAGATTTTAAGTGGGTTTGCTTGGACTATGCTATTTCTGAATAATATTTTCTATTTCATAGGAGATCTTGGTCCTTTATTTATAGTTCTAGCATTAACCGGTCTGGAATTAGGTGTAGCTATATCACAAGCTCATGTTTCTACGATCTCAATTTGTATTTACTTGAATGATGCTACAAATCTCCATCAAAATGAGTCATTTCATAATTGAATAAAAACGAGGAGCCGAAGATTCTAGGGGGCTACAGCTGCGCTTTTGCAGCACTGAACATGGTTCCGGGTACTCAAGATATTGTGTTTGGAGAGGTGTAGATAGATAGGACGTAGTCTTGCTCGATCAGGACCCACAAGCAAGGGCTTGCGCTTCCCGCGCGAAAGAAAGCAAAATATACGGATTGAGATAATAACGGACTTGAAGCTTCTCAATTGATCCAAAGATACTATACTGGTTTATTTGGTTATCTGAACTTGGTTGACAGTACCCGGATTCTCCTTTTCTGATTGACTTGCGACATTGGAAAGTCAAGATGGTACCCGGCCTATCGACATTGGCGACATTGGGAAGTCAAGATATTGGGTTTGTTTTACAAAGAAAGGTGAAAGGCGTGGTCCAGTCGGGATAAAGAACGGGGTCAGTGGTCTAGTCTGCTTAAGTTGACGGATAAGACGGATGACTATCGGCATTGCTGTCGTCATGACACAGCCTCTTTCACTTCTCGTAGAAGAAGGATGGAATAAAAAATGGTTGAATGAACCAGCCTAAGTGGGTTCAATTCTAAAGGATAATCATAGTCTTTGTTGCCTCGGTTGTCTACCGCTCCGTGGGTTGCTAGATTGGGCAGGAAAAAAGGAGTTATCAAGGAGTATGGGTGGTCCGTTTTTGCATCAGTTACCTTGGTTCGTAAGTACCCCTATTTCTATCTATACCTCTTACCCTTTCTTGTAGTAGTCAGTCTACGTTCTAATCCCTTTTGAAAGAGCTAGAGGAAGTAATGGGATATTTTAAGCCCACGCTAAATCCTTTAACCCTTTTGCTATTGTGCTCGGCCCCTTTTGCAAACTCTGTATCCTGTCTCCACAAGCTTATAGCCCTCGTTTGAGCAAGATGCGTTCGGTTCGCGCCATTGACTACATCATATTCATATAGAAGGAGTCGAGAAAGAATCAATCACAAGCGGTCTTTACTGAAGGAAACCCCCAATCTGCGGTATTCGACTCGAATAGTTCGGTCGAGCACTGGGCTCCTTGCCCTTAATGCTTATACTTATGCTGGGGCCCACGATGAACGGCGCGTCAACGAGTCCTTCCAAACTACGCCACGGACCGGGCGTGGGGCTGTGGTGGAGCCCACTCTGAAGGGGGCCAGCCGGCCTACTACTGAAGGGGGCCAGCCGGCCTGCTGATACCCTTTGGGGGTTCACGTGCTGTTAAAAGAGCGACTGATTGATACCTTCCCTGCCTTACCTATTTCTTCTTGCCTGCTTCTACCGGGGTTCATAGAACCAAGGTGGTGCTACACTCTCGTCTTGAATGGAACTTTCTCTAACAGCATTCCCGGGTGTGATCTACCAAATAGAGCCCCTCTTCCTGCCCACGGAACAAATAAAGCAAGCCGTTGCTGGCAAAAGAGTAGGCTTTTCTCAACCGGAGGGTAAGGTTTACTAATCATGCGAGGGCTGCACCCACAGTTGACTTTACTTTTATTGCCATATCGCTTTATGCCACGATCTGTGATGTGGCCATTCTACATATGGATTTCTCCTACCTTTTCCCCTGCATCATAGGGTCTCTCTGACTCCGTTTCTCTATTTCTTCTTTGGAATTGGGGGCTCTGGTCGGGGACGAACTTCGATCTTTTCTGCCTTTTTTTAGGATAAAGCGCTTGCTGCGCCTTTAACAGCTTCTGTTGGGGGAGAGACAGAAGCATCTGCCGGCTATTCATATCAATAGATTCTTTTTGCAAAAGATGAAGGTCCTGGAGTGCCTATATTCACAAGGAAAAGAGGCGAGAAGTATTTGTGGGACTTCAGACGCCCTGTATCTACCTGACCTAGCTTTATTGCTTTAAACTACTGCAGGGAGGAGGGAACTACTAGTGCTGGTATGTATTATGAGCATTGAACGCTGCACAGAAAGTAAAGGGAAGGCGTTTTCAACATGCAGTTTAGGCAAAAGAAAAGTAGCGGAGGAAATGGATTGGATATGTGATCTACCGGAAATATGTTAATAATAAAAAGAAAAATAAAGAGGATCCTGTCTAAATCCATCCCCGATTCACTAATTTCTGGCACATAAAAACAGAGTCAGATTCTCCGAGAAAACCACCTGCAAAAGCTCTGCCACGATTCCTTGTCTAATAATAAAGGCATTGGGATGAAGCGGTAAGTGGCACACATGACCTACCATCCGCGGGAATCTACTAACCACAAGGGCGTTAAGAGAACTCTTACTGGACTGGAAAGGGCTAGTGCACGTCGAATTTTAGAAAATGTTACCTGAGAGTGCTTATGGCTCACCTTCCTGCTTCCTATATTTTCCCGGATTCCACTAATAAGAAGCGCCCTCTTGCGGGAGAAAGTCGCCCATCATATCTATAGTATAGAAGAAGACCCCCAATCCTGCGGTGCCATCCACGTCGCGCGCTTGATTCCTTTCTGTTCAAAACCATATCCTTTCTTTGCCTATTAGACTACCAATTCTATCTGTGATTTCGCTCTGGTCACTAGTATTTGTATTATCGAATATCTCCTTTTCACTACTAGTGTACGATTCTATGTGAGTTGTATGATCAATGAAGTAATTGTTTGTATTGTATTCTGATTGCATTTCTCGGATGAAATATTTCTCAAAGTCAAGAAGTTTCTAATATCATTCATATTATAGCTATCTTTAGTCCCTATGTAAAAATAAGTAGAATATTGTACTAGTAAAATGAAATTGAGAATCATTATTTCTTTTTTCTGTATCTTTTTTTTTCGGGATTATGTCGAATGATGTCAATACCAATACCCGTGTTATGGCGTAAGCCACCTCTAGCGTTGTTGCTGGCTAGAGAAAGACACCCCTTTATGTATATAGCCAGTATTTAACCAGACCTATAAATGATGGCCGTTGATCGGTCCCTCTTTTTCAAGCTTATCTTTATAGACGGCTGGGTGTGGGGGGTACCTTTCTTTAGAACAAGTATTCGTGATACCGGTTTCCCTCCCTCGGTCTACAGTCAACTACTGGGCTGCGGATTCAGGGACAAGCAAACTGTGATGACAGTACCTGGAACCCGAAAAGGGTGACCCCCTTAGGGTCAAGTAGTTCTCTTATCTGATAAGATCTATGGGTTTCATAGGATCATTAGACGCCCGAGCGAGTAGGCATCGCATCTTATATCTCCTGTATGATAGATAGTATATAAGAGTTATTGAAACTAACATACTATATAGCGTCTTTCAAGTATACTATCTCCCAACTAACGACTATCTTTTTCAAGCGTAGAGCGAAGTCGATGAATGATATACTTCTTTTAGCTGAATCATTGACTCTGATCGGAACCTGGCGACCCCGAAGGGAGAACAAGTTCAAAGAAAGAGATGTCCGAATGGTTAATAGCACGAGCTCTGCCCCATCTATTGAATCATTCAAACTGGAGAGTCAAGTATATTAAACATAGGGTATAAGTATCATAACCTATACTCCATTAAGAAATATTTCCCATGAAGACTTTCAAAGCGGGGAATAATCTTCATTCCTAAGACAAGGGCCCTCCGCTTTTTGGGGCATGGGGAAAGAGGAATACCAATTAGAAACCTGTTTCTCAAATAGATTATCCCTTGATTACAAATACATTCTAGATATAAACTTAAAAATAAAGGCTTCGGGAAAGGTGGATTCGTTTAACGAGGGCCTGCCTCCCTTCAGATGAGACCCCGGCGGAGTTCCATTGGAGGACTCAAAACCCAAGAAAATGCATTCTAGGTCGATTTTATTTAGAACAATGGCATTGGATTTCTCGGTCATCCAGATTTCTTGGTCATCTTGATCGGATCGGTATTCTTTCTCACAGCCATACCTTAAGTAAAAGACTGACTCTTCTAGTTGAGTTGAAACCTGAAAACCAAATTGGAAGTCTATGTCGTCCAAGAGCACAAATGGGTAACAGCCAGAATAAATGGAGAATCACGTACCCGCAAAAATGTCTTAACTGAAATTTATACCACAGGAAGCCTTGCTGATGCCACCTCTTGTGATGTGAATAATCCTATCAAACACATCAGGATGTCCATAGTGAAAACGTACCCTGCCCAGAAAACCAAGTATGTAAGATATACAACTGTCATGCGGGCTGGCGCAAGAAGGCCACCAAGGAGGGGGGCCACGGCAGCAGCTTAAAGGGATAAGTATTCCTAGTTATCTTTTAGCAAGTTTCAATCTCTTAGAGATATTTCTTGATTCTCAAGTTAGTTTATTTCCTACAGTTTGTTTAGTTTGGCTTAGCCCCCAAGTTGTACGCATGCTATATAATGCCTAGCACTATCAATCAATAAAGCAAGCAAGATGATTTCCTCGGACGCGGCCCGCAACGTCGTCGGCATCATCGGCAATGTCATCTCCTTCGGCCTCTTCCTCTCCCCTGTGTAAGCCGCCGCCTATAGGCGAAGGGACGAAAGCCCATTAGACCTGATGGGAAAAAGTATGAAAAAAGTACGTTAAGGTTACGAAGTCACTTAGCCTCGGCTCGACTAAGGTTATGAAATTACAGAGTTGGTTTTTTTTAAGTAATACTAAGGAACTGGAAAAACAGTTCGGAAAAGGAGAAAAGCTAAGGTTACAGAAAAACTTATCCGTCTACAAAGGGAAAGGCGTCGGTACGGAGTCACGTCAGCTGTGGATATAGACTAGGCTAAGGAACTTTTTCTTAAAGTATTTACCGAGACTACACTAAGGAAGAAGTCGGCGAAAGTGAGCTCGTAACTAAGAAAGCCGGTATCAGAAACGAAGCCCTTCCAAAATCAAAAGCAAAGAAGTCAAGGAACGAAGCTGCTTCTCTAATAGCCCCGTTGAATAGGAGGGCGAAGGCTTTTTCGAACTTTTTTATAGAGGGGGGCTTCGACCTTCTTAGGAAGAGCCGTACGAGGCTGCTCACGTACGGTTCGGGAGCCGAGCCACTGCGCAGGGGCTTAGGTCAACACTTATATATTAGCCAGTCATCAATTGGAAGCGGGTAATATGGTGAGAAATTGCGATTGCTCCAAACCTTCTAAAAGCGGCTTCTTGCGACCTGCCCAGAATGCTCATACATACCTTCGGTTCTAAGAGCTTGTTCGCACAGCGGCGAATAAAGATCGGGTTGAAGGGGGCAGTCAGCTGGCTGCTTCTTGGCCATGCCCCCCCTGCTTATAGACACGAGATATTGGATCTCAATTCCAAAGTAGGAAATAGCATACCATTAGCTGATATACGTATGGGAACATGGGTACATGATATTGAATGTCATCCAGGTCAAGGCGCAAAGCTGGCTCGGGCCGCAGGAACTTATGCTAAAATAATTAAGGAGCCAGCCCCACAATGTCTTGTGCGGCTACCATCGGGTGTTGAAAAACTCATAGATTCCCGATGCCAAGCTACTATTGGTATAGTTTCCAATCCCAACCATGGTGCACGTAAGCTTAGAAAAGCAGGACAAAGCCGGTGGTTAGGCAGACGCCCCATTGTTCGTGGTGTTGCAATGAATCCAGTGGATCATCCTCATGGAGGAGGTGAGGGGCGCACGAAAGGAGGTAGACCTTCGGTGTCACCTTGGGGGAAGCCCACCAAAGCAGGATTTCGGGCAGTAGTGGGGGTGGGGAAACGCAGAATTTAGTTCATGCCACGACGATCTATATGGAAGGGAAGTTTTGTTGATGCTTTCCTGTTTAGAATAAAGAAGAACAGAGAAAGTCTGATGAGCAGGAAAATTTGGTCACGTAGATCTTCTATTTCGCCGGAATTCGTTGATTGCTCCGTACTCATTTATAATGGAAAAACTCCTGTTCGTTGTAAGATCACTGAAGGTCATAAATTTGGAGAGTTTGCTTTTACACGGAGACAAAGACCCTATCGAACAAATAGAGGAAAGGGGAAAAAGTAAAGTCTAAGCGACATATGGATCAATAAGGAAATCCAATTTCGGTAATCCGAATCCCATATAGGTCTTTTCTTCATACTCGACCAGCCCTAGGTTGGGGATAATGATTTTTTCGAATCTTGTTGGGAGATGCTTCGCTCCGAGTCCGACTGGGACGGAATGGGGGACCCAGGCCCTTCAATGCCTCCCTCCGGATCCACTAACTCGGAAGAGCTATTCAAAGCTTTTCTGGCTGACTGTGAGGACGCCTCTGCATCCCGGGAGCAGACCGCTCCCCCGGAAGCTGTGGTCAGTCAAGAGCAGCATCCGAATCACGCTCCAATGCCTGGAGTGGCAGCGGAAGCAGAACAGAACCCTCCTTCTTTTGATTGGGAGGGACGACCTCTCTCTCTTTGAGAGGAAAGTCTCTACAAAAGGCCCGCGCCTGTCACGCCCAGATTCTGGACACATTGCGTGATATTACTCTGAAGAATGGAGAGGAGCTCCGTGAAGAAGACTATCGCACCATGCTTGATTTCATGTTGAGCCGACTCCAGTACGACGTCAATCCCCGGGCGCTGAAGGAGCTCCTGAACAGACTCCAAAACGGTTGGGCACGATCTCAAACTTCTAGGGCGGCAAGGAGATTCCTCGACGAGGACTAGTGAGGCTATAGTACTTACTATGCATAGGACTACAAAGGTGAAAAGACAGGATGTATTCCGACGAAATGCCTTGGATGTGATGTGATCGGCAAGAGAAAGATGGAATTCCTTTGGTATAAGGAAGGAAACCAAACGCGTTGTTTGAGAAGGAAAAAGGGTAACTAGAGAAAAAAGAAAAATAGGCTCTCCCTGGACTCTACGCATGACTTCTTTCTAAGCCTCACATAATTTGAATTTCTCTGACATTCCATGTTTCCGAAACGGATCCTATAAAATATTTCACTTTTTCTATGATCATCTCTATTTTAGGTATTCGGGGAATCCTCCTTAATAGACGAAATATTCTTATTATGTCAATGCCAATTGAATCAATGTTATTAGCTGTCAATTTGAACTTTTTGGTATTTTCCGTTTCTTTGGATGATATGATGAGTCAATCATTTGCTTCATTAGTTCCAACAGTGGCAGCTGCGGAATCTGCTATTGGATTAGCCATTTTCGTTATTACTTTTCGAGTTCGAGGGACTATTGCTGTCGAATCTATAAATTGCATTCAAGGTTAAACATAACTACAGGAGAGTTACCAAATACAAAGTTCTGTTTCATTTTCGTTCTCTTCTTTCTTTTCTTTTTGCCTGAGTCAGACATCAAATAGCTTCGATTTGCATTATCCGTTGGAATGTATCAAAATCAATATCAAAATCAATAAGATGAAAGATGTACAATCCAATTTCTCGATTCAATAGAAGCCCAAAGAGGTGCATATGGTAGGATTTATGATTGAAGAAATCAAGTTGGTATCGACCTACTTATCTTACCAAGGCCCAGCCATTTGGCCATCTCATCTAGTGAAGCACTAGTTCCGCTTAAGCTTGAGTTGTTCTTACGATTGGCATATCTCAAGCTTTTCTCTGATCTGAATCTTTCATTGATTTTCTTCTCTGGCTACTTCTTCTTGGTTCTCAGGCTACTTCTTCTTGGCATATTCCATTCCTTGCTACTAGGCTACCTGCATTCCCTTCTTATCTATCGGAGGATCCGGATTCTTATCTTTTTATTTAGGCGTGAAAGAATCACTGTTTAGATTCTCTGATAGGACAGAGAAGGAGATGAGCTCAACCTGTATCAAAGGCTTCACCCTTGCTTTCCCAACCGTCAACTAGTGGGCTTCGGTGAAGGAAAGGATGGCATTGGATAAGAATTTAGCCCCACCCCCTGCAAGCTCGTCAAATAACTCTGAGATGACTGAGTTTCGGCATCCCTCTTTTCTATAGATTTTGGAAAGCAATCAAGAAAAAGATAAGCTCACACGCAATCATGTGGTGCAAAGTCTATTTCAATAAGCATAGAGTCAAAGATACACTTGCACAAGGATGAAGCATGTATATGACATAAGATAAGCAATAAGCAGAAGTCATACTAGATATGAGAAATGAAACACACATGCATCATCCAAAAGAGGTTTACAAGACAGTCCATAAAAAGAGCAAAAGAAGAACCAAGTCATACTACCTTTTTTTCTGCCTCTATCCTACCCTTCAAGCATCATGACTAGAACTATCTATCTAGCTATTCGACTCCCACAAGCACAAAAAAGCATGAAGAATCTTGAGGAGCTTCAGCTGAAGAAGGAGGCACATTCAGAGCTGGTTGAGGGTCATCCACAACTTCCAGAGCACAATTCTTAAGCACTTGCTCTAACCTTTCTAGCTTTGGAGCATTGCTCTTGGACAGATCAGAGAGCTCTTTCATCTGAGTGAGGATGGTGATCTAAGCTTCTTCATGGGAAAAGCTTTTTGATGAAGCCCTTGAGCAAGGAGGCAGTAGATGCATTTTCTTCATCAGAACTGCTGCTTTCTTCTGACATTTCTTCTTCTATATCATGAGCAGAGGATTGTGGAAGATCACTAGCAGAAGCAGGAACTTGAGAACTAGAGGCCAAAAAAATTTGCTTCTCTTAGCAGGCATCTCTACACTTTGAGCCATTGAGGAGGCTCTTGGTCTAGCAGATGGGGAAAGCTGAGATTGGTTCAAGATAAGCTTCATGAGGTGTGGAGAATAGAGATAATTCTTCTTCAAACCTCTCTTGGCGAGTTGGTATTTGAATGAAAAGAGAAAGGGCTTATCCATGGTTTTTTTCCATTGCATTTTCCCATTGGTTTGATCGTGAAAAGTGATACCTGTCCTGTTCTGATCCCAGATTCTAAAGGCAACTTCAATTTGATACATATCATTCAGTCTACTTCAAGAAGGTATTTTGAAGTGAGAAGTGGGTGAACTGGGAGCATGTAGGAAAGCAAGATGAACTCAAAGCAGTGATTCCTCTTTTTGACAGTTGTGACCTTCTCTGAATTCAAGCAAGATTTTTATGCTTCAGCAATCAAGGAGTTCTATGCCACAGTGCACATCCCTAAGAATTGCTCCAACATGCAATGGATTACAAGAGGACAAATGTTCAGAGTGTCTTCTCGCAGAGATGTTTCACTTGCCACATGAGCCATCTCTCTCCCTTTTGCATCCTCTACATGACATGACCAAGGAGGAGAAGAATCAATACTTCAAAGAAGCAAGGAGGAGAAGAATCAATACTTCAAAGAAGGGTGTAGCTGAGAAAGACATGCATAAAGATGGTGTAGCTGAGAAAGACATGCATCTTCTAGCCCAAAGAAAGTGAACAAGCTTGTAAGAGCATCTGTGCGGAGGAAATCAGGATGCAATCTACAATCTCTCTTGGCATGTCTTGGATTTCCATCGAAGAATCAATGCATTCAATCCGCATCTTCCTTACAAGAATAACTTGCTTAAGACAGGAATCCTAGTTCGTATTCCGAGCTCACCTTTGGGGCATCAGTTTCGCATACCAAACAAGAAGAACAGGTTCATTCATTCATTCCGAGCAGGTTGGCCCTATCGGGTTAGGTAATTGATATAGGAATTCCAAGCAGCCGAGATAATGGAATTCAGGAAGATACCAACTCGAAGGAACCATGGAAAAGAAATAGGGATTCTTCCTGTTCTGATGCAAGTATAGCAGTGGAAGAACTGAGCACTCAACTGTATTGTATCTGGCTACTAAAGCAGGTGTGCATTTTCACTCTGGCTACTAAAGCAGGTGTGCATTTTCACTACCTTGACTTTCCAATATTGATAGGTCGCAATAGAAATCGGAGAGCCAACCCACGAGCTAAAGGTGGATAATCATACGAGCTAAAGGTGGAGGTTAACAAACCTTGTGCCGGATAGGAATGAGAGCGGGGTGATGTTGATAAAATCACATTTCCTACTTCCTAACTTGTTAATCAAGTCGAGGGTTCTATTTCGAGAGTCTCGGGTGAACAATGAGAAGAAAGATAAAGAAAAGGAAGTTTTCTTGTTGTCCGTTGAACCATTAGCGCTGGCTCTCGGAAAGCACCAGTGTTTCTATTTCCTTAAAGCTCATTCCTCCCATAGGTAGTGTGTGAGAAAGGGTGAGGGATCGAACCTCCAATCACTTATATTATTGTAGACTATTATTATCACTAGCAAAGTGGCCCGCTCGATGCGCGGGCTAGAATGCTATAAAGTTTCATAATGAGAACCCATTATTTGATTTGCAAAGAAACATTATAGAACCATATGTTACGATATTTAAAAATATAAGACTTCGTAGAACATAGTTTTTTCTTAAGTTTTTTTTACATAAATAGATATGTTATGCATCTATATACCTTCAATTATGCATGCCATTTTTTGAAAAATTATTAGAGGTTTTGATTTAGTAGGAGTCAAAATCTAGATCGAGTCTAGTTGAGAATAGTAGAAATAAGTCATATGTAATCAATTTACCAAAAAAAACTCATATTATATCCAAGTGTTATGTCTTAATAGGACATCGACCTTGTCTAAAACTTTTGCTAGCCTGATTTTCTTAACTAAGATTATTTTTGACTAATAAGAGAACTCTTTCGTCCAAATTCCCACTTGTTTCTCGTTTGTAGACATGAAGATTCACCACCGCATTATAACTCATAACATTGCCTGTAAGAAACATGCAAGAAATTATATGTATACATGCAGTAGGCTAACATCCTTTGAGTGAGCCTAGCAAAAAAGTAGAGAATTTCTTTAGATATCAACTTGATTGAAATCCATCTCATGGGTAATATAATAAGAATTCATAATAACGGAGGAAAGTGAATACAAATAAAAATAACATGCAAAGATTGGAAAATGCATGGTGAAAACATTTTTATTGGAACAAAAAAATTATAGTAAAAACCACACCATGATGTATAGTTGACATATTTCAAAATCTTTGCAATATTTTTAGATTATGAATTTATCAATATTGGAAGCAACTAAATAAATACTTACAGGGAAAGGGATTCATCCTCATGGCGGAAAGTGCTATATTACATAGTTGAAGCAATCAATAATGCCTCACCATTTATGCTAGACTAATTACATCAAAAGGCAATAATATCTGTCAACAAAAGTCTTCCATACACTTCTATGCCTAGTTGCTTAAGAAAAAATAAACACTATAGAGCCTCCAAGTGCTAATGACTTGTATAGAGTTCCATGTGCATACGGACTAAGCTGAAATCATATCCAAAATCGTAAAATGGAACCTACCTAAAACATACCATGCATGATATGTTAAATTAATCCCATAAATGTAGCTTTGTAGTTACAACTCCAAGAAAATTTCCTACATTTTTTTACCACGTATCTGGATCCTTTTTTTGCCATTTACAATTGGCATCATGTAAATTAAATCTGCGTTATTTATTCCTCTAGAAAGTCAACTCAACTTCTGCATGGCAGCATGTGTCATAACTTTGGAACTAAATGGCATGTCCACAAAAAAACTTACTGAACTGAATATCTATTCTACCAAAAATATACTATGCAACCTACAAAAATTATCTCGAGACATCTAGCAAACCCTATTTAAGGACAAAAATGCACAAAAGGGCAGAATGATTAGCCATTACATATATCGTAACCAACATCCGACATCAAGATCATATACCTAAGATGATGAGCGACACTAACATTTCGGAAGAAAATGTACGTGGTTGAAGAAGATAATATTTATAAGAAATACAACTCATTCGACTCATATAATTAAATTTCTAAGTACTTCCAAAAGATTAAAATCAAAGTAATATAAATTAGAAAACTTGTGAAACCAAATGATAGGTTCATGTCAAGAACAATTTGTCATCTCCAAGCCATAGTAAATTACCATGCAATATTAGGCCGGAATTTCTGGGACTTAGTAAGGAAATAATATTGGTACCGAACACAACAAACATGAGATTCATGCTGCACAAGAGGAGATTCAAAAATCCTTTCAAATAACTTTTGTGTGTGTGTGTGTGTGTCAAAATGCTCATGATTTATAATCCTCTAGACATACCAATTGGATCGACTAACCCATATAGAACACAAACTAATGGATCAGATCAAGTACTTTGAAAATCATCAAAGAGTAGAATAAGCACTAAATAATTAAACTTGCAATAGCTGGCGGGAGCAGTAGTCGTAAACCTCAAGGCGGCATGACGAAAAACCTAGTCGATTAGCTCCCTGCTATTAGACAAATCCACTGACCACATTAAGGATAACATGTCTGCATCAACAAATCTATGTCAACAACTTCCTGACCTAACAACATATAAATACTGTGCTGCTAAGATTATCTGTGCCATAACTAATATTTAGACCAAAATGTAGAGGTTCTCATTTTGTTCAGAGCCAAGTTTAGTAATAGATCGCCTTGTCATGTCTTTATTGCATTCAAGTTGATGTTGAGAACATATATAATCCCAAAAATAAACCCAAACGGATCAATGCATACAATATGTTTGTCCAAAGACCGCAACAATAATCTTGTAGAGGCTCGCAGATAGTGAGATACATCATATTAGTCGATAAGAATAGACTTGCAAATACCCATGGTGCACTACAAAAATAATGATCAAAGGAGAAACGTCATACATGTTAGCAAATAAAATATGTAGGCTGACCTCAAGAAGATTGTAAACTTTCATGTACATTCTATTATATTTAGTTCATATAAGACTTTTCATACAGCTTAAATTTATGCACAGTAAAGTTGCTCGGGTTATATATGTATCATTATTTTTGTGATACATAAAGCATGAAGGAGATTTCTATCCTAGCAGAAAGGAAGTTGATATCAATCATGGTTACCGAATATCTATCTAGCCGACACTTTGTTTTTTCTCTAAGATATATCACCTTTCCCAACACATTATCGCCATGGAGTGGAAATATACCTGGTCTTTTGAATAATAAATTGGGACTGTTCCTCTTTGTACATTAGAGTAATTAGAAATTTCCTGCATATAATTTTGGAGACCAATATTAAATGGATCATAAGTAAGATGCTAGTTGTAGCCCTGCACGTAAGTTTACAACATAATGATACTTACGTGAATATAGTAATAAACAATCCGTTACATGGACTTTTGCAGATCCATACAGCTACAGTAAGTCCCCATTTAATACTCTCCCGATTGCGTAGCTTTGGGTTATCGTTGTCCACGTCGAGGTACAGATCCGGCCGCTTGCATAGCATGTGCAGATGATATGATGTGTATTGCCAGCTTGTTAGGTGCTCATCTAGCTGACCATCCTCCGTTGGTTCAAGATCGATCAAATGATGCCATCTCGGCACGACGCCTCACCCATGGATGTTTTTGGGGAAAATATCACACACAACAAAGGGCTGGATCCAAACTATAAGTAGCTGATCGATTGTGCTTAGATTCGTACGTTGGCATCTGCCTACTCATGAAGCTAATTACCAAGCAAGCAGCTTGATCGATATCTCGGAGGAAAACACGTACCTGGCTACTTGCTCATGCTCCCGCCCATGTATATTACTGCTGCAGCCCTATCCTGGTCCTGTGGAAGATTAGGGCACCCCGTGCGTGTGCTAGCCGCACCATCACAAAATCTAGGTTGTGCAGCAAGCTGGTTTGTGTAGACACGTGACTACGTGAGGGTGCTGGGTACTCTGTGTCTCTGTTGTCTCGTCGGAGGTCTGCTTGGTCAGCCATATGATTTGCGGCGGCGAGCATGAGGAGAAGGGAGCCATATGAGCTGCGTTTTTTTTTCAGGACCCATAACCTAAGATATGCAATTGGAGAGTGTGGTCATGAGATATGGAAGACATACAATTCAGACCAAGGACGTGCGGAAGGCCTATAACAGTTTTTCCATAGCGTTTTTTCTCTCAAGTTAGATTAGATCTGGTCCATTAATAATGTACTTATAGATAGAGGTCCACCAAATCAATGGACAGATGTTTCTAATTATTGTTGAATTTTCTTGATTATTTCTCTTTTTCCTGGTGCACCAGTCAAATACTTTTTATATATAATAGATAGATAGATGCTTATATATGTACTTCTCTAAGCGTGTTAAGGGGACTCATTGATGACCCGGCCTACTCGATTGCTGTAAGAATGAGAACGGCCAACACCACGGGAGTTATTAAATGAACTCTTTTCTTTTAACGGACAACCCAATATCTCCGCTAGCAGACTTCGCTGAGAGTTTGCATTCGCCAGTGTGCCACCATTCCTTATTCATACCGTACTTCACTTCTCTATGCTTCAGGCATTCCGCTTTCATCTTGTGATACCCCAGACCTGTTTCTTTGGATCCTTAACTACAAAAGTAAGCACCTCCCCTAACTAATTAGTTAGTATCGAGAGACTAAAAAATCATTAAAGTTGAGAAACAAAGGTACTCTTGCCGATGGAAGAAATTCCATAAATGTCCCATAGAGTCAAAAGGCTGTCTTCAACTTCAATTCACGATGGCACTCAGGTGAAGGTCAGAAACTTTTCCTAACATGGCCTTCCGCACAATCTCTCTATTCTGTGTGTGAATGCCGATTGGGGAATTCGAATGAAACATCCTCAATGGACGATGATTTCCGTTCTCTTTTGTCTTGTTGGTCTCGAAGATGGCTGTCAGTCTTCAGTGAAACTGACGAGTACGGGAATCCCAATTTGCCTATGGGGCGCCTCATTCTGAAAGCATGGATTGCTTCTGAGAGCTCGGATCCCATACAAAGATGAAGGAAGGGATTTGACGTCACCAGCAAACGCAGAATTCTCAATCGCACTTTCCAAATCCTGTGGGCGGAGATTGGAGGAGTAGTGTGCACCATCGGATTACTATACTATGACTGAGTCATATATTAATGGAAATTGTTTTCTTTGTAATGATAATGATGGTAGTCAGTCAAGATTGATCTGTTAGACGAATAGTCAGCCATCAGCCTCTTGGCCAATCAATCGCTAGTGCATTTTGTTTTACCTACCAGAATACTCCCTCCGTCCCAAAATAAGTGTCGATGATCTAGTACAAAAATTGTACTGGTTTAATACAAAATTTGCGACACTTATTTTGGGACGGAGGGAGTATTAGAATAGCAAATGGATTCTTCGTCTCAATGCCATGGTTTTAATAAGCATAAGGAGCCTGGCCTTGAACTCCCCTACCATTGGAATTGCATCCATGGGCATTTATATCCATTTAATGATTTTTGGTTGGAATTCAATTTTAATGCGCAATAACTTTTTATTTAGTCCTCCCTTATGCCATGGGCTTTGTTAGCCAAGACTCGAGGCAGCGCATTTCTAGAAACTATGGAAATATATATTTGATTTTGAATTCTATAGAAATTTGCTTCTAAATTAGACTGAGAAAGTCAAATTCTTTGTTTGCATTTTGTTCAGAATAGAGTTTTCTCTTTTTTCCATTTTTTCTTTTTTAAGACGGACTAGACCAACTCGCAGCTCGTAGCAAAAAAATTGCTGATTCGATTCTTGCATAAGCAAGTCCACCAATAGTCATAGGTTTTTGATCCAAAACCTAGGTCGAAGAAGAAGACGAGACTGAATTCTGAACTAAGATTGAGGACCCGAGAATGAATATACATATATCTATATCTATATATCTACATCATTATTTAAATGGGAGTTTCAAAGTGGTCCCATCCGATAGGGCTTGAATAGTGATTTCCCAAACTCAGGCATATTCGGTCCCCATGCCTTCAACTATCTCTGCTGATCTTTTTTTTTAATCAACAACTAGTACCCTGCCGATATCAGAAATCAAGTACAAATGAGCCCTCTTATTAAGGAAAATCAAAATGATAGCCTTCCGAGCCATTCTCATTTCAAAAGCAAAAGATCACCATCGCAGAGACATCCTTACACACTATGCGGTTGGTTTAAGTGCATCTCTCTCCATAGAGGACGGACAACCATAATCAATTTCTCTCTTTTTTCAGCATGGATGCCACCCCGGAAAGTTTTTTAATAAGATTTGACAGACGCTCCTGGGGCTTCCAAATACATTAGCCAATATGAGACGTAAACATGTCAGTCAGCCAGGTCTAAAATCCACTTTTCAGTCTTATTGCTTTCTTTTTGAGTCCTAAAAAAGAATTTGCAATTATGGAATCCTATCTTAAAGGCCAGCCCTATATTTTATTAATGAAAATGGAATAGAAATTTCATGAGATGGGAATTAGTATCAGAGAGAGAAAGAAACGACTTCTCTGCTTGATAATTTTTTTTATGAGGCTCTTTGAAGATCCAGGTAGACAAAGGATTCGTCATGGGGAGGCAGGCAAGGGGAAAAGGGATGTTTGCTTTGGTACCTGTCAATCATTTTGAATCCCGCTTTCATTGACCTTGAAGTCTGAGAGAAGGCTTTTTCTTTCTATTAAAAGATCACAAATCAGAGGGGTGATCAGTCCTCTTTCAATCCTTCATCTTCTTATGAGTAGCCGCCACAGGGGGTCCTCAGTTTGAATCCTCCACTAGCATTGGACCAACAGTCAGTCTAGCTGTCGCTCTTATCCAATTTCCTTATCCTTTTAGGGCAAGGTCGGAGTAGTAGGCAAATACAATTTCTTTTGTTGCATGCGGACCCGCTTGTGAGACTGAAGAAATTGAAGCTAAATGACAATCTTAACCTACTTGCTTACAGGATCCTTAAGAAACTGTGGACTTTTGCACCTTTCTGTCTAGCTTGAGTTATCTTTTAGTTCTCTCCCCTCGGCAAAGTGGATAGGAAAGAGTCTTGCTTCCATTCCACTAGCCAAGAATAAGGAGAGTGACTTTCTCTTTTGAACCTCTTAAGCTGACTTGAAAAAAAAAAGTGGTACACCCCTCAGAGATATAGGGACCGCCATGCTCGTCCACTTTCTTGATAAACGACTCGATGCATTTTCTCTTCCTTGCCGCTGAGACCGAGACATATCAAAAAGATCTATTACTAAAAGGAGATTGGGATCATCCTGTGGTTACCGGATGATGGGAATAACTAAGCAGAAATTGGGAAATGAGCACGAAATGTCTATAAATGAATTTTCTCATTATTCGTTATTTCCGGGTCTTTTCGTTGCATTCACTTACAACAAGAAACAACCACCAGCGTTTGGTGCAGCACTTGCATTTTGGTGCATTCTTCTTCCTTTCCTTGGTCTTTCGTTCCGTCATATTCCAAATAACTTATCTAATTACAACGTATTAACCGCTAATGCATCTTTTTTTTATCAAATCTCAGGGACATGGTCTAATCATGAGGGTAGTATTTTATCATGGTGTTGGATCCCAAGTTTTTATGGATTCCTTTTTTGTTACCGGGTCGACCCCAAAGCCATAATGTCTCAAAACGAAGAGGCTATAGAGAAACTTTGATTTTTTCCTTTGTCTCGAACTTCGTGAAGAACTCCATTCTATCTCTCCAACAAAAAAGTGGGGTTGCGCCCCAGTTGTACACTCCCTTCGTTCGGAGAACCCTTGTTGATTCTGAACTTCGTTCGCAAAGTAAGCGTCCTTTTAACGGGCCATCCCTTTTTAATGCGCCGCTTGACCCTGTTTTGAAAATGAGCTTTGCTCTTCTGGGCGCTGGGCGCTCCCGTGGTTCGCGAGAAGGAAAAAGGACTAATCTTTTGTTACATCTGGCACGAGATGAAAAAGAGAGAGCTTCGTCTATCGATGAACAGCAGATTGACGGAGCTCTTGGCATTGCTTTGTTTTTCTCTCCTTTCCTATCAGCGAGTTCCGATCCTTTTGTTCGAAATTTCTTCGTTCGTACCGAACTGCTTGCAGAATCAAATCCAGTTCCACAAGATCCTATATCAGCTATACATCCTCCTTGCATTTATGCCGGAGATGTCGCCAGTGCTATGGGCTTTGGGTTATGTAGATCAAAAATGATGAATGGGATTGTGGCACTCCACTCGCCGCCAATGCGGAAGGATGCCGCCGAAAAGAATGGAACGCTGCTTCGCTCTGCTGGATGCGTCGGATCCCATATAAGAAGCTCGCTCTTTACCCGGTCATTCAAACATTTTGTGGGCGGCGCGCCTGCTCTATTGTTGCGTAGCAATAGAAGCCTGCTCATGCTGCTTCGGCGGCGCTTTTTCGCCTTCTCTTCTCTCTGGACAGGAGCGCTAGTGGACACGGGGAGGGAGCAGGCGAAGCGTGTCATTCGTAATGGAAAGAAAGACACCACTACTTTGCCTCTTTGTTGGACCGCCGGCGCGAACACAGTGGTCTCTGACCAGGACCAGGAACCAATTCAAATTTGGATCTTGACATGTCGGTTGTTTTTAACCGTAGGCATCTCGCCAGGAAGTTGGTGGGCTCATCATGAATTAGGTCGGGGTGGCTGGTGGTTTCGGGATCCCGTAGAAAATGCGTCTTTTATGCCTCGGGTATTAGCCACAGCTCGTATTCATTCAGTAATTCTACCCCTTCTTCATTCTTGGACCTCGCTTCTGAATATTTTGACTCTTCCATGCTGTGTCTTAGGAACCTTTTCAATACGGTCCGGATTGCTAGCTCCCGTTCATAGTTCTGCTACAGACGATACACGAGGAAGATTTTTATGGCGGTTCTTCCTTCTAATTACAGGCATATCTATGACTCTTTTTTACCAGATGAAGCAGGAGGCATCGGTCCGTAGAACCTATAAAAAAGAGATGGTTGTGGCGCGAAGTACTCTTGTGCATCTACGTCACTCGGCTCGCGCGCAACCCCGCCCCGTTATGTTATGTTATGGAAGAATTTAGCTTCTTGCTGGGCTGGTTATTCAGAGCCAGCAACTGGCTGCCGGATTTCGTCCCGTCCGTAGCGCTTCGGAAGTCACTATGGCGTGGCGCTGCTGGATACTTCTGATCAATAGGAATAGTAGGAAAAAAAAAGCTTATGATGAGCATCTATTGGAGTCGATCATTTCCAAGATCTAATTCTAGTTTCTTATTATGTAGTGGAAACGCCTCACAATCTTTAGTTTTACGCTTACGCTTAAGGGGAGAAATGTTCTTGGTGGATGCAGGCCCTGGTACCCCAAAAATTTGTATGCAAGATGAGCTTACAGGATTGCCAATCAAGCGAGCCACCAGGTTTGAGAATAAGGTGGGATCCAAGAATGTAGTGGCTGGTGAATCACTGATCAAAAAGCAGATTTTTGAGAGATTCTTCATCGATCTAGTGGCCGGTGAATCACTGATCAAAGAGCGAGCAGCCGCCAGGTTTAATGATTTTGTGGGATCCCTGGATGTAGCGGCTGGCGAACCGCTTCTTCTTCCACAAAGATTCAGACAAAACCGAGCTTGGATAGAACTGAAGAAGATTTGGCGAACGAAGAAAAAGGTCAAAGGGTTTATTATAAAAAAAATCAAAGGAGGTTATTCAGTAGCCATCGCGGGTTTCATTACTTTTCTTCCATTCAAAAAAGCTCTTCTAAAAAAAAGGAAAGCGAATGATCGATTCACCATTGATAGCATTAACCCTAAAAGGAGGGATATTGTGATAATAGCGGCAGATCAAACAAGAACTTGATGAAAAGATAGAAAAAAATTATGAAAAATCCGAAGCCCACCTTAATCCATTTTGTTGAGGATCTTGCACTTATTCCGGCCCTATATTTACATAGCCAAGAAAGGCTCTGGCGATCATGCGTGACTGGCGAAGCGCCTATCGCCCTGGCACGGCACTCTAAAATGCATGTTGGGTTGGGCCAGCAAGAAGACTTCGACTAGGAAGACGAAGAATGGAATTGAAGAAGGCAACATAGTCTAAGATAACAGAATGGAACACCAACCAACAAGTAAGTGGTGGATTTGGATGGAGTCTCGCAGAAGAAGAGTACGCGCGCTAGCGCGCCCCAAGACGTCAGTCCTTTTTCTGCTTGCTGGCCAAGGTCAGTTTACTGAATCCCCCTTCCAAACACCAACCCAATCTCCATTCCTTGGTGAGAAATGAGCAAGACCATATGTTTATCCAAAATATAGCCCCTATATAACCTAGCCCTTACTACCCGAACTTCTTACCTTCAAATAGGACTAACTGCCCGAACCCGCTTGCTTATCTTCTACGATCTAATTAAGTTAAGCAGTGGTTATTTATTTTTTAAGTGACTAGAACTTCTATCAACTACTATTCTAGCACCCAGCTGTGCCATGTGTTTATTCTATTCTATTCTATTCTTCAGGTATTCCTTTGAATAACTCATCTTTTCAGGTAAGACAATTTGAAGATCTTCTTAGTCAGCCTATCTGTATTCTTATCCTCTAGTGCGGATCCAATCAGATTTTATAAAGCCAAGGCCTGACATCCATTGTGGGGATCATCTTTTATCGGGAGACATGGCCTGGTGGTTTCTGATTGAGATTCCTAATCAATAGGGCGAAGAGCTCTTCGCATGATCTGGTCCTACCTTTTGTCTACGCTATTTTTTTTTCTCTTCTCAGCTGCTGTCCTTACTCCGGAGAAATTGGAACACATTGATTTCGTTCGTTCCTACCCTTCGCTTCAGGCCATAGTGCTTCTGAATTATTTCTATACCCCTTTGATGATGCAGCCTCTGACTCTCGTGGGTAAACTCCTACTTGATTAGTTAGAACTTCTCTGTCTCAACTCGTGGACCTATCTATCTTCTTCTTTTTAAGAGATAGGGGTTTGCTATTCTCACGGATTGCTCATATTTATTTACCCCATTGAATAGTTTTTGCCTTGTTTCAGCCCTTCCTTCATCTGAACCTTCCAAGTACTAATCTATCTTTATGGGGAAGACCCTTCATCTGACCTCCGGGCTACCCTGTCAATTGTAAAATGTAGTTGAGTCGTGTCTCGCGGGAGCAAAAAGAGTGAAATGAGGACGTAAGCCCCCTAGGTCTTCCTCTTCCTTCTAAACTAATTGCTTTCGCTTGACTCTTCCAGTAAAAAAGTATATTGAGTGGTTGAAGGAAAGCGAAAAGGAATGGCTTTTTCATGTACCAGATCCGGTGAGCCAGACATCAAGCAAAAATGGACATACAATCAAAGAGTAAGGAGCAGTTATTTGCAATGACGGGTGGATTGGTCAGAGCTGCAAGGAGAGACTCGGTTATGGTGCGATAAAGAGCTTGCTTCAATGCTCGGATTCAGGTAGGAAGTAAGAGCAGTAGCATATTCATAGGAGAGCTTTGTACTTGAAATTAGTAGTCCCGGTAGTTGGAAAAAAGCTCTGAATACAGATTCAAAGCATCAAGATAGGTAGTCCGATCATTAGTTGGCCAGTCATAGCAATTTAAGTAGAAAGCTTGCTTCGGGATCAGATCATTCAACTAAAGCTGTCAGGCCGGGTAGGCTTTGAGGAACATTTGGGGTTCCTTATGTTGTGACTGAGCAGATATGTCTATTGTGCCCGGCAAAAACAGATTTGCAAGGAGTTTGCCAAAGGCTTTCTCATTCGGAAAAAAACAATTTCAAGTATATTTCCCTTCTCCATTCTCTGCTCGGATGATTGCCGCTTGTGTGAATTTCATTGCTGTGGGTCCCGTGTGTGCTCGAATAAGATTGTTTTAGGATTCTATTTAGTTGAATTTCTTGACTCCGCGGTGCTGGTTATCGAGTTTATGGCGCCGTCGACCATCCAAAAAGTCAAAGATGGCGCCGGCATTTACTTATTATTCTCTCTTCTAATAGTGGTCCCTTGGTATTCAGGTTGTAAAATCCTGATAGGAAAGTCGACTGTTATACCTTGTTTTTGTAATGGCCTATCTTCTTTAAAAAGCCGAAAGATAAGGATTTCACAAAACTTTTGCGTTCCTTTTTCTTTGAAAAGAAAACCTTACCATTTTTGGGCCGCTGTTACCATTTCCATTTCCTGAACCTAAACCTAACTAATACTTAGTTGTTTCCATTTCCTCATCTGGTGATAGATCCTCATCTTCTTCTGGCTCAAATCCCTTTTTCATATCCAGGGCAGGCTTTAGGTACGCTTTAGTTTGAAATCATTAAAGATATGCTCGACCTCGTTTATGTCCATGGTATCATCGTACGTACCTTCTACTATCAACCAGATGAGATAGGGCTTTGAAAGGTCAGAGTCAGTCTCCTCTTTTTCTTTTAGGTCGTTTAGCAGTTCCCCAACCAGCTTTCTCCCCGAGAAAGCCTTCCTGAGATTCAAAGAAAAAGGTTTGAAGGTTGATCTCTGGGATCAGTGATAGTTCAGAACTAGCAAAGGGAGGCTGAAAAGCCGTAGTGCTAACGCACGCCCTGTAGTTTTGAAGCTAAAAAGACAGCAGCGAGCTCCGTGTCGAAAAGCGAAGCGAGCCGCGCTAGCGCGCTACTCTTCCTTTATGAGCGAGACTCTATCCAGATCTACTGATCTAAGAACTCCGCGAGCGAACTGAGCGAGCCATGAGGCGCCTATTGGCAAGGCTTGGAAAAGCCTTAAGTTTAGGCTCCCTTCCTTCACTGAACTGATTCACCCGGGTCCAAACCTGCTGAGCTAGCTAATTTTTCCAAACCCGCCTCCTCTTGGTTGGTGCCGGGCCCGAGAGTGATGGGACTACTTCCTTAAAGAGCCTTTCGTTCGGGCCGGCAGGAGGGGCCCTGATCTATCAATTGAGGGAGCAAAAAACAGGCTTTGCTCCCCCTTTTTTAAATGAAGAAAGAAAGAAGGGTCGAAGTTTAGACCACTCACAGTAGTTCTACCCATAGAAAAGATCATGAAAGAGGCGATCAGAATGGTACCCGAATCCATTTACGATCCTGAGTTTCCAGACACATCGCACTTCCGCTCGGGTCGAGGCTGCCACTCGGCCCTCAGACGGATCAAAGAAGAGTGTGGAACCTCTCGCTGGTTTTTGGAATTCGACATCAGGAAGTGTTTTCACACCATCGACCGACATCGATTCATCTCAATCTTGAAGGAAGAGATCGACGATTCCAAGTTCTTTTACCCCACTCAGAAAAAGTTTTCCGCCGGACGACTCGTAGAGGGTGAGAAGGGCCCTGACTCCATCCCAAACAGTGTACTACTATCGGCCCTACCAGGCAATATCTACCTACACAAGCTCGATCAGGAGATAGGGAGGATCCGGCAGAAGCACGAAATTCCTCTTGTAGTGAAAATAAGATCGGTTCTATTAAGAATAGGTCGTCGTATTGATGACCAAGAAAAGTATGGAAAAGAAGCAAGCTTCAACGCTCCCCAAGACAACAGAGCCCTCATAGTGGGGAGGGTAAAGAGCATCCAACACAAAGCGACCTTTCATTCCCTTGTTTCGTCGTGGCACACCCCCCCCCCCACAAGCACCCCCAGGCGAAGGGGAGACCAGAAAATGCCTTTCGTTTTCTCCCCTTCAGCGGCCCTAGCCGCCTTCCTTAACAAGCCCTCGAGCCTCCTTTGCGCCGCCTTCCTCATAGAAGCCGCTGGGTTGATCCCGAAGGCCGAATTCAATGGTAGAGAAGGCTTTAATAAGAATTTGGCCATGAGAGACCTTCTTAAGTATTGCAAAAGAAGGGGCCTGCTGATAGAGCTGGGCGGGGAGGCGATACTAGTTATCAGGTCAGAGAGAGGCCTGGCCCGTAAGCTGGCCCCCTTTAAAAGCCATTCCTTATTAATAAGGATTTGTTACGCGCGATATGCCGACGACTTACTACTGGGAATCGTGGGTGCCGTATTTCTTGTCATTGAAATAAAAAAACGTATCACCCACTTCCTACAATCCGGCCTGAACCTTTGGGTAGGCTCCGCAGGATCAACAACCATAGCTGCACGGAGTACGGTATAATTCCCCGGTACGGTCATTCGGGAAGTCCCCCCGAGGACGACTCCCATACAATTCTTGCGAGAGCTGGAGAAGCGTCTACGGGTAAAGCACCGTATCCATATAACTGCCTGCCACCTACGCTCCGCCATCCATTCCAAGTTTAGGGACCTAGGTTATAGTATCCCTATCAAAGAGCTGATGAAGGGGATGAGCGGAATAGGTCGTCTACTGGACGCGGTTCAACTAGCGGAGACTCTTGGAAAAGATGGACTAAAAAGTCCCCAAGTTAGCGTATTATGGGGGACCGTCAAGCACATCCGGCAAAGATCGAGGGGGATCTCGTTGTTGCATAGCTCAGGTCAGAGCAAGGTGCCATCAGGCGTTCAACAGGTAGTCTCACGATCGGGCATGAGTGTCCTGAAGAAGAAATTGTATACTCCCTTTGGTCGGAAGGCGGCGGGGGAAGGAAGGGGACACTGGGCGGGATCTTTCAGCAGCGAATTCCCCATACAGATAGAGGCGCCTATCAAAAAGATACTCCGAAGGCTTCGGGATCGAGGTCTCATTAGCCGAAGAAGACCCAGGCCAATCCACGTGGCCTCTTTGACCAACGTCAGCGACAGAGACATAGTAAATTGGTCCGCGGGCATCGCGATAAGTCCTCTGTCCTACTACAGGTGCTGCGACAACCTTTACCAAGTCCGAACGATTGTCAACTACCAGATCCGCTGGTCCGCTATATTCACCCTAGCCCACAAGCACAAATCTTCGGCGCGGAATATAATCCTAAAGTACCCCAAAGACTCAAATATAGTCAATCAAGAAGGTGGTAAGACCCTTGCTGAGTTCCCAAACAGCATAGAGCTTGGGAAGCTCGGACTCGGTCAAGATCCGAACAACGACGGAGCACTCAACTACATGTTTAATAAGTAGTTGTCTTTTTCTATTTGGATTTTAGCGAACAGGCGTTTACATGAGATTAGTTGAGTAGGCTTGCCTTATCTGCTATAAGATAGCTAGTTGTGGGGCTTTCGAAAAAAAAGGCTGAAGGCTTCGCTATCGCTCATGGCTTGTATTGTAGTCGTAGTGCTGTAGTCGGCCCTCCATGCCTCTTTAGTCTTTCTAATCCTGAGACCTTTTTCCTTCATTCATTTTGCGGTAGCTTACGCGTCAGAAAAATAGAACCTTTCCGACCCGGAAGATCGCTGCTTCGTTTCTGGCGACTAGCTTCTACCCACAATGGCTAAAGCTACCTTGAATCAATCAATGAATGAATGATTCGTAACCCCCATGGGTTCGAGGACCCGTTGGTCAAAGGAAAAGGGGGTCCAGATTCCAGGACGGAGCCGTATGAGGCGAGAGTCTCACGTACGGTTCCTTTGAGAAGGGTGTGATACCACCACCTATCAGGCCCGACGAGCGGTCCACGGAGCTGCATCCCTACTCACCCGGTCTATGCACATCGCTCTTTCCAGGAGGTTGGCTGCCTATCCTAGATCTTCCCATTTCCAAGAATATCCCTTGTTCGATCTGGTTTAGTATCAAGGTTCTTCTTTTTCTGTTTCTATATATATGGGTCCGTGCAGCATTTCCACGATATCGTTATGATCAATTAATGGGACTTGGCCGGAAAGTGTTCTTGCCTCTATCATTAGCTCGGGTAGTCCCCGTTTCAGGTGTTTCGGTCACCTTTCGATGGCTCCCTTAATGTATGTGCCTGGAAGTTTCTTCTGAAGGGGGCTACTCCCCGAAAATGCCCCGCCCCTTGTTCGTTTGTCGTTGGGGATTCATTGCTCGTTCTGCGGTTATAAGTAACGTAGCCAGCCTAATTTCTAGAATAGGGCTGCGGGCAAGAGGGCTTTGTTTGTGCAATCTTGCTCGCAACATCCTTTCCTCCGGCGAACCTGCGATCGCCGCCTCTAACTGAATGCTCAACTGAGGTCGTGTACAACAACCTTAACCGCACAAGCCTGGGCTAGGCCTACCCCCATCCCTAGAGGAGCCGTATGAGGCAGAAGCTCCACGTACGGTTTTGAAGCCGAGCCTTTCCAGCAATGGGGCCTAGGGACCGATATGATGATTGGTTTAGGTTGGGCGGCCGGCCTACTATGGGCACCTGTAGGGATTAGTGCGTGAGACCGCGATCCACAAACTGACGCATGGGACTCACCCTTGACTTGAGAATGGAAGAAGGGAAACATAGCATGTCACAAGAGCGAGGTGAGGGGGCTCCGCCCTACAGCGAGAGGGACGCCTCGCGAGCCGGGCTTTGGAGATTAGGCCTTTTGGCGAAGCCAAGTCAATTTCGGGCCACCAAACCCTGCAACTGAGGAAAAGGCCCTATGGAGTAAAGGGAAGCGTGTACGTTGTCACACTCCCCGCCCTCCAAAGGTGCCTAGAGGACAGGCCAGACGCAGCAGAGCGACGCCCCAGGAGCGGATTCCCCACGAGCACGGGGACAGGAGATGGCCATCTCGAGGCACATCACGACCTACAGGCAACACCGGCGAGACCCAGGAAGGTAACCCGATTGGGAGTCAGAGGATCCATAGTACCCGCAGCCTCCCGGACTTCATATTCATCATTTTCTAAAGAAAGGGTAAGGGATCTCTTTTCTGCAACGGAAAAAAAATAAGCTCCGCTGAATTGACTCGGCACAACCTAACGATACATCCAATACCAATGATCTGTGCCTACCGATACGATACTCCTCCAAAAAATTGACTATATAAAGAGCTAGTGTCAATAAAAAGGCTAATGACAGAGAAGAGTCAATCTCCTTTACTCCTCCCGACACCTCAGGGAGCAACTTCTACCACGGCTGACACATTATCTCCCACAAAGACCAACGACCCATCCCGAAGAGAAGTTGACTGACGGGGATGTCTCGAGAAGAAATTCCAGAATTGGTAGCCTCCCAAATCAAACATACATTGACAGGGGTTGCCAACAAAAAGAGAGGAAAGAGGCCCTAGTGAATTTGATATGGTACCATACCCCAAGGAAGGGGTATACTATACTGCGCCAAAATGCAAAATGTTGAATGGGGTAGGGAACCCTGAACAACACCTCGCCCTTTTCAAAGCTACATGCGGGAATACTGGGGGCAATGAAGCCCTTCTTCTCCTATTCTATACTAAATAAACAATCTAATTCTAGGAAGAGTTTCAAATACTTAAACTTAAAGGAATGGCGGTTAGAACAAAGCAAGGGATGACACTTTCAATGCGCGAAATCCGTTTCGAGTTAGAGTGCGAAACTTCTTGCTGCAGCCGTTTTATTCGCTGCTTGCTACTTTCTAAAATGGAAGATAAGATGAATGAATGAATAGATTGCATTTTTTTTCTAGTTCAATCTATAGTCTAGATTCCATTCCCTCGATCCACTCTCATTTAAATGATGGGATTGGGCCATACCAACCTTCACTTAGTCTTAATAAAATATTGCTTCATATCTTCAAGGATTGGGAGGAGGTGGCGTAAAAAGGAAGGAAAAAGAAATTCGAAATCCGTCCCTTCCCATAGAATCATCGGGCTTGACTTTCCTTACTTTCCCAACCCCGCTACTGTAAAAAGAACTCTTTTGTTTTGAGACTAGCTAGTCGCTATGGTTTGCGGGAAAACTCTTCTCTCTCTGGTCTCACTTCGAGTCCTTCTAGAAGTAAATAAAGGAAATGCTTATTCAACTACGGCACTGTCGTACAACCGACCGGATTCAAGCCCTAGCCCCTCAACTCGGACGGACTTGTGGAAATCCTCGAAAACAAGTATTGCTCAACTCACCTATCTATAACATAGAAATGTTGCATCCAACCCTGGAACGAGAGGTAAAGAATAGGCTACCATACGAGATGAGACGACTTCATTCTTGGCTTTCATCCCTACGCTTAAGAAAGATAAATGATTGGATTTCATACCTTTTATTTAGAGCTCCGTCGTTCCGACTGGAAAATGTAACCTTCCACCATACGTAAACCAAACCTCTTTGCTTTCTGGCTTTTCCTTCCTAACAAGGAGGCGGGATTTTGAAGTTACTTTTTCCTTTTTGCTCTTTTTCTTTGAAAGCTTTTTCCAAATTCTATGGCAGCAAGATTATTTGCTTTTGCTAGAAAAAAGCACATTTCTTCCTAGTACTTTGATTTTCTTTTTCACCTTGGGTCTTGCCCATAGGAAAGATACGTAGCTCGGTCATGGCATATCCTAAAGCCATTGCCTCCAGCCAGTAGTAGTGGTAGGTAAGCATCTTAAGTTAGGGGTGAAATTGCTTTTCTGACAAGGAAAGGGATTGTAGGCAAGCTTGTATAATTTCCTCTTACCTCTTCTCTTCTTTTATTACAGCAGTGCTAGTCTCAATAGTTCCATTTCCAGTGCTTTATAAGCCCATGCAGTTATTAAAAGTGTTAAGTATAGCATCTTTCTTAGGATGTACTTTTTGATCTTCCCTTGCAGTCTATGCTTATTGGTTAGCTAGTGTCATTGGCCTTCGGCTTCTTACCCTTCTGGTTAGGTTAAAAAACTATATGTCTTGTTTTTTCAATTCTCCTGTAAAGTCAATAAAGCGAGAAAGAAGATCTCTCAAGGACTACGCAAGCTCGTCTATATTGCATCAAGAGCTTCGACTTTGATTGCATTGCCAACAGCGGATGCTTTCACAGCAAATGAAATACCAATTGCCGTTCTTTTAAGAAGTTCCTTGCCTTACTAATGTAATAGTTACAGAAAGCTCTTCCTTCCCCATCCGCCCTTTTCGGTTTAATTGAATAAGACCGGCCCGAGCCATACTTCTAATTATCGAGGATACACAGATGGCTGCTGCTTTTATTTTCACCTTCGGTTCTTCTTCTTATTTAAGGGATCAAAAGTATCTTCCTCAAAAAGGTCCTTAACCCCTTGACCTAGAATAGAACCAAATTTAGCTATCACCTACGAATCCATCTCATATATTCCATATTATGCCTTTCTCAAAGTCAAAAAGCAAAAGTTTCTAGCCTCCATCAAGGGAAAACCTTTCATATCTGCGCACAAAAGGCTTCCGGTTGTTTGATCAAGAGAGCAAGTCAAGCTGCCAAGTAACCAATTCATCCCCTTATTCCCAAGTTCTTATTAGATTGTTTGCCAACTTCAATTGAAGTCCAGGAAAATTCCCTTAGATAAGGGATAGGTCTGTTTGTTTTAATTAACGAACCGAGCCCCTTGAGTCCCTAGCAGCCTTAAGCCCATAAGCTACTTCCTTTATTTTCTGATTGGAATTCAAGTTGGACTAGATCGTTGTTATTGTCCGCAAGGGATGGGAAATAGGACCTTTAAATCAACAATGCAAGTAAGGGCTGATTAACCTACTTAGCTTTCCAAAATCGTAAGGGTTGGGGAAACGATTTCTTTCGGGAAGATAGTTATTGGAATTATGATGATAGGAATTTCTTAGATTCTTTTCTGATAGAAAAAACACTTTCATGAAGGAAGATACCTATAAAAGTGCTCAGTTCAGTCAGAAACCTATTCTTCGACTACCGTGCTCTGTTCAGTTCAAGATTTGTTTTCTCTCGGGTTCGGTTCAGTTCCTGACCCCTATTGTTTGTTCAATCACTCCAATCAACCTTCCCTTTTTTGCTTCCGCTGAGGAGAAATTGAGAAGAGAAGGGTTGTGGCATTCTTCGCCTAAAAGGTGCACATCCATCGATTCCCTCATCTAGTGTAGTGCTCTGTTCAGAGACCAAGGAAGCTATTAGTTTGAGTTCCTGATTTCTCTGTTGCCGACTAGATTGCTTACCGACTTTCATGATGGAAGAAGATACCGACTTGAGGGAAGGCAGTACAGAGCAGCAGCCTAGGGATAAGCAGGAATTCAGGTTAGCTTTTCTGTTTTCCGAATCATACCCACCTGAGAGTCCTAGTCTCGAAAGGGCGCCTTGGCCATCCAGCCTTATCGAAGAATTGATCCAAAAGTTGTGAGCCGATAGAAGTGGAAAGATAGCAGGTTTCAGAAAGGAAATATTCCAATGGTTAGATTACCTCCATCTCGGTCAACGATGGGGATTTGTGAAGGTATCAAACTTAAGCTATCTATAGAATGACAATTTTTGATGTAGCTTCACGTCTACCTATACCAAAGGGTTTCTATAGTATGCCGAACTAGTGACAGTACCAAATGGTCAATGCCTACCTCAAAGGTTTGCATCTATAGAGTTACGAATTGCCTACGGTGAGTGTTCCTTCTGCCCCAATGGTCTACCAAAACGGAAATGCCTTCCATAAGATGATGAAATCGTTTTTCTACCTTCTGCCTCTGAGGTTTCCCTTCTCTTCCAGCATTCTTGAAACCTGACAATCAAACTATTGCATATGGAGGACAAGTCAAAAGTAGATTCATTCCATCGTCAAAACTAGAAAGGTAAACAATTGCATCGAAGGTCAAGTATTGGGAAAGGTACAAGGTGTTTTGGCCACCCCTCAATTCAAGAGAAGAGTGCCGATTGGATCAAGAAGAAAATCCCTATTCCTATCTTTTTATCCAACTTGAATGATTAAAGGGAAAGTAGTGGCATCCTATTACCCTAAAGGGTAAGTTGTGTTGAAGTTAATCAAAGGCTGAACTGCAGTTGCCCTTTCATTCACCTAGAATTTTGGCTTACTCTTAGGGTGGACCACATCAGAGGTATTGGAACTACGTTTCGCGTATCCTTTTTCTTAGGAAATACTACGATCCAGTAGCTATAAATAGAAAGCAGAACCTCCTTATGTCTATACATAGAAAGAAGGAGTCCTAGGACCGAGTCATAGACTGTGCTAACTCCATGCGTAGCGTAGGAGATGGATGGGGGAAAAGGCGTCACAGGAAGGAATGATCCAATAAATCCGGATAGCCAAGAAAAGACACTTCTCTCGATCGGTCTCCGCCCTCCCATACCTCCTAAAACAATGGTAGTTTGCTTCTTTTCGTTCAATTGTACCTGGCCCAAGCGCCTATCTATTTAGTACTTTCGAGTACCGCGCAACAGCTTTCGAGTAAGAAAGCAACTTGACATTATGATCCCCGAGAAGAGGATTCGTATTATAGTAGGTTTGTTTTCCTTTTCCAGGTCCCATCCTTTTTTTCGAGAAATTCTTTTTTCATTTTCCCATCGGCCTAGAATTGCCTTTCCTCCTCCTTTTGCTTACAATCACCTCACTTCCCTTATAATAAGATAATAGTGCTTGTATCCTGGGTCATGAGGTTCCCCTTTTCAGTCTGATAAGAAGAAGTCAAGGTCTCGGTTCCATATTAAGTAAAGATAAGGAACCCGCCCAGAGGATTTCTTCGGTTTCGGTAGGGAAGCCACTGGTTCGTATCACGCTATGGTTGAGGGACCTTCTCGGTTCAAAGCTAACAAATAGGTCTCATGTTGGCACTCAATCGCTAAGAGCAGCCAAAAACTTAACTTGCAGGCTTTAAAACCTGCTCATACGGTAATGTCGAGGGGTTTTGCGGATCCCTTTCTCTATGAGTTTCGGTTGATAATGACTTAAGGTGAGCAACGAACCTCCAATCACTTTTTCAGGAATACACAGAGAGAACCATCCGGCTGCACTCAACTGCAAACTAAAGGAACTCCTAACAAGCAGGGGAATTTCTCCTTTGTTACTGGTCGGGACGACCTAAATCCTGTGGTCAGTTCGGACAGGGGCATTACAAACGAGCTATGCTCTATGATTTCGCTTTGTTTACACGGGTGAGTGACCTACACCTTCCAATCTATGGTTTCACCCGCGAGGTAGAACTTTCTCTAAAGCTTCTTCGCTCCGTAATACACTTGCGCCTTCCTTTATAACCATGCACTCCCACTACTTCTTTAGGACATGGCTGACTTGCTTATCACAAGTCGTCTCCCGAAAAGGCAAATATCGAGACTGAGATGCTGCTTGGAGTCTTCATTCTCTAGGGCAGAGCTCACTACCACTCATTATCGGAGGGAGACGTAATAATACTGAGCTATTCTTCGATTTCCTTGCTTGCGAGATAAAAAACTGGGTATCGAACAAAGAAATCTGCTCACGGTACCTCTTACCTCAAAACTTCTATTGGATCTGGGATCAGAAGAATTCCAATTTGAATGTGCTCATATCCAACTACCCGAAGGGACGATATCAGGAAAAGCAAAAGGTGCACGGGCGGTTTCAAGTTGTTTTGGTTGCGCAGCTTTCGATCACTGTGTCAGCCGAGCTCTAACGCTTCTATAAAGTGAGAAATCATGGTACCTTCACGTCTACCTTTCCCAAGGGCTAGTTCAATTCCAGAGAAATGCAAGCAATCGTACTGGACTCCCGCCGCCTGCTAGGCTCACTATACCAAGTTAAGTTCCTCCAAAGTATTTTCATCATCGGTATCAGCAGAGTAACAAGATAAGGGATAAAGATAGTAGCCCATAGCTCCTTTATCAATTTCCTTCTGAAACTTATCAGGGTCTAACAATGTTGGAGAAGTAGTATTGCTGCTGTCAGAAAGAATAATGGTTTCTTGCCCATTGTGACAAATACTCATTGTTAGAGATGTTGAAGTCTTGTGTGGGAAAGTAAAATATCCTACTGATTTTCTAGTTCTTGGTTCCCCACAAGATGACTTTTGCCCCATTATCTTTGGTAGACCTTTCTTGAGCACCGTCAGTGCTAAGATAGATTGTGAAAAACAAATTGTCGGTGTTAGTTTTGGTGATGTGTCTCATGAGTTTAATTTTTCCAAATTTAGTAGACAACCTCGTGATAGAGAATTATCTAGTAAGGATGAAATAATTGGTCTTGCTTCTATTATCGTACCTCCTACCGATCCACTAGAACAATATTTGTTTGACCATGAAAATGATATGCACTTGCATGAAAGGAATGAAATAGATAAAATTTTCTTTGATCTCCTAAAACACAATTTGCCTATTGAAACTCTTGGAGGTCCTCCTCCACCTAAAGGTGATCTTGTGTGTGAATTAAATCAACTGCCTGATACTTTGAAGTATGCTTATCTTGATGAGAAAAAGATATATCCTGTTATTATTAGTGCTAACCTTTCAAAACATGTAGAAGAAAGATTATTAAAAAATTTGAGGAAGCACCGGGCTGCTATTGGATATACTCTTGATGATCTTAAGCGCATTAGTCCCACTCTATGTCAGCACAAGATTAATATGGAACCTGATGCTAAACCCGTTGTTGATCACCAATGGTGATTGAATCCTAAGATGAAAGAAGTGGCAAGAACTGAAATATTAAAGCTTCTTGAAGGAGGTATAATCTATCCCATAGCTGATAGTAGATGGGTAAGTCCCGTTCATTGTGTCCCTAAGAAGGGAGGTATTACCGTTGTTCCTAATGATAAAAATGAACTCATTCCAGAAAGAATCGTCACTCGCTATAGAATGGTAATTGATTTTAGAAAATTAAATAAAGCTACTAGAAAAGATCATTACCCTCTGGCCTTCATTGATCAGATGCTAGAAAGATTATCTAAGCACACACACTTTTGTTTTCTGGACGGATATTCTGGTTTCTCTCAAATACCGGTATCACAATCTGATCAAGAGAAAACCACCTTTACTTGTCCTTTTGGAACCTATGCTTATAGACATATGCCTTTTGGTTTATGCAATGCACCTGCTACCTTTCAAAGATGTATGACTGCTATATTCTCTGATTTTTGTGAAAAGATTGTGAAGGTTTTCATGGATGATTTTTCCGTTTACGGAACTTCTTTTGATGATTGCTTAAGCAACCTTGATCGAGTTTTGCAGAGATGTGAACAAACTAATCTTGTCTTGAATTGGGAGAAGTGCCACTTTATGGTTAATGAAGGTATTGTCTTGGGGCATAAAATATCTGAACGAGGTATTGAGGTGGAAAAAGCTAAAGTTGATGCAATTGAGAAAATGCCATGTCCTAAAGATATTAAAGGTATTCGGAGTTTCCTTGGTCATGCTGGTTTCTATAGGAGGTTCATTAAAGACTTCTTTAAAATTTCTAGGCCTCTTACTAATCTTTTACAAAAGGATATTCGTTTTGTTTTTGATGATGATTGTGTAGAAGCCTTTGAAACACTCAAGAAAGCCTTAACTTCTGCACCTATCGTTCAACCACCTGATTGGAACTTGCCTTTTGAAATTATGTGTGATGCTAGTGATTATGCTGTTGGTGCTATTCTAGGACAAAGCGTTGATAAGAAATTAAATGTTATCCATTATGCTAGCAAAACTCTAGACAGTGCCCAACGAAATTATGCTACTACTGAAAAAGAATTTCTAGCAGTTGTGTTTGCTTGTGATAAATTTAGATCCTACATTGTTGATTCCAAAGTCATTGTTTCACGAGACGGAGCCGCCGCCACCTCTTGTTCTTCCTCTGGAGGGCTGATCTGGAGCCTGTTTTGGGCTCCGGAGAGGGGAAATCGTCGCCGTCGTCATCACCAACCCTTCTCCATCAACACCGCCATGATGCTCACCACCGGGAGTGAGTAATTCCTTTGTAGGCTTTCTGGATGGTGGTGGGATTGGATGGAATTGATCATGTAATCGAGTTAAGTTTGATAGGGCTTGATCCCTAGTATCCACTATGTTCTGAGATTTATGTTACTATAACTTTGCTAAGCTTAATGCTTGTCACCAGGGCCCGAGTGCCATGATTTCAGATCTGAACCTATTATGTTTTCATGAATATAAGAGTGATTTGGATCATATCTTGCAAGTTATATGTACCTATTACGTGTCATCATCCGCATACCCCAAGGTGACAATAATTGGGATTCTTTTCGGTGATTGCCGTAGTTTGAGGAGTTCATGTATTCACCATGTGTTAATGCTTTGTTCCGGTTCTCTATTAAAAGGAGGCCTTAATATCCCTTAGTTTGCAATAGGACCCCGCTGCCACGGGAGGGTAGGACAAAAGATGTCATGCAAGTTCTTATCGCAAGCACGTATGACTATATACGGAATACATGCCTACATTACATTGATGAATTGGAGCTAGTTTTGTGTCGCCCTAGTGTCTAACTGTTATATGATCAATGTCATCTAAATCATTATCCATCACCGATCCACGTGCCTACGCGTTACATATACTGAATCTTGCCAAGTTACTATTGCTATTGTTACTGTCACACTTGCTACAAAACTGCTACTGTCACTATTACTGTTACTTTTGCTACTACTATTGCCGTGCTACTAAATCTTTGCCCTAGAGAGATATCCTCGGTACGGTTGAATTGACAACTCAACTGTCAAGGCCAATAAATATTATTTGGCTCCCCTTGTATCGAATCAATAAATTAGGGTGAAATACTACCCGTGAAGACTGTTGCGATCCCCTACACTTGTGGGTTATCACTGGCCAAGGCCCAACCAGCCCCACCGACCCCTCCCCTGCTGAGCATGGACAATCGCCACGGGGGCGAAGGCCCCGGGACAAGGGTGAGGCGACAACAATACCCTAACGACAGACACCGTGAGGCAATATGACATGCACCGCGTGGACAGGGGGACTCCAACCAGCCATCCGACAAAGGCCCACACATACGATGATGGGCCTAGACGGTCCGTCCATCTCACTCTTGATAGTGATATGTGGGGGGGGGGGGGGGCAAGCCAAGGGTTTTTTCCATGGTCCTAAGTTCCTAACCAATAACCTTCCCATAATAGACTACGGACAAAATTGTTGGCTCAAACTTGTATGTGAGTAGTTGATCTTTAAGGGTCTATATATATATATATATATTTGTGCTTCGTTGATACTTGGTATGACTATGATAATGAAGCTGACTTCAAAACATATTAGGTAATCACAAGGATTAATCTGTGTGGACTTGACATACTTCCCACGATATCCTGGCTCAAGGAGGCGTTTGGTCTTTTTTTTTAAATGAGGAAACGGTGGGTCTTGGCGGTTGAGACCTTGGTGGTCTTATGAGCTGGTATCAAAACCTTTGTAAATGAAGACATCCGCCAACTATCGAGGCTTTTGGAGCTACATCTTTGTGTTTGTGTCCCATTCGTTCTCTTTACTTTGTGCAAACCACTTATTTTGCAAGTATATTGCATGGGTGGTGTTTTGATAGGCAACCAATATTCTACATTATTAAAAAACTGACCCCCGCCAAGAAAGTGGTTAAGTTCCATATTAACCCCCACCCTAGCCGATTATATGTGATGATGTATGAAGGCCAACTTAACAAGATTCCCATGTTCAATTTTGTGTGGTACTTAAGATGATTTTCATTTGATTAACTCGTTGGAGCACTTTGCAACAGATGATACCAAATGCATTGCGAAGAGCGTACTATATCATCAAATCGTACATATGCAATGGTACTAGAATACATATTTTTTTTGCAATTGTTGATGACTATAAAAATGACACTATTTTAATACATATACAATGCAAGCACACAATGTCAATTGATTACTACTTAACCCACTATAGCATGTAAGACAAATATGACGACACAAAGTACCAAAAAACAAGCATGCCATCAACTAGATGACAAGCTCATCATAAACACACTCTAGATGTTTCTATAAATTGGCTTACCTAATCACACACTAGAAACCACTTTGTTAGATTGTATGCTTTTGGGGCCGCTAACAATATATTTAAGGCTATTAAGATATACAAAAACACACTATACATGAAATTGTACATATACTCTACTGAAAATGCCAAAATTAATACACGGAGTCACGCAATATATCATTTTTTACTCCATTTCAGATTTAAGTGATTTATGCTAAATATATTGTTAAATAGACAATGACGCAAAAAGTAACTGAATAAATTTAGTTAAAAATAATATTTAAATTTAACACTACGCAATTGTTTTTTTATTATGTACCTTAGAATAGTATAAGAGATACCAATATATTAAATGTTCAGTGGCAGTTGTTAGTTGTGCAAGCGAAATAAGGGGAACAATTTACTCGCTAAGACAACAATTAAATTAAAAATAATTGCAATTAAAGTATAAAACTTCAGTATAAATCTTATACCGGCTGCTCATAGTGGGAGTAACATAAGTAGCAACATGCATGTCACATAGGCAAAATATATGATGTGGCATGTATAATGAGGAGATATGCAAATGGAGTAACATAATATGTTATCATCACATAGCTAGAGGCTCCCAATGCAAAATGACTACAAAGTAGTAAATGAAGCTCTAGATATTATCACAGCAATGACACTACCCACTATGAAAATAGTAACATATGCTCCCCGCTATGACTAGCCTATGCTTGAAACATGTACAACTAATTTGTTCTTTATGAGAAATCATTCATCAGCTAGCTAAATACGAGGAAGTTAATTGCTTTTTATGAGACAAATAAGTCATTAATTAGCTGAATCAGAGGCCAATTGTGACAAGCAGACTATCACATAAATCACAGTAATTCACTATTTTTATAACTGCATTCCAGATTTGCAGCGAACTTTGGCACGGGGTAGGTATTTATATCCTTGAGAGTATTTTTAAGTGACAACCTCATTTATATTTTATTTATTTATTTTTAAAACACATTAATATATTAATTAATTAAAAGGTTCTTACAATCATTCATTACAACAAAAACAGATAGGGCGGAAAACTATTAAGAAGAATACCATCTGATTTATTATCAAAACTAAATTTAGCAATCTCATACACCACCATATTGGTCTGACAAATAATCTTAGCAAGCTTAAATATTTGAAAGAATTTAGAGATGCTCAACGCCAAGGTTTTCATTTGCAAGGAAAGACGCCACAAACGCACAACCAGTTTCCAAAATAATAGGCATATGTAGGGTCATACCGATATAGAAACCGGCAAGGCCAACCTAAGCTCCGCTTCATCCACACTGGTACACCGCCTAATATAATCCCACGTTGAGATAATGACATGTCCAACAGAATTCCTGGCCACTACTCTCACATTGGTGACCTTAGTACTCTCCACAAAGCTGGCATCGACATTAATCCTAGTACAATCAGAAGGAGGGCGTGCCACCCCACATGAAACCTAGAAGCCGTGGGCGGCTGCCTCAACTCATCCACCACCCCTTTTCCTTTTAGAGAAACCAACTCTTCACTGACGCGACAGGAGAAAAGGTACCTCGAGTAGTTATCCAAAAATTAGCAAAGCCGGATACGGATTCCTTCCCTTTACCAAAAATTAAATCATTCCTCAAATGCCAAGCTCTCTAGAACAAGAACAGAACTTGCTCACGCAGTGGGGAGCTGAGTTGATCCAACAAAACCAATAAAATGTTTTTCGCAGTCAGTGTCATCTACTTGGCAAGGAATTGTGCATGGATTGGATCTGCTGAAAAATGATGTCATTTGGAGGGTGGTTAATGGTTCGAGTATAAATATGTGGAAGGATATTTGGCTGTCCAGGCTTCCCGATCTTAAAATTTTGGCAAAGAAGAATATAACTAGGCTCAAGTGGGTATGTGATTCATTTTGACGATGATCTTTCTTTGTTTACTTTGTATAGTTATGAAGAGAAGTTCAGAGAATTGAAGCGGCACTTAGTTCATTCGAGTATGAGGCTAACGTTAATACCCTTTGTGTCCATTACGAATGGACGCCCGCTAGTTTCCAAGATCGAAAATGGTGTTTCATGAAGAAACATTCATAATATTGTAGCACCAAATCATGCTATCAAATCACGCTGTAGATGTTTTTATCCCACATGGGTGGCGGTATAGTCTACGGATAGGCCCTCTACCCCCTCGTCTTAGGCATGCTTTCGGTTTCGTATGACCTTGCTGTTGCTGGCTTTTTTTTTTTAGTTTGTTATCGTGTGTGAGTTTGTGTTGGTTGTCTATATCCTAGTCATGCAGGGCCCGGATGTATGCTAATTATGCTTTGTATGCTACATTACGACTTAATAAAAGCACCCTTTACTGAAAAATATATGTTATTTCTTAGTGCCGTTGTGGCATGATTAGCTAGTAACACATTCATGGGCATTCATTCAGTGACTAATAACAAGTCATGATCCCTTGTAATAGGTAAACTCCGTAGGAATGTTGTCCACCGCAACACATTAATGTAACTGACGACATATACCCTTCACGGCTTCACATCCAACCCTTTCGAGTTTATAAGACGTGAGATCAAAAGGTCATGGCAATACACTCTTCTCTTACAGCTGCAAAGAGGTCCGAGTTCATGTATCTCTCGCCCCCGCTCGGGAACATGGTCACAATCATCTTCCCCTTGTTCTCTTCTCTCGCCGCAACCTGAAAATACATTTGACTCGGAAGAGTTTTTAAATATCAAAGAAGGAAAGTCAACATAACTGAAAACAAAGTTAATAGCCCATTTCTTTTTTCTTTAAATGCAAAGAAAAACCGAAACCAGGTTTCTCCATTTTTCTATTAATACAGAAAAAAAAATCAAATTAGATATGAGATGTGAACCTTGAAGCAAGCTGCCAGGTTTGCCCCAGAAGATATGCCCACAAGCAGGCCTTCTTCCATTGCCAACCTCCTCGCATTCACCATTGCGTCCTCGGTGGTCACGGTGACCGTTTCGTCAATGACCGAGGTGTCCAAGATATCAGGTAAGAATCCTGGTCCTATTCCCTGGATTTTATGTTTTCCTGGTTCCCCACCTGAACAATACCAACATGTAAGTCAACAGAGTGTCACAGTCACTAATGAAGCAATCTGAGGCAATGGTACCACACAATCTGAGGCAAATCGTGTAGCCATAGAATTATCTGGACCGCAGGTTTCAATCAATCATGAAGATACGATGAAAGCATGACACATTGACACTTATCTGCTGCCTAACAAATGAAAGCATCCTTTCAAGATGACAAGTGAAACATTTTCTCAAAAAATAAATAAAAAAATGACGACGAGTGGAACTAATGGACTGACAACTAAACAGCAAGCAGAGTTACAACTGCACTAAGAAAAGTACTCCATTCTGTAACATTTTTTTTAGGATATTCTGCAACAAATATGAGATGTCAAATCATTTTGCAGATTCTCTACAGTAAATAAAATTTCAATTAAAAGTGTGGTACTCTACTTCTGTGAAGTATAAAAGCACTACAAAATATTTATCTAACCTTAAGCAGCCATCACTGATGATTTCCAAGGGATAAGGGGTAAGTACTCCATCAATTTTGAAGTTCAACATCAGATTTTTTTTACCTGAAACAACTGGACTCTCTGCAGGTTCCACACAAATGATCTTCACATTTGGGTTTTGCATCTTCAGATACTTTCCGACACCAGATACTGTACCTCCTGAGCCTGAACCAGCAACAAATATGTCCACCTTGCCGGCAGTATCCTTCCAAATCTCGGGTCCTGAAAACGGCATACATCTTCTTTATGAACTAACTTTCAAAAACAGATCAAAAGAAAGGACTCCTTTCTTCTGAATATCACAGGCCAAGTCATCTTGGACAGTACCAGTCCATCTGATGTGTGCATCAGGATTTGCTGGATTCGAGAACTGATCAAGAACATGTACGTTCGGTAATTCTTTCTTGAGCTGTTCGACCTTTTCGACTAGTCCCGGAAACCCGAGCGCTGGATCTGTCATGTGGTCACACAAAGGGAACAAGGTTAATTGCAAATGCAAATCACACTGACTGCAAGGAAAATCAGACATAAGCAAATAAATAAACATTTGCTTTTCCTTGAGGCAGGAAGAAACTAAGATGATGCTATCCATCTGGAACTTACCAGTTATGAACAACTCAGCACCCATGTATCTCAACAAGATCTGCTTATCAAGCGAGTATTGGCCCGGCATCACCGCGACGAACCTGTAGCCTTTGCTAAGAGCAACCAGAACCAATCCCAGGCCCAAATTGCCGCTCGTCGGCTCGACTAGAGTCGTGACACCGGGTGAAATCAGCCCCTTCTCTTCAGCATCCTCAATCATCCTGAAGAAAACATGAAGAGATAGCACAACATAAGCTCGGGTTTATGTTGGAGCTAAATTCCCAGCAGTTGCAAAATCAATTCTTGGAAGTGCAAGAAGATATACTTGAGATCACCACCTTATGACACCAATCCATACAACCAAACAATGAAAATGATACTACATAAAGCAGTAATCTTAGCCTAGGTGGGAATTTAGCTCCTGCTAGCCACCGTTGACTTTTCACAAAATTGCCCAACTACTAGCACAAATGAAACTAGCAGCTCTCTAACCTGATACCATCCAGAGACTTGTGAGCAGAAACGAGCCTGATGAGAAGGAGCTAACAGTACCTGAGGGCGCTGCGGTCCTTGACGGAGCAGAGGGGCTGGTAGGCCTCGATCTTGCCGACGATTCGGGCACCCACCCCCTCCTTCCCGGCGATCCGCTTCAGCTCGATCAGCGGCGTCCACCCTATCAGCTGAAGAAAATCAACCGCTGCACATGAGCCTCTCCTGAATCCCAGCCCACCTCAATCGGACGCCAGAGTCGATATGCAGGGGAAGAGGTCGAGGCTTGCCTGGGTGACGTCGGAGGCGATGTGCTCCTCCTGCCCGGCCCCGCCGTCGGCGAGCAGGGACGGGACCCCTTTCCTGCCAGTCCCCTCCGGTTGCTCCTCCCCAGGCGCCATGGAAGCTGCTGCTGCTGCCCGACGGCCGGCGCTCCCCTGTTTCTTGGCTTCTCGCGGGAGGAGGAGACAGACAGGGCAGCTAGCTAGCTAGCGGAGCGACAACTGATGATGAATCGGTCCTGCAAATCGCCAAATTTGTACTCGGGGATCAAGGAGGAGACAGCGGAGTATTTGTTTTTGGAGCTTTGGTGGCTGCGCTGCCCTGTCGCCGGTCCGCTCCGACCACATGGCTGTTAATTTAAGGATCAAGAACGTGTCCTTTTTTGCCGCCATTTCGCACCCCCTTGCATGTTGCATCTGCGTACCAACCCAATCCTATCCGGTGGACTGTTCACGGAGAATGAGAGGTTTTCTGTCCACGGTGTCAAGCTTTGCGACTGGAGGGGGGTCGCAATCTCAGAGCTATAATGAAGGTGCTTAAGACAAATGATTGAAGGGAAAATCTAACTTGTAGCGTGCGCACTGTTGCGCTCCGATGCGGCGGCTGCCCACCCACGTCTTATTCCTTTTCTTCTTCTTTTTAATGCCACACGACGGATTTTTTACAGGCGCGTGATTAAGTGGCGTGGCCAACTGCGACTTTACAAAGTGCCACCTGTACAGAAGTGCTGCTAGAACCTAGCTACATTACACGGACTGGGATGGTACAGTGTTCTGGTCTGCTTTCCGTTATGCGTGGACATCCAAAGTACTAGTAGTAAAGTTGCATGTTATTTTTTGCATGGGTAAAGTTGCATGTTTAACGCTAAGGACATACACTCTCTTCCTCTCTTTGTTGTTATATCCGGTTCTAGAATACGTTTTTTGACAATTACATTTTCACAAAATGTAAAGCTACAAACTACCAGATGGTAACAGCATCAAATGTTTGATAGAGGAGCACAATTTTTTTTTCATGTGTCTTATACTCCAAAACGGATGTCTAGTATCACACAACTAGATAGCTAATAAGTTTTGTGCTTAAACCCTGCTCACGAAGGATTACATACGACCTAAATTAGAGAACAGGGAACTCACAAGTTGTTTGTAAGCAAACTTAGTTCTTTCTAAAGAGACTATCAGATTGTTTTATAATAAAACCGGTAGCTATTAGATAAACAATCTGGTAGTTGCGTCGAACAATTTGGCAATTGCTCATAGTAATTTCGGTAACTGTATTTAAAAACAACTCGGTAACTGCGTCGAAGATTTTTTGGCAATTGCTTTGTACACAACCTGGTAACAATATGAAAATAATCTAGTAGCTGACCGTGAAAAATGTGGCAGCTGTATCAAAACAATATTCTTCGGCAATTGCTTTCTAAACAACCTAGTAACTATATGAAAACAACCTGGCAGCTTTCCGTGAGTAAGTATAGTGGCAAGTGGCACGGTTAAACCGTTAATGTGGAAAGCAAGCAAGATAAATTCGACAAGTAGTATATTGGCAAATGACACGGTTAAACTGTTAATGTGGCAAGCAAGCAAAATAAATCCGAAAAGTAAGTATAGTGACTAATGCACGGTTAAACTGTTAATGTGACAAGCAAGCAAAATAATTCCGAGAAGTAAGTATATTGGAAAATGACACAGTTAAACTGTTAATATGGCAAGTAAGCACAATAAATCCGACAAGTAAGTATGGTGGCGATTGTTAATGTGGAAAGCAAGCAAAATAAATACGACAAGGAAGTATAGTGGCAAATGACACTGTTAAACTGTTAATGTGGAAAGCAAGCAAAATAAATGCGACAAGGAAGTATAGTGGCAAATGACACCGTTAAACTGTTAATGTGGAAAGCAAGCAAAATAAATGCGACAAGGAAATATAGTGGCAAATGACACCGTTAAACTGTTAATGTGGAAAGCAAGCAAAATAAATCCGACAAGGAAGTATAGTGGCAAATGACATCGTTAAACTGTTAATGTGGCAGGCAAGCAAAATAAATTCGACAAGGAAGTATAGTGGCAAATGACACGGCAAAACTGTTAATGTGGCAATCAAGTAAAATAAATTCGACAATCAAGTATATTAGCAACAGACACGGTTAAACCATTAATGTGGCAAGTTAGCATAATAAATCCGACAAGCAAGTATAGCGGCAAGTGGCACAGTTAAACTGTTGATAGGACAAGCAAGCAAAATAAATTCGACAATCAAGTATAGCGGCAAGTGGCACAGTAAAACTGTTGATAGGGCAAGCAAGCAAAATAAATTTGGCAAGTAAGTATAGTGGAAAATGACATGGTTAAATTGTTAAAAAGACAAGTTAGCATAATAAATCCGACAAGTATAGTGGCAAGCGGCGCCGTTAAACTGTTAAAACGGCAAGCAAGCAAAATAAATCCGACAAATAAGCATAGTGGCAAGTGGCACAGTTAAATGGCAAGCAAGCAAAATAAATCCTGATGACTAACTATAATGGCAAGTGGCACAATTAAACTGTAATTTGACAAGTAAGCACAACAAATCCGACAAGTAAATATAGTTGGCCAATGACACAGTTGAACTGTTAATATGGCAAGCAAGTATAATGATTTTACAAATAAGTATAGTGGCAAGTGGTTAAAATTTGGAAGCATCTTAACAGGGTAGTACTACTTACTTCAGCGTGCACCCGCTGCCCATGGATCTTTAGCATTGACATGACTGGTCAGGCATGAGACACGAGCAGTCAATCGTACTTGTATCGTGTACATTAAAATGGTACTGTAACTCCAAGACGTATATAAATTGATGGTTTTGCTTGAAGGGGGGTGAGGTGACACTATCTACTATACCCCTATAAAAGAACGAGAGGGGACAGATCCAAGTCATATCCATCGTCCATCTACAAAATCTAAAGGTTCAGAACCTCCCAATGTTTAACACAGCAAGCCACTAATCCCACCATCTACTACCCCTATTCATCTCGTCTGTCTAATCATAGAATCTAACGATCAAAATCTTCCCAATGTTTAGCATCAAACACGGTTCGAGCAACCCACTACTCCCACGATCGATCTCCCGTCAAAAAAAATTCCCACGATTGATCTCCATAGTCCTTCGGTACGGCTTCGTCCCCCACCAAAAAACCCCGCACCTAGCGCCCCACCCTCACCCGTCGGTTGCTCCTATGTGTGGGTCATCGCCCGCACGCTCCTCTCCCCGCCGTCGCCGCCGCTCACTCTTCCGCTCCATCAGACGGTCGATGCCCGCGGGTCGCCGCGCTCCCTCCTCGCAGCTGCCGCCGCTTGCTCCACCGGACGTTCAACGACCACGTGACGCTGCCACAACACGCATCGGCAAGTTTCTGCGGCGGAGACGTGGACTATGGAGATCATCGTAGCTCCGAGCAGGCTCTTCGGACTAGGCTTCCTCTCTCTGTCTCTCTATGTGCCTTCTCACCTCTATGCTCTGCTGTCTCTCTCAGTCTGGAGCATGGCGTTCGCGGCGGTGCGGACGTAAGTACGTGCGGCGACGGCCCAATCTCTTATTCTAACCTCTCTGTACATCAACAGGTTTGAGAAGAGACTCTAGACCGAGAAGGTCACATGTGCTTGCCGGCATCACCACTTTTTGAACTGATTGTTTGTCCCAAAAGCTCAGGTGATTTCTTCCCTAGAAAATAACATGGCACACCAATTTTATCGATCTCGCATTCGTGAAAAATTTATGTATATGACAATCGTTTGTGTTTGCTTCAAGACATACGCTCTGATGTATCCAATCCTATTAACATCCGTAAATAGAGATTGAAATGATGCCATGATAGTCAAGTATAAGATTAGTTCGATAATCTCCAATTTGTCTTCTTCCTTGTTGTCCAGGTCTTTTTTTTTTTGACTGGAACGGCAGGTGCTCTGCCTTTTCATTAGAGATTAGGGATATACAGAGAGATGAGCAGGCGTTCAGTGAACGCTGCCTATATACAAAAGAAAATTACAACGCTATTCTCACTAGGTCTAGATCAGCTTTGACTAGGGAGGCTACGCCAGCGGCCGAGGTGGAGTTGGCATTGAAGATCCTATTGTTCCGCTCGATCCAAATTCGCCAAGCAAAGTATGCAGCAGCAGCTGCCTGCTTGTTGGTTCCCTGGGTGCAGGCACTCCACCACTGGGTGATCGACAAAAGGTTTGCAGGCAAGGCAGGGTAGTATATAGGTTGTGCCGTCCTTAGTCTGCACCAAACATCTTTGGAGAAGGCGCAAGCATTGAAGAGGTGAAGAGCAGTCTCCGGGAGCTGGAGGCAGAGGGGGCACGTCGCGTTGTGGTCATTTCCATGTGCTCTTAGCCTGTCCGTGGTTGGAAGTCTGTTCTGGGCCAGGGTCCATAGGAAGAACCTCACTTTTCTTTCGATTTTGAGTCTCCAGATCAGCTCGGTCTCTGGCTTGGCAACAGACCCAATGAATTGGCAGGAGTAAGCAGACTTGGCGGTGTAGTTCTTGTCCTTCGTCCAATTCCAATCGATGGTATCACTGGATTCAGTTAAGTTGACGTTCTGAATCCTTTCCCAAAGAAGCAAAAAGGAGTAGATAATCTATCAACAATGGATGGATGCAGGAACACGGGTTGGATCGCTCTGCAAAACTGAATACCTTTCTGATTACAAACTTTACAACTTTCAGAACTGAGACACATGTAGGCTCTGGTTGTGCCATAACATTAGGGAAAATAGATATACAATGTCGATTAGTATTTGTATTGCTGCTTCATCATCCCTCGCGGAGACTGCCCTGCCTGGAGCCCTTCATCGCACTCCATGCCTGGGTTGCACTGCCCCGATGCTGCCGTGATGGCCGCCACACTCAGCAGCACGACGGCATGTCGCTGCGCCTAGACTGAATTCAACAAAGTAACTCCGACATTTCAGGTTTGGTATTCCTACTTTTATGATATACTTAATGCTTGAGGACGGATCCATGTTGTGGCAGATTATCAAGTATTTTTCTGAACTGTCCAAGCAATTACGGATGATGCCATAATCGATGTTCCTGCTTGATACCCAACGATGAATCAATCACCTTGTATGCTCTTTTTTATGTTCTTCATGCATGTGCTATCTCCCATGTTCGCGAGTGAAATGTTGAAAGAAGGGACAATAATGGATAGTGGTCTAGCTAAACTGGGGAGCAGTGGGCTTTACTGCCCTCTTCTTGCTCTGCTCTTTCAAACCAGGTCCAGGGAGAATACTTCATGACAACCGAGATGAACTTCACTAAGGAATGAATCGCTCAAGCAATTTGACTGTTAGGTAGTGTTTCTTTTTGTTGCAGATGTGGAGTACATGGGCATGGAATTTGATTTGATTCAGCTGCCAATTACTTCATCTAGAAGCAGCCTTTTCAAATGTTAGTGAATCTGTGGAGGTTGTTGTGAGTTGCTTCATTTCTGGCCTAACATATTTATTCTATGTTCTTGATTTTGGACAATGTTCTAGATTTTGGACAACAATAATCATATGTAATCTACATTGCTTCGCTGATCTTATTTTTTCCAAATAATTTCTATACCTTCTTTGTGCGACTCCTTGCTTCAGAAATATAAGTGGTAATATGTCAGTTATTAAATTTGTAATCTACTAATTACCCTGTTTGCTCAGCGTGCCTTGCTCCTCAAAATCCTATATGTATTCTCCTTGGCCAGGCATCCGATGGAAGGATAAAGAAGAGTTGATCTTGGTCACTTGCGCCAAAGCATGGAAAGGCTGCATGTGAGGTGGTGGAGAAGGAAGCTGTCGTTGCGGAGGTTGTTGCACCGGCGACACCAGATGACATTCAAGGGAAGAGGAGATGCGCCTGGGTGACTCCGAGCATCGGTCAGTTTTTGCTTCTTGTCCTTTCGTGTATCGGTGTGTGTAGTCTGTGCTTGCTTAGAATTTTTTTAATGCCATTGTTCGTGCCCTGCTTTTACTGAAGTGTGTATGTTTGAATGTTCACATGCACTCGCAGTCTGCGCAGATAAGCTCAACATTTTGTTAGCTCTTTAGGCTTCCTCGGGAAGAATTTCATATCGATGATTTCAGCTGCCACCTAAGAAGAAAAATGCTGCTCAAGGTGATTATGATTCACTGTTCATTAAGTAGTGTTTACTGTTTCGTTACATGTAAAAGTGATGTGGTGTCTTGCACAGAGCTGCTGAGTTTTGTCTTCTAATCTCTACTCCTAAAGGGGGAGTTGGTAGCTTCTTTCTTGGGTTTTTTTCGTCTCCCCTCCCACCTTCGTCTGGTTTTTTTTCGTCTCTTCTCCCATCATCGTATATTTAATAATGTATTTATGTGAAAGAATCAATCATCTAATGAATCTTTAAAGACCAAATCTAATGAATCGATCAATCTAATGAATTAATTAACCTTACCATAAATGGCTCAATCACATTAATTAAATTTCCATACATCACCGAATTACATTAATTAACATTCCATTTCAGGTTTTTTGTCTCCCCTCCCACCTTAGGAGGAGGCGTTGGTAGCTTAGGTTCAAGTTTTTTTTTCGTCTCCCCTCTCACCTTCGTTTGGTTTTTCTCGTCCGATTTTTCTTCGTTTCTCCTTCCATCATCTTACTCCTAAATGCTCGGTTGGTAGAATTGCATCCACGGTTTATTTTCGTCTGGTTTATTTTCGTCTCACGTCCCACCATCATCTCCTCACATTGGTTTTTTCACCATCTCATTAAAAACTTTACTAACATTTTTAAATTTTCCTAATGAGACACGTTACAAACAGGCAGACAACAATAGCACATTACCAAATAATGAAATCAATTTCACGCATGTTTACTAAACCAACACTTTCCTAACATACAAAAGATCTCCCATCAATGCAATTTGTTTTAGGAAACAAATAACATATTTTAAGCAAACAAAATCCTCTCCACTTTTTCCTTGTAAACCAACACTTTCCTAACATACAAATGATCTCTCATCAATGCAATTTATTTTTGGAAATAAATAACATAGTTTAATCAAAAATCTGATTGACTAAAAACAGACTAAATATCTCTACTCCTAAAGACTCACTTCATAGGTTGTAGTTGGTTTTCGTTCGTTCCTGCCCTCCTTCGACCCCCCCCCCCTTGTCCACCGATTTTTTACATACAAAAGAACGTGCCCTCATACAAAAACCCCTCCTCCCGTCAGGCCATCACCCAAAGTACCCCCAGCCAAAAGAACAGAGAAATAGCCAGCCGCAACCATTTGAGCGCCTAAATAAAACCAACACAACACTCGAGCGAATAAACTCTATGCATCGCCAGGCATCGCAAAATTCACGCATCGCCACTGTCGCCATCGCCGTAATTCCCACGATGCCCCCCCATCGTACCCAACAAGGACGAATTCCACGGGTCGACGTGCAGCGCGCTGTCGGGGGGGGGGGCGTCGGAGCTTGTCGGGAGGCACGTAAGGACTATGGGAGTCCCGCCGGTGATCCGTGACATGGGATCAGCGGTGCACGTGGCCAAGGAGATGGGGCTGCCAGCCTACCTCCACATCACCTCGGCACGCGTGGATTCTTGGGCTACCTCAACTTGGATCAGCTTTTTTGAGAAAGGATGCCTGCCATTCAGAGGTAAATGGTGCTCTTCAGTTTCGTTGTTGTCTGATTTGGCTTGCAGTTTCTACAAATGATGTGAGGATTGGGTTTGGATAGTAGATGATCTGCTCCCGTGTCTAATTCCACGTGTAGACAGATTTATGCGCTTCAAATGGTTTGTAATTTATAGAATTCACTATGGTACTTGTTCTTTCATGTATATGTGGCGAGATTCTGATGGAGAAGATGAAGACAACTACTAAGCTAAAACGATTTTACATCCTGGTTGGAAACGTAAAAGGGGAATCTTCGAGTAAAGGCATGTTCTACTGCAAAGGAACTTCCCCGAGGGATCTCATTGAAATTCAAAGTATGTTTCTTTTTTTATTCCTAGATTTTGAGCATCTTGAAGGTTCATCCCTTGATTTTCACTACAACATCGTGTTTTATGTTACAACCCATTTGAAGAGGAATTTCAGAGATACCTTCCCACTTATATGGAAATGTTGCAGCAAGTGAATTCCATGGATGTCTTTGATGAGGTAATATGTTTGTTGGACTTGTACTTACTATTGACAATTATTCTCTTATTATAAATAATAATAATTATAATTAGTTTCATTATAGTATCTTGTTATTGTGAGGCTTCTGCAGTTTGTCAATTAAAAAAAAGTTTGCAAGTATGTGGAAGTTGTGTTTATGAATGCTAGGCCAACGCTGCACCATCATGGATGGACGGGACAGTTTGGAGGCGGCGACCGATGCCTACACCCCAACCCCTCGCTGGCACCCGTGCAGAACGATGCCGCCGGCGTGCCAACGACTGACTTTGCACGGATGTCTCATCTTGGATCGATGTTGTAGGGGCAGCAACTCCACGCCACCACAATATGGTAATGCAAATCCACCTCCCTTTTTTTGTTCTGAGTCAATGCTAATCATCTAACTAGAGTTGGTCAATGGTAGAGGATTGGGCTTTCTGGTTGCATTGTATAGCTAAGTTATTTGTCTTGGTTTATTGGCAAAGAGAAACCAAGACCTTGCTGATTTGAGGCTAATATCTTGCTAATTTCAGTTATGGTATTCCGCTTGGATAAGAGATCTGATGATGCTACTTGAAAACTATACCTGGATACGCGACATTCTGATGGTTGCATATATTAGAGAAAAAAAATGGACAAGGTATTGTATTTTTTTCTTGCCATCTTAGTTTTAAATAATTACCCGGTACCTTAGTACCTATAGATAATTTTTTTGTATAGCAAAGGCGATAGCTAGATCATAAAATTGGCTGATTTGCGTGCCTGATTTCAAAGTAAAATCCGTACTCATAGTGAGGCTTCTATCGCTTAATATGTCAGATGCTTACATTCTTGGGCGTTCATTGTATATCTTATTACAATGAGACACGCTTCCCATTGTGTTATCCCGCTAATGAATGTATCCAATTTATAATGTAGTGGTTCATGGAAAATACACAGGAGCTCCTGGGTGCTCCACACCCCTGTACGAATATTAAACCTAAAAATTACCCAATTTTTTTTTAAAAAAAACTGAAATTTGGGGATAGCGAACCAGAGTTCTCAATCTACCCCCTGTCAAGTTTCGTGATAAAATACCAGGAAACATATCCGTGGCGAAGGAATTTCTGTTCAATTTTTTTTCCATCCAAACAGTTTTTTTCTATACGTAGGAATTTTTTGTGTTGTTTGCCACAAATACTTTTCCTGGTATTTTTCACGTAATTTCATACGGGAGTAGATTGGGAACCCATGTTTGATATCCCCAAATCCCAGTTTTTTTTTCAAATTTCTCGGTATTTTTTTGAGTTTAATGTTCGTATAGGGGTGTGGAGCACCCAAGTGCTACAAATCCGCTTCCCTAATTTCATGAACTAAGTAGGCGTTATAGAATTTTTCCTTTTCATTTCAATGGTGTATATGTACTCCTGCACAACATGCCTTCTTGCTTAATTACATCAACAGAACTGTTACACTAAAATGAAAAAAGCTCTTATGTGACATTTACTTATGTGACAATTTTGCACATTTTATCACTAGATCAGCTGCTTAATTTGTTCGCTAAACTGCACATCACTTAATTACATTATTTATTGCAGAGCTTTTACTTGGTGTATGTTAAATAACAGTTTGTTATAGTGTTACTTGGTTGTTGAAGGGTAGTAGCGTTACTCGGTATGAGAAGTATTCAAACAGCACTAAGGAAACCAATTCTCCTTTAGTTGTTTAGGATTTCTATTAATTCTATTGAACATACAATTTTCAGGCATTTACAATCAATTCGAATCACCAAAAAGCCTCCTCCATTAAAGGAGGGATGGGCACTGAGAGATTTGCGAATGCCCCCGCACATTAGATTTTTTGAAAAGTAAAAGCAGTGGCAACCCAGTTGTTTGCACTGGTGTATACTAGACATCTCCCTCTTCTTGGCATCCCTGATGGCTCTTGCCATTTTCTTATAGTAGTTACTTCTATGTTTCTATCAATAACTACTCTAGATGTTCTTCTACTTCTTCTACAGTCACATTCTTATGTTTAGGCTGTTAGTACTCTTACTTATTCCATTTTAACACGGATCAGTTAAGAACATCAAATAAACCACGTCGGTGCATGTAGAATTTCGTCCAGTGTCTAAAAATAGCCATGTTGTATACATGCAAGATGATGTTATAACCATATTCTAGAGAAGATCGTTGGAGGATGTCTGCAGCAGTATTGTGTTCACTATGCTCTCCACTAGCATGTCAGCATTACTTTTATCTTTCGAAGTTCCCAGGAATTAGAATTTAGACAGTGAAACTCCTTCAAATGTTGAGTTTTTGAAGATTTCAATATGTATCTGCAACTTACAAGATGTTGTGTACCTTGCTAGGGTTGATCACATCGAGAAAAACAATACTATTCTTTGTTTGAGGGGTCTCTTCTATTAAAATTTAGTACAAATAAAATTGTGGCCAACACTTTATGGTATGTTATATTTGATCAGACCGACAAGCATATCACATATTTCATTGTCAAATATGCTTCATTGTTTTCCCCATAGTGTAAATAGAGACATGCCAGCAAGTTGTGCAGAGTATGGATGCCAGTTCGCTCCCTTATTGATAATGCAATTCATGAAGGAAAATAGGTCCTATTGAGATGATATCAGTATTTCTAGCATTTTTATACAACATATATTTTCCAATTTCTTGAAGCTACTATTTAGAGAATTATGTTTCAATACAAATGTATTTTCAGAGAAAGCACGTTTAATCGCACGGGTGAAGTCGCAAGGGATGGACTAGAGCTGCATTTTGAATATTGTATAATTGAAGTACCATCACATTTTAGTGTGTGGAATGTACCCATGTGACAATATTGATAGAAGTCACAAAGAGTTTACCTTAATAATTGATTGCATAGTATGAGATATTGCCATAAATTTTCATCTCTCGCCAGACATTTGGTAGCCCTTTTCATTATCTTTATTAGGGATGGTCAACCGGAGTTGGACAAGACACTTGGTGCTATCTGTTGGGGAACTTAGTGATAATTCAAAATTTTCCTACGTGTCACCAAGATCAATCTAGGAGATGCTAGCAACGAGAGAGAGGGAGTGCATCTTCATACCCTTGAAGATCGCTAAGCGGAAGCGTTACAAAGAACGCGGTTGATGGAGTCGTACACGCAGCGATTCAAATCGCGGAAGATCCGATCCAAGCGCCGAACGGACGGCGCCTCCGCGTTCAACACACGTACAGCCCAGGGACATCTCCTCCTTCTTGATCCAGCAAGGGGGGAAGGAGAAGTTGAGGGAGAGCTCTGGCAGCACGACGGCGTGGTGGCGGTGGAGCTCGTGGTTCTCCGGTAGAGCTTCGCTAAGCGCTACGGAGGAGGAGGAGGTGTAGGAAGGGGGAAGGGCTGCGCCAGGGGAAGGGTGTGTGGCTGCCCTCCCACCCCTCCACTATTTATAGGGGGAAGGGGAGAGGGGGTCGGCTCCCTAGATCCATCTAGAGGGGGGGCGGCGGCCCCCCCTCAGGGTTTCCAACCCTAGGCGCCTTGGGCCCTTGGGGGCGGCGGCCCCCCTAGGGTTTCCAACCCTAGGCGCCTTGGGCCCTTGGGGGGGCGCACCAGCCCACTAAGGGGCTGGTTCCCACCCAACTACAGCCCATTAGGTCCTCCGGGGCAGGTGGACCCTCCCGGTGGACCCCCGGAACCCCTTCGGTGGTCCCGGTACAATACCGATAAACCCCGAAACCTTTCCAGTGACTGAAACTGGACTTCCCATATATAAATCTTCACCTCCGGACCATTCCGGAACTCCTCATGACGTCCGGGATCTCATCCGGGACTCCGAACAACTTTCGGTAACCACATACAATTCCCATTACAACTCTAGCGTCACCGAACCTTAAGTGTGTAGACCCTACGGGTTCGGGAACCATGCAGTCATGACCGAGACACCTCTCCGGCCAATAACCAATAGCGGGATCTGGATACCCATATTGGCTCCCACATGTTCCACGATGATCTCATCGGATGAACCACGATGTCGGGGATTCAATTAATCCCGTATACAATTCCCTTTGTCCATCGGTATGTTACTCGCCCGAGATTCGATCGTCGGTATCCCTATACCTTGTTCAATCTCGTTACCGGCAAGTCTCTTTACTCGTTCCGTAACACATGATCCCGTGACTAACTCCTTAGTCACATTGAGCTCATTATGATGATGTATTACCGAGTGGGCCCAGAGATACCTCTCCGTCACACGGAGTGACAAATCCCAGTCTCGATTCATGCCAACCCAACAGACACTTTCGGAGACACCTGTAGTGCACCTTTATAGTCACCCAGTTACGTTGTGACGTTTGATACACCCAAAGCATTCCTACGGTATCCGGGAGTTGCACAATCTCATGGTCGAAGGAAATGATACTTGACATTAGAAAAGCTCTAGCAGACGATATACACGATCTGGTGCTATGCTTAGGATTGGGTCTTGTCCATCACATCATTCTCCTAATGATGTGATCCCGTTATCAACGACATCCAATGTCCATGGCCAGGAAACCATGACCATCTATTGATCAACGAGCTAGTCATCTAGAGGCTCACTAGGGACATGGTGTGGTCTATGTATTCACACATGTATTACGATTTCCGGCTAATACAATTATAGCATGAACAATAGACAATTATCATGAACAAGGAAATATAATAATAACCATTTTATTATTGCCTCTAGGGCATATTTCCAATAGTCTCCCACTTGCACTAGAGTCAATAATCTAGTTACATTGTGATGAATCGAACACCCATAGAGTTCTGGTGCTGATCATGTTTCGCTCGTGAAAGAGGTTTAGTCAACGGATCTGCGAAATTCAGATCCGTATGTACTTTACAAATATCTATATCTCCATCCTGAATGTAACCACGAATGGAGTTGAAGCGGCGCTTGATGTGCTTGGTCTTCTTGTGAAACCTGGGCTCCTTGGCAATGGCAATAGCTCCAGTGTTGTCATAGAAGAAAGTCATCGGGCCCGACGCATTGGGAATCACTCCTAGGTCGGTGATGAACTCCTTCATCCAGACTCCTTCCTGTGCTGCTTCCGAAGCAGCTATGTACTCCGCTTCACATGTAGATGCCGCCACGACGCTTTGCTTGCAACTGCACCAGCTGACTGCCTCACCATTCAAAATATACACGTATCCGGTTTGTGACTTGGAGTCATCCGGATCCGTGTCGAAGCTAGCATCGACGTAACCCTTTACAATGAGCTCTTCGGCACCTCCATAAACAAGAAACATATCCTTAGTCCTTTTCAGGTACTTAAGGATATTCTTGACCGCTGTCCAGTGTTCCATTCCGGGATCACTTTGGTACCTCCCTACCAAACTTATGGCAAGGTTCACATCAGGTCTGGTACACAACATGGCATACATAATAGAGCCTATGGCTGAGGCATAGGGGATGACACTCATCTTTTCTCTATCTTCTGCCGAGGTCGAGCATTGAGCTGTGCTCAATCTCACACCTTGCAATACAGGCAAGAACCCCTTCTTGGACTGATCCATATTGAACTTCTTCAATATCTTGTCAAGGTATGTGCTTTGTGAAAGACCAATGAGGCGTCTCGATCTATCTCTATAGATCTTGATGCCTAATATGTAAGCAGCTTCTCCAAGGTCCTTCATTGAAAAACACTTATTCAAGTAGGCCTTTATGCTTTCCAAAAGTTCTATATCATTTCCCATCAACAATATGTCATCCACATATAAAATGAGAAATGCTACAGAGCTCCCACTCACTTTCTTGTAAATACAGGCTTCTCCATAAGTCTGTATAAACCCAAACGCTTTGATCACCTCATCAAAGCGAATGTTCCAACTCCGAGATGCTTGCACCAGCCCATAGATGGAGCGCTGGAGCTTGCATACCTTGTCAGCATTCTTAGGATCGACAAAACCTTCCGGATGCATCATATACAATTCTTCCTTAAGGAAACCGTTAAGGAATGCCGTTTTGACGTCCATTTGCCAGATCTCATAATCATAAAATGCGGCAACTGCTAACATGATTCAGACGGACTTCAGCATCGCTACGGGTGAAAAAGTCTCATCGTAGTCAACTCCTTGAACTTGTCGATAACCCTTAGCGACAAGCCGAGCCTTATAGACGGTCACATTACCATCCGCGTCAGTCTTCTTCTTAAAGATCCATTTATTTTCTATGGCTTGCCGATCATCGGGCAAGTCCACCAAAGTCCATACTTTGTTCTCATACATGGATCCTATCTCGGATTTCATGGCTTCAAGCCATTTGTTGGAATCCGGGCCCGCCATGGCTTCTTCATAGTTCGAAGGTTCACTGTTGTCTAACAACATGATTTCCAGGACAGGGTTGCCGTACCACTCTGGTGCGGAACGTGTCCTCGTGGACCTACGAAGTTCAGTAGTAACTTGATCTGAAGTTTCATGATTATCATCATTAACTTCCTCTCTAGTCGGTGCAGGCACCACAGAAACATTTTTCGGTGCTGCGCTACTCTCCGGTTCGAGAGGGGGTACAATTACCTCATCAAGTTCTACTTTCCTCCCACTTACTTCTTTCGAGAGAAACTCTTTCTCTAGAAAGGATCCATTCTTGGCAACAAAGATCTTGCCTTCGGATCTGAGGTAGAAGGTATACCCAATAGTTTCCTTAGGGTATCCTATGAAGACGCACTTTTCCAATTTGGGTTCGAGCTTTTCAGGTTGAAGTTTCTTGACATAAGCATCGCATCCCCAAACTTTCAGAAACGACAGCTTAGGTTTCTTCCCAAACCATAATTCATACGGTGTCGTCTCAACGGATTTAGACGGTGCCCTATTTAAAGTGAATGCGGCAGTCTCTAATGCATATCCCCAAAATGATAGCGGTAAATCGGTAAGAGACATCATAGATCGCACCATATCCAATAGAGTGCGATTACGACGTTCGGACACACCATTACGCTGAGGTGTGCCAGGCGGCGTAAGTTGTGAAACAATTCCACATTTCCTTAAGTGCGTGCTAAACTCGTGACTCAAATATTCTCCTCCACGATCAGTTCGTAAGAACTTTATTTTCTTGTCACGTTGATTCTCTACCTCACTCTGAAATTCCTTGAACTTTTCAAAGGTCTCAGACTTGTGTTTCATTAAGTAGACATACCCATATCTGCTTAAGTCATCAGTGAGGGTGAGAACATAACGATAGCCACCGCGAGCCTCAACGCTCATCGGTCCACATACATCGGTATGTATTATTTCCAACAAGCTGGTTGCTCGCTCCATTGTTCCGGAGAACGGAGTCTTAGTCATCTTGCCCATGAGGCATGGTTCGCACGTGTCAAATGATTCATAATCAAGAGACTCCAAAAGTCCATCTGCATGGAGTTTCTTCATGCGTTTGACACCAATATGACCAAGGCGGCAGTGCCACAAGTATGTGGGACTATCATTATCAACCTTACATCGTTTGGCATTCACACTATGAATATGTGTAACATCACGTTCGAGATTCAATAAAAATAAACCATTGACCAATGGGGCATGACCATAAAACATATCTCTCATATAAATAGAACAACCATTATTCTCGGATTTAAATGAGTAGCCATCTCGCATCAAACGAGATCCAGATACAATGTTCATGCTCAAAGCTGGTACTAAATAACAATTATTGAGGTTTAAAACTAATCCCGAAGGTAGATGTAGAGGTAGCGTGCCGACGGCGATCACATCGACCTTGGAACCATTCCCGACGCGCATCGTCACCTCGTCCTTTGCCAGTCTCCGCTTATTCCGCAGCTCCTGTTTTGAGTTACAAATGTGAGCAACCGCACCGGTATCAAATACCCAGGAGCTACTACGAGCGCTGGTAAGGTACACATCAATAACATGTATATCATATATACCTTTGACGTTGCCGGCCTTCTTATCTGCTAAGTACTTGGGGCAGTTCCGCTTCCAGTGACCGGTTCCCTTGCAATAAAAGCACTCAGTCTCAGGCTTGGGTCCATTCTTGGGCTTCTTCCCGGCAACTGATTTACCGGGCGCGGCAACTGCTTTGCCGTCCTTCTTTAAGTTCTTCTTACCCTTGCCTTTCTTGAAACTAGTGGTCTTATTCACCATCAACACTTGATGTTCCTTTTTGATTTCCACCTCCACTGATTTCAGCATCGAATATAACTCAGGAATGGACTTCTCCATCCCTTGCATATTGTAGTTCATCACAAAGCTCTTGTAGCTAGGTGGAAGCGACTGGAGGATTCTGTCAATAACCGAGTCATCCGGAAGATTAACTCCCAGCTGAGACAAGCGGTTGTGCAACCCAGACATTTTGAGTATGTGCTCGCTGACAGAACTATTTTCCTCCATCTTACAACTGAAGGACTTGTCGGAGACTTCATATCTCTCGACCCGGGCATGAGCTTGGAAAACCATTCTCAGCTCTTGGAACATCGCATATGCTCCGTGTTGCTCAAAACGCTTTTGGAGCCCCGGTTCTAAGCTGTAAAGCATGCCGCACTGAACCAGGGAGTAATCATCACTACGCGACTGCCAGGCGTTCATAACGTCTTGAGTTGCTGGGAAAATGGGTGCGTCACCTAGCGGCGCATCAAGGACATATAATTTCTTGGAAGCTATGAGGATGATCCTCAAGTTACGGACCCAGTCCGTATAGTTGCTTCCATCGTCTTTCAGCTTGGTTTTCTCTAGGAACGCGTTGAAGTTGAGGGCAACATTAGCGTGGGCCATTGGATCTACAAGATAGATTGTAAAGACAATTTTAGATTAAGTTCATGATAATTAAGTTCATCTAATCAAATTATTTAATGAACTCCCACTCAGATAGACATCCCTCTAGTCATCTAAGTGATACATGATCCATATCGACTAGGCCGTGTCCGATCATCACGTGAGACGGACTAGTCATCAATGGTGAACATCTCCATGTTGATCACATCTACTATACGACTCATGTTCGACCTTTCGGTCTCTCGTGTTCCGAGGCCATGTCTGTACATGCTAGGCTCGTCAAGTCAACCTAAGTGTTTCGCGTGTGTAAATCTGGCTTACACCCGTTGTATGCGAACGTTAGAATCTATCACACCCGATCATCACGTGGTGCTTCGAAACAACGATCCTTCGCAACGGTGCACACTTAGGGGGAACACATTTCTTGAAATTTTAGTGAGGGATCATCTTATTTATGCTACCGTCGTTCTAAGCAAATAAGATGTAAAAACATGATAAACATCACATGCAAATCATAAAGTGACATGATATGGCCAATATCATCTTGCACATTTGATCTCCATCTTTGGGGCGCGGCATGATCACCATCGTCACCGGCACGACACCATGATCTCCATCATCATGATCTCCATCATCATGTCTTCATGAAGTTGTCTCGCCAACTATTACTTCTACTACTATGGCTAACGGTTAGCAATAAAGTAAAGTAATTACATGGCATTTTTAATTGACATGCAGGTCATACAATAAATTAAGACAACTCCTATGGCTCCTGCCGGTTGTCATACCCATCGACATGCAAGTCGTGATTCCTATTACAAGAACATGATCAATCTCATACATCACATATATTTCATCACATCCTTTTGGCCATATCACATCAAATAGCATACCCTGCAAAAACAAGTTAGACGTCCTCTAATTGTTGTTGCAAGTTTTACGTGGCTGCTATGGGTTTCTAGCAAGAACGTTTCTTACCTACGCAAAAGCCACAACGGTGATATGCCAATTGCTATTTACCCTTCATAAGGACCCTCTTCATCGAATCCGATCCGACTAAAGTGGGAGAGACAGACACCCGCTAGCCACCTTATGCAACAAGTGCATGTCAGGCGGTGGAACCAGTCTCACGTAAGCATACGTGTAAAGTCAGTCCAGGCCGCTTCATCCCACAATGCCGCCGAATCAAGATAGGACTAGTAACGGCAAGCAAATTGACCAAATCATCGCCCACAACTACTTGTGTTCTACTCGTGCATAGAATCTACGCATAAACCTGGCTCTGATACCACTGTTGGGGAACGTAGTGATAATTCAAAATTTTCCTACGTGTCACCAAGATCAATCTAGGAGATGCTAGCAACGAGAGAGAGGGAGTGCATCTTCATACCCTTGAAGATCGCTAAGAGGAAGCGTTACAAAGAACGCGGTTGATGGAGTCGTACTCGCGGCGATTCAAATCGCGGAAGATCCGATCCAAGCGCCGAACGAACGGCGCCTCCGCGTTCAACACACGTACAGCCCGGGGACGTCTCCTCCTTCTTGATCCAGCAAGGGGGGAAGGAGAAGTTTAGGGAGAGCTCCGGCAGCACGACGGCGTGGTGGCGGTGGAGCTCGTGGTTCTCCGGCAGAGCTTCGCTAAGCGCTACGGAGGACGAGGAGGTGTAGGAAGGGGGAAGGGCTGCGCCAGGGGAAGGGTGTGTGGCTGCCCTCCCACCCCTCCACTATTTATAGGGGGAAGGGGAGAGGGGGTCGGCCCCCTAGATCCATCTAGAGGGGGGGGCGGCGGCCCCCCCTAGGGTTTCCAACCCTAGGCGCCTTGGGCCCTTGGGGGGCGGCGGCCCCCCTAGGGTTTCCAACCCTAGGCGCCTTGGGCCCTTGGGGGGGTGCACCAGCCCACTAAGGGGCTGGTTCCCACCCAACTACAGCCCATTAGGTCCTCCGGGGCAGGTGGACCCTCCCGGTGGACCCCCGGAACCCCTTCGGTGGTCCCGGTACAATACCGATAAACCCCGAAACCTTTCCGGTGACTGAAACTGAACTTCCCATATATAAATCTTCACCTCCGGACCATTCCGGAACTCCTCATGACGTCCGGGATCTCATCCGGGACTCCGAACAACTTTCGGTAACCACATACAATTCCCATTACAACTCTAGCGTCACCGAACCTTAAGTGTGTAGACCCTACGGGTTCGGGAACCATGCAGTCATGACCGAGACACCTCTCCGGCCAATAACCAATAGCGGGATCTGGATACCCATATTGTCTCCCACATGTTCCACGATGATCTCATCGGATGAACCACGATGTCGGGGATTCAATTAATCCCGTATACAATTCTCTTTGTCCATCGGTATGTTACTCGCCCGAGATTTGATCGTCGGTATCCCTATACCTTGTTCAATCTCGTTACCGGCAAGTCTCTTTACTCGTTCCGTAACACATGATCCCATGACTAACTCCTTAGTCACATTGAGCTCATTATGATGATGTATTACCGAGTGGGCCCAGAGATACCTCTCCGTCACACGGAGTGACAAATCCCAGTCTCGATTCATGCCAACCCAACAGACACTTTCGGAGACACCTGTAGTGCACCCTTATAGTCACCCAGTTACGTTGTGACGTTTGATACACCCAAAGCATTCCTACGGTATCCGGGAGTTGCACAATCTCATGGTCTAAGGAAATGATACTTGACATTAGAAAAGCTCTAGCAGACGAACTACACGATCTTGTGCTATGCTTAGGATTGGGTCTTGTCCATCACATCATTCTCCTAATGATGTGATCCCGTTATCAACGACATCCAATGTCCATGGCCAGGAAACCATGACCATCTATTGATCAACGAGCTAGTCATCTAGAGGCTCACTAGGGACATGGTGTGGTCTATGTATTCACACATGTATTACGGTTTCCGGCTAATACAATTATAGCATGAACAATAGACAATTATCATGAACAAGGAAATATAATAATAACCATTTTATTATTGCCTCTAGGGCATATTTCCAACACTATCGTGCAAGGTCAAGGCTAGGAAAGAAAACATGGAGGAGAAAGGATTGTGGAAGGAAGTGGAATATTGTCATTGTGGTGGGAGATAAGAGGGAGGTGAGAGGACGATAATGAGGAGATGCATTTATCTACCACTTGAGGACCATGAGATATCATCCCATGTGAATAGTCTATGACTCTCATGTCACATGAAATTTTTCTTCGTACACATATTTTATTAGTCCGTGGCAACGCACGGACATTATACTAGTAGTTGATACATGCATTCTGTACTATCTTTTGTGCCTTATTAAAGATTTATAATTCCCAATATATTACAGGTCACCTTTCCGTATATGATATCAAGAGTTGCTTCCTTCATTGGAGTTTCGTTCTAGAAAGGGAAGGTAAAAGGAAGAGGAGTAGTACCTCTCTCGATACCATGGTTCATTGTTAATCCGTGCCACAATTATGTGTTTGCTGATGCTTGAACGAAACCAATGATTTGGTACAACTTTTCTATTGTTTCTTTTATGGAATCTTAGTTTTTTGAATCATACAAATATTCCTTCACTTTTTTTATATATGCAGGTTGACAATTCTTATGTTATTGGATTTCTGCTACAAGCTGAAGTAATTCCTCTGTGTCTCCGTACTATGGAGTTGGGCATTGAACTTTCAAAACAACATGGACACAAATTAAATGAAGAGAAGAATTAAATGATTTTATTTGATTATATGTGCTTCTAACTATGATGAACAATAAAAGTTCGGTCTAAGATTAGACGTGTGTTGCACATGCAAGCTTACTAGTTTAATGATAATAGGAAGAGTCGACATATTGAGTTGGTGGTTTTTTTCAAGCCCAGCAGAGGCCCAATGCAACATTCGTTATGTAATTGTAGTCGACCTATTCGGAGTGTAGGTTACAAAAAACACTATTTATTTTTTCCTAGGGCCAGTTGAAGGAAAACCAAATAAGCGGAGAATACCCCTTGGCCCACATAGGGGACTGACTCCCTGACGATGTGGCCCAATCAAAGGATAAAAAGATGCAGAGCAAGCCCCTTCTGTATGGTTTGGAAGCCGAGCCTGGAAATTTATTTATGTGTGGACGAACAAAATTTGTAGTACCACCTCAGATAGGTACAGGAAAAATTATTATATATGTTGAACGGACCAAAAATTTGAAAAGACGTACCTTCCTTTATTAATAGGTACTAGCAAATATGCCCGTGCGTTGCAACGGGAGATTAAAGTATTACACCCTAGCCAAATAAGTATGACTCAATACCCTGACATATATTTTCTATTTTAACACGATGGCCCATCAAGTTGTCACTTATCTTTTTTTCCCAACCTCGTTAATGATGGCTGCGGTGTTCATGTGATCAAATTTTATTGATTGATGTCCACTTATCTTTTTTGTGAAATGCATGGATAGTTTTTTACTTAGCGAACATTTTTTGAATTGATGAACGTTTTCAAAATTAGGGAACAAATTTTGAAATTCGCGATTTTTTTGAGTTTTTGTGAACATTTTTAAAAATTGCATAGACATTTTCGTCGAATTCATGAATATGTTTTGAATAAATGATTATTTTCAAAATCATGAACGTTTTATATTTACTTAATATATTTTTCAAAATCGCGAACTATTTTTCAAAATCATCAACATTTTTGAATCGGCGATCATTTTATGATTTCCTGAATCTTTTTTTCAATTCCCAAACATTTTATGATTTCATGAACATTTTTTTCAAAACTTACAGAATTTCGAAAAATCCTGAGTTAGTTTTAAAAAAGAAAAAACAAATTAAATTAATAAAACATGGCACATGGGCTGGCCCATGAACCCGTGCTGGGGAGGAGGAGGTGCATGCTTTGCTTAAAACGAGAGAAAAGGGGAAATAAAATAGGAAGAACCAGGATTCGAACCTGGGTCTCCTCGATTGAGAAGAGGCGCTCTGGCCACTGCAGCTCGGACGTTCAATTAATTCCTTAGGGTCTCAGAGTCTATAAGAACCGAACAAGATTGTGACTTCTACAGGAAAAAAAATCCGAATCGTTTTCTATGCTTATGGGTGGCATAGTGGGTAATTTCGGGCAACTTCGGGGGCAATCTTATGACGTACGACCAGAAATACTATTTGCTTTATTATTATTATTATATATATATATATATATATATAGCAAAAGGGCCCGTGCGTTGCAACGGGAGAAAAAAATCATAATCTCCAATGGTGATGACCACATTATGTTCACATCTCCTCGCATTATTTTTAAAATTTGTGCACAAATGCAAGAAAATATTTATTCTTTTAAATTTATTCACAAGTTGAAGCAATGTTCACATTTTCGACAAAATATCATGGTTGTGAGAAAACTTGGCAATTCAAAAAATTATTCTGAATTTCAAAAAACTTGTTTTTGAACACATACTATAATATTCCGATCCACCCCGGCAGTTAACTCTTCAAAATTCACACGGGTATATTGTCATAAAGACTAAGAAACATTATTGTTTAACTATATACCTTCGATCATTCGTGCACATTTTTACATATTTGAGAACATTTTTAAAATCAAGAACCTTTTTTACAATTTACAAACATTTTTAAAAAATTGTAAACATTTTTTATATTGCGAACGGTTTTTAAATACTTTGTTTTGAATTGGCGAACAATTCAAGAATAGACGAACATATTTTTCAAATTTGGTGTTTTTTTAATTCACGAATAATTTTTTAAATGCATGAACATTTCTGAATCAATAAACTCTTTTGTAATTCACAAACTGTTTTTAAACTTTTAGGACATTTCTTGAAATGCATGAACATTTTTTGAATTAGAAATTTTTTTGTTCAATTGCATTAAACAATAATACACGGACTTTTTTCAAAATCATGGACCTTTTTTGTTTTCACCAACATTGGTGTCAAAATTGCGAACATTGATTTGTATATGCGAACATTTTTACAAAAATGCCGAGCATTTTTTGATTCACAAACATTTGATTTTTTCTTCAACATTTTATTTCAAAATTGTCAGTTTTTTTAAATTGCAAAAGTTTTTGAAGTTCTAAATTATTTAAAGTAGAAAAAACAACAAAAGTAGCCCTGAAAAATGAAAATAAAAAACGAAACTAAAAAAACAGGCACGAACTGTGTTTAAAATTTTAGGATTTTTTTTAAAATGCAAGAACATATTTTGAATTAACAAACATTTTGTTAAATTTCATTAATAATTTTTAAGACACAGACTTTTGTTTAAAATCATGCACTTTTTTATTTTATGAACATTTTTTCAAAATTGCGAATAATTTATTGTATATGCGAACATTTTACAAAAATCCCGAGCAGTTTTGAAATTCACAAACATTTCATGTTTTTTTGAAAATTTCATTTCAAAATTCTCAGTTTCTTAAAATTTGAAAAGTTTTTGAATTTCTAACGGAATTGAAAATAAAAATAAAAAACGAAACTAAAAAACCCGAGGCCCGTGCATGGGCCGGCCCAAACGGGTGTGCTGTGTCTGCTCCCAGCGGTAGAGCGTAATATAGGAGGTCCCTATATGGGCCGGCCCAGTCTGGAGATTTTCCTGTGTGAAACGTTTTTTATGACTTATAGGTGGCATAGTGGGTAATTTATGCGAACTTCGAGGGCAATCTCATGACGGACGACCAGAAGCATTATTTGCTTTATATATTATATTATATATATATATATATATAATCAGGGAGAGATTAAGGTAGAGAGGTAGAGATAGATTTATATATGCCACTGCGCTGCAACGGGGTAAAAAAACACATAACCTGTACCACTTGCCATTATGCCACTTTTTGTATTAATGTTAGTTATGTGATGTATGTACATGATACAAAAACTACTGCTCCTATGTTCCGAAGATATAGAAAAGGCTTCATTCAAGTATGAAGGAAACTTTTGTCAACTTGTAGAACATGTTTGCAAGAGGAGAAAAGTTTAACGGGTAAGAGTCCACTTATACATGTTTGCGTCCATATTTTCTCTATTATAATATATCTAGGGGATTTTAGTTACAACGGAAGAAATAATTGGCACGTATATCTACTCCCTCGGTCCAGATTTTTATTTTGAACTGCCCTCGGTCCAGATTTGTTGGAACATTATTTCGGGCTTCTCTTTTCGATCAACTCCAATTCCGTTCCATCATCTCAGGAATTTCGGATTTCTTCTTCCCGAGAATTTCTTTCCTCTTAAGGCCCCAACAGTCACCCATCTATTACGGGTCTCTCTTTTCCATTAATTCCGACATTGCATGTCTCACGGATTTCCTATCTCTTCTTTCCGTCAAGGCCTTTTTTCTAGGGACCGTTAATGCCTTCTTCTTCTTTTTCAGAAGTGTGTTTGCTCTCCCTTATAGATTATTTAGGCGGATTATTGATTTTAATTCGTAGACCTATTTAAATTGGTGAATTTGTGTGTATAAGAGCGAGGTGGGACTATGTATACTATATATGAACCCACTATAGCTAGACGGGCCAGGTTGGGCCAGTTTTGTTAGTTGTGTAAAAAAGGTGACATGGGACTACTATTTAACGTATGATCCTTTTCTAGAACATCCAATGGGAGCAACTAGTTGACGAGCGCTCGCTGCACGCGAAACGAAGGAACGTTTCGCGAGCGCTCGGCGCGCGACAAGTGTCACGCGCGGAGCGAACCCACGAGGATTCCTGGTTTTCCCTTTCCAGTTTCTGGTTTCGTAAATTTTTCAGCTAACCCCTTGAACTATTTTGGTTTTCCGTTTTCCCTTTCCGCGGTACGGGACGTTGCTGTTTCCCTTTTTCGTTTTTTTCCCATTATATTTCCGGGAAATGGAGATTTCTGGGGTAATTACGGGTGGGGGCTTCCAACACAATCAAATGTAAACTTTCAACTCTGTTGTGGAATCAGTTCTTACTTCTTAGTGTCAACTTTCAAGTTCAACATGCACAGCCCTGATGCAAGCAGAGGCACGTTTCATGAATCTCAGAGCCACGTTTCATAAATCTTCAGCGTGCAAACGGCGCCTCCGGCGGCGCAACCCTTGCTCGCCTTCGGCTCGGTTAGCATTCATATATGTCTTGAAGGGGGGGTCATAGGTCGAAGTGTGTGTTGGTCGTGCAGCGTGTTTTGTCGTGCAGCGTGCAAACGGCGCCTCCGGCGGCACAACCCTTGCTCGCCTTCGGCTCGGTTAGCATTCATATACATCTTGAAGGGGGGGGGGGGTCATAGGTCGAAGTGTGTGTTGGTCGTGTAGTGTGTTTTGTCGTGCAACGTGCAAACGGCGCCTCCGGCGGCGCAACCCTTGCTCGCCTTCGGCTCGGTTAGCATTCATATACATCTTGAAGGGGGGGGGTCATAGGTCGAAGTGTGTGTTGGTCGTGCAGCGTGTTTTGTCGTGCAGCGTGCAAACGGCGCCTCCGGCGGCGCAACCCTTGCTCGCCTTCGGCTCGGTTAGCATTCATATACATCTTGAAGGGGGGGGTCATAGGTCGAAGTGTGTGTTGGTCGTGCAGCGTGTTTTGTCGTGCAGCGTGCAAACGGCGCCTTCGGCGGCGCAACCCTTGCTCGCCTTCGGCTCGGTTAGCATTCATATACATCTTGAAGGGAGGGTCATAGGTCGAAGTGCGTGTTGGTCGTGCAGCGTGTTTTGTCGTGCAGCGTGCAAACGGCGCCTCCAGCGGCGCAACCCTTGCTCGCCTTCGGGTCGGTTAGCATTCATATACATCTTGAAGGGGGGGTCATAGGTCGAACAGAGTCACGATGTATGAGTCACCAGAGTCACGCGTGTCATGCTGGCAGACGCATGTCTGTGAATCGTCTAGAGGCGCGGTTTGTGAGTCACCAGAGTCACGCGCGTTATGCTGGCAGACGCATGTTTGTGAATCGTCTAGAGGCACGGTGTATGAGTCGACAGAGGCATGTGTGTGAATTTTCTAGACGCACGATTCATGTGTCTCCAGAGGCATGTGTGTGAATCTTCGAGAGGCGCGTTTTATGTGTCTCCAGAGTCACGCGTGTGATGCTGGCAGACGCATGTTTGTGAATCGTATAGAGGCACGGTTTATGAGTCGACAGAGTCACACGCGTCATGCTGACAGACGCATGTTTGTGAATCGTCTAGAGGCACGTTGTATGAGTCGACAAAGGCATGTGTGTGAATTTTCTATACGCACGGTTCATGAGTCTCCAGAGGCACGGGGATGATTCTTGCAGAGGCACGATTTATGTGTCTCCAGAGGCACGGGGTGATTCTTGCAGAGGCATGGGATCTCTCTATCTCTTGATCTTCAATACAATGATCATCGCATCTTTGCTTTGATCTATCCGATGTAATCCTATTGTGCGGTGTGTTTGTTGGGATCTGATGAATTGTGGGTTTATGTTCAGATTATTCATGAAAAGTATTTGAGTCACCTCTGAATATTAAGATTCTTATTTGCATGATCATTATAGCTTCGTAATGCTCTCCGATCTATTAATTTGCTTTGGCCAAGTAGATTGATTTATCTTAAGTGAGAGAGGTGCGTTGTGGTAGGTTCAACCTGACGAGTTTCTATATCCGAGTGACAGAAGGGGACAAGTTGTGTCTTTGTGTTGTTACTACTAAGGATAACACGATGGGGTTTATTCATATTGCTTGAGTTTACTTTGTCTACATCATGTCATCGTTCTCCATGCATTACTCTGTTTCACTTAATACTCTAGATGCATGTTGGATAGCGGTCGATGAGTGGAGTAATAGTAATAGGTGCAGGCAGGAGTCGGCCTATTTGTTTATGGACATGATGCCTAAATACACATGATCATTGCCATGAAAATTGCATAACTATCCGCTTTTCTATCAATTGCCCAACAGTAATTTGTTACCCACCGTATGTTGCCTACATGAGAGATGCCGCTAGGGAAAACTATGTCCCCCGGGTCTATTCACTTGTAAATTCATAAACGCTACTATTACCTCGCTGCCTTTATTTATCTTTTATTTTATTTTGCAATTTACAGTTATTTAAAATTATCTACACAACTCATTTGCTTGCAAATAATGAGATCAAGGGGATTGACAACCCTCTTGCCCACGTTGGGTGCAAGTTGTTTGCTCTTTTGTGTGAAGCCGATGAAGACAGCTGAGGATTGATATTCCTATTGGTTCGATAAACCTTGGTTTTATAACTGAGGAAAATACTTACCCACTTTGTGCTGCAATTACCCGTTCCTCTTCACGGAAAACCCAACGCGGATCACAAGTACCAATTGCTCATCAGGAAAATTATCATCAATAGGCAGTGGGTCATCAAGAACATTTTCCATCCTAGACAAATTATCTGCTATGGATTTTCAGCTCCCTTTCTATCAACAATGTGTAGGTCAAACTCTTGAAGTAAAAGCACCCACCTAATCGGCCTAGGCTTAGCGTATTTCTTTTCCATAAGGTATTTAATAGCAGCATGATCGGTGTGAATAGTAACTTTGGAATCAACGATATAAGGTCTAAAATTATCACATGCAACGACAAATGGTAAAAATTCCTTTTTGGTAGTAGCATAATTCTTTTGAGCATTGTCTAGGGTCTTACTAGCATAATGAATACCATTCAATTTCTTGTCTACTCTTTGCCCTAGAACGGCACCGACAACATAATCACTAGCATCACACATGATCTCAAATGGTAAGTTCCAATCAGGTGGTTGAACAATAGGTGCAGAAATCAAGGCTTTCTTAAATATTTCAAAGTCTTCTACACAATCCTCATCAAAAACAAAAGGAATATCTTTTTGAAGAAGATTAGTTAGTGTCCTGGAAATCTTCGAGAAATCTTTAATAAAACGCCTATAAAAACCAACATGACCAAGAAAACTTCTTATACCTATAATATCTTTAGGACATGGTATTTTCTCTAGTGCATCAACTTTAGCTTTGTCTACCTCAATGCCTCGTTCAAATATCTTATACCCAAGCACTATACCTTCATTCACCATAAAGTGTCACTTCTCCCAATTCAAGAAAAGATTAGTTTCTTCACATCTCTGCAAAACTCGATCAAGGTTGCTCAAGCAATCATCAAAAGAAGTACCATAAACAGAAAAATCATCCATGAAAACCTCAACAATCTTTTCACAAAAATCATAGAATATAGCAGTCATACATCTTTGAAAGGTAGCAGGTGCATTACATAAACCAAAAGGCATACGTCTATAAGCATAAGTTCCAAAAGGGCAAGTGAAAGTAGTTTTCTCTTGGTCTTCCTTTGACAGAGGTATTTGAGGGAAACTAGAATATCCATCAAGAAAACAAAAATGTGTGTGCTTAGATAGCCTTTCTAACATTTGATCGATAAAAGGCAAGGGGTAATGATCTTTTCTAGTAGCTTTGTTTAATTTCCTGAAATCAATTACCATCCTATAACCAGTTACGATTCTTTGTGGGATAAGTTTATTTTTATCATTAGGAACAACAATTATGCCTCCTTTCTTAGGAACACAATGAACATGACTTACCCATCTACTATCAACAATAGGATAAATTATACCTGCCTCCAGAAGCTTTAGTATTTCAGTTCTTACCACTTCCTTCATCTTAGGATTTAAGCGGCGTTGATGATCAACGACAGGTTTAGCATCAGGTTCCATATTAATCTTGTGCTGACATAGAGTGGGACTAATGCCCTTAAGATCATCAAGAGTATATCCAATAGCAGCCTTGTGCTTCTTCAGAGTTTTAAGTAATATCTTCTCTTCATGCTTTGAAAGGTTAGCACTAATAATAACAAGATATATCTTCTTTTCATTAAGATAGGCATATTTCAAAGTATCAGGTAATGTCTTTAACTCAAACATGGGATCTCCCTTGGGAGGAGGAGGATCCCCTAATATATCAAAAGGCAAGTTGTGTTTAAGAATTGGTGTTTGTCTAAGAAGTATATCATCTATCTCATTTCTTTCATTCATATGCATATCATTCTCATGTTCTAGCAAATATTGTTCTAGTGGATCAGTAGGAGGCACGGCAATAGAAGCAAGACCAATTATTTCATCCTTACTAGGCAATTCTTTTTCATAATGTTTTCTGTCAAACTTAGAGAAATTAAATTCATGAGACTCATCACCAAAGCTTACCTTAACTTTCTCAGTAACACAATTAATTTCAGCATTAACAGTATTCAAGAAAGGTCTACCAAATATAATGGGACAAAAACTATCTTGTTGTGAACCAAGTACTAAGAAATCCATAGGGTACTTTACTTTTTCACACAAGACCTCAACATCTCTAACAATCCCAAGTGGTGCAATGATGTCTCTGTTTGCAAGTATAATAGTGACATCAATATCTTCAATCTGAGAGGGTGCTATGTCATTCATAATTTCTTGGTATAAGGTAAAAGGTATATCACTGACACTAGCACCAATGTCACATAAGCCATGATAACAATGATCTCTAATTTTAACAAAAACAACGGGCATGCGAGTAACAGGTTTGTTTTTATCTAACTCATCCCGATTTTTTCTAATAGGTTTTGTAATTCTAGTAGCTTCATCACAGAAATAGATAACTTGACCATCAGTATTATCATCTAGGAGATCTTTAACCATAGCAATGTTAGGCTCAACATTTATTTTTTCAGAGGATTTAAGTGTTCTAATATAACTTTTATTAACCACAGTTGCAACTTTAGCAGGTTCCTTAATCCTAACGGGAAAAGGAGGTTTCTCAATGTAAGCGGTAGGCACAACTAGATCAACATGATAAACACTTTTTTCCTCTTTAACTTTAAGAGGTTCCTCTAATGATTTTTCAATAGGTGGATGATATTTGAACCACTTCTCCTTAGGGAGATCAACATGAGTAGCAAATGATTCACAGAAAGAAGCTACTATCTCGGAGTCAAGCCCATATTTATTGCTAAACTCATGGAAAGTGTCAGTTTCCATAAAAGACTTAACACAATCAAACTTAAGCTTTATAGATGACTCTTTACCTTTGTCGAATTCCCAATCTTCAGAGTTGCGTTTAATTCTTTCTAGAATATCCCATTTGAATTCAATAGTCCTCTTCATGTAGGAACCAGTAGAAGAAGAATCAAGTAATAATTGATCATCATGAGAAAGCCGAGCAAATTTTTTTGTATCATCATTTCCCTCGAGAGATCATGGTTGGGGCAAGTGTGCATCGTAGATTTAAGCCTCCCCCAAGCTTGAGTGATGCTTTCTCCTTCACGATGCCAACAATTTTATATAAAGTTTCGATCATGATGGACTAGATGCATAGGATAAATCTTCTGATGAAATTCCAGCTTCAAGCGATTCTAGTCCCATGATCCAATATCATCCAATAGCCTATACCACATTGGTGCTTTTCCCTCCAAAGATAAAGGGAAAACTTTCTTCTTAACTTTGTCTCCATATAAACCTGCAAGCTTAAACAATCCACAAATCTCATCTACATATATCAAATGATAATCAAGATGAGTTGTACCGTCATAAGGATTAGCCAGCAGTTTCTCTAACATACCCGAAGGAATCTCATAATAAATATATTCACTAGGCTTAGTAGGTTGAGTGGCAACTTTTTCCACTTCTGTTCGAGGGGAAGATGCCCCGAACAAGCCACTCAAAGGGTGGTCATCCATAGTAACAAGCAACAGTAAATTTTAGCATGTATCGAGAATGTTTCCTTACCAAGTTCCACTTACCAGGGACGCTTCACTCCCCGACAATGGCGCCGGAAAACAGTCTTGATGACCCACAAGTATAGGGTATCAATCATAGTCCTTTCGATAAGTAAGAGTGTCGAACCCAACGAGGAGCAGAAGGAAATGATAAGCAGTTTTCAGTAAGGTATTCTCTGCAGTCATGTTCATCATGTTGAGTTGATTCGCGTTCGTTACTTTGAGAATTTGATATGTGGGTGGACCGGTGCTAAGGTGTTGTTCTTACTTGAACTGACAACCTACTTATGATTACCCCCTCTCGCAAGCATCCGCGGATACGAAAGAAGAATTAAGATAAATGTAACCATAGCATGAAACGCGTGGATCCAAATCAGCCCCTTATGAAGTAACGCATAAACTGGGGTTTAAGCTTCTGTCACTCTCGCAATCCATCATCTACTTGTTACTCCACAATGCCTTCCCTTAGGCCCATAACATGGTGAAGTGTCGTGTAGTCGACGTTCACATGGCACCACAAAAAGAAGCAACAACATACACATCATCAAAATATCAAACGAATACCAACTTCACATGATTACTTATAACAAGACTTCTCCCATGTCCTCATGAACAAAAGTAACTAATCACACATCATAAGCATGTTCAAGATCAGAGGTGTAATAATGGAGATCAAGGATATGAACATAATATCTTCCACCAAGTAAACCAACAAGCATCAACTACGAGATGTAATCAACACTACTAGTAAGCCACAGGTACCAATCTGAGGTTTTGAGACAAAGATTGAATACAAGAGATGAACTAGGGTTTGAGATGAGATGGTGCTGGTGAATATGTTGATGAAGATTGGTCCTCCAACGAAGGAGGAAGCGTTGGTGATGACGATGGCTTTGATCTCCCCGTCCCGGAGGGAAGTTTCCCCGACAGAATCTCTCCGCCTGAGATCAAAAGGGTCTCTGCCAAGGTTTCCGCCTCGAGACGGCGTCGCTTCATCCCGAAAGTATCCTTATGATTTTTTCTAGGGTAAAAGACACCATATAGGAGAAAACGGGGGTCAGGAGACCTGCTGGGGCCCCACAAGGCAACAGGGAACGCCCAGGGGGGTGGGCGCACCCTGTTGGCTTGTGGCCAGCAGGTGGCCCCCCTCTGGTATATTTTTGGCCCAATAATTCTTATATATTTCATAAAAAAATCCATGGAGTTTGATACATCTCCAACGTATCTACTTTTCCTCACTCTTTTGCCCTTGTTTTGGACTCTAATTTGCATGATTTGAATGGAACCAACCCGGACTGATGCTGTTTTCAGCAGAATTGCCATGGTGTTGTTTTTGTGCAGAAATAAAAGTTCTCGGAATGGAACGAAACTTTTGGGAGATTTATTTTGGAAAATATAAAAAATACTGGAGCCAGAAACCACCGGAGAGGGGGCCTAGGGTGCGCAGCACCCACCAGGGCGCACCCTGGTGGGGGCTGGGCACCTCGGGGCCCCACTTGCCCTATCTCCGCCACTATAAATTCCTAAATTTGGAGAAAAAAATAGGAGAGAAAGAATTATCACGTTTCACGAGACGGAGCCGCCGCCACCTCCTGTTCTTCATCGGGAGGCCAGATCTGGAGCCCGTTTGGGGCTCCGGAGAGGGGAATCTTCGGTCTTCGTCATCATCAACCTTTCTCCATCGTCAATTCTATGATGCTCCCCACCGGGAGTGAGTAATTCCTTCGTAGGCTTGCTGGTCGGTGAGGAGTTGGATGAGATTCATCATGTAATCGAGTTAGTTTTGTTAGGGCTTGATCCCTAGTATCCATTATGTTCTGAGATTGATGTTGCTATGACTTTGCTATGCCTAATGCTTGTCACTAGGGCCCGAGTGCCATGATTTCAGATCTGAACCGTTTATGTTATCATCTCTAAATCTATGTTCTTGATCCGATCTTGCCTAGTCATATGCACCTATTACGTGTTATGATCCGTCAACCCCATAGTGACAATATTAGGGATACTTCGCGGTGATGACCGTAGTTTGAGGAGTTCATGTATTCACCATGTGTTAATGCTTTGTTCCGGTTCTCTATTAAAAGGAGGCCTTAATATCCCTTAGTTTCCTTATGGACCCCGCTGCCATGGGAGGGTAGGACAAAAGATGTCATGCAAGTTCTTTTCCATAAGCACGTATGACTATTTACATAATACATGCCTACATTACATTGATGAACTGGAGCTAGTTCTGTATCGCCCTAGGTTATGACTGTTACATGATGAATATCATCCAACGAGTTACCGATCTAGTGCCTACGACCTTTCCACTTATTGTTCTTGCTAAGTTACTACTGTTGTTGCTGCTATTCCAATAACTACAAAACTACTGCTACTACTGTTACCGCTACTGTTACTATTGCTGCTGCTATCAAAACTATCGTATTACTGTGCTACTGATCACTCTACTGCAGATATTTAATCTCCAGGTGTGGTTGAATTGACAACTCAACTGCTAATACTCTCAAGTATTCTTTGGCTCCCCTTGTGTCGAATCTATAAATTTGGGTTGAATACTCTACCCTCGAAAACTGTTGCAATCCCCTATACTTGTGGGTTATCAGAGTTTCTGGTCATTTGGAGTCCAGTGATTTTTCAGTCATTTTCTTGGTGTTAATGTCCAGAATTCCAATTTCTGATGATTTCCCTCCTTGTGATGTACCTTGCATATTCAAAGAGAAAAGGCATAAGAATTTTATCATAATGGGGGAATAATAGACAAGAATAACATAAATATCAATAAGAATTCATGATGCAAAATGGACGTATCTTGTTGTTGCACGCCTTTTGCATTGGATCGGAGGGCATCCAGAGCCTTTAGACTAGGCCCGGGAAGATTTTCTATCAACAAATGCCCCACATATTTTTTGGTAAAGCTCGCATGCCAAAAATACTGAATTCTTGGTCTGAGGAGGATTGCTGGGAGACGTACTAGAGAAGAAAAAATCGGCGTCCCAAGATCAATATGAAAATGCAAATAGGTTAGATCAGATCTTTACCAACTATAGTGCAACAAAAAAATAGTTGCTGAAGTCCATTGGTGCATATTCCCGTAGCTAGGATCAAACCTCCCAACCGCGAGAATTTTCTCCCTCAAACTAGGATCGAAAAATCACAAGTCATTTTTGTGCCATAGCTCAGACTAGCCACAGTGGAGAGTAACTTACACTAGTAACATACACGCTATCCTAGACTATGTTACTACCTCCATAGAGGGTAGTAACATATGTCACTAGTAGAAAACAGGCCTTCCGTTTTAACCTTTAGTCCCGGTTCAACGGCTAGGAGCGGTCGGGGTGTACGGGCCCCATTAGTCCCGGTTCATTCTAGACCTATAGTCCCGGTTTGTGATACAAACCAGGACTAAAGGGGTTGTGGCAGGCTGGTGTCAGGCTGGGGCCCCCACGAGCCCTTTTAGTCCCGGTTTGTCTCACAAACCGGGACTAAATGTAGACCTTTAGTCCCGGTTTGTATAACGAACCGGGACTAAAGATTTCCCTATATAAACCCTTCGTTCAGCCCGACTCCATTTCTCTGTTTTCTCCATTCGAATTCCCCTCTCTGTTCTTCCCCTAGCTCGAGCTCCTCCCTCCATTTTTGCCAAGATTTGTCAAGATTTGAGGCACCCCAATCCATCCAAGTGTCCACAAAGGTTAGCAACTTTGTCCTTTCATCTCTTATTGCTAGATCAGCTCGTGCAATGCTTTATAAGTATAGTGATTTGTGGGTTTTAGTTTGGGTGTAATTATGTGGTAGTTTTTTTGATTTATATGCAATTTGAGCTCAAATTAACTCCTTAGTTTGCATATGTGTAGGTGTGGTTTACTTAATGTGCCTTCCCGTCCCCGTCCTAACCACCGTCGATCGCCCGCACCGTCCCGTCACCAGCACCACCTTGGTGAGCCTCTTCTTGTGTTCTTATCATTTTTGTTAAAAAAATTGTATTTGTATGATTTAGATAGTTACTTGCATAATTTTCTTACTTGTATGATTGTTGTTATATATAGTGCCATGGTTATGATATCCGTGCCCATCAGCCCTTGTCCGGTTTACGATTCGGATGTGGTATATTCTCTTTTATAACTATTTGTTGCATTTCGTGTTAATGACAATTATGCCCATCAAGTTGACATAGATATTTTTATCTAGGAGGTAGTTGAACCGAAAATGCCAACCGACCCTATTGTCGAGAAGTTAAATTTAGTTGAAAAAGAAAATGAGGATTTGAAAGGAAAATTGAAAAGAGTTGAAGAAGAGAAGATGAAATTGGAGTTGTACGTTGCCGATGTCGTCGATGATCACAAGATCAAGATGGATGCAATGCGCTTGAAGATTAGAAAGATTAGAAAATATGCCATTAATAAAGAGGCTTGGTATCATTATGCTGTTGGATCAATTGCTACCTTAGTTGCGATTTTGATCGCATTTGTTGTTTCATTTAAATGTTTTATCTAGATAGTTGTATGTTGTTTTATGAGAAAATAAGTGTGTATGAACTTTATGTATGAACTTGTATTAATTTGGTCTTTTCGGTGTTGTGTAATGAAGATGAACCGGCAATGGATGTACGATGACCGACGCTCTCCCCAGTTCATTAATGGCGTGCAGAGTTTTTTGCGTGCGGCTGAGGCAAACAAGCGGGATGGTTTTATGTGTTGTCCATGTGGTGTGTGTAAGAATGATAGGACTTACTCTAGCTCAAATCAGATTCACGTCCACCTGTTTACGTCCGGTTTCATGTCCGGCTATAATTGTTGGACCACGCACGGAGAAAGAGGGGTTCTAATGGAAGAGAATGAAGAAGAAGAGGATGATGACAACTATCCTGGGTGTCCTGAATATGATGGTACTACAATGGGGGAAGAGAATGAAGAAGAAGAAGCTGAGGCATCAGATGAGCCCGCTGATGATCTTGGTCGGTCCATTGCTGATGCAAAGAGAAACTGCGAAAGTGAAAAGGAAAAGTTGAAGTTGCAGCGCATGTTAGAGGATCACAAAAAAGGGTTGTACCCAAATTGCGAAGATGACAACACAAAGCTCGGTACCACACTGGAATTGCTGCAATGGAAGGCAGAGAATGGTGTATCTGACAAGGCATTTGAAAAGTTGCTGAAAATAATGAAGAATAAGCTTCCAAAGGACAACGAATTGCCTAACAGTACATACGAAGCAAAGAAGGTTGTCTGCCCTCTAGGATTGGAGGTGCAGAAGATACATGCATGCCCTAATGACTGCATCCTCTACCGCGGTGAGTACGAGAATTTGAATGCATGCCCGGTATGCAATGCATTGCGATATAAGATCGGTCGCGATGACCCTGGTGATGATGTTCAGGGCGAGCGCCCCAGGAAGAGGATTCCTGCCAAGGTGATGTGGTATGCTCCTATAATACCATGGTTGAAACGTTTGTTCCAAAACAAAGAGCATACCAAGTCGTTGCGATGGCACAAAGAAGACCGTAAGAAAGATGGGAAGTTGAGAGTACCCGCTGATGGGTCGCAGTGGAGAAAAATCGAGAGAGAGTGGCCGGACTTTGCAGATGACCCAAGGAACTTATGGTTTGGTTTAAGTGCAGATGGCATTAATCCATTTGGGGAGCAGAGCAGCAAGCATAGCACATGGCCTGTGACTCTATGTATCTATAACCTTCCTCCTTGGTTATGCATGAAGCGGAAGTTCATTATGATGCCAGTGCTCATCCAAGGCCCTAAGCAACCCGGCAACGACATTGATGTGTACCTAAGGCCATTAGTTGATGAACTTTTACAGTTGTGGAATAAAAAAGGTGTACGTGTGTGGGATGAGCACAAACAGCAGGAATTTGACCTGCGAGCGTTGCTATTTGTAACCATCAATGATTGGCCTGCTCTTAGTAACCTTTCAGGACAGACAAACAAGGGATACCATGCATGCACGCACTGTTTAGATGATACCCAAAGTATATATTTGGACAAATGCAAGAAGAATGTGTACCTGGGACATCGTCGATTTCTTCCGGCCAAGCATGCCTTAAGAAAGAAAGGCAAACATTTCAAAGGTGAGGCAGATCACCGGAAGAAGCCCGTCCCCCGTACTGGTAATGACATACTTGATATGGTCAAGGATTTACAAGTAATATTTGGAAAGGGTCCTGGCGGACAATCTGTTCTGACTGACGCTGAGGGACGCGCACCCATGTGGAAGAAGAAATCTATATTTTGGGAGCTAGAATATTGGAAAGTCCTAGAGGTCCGCTCTGCAATCGACGTGATGCACGTGACGAAGAATCTTTGCGTGAACCTGCTAGGCTTCCTGGGCGTGTATGGCAAGACAAAAGATACACCGGAGGCACGAGAGGACCAGCAACGTGTGCACGAAAACGACGGCATGCATCCAAAGCAGTATCAAGGTCCTGCCAGCTACGCTCTTACCAAAGCAGAAAAGGAAATCTTCTTTGAATGCCTGCTCAGTATGAAGGTCATGTCTGGCTTCTCGTCGAATATAAAGGGAATAATAAATATGGCAGAGAAAAAATTCCAGAACCTAAAGTCTCATGACTGCCACGTGATCATGACGCAATTGCTTCCGGTTGCGTTGAGGGGGCTTCTACCAGAAAATGTTCGATTAGCCATTATGAAGCTATGTTCATTCCTCAATGCAATTTCTCAGAGGGTAATCGATCCGGAAATCCTACCAAGCTTACATAATGATTTGGTCCAATGTCTTGTCAGTTTCGAGTTGGTGTTCCCACCATCCTTCTTCAATATTTTGACGCACGTCCTAGTTCACCTAGTCGAAGAGATTGCCATTCTGGGTCCTGTATTTCTACACAATATGTTCCCCTTTGAGAGGTTCATGTGAGTCTTAAAGAAATATGTTCGTAACCGTGCAAGGCCAGAAGGAAGCATCTCCAAGGGCCATGAAACAAAGGAGGTTATTGAGTTTTGTGTTGACTTTATTCCTGACATTAAGCCGCTTGGTGTTCCTCAATCGCGGCATGAGGGGAGACTGCGTGGAAAAGGCACACTTGGACCAAAATCAATAATATGTAGGGACGGGCATTCTTGGGCGCAAGCACACTACACAGTTCTACAGAATTCTACCTTGGTCACCCCGTATATCGAGAAACACATGGATATTATACGCTCGAAGAACCCGGAGAAGTCTGACCCCTGGATTCAACGTACACACATTGAGGCTTTCGGCGGTTGGTTGCGAACACATCTCATGAATGACGACAATGTTGAAGATGACTTGTACTTGTTGGCCAAGAGACCATCTTCGACTATATTGACTTTCCAAGGGTACGAGATAAATGGGAATACATTTTACACGATCGCCCAAGATTAAAAGAGCACCAACCAAAACAGTGGTGTCCGCTTTGACGATGCGGCAAACACCAAGGAAAAGGACACATATTATGGTTACATAGAGGAGATATGGGAACTTGACTATGGAGGTGATTTGAAGGTCCCTTTGTTCCGGTGCAAATGGGCCAATCTGACCGGAGGAGGGGTAATGGTAGACCCGCAGTACGGAATGACAACAGTGGATCTCAACAATCTTGGGCACACAGACGAACCATTCATTCTAGCCAATGATGTGGCGCAAGTTTTCTATGTGAGGGACATGTCTACCAAACCGAGAAAAAGGAAAGATAAGAAAGCAGATACATCATACGATGAGCCAAAGCGCCACATAGTTCTTTCTGGGAAAAGAAACATCGTGGGAGTGGAGGACAAGACAGACATGTCAAAAGATTATGAAAAGTTTGATGAAATTCCTCCCTTCGAAGTGAAGACTGGCCCAAGCATCCTGTTAAATGATGAAGATTGTCCATGGTTACGGCGCAATAATCAAGGGACACACGCGAAGAAAAAGTTTTATACCCCAAGATCCCACTCTGGGATGTGATTGGCTGCACCGTCATCACTTTTCTTCTCTAGTGAGTAGCCGGGATGGTCCAGTTTTGTACACGAAGTGCATCCAGTTTTTGTTGTAACCCTCTCAACTTTTTAGCACATGCTATGTGGGTGAAATGATGATACCATGCCAAGTTTCAACCTTTTCAGACTTCATTTGTGGTGATTTTTAATTTCAGGGTCATTTAGCGCAAAACAATTCATTAAATGGATGAAAAATAGCAAATGAAGTTAGAAAGGGTTGAAATTTGAGGATGTGGCTTAGATTGGTTCATATTGAATGCACAAAAAGTCTGGGGTTGAAATAAGTTAAAAAAAATGAAATGCCTTTGTAACAGATGAGTTTTCGTCTGAAACCCTCATGCTTCGAAGGAGATGGTCCAGTTTGTACACGAAGTGCATCCAGTTTTTCCTGTAACCCTCTCAACTTTTTAGCACATGCTATGTGGGTGAAATTATGATACCATGCCAACTTTCAACCATTTCAGAGTTCATTTGCAGTGCTTTTCAATTCAGGGTCATTTTAGCTCAAAATAAATCATGAAATGCATGAAAAATAGCAAATGAAGTCAGAAAAGGGTTGAAAAGTGATGATGTGGCTTTGAATGGTGCATATTGAATGCCGAAAAAGTCTTGAGTTAAAATATGTTTAAAAAATTGAAATCCCTTTGTAATAGACGAGTTTTCGTCCGAAACCCTGATACTTCGAAAGAGATTGTCCAGTTTGTACACGAAGTGCATCCAGTTTTTCCTATAACCCTCTCAACTTTTTAGCACATGCTATGTGGGTGAAATTATGATACCATGCCAACTTTCAACCATTTCAGAGTTCATTTGCAGTGCTTTTCAATTCAGGGTCATTTTAGCTCAAAATAAATCATGAAATGCATGAAAAATAGCAAATGAAGTCAGAAAAGGGTTGAAAAGTGATGATGTGGCTTTGAATGGTGCATATTGAATGCAGAAAAAGTCTTGAGTTAAAATATGTTTAAAAAATTGAAATCCCTTTGTAATAGACGAGTTTTCGTCCGAAACCCTGATACTTCGAAAGAGATTGTCCAGTTTGTACACGAAGTGCATCCAGTTTTTCCTGTAACCCTCTCAACTTTTTAGCACATGCTATGTGGATGAAATTATGATACCATGCCAACTTTCAACCATTTCAGAGTTCATTTGCAGTGCTTTTCAATTCAGTGTCATTTTAGCTCAAAATAAATCATGAAATGCATGAAAAATAGCAAATGAAGTCAGAAAAGGGTTGAAAAGTGATGATGTGGCTTTGAATGGTGCATATTGAATGCAGAAAAAGTCTTAAGTTAAAATATGTTTAAAAAATTGAAATCCCTTTGTAATAGACGTGTTTTCGTCCGATCAAAGTTATTTAACTTAATATTATATAAAATTTATGATGTGCCTTTGAATGGTGCATATTGAATGCAGAAAAAGTCTTGAGTTAAAATATGTTTAAAAAATTGAAATCCCTTTGTAATAGACGTGTTTTCGTCCGATCAAAGTTATTTAACTTAATATTATATAAAATTTATGCAACTAAAATTATCAAAGTTATTTTTGTTAAAAACTTTAATAGCAAAAAGAATATTCATAAAGTATTTTCTGTTAAGAACTTTTAATATGCAAAAAAATAACATAAAAAAATAGCAAAAATGAAAATACATGCGCTTATAGAGATAATTCAACCTAAATTCAAAGTGCTAGTAAACTAGCACTTTGAATTTAGATTGAATTTTCTCTATAAGAGCATCTATTTTCACTTTAGTAACAGCGACATAGTAGGCACATGTTCGGTTTGAGAGAGGCTCGTGCTGCCTCTCTCACAACGGGGCTTATAAGCTGGTCGTCGTGCTCCTCAACTAGCGAGGTGGGACTAAACTCTCACCACAGCCGGGACGAAATATAAAAACAAAAAAACAAAAAAAAGAAGAGAAATTAGACCTTTAGTACCGGTTGTTATCACCAACCGGGACTAAAGGTCCCTTCCCGCGTGAATTTGGGCCGCCGAAAAGGCCTCTTTAGGCCCGGTTGGTATCATAAATCACCAACCAGGACTAAAGGGGCTTTAGTCCCGGTTGGAGCCATCAACCGGGACTAAAGGTCCTTCCTATATAACCCCGCCTTCTTCCTCCCCCAAATCACTCCGTCTTCACCCGCTTCGACGACGCCGCCAGGCTGCCCCGCCCGCGCCCTCGATCGACGTCGCCGTCCGGCCGCTCTGCCCACGCGCCGCCGCCGCTCTCCTCCTCCACGCGTCGCCGCCGCTCCTCCACGCGCCACCGTCGCTCCTCCACGCGCTGCCGCGGTCGCCCGAGCCCACGCCGGCGTCGCTCCTCCCCTCATCCGGCGTCCTCCTCCATCTCCGGCGCCGCTCCTCCGTCTCCGGCATCCTCCTCCAACTCTGGCGCCGCTCCTCCGTCTCCGGCATCCTCCTCGCCTCCCTCCGCCTCGATGATTCCCAGCCGGTGAGCTCTCCTCCTCTCCCTTATAATTTTTGTGTTCATTTTTTTTCATTTTTAGATGCTTAATGAATGTATTTATATATGTACTATGTATGTAGATGCTTAGTATGTAGATGCTTAGTATGTAGATGCTTAGTATGTAGATGTAGATGCTTAGAATTTGACTTTAGGATTAAGTGGTAGTTAATTTAGTTGTTTTTATTGTTTAGTTGTTTTTAATGTAGTATCGTCGGTCGTCGGTGACGCGATATCGAGGAGTCCCCGACGATCGTCGGTGAGGGAGAGTACCCCCCGACGATCGCCGGTGAGGGAGAGTCCCCGACGATATCGACGATTTTATATTAGGCAGATATATATATGATGTTTACATGTTTAAATGTTTATAGTTGCATAGCGTATCCTTTGAGTCGACGATGCCCGGCCAGCATCCTCGTCGTCGACTCGGTGGCAACAGCCTGCTTGAGAGGCACCATGTCCGGGACTGGGCTCCGCCGGGCTGGCACTGGGAGGTGCTGCCTTCCGGGGCGCGGAGCTTGGTGAGGAATGAGGGTCCCGTCGTCGACCCGGAGGTTATTTGGTGGCGGTCACGTGGACCACTGTCGGTGCAGAGGGAGCCGGCCCCCGCGGAGGTGGTACGTCGCCGTGTCAGGGAGGAGGACGAGCACGTCCGACGCTACATGGCCGCGTTGGACGCCAGGTTCTCCAATACCTGGCAGGTTCTTCAGGGATCACACCCGAGCTATGATCCTATCATAGTTCCTTATCTTTGGGTGTCCACCGCCTGCGCCGCGAGACGTCAACTAGATCTGTATTAGTGATATTATATTCGATGCTGTATTAGTGATACTATTCGATGATGTATTAGTGATATTATATGATCGTATTGTTGCATTGTCTTGTATTGATTTGCATATCTCCAGTTTTGCTTATTGAATGCATTCTAATTGTTTTATATTTGTTCTGGATTAGTTAAGCTATGGACGGTAGAGACAGAGAAAATGATCAAGAGAATGCCATGTACGACCTGATACGCTCCGGAAACGAAGAGAATGAAGTAGATGATGGCTCACAATACCTTAACCCATCCGGTGAGGGAATTGAGGAAGAACAACCAAGAGACGAAGGCAAACTAGCTGACAATGACGATGGCGAAGAAATTTTTATCCATTTAACAGAGTCCGGCGAGGTATTAATTTGCCCTCTGGTGATCATCAGATGTATTGATTGATTTGTATATATTAACGAATCTTTCTTCCTTTTAGCTCTCCGGATCGAGCAAATCTTCTACAAGGGTTAAACGTGGCCCGACAAAAAAGTTGAAACAAGGCGTAAAGTTTAACATCGATCAAATCAGAGCAGATGGCGAACCGATTGCTCCTAAAGAGAATGCGGACAAATTTATACATCAATGCGGAGTTATCATTAGGGACCAAATCTCGATCACCGTTCAAGAATGGAATCAGCCAAAAGATACCCAAGCAATTTCTTTTGTCAGCCAAAGAGCAAAAGATCTGCTTTGGGAGGAGCTCATGAAACATTTCACTCTACCAGAGACTCTCGCAGATCTCCAATGGGAGAAAGTCAAGAAGTGTGCTCTTAAGAAAATGGCCACACAATTCCAGTCTTGGAAGAAAAGATTATGGAAAAGTTACGTGGAAAATGGAAGGAAGACTCCAGAATTCAAAGGAGAATATGTGAAGTTAGCAGATGACTGGGACGAATTTGTGAAGTTCAAGGAATCACAAGTAGCTCAAGAACGGTCGAGAATAAACAAGATAAATGCCAACAAAAAAATGTGGCACCATCGTCTGGGGCCAGGCGGCTACAAGTCTGGGTTGCCTAAGTGGGATGAATCTGAGAGAAATATGAAGGCTGCAGGGGTCACTCCAGTAACAGAGACTTGGCCCGAGAGGTGCAGGACTTGGTTTTATGCACATGGGGGAAAGTTGGACCCAAAGACAGGGGAGGTTCTTGAACAGGCAAGTCTTAAAGAAGCCACAGACGAGTTAATTAAAGCAATAGCAGAAGCTCGAGCAGGTGTGTACAAGCCCGAGAGAGAGAAGGACAAGCTTTCGCGCGCCCTCAAGAATCCTGAACACCCGGGACGAACAGAGAAGGACGAGCTTTCGCGCGCCCTCAAGAATCCTGAACACCCGGGACGAACACGAGGCAAAGGCATGGTTCCGTGGCTTCTGGGGTTTGCGGATTGGAACGACAGCTATAGAAGTCGTGACAGAAAGAAGAAGCATGAAGTAGATCGGATTCAGGACTTGGAACGCAAATATAACATGCAGCAGGAGCAAATCAACAAACTTAGCCAGCAAGGCGCGTCTCGGCAGCAGTAGCAACCAGATCCAGCATTGGATGGTACCATTCCATCATCTATGCCGAAAAGCAGCGTGGGTTCCACGGGGGTCCCGGCTGATGATGCACTGCTGGCTCGCTACCCTGTGGATGATATCCTAGAGTCGACACCTTGTGAGCTACACATGAAACTCAAGAACATATCCATGAAGGTGCCGCACGGCTTTGCTTTACCGAATGCACCTGAAGCACTCCTCCACGGCAATCCGATTCCACCTGGCTATGCTCGTGTCGGGGTGGATCAAGTTATGTCGGGATATGATACACTAGAGCTTGATCACACTGGAGGTCAAGGGGAGCTGACACTAGGAGAAGCCATACGTGGTATCATTGTGTGGAAAAAGGAATGCATCGTGTTTGCAAACTCGGTGCCAAGGCCACCGACTCCTCCTCCAAGTCCGTCGCGTCAGCAGACTCCAACCCTCCCCGAGACGGAGCGCAGGGTGAGTTCGCCATATCCATCTCCGCCGCGCCAGCCGAATCCATCCCACCCCGAGACAGAGCGCATGGCGAGTCCGCGATATCAAGCTCCGCCACGTCAGCAGAGTCCATCCCACCCCGAGACGGAGCCTAGCATGAGACGTCCGCGATATTAATATCCGCCGTCTCCAAAGCGGAAGAGAACACAAAAGAAGAAACCCGAGCCTCCTGCCAAAAAGAAGTTAGCTTACGATATGACTGACGAGGAACTCGATGAATCAGTGAATCTCGCTTTGCGGGCCCATTTTGGACCGAAAGCGCCCCCACCTCCAAAGGAGAAAGTACCCGACGAGGTCGTACAACACTTTATTGATGCAGCTAAACCGGCGGAGAAAAGGCCGATATCAGACTATGAACGTTGTATTACCAAGTCCTATGAATCCCAGAAAAGACAGAAGTCGAGCGGTAGCAGTAAATGCAGGAAAACCGTTCCCCAGCTCGGAGAACAGCCCGCTCAAGGTGAGTGCCAATAACGTGGTAATAACCGACGCTGATAGAGAGAATGCTAGATTGCTCGGTATCACGGTTGAACAATTCCTAGAGATCGAGGAATTTCCACCGTTGGATCCGAAGGAAATAGCATGGCAATATGTCCCCGGGAAACCTCTGGTCAGTCCTGACGACGAGAAGCTTCTAACAACGCAAATGTACAAATTGCATGACTGGTACATGAGAGAAGTAAAGGACGGGCGAGAGAGCCTCATGGTGAAAGTCGACAAAGAGCATTACATCCATGAAAAAGATTTGTGGATTGACAATGAAGATTTTTTTTCAGTTATTCAATCAAAAAGCACTCGACAAATCAATCGTTAGTTGCTATTGTCTGTAAGTGATTTCTTTCTGTAATTTAAGTCTCTAGCTCAGCTCGTTCATTGCCTGTTATTATACTCACTATATTCTTTTGTGTGGTATTATGCAGAATGAAGATTTTTGAATTGAAAAGAGCTGGAGTCTATGGCATTGGGTTCATTGACCCAAATATCGTTAATGAAGAAGTCTTGAGAAGGAACCCTAAAGACACGGAGAAAATGCTTCTAAGGTTTTTGAAGGCCCTAAAGTACAAACCAGAAATACTTTTACCTTGGAACTTCCAGTGAGTGTTACTGTCTTGTACTACAAATTCTATTTTTGCTTATATATATATACTCGATGTTAAGTGTAGTTGATGAGTTATGCATGCCCGCTTATACAAATCGTGTGTGCAGCTACCACTGGATCCTTCTAATCATTAGAGTTGACGATGGAACTGTTGAAGTACTGGACTCGCTAAGTAAAGACCCTGAAGATTACATAAGCTTGCATTCGTTGCTCGAAAGGTAATTTCAATCATTGACGCACTATGTCGGCTTCTTTATTAGTTCATTTCCTGATATCAAGAAATTAATAACTCCTTTATTCATTTTGTTTGTCGGGCAGGGTTTGGAAACGTTTCATCAAAGAGGTCACCGGTGAATGGAAACCAGAGTTGAGATGGCGAAAGCCCAGGGTAATTAAGTAGTACTAGCTACGTCCGCGCATCTCTTTAATTCTAGTTTCAATACCATTGTCATGCTTCATTATTATCTGATTGAATTCTATTCTCGTAAAGTGCATGAGGCAGGCACAGGGGACTGAACTATGTGCATATTACGTTTGCGAGAACATTCGCTTTATGACCGAAAGCAGCAAGAGTGCAAGAGATCTTTGGGTACGTAAACACCATTCATATTTTTTTATCATGATCTAATACATATACACACAACTAACATGTTCATATTGATCTCCTTCTTTAAAGATGCACGAGATGCGGGATAAGCTCCTACCAACGGACCGCATACGAGCAATTCAAGAGGAAATTGCGGGATTTTTGCTTCCGCAGGTCATATCTCCCGACGGAGAATACCATTACCCGATCCGCAAATGATCTGCAAATTGTACGAGAAACTGTATATACCAAATTGTATATATATATATGTGTATGCATGTGGTCGTACGAGAAATTCTAAGGTAATCACAACATACATATCATCAAAATATCGAACGCATATCAAATTCACATGATTACTTGCAACATGACTTCTCCCGTGACCTCAAGAACAAAGGTAACTACTCACAAATAATATTCATGCTCAAGATCAGAGGGGTATTGAATAGCATAATGGATCTGAACATATAATCTTCCACCAAATAAACCATATAGTAATCAACTACAAGATGTAATCAACACTACTAGTCACCCACATGTACCAATCTGAGGTTCTAGTACAAAGATTGAACACAAGAGATGAACTAGGGTTTGAGAGGAGATGGTGATGTTGAAGATGTTGATGAAGATTGGCCTCCCAAAGATGAGAGGGGTGTTGGTGATGACGATGGCTTCGATTTCCCCCTCCGGGAGGGAAGTTCCCCCGGCGGAATCGCTCCGCCGGAGGGCAAAAGTGCTCCTGCCCAAGTTCCACCTCGAGACGGCGGCGTTCCGTCCCGAAAGTCCTCTCCTTATTTTTTTCTAGGTCAAAAGACCTTATATACCAGAAGATGGGCACCGGAGGTGGGCCGAGGAGGGCACAACCCACCAGGGCACGCCTGGGGGGCCTGGCGCGCCCTGGTGTGTCTTGTACCCACCAGGGTGGCCCCCTCCGGTAGTTATTTGATCCAGTATTTTTAATATATTCCAAAAATATTCTCCGTAAAGTTTCAGCTTGTTTGGAGATGTTCAGAATAGGTATCTCTAATGTGCTTTTTTAGGTCCAGAATTCCAGCTGCCGGTATTCTCCTTCTTTGTGTAAACCTTGCATATTATGAGAGAAAAGGCATTAGAATCACTCCCTAAAGCATTATTATTCAACAAAACATTATAAATAACAGTAGGAAATCATGATGCAAAATGGACGTATCAACTCCCCCAAGCTTAGACCTCGCTTGTCCTCAAGCGAAAGCCGATATTGAAAAGCATGTCCACATGGTTTGAGAGAGAGGTGTCGATAAAAACAAAATACGGACATAGTAGCATCATGCTTCTTAACATAACAACAACAAACTCTATCATAAAACTTATTCATATACTTTCATCATATAACTTCCCATGAATAAGTAACAATTCATCACAACATAGAAGTATAAAGCATAAACCTAATTGAAAACCAACAAACTAAGTTCTCAGTCAACTTTGCAAGTACAATTCATCATATTTTCAGGAAGGGTCTCGTGTCGGAGCCTTTTGGCAAGTCCACATACTCAGCTATCATTTAGTCTTCTATGATTGCCAACACCCATAGCATACCCATGAGCAAAAAGTTTCAATCGGACACATAGAAAGATAGGGGCTTATAGTTTCGCCTCCCAACATATTCACCTCAAGGGTGATGTCAACAATAATAACTCATGCTCACTCACATCCAACCGGATATATGTGCATAGATCTTTCCTCACCACATGATGCTTGCAAAAGAAAAAGTAAAAATGAACAGGGAAGAATACTTTGACTCTTGCATAAAAGTAAATACATAAAAGTAAAGGATAGGCCCTTCGCAGAGGGAAGCAGAGGTTGTCATGCGCTTTTTGGTTTGTATGCCCAATCCCTTAATGTAAAAGAACGTCACGCTATATTGCCCCCTATGATAGCAACCTTTATTATGCAGTCCGTCGCTTTTATTACTTTGCCATCATAAGTTCGTATAACGCTCAATTTTCTCTTACACTAATTGATCAAAACACTTTTAGAAGCAATTTTTATTGCCTTATTGCACCGATGACAACTTACTTGAAGGATCTTTCTCGATCCATAGGTAGGTATGGTGGACACTCAAGGAAAGAGTTTGGGTTTGGGTTTTTGGATGCACAAGTAGTATCTCTACTTAGTGCGGAATTTTTGGCTAGCAAAGATATTGAGCAAGCACCACATGTTGAAGGATCTATGACAATATAACTTCTATGTGGATATGAACAAACATAAATCATTACGTTGTCTTCCTTGTCCAACGTTAACAATTTTGGCATATAATATTTGATGGGGGATCACAATCATAAAAGATGTCCAAGATAGTGTATTTGCATGTGAATCTTCTCTTCCCTTATTAATTCTTTCACGAATTGCATCATTGACCAATGCTATGTTTGTCAATCTCCAACAAATTTTACCACTTATACTTTTCCTTATGTGATGTCATTACTTACCATAAGATTAGCATATGATTCTTTTCATTTATTTCTCTTTCCTTTTATTTTGATTGCAACAAGAAAGTAAAGAAACAAAAGCTCAAACCAAACTTTATTATATAACTCTCACTCGATTACATAGATAGATAGACCACGAAACTAACACACAAAAATAGATCATGCTAAACTTTTATTCAACTAAATCAAAAGGAAACTAAAGATCGAACTAAAATAGGTAAAGGTGAATAAAAGTGATGGTGATACGATACCGGGGCACCTCCCCCAAGCTTGGCTCGGGCCAAGGGGAGTGCCCATACCCGTGTGCTCAAGTCTCCTTTAGTGGTGGTGATGAAGAAGGTGGTGGTGTTGAAGTGTCACACTTCAGACTCAATAGGTACTCCAATTTGCGGATGACTCTCCGAAGGGTGATGATGTGTTCCTCTAGCAAAATATTTTCACGAGTAAGAAATTTATTCCGAACACGAACCGCTTTGAAAGCCCTAAAAGCTTCAATTTCAGTGGGGGTGAGATGATTGTAATAAGGTTGAAGCATATCTTCTTGTTCCTCCTCTTCTGTCAGCATGGATTGCCCTCCTTCTTGGGCTTGATCCTTCATAACTTCCTTGCCCTTGTCTTCATTATTGGCTTCTTTTGGCTCTTCTCTCTTCAGCTCCATCTTCATCAGCCAGGCATCTTCTTCTACGTTATTGGAGGAGGGAGAAGACATGATGCCTGGCTTGATAGATCTGATAGGAAAACAGCACGAAACAAGAACAAAGGATTTTTCTGCGATGCGGTGGTCAAAACAGTCGAGGGTATATATAGAGAATTTTTATTCTTGGAAAGCAAGCATATGGAAGGAAAACAGAGTCGGGAAGGTGTCCGAGGTGGGCACAACCCACCAGGGCGCGCCTGGCAAGGCTGGCGGGCCCTGGTGTATCGTGCTCACCTCGGTTGCTTTCCGGTTTATTTCTTATTCTCCTAATTTTTCTAATATTCCAAAACTGACATAAAATATTTTTGCGGATTTTTTGGAGTCCGTTTACTTACCGTATCACGTACCTCCTATTTTTCAGACTTCTGGAGTGTTCCGGAAGGTTTCTTTTATGTGTTCCTCCGGTGTCATGGTTTGAATAACATTGCTTTCAACATTAATAGGCGTACCTGATATGTAGTGCTTAATTATTTGTCCATTGACCACCTTCGTGATAGTACCTTCGGCATTATTAATCTTGATAGCTCCAGAACGATAAACCTCTTCGATAATATATGGTCCTTCCCATTTGGAGAGAAGCTTACCTGCAAAAAATCTTAGACGGGAGTTGAACAAAAGAACATAGTCTCCTATTTTGAATTCCGGATTCTTTTGTCATGCCATCTTTTTACTTTTTCTTTGAATAGTTTTGCATTTTCATAGTCTTGGGTTCTCCATTCATCTAGTGAGCTAATATCAAATAGCCTCTTCTCATCGGCAAGTTAGAAATCATAATTGAGTTCTTTAATTGCCCAAAATGCTTTAAGTTCTAACTCTAGAGGCAAATGACAAGCTTTTTCATATACCATTTTGTATGGAGACATACCCATAGGATTTTTATAAGCTGTTCTATAGGCCCAAAGTGCATCATCTAGTTTCTTAGACCAATTCTTTCGAGACCTATTAACAGTTTTTTGTAATATTAATTTTATTTTTCTATTGCTAAGTTCAACTTGACCACTAGATTGAGGATGATAGGGTGATGCAATTCTATGGTTAACATCATATTTAGCAAGCATCTTACGGAAAGCACCATGAATAAAATGTGAACCACCATCAGTCATTAAATATCTAGGGACTCCAAACCTCGGGAAGATGACTTCTTTAAGCATTTTAATGGAGGTGTTATGATCAGCACTACTAGTTGGAATAGCTTCTACCCACTTAGTGACATAATCAACAGCAACCAAAATATGAGTGTACCCGTTAGAGGAAGGAAAAGGTCCCATGTAATCAAAACCCCAAACATCAAATGGTTCAACAACAAGTGAATAATTCATAGGCATTTCCTGACGCTTACCGATATTACCAATTCTTTGACATTCATCACAAGACAAAACAAACTTACGGGCATCTTTGAAGAGAGTAGGCAAATAAAAACCAGATTGCAATACCTTGTGAGCAGTTCTATCTCCCGCATGATGTCCTCCATAAGCTTCGGAATGACATTTCCATAGGATTTGTTCCTGTTCATGCTCAGGTACACAACGTCCAATAATACCATCTACTCCTTTTTTATAGAGATGTGGGTCATCCCAAAAGTAATGTCTTAAATCATAGAAGAATTTTTTCTTTTGTTGATATGTGAAGCTAGGTGGTATATATTTAGCGACAATGTAGTTAGCATAATCAGCATACCAAGGAGTGTTTTGAGAAACATTTATTGCAGCTAACTGTTCATCAGGAAAACTATCATCAATAGGTAGTGGGTCATCAAGAATATTTTCTAACCTAGACAAGTTATCGGCTACGGGGTTCTCAGTTCCCTTCCTATCAACAATATGTAAGTCAAATTCTTGAAGCAAGAGAACCCACCTAATGAGTCTAGGTTTAGCATCTTTCTTTTCCATAAGATATTTTATAGTAGCATGATCGGTGTGAACAATAACTTTGGAGTCAACAATGTAGGATCTAAATTTATCACAAACAAACACAACTGCTAAAAAGTCTTTTTCAGTAGTAGCATAATTTCGTTGGGCACTGTCTAGAGTTTTGCTAGCATAATGGATAACATTCAATTTCTTATCAACTCTTTGTCTTAGAACAACACCATCAGCATAATCACTAGCATCACACATAATTTCAAAAGGCAAGTTCCAATCAGGTGGTTGGACGATAGGTGCAGAAGTTAAGGCTTTCTTGAGTGTTTCAAAGGCTTCCACACAATCATCATCAAAAACAAAAGGGATATCCTTTTGCAAAAGATTAGTAAGAGGCCTAGAAATTTTAGAGAAGTCTTTAATGAACCTCCTATAGAAACCAGCATGACCAAGGAAACTTCGAATACCTTTAATATCTTTAGGACATGGCATTTTCTCAATTGCATCAACTTTAGCTTTATCCACCTCAATACCTCGTTCAGATATTCTATGCCCCAAGACAATACCTTCATTAACCATAAAGTGGCACTCCTCCCAATTCAAGACAAGATTAGTTTGTTCACATCTCTGCAAAACTCGATCAAGGTTGCTTAAGCAATCATCAAAAGAAGTTCCGTAAACGGAAAAATCATCCATGAAAACCTCCACAATCTTTTCACAAAAATCAGAGAGTATAGCAGTCATACATATTTGAAAGGTAGCGGGTGCATTGCATAAACCAAAAGGCATACGTCTATAAGCATAGGTTCCAAAAGGGCAAGTAAAGGTGGTTTTCTCTTGATCAGATTGTGATACAGGTATTTGAGAGAAACCAGAATATCCGTTCAGAAAACAAAAGTGTGTGTGCTTAGATAATCTTTCTAGCATCTGATCAATGAAAGGCAGAGGGTAATGATCTTTTCTAGTAGCTTTATTTAATTTTCTAAAATCAATTACCATTCTATAGCCAGTGACAATTCTTTGTGGAATGAGTTCATTTTTATCATTAGGAACAACGGTAATACCTCCTTTCTTAGGGACACAATGAACGGGACTTACCCATCTACTATCAGCTATGGGATAGATTATACCTTCTTCAAGAAGCTTTAATATTTCGGTTCTTACCACTTCTTTCATCTTAGGATTCAATCGTCGTTGGTGATCAACAACGGGTTTAGCATCAGGTTCCATATTAATCTTGTGCTGACATAGAGTGGGACCAATGCCCTTAAGATCATCAAGAGTATATCCAATGGCAGCCCGGTGCTTCCTCAGAATTTTTAATAATCTTTCTTCTTCATGTTCTGAAAGGTTAGCACTAATAATAACAGGATATATCTTTTTCTCATCAAGATAAGCATACTTCAAAGTATCAGGCAATTGCCTTAATTCAAACACAGGATCACCTTTAGGTGGAGGAGGACCTCCAAGAGTTTCAATAGGCAAATTGTGTTTCAGGAGGGGTTGTTGTTCAAAGAAAATTTTATCTATTTCATTTCTTTCACGCAAGTGCATATCATTTTCATGGTCAAGCAAATATTGTTCTCATGGATCAGTAGGAGGCACGGCAATAGAAGGAAGACCAATTATTTCATCCTTATTAGATAATTTTCTTTCACGAGGTTGTCTACTAAACTTGGAAAAATTAAACTCATGAGACACTTCACCAAAACTGACACGACAATTTGTTTTTCACAATCTATCTTAGCATTAACGGTGCTCAAGAAAGGTCTACCAAAGATAATGGGATAAAAGTCATCTTGTGGGGAACCAAGAACTAGAAAATTAGTAAGATATTTTACTTTCCCACATACGACTTCAACATCACTAACAATCCCAAGTGGTGTGATGGTGTCTCTATTAGCAAGTTTAATAGTAACATCAATGTCTTCTATTTCAGCAGGTGCTATTTCATTCATAATTTCTTGGTACAAGGTAAAAGGAATAACACTCACACTAGCACCCAAATCACATAAACCATGATAGCAATGATCTCCTATTTTGACTGAGACAATAGGCATGCCCACTACGGGTCTATGTTTATCTTTTTCATCGGGTTTGGCAATTCTAGGAGCTTCATCACAGAAGTAGATAACATGCCCATCAATATTTTCTACCAAGAGATCTTTAACCATAGCAACACTAGGTTCTACTTTAATTTGCTCAGGGGGCTTAGGTGCTCTAATATTACTCTTGCGAACCACAGTTGATACCTTAGCATGTTCCTTTATCCTAACAGGGAAATGTGGTTTTTCAATATAAGCGGTAGGCACAACTGGATCGACATTGTAAATGATGGTTTCATCTTTAGCTATGACCGGTTCTTTAATTTCTTATTTAATAGGGGGGTGATATTTAAACCACTTCTCCTTAGGGAGATCAACATGAGTAGCAAATGATTCACAGAAAGAGGCTACTATCTCAGAGTCAAGTCCATATTTAGTGCTAAACTTGTGAAGGGCATCGGTATTCATAAAAGATTTAACACAATCCAACTTAAGCTTTATACCTAACTCATTACCTTTGTCGAGTTCCCAATCTTCAGAGTTGCGTTTAATTCTTTCTAAGAGATCCCACTTGAATTCAATAGTCTTCTTCATAAAAGAACCAGTACAAGAAGTATCGAGCATGGATTGATCATTATGAGAAAGCCGAGCATAAAAATTCTGGATAATAACTTCTCTCGGGATATCATGATTGGGGCATGAATATAACATTGACTTAAGCCTCCCCCAAGGTAGATCAATACTTTCTCCTTCACGAGGCCAAAATATATATATATAATTCCGATCACGATGAACTAGATGCATAGGATAAAACTTTTGATGGAATTCCAATTGCAATCGATTCCAGTTCCATGACCCAATATCATCACATAGCCTATACCATGTCATTGCTTTTCCCTTCAAAGATAAAGGGAAAACTTTCTTCTTAGCTTCATCTCCGGGTAAACCTGCAAGCTTAAATAATCCACAAATTTCGTTCACATATAATAGGTGCATATCAGGGTGTTCAGTTCCATCTCCTGCATAAGGTTTAGCAAGCAGTTGTTCTACCATACCCGAAGGAATTTCATAACCAATATTTTCAGTAGGTGCAATAGGTTGAGGGGCAACTAATTGTGGTTCCGGTTGAGGTGAAGATACCCCGAACAAACCCCTCAAAGGATTGTTTTCCATAGTAGCAAGTAACAATAAATTTCAGCACATAATATAAGTTTTTCCTTACCGATTTCCACTTACCAAGAGAGCTTCACTCCCCGGCAACAGTGCCAGAAAAGAGTCTTGATGACCCACAAGTATAGGGGGTCAATCGTAGTCCTTTCGATAAGTAAGAGTGTCGAACCCAACGAGGAGTAGAAGGAAATGACAAGCGGTTTTCAGCAAGGTAATTTCTGCAAGCACTAAAATTGTAGGTAACAGATAGTTTGAGAGCAAGATAATTGGTAACGAGCAAGTAACGGTAATGGTAAATAAAGTGCAGCAAGGTAGCCCAATCCTTTTGTGGCAAAGGACAGGCCAGAACAGTCTCTAGTAATAAGCAAAGTGTTCTTGAGGGTACACGGGAATTTCGTCTAGTCACTTTTATCATGTTGGTTTGATTTGTGTTCGCTACTTTGATAATTTGATATGTGGGTGGACCGGTGCTTGGGTGCTGTTCTTACTTGAACAACCTCCCACTTATGATTAACCCCCTCGCAAGAATCCGCAACTACGAGAAAAGTATTAAGATAAAATCTAACCATAGCATTGAACGTTTGGATCCAAATCAGCCCCTTACGAAGTAGCGCATAAACTAGGGTTTAAGCTTCTGTCACTCTAGCAACCCATCATCTAATAACTACTCCACAATGCATTCCCTTGGGCCCAAGGATGGTGAAGTGTCATGTAGTCGACTTTCACATGACACCACCAAGGTAATCACAACATACATATCATCAAAATATCGAACGCATATCAAATTCACATGATTACTTGCAACATGACTTCTCCCGTGACCTCAAGAACAAAGGTAACTACTCAAAAATAATATTCATGCTCAAGATCAGAGAGGTATTGAATAGCATAATGGATCTGAACATATAATCTTCCACCAAATAAACCATATAGTAATCAACTACAAGATGTAATCAACACTTCTGGTCACCCACAAGTACCAATCTGAGGTTCCGGTACAAAGATTGAACACAAGAGATGAAGTAGGATTTGAGAGGAGATGGTGCTGTTGAAGATGTTGATGAAGATTGGCCTCCCAAAGATGAGAGGGGTGTTGGTGATGACGATGGCTTCGATTTCCCCCTCCGGGAGGGAAGTTCCCCCGGCGGAATCGCTCCGCCGGAGGGCAAAAGTGCTCCTGCCCAAGTTCCGACTCGAGACGGCGGCGTTCCATCCCGAAAGTCCTCTCCTTATTTTTTCTAGGTCAAAAGACCTTATATACCAGAAGATGGGCACCGGAGGTGGGTCGAGGAGGGCACAACCCACCAGGGCGCGCCTGGGGGGCCTGGCGCGCCCTGGTGTCTTGTGCCCACCTGTTGGGGAACGTTGCATGGGAAGCAAAAAATTTCCTACGCACACACAAGATCTATCCATGGTGATGAGCATCTACGAGAGGGAGAGTGAATCTACATACCCTTGTAGATCGCTAAGCGGAAGCGTTAAGAAACGCGGTTGATGTAGTCGAACGTCTTCGCGATCCAAATCGCCGAGTGTCCCGCGATCTCATCACGATCCATCTCGCGATCCAATCTCGATCCGTCCCACGATCCCATCACGATCCGTCCCGCGATCAAATCATGAATCGTCTCGCGATCCTGATCACGGTCCTTCCGATCTAGCGCCGAACGGACGGCACCTCCGCGTTCAGCACACGTACAGCTCGATGACGATCTCCGCCTCCTTGATCCAGCAAGAGAGAGAGCGGAGAGGTAGAAGAGTTCTCCGGCGGCGCGACGGCGTGGCGGCTATGGTGGTGGAACAATTCCGGCAGGGCTTCGCCTAAGCACCGCTGAAACTAGACTAGAGGAGAAACCGATCTAGATGAAGTAGAGGGAGCACGTGGCAATTAGGGTTATTTTTCTCCTCTAAATCCTCTAGTATATATAGGAGGGAGGGAGGGGAGGAGGCAGCCTCAAACCCTCAAGGGCTGGCCGAAATTGGAGGTGGAGGAGGTGGACTCCTCCACTTCAATCCTAGTCCAAATAGGACACCTTCCATATTTGGTCTCCCTTCCCTTTTCTTTGGGGTTTTTCCTTTCCCACTTATTCCTAGCCGCATGGGCCTTGTAGGGTTGGTTTGCCCAGCCCACTAAGGGCTGGTGCAACCCCCCTCAGGCCCATGTGGCCTCCCGGCGTGGGTGGCCCCTTCCGATGGCCCTCCGGTACTCCCGGTACACTACCGGAAATACCCGAAACTTTTCCGGTGGCCAAAACGGGACTTCCTATATATCAATCATTACCTCCGGACCATTCCGGAGCTCCTCGTGATGTCCGGGATCTCATCTGGGACTCCGAACAACCTTCGCTCACCAATCATACATAACTCAATTCTACCGAAACGTCACCGAACCTTAAGTGTGCAGACCCTGCGGGTTCGAGAACTATGTAGACATGACCGAGACACCTCTACGGCCAATAACCAATAGCGGGACCTGGATGCCCATATTGGTTCCTACATATTCTACGAAGATCTATATCGGTCGAACCTCTATGTCAAGGATTCAATTAATCCCGTATGATGTTCCCTTTGTTCTTCGGTATGTTACTTGCCCGAGATTCGATCGTCGGTATCTCTATACCTAGTTCAATCTCGTTACCGGCAAGTCTCTTTACTCGTTCCGTAATACAAGATCTCGTGGCTAACACTTTAGTCACATTGCTTGCAAGGCTCATTGTGATGTTGTATTACCGAGTGGGCCCTGAGATACCTCTCCGTCACACGGAGTAACAAATCCCAGTCTTGATCCATGCCAACCCAACAGACACCCTCGGAGATACCTGTAGAGCACCTTTATAGTCACCCAGTTACGTTGCGACGTTTGATACACACAAGGTATTCCTCCGGTGTCAGTGAGTTGCATGATCTCATGGTCATAGGAACAGATACTTGACATGCAGAAAACAATAGCAATAAACTGACACGATCATATGCTACGTTTATAGTTTGGGTCTTGTCCATCACATCATTCTCCTAATGATGTGATCCCGTTATCAAATGACATCTCATGTCCATGGCTAGGAAACCTTCACCATCTTTTGATCAACGAGCTAGTTAACTAGAGGCTTACTAGGGACACAGTGTTGTCTATGTACCCACACATGTATTTGAGTTTCCAATCAATACAATTATAGCATGGATAATAAACGATTATCATGAACAAGGAAATATGATAATAACCAATTTATTATTGCCTCTAGGGCATATTTCCAACAGTCTCCCACTGGCACTAGAGTCAATAATCTAGTTCACATCACCATGTGATTTACATTGTTATGAATCTAACACCCAATGAGTTCTGGGGTTCGATCAGATCATGCTTTGCATGTGAGAGAGGTCTTTAGTCAACGGGTCTGCGACATTCAGATCCGTGTGTACTTTGCAAATCTCTATGTCATACTATAGACACTTCTACCACACTCCACTTGGAGCTATTCCAAATGGCTGCTCCACTATATGTATCCTGACTACTATTCAGAGTCGCCGGATAGGTGTCAAAGCTTGCATCGACGTAACCCTTTACGACGAACTCTTTATCACCTCCATAATCGAGAAATATTTCCTTAGTCCTCTAGTTACTAAGGATAATCTTGACCGCTGTCCAATGATCCACTCCTGGATCACTCTTGTACCCCTTGACAGAATCATGGCAAGGCACACATCAGGTGCGGTACACAGCATGGCATACTATACAGAGCCTATGGATAAGGCATAGGGGACGGCCTTCGTCCTTTCTCTTTCTTCTGCCGTGGTCGAGCTTTGAGTCTCACTCAACTCCACACCTTACAAATCAGGCAAGAACTCTTTCTTTGACTGATCCATTTTGAACTCTTTCAAAATCTTGTCAAGGTATGTACTCATTGAAAGTCTTATCAGACATCTTGATCTATCTCTATAGATCTTTGATGCCCAATATTTAAGTAGCTTCATTCTAGGTCTTCCTTTGAAAAATTCCTTTCAAACGACCCTTTATGCTTTCCAGAAATTCTACATCATTTCTGATCAACAATATGTCAACCACATATACTTATCAGAAATTCTATAGTGGTCCCACTCACTTTATTGTAAATACAAGTTTCTCATAAACTTTGTATAGACTCAAAAACTTTGATCACCTCATCAAAGCGTATATTCCAACTCCGAGATGCTTGCTCCAGTCCATAGAAGGATCGCTGGAGTTTGCATATATTTTAGCATCCTTAGGACTGACAAAACCTTCCGGTTGTATCACATACAACTTTTCCTTACGGATACCGTTAAGGAAACGGTGTTTTGACATCCATCTGCCAGATTTCATAATTGAAAAATGCAGCAACTGCTAACATGATTCCAACAGACTTTGAGCATCGCTACGGGTGAGAAAGTCTCATCGTAGTCAACTCCTTGAACTTGTGATAAACCCTTTGCCACAAGTCGAGCTTTATAGACGGCGACATTACCGTCCGCGTCCGTCTTCCTTTTAAAGATCCATTTGTTCTGAATGTCCTTTCGCCCTTCAGGTAATACTTCCAAAGCCCATACTTTGTTTTCTTACATGGATCCCATCTCGGATTTCATGGTCTTAACCATTTCTCGGAATCCGGGCCCATCATCGCTTCTCCATAGCTCGTAGGTTCGGTGTTGTCCAACAACATGACCTCTAAGACAGGGTTGCCGTACCACTCAGGAGCAGTACGCGTCCTTGTCGACCCACGATGTTCGATAGTAACTTGATCCGAAGTTTCATGATCATCATCATTAACTTCCTTTTCAACTAACGTAGGCTCCACAGAAACAACTTTCTGCGCTGCGCTACTCTCAGGTTGAAGTAAAGGTTCAACAACCTCATCAAGTACTATCTTCCTCCCACTCAATCTTTCGAAAGAAACTCTTTCTCGAGAAAAGACCCATTTTAGCAACAAACACTTTGTGCTTGGATCTAAGATAGAAGGTTTACCCAACTGTTACGTTAGGGTATTCTATGAAGATGCATTTGTTCGCTTTGGGTTCGAGCTCATTAGGTGAAAACCCTTTTTCACATAAGCGTCGCAGCCCCAAACATTAAGAAATGACAGCTTAGGTTTCCGCCAAACCAAAATTCATACGGTGTCATCTCAACGGATTTAGATGGTGCCCCTTTTAAAGTGAATGTGGTTGTCTCTAATGCATAACCCTAAAACGATAGTGGTAAATCGATAAGAGACATCATAGTTCGCACCATATCCAATAGAGCATGACTACGACGTTCGGACACACCATCACACTATGGTGTTCCAGGTGGCGTGAGTTGTGAAACAACTTCCACATTGTCTTAAGTTGTATACCAAACTCGTAACTCAGATATTCACCTCCACGATCATATCGTAGACATTTTATCTTCTTGTCACGATGATCTCAAACTTCACTCTGATTTTGTTTGAACTTTTCAAACGTTTCAGACTTGTGTTTCATTAAGTAAATATACCCATATCTACTCAAATCATCAGTGAAGGTAGGAAAATAACGATATTCACCGCACACTATAATACTCACTGGACCGCATACATCAATATGTATCATTTCCAATAAGTCAATTGCCCGCTCCATCATACCGGAAAACGGGGTTTTAGTCATCTTGCCCATGAGGCATGGTCCGCATGTCTCAACCGATTCGAAATCTAATGAGTCCAAAGATCCATCAGCATGGAGATTCTTCATGCGTTTTACACCAATATGACATTTAGCGGCAGTGCCACAAGTATGTGGTACTATCATTATTAACTTTGTATCTTTTTGGCATCAATATTATGAACATGTGTATCACTACGATCAAGATTCAATAAACCACTCTTATTGGGTGTATGACCATTGAAGGTATTATTCATGTAAACAGAATAACCATTATTTCTTTTTAAATGAATAACCGTATTGCAATAAACATGATCTAATCACGTTCATGCTTAACGCAAACACCAAATAACATTTATTTAGGTTCATCACTAATCCTGAAGGTAGAGAGAGCGTGCGATGGTGATCACATCAACCTTGGAAACACTTCCAACACTCATCGTCACCTCACCCTTAGCTAGCTTCCGTTTATTCCGTAGCTTTAATTTCGAGTTACTAACATTTAGCAACCGAACCGGTATCTAATACCCAGGTGCTACTAGGAGTACTAGTAAGGTACACATCAATAACACGTATATCAAATATACTTCTGTCAACGTTGCTAACCTTCTTATCTACCAAGTATCTAGGGTTGTTCCACTTCAGCGACCGTTCTCCTCATAATAGAAGCACTTAGTCTCGGGTTTGGGTTCAACCTTGGGTTTCTTCACTGGAGCAGCAACTGGCTTGCCATCCATGAAGTATCCCTCCTTGCCCTTGCCCTTCTCGAGACTAGTGGTTTCACTAACCATCAACACTTGATGCTTCCTTCTTGATTTCTACCTTCGCGGTGTCAAACATTGCGAACAGCTCAGGGATCATTATTTCCATCTCTGGCCTTTTATAGTTCATCACGAAGCTCTAGTAGCTTAGTGACAGTGACTTGGAGAGCTATATCAATCACTATCTTATCTAGAAGATCAACTCCCACTCGATTCAAGTGATTGTAGCACTCAAACAATTTGAGCACATGCTCAACGATTGAGCTATTCTCCATCATCTTGCAGGCAAAGAATCTTGTTGGAGGTCTCATACCTCTCAACATGGGCACGAGTCTGAGATCCCAATTTCAGCTCTTAAAACATCTCATATGTTCCGTGACGTTCAAAATGTTTTGGAGCCTCAATTCTAAGCCGTAATGCATGACGCACTGAACTATTAAGTAGTCATCGGAACGTGCCTGTCAGATGTTCACAACATCTACAGACGACGCTAGAGGGGGTGGTGCACCGAGCGGTGCATTAAGGTCATAAGCCTTCTGTGCAGCAATTTGAGGACAATCCTCAGATCACGGACCCAGTCCGCATTATTGCTACCATCATCTTTCAAATCTATTTCTCTAGGAACATATAAAAATTCAAGGGAGCTACAGCGCGATCTAGTAATCTACAACATAATTTGCAAAGACACTTTGACTATGTTCATGATAACGAGTTTAGTTAATCATATTACTTAAAACTCCCACTCAAATTGACATCCCTCAGGTCATTCGAGTGTAACATGATCCAAATCCACCAACTCAATTCCGATCATCACGTGAGTTGAGGTGGTTTCAATGGTGAACATCTTCATGTTGATCATATCTACTATATGACTCGTGTTCGACCTTTCGGTCTCTTGTGTTCCGAGGCCATGTCTGTACATGCTAGGCTCGTCAAGTTTAACCCGAGTGTTCCGCACGTGCAACATGGCTTACACCCGTTGTATGTGAACGTAGAGTCTATCACACCCGATCATCACGGCGTGTCTCGAAACGACGAACTTTCGCAACGGTGCACACTCGGGGAGAACACAATTTATCTTGAAATTTAAGTGAGGGATCACCTTATAATGCTACCGTCGTCCTAAGCAAAATAAGATGCATAAAAGGATTAACATCACATGCAAATCATAAGTGACATGATATGGCCATGAACTCGTGCTTTTGATCTCCATTTCCAAAGCACCGGCATGATCTCCATCGTCACCGGCATGACACCATGATCTCCATCATCTTGATCTCCATCAACGTGTCGCCATGAGGTTGTCGCGCCGACTGTTGCTTCCACGACTATTGCTAACGTTTAGCGATAAAGTAAAGCATTACATAGCGCTTAATGATTGACACGCAGGTCATACAATAATTAAAGACAACTCTATGGCTCCTGCCAGTTGCCGTACTCATCGACATGCAAGTCGTGTTATTCTATACAACACATGATCATCTCATACATCACATATATCTCATCATGTAATTGGCCATATCACATCACAACATACCCTGCAAAAACAAGTTAGACGTCCTCTAATTGTTGTTGCATGTTTTACGTGGCTGCTACGGGTATCTAGCAAGAACGATTCTTACCTATGCAAAAACCACAACGGTGATATAAAAGTTGCTATTTCACCTTCTACAAGGACCGCCTCTGTCGAATCCGATTCAACTAAAGTGGGAGAGACAGACACCCGCCAGCCATCTTATGCAACAAAGTTACATGTCAGTCGATGGAACCGGTCTCTCGTACGTGGACGAGTAAGGTTGGTCCGAGCCGCTTCATCCCACAATACCGCTGAATCAAGAAAAGACTAAGGAGGGAAGCAATCTGAATATCAACGCCCACAAACTCCTTTGTGTTCTACTCGAGATCTCATCTACGCATAGACCTAGCTCAGATGCCACTGTTGGGGGACGTTGCATGGGAAGCAAAAAATTTCCTACGCACACACAAGATCTATCCATGGTGATGAGCATCTACGAGAGGGAGAGTGAATCTACATACCCTTGTAGATCGCTAAGCGGAAGCGTTAAGAAACGCGGTTGATGTAGTCGAACGTCTTCGCGATCCAAATCGCCGAGTGTCCCGCGATCTCATCACGATCCATCTCGCGATCCAATCTCGATCCGTCCCACGATCCCATCACGATCCGTCCCGCGATCAAATCATGAATCGTCTCGCGATCCTGATCACGGTCCTTCCGATCTAGCGCCGAACGGACGGCACCTCCGCGTTCAGCACACGTACAGCTCGATGACGATCTCCGCCTCCTTGATCCAGCAAGAGAGAGAGCGGAGAGGTAGAAGAGTTCTCCAGCGGCGCGACGGCGCGGCGGCTATGGTGGTGGAACAATTCCGGCAGGGCTTCGCCTAAGCACCGCTGAAACTAGACTAGAGGAGAAACCGATCTAGATGAAGTAGAGGGAGCACGTGGCAATTAGGGTTATTTTTCTCCTCTAAATCCTCTAGTATATATAGGAGGGAGGGAGGGGAGGAGGCAGCCTCAAACCCTCAAGGGCTGGCCGAAATTGGAGGTGGAGGAGGTGGACTCCTCCACTTCAATCCTAGTCCAAATAGGACACCTTCCATATTTGGTCTCCCTTCCCTTTTCTTTGGGGTTTTTCCTTTCCCACTTATTCCTAGCCGCATGGGCCTTGTAGGGCTGGTTTGCCCAGCCCACTAAGGGCTGGTGCAACCCCCCTCAGGCCCATGTGGCCTCCCGGCGTGGGTGGCCCCTCCCGATGGCCCTCCGGTACTCCCGGTACACTACCGGAAATACCCGAAACTTTTCCGGTGGCCAAAACGGGACTTCCTATATATCAATCTTTACCTCCGAACCATTCCGGAGCTCCTCGTGATGTCCGGGATCTCATCCGGGACTCCGAACAACCTTCGGTCACCAATCATACATAACTCAATTCTACCGAAACGTCACCGAACCTTAAGTGTGCAGACCCTGCGGGTTCGAGAACTATGTAGACATGACCGAGACACCTCTACGGCCAATAACCAATAGCGGGACCTGGATGCCCATATTGGTTCCTACATATTCTACGAAGATCTATATCGGTCGAACCTCTATGTCAAGGATTCAATTAATCCCGTATGCTGTTCCCTTTGTTCTTCGGTATGTTACTTGCCCGAGATTCGATCGTCGGTATCTCTATACCTAGTTCAATCTCATTACCGGCAAGTCTCTTTACTCGTTCCGTAATACAAGATCTCGTGGCTAACACTTTAGTCACATTGCTTGCAAGGCTCATTGTGATGTTGTATTACCGAGTGGGCCCTGAGATACCTCTCCGTCATACGGAGTAACAAATCCCAGTCTTGATCCATGCCAACCCAACAGACACCCTCGGAGATACCTGTAGAGCACCTTTATAGTCACCCTGTTACGTTGCGACGTTTGATACACACAAGGTATTCCTCCGGTGTCAATGAGTTGCATGATCTCATGGTCATAGGAACAGATACTTGACATGCAGAAAACAATAGCAATAAACTGACATGATCATATGCTACATTTATAGTTTGGGTCTTGTCCATCACATCATTCTCCTAATGATGTGATCCCGTTATCAAATGACATCTCATGTCCATGGCTAGGAAACCTTCACCATCTTTTGATCAACGAGCTAGTTAACTAGAGGCTTACTAGGGACACAGTGTTGTCTATGTACCCACACATGTATTTGAGTTTCCAATCAATACAATTATAGCATGGATAATAAACGATTATCATGAACAAGGAAATATGATAATAACCAATTTATTATTGCCTCTAGGGCATATTTCCAACACCACCAGGGTGCCCCCCTCCGGTAGTTATTTGCTCCAGTATTTTTAATATATTCCAAAAATATTCTCCATAAAGTTTTAGCTTGTTTGGAGATGTTCAGAATAGGTATCTCTGATGTGCTTTTTCAGGTCCAGAATTCCAGCTGCCGGTATTCTCCCTCTTTGTGTAAACCTTGCATATTATGAGAGAAAAGGCATTAGAATCACTCCGTAAAGCATTATTATTCAATAAAACATTATAAATAATAGTAGGAAATCATGATGCAAAATGGACGTATCACTCATAGAGTGAGTAATTGGTTAAGTTACTCAATTTACCTCTCTCCTCATTAACTCATTGCCACATAGGCAAATTTGCTGTTGGACTCGATGTTACTCTTGAAGTTACTCCCACTGTGGCCGGTCTCAAAGCTACCGCTGCCATCCCGACTCCACCATTCATCGCCGCACCATCGTTCTACATCATCGTTGTCACCAGACGGCTTTCCCGCAGTTATTTTCATCATCATTTTATTTGTTACAACGATGAATATAAAGTGAGTCGGGAAGGGGGGAGAGGGATGCGGGCAGAGTGACGAAGAATGGAAGACAATAAATATCACACCAAGGTAGCAACACTACCCATGTCGCTTCGACAAATGATGTGTATCTAACTACATGGTGCCCTATGCATGGACAAATAGGTGGCACATATGGACCGATGCAAGCAATCACACTCACGTCACATTGATAACCCACAAGTATAGGGGATCGCAACAGTTTTCGAGGGTAGAGTATTCAATCCAAATTTATAGATTCGACACAAGGGGAGCCAAAGAATATTTGAGAGTATTAGCAGCTGATTTGTCAATTTAACCACACATGGAGATTAAATATCTGTAGCAGAGTGATTAGTAGCACAGTAGTATGATAGTTTTGATAGTAGTAGCAATAGTAACAGTAACGGTAGCAGTGATAGCAATAGTTTTGTACCAGTTGGAACAGCAGCAGTAGCAATAGTAACTTAGCAAGAACAATATGTGGAAAACTCGTAGGCGCTGGATCGGTGAACTCGTTGGATGATATTCATCATATAACAGTCATAACCTAGGCCGACACAGAACTAGCTCCAGTTCATAAATATAATGTAGGCATGTATTCCGTAAATAGTCATACGTGCTTATGGAAAAGAACTTGCACGACATCTTTTGTCCTACCCTCCCGTGGCAGCGGGGTCCATAAGGAAACTAAGGGATATTAAGGCCTCCTTTTAATAGAGAACCGGAACAAAGCATTAACACACGATGAATACACGAACTCCTCAAACTACGGTCATCACCGGAAAGTATCCCGACTATTGTCACTCCGGGGTTTACGGATCATAACACGTAATAGGTGTGTATGACTAGCAAGATCGGATCAAGAACATAGATATAATGATGATAACATAAACGGTTCAGATCTGAAATCATGGCACTCGGGCCCTAGTGACAAGCATTAAGCATGGCAAAGTCATAGCAACATCAATTCAGAACATAGTGGATACTAGGGATCAAGCCCTAACAAAACTAACTTGATTACATGATGAATCTCATCCAACTCCTCACCGACCAGCAAGCCTACGAAGGAATTACTCACTCCCGGTGGGGAGCATCATGGAATTGGCGATGGAGAAGGGTTGATGATGACGAAGACCAAAGATTCCCCTCTCCGGAGCCCCAAACGGGCTCCATATCTGGCCTCCCGATGAAGAATAGGAGGTGGCGGCGGCTCCGTATCGTAAAACGCGATGAAACTTTCTCCCTGATTTTTCTCTCCAAAAATAGGATTTTATAGCGTCGGAATTAGGGTCAGTGGGGCCCTGAGGTGGGCACAACCCACCAGGGCGCGCCCTGGTGTATCGTGCCCAGCCAGGGCTCCCCCTCCGGTGGTTCTTGGCTCCAGTATTTTTTATTTATTGTAAAATAAATCTCCAAAAAGTTTCGTCCAATTCTGAGAACTTTTATTTCTACACAAAACAACACCATGATAGTTCTGCTGAAAACAGCGTTAGTCCGGATTAGTTTTATTCAAATCATGCAAATTAGAGTCCAAAACAAGGGCAAAAGTGTGAGGAAAAGTAGATACGACGGAGACGTATCACACATCACCGACAAAACCGCCCTCCGCTGCTCTGCCACGAACTTACTAGAAGCGCCACCACACAGATGAAGCCCGCAACCACGACTACACAACCGTAGTCCTGGTGTGAAGAGGCTCCACGCTAACGTACTAAGGACCCGCATGACAACTCCCATGTTAAGGGGCCCCTCTACCTGACCCACACGCATCGACACATGCGCGACATTGTAGCTATACTATAGTTATGGCATAGCTCCACGTGTCGCATGCTGAGTGGAACTAGCGGGGGTCAAAATCAATGCAAGAAAAAAAATGATGATCGTACCAGTCACGCTTAGGGAAGTGGACATGTTTTATTTTTCTCAGTTTTTTGTGTCCATGTCGTATGTTTCATTGGGATATTGAATTGTGTTCATATTTGATTTGTATGACGTGAATTTTCTAAGAGAAAATACAATGTGCATCGTCACAACACATCCCACGTTACTCACGGATCCGCCTGACAATGGGTAGCCTGATATTCGAGGTGGGCTCATGCCTCACTTTTCGCAACACAGAGCCTGACCTGAAGAAAGTTAGTTAGACACATGCTATTTTGAAATTTTATAAAAAAATATGTGTATAATGTAGCTTTACTTGATCATGAATATATTTTATTTAGAGCATATTTTTTCTAGTTTTTTTAGGGATAAAACATATTATTTTTATATGAGAAAATAAGTATTTATTTGGGCCACTAATTGGCAGAGTCGGTCCCAGGCTTTACATTTTGAGGAGTCCCGGTTCAAAACCCGGTCCGTCCAGCCCGGTGAATACCCAGATTTACTAGGTGACACACACCTCACCAGCCAATCAGATCACACCAACCTCCATCCCACGGATCGCTCCTCCACGATCCGCGTGCTCACCCCGTCCCGGCCGTCCATCCCCCACCGATCGAACGCTCCAGACTTCATCTCCTTCCTCCAGCCCCCGCCCACCCCTCTCCCCAATCTATTTAACCCCCGCCGCCCCCTCCATCCCATTCCACCCAAACTCAAATCCCCCACCGGCGACGCATCCACCTCCAAACCCTAGCCTCCTCACAGCCCAGATGGCCCGCACGAAGCAGACGGCGCGCAAGTCCACAGGCGGCAAGGCCCCGCGCAAGCAGCTGGCGACCAAGGCCGCCCGCAAGTCGGCCCCGGCCACCGGCGGCGTGAAGAAGCCCCACCGCTTCCGCCCCGGCACCGTGGCGCTCCGGGAGATCCGCAAGTACCAGAAGAGCACGGAGCTGCTCATCCGCAAGCTCCCCTTCCAGCGCCTGGTGCGGGAGATCGCGCAGGACTTCAAGACCGACCTCCGCTTCCAGTCCTCCGCCGTCTCCGCGCTGCAGGAGGCCGCCGAGGCGTACCTCGTGGGCCTGTTCGAGGACACCAACCTCTGCGCCATCCACGCCAAGCGCGTGACCATCATGCCCAAGGACATCCAACTCGCACGCCGCATCCGCGGGGAGCGCGCCTAGGTTTTCGGCCGCCGCCGGTGACAGCACTATGCAGTAGCCGCTCGTGTCTGGTGGTCTGGTTCTTCTGTTGGTGGTGTTGATATGATGTGTCGTTTGGTCCACTGTAGCCTGACTCTGGAATGAAATTGCAATGGAAAGTTATCATCTGCTGCTAGTTTTGTCCTCTGTTTGCTGCTTGATTACTTCGTGATTTTGCAGTTTGTGATGTTTCTGCGGTGATGAGGTTGAGCAATGCATGGTGCAATGCCCATAGATTTGGTAGTATTTTGCCAGTGTCCTGTTATTTTTGTTCGGTGGCCATGTGATTCAGTGTTTTGCATGTTGCTTGTAACAGGTATCTGATGAACTCCTCAACTGGGCTCTGTGCTCTGCTCGAAGTGATTCTGAATATTGTTTGGGTAGATCGATGTTGATACGCTGATCAAGAAGAGGTGACAGAGGTTAGTTCAGTGCACATCTGCTTGCTACTTCATCCAAATTTAGGATAAGCATCATATATGACTCGGTATTTGCGAACAAAAGCTGAACAACTTGTATGTAAGCCTGCAACCTGTCTACATTGTCTAATCACTGGTGCCTGTAGTGCAATTGACATGCCAATTGTGTTGTGTTAGTATCTCACATAGCCGCATTTACAGAGTTGGGTTTCCTTGCGGTGATTTCTTGCAGGTTTTAGCATGCAACAATTCAAGCTCAGCCGGTGTGGGCGTCTGGTCTTGTGAAACATCTGAAATTGAAAATTCATCAGCGAAGAACGTCTGTGTGCGGCTGCAGAGGGTGCTATTCCATCAGCTAAATTCAGGACACCTTGCAAACAGCACTTGCTGGACAATTTGCAAGACCAATTGACAGTGTTCATCTTCGACCTGCCAGAGTGAGAAGCCAAGAACATGGATTCTTGCTGTGATGAAATTATCGTTGTGGCACTGGGCAGGGGCATATTCTACCTGTGAGAAGCCAAAGACAGAAGAGCCTCCAGTTCCAGGCAGGAAGAAAGGGAGATGAAAGGGGTTCTTCTGACATGGCGCAGGAAGAGCCAAAAACAGCTGTGTTGAAACCATCGCTGGGCGAAATGCGGCACCGAGCAGAAGCATACTTCCTCAGATATCACCAAGGCGAAGGCCTCTTCTCTGATTCATATGACCTTTGTCTTGTATGCTGTGCAATAAGTGCTTCTTTGCACTAGCAGTTCTTGTCTGCAACAGTTCTATAGAGTAATAGATATATATGGTGGACAACCAGCTCTCTTTCAATGCAAATAGATTCAATCTAGTAATTTCTTTTAGATTAAGTCACAATCAAGCTAGTAATGGAACTTCTAACCGGATCTTCATGGTTGACTCGCAAATTTTCTCCCACAGGATGATACTCTTAATGGGAATTTCGAACTGCATAATCAAGCTACTGTCAAAGCTCTAGGCACCACATAACAGACTCACTACTTGTCATTCTATACATTAAGGGTCACATTACAGTTATTGGAGCAAGGTAAGAACAACAACAATAATACAACTCAAAACAGAGCATTCAGCTCTACACAGAGCAGTCAATTCCATGTAAACAGGTGTAGTTCCTGTCTGATCTTCACATCCCTATATCGTCAAACATTTTATTGACGGGAGTATATGGCCAAAGTCTACTTCCTTAAATTTTGATTAACTCTGTTGAATAGTCCGGCCCGCGCACATTGCAATCAGCAGCGTAGTTCAAGAGTTCGCATGGCAACATTGACCTGCACAACAGAGCTTTTGCAAACCGGTTATCGCCAAGTGGACTTGCCTGATACAGATCCTCCAACCTAGCCAGCTCCGTCTGAAAGATAAATGGACTCTTACAAATGGTCACCTTACACACGTCTGCGTAGATTGGTAGCAAATGCTCTGCCAAATCCATAATGTACCCAATTCCATCACCCAACAGAAATAACCCCCCTATATTGCTCCTCGGCACCTTGCTCCAGAACCGGGGATTCGGATGAGCTTTCAGGACCCCGCCGATGATTTTCGCTCCGAAGAAGGACCCATTTAGCTTCCTCGCAATCACCTTGCCTGCTGCTAGCATCCTTGGGTCCTCCTCGACATCTCTGCCGGCAAACGCGTGCGCCTTGAAGAAGAACCAGTACTCCTGGTGCGGCATGACCTTCAGACTGATCGGCTGCACAGTTCCCATGCTCGCGGCGACGACCCTGCTGTTTGTGGTGATTATGATCCTGCTTCCATGTTTGCCATGTCCTAAGATTGGTAGTAACTCATCTAGCATTTGTTTCTTGCCCTCATCGACATCTTCAAATATCATCAAGAACCTCTTGGTGAGGTATTTCTCCTTGAGTATATGCAGTGAGTCGATGAATCTTTTAGCATCTCTCACTGCATGTTTGGATCCTACGACGAACGCTGCCTGCCCATGTGCCATTGCTCTGGTGTACGAGAAATTGGAATACAAAATTATTGGAAAGTGGCTGCGCACTCTCTCATCATCGCATACATGCTGCGCAAGGGTGGTCTTCCCGGTTCCCATGTCGCCGACAATGGGAAGCACACCCACTTTTCCTCCAGTTGATGGACCACCATCGTGCAGTAGGAAGTTGATGATCTTCTCTTTTTCGACATGTCGGCCGAACATCTGCCCCTCGATGAAGATATTAGTAGCCAAAGGACGATGGATTGGCTGACAGTTCTGTAGAAGCATCATGAACTCCATGAGATCACCGGATATTGTTTCCAAGATCTCCACCACTCTCTCTATCTCTTCAGGACCACCAACATCATGGTGAAACAGTCGGCTCTTCACGGCACACGCAGCTACACGCACACGCTTTGCAGGATTAAACAAGGAGAAAGAGAAAGGCTGTGCAGCTACCTCGTCAGCATGCTCATCTTCAAGCTCCTCCTCTTTGCATCGGACCGTGTCGAGCAAGTAGCGGCCCTGGTACACACCGTCGTTGAGCTCCGAAAGCCACTCGAGGGTGCCGTAGTTTGTGATCTGCCTCCCTTTGGCCTCCTCTACTGCGCTATAAACTTTGACAAGCATATGGCAAATCTTGCGTAGTTTGGCTTCGGTGCACTGTTGGCCTTTGAACTGGCCGGCAAGAAGAGATATCACCCTGCCGACCATGTCTCCGACAACCGCCGAGAAGATGACCTCCGCCATGATAAATTCCTCTAGCAACTTTGTGATGTTCGCAAGTTACCTGGTACCCCAGCCTTTGTATCAATTCCAAGTTTCTGAATGAAACCATAAGTCAAAGTGAGCACCAATGGTTTAGGTGGTGGAGACATATAAATATTAGCATGAGAGCGACATGGAAGACTTCAACGCTTTGACTCCATATTCAACTGCAAGTCTACAACACGTGTTTTCCTTCTATGAAAGAAACTGTCGTTCTAGATTGCACTACAAGTTATTGTGGTTATATTTTAAGTGTCGCACTGACACGGTAGAGCAAAAAGCAACAGACTAATTTTCTGTTAGTCATTACTTATTGGTTGTACAGTACTAAATATGAACATATATTCTGAGTTTGTCTGATGACTAATTCTGTGAATGCCTAGCCCTTGTCTTAGACCACCAACATCCCTACAAGCCAAGGACGTACTGTAGTGCAGTTGCCATAGCCTAATCACTGGTGCTTGCAGTGCAGTTGACCGGACTACAGTACTGTAGTACTGTAGTGCAGTTGCCATAGCCTAATCACTGGTGCTTGCAGTGCAGTTTGAAGACAGATTGAGCAATGCACCTTAGGTGCTTGGCATCGTATTGATCAGCTTATATAGTTTTACATGTACAATCGTGCACACCGTAGTGGCAGAGACTCGTGCGAGCAGTTGAGCACTCAGTGGTGGCAGTCGTGGGAACGTGAGAGAGGACGTGGGTGACCAGGTCAGGAGGCATGCGTCAACACCCCGCCGCAGCTGCTGTGTCTGGAGGCCGGACGCACAAGCTGGACCTGAACTCCTGGAATGCTGCTGTGGGCAGGCCCTTTGTCATCACGTCAGCGAATTGCTGTGTAGTAGGTACATGTAGCACGCGAAGCTGTCCGAGCGCAACCTTCTCACGAACGAAGTGGATGTCGAGCTCGATGTGTTTGGTGCGGCGGTGATGCACCGGGTTAGCCGCCATGTAGACGGCCGAGATGTTGTCGCAGTAGACCACCGTTGCCTTGGGGACGATCACGTGGAGCTCGCCGAGAAGCTGGCGGAGCCAGCAGCACTCCGCAACCACGTTGGCGACGGCGCGGTACTCGGCCTCAGCACTGGACCGGGAGACGGTGGGCTGGCGCTTGGACGACCAGGACACCAGCGAGTCGCCGAGGAAGACCGCGTAGCCGGACGTCGAGCGGCGCGTGTCCGGGCAGCCGGCCCAGTCAGCGTCGGAGTAGCCAACAAGGTCCAAGGCCGTCGAGCGATGGATGTGGAGGCCGTGGTCGTCGGTGCCACGGATGTAGCGCAGGACGCGTTTCACCATGGCGAGATGGTGCACGCGCGGGTCGTGCATGTGCAGGCACACCTGCTGTACTGCATAGCTGAGGTCGGGGCGCGTCATCGTCAGGTACTGGAGGCCGCCGACGAGGCTGCGGTACTCCGAAGCATCATCCACGGGAGCGCCGGCGTCAGCGGAAAGCTTGGAATGCGTGTCGACTGGCGTGGACACGGGACGGCAGTCCACCATGTTGGCACGGTCGAGGAGGTCCCGAGCGTACTTCTGCTGTGACAGGAAGAATCCGGAGGCAGTACGCGTGACGCTGATGCCGAGGAAGAAGTGGAGCGCCCCAAGATCCTTCATGGAGAACTCACTCAGCAGCTGGGCGATCAAGTGGCGGAGCAGTGTCGTGGAAGAGGCTGTCAGAACGACGTCGTCAACATAGAGTAGCAGGTAGGCGGTGTCGTTGCCCCGCCGCAGTATGAACAGCGAGGTGTCGGATTTGCTGGAGACGAACCCGATGCGCCGAAGAAACTCCGTGAACCGCTCGTACCAGGCACGCGGCGCCTGCTTGAGGCCGTACAAGGATTTGTCGAGCAGGCAGACGTGCTCGGGGCGGCTGTCGTCGACGAAGCCCACGGGCTGCTGGCAGTAGACACGCTCGCGCAGGTGCCCTTGCAAGAAGGCATTGTTGACGTCCATCTGATGTACGGGCCAGTCGCGGGAGGCGGCGATGGCGAGGACGGCGCGCACCGTGGCGGACTTCACCACCGGGCTGAAGGTCTCCGAGAAGTCGACGCCGGGGCGTTGCGAGAAGCCACGCACGACCCAACGCGCTTTGTAGCGCTCCAGAGTGCCGTCGGCGCGGAGCTTGTGCCGAAACAACCATTTGCCGCTGACGATGTTCGCGCCGGGCGGCCGCGGAACCAGCTCCCACGTTCGGTTGCTCATCAGTGCCCTGTACTCCTCCTGCATAGCTGTTAGCCACGACGAATCACGCAGTGCAGCCCGCACGGATTTTGGGATGGGTGAGATGGGTGATGATGTGTCAGTGGCGAGGTGAGCGTATTTCGGGTTTGGCTTGAAGGTACCACGCTGCGCGCGCGTAACCATGGTGTGTGTGGGCACAGGTGCAGGATGGCGTGGTGCAGGAGGAAGGGGAGAGGGAGCACGTGCTGGGGAGGGTGACCGAGCCGAGGGAGGTGCGGGAGTAGGCGCGCTTGGCGCACGTGCGCTGTCGCGGCAGGGAACGGACGCTGCCGCGACAGGCTGCTGGTGGCATGTGGGGGGCGCACGTGTTGTCACGGCCGTAGGCTGAAACAGGGGCTGGGGCTGGAAGTCCTCGGCGACCGGAACAGGCTGAGGTGTGGGGTCGATGGAGGCGAAGGGGAATTGTTCCTCGTCGAAGTAAACATGGCGGGAGACGAGTACGCGGCCGGTGTCGCGGTTGAGGCACCGGTAGCCCTTGTGCTCCGGCGAGTAGCCAAGGAACACGCAGGCGACAGAGCGCGGCGCAAGCTTGTGGGCGGTGGTGGCGCTGGTGTTGGGGTAGCAGAGGCATCCGAAGACGCGGATGCCACTGTAATCGGGAGGGGTGCAGTACAAGAGCTCAAAAGGAGTGAGGTACTGGCGAACGCGGCACGGGTGACGGTTGTGAAGGAAAGTGGCCGTGGCGAGAGCTTCGGCCCAGAACGTGGGCGGCATGGACGCTTGGGTGAGCAGGGCACGAACGGTCTCGTTGAGGGTGCGGAGCATGCGCTCGGCGCACCCGTTTTGCGCAGATGTGTACGGGCAAGACATGCGAAACGCGATGCCGTGGGTATCGAAGAAGGCGCGGGTGGCATGGCTGTCGAACTCTCGTCCGTTGTCAGCTTGGAGAGTAAGGATTGGCAGGTTGAAGTGTGTCTGAACTAGCGCACGAAAACGTTGGATAGCAGCAAAGGCATCTGATTTGTAGCGCAAGGGAAAAGTCCAGGAGAAGTGGCTGTAGTCATCGAGAAGCAACAAGTAATAACGAAAACCTGATGCACTTAATATAGGCGATGTCCAGACATCGCAATGTACAAGTTCGAATGGAAAATAGGAAACATGCTGAGAATCTGGAAAGGGAAATCTAACATTTTTTCCTAATTGACATGCATGACAAGTATGAGCTGGTGCATTGTGAGCGCCAGGGGCGATGGATCGAAGCGCCCGAGCAAGCGTGGTGCGTCCTGGGTGGCCGAGGCGCCGGTGCCAGACATCAGCAGAGATGGAGGCGAGGGCGTGGAGGCTGCAGTGGAGCGGGGGCACGCTGACGGGGTACAGGTCGCCGGTGGAGTTACATCGGAGGATCACCCTCCGGGTTCGCCGGTCCTTGACAGAAAAGCCGAAATCGTCAAACTCGACATTAACAGGGTTATCTCGACAGAGAGCTTTAACAGAGATGAGGTTTTTGATTAGTGAGGGAGAGACAAGAACGTTGCGTAAGTGGATGGGGGTGGTGGATGTTGGTATAGCGAGGCGGCCGGAGTGCAGGGCTGGCAGCGTGTTGCCGTTACCAACAACTATACGAGAAGAAGAGGGACCGAGATCGGAGAGCATACCTGACGAGGACGACATGTGCGACGTGGCGCCGGTGTCGAGGTACCACTCGCTGGATGGCAGCGGCGGCACCTACTGCTGTTGGAGCGACAGGTTGTTGAGGGCCTGAACCAACGCAGATTGGTCCCAGGCCGCACCTTGGTAGGTGGGTGCAGCCGGGGGCGGCGGCGGCGCGTAGTGGGCGGCGTGCCCGGCGAACGGCGATGGAGAGCCGGGGCGCGGGCCGAGGACGCCAGCTCCAGGAGCGTGAGCACGCCACGGCATGGGCCAGGCGTGAACCATGCCCGTCCACGGGTTCGTGGCGGGTGCAGGAAGCTGGACGAGGCGTCCTGTTGTCTGGCCGCCAGTGGACGACGAGCCGCTGGAGGAGCCGCCGGGCTGCTGGACCGCCTTGCCCTTGCCCTTGTTCCGGTTCCGGTTGCCGTTGCCGTTGCGAGTGTAGTTGCCGTTGTTGTTGGTGGGGGGCGCCGGTGCCGGTGCAGCAGGAGCGGGCGCATGGCCAGCATGCAGAGCCGTGTCAGTTGGCGCGGGCGACGCCATGTTCAGGCGCGATTCCTCCAGGATCAGGAACGCGCGGCAGCGCAGAAACGATGGAAAGGGGACCTGCATCGTGAGGATCGGGATGGCGTAGAAGTACCGTGGGTTGAGGTCACAGAACATGTTCATCACCTACGCCTTGTCGTCGACGGGGAAGCCGAGGTCAGCCAGTTGATCGGCGTACTCCTTGAACCGCGCAAAGTAGCGCAGCATGGTCATGTCGCCCTGCTCCAGGCGACGAAAGTCGGTGCCGATGAACACCGCCTGGGTCTCCGCGTTGTCGAGGAAGAGCGTCGCGATGGCGCTCCAGATGTGCGCCGCAGTGGGGTGGCGCTGGTGGACGAGGGAGAGGATCTCCGGCGACACGCGGTTCAGCAGCCATGAGGCGATGAACGCGTCGTCCTGCACCCACTGCGCGTCGGTGGGACGCGGCGCGCCGAGGATGTGCTCCAGAACGCCGAACTTGGCAAAGGCCAGCTCGAACATGGTGCGCCACGGCGAGTAGTTCGACAGGTTGAGGCTGAGCACGACCGGCACGTGCTGGTTGATGTAGACGGCGCTGAGTGGCGATGGAGCAGGGGCGGGAGCAGCCGGGGCAGCCGCGAAGGGGAAGACCGGCGCAGGGGGAATGAAGAGCGCGGTCGAGGCCGGCGCCGGTGGCGCAACCGGCAAGGCGGGCGCCGGTGCCGCAGGAGGTGCAGATGCGGCAGGCACAGGGGCAGCAAGGGCGGCGCTGACGTCTGGTGCAGCGCCCGCGGCAGGCGCGCCGGCCTGGTCAAAGGCTCCGGCGAGATCACAGACATAGCCTGGGGGAGGAGTGGCCATCGTGCTCACCAGAGTGGGGCAGCGGAAGAATTGGAGAGGCTCAGGAAAGGTGAGCGTCTGATACCATGAAGACATATTGAGCAATGCACCTTAGGTGCTTGGCATCGTATTGATCAGCTTATATAGTTTTACATGTACAATCGTGCACACCGTAGTGGCAGAGACTCGTGCGAGCAGTTGAGCACTCAGTGGTGGCAGTCGTGGGAACGTGAGAGAGGACGTGGGTGACCAGGTCAGGAGGCATGCGTCAACACAGTTGACCGGACAATTCTGTGGTCATCTTCCATAGCCACATTTGCAGAATTGGGTTTCCTTGCAATGTTTCTTACATGTTTAACACGTGGAGTACAATTCTGGCTCAGGTGGTGTGGCATCTTGTCTTGCGAAGCATCTGAAATTGAAAATCCATCAGTGAGGACCATCTCTGTGCTGCTGCAGCAAGTGTTCTTATGGTAGAAGCTAGGGCTCTACCGGGTCTAGGGCGTAGTTTGTAGGGGAAGGCGGGAGGTTGGCGAGGGCGAGGTCACGGCTGCCGGCGCGTGGGTGCCGTCGTGCGCGGAGGAGAGGCGGCGCGATGGAAGAGAGACGGCTAGGGTTAGGGATTCCGGCTCCTCAGGGAGCCGGGCAATAGAGTTATGTCTTATTGCTTGATTTCTAAAAGAGGTCTTTACAACTGTTTATATAATCTCGATGCTAGGGAAAATAAAATAACTTGGGCTAAGCCCTTAACTAAACTTGCCCATTGGGCCTCCTCCTGTGATATGAGACGCCGGTCATAACATCTCTCCCCGCCTGCGCAAACAGCTCGTCCTCGAGCTGGAAGTCCGGATAGTGTTGGCGGAATTCGTCACGCTGCTCCCAAGTGGCCTCCTCCTCCGGAAGGCTTGCCCACTGGATCAACAAGTACCACACCCCACGACGTAGCTGGGCCTGCAACACCTTTGCCGGACCGGGAAGGAGACGCCCGTCGGAGGTCGGAGGAAGCGCCGGCGTTGCTGCCGGTGGCTCCCCACGGAAAGGCTTCAGGAGCCCCACATGGAAGACGTCGTGGATGCGAGCACCGGCCGGAAATTGAAGGCGATAGGCCACCTTTCCGATGCGCTTCAGCACGGAAAATGGCCCGGCGTAGCGCGGCCCCAGCTTGCGCTTCGCGCGCGGATCAAGGGACTGTGTAGAGCGGTGAAGAAGGCGCAGCCACACCCAGTCGCCCACCGCGAACTCCGCCTTGCGGTGGTGGCCGTCGTAGTAGTGCTTGGCCAGCTGCTGGGCCTGAATGAGGCGTTGGCGCACCTCTGCAAGCATCTCGTCCCGGCTGCGAAGAAGGTCGCCGGCCGCCTCCGTCCTAGCCGTCTCCGGATCAACCGGCAGGATGGGCGGGGGCGGGTGGCCATAGACCACCTCGAACAGCGTGGCGCGCAGGGCGGAGTGATAAGAGGTGTTGTAGCAGTACTCCGCCCACGCGAGCCAGTCCACCCAAGCACGAGGACGATCACCTGTAACACAACGCAAATACATGGCAATCACCTTGTTGACCACCTCGGACTGGCCGTCCGTCTGAGGATGGAAGGCCGTGCTCAGGCGGAGCTTCACGCCCGCCATCCGGAAGAGATCGCGCCAGACATGCCCCGTGAACACCGGGTCCCGGTCGCTGACGATCGAAGAGGGAAACCCGTGTAGGCAGACGATGCCGTCGAAGAAAGCACGGGCCACGGAGGCGGCGGTGTAGGGATGGCCGAGCGCGATGAAGTGTGCGTACTTGGAGAAGCGGTCGACCACCGTGAGGATGACGGACTTGCCGCCCACCTTGGGAAGGCCCTCGATGAAGTCCATGGAGATATCGGCCCAAACCTGAGAGGGCACCTCCAAGGGCTGAAGCAGCCCAGCCGGTCGCAGTGTCTCCGTCTTGTTACGCTGGCACGTAACACAAGACCGCACCCAGTCCCGCACCAGGGCCCGGTCGCCGGGTATGTAGAAGTCGGCGCGGAGACGGTGGAGGGTCTTCTGCACACCCTCGTGGCCTGCCGAGTGGGCCAGCTACAGCACCTAGTGACGGAGGTCACCGTGATCCGGCACGAAGAGGCGTCGCCCATGCAGGAGCAGACCATCCGCCAAACGCCACGGCTCCTCCAGGTCGCCGGCATTGAGGCGCTGCCGAAGGAGCTGCGCGTCCGTCGCGTCTGCGGTGGCCCGGCGGATGTCGTCGAAGAGGGCGAATGAGGGCCCTGAGCGGATGCAGAGAGCCGCCCCGTCGGAGTCGCCGGCGTCAGTGTCGTGGTCAGCGTCGTGGCGGGACAAGGCGTCGGCCACGGTGTTAAGGCGGCCCGGACGATACTCGACGGTGAAGTCGAAGCCAAAGAGCTTGCTGATCCACTGATGCTGCGGCACGGTAGACAGCCTCTGGCCCAATAAGAACTTGAGGCTGTAGTGATCCGTGCGAATCCGGAAGGACCGCCCCAAAGATATGGCTGCCAGTGGCGCACGGCCTGCACCAAGCCAATGAGCTCTCTCTCGTAGGCCGCGAGCTTATGATGGCGCGCGGCGAAAGGCCTGCTGAAGAACGCGAGCGGCCCATCGCCCTGATGAAGGACGGCACCGAACACCACACCGGAGGCGTCGCAGTCCACCATGAACGGCCGGTCGAAGTCGGGCATCTGGAGGACGGGACCCGTCGTGAGGGCCCGTTTGAGGGCCTCGAACGCCTCCGTTGCCTCCGCATCCCAGGCGAAAGCGTCGCGTCACAACAGGCGCATGAGTGGAGACGCGATGAGGCCGAACTCCCGGATAAATTTCCGGTAGTATCCCGCGAGGCCCAGGAAGCCGCGGAGAGCTCGCGGTGTGTGTGGCGTCGGCCAGGCCGCGACGGCCGCCACCTTGTCGGCGTCCATAGCAACACCCTCGGCCAAGATGACATGGCTGAGGTAGGCGATGGAAGGCGTGCCGAACGAGCACTTCGAGCGCTTAAGATGAAGATGGTGCGCTCGAAGCTCGTTGAAGACGATGGCGACGTGCTGAAGGTGCTCCGCCCACAAAGTGCTGTAGATAAGAATGTCATCAAAGAAAACGAGCACAAACCGACGTAAGTAGGGGCGGAGGACGTCGTTCATCAAGGCCTGGAAAGTCGCCGGGGCGTTGGAGAGGCCAAAAGGCATCACCAAGAACTCGAAGTGGCCGTGATGAGTCCGAAACGCCGTCTTCGCGACATCGTCCGGGTGCATCCGCACCTGGTGGTAGCCCGAACGAAGGTCGAGCTTGGTGAAGAAGCGCGCCCCATGCAGCTCGTCCAGGAGCTCGTCGACGACCGGAATAGGAATTTTATCCTTGAGCGTCTGGGCGTTAGGGCGCGGTAGTCGATGCAGAAGCGTCACGAGCCGCCCGACTTGCGGACGAGGAGGACCGGCGCCGAAAACGGTGAAGTGGAGATCCGGATGATGCCCAGGGCGAGCATGAGCGCGCACTGCCGCTCCAGCTCGTCCTTCTGCAGCTGGGTATAACGGTAGGGGCGCATCGCAACCGGCGCCGTGCCCGGCAGGAGATGAATGCGGTGATCATACACCCGGGCTGGCGGTAGACCCTGAGGCTCGGCGAAGAGGTCGCTGTGCTGCTGCAAGAGATGATCCAACAGAGGGTGCTCGGGCTCGGCAGCAGTCGCGGCCAGCTGCAGCGGCGGCATCGTTGGTGAGGCGTCACCCGCGCCCTCCCACCGGATGCGGCGACCCAGGCGCCAGAAGGTCATCGTCATGGCGTCGAAGTCCCAGAGGATGGGACCCAGGGTCCGTAAGAAGTCGACGCCGAGGATGAAGTCGAAGCAACCCAAGTCGATGCCGGTGCACGTGATGGTGAAGTGTTCGTCGCCGATGGTGATGGGAACGTCCCGCGCAAGCCCATGGCATCGGAGATGGTCGCCGTTAGCCACGGTGACCCGAAGCTGTTCCCCGCCCGTCGGCTGAACCGCCAAGCGGCGCATGGTCGACTCGGGCAGGAAGTTATGCGTGGAGCCCGTATCCAGGAGAGCCAGGAGGTGCTCGCCGTTGATCATCACCGACAGGAGCATAGTCTTCTCCGCTCGTATACCCGCGAGGGCATGGAGGGAGACCACGAGAGCTGTCGCCGGTGCGATCTCCGCAGCAGCTGGTGCGGGCAAGTCGCCCAGCCCATCGGCGGGCGTGTCCTCCTCGACGTAGTCGGCCGCCTCCAAGTAGAAGAGGCGCGGGCAGACGTGGCCCGGCACGTAGGGCTCGTCGTAGTTATAGCAAAGCCCCTGGCGACGGCGCTCGAGCTGCTCGGCCGGGGAGAGCCGGCGGAAGGGCCGCGTCGGGGCCGGAGTGGTAGTCGCGGAAGGGACCGGGGGCGGACGGCCCGGCACAACCGGAGTCTGGGGGGCCCGGGCCGGCTGTCGGCCACCCCGAGCCGGTGTCGTCTGCTGCAAGGCCTGCGCGCGACGCTCGAAGGCGCGGGCGTAGTACATGGCCGTCTGGAGGTCCTGGGGTCCCCGAAGCTCCACGTCCACGCGGATGTGATCCGGCAGACCGCCGACGAAGAGCTCGGCCCGCTGCTGAGCCGTCACGCCGGGCGCGTGGCACGCCAGGGCCTGGTGTAGGAGATATGCCCTAGAGGCAATAATAAATGTTATTGATTATCTCCCTGTTCATAATTAGGTTTATGTTCCATGCTATAACTGCTATGGTTCTCGAGTCTGCAATAACCACGAGGCTCGGAGGAAGACTCATATGCACGTGTGGGATAATAAATGGTAAAATGTATTCCTAGTCAAGCCTCTAGGACTGGCTCAAGTATTGCATGATGATCCTGTTTTCCTGATCATGGGCATGGCTATGCCGGCAATTTTGAGGGCACAATTGTTGGTAGAACACTTGTGTTGAATCGACCTGAATTGATGTTATGCTATGAGATACATTCGTCATAAGTTAATGGTTAATAACATAGAGAAGTTAACGTTTGCATGATTCCTTAGACCATGAGAGTATCGAGTTTCTTCATGCTTGCTTCATGAACTTTGGGGTTTGTTAAACGTCATCTGTAAATGGGTGGCTATTACGGCGGCTTACGGGTTCATGGAAAGGTATGTCAAGTAACTTGATAGCTCAAGATTGGGATTTGCTCCTCCGACGATGGAGAGATATCTCTGGGCCCTCTCGGTGTTTCGGTATCCATCATCGTCTGGCCAGACACAGGGTGATTTGATCACAGGGATGCCGGAACACGGGAACGAGAAAAGAGAACAATACCGGCAACGAGCTAACTGGCATAGTGGACAAGGTGTTGATCCACGGGGATGCCAACGTGTCTCACCTCGGGTATTTGTAACATATCGCGAAGCAACAGGAATAGCACACGGCAACTGGAGGTTCACTCGAATATTCATTCGTGTGGGTATAGGGATCAATATGGGTGTCCACGGCTCCGATGTTGATCATTGATCGGAAGGGGTTCCGGGTCATGTCTATGCTTCACCGAACCTATAGGGTCACACGCTTAAGGGTCATCTATCTGCTGAATACTAGACAGGGAGTCTGAGAGAAAAACACCGAAAAAGTTTCGGACGCCGGAAAAGTTTCGGACAGCGGAAAAGTTCCGCAGAGAGAGGTCACCGGATGAGTTTCGGTGAAACTGGAAAAGTTGTTTCAGGGGATACCATAAAGTCAAATTGGTCTTGGCACATGCCTGATAATTCTTGGAGGGTGCCAGAATCGTTCTGAAAACTTTTTGGAATTTTCTGGAATGAAAACCGGAAATGTTCCGGAGCTGCCGAAACCGCTTCAGATGCTTTTCGCAGATGAAATCACTAAACCGGAATTGTTCCGGCTCGCGTTGAAAATTATTTTGGTGGGTACTGGAATTGTTCTAAGCCCACATGAATATTTTCAGTTCGATCAGACGCTGAAAAATGTCGTCGTGAATAGTGAAAGTGCTTTTTGGATATTTGTGGAAAAACACATTTTTGGATATTTCCAAAAAGGCTTCTAGAAGGGATTGGGGAGCAAGCAAGCTCCTCATGGGGGACCCCCAAGGGTGGCCGGCCAAGGAGGTGGGGCACCATGGTGCTCCACATGGCACTCCCATATGGCATATTCCTTTTATGAAAGGGATATTCCAAGGGCACTTTGGGGTTTTTTGTATGACAACTTTACCCCTTGGTTTTCCTATAAATAAGAGGTGAGTGGGCAGCCCACTTCCTCATCCATTGCTCTCATACACATGCTTTGCTTTGCAAGCTCTCTCTTCTCCCTCACACGAAAATAGTTTTTCGTAGAGCCGAAAGGCTGTCTGGGTTCCGGTGGGAACTAGTTCTGGACGGCGAAGCCCTGCCGGATAGATGACACCGTATGTGTGCAACTCTGTAGAGAGATCGTAGTTTCGGTCTTAGTTCGAGAGTGCCTCCCGAAGGGCTGTCCGTGTGACCGTCCGAGTTTCGAAGGTCCTCCCGAAGGGCTGTCCGAGTGACAGTCCAAGTTTTGGAGGTCCTCCCGAAGGGCTGTCCGCGACACCGTCCGGGGGACTGTCTGACCGCCTCCCGGAGGGCTGTTCGTGGGGCGGATGAGGGTATACATCCTCGCGGTTGGGAGGTTGTAAAATCCTAGCTGCGGGGATCTGCACCGCCGTTCGTCATCGACTCTACTTCCGCTGCGCTACGAGTCGGTAACGAAAGAGATCAAACCTTGTATGCAGTCTCCATAGTGATCCTGGGCTGGTGCGTAGGTCGGAAATTTTTTGTTTTCTGCTGCGTTACCCTACACCTGGAACCGGTCGGCGAAATCCTGCACCGTGGAGGTGAAGGGGAGTCGGCCGAGCTCCGCCAGCCGGCTCCCCTGTATCCGAGGCCCGAAGCAAAGGAGGCAGAGCTCGCGGAAGCGCTCCCATGGGGGCATGCCGCCCTCGTCCTGCTCGAGGGCGTAATACCACGTCTGTGCGGCGCCTCGGAGGTGATATGAGGCGAGCCAGGTACGGTCCGACGCGAGCGTGAGTTGCCCCCGGAAGAACTGCTCACACTGATTGAGCCAGTTGAGGGGGTCCTCTGTACCGTCGTAGGTGGCGAAGTCGATCTTGGCGAAGCGCGGCGGTGTCTGAGTATGCCCGCCGTGGCCGTACGGCTCGGCGGTGCGGAGCAGCGAGGGGGCCGGCGCCGGGTCGGTGGTCACGGGGGGTCCCCCGTGGAACGGCGGCCCGTTGACGCCAGGGTAGGGGCCCGCGGAGCTGGAGGACCCGCCGTGCTGCATGGTGGTCGCCGGCTGCGCCGAGGCCATCGTGTAGACCGGCGGCGGCGCTGACCCGGCCAACCATGCCGGAAGCGGTGACGGCGAGGACGGAAACCGGACGTGTTGGATCGGGACGCCCGCCGGCGCTGTGGAGGTTGGCCCGGAGCTGATGGGCGGAGGGGCCGGAAGCTGCAGCGGCGCAGAGGGCACGGGCAATGCCGCGGGCGCCTGGGACGGCCAGGGCAGCCAGGGCGAGGTCGTCACGGGTGGCGGCGGCAGCTGCAGCTGGGGCTGCAGCGGCCCGGCGATCGCCGCGGGGCCCGTCGGGTAGAGCTGCTACCACGGCAGCAGCGGCGGCGCAGGGGTGGCGGCCGGCAGCGTAGCCGGCGGCGGGCCGTAGGGCCCGGCCAGAAACTGGCGAATACCCTGGACCGCGGTGGCGAGGTCACGTAGGGCAACCGTGACCTCCTCCGGGGTGAAGACGGTGGGGGCCGATGTGGCGTTGGTGTCCGGCGCGGTGAGGGCGCCCGACGTGGCAGCCATCGGCGTGGTGGTGACGGGCGGCGGTGGCACGGTGGTGGCGAGCGGGAGGGTGGCGGTGGTGGGCGGCGACGAAGACATGATCGAACCGAAGCTATCTGATACCAAATTGGTAGAAGCTAGGGCTCTACCGGGTCTAGGGCATAGTTTGTAGGGGAAGGCGGGAGGTTGGCGAGGGCGAGGTCGCGGCTGCCGGCGCATGGGCGCCGTCGTGCGCGGAGGAGAGGCGGCGCGATGGAAGAGAGACGGCTAGGGTTAGAGATTCCGGATCCTCAGGGAGCCGGGCAATAGAGTTATGTCTTATTGCTTGATTTCTAAAAGAGGTCTTTACAACTGTTTATATAATCTCGATGCTAGGGAAAATAAAATAACTTGGGCTAAGCCCTTAACTAAACTTGCCCATTGGGCCTCCTCCTGTGATATGAGACGCCGGTCATAATATCTTATTTCAGGTAAAATTAGGACACCCTCATCCTTGACAATTTGCAAGACCAATTGGCAGTCCATCTTCAGTCTGTGGGAAGCCAGGACCGAAGAGCTTCCAGGCAGGAAGAGGAGGAGATGAGAGAGGTTCCTGCTCTGCTGAAACCATCGCCGGGCGAATGCGGCACCGAGCAGGACCATGCTTCCTCGGATATCACCAAGGTGAAGGCCTCTTCTCCGATGCATATCAGCTTTACCTTGTCTGATGTGCAACAAGTGTTTCTATTTTTTCTGATAAAGGCAACAAGTGTTTCTATGCGCTAGCAGTTATGTTATAGAGATATACGGTGGACAATCAGCTCTGTTTCAGTTCAGGCATCTACAAGAGTTTGCAGAAACCTTTTCCCATTCATAACTTTACTACCAGTACATGGATTTGGGTCCCGGGTATAGGTATCTCTAGTCTAATCAACAGGAAGTTGAAAAATGTTTTTTCCTTAGTATTATCCATCTTTCCCTTACCATATTTGCAATGATGTGTTACAGGTTGCTATGAGTTGTTAGTGATGGCATATTCTGCTAGTGCTGTTACAGCTTATTTTGCTTATCCTATATGGGAGCTATGGGAGCAATGGTCGACAGATTTAGCTCCAACCAACTTACTTTGTTGATTTTGCATGTCTGTACAACTTAAATGTTTGAAAATTAAAGACAAATGCCCAAACACTTCCATAGCATGACCACATGACCACATCTCCAGGGCTGCCCGGGTCAATGTAACACCAAACCATATGCGTCTAGAATAGTTGGCGAGCGGATGGCAGGGCCCGGCCAATCCTGAGGGAAGGTTGTCTAGGAAGCACTGGAAACAACATAATCAATCTACTGGCAAAGCTCATAATGGAACTTCTAACCTGATTTTCATGATTAGTTCCCAAATGTTCTCCCGCAGAACACTACTCTGGATAATCAAGCTACTGCCACAGCTCTGGGAACCACATAAGAGACTCGCAACTTTTCCTTCCACACATCAAGGGCAAGTTACAGTTATCCAAGCTAACTTCATGTATATACCAGGGAAGAAACACAAGCAAGCTAAGAAAACAGAAATAAACGAGAACCAGAGTGCAACTCAAAACATAGTATTCAACTCTACACTGACGAGTCAATTCCATGTAAATAGGCATAATTCCTGTCTGATCTTCACACACATATATTACTGATATTAGGAAATCTTTTCTTGATGGGAGCAAGATGGGCTAATCTACTTCTTTCAAGTTTGATGAACTTTGGTGAATAGTTCGGCCCGCGCACACTGCAATGAGCAGTGTAGTACAATACTTGGAATGGCAACACTGACCTGCACAACAAGACTCTTGCAAACCCGTTATCACCACGCGGGGCAACAACACTAGCGCTAGGACTTGCCTGATATACCAACCTGGCCAGTTCTGTCTGAGAGGGATATGGACTGTTACAAACGGTCACCTTACACATGTCTGCGCCGATCGGTAGCAAATTCTCTGTCAAATCCGCAATGTACTCAATTCCATCGCCCAACAGAGATAACCCCCCTATATTGCTTCTCAGCACCTTGCGCCAGAACCAAGGATTCGGATGAGCCTTCAGCACCCCACCGATAATTTTCGCACCAAAGAAGGATCCATTTAGCTTCCTTGCAATCGCTTTGCCTTCTGCTAGCATCCTTGGGTCCTCCTCGACGTCTCTGCCGGCAAACGCGCGCGCTTTGAAGAAGAACCAGTACTCCTGGTGCGGCATAACCTTCAGACTGATCGGCTGCACCGTTCCCATGCTCGCCGCAATGGCCCTGCTGTTGGTGGTGATTATGATCCTGCTTCCATGTTTGTCATGTCTTGTGATCAGTAGTAACTCTTCTAGCATCTTCTTCTTGTCCGCGTTAACATCTTCAAATACCATCAAGAACCTCTTGGTGAGGTATTTCTCCTTGAGTACATGCAGTGACTCGATGAATTCTTTAGCATCTCTAACTGTGTGTTTGGATCCTAGGACAAACGTTGCCTCACCCCTTGCCATTGCCCTGGTGTATGAGAGATTGGAATACAAGATTATTGGAAAGTGGCTGCGCACCCTCTCATCATCGCAGACATGCTGTGCAAGGGTGGTCTTCCCGACTCCTATGTCGCCGACGATGGGAAGCACACCTACTTTTTCTCCAGTTGACGGACCACCATCGTGTAGCAGGAAGTTGACGATCCTCTCTTTCTCGACATGTCGGCCGAACATCTGCCCCTCGACAAAGATATTAGTAGCCAAAGGACGATGGATGGGCTGGCAGTTGTGTAGGAGCATCATGAACTCCTTGAGATCACTAGATACGGTTTCCAAGATCTCTACCACTCTATCTATGTCCTCATCAACACCAACATCATGGCGAGACAGTAGGCTCTTCACGGCACATGCCGCTACGCGCACGCGCTTTGCAGGATTAAGCAAGGATAAAGAGAAAGGTTGTCCAACTACCTTGTCAGCATGCTCATCTTCAAGCTCCTTCTCTCTGCAACGGACCGTGTCGAGCAAGTAGCGGCCCTGATACACACCATCGTTGAGCTCCGAAAGCCACTCAAGGGTGCCGCAGTTTGTGATCTGCCTCCCTTTGGCCTCCTCGACTGCACTATGAACCTTGACGAGCATATGACAAATCCTTCGTAGCTTGGCCTCGGTGCACCCTTGGCCTTTGAACCTGCCAGCGAGAAGAGATATCACCCTGCCGACCATGTCCCCGACAACCGCCGAGAAGATGACCTCCGCCATGACAAAATCCTCTTGCTTCTGTTTGGATGTGATAGCAATTCTATGGTTCTGAATGAAATCAGAGGTCAAGGTGAGCACCAATGGTCTGTGTGGTGGAGATATACGAGTAGTAGCATGAGAGCGACACCAAAGACTTCAGTGCTGTGAGTCCATATTACACTGCAAGTCTACAACGCGTGTTTTGCCTCTATGAAAGGGGCTGTTGATTGAGATTGCACGACCAGTTAATGTGGTTATATTTTTAACTTTTGAGTATCACACAGCAGAACAAAGAATTAACAGGAACAAATTTCCCTTTTGCCATCACTCATTGGTTGTACAAGTTCTATATAGAAAAGTATTTTTTTGAATGGTCAGAAAAGTATATTCTGAGTTTGTCTGATTACTAGTGTAAATGGTCCAATATTATCCTTACAGGTACCAAAAATGAAGGGATTTTTTTTTTTGAGAGCTAATCCTTGCCTTGGAGCATCCACATCTAGAAGAAGCCAAGGAGGTGCTACGTACCTGTCTATATTGGAGCCTCCACATCCATGGCCTAATCACCAGTGCTTGCTGTGCAATTGACATTTCCATAGTGCTGTGCCATGTACTCGTTTTCCATAGCCGATCATGCATAACTGGGTTTTCTTGCAATGGTTTGCCACAGGTTTAACACGTGTGGAGTACATACAATTCAAGCTCAGGTGGTGTGTCATCTGGTCTGGTGAAGTAGTACACCTGAAACTGAGAATCAATCAGTGAAGGCCATCAGTGTGCGGATGCAGAGAGTGCTATATTCTACTCGTATCAGGTAGATTCGGGACACCCTCATCCCTGACAATCTGAAAGACTAATTGGCAGCCCATTGCCGTGCAACAAGTGCTTCTCTGCACCAGCAGTTCCATAGAGATATATACGGTGGACAATCAGCTCTCGTTCAGTTCAGGCATCTGCGTGAATTTTCAGAAACGATTTCCTATTCATCTTTCTCAACATATCCATCTTTGTAATGGTTGCTTACAGTTACAGGTGAGGTCGCTATGATGACTTGTTAGTGATGAGAGCACATTCAGATTTTTTTTCAAAACTATGACGTATTTTATAGCAAATTCGGAAACTATAGGGCCGAACGCAAAAAATTCAGAAATGTGACCCCGTCGGCCTCTGGCTGGCCGAAGATAGGCCCGTCGGCCTGCGGTGGGCCGAAAAGGAACCCGTCGGCCTGCGGTGGACCGAAGAGGGGCCCGTCGTCCTCCAGGCGGCCGAAGAGCCCTGGTCGGCCTCCAGGCGGCCGACGTGTCCCTGGGGCCTGATCTGAAGTTTTTTTCCACTTAAATGCATTATAATTCCTGCACAACCATTCCCCCTCTTTCACATTCCAACTTTGTACTTTCCCGCAACCATTTCCCGACATTCTATCTCGTCATTTTCTTTCCCGCCCTACTATCCCGCCATTTTCCTTCTCGCCATTTTCTATCCCGCCATTCTCTCCCGCCATTTTCTTTCCCGCCTTTCTCTCCCGCCATTCTTTCCCGCCATCTTCTCTTCTGAACCTATAAAACCCCCTCCGCAGTAAGGTGGGTGAGCAGGCAAGTGTAGTTTCGTGGAGATGTCCCATTATCCTTTTGATCGTAGTTTTCACTCTGGTATGTCCGATCGTCTTCTCCGTCTAGCCGCCAATTTCAAGATCGACGATAGAGTAGTTCCATGGGAGGAACTCATCAGTAGTGACACCATAAGGAATGAGTTGGCTCACTCATTAGCTAGGAGTGGGTGGCCTCCCAGGACATTTGAGGAGATACGGAAAGAACTTCTCAGGTTGCATGGCAGATGGCAGAAGCAACTGCATAAAGGTGAATCTTACCTCAGGCTTGCTGTAAATAATTCAGATTTATGGTCAGCAGACAGTGAGGACGAAGACGACCTCTTCATGCCGAGCACCAAGGTCAAGACTACCGCATCGTCGAAGGGCAAGAGCTCTACATCGACGAAGGGCAAGAGATCTGCATCGACGGAGGACGAAGACGACCTCTTCATGCCGAGCACCACGGTCAAGACTACCGCATCGTCGAAGGGCAAGAGTTCTGCATCGACGAAGGGCAGGAGCTCTGCATCGATAAAGGGCAAGAGCTCTGCATCGACAAAGGGCAAGAGCTCTGCATGGACGGAGGAGGACGATGATGCATTCATGTAGTTTTTTAGCTATAATTTGTAATTTCAGTTGTATTGTTTAATTCAGCTGTATTTTATATTATCTTTGTGTATTGTCTTGTTTTGTGGGCATTATGTTTTATGTAAAGCGCGGCGTTGGATGCATTTAGTTTGCAGTATAAGTGTTATCCCTCTAAACCAATTGACCACTGAAATAGAACATGAATATGTCCCATACATAAGTAGATAGTAATTTGTCACATACATAAAATAGGCATATGTCTCATACATAATTAGATAGTCATGTCTCATACATAGATAATGACTCATACATTGATAACCATATCACCGCTGGGGACGACGACGAATCTGGGTCTTCCTCGGACGAGGACCGGAAGGCGATAAGCGCTCAGGCGGTGGACGAGTCTCATGATGACCACGACCATAGACAACCTCGTCTGTAAGTGTCTGTGTCTCCTGCGTCCATGGTGGTGGTGGAGTGTGAAGAACTGTCTGCGAGAACTCATAGGTGTTTGCAGCTCGGTCATCGTCGTCGCCGTCGCCGTCTAAGAACGAATCAGCACCACTAAGCATCGGTGACTGGACTGAATGCATGAACGGTTGCGACTGGCTCCCGACTGCGGTAAAGTAAAACATGTAAAATTGATTTGCGAACCTACAATGTTTAAAAGAATGTACAAAGTAGTGTTACCTAGGTCCTTCACGATCGCAATTTTAACTTGTCGGAAGAACCATACCCAGCTCGGAAAGTTCTCACCCTCCACAAATGCCATGGCAAGTGGGATGATTTGATTGTTCCCGTCCACACCAATAGCAGTCAGGATTTGCCCTTTGTACTGATGTGACACCCTGGGCTTATGCTACAGTGATCATTGTAATTAAGCTACAGTAATGATCATGAACAGTGCCGCAGTGATGATTGTAATTAAGCTATGATGATGGCCGAAAACACGCTAAGGCTTTTGGTAAAATTAAGTTGATCACCGTTGGAATCGGTCGCCGATTTATTTCCGTTGCAATTTAAAAATTCGTCGGAAATGTGGATTAAAAGTTGTCATAAACTTGAATTAAAAATGTTGGATGGATTGGAAATATTCCGCAATATTTTATAAAATTAAACTCGGGATTGTAGGAATTTGTTTGGTACCCCAAAATAATTTGAAACGCCTTTTTGAAACTGTGGGAAAAGGGTCCCGTTTTGGGCCGAAATCGTTGGCCCGTCTGGACATTATAAATATACGAAACGTGGACGAAACCCTAGCCGGCCGTCCCTTTTTCCCCACGCGAGCCGCCGCCCGCACTGCGCGCCCGCCTTCGGCCCCGACAGCGACCGCGCCCGCCCGCGCCGCGCCCGCGCGCCGGCCGGGCCCTCGCGCCCCGCCCCGACCCCTGCCGGCCGGTCTCCCGCCGCGGCCCGCGCCTCCCTCCGCCGGCGCCGTCCCGCGCCCGCGCCGACCGCCCGCGCCCCCGACCGGCGCCGCCTCCCTCCGCCGCCACGCCGGCCATCGCGGGCCCCCGCTCCCCCGGTGAGCTCCCGGCCGCCAGCCCCTTCTCCCCCCCCCCGGGCGCTCCCGTCGGCGACCACCGGCCGCCGCACCGGCCGCTGCCCGGCCCGGCCCCGTGCCCGCGTGTGTGTGTGTGAGTGCTGTGCGCGTGCGTGTGTGAGTGCTGTGTGTGTATGTATATACGTATGAAAATACGTATATACATATATACATACACATATACACCAATAAGAAAATAGAAATAAAAATATTAATAAAAATAAAATTATAAAATAAATAAATAATAATTAAAAATAATAATTAATTAATTAGATTAATTAATTAGTGATTTAATTAATTAGTTAGTTAAGTTAATTAATCAGTAATTACTGTTTAGGTTAAATAAACAGTAATAAAATACTGTTCTGGATAATGTTTTAGATAATTCGAATTTAATAATTAAATTAAATTCAGAATATTGTTTAATCTTTAAAAATTAATATAAAATAAACCGTAGCCCGGATCGAAAAACTTTGAACATGAAAGTTGCTCAGAATAATTCTACGGTTCCAACAGCGCAGTCCGTTAGTCTGTCAACTGCCCCTAGCATAGCAAACCTGTAACTTTTTGCCTGTTTCTGGCGGATGAATAGTACATGACTTTAATAAAATAATTCTAGATAAATTTCTAAATTAACTAGAGCACTTAGATAGGCAGTATATCACCCTGCACTGCCTCCTAGCTATCCCATGCTTCTAGCACCGCAAACCTGGAACATTAACCCCCTCCGGTCATTTGTCCAACATTTGTCCGGGACCGGGAAAACATTCCCGGATGGGTTCCCCCTTCATCGGTGTCGAGTAACACTGCGTTAGGTCACACCGCTAGCCATGCATTTTGCCATGTCATGCATCATGTTGCATCTGTGTGCATTGTATTTATTGTTTCTTCCCCCTCTTCTCTTCGGTAGACCCCGAGGCTGACGGAGCTGCCGGGTACGACTACGCACCTGACGATCAGCCCTTTGCCGCAGAGCAGCAAGGCAAGCAGAACCCCCTTGAGCATTCCGATATCACCCATCTCTCTCTCTCTTATGCTTGCATTAGAATTTTGCTACTGTATTAGATAGCTCCTATTCTGATGCATAGCCTAATTTTGATGAACTGTTACCGCACTTGTTGTTATGTCAACTGCCTAGTTTAGGTGGATCAGTGAACCCCTGAGACCCCTTAGTCCCAGTTACCCTGCTTTCATCGTCGACACCGGGGACTTGAAGACAGAAGACTCAGTCATTAAGACTGACAAGCCGTTACCGACACATCACTACACACCCCTTAGTAGGGCACTGCAGAGCTACTACCGAGTGCCGAGGGTGATACCTCACTTAGCGCTCCCGGTGTTAATTCTGTAGCGTAGTTATCGGTTATGGGCATCGAGGGTGATTCGTCTTTCCCATTTGCCGGTATCGACTCTTGCCTTTACTCTCACCTCGAGTGGGATCCAACGAGGGTGATTCCTCGGATCTCCACTTGGAGTATAACCACACAGTTACTATGACCGGGTGACTGAGATATGTTAAAGACGGGTCGGCCCCAAGGGTACCCGCGAGAGATATTGGTGGGATGCGTCGCAAGGCATCCGAAGATTTGGTGGGATGCGCCGCAAGGCATCCGGAGACTTGGTGGGGTGCGCCGGAAGGCACTCGAGTGTTCTTGGCGGGGCGACGGACTGTAATATGTTCGAGCTTGCCCCGCACAACTAATAAATTGCTAATGGGTTGAGTATTTAATCTGAGTTAGGTCGTTGGCCTAATACGCACTAACCACCACGCGTGGTAATCAGTATGGGCTGCTCGGCGGCATACATTCTCCCGAAAGCTCTTCAGATGCCACGTTTTTCGACTCGCGCCCGGGTGGTCTGGAACGCAGGGACCCTGATGGAGGGCGTGCTAGGACTGATCCCGGCCGATGGCGTAACGTGCAGGATGGCGAGGGCGATGGCCCAAGACCCCGAGCCATTAGGATGTAGACCGGCGTGTTGGCCTCTCTGTTGAGCCTAGGTAGGACTACGTCGTGTCGATATGTCGAGGCCGGGTATGACCAGAAAATCGTATCCGGCCGTAGCTTATCGAGCGTGTTGGGGAATGTGGTGCACCCCTGCAGGGAAGTAATCTATTCGAATAGCCGTGTCCACGGTAACAGGACGACTTGGTGTTGTGCTCCGACCTACTATAACTATAACCATAAACTTAATTAAAATTGAATTGTGGCTCCGAGATTGCTTCCTCGCAGGGAGTCGAGGAAGGATCTCTGGGCGTGTTACTTAATAAAATTGTTACAACAATATGACTATAAGTATGAGATACCAATCTGCACTCTTCTAATGCTGCAAGATGTTGAAGATGCTAGTCTTCGATAGGACTAGGCCTTCTCCCTATTCTTGCTTTCTGCAGTCAGTCCAGAGATAACCCTTTAATGAGAATGATGCATATCTAGCATAGATCTGATGTAAGTCTTGTGAGTACTTTGGATGAGTACTCACCGCTGCTTTGCTCCTCTTTTCCCCTTCGATACGTTGTTGCGATCAGACGATGGAGCCCAGTATGTGGACTACGCGGGAGATGCCGACTACTACTACCCCGACGGAGGCCCCTACCCGCAGGATGGAGCGTACTACGACGTTGACTTCTCCGACGTCCAGGAGTAGTTAGGAGGTTCCCAGGCAGGAGGCCTCGCCTCTTTCGATCCGCTGTCTGTGTTTGTGCTAGCCTTCTTAAGGCACAACTTGTCTAACTTATGTCTGTACTCAGATATATTTGCTTCCGCTGACTCGTGTTTATGTCGAGCTTTGTATTCGAGCCCTCGAGGCCCCTGGCTTGTAATATTAAGCTGTATGACTTTATATTTGTGTCTTTTGTCGTGTTGTGGTACTAATCAGTGAGTCCCTAATCTTGGCCGTACGCATTGCGTGATTGATTAGCGTACGGACGAGAATGGGGGCGTCACAACTGACCAGTCAGGAATGTACCATCCACAAACATCACAGGAGGACAATGCCGGAAAGCTTCGATGCACATAGCGAAAGAGAAGAATACTCGTTTCAACACCTTGAAATCTGGTATACTCTCCAACCTCGTGTGTTGTATGTTAACATAAGTGCCGGGATTCCTCTCCTTCAGTATGTCAAGGAGACGGACAACATTATCATATGAGTCGAAGAACGTCCCAAACCTTTCCTCCATAGCCTTCTGCTTAGCCCTCCAAGCCTTCCCATAAGGAATGTCATAATTCCATCTGACCTTCACTGCTGTCTGGATGTGTTTTGCTTCCATATCTTTCTTCTCCACTATCTCAGTATACATGAGTTGCGCAATGAGAGTTGAAGTCAGGTTTGGATGACGAACCAACATGTTTTTCCTCACACAATTATGTGGGACCACATTGGTGACAACACAGTGGATGTTATACTTCGGCACGTGCCCGTGCACCTACGCAGGACAACCTGTTTCAACACACTTCACGGTATAGTTTGTTGGACTCGATATGTGTGTCCGGAAAACCCTATGCGTAGACATAACCCACTTTATCACCGCATACTTCAATTTTTTCTTTGTATCAAACATAGCCCCTATCTGGACTTGGTTCAGATTATATTGCCATGGAGTCTCATGGCCATCGTTGACAGTAAGGCCGGTGGATATGTCCTGATCCCATGCAGAAGGAATTGGTACCTCCACTTCATCCTCGGAATTTTCAAAATCCAGATCCTCCGCAAATCCATCCTCGTCCTCTTCCTCCATCACCCTCTGCATTTCATAGCCTTCCTCATCCCCATCAGCAACACCAGAACCAGCTAATATTATCGACTGAATACTCTGCCCAGTATCATGACCACAAACATTGTGTGGCACGTAGTCTGACTCTTTCTCGGCTTGGCTAGCATCCACATCCGGTGGCTGTGACCCGGATAAATAAATCTCGTTAGCCACTTGACTACCCTGGCCTGGTTCATACCCCACGTGGAGTTGTACGGTATTCTCCTCCTTCTCCACTGGTTGCACTAAGGCATATGGGTGGATTCTTCGGTCTCGGCAACGACTTAACAGGGTCACCCAATGCTGGCTCCTATCTATCGGCATCAACTCCCACTTGACATTTTTACAGGATTTGGTCCACAATGCATGAATACTGACGGAACATACTTCAGGATCCAGCCCAAAACTAGTAGTCAACCAGTGCTTCAACTGTCTAATGTCCAGTCTGTCCGGGTCTGAAAGTGTCATGACGCCATTTTTAAACAGTCAAATTATATCGAACATTACCAGGGCCGTAGTAAACAGTCAAATTTACTGATTCAGACATTTTCACCTGTCAGACATTGCCACCTTCTCATTAATCGCAACGAACAAAATTATTACCGGCTACACTAACTATCCGCTAAAATGAATATGTACACTAAATAAACTGTACAGCTCATAGGAAATTTGTGACGACATTGGTATACCTTCGACGTGTGTGTCCCCTTGTTCTTCCTCTCCACCCCACCACCTCCTCACCAGCCACACCTCCTCCACCCCACCATGGCTCCTCCTCACGCACAAAAAACTACCCCATAGCAAAAAAAAATACCATAGGCCGGCGGAGAATGCTATGATCTATTGTTTCTGCGGGTTGGATAGGAAAATGGGTGGACGAGGGAAGAGATCGGCGTGGGGGTGGAAAGTACAGAGAGAAACGAGAGAGAGAGGAGGAGCTAGCGAGCAGAGGAGGAAGAAAGGAGCTGCTCGCGGCTCGGGCTTATCCAGCAGCTCTTCGGCCGCCTGGAGGCCGACGGGCGCTCTTCGGCCACCCGCAAGCCGATGGGCCTCTCTTCGGCCGCCCGCAGGCCGACGGGCCTCTCTTCGGCCCACCGTAGGCCGACGGACCCCTCTTCGGCCCACCAGAGGTCGACGGGGTCACATTCACAGCTTATTGTGCTGATCGGATATGAGAGAGAGCATATTCCGCTAGTGATGTTACAGCTTATTGTGCTAATCCTATATGAGAGCAACCAACTTATTTTGCTGATGGTGCATTGGAAAAAGAGTTCATGCACATCTTTTGTGCACACGAATTCTCTTCAAATATGTGAAAATTAAAGCCTGCTCAGGTATCACCTACGAGCTGTGTCTTCATGTATGGGAGCGAGTATGGTCCGTGGAAACGACAGCAACGGCGGCCACACGGCTCGTGAACCGCCGCCGCCAGCCGTCGCTGTCGGGCGCCACAGCACCCGTGACCGGCCAGGGGCAGGGAGTACACGCTTGCCCATGCCCAGCAAGGAAAAGAGGCGTGCCAAGATAAGCAAAAATCTGAGATAAGATGGCGACGGCACTTAGTGGCGAACCGCACTGAATGGCCGGATAATCCCGTCGCCGTCGCCCGGACGCTTGTTCGGTTCGGAGTCAGACTGCGGTGCGGTGCGCGTCGGTCACCACGGTCACCGTCCCGAGCTTGGCGCCCGCAAGCACAAGGAGACGTGCCCCGCGCACCAGCAGAACGCCCGCCCTGCCGCTGACCTTGCCCAAAGCAGTATAATAAAACCGGCGCCACCTCCCGTGCTATGCTATGCTATGCTGTGCTCGGCCGCCGCACCGCACCGCCCCGCACCGACCGCACTAGCCATGCCCATTTAACTCCACTGGCCAGCGTGTAGAAGCAGAGCATCCCCATGGCGCGTCGGGCCGGCGTGTGCGCCGTCGCCGTGGCGCTGGCGCTGCTGGCGGCCGCGGCGTCATCGGCGGACGCGTGGCTGCACGAGGAGTTCGACACGGAGGGCAACGTGCGCGCGGGCTACGACGCGCGGGGGCGGCAGGTGGCGTCGATCGTGCTCAACCGGCAGTCCGGCGGCGCCTTCCGCTCCCGGCGCAGCTACCTCTACGGCCAGTTCACCGTCCAGATCAAGCTCGTCCCCGGCAACTCCGCCGGCACCGTCGCCTCCTTCTACGTACGCATCCCGTTCCCGTTCGAGCTGCACATCATTTACAGTCGACAAGACTTTAGGTTTCTGACGCCATTGCTACGCAGCTGTCGTCGGGCGACGGGCCGGGGCACGACGAGATCGACATGGAGTTCATGGGCAACAGCACGGGGCAGCCGGTGGCGCTCAACACCAACGTGTGGGCCAACGGCGACGGCAAGAAGGAGCAGCAGTTCTACCTCTGGTTCGACCCGGCCGCCGACTACCACACCTACACCATCATCTGGAACTCCAAGAACGTCCTCTTCAAGGTGGACGGCCTCCTCCTCCGCTGCTTCCCCCGCCACGCCGACCTGCCCTACCCGGGCGCCAAGCCCATGGCGGTGCACGCCACGCTCTGGGACGGCAGCTACTGGGCGACGCAGCGGGGGAAGGTGAAGGTGGACTGGTCCGCCGCGCCCTTCGTCGCCTCCTACCGCGGCTACTCCGCCGACGCCTGCGCGCCCGCCGGCGCCGGCCGCCCGCTCGCCTGCCCCGCCGGCACCGCCCGCTGGATGGCGCGCCGGCCCAGCGCCGCCGAGCGCCGCACCGTCGCCTGGGCCAGAAGGAACTACATGCACTACGACTACTGCGGCGACGGCTGGCGGTTCCCCAAGGGGTTCCCCGCCGAGTGCTCCCGGAAATGATTCACCGGCCGGTGCTTGCTCGACGCCGACGCCGACGCCGACCTCTGATCGTCGATCATGCATGTACATTTCGGCATCCATCCATTGATCCATACTACTGTTCTTGATCTCGCGCTCTCTGCTTTTTCACCGTCACATAGTGATTGTTACCGAGACGGATTATAAAGATAATAAAGGTGAATTCTCCAAGCAAATGTTGGTGAAACTGCGAGTTTGCTGCCACTGTAAATCCGGCGCCTGCACGTGGTGTCAGTCTCGGGCAGGTAAAAACGAACCGTAAACAATGGCACCGTGTCAGATGATTCAGATTTGAACCGCGTTGAGATTCGATGTAATCCATGTGGTTTCTCCCCCATTTCTCAAAGTTGTGCCTGGATCTGGGCTGGGCTGGGCTGGATTGGATTCCTTCCTGGAAAGCGTAGATAAATGCCGCCGGCGGCAGTAACTGTGGTGAGGTGAGGTGAGCGGACGAGGCTTTTCTCCCGACTTTCGGTTGCGGTCGTACACAAGAAAGAGGGCGGTGCTACTGCGGAGACATATTTATGACCAGACAATTTAATTCCTCGTGTGCTTTTCGCCTCAATCCACAAGGTCACGCCCGTATGTAGTTCGTAGTGAAATATCTTAGAAGACTTATATTTAGGAACAGAGGGAGTAGACAATACTATGAGCTGTCCTTGAGTTATGAACGATAACGATTGATAACAAAATCATCTCTCCACCCTCAGGCTCCTGTGCAATTCTTCATTTTTTCCTCAACAGTACGGAAAATACACACCATATTTTTTGAAACCGAATATCTCGGTAAATCGTTCCCTGGGAGTAGGGCTGGGCATTCGGTTTATATGGTTAATGCGGTTCGGTTTATTCGGTTTTTTATAATTTCGGTTTTTAAGAAATAGAAACCGAAATAATCACACAAAATTTAGAAACCGAACCATATTAACCATAATATATCGGTTCGGTTTGTTCGGTTAACCGAAAAACCAAAATACATGCACTTGTTAGTATAAGTGTAATGACTCAAGAGCACTGATTTGGATTGTATAATATGCATAAAATAATCACAAGAGCTAGCAACCTTAATATCATTCTTTGGTATATTCGGTCAAGCAAACTAGTACACATAATTAAGTAAAAAATCACATAGAACGTGAAATGTATTATGCGCGGAGAAATATGTGATGCCTCCAAACTATTGCACTTTTGGAAGCAAAGTATTACATGGGGTATCTTACATATCCGTTTGTTCGGTCTATTCGGTTTCTAGGCACTGAAAACCGAACAAAAACAAAACACCGAACAACCTTAAAATTTCACACCGAACCAAAAAACGAATCACCAAATTAACCAACAAATCGGTTAATACGGTTCGGTTCGGTTCGGTTTTTCGGTTTTCGGTTTTACAGTGCCCACCCCTACCTGGGAGTGATCGTTCTGAAACAAAAACGTTCTATCTGGCAACAAGTACCGGACAAATGAATACGCTGAGCACTAATACTGCTGGCCCATCGGTCACGATCCAGACAGGCGGATTTTTTTCCAACTCAACCCGATTGCTACTATTGCACTATAAAAAAGCCCAAAACCCAAAGGAAAAAAAAAAACATATCACCCTTGTGAACAGAACCATAAAAATCGATTTGCCATCATATAAAAAATGAAATTGCCAATTATGCAAATAACATAGTATATAAGAAGTAAATCTGCCATCATGTTCAAGATGGGTCAAAACTTATTTTTTTACAAATACACTAGTGTCCAAAAACGTCTTACATTATGGGACGAAGGGAGTAAGTTTTAAGCCGTGTCGGTACAAAAAGAGTTATGTTTTAACTTAAGATTGCCATTGTTTCATATAAAATAAAGATGGCAAAAAAAAACAGAAATTTAAAAACAAAAATGTAAAAGAGTCTAAAGGATTTTTCCATATGATCAAAATTGCAATGGCATATTTTTTTTTACAATGCTCTATTCAACAAAGTTTCCATGTTTCAAAAAGATTTGTTTTTAAAATAATTCATGATGGTGTGTGCGATACAAGTTTCCATGGTGGTGTACACATGAAGGTGTAAAATAATAAGTTTGCCATGGTTAAGGTAATAATTTTTCCCATGGTCTAAACAAAAAAAGTTTACCATGCAAGTAATAAAATGCCATGGTCTAAAAATATGGATTAATCATGACTGAAAAACATATGAATGTTCCATATTATGAAGTATGAATTATCCATGGCTAAACCAAAAAATGCCATGGTTGAAAAGTATATAAATTTCCCATATTATGAAGTATGAATTTTCCAAGGCTAAACCAAAAATTGGCATGGCCAGGATTTTTGTCCATGGACGAAAGGTATATTTTCCATGTACTAACAATGAATTTCCATGGCATGAAGTATGGATTGCCATGGTTCAAACAAATAAAAATGCCATGCTCAGATCAAATAACTTTGCCATGGTTAAAAAGGAGTAAATTTGCCATGGCCAAAAGTAAAATTTGGCATGTTACACAATTTAACTTGCCATGATATAGTACTAATAAATAATGATCTCTGAAAATAATGTCAAACTTGGAAAAGTTTATGTCATGGTATATTTTAAACAAAGTATGACAAATTTGTTTTGACACAAGAAAATGCATCTTAAGATGCAATGACACCGTATTTGTAGTTGCCATGGCAAAACCAAAAATTCAAAAGATGCCATGGCAAAAAAACATCTTAAGTAACCATGGAAACATTCTCCCTTATACGTATGGCGAAGACACTAGGAAAGTTTCCATCATGACGATATATGAAAAAAGTGTGGCAAAATTGTTTCTCTAGAAAGATGGATTTTTTTTGAAATGGGGACTTTATCTTAAGTTGCGGTGATATACTATTTATAATTTTTTCATGAAAAACAATATTCAAATGATTTTACCTTTTTCCATGGCAAACAAAAAATAAAGATCAAATTTGGCCTGTTCTCAAACAAATTTGCAATTGCAATGGCAAAACTCTAGATAGATATGACAAAAGACTCAACAAAAGTTTACGTCATTGCAACACATGCTTTTAGTTGCATGGACCTAAAAATATTTTCATTTTTCACATCGCAAAATTAAGAACATTGTTCTTTTCAAAATGATGGCAACTTTAGAGTTTCTGTTCACTAGAGACAACACAAACAACCGATAGAAAAAATAGCGCGTGAATAGTTATTGAAAAAACATAGCAACCAGTCTGGTAGATAAAACAAAAGGAATAAATTTTCCATGGTGAAGACAATAATTTTGCATGGTTGAAAAAAAAATATTTGCCATATTATGGCGTATGAATTTGCCATGGCTAAACAATAAAATAGTGTCATGGTCAGCAAAATAAATTTGACATGATTGAAAAGTAAATTTTACATGTCCAAACAATGATTTGCCATGGTATTAAGTATGAATTTGCCATGGTTCAAACAAATAAAAATGCCATGCTCATATAAAATAACTCTCCAATGGTTAAAAGAGAGTAAATTTGCCATGGCCAAAAATAAAACTGGCCATGTTACACAATTAAATTTTGCCATGATATAGTAATAAAAAGGAATGATCTCCAAAAATAATGGCAAACGTGGAAAATTTCATGCCATGGTATATTTTAAACAAACTATGGCAATTTTGTTTCTCTAGACACAGGAAAATGCATCTTAGTTTGCAATGACATTATATTTGTAGTTTCCATGGCAAACCAAACATTCAAAAGGCGCCATGGCAAAAAACATCTTAAGTAACCGTTGCAACATTCTCTGATATAGGTATGGCGAAGACACTATGAAGGTTGCCATCATGACAGTATATGGAAAGAAAGTATGGCAAAGTTGTTTCTCCAGACACATGGATTTTTTTTAATGGAGAATGCATCTTAAGTTGTAGTGATATAGTATTTATAATTGCCATGGCAAACAAATTTCAAATGATTATACTTTTTCCATGGCAAACAAAAATCAAAGATCAAATTTGCCATGTACTCAAACAATTTTGTAATTGCAATGGCAAAACTCTTTGCATAGATATGGCAGAAGACACAACGAAATTTGCCGTCATGGAAACACACACTTTTAGTTGCCATGGACCTACAAGATTTTCATTTTGCACATGGAAAAAATAAGAACATTGTTCTTTTGAAAATAATGGAAACTTTAGAGTTTTTGTTCACTAGAGACAACATAAACAACCGATTGAAAAATAGTGTGTGAATAGTTATTGAAAAAACATATCAACCAGTCTGGTACCATTAAGGAAGAAAGAAGAGGGAACAAAAACTAAAACAAAATAGAAATAATGATGTTTTCTAAGAATGAATGAATTAGTGACTTTGGTATTACCCGTTAAGAAGAAGAAAAATAAAATAGAAAGTCAAACAAAATCAAAGTAATGAGGTTTTCTAAGGAATAATGAATTAGTAGCATTGGTAAAACCTTTTAAGAAGAAAGAAAATAAAAATTAATAATTCGATAACAAACAATGAGAAAATTTGCACACAAAATTTTACACTTTTTAAAACATGCAAGTATAAACATATAATAGTGGGATATTTGCATAAATAGAAGTTTTGTGAGAAGGAATGAATTAGTGGCATCTATATTACCCTTAAATAAGAAATAAAATAAATAATAACAAAATCAAAATAATGAACTTTATAAGGACCAATGTACTAGTGACATTGGTATCCTTTAAGAAAAAACAAAATAGTATATAAAAACTTAAACACAACTTGACACTGAAATTGCACTTTTTTGTAGAATGCAAAGAATAATCATATAACAGTGCAATTTTTATACATATTTATCTGGCCCAAGATCCCAAAATTTTCCTAAAACGGCTATAAAATAAAATAAAAGCAAAAACAAATAAAACAGAAAAGACCAAAGAGCGAGAGGGGGGGGGGGGGGGGGGGGGGGGGTAGGTCGCATAGGTAATGGGCTTCGGCCCGTTAAGGATTTGACTGACCCAAATTTGTTGCCGACAACGCAGCCCAAAACAACTCACAGAAGAGAATAGGAAAAGAAAAAGGAACACAAATCTTAAAGCAGAAATCAACGGCCCCAAAAAATTGATTGGCCCAAACTTAATTTTCTGGTGATTTACAGATGGCTAAAGTGTTCTTAAGCCGTTGTTGTGCACAAGCACAAGCCGTATATCACCTGTTTTGGGTTGTACTATATCCAACTCTTGCCGACGTTGATTGATTACTTTAATGGCCGTGTGTGTGCATCACCGTCTTGGCCTTGCGGCTCAAATTAAAACTATGAAAGAACCCTTGTTGGTATTTACAGGTCTGTGGTTTTGATACTTTCGTTATTTCTTTACGGCCGCCTTCAGAAAATTAGAAGATTATGTCATCAAATAAGAAAGAGTTTGAAGATCCTAGAGATTTGCTCGTTTCTTTTAGACTTTATTTTGCATTCGCTGTTGTCAGCTCATGTATCTCTACCACGTATAATTCGCTATTATAAATATATCACCGCATCGATTGTAAAAAAAAAAAAAAAAAAAACTCGCAACGGCTGCCGGAGTGCATCGTCGCCGGCCCTTATTAAGCCCTGCTCCAAATTTGGCGCCAAGCCTACCCAAACTTAGCGACCACCTCACCTTCTATTTACGTTCCGCTCGCATGCAGCCGACGGTTCCGTCCCACAAAACCCCCGCCACCATCGCCATTGATCGATCGCCTCCTCCGACCCACACCACCATCCATCCACCACGGAGGGGGCGCTGCCCATCGCCGCCATCCACCCATCCCGACGGTCGAACGGCGCCACGCACGGCGGCGACGATCCCTTCGGAGCCATTGCACGCTCCGTCGGCGCCGAGAAAAGGGCACACCGGTCGGCGTAGCCTCCCCTAAGGTCCGACGGCCGCGGTCTCAGCCCCGGCCGTCGGTGCACATTGATCGTTCGTGCGTGGAGAAGCCATCATGGCGTTGGGTCTCCGGGAAGGCGGCGCCGGCGAGCTGCGGGGCAAGGAGGGCGGCGGTGAGGCCACGGCGGCGTACCGCTACGCCGCGACCGACTCGTTCGCCTACGACTACGGGGGCATGCCGCCGCCGGCGCAGCAGATGGACCGGCAGCCGCCCGTGGTGCTCGGCGCGGAGGGGGTGCCCGACGACGGCCGGATCCCGGCGTCGGTGTTCGAGCGCGACATGTCGGAGCCCGGCAAGGACTGGAGCATGATGTCCACCGAGTCGGTGTTCGGGCTCCAGGTCGCGCCCTCCTGCGACTTCACCGGCTACTTCCTCTCGCACCCGGAGCTCATGGACATCGCCACGCCGCCCCGCGACAGCTCCGCCGCCCTCCCCTCCGCCGCGTCCCCGCCGCCGCGGCAGTTCGACGCCATCCCGGAGCTCGGCGCCGCCGCCCCGAGCTACTCCTTCGCCTTCCCCAAGTACGTTGCGTCCCTGGCGCGCTCGGCCGATCGCTTCTCTTGCGTTGCATCCACTGACGCAGAGCATTTGCTCGATCATATGTGCAGCTTGATGGAGGACAAGAGGTACAGCTCCAAGAAAGCTCCGCAGTCTCGCGAGATGCCGCCGACGCCGAAAACGGCACCGTCGGGGGAGCCGGCAGCGGAGGCGACGGCGCCGGAGGCGGAGACGAGCAGCAAACCGGAAGCGGAGCCGGAGAAAGAAGCGCCCAAGGGCGGCATGTTCTCGTGGATGCCCTGCTGCTCTTGATAAACAGCGTCAATGGATCGCCGGCGGCAAAAACCGGCTAGGAGGGGCGCTTCGTGTCCGGACCGTCACCGGCGGCAGCCGGCTAGGCGGGGTGCTCGTCGCGTCCGGACCGTCACCGGCGGCGCCCGGCTCGAACAGTCGAAAATGGCGGCAAGAGACAGGAAAGGAAGTATGAAGTTATGAATCGATTGAAGGACAAAAACACAATCAAAGCCAGTATGTAAATTTTACTTTGCCCCTAAGTTGTCTTGTAATAGATTGCTTTCCTTTTTGGTCACAAATGTTGCCCACAACGATTAATTTGAGATTTCTGTGAATTCCCATTGAACATTCCTGAATGTATATAACCAGAGAAAAAACAGGTTAAGCCATGTAAAGGAACCCCTTGCACAGTACAGAAATCAGGCAAATATGCTATCAGATTCGACACCGCCGGTTCACGACACCGCAGAAATACGAGGTAGATTGCAGTGACTGAAATGATGCGAATAAAGGAGCAATTTATACAAGTTCAATGCCAACCCAAGCTCTCCACAGCAGTAAAAGGGTTATATGCTTGGCCATTTACAACACACAGAACAGGCTTCATGGACACATACCATTGAACTAGGGGGGCTAACTACTGGCTGCTGGAGACCGGGGCGCCATCTTCACTCTGCACACCTTCAATGGCCATAATTTTCTTAACAACTTGCTTGGGTATGTCAAGGTCATCTTGCATGCAGCGTAGCAAGGGGTGCGATAAGATGATGCATATCTGGCGGAACAGGACCCGGGCAAGCCCTTGACCACTCTCAAGAATGTAGCCCTCATACTGGCTGACATGCTCAAGGGCATCAACCAGCGCGTCGTACACATTTTGTGGGCAGTTATCAGCAGTAGGCTTGTCGTGCAGATAGACTACGTCCATGGTGAAGCTCTTTTGCTTCACGGGCCACTGATGGTGGGGCTTGGTTGAGGACCGGCAGTAGATTAGTACCTGGAACAATCAATTATCATGGAAGTCAAAACACTACTCCCTCTGTCCCGTAATATAAGAGCGTTTTTGACACTACATTAGTGTCAAAAACGCTCTTATATTATGGGACGGAGGGAGTAATTCACAGGTAATAACAACAAACATGCAAGGCACTATATAAACGCATTTAAGATGTATTGACAACCTTCTGTGGACATCAACCTGTTGGGCCATTCCAGTTTAGAACTGTACTTGCATTTTATACATATCATGAGGTGCAGTAAGCCTTATAAAAATGAAATTTCTGAATGATACCAAAACATTCTCCACAGAAAACAGGCAGATGGTAGGCTTAGGTGGTGCAGAAAGCACTGGACACGTTAATATACGAAAAAGGAAGATGAGTGCATGCTGTCAATAGATGACCTTAGTACCTTTGACAAGAGGTACAAGTGGGTATCCTACTATTTTGGACACACAGGTCCTATAATAATTGTCAAGCTGTTTAACTTATTCGTCCTGGGGATATCAGAACTACTCACTATGCAGTTTATGATTGATGTTTTATGCTAGGACATTAGATGAAAAGTGGTGGCGTGGAATTGTGGATGACTTAAGCTAGCCTGCACAGGATTTACATGCCCTTGCGTTGTAACACACTATATCAGTATTTCACAGCATTCATTGGAAGAACAATGCCATTTAATTGTCAAATACTGGCTGCTCAAATGCTAAAAAACAATGCTATTTCTGCCTACCAATAGTAGCAAAACAGAAAATGTTACCACTTACCAAAACAGAAACAGTTAGAAGCTATAGTTACAACTTGCAGCAAGCTTACCACTCTAAGTATTCGCCCTTGCCTTTCCGCTCTTTGCCCATCCTCGTATGCTATCTTGAAGAGCTGAGTGAGATCAGCCACTGCATATCTCGTTTCAGTAGCAGACAGGGACTGGATTGTCTCAATCGAAGAAGCAGCATCACTGGTGAATTCTTTACTTTTCTTAAATTCAGAATAAAACAAGTCAATCCACAGTTCACTATCACATTGCACAAGCAACATACGAAATTAACCCACAAAGCTGAAATCAAACTACAAACTTAACTTCAGAATAATGGCAATCTCTCAGTTCATTGCCACATTGCAAGAAACAACTTCTGGAATTCATTAACACACAACACTAAAGGCAAACTAATAAATAACAAGAAACTAGCACAGGTTAATCAATAGGGAAATTCTGTGGGGATAACACTCAATTGTTGTTCATTTGGGGGAAAAATTGGGCAACTACTCAGTTCTCAGTAATCATGTCCATTTCTTCATGTATTCGGATTTGGCATTCAAATGGGTAACATCATAAATCAGTAAGCAAAAAGATCTGCAGTGAGTGGCAAAAGTTCGCACACACGAAAAATGTTTGTACTGAAACCGTTAACCCTAGAAATCAGGGGGCCGTGTACCGAAGCACTCCTCGTCTGGTTATCTAACAGAGAGAGTGAAGAGAGAAGGGGGGCAGCAGAATACCATGGAGACGGTGTCGCCGAGGGAGGCGAAGGCGAAGCGGTGGTCGGGGCACATGGTGAGCTTGCTGTGGAGGAAGAGCATCAGGGCCTGCTTGACGGCGTCCATCCGCCGCACCGCCGGGCGCGCGGGGCGGGGGGGCGCCGCCGGATCCATGAGCGCGCCGGGGCCGGGGGAGCCGGCGGAGCCGGAGGAGGCGGGGGACGCGGACGCGGCGGCGGCGACCTTCATCTCGGAGCGCGCCTCGGCGTCCACGTCCACGCAGAAGAGCATGTCCTCCAGCGGGAGGCGGCTCGGCGGCAGCGAGAAATCCGGCGAGGCCGCGGCCGCGCCGGCGGAGGAGGGGGACGGCGAGACGCCGTGGCGCGGCGCGTGGTCCATGGGGGGTGGAGGGATGGATGGTCGTCGGGATCGGGTGGGGGTGGCCTCCGAAGTGTCGGACTCGAGAGGGGTGCTTTCACTATTTTGATCGCTTCTTGTGGCTGAATTTACAAATTTGTATTTCTCCTCTTGCAAACGTTCGGGTTGTACAAAAATGTTTTACGTTGCATTTTGTCCTTTCTTTCGAATCGTGATCTTTGCAATGGCCCCCTCTCCTCAGGCATATGTTTTTTTTCAGATAGAGAAACAAATTATGGGGACCTAAATAAGGCCATTTTTAACCCATCCTTATCCGGCCATAAGGGAGTGAATTTGCATTTTTCTCCTCTAAGTCGCACCTAGCCGATCCCATATAACGGTTAATGGAGTATTTTTTTTACTTTGTCCTTACTTCACCGAGTATATTTACTCCAACTCGCGGCGAATGAGTAAAAATCTCCTCTCCTCTCTTCTTCTCCTCTGCCCCTTTTCTCGCCCTCGCCCCACCAACAGCGCGTCCTCCGCCCCGATCCGTCGCCCCCTCTCCTCCCAATGGCCGGACGCGGTGGATAGATGTCCTCGCCACCGGTTCGCAGCGTGAATCCGCGCCGCCATGCTCGCGGGTCGTCGTCCGCCGGCGCATCCTTGAGCCGCCGCCGCTCGGCCAATCCGCCCATCCCCACCCGATTCAGGGATTTCCCGGAGCTCCCTCGGCCGCGGCCGCCGACGAGGACCTACCTCAGCGTCCGATAGCGCTCGTGGGTGGCGGAAATCACCGACCGGGAGACCCACCAACAGAGGTGGCTCGGGTCATTTCACAAGGCTGAGCTTCTGGCCATGGAGTACGACCGGTGGCAGGTCCGGTACAATGGCGCCGCCACCCAGCTAAACTTCCCGTTCGAGACGACGCCGGTCCACCTCGTCTAGCCGGAGCCGGGGGTGGTGAGCGCTCGGATGGTGTGGGAGGACCGAGAGGCTCGGGAGCGCCACGAGGCAGAGGCCTCCGACGAAGCCTACATGGAGGAGCTCCTCCGACAGCACCCGAAGCTCGTGGAGGCGGAGCGGGCAATCTTCACCGACTCTGGTGGGAAGGTTATAGTCATCTCCGATGACGAGGTGGAAGGCGGCAAGGAGGGCGGCAAGAACGGCGGCGAGGAAGCGGAGTTCGACGTCGAGGAGTGGCAATGCATCTACCCCGGCTGCGAGGATGACATCACCGGCCCAGACTCGGCTCTCACCAAGGGCAGCATGACGAGGAAGGATTGGCTTGACGTCTACTATGATCGTTCGGTAGTTTTTAGTGTATTTTAAGTTTACTGTTCAGTTTTAAATTTCAGTTTAATGTCCGGTTTCAAATTTATGTTTAATGTTCGGTTGTCAAGACTTTCTATATTGATATTATGTTTAAATGTATGCAAATTTCGGTTCAAAATAGGTTGAATTTATGCGAATTTACGTTTACTCCGCTAACTTTAGGGGATCGGCTAGAAACGACCAAAACTTAGTGGAGTACTAGATCATCGAAGGCGCGCGTTGCTGCGCCCATCCATGTTACAATATAATGATAGTAGGTAGTTATTACCAAATCGCTCGGTGTATTGTTCGCAAGAATGGCTAAGGTTGGAGACTATAGAGGAATTGCAAAACATTGATGATTTGAGGTTACATTTACTGAAAACTTAATATCAAAATTCGGAGAGCAAGATACTCAAGTGAAAAGTAGTAACTATATATTGTTGTAACAAACTCCTTTAACATGAATTAATGCTACAAAATTTTCATGTCAAATATGTATCATGCAATCGCATAAATACAAAGCCCACTCCGGTCTTTATGCAAAATGGAAGATCTGCAATTAGCTTGCTTATTAAGTGCGAGGCTTCAAAACACATCATCAAACATTTCACATGTCTTTTTTTCAGGCCGTACTACCAAATCAAGCACGCAAAGACAAGAGGCGTTTAAAAAGTAGACAATCATACATCAACAAAACTCTGATCTAGCCCCCTGCCACCACCAGTAAAAGGTTAAGCTTTAATAAATGTCAACTTCTGCTACATCTATTCTTAATCAGATCATTTGAAGTAAAGTCTTGATCAGAGTTATATCGTCTGCCATCTCAAAAATTTCTCAAGCCAAAAACAACATCTTCTGCTCCAAGGTGAACTTGACGTTTTCAGCCTGTTCAAAGAGAGGAAAAAACTTAAATCCATATGAACCTTGGTAACAGGGTTAAAGGTGCATAAGGGTAGTTGTATAATTTTCAACCTTTCAGAACCCATGCAGCTCCCCTTCATAACAAACAAAACACATCACACAAGAAAAGCAGTACCATATTTTCATTAGCCAAACTTCATTCATGCAAGTGACTGGAAAAAACACACAAAAACATGGTTAAAGGGGAAAGTTCCCTCCCTTAAGTGTATGTCGTTAGGTAGAAATGATGCACCCTTTCGGATCAAACATAGGTGGGCGAGCTTACAACAATGCACTCGAGCTAACAAATCACCGCTCCGTTACCTGGAAGCAACCAAAAATTCAGAAAATTTCAGGTGATTGAAGCCATGTGGAGCAAGTGGGCGAGATTACAATCGGTCTTCCAGGTTCCCAAGTGTTGTTCTCGTATAAGTCCAATCTAATTAGGTTTTGGAAATAATCAAGTTCCAATAGGAAGCATACAAATAGTCAAAACAACTGCACTGGATGGAAATGAATAATTGGTAATATTAAATAGAAAATCTCGAATATGTCAGGCCTAAATTTCATGAAAGAAACTCTGAAGGAATTTAGGACACTAAAAAAATGCACCATCCGGAAAAATGGAAATGGATCCTACATTCTTTCAAAATAGATATGTTAGTTATTTAGTTCACAATGTCCTGAACAAATTTTAGGAGGAGACGATGAAGGACAGAAATAGTATCCTATCTACTTGTTTCACCTAAGATGGCATACTTGTATAACACTAAAATGGAAGCTATGGCTAGCTCTTTTTATGACTAAATTCCTTAGTCATCGGAGAGGATGAAACCATATCCCTTATATTAGTTTCTGTCTTCAAGTTCATATGTACCTGCTACCGCTTTTCACAAAACAACTCTACGTGCTACTGGCTCATAAATCCTTTAGCTTAATTAGCCCAGGTTGTAGTACAAGTAAACAGTTACTTACACAGGAAACACATAAGTTTTGACCGGACAGAAGTTTCAAACTGAATAAGTTGGAAGTTAAAATCACGTCAAAAAGTTGGAAGTTAAAACAAATTTTCAGATGGAGGCTGGAACATATGCCGTTCTCAGATCTTGACAAAGACCGAAGAATTGGTATTCACCATGTTTATCATATATATAAGGACTGATCGGATACTACAAAATATGATTTGATCTGCTAACCTTGGGACAGCAATCTCCACGACACATACGTGCAGAAGAACACAGGGAGATCTGCCCAAGCATGATGCTGAGGGGGTGTTTGGTTCTCTAGTCCTAGGACTTTTTGTAGTCCCAAAAAAGTCCCAAAAAGTCTCTCAAGGAGGAGCTTCTTTGAAAAAGTCCCAAAAAGTCTCAAAAAAGTCCATCCTGTTTGGTTTGCTAGGGACTTTTTTGGGACTAAAAAGTCCCTAGTCCCAAAAAGTCCCTGGAACCAAACACCACCTGAATATTTTGTGCTGCTGGAATAGAGAGGGTGAGCGAAGAGTGGCCAGGGAGGAAGCATATATACATTATACATGCATCAGTTGGAAACTGAAGTGTGCAGACGAGACGTCGCCCCAAGCATGAATGCCTGCTTAAAAACTGAAGTATGATTCTGTTAATTGTGTTAATTAAGGCTGGGTGGAGCAGTTTCCAGGAGATAAGGCGCCACCATCGCCCGCGTCCTACACCCCTTTGTACCTTGCAAGCGAATCGGTCGGCCCTCGGTTCACCAGCATCCGACGCTTCTGCTCGATCCCCTCGCGCTGGATTCCCGCGCGAGTGGGGCGTAGGCTGGATCCAGTCGCACGTCGGCTCGATCTCACCACAGGTCGCCCGCATCGCCTGCTTCGCCTGAATTGAGCCGCCGCTGCATCCCCTCTCGTTCGACCGCGTCGCCTGATTCGTTCTTGTGTGGAGCGTTTTTCTTTTCTTTTACAGAACGGGATCGCTTGTAGGAGAGGGCTGTCGCTGCCTTGGGCCGAGCAGGAAAAAATGGCCCAATTAACCACAGGGCTCCAAAAAAGCTACGGGAGTAGCTGCCCTTGCCACTTTAGGCCCAGTTCGCGGCAAACCTAGCGTCAACTGTAGATCAGACGGCCAGGAATGTTTAACAAACGAAATCAAACGGCCGGAAACTCCTAATTCATGAGAGGGCAGGGATTAGGTGCAGTTTTACTGTTCTTAATAATAATAAATACTTGTAAGGTTTACTCGGCCGGATACTCCGCTATTTTGTAGGGGATCGGTTAGAAATGGCCTAATGAGCAAGGTATCTAGTTAGGGTACATTTAGAGCGCCGCCAAAATGAAAACATATGTGTGGACAAGATCGACCCGACACAATGGATGTTGACGCCATCGTCATCATTTGCCACACTCAAGATCGCACGGTGTCCTGAACATGATCGGAAGTCTTATGTCTTGTTCACTCCGAGTCGTCTGGTGAGGGGACCGGTTATGGTGATCTTGTGGCCACAGTCGACGACTATTATTTTCCTCAACAACCTTGTGCCGTCCGTGTCGGGCCAGGTCGACCGGTGATGCCCATGTTCCTTGTAGTGTAGGCGGGGTTGTTTTCCCTGTATTTTCACATATCTAGGAAATTCTCACTCCTTTCCTAATTAATGAAAATTATGACAAGTCTTTTGCCTCATTTAAGAAAAATAGATAATATGCCTTTATTTGGTTTTAGTATTCTTCGCGGCAAGACTTCTTTCTGGGAAAATTTCTTGATTCAGTTTATTACCAAAAGATGTATAGAAGAAATAGAATGCACATTGCATATGAATTTAATGCTCCTTTTTGCGAGTATAGTTTCCGAAGGAATGCAAATTTCATCCCCAACCCTTCACCCTTCGTCTTACCGTTTTCTCTCTCAAAGAGTGATCCACGTCGAACCTAGCATTTACTAAATTTTAAAATTTATATACGCATTTCACGATTCAATTGCCACTATGTATCAATGGTTACACAATCTAAAGTTCTCATATATTTACCCGATACTACACATTATTCTACAATTTAACCATTTTCTTAAAATTAGTGAGTGCCTTATATGAAAGACCCATGAGTTAAAAAAAAGTTTATGATTTTGCGGTATATTGTAGAATACACATATATAAATTTTAAGATAAGTCACTCATTTTATTGTTAGAATTAGTGAGATAAAATCCTCTCAATATTAATAGAAGTTTCATACGATTATTTCTAAGATTTGTGATGTGTTGTCCATGTGGCATCTCAGTTGTGTGCCACATGGACATGTCATGTGAGGCCACCCTATCAAATCCGGAGTGTCCATGTGGCATCTTAGTTGTGTGCCACATGGACATGTCATGTGAGGCCACCCTATCAAATCCGGAGAAATTTTGTCAATTTTGTAAATTGTGTAATCATGCACAACCCGTGAATGAAAAGAGGCAAGCTTGTGGGAAATGAGATAGGAATATCATAGGAATAGAAAACTTGTGGGAAATGAGATGGCATGTGTCTCAAATCCTATGAGTAGGAATAAAAAAAGATGTCATTTGGTTCACATAATAGGTTTTTTCTATTGAGTCTAGGTTCATGTTTATTTTCCTTTGAAATGTGGAGGATATGAATCACTCATATGTAGGAATAGGAATTCACTCCTATGAACCAAAGGGCTCTAAAGGAAAACAATCCTATAAGAATATTTATCTTATAGAATTCCCACAAGATTACTCCAAACCAAAGGAGTTCGCATTGTTTGACACCTTCCGATGTTTCATGGATGAAAAAAAGAATTTAGTAAGTAAGTGCAAGAGAACAATCACTGAGAGAGTCCGGGACTAAGGGGTCCTCGGGCTGCCGGTCTATCTCTTATGGGCCGGACATGTGGGCCGCTTTGTGACTATTACTGGAAGGCCGGGCTATAAGGCGACTCCGTGTTCAGGAAGGAAACCTCCGAAGCCTTGGTGTGTCCTCCAAGTCAAGATGGTATAATCGGCATGTTTATTCCCTGATGGCAAACGACCATGTGTAACCCTAGGCACCCCTGGTGTCTATATAAACCGGAGGGTTTAATTCATAGGGGGAGGAACCATCATCCTACTCCTCTAGGGTTTAGTTCATCTGATCTCGTGGTAGATCGACTCTGTAATTGTCACACACATCAATATAATCAAGCAGGACGTAGGGTTTTACCTCTTCGAGAGGGCCCGAATCTGGGTAAACACTGTCCCTGTGTTTCCTGTTCCCCATTGATCCAAGATCCACAGCTCGGGACCCCCTACCCGAGGTCCGCCGGTTTTGACACCGACATTGGTGCTCTCATTGAGAGTTCCACTGTGGGATCGCCAAAGGATCGATGGCTCGCCTAATCATCAGCGGTGACGTCTGCAACAGGGATGTTTTCGTCCCTGGATAGATCTTCGCGTTCGGCAGCATCGTGCTGCACCCTGATCCGACCGGCCACCTTGGCCAGGTCGAAAGTTTCACCCCCGATCAGATCAGGTTTGGGAACCTAGAGTTCATCGCCGACTCCCGGGGAGATTTTATTATGAAGAAGCCTTAATCTTCCCTTGAAGAGCTCGCAAGTCCTGACGCCTTAACTTCGAGAGCGGTGAACCCCACCACTGGGTGACCTCCACCCTGGGTCCGGCCTTAAACCACAATCCAGTCGATACGCTCGAATAAGCTTCGGCCGAATACTGCCCAGGCGCGACTTTAAACGCCCTTGGAGCAACGGTACTGCGGATCGACCCCATGTACTCCAGGAGCATGGACTCCACAGATATCTCGTCATTAAACGAGTTACTTGGCCGGATCCAAGCCATGGGGATAACCGACGGCCAACCCTCGGTCTATGATCAGATTGGGCTTAAACCCAACGACAGGGAAATTTATGTCCCACCTACCACACCCTTGGTCGCTACCATCGAGGGCTTGGCCGAAGGTTCGCCCTCTCAACCATCGGAGCTGAGAATGCCTTATGTTCGGGTTTCTGACCATCAGGATCGTTCCTCTAGTTTGGAATCCGGACATTGCCCCGGAAAAAGTTTTGGATCGAACCCCAATTCAGCGCATGATCTGGAGTCCGTGCGGTGGTGTCCGGTTGATAATCCGGACCCCGAACCCGGCGCGTCGGATTCCACGATGGTACAGGACGCGACCACCAAAGCTTCGGACTCACATCCTATTGGGATACAAAGTTTTTTCCCACCCATCCCCCATGTCGAGTACTCTCCAAGTAATTCGGGGAAGCTCGACATACGAGACCTATTATACGTCAAACTACAGCCAGGGGAAACGTTCCAGCACTTCTGGGCTAGATTCCTCCTTCCTAAAAACAGGATAGCGGATTGCAGCGACCAGGAAATCATAGCAACCTTCCGGCATAACTACCGTGACGAAGGAATCCTAAACGCCCTCGCCCGTCGCCACGTTCAAAACTTCATCGAGCTATTGGATCTGGTACGCAAATACTGCGCCATGGAAAGCGCTGCGCACGGAGTAAATCCATGCCGGGGAATCCAGAAGAGCTCGTAGGAAGCGCGTACCCCCACGACGGTCGGCCGAACACAAGCCCGCCGAGAAAAAGAATAAACCCCTTGCAGGATCCAGAACTGTCCTTGACGAACTATTAGACAGGCCGTGCCCCATACACTCTGTCCTGCTGAATACAAACCCGACTCACAACCTTCGACCTTGCTGGGTTGTTAGGCAAGTCACAAAGAGCGGAGAGGCCATCATCGGGGTCTCACCCTCAAGCAGACGTTCAGCAACACTACCGGATCACAACGCCGAGATCCTAACGATCTACGAGACGTTTCCCTCAAAAATCCAGAGAAGAGAGATCTTCGAGAACTCGACCAAATACACCAGATGGCAGCGACGAATTCTTGGACAAACACACGCATCACCTTCGTTGAGGCAGACTAGATGAGAACCCGCCCCGTCCGAACACCTGTCACCCTGGTCCTTGATCCCACAATAGACGGCTTCAGACTCCACAAGGTGCTAATGGACGGCGGCAGCGGTTTAAACCTCATTTATGAGGGTACCCTGGACAAAATGCAATTCGGCAGATCTCGTGTCGAACAAAGCCACACTACCTTTCGAGGGATCATGCCCGGAAAAGAGGCATGCTGCAACGGACGAGTTACTCTCGATGTGGTATTCGACACCCCTGAGAACTACAGGTCCGAAGAACTTCTCTTCCATATTGTGCCCTTTCATAGCGGTTATCACGCCCTATGGGGGCATGATTCTTTCACAAGATTACAGGCCATACCACATTACGGGTATATGAATCTCAAAATGCCAGGGCCCAATGGCGTGATCACAATTATAAGTGACTCGACTAGAGCTCTTCGGGCCGAAAACAAAACAGCATCGCTCGCCCTCGAGGCACTGTCCGCGACTCTCGCAGCCGAGGAATTAACCACACTCCGCTCAATGGTAGATAGGGATGATGTAATCCTCAGTAAGAGGACCAAATCCACATCCTTCAAACCAGCAGATGAAATCATCAAATTTCAGGTGCATCCAACGGACCCCAACAAAATAGCGTCCATTGGAGCTCAGCTGGACCCCACGGTTGACGAAGCACTGCGCACATTCTTGCGCGAAAACTGGGACATATTTGCGTGGCACCCCTCAGATATGCCAGGAATCCCACGAAGACTAGTGGAGCATAGCCTGGACATAATCATAGGCTTCAAGCGAGTCAAACAGGCGCTACGCCGATTTTTCGAACCCAAGCGTCAAGCTATGGGTGAAGAACTAGCAAAACTACTCGAAGACGGATTCATCCGAGAAATCAAACACCCCGAGTGGTTGGCAAATCTGGACATGGTGCCAAAGAAAGACAAATCCTGGTGGCTATGTGTCGATTTCAAAGACCTAAATAAAGCCCGCCCTAAGGATCCTTTTCCCTTACCTCGCATAGACCAGATCATCGACGCCACCGCCGGACACGACTCACCGTGCTTCCTCGATGCCTACTCCAGATACTATCAAATCAAAACGAAGGAGTCCGACCAAGCCGCAACCGCCTTCATCACCCCTACGGGCCATTCTGCTTCAACACAATGCCCTTTGGGTTAAAAACGCAGGCGCCACATACCAACGCATGATTCAGACATGCCTAGAAAATCAAATCGGCAAGACGGTCGAGGCATACGTGGACGACATGGTCATCAATACCAAACACGTTAGCCAGCTGGTGGACGACCTCCGACAAACCTTTGATAATCTGCTGGCTTACGATATACGGCTCAATCTGGACAAATGCGTCTTCAGAGTTCCCGCTGGTAAACTGCTCGGATTTATTGTCTCCCATAGAGGAATAGAGGCCAATCCGGCTAAAATCCGAGCCCTATCCCAACTAGTGATCCCTACGGAGTTGAAGCACGTTCAAAAACTGGCGGCCTGCATGGCGGCTTTGAGCCGCTTTATCTCCCGCCTTGGTGAAAAGGCACTGCCGCTCTACAGACTGCTCAAACGGAGCAAAAACTTCGAGTGGACCGACAAAGCAACGACCGCATTGGAACAAATTAAAACGTTATTGGCTGGCAATCCTATACTAGCAACGCCCGGCATAGGTGAACCAACGCTGTTGTACATCTCGGCCACAAATCAAGTGGCCAATGCGGTTCTCGTTGTCGAACGAGAGGCGGAGGGTCACAAGTTCCGGGTACAGAAGCCAGTCTACTACGTATCAGAAGTGCTCACCCCGTGCAAATCTAGGTATCCGCATTACCAGAAGATATCCTATACAGTTTTCATGGCATCCGAAAGATCCAACACTACTTTCAAGAGTGTTCGGTCACGATGGCATCCAAAGTACCACTGAATGATATAATTAACAATAGGGACGCCACTGGCCGCATAGCCAAATGGGCCATTGAGCTCCTCCCCTTCGAAATTGCATACAAACCACGCCGAGCTATTAAATCTTAGGTTTTGGCTGATTTTCTTGTCGAATGGACGGAGGCCGAGCTCCCCAGAGAATACAGTACATACTCTCATTGGACGATGTACTTTGACGGATCCAAGACGCTTGCCAGACTGGGGGTTGGAGTTATACATACATCCCTCACTGGCGACAACATCCGGTACGTATTGCAGATCATGTACACCGATTCCAATAATGCGTCCGAATACGAGACTCTGTTGCATGGATTTCGGATGGCAACATCAATGGGCGTACAACGGCTCAAGGTACGGGGAGACTCTAACCTCGCCATCTCTCAAATCAACAGCGAATTCGATGCTAAAAACTGAAAGATGGCAGCATATTGAAATGATGTCCTCAAAATATCCGCACAGTTCGAAGGATTAGAATTCCACCATGTCTCTAGAGACGGCAATCAAGTTGCTGACGTCCTCGCCCGCATGGGCCCCAAGCGCGACCCCGTCCCTAAGAACACCTTTTTGGAACGACTTTTCAAGCCATCCGTGGTTTGGCAGGATGAGGACAAGGACGCTGGAGCCAATGGCTCAACACATATCATCCCTCCCGCCATCAAACCAGATGAACAAATCATCGGTGGCTCGGCACTTGAAGAAACGCCTTCGTCTCACGAAGTCATGGCGGTAATCGCGCCATGGACCAAGCCCATCCTCGCCTACCTTCTCTGCCAAGAACTCCCTGATGACCAGACCGAGGCAAGACGCACAATTCGGCGATCCAAGGCCTGCAAGGTCCATGAGGGTGAACTATACAAGAAAAGCACCACCGGAGTCCTCCAACGGTGCATATCCGAAGAAGAAGGAAAGCAGCTCTTGGCCGAGATACACGCAGGCATGGGCGGCCACCACATAGTAGCTCGAGCCTTGGTAAGCAAGGCCTTTCGAGCCAGATTCTTTTGGCCCACTGCTCGCACAGACGCCCACACACTCGTCCAACATTGTGTTGGTTGTCAGCTCTTTGCAAATCAAAGCCACATGCACCCAACGACTCTTCGGACGATACCGATCACCTGGCCTTTCGCGGTCTGGGAGCTGGACATGGTCAGACCACTTAAAGGGGGGACCAAGAAAAAGAAATATCTACTGGTCATGATCAAAAAATTCACCAAGTGGATTGAAGCAAAACCAGTAACTTCAGCTAAGTCCGGACCGGTCATCGACTTTATATCCGACGTGGTGCACCGTTACGGTGTCCCCCATAGTATAATAACGGACAATGGATCCAATTTCATAGCCTAGGAGGTAAAGGACTGGTGCGCGAACATGGGCATCAAGCTTGATTACGCCTCGGTATATCACCCACAGACCAATGGACAAGTTGAACGGGCCAATGGTCTTATTATGAGCGGTATCAAACCTCAACTGGTCCGTTCTCTGAAGGAATCTGACTGCCATTGGGTGGAGGAGCTTGACTCCGTATTATGGGTCCTGCGCACCACCCCGAATCGATCAACGGGATACACACCATTTTTCATGGTGTACGGGGCAGAAGCAGTCCTCCCCTACGACCTCATCCATGACGCGCCTAGAGTGCGCATGTACGAAGAAAAAGAGGCCAAGCTAGATCGGCAGGACGACCTAGACGCCCTGGAAGGAGAGCGCGATATAGCTTGGGCCTGCTCTACCTTTTATCAATAGCAAGCTCGGCACTACCAGAGTAGGGAAGTTCGAGCGAAGGCATACAATGTGGGCGAACTTGTTTTACGCCTCTCGGAGAAGCAGAAGAATAAGTTCTCTCCCAAATGGGAGGGTCCTTTCATAATTGATGAAGTACTTGCAGGAGGAGCATATCGCCTTCGCAACCCACCGGACAATCGCCTCGAACCGAACCCATGGAACGCAGCTCGTCTTCGACACTTCTACGGCTAGACCGGTGCGTCACCCTCACTAGTTTTTTTTCCGTTTATAGTTTTCCCTTCCTTTTCACTTTTTTTGGATTGGTTAGCATTTCCCAGGCTGTGTTCGGCTACACCGAGCTACGTTAAGTTTTCCTCGGCATACATATTCACATGCACTACCCAGTCACACCTGGGGGCTTCTTAACGAAGCCGATCAATATATTTTTCGTGCATCTATTCGTCTCTGTCGTGTGTGCACCCTTCCAGTATCGTTTTTAAGCCACTATATGCATCAATTTGACTTAAGATTTGGCCAAGGTGGGGTGCCTTGCTCCTATGCTTACCCTCTACATTCTCGATTGTTCGGCTAGGGGGTAAAGGGAGCACCTCTGCGATTGTTATGACCGGGTCATCTGGGTACGTACCTCAGACGGGTGAAGCCGAAAGCTAGCGTTCTTAAGAACACAATTGGTCGGCCACGAGGGAGGTTAAAATAATTTGTTATCATCACCATAACCCGGGGTTATTTTCCCGAAGTAACCATCACCCGCATACTGCGGGTATCCGGTTATAACGTCTACGATTAACGTAGCAGCCTGAAGAAAGGAACCCATTGAGGAACTATTTTCTTTGGAAGATGTTTCTTACGTTAAATAGTAATATAACATAACTCCCTGTGCGTGTTCTGTCTGTTCGCACCAAATGGCCGGATTGCCTGGTTCTCCGAAGTGATTTCCTGTTACCACAAGTCACATAGTACGGAACACTCCCCGACCACTGGCAGGGGAGGTAGAAGCCGATGGCCGGTTGAGACAACGTTTACAGCACAGACAGAGTATGTTTGATGTGAAGTTCATAGCTACATAGAATCAAACATCCGATCGCTGGTCATGATTATCTAATATGGTATCCAGGGTGCAGTCTTCTTGCGAGATACGAGCGGCTAGCATCACTTGGTCATACACCAAATGAAGTGGCACCTCTTGACCATCCGGCCCTACTGGCCCAACTCGGGCCAAATGCTCTGGGTCGAGTTTGGTAAAGTGGGTCTTCACCATTACCCATGCCTCCCGTGCTCCTTCTTGACAAGCCGATATCTTCCATAGCTCGAAGCAACACCGAGCTCCTTTAAATCGATTAGCTAGCTCGGCCATCCCTTCCGAAGGCGTCTCAGTCGGCCATAATGCCTTGACCATGCTCTTCATAGCTTTCCGAGCTCGCTCATGCATGATGGACAGTTCCTTTAGCAGGTTCCTCCGAACGAGCTGGCCTCTTCCTTGGGGTGCCCGGTTAGGAGACCTAACAAGAGACGTGGCATGTCTCTTACATTGGAATAATACACATATTTTACGGAATTACAAGCTAAAATTTCACTCACCGAACATGCCACCTTTCAATCTTTGGTTCTCCTCACGGGCTTGTGCCAGTTGAGTTTTTAACCTCTCAATTTCTTCGGCCTGTCGCTGGTTTTTCGCCTTGAGTTCGTTCTTTTCCTCATGACTCCGGGCCAGTACCCGGCGGCCGGCTTCGTGCTGCGATTCGACATACCTTTGAGATTCTCTGGCCGCATCCAGATCTTTCCGCAGTTGATTTATGGACTCGGCTGCTATAAGGCAATCTTTCATTAGAAAAGGTGCCCCAAGCAATTCTGCATGTTAAACCTTTTTACTCACTGTGTGCCTCCCTGGTGAACCTTTTAACCTCCTCTAGTTCAGCCTTCGCAGCTGCCAACTGTGTTCGGTTTAACTCAAGGTCCCTGGACAATTTTTTGTTTTGTTCCCTCGAAGCCTGCACCATGTCGCAACAATATTCAGACCCTTAACTCAGCCGCCCTGGCCAAATTAAGGCTCGGGGGCTACTGGGTTAGGATTTGTGTTCGGTTGTTAAAACAAATCACTCACCTCCAGGCTGGTCGACATAAGGTTGGCGGCTCCCTCAATCCTGCTCGGGCGGCTCCAATATATGCGTCCACCGAACTAAGAGCGTTGAATTCCTATTCGGAAAACGCAGGGTGACACAGTAACTCCTTCCGCCGTCGATGATTCATCACACTTTCGACTTTAGAATTGGTAACCAAGACATCCTCGGGATCCTCTGGAAGCTGATCTGCGGCAGGGACCTTCGAATTTACCTTGGCTTTTGCCAAAGAACTCGGTTCAGGATTACCACCTGACACCTCTCTGACGTCCTCGGACGAAGATGGATGTACACGTCTCCTACAGATCTCAGCAAAGATTATAAGTGCTTGCAGCGGCTATAACCATGACCGAACTATGAGTTCAATGTATTACCTCTTGGTCGGGGGCGCGGTCGAGGTAGTTCCCGCGCCCGCCACACGCTTGGAAACTCTACCGTCGTTTGGTGCGGACACGGCCAGCGCCGCTCTCGCCGGTGTTTGGCGCGTGGTGCGACGGCCCTTGGGAGTAGAAGTCAACATACTCGGAACGACGGGAGGCGAGCGCCTTTTTCTAGAGAGGCCTTCTTTTTACTTACAACGGAGGAAGGGAGTGTCCCAGGGTGACTGGCCAAAAGGGCCACCTTAGAGCCATCAAGACTCTCCTGGTAAAAAAACCCGTCATCAAAATCAAGTGACGTCTCTGGATCGTCGTGGAATCATGGGTCATCGTCGCGGGAATAACTCTCTGGTTGAGGAGGAGGGCAGTTGCCTGTCTCGATCCAGCACCTCCAGCTCTGTTTGGAAAGTTAAATGATTCGATCAACAAAAACGGACATAACATCCGGACTATGAAAATATAGATGAACTTACCCATTCAATGGGATTATAACTCGAGTAGCCGTCCCTAGTCCTCAGACGGGCAAACTCTTCCTTTTCTCCTTTAAAGAGATCGGTCAGTATGGCTGCCATTGCTGCCTGGTTGGCAGGCCTTTTCCATTTGTAGCAGGTCGCATCGTTTGTCCCATTGTAACATCATAAGGGGTTCATCCTTTGTTGAAGAGGTTGGACACATCGAGTAATAGAAACGACCATCACATCAATGATGGTTAACTTACTGTGAGCTAACAAGCTCACCTGAGCGGCCAGATGCTTTACTTCGGCGCTCTCCTCTTGGGAAGGGCTTTTCGGTCACCAGTTAAACCATTTCTTTAAAGGGGCTTCTGAGTATTCGGGCAGACCCCTCCGAGCTAGATCGAATAGGGAGACGTCTTCAATATAAAACCATTCTGAGGTCCGCTCTTCGGAATCCTTCTTTGGGGTCCCAATAGGATACCCCGTCTCGGCTATGCACCATACTTCGGCTCCGTCAACTTCAAAGATTGTCCCTCCCTGGGTGCGGGGGACGAGGCAGAAATATTTTTTCCATAATTCGAAATGGGCCTCGCAACCCAGAAACATCCCGCAAAGGGCGACATAGCACGAGATATGCAGAATGGATCCAGGGGTAAGATGATGGAGCTGGATCCCGTAAAACTCTAGCAAACCCCTCAGGAAGGGGCGAATGGGGAAGCCCAAGCCTCATAAGAGGAAGGGTACGAAGCATACCCTCTCTTCGTTGCGTGGAACAGGGAAGTTCTCTACAAAGGCCTCGCCGTTCGCGGAAGTTAATCCGGGGCGTGTGGGCGCTAGATCTGAAGCAGGAAGATACCCTTGCGCTTCAAGGCCGCTCAATTGGAGACGGGAGACTGAACAGCTTGCCTAGTCTCCTGGGAGGGGGCCATGAGGGCGTGAGGAGGAGCCATGGACACTTGCCATATCTCCGAGCTCCCGGATTTTTGGCTTCTCAATGGTTGGGGAATAGAATGTGTTGCTCATGGCACTCCTAGCCTATTTAATAGGCGTTTTTCCTCTGACCCGCGAAGGGCATTTTTGTAAAAGACCACTGACCGCCGACCTCCCATCGAGGCGCGGGAATCGAGGGGTGTCATTAACCTTAAGCAGGAAAGTTAATATCGTGGGCCCCGTGACGCTTCGACAATCAGGAACTCGTCGATGGCCGAACTAGTGTCAGCCGAACATAGAAGGGGAGAAGAACTCGCCCTGCAAACCAGAGACCTTGGGTGCGTGAGGCTACCAGGGATCATGGACCCCGACATTGGATGCTAGTTTGGGGGCTACCGAGGGAGTCCGGGACTAAGGGGTCCTTGGGCTACCGGTCTATCTCTTATGGGCCGGACTGGTGGGCCACTCTGTGACTATTACTGGAAGGCCGGGCTATAAGGCGACTCCGTGTTTAGGAAGGAAACCTCCGAAGCCTTGGTGTTTCCTCCAAGTAAATATGGTAGAATCGGCATGTTTATTCCCTGATGGCAAACGACCATGTGTAACCCTAGCTAGGTACCCCTGGTGTCTATTAAATCGGAGGGTTTAGTTCGTAGGGGGAGGAACCATCATCCTACTCCTCTAGGGTTTAGTTCATCTGATCTCGTGGTAGATCGACTCTGTAATCGTCACACACATCAATATAATCAAGCAGGACGTAGGGTTTTACCTCTTTGAGAGGGCCCGAACCTAGGTAAATACTGTCCCTGTGTTTCCTGTTCCCCATTGATCCAAGATCCACAGCTCAGGACCCCCTACCCGAGATCCGTCGGTTTTGACATCGACAATCACATTTCTGGCGAAGTTACTTTGTACATGCTGACTAGTATAAAATCTCATATGATGAACATCAATCAATCAAAAACTCTAGCGGCATCCTTGAAGACACATGTTGCCACCCACCTCTGCTTAGCCCAGACTACTCTCTCGTTGGCGTACGAAGATGCCACCAATCATCACATGCGTGGCTGACATCGGCTTTGTGGATTTCTTGTCCCACCTCTGCTTGGGCCAGTGGTAGTGTGGCACTTTGGGGCTGTTTGGTTCTACACCTAGCAATGCCACACTTTGCCACACAATGTTGCCACACTTGCCTAAGGTTAGTTCTTCGAAATGAGAGCCACAAGTTGGCAAGTCTAAGGGAATGTGGGACCCTAGTGTGGCTTGCCAAATATGTGGCTTGAACCAAACGTCCACCTAATTGGTCAAACTTGCCTAACCTTAGGTGTGGCAACCTTTGTCAAACTTGCCTAACCTTAGGTGTGGCAACATTTGGCAACCTTAGTCACAAACCAAACTTAGTCAAAAACCAAACAACCCCAACCTTTGTGTGCACAACGATGGTTGGAGGTACACGTGGTGGGGCAACGAGCAGGCCGGGCCCAAACCTAGTGGTCCTTTGGCAACATGAGCCACATTGGTGGCCGGGAATTTACCGTCACACAATCGTGACTTAGGTAGCCGATCATTGATGATGACGATGTTGGATCTCATAGTGGTCCGAGCTACATTCTTCGAAGCCCCTAGTAACACGACATTGTTCCTATTTAGGTCAACAGTGTGGTGACCTCTCTACCGGACGGCATGTGCGGCGTCGTGCATGGTTCTAGCCAAGAGCAAACTTATCAGCGGATTTTGGAGCACGTCTCCCTAGTTCCCCTGTCTCCCGCCAACATGGTGGGCCAAGTCATGACATTTTATCAAAGATCAAATTTGGATCATGCACCTAGTGGTCCTCATGTGTTCCTCCTCCCACACCCGTCGTTTATGGTTTTGTTCGATGGTGTCACAACATCATATCCAAGATTTTTATGAATAACTTAGATATGGATGACTGTCCTGGGATGTTTGGTGTTTGGCGTGAATCGATGAGCGTGGCGTTGCATCGACCTTCGGTGGAAACCCTGTCCCGGGGTTGTAGCAATGTTGGTGCCTTTCGGCAACACTCTCCATTCTTGATGGGATGGTGTTGATGGTCTAGCAAAGTTGCTACTTTTGGGTCCTTCTCCGTGGTGAAAACCTATGAGTTGCTTATGGCAGTTCAGGCAACACCAAGTAGATGTGGTGATTCGCGCCTCCATTTCTTCATTGGAGGCGTCGTTTCGGAACATGCAAATTTGCCATGATTTTGAGGGGATGTAGGTGGTGCTTCCATCGAAGACGGCGTTGTTTTAAATCTTTTGTGTGGGTGCGTGTGTTGATCGTGTGCATCCTCGGGTCATCGTGTTGTTGTTGAATCCTGGTATGACATTTTAATATTTTTTCCCTTACTGAAAAAGAAAGACTAATCAGAAGTTTGGGAATTCCCCCCAATTGTACTTGCATGTAGGAAGCAAGTAGTAGCTGTGGAAGCATCAAGACAAGAGTATTGTAAAATTGAAGCAGACCCCTTATTGTGTTTATTAGGATGATCAACATTTGCAGCCAGAAAATTATAGAATATGTAATGTACTTATCACCAACACAAACCGCACCCCCCTCACTTGGTTCGAAAGATCAACCGATCACCCATGCATTCATCTCGAAATTCGCCAAACAAGAAGGAGATCAAATGCACGTACGCCCACGACACCACACCACACGACGGGTGCAGCCCTTCATCACCACTAGCATAGCAGACAGCTTCTTCCTCCTACACACGACGTATGTATATGCACTGCACGTAGCCTCCTTGATCAAGGTTTAGAGTAGGACTGCATGGCGGGGGGCTCGGGCAGGGGCTGGTGGACGGAGAAGGAGTTGGAGCGGGACACGGGCCGGGAGTAGCTGGAGCGGCGGAAGGCGCCGGCGGTCATCTCGTCGGCGGCGTCGGCGGCCGCGTCGGGGTCGGAGGCCTCGGCGTCCCTCTCGCCGGGGATCTTGCACTTCTCGCCGAGGATGATGGACTTCTTCCACAGCGTGTCCTCGGGGTCGTCCTTCTCCTTGCCGCGCAGCTCCCGCTTGCTCTGCTTTATCTTGTCCGGGATGTTGGCGATGCTCTTGCCCACGCCCATGGACATGCTCTTGCCCATGCCCACGCCCATGGACATGGAGACGGACAGCTTCCGCCGCGACGCCGACTTGGGCAGCGGCGCCGCCTCGATCGGCCCGTGCGTGCCCAGCTCCGGCGGCAGCGTCACCACCTCCTCCTCCTCCTCCTCCTTCCCCTCCGCGCCGCCCTGCTGGCTCCCGGAGGCGTCGGAGGCGTTCGCGTCCGCGGCAGCGTTGGGCTCCTGGCTGACCGCCTTGGGCTTGCGGCCGCACGCCGAGCACATGGTCGACGCGATCGCCACGGTGGCCGCGACGCACGCCACCAACAGGGACAGCGAGACGGGGTCGTGGCCGCCCAGAGAGGGGAAATGCTCGATGTCCCGCGGCGGCGGCGGCGACCACCTCACCATCGTCGTCCCCGGCGGGGCGAGGAGAGGCTTGCTCGGGGGCGTGGACGAGCTCCTCCTCCTCCTCCTCCGCCCGAGAGAGGCTGCTGCTCGTCGGAGGCGTCCTCTCTTTCCCGCGGGGAGCAAAGCCTCCCGTTTCCAATTTGGGAAGGGGGAAACGGCCGGTAAGGTGTTCAGGTTGTGTGGCCGAGGGATTGTACTGCTTTGCCTCTTAAAATGGCAAAACTAATTTTAGAGAGAAAAAAACATGTTTTGGAGAAAAATAGGGTTTGCAGCGGTGTAATCTTTTGTCAGTTTAGACGTAATTATATGTAACTAGCAAAAGTGCCCGTGCGTTGCAAAATCATAATCGTCAATGATTAAGATCACATTTTTCTTCATCCAAGATACTCTATCTCTCCTTTTCTCACAGAGACATTCCTAAGAGCATTATCCATGATTTACAAACAATGTGCATGTATGAAGTGCTACACTTCAATCTTCTCTTTGCATTGGATTTGTGTTGTTCTCCATTGCATCTTCACACATATAGACTGACAAAGAAAAAGTGACATGCTCTTCTCATTGTAAATAATTGGTTAATTTAAATATCTAAATTACCTTTCGAGTTAGTTAACCAAGTGTAAGGAGCCATTACCTTCATTGGTTAATTTAAATATCTAGACGACGCTCAAACCGATGTATTAATGAACTTCTCCTTGAGCTTGTGCACCTCGGCCGGCTTGCCCATGAGCTGCCAATGGATGTCGTCGAAAGTGGCCTCAGTGCGCGGCAGCGAACGAGGCGGCACATTACAGTGTGGTGCAGCGAATCAGAAGGTACGAGATGAGTTCGCTTTTTTTTTCAAACAATGAGACGGGTTCGTGCGTGGAAAATCCTATATGACGTTCTCTGCATCAAGGAGTTCACCCGATGCAAGTGTTTTTGGAAAGTGTTCAGAATTTTCAAAAAATGTTCATCTTAGAAAAAACTATTCCTGTTTTCAAATTTTTGTTCACAAAGTTAAAAACTGTACAGGAATAAAAAATGTTCACGTGTTTCAAAAGTTGTTCGTTTTTTTAGAAAAATGTTCAGAATTTAAAAAATGTTCCTGCTTTCAAATTTTGTTCACAAATTCTAACAAATGTCTCCTTTTCCAAAAAATATGTGTGAGAACTAAAAATATTTCCCATTTTTTATTTTTTTTTCATAAATGCAAAACACGTTCTCATATTTTTTTTTTTTGACAGATTGAAGCATTGTTCAATTTTTTGCAAAACAAATCTTGTTCGTCAAATAATGTTTGGAATTTAAAGACAATATTCTGAATTTTAAAAAAATGAGCTGAAAAAATTCAAATAATATTCTGATCTGCCCCTGCAATTAATTCTTAAACTTTCGTACAGCATCATAGTCACAAAGGCTCATAAGCTCCACTGACCTGTAATATGCGTATCTGAGCTGTTGGTCGCGAGTTCAATTCTGCAATAGTGCGCAACATTTTTTGGACACCACTTGTGGGCCGCTGCAACTACGTGGCCTAGACATGAGTCTCCCCCTATGCAAAACGGAACATCTTTTCTGTCACTTATAGATGACACTGGTGGGTAATATTTTGTAATTTTGAGGGCAATTTACGTGATGAACGGGTAGAAACACTCACTCTTTTATTAGTAGGAATAGATAATGACAACAAAATTGCTCTAGACTGTCTGAAGACACACAGACAAGAGATCTACTTTCTCTCCCCTCAAGCATCTCTAAATTAGAGTATTAGACACTAGGACCGAGCACTTTTTTAATACATACAAACATAGATGCCCACATACATACATATACACTTGACGTTATGAAAGCATCTCCAAAATACTGAGCCGGCACACCATCTTAAGATTAACAAAGTCGTTACACTAGTCGATGAGAACGTCTCCTCTCACTGAACAAACATCACCGGAAGGCCTGAAATAAATCCAGAAAATACGACCACCGGTGCCAAGTCTAGGACTTGAACAATGTTGTGTTGGTTCCACCACAACCATCTGACTAGACTCAGTTCACAAGACCGAGCATGTTGAGTGTTGACTTAGTCAAGTCATAGAGTATGTTTGATCACTTTTTCTTTTTTCCTCGCTAAGGCATAACTTTGGTCTTGTATAACTTTGTTATTTGCCGATGCATGCTTGGCATAATTAGCCACTCCCTTTCTTATTTTTCACATGCAGCCACACATCAACCAATTTGTGAAGTTTTAATTTCTTCGTTCCCCAGGATATGTAGGTTGTAGGGCCAACACCTCACCCTCTGTTCGTTAATTCTTCTGGCAGATGGTTGATTCTATGACAACTTACACACGTATATAAACCAGTGAGATTTTAAGGGAAAAAAGCAATGTGAGACTATTTTATTGGGTAGCGTTTTCTTGCAAAAGGGCGAGTTGGTTTTGGACTTTGTTACAACTGTGTAGGTCGTGAGTTACCTCGTCAATCGAAGCAAAAAGTTTTTCGCTGCGTGCGGCCCAACTGTGCATGGACGGCCCACACAGATGACGTGACGACTATTTTATCGCCTTAAAGCGATACAAGCAGCTTCTATCGCTGAAGCTTTTTCCTCCCTTGCGTTATATTGGGCCGGTCATTCATGCGCGTGCAGTGTAAAAAGAGGAAAAAAATGCGCAAGAAGGATGGATCAAACCGGGGTCTCCAAGGGGAACGCGTGCCGCGCTAACCACTCCACCTAACTTCCCTTCGTGGTTAGAACTAGTTCTGCGTTCTACTTGAGGCTATTGTAACCTTTTTCGTCGTTTTTTTCTTCTCTTTTTTTAGTTTTGTTTGTTTGACAGGGTTTTCTTTGTTTTTTGTTTGGTTTTATTTTTTTCTCCATTTTTGTTATGTTTTTTTCTTCTTCATTTTTTATTTTTTCTGTTTTTTCTTATGCTTGTTTTCGTTTTCACTTTGCATTTTCGTATATGTCAAAAACATATTTTTAATAAGTGATCAACATTTTTGTATACACGTTCAACATCGTCCGAACACTTATTCAACATTTTTCAAATACTTGTCAACATTTTAATACTTATTCAACATTTTTCAGATACTTGTTCAACATTCTTTCAAATAGCCGTTCAACATTTTTTTAATACTTATTCAATATGTTTAAATACTTGTTCAACATTTGTAATAATTATTCAACATTTTTTAATACTCGTTCAACATTTTTAATACTTATTCAACATTTGTCAAATACTTGTTTAATATTTTTAATGTTTATTCAAAATTTTCAAATACTTATTCTGTATTTTTAAATTTTATTCAAAAAAATTCAAATATGTTTCAAAATATTTCAAATGTGTTTTTGAAGAGTGTTTTTTGTATACATATGTTTAAAGTACAAAAATAAAGCAAAAAACGAGAACATAAAACAGAAAAAAAACAGGCCATGGCCTCCCCCGGAGTAGGCTGGCCCCTCCCCCCCCCCCCCCCCCCCCCCCCCCCCCCCCCGGTGACGCGAGGCTCACCCCCTGTGCTCACTTAGGGGCGCCCCGCAGATGGCAGGTGACCGACGAAATTTTCGGTACGTGGACTGCAGATTGAATGCTAAGAAGGTTAGTTTTTTAAATAAAATAGAGTCACCTAAACGGGACGAAATCAAGAATATCATTTTGCTTTATTAGTAGGTATAGATATAGATGGTATCTTTATTAAATTATTTTCATTATATGTGTACTTTTTTGCGAGGGTCATCATATGGGTATGTTGTGTCGTACATCTTAGCATATTTACCTATAGAGTTGGTCAAACTTAAGCAAGTTTGACTTACAACAAACGTAAAATTTCAATCATTTTGAAACAAAGGGAGTATGTGCATCTTTTGAGGCCGCCGGGTGGAATCCCGTTGTGGTGCTAACAAGGATCAGTCTATCGCACCATTCTTCAACCTCGTCTAGAATGGGCTTTTCACCTTCAGTTACTGGACTCATAATTATTTTGGGGACATATATTATGCTTTCGGAATAATTGCCTACTTGCCAAAAAAAATTACACGCACAACCTGTGATGCGGTCTACATCATTTTCAGACATTTCTTACAATGTATCCGCAAAAAGCATGCGTATAATTTGGATTTCCTTCCGTTATTTGATGAATATAATGAAAATACAAAAGACATGCATATCAAGTAGACAGCCTATCCATGGATCATCTATGTTGTGATGTGAACTTCAATCCTCATTCCATTCTCACAGTCTCCAGGTTTGCTGCTGATGGCGTACATCATGGGGCCTTGGCTACTGAGCTCGAGCTTGTCGTAGCCAGAGGTATATATATCGTCCCCAACAGCACCAGCCCTGCAGAAGAACGACTCGTCTTTATTCACTACCACCACGTTATGCATCTTCGGATTATACTTGAACACTGCATCAATGGAACACATGGTCAGTTCCACATTCCTTATCGCTTAGCATTAAACCAGGGCCTAATAATTAAACAACAAGTTTATGGATCAATAAGATATATGTGAATGATGTAGTGTTATAATTGCAATGGATGTTAATAACACGATGTTTAGTCAAATTTGTGAGGTAATTTACATCCATATTTTGCACTGAAAAAATAGCGCGCTATAGCGTCGCTAATAACACGCTATAGCGCGTAGAGAATTGTCTCGCTAAATTAACCAGTGTATAATGTCTCGCTAATAGCACGTTATAACACGCTAATAGCATATTTTCATGGGCGACGCTATTTTCTATAGCGCGCTATTTTTTTCCTTGATATTTTGTCAAAATTTGCTAAACAAGTTATGATTGCTTAATGGATGTTATTTGGTTCATTTGCATTGTACCACACTACACTATTTTCGGCCCAAACCAAGTATATACTTTTACTGAACTTTGATAAATATGTCTCTAACAATTAGTTTTTTTATTACATGCAACTCTTTTTATGGGGGAAGTCTTTACATGTAGCTTGCATGAAAATAAATGTGGTAAAGTTAATATGTAAACCCATCTGAAAACCAATATGATCTTCCATATAGCAATGTGCCTATGATGAGCCAGCCAATTTTGATCATGGACTGGCCGCTCCTATATGTGCGATATGTTGGCCTTGATTGGCGTGGCCTGTGCTCTATGGCATCGTTCATCCAACAATTTCTCCTGTAACTGAAATTTCAGTTAGGGCACGATGATCTCGAACAAGATCAATATCGTGGCTAGGACGCAGGTTGCTACGATGAAACTAATTATTTCCATCACATGAAACATATAATATATTATTTTGTACTTTCAAATGAACAATCATGTGCATCAAATTGACTGTTATCTACCATACTTACCAAGCACGTCACCAGGGTAGAAGGTCTTGTTTTTCTCCCAGCCATGAACACCAAAGGTCCATCCCTTGTTACCCCCGACTATCCACTCCGTCTTGCTAAAACCACAGGTTGCGCAACACAGGGTTATCACCAACCCAAGAGCAACGGCGCCAGTGCAGCTCATGCTTCTTCCTAGTGCCATTGCCGCTTTTTTCACTACTAAAGGTCACAAGTGAGTTTGATTTGCGTTGGTGCGGAAGGGAAACCCACCATTTAAAGGCTCCTGATCAAGGTTTAGTCACTCATGCAATATTTGAAATTAACTACTAATCAAGAAGTAAAGACATTTACTTTTGATTTGTTCCAAGATACAGGAGATATATATCTAGGAAAATCTGCATTTAATTTGCTGTGCATGTAATTTTAATATTCCAAGATCATATACTATATAACTTTTACCATATATACAAATTAAATGTAAGGGCTCTTATTATTTCTAGTAAATGTGTTCGAATAAATTTCATATTTGCTCATTTCTCTGCTTTTGCGAGATCCATTTACTGTATGAGATACGTCATAAATTATTGTAGCATTAATTGTTTCCTTTTATTGCATTAGATATATTGAATTATTTGAAGGGATGAAAAGATTAGGCTCTACACCTTCGAAAATACATTTAGTCCTTTTAGCATGCTACACGTTAGAAATAGGCTAGTATCGTAGTTTGCTAACTGTGGCCAAAAGGAAGATGAAGGACGTCGACAGTGGATGAGTTTACGCCATTGACCATCGAGGTAGTTTTTTTTTGAGTAACCGACCATCGAGTTTTTTTTTTTTTTTGAGGGAAAACTGACCATCGAGGTAGTAGAGGTGTGCATGTATGTGGGCCGTGTTGGGCCAGGGAGTGGGTGAGGTGTCCAAGCCTGTGGAGGGATTAAAAATTGTCGTCAGCCTGTTCTTAAAAAAATGTGTGGTAAAGATAATCGATTCTTAAATTAAAAAACTGCGAAGGTAGCCAACCCCCTTCTCTTCCCTACCTGACGAACTTCGGAGCATGTATGTTCAAATCTGCTCGGAGGCGTTCCTGTTCCGGGAGAGAATGCGATGGAATTGGTGATGGTAGCGTGCTGGGGCCAAAGAAAGCAATATTGGATTCACCAATAAAGGATAAGAAGGTCAAGAACTATGTTTATTTTGACACAAAACAGTCTTCGCCAGAAGGGCTAAGGCAGAGGAAATGAAGAACCGTGGATTAACGGTAGAAGAGCAATCGGTATTCAGTAATACTGCTTTATAATTGTTTACAAGAATCCAACAAAATATAATAGCTTGCCGTATAATTGTGGCACAAATTGGTCTCATAGATTCACAATGCGAGTCATTTTGTCTTCAATGTACGCAACTAAGTTGCCTCACATAAATATCTCATGATGAATCTAACGATATCAATTTGATGTCATGAATGACAGTAATTCCTTCTTTACAGATTGGGTAGCTGAAAAGAAGATTGTTTCCCAACGGGAGACTTGCTGGTCAAGGCCGGCAACGGGATGTATTAAATTGAATGTCGATGTTTCATATCATGTGGACTCTGGTGCAGGTGCGTGTGGTGCAATCCTACGTGACTCGTCAGGAAGCTTCATAGCTGCAGTTGTGGAACTTAAACATCATGGACTGGACGCTCATACGATGGAAACATTAGCGGTGTTATTGGGACTACGACTAGCGGAAGAGCTTGGTATCCTCTCTATTGCAAGATTGTCCAAGCTATCCGGAATCCGTCTAAGTATCGCGTGTCGAGAGCAGTGATCACTGATGATTGTCCAAAGTTGATAAGCTCTTTCGGCAAGGCGACTATAAATTATTGTGTGCAAGAAGCTAATGGGTGTGCCCATGATCTTGTACAGTTTAGTTTTGAGAGACATGAAACAGGGTTGTATGGTAAGCCCCCGGATTTTTTGACCTCTTCTATTGTAAAAAAATCGCCAAATTAAAAACAAAAAACTTCTCTTCCCTTGTTCTTCCCAGTCCCAATATTCTGCGGTTGTTCTCTCCAAAAAAAAAAAGGTCTCCAATTGTACCGCAAATTCGTGATTAAACGTTTCATAGTAATCGTCGGGTGCACATTTCGCTCGAAAAGAAAACCAAAGAGAAACATCACAGGCAAGCTATCACCGGCCTTATTAGTCAGCGAAGAGCAGGCAATTACACGTTTCTATGGGGACAGCTGAGAGATCAGGTGCTCCTGTTGCTGCGACGGTGGTGGTGCGGGGCTGCGGGCTGCGAACTCTGCTGCTGTTGCAAGCTCGCGAGCTGAGAGATCAGCTGCCGCCGCCGCCTCGAGCTCCCGCGCTGCTCCGGCGATTGCACCGCGGACTGCGAGTTCTGTTGCTGCTGCGACGACGACGACTCCCCCAACTCGAGCCTCCGCTGCTTCTGGTGTTGCCCCAAGTTCTGGTGGCGTTGTACCTGTAACGACGACATCGTGGACAAGGAGCTCCGTTGCTGCTGGGACGACGACTCCTCGGGCCGGAAGCTCAGGTTTACCAGCCGCAGCCGTGAGCTCGGGGGTTGCCGCAAGCTCTGGTGCTCCTGCAACGGCGGCGTCGCGGACTGCGAGCTCTGGTGCTGCACTGCTGCTGCGACGACCCCATCGTGGACTGGAAAGTGTGGTGATGTTGCGACGACAGAGACACAAACTGCGAGCTCTGCTGCTGCTGGGATGACCGCACCGTCGACGGGAAGCTCTCCTGGTGTTGCGACGATGGCGGCGTGGACTGGAAACGCTGGTGTTGTTGCGACGACGGCGGCAGCACAAACTGCGAGCTCTGGTGCTGGTGTTGCGACGACGGAGACGTAAACTGCGAGCTCTGGTGCTGGTGTTGCGACGACGGAGATGTAAACTGCGAGCTCTGATGGTGATGCGACGACCACATCGTGGACGGGAAGCTCTCCTGGTGTTGCGATACTGACGGTGTGGACTGGAAACTATGGTGTTGTTGCGACGACGGCGGCAGCACAAACTGCGAGCTCTGGTGGTGACGCTCCGGAGCAAGGGAGGCCATGGGTGCGCTCTGGTGGTGACGCTCCGCAGCAAGGGAGGCCATGGGTGCCGAGCCGGTCCCCGTGTTGGCGTGGCGGGCACGATAGCGAGCGGCAAACTGCAACGCCAGGCCGACGTCGGTGACGCAGTCGGTGATCAACGTCTCGACCCTCTGGAACTTGGCAGCCGTTGTGGCGCTGGTGGCGAGCTCCTTGACCCCGTCGCCAAAGCCGCCCTGCTGCTGGGACTTGACGAGCTCGCGCGCTTCTTCGAGCGCGGCCTTCAGCCTCTCCAGCGAGGGCTCTCTCATCCTCGCCGTGTAGGTGTATCCGCCGGCGCTGCTGGCCGTGCTCGCCGCGGAGGAGTCGAGGAGGAGGATGTCGCCGACGGTGCGCGCGCGGTCGGCGAGGTCGAGGCACCTCTCACGGTTCTCCCGGGCCGTCCTCGCCGCCTTCACTATCTCTTTCACCACCTTGACGATCCCGCTCACCACGGCCTCCATGATGGATCCCGAGTGTCGACGTTGCTTGTGAGTTATCGGTGAGTGAATGAAGAGGTGAAAGGAGGACGAGTTACCTACTGGACGAAGGATTGAGTCGATTTGGGCGGCTTATAAAAGCTTGTGATAACTTTGTTAATGATCAACTTGGGTTAAAGAAAGAACTCAAGGAAAGCTCGCGTGCTCTTCTCTTCCCTAGGCTACGAGTATCATATAGTAGTATAATGTAAGATCATATTTATTGCCATGCATGACACAAAGTAGCATATCATTTAACATGATACGGTATCTATCTATGTTACTCTAACACTCTCTCTCTTCTTTAATTCCCTGTCACATCAACATGTTTGCTATTCCCAAGTACATGATACCACCTAATTTACCCCCACTATGGCCAGCCTCATGGAATTGGCCGGAGTGCCCTTCACGCCGTCCGTTATTTCAGGGTCGTGTAGCGGGGCCTTTTGAAGATCTTCGCGCCGTCCGATCTGTTCGAACAGCGCACCCGGACGACCCGCCTCACGGTTTCATGACAAGTGAACCACAGGCGTGGCAAGCCCGCGTGCGCCCTCCCGTGCGCTTGGCCGCGTTGCGTCCCCATGTCGACAATTGGTCCTGAGCGGACACAGAGTGGGCTGTCTCCGGTGCATACAGCAAAGGTCCGAACGAGCCTGGAGGGCTGTTCGATCCTCTTTTCTTAAGAGAGTTGTGTTTTGCACAAGGTTTTTAATTTCAGAAACAAAATAATTTCGGACCTCACTGAAATATGCGTTCGCATATTTCAGAAATTATTTCGGATTTTGCGATTTCAAATTTCACTTAATTTTATTGAATTTTAACATAATTTCAATTTATTTGAAATCAGTTTGAATCTGCATCAAAATTTCGGGGTTAAAAATATTCCGGACCCCACTGAAATTTGCGATTCATAGAAATTTCGTTGAAATTTTTAACCCTTTGCAGGAAGTTCATTGTTCTACGCCGCACATCGGCCACCGAGCACATTTCGCTGCTCGCTTTGCTTCACAGCCCTTGTGTACGTTAAATGGTGAACAAATATAAAAACGTCTAGGTCACTAAAGTAGTGATCTAAACGCTAGTGATCTAAATGTTTTTATATTTCTTTACAGGGAAGTATATGGTTGCTTGTTTACATAGTATGGCCCCTCATACACCAAAAAAGTTGCATTAACTAATAAAATTTCAGCTTATATCCAATTTCAAACATGAAGGACTGCAAGTAACTAGGAAAGATTAAAAAAAAATCAGAGCACTATGAGTTGCGACAAGGGGTGAACATATGGGACCAGGAAGTGTACTACACACATCCTAATTTAGTTAGCGAGATGCAAACCAACCTGTGGTTGGATGGTTAGAGGGACAGTGGTATCCCCAGCCCACCAGGGTTCAAATCCTGGTGCTTGTATTATTCTTGGATTTATTTCAAGATTTCTGACGATGCGCATTCAGTGGGAGGAGACGTTCCCGTCGACGACGAGACGTCTACAGTGACTTCATAAATCTCAAGATGATATGCCGGCTCAGTCTTTCGGATGTGTTCATAGGGGTATGGTGTGTATTCATAAGGGTGAGTGTATGCGCGTGTATATGGATGCGTCTGTACTGTGTTCAAAAAAAAATTAGTCAGCGAGATAAATAACGGAGGCTGCATGAAGTTTCGACTCAATGGAAGGAATGAACTACACTAGAATACATAACACAAAATCTGAACACTAGTAGAAAACAGGGCTTTGGTCCAGTCCTGAAATCCCATTAATCCCGGTTCACTCACGAACCGGGACCCATGGGGGCATCGGTCCCGGTTCGTGAGGCCCGGGCGCCGGCCGGGCCTCGTGGGCCATTGGTCCCGGTTCGTCTGACCCCTTTGGTCCCGGTTCCAGACACGAACCGGGACCAATGGGCCTCGCTCCTGGCCCACAACCATTGGTCCCGGTTTGTGGCTGGAACCGGGACCAAATGGTGTCCTTTAGTCCCGGTTCCAGCCACAAACCGGGACCAATGGTTGGCCTATATATACCCCCTGCCCGCGAGCAGAGCAGTGCACTGCTCTGTTTTTTTGGCCGGCCGTGGGAGAGCTTTGTGGTGCTCTAGCTCACCTCCTATGCACATGAGGTGTTCGATGAAATGCCCGAGCCACACTTAAGCTTTCTCCTCTCGAAGCTCCTTGTCCAAGCTCCATTTTCCTCAAGATTTGTCTAGGTTTGGCGGTCCGTCCTGTCCCGTCCCCGTCCTCACCGCTGTCGATCGCCCGCGCACATCTCGGCGCCGGCACCACCGTGGTTAGCCTCTTCTTCTTATCTTCTTTCTAAAAGAAAAAAGTTCTTACTTGTATGATTTAGATAGATACTTGTGTAATTTTCTTACTTTTATTATTGTTTGTTATTATATAGTGCGATGGTTTTGGTATCCGCCTCCGTCGGCCCTCGTCCTGTCTATGATTCGGATGTGGTATATATTATCTTTTATAACTATTTGTTTTATTTAGTGTTTATGACAATTATGCCGACCAACGTGACATAGATTTTTTAATCTAGGAGGTATGTGAACCGGAAATTCCAACCGACATAGAAATTCTTGTCGAGAAGTTAAATTTGGTTGAAAAAGAAAACAATTACTTGAAAGAAAAATTACAAAGAGTTGAAGAGGAGAAGATGAAATTGGAGTTGAATGTTGCCGATGTCGTCGACGATCACAAGATCAAGATGGATGCAATGCGCTTGAAGATTAGAAAGATTAGAAAATATGCCATTCATACTGAGGCTTGGTATCATTATGCCGTTGGATCAATTGGTACCTTAGTTGCGGTTATGATCGCATTTGTTGTTGCATTTAAATTTTATAGTTTCAATGTATGTTTTAATTAGATGCTCTAGAGAGCTATATGTTGTTCAATAATGAGAACTATGTATGAACGTTATGTATTTATTTTGGTCACTACTGTACTTTGGCTTTAATGTGATGATGAATTTCTATTAATTTGGTCACTTCTCTATTCATGATATGTTCTAATGGTTTTTAATACACTTTATTATATAACACACGCAGATGAACCGGCAATGGATGTACGGTGACCGACGCACCTCCGAGTATATTAAGGGCCTGCATAATTTTCTCGAAGCGGCTGAGGCAAACAAGCAGAATGGTTTTATGCATTGTCCATGTACTGTCTGTGAGAATACGAAGGCTTTCTCCAACTCTAAAACCCTTCACTTCCACCTGCTTGAGAAGGGTTTTATGCCACACTATAATGTTTGGACCAAGCACGAAGAAAGAGGGGTTATGATGGAAGACAACGAAGAAGAAGAGGATGATGACAACTACCCGCCCCCTGAATACGGTGATGCTGCAATGGGGAAAGCTGAAGATCAAGAGGAACCAAACGATGTGCCCGATGATGATCTTCGCCGGGTCATTGTTGATGCACAGAGAGAATGCGAAAGTGAAAGTTGAAGTTCGATCGCATGTTAGAGGATCACAAAAAAGGGTTGTACCCAAATTGCGAAGATGACAACAGAAAGCTTGGTACCACACTGGAATTGCTGCAATGGAAGGCAGACAATGGTGTATCTGACAAGGGATTTAGTTCGCTACTGAAAATAATGAAGAAGAAGCTTCCAAAGGATAACGAATTGGCCGGAAGTACGTACGAAGCAAAGAAGGTTCTATGCCCTCTAGGATTGGCCTGCTCTCAGTAACCTTTCAGGACAGACAAATAAGGGATACCACACATGCACACACTGTTTAGATGACACCGACAGTATATATTTGGACAAATGCAGGAAGAATGTGTACCTGGGGCATCGTCGATTTCTTCCGACCAACCATCAATGTCGAAAGAAAGGAAAGCATTTCAAAGGTGAGGCAGATCACCGGAAGAAGCCCGCCCTCCGTACTGGTGATCACATACTTGATATGGTCAATGATTTACAAGTAATCTTTGGAAAGGGTCCTGGCGGACTATCTGTTCCGACTGACGATGCGGGACGCGCACCCATGTGGAAGAAGAAATCTATATTTTGGGACCTACCATATTGGAAAGACCTAGAGGTCCACTCTGCAATCGACGTGATGCACGTGACGAAGAATCTTTGCGTGAACCTGCTAGGCTTCTTGGGAGTGTATGGGAAGACAAAAGATACACCGGAGGCACGGGAGGAACAGCAACGTGTGCATGAAAAAGACGGCATGCATCCAAAGCAGTATGAAGGTCCTGCCAGCTACGCTCTTACCAAAGAAGAGAAGGAAATCTTCTTTGAATGCCTGCTCAGTATGAAGGTCCCGTCTGGCTTCTCGTCGAATATAAAGGGAATAATAAATATGGCAGAGAAAAAGTTCCAGAACCTAAAGTCTCATGACTGCCACGTGATTATGACGCAACTGCTTCCGGTTGCATTGAGGGGGCTTGTACCGGAAAATGTTCGATTAGCCATTGTGAAGCTGTGTGCATTCCTCAATGCAATCTCTCAGAAGGTGATCGATCCAGAAATCCTGCCAAGGTTAAGGAGTGATTTGGTGCAATGTCTTGTTAGTTTCGAGCGGGTGTTCCCACCATCCTTCTTCAATATCATGACGCACGTCCTAGTTCATCTAGTCGACGAGATTGTCGTTCTAGGCCCTGTATTTCTACACAATATGTTCCCCTTTGAGAGGTTCATGGGAGTCTTAAAGAAATATGTTCATAACCACGCTAGGCCAGAAGGAAGCATCTCCATGGGCCATCAAACAGAGGATGTCATTGGGTTTTGTGTTGACTTCATTCCTGACCTTAAGAAGATTGGTCTCCCTCAATCGCGGTATGAGGGGAGACTGACTGGAAAAGGCACGCTAGGAGCGGACTCAATAATATGTAGGGACGGGCATTCTTGGTCTCAAGCACACTACACAGTTTTATAGAATTCTACCTTGGTGACCCCGTATGTCGATGAACACAAGAATATTCTGCGCTCCAAACACCCGGAGCAGTGTGACGACTGGATTACATATGAACACATCAGGACTTTCGGCAGTTGGTTGCAAAAACGTCTCATGGGTGACAACACTGTTTCTGATGAGCTATACTCGTTGGCCAGGGGACCATCTTCGACTGTATTGACTTACCAAGGGAACGAGATAAATGGGAATACATTTTACACGATCGCCCAAGATCAAAAGAGCACCAACCAAAACAGCGATGTCCGCTTTGATGCAGCAACCAAGAGGGGAAAGGACACATATTATGGTTACATAGTGGACATATGGGAACTTGACTATGGACATGATTTCAAGGTCCCTTTGTTTCAGTGCAAATGGGTCAATCTGTCAAGAGGCGGGGTACAGGAAGACCCACAGTACGGAATGACAACAGTGGATCTGAACAATCTTGGGTACACAGACGAACCATTCGTCCTAGCCAATGATGTGGCACAGGTTTTCTATGTGAAGGACATGTCTACCAAACCGAGAAAAAGAAAAGATAAGGAAGCGAATACATCATACGATGAGCCAAAGCGCCACATAGTTCTTTCAGGAAAAAGAGACATCGTGGGATTGGAGGGAAAGACAGACATGTCTGAAGATTATGAAAAGTTTCATGAAATTCCTCCCTTCAAAGTCAAGGCTGACCCAAGCACCCTGTTAAACGATGAAGATTATCCATGGTTACGGCGCAATAAGCAAATGACACAAGCGAAGAAAAAGTGAAGACTTTCTCTCCACAACTATATCATTGCAGTTACATGTGAAGAAATGAAATGCCTTTTGTAACAGATGAGTTTTCGTCCGAAACACTGATACTTCGAAAGAGATTGTCCGTTTTGTACACGAAGTGCATCCAGTTTTTGCCGTAACCCTCTCAACTTTTTATAACATGCTATGTGGGTGAAATGATGATACCATGCCAACTTTCAACCTTTTCAGAGTTCATTTGTAGTGCTTTTCAATTTCAGGGTCATTTAGCTCAAAAAAATCAATAAATGCATGAAAAATACGAAATGAAGTCAGAAAGGGTTGAAAATTGATGATGTGGCTTTGAATGGTGCATTTTGAACACACAAAAAGTCTGGAGTTCAAATAAGTTCAAAAAAATGAAATCCCTTTGTAACTGATGAGTTTTCGTCCGAAACATTGATACTTCGAAAGAGATTGTCCATTTTGTACACGAAGTGCATCCAGTTTTTGCCGTAACCCTCTCAACTTTTTATAACATGCTATGTGGGTGAAATGATGATACCATGCCAACTTTCAACCTTTTCAGAGTTCATTTGTAGTGCTTTTCAATTTCAGGGTCATTTAGCTCAAAAAAATCAGTAAATGCATGAAAAATACGAAATGAAGTCAGAAAGGGTTGAAAATTGATGATGTGGCTTTGAATGGTGCATTTTGAACACACAAATAGTCTGGAGTTCAAATGAGTTCAAAAAAATGAAATCCCTTTGTAACAGATGGGTTTTCGTTCGAAACCCTGATACTTCGAAAGAGATTGTCCATTTTGTACACGAAGTGCATCCAGTTTTTGCCGTAACCCTCTCAACTTTTTATAACATGCTATGTGGGTGAAATGATGATACCATGCCAACTTTCAACCTTTTCAGAGTTCATTTGTAGTGCTTTTCAATTTCAGGGTCATTTAGCTCAAAAAAATCAGTAAATGCATGAAAAATACGAAATGAAGTCAGAAAGGGTTGAAAATTGATGATGTGGCTTTGAATGGTGCATTTTGAACACACAAAAAGTCTGGAGTTCAAATAAGTTCAAAAAAATGAAATCCCTTTGTAACAGATGAGTTTTCGTCCGAAACCCTGATACTTCGAAAGAGATTGTCCATTTTGTACACGAAGTGCATCCAGTTTTTGCCGTAACCCTCTCAACTTTTTATAACATGCTATGTGGGTGAAATGATGATACCATGCCAACTTTCAACCTTTTCAGAGTTCATTTGTAGTGCTTTTCAATTTCAGGGTCATTTAGCTCAAAGAATGAACTAATAGCAAAAAGAATGAACTAGAAAACTTTTATGAAACTCTAATAGCAAAAAGAATGAACTAAAAATAATCAATTAAAATATTCTGTTATGATCAACTAAAACAAAACTATAATATTCTTCAATAGCAAAAAGATTCAACTAAAAAGCTTTTATAAAACTTAATAGCAAAAGGAATCAACTAAAAAGCTTTTATAAACCTCTAGTATTTTTGAAACTAAAATTATATAAAATTTATGCAACTAAAATTATCAAAGAATTTTTTGTTCAAAACATTAATAGAAAAAAGAATTTTCATAAAGAAATTTTTTGTTAGAAACTTTAATAGCAAACTAAAATAACCAAATCTGTTTTTGATTAAAACAGACATTTAAAATAACGTAAAACTTACCAAATTGAATATAATGATAAAACACAGTAATATTAAATAGCAGGAAAAAGAATCACTCAAAAATCTATTTTTTTAGTAAAGTTATTCACAAACTAGTGATTCATACAAATTTCAAAAAATTCAAATTTAAACTATTCAAATTTGAAAACTAATGGCACTAACAGAAAGTTTATAATTTTTGTGACCTAAAAGCAAAAAGAATCACTGAAAAACAGTAAGTAGGAACAAAATAAAAGAAATAAAGCAAAAAACAAAACAAAAAACTGGATTTTTTTTTAAAATGCCACCTACTGGGCCACCACGGCCTAAATACGACTAGAAACCCAACCAGCTTGTTGGGCCAGGATTCAGGCCCGCAGAAGGCCCAATAGGCCCACAGGCAGTGACAGATTAGGCCCGGAGGCCTGCAGTTGAGAGGAGCTCGAGAGGGTGTGCGCAGCAGCGCTTATAAACCACTCTCGAGCTCTCTCGGCTAGCGAGGTGGGACTAAAAATTTGGCCCCGGGCAGCACCACCCTTTGGTCCCGGTTGGTGCCACCAACCGGGACCAATGCACCCCTTTAGTCCCGGTTTGTGGCACCAACCGGGACCAAAGGTCTCTGTTTCCCGCCCTTTGGGCTGCTGAAAACTAACCTTTGGTCCCGGTTGGTGGCACCAACCGGGACCAATGCACCCCTTTAGTCCCGGTTCCTGCCACCAACCGGGACCAATGCTCTCCATATATAAGCCAACACTTAGGAATTTTCAGCATTCTCATCTTGCCCCCGACGACGCCGACGAAATCGACGCCGCCAGGCTGCCCGCCCGCCGCCCGCCGTCACCGTCGCCGTCGCCCCAGCCGCCCGTCGCCCCCGTCGTCGCCGTCGCTCGCCGCCCCCGTCGTCGCCCGCCGCCCCCGTCGTCGCTCGCCGTCGTCGCCCGCCGCCCCCGTCGTCGCTCGCCGTCGTCGCCCGCCGCCCTCGTCGTGCTCGTCGTCGCCCTCGCCCTTGCCATCGCCGTCGCCTCTTCCCCGTCGTCACCGTCGCCGTCGTCGTCCCCGAGCCCGCGGCCCTGCCCCGCCCCCGAGCGCACGCCCCTGCCCCGCCCCCGAGCGCGCCCGGCCGCGCCCCTGCCCCGGCCCGCCCCCGCCGTCGCCGTCGCCGTCGCCCTCGCCGGCCGCCCCCGCTGTGAGCCGCCGCCGCCCCGGCTCTGTGCATTTTTTATATATATGTTGATTTTTTTATATGATGAATGTTTTTGTTCATATATAATGTATATATGTATGTGGCTATATGTATGTATGGATGGATGTATATATGATGTTTTTTTGTTCATAGCATTTTTTTGTTCATATATGTATTTTTTTTTCATATATGTGGCTATATGTATTTTTTTGTTCATAGCATTTTTTTGTTCATATATGTATTTTTTTCCATGTATGTATGTGGCTATGTATGTATGGATGGATAGCATTTTTTTGTTGATAGAATATTTTGTCGATTTCCTACCCCCTCCCGCCCCTACCCGACAAACTCTCGAGGCCACCCAAACCCCTAGAAGAAAACTCCGGTAACTTCGACATGAGGGGGGACGTCGGACATATCGGGCGACCAACTCTCGAGGCCAACCAAACCCTAGAAAAAAAGCGTTGTCGATCTCCTACCCCCTCCCGCCCCTACCCGACAAACTCTCGAGGCCACCCAAACCCCTAGAAGAAAACTCCGGTAACTTCGACATGAGGGGGGACGTCGGACATGACATGAGGGGGGACGTCAGACGTCGGACTTGAGGGGTGAGCGTCGTTGTCGTGTACCCCCTCCCCGATAACTTCGACATGAGGGGGGACGTCGAACATGACATGAGGGGTGAGCGTCGTTGTTGTCTACCCCCTCCCCGATAACTTCGACATGAGGGGGGACGTCGGACATGTCATGTGGAATTTTTTTTGTTCATATAGAAAACTCCGGTAACATAGATTTATCAAGAATGCCCCCATTATGGATGTGCACAAGTTGATCCAATTTTTTTTTCTGATCTCATCTATATATATATTCTTCTATATGTCACGTTGTCTGTCAAAGTATTGAAGAAATCCATGGCTTCATCATTAGCCGGAAGTAACAGGCGTATGATGCTACAAAGCTCTTCAAAGTTGTTTTGGAACGGAGTTCCGGATAGAATAATTCGCTTTTTGGTACGAATTTCAGCAAAGGCCTTCCAAATAGCGATATTCGGAAGGCTCTTGCTGAACTTCGTACCAAAAAGCTAATTAATTATCCTATCCAGGACTCCGTTCCAAAACAATTTTGGAGAGCTTCGTACCATTATGCGCCTGTTACTTCCGGCTAATGATGAAGCCATGGTTTTCTTGAATCCTTTGACACTAGACAACGTGACATATAGAAGGGTAGATGAGATCAGGAAAAATATGGACCATTTTCTGCACATCCAGAATGTCGCCATTTTGTTAATTAAATCCCTTAAAGGTTAAGAGAATCCCTTGTTTGACATTCATGAGAGAGGCGGTCCGGACGTCGGACATTCATGTTTGTATATTAATTGCCATGTTGTAATATTTGCAGAAACTATGGATCAAAGAGACTTGGAACAAGAACAGTTGTTGGGGGAGATAATCCTCGCCGGACGTGATGTCTTGTCGTTTCTAAACGACACCGATGGTCTGGAAGGAGAGGATGACGGCTCCGGTGATCGAACAATGGAGGAGGAAGGACATGATCATGATGGCTCTGGTGACCGAATGCCGGAGGAAGGAGACCATGATGACGGCTCCGGTGACCGAACGGAGGAGGGAGCTGTTGCAAAGTCCGGCGAGGTATATATATTAATTAAGCCTGTGCTGACTAGCTAATTGATGCATTAATTGTTTTGGTATGTACATATATTAACTCTTCTTTCTTCTTTTATAGCCCTCCGGATCGAGCCAAACTTCGGTAACGAGACGAGGCCCGAAGTGAAGGTTGTGCAAGGATGAAAGGTTCACGATCACAGCACTCGCGGACGATGGCCTACCGATTGAACCCAAGCGGACCAAGGACGCATTTTCTGCTCAGTGCGGAGCTATTGTTAGGGACAACATCCCGATCAGCATCAAGCAATGGAATAAGCCTAAGGACGACGACGTCCCTGAAGGTGATTATGTCACCGATAGACAGAAAGATGATCTTTGGACCGCGATGAAGGCAAATTTCACCCTACCGCCAGAGGAGGATCCGAATAAGCCAGTTATAGAGCCACTGGTCAAGGCGTGTGCTCTTAAGAAGATGGCAGATCTATTCAGGAGGTGTAAGAATGAGTTGAAATCAAAGTTTGTCGACAAAGGGAAGACTCCAGAATTCATCGGCCGATTTGAGAAGATAAGAGATCACTGGCCCGCATTTGTGGCCTACAAGACATCGGACAAGAGTAAGAAAATGTCAGAGACAAACAAGAACAATGCTGCAAAGAAGCAGTATCACCATCACACGGGGTCAGGTGGCTACCTCAAAGCCCGGCCGTTGTGGGACAAAGCTAAGAATGACCTGATTGCTAAAGGGGTCGAACCACAGACATTGAACTTGCCAGACCGTTCAAGGACTTGGTTCTTCGGGGTTGGGGGAACTTTGGACCCTGAAACAGGGAAGTGCCATTGGACGGACGAGCAACTTGCAATACCCGTCAAGAAGCTTCAGAAGTATGTCACCGCAGCGCAGGAAGGGACGTTCATTCCCGACAGAGAGAAGGACGAGCTGACTGAGGCCCTAGGGAATGCTGAGCACCCTGGACGAACACGAGGCACACCAGGCTCCGTTCCGTGGAAGGTTGGGTTTCCCGACGCAGGCGGTTACAGAAGCCGGGAGAGAAAGAGGAAAGCGGAGCTGAGCGACATGCAGAAGCTCAATGCAAGACTACAAAAGCTAGAGGAAGCTGAGAGCCAGTGAGCTGCCGGCCAACCATTTCAGCGGCACGAAGCTACCCCAGAAGCTACCCCGCCATCTCAGCGGAGAAGCAGCGTGGCTTCCACGGAGCCCGTTCAGCCTGACTTCACGGCTCCTAGCTACCCCGTGGATACTATCACGGAGGCTCAACATTGAGAGCTTATGACGAAATGCCGGAACCTCTCTTTCAAGGCGGCTGTCGGCTCTGTTGCACCTCCTCAACCCAACGGAACTTTTCACTGCCTTCCGATTCCACATGGCTATGCTGTTGTGATGGTGGATGAAGTAATGGAGGGATTTGAGGAGCTCGAGCTTGACCACTCTACAGGTGAAGGGGAGAATCAGCTGGTTCGTGCTCTGAGGAGTACATGTCTATGGCAGAAGGAGTACATCAAGCTTTCAAACTGGACGCCTCCGCCTCCTCCTCCTCCTCCTCCGGCGAGTCAGGGCACTCCGCCTCCTCCTCCTCCTTCTCCTCCGGCGAGTGATCAGGGCACTCCGCCTCCTTCTCCGGCTCCTCCGACGCGTGAGGGCACTCTGCCTCCTCCTTCGCCTACTCCGGCGCGTCGGAGCAGTCCGCCTCCTCCTCCGCCTCGTCGGCAACGGCGGAAGACAGACGCCGCCGCTCCGGCTCCTCCGGCGCGTCGGAGCACTCCGCCTCCTTCTCCGCCTCGTCAGCAACGACGGAAGAGAGACGCCGCCGCTCCGGCGGCTAGCAGTACAAGCAGAGGCGGGAGGCAATTCAGATACGGTCCATCTCTCAAGCCTCTGGAAAAGTTACCATATGAGAGGACCGAGCAGGAAAACGAGGACATATGTCGTGCCCAAGTGAGGGACCATTTTGCAAAGAAAACTCCACCTCCGAAGGAGAAGCTAGATCCGGTGAAAGTGAAGCGCACTATCGATGCCCTGAAGCGACCACCACCGCCTCCGCCGGATTCCAACTATGTCCGCATTCTTAAAAAGACATATGAAGAAGCGCGGCGGTCAGGAAGTACTTCCAGTGATGCAAGGTTAGCAGATCGAAGAAGTGGGAAAACAATTTCCCAGCTCGGCGAACAGGAGAAGCAATCGTGCCCCCCGCTCAAGGTGTCTAGCGATATCGTCGCTAATCATCCGGGGATGGTGCCCGGTACCAATCCTGGTGATTACTTGGGGGATGATGTAATTTTTGAAACGGCTGAGGTAACAAAAGAAGAATATAAATACGTGCACGGGAAGCCTCTCGTCAAACCTGATCATCCTCCTCTAACAACGATGATGTACAAATTGCATGAGTGGTACATGAAAACCTGTAGGGAGTCTGGGAGAGACACTATGTATGTGGCAGTGAAACCAGAGCACGAATTCATTGGACTTCCCGTGATGCCTATTGAATTTGTGGAGTTATTTCAGTTATACAATCAACTGGCCCTCGACAAACAACTCATGACTTCCTACTGTCTGTAAGTATTACTTCTATAGTTAAGTCTCTAGCTCAGCTCATTCATTGCATGTATATATAATTATCCTCACTATATTATGCAGATTGAAGATCGTCGAATGCAAAAAAGTAGGAATCTTCGACGTTGGGTTCATTAGCCCAAATGCCGTAAATGAATGGACGGTACGAAACTCAATCAAAGAGACCGAGGAGAACTTGCTAAAGTCGTTCCTTATACATCAAAACAAAAGGGAAATACTCTTTCCTTACAACTTCAAGTGAGTGTTGCTGTCTTCTCTGTATACTCGGTTTCACTTACTCGAGGTTAAGTAATGTAATTGATGAGTTATATATGCGTGCGCAGTTTCCACTTTATTCTGCTATCCATTAAGCTTGACGGGGCATTAGTAACTGTCTTAGACTCGAGACGTAAAGATCCCGAGGATTATGCGGACATGACTGCAATGCTCAAGAAGTAAGTTCAGTCAATACCGGGACCATATCGGCATGCAACTTTCGTTAATTTCCTGATATCAAGTAATCATTTTCTTTGCCTGGCAGGGTGTGGAAGAAGTTCACCCGAAAGGTTCCCGGTCTAAACAAAGGGTTACGATTTACGCACCCCAAAGTAAGTAGTACTAGCTAGTTCCGCGCATCTCTAATTGATTCAAATTTTCATCAATATATCATTACCATGCTTGCTTATCAGTTTGATTGAGCTCTATTCTCGTAAAGTGCTTGTACCAGAAAGAAGGGACTGTTTTATGTGCATACTACTTATGCGAGTTCATTCGCCACTCGACCTTTGAGCGGGGCTTCTCTGACAAACAATTTGAAGTACGTAAATAATATTCACAATTTTATTTTATATATTACCATAAATTGTGTTGAGTTTTATTCATATATATGCATGTATTGACCCCCTTCTTTAAATTAGATCTGGTAGATGCGGGATGAACTCCTACCACATGATCGCATACGAGCAATTCAAGAGGAATTGGCGGGATTCTTTCTTGACCACGTCATACCTAAAGATGGAGAATACCATGTGGATTTGTGATTGGATCTTAGGTAGATGATGTTAGGGATTGTAAAAGATGTTATATTGTATATATGTAGTAGCGTCGGATAGATATACGAAAACTTGTTGTTCGACCAAGCACGGAGAAAGAGATGTCACTTCTCTCTATATATGTTCAGCATGACGATCTTGTGTAATTAATGGTTTCCTTCATTTTCTAATTAGCTAGCGTCGAGTTCTCTCTATATGTATAGTAGCTAGCGTCGACCAAGCACGGAGAAAGAGAGGACACTTTTCTCTATTAGCTAGCTAACACAATATGAAACCCCTAAATTAACCCTCCAAAACCCCCCACCCCCCCCCCTTCAAAAAAACAAAACAAAAACCCCAGCTCCTGCCAGATGCTGACGCGTGGATGCCCTTTGGTCCCGGTTGATGTGACCAACCGGGACTAAAGGTCCTCCTGCCTGGGCTCCCCGCAGCGGCCACGTGGAGCCCCTTCTGTCCCGGCTGGTAAGCGAACCGGGACTAAAGGTTTTGGGCTTTAGTCCCGACCCTTTAGTCCCGGTTCCAGAACCGGGGCTAATGGGCCTCTGGAACCGGGACAAATGGGCCATTTTCTACTAGTGGAATAGAACAAATGAGAGACAAGCAAGCTTGAAATTGTAAGAATTGATCAAACCTCCACATGCGCTGCCTTTCGCAACACACGCGGCCGAGGGACTGGATCAGTGGACAAAGGAGTTGGTGCCATGCATGCAGCACCTCGCCTCTGGCGATTGTCGATTGGGGAGGGAAGAGGCCTGGGGATTCGGGCAACGAGATCTGGAGGTGACAACTACTCAATGAGCACGAGTCGTGGTGATGAATTGCAATGTCAGAGGGACGGTGAGGTCATGGTGGAGACGGCTGGATCCACCTAGGCCGGAGTGGTGGTCCTCACCGTTGGCCTCCCTAAGAGCAACTCCAACGCGGCGACCCATTACGTCCGCGCGTGTCTGTTTGAGTCGGCGCGTACAGAAAAGTCGGCTCAACGCGCCGACCCAAACGGACGCGCGTCCGCTTTTCGTCCGCCTGCCGACCCATTTCCGACCCATTTTTGAGCCGGATTTGCGTCGGCGCGGACACAAGACGGACGCGCGCGCGCCCGCCTACTCCCCCCCGGCCCGCTGGTCGGTGGCAGCTGCCACCCATTTTCCTCCATTTTCCCAAAACCCTCCCGCCCGCGTGTGCTCCCGCTGCTGGCCATGGACGCCGACCTCGATGCCGCCGCCGGCCTCGCCTCCCTCGCCTCGTCCGGCATCACGTCCGCCCCCTCCGGCAAAGGCAAGCCTCACGCCCCCCGCAAGACTGCCGCCACGCCCAAGCCGAAGAAGAAGCTGACAGCCGAGGAGTGGGCATGGGAGTCGGCGAAGAGAAAGAACCGGAGGCACGCGGCGGACGCGAGGGAGGAAGCCATCGCGGCGGCCGCCATCGCCGCTGCCGCGCAGCAGGAGGCCACCAACGCCCGCGTCGCGGCGGCAACGAGGGAGGTGCTAATGTACTTGGGGTTAAACCCTGGCCAGCATGGCCTCGTCAACGCCGCCGTGGCCGCGGCCAGCACCGGCTCGTCGGCGTTTCCTCGGATGGTGCTGCCCGACTCACCCCGCGCGTCGGCGACGCAGCCGATGCCCGGCTTCTACGTCTACCTGCAGGCCTCCCGACTCTCCGGGGAGTGCTCGCCCGAGGTGAGCGTGGTGGAGCCTTCCACGCCCGCGCCCGCGCCCATCGACCTAAACGCCACACCGGTGGCCGGTGGCTCGTCATCTGGAGGGGCGAGGAAACGCGCGCGGCAGATGCCAGCGGACGTGCTGCCGGGCGCACGCAACCTGTTCCACGGAATGCTGGCCTCCGGCGACGCTGACTACATGCAGAACATCATCTTTGAGGGTGGTGCGCCAGCCGCTGGCTACGATCCCGACGAGACACAAAGCCAGGACGGCCGAGGGCCGTTCACCTTCAATCAAGATCAGGTCGCCTTCATGCATGATCAGGTCGGCATGGACCTGGACGGCTTCCCGCTCGACTACGGTCTCGAGGAAGAGGATGAGGTGGACATCGAAGGGGAGCCTTTGTTCGAGGACGAGCTCGCCAACCAAGCCGCCGGGGAGATTCCAAAGCGCAAGAGCAGGCGGACGAAGGCATACACGGCGGCCGAGGACAAGCTTCTTTGCGAGTCTTGGAGGGACATTGGGCAAGACCCCAAGACCGGCGCCGAACAAAAGGCATCAACCTTTTGGACTCGTGTTCATCGTGAGTTCCATGAGCGCAAGAAGTTTTCACCGTACCAAATTCAAAACACGCGCGGATGGGTGTCCATTTCGAAGCGTTGGAAGGTGATCCAACAAGAGTGCAACAAGTTTTGTGCCACTCTTGAGAGCATCAAGGCACGCCCCGTGAGCGGCATTGACATGCAAGACATGGTATGCTAACAAGCGGCCCTCTTTGTGTCATTCCGTTTATGCTTGCATGTCCATTTCCATATCCATGTGCAATTCATTTTTGTAGGCATTCCAAGCTTTGGAGGCATTCAAGGTCCAACACAATGGCAAGTGCTTCAACCTTTCCCATTGTTGGAGGGTCATCAAAGACGAGGAGAAGTTCAAGGCACAATATGCCGCCCGCAAGTCGCGCGGGGGGGTGGGGGGGGGGGGGGTGGGGGGGGGTGGGGGGGTGGAAGAAGGCCGTGGAGGAGGAAGACGACGAGAATCCACGGCCGCGGGGGAAGACCAACTCCAAGAAGGAGGACAAGCGGTATGCGGCGTCGAACGCCTTGATCGCAAGCGTGGAGGGCATGATGAACAAGAAGGACTTGAGGGAGAAGGAGCGCCGGCGATACAAGGAAGAACAAATGAACGCCTTCATGGAGATCCAAAGAAGGAGGCTTGACATGGAGGCGGAGAAGCAAGCCAAGATGCTTGAGATGGAGGCGGAGAAGAAAGCCAAGATGCTAGAGATCGAGGCCGCCAACGCCAAGACCAAGGTGAAAGAAGTGGCTCTCGCGAGCATGATGACGGGGGTGGAGATCATGAAGGTGGATCTCAACACCGTGTCGCCAAGGAAGAGGCCGTGGTTCGAGAAGATGCAGACCGACATGCTCAAGTTTGACGACGAGTGATCTATGGCGGCGAGCGCCATCATTTTTTGTATGCCGGCAAGTGTGCTGGCATGACCACGGCCGCGATGGCGTGGTCGAACTCTCCGGCCCCTTTTTGTGTGCTGGCATGTGTGCCGGCCGCTGGCAAGTGCGCCAACTGAACCGCGTGCTCTTTTCTGAAGCTAGCATTGTTTGCCGGCGCTGGCATGGTGCCGGCATGAACTACGAGCGACGACATGACCGCTGGCATGATCTATGGCCGCGGGCCTTTTTCGAAATTTTGCGTGCGGACATGAAATAGGTCGCGGCCGTTGGGCGCACTGCCGACCCAAATATTAAAGAGGACGGATGTCGAGCGGGCGGCCGACCCAAACGAACAAAAATCGGACAAATCCGCCGTCCGTTTGGGTCGGCGCGTTGGAGTTGCTCTAACCCTGGGATGAGGGGAGCCAATCGGTGCAGACAACTCGGGGCGGAGGTTGTAGTGGCGGCGTGGGAGATAGTCAGCGTCAACCAGGTAAGACAGGCGACGGGGCGGCGGTGCGGGAGACGGCCAACATCGACCAGGAAATGCAGGAGGAGACGGCGTCGGCTATTCCCGTCAGGAGTGAGAGGAGCTAATAGTCGAATGACTCCGTATAATCTAGGTCAAAAATGAGAATATGTGGGCCAGTAGGTTGCATGCATTCTGTACATATACTGTCCTCATATGTAGCACACACATTATACAGAAGAGGAATGATGAATACTGAGAAATACAACACGAATCACCTCGTGGAATCAAACGCCGCTAGCTTGCCCTGTAGAAACCGCTGCCGCTAGAAAAATCACTCTCTACAGTCTACATAGTAATCATCATCATGTGCACATTTCCCTCGAAATGAAAACAAATAAACATCACAGGCAAACTAACCCCAGCCTTATTAGTTAGTCCCTCCGTTTATTTTATTCTGCATATAAACTTTGTTTGAAGTCAAACTTGAGCAAGTTTGACCAATATTATAGGAAAAAAAATATCAACATTCACAATATCAAATGAATATCATTGGATGCATAATGGAATAAACTTTTATATTGTACATCTTTAATATTGTAGATGTTGATATTTTTTCATATAAATATAATCAAATTTAACAACGTTTGATTTAAGATAAATTTTATATACGGAGTAAAAAGAAACAGAAGGGAATATTACAGCCCCATACATGTTTCTACAGGGAATCAGTTCCAGGACAGGACACAGGGTCCAGAGACAGCTATACTGCTGTACTGTACCTTCGATACATGCATGCCCGCTTAGAGCATCTACAGCCGGACCTAGCAAATCTGACCCTTTAAACGCCCGAGGACACGCCCGATCACTGACCGGGCGTGTTCGTTTTGAGCCCCTATAATTTGGTCCGCGCAGCCACACTTCTCATTTTTTTTCTCATATGTCCGGTCACTTGCACGTGATTGGTGGAGAAGAAGAGAGAGAAAGAAAATAATGAATAAGAAAAGAGAAAAGGTGGTCCGGAGTGGGGTCGCGTCCTACGTGGTGGACTGACCGGACGCGTCCGCGAGCCCTCATATCGGCCCCATATTTGAGATGGATATGAGGGGTGCCGGTCAGTCCGAGCGTTTGAGACGGATATGAGGGGTCCGGTTGGGTCGTATTTTTGTGACCGGTCAGTGACCGGGATACGTTCCGGGCGTTTGAGGAGCATATAGGGGTCCGGCTATAGATGCTCTTACCTCGCCTCGCCTTGCCACAAGCCAGATCTTATCGACGTTTCAGCTTCTGGTGTTGCTGCGACGGTGGTAGCACGGACTGCGAGCTCTGCGAAGCTCTGGTGCCGCTGAGCTGAGACAGCAGCATCCCGGGCTGAGAGTTATGGTGCTCCCGCCCCGCGCCGTGGTAGTCCGGGCTGCGAGCCCCCGTGATGAATTGCTAATGCAATCCCGTGAGCTAAGAGACGTGTACTACTGTTGCTGCGAGCGAAGGTGGTAGTACGGTGCTGCGGGCTGAGAGTCCGGGTGTTGTTGCTGCAGCCGTAAGCTCCGGCGTTGCCGTAAGCCGGACTCGTTGTTGGCGCGGCGGGCACGAAGGTGATCGGCGAACCGTAGCGCCAGGCCGACGTCGCCGACACAGGCGGTGATCCTCGTCTCAATACTTTGGAATTTGGCGGCCGTTGAGCCACTGGCGATCAACTTCTTTACCCCGCCGCCAACGCCGCTCGGCTGCTGGGACTCGACGAGCTTGAGCGCGTCGTGGAGCACGACCTTCAGCATGTTAAGAAAGGGATCAGTCACTATCTTCGTGCAGCCGCCGCTGCTGCTCATCTTGCTCGCCGTGGAGGAGTCGAGGTTGTGGATGAGGTTGACGATGGCTTGTGCGCGGTTGGCGAGGTCATAGCACCTCTCCTTGTTCTTCCGGGCCGTCCTCGCCGCCTTTACTATCTCATGCACCACCTTGGCGATCGCGCTCACCACCTCCATGATCGATCTCGAGTCTCGACGTTGCTTGTGAGTTCTCGATGAATGAAAAACTCAAAGGTGCAGGGCGACTTACCTACTGGATGAAGACTGGAGTCGATTTCGGCTAGCTTATATAAGCTTTTGATAACTTCGCCGATGATCAGCTTGCGTTATACTTATAAGGAAAGCTCGTGAGCTCTTTTCTTCCCTAGTCTACAATGTATACATCGCCCGTTGTTTGTCGCATGCAGACTTTGAAAAACGCAGTTGCTAGGTATGAGTGGTGGCAAAGAAGATGGGGTAAGTGGGTCATGGAAGGATGCGTTCCATGGTATTCGTCCACAAATGGATTACCGCTGGAGTATCCGAATAAGTAAATTTACGGGAAACGTATGTACTGGTTGGAAATCAACCATCCCATGCAATTCATCAAGATTCGTGTGCTCTATCAGATTATAAACACGAAAATCGACCACACCTCTTATACTAGCTGAATATGACTGGCGCAACCCTGTGTGGGACATTTTATGGAAATTACAAGTGCAAAGCAAAGTTAAAATCTTCGGGTGGGAGGCCTTACATGGTATGATTCCGGGGTTTGCTATTCTTGCTAATAGGCATATTCCAACTAGTGCCCAGTGCCCTGTATGTGAAAGTGGTCCTGAAGATATAAAACATCTTATGTTCACTTGTGTTCGTGCAAAAACAGTTTGGAATTCTTTGGGGTTGCTGCAGTATATCAATGAAGTTGTTCCGGTGGACAGATCAGGTTCAGTCATTTTGGAAGAAATACTTCGACGGCCACAAAATAATTATCTGGTGATCAAGGGGGGTTTGAAGGAATTAATCCTAGTGGGGGCATGGTATATCTGGTGGCAAAGAAGGGAGTATGTTAAGGGTCAACGTGTGGCAGAACCAGCTAGCTCAGCTTTCTCAATTCAAGCTTTGACATGTAATTTTATGGGAGCACAACGTAACTCTGAACCTCGCGAGATCGCTTGGTCTAAGCCACCAGGTAATACATATAAACTAAATGTGGACGCTGCTTTCTCTGAAAATGGCTATCGAGGTGCGGGTGCTGTGGTACGCAACAACAGGGGGGAGGCGATCGCGGGTGCATGCTGGCTGCTGCAGAATCTTCTTGACGCGGCAACTGCTGAAGCTACGGCTCTCTTGAAAGGTTTATGTTTAATTGAGACTCTTGGTTGTGCTCCAGTTATCATAGAATCTGACTCGTTGGAGCTTGTGGAAGCCTTCAAGGGAGTAATTCAGGTCTGGTCCCCGTATTTGGCGATTCTTGCAGATTGTTTTCAGGTTGCCTATAGGATTGGCTCAATTTCAATTCAACACTGCTTCAGGGAGGCAAATTTCGTGGCGTATAATTTAGCTAAACATGCTTTTGTTTCTAATTCTGCTGTTTTTTGGGATGATGATCCCCTAGTTTTATTATCCCGGCTGTAATGAATGATGTATCTTTGTTTGAATTGCAATAAAGCGTGCCATGAAGGCTTTCCCTAAAAAAAAAAAGCTGAATATGACTGGCATGCATTGACACATATAGTACCAAATAGATGCGTGCCGTGCAACTTTGTCAAGAGAGAGAGTTGGACTTGAGAGAGCGGACATGCATGATTCTCTCTCCCTACATAAATGATATGCATTTTATTTTATCCTTATATTTTGAATGATTGATATATTTAAAAAAATACCTATTTTTAAACCTTTTATATGTTTGAAATCGTGTTGACAAGACCTTTAGAACAAGATCAAGCTTGGATAAATTTGAACTACTTTTTATTTTATATATTTCAATTATCTTTGGAATCACTTTCATAGAACATAAGATTGTTTCTCTATTTTATGAAAGTGTTTCCTCATATTTTGCAAATTTCAAAATAACAATTTCACTCATTTTAAAAACCTAATTTCACTCATTTATAAACATTGGTTTCACTTATTTTAAAACACATATTTCACTCATTTTGAAAAGATGGATTTAGGCCCATTCAAAATGTGAAAATTAACTCAAAATGAAATAAGGAGTTTCACTCATTTTGAAAAGATGGATCCCTGCCACCGCGGACAAGTTGCGGTTGGGGCCGCGCGTTGGGCGCCTCAACGCCAGGCTGGCCTGAGACAAACACCGGCCTCCCCATTTCCATCCCAAACAGACGAAATCCGGACAAAACGGACGTCCGAATGTGGTCTAGCGTTGGAGTTGGCCTTAGCCTTCAGTTATGGAATTTACCAAAGACACAACCCACTACTGATTTTAATCTGGTAGGTCCCACATGAGAAAGCACTCTTCCCCTCCCAACAATCTTCCATATACTCCCTCCGGTCCCTTTTAGTTTGCATATAAGATTTGTCTGAAGTCAAACTTCCTAAAGTTTGACCAACTTTATAGAAAAAAATATCAACATTTAAAGTACAAAATCGATATCATTATATGTGTAATGAATTCAATTTTCATATTGCATAACTGTAATATGGTAGATGTTGATATTTTGGTATATAAATTTGGTCAAAGTTGACAAAGTTTGACTTTAAACAAATTTTATATGCGGAATAAATAGTACCGGAGGGAGTATTAAACTGGATCGTACAGACAAGATTGCCTCCGCAATCCAAAAGTCATGTATCTCGGCGCCTGTTGTCTTTTCCCCTTTGCCCATTCATATTTTGGTACACTCGAGAGATGCACTAGGAACAGCAAGTAGTGTCGCGTAGGAAGAGCACGGGGCCGTAGTGTGGGGCCAAGCTGCAACAGGAACATCGGCGCCGCGCTGCCGTCGCCCATGCGGCCAAGCGATGTTGAGGCCGGAGAGCTGCCACTTTTGTGAAGACGGTGGGAGGAGAAGAAGACGGTGATGCGGACGACCGAGCTGTGCGTGGCCGAGATCGAATCGCATGCAAGTTGAGCGAATTCAAAGCCAGGAGCGTTTGACATCGGAGCCGAGCGACGAGGACACGAGGTGGTTCTCCCATCGCGTCCTGCTCCAGTATCCTTTGACGGTAGCATTTGCACACTACTGTATCTTTGTAAGCATTTGGATCTACGTGCCTGCATCACTGAAAAAAATATCTGTGATATAGCGCCGCTAATAGCACGCTATTGCATGTAGAGAATTGACTCGTTAAATTGATCAGTGTACAATGTCTCGATAATAGCACGCTATAGCGCGTTATAACACGTTAATAGCATATTTTGAGGGGCCACGCTATTTTGTATAGCGCGCTATTTTTTTCATTAGCCTGCATGCAAGTAAATTCTATCCTGAAAGAGTGCTCTTGCGTATTGTTTTTCTCCCTTTCTCCATCTAGATGACATGCGTACAGCTCAGAAAAAAGGCATGCGTGCTTACCTTTTCATCGTTGTCCCGCTATTAATTTGATTTATTATTGGGCCGACCTTCTGTCTATCTCCGTCTGAAATCAAGACCCTGTATATATCAAGGGGTCATTTTCTTGGGTTTTTATTGCAGAAATTTGGAGGCATGTAACAGAGAAGGTAAGTTCAACAGATTACTGTTGCTGAATTGGTAACCATTATTATTTTTAAGTTGTAACAGACTATTTGCCCCTTCGTTCATTGTATAAATGTATGTATTTGAATGCCGCAAAAACAAATTATTTATAATCTATTCGCAAACAATATTATTTACTGTCTTTTTTAACCATGCAAGTAGCAACTTCCCTTCCCTTCCTTACAGAAACTGAACACAAAGTTTGCTACCTATGTTTTACATTTTGCTGATTATGTTCATTCTTTTTTGTCAGTTTATGTAATGCTCCGAAGAGTGCCATCCTTTTACCATCCCTAAAAAATACAAAAGTTCATGATCGGTGCACGGGTACAATTCATTCAAATCCATATGACAAATCATATTGTGAGTCAATTGCAGAAAACTACCACATTTGCGGCTAGGTTTGCAGAAAACCACCAACTCGTTAATCCGTTGCAAAAAACACCGCATTAGCAGTAAACTTGTTGCAAAAAACACTGAACGGGTGATTTGGCCCATTTAATCACTTATTGACCGGTAGGACCGGGTTGTAAGGAGCTGACTTGGCAAGCAAATGTCATACACACCCCTGGATCTAAAAATAAAAAGCAATCAACTCCCTTCCTCCCAATCCCTGCTCTTGACAGCCGGGCCCCACTTATCAGAAAGTGATTAAATGGGCCAAATCACCCCTCGAGTGTTTTTTGCAACAAGTTTACTGCTAATGATGTGGTTTTTGCAATGGATTAACGAGTTGGTAGTTTTCTGCAAACCTAGCCGCAAATGTGATAGTTTTCTGCAATTGACTCTCATATTGTACATGCTGAGTTGATAGTATTGTTATCTCTAACGTAAAATTCGCGCCCCTCAGCAGCAGCTATGATTATATCACCTTCGGAAAAGTGCATGATATTATCTTTTTTATGATAAAATACACTATATTTTCTGTTACACTTGAAAACATAATTGTTGGGAGGGATCTACTCTGCATGTTTTATATCCTTCAAAAATTTCCACGGCAACGCGCAGGGTATTATCTAGTTTACAAAGTATGGCCACTCATTTACAGAGTACCACATACACCAAAAAAACAACTGGAGCCTGAGCAAACCCTGTAAAACTACCTCCCATTGAGCTCCAGAGTGGAGTCCACTTCTTTCTACCAGTGTACACTAAAAAGTCCCTTGAAATCATCGTGCACGTTTATGTAGCTCTTCTCTTCCCAAGTTCTGGACAGAAGGTTGATGGGTTGAACCGATTTGAGGATGCTGTCGTATTCTTCACAGCTCGCTTTTGCTGGATTTTGCAGGCTTCTTCTTCCCCTTCCAACAATTCTTCACCACCTTGGACACCTTGCTCACATGCCCTTTCAGTTTCTTGCCGGTATCCTTGATCTGTTTTACGACCTGTTGTTTCCGGTCTTTCTTTTGCGGACCCTTGTTTTTTAGAATGTTGCCCAGGAAGGAGCAGAGGAAATACGATTGAATCCTCAGCAGTTCAAAAATAAAAATATTTGGCTGAGAAGTTAGGGATAACTGAGTGGAGCCAACCCTAGTACGAGAGGTCTGGGTTGGGTCAACCTATGTTAACATACCAAGTCATTGGGTAAATTATACTCCTCGTCCTCATCGTCATCTTCATCACCTTCAGCACCAAAGTTGTTCTTCATCAGATCGTCTCTAGAGTACATCTTCATGTTTGGGGCTCCAGACATGCCCTGTCATCAACAATAGTGTAATGTAACAGCTCTATCTTCGTATATTCTTGGATATAGTTACACATATCACCGCCAAAATAACCTACCTCCAATGATCTCTTTATTTTCTCTATCTCGGCATCTTTTGGTGGCTTTGCATTGCAGCAAAGGGTTCTCCGGGGATTCGGTCCTGCAATTTTTAAGATCACTGTATGTGAGAAATGCATGGAAATATTTGTTCCCAGAGTCTCACATTCAAATACTTATTTGCAGCAGACAGTTAACTGTTACAAGTAGAGCATTCAGACATGCATTATAAGGAGGTCCAAATTATGCCCTGGTTTTATGAAGTATCTGCTTACATGGCCAAAGGTTCTATTAAACTCCTTCCTTTACTTCTAGGAAAGGTTTCTTTTAGTCTATCTTATATGGACTTTGTATCAATGCGCATCAACATGTAATAAATTCACAAAAAAACTGAATTTACTACACAACAGACAACACACATATCAATAAACACATTTCTGTGTGGTCTAATGCTCTGATCTTAATACCATATGTTAACTATCTCTGGGTAAAGTTAGCCAACATGGAAGTAAACCTGCCTAGTAAAGCTATGGTGAACTAAAGGCCTGGAAAGGTAACAGATAAAGTTCGACTAAGACGACTATCATCCATGTCCATTATTGACCTACATGAAAATTCACTCCTATTTCCTTGATGTAAGTACCCAAAGTAAAACCATCTTGCAAATTTTACATGTATTTCACACTAAAGTGGTAAACCCTTTCTACCTGCTTAATATTAAAGATAATAACCTAATTTTTTTCGAAAAGGAGGAATGCCCCCGGCCTTTGCATCAAAACGATGCATGCAGTCATATTAATAAAGAGGTCCAACAAAATTGTGCATCAAAATACAAGTTGTCATCCTGAATGATAAAAGGATATGCCGCAAAGCCACAACCGGCTAACCGTAGAACTAGATGCCTAACCACCTATTCTATTGTTGGACCGCCATCCAAACCGGCTGTAGGTATCCAGTGCTACCGTCTACCATCGGTTGCACCCATAATCCATACGCTCCTTGGCTTCCGCACTGAAGATAACCTGCAAAAAATTAGTGATATTATGTCTGTTAAAAATGCCGCCATTCCGACAATTCCATATGGCCCAAAGTAATGCACATACTCCCACTCGAATATGTGCTGCTAACTTAGGCTCTACCCCGTTTAGCCACGTCCCAAAGAGGGTGCCAATGTTATCCCAAGGACTGATGTTAAAGGCTACTTACATCATTCGCCACAGCAACCTGGCCAGACGGCAAGTAATGAACAAATGCTTGATAGATTCATCCCTATCACCAAAACAACATCGTTTTCTACCCACCCAATTACGTCTTGCTAGTGAGTATCACCTCTTTATGCGCAAACCACATAATTTTTTTTTATCTTGAGAGGATCCTTAATTTTTCAAATGTGTAGAGACTTTGGGATTGGACCAGTGTTTATAAGATCTGTATACATAGACTTCACTGAAAGTACACCTGAAGCCGAAAGTGCCCAGCTTAATGCATCAGGTTCATTGGACAGGTTGATTTGCATGAACCTACACACGAGATGTAACCATCTATCCCATCTGTCTTCAACCAGGGACCTTCTAAACTGGATGTTTAACGGAACTTAGCCTAGAATTGTATGAACAAAGGCCTCTTTACGTTGTACAATATGGTAAAGGATAGGATACTGCACTGCCAGTGGCATGCCACCTAGCCATGTATCCTCCTAGAACCTAGTTGTATTCCCATTCCCGACACTGAATTTGGTCCTATTAGAAAAGACTATCTTTGTCCTCATGAGGCCCTTCCAGAACGGCAAATCCGTACTTGTTACGTAACAACTATAACCAAACTTCCTCATCCTCAACAGAAAGTCTGTAGAGCCATTTACTGAGTAGGCATTTGTTCTTAACCTCAAGGTTTTCTATACCAAGACCCCCTTGGTCCTTAGGTCTGCAAATTATATCCCACTTTGCCAATCTATATTTGGATTTAGTCTCATCGCTCTGCCAAAAGAAACGAGATCTATAAAAGTCTAGTCTTTTCCGTACCCCCATAGACACCTCAAAGAAAGACAACAGGAACATCGGCATGCTCGTAAGTACAGAATTTATGAGTATGAGCCGACCTCCATAGGACATAAATTTTCCCTTCCAGCAACTAAGCTTTTTCTCCAATCGATCTTCTATACACTCTCATTCTTTATTGGTGAGCTTTCTATGATGAATTGGAATTCCCAGATATCTAAATGGGATTGCCCCCAATTCACATCCAAACAACTGTCTATAATTATCTTGTTCTTCTTTGATGCGTCCAAAGTAGAATAATTCACTTTTATTGTAGTTGATTTTTAAACCAGATAATTGTTCGAAGAGACATAAAACTAGCTTCACATTCTTAGCTTTTGCCATGTCATGTTTCATGAACATTATAGTGTCATCTGCATACTGTAGGATGGACACCCCACCATCCACTAGGTGAGGTATGAGTGCACCCACTTGACCATACTCTTTGGCTCTACCTATCAGGACTGCCAGCATGTCCGCGACAATATTAAATAGGATGGAAGACATCGGATCTCCTTGTCTCAAATCCTTTTTAGTTCAAAAATAACGATCTATGTCATCATTAACTTTTATCCCAACACTACTTTTCTGTACGAAAGATTCAACCCGCTTCATCCAGGCCTCATCAAATCCCTTCATACGTAAGGCTTGTTGTAAAAATGGTCATTTGACTTTATCATATCCCTTTTCAAAATCCACCTTAAAGACCACACCGTCTAGTTTCTTCGAGTGAATTTCGTGCAACATTTCGTGTAGAACGACAACCCCCTCTAGTATATGTCGCCCTGGCATAAAAGTTGTCTGGGTTGGTTGCACCACCGAATGTGCAATCCGAGTGAGCCTATTCGTCCCAACTTTTGTAAAAATCTTGAAGCTCACATTAAGCAGACATATCGGTTTGAACTGCTCAATGCGAACCGCCTCCTCTTTCATTGGCAACAGCGTAATCGTTCCAAAGTTGAGGTTGAATAAGTTTAGCTGGCCATTATACAAATCATGGAACATTGGCAACAGGTCTCCTTTGATGATATCCCAACAACGCTTTGTTGTTTTTCATTTTCGCAATTGCCTCAAAACCTTCCTTCTCGGTGAAAGGAGCAGATAAAATCTCATTTTCATCTGATCCCAGCTGTGGCAAACAACCTAATTAAAAGGGCAGAAACAAGACCGGGAATGCTTACTTTTGGAACTGGTGATGGATCTGCAGCCCATGCTTTGGTAATATCTTCGCAGACAAACTTTATCAGCTGATCAACTGAAGGCTTATTTGTGTAGACAAACTCAGCAACATCGGTAGGAGCATAGCCCATCACCTAAAAAGAGTTTCTGTTCAGTTGAGCACAAGCTGACATGCGATTTTTTGACTCCACTGACTACCAAGCATAGTTCAGAAATCATGATTGCAGCTACTCAATCAAACAAATGTTCATGAGAGGTTGATTGGATACTCTGTGCACCTAAAAAAAAAAGAACTAGATCTGCTATCCAGAACTGCGCCCCCGCTGAACAACAGTACACATGATTATATAGGATTTCCAATGTATTCATAGTCATACTAGCCGCATGAAGGTGGATAAAAATCAACACAAGAAAAACAGAAAAGAAAAGACAAGAAAACATGCATCCACACATCAGTATCTCGATTCACCCTGAAGCACAGACTCTCGTAGATGACACGCATCAAGAAGTGCATCACCAGTGGCGGAGCATGAAACAAAACCAAGAACGGGCCAATAGCTTACTCAGTGGGTCATCTTTTGTTATTAGGCCAATTTCAGATCAAATTCTCAAAGAAAGTGCAGAAAAAAGGAGGGGCCATGGCCCTGTTTGGTCCCCAAAGGGATCCGCCCCCGTGCATCACATCAAAGACTCCACGACCTTGCTGCGGCGGCGGCGTCGTTGTGTGCTTCTTACGGCCACGCCTCAGCAAGGACTCCACGACCCTTACCTTGCTCCGGCGGCGTCCTTGTGTGCTTCAGCTAGGACTCCACGACCTCACTCCGCTCCGCCGGTTGTGGCGGCTTCAGCAGCGACGGCTTCAGGGGCGACGTCTGCAGCAGCTGCGACGGCCTGAGGGGCGACGGCTTCAGCAGCTGCGACGGCCTGAGGGGCGACGGCTTCAGGGGCGCGGTTCTTGTGGTGCCGTCGTGAGCACGGTGGCCAGCAGCGACCAACTTCGCGAAGTTGAGGTCGTGGACGCAGCCGGAGATCCTCGTCTGGAGGAGCTGGAACCTGTCGGCCGCCTTATCGCTGGTGAAGAAGGCGACCCCCCACTCGATGCCGCCGGTCAGCCTCTGGGACTCGACGAGCTCCAGCGCGTCATCGAGGGCGGCCTTCAGACTCTCCAGCGCGGGCCTTGTTATCACGCTTGCACCGGAGGCGGTCCTCGCGCAGGATGTTGCCGATGGTGCGCGCGCGGTCGGCGAGGTCCAGGCACCTCGCCTTGTTCTCGCGGTCCGTCTCCGCCGCCTTGGCGATCTTCAGCGCCACGTTGAGGATCGCGCTCACCACCTCCATGATCGGTCTCGATCGCCGCCAAGTAGGAAGACACCAGAGACTATGCCATGGTTCCCCGGCCCGGCCCGGCCCGGAGAGAATGTAGTGGTAGTATGTTGTTGAATGAAGAGCTAAAGGAGCAAAGGAGACGCGTCAGAGTGGTTGAAACTGTGGCTTTGGAAGGCGACGCTTACCTGCTGGAACAAAGAGAGTTTATGATAACTTTGTTATCGATCAACTTGCGTTGAAAAAACTTTATTGCATGCCTTGTGTTTGTTCACTGATTTGATGATATAAATCATAAAGGATGAGGTAGCTTACAGATGAATCAGCAAGAGTACTAATCTTGAGCTCAGTGTTGTCGTCGCCGTTGGTATGCACGGCGAACGCACAAAGGTTGCTCGAGAAAAAGAATCACCGACACCGCGTTGGTCGAGTTGGAAGGCCAAACTTGTCCAGCTTCAAAACCTCATTCTGCAATTTGTTTGGCTTTAAAGCTGACGAAGGACGAAACCCACACCTGTAGGCAAACAGTCGTGTATCACTGGACTAAATCACCGACCTTGCTTGCAGCTATTATTGACCAACAACAAAAAGAACAACTGTGAGCCTTAGATAGAGGGACAGTGATATTTTAAACGCATTAGGATTCAAGTCCTGGTGCTCGTACATTCAGTAGGAGAATACGTTTTCATCGACTACGAAACGTCTAGGGTGACTTCGTAAATCTCAAGATGATATGTCTGCTTAGTCTCTCAGAGGTGCTCATAAAGATAGGATGTGCGCGTTCATAGGGACAAGTGTATGTGCTTTATATGAGCATTTGCACCTATACTGTGTTCACCGTACCAGGCACCACCCTATAGACGGGATTCGAACCGAGTAGGATTCTAAAAATAGGGCTAGCAAATGGCTTGAAAAATCAATTTTCTAATCTAAATGGGATAAATGAGCAAATTATGCAACCACCCGTGCTTGCTTATGCACATGCCATGCTTTTTTCCAGGGTGAAACTTGGGTATGCAATGTTTTTATTAATAAATAAATAATCATCTACTTCCTCTGTTCCTAAATATAAATCTTTTTAGACATTCCACTACGGAGCAAAATGAGTGAATCTACCTTTAAAGTATATATATATACATCCGTATGTAGTCCGTAGTGTAATCTCTAAAAAGACTTATATTTAGTAAATGCCTACTGAAGAATGAACTTGCATATTTGCATCACACAGCAGATGAGACTTCTATGACTAGTTAGCTATGCCATGTACTAGAACAGTATAACAGTAGAAGCCAAAAGACAGCCGATGATCGAACTTAATGGCATTGCCGTTCATTTACACACACCAAAAATCAACTGGGACTTTGAGCATGATCTACCTTGTAAAGTACGTAAGTACTACTCCTTACTCCGTCCGTCCCAAAATAAATGTCGCAAATTTAGTACTAAGTTAGTACAAATTTAGTACCAAAGCAGCGACACTTATTTTGGGACTGAGGGAGTACTTCTCATGAATCGTCCCGCTTCAGCTCCAGAGTCCACCCCTTTCTACTAGTGTACACTAAAAATATCTTGAAATCATTGTAGCACATTTATGTAGCTATTTTGTACCCAAGCTCTGAACTGAAGGCTGTCGTGCCAAACCGATTTGAGAATACTGTGATGTTCTTCATAGCTCGCTTTTGCTGGATTTTGAAGGCTTCTTCTTCCCTTTCCACCAATTCTTCACTGCCTTGGACACCTTGCTCACATGCCCTTTCAGTTTCTTGCTCGTATCCTTGATCTGTTTCACGACCTGTTGCTTCAGGTCTTTCTTTGGCGGACCCTTGTTTTTTAGAATGTTTCCCTGGAAGGAGCAGAGGAAATGCGATTAACCCTCAGCAGTTCAAATGAACATATTTGGCTGAGAAGTTATGGAGAACTGTGAGGAGCCAACCCTAGTAACATATTTGGGTAACCTACGGTAACATACCAAGTTCTTGGGTAAGTTATCCTCGTCTTCATCATCGTCTTCATCATCTTCATCACCTTCAGCGCCAAAGTTGTTCTTCATCAGATCGTCTCTGGAGTACATCTTCATGTTTGGGGCTCCCGGCATGCCCTGTCACCAACAATAGTATAATGTAACATTTCTATCTTCGTATATTCTTGGACATAGTTACACATCACAGCCAAAATAACCTACCTCCATTGATCTCATTATTTTCTCCATCTCAGCATCTTTTGATGGCTTTGCAGCAAAGGGTTCTCCGGGGATTCGGTCCTGCAATTTTTAATATTGTTGTGTGTCAGAAATGCAAGAAAATATCTCTCCCCAGAGCCTCACACCAAGATACTTATTAGCAGCAGACGGTTAACTGTTATAACTTACAAGCAGAGCATTCAGACAGGCATTATAATCAGGTCCTAAATCATGCCCTGGTTTTATGAAGTATCTGCTTACATAGCCGAAGGTTCTACAAATTCCTCCTTTTACCTCTAGGAAAGGTTTCTTTTAGTCTATCTTATATGGAATTTGTATCAGTACGCATCAGCACGTAATAATTAAAAAAAAACTGAATTTCTACACAGCACATATATCAGATGCATTTCTGTGTGGTCTAGTGTTCTGCTCTTAATACCATATTTTAACTATCTCTGAGTAAAGTTAGCCAACATGGAAGTAAACCTGCCTACTAAAGCTATGGTGAACTAAAGACCTGGAAAGATAACAGATAAAGCTAGACTAAGATTAGCATAGCATCCATGTCCATATTTGACCTACATCAAAATTTGCCCCTATTTCCTTGATGCGTACCCAAAATAAAGCCATCTTGCAAATTCTATGATTGATCACGACTACGACGTGTACTCAGTGGCAGGGAAGAAGACTCTAATTTGACATTTATTTCGCACTGAAGTGGTAAAACCTGCCTACTTGCCCAATATTCATAGATAATAACGTAAATATGAGGGCAGAAACAAGACAGGGAATGCTTACTTTTGGAACTGGTGGTGGATCGGCAGCACAGGCTTTGGTAATATCTTTGCAGACAAACTTTATCAGCTGATCAACAGAAGGCTTATTTGTGTAGACAAACTCAGCAACATCGGTATCAGCATAACCCATAACCTAAAAAGAGTTTTGGTCAGTAAAGCACAACATCACATAGTTCAACAGAAATAATGGTGCTGCCTTATGGCTTCTAACTATAAAATATTGTGGAAAGAAAATGTCAACTAATTTGAAGACTTGGCATGGATAAACCATGATTAATTTCAGATGAGTACCATCACAATATCATGTACTCAACAGTGATGTTGAACTCATGAAAGATTATCACCTCTAAAGAAACCAAGATCTTAGTATGCTCATATGTTCTAGAAAGTAAAATTGTATAAATGCATAAAAAAAACTAGATACGAATCGATCTTCACCTCCTGGCACGCGCGCTCAATGGTCTTGCACTCCGAATTACAGTGCCCTTCCTCATCTTGGTCCACAAGCTGCAAAATACTTTGATGTATTAGAATGTGATTTATATGCTAGGTTTGTGCAAGTATCACAAAAGCTGTGGCCAGTTATACCTACAGAAGATGACTTCTATTTGAAACAGAAATTCCAATGGTATTTCTAGGAGGAAACAGAACTATCTACACGTTGCTATAAATTATGAACTAAATGAGTCGATTTCTTTGCTGAGTCACAGAATAAGGAACTTCCTATATGAATCCATCCAATTCACACCGTCGTTTAGACTGTCAAGTCTGTTTGGTTGCGTTCCAATTATGGTCACACGGTAAACAAAGTATACGATCTGAGTGGCATTACTTGCTTAGCATTTAGCATTTAGCATTGCACTTGGTGGCGGTGAAGCGGATTTAAAATCTTTTGGGGCCTGGAGGCGCACCAACAGTAAGCACTTCATAGCTCACACCAGAGCAATTTCCTGTCCGCAGAATTAAAGACGCACGAATCCGCCTAAGTCCCAGCCAATTTACCTCGAGCCTGTCGCCTTTCTCGACGATGTCGATCCGGAGCATCCAGTCCGCCTCCTGCTTCTTCAGGTTGCACACATTCTCCGCGATGTCGATGATCTCGATCTCCGGCACCTACGCTCCCACGCACACAGACGAACTCTCGACCCATCAGAATTGGCTCGCCAAACCAGACGCCAGCGTCGGCGGCGGAAGAAGAATCACCGTACCTTCTTGGAGGGCGGGAGCGCCTGCTGCTTAGCGGCGACCTGCGCGGAGATCTCCCGCGCGATCCGCTCGCAGACCTGGCACCGGATGTACGGCACATCCTCCCGCCTCGCCGCCGTCGCCGGCTTCTTCTGCCCCGCCGCCCACGCCGCGGGCGCGACCAGTATGAGGAGCACGGCCGCCAGGGCCACGGCGACCACCACCACGGCGCGTCCTCTCGCCATCTCCGATGCAAATTGCTTCCTCTTCCACTGCAGCTCGGTCAGTGGCTGTAGACTTGAAGCGGTGGCCGGTGAGATCTAGACCGTCGGTTGGTGCGTGGGGGCGCGTGATCGGACGGCACGGGACGTGTGACCGGAGCGTGGCGGCGCCGGCCAATGGGATGGAGGCACGTCGGACGCGTGACGTGGTTCGACAGAGGAGGAGCGTGGTGCGTGACCTGGACCTTCGGCGGCCGTGGGTGGGCCGTGGGCCGTCAAGAGCCTCTCTCTCGAGGAGAACCGAGGGAGCCGGGCCCGGTCCGGTTGACGGCAAATCGGCGGCGCTCAGCGCGTTCGGAAGAGAAAAAAACACCGACTCCACTGCATCTTCTTCGCCGCGGGCGAGCCAGACCGCCGGCGATGCGGGGCCCGCGCCACCCCCAGTGCACGCCGGCCCACCAGGCGGGCGCCCTCCTCCTCGTCGCCGTCACCTTCCTGCTCACCCGCTTCCTCTCGGCCCCTCCCCCTCCCCCGCCCTTCCCCACACCCGGCCCCCGGCTCTCCGCGGCCGCCGACCACCTCCGCGTCTACGTCTACGCCGAGGACGAGGTCGACGGCCTGCGCGCGCTGCTCCGCGGCCGCGACGGCGCCGTCTCCGCCGCCACCTGCCTCAAGGGCCAGTGGGGAACGCAGGTACGGACACACAATACCCTATGGCTATGGATCTCCTCACAATCCCTGTGCTGAAAATGATATGTGCTACCACGGATGGCCTCCTCCATTGTTACTCCTAGCTGCAAACCTGGCCTCAGACCTCAGTTGCCATGAATATCTCACTGCTACAATGTGTAAACCAATTTTTAACTGATGCCGGTCAGTGTTCATTTTCCTTGGTACGGTGATAGGTGAAGATCCACCAGCTTCTCCTCAGGTCAAGGTACAGGACACTGGACAAGGACGAAGCGCATCTCTTCTTTGTTCCCAGCTATGTCAAATGTGTTCGCATGACGGGAGGTCTGACCGACAAGGAAATCAATCAGACATATGTCAAGGTATATATGAACCAACCCCAAGTAGAACTTGTTGATCACTTTACTCAGGTGTGTTTAAGTTTCCTCTTATTAACTGTAGCGTTTTTCGTTCCCTGCAGGTTCTGAGTCAGATGCCATATTTCCGCAGATCGGGTGGACGTGACCACATTTTCGTCTTCCCAAGGTACCAGTTGCGACTACCATTTGAGCATCCAAAATCAAATCGCAGAGATAGTTAGCATTATCTTTTGGTTGAAGAAACGTTCCCTTGTACACCATGTAAAAACATTGTTGTTTTGTGGAGTATGTAGCGGTGCTGGAGCTCACCTGTTTCGCTCGTGGGCAACTTTTCTTAATCGATCCATCATCCTCACTCCAGAGGTAGATAGCCACTAATGCTGCTCTTCATATTTTTCCCTTTTCCATTTCTGATAATCATGTCTAGTATAACTTATCAAAGTATTAAGAACTGCTTCCAGGACTGTCTTTGATGTCTTATGTTTATAATATTAGAAGAAGGCTCCCTGATTCAACAGTGGGACAAGAGTTCAGTTTGGGTTGTAAATGTGAATATGCGTGTGATACAATTAGGGTACATGTTGTATTTGTTCTTGCTATGCCATCTGATGTACACCTAGCGTATCTCGATCTGTCTGCTTGAATATAATCACATTGATGTTTTCCCAAATCCCAACTTAAAAACTGGCAGTTGCGTCTGCTAGTCTGCTTGAATGTAATCACATCGATAGTTACCGTTTAACTAACTTAAAAACGGCTTAATGTTTATCATGAGATACCTGCAACATGTTTGCAGAGTTTGTGTAGGCAATTGGCTTGGTTTTGACCACTGCAGTGTTGTCTTCGATATTACTCAACTTGCAGTCTACTTCTGACATCTTACATAGCGACTTGCATTCTCGTTTTAGGGTGACCGTACTGACAAGCGAGGTATAAGCGCATTTAATACATGGAAAGACATTATTATCCCGGGGAATGTGGATGATTCTATGGTGAAACCTGATGCTCGTGCTGTCCAACCAATTCCGTTGACGAAAAGGAAGTATTTAGCAAACTTTCTTGGTCGTGCCCAGGGAAAAGTAGGCCGTGTTAAATTGGTGGAGCTGGCAAAGCAGTATCCTGACAAGGTTTGTCTTTCTTTTGATATCCAAATACAGTTTAACATGATATTAATCAGTATGGCTTCTGTGGGGTAAATTGAAAGTTATTATGGCTCCGTTAAGAAAAGTTATCATGGCAATGTTCACAACGACATGATTCTGAATGAATTGGTATATAGAAGATTAAAACCTTGATTTGCATTCTTATTGCTATTCCGCCATGCTCTATTCTCAGAAATTCACATTGTAAGACATACGATACAAGTTGGTATTCTAGAGTGCTAGCCAGAGTATTTACTTATATATATATACAAGGTTAATCGTGCTTGCAAAATTCTTTAGGTTAGTTTCCTTTCTGTTTGACGAGGCTTATACATACTCTATCCAGACTGGATGTGCTTATGTTTTATGAGCAGCTGGAGTCTCCAGAACTGAAGTTGTCTGGGCCTGACAAATTGGGTAGGGTTGATTACTTCAAACACCTGAGGAATGCAAAGTTTTGCCTAGCTCCTCGTGGGGAGTCTTCGTGGACACTTCGCTTTTATGAATCTTTCTTTGTGGTGAGCCCTCCCTTCCCCAAAAATATATATCGAGTGCATACCTACACCAAGTATCTGAGTCAGCTGTTCACAATTTTCAATTTTGATAACAGGAATGCGTGCCAGTTCTTTTGTCAGACGAGGTTGAGCTCCCTTTCCAGAACGTGATTGACTACACCGAGATATCGATAAAATGGCCATCGTCCAAGATCGGTCCTGAACTTTTCCAGTACCTTGAGTCGATACCAGGTATGCCCCGACATTATTCTTCTCTCCTTTGCAATTATACCGTCATTAGTCCTGTTGCGGCGAGCATCAAAGCCCTTGGAATTTTCACGCAGAGGAAAGGATCGAGGAGATGATCGCCCGTGGACGCGAGGTGAGATGCATGTGGGTGTATGCCCTGGACACGGAGCCCTGCTCCGCGATGACTGCCATCATGTGGGAGCTGCAAAGGAAGGTGAGGCGGTTCCACCAGTCCGGGGAAACCTTCTGGCTTCACAACGGGTCGATCGTGAACAGAGATTTGGTGGAGTTCCGGCAGTGGAGAACACCTGTTCCATTACCATGAGTCTGTGTATCGGGTTGATTGGTCACATTTTGGGTTGTTGTATGGTGGTCGATGTTAGAGGTAGGGTGAGTGACTTTTCTTTCAACCTATTCATTGTCATCGTCACCCTTGAGGATGATGCCATATTTTTTGAGAGTTGTGTGTGCATACTGGCTGAGAAGTGTGTCCTATTGTTCCATTGACAAAGTTGCAACCGTTTTGTCCATTTACTTTCCCGAGCATCGCATGGATCTCGAGAAGAAGCTACTAGTTGACACATTTATGTGATATACTGTGATCTGTATGACATATGCTTACCACAAGATAGGGCAAGGAACCATCGCCTGAGAGAATTAGTTTGCTCTGTTCGCAGTTCATACCTCGGTGTCCCTACCGAACAAACGCAGTCGTAAACACATGAACAATTGTCTCTTGTATCATTATGTTAGGAACTAGGCAACCAAAAGATGAAGCAATATGCAGTTATGTACGCCACCTGAGTGTTCAATTGTGGGAAAACAAATCCGCATCTCCAAAGGCTATGTCAGGGTGCCTGGCACATTACCAGAATCTTCACTAAGTAAGAATCTTACCAACCATGGATCATCAAACCAAGGCTACCATGCAGAAGATTGTCCACTCTCCACTTGGCGCATGAGATCTTAGATAATATCCTGCACAGAGCTTCTGAGGAGAAAGCAGAAAGGATTTCGGAGCGACTGAACCTCGATCTGAAGGATGGACTGGGGTTCCTGGAATGGCTGGTCCTGTAATTGAGAAGAATCTGAAGTCTCTTTGGCAACGCCAAAGGTGGAAGGGCTCACTGTTGGGATAAAAAGAAGTAGAACAGGAAGCTGAGGAAGATGGAGAGAGGCATGTGGGTTGGATGTAGAAGCTAGAAAAGCTTTGAAGCACCCCCCCCCCCCCCCCCCCCATTAGATTCGCCAGTGAATCCAAGAGAAATAAGTTTGACTTAAGCTTTACTAAAATGGTCCTCTTGAGGCCATGAGATGCTTCGGCTGCCCATACTGATATATGACAAGTGAGCATAGTGTCGTTTGACAATTAATATGATATTCCTTTAGAGGAACTAGAACACAAAATTTAATGTGATAAACAGGCCCAACTTTTATTAATTTGAAAAACCGTTTTTATTCATGTTTGTGGCGGATGGTCTATCAGCTATTCTGAAAAACAAGGTGGCTATGTGGGATATTGCTCCGGTTAAAGTACACAGAAGAGCTCCGGGGATATCTCATTTATTATTTGCTGATGACACTTGTTGTTTTTTGAGGCCTCTAACCCAAACGGAGAATGTGAAGGCATCATTGGATTTATATGGAGCGGCTACGGGCCAAAGCCTAAATCGCGATGCCCTTAATGTCACAAGTTTGGTGTTTGAGGAGAAATATCTTGGGCTCCTCACTCCGGAGGGCCGTATGTCAAAATGCTGTTTTCAGAATCTCCAGGCAAGTTTGACGAAGCATCTTATTCAGTGGGCTGATGGATTGCTAGCCCAGACGGGTAGGGAGCTGCTTATTAAATCGGTGGCCCAGGCTGTGCCAACGTATATTATGGGCGTTTTCAAATTACCCTACTCGGTGTGTGATGATCTCACGAGAATGGTGAGGAAATTCTATTGGAGCTCCTCCAAAGGAAAAAAAGAAAGGTGCACCAGAGAGATTGGGACCATCTTTTGCAACCTAAAGATAAAGGTGGTGTCGGTTTTCGAGACTTCCGGATGCTCAACCAGGCTTTGTTGACTCGTCAAGCATGGCGTTTGCTATCCAATCCGGACAACTATTGTGATCGGGTGCTTAAAGCAAGATACTACCCACTGTTTGAGAAATGAGCAATTTACCGAAAGGTTTAAAAGAAATAAACAATAGATAGAACAAGATTATAGTAACAGAAACAACACTAGTCATGCAAATTAGAGGAGAGTATGCCACAATAAGAGGAACAAGACTTATCGGGCAAACTAAAGGATAGTAAGCAAACATTATGTGAACATGTGCACTATACCAAAACATATCTAGAGCAGAAACTAGACCAAGAAACTCTAGCAGGACCTTGAACAGAAAATACACGAACACGTACTGAGTAGTGGCAGTAGCCTTAGCGTTGGCATTGACGTTGTCACCAGCCATGTCGTTGAAGAGGTTGTTGACGTCGGGGAAGAAGTCGACGTTTGGGAAGTGGTCGTCGGCGTCCATGATGAAGAAGTCAGTAGTCGCGCAGAGCGCTTCCCAAAAAACTTATCACCCTTCTTCTGTACAGGACTCAAAGTGTTGGGGTTTCGGAGGCCTACTGTCCCTACCTGCGGTGCACGCCGCAAGCCAGGATGGGGAAGAACCTAGCAGCAGCTCAGAGATTGGAACTCGATGGCGTGAGGAAGATGATGTTCTGATGTGTCTCTCTGGAGAGGAGCGACCTCTATTTTATAGGCACAGGAGAAGGAGGCAAATAGGCTGCGACGGGAGGTGAAGCAAAAGAGGAAGACGAAACGAACAGGCAGCAGCCGAAGGGTGCATCGTTCGTATTCAATCTCCACTACAACAAAACTTTCCAGCTCCCGAGTGACCTTTCGTATACTAGTCGTGCGTGGTAAAAATTTATACATCGGCTTGGCTCATTCCCGCAACCCGCGGCGCGGCGGGGCGGGGCGGGCGGCGGAGGAGGAGCGCGCATGAATGTCTCTCTTGTTCTCATCCTCATACATGTGGAGAAACAACCTCCCTTATAAGGAGGTCTAACTCCTACTACCTAAGCGGTATGGGACTAAACTTTAGCCTCACCTCTTGCCTTGCATGAATGGGCTAAGTGGGCCTCTAGGATTTATTAGGAATTCTGAAAAATGCCATTGGGCTGGCCCATAAATAGACTAATTCCAGCACCCACAGGTCAGCTTGAGGATACACTATTTACAGGGAATACTTCGTCATCGTGGCAAGCAATATGTCATGGTCTTGATCTTTTGAAAAAAGGATTGTATGGATGGTAGGTAACGGGAAAAGCATCCGTGTTTGGAGAGATAACTGGATCCCTCGTCCATTCCCTTACAAACAAATATCACTACAGGGAAGATGTCGTATTCGTTATGTGTCATACCTACTAAATGTGAATGGCTCTTGGAACATTGGGTTGCTGCAACAATATTTCGGGGCTGTTTGGTTCTTGTCCACGCCCGCCTGAACAAAATCAGGGGCTACCAAAATATTGGCGCTGGTTTTGCCCGCCCATGATCTGTCCATGATTTGGCATTGGAATAGATGGAGAGAGCCGTGGTGGGCTGGGCGTGGCAAAAAGTTGGAAGCCATCCAAACCGTCATCCATCCCTCAGTCAACGCCAATATTTTGGCATGGCAGGCAATGGTTGCAATCCAAACAGCCCCTTCATGCCTGCGGATGTGGATGAAATCTTGCAGATCCGAGCATCGCCAAGATTAGGCGATGATGTGATAGCATGGGGACCTGGGAAATTGGGAGTTTTCACAGTAAAATCAGCGTACCATCTAGCGTTTGAGGATCCCATAGGGGGAGTGTTCTTTCTACTAGCACATCGGCAACGGGAGGCAGAAATTGTTGGGAATTTATATGGAAGTGTGAGGTCCCTTCGACGGTTTGAAACTTTGCTTGGAGGATGGCTACTGATGCTCTTCCGACTTGGATAAACAAGAACATGATTGGTCTTGAGACGGTGAGTGGCTGTCTAGTATGTGGTATGGAAAACTGAAGACAATTATCATCCTTTCTTGAGGTGCCAGTTTGGACATGATCTTTACTTGGAGATGACCAAGGTTTGGCAACTTCCAGCAATTGATTCGGTAACTCCAAATGACAATGAATGGCTCCCTAATGCCCTAGCTCCCTTGTGTCGGTGTCAAAACCGGCAGATCTTGGGTAGGGGGTCCCGAGCTGTGGATCTAGGATCGATGGTTAATAGGAGACGATGTTTACCCAGGTTCGGGCCCTCTTGAGGAGGTAAAACCCTACGTCCTGCTTGATTATATTGATGAGTATGATGATTACAGAGTTGATCTACCTCGAGATCAAATGAGCTAAAACCCTAGATGAGTTGACTTGTCCTCTACCAACTAAAGCCCCTGGTTTATATAGACGCCAGGGGTACTTAGGGTTACATGTAGTCGGTTGTTGCTGAGGGTTCAAACACGCCTATTCTACCATCTGTAACTTGGAGGACACACCACGGCATCTGAGGTTCCTTTCTTGATCACGGAGTATCTTTATAGTTCAATCCTCCCACAGGGGCCACCGAGCACCCCATGAGTTCGGCTCACACGGGATAAGTCGGCATTCCGAGGACCCCTTAGTCCCGGAGTCCCTCAGTAGCCACCGAACTAGCCTCCAATGTCGTGGTATATAGTCTTTGGAAGCTCCATGCGCCCAAGGTCTCCGGCTTGCGAGGTGGGTTCTGTTCTTCTTCTTCGGTTTGTTGGACAATAACCCGACCACTGATAAACCTTCGTCTGACGAAACGTCGCGGGGCCCACAATATTAATTTCTCTGCCCAAGGATCAATGACACCCCTCGATTCCTGTGCACCAATAGAGGGTAGGCAACCTAACAGTCTTTTACAGAACTGCCCTTAGTAGGCCGAGGGAAAAACGCCTATTTTAAGCAGGCTGAATTTTGCCGTAAGCAATACTTCCTCCTCCCCCACCAGCGAGAAGCCCTAAAGCCCAAGAGCTTGGAGATATGGCGTGCGCCCCAGGTTCCTCCTCGCGCCCTCACGGCCCCTTCCAGGTGATTGGGCGAGCTGTTCTGTTTCTCTTCTCTAAATGCGCAATCTTGAGGTACAGGGGTATCTCCCTACTTCGGATCTAGCGCCCAGTCGCTCTGGATTGACTTCCGTGAACGGCGAGGCCTTTGTAGAGAATTTCCTTGCTCCACGCAAGGACGAGAGGGTATGTTTCATTTCCTTCCTCTTGCGAGGCCTAAGCTTCCCCATTCACCCCTTCTTGAGGGGTCTGCTGGAGTTTTACGGGATCCAGCTCCACCACCTCACTCCCGGGTCGATCCTGCACATCTCGGGCTTCGTCGCCCTCTGCGAGATGTTTTTAGGCTGCGAGCCCCATTTCGATTTATCGAGAAAGTATTTCTGTCTCGTACCCGCACTTGGGGAGGGGAAATCTGGGAAGTGGGTGGAGCCGAAGTATGGCGTATAGCCGGGACGGGTTATCCTATTGGGACCCCAAGGAAGGAATCCGAGGAGTGGACCTCGGAGTGGTTTTATATCGAGGACGTCCCCTTATTCGACCCAGTTTGGAGGGGTCTGCCCAAATACTCCGACGCTCCTTTATAGAAATGATACAACTGGCGACCGAAGAGCTCTTCCCAAGAGGAGAGCGCTAAAGTAAAGTGTCTAGCCGCCCAGGTGAAGTTGCTAGTTCATAGCAAATTAACCATCATCGAGGTGATGGCTGCGGCCATTACCCAATGTGTCCAACCTCTCCAACAAAGGATACACCCCCTGTGGCGCTACAACGAGACCAGCGACACAACCCGTTCTAGACGGCAAGGGCCTGCTGACCAGGCAGCAATAGCGGCCATATTGGCCGATCTCTTTAAAGGAGAAAAATAAGAATTTGTTCGCCTGAAGATCAGGGATGGCTATTAAAATCATAACCCTATTGAATGGGTAAGTTCAATCACGTTCCTATAGTTTGGATGTTTATATCCAATTTTACTGATCAAAACCTTGTGTCTTTCCGAACAGAAATTGAGGCGTTGGATCGAGATAGTCAACTGCCCCGCTCCTCAACCGGAGAACTATTCCCATAATGATGATCCCGGATTCCACGATGATCCAGAGATCTCGATTGACTTTGAGGACGGGATCTTTTACCAGGGGAGTATGACAGATCTAAGGTGGCCCTTTTGGCCGATCACCCCAGGCCACTCCCTTCCTTCGCAGTAAGTAAAAAGAAGGCTTCTTCCCGAAAAGGGCGCACGCCCCCCGTCATTCCTAACATACCGGCTTCTACCTCCAAGGGTCGTCGGACCATGCGCCGAACACCGGCAAGGGTTACACCGGCTGGGTCTGCATCGAGTGGCGACAGGATTCTCGAGCGAGGGACGATGGCAGGAACTACATCGACCGCACCCCCACCAAGAGGTGCTTTACATTAATCTTGTAATCCGGTCATTATTATAATCGCCTTAAACACTCATAGCTTCTAACCAAAATACTCAGGAGACGAGTACAACCACCTTTATCTGAAGGCGCTACCAAGGTGTCAGATGGCCCTCCTGAGCCGAGGTCTTCGGCACATGCCGAAGTAGATGCGGGAGTCCCTGTTGCGGACCAGCATCCTGAGGATTCTGGGGAAGTCTCGGTTACTAATTCCGAGGTTGAAAGTGCGATGAATCATCGGCGGCGGAAAGAGTCATTGCGCCACCCCGTATTTTCCGACCAAGAATTTAATGCTGTTAATTCAATGGACGCGTACCTCAGAGCGGCCCGAGCAGGACTCGAGGGAGCCGCCAGACTAATGTCCACCAACCTGCGGGTGAGTGGTTGGTTTTGACAACCGAACATAAATCCTAACCCACTAGCCCCCAAGCCTTAATTTGGATGGGACGGCCGATCTAAGGGTCTAAATATTGTTTCGTTATTATGTAGGCTTTAAAGCAACAAAACGAGAAGTTGTCTGTAGATCTCGAGTTGAGCCAGACAGAGTTGCGAGACATCAAGGCCGAACTTGAGCAGGTGAAAAAGTTCACCAGAGAGGCACATGGTGAGTAAAGAGTGTGTTTTATGTGCAAAAGCTGTTGGGACACCCTTTTTGATGAAAGATTGTTTCATAGCAGCTGAGTCCATAGGTCAGCTGCAAAAGGATTTGGACGCGTCCCGAGAATCGCAAAGGTATGCCGAGTCTTAGTTTGAGGCTGGTCGCCGTGTATTGACTCGAAGTCATGAGGAGAAGAACCAGCTCAAGGCGAAAAACCAGCGACAAGCCGAAGAAATTGAGAATTTAAATACCCAATTGGCGCAAGGCCACGAAGATAACCAGATATTAAAGGGTGACATGTTCTGTAAGTGAATCTTTAACTTAGAATTCCGTAGAGTACTTTATTGTGTCGAGTGTAAGAAGCATATCGCATTGCATGCTTAGGTCTCCTGACCGGGCGTCCCAAGGAAGAAGCCAGATCATTCGGAGGGGACTTGTTGAAGGAACTGTCCGTCGTGCACAAGCGAGCTCGGAAAGCTATGAAGAGCATGACCAAGGCACTATGGCCAACCGAGACGCCTCCGGAAGGGATGGCCGATCGATTTTGAGGAGCCCGAAGTCGTTTTGAGTTATGGAAGCGCGGGAGGCGTGGGCATGGTGAAGACCCGTTTTACCAAACTTAACCCAGAGCACTTGGCTTGGGTTGGGCCGGTAGGGCCGGATTGTCAAGAGGTACCTCTTCACTTGGTCTATGACCAAGTGATGCCTGCCGCTCGTATTCTAAAGAGGACTGTGCCCTGGATGCCATAATAGATCATCTCGACTGATAACCTAGTGTTTGATTCTATGTAGCTATGTACTTTACATCAAACCAACTCCATCCACGCTGTAAACGTTGTCTTAGCCGGCCATCGGCTTCTGCCTCCCCTGCCACTAGCTGGGGAGTGTTCCGTACTGTGTGTCCTGCAATAACCGGAAATAATTTCGGAGAACTAGGCAATCCGGCCATTTGGTGTGAATAGACAGAACGCGCGCATGGAGTTATGTTATATTCCTTTTTAACGTAAGAAACATCTTCCGAAGAAAATAGTTCCTCTATGGGTTCCTTTCTTCGGGTTGCTACGTAGATCGTAGACGTCATAGCCGTGTACCCGTAGTATGCGGATAGTTGCTACTTTGGGAGAATGATCCATTTTTCGGCGAAGAGCACCAATTATATTTACTTCCTTTGTGGTCGACCAATTTGTTTTTTAGGAATGCTAGCCTTTGGCTTCACCCGTCTGAAGTACGTTGACGTGGCTTGAGACTGCATCAGTATTTCCCCAAAGAGGAAGGGATGATGCAACACAGCGACGGTAAGTATTTTCCTCAGTTATGAAACCAAGGTTATCGAACCAGTAGGAGAACCATGCAACACTATGTAAACGGTACCTGCACACAAAGAACAAATACTTGCAACCCGACGCGAAAGAGAGGTTGTCAATCTCTCCGCGGTAAAAAGATAGATTAGATTGTAATAGATTAGTTAGATAGATCGCACAAGAACACAAAATAAAAGAGGCAAATAAAAAGCGCAACAAGGTATTTTTGGGTTTTTGGAATAATAGATCTGAAACAAAAAGTGGCAAAAGATACATCGGAAAGCAATATGTTGGAGAAGTTGACCCGGGGGCCATAGGTTTCACTAGTGGCTTCTCTCATGAGTATAGCACACGGTGGGTAAACAAATTACTATTGAGAAATTGATAGAAGATCAAATAATCATGAAGATATCCAAGGCGATGATCATTATATAGGCATCACGTCCAAGATTAGTAGACTGAAATGATTCTGCATCTACTACTATTACTGCACACACCGACCGCAATCCAGCATGCATCTAGTGTATTAAGTTCATGGAAAACGGAGTAATGCAATAAGAACAGTGACATGATGTAGACAAGATCTATTCATGTAGGAATAGACCCCATCTTTTTATCCTTAATAGCAACGATACATGCGTGCCTCGCTGCCCCTTCTGTCACTGGGAGAGGACACCGCAAGATCGAACCCATCACAAAGCACCTTTACCCATGGCAAGAAAAATCGATCTAGTTGGCCTAACTAAACCAAAGATTCGAAGAAGAAATATGAGGCTATAAGTAATCATGCATATAAAAGATCAAAGAAGACTCAAATAATATTCATGGATAGAAACTGATCATGAACTCAAAATTCATCGGATCCCAACAAACACACCGCAAAAAGTCATTACATTAAATAGATCTCCAAGAGAGCATTGTATTGAGAATCAAAAGAGAGAGAGAAAGCCATCTAGCTACTGCCTACGGACCCGTAGGTCTATGGTGGACTACTCACGCATCATCGAAGAGGCACCAATGAGGATGATGAACCCCTCCGTGATGGTGTTAGATTGTATCTTGCGATTCTAGAACTTGCGGCGGCTGGAAGTATTTTTCGTCGACTCCTCTAGGGTTTCTTAAATATTTGGGTATTTATAGAGCTCAGAGGCGGTGAAGGGGGTTCCCGAGGCGGCCAAAACCCACCAGGGCGCGCCCGGGGCCCCTAGCACGCCCTGGTGTCTAGTGGGCCGCCAGGGCTCTCTCCTGGGTACTTCTTTGGGCCATTGGCTTCCTTCTGGTCCAAAAAAAATCTCCAAAAAGTTTCGTCGCGATTGGACTCCGTTTGGTACTGATATTCTATGAAGTAAAGAACGAGCAAAAAACAGCAACTGACACTTGGCACTATGTCAATAGGTTAGTCCCAAAAAATGATATAAAGTTGCTATAAAATGATTGTAAAACATCGAAGAACGATAATATAACAGCATGGAACAATAAAAAATTATAGATACGTTGGAGACGTATCAACATCCCCAAGCTTAATTCCTACTTGTCCTCGAGTAGGTAAATGATAAAAACATAATTTTTGTTGTGGAATGCTGCCTAACATGTTCATCACATATTGTTTTCTTTTGTAGCATGGACGTTTGGACTTTTAGATGGTTTAAAGCAATAGTCTAGTTTTGACATAAAGACTTTAATACTCAAGCATGCTAACAAGCAACCATGTCTTTCAAAATATCAACACTAAATAAAGTTATCCCTAGCCCATCATTCTCAATCATTCATCCATTCACTCAAATATTAACTACACCCAATGTACAAGTATGATCATAGTGCCCCCTAGTTGGTGCTTTATAAGAGAAGATGGAGACTCAAATAAAAGTAAAAATTGCATAAAGTAAATAGATAGGCCCTTCGCAGAGGGAAGTAGGGATTTGTAGAGGTTCCATAGCTCAAAGCTTCAAATTCAGAGAGAAAAATATTTTGGGTGGCATGCCTTTCCCGTCAACGAAAACGACAAAGTAGTTCTCAATACTTTCCATGCTAGATACATCATAGGTGGTTCCCAAACATAAAGTAAAGTTTATTCCTTTTTCCACCATTCTTTCACAATCCATGGCTAGCCGTATCCACGGTTGCCTTCCATACCAACACTTTCCAAGGAATTTATTATTTGACAACATAAAGTAAATTTCTTGTTCATTTCGGGACTGGGCATCCTTATTACCGTAGTACTCTCGTGCAATGACAAGTGAATAAACACTCATCTTGAGAATAACACATCTAGCATGAAAAAATATTGGACACCCCCTACCGTTTCATGAGCGGTATGAGCACACAAAAAGGAAATTTATTATGAAATTTAGAGATGACACATACAAATTTGCTTAGAACGGCATGGAAATACCGCATATAGGTAGGTATGGTGGACTCATAAGGCAAAACTGGTTTTGAGGATTTTGGATGCACAAGTAGTATTTCTACTTAGTACAAGTGGAGGCTAGCAAATAGATTGAGAAGCAACCAACCAAGAAACGAAAATTCACATAAACGGGCATTGAGCATAACTAACACTGAATAATGCACCATAAGTAGGATGCAATTTTATTGCATAACTATTGACTTTCGTGCTTGCATAGGGAATCACAAACCTTAACACCAATATTCTTACTAAATCATAATTACTCACCAACATGACTCACATATCACTATCATCATGTCTCAAAACTATTACAAGGAATCAAGTTTAATTTGTCCAATGAACTTCATGAAAGTTTTTATTATATCCCTCTTGAATATCAATCACTTTGGGACTAGTTTCATATATTGCCATTGCTTTTGACAAGCTCAACTAAATTTAAGTGAAGAACATGAGCATAAAAATTTCATCTCTCAAAATAATATAAGTGCATCATGAGAGGATTTCTTCAAAATTTACTAACTCTCAAATTAATCTAAGTGAAGCATGAGAGTATTTCTTCAAAAATTTAAAGCACACCGTTCTCAAAAAGATATAAGTGAAGTACTAGAGCAATTCCATAGCTCAAAAAAATTAAGTGAAGCATATAGAGCAATTCTAAAAAATCATAGCATAATTTTGGCTCTCTCAAATAGGTGTGTCCAGCAAGGATACTTGTGACAAAATAAAATGAAAATCAAGCAAAGACTCAAATAATACAAGACGCTCCAAGCAAAACTCATGATATGTGACGAATAAAAATATTGCTCCAAGTAAAATACCGATGGTCGTTAGAAGAAAGAGGGGATGCCACTCGGGGCATCCCCAAGCTTAGTTGCTTCTTTCTCCTTGGATATTATCTTGGGGGTTCTGTAGCATCCCCAAGATTAGGCTCTTTTCACTCCTTATTCCTTCATCCATCGTGATCTCACCCAAAACTTGAAAACTTCAATCACACAAAACTCAACAAAACCTTCGTGAGATCCGTTAGTATAATAAAGCAAATCACCACTCAAAGTACTGTTGCAAACCCATTCATATTTTATTATTGCATTATACCTACTGTATTTTAACTTTACCATGGCTTATACCCTTCAATACAAACCATAGATTCATCAAAACAAACACACAATGCAACGAAAACAGAATCTGTCAAAAACAGAACGGTCTGTAGTAATCTGTACTCTAACCATACTTCTGTAACTCTAAATATTCTGAAAGATTAGTACAACGTAAACAATTTGTATAGAAATACTGTGTTAAAATTTAAGCTCATTATCATGCTCCAGTAAAAAATGAAAATTCACGCACTGGAGTCAAAGTTTTTGTTTCAGACTCAGCATTGTTTCTACTCATCTTATGAATCATTCTAAAGGCTTTACTTGGCACAATCACTAAATAAAACATAAAAAACATAATCATAACAGTAGCATAATTGTGTCAACACTCAAAAACAGAAAGAAAAAGGTGAAAATAAATTTATTCATTGGGTTGCCTCCCTCACAAGCGCTATCGTTTTACGCCCCTAGCTAGGCATAAAGCATAGATTATAGTATTGTCATCTTTAGTTTTTGCTCCATACACTAGTAGAAAATAGGGCTTTGGTCCAGCCCTAAAAAGCCCATTAATCCCGGTTCACTCACGAACCGGGACCCATGGGGGCATCGGTCCCGATTCGTGAGGCCAGGGCGCCGGCCGGGCCTCGTGGGCCATTGGTCCCGGTTCGTCTGACCCCTTTGGTCCCGGTTCCAGACACGAACCGGGACCAATAGGCCTGGCTCCTGGCCCACAACCATTGGTCCCGGTTTGTGGCTGGAACCGGGACCAAATGGTGTCCTTTAGTCCCGGTTCCAACCACAAACCGGGACCAATGGTCGACCTATATATACCCCCTGCCCGCGAGCAGAGCAGTGCACTGCTCTGTTTTTTTGGCCGGCCGTTGGGAGAGCTTTGTGGTGCTCTAGCTCACCTCCTTTGCACATGAGGTGTTCGATGAAATGCCCGGGCCACACTTAAGTTTTCTCCTCTCGAAGCTCCTTGTCCAAGCTCCGTTTTCCTCAAGATTTGTCTAGGTTTGGCGGTCCGTCCTGTCCCGTCCCCGTCCTCACCACCGTCGATCGCCCGCGCCCATCTCGGCGCCGGCACCACCGTGGTTAGCCTCTTCTTCTTATCTTCTTTCTAAAAGAAAAAAGTTCTTACTTGTATGATTTAGATAGATACTTGTGTAATTTTCTTACTTTTATTATTGTTTGTTATTATATAGTGCGATGGTTTTGGTATCCGCCTCCGTCGGCCCTCGTCCTGTCTATGATTCGGATGTGGTATATATTATCTTTTATAACTATTTGTTTTATTTAGTGTTTATGACAATTATGCCGACCAACGTGACATAGATTTTTTAATCTAGGAGGTATGTGAACTGGAAATTCCAACCGACATAGAAATTCTTGTCGAGAAGTTAAATTTGGTTGAAAAAGAAAACAATTACTTGAAAGAAAAATTACAAAGAGTTGAAGAGGAGAAGATGAAGTTGGAGTTGCATGTTGCCGATGTCGTCGACGATCACAAGATCAAGATGGATGCAATGCACTTGAAGATTAGAAAGATTAGAAAATATGCCATTCATACTGAGGCTTGGTATCATTATGCCGTTGGATCAATTGGTACCTTAGTTGCGGTTATGATCGCATTTGTTGTTGCATTTAATTTTTTTACATAGTTTCAATGTATGTTTTAATTAGATGCTCTAGAGAGCTATATGTTGTTCAATAATGAGAACTATATAACGCATGCAGATGAACCGGCAATGGATGTACGGTGACCAACGCACCTCCGAGTATATTAAGGGCCTGCATAATTTTCTCGAAGTGGCTGAGGCAAACAAGCAGAATGGTTTTATGCATTGTCCATGTACTGTCTGTGAGAATACGAAGGCTTTCTCCAACTCTAAAACCCTTCACTTCCACCTGCTTGAGAAGGGTTTTATGCCACACTATAATGTTTGGACCAAGCACGGAGAAAGAGGGGTTATGATGGAAGACAACGAAGAAGAATAGGATGATGACAACTACCCGCCCCCTGAATACGGTGATGCTGCAATGGGGGAAGCTGAAGATCAAGAGTAACCAGACGATGTGCCCGATGAGGATCTTCGCCGGGTCATTGTTGATGCACAGAGAGAATGCGAAAGTGAAAGGGAGAAGTTGAAGTTCGATCGCATGTTAGAGGATCACAAAAAAGGGTTGTACCCAAATTGCGAAGATGATAACGGAAAGCTTGGTACCACACTGGAATTACTGCAATGGAAGGCAAACAATGGTGTATCTGACAAGGGATTTAGTTCGCTACTGAAAATAATGAAGAAGAAGCTTCCAAAGGATAACGAATCGCCCGGCAGTACGTACGAAGCAAAGAAGGTTCTATGCCCTCTAGGATTGGAGGTGCAGAAGATACATGCATGCCCTAATGACTGCATCCTCTACCGCGGTGCGTACGAGGATTTGAATGCATGCCCGGTATGCGGTGCGTTGCGGTATAAGATCAGAAGAGATGACCCTGGTGATGTTGAGGGCCAGCGCACCGGGAAGAGGGTTCCTGCCAAGGTGATGTGGTATGCTCCTATAATACCACGGTTGAAACGTCTGTTCAGAAACAAAAAGCATGCCGAGTTGATGCAATGGCACATAAAAGACCGTAAGAAAGACGGGAAGTTGAGAGCACCCGCTGACGGGTCGCAGTGGAGAAAGATCGAGAGAAAGTGGAGCGACTTTACAGGTGACCCAAGGAATGTATGGTTTGGTTTAAGTGCAGATGGCGTTAATCCTTTTGGGGAGCAGAGCAGCAAGCATAGCACATGGCTTGTGACTCTATGTATGTATAACCTTCCTCCTTGGTTGTGCATGAAGCGGAAGTTCATTCTGATGCTAGTGCTCATCCAAGGCCCTAAGCAACCCAGCAATGACATTGATGTGTACCTAAGGCCATTAGTTGATGAACTTTTACAGCTATGGAATGGAAGAGGTGTACGTGTGTGGGATGAGAACGAACAGGAGGAATTTGACCTACATGCATTGCTGTTTGTAACCATCAACGATTGGCCTGCTCTCAGTAACCTTTCAGGACAGACAAACAAGGGATACCACGCATGCACACACTGTTTAGATGATACCGACAGTATATATTTGGACAAATGCAGGAAGAACGTGTACCTGGGGCATCGTCGATTTCTTCCGACCAACCATCAATGTCGAAAGAAGGGAAAGCATTTCAAAGGTGAGGCAAATCACCGGAAGAAGCCCGCCCTCCGTACTGGTGATCACATACTTGATATGGTCAAGGATTTACAAGTAATCTTTGGAAAGGGTCCTGGCGGACTATCTGTTCTGACTGACGATGCGGGACGCGCACCAATGTGGAAGAAGAAATCTATATTTTGGGACCTATCCTATTGGAAAGACCTAGAGGTCCGCTCTGCAATCGACATGATGCACGTGATGAAGAATCTTTGCGTGAACCTTCTAGGCTTCTTGGGAGTGTATGGGAAGACAAGAGATACACCGGAGGCACGAGAGGAACAGCAACGTGTGCATGAAAAAGACGGCATGCATCCAAAGCAGTATGAAGGTCCTGCCAGCTACGCTCTTACCAAAGAAGAGAAGGAAATATTCTTTGAATGCCTGCTCAGTATGAAGGTCCCGTCTGGCTTCTCGTCGAATATAAAGGGAATAATATATATGGCAGAGAAAAAGTTCCAGAACCTAAAGTCTCATGACTGCCACGTGATTATGACGCAACTGCTTCCGGTTGCATTGAGGGGGCTTCTACCGGAAAACGTTCGATTAGCCATTGTGAAGCTATGTGCATTCCTCAATGCAATCTCTCAGAAGGTGATCGATCCAGAAATCCTGCCAAGGTTAAGGAGTGATTTGGTGCAATGTCTTGTTAGTTTCGAGATGGTGTTCCCACCATCCTTCTTCAATATCATGACGCACGTCCTAGTTCTTCTAGTCGACGAGATTGTCGTTCTGGGCCCTGTATTTCTACACACTATGTTCCCCTTTGAGAGGTTCATGGGAGTCTTAAAGAAATATGTTCGTAACCGCGCTAGGCCAGAAGGAAGCATCTCCATGGGCCATCAAACAGAGGATGTCATTGGGTTTTGTGTTGACTTCATTCTTGACCTTAAGAAGATTGGTCTCCCTCAATCGCGGTATGAGGGGAGACTGACTGGAAAAGGCACGCTAGGAGCGGACTCAATAATATGTAGGGACGGGCATTCTTGGTCTCAAGCACACTACACAGTTCTACAGAATTCTACCTTGGTGACCCCGTATGTCGATGAACACAAGACTATTCTGCGCTCCAAACACCCGGAGCAGTGTGACGACTGGATTACATATGAACACATCAGGACTTTCGGCAGTTGGTTGCAAATACGTCTCATGGGTGACAACACTGTTTCTGATGAGCTGTACTCGTTGGCCAGGGGACCATCTTCGACTGTATTGACTTACAAAGGGTACGAGATAAATGGGAATACATTTTACACGATCGCCCAAGATCAAAAGAGCACCAACCAAAACAGCGGTGTCTGCTTTGATGCAGCAACCAATAGGGGAAAGGACACATATTATGGTTACATAGTGGACATATGGGAACTTGACTATGGACATGATTTCAAGGTCCCTTTGTTTCAGTGCAAATGGGTCAATCTGTCAGGAGGCGGGGTATAGGTAGACCCACAGTACGGAATGACAACAGTGGATCTGAACAATCTTGGGTACACAGACGAACCATACGTCCTAGCCAATGATGTGGCACAGGTTTTCTATGTGAAGGACATGTCTACCAAACCGAGAAAAAGAAAAGACAAGGAAGCGAATACATCATACGATGAGCCAAAGCGCCACATAGTTCTTTCAGGAAAAAGAGACATCGTGGGATTGGAGGGCAAGACAGACATGTCTGAAGATTATGAAAAGTTTCATGAAATTCCTCCCTTCAAAGTCAAGGCTGACCCAAGCACCCTGTTAAACGATGAAGATTATCCATGGTTACGGCGCAATAAGCAAAGGACACAAGCGAAGAAAAAGTGAAGACTTTCTCTCCACAACTATATCATTGCAGTTACATGTGAAGAAATGAAATGCCTTTTGTAACAGATGAGTTTTCATATGAAACCCTGATACTTCGAAAGAGATTGTCCGTTTTGTACACGAAGTGCATCCAGTTTTTGCCGTAACCCTCTCAACTTTTTATAACATGCTATGTGGGTGAAATGATGATACCATGCCAACTTTCAACCTTTTCAGAGTTCATTTGTAGTGCTTTTCAATTTCAGGGTCATTTAGCTCAAAAAAATCAGTACATGCATGAAAAATACCAAATGAAGTCAGAAAGGGTTGAAAATTGATGATGTGGCTTTGAATGGTGCATTTTTAACACACGAAAAGTCTGGAGTTCAAATAAGTTCAACAAAAATGAAATCCCTTTGTAACAGATGAGTTTTCGTCCGAAACCCTGATACTTCGAAAGAGATTGTCCATTTTGTACACGAAGTGCATCCAGTTTTTGCCGTAACCCTCTCAACTTTTTAGCACATGCTATGTGGGTGAAATGATGATACCATGCCAACTTTCAACCTTTTCATAGTTCATTTGTAGTGCTTTTCAATTTCAGGGTCATTTAGCTCAAAACAAATCAGTAAATGCATGGAAAATACCAAATGAAGTCAGAAAGGGTTGAAAATTGATGACGTGGATTTGAATGGTGCATTTTGAACACACAAAAAGTCTGGAGTTCAAATAAGTTCAAAAAAATGAAATCCCATTGTAACAGATGAGTTTTCGTCCGAAACCCCGATACTTCGAAAGAGATTGTCCATTTTGTACACGAAGTGCATCCAGTTTTTGCCGTAACCCTCTCAACTTTTTAGCACATGCTATGTGGGTGAAATGATGATACCATGCCAACTTTCAACCTTTTCAGAGTTCATTTGTAGTGCTTTTCAATTTCAGGGTCATTTAGCTCAAAGAATGAACTAATAGCAAAAAGAATGAACTAGAAAACTTTTATGAAACTCTAATAGCAAAAAGAATGAACTAAAAATAATCAACTAAAATATTCTGTTATGATCAACTAAAACAAAACTATAATATTCTTCAATAGCAAAAAGAATCAACTAAAAAGCTTTTATAAAACAATAATAGCAAAAGGAATCAACTAAAAAGCTTTTATAAACCTCTAGTATTTTTGAAACTATAATTATATAAAATTTATGCAACTAAAATTATCAAAGTATTTTTTTTTCAAAACATTAATAGCAAAAAGAATTTTCATAAATAATTTTTTTGTTAGAAACTTTAATAGCAAACTAAAATAACCAAATCTGTTTTTGATTAAAACAGAAATTTAAAATAACCTAAAACTTACCAAATTGAATATAATGATAAAACACAGTAATATTAAATAGCAGGAAAAAAATCACTCAAAAATCTATTTTTTAGTAAAGTTATTCACAAACTAGTGATTCACACAAATTTCAAAAAATTCAAATTTAAACTATTCAAATTTGAAAACTAATGGCACTAACAGAAAGTTTATAATTTTTGTCACGTAAAAGCCAAAAGAATCACTGAAAAACAGTAAGTAGGAACAAAATAAAATAAATAAAGCAAAAAACAAAACAAAAAAACTGGATTTTTTTTTAAAAAATGCCACCTACTGGGCCAGCACGGCCTGAATACGACTAGAAACCCAACCAGCTTGTTGGGCAAGGATTCAGGCCCGCAGAAGGCCCAATAGGCCCACAGGCAGTGACAGATTAGGCCCGGAAGCCTGCAGTTGAGAGGAGCTCGAGAGGGTGTGCGCAACAGCGCTTATAAACCACTCTCGAGCTCTCTTAGCTAGCGAGGTGGGACTAAAAATTTGGCCCCGGGCAGCACCGCCCTTTGGTCCCGGTTGGTGGCACCAACCGGGACCAATGCGCCCCTTTAGTCCCGGTTGGTGCCACCAACCGGGACCAAAGGTCCCTGTTTCCCGCCCTTTGGGCTGCTGAAAACTGACCTTTGGTCCCGGTTGGTGGCACCAACCGGGACCAATGCACCCCTTTAGTCCCGGTTGGTGCCACCAACCGGGACCAAAGGTCCCTGTTTCCCGCCCTTTGGGCTTCTGAAAACTGACCTTTGGTCCCGGTTGGTGGCACCAACCGGGACGAAAGGTGGGCATTGGTCCCGGTTGGTGCCACGAACCGGGACCAATGCTCTGTGTATATAAGCAAACACTTGGAAATTTTTCAGTTTTCATCTACCAGTTGCCCCCGACGACGCCGAGCACATCGACGCCGCCAGGCTACCCGAGCTCCCCGTCGCCGTCCGCCGCTCCCCGTCGCCGTCCGCCGCTCCCGCCGCCGCCAGCTGCTCCGCCGCTCCCTGCCTCGACGCACCGACCCCCAGTGAGCTCCCCTTCCCCTGGGCTGCCTCCGCCGCCGCCACTGCCACCGCCGCCGCTCCTGCGCTGCCGCCGCCGCCCCTGCGATGCCGCCGCCGCTGCCATTTTTTTTGTTCATATAATTTTTTTTGTTCATAGCATTTTTTGTATATATGTATGCATTTAATGTTAATATACTCCGATGGATGTATATATGTATGTGTGTATGGATGGATGCATTTACTGTTAATATGTATATGTATGTGTGTATGGATGGATATATGTATGTGTGTATGGATGGATGCCCGAGCATTTTTTGTCGATCTACCCCGGCCCTCGCCGATAATTTCAACATGAGGGGGGACGTCGGACATGCATGAGAGAGAGAGGCGGTCCGCTCGCCCGACCAACTATCGAGGCCACCCAAACCCTAGAAGAAAGAGCATCGTTGTCGATCTACCCCCTCCCCGATAACTTCGACATGAGGGGGGACATCGGACATGCATGAGTGAGAGAGGCGGTACGCTCGCCCGACCAACTATCGAGGCCACCCAAACCGTAGAAGAAAGAGCGTCGTTGTCGATCTACCCCGGCCCTCCCCGATAATTTCGACATGAGGGGGGACGTCGGACATGCATGAGAGAGAGAGGCAGTCCGCTCGCCCGACCAACTATCGAGGCCACCCAAACCCTAGAAGAAAGAGCGTCGTTGTCGATCTACCCCCTCCCCGATAACTTCGACATGAGGGGGGGCGTCGGACATCCATGAGTGAGAGAGGCGGTCTGCTCGCCTGACCAACTATCGAGGCCACCCAAACCGTAGAAGAAAGAGCGTCGTTGTCGATCTACCCCGGCCCTCCCCGATAATTTCGACATGAGGGGGGACGTCGGACATGCATGAGAGAGAGAGGCGGTCCGCTCGCCCGACCAACTATCGAGGCCACCCAAACCCTAGAAGAAAGAGCGTCGTTGTCGATCTACCCCCTCCCCGATAACTTCGACATGAGGGGGGACGTCGGACATGTCATGTGGAATTTTTTTTTGTTCATATAGAAAACTCTGGTAACATAGATTTATCAAGAATGCCCACATTATGGATGTGCACAAGTTGATCCAATTTTTTTCTGATCTCATATATATATATATATATATATATATATATATATATATATATTCTTCTATATGTCACGTTGTCTGTCAAAGTATTGAAGAAATCCATGGCTTCATCATTAGCCAGAAGTAACATGCATATGATGCTACGAAGCTCTTCAAAGTTGTTTTGGAACGGAGTTCCAGATAGAATAATTCGCTTTTTGGTACGAATTTCAGCAAAGGCCTTCCAAATAGCGATGTTCGGAAGGCTCTTGCTGAACTTCGTACCAAAAAGCTAATTAATTATCCTATCCGGGACTCCGTTCCAAAACAATTTTGGAGAGCTTCATACCATTATGCGCCTGTTACTTCCGGCTAATGATGAAGCCTTGGTTTTCTTGAATCCTTTGACACTAGACAATGTGACATATAGAAGGGTAAATGAGATCAGGAAAAATATGTACCATTTTCTGCACATTCAGAATGGCGCCATTTTGTTAAATCCATTAAAGGTTAAGAGAATCCCTTGTTTGACATTCATGAGAGAGGCGGTCCGGACGTCGGACATTCATGAGAGAGGCGGTCCGGATGTCGGACATTCATGTCTGTATATTAATTGCCATGTTGTAATATTTGCAGAAACTATGGATCAAAGAGACTTGGAACAAGAACAGGTGTTGGGGGACATAATCCTTGCCGGACGTGATGTCTTGTCGTTTCTCAACGACACCGATGGTCTGGAAGGCGAGGATGACGGCTCCGGTGATCGAACAATGGAGGAGGAAGGTGTAGGGTAACGCAGTAGAAAACAAAAATTTTCCGACCTACGCACCAGCCCAGTACCACTATGGAGACTGCATACAAGGTTTGATCTTTTTCGTTACCGACTCGTAGCGCAGCGGAAGTAGAGTCGATGAGGATCGGCGGTGCAGATCCCCGCAGCTAGGATTTACAACCTCCCAACCGCGAGGATGTATACCCTCATCCACCCCTCGGACAGCCCTCCGGGAGGCGGTCGAACAGTCCCCCGGACGGTGTCGCGGACAGCCCTTCGGGAGGACCTTTGAAACTCGGACAGTCACTCGGACAGCCCTTCGGGAGGCACTCACAAACTAAGACCGAAACTACGATCTCTCTACAGAGTTGCACACATACGGTGTCATCTATCCGGCAGGGCTTCGCCGTCCAGAACTAGTTCCCACCGGAACCCAGACAGCCTTTCGGCACTACGAAACTATTTCGTGGGAGGGAGAGAGAATGCCAGATCATGCATGGCTTGTGTGAGAGAGTTGGAGTGGAGTTGGAGAGCACCTCTCATCCTCCTTATATAGTGGTGGAAGGGGTGGAGGGGGCTGAAAATTCAGCCCACTAAACATGGGGAAAACATGTTCCCACAAAACAAGGAGAACATGTTCCCACCAAACAAGGGAAAAACATGTTCCCTTGTCCATGGTGCTCCAACATGGGGCCCCACCACCTCCCAACACTTCCCACCAATTGTGGAGGCTGCCCCCCACCATGGGGCCCCCCCCAACACCTTTTGTCCAGCCACAAGGGGCTGCCCCCCCAAGGGGAGGCGCCCCAAAACAGCCCCCACGCTTCGTGGGATCTTGTCCCCTCACGCTGGGACAAGATGTTTTCCGTGACTATTACTTCTGAAAAATTCCGGAAGGTCCCAGAACATTTCCAGCACCCTCTAAAATTATCTAGACGTGCTCCGGAACATTTCCGGTATGGTGGTTTAATTTAAAACCATCTTCGTTTACCCGCTAAACAATTCCGGCAGCTCCGAAAACTTTTTTCGGTTTTTTCTCCAGAAAAATTCTAGAAATTACCAGACCAATCTGGCAACCTCCAAAACATTCCCGGTGCTTGCCGAAACCTTTTTGGATCAATGGTTTTATCCGAAACAACTTTTCGGTTTTACCGAAACTTTTTCGGTGTTCTCTCCGGAACTTTTCCGTTGTCTCCGAAACTATTCCAGTGACTTTCTCTCGGACTCCTTGTCTAGTATTCAGCAGATAGATGACCCTTAAGCGTGTGACCCTATAGGTTCGGTGAAGTATAGACATGACCGGAACACTTTCCGATCAATGATCAGCATCGGAGCCGTGGACACCCATATTGACCCCTATACCCACACGAATAAATATTCGAGTGAACCTCCAGTTGCCGTGTGCTATTCCTGTTGCTTCGCGATATGTTACAATACCCGAGGTGAGATTTATCGGCATCCCTGTGGATCAACAACCTTGTCCACTATGCCACTTACCTCGTTACCGGTATTGTTCTCTTTTCTCGTTTCCGTGTTTCGGCATCCCTGTGATCAAATCACAAAGTGTCTGGCCAGACGATGATGGATACCGTAACACCGAGAGGGCCCGAGAATATCTCTCCACCGTCGGAGGAGCAAATCCCAATCTTGAGCTATCAAGTTACTTGACACACTTTTCCATGAACCCGTAAGCCGCCGTAATAGCCACCCATTTACGGATGACGTTTAACAAACCCCAAAGTTCATGAAGCAAGCATGAAGAAACTCGACACTCTCATGGTCTAAGGAATCATGCAAACGTTAACCATCTCTGTGTTATAAACCATTAACTAGTGACGAATGTATCTCATAGCATAACATCAATTCGGGTCGATTCAACACAAATGTTCTTCCAACATTGTGCCCTCAAAATTGCCGGCATAGCCATGCCCATGATCAGGAAAACAAGATCATCATGCAATACTTGAGCCAGTCTTAGAGGCTTGACTAGGAATATATTTTACCGTTTATTATCCCACACGTGCACATGAGTTTCCCTCCAAGCCTCGTTTTATTTGTAGACTCGAGAATCATTGCAGTTATAGCATGGAACATAAACATAATTATGAACAGGGAGATAATCAATAACATTTATTATTGCCTCTAGGGCATATCTCCTACAGACTCCCACTTGCACTAGAGTCAATAATCTAGTCAATGCTAATGCACTTTACATCTATGGCATACTGGTGTAAAATATGCTTTGCTTGTGATATAGCCTGATGTCCAACGGATCTGACAACTTCAGCTCCGTGTGTAACTTTGCATATCCTCGCGTTTTCACGCTTTCACAAAATTCATATTTTGTGTGGACTTGGCTTTGCATATGTGTGAATCATGGTCGAAACCTGATTTCTCAGACTGAGCTATGGAGCAACTATCTACAATAGTGTCCCATAGACCAAAGCCATCTTGGAACCATACTAAGTTCATGAATGAACTATATGATTCAACAACTTCTTTGTCGCTTCTTAAGCGTCAACATACTTAGCCTTTGTTATAGAATTCGCCACAGTATCTTGTTTGGAACAATTTCCAACTACCGTGCCACCATATTGTGTATTACACAAAACCCTTAACCTAAATCGAAAATCGCATGGAGCATTAATGAAGACTGTATCGATGTAATTACTTACAACGAGCACTTCATAATCTCTGCTTGCGAGAAAACATGTCATCAGCACTACTCTAGTACTCAATGACATCTTTCACTGTTGTCCCATGATCAGTACTTTGATCACTATGGTATCTATACTCGCAACAACTTTGGAGTATTGGACATATCTGGTTGTTTTTACATACCATGGAATACATGATTAATCCAAACACAAGAGTGTGTGGAATCACCATCATGTATTTTTCTCATCAGTGTTTTGGGACACCAAGTCTTGCATAAAACTCTTTCCATGTGACTTCGGCAAGAATCACTCCTTGACGGTTTTTCAATGCTAAAAGGTTTTAGCATCTTGTCAATATGTATTCATTGCTTAGCCCCATTAGGTAAATCTATCTCCATAGATCATCATGCCTAATATTGAGGCTATTTAGCCTAAGCACTTCATCGAAAAACTATTTTCAAATGAAGTCGTAATTCGTGTCAAGAAATTTATTTCCAATTAACAATGTGTCAAGTACACACGGTTTTTAGAAATATTATTATGCTCCCACTTACTTTCTTGAATCACAAGCATCTTCGATACCCATTTGATGAAGTCAAAACCCCTTTGACCATTCCATCAAAAAACGAAGATTCCAACTCCACTTTGCTCTCTTCTGTCCATCGCTGGAACTCTGAAGTTTGCATACTTACTAGCATCCTCTGGATCGACAAATTACTTTGGACTGTATCACATACAAGTCCTAGGTTTCATTCCCATCAGATGGAAATCCTTTTGTCATCCATGTTTCATATCTCATGATTGAAATATGTATTAATTGCTAGTTCAACCCGAACCGACTTCAAGCATCGCTACGGTGAGACAATCTCATCGTAGTCAACTCTTTGAACTTGTTTTTGCAACAAGTCGAGCTTTATGGATAAAACATTTTTATCCGTATAAGTTTTTAGTTCCATAAATATTCGTTAGACTCTAAGCCTTCCGAAAGGTGTATCAAGATTTTAATCTTGAAACATTGATATGGAAACTATCTCAGATTGTATTGGCATTTAGCCAATTCCGGAGTCAGGGCCCATCATCGCTTCCTTGTGTATCGTAGGTATACTGTTGTCTAACAACAATATCTCGTTTGCGCACCTGATAGGTTTGCACGAGCTTTGCCTACGTGGTTCAGCTGCAAGTTCGACCGAAGTCCATACATTTTATTGTAGAAACTTCCGTATGAGTCGCAGTAGGAAACTCCGGAATTACTTCCAAGGTCTCTTTCCTTTGATCTGATGACGAAGATACTGTTTATCTTGTCGAGTTGCACTGTTCTCCCACTCACCTTTTTGAAAGAACCACTTTCTTCAAAAAGCATACCGTTCTTTGTGGCAAACCTATTTGCCTTGGTATAGTGGTGGGGAAATACCCAATGACTTGGGATAACCTACAAAGTAGCACTTGTCTGATTTGGAATAGGTTTGTAACCTTTTACACAAGCCCCATATTCCAAATGTTAAGAAAAGATATAACATGGATGGGCGTACCATACCATGGCGTTATTTCAACAGACTTGATGGAGCTCTTTTCAGTGTAAAAGCCGCAGTCTCTAAAGCATCACTTTAAAAAAGATAATGGCAAATCTATTTATGTCATCTTTGATCTTACCATGTTATAAATGGTTCGATTACATCTTCACAGACTTTCCACTTGCAGTGGTGTTCCAGGAGGTGCAAGTTATGAAACCCCTTTCACAACTCATCAGACATTCGCTAAACTTGTAACTCAAATATTCCTTTCTGCAATCGAATTGTAGAAACATAATTTTCTTGTTACAATAACTTCTACTTCATTTTTGAAAACCTTCTGAATGAATTCAAAAGATCCAGACTTACGTCTCAACAAGTAAATATCCATATATCTACTTGAGTCATTTCTGAAGATAGATAAATCCACTACTTGCAACAACATTTATTGGACTACACACATCATAATGTATGATTACCAATATGTTCTTTGCTCGTTCCTTATGGCCTGTGAACGGTATTTCAGTCACTTCACCTTTCAGAGGAAAGTTGCAAGTGTCAGATGATTCAAAATCAAATGACTTCAAAATCCATCATAATGGAATTTTCCATGCGGGTTTCTCCAATGTGACCAAATGCAGTGCCACACTTGTGTGGTATTCTTTTAGTCTTGCGACATTTAGCGTCAGTGTTATGGATGTATCATATTACCATCAATATTCATAGCATACATCCCATCCTGTATGGAAGCATGGCCCTTCATGTTATTCATAACACCGAACATCAAAAAGTTCTCTTATGAATAACCTTCTTGCAAAATACCTTATGCAAAGGGCTAGAGTGTATGAAACTCTAAATGAATTATGAAAGTAAATACAGAGGTAATGTATTAATATCAGTATTCATAACATACATCTCATTCATAATGAAAGTATGGCCCCTATGTTATTCATAACATCGAACATCAAAAAGTTCTCTTATGAATAACCTTCTTGCAAGATACTTTATGCAATGGGCTAGAGTGTAAAACTCTAAAATGAATTATGCAAGTAAATACATAGGGAATACACTAATGGAAGGTATAGTAACATTTACTATGTTCCCTGTGTGTATCTAAACCTCATTCCTGGCTAGTCTTTTAGGCCGTAGTAGTTCTTACACCGAGTTGCAACAGAATGCAATCGAGCGGGTATCTTTGTGATTAACTCACAATACCCAAGAATTAGTGATTAACATGTTTAACCATAATTCCCAAGAACTATATCTTTGACCAGCCTTCTATATAACAAAAACTTGTATGACATTCATACATGAGCTGGATATCCCAGTCTTCTTTCCTTTTGCCTTTATACTTCTAACAGTTTCACTTTCAGTATTTCTCCTACTCTCAGAAGAAGCACCCAACTTAAGAGTGGCGTTAGCCTCGGACTTCCTAGGCGTAAAAGTTTCACTAACACCCTTCGGACACTTCCTTTCTCTTTAAGTTGTCGTTTTATTCACCATCATCATATGACAGGCGTTCTTCTGGATCCCCTCTTATCAGTCAAATGCCTAGTAAACACTTTTACTAATAGTTTGCAAACAAACATGGCTTTAGATATCTCATATCTTTCAGCCTTTGTTTGTATCTGAAAATTAATTTTCAGTTCCATGAATATCACATAACTATCCCAAAACTTTCGAAGTTCGGGTCTCATGGAAGCAAACATATTTCACTTGACCGTAACGGAATTTTAGCTTTTTGGATCGAAGGACGAGAGTCATATCATCCATAGCATTAGCGGGAGAATACCGAACGTATGCGATAGGACAAAGTCCTTCTCGGCACTCTTGAGGACAATCCTCATATTACGTTACCAACCGTAAAGTTTTAACCAGATATTTAACAGCTATTCAATTTTAATAGGGAAGGTGAAAACGCGAGCCATTATTCTACAACTATTATACAAACCACACTTAGACAAAGTTCATAATTAATTGCACTGAGAATTAAACAAGTTAATTCTATAGTGCGCTCCCACTCAAATCAATATCTCTCATAATTGATTATGAATGATTCAAGACACGAATTTTAATTCAACGCCATTGATGGTTAGCATCACTGATGACGAGAACTTCAATTGTTAGGCAAACTTGCCAATCACATCTCTATGTGACTCTTGTTCATCTTTCGATGCGTGTGTTCCGAGCTCATGACTTTCATGCCTGAACGTCAAGACAACCAAGTGATCTTGCTGCGAGGTCTTAACTCACCCGCCTCACACATCCCTAATCGTTCATACCCATGTCAGCATGGCGCACCCCGAAAAGTTAGGTGCCGTGACGGTGCTACACTTGGGAGAACACTAACTACTTGATATTTTAAGTGAGAGATCACCCTAATAAAAGCGACTACCGCGCAATCAAGAAGGGTGCAACATAAGGGATAAACATCTCAGGCAATTCATAATAGCATGATATGGTATAGCCCTTTCTGACGGAGAAGTCTTTCATTTCTTCGTCTTCGGCATTCGCGTCGGTGTTCACCTTCGCGAAGATTGCCACCACCTAGTCGATGCACCAGATAATATTGCTATCTCTATAGCTAATAAAATAAGTGCATTACATAAGGTTGACACGCAGGTCATTAAAGTGCAATCATATGGCTCCAGCCATCATGCCGAATCATGACACGCAGGTCATGTAAATCAATTTACATCATATAGCCATCTCATACATAATCAAATTATTATGAACACTGCTATACCACATCACATGCACATGCAAACCATCGTGCAAAACCAAGTTAGACGCCTCTAATCGGTTCATGCGAAATTTTATTTTACGTGGCTTCTAAGGTTTCGAAACAAATCGAAGCTACCAACGTCCATCATCAAGCATGATAATCCAAGTGGCTAGATTAACATTGCGGGGTGTATGAAACACGAGATAATAAAATCTCGAGCCCCATACTGAACTTCGTCATACGCGTGACCCCCGTGCAGATCACATCTGCATTGCCCTTTCATCTGCGAATTTCATCTTTCTTTTGACTATGGCGGAACCCAAAGAACTGATAGCACTTCCTTGATCAATCAGGATCGCGGATTGCCAGAACTTTGTGAAATTCCACCATGCTGTCTCGAGATTGAGCAAACGCAAATTTCAGGGAAGCAACAAGAACATCGGGTAACAGACTTCTTCTGCTACCCGCATAAATAATTTTCAGCAATAGATCTCATCTACTCCAAAATTATATTATGCAACACACATACATCTCTATGTATTCTAGATCGCAACCTGCATCTACGCATAGCACGGCTCTTGATGCCACTGTAGGGTAACGCAGTAGAAAACAAAAATTTTCCGACCTACGCACCAGCCCAGTACCACTATGGAGACTGCATACAAGGTTTGATCTTTTTCGTTACCGACTCGTAGCGCAGCGGAAGTAGAGTCGATGACGATCGGCGGTGCAGATCCCCGCAGCTAGGATTTACAACCTCCCGACCGCGAGGATGTATACCCTCATCCACCCCTCGGACAGCCCTCCGGGAGGCGGTCGAACAGGCCCCCGGACGGTGTCGCGGACAGCCCTTCGGGAGGACCTTTGAAACTCGGACAGTCACTCGGACAGCCCTTCGGGAGGCACTCACAAACTAAGACCGAAACTACGATCTCTCTACAGAGTTGCACACATACGGTGTCATCTATCCGGCAGGGCTTCGCCGTCCAGAACTAGTTCCCACCGGAACCCAGACAGCCTTTCGGCACTACGAAACTATTTCGTGGGAGGGAGAGAGAATGCCAGATCATGCATGGCTTGTGTGAGAGAGTTGGAGTGGATTTGGAGAGCACCTCTCCTCCTCCTTATATAGTGGTGGAAGGGGTGGAGGGGGCTGAAAATTCAGCCCACTAAACATGGGGAAAACATGTTCCCACAAAACAAGGAGAACATGTTCCCACCAAACAAGGGAAAAACATGTTCCCTTGTCCATGGTGCTCCAACATGGGGCCCCACCACCTCCCAACACTTCCCACCAATTGTGGAGGCTGCCCCCCACCATGGGGCCCCCCCCAACACCTTTTGTCCAGCCACAAGGGGCTGCCCCCCCAAGGGGAGGCGCCCCAAAACAGCCCCCACGCTTCGTGGGATCTTGTCCCCTCACGCTGGGACAAGATGTTTTCCGTGACTATTACTTCTGAAAAATTCCGGAAGGTCCCAGAACATTTCCAGCACCCTCTAAAATTATCTGGACGTGCTCTGGAACATTTCCGGTATGGTGGTTTAATTTAAAACCATCTTCGTTTACCCGCTAAACAATTCCGGCAGCTCCGAAAACTTTTTTCGGTTTTTTCTCCAGAAAAATTCTAGAAATTACCAGACCAATCTGGCAACCTCCAAAACATTCCCGGTGCTTGCCGAAACCTTTTTGGATCAATGGTTTTATCCGAAACAACTTTTCGGTTTTACCGAAACTTTTTCGGTGTTCTCTCCGGAACTTTTCCGTTGTCTCCGAAACTATTCCAGTGACTTTCTCTCGGACTCCTTGTCTAGTATTCAGCAGATAGATGACCCTTAAGCGTGTGACCCTATAGGTTCGGTGAAGTATAGACATGACCGGAACACTTTCCGATCAATGATCAGCATCGGAGCCGTGGACACCCATATTGACCCCTATACCCACACGAATAAATATTCGAGTGAACCTCCAGTTGCCGTGTGCTATTCCTGTTGCTTCGCGATATGTTACAATACCCGAGGTGAGATTTATCGGCATCCCTGTGGATCAACAACCTTGTCCACTATGCCAGTTACCTCGTTACCGGTATTGTTCTCTTTTCTCGTTTCCGTGTTCCGGCATCCCTGTGATCAAATCACAAAGTGTCTGGCCAGACGATGATGGATACCGTAACACCGAGAGGGCCCGAGAATATCTCTCCACCGTCGGAGGAGCAAATCCCAATCTTGAGCTATCAAGTTACTTGACACACTTTTCCATGAACCCGTAAGCCGCCGTAATAGCCACCCATTTACGGATGACGTTTAACAAACCCCAAAGTTCATGAAGCAAGCATGAAGAAACTCGATACTCTCATGGTCTAAGGAATCATGCAAACATTAACCATCTCTGTGTTATAAACCATTAACTAGTGACGAATGTATCTCATAGCATAACATCAATTCGGGTCGATTCAACACAAATGTTCTTCCAACATTGTGCCCTCAAAATTGCCGGCATAGCCATGCCCATGATCAGGAAAACAGGATCATCATGCAATACTTGAGCCAGTCTTAGAGGCTTGAGTAGGAATATATTTTACCGTTTATTATCCCACACGTGCACATGAGTTTCCCTCCAAGCCTCGTTTTATTTGTAGACTCGAGAATCATTGCAGTTATAGCATGGAACATAAACATAATTATGAACAGGGAGATAATCAATAACATTTATTATTGCCTCTAGGGCATATCTCCTACAGAAGGACATGATCATGATGGCTCCGGTGACCGAATGCCGGAGGAAGAAGGAGACCATGATGACGTCTCCGTCGACCGAACGAAGGAGGGAGCTGTTGGAAAGTCCGGCGAGGTATATATATTAATTAAGCCTGTGCTGACTAGCTAATTGATGCATTAATTGTTTTGGTATGTACATATATTAACTCTTCTTTCTTCTTTTATAGCCCTCCGGATCGAGCCAAACTTTGGTAACGAGACGAGGCCCGAAGAAGAGGTTGCGCAAGGATGAAAGGTTCACGATCACAGCACTCGCGGACGATGGCCTACCAATTGAACCCAAGCGGACCAAGGACGCATTTTCTGCTAAGTGCGGAGCTATTGTTAGGGACAACATCCCGATCAGCATCAAGCAATGGAATAAGCCTAAGGACGACGCCCCTGAAGGTGATTATGTCACCGATAGACAGAAAGATGATCTTTGGACCACGTTGAAGGCAAATTTCACCCTACCGCCAGAGGAGGATCCGAATAAGCCAGTTATAGAGCCACTGGTCAAGGCGTGTGCTCTTAAGAAGATGGCAGATCTATTCAGGAGGTGGAAGAATGAGTTGAAATCAAAGTTTGTCGACAAAGGGGAGACTCCAGAATTCATCGGCCGATGTGAGAAGATAAGAGATCACTGGCCCACATTTGTGGCCTACAAGACATCGGACAAGAGTAAGAAAATGTCAGAGACAAACAAGAACAATGCTGCAAAGAAGCAGTATCACCATCACACGGGGTCAGGTGGCTACCTCAAAGCCCGGCCGTTGTGGGACAAAGCTGAGAATGACCTGATTGCTAAAGGGGTCGTACCACAGACATTGAACTGGCCAGACCGTTCAAGGACTTGGTTCTTCGGGGTTGGGGGAACTTTGGACCCTGAAACAGGGAAGTGCCGTTGGATGGACGAGCAACTTGCAATACCCGTCACGAAGCTTCAGAAGTATATCACCGCAGCGCAGGAAGGGACGTTCATTCCCGATAGAGAGAAGGACGAGCTGACTGAGGCCCTAGGGAATGCTGAGCACCCTGGACGAACACGAGGCACACCAGGCTCCGTTCCGTGGAAGGTTGGGTTTCCCGACGCAGGCGGTTACAGAAGCCGGGAGAGAAAGAGGAAAGCGGAGCTGAGCGACATGCAGAAGATCAGTGCAAGACTACAAAAGCTAGAGGAACTTGAGAGCCAGTGAGCTGCCGGCCAACCATCTCAGCAGCACGAAGCTACCCCAGAAGCTACCCCGCCATCTCAGCGGAGAAGCAGCGTGGTTTCCACGGAGCCCGTTCAGCCTGACTTCACGGCTCCTATCTACCCCGTGGATACTATCACGGAGGCTCAACATTGCGAGCTTATGACGAAATGCCGGAACCTCACTTTCAAGGCGGCTGTCGGCTCTGTTGCACCTCCTCAACCCAACGGAACTTTTCACTGCCTTCCAATTCCACATGGCTATGCTGTTGTGATGGTGGATGAAGTAATGGAGGGATTTGAGGAGCTCGAGCTTAACCACTCTACAGGTGAAGGGGAGAATCAGCTGGTTCGTGCTCTGAGGACTACATGTCTATGGCAGAAGGAGTACATCAAGCTTCTAAACTGGACGCCTCCGCCTCCTCCTCCTCCTCCGGCGAGTCAGGGCACTCCGCCTCCTCCTCCTCCTCCTCCGGCGAGTGATCAGGGCACCCCACCTCCTTCTTCGGCTCCTCCGACGCGTGAGGGCACTCCGCCTCCTCCTTCGCCTACTCCGGCGCGTCGGAGCAGTCCGCCTCCTCCTCCGCCTCGTCGGCAACGGCGGAAGACAGACGCCGCCACTCCGGCTCCTCCGGCGAGTCGGAGCACTCCGCCTCCTTCTCTGCCTCGTAAGCAACGACGGAAGAGAGACGCCGCCGGTCCGGCGGCTAGCAGTACAAGCAGAGGCGGGAGGCAATTCAGATACGGTCCATCTATCAAGCCTCTGGAAAAGTTACCATATGAGAGAACCGAGTCTGAAAACGAGGAGATATGTCGTGCCCAAGTGAGGGACCATTTTGCAAAGAAAACTCGACCTCCGAAGGAGAAGCTAGATCCAGTGAAAGTGAAGCGCACTATCGATGCCCTGAAGCGACCACCACCGCCTCCGCCGGATTCCAACTTTGTCCGCTGTACTAAAAAGACATATCAAGATGCGCGGCAGTCGGGAAGTACTTCCAGTGATGCAAGGTTAGCAAAACGAAGAAGTGGGAAAAAAATTCCCCAGCTCGGCGAACAGTCGAACCAATCGTGCCCCCCGCTCAAGGTGTCTAGCCATATCGTCGCTAATCATCCGGGGATGGTGTCCGGTACCAATCCTGGTGATTACCTGAGTGATGATCTACAGTTTGAGCCGTTGGAGGTGGACGAATTCAGTTACCGGTACGGCCAGCCTCTCGTCAAACCTGATCATCCTCCTCTAACAACGATGATGCGAAAATTCCATGAATGGTACATGAAAACCTGCAGCGAGTCTGGGAGGGATACTTTGATGCTGAGAATTAAAGAGGAGCACGACCTCGTTGGAATGGATCAGTTGTCTGTTGAATTTGACGAGTTATTCCAGTTATACAATCAAAAGGCCCTCGACAAAACAATCTTGACTTGCTACTGTCTATAAGTACTACTTCTGTAATTAAGTCTCTATATATAGCTCAGCTCTTTCATTGCATGTATATATAATTATCCTCACTATATTATGCAGATTGAAGATCGTCGAATGCAGAAAAGCACAAATCTATGACATTGGGTTCATTAACCCAAATATCATACATGAGTTTACGGTTAAAAACAATGTCACACAAACCGAGGACAACTTGCTACAATCGTTGCTTAAAAATCAAAACAAAGAGACAATACTCTTTCCTTACAACTTCAAGTGAGTGTTACTGTCTTGTGCATATTAGGTTTCCCTTATTACTCGAGGTTATAGTAATGTAATTGATGAGTTATGCATGCGTGCGCAGGTTCCACTTTATTCTGCTAGAGATTAAGCTTGAGCGGGGAGTAGTAATCGTCTTAGACTCGAAACGAAAAGATCCCCAGGAATATGCGGACATGACTGAAATGCTCCAGAAGTAAGTTCAATCGATCATTATCGCATCATATCGGCAACTTTGTTCATTTCCTGATATCAAGTAATTATTTTCTTTGTTTGGCAGGATTTGGAAAGAGTTCACCGCAATTGTTCCGGCACTGCCGAGGGAACTGCGGTTTACACACCCGAAAGTAAGTACTACTAGCTAGTTCCGCGCATCTCCCATTGATTCTAGTTTCATCAATACCATTTATCATGCTTGATTATCAGTTTGATTGAACTCTATTTCTCGTAAAGTGTTTGTGGCAGGAAACCGGGAATGATTTTTGTGGATACTACGTTTGTGAGTTCATCTACAACGCGACGACCCCTAAGCGGGGCTACTCTGAAAAACAATTTCAAGTGCGTAAGCAATAATATTCACAATTTTATTTTATTACCATGATTTGTGTTGAGTTTCATTCATATATATGTATTGACCCCCTTCTTCAAATTAGATGTGGCAGATGTGGGATGAACTCCTACCACATAATCGCATACGAGCAATTCAAGAGGAATTGGCGGGATTCTTTCTTGACCACGTCATAAATAAAGCCGGAGAATACCATCTGGAATTTGACATTAGATGTTAGGGATTGTAAGAGATCTTATATTTTATATATGTAGCTAGTAGCGTCGGATAGATATACGAAAACTTGTTGTTCGACCAATCTCTCGGAGAAAGAGAGGTCGATCACTTCTCTCTGTATATGTTCATGACGATCTTGTGTACTTAATGGTTCCTTCATTTGCTTACTAGCTAGCGTGTCGAGTTCTCTCTATAGTAGCTACCGTCGACCAAGCACGGAGAAAGAGAGGACACTTCTCCCTATTAGCTAGCTAACACAATATGAAACCCCTAAATTAACCCTCCAAAACCCCCTAAACCCCCCCTTTAAAAAAAACAAAAACCCCAGCTCCTGCCAGATGCTGACGCGTGGATGCATTTTGGTCCCGGTTGGTGTGACCAACCGGGACGAAAGGTCCTCCTGCCTGGGCTCACCGCAGTGCCCACGTGGAGCCCCTTTGGTCCCAGTTCGTAAGCGAACCGGGACTAAAGGTTTTGGGCTTTAGTCCCGACCCTTTAGTCCCGGTTCCAGAACCGGGACAAATGGGCCTCTGGAACCGGGACAAATGGTCCTTTTTCTACTAGTTATAGGATGCTCTCATGATTGATTCACATGGTGGCTTAATTCTTGTTCTAGGGAAGTGTCCCATAACCTTTCTTAGTGGAAACTGAAATTTAATATTGCCTTCTTTCATATCAATCACGGCACCTATAGTGCATAAAAACGGTCTACCAAGTATAATGGGACAAGACAGATTGCAATCAATATCAAGAACAATAAAATCTATGGGCACATAGTTCCTATTTTCAAGAATAAGAACATCATTAATTCTTCCCAAAGGCTTTTTAATAGTAGAATCCACCAAGTGCAAATTAAGAGAACATTCTTCAATATTGGTAAGACCAAGCACATCACATAGAGATTTCGAAATCGTGGAAACACTAGCACCCAAATCACATAAAGCAAAGAACTCCTAATTTTTAATCTTGACCTTAATGGTAGGTTCCCACTCATCATGTAATTTTCTAGGAATTGAAATCTCTAACTCCAACTTTTCTTCAAAAGATTTCATTATGGCATCAACAATATGTTTAGTACAAGCTTTATTTTATTCATAAGCATGGGGTGAATTTAACATGGATTGCAGCAAAGAAATACATTCAATCAAAGAGCAACTATCATAATTAAAGTCTTTGCAATCCAAAATAGTGGGCACATCACTAGTTAAAGTTTTGACCTCTTCAAACCCACTTTCATCAATTTTATCATCAAGATTTTCACAGTCCAAATCATTGGGACGCCTTCTAGCTAAAGTTGACTCCACTTTAGTCCCTTTATCATAAATTTTAATATTACTAAACAAGGAATCAATAGAAGAAACACCAATCACTTTAAGATCTTCATCATTTTTATGAAGGCAATCACTAGAAAACGCCTTTTCTAATAATTCTCTTTTAGCTCTAAGCATAACGGTTCTTTTCTTACTTTCATCCATAGAAACATATGAAGCTTTAATTGATTCATCAATCTTAGGTGCGAAAGCTTTCAACTTGAGATTTTCTACATCATGGGAAATTCTATTAGTGCTTCTAGACATATCATCAATCTTATTCAACTTTTCTTCTATCGTAGTATTGAAAACCTTTTGAGCATTGATAAATTCTTTAATATTACTCTGAAGATCAGCAGGGTTCCTATTATTATTGTAAGAAGAGTTACCATAGGAATTGCCATAATTATTAGAGGAATTTCCAGGAAAAGGCCTAGGATTAATATTACCTCTATAAGCATTGTTATTAAAATTGTTTCGCGAGACGAAGTTGACATCTACGGAATCACTATTTTGCTCAATCAAAGTAGACAAAGGCACATCATTAATATCAGTAGGAGCATTACTACTAGCAACCAACTTCATAAGAGCATCACCTTTTTCACCCAAAGTACTAAATTCTTCAATCGAATTGACTTTTTTACTAGTAGGTGCTATTTCAGTATGCCATTGTGAGTAATTTTCCATATTATTATCTAGCAATTTAGTAGCTTCACCCAAAGTAATTTCCATAAAAGTACCACCCGCAGCGAAATCTAAAAGATTTCTAGAGACAAAATTTAATCCCGCATAAATTTTTTGTATGACCATCCAAAGATTTAAACTATGAGTAGGACAATTTCTTAGAATCAATTTCATTCTTTCCCAAGATTGTGCAACATGTTCATGCTCAAGTTGCTTAAAATTTTCATGATTTGAGTTCTAAGGGAAATGATTTTCGTGGCCGGAAAATACTTAGTAATAAAAGCATCCTTGGACTTATTCCAAGAATCGATACTATTGCGAGGCAAAGAAGAAAACTAAATTTTTGCACGATGTCGCAAGGAGAAAGGAAATAATTTGAACTTCACTATATCATTGTCCACATATTTTTTATTTTGCATATCACACAATTCTACGAATGTGTTTAGATGGGACACGACATCCTCATTAGGACTACCGGAAAATTGATCTTTCGTGACAAGATTCAAGAAAGCAACATTAATATCACAAGACTCCGCACTAGTGGCAGGAGGAGCAATCGGAGTACTAATAAAATCATTATTATTAGTATTGGAAAAATCACACAATTTGGTATTTTCTTGAGTCATCGTGAGTACGCAAACAAGATTGCAAGTAAGCAAGAGATCTGACGAGAAAAAAGGTAAACGAAAAGGAGGGCGAATAAAACGGCAAATTTGTGAAGTTAGGGAGAGGAAAACGAGAGGAAAATGGCAAATAATGTAATTGCAAGGAGATGAGATTTGTGATTAGGAACCTGATAGATGTCGATGATGTCTCCCCGGTAACTGCGCCAGAAATTCCTTTGACGTGGGTTGAGACTGCATCGGTATTTTCCCAAAGAGGAAGGGATGATGCAGCATAGAGACGATAATTATTTCCCTCATTTATGAAACCAAGGTTATCGAACTAGTAGGAGAACCACGCAACACTATGTAAACGGTACCTGCACACAAAGAACAAATACTTGCAACCCGACGCGAAAGAGAGGTTGTCAATCTCTCCACGGTAAAAAGATAGATTAGATTGTAATAGATTTGATAGATAGATCACACAAGAACACAAAATAAAAGAGGCAAATAAAAAGTGCAGCAAGGTATTTTTGGGTTTTTGGAATAAGAGATCTAAAAACAAAAAGCGGCACAAGATAGATCTGAAAGCAATATGTTGGAAAAGTAGATCCGGGGGCCGTAGGTTTCACTAGTGGCTTTTCTCATGAGTATAGCACACGATGGGTAAACAAATTACTGTTGGGCAATTGATAGAAGATGAAATAATCATGATGATATCCAAGGCGATGATCATTATATAGGCATCACGTCCAAGATTAGTATACCGAAACGATTCTGCATCTACTACTATTACTCCACACATCGACCGCTATCCAGCATGCATCTAGTGTATTAAGTTCAGGGAAAACGGAGTAATGCAATAAGAACGGTGACAAGATGTAGACAAGATCTATTCATGTAGGAATAAAACCCATCTTGTTATCCTTAATAACATCGATACATGCGTGCCTCGCTACCCCTTGTGTCACTGGGAGAGGACACCGCAAGATCGAACCCATCACAAAGCACCTCTTCCCATGGCAAGAAAAATCGATCTAGTTGGCCTAACTAAACCAAAGATTCGAAGAAGAAATACGATGCTATAAGTAATCATGCATATAAGGGATCAAAGAAGACTCAAATAATATTCATGGATAGAAACTGATCATGAACTCAAAATTCATCGGATCCCAACAAACACACCGCAAAAAGTCATTACATCAAATAGATCTCCAAGAGACCATTGTATTGAGAATCAAGAGAGAGAGAGAGAAAGCCATCTAGCTACTTCCTATGGACCCGTAGGTCTATGGTGGACTACTCACGCATCATCGGAGAGGCACAAATGAGGATGATGAACCCCTCCGTGATGGTGTTATATTGGATCTCGCGATTCTGGAACTTGCGGCGGCTAGAAGTATTTTTTGTCAACTCCTCTAGGATTTCTGGAATATTTGGGTATTTATAGAGCTCAGAGACGGTGGAGGGGGTTTGTCGTGGTTTTGTCACGGCAAGATGTCCGGGTTAACGGACTTAGGTGTGAGGCCATCGCAACTATGTGGCGGCTTGATGGGGGTTGGTCGGAATCGAGAGACGCGAGTTTACCCAGGTTCGGCCCCTCCGATGGAGGTAAAAGCCTACGTCCTGCTTGTCTTGTATTGATGATGATGACGATCTTGGTTACAAGGGTGCGGAATTTCCACCTCTAATCTCGAGTGTCTCTAACTTGTCTATCTCTCCTGACTTGTCTATCTAAGACCTGTCTATTGAGACCTCTAAAAACCTGACCCTCTTCGGGTGACCCGCCCCTCCTTATATAAGCTGAAGGGGCGGTTTACATGTAGAGTCTAAGTCGGATTGAGGCTTAACCTATTATGAGTTCCCATCGCGGGCTTCTCCTCATGGGCTTCTGAGTCCCGGGCTTCTTATCTCCGACGGGCGGCTTACAACCGGGCGGCTTACAACCGGGCTTATCTTCAAGACTCATCTTCAGGGACTCGTCTCCGGGACTTAACTGTCTGCCGGGTCATAACTGTCTGACGGGTCATAACTGTCTGCCGGGTTATAACTGTCTGCCGGGTTATAACTGTCTGCCGGGTCACAACTGTCTGCTGGCTTACAACTGTCTGCCGGCTTACAACTGTCTGCTGGGTCATGACTGTCACCGGGTTATAACTGTCTGCCGGGTTACAACTGTCACCGGGTTATAACTGTCTGCCGGGTTACAACAATTCTGCCAGGTTACAACTGTCTGCCGGCTTATAACTGTCACCGGGTTATAACTGTCTGCCGGGTCATACTGCGGGGTATATCCCCGACATTAGCCCCCAGGTTAGCTTGAATTTATTCATGGTAACCTCCTGAAATAAGAATATGTAAAGGGACCGGTTCACTCAAAAATACCAGTTGACCAGCTCCTGAAAATTCTGAAACTCTGTCATATCAATACACTGACGCTGACTCCTTGTAGAAAAAATAACCCTTATTATCAACTGCCTTGGTTTGATAAATTCGTCTGGTTCCCTCATAACTGAGAATTTGAAGACATATCTTCCTCATATCCATATTACCTGTAGCCCCCAAGTCTTAAGAAGGGAAACGTAGTGATAGCCTTAAGACTTGCTTCAACATATTGCAAACCTAGAGAAATCCAGATTGTTTATCTGAGTCACCAGTCATAAATTGAATGTTCCACATATGTAGCCCCCAAGTACCGGGTTGTCTTGCCTGCAGCAACCTGGGACTTGTAAATGTCTTATGCTCATAAAACTTCAGCCGGTGTAGCCCCCAAGGGCCGGGTCATTATGCAATAATGAGCAGGAACTTGTTGTAGATCTGATCATATAGACTTGAGGAGCAATGTGTAACCCCCAAGGGCCGGCTCAGTAAGACAATACTGGGTCGGGACATTAGAAAAAGATATAAAGGCCGGCTCATCTCCTTGAGATAACGGGGTCTGTTGAAAACATAATGACTTGAAAAACAGCTTGCATTAGCCCCCAAGTGCCGTGGTGCATGCTTGCAGTGACATGGGACTTGCATACTTGATATAAACAGGACTTGAATAATGTTGCCCCCAAGTGTCGGTCGTATGCCTGCAACGATTCGGGACTATTCCTTCCATTGTAGAATAAAATTTTATCCACTGTCCAGATGATGTTTGCTGAAAACCTTGCATATCAATGTTGAACCATGCTCCTTGCTATAAGCTGGTATTTTTGGGATGAAGGAATAATAGCTATTACTCTGAAGGGGCTTTGAAAACCTCAATCCTCCAATGCTGGTTATGACAACCATAATGAAAAATCCAGCCATGTTGGCTATTTGAGATTTGAATAATATAATCCGGTTTGAAAGAACCGGTTCCTACAATGTAGACCAGGATATCCATGCATATATGATGCATGGTAACATGATGCAATGATGATGCAATGTATGATGCAATGTATGATGCAATGTATGATGTTCTTGCTTTGAAGGAACAACCAGAAGAGATCAACTCTTGTATATGTTCTTGCTTTTTCTTTTTCGAAAACTCATATGCCGGCTCTCCTGGCATGAACTCTTAACAGTACATGGTCTCTAGTGAGAGTGACCGTCAACTCCTTTGAGCGGCTCAGGGTCTCTAGGCGAGATTAACTGGTAAGAGCACAACGAACCACAGAGAGGCGCAGCAGGGCATGAGTACCCCCCGGGCCCATAAGCTACTTCTCACGTGACATAAATCCGTCGTTTGAACCTTAAACAGTGTAGGGTCTTTAAAAGAGTAACTGTTTAAGAGTACGAACGTGCCACATAGCGGAGAGCATGCAGCAGATGGGTGAGTTTATCCTCGCTTTCCGTAAGCCGGCCCTCACGTGACAAGAGCCGCCGGTTTAACCTTGACCAGTACAGGGTCTCTAGTGAGAGTGACTGTCAAATACTTTGAACAGCTCAGGGTCTCTAGGCGAGATTAACTGGTAAAAGTTCGGCGGGTCATCTAGCGGAGCAGCAGCAGCATACAGGCAGGTTTAACTCAAACTTGCGGTTGGTGAAGAGCCGATCAAGAGGGTGTGTAAGCTAAACCCGGTGGGTTGGAAGCCCCCAAATGACCTTGTTGACGGAGTCAACTTTTTGGGTATACAACCCAGCCTTACGGTGACTGAAGAGCCGATCAAGAGGATGTGTAAGCTAAACCCGGTGGGTTGGAAGCCCCCAAATGACCTTGTCAACGGAGTCAACTTTTTGCACCATCTTGTAAGCCGCCATTTTGTACGAAGAAACGGCAGAAGCCTCCAAGTGACTTTATGATGATCCAATAAATCTGGGCACCCATGTTTGAATGGTGCATCATGGCGGTTCATCCTCTTGGGCGACTTTTAATTGTTCTGCCAATAATGTAATAGCCCCTGGGATCGGGTTAACTTCCTTGCAATGACCCGGGGTTCTTGTTGAAAACGACCAAATGTGTCGAGCCATGTCTGTAGCCCCCGAGTCTTAAGTCGACTCGAAGAGTTGGCTTGAGATTCTCCATACTGGACCATGGCATAAACCGGCATATAGTTGACACCGGAAAACACTTGAATGTGCTGAAGGCGCGTCTGTTGGGCAGCTCAGATAGGCGAGCCCTGCACCGATAAGCCGATGTAAACCGGACCGCGGGCACGGCGGCTTGCGCGCGTCCGTTGGGCTGTTCAAGTGAGCAGGCGCGGCACTGGCGTGTTGATGTAGACCAGACCACGGGGGCCGCGTCTTACGCGCGTCCGTTGGGCGGCTCGTATAGGTGAGCACCGCACCGGTATGTTGATGTATATGTAGAAGTCAGCCACAACGTTTGAAGACGGCGCGGTCGTGAGAGACGGCCACGGCGTTGTAAGCCGGGGCGGTCGTGAGAGACGGTCGTGGTGTTGTTGGTGAAAACCATGCCGCGGCTACGGTGGCTTGCCGCACTCATTGGGCGGCTCATACTGGCGGGTGAGCGTGCGCGGTACCGACGTGTTGATGTAAACTGGGCCACGGCAGCGGCGGCTTGCGCTCGTCTATTGAGCAACGTGCCACAAACGAACACCAGTACATAACGATGATGTCATGCGCTCCATCTCCGCCGTATGATGCCACTTGAGTAATTGCCCTGCGTAAAATATTGCAGGCCAAAGTAACTGTTCTTTCATAGAAAATAACATGTACTAAAAAATAGATAAAATACATATCACCTGATGATCTTTGTAGAAACTACCGATGATCCGTGTGCGGACATAATCAGACAAAACATATGTCCTTCATCCAATCAGGCCCCACCTTTTTTTATCTCGCCCATCCTGCCCTCATCTACTCCTTTCTTATCCTCTCACCAACCACACGGCGCGAGGTGAGGCGAAGTATGATTGCAACGACAGCTGGCAGCCGGCTCAAATCAATTCACGAAGGCGGGAACGGGGCTACCCGGCGAAGCAGGGAGGTGCCATGGCGCGGTGGGCATGACGAGGCCGAGCCGGAGAGGCGGCCATGGCGCAGCGGCTAGGAGAGGCCGAACGATACATGCGCGGGCGCAGCTGGCGGTGAGGCAGAGCGACGGCAGCTGATATGGCGAGGGGCACAAGGTGAGGCGGCATGCGGGTAGAACCGGCGCGGGTACACGCGCGTGCGAGCTGAAGCAGGGCCGGGTGCAGATCAGGCGGCTCACTAAGCCACCGCAGCGGGGCGTGGCAGCGATGGCGGGTTGAGGCCGCAACGGCTGAGGCGAGGGAGAGCCGGAGACCACGGCAGGGGCACAACCGGCCGCGGGGAGGAGCCCGAGCCGTCGTGGGCCGTTGGCTTGGTCAGGTGCAGCGGGCGCGGTGGCGGAGCCGGCGACCGGGGGCGAGGCGCGCGTTGGGGGCCGGGGCGGCTCGGCGTGGAGTGGTAGGCGAGGCAGAGCCGCCGGTAGGGGGCGAGGCGTACGGACGGGGGCCGGGGCGACTCGGCGCCGAGTGGAGCTGGTGCTCTACCGCCCAAAGGCGGGTGAGGTGAGCGGGCGCAGCAGCGAGTCAGCCAGGCGGCCCGAGGTGACGGGAGCAGCGCGCGGCGGCAACGCAAAGGGTGCGGGGCGGACAGGGCCGGCGGCTCGCTGCGGAGAGAGCGGGTGAGGCAAAGCAGGGCGACGCCGGTTCGATTTGAAGACGCGCGCGGCGGGTCGGATTCCACCAGATTGGACGCACAGCGGCGGAGCAAGGCGAAGCGTGGCAGAGCCGATGGTGAGATGAGGCCGCGACGGCAGGAGACGGCCACGGCGGCAAGAGACAGCCAGGGGCCGCGAGGCGAGACCACCTAGCCCCGGGCGGCTCTTGGCAGAAGCGGTTCTCCAGCGGCGGCTCGGCCGGTGCTTTTGGAAACGGCGGGTTGCCGCAACGGGGGCGCAGGACAGCTTCGGTTCACGTCATCAGGAGGCCGGCGGCTCGCACGGGTATGGCGGAGGCGAAGCGGCTTTGAGGCAACGGAGCGGGTCGAAGCCGAGCAGCGGCTCAAGACGAGGCGGAGCCATGGCGGCTCGGATGCGAGGCGACAGAGGCCGGCACGGCGAGACAAATCCGGGTCGAAGCCGAGGAGCGGCTCATGACGAGGCGGAGCCGTGGCGGCTCGGATGCGAGGCGACGGAGGCAGACGCGACGGAGCGGGTCGAGGCCGAGCAGCGGCTCAAGACGAGGCGGAGCCATGGCGGCTCGGATGCGAGGCGACAGAGGCCGGCGCGGCGAGACAAATCCGGGTCGAGTTGGAGAACCGGCCATGGCAGAGGCGGAGACTGAGTCCGATCCGGCCACGGCGCAACGGAGGCTGAGATCGAGTCGGAGGCGGCTTGCTCCCTCCCTCTTTTTTTGTCCGATTCTAGTGCTTCACGTGGGAAGTTTTTTCCTTTTGGCCTTGATCCGTATCCGGGTCAAAGTAGTATTTCCTTTGGGGCTGCTGGAACGCTGGGAAACGGCACCCTTGTACGGCGAGTCATCGCCATTGTTGATGACTATGAACCCATCGAAATCTGAATCCTTATGCATACAAATCCTTTTGAGCCGGCTCTTCCTTATCCGGCTAATAGCAAACTTCTCGATCCTCGGAGAGGCCCCCTCCAAGAACACAAAACCACGGTGCTTGCCCAACGGTGGGCGCCAACTGTCATGGTTTTGTCACGGCAAGATGTCCGGGTTAACGGACTTAGGTGTGAGGCCATCGCAACTATGTGGCGGCTTGATAGGGGTTGATCGGAATCGAGAGACGCGAGTTTACCCAAGTTCGGCCCCTCCGATGGAGGTAAAAGCCTACGTCCTGCTTGTCTTGTATTGATGATGATGACGATCTTGGTTACAAGGGTGCAGAATTGCCACCTCTAATCTCGAGTGTCTCTAACTTGTCTATCTCTCCTGACTTGTCTATCTAAGACCTGTCTATTGAGACCTCTAAAAACCTGACCATCTTGGGGTGACCCGCCCCTCCTTATATAAGCTGAAGGGGCGGTTTACATGTTGAGTCTAAGTCGGATTGAGGCTTAACCTATTATGACTTCCCATCGCGGGCTTCTCCTAATGGGCTTCTGAGTCCCGGGCTTCTTATCTCCGACGGGCGGCTTACAACCGGGCGGCTTACAACCGGGCTTATCTTCAAGACTCATCTTCAGGGACTCGTCTCCGGGACTTAACTGTCTGCCGGGTCATAACTGTCTGACGGGTCATAACTGTCTGCCGGGTCATAAGTGTCTGCTGGGTTATAACTGTCTGCCGGGTTATAACTGTCTGCCGGGTCACAACTGTCTGCCGGGTCACAACTGTCTGCCGGCTTACAACTGTCTGCCGGCTTACAACAGTTTGCCGGGTCATGACTGTCACCGGGTTATAACTATCTGCCAGGTTACAACTGTCACCGGGTTATAACTGTCTGCCGGGTTACAACTGTCTACCGGCTTACAACTGTCTGCCGGCTTATAACTGTCACCGGGTTATAACTGTCTGCCGGGTCATACCGCGGGGTATATCCCCGACAGGGTTCCCGAGGCAGCCACAACCCACCAGGGCATGCCCTGGTGTCTTGTGGGCCGTCAGGGCTCCCTCCTGGGTACTTCTTTGTCCTACTGGCTTCCTTCTGGTCCAAAAAAATCTCCAAAAAGTTTCGTCGCGATTGGAATCCGTTTGGTACTGATATTCTGCGAAGTAAAAAAAAGCAAAAAACGGCAACTGGCACTTGGCACTATGTCAATAGGTTAGTCCCACAAAATGATATAAAGTTGCTATAAACTGATTGTAAAACATCCAAGAAAGATAATATAACTGCATGGAACAATCAAAAATTATAGATACGTTGGAGATGTATCATACGTATCAGGGTAATCCGGTCATAACAATCGTAGAGGTGCTCCCTTTACCCCCTAGGCGAACAATCGGGAACGTACAGGGTAAGCATAGGAGCAAGGCAACCCGGCTTGGCTAAATCTTAAGTCCAATTGATGCATATAGTGGCGTAAAACGATACTGGAAGAATGCATACAAGAAAGATAGATGCAAAATAAAAAGTATATTGCTTGGCTTCGTTAAGAAGCCCCCCAGGTTTTACCGGGTAAGACATTTGAGAATGTATGCCGATGAAAACTTAACGTAGTTCGGTTTAGCCGAACACAGCCTGGGAAAATCTAACCAAACTTATAAAAGTAAATAAGGAAGGGGAGAAATACAAAGGTTTAGAGAAGGCGACGACACTGATCTAGCCGTAGAAGCGCCGAAGGCAAGCTGCATTCCATGGGTTCGGTTCGAGGCGATTGTCCTGCGGGTTACAGAGGCGATAAGCTCCTCCTGTCAGTACTTCATCGATTATGAAAGGGCCCTCCCACTTGGGGTTCAGTTTATGTTTCTGCTTCTCTAGGAGGCGTAAGACGAGTTCACCCACATTGTATGCTTTTGCCCAAACCTCCCTGCTTTGGTAGCGTTGAGCCTGCTGTTGATAAAAGGTAGATCGGGCCCGAGCTATATCGCGCTCTCCTTCCAGGGCGTCTAGGTCGTCCTGCCGATCTAGCCCGGCCTCTTTTTCTTCGTACATGCGCACCGTAGGCGCGTCATGGATGATATCACACGGGAGGACCGCTTCGGCCCTGTACACCATAAAAAACGGTGTGTATCCCGTTGATCAATTCGGGGTGGTGCGCTGATAACCCACAAATATAGGGGATCGCAACAGTTTTTGAGGGTAGAGTATTCAACCCAAATTTATAGATTCGACACAAGGGGAGCCAAAGAATACTTGAGAGTATTAGCAGTTGAGTTTTCAATTCAACCACACCTGGATATTAAATATCTGCAGCAAAGTGATCAGTAGCACAGTAATATGATAGTTTTGATAGCAGTAGCAATAGTAACAGTAGCTGTAACAGTAATAGCAATAGTTTTGTAGCAGTTGGAACAGTAGCAACAACAATGGTAACTTAGCAAGAACAATAAGTGGAAAGCTCGTAGGCACTGGATCGGTGAACTCGTTGGATGATATTCATCATATAACAGTCATAACCTAGGGTGACACAGAACTAGCTCCAGTTCGTCAATATAATGTAGGCATGTGATACGTCCGTTTTGCATCATGATTTCCTACTGTTATTTACTTTGTTTTGTTGAATAATAATGCTTTGGGGAGTGATTCTAATGCCTTTTCTCTCATAATATGCAAGGAGGGAGAATACCGGTAGCTGGAATTCTGGACCCAAGAAAAGCACGTCAGAGATACCTATTCTGCACACATATCCAATGAAGCTGAAATTTTACGGAGATTATTTTTACATTTAATAAAAAATACTAGAGCTGGAAACTACCGGAGGAGGTCCCCCATGTGGGTACAACCCACATGGGCGTGCCAGGCCCCCCTGGGCGCTCCCTGATGGGTTGTGCTCAGCCTAGCCCACCTCCGGTGCCCATCTTCTGGTATAAGGTCTCTCTTGACCTAAAAAAAAAATCAGAGGAGGACTTTTGGGACGAAGCGCCACCGCCTCGAGGCAGAACTTGGGCAGGAGCACTTTTGCCCTCCGGCAGAGCGATTCCACCGGGGGAACTTCCCTCCTGGAGGGGGAAATCGAAGCTATCGTCATCACCAACACCCCTCTCATCTTTGGGAGGCCAATCTTCATCAACATCTTCAACATCACCATCTCCTCTCAAACCCTAGTTCATCTCTTGTGTTCAATCTTTGTACCGGAACCTCAGATTGGTACCTGTGGGTGACTAGTAGTGTTGATTACATTGCGTAGTTGATTACTATATGGTTTATTTGGTGGAAGATTATATGTTCAGATCCAATATGCTATTCAATACCTCTCTGATATTGAGCATGCTTATTATTTGTGAGTAGTTACCTCTGTTCTTGAGGTCACGGGAGAAGTCATGTTGCAAGTAATCATGTGAATTTGATATGTGTTCGATATTTTGATGATATGTATGTTGTGATTCCCTTAGTGGTCTCATGTGAACGTCGACTACATGACACTTCACCATTCATGGGCCTAAGGGAATGCATTGTGGAGTAGTTATTGGATGATGGGTTGCTAGAGTGACAGAAGCTTAAACCCTAGTTTATGCGCTACTTCGTAAGGGGCTGATTTGGATCCATATGTTTAATGCTATGGTTAGACTTTGTCTTAATACTTTTCTCGTAGTTGCGGATGCTTGCGACGGGGTTAATCATAAGTAGGTTGTTAGTTCAAGTAATAATAGCACCTTAGCACCGGTCCACCCACATATCAAATTATCAAAGTAGCGAACACGAATCAAACCAACATGATAAAAGTGACTAGACGAAATTCCCGTGTACCCTCAAGAACACTTTGCCTATTACTAGTGATTGTTCTGGCCTGTCCTTTGCCTCAAAAGGATTGGGCTACCTTGCTGCACCTTGTTTACCGTTACTGTTACTTGCTTGCTACCAATTATCTTGCTATCAAACTATCTGTTACCTACAATTTCAGTGCTTGCAGAAATTACCTTGCTGAAAACCGCTTGTCATTTCCTTCTGCTCCTCGTTGGGTTCGACACTCTTACTTATCGAAAGGACTACGATTGATCCCCTATACTTGTGGGTCATCAAGAATCTTTTCTGGCACCGTTTCTGGGGAGTGAAGCGCTCTTGGTAAGTGGAAATCGGTAAGGAAAAACTTATACTACGTGCTGAAATTTATTGCTACTTGCTACTATGGAGAACAATCCTTTGAGGGGTTTGTTCGGGGTATCTTCACCTCGACCGGAACCACAATTAGTTACGCCTCAACCTACATCACCTACTGAAAATGTTACTTATGAAATTCCTTTGGGTATGCTAGAACAACTGCTTGCTAAACCTTATGCGGGAGACGGAACTGAACATCCTGATATGCACCTTTTATATGTGAACGAGATTTGTGGATTATTTAAGCTTGCAGGTTTACCAGGAGATGAAGTTAAGAAGAAGGTTTTCCCTTTATCTTTGGAGGGAAAAGCATTGAGATGGTATAGGCTATGTGATGATCTTGGATCATGGAACTGGAATCGTCTGCAACTGGAATTCCACGAAAAGTTTTATCCCATGCATGTTGTTCATCTTGATCGGAATTATATATATAATTTTTGGCCTCGTGAAGGAGAAAGTATCGCTCTAGCTTGGGGGAGGCTTAAGTCAATGTTATATTCATGCCCCAATCATGACATTCTGAGGGAAGTTATCATTCATAATTTTTATGCTCGGCTTTCTCATAATGATCAATCCATGCTCGATACTTCTTGTGCTGGTTCTTATATGACGAAGACTATTGAATTCAAGTGGGATCTCTTAGAAAGAATTAAATGCAACTCTGAAGATTGGGAACTCAACGAAGGTAATGAGTCAGGTATAAAGCTTGAATTTGATTGTGTTAAATCTTTTATGAATACCGATACTTTTCACAAGTTTAGCACTAAATATGGACTTGACTCTGAGATAGTAGCCTCTTTCTGTGAAGCATTTGCTACTCACGTTGATCTCCCTAAGGAGAAGTGGTTTAAATATCACCCCCCTATTAAGGAAGAAATTAAAAAACTGGTCATAGCTAAAGAAGAAACCATCTTTTACAATGTTGATCCAGTTGTGCCTACCGCTTATATTGAAAAACCACCTTTCCCTGTTAGGATAAAGGAACATGCTAAGGTATCAACTGTGGTTCGTAAGAGTAATATAAGAGCACCTAAACCCCCTGAGCAAATTAAAGTAGAACCTAGTGTTGCTATGGTTAAAGATCTCTTGGTAGAAAATATTGATGGGCATGTTATCTGCTTCTGTGATGAAGCTGCTAGAATTGCTAAACCTGATCAAAAAGATAAACATAGACCCATAGAAGGCTTTCCTGTCGTCTCAGTCAAAATAGGAGATCATTGCTATCATGGTTTATGTGATATAGGTGCTAGTGTGAGTGCTATCCCATTTACCTTATACCAAGAAATTATGGATGAAATAGCACCTGCTGAAATGGAAGACATTGATGTCACTATTAAACTTGCTAATAGAGACACTATCACACCACTTGGGATTGTTAGAGATGTTAAATTCTTATGTGGGAAAGTAAAATATCCTACTGATTTTCTAGTCCTTGGTTCCCCACAAGATGACTTTTGTCCCATTATCTTTGGTAGACCTTTCTTGAGCACCATCAATGCTAAGATAGATTGTGAAAAACAAACTGTCGGTGTCAGTTTCGGTAATGTGTCTCATGAGTTTAATTTTTCCAAGTTTAGTAGACAACCTCATGGTAAAGCGTTACCTAATAAGGATGAAATAATTGGTCTTGCTTCTATTGTTGTGCCTCCTACTGATCCCTTAGAACAATATTTGCTTGACCATGAAAATGATATGCATTTGCGTGAAAGAAATGAAATAGATCAAATTTTCTTCGAACAACAACCTCTCTTGATACACAATTTGCCTATTGAAACTCTTGGAGGTCCTCCTCCACCTAAAGGTGATCCTGTGTTTGAATTGAAACAATTGCCTGACACTTTGAAGTATGCTTATCTTGATGAGAAAAAGATATATCCTGTTATTATTAGTGCTAACCTTTCAGAACATGAAGAAGAAAGATTATTGAAAGTTCTAAGGAAGCATCGGGCTGCTATTGGATATACTCTTGATGATCTTAAGGGCATTAGTCCCACTCTATGTCAGCACAAGATCAATATGGAACCTGATGCTAAACCCGTTGTTGATCACCAACGGCGATTGAATCCTAAGATTAAGGAAGTGGTAAGAACTGAAATACTAAAACTTCTGGAAGCAGGTATAATCTATCCTATTGATGATAGTAGATGGGTAAGTCCCGTTCATTGTGTCCCTAAGAAAGGAGGTATTACCGTTGTTCCCAATGATAAGAATGAACTCATTCCACAAAGAATTGTTACTGGCTATAGAATGATAATTGATTTTAGAAAATTAAATAAAGCTACTAGAAAAGATCATTACCCTCTACCGTTCATTGATCAAATGTTAGAGAGACTATCTAAGCACACACACTTTTGCTTCTTAGATGGGTATTCTGGTTTCTCTCAAATACCTGTGTCACAATCTGATCAAGAGAAAACTACCTTTACTTGCCCTTTCGGAACCTATGCTTATAGACGTATGCCTTTTGGTTTATGCAATGCACCTGCTACCTTTCAAAGATGTATGACTGCTATATTCTCTGATTTTTGTGTAAAGATTGTGGACGTTTTCATGGATGATTTTTCCGTTTACGGAACTTCTTTTGATGATTGCTTAAGCAACCTTGATCGAGTTTTGCAGAGATGTGAACAAACTAATCTTGTTTTGAATTGGGAGAAGTGCCACTTTATGGTTAATGAAGGCATTGTCTTGCGGCATAAAATATCTGAACGAGGTATTGAGGTGGATAAAGCTAAAGTTGATGCAATTGAGAAAATGCCATGTCCTAAAGATATTAAAGTTATTCAAAGTTTCCTTGGTCATGCTGGTTTTTATAGGAGGTTCATTAAAGACTTCTCTAAAATTTCTAGGCCTCTTACTAATCTTTTGCAAAAGGATATTCCTTTTGTTTTTGATGATGATTGTGTGGAAGCCTTTGAAACACTCAAGAAAGCCTTAACCTCTGCACCTATCGTTCAACCACCTGATTGGAACTTGCCTTTTGAAATTATGTGTGATGCTAGTGATTATGCTGTTGGTGCTGTTCTAGGACAAAGAGTTGATAAGAAATTGAATGTTATCCATTATGCTAGTAAAACTCTAGACAGTGCCCAACGAAACTATGCTACTACTGAAAAAGAATTTTTAGCAGTCGTGTTTTCTTGTGATAAATTTAGATCCTATATTGTTGATTCCAAAGTCATTGTTCACTCCGATCATGCTGCTATAAAATACCTTATGGAAAAGAAAGATGCTAAACCTAGACTCATTAGGTGGGTTCTCTTGCTCCAAGAATTTGACTTATACATTGTTGATAGGAAAGGAGCCGAGAACCCCGTAGCTGACAACTTATGTAGGTTAGAAAATATTCTTGATGACCCACTACCTATTGATGATAGTTTCCCTGAAGAACAGCTAGCTGCAATAAGTGTTTCACAACACACAACTTGGTATGCTGATTATGCTAACTACATTGTCGCTAAATATATACCACCTAGCTTTACTTATCAACAAAAGAGAAAAAAATTCTATGGCTTGAGACATTACTTTTGGGATGACCCACATCTTTATAAAGAAGGAGTAGATGGTATTATTAGACATTGTGTACCTGAGCATGAACAGGAACAAATCCTACGGAAATGTCATTCCGAAGCTTATGGAGGACATCATGCGGGAGATAGAACTGCTGATAAGGTATTGCAATCTGGTTTTTATTAGCCTACTCTCTTCAAGGATGCCCGTAAGTTTGTCTTGTCTTGTGATGAATGTCAAAGAATTGGTAATATTGGTAAGCGTCCGGAAATGCCTATGAATTATTCACTTGTTGTCGAACCATTTGACGTTTGGGGTTTTGATTATATGGGGCCTTTTCCTTCCTCAAATGGGTACACTCATATTTTGGTTGCAGTTGATTATGTCACTAAGTGGGTAGAAGCTATTCCAACTAGCAGTGCCGATCACCACACCTCCATTAAAATGCTTAAAGAGGTTATCTTCCCGAGGTTTGGAGTCCCTAGATATTTAATGACCGATGGTTGTTCACATTTTATCCATGGTGCCTTCCGTAAGATGCTTGCTAAATATGATGTTAACCATAGAATTGCATCACCCTATCATCCTCAATCTAGTGGTCAAGTTGAACTTAGCAATAGAGAAATAAAATTAATATTACAAAAAACTGTCAATAGGTCTCGTAAGAATTGGTCTAAGAAATTAGATGATGCACTTTGGGCCTATAGAACAGCTTATAAAAATCCTATGGGTATGTCTCCATATAAAATGGTGTATGGGAAAGCTTGTCATTTGCCTCTAGAACTAGAACACAAAGCATTTTGGGCAATTAAAGAACTCAACTATGATTTCAAACTTGCCGGTGAAAAGAGGTTATTTGATATTAGCTCACTAGATGAATGGAGAACCCAAGCCTATGAAAATGCCAAGCTATTCAAAGAAAAGGTAAAAAGATGGCATGACAAAAGAATCCAAAAGCGGGAATTCAAAATAGGAGATTATGTTCTTTTGTTCAACTCTCGTTTTAGATTTTTTCCAGGAAAGCTTCTCTCAAAATGGGAAGGACCATATATTATCGAAGAGGTTTATCGTTCTGGAGCTATCAAGATTAATAACGCCGAAGGTACTAACCCGAAGGTGGTCAATGGACAAAGAATTAAGCATTATATCTCAGGTACGCCTATTAACGTTGAAAGCAATGTTATCCAAACCATGACACCGGAGGAACACATAAAAGAAACCTTCCGGAACACTCCAGAGTACTTAAAATAAGAGGTATGTGATACGGTAAGTTAACGGACCCCGAAAAATCCGCAAAAATATTTTTGTCAGTTTTGGAATATTTTAGAATTTTGGAAATAAAAAAATAAACCAGAAGGTGATCGAGGTGAGCACGATACACCAGGGCACGCCCTGGTGGGTTGTGCCCACCTCGGAGGCCTTCCCGACTCCGTTTTCCTTCCAATTACTTGTTTCCCAAGAATAAAAATTCTCTATATATACCCCCGACTATTTTGACCACCGCATCGCAGAAAAATCCTCTGTTCTCATTTCTTGCTGTTTCCCTGACAGATCTAAAAATATGTCGTCTCAAGATTCGGAAGGAGAGAGCCATGTTGAGCACTATGTTCTAGACCCGAAGAGCTTTAGGGAAATTTACCCCTACCTATGGACCTCGGAGGAGGAAGAAGATGCTACCATGCAGGAAACAAAAGATGACAGCTCTGAGGAAGAGGATGATCCATTGCCTCAACCTAGAGATATGCATGTGGAATTCAAGAAATCAAGCCTCCCTAGAAGATACAAACCTAAGGTCCAATTTATCCCGTCTCGTTTTCTGCAGGAAAGCAAGAATGCCCTATGCCAAAGGATATTAAAGCTTGAGTTGGAGAATGCTGATCTAAGGGAGGAAAACTTTATGCTTAAATATAAGTTGAAGAAGAAGGCTTCATCAACACCTCCACCTTCTTCATCACCACCACCAAAGGGGACTTGAGCACACGAGTATGGGCATGATGTCTACTACGCAACCTTCTTCTTGTAGACTCGTGTTGGGCCTCCAAGCGCAGAGTTTTGTAGGACAGTAGCAAATTTCCCTCAAGTGGATGACCTAAGGTTTATCAATCCGTAGGAGGTGTAGGATGAAGATGGTCTCTCTCAAACAACCCTGCACTCAAATAACAAAGAGTCTCTTTTGTCCCCAACACACCCAATACAATGGTAAATTGTATAGGTGCACTAGTTCGGCGAAGAGATGTTGATACAAGTGTAATATGGATGGTAGATATAGGTTTTTGTAATCTGAAAATATAAAAACAGCAAGGTAACTAATGATAAAAGTGAGCACAAATGGTATTGCAATGCTTAGAAACAAGGCCTAGGGTTCATACTTTCACTAGTGCAAGTTCTCTCAACAATATTAACATAGTTGAATCATATATAAATCCCTCACGTGCGACAAAGAGTTCACTCCAAAGTCACAAATAGCGGATAACAAACGAAGAACTTATTGTAGGGTACGAAACCACCTCAAAGTTATATTTTCTGGTCAATCTTATGAGCTATCCCTATAAGTGTCACGAACAGCCCTAGAGTTCGTAATAAAATAACACCTTAAGATACACATCAACCAAAACCCTAATGTCACCTAGATACCCCAATGTCACCACGAGTACCCATGGGCTTGATTATACGATATGCATCACATAATTTCAGATTCATCATGTTCAATCCAACACAAAGAACTTCAAAGAGTGCCCCAAAGTTTCTACCGGAGAGTCAAGACGAAAACATGTGCCAACCCCTATGCATAGATTCCCAAGGTCACGGAACCCGCAAGTTGATCACCAAAACATACATCAAGAGGATCAATAGAACATCCCATTGTCACCACGGACATCCCATCGCAAGACATACATCAAGTGTTCTCAAATCCTTAAAGATTCAATCCGATAAGAAAACTTCAAAGGGAAAACTCAATTCATCACAAGAAGATAGAGAGGGGAAAACTCCATATGATTCATCTATATTAATAAAGCTCGCGGTACATCAAGATCGTGTCATCTCAAGAACATGAGAGAGAGAGAGATCAAACACATAGCTACTGGTACATACCCTCAGCCCCGAGGGTGAACTACTCCCTCCTCGTCATGGAGACCGCTGGGATGATGAAGATGGCCTCCGGTGATGGTTTCCCCCTCCGGCAGGGTGTCGGAACGGGCTCCCGATTAGTTTTTCGTGGCTCTGGAGGCTTGCGGCGGCGGAACTCCCGATCTATGTTTGTTTCTGGGGGTTTCTGTATTTATAGGAATTTTTGGCGGCGGTCTCACGTCAAGGCGGTGCCCGAGGAGTCCACAAGCCAGGGGGGCGTGCCCTAGGGGGGGCGCCCCCCAGGCTTGTGGTGGCCTCGTGGCTCTTCTGGCCCAACTCCAACGCTCCCTGTGCTTCTTCTGGTCCATAAAAAATAACCGTAGATTTTTATTCCGTTTGGACTCCGTTTGATATTCCTTTTCTGTAAAACTCAAAAACACGGAAAAAACAGAAACTGGCACTAGGCTCTAGGTTAATAGGTTAGTCCCAAAAACAGTATAAAATTGTAGTAAAATGATTGTAAAACATTCAAGAATGATAATATAACAGCATGGAACAAGCAAAAATTATAGATACGTTGGAGAAGTATCAGCATCCCCAAGCTTAATTCCTGCTCGTCCTCGAGTAGGTAAATGATAAAAACATAATTTTTGATGTGGAATGCTGCCTAACATGTTCATCATATTCTTATCTTCTTTGTATAGCATGGACATTTGGACTAGTAAATGATTCAAAGCAATAGTCTAGTTTTAACATAATGACTCCAATACTCAAGCATGTCAACAAGCAACCATGTCTTTCAAAATATCAACACTAAAGAAAGTTATCCCTAGCCCATCATGCTCTATCATTGATCCATTCATGAAACACACTCAAATATTATCTATGCCCAATGCTCAAGTACGATCATAGTGCCCCCTAGTTGGTGCTTATAAGAGAAGATGGAGACTCAAAGCAAAAAATAAAATTGCATAAAGTAAATAGATAGGCCCTTCGCAGAGGGAAGTAGGGATTTGTAGAGGTGCCAGAGCTCAAGGTTTAAATTGAGAGAGAAAAATATTTTGAGTGGCATGCTTTTCCTGTCAACGAAAACGACAAAGTAGCTCACAATACTTTCCATGCTAGATACATTATAGGCGGTTCCCAAACAGAATGGTAAAGTTTTTACTCCCCCTCCACCAATCAATCACACTCCACGGCGAGCCGAATCCACGGGTACCGTCCATACAAACAACAATCCTGGGGGAGTTTTGTTTCATTATATTTTGATTTGATTTTTGAGCATGGAACTGGGCATCCCGAATACCAGCCACTTTCTCGTGAATGATAGTGAATCAACACATATCGTGAGAATAACACACCTAGCATGGAAAAATATTGGATACTCCCCACCGTTTCATGAGCGGTACGGGCACACAAAAGAGAAAATTTATTTTGAAAATTTAGAGATGGCATATACAAATTTGCTTGGAACGGCATGGAAATACCGCATATAGGTAAGTATGGTGGACTCATAAGGCAAAACTTGGTTTAAGGATTTTGGATGCACAAGTAGTATTTCTACTTAGTACAAATGGAGGCTTGCAAATAGATTGGGAAGCAACCAAGCCAAGAAACAAAAATTCACATAAGTGAGCATTGAACATAACCAACACCGAATAATGCACCACAAGTAGGATGTAACTTCATCGCATAACTATTGACTTTCGTACTTGCATAGGGAATCACAAACCTTAACACCAATATTCCTACTAAAGCATAATTATTCACTAACATGACTCACATATTACTATCATCATGTTTCAAAACTATTACAAAGAATCAAGTTTAATTTGTCCCATGATCTTCATGTAAGTTTTATTATATCCTCCTTGGATATCTATCACTTTGGGACTAGTTTCATATATTGCCATTGCTTTTTGGCAAGCTCAAACAAATTTAAGTGAAGTACAAGAGAATAAATATTTCATCTCTCAAAAAGATATAAGTGAAGCATGAGAGCAAATGACAAGCTACTCTCAAAAGATATAAGTGAAGATCAATGAGTAGTCAAACAATTAAGTAGCTATGTGAGGACTCTCTCATCTAAGAATTTCAGATCTTAAGCATTTTATTAAACAGCAAGCAAAAGAAAAATAGCACTCCAAGAATAGCACGCATCATGTGAACGAATAAAAATTTAGGCTCAACATAGGCTAACCGATAATTGTTGATGAAGAGAGGTGGGATACGTAGCATCCCCAAGCTTAGATGCTTGATACTTCTTGAAATATTTACTTGGGGTGCCTTGGGAATCCCCAAGCTTGAGCTTTTGTATCTCGTTCAACCCTCTCATATCATGGTTTCACCTATTCTCAAAAACATCATCCACACAAAACTCGAAAAGAACTCGTGAGATAGGTTAGTACACATAATAATAAATCAACTCTTTATGTACTGCCAAGACAAGTTGCATAATAATTTTCAAACATTAGATACTGTATACTATCATTTCCACAATTTATATCTACCAATATAGGCTATGGAAACTATAGGATAAGTAGATGACAAAACTGTGACAGCAATCTGTCCAAACAGAACAGTCTGTAGCAATTTATGAAAACAGTGTACTTCTGTAACTCAAAAAATTATGAAAATTTAGGACATACTAAGTAATTTATATGACGACACTGTGTAAAACTTTCAGGAACTTTCCACGTTCCAGTAAAATATGAAAATTCAAACACTACAGAAAAAGTTTATGTTTTTACACAGCACACATCAAACATGCAATGCAAGCATCCTAAGGCAATTCTTGGAACTTTTTATTGAAAAATAAGATTATAAATGACACCTAACAGAGAACAAGAAAATAAAATTATGCTCCAAGCAAAACACATTATGTGACGAATAAAAATATAGCTCTAAGTAAGATATACCGATAATGTTAAGGACGAAAGAGGGGATGCCTTCCGGGGCATCCCCAATCTTAGACGCTTGAGTCTTCCTTGAATATTACCTTGGGGTGCCTTGGGAATCCCCAATCTTAGGTTCTTGTCACTCCTCATTCTCCTCATATCGGTGTCTCACCCAAAACTTGAAAACTTCAATCACACAAAACTTAACGGAACTTCGTGAGAAGGGTTAGTGTAATAAAGATAAATCATTCACTTAGGTACTGTCAAGACAAGATTCAGAATTGTTCCCACATAATACCTACTGTATTCTACCATTCCCATAATTTATACCACTAAATATAAGCTATGAAAACACTAAAACAAGCAAACTATGCATGCAAAACAGAATCTGTCAAAAACAGAACAGTCTGTGAAGATCTGTAGTGTAACCATACTTCCCTGTCTCAAAAAATTCGAAACAATTAGGAAAACCTGAATAATTTGTATATTAAGATTGTGTATAAATTTCAGATCATTATCACTCTCCAGTAAAAAATGAAAATTCCTGTACTGGAGTCAAAAGTTTCTGTTTTGGTTCAGCATCAATTCTACTCATCTTGTGAGTCATCCCAAAGGCTTTACTTGGTACTTTATTGAAATAAAAGGCACAAAACATGATTACTACAGTATATTAATCATGTGAACACACAAAAACAGAAAGTAAAAGTGTTGGGTTGTCTCCCAACAAGCGCTTTTCTTTAATGCCTTTTAGCTAGGCATGATGATTTCAATGATGCTCACATAGGGATAAGAATTGAAACATAACAAGAGCATCATGAAGCATATGACTAGAACATTTAAGTCTAACCCACTTCCTATGCATAGGGATTTTGTGAGCAAACAATTTATGGGAACAAGAATCAACTAGCATAGGAAGGCAAAACAAGCATGACTTCAAAACTTTCAACACATAGAGAGGAAACTTGATATTATTGCAATATGTAGAAGCATAAGATCCTCTCTCATAATAATTTTCAGTAGCATCATGAACGAATTCAACAATATAACCAGCACATAAAGCATTCTTTTCATGATCTACAAGCATAGAAATTTTACTACTCTCCACACAACAAAATTTCTTCTCATGACTAATAGTGGGAGTATCATAAAAGAATTGAATACTACAAATTGGTTCCACATTAAAAGAGTAATATTCAGTAAAATGATATTCATAATTATGACAAGTATCATAATAGTAATCATCACTCTTTTTCATCGCATAAGTATCATCACAATCGTCATCATAAGTAGGAGGCATGCAATCATTATAACAAATTTGATCATTCAGAGTAGGGGGAATAAAAAGATCATCTTCATTAAGCATAGCATCCCCAAGCTTGGGACAAACATTAATTGCAGCAAATAAAATCTCAAACATGTCATTTTCATCAAACATAGCATCCCCAAGCTTGTGGTTTTGTATATCATAAACATAATCACTCTCATCATTAATAGTATGAATAGCACCAATAGTATAGCAATTATTATCATCATCCTCCAAGTTGGTGCCATAAATATTTTCAAGATTATAAGAAGTATCATTATCTTCCCAATCATAATTATCACAACAAGCAATAGGCATAACAAAATCATCCTCAAGTGTATCATCTTCCACAACTATTTTTGATTCATTCTCATGAGGCCTATCAATAATGGGAGCAACATTATTTGGGAGATATACCTCTTTACCTTTACTTTTCCTTCATTTCTTATTCTTCACCACATTATGTGTGGGTTTATTTAATTCCTCCAAGCTTCTTTTTGAAAAGGTTGGTTGAATAAAAAGCTCCTCCTCGTTACCTGATTCATCATAAGAAAAAAATAGGAGGACATTGGGAAACCTCTTCCCCTTCATTAGTATTCTCTTCATCTTCTATTTGTTTTCTTGTCTTTAGGTAATTGGCAATATAAGGATTCTCAATGAAATTTACCACGCAATACATATAGATTTCATTTAGATCAAAATCAATCATTTTCATGAGAACCCAAGCTGGAACATCCTTAGTTTTATGTTTCATTTCTTCATACCCCAAAAATAGACTAAGTTCATTATGATGCTCAAGGGTAATGAGGTTATCACAATTTTTGGACACAATTCGATCATGAAATAATACACATTGGAAATTAAAATGACCACTTTCATTGCAAAGTTCACAAGGACGGCGAGAAATATTAAGTCTTTCAGCACAAACATATAGCCTCTCTTGCAACCATTTAGTTTCTAAATACTTATGCCTCTTACAAAATCTATCTTCCTTTTTAGGCATGTCTTCACAAACTCTATGCACTCCACAAAAATTGACATGCTTATAAGAAATCTTTTTATCATGACTAGTGCAATCATCATTAGTACTATGGATATTCAAAGAATTCATACTAACAACATTGCAAACATGCTCATCACTCAAAGATTTAGTGCCAAACATTTTAATAACTTCTTCTTCTAACACTTGAGCACAATTTTCTTTTCCATCATTTTCACGAAAGACATTAAAAAGATGAAGCATATGAGGCAACCTCAATTCCATATTTTTTGTAGTTTTATTTTATAGACTAAACTAGTGATAAAACAAGAAACTAAAAGATTCAGTTGCAAGATCTAAAGATATACCTTCAAGCACTCACCTCCCCGGCAACGGCGCCAGAAAAGAGCTTGATGTCTACTATGCAACCTTCTTCTTGTAGACTCGTGTTGGGCCTCCAAGCGCAGAGTTTTGTAGGACAGTAGCAAATTTCCCTCAAGTGGATGACCTAAGGTTTATCAATCCGTAGGAGGTGTAGGATGAAGATGGTCTCTCTCAAACAACCCTGCAATCAAATAACAAAGAGTCTCTTGTGTCCCCAACACACCTAATACAATGGTAAATTGTATAGGTGCACTAGTTCGGCGAACAGATGTTGATACAAGTGTAATATGGATGGTAGATATAGGTTTTTGTAATCTGAAAATATAAAAACAGCAAGGTAACTAATGATAAAAGTGAGCACAAACGGTATTGCAATGCTTAGAAACAAGGCCTAGGGTTCATACTTTCACTAGTGCAAGTTCTCTCAACAATACTAACATAGTTGAATCATATATAAATCCCTCACGTGCGACAAAGAGTTCACTCCAAAGTCACAAATAGCGGATAACAAACGAAGAACTTATTGTAGGGTACGAAACCACCTCAAAGTTATATTTTCTGGTCAATCTTATGAGCTATCCCTATAAGTGTCACGAACAGCCCTAGAGTTCGTAATAAAATAAAACCTTAAGATACACATCAACCAAAACCCTAATGTCACCTAGATACCCCAATGTCACCATGAGTACCCATGGGCTTGATTATACGATATGCATCACATAATTTCAGATTCATCATGTTCAATCCAACACAAAGAACTTCAAAGAGTGCCCCAAAGTTTCTACCGGAGAGTCAAGACGAAAACATGTGCCAACCCCTATGCATAGATTCCCAAGGTCACGGAACCCGCAAGTTGATCACCAAAACATACATCAAGAGGATCAATAGAACATCCCATTGTCACCACGGATATCCCATCGCAAGACATATATCAAGTGTTCTCAAATCCTTAAAGATTCAATCCGATAAGAAAACTTCAAAGGGAAAACTCAATTCATCACAAGAAGATAGAGAGGGGAAAACTCCATATGATTCATCTATATTAATAAAGCTCGCGGTACATCAAGATCGTGTCATCTCAAGAACACGAGAGAGACAGATCAAACACATAGCTACTGGTACATACCCTCAGCCCCGAGGGTGAACTACTCCCTCCTCGTCATGGAGACCGCCGGGATGATGAAGATGGCCTCTGGTGATGGTTTCCCCCTCCAGCAGGGTACTGGAACGGGCTCCCGATTAGTTTTTCGTGGCTCTGGAGGCTTGCGGCGGCGGAACTCCCGATCTAGGTTTGTTTCTGGGGGTTTCTGTATTTATAGGAATTTTTGGCGGTGGTCTCACATCAAGGCGGTGCCCGAGGAATCCACAAGCCAGGGGGCGCACCCTAGGGGGGTGCGCCCCCAGGCTTGTGGTGGCCTCGTGGCTCTTCTGGCCCAACTCCAACGCTCCCTGGGCTTCTTCTGGTCCATAAAAAATAACCGTAGATTTTTATTCCGTTTGGACTCCGTTTGATATTCCTTTTCTGTAAAACTCAAAAACACAGAAAAAACAGAAACTGGCACTAGGCTCTAGGTTAATAGGTTAGTCCCAAAAATTGTATAAAATTATAGTAAAATGATTGTAAAACATCGAAGAATGATAATATAACAGCATGGAACAAGCAAAAATTATAGATACGTTGGAGACGTATCAGGGCACTCCCCTTGGCTTGAGCCAAGCTTGGGGGAGGTGCCCCGGTATCGTATCACCACCACTTTTATTCACCTTTACCTATTTTAGTTCGATCTTTAGTTTCCCTTTGCTTTAGTTGAATAAAAGTTTTCGGATGATCTATTTTCGTATGTTAGTTCCGTGGCCTATCTATGTAATCGAGTGAAAGTTATATAATAAAGTTTAGTTTGAGTTTTTGCCTCTCTACTTTCTTGTTGCAGTCAAATAAAGGAAAAGAAACAAATGATGAGAAATCATATGCTAATCTTATGGTGAGTAATGACATCACATAAGGAAAAGTATAAGTAGTAATTTTTTTTGGAGATTGACAAACATAGCATTGGTCAATGATGCAATTCATGAAAGAATTAATAAGGGAAGAGAAGATTCACATGCAAATACACTATCTTGGACATCTTTTATGATTGTGAGCCCCCATCAAATATTATATGTCAAAATTGTTGACGTTGGACGTGGAAGACAACGTAATGATTTATGTTTGTTCATATCCACATAGAAGTTATATTGTCATAGATCCTTTAACATGTGGTGCTTGCCCAATATCTTTGCTAGCCAAAAATTCTGCACTAAGTAGAGATACTACTTGTGCATCCAAAAACCCAAACCACACTCTTTATTTGAGTGTCCACCATACCTACCTATGGATCGAGAAAGATCCTTCAAGTAAGTTGTCATCTGTGCAACAAGGCAATAAAAATTTCTTCTAAAAGTGTTTTGATCAATTAGTGTAAGAGAAAATTGAGCGTTATACGAACTTATGATGGCAAAGTAATAAAAGCGACGGACTGCATAATAAAGGTTGCTATCATAGGGGGCAATATAGCGTGACATTCTTTTACATTAAGGAATTGGGCATACAAACCAATAAGCGCATGACAACCTCTGCTTCCCTCTGTGAAGGGCCTATATTTAATTTTATGCACTTACTTTTATGCAAGAGTCAAAGTATTCTTCCCTATTCCTTTTTACTTTTTATTTTGCAAGCATCATGTGGTGAGGAAAGATCTAGGCACATATATCCAGTTGGATATGGGTGAGCATGAGTTATTATTGTTGACATCACCCTTGAGGTGAGTGAGTTGGGAGGCAAAATTATAAGCCCCTATCTTCCTACGTGTCCGGTTGAAACTTTTTCTTCATGGGTATGCCGTGAGCGTTAGCAATCATAGAAGACTAAATGATGGTTGAGTATGTGGACTTGCCAAAAGGCTCCTACATGAGACCCTTCCTGAAAAGATGATGAATTATAGTTGCAAAGTTGACTGAGAACATAGTTTGTTGGTTCCCAATAAGGTTTATGCTTCATACTTCTATGTTGTGATGAATTGTTACTTGTTCATGAGAAGCTATATGATAAAAATGTATTGAAATAAGTTCCTATGTTAGAGTTTAGTGTTGTTATCATAATAAGCATGATGCTTCTATGTCCGTATTTTGTTTTTATCGACACCTCTTTCTCAAACCATGTGGACATGCTTTTCAATATTGGCTTTCGCTTGAGGACAAGTGAGGTCTAGGCTTGGGGGAGTTGATACGTCCATTTTGTATCATGATTTCCTACTGTTATTTACTTTGTTTTGTTGAATAATAATGCTTTGGGGAGTGATTCTAATGCCTTTTCTCTCATAATATGCAAGGAGGGAGAATAACGACAGCTGGAATTCTGGACCCAAGACAAGCACGTCACAGATACCTATTCTGCACTACTCCAATGAAGCTGAAATTTTACGAAGATTATTTTTACATTTAATAAAAAATACTGGAGCTGGAAACTACCGGAGGAGGCCCCCCATGTGGGCACAACCCACCAGGGCGCGCCAGGCCCCCCTGGGCGCGCCCTGATGGGTTGTGCTCAGCCTGGCCCACCTCCGGTGCCCATCTTCTGGTATAAGGTCTCTCTTGACCTAGCAAAAATCAGAGGAGGACTTTCGGGATGAAGCTCCGCCGCCTCGAGGCGGAACTTGGGCAGGAGCACTTTTGCCCTCTGGCGGAGCGATTCCGCCGGGGGAACTTCCCTCCCGGAGGGGGAAATCGAAGCTATCGTCATCACCAACACCCCTCTCATCTTTGGGAGGCCAATCTTCATCAACATCTTCAACAACACCATCTCCTCTCAAACCCTAGTTCATCTCTTGTGTTCAATCTTTGTACCGGAACCTCAGATTGGTACCTGTGGGTGACTAGTAGTGTTGATTACCTTGCATAGTTGATTACTATATGGTTTATTTGGTGGAAGATTATATGTTCAGATCCAATATGCTATTCAATACCTCTGTGATCTTGAGCATGCTTATTATTTGTGAGTAGTTACCTTTGTTCTTGAGGTCACGGGAGAAGTCATGTTGCAAGTAATCATGTGAATTTGATATGTGTTCGATATTTTGATGATATGTATGTTGTGATTCCCTTAGTGGTGTCATGTGAACGTCGACTACATGACACTTCACCATTCATGGGACTAAGGGAATGCATTGTGGAGTAGTTATTAGATGATGGGTTGCTAGAGTGACAGAAGCTTAAACCCTAGTTTATGCGCTAGTTTATGCGCTACTTCGTAAGGGGCTGATTTGGATCCACATGTTTAATGCCATGGTTAAACTTTGTCTGAATACTTTTCTCGTAGTTGCGGATGCTTGCGAGGGGGTTAATCATAAGTAGGTTGTTAGTTCAAGTAAGAACAACACCTTAGCATAGGTCCACCCACATATCAAATTATCAAAGTAGCGAACACGAATCAAACCAACATGATAAAAGTGACTAGACAAAATTCCCGTGTACCCTCAAGAACACTTTGCCTATTACTAGTGATTGTTCTGGCTTGTCCTTTGCCTCAAAAGGATTGGGATACATTGCTGCACCTTGTTTACCATTACCGTTACTTGCTTGCTACCAATTATCTTGCTATCAAACTATCTGTTACCTACAATTTCAGTGCTTGCAGAAATTACCTTGCTAAAAACTGCTTGTCATTTCCTTCTGCTCCTCATTGGGTTCGACACTCTTACTTATCGAAAGGACTACGATTGATCCCCTATACTTGTGGGTCATCAGCATGTATTCCGTAAATAGTCATACGTGCTTATGGAAAAGAACCTGTCGGCGTTCTGGATTCCAGGGTACCCAGACTTGCCTGCCTGCGGCCCAAGACGCGGCCCACCGCGACGACCAAGTACGACCCTGCACGTCTACGCCCGACACAAGTTCCTCGCGAGACCCCCGGACTCGCAAGGGAGGCAGCGCTATGACCCGCGGGGAGGCAGGCCTCCTCAAGCCTCCTCCCGAGTGGCGGAGATCCCTATGCAACACATGACCTCAGGAGGCCAAAGGTGACGCCAGCCTGGCCTGGCGGGCGCCAGCGCGCCAGGGGAGACAGTTTCCCCTTTGGTGCAAAGGAGGCAGGAACGTACGCGAGTTCCCAAAGCGCCCCAAAGGTTTCCATTATGGTGCAACAAGACCGGGTCAGCAGGCGCAGCAGGGCGGGTGTCACCGGCGAGCCCACCACTGTGTCACCACCACCAACTTTGCAGGCGAATACCACCTTTCGTCAGGATAAGATGTACCTCCTGTCCCCTTTCAAATTTGGCCGTTGTGGGATCCCTTCCCGCCATTGCGATAAGGGAAGAGGACCCGGGCCGCTATAAATAGAGACGAGATAGCTCGGTAGAGGGGACAAGACCACCACCCCGCAAACACACCACTGTACTAGTTCGTCCACAAACCTCCTCGCGAGGCAATCCACCAAAAGCAGGAGTAGGGTTTTACGCTTCGCAGCGGCCCGAACCTGGGTAAACTCTTGTGTGCCATTGTCTTCCTCGCCATCGAGCGGGGTATTGTGTTGTGAGCTTGGAGGGGGCGAAGCTGTTGGGGAATCTCCGCACACGCCCCTGGGTTCGAATTCCTTAGGGTTTTGCGGAGCCCGAAATCCGGCATATATCGCGCCAGGTAGGGAGCGTGTCGGGGTCCTCACTAAAACTTCGCCTCGCCTCTGCTCGGTACTTCCATGGCCAAGGGACGCCGAGCCCGCGCCGAACGATGGGTTGCCCGTGTTGCTTGGACGACGCCACCAGACCTCGGCATCCAGCGCTGCCCCGCTTCCCCGTCGGAAAGCGCCATCTCTAGCCCGGTCTTGGACAGGCACCGGGGGATGTCGCCTTCGACAACCACGCGACGAGCCCTCACCACCCTGAACTTCCCCAGCGTCCACGTCACTGCAACATCTCCCCGGGCTCGCCGCGACCCGGCACGCGGGCGAATCGCGCTCCTCGTAGCCCGTGAGCTGCGGCCCTTCCGCGTGGCCCACGGACGCTACGACAGTTGGATATGCCGCGCGACCAGAGGTGCCACCTCGACGGGCGCGGCGCAGGCGCTCACCCTTGGGACGGCCCAGGAGCGGGCTCGCCCCCATGAGGTCGCTCAACCAGCCGCTGGGGAGCCGAGGGCGTGTGGGCGTGTCGGGGACGTGCGACGCGACCCGCACCGGCCGGAGGTGCGGCCTGGCTCGTCGGGCATGCAGGAGTTGACCACTGGTGCAGGCGGGGGCCAACGGGAGTTGCCAGCCGCGGCGAGAAGGCGCCATAACGCACCCCCCGGGACTCCCGGCGGATCGAGGCAGGGCGTCCGGCGACCCATCTACAGCAACGCCTGGGGGCTCGCACGACTCTACCACGACCATGTCGGCGAGCGTTTAGGCCACGACGGGAGCAGCGCCAGCTACCGCGACAATAGGAGGAGCGTGCGCGGTCCCGCGAGTGGCTCTCGTCGAGGCTGGTGCGAACAGCTTCGTGAGGGCGGCTGGCGGGGCCAGCGTCATGAGGATGCCTGGCGCTGGCAGCCTCATGAGGCGCACACGCTGGTAGGGGCTACCTTTGGCAAACGCTTGGGTCCGCGGACAGGGTGTCGACTGCCTGGAGACGGAGGGTGGAACATACGCCCATGTCCTCAGGCAGGGCGACACTAGCGAGGAGACGGAGGGTGGAACATACGCCCATGTCCCCAGGTCAGGCGTTTCCAACCTGGAGACGGAGGGTGGAACACAGGCCCATGTCTCCAGGCCAGGCGCCCCCAGCCAGGAGACGGAGGGTGGAACACACGCCCATGTCCCCTGGCAGGGCAACTCCTACCCGGAGATGGAGGGTGGAACATATGCCCATGTCTCCGGGCCGGGTTTCGCTCGACCAGCGGCGAGAGCTCACGAACTCACCCATGTCTCCAGGCCTGGTTTGCCCCACCCGGGGATGGGCGGTGGGGTACCTACGGGGGGCTCCCGGGCACCCCAGCAAGGTGCGCTGGGGCGCCGCCTTGGGTGAACGCCCCGCACTCGACGGAGGGCCCCAGCGTCAAGCCCTGCACGCGGCGCAGGGGGCTGCGGTGCCGCTGCAACGATGACATCCGTCCTCGGGCTTTGGAGAGCCCGAGGCCCTGCTCCGGAATGGGCTCTCCCTGCGAAGGGCGTGGGGGGCTCACCCCACGCTCGAGGGCCCGTTCGGGACCCACCCCACGTCGCCGTACCACGCTTGGGGGATGGGTGCGGGTTTCATGCCAGCAAGGTATGGGGCCCTCAGCGCACCCCCAGGCTCAACTCGTGACACTCTCACGTAATAATGAGTGGACTGTATACGCCCGGAGCCCCCCGAGGACGTGGAGGGGTTCCATCCCACGCCCAAGTGGAAGCCCCATGCTCCGCGCTGGCGGACAACACTGCCCTCCAATGGCTATGCCCACGCAACGTGGATGCCCTACGCTCCGCGCTGGGGGAAGACGAAGGCCAAGACTAGCCTAGGTGCCGGACGTGGCTGTTGCTTGCTTCCTTTTGTGTTCGTGTTGCCACTTTTTGAAATGAAGTTGAAGATTTCGCAAATCTATTTGGAAAAGGGGCGGGAACTTTTTCTCTTCGCGATTCCTCTTTCTGATCTTGAAGTCTTTTTCCTTTTGGATTGACACCTTGCCAAGCACGGCTCGAGCACTTTGGCTCCCCCTCGTGGCCTCTCGGAATAGGCCGGCAAGGGCCTGTCGCCTCGGGGGCACTCATCACTTAAACGGTCAACCCCCGCTCGGGGGCTCCGGCCACGGCCCGGCGTGGCATCACGGGGCCTCGGGAGGCTCAGGCGCCAGCAGAGGCGGTAGCCCGTGGAAAGGTAAGGAAGTCGCTTGAGCGTCAAGGGGGACTCCTGAGCAACATGCCTCAGGAGCCTCACCGATCGCGTAGCTCCGCGCCCCTTGGTGTCGTCCTGGTGATCCGGACGCCCCAATTGCGGCCGAAGCCTCGCCTCCTTTGGTCTCGTCCGGTGATTCGGATGCCCCAACGGTGGTCGAGGTCTGCTCGGGATCGGGCCCTGCCAACGCAGAGCGCCACTTGAGCGTTAGAGGGGGGGGGTTCCTAGGCAATACGTCTCGGGAACCTCACCAATCGTGCAGCTCCGCGCCCCTTGGTCTCGTCCTGGTGATCCGGACGCTCCAATTGCGGCCGAGGCCTCGCCCCCACTGGTCTCGTCCTGGTGATCCAGACGTCCCAACGGTGGTCGAGGTCTGCTCAGGATTGGGCCCCGTCGACGTAGAGTGCAAAAAGGGCTCCTGGACCACCCCGCGAGCGAGGAAGAAGCTCTCCCAGGCGGGCTCCTCGGCCTCCCTAGGCGCTCCGCCTACAATTCGCTACGCTCGAAGCCCGCCGCGACCCAACGAGATAAGTGCACCCGCCTAATGAAAGCAGAACCTTCTAGTCAGTTAATGGCCCGAACGCCGGGCAGGGGGCATGAGCGCTAACGTGGAAATGCAGGCACTACGGCTCGCTACGCAACCCCGTCGGGATCTTTGTGGTCCCAGGAGCAAGGGAGAGGAGCGCGAGGAAGGTACTCTGGCCGCTCTAGGCGGCGGGGTTAAGGGTTAGTCCTTGGGGGCGGCACGCTCCCCCTCAGGAGGGCCCGCCCCGCGAGGGCCCGACCGGGTGACATCTCCGGTCTTAGCGCAGTACCCTCGCGGACTCCTCGGGGGCACCGCGACGCATCGGCGATGACCCAAGGCCCCGCTGGAGAAGCAGGGACGCGCCACGCAAAACCAACCATCAACAGCGCTAAAGGGAGAAGGAATACAAAGGTAAAAACGCAAAAGTTAACGCCCCCAGGGGCCAGGTGTTGCATGTCTTGACAGGAGATGGGAAGAGAAAACAGGGGAGGACTAGGCGGAGGAGCCGCTGTCGCCGCCCGGGCCATCGCCCGCCGCGGCGCCGGAGTCGTCGCTCTAGTCGGAGAGAGGCTCCTGGACGATCCACTCCACCAAGGACTCCACGTGCAGGCACGTCTCGTCCCTGAGGGGCCTCTGGAGCTCCTCGGGCATCGGCTCCATGACGCGGATGGGGTCAAGCTCGGGGACGAAGCGCCGAAGGTTGGAGAAGACGCGTGTCAGCGCGAGGTGCAGGAGGTCGCGCGCGCTGGACGCGTTGTCCTCGTCAACCCGGGAGACGCCAGTCTCCAGCGCCTCCACCACCTTGTCGAAGAAGTTGAGGTAGCCCCCGTCACCGTGTGCACACGGCAGCGCAGGGGCCTCCCCGACGAATCGACTCACCGCGCCGACCGCGCGGAGGGCGACGTCCCGGTACTGTGTGGTGCGCCGCGCCTCCAGCATCTTTGCGTGGGCCACCTCGTCCTAGGCGGCCTGCATGGCGTCGGCGGCCCCCTGGACCTGGGTCTGGAGCAACGCCAGCTCTGCTCAGGCCTCCGCCTCGGCCCTGAGTGCGGCGTGGAGGGAGGCCTCGGCGTCCGCGAGCTGGACCCTCAGCGCATCAGCCTCCTCCGGGAGTTCCCCGAGCTTGCGCTGAGGGAGTCCTGGTTTAAGGGGTCCTCGGGAGGCCGACCTATTTCTTATGGGCCGGACTATATGGGCCACTTGCCGAGCATTGGATGGATCAAAGACCCTGTCTCCAAGAAGGAAGCTTCGGGAATCGTGGTGTGTCCTCCATGTTTGGAGTAGTGAATAGGCATGTTTATCCCTTCGATGTGTAACCGACCATGTGTAAACCCTAGGTACCCTCGGCGTCTATATAAGCCGGAGGGTTTTAGGTTGTAGGGAAGAAGAACTCATCTAGGGTTTTAGCTATTCGATCTCGAGGTAGATCAACTCTGTAACCCTTGTACCATCAATATAATCAAGCAGGACGTAGGGTATTACCTCCATAGGAGGGCCCGAACCTGGGTAAACATCGTCTCCTTCGTCTCCTGTTACCATCGATTCTAGTCTCACAGCTCGGGACCCCCTACCCGAGATCCACCGGTTTTGACACCGACATTGGTGCTTTCATTGAGAGTTCCGCTGTGATCGCCAAAGGAATCGATGGCTCGCCTTGTCATCAACGAAGAGGTCCGCAATACGGACACTTTCGTCCCCAGACAGATCTTCGCTTTCGGCAGCATTGTGCTGCACGCCGGCCCGACCGGCCATCTAGGCCGTGTCGGAAGTTTCGCCCCTGATCAAGAGGTCAGATCTGGGAACCTAGAGTTCTCCGTAGATTCTCGGGGCAACCTGTCACTTACCGGGCTCGCAGTCTCGCCTGCCACGCCCGAAGACTCTGAGGCTTTAACCTCAGATCCATCTTTCGGTCCCGCCCACGGGATCTGCCCGGGCGAGGACCCAACTTTCAGTCCAGACCCGGTCATAGTGCCAGATGCCCGGACACCTTTTCTTGCCGAACACTCCCCCCGCGCGGACGCATCGGAGGTTAACTCCAGAAGCTCCGAGCAGGCCGACCCGATCGAGCTCTCGATACTCAACGAGACCCTAGATCGAATCTCGTCGATGAAGATTGCCGACGACCCAACCCCGATCTGTGCTCAGACCGGGCTCAAGGCGGGTCAGGACGAATTTTTCGTCCCACCCACCACCAACTTGGTAGCCACTGTCGAGGATTTAATCGACATGTTGGACTATGCCTCTGAGGAAGCAGAATACATGGATGAGGAGGATCGCGCCCTCACCCCTGTTAACACCGGGCGGTGGACTGCCACCTCCACATACGACGTCTACATGGTGGACACTCCGAAAAACGATGGCGACAAATCGAATGAAGCGCCGTCAAGACGCCGAAAGCCGCATAAACGGTCAAAAGGAAAAAAGGGAAGAAAAGCTATCGACGGCACCGGGGACGGTGACACCCCGGAAGACCTCGGCGATCCCGAAATTCCCGAACACCCGTTAGAGGGTCAGGAGAGGCCGGAAGACCGGTGCAACCCCGACGATCTAAATGATTCCGAGGATGACAATCACCTCCGCCCTGCCGAGGAGGAGGACATCGCGGAAGCCGATGACTTCGCCATCCCCAATTATCCTGAAGATCAGGAACTGTTCAGGCAACAGCTTATAGCTACGGCCCGCAGCCTGAAAGCGAAAGAACGGTAGCTTAAAGCCGAAAAAGACAACCTCAACGATCGATGGACGAGACTCCTCTCAGCTGAGGAAGGATACGGTACCGGTCTACCGGACCAACCTAAGAGCTATCCACGCAGAAGGCTGCTGCCACAATTCGATGACGAGCTCACTGATACGCCGTCCCCCAAACATACCCCATACGACAAGCCAGACCGTGCTCCTCGAGGACGAGATAGGACGGCTGACGACACCGGCTATAGGCCGACGATACCCCGTAGACAGGGAAAAGAGCCACTAGAGCCCGATGACAGGTTCGACCTGTGACACGACCTGGACTATAGAGCAGGCCGTACGCGATCCATCTACGGATCCAGAGGATACTCACCCGATAGACGTGAAGGGTACCGGCCTTGGTTCGACCGTAACAATAAAGGTCGGAAACTAAACCGGTCTAGGACAGACGCCAATCACCGCCGCGACATAGCTCGGGTCAGAGGCGCTGCCCACCCACTGTGCTTCACGGACAAGGTGATGCAGCATCAGTTCCCGGAAGGGTTTAACCCCGTAAACATAGAACAATACGATGGGACAACTGACCCAATCGTATGGATCGAGGATTTCCTCCTCCACATCCACATGGCGCGAGGTGATGACCTCCACGCCATCAAGTACTTACCCTTGAAGCTTAAGGGGCCAACTCGACACTGGTTAAATAGCCTCCCTGAAAACTCCATTGGGTGCTGGGAGGATCTGGAAGATGCATTCCGATCTAACTTCCAGGGCACTTATGTTCGGCCGCCGGACTCCTCCGACCTAAGCAACGTCGTCCAGAAGCCAGGAGAATCCGCGCGGCTATTCTGGAATCGGTTCTTGACCAAGAAAAACCAAATCGTTGACTGCCCGGACGCCGAAGCAATAGCCTCTTTCAGGCATAATATTCGGGGTGAATGGCTGGCTCGCCAGCTCGGCCAGGATAAACCTAGGACAATGTCCGCCCTTACATCACTCATGACTCGCTTTTGCGCGGGAGAGGATAACTGGCTAGCAAGACGTAGCCACAACCCCGAAGACCCCGGAACCTCCAAAGTTCGGGACGGAAACGGGAAACCAAAGCGCAACAAGAATAAGCACCGGCACAACAATAGTGATGCCGATGACACGGCCGTTAACGCCGGCTTCCGCAACTCCCGACCTGGGCAGCGGAAGAAGCCTCCTAAAGGCAATCGCGACGGACCCACCCCGCTGGACAAGATCTTGGAGAGGCCTTGCCAGATCCATGGTACTCAAGAGAAGCCCTCCAACCACACCAACCGTAACTGTTGGGTATTCAAACAGGCCGGCAAGCTCGCATCCGAGGACCAAGGCAAGAGCCCACGCAGCGAGGACGAGGATGAGCCTTGCGGTCTGATCGGTAGCGGACAAAAGAAATTCCCTCCAGAGGTGAAAACAGTAAACATGATATATGCCACTTATATAGCCAAAAAGGAGAGGAAGCGCGCCCTTCGAGAGGTCTACGCCGTAGAGCCTGTAGCCCCGAAGTATACCCGATCACCTTCGATCGACGTGACCACCCGACCAGTATCCGTCTTGGGGGTTCGGCCGCCCTCGTCCTAGACCCCATCATAGACGGGTATCACCTCACTAAAGTCCTAATGGACGGAGGAAGTAGCCTCAATCTGATTTACTCAGACACGGTGAAAAAGATGGGTATAGATCCGTCAAGGATCAAACCCAGCAACACTACCTTTAAAGGAGTGATCCCAGGCGTCGAAGCCCGGTGCACGGGCTCTGTAAGCCTGGAAGTAGTGTTCGGCTCGCCCGATAACTTTCGAAGCGAAGACTTGAACTTCGACATCGTACCTTTCCGCAGCGGCTCTCACGCCTTGCTCGGCCATACAACGTTTGCTCGCTTTAATGCCGTCCCACACTACGCATACCTCAAGCTTAAAATGCCCGGCCCCAAGGGGGTCATTACTGTCAACAGCAACACGGAGCGCTCCCTCCGGACTGAGGAACATGCGTTGGCCCTGGCGGCCGAATTCCACTACAATGATGATCAGCAAACGCCGATATCCGCCGTAAAGGCACGTAAGGCTGGGAAGCGAGCTCGGTGTCAACCCGAAGTCCCAGAACCTTCTTCCCCCCATAAATAGGGACTCGCCCCCCATCGCACAGCCCTAGAACTGGAAAAGTACGTGCCGAGGAGGCACAACTTCACGCTCAAAATTCCATGGGCAGCGGTGGGGAAAAAATTATCAAAGGGTAAGTGTTCGGCTGGACCAAACTATCACCATCAAAACGTCTTCGGACACACTACAGGTACCATAAAGTACCTGCTAAGGCGTAAAACTCATTCACACCTCGGTGACTTCTCAGGATTTTTCTCCAAAGTCCGCTCGCCGAACAGCAAAACCCATAGCGGTATACAACTCCTTAAGAATCGCAGGAGCGGACAAACGGCAGGGCACATCGAGGACGTTAGGTCACCCATCGAAGACCCCTGGTAAAACCCCTCCTGTAAGGTTTATATTTCACTTTTAAATACCTGTAAGCAGTTGCATCGGCAATTTGAATAATAAGAGTTGTTGAGTAAAATACAGATATATCATACATGATCACTTCGCTGTCTTTCTTGGCACACTCTCTATTTTCCCCCTCTTCTTGCGAACCTGTTTGGTATACTTTACGATGCAACCGGCTAATAGACCGGGGGCTCGAACTTAAAAAATCGCCCTAAGCACAACTGATTTTGCGTTCGGCGTCTTGGAATTCCGCTTTATATGCATTGGTTCCGAACTATGTCTTGGGTCAATAGTTGTGTTGCCCGGGTCCTGTGCTTGCCCCTTTACGTTCCGCTCGTTCGGCTAAAAGGGCAAAGGGAGAACCGCGGTGATTGTGCTTCCGGCTAGCCTGGTCAAGCACCTCAGCGGAGAAAGCCGAAAACTGACTGTCATAGTAAGCGAGAACCGGTCTGCGAATCCGAGCTTAAATAAACCTCGTTAGTGGTTATTCCGTGTCATGCGATGGGTTTGGTATTAGTACAAACCATGTGATATCGGCTTTGGCCGTGGTTCATCCGAACATCACAAACCCCTGGGGGCTAGTCATCAGCCCCCCGCACTCCTTTCTCGCGCCCCTACGGCTAAGTGAAAGCAATAAAGCATTATGGTCCGATTGCCTTGTCCGCCCCACACTACCGCTTTCGAGTACCGATAGCTCGGCTAAGGGTCACAGTGCGTTGGCAGAGACACCCCGCGTAGTATCTACATGGGGGCTGAAGCCGACGACTCGCAACTTTCAGTTTCAACGGCCACACATGAGTTATAAAGGATGCAAAACACGAAAGAGATGATAAACCATGCATCTTAAATATAAACGCGTTAAAAGGTCTTCGGACATATTACAACGCATTTACTCATAAATGTTTTCTCTCGAACATTGAGCCTCTATTGCCCGAGCACCCTCCATAACTACGGAGAAGTATCGCTCAGGGCACTTATGCTCCTTTCCAGGGGGCGGCGGAGCAGTGGCTATCTTCATCGGATCCAGCCCCGGCCAGTGCACCTTGGCCTTCGCAAAGGCCATCCGAGCTCCCTCGATACAGGAGGAACGCCTTAGCGCGTCGATCCGGCGCGAGGCGGCGCTCAGCTTCTGCACCAGGCCGAAGTAGCTGCCCGGCAGAGGCTCGTTGGGCCATAGCCGGACACAGAGATCCTTCATGCCCGGCTCCGCCATCCGGTGTAGCTCCATCAGCTGCTTCAGCTGCTCAAATAGAAGAGGAGAGCGCTCGGGGGCTTCAAACTACGCCCAGAACAGCCGAGCTTCACCTCCCTCCCCCCGCGAAGCATAGAACTGGTTCGCGTCCGTTGTGCTCTTCTGGAGGTCCGAGCAGGCACCTAAGGAATGCCATACTTGGGTAAGCAATGCGAACTTGCTATCCCCGAAGACACACTGCAGTAAATACGGCTTACCATCCATGATAGCCTTGGCCTGGCTGACTTGCTCTTCAAAGGACCGCCTATCCACCCGCTCCTTCTGGAGATCGGATTTCAGGGTGGATAGTTCGGCGGCCTGCTCCTTGCCTTTCTGCTCGAGGACCTCACACTTTTGACCGGCGTCTTTGAGCTCCTGCTGGATTTCCTCCACCCAAGCCTCATGTTTGGCAACGGTGGCTTTTAAATCGGAGAGCGCGGCAGCCGCTCGTTCGGCCGCCGCCTTCTCGCTCGCGGCCTCTTGTTTTGCCTTCTCAAGCTCGGCCTTGAGCTTCTCAATTTCCTTCGCCGAGGCTACGTAAGCACAAAACATATAAAAATACTGCGTCGATAGTACGGTGATGGAGAATTCGGATATTATAATCTGGCTTACCTTGCGCCTCGTCGAATCTCTTATGCAGAGCGTCGAGCTCATCTTCGGAGCTCTTGAGCTTCCGATTTAGCTCGTCTAGCTCGGCGGCATTAACAGCCGTGCCGCCGATGACGAAGCCTACACATAACGAACCACTATCAGGTTACATGGATCCAAACCTCCGAACTATCATAAACATGTTCACATGTTCGGTCCTCTTAAGGGCTATTCCGAACAACTATTGTCTCATGCATTGTCCAGTTAATGGTCTATGATTGACCCCCAGGTGAGTTTTCCCAAACTCACCTAGGGCTCGGGGGCTGCTATATATATAACGATAGCACAAAAATATTAAATTAACAAAAAATTACGTGGCTTACATGGAAGCCATCAGGAGACCCTTGAAGGCCTCCTTCAGTCCACTATCAACGGACTGAATGCTTTGTAAAACCGCACCCATAAGGGTGCGGTGTTCCTCGGAGATGGAGGCGCTTGACAGAGCCTCCCCCATAGCTGGCCACCCATTGGTCGGTGGCGCCGGTGGAGATCGGTTAACCCGATCTCCGACCGGGGATTGAACCGGTGCTTCCGGAGGCATGGTGCGCTCCGGAGACGACCTCTGAAGGGACTGGACATCCCCTCGTCCGGTTTCCTCAGTATCTGGGAGGGGCTTTTCCCCCCGGTCTTCGGCGGCTGAGGCGTTAGCCTCGACCATGACGTCGTCGCCCCCACCTCTGGTGTTCGGCTCCAAAGGAGCCCGTTGGGATGACACCTCCGCGGCATCCTTCGCGGCGCCCGGAGTAGAGGGGTGCGACGCGGTCCCGCTCTCCGCTAGCTCGGCGGAAGGGGTCTCCCCTTCCGAGACTTGATCGGTGGGGAGAACACGTGGTGGGCTGCAAGTCAATAGGCGCTCACATGTTAATAACATTCAAAACTTAGCACTAATAGCTCAGGAAGTCTTCGGATCTTTACCTTCGAGCTGGGGGCTTGACCCTGAGGTTCCTTCGTGGAACCTTCTCTAAGTCCTCGGACTCGGTATCCGAGTCCGAACTGTCGTCGGACAGAACTACCTGTGTCCGACGCGCTTTCTTCGGGGCGGGAGGAGGTACATCCTCTGTGGCGTTCGATGACGCCGCCCTCTTTCTTGTGAGGTGGGAATCACCTTCCCGCTCGCCCTCGTGCTCCTCCTCTTGATTCGAGGAAGCATGGGTTTCCTCGGACACAGCCTCTGGTTGGTCCCTGATGCGCAGGCCTTCCCGGCCTGGTTTCTTCTTCTTCTCCTTCTTCTCTGGCGCCTTGTAAGGCGCCACGACAAGCATCTCCGACAGCAGCGGGGACCTAGGGTTTTCGGGCTGTGGAGCCGGGCATTTGATGCCTGTGGCCTTGCTCAACCACTCCTGCGGAAGTGATCGGAAAGTGCTTAGATTTTTTTCAGGAAAACGAATCCGATCAACCGAAACTATGTTATACCTCGGAAGGGGGTTTATCGGCGCACAGGCCCTGGTCCTCCTTCTTGGCCAGCCAGTTCTCCTGCGCCTTGAACAACGCCTTCCACAGCTTCTCCCTAGTGGTGCGAAAGAGCTGACGAATCGTAGGCTCGTCGTCAAGCCGATAAGTCCACATAGGAGAGCCCCGGCGCTGGCAGGGGAGGATGCGCCGCCGGAGCATAATCTGGACCACGTTGGTCAGCTCCATTTTGTCCTTGATCATGGAGGCGATGCGCCTCTGCAGGTCGTCCGCCTCTGTATCCGACCCCCAGTCGAGGCCCTTTCGGACCCATGAGGTCAATCTGGTCGGGGGACCGGATCTGAATTCGGCAGGAACAGTTCCCCCCTCCTCCCTTGGCTCGGTGATGTAAAACCACTCTTTTTGCCAAGTCTTGATGGTGTCGATGAAGGTGCCGAATGGCCATCCGGCGCGGGGAAGCTTGCTGATGACCGCCCCGCCACAGTCTGCGTGTTCGCCTGCGACACACTTCGGCTTGACATTGAATATCTTGAGCCATAGTCCGAAGTGTGGTTTGACTCGCAAGAAGGCCTCGCAGACGATGATGAAGGCAGATATGTGCATAAAGGAGTTCGGCGAGAGGTCGTGGAAGTCGAGTCCATAGAAGAACATGAGGCCCCTAACGAAGGGGTGGAGCAGGAAGCCCAGTCCTCGAATGAAGTGAGGAATGAAGACCACCCTCTCGCCTGGTTTGGGGGTGGGGATCACCTGGCCCTCCTCCGCGGCGCAGTGGAAGATGTTGGCGGGGAGGTAGCCGGCGTCCTTGAGGTCCCGGATGTCCTGGTCTGTGACCATGGAAGCCTCCCACTTGTCGTTGGAGCCTGAGCCGGCCATGGCTGAGATCGGAGGAGGAAGGGTGGAAAACCTAGATCTGGGCTCTGGAGGCTCAGGAGATTGGGGAAGCGGGGATGCGAATGGGAAGCGCGGTTAAGCCTTGGGGTTTTCTTTCCCTTTTATTGGGCTTGTCGCCGGTTAGCCTCCCTTCACTGCGCTGTGAATCCCTCCGCTTCCCAAGACGTGCGTGCCGTTATACGCGCATGATTAAACATATCCCGTGTGAAACGGAGCACGATCTGTGCATTGATGGGTCGTGCTGATGAAAACGGCCTCGAACCGCGAATCGAGCTTTTGCGACTGGTTCAGCGGTCGTGGTGGGCCGTGACCTTTCATCTAAAAGGTTGTCAGGGAGCACTATATACTCCTTGACGTTTGACCTTCAGGGCCGGGTTGTACATGGGGTTCAAACGATCCATGATCGGGAAAACTACACGTCGTCGGAGGCCGAACTGAACTCGGCCGAATCACTGTTTGGAGAAAGGAACTCGCCTCGCAAGCCGAAGACTCTGATCATATGAAGCAGCTGGAGCTAGGACCCTTGGCGTTGGAGGCTAGTTCGGGGGCTACTGAGGGAGTCCTGGTTTAAGGGGTCCTCGGGAGGCCGACCTGTTTCTTATGGGTCGGACTATATGGGCCACTTGCCGAGCATTGGATGAATCAAAGACCGTGTCTCCAGGAAGGAAGCTTCGGGAATCGTGGCGTGTCCTCCACGTTTGGAGTAGTGAATAGGCATGTTTATCCATTCGATGTGTAACCGACCATGTGCGAACCCTAGGTACCCTCGGCATCTATATAAGCTGGAGGGTTTTAGGTTGTAGGGCAGAAGAACTCATCTAGGGTTTTAGCTATTCGATCTCGAGGTAGGTCAACTCTGTAACCCTTATACCATCAATATAATCAAGCAGGACGTAGGGTATTACCTCCATAGGAGGGCCCGAACCTGGGTAAACATCATCTCCTTCGTCTCCTGTTACCATCGATTCTAGTCTCACAGCTCGGGACCCCCTACCCGAGATCCGCCGGTTTTGACACCGACATGCGCCTCTTGGGCGCGGGCGCCCTGGGAGGGGGGAACAATCAAGATCGGCGCGGCAGCCGCGATTATAAGAGAAGGAAGCGGGAGACAAGGGACTTACTCATCAATGATGGCCCAGCGCCGGCGGACTTGGGCTGGCCTTGAGGGCCCCCCGCCGCTGCCTCCGGGGGCCGCCGATGAAGCCGGGGGCTCCGGACGCTTCCCAGGACCTGCCGCGCTCCCACTGGACGCCATGGGTGAGCAAAGCAGAGGAGGAAGATGAGGAAGGTAACTTGGAAGGAAGAGAAGCGAGAGGGCGCGGCAAGACGGCAAGGCCCCCGAGCGGGGCGAATTTATAGGCGCAACCGCTGCGCGCGGGGCAACATGGGAAGTGGAGTCGCCAGGCACCTCGAGCGGCGTGTGCCAGGCTCGGCTGACGTGCTCTCCTGCCTCACGATGCTTCCCCTGCCCCCATCGGGTCACATCTGCGTGGCCCGAGACGGGAGAGGACGCAAGGGGTTAACAGCTTTCAAAGAAGGATAATGATGGCCAAGGAGGCGCGCAGGCCAGGCGTTAGCCCGACCCGGGGTGGTTCCCGACGTCTTCGGGGAGCTGAGACGCCCATGCCCCGTGGTGCGCCACGCGTCGAATCGGAGCCGCAGGCGATGGGGGCCCACGGCGCTCCGACTCGTCCACCGTGGCTTCGCCCCGAAGCTAGCTCGAGTTCGCCTCGGGCCTGGGGGCTACTGTCGGTGTTCTGGATACCAGGGAACCCAGACTTGCCTGCCTACGACCCAAGACGCGGCCCACCGCGATGACCAAGTATGACCCTGCACGGCTACGCCCGACACAAGGCCCTCGCGAGACCCCCGGACTCACAAGGGAGGCAGTGCCACGACCCGCGGGGAGGCAGGCCTCCTCCCGAGTGGCGGAGATCCCTATGCAACACACGACCTCAGGAGGCCAAGGGTGACGCCAGCCTGGCCTGGCGGGCGCCAGCGTGCCAGAGGGGACAGTTTCCCCTTTGGTGCAAAGGAGGCAGGAACGTACACGAGTTCCCAAAGCGCCCCCAAAGGTTTCCATTATGGTGCAACAAGACCGGGTCAGCAGGCGCATCAGGGTGTGTGTCACCGGCGAGCCCACCACCGCGTCACCACCACCAACTTTGCAGGCGAAGACCACCTTTCATCAGGATAAGATGTACCTCCTGTCCCCTTTCAAATTTGGCCGTTGTGGGATCCCTTCCCGCCATTGCGATAAGGGAAGAGGACCTGGGCCGCTATAAATAGAGACGAGATAGCTTGGTAGAGGGGACAAGACAATCACCCCACAAACACACCACTGTACTAGTTCGTCCACAAACCTCCTCGCGAGGCAATCCACCAAAAGCAGGAGTAGGGTTTTACGCTTCGCATCGGCCCGAACCTGGGTAAACTCTTGTGTGCCATTGTCTTCCTCGCCATCGAGCGGGGTACTGTGTTGTGAGCTTGGAGGGGGCGAAGCTGTTGGGGAATCTCCGCACACGCCCCTGGGTTCGAATTCCTTAGGGTTTTGCGGAGCCCGAAATCCGACAGAATTTGCATGACATCTTTTGTCCTACCCTCCCGTGGCAGCGAGGTCCATAAGGAAACTAAGGGATATTAAGGCCTCCTTTTAATAGAGAACCGGAACAAAGCTTTAACACATGGTGAATACATGATCTCCTCAAACTACGGTCATCACCGCGAAGTATCCCAAATATTGTCACTATGGGGTTGACGGATCATAACACGTAATAGGTGCATATGATTAGGCAAGATCGGATCAAGAACATAGATATAGAGATGATAACATAAATGGTTCAGATCTGAAATCATGGCACTCGGGCCCTAGTGACAAGCATTAGGCATAGCAAAGTCATACCAACATCAATCTCAGAACATAGTGGATACTAGGGATCAAGCCCTAACAAAACTAACTCAATTACATGATGAATCTCATCCAACTCCTCACCGACCAGCAAGCCTACGAAGGAATTAGTCACTCTCGGTGGGGAGCATCATGGAATTGGCGACGCAGAAGGGTTGGTGATGACGAAGACCGAAGATTCCCCTCTTCAGAGCACCAAACGGGCTCCAGATCTGGCCTCCCGATGAAGAACATGAGGTGGCGGCGGCTCCATATCGTAAAATGCGATGAAACTTTCTCTCTGATTTTCTCTCTCTGAAAATAGGAATTTATAGTGGCGGAATTAGGGTCAGTGGGGCCACGAGGTGGGCACAACCCACCAGGGCGCGCCCTGGTGGGTGCTGCTCACCCTGGCCCCCCTCTTCGGTAGATTTTGGCTCCAATAATTATTATATATTCTGAAATAATTTTTCAAAAAGTTTCGTTCCATTCCGAGAAATTTTATTTCTGCACAAAAACAACACCATGATAGTTCTGCTGAAAACAGCGTTAATCCGGGTTAGTTTCATTCAAATCATGCAAATTAGAGTCCAAAACAAGGGCAAAAGAGTGAGGAAAAGTAGATACGTTGGAGACGTATCAACTCCCCCAAGCTTAAACCTTTGCTTGTCCTCAAGCAATTCAGTTGACAAACTGAAAGTGATAAAGAAAAACTTTTATGAACTCTTTTGTTCTTGTTTACATATATATGCTTAAGTAGCACCCTGGTTTTCAGCAAAGATTATGACTAACCATGCCAACAATAACTCTTAGAAATTATATAAACTCATAACAATAACATAAGCAACGAGCGAGCAATAATAAGATCTCTCAAGCGCCAACACTTTGTCAAAACAATCATGGTACAATATGACAATAGTGGTATCTTGCTAGCCCTTTCTGAGACCGCAAAACATAAATGCAGAGCACCTCCAAAGTTCATGCAGCGACTAAACATTGTAATTCATGGTAGAAAAGATCCAGTCATGCTGCACCCAACATCAACTATACACAATGCATGAGGATGACAATAGTGCTCTCAGGTCCGGCGCTTATTTGAGAAGGTGATGACTCAACATAAAAGTAAATAGATAGTCCCTTTACAGAGGGAAGCATGGATTTGCAGTGGTGCCAGAGCTCAAAGTTTAAACAGAGATAGATATAATTTTGGGAGGTACACCCTTCTTGTCAACGTCACGACCAAGAGTTAAGGTTTACTCCCCCTCCACCAACAAATCACACTCCACAGCTAGCCACATCCACGGGTACCGTCCAAACCAACAACATTCCTGGGGGAGTTTTGTTTAATTATTTTTGATTTTTGATTTCGGGGCTGGGAATCCCTATTACCGCCCCTCTCGTGTAAGGACGAGTGAATAAACACTCATCATGAGAATAACCCGCTTAGCATGGAAGATACTGACCGCCCCCTGTCGCTCCATGAGCGGTCCAGGCACACAAAACAGATGTTCATTTGAATTTTTAGAGATGGCACATGCAAATTTACTTTGGAACGGCAGGGTAATACTGCATATAGGTAGATATAGTGGACTCATCTGGCACAACTTGGTTCAAGGGTTTTGATGCACAAGCAGTATTCCCGCTTAGTACAGGCGAATGCTAGCAAATAGATTGAGAAGCGGCCAGCTAGAGAGCGAAAACGGTCATGAACATACATTACATATAATCAACATTGAATACTAGCATGAGTAGGATATGGACACCATGAAGATAAATATTATGAAGGCTATGTTGGTTTTGATTCAACTACATGCGTGAACATGTGACAAGTCAAGTCACTTGAAACATTCAGAGGAGGATACCATATCATCATACCGCATCACAACCATTTTAATGCATGTTGACACCCAAGATAAATCATTATCCACTCCTAGCTACTTAAGCATGGCATGAACAACTATAATCTCTAATGGTCATTGCAAACATGTTTGATCATAATATGCTGAATCAAGGATACTAGGTTAAACATATTTACAAAAACAAAAACAAGTTGAGTTCTTACCCTCTTTTCTCTGCCACAGTCAATTCATCAAATATTGTCATCATTGCCTTTCACTTGCATGACCGAATGATAAGAAAATAATAATAGTGAAAGAGTGCCGTGGACTAAGCTGGAATCTGCCACATTTTATTCAAGAGGGGAAAACAAAGTAATATGCGCTCTTTGTTAGATAAACAATAATGCATATGAGAGCCACTCAACATTTTCATTGTGGTCTTCTCCTTGGTACGACTCAAATAAAAGGAAAAGAATTTCAGAGAAACACACTGAAATATTTTTGGAGTTTTTGTTTTTTTCTTGAAGAAAGCAAATTAAAGAGGGAAAACAAAAACGAGAAAAACTATTTACACGGGAAAGCTCCCAACAAGTAAAAGAAGAAGCGAGAAATCTTTTTGGGTTTTCTTTTGATTCTACAATTAAATTAAGCTAGAAAGAAAAGCTGAAAAGAAGTAGGAAATATTTTTGGGTTTTCTCAAAGTTTTCAAATACACAAGAAGAAAGCGAGAAAACAAATCTAGCATGGATATTACAATGAAAAAGTGTGAACACCGACAACTGGAAAGAAATGCGTGAACATGAATGTAATGTCGGTGGAAATACGTACTCCCCCAAGCTTAGGCTTTTGGCCTAGCTTGATAATCACCATCCGTAGTAGCCGTCCGGTCCCAAGTTGTAGTGAGGTGGAGGCGGCACCTGAGCACCCCACCCCTGGGGCTCTTTCTCAACAGCTGCTAGGTTTTTCTGGTAGGCTGTAATGTCATCTGGCATGATCCTATATCCGTTCCTGGCAATAGAATCAAACAAAGTAGGTGCAGGCATCGGATTAACATCACGGGTTTCTTTGCTGAATACTAGGTTGTAATGAATATCACGGGGAGAATCAGTTACATCGAGGAATTGGTGATCTTGCAGTGACTTGTGATCAAGGTAAACTCGGGACAAGAGATAATCATGTGTGCGAAACTGAACATTAAAGTGTCTCGCTAAGCGAGTAGCATAAATACCACCATGTATCTTTCCCTTAGTTTTGTTAAGGTGTAAACGACAAGCAATAATAGCCCCCATACTAAAGGTGTGATCATCATAAAGTGCACGACGTAAAATAGCAAGGTCAGGGGCACTGAGTGCACCGACCTTCTCCCTAGCGGTTAAACACTTAGCGATGACCAAAGCGAAGTAATGCTCTAAGGGAAACTGCAAGCTGGTAGCCGTAGCGTTTGACACGCTTCTATCCTCACCCACTGTTAAAGTGAGAAGAAAATCCTCAAACTCAGATGGCCTAGGTTCTCTCAATTCCCCATCAGAACGGATCAAGCATATGTTGCAGAAGTCAGTTAGCGGCATTTTGTAAGTTTCAGCATAAAGATTAAACTGCACTTCAGGAGGATTGTTTCTCCCTAGATAATAAAAGCCTTGCACAAAGGAATTTGTAAGGATGTGATATTGGTCACACTTAGCTGCGAGGAAATCGGTCAACCCAGCATTTGCAACAAACTGAGCAAACTCTTGATGGAATCGGGCCTCCTACATGAAGGCATCATGCGGCCATTCGCACGGCCGCACCTCCGCCCTTCTTGGGGTGTGAAGGTCATTGTCCGATGATTCCCCAATGACTCCTTTGGCATTTTTCTTGGAGGAGAACTTCCTAAAGATTTGCATTTTATTCCTATAAAAATTCTGAAGATTTTTAGTCCACAAAAATTAGTCAACCAAACTTTGTAAGATTGTTAGCAACTACTCCTAAGCATGCATAGAGGCCATATTGAGCATTCAAACTGCTTAGAAATCTAAGAATTCAACATGCAAGCTCATCTATAGCAGCACCAAGAGTAGCTAATTACTCTAAAAATAACCCACTAAATCAAAAACTAATTGGAGCAATGGAGGAGTCACATACCAAGTAGCAATTCCTCCAAACAGTTTCAGAAACGGAGCTTCAAGCTAAGAGATCGAACTCCGCGGGTTCGAGAGCAAGAACACGGGAATGGTGGCTGTGGTGATTTTTTTTCTGGAGGTAGGGGATGATGTGGGCTAAAGAGATAAGCGAGGGGGCCCACGTGGGGGCCACAACCCACCAGGGCACGCCTGGGGGTGCTGGCGCACCCTGGTGTCTTGTGGGCACCAGGTGCACCCCCCTCTGGTATTATTAGCACCAGAAATTCAGAAATATTCCGAAAAAATCGCATCAAATTTTCAGGACATTCTGAGAACTTTCATTTTTGGGTCATTTTTTTATTGCACGGAGAAAATAGAAAACAGGATAAACATGGCATTTTATTTTATTTGACTAACTAAAACAAAAAAAATAAAATGTGGAGCAGAGAGTTGTGCTTACCTGATTCATCGACTTCATACCTCTCAAAAATGATTCATTAATAAGGTTGATCAAGTCTTATTAACAACCACTTCCGATTAGCATGAAACCGAAGAACTTTCATAAAACACTAAGTTACCTCAATGGGGATGTGCATATCCCCGACAATAAGTATATCATATTTCTTTTTCGCAGTAGGAAGAGGTAATTGAAAACTTCCAATAGTGATGGTCGGAGGTTCTTCAATAACATTTACACCATTCACTTGGAATTGTTTCTTCGGAAAGTGCACCCTGTGCTCATTACCATTGATATGAAAAGTGACTTTGCTTTCATTGCAATCAATAACAGCCCCTGCAATATTCAAAAAGGGTCTACCAAGGATAATCGACATGTTGTCGTCCTCGGGCATCTCAAGAATAACAAAGCCCGTTAAGATAGGTATGGCCGTTGATTTGTCGGCCATTTGCAATGATATCTCAGTAGGTGTGAGTTTATTCAAATCAAGTCTTTTATATAAGGAGAAAGGCATAACACTAACACCGGCTCCCAAATCACACAAAGCATTTTTGACATAGTTTCTTTTAATGGAGCAAGGTATAGTTGGTATTCCAGGATCTCCAAGTTTTTTAGGTACTCCATCCTTAAAAGAATAATTAGCAAGCATGGTGGAGATTTCAGCTTCAGGTATCTTTCTTTTATTTGTGATGATGTCTTTCATATACTTTGCATAAGGGGCCATCTTTAAGATATCGGTTAAGAAGGTACGCAAAAAGACTGGCCTAATCATTTCACCAAAGCGCTCAAATTCTTCACCATCCTTTTTATTAGATGGCTTAGGTGGAAATGGCATGGGTTTCTGAACCCATGGCTCTCTTTCTTTACCATGTTTCCTAGCTACAAAGTCTCTTTTATCATAACGTTTAGTTTTAGGTTGTGGGTTATCAACATCAGCAGCAGGATCTATTTCAACATCATTATCTGGTTCTTTATCATGGTTAGGTTGAGCATCTTCATGAACATCATCATTATCATTTTCATTATCGCTAGGTGAATGTTTATTACCAGACTGAGTTTCAGCATCGGAAATAGAGACATCATTATTATTAGGAGGTTTTTGTATCTCAGGTTCACTAGAGGTATGCAAAGTCCTATCATTTTTCTTTTTATTTTTCTTTTTAGAAGGACTAGGTGCATCAGAATTAATTCTCTGAGAGTCTTGTTCAATCCTTTTAGGATGAGCCTCAGGATAGAGTGGTACTTGGGTCATTCTACCTCCTCTAGTTACTACTCTAGCAGCAAAATCATTCATATTATTATTCATTTCATCAAGCAATTCTTTTTGAGACTTAGCAACTTGTTCTAACCGAGTTTGAACCATAGAGGCATGTTTTCCTACACCTCTAACATCATTACTGATTCTAAATAGCAAGTCACTCAAGCGAGCAATCATATCAAAATTATATTTCAATTGTTTCAGAACATGAGCATTGAAATGATCTTGCCTCATGATATAGTTATCAAACTCATATAAGCATTGACTAGGATGTTTATTGTGAGGGATATCACCTTCATCAAACTTTAATAAAGAATTTACCTTTACCACTTGTGGAGGTGGTGGTGTGTCAAGTCCATGTATTTCTTCAATAGGTGGCAAATTCTTAACATCCTCAGCTTTAGTACCCTTTTCCTTCATAGATTTCTTTGCCTCTTGCATATCTTCAGGACTGAGAAATAAGATACCCCTCTTCTTCGGAGTGGGTTTAGGCGGTGGTTCAAGAAGAGTCCAATCATCATAATTCTTCAATATGTTATTCAATAATTCTTCAGCTTGTTCAACAGTTCGTTCCCTAAAAACACAACCAGCACAACTATCTAGGAAGTCCCTAGAAGCATCGATTAGTCCATTATAGAAGATATCAAGTATTTCATTTTTCTTGAGAGGGTGATCAGGCAAAGCATTAAGCAACTGGAGAAGCCTCCCCCAAGCTTGTGGGAGACTCTCTTCTTCAATTTGCACAAGGTTAAATATTTCCTATAAGGCAGCTTGTTTCTTATGAGCAGGAAAATATTTTTCAGAGAAGTAGTAGATCATATCCTGGGGACTACGCACACAACCAGGAGCAAGAGTATTGTACCATGTCTTAGCATCACCCTTTAATGAGAACGGAAATAACTTCAAGATATAATAGTAGTGAATCTTCTCATCATGAGCAAAGAGGGTGGCTATATTATTCAGCTTAGTAAGGTGTGCCACTACAGTTTCTGTTTCATAGCCATGGAAAGGATCAGATTCAACCAAAGTAATTAACTCTGGGTCGACAGAGAACTCATAATCCTTATCGGTAACAAAGATAGGTGAAGTAGCAAACTTAGGATCACATTTCATTCTAGAATTCAAAGTCTTTTCCTTATACTTGCGTAGCAATTTCTTAAGATCGTTTCTATCCTTGTAAGAAAGAATTTCTCTAGTCACATCTTCGTCCATAACATAACCTTCAGGTATCTTAGGCATTTCAAACTTAGGAGAGCTAGGACTAATAGGTGTTTCATAATCATCATCAGTTTCATAGGCTTCATCAGTTTCAGCAATCTCATCAGTTTCAGTAGTTTCCTTCTCTTTAGCTCTAGCAATTTGTTCATCAAGGAATTCTCCTAGTGGCACATTATCATCAAGCATGGTCCTAGCATCATCATAAGCATCATTCATAGCAGAGGTAGCATCATCAATAACTTGCGACATATCAGGATTACTAGCATGTGGTGGTGTTGCAAGCTTACTCATGACAGAAGATGAATCAAGTGCAGAGCTAGATGGCAGTTCCTTACCTCCCCTCGTCTTAGAGGGAAAAATCTTAGTATTTGGATCCTTCAGATTCTTCATAGTGAGCAATTGATATAAATCCCAAGTGACTCAACAAATATAGCTATGCTCCCCGGCAACGGCACCAGAAAAAGGTCGAACCCACAAGTATAGGGGATCGCAACAGTTTTCGAGGGTAGAGTATTCAACCCAAATTTATAGATTCGACACAAGGGGAGCCAAAGAATACTTGAGAGTATTAGCAGTTGAGTTGTCAATTCAACCACACCTAGAGATTAAATATCTATAGCAAAGTGATCAGTAGCACAGTAATATGATAGTTTTGATAGCAGTAGCAATAGTAACAGTAGCAGTAACAGTAATAGCAATAGTTTTGTAGCAGTTGGAACAGTAGCAGCAACAATAGTAACTTAGCAAGAACAATAAGTGGAAAGCTCGTAGGTACTGGATCGGTGAACTCGTTGGATGATATTCATCATATAACAGTCATAACCTAGGGCGACACAGAACTAGCTCCAGTTCGTCAATATAATGTAGGCATGTATTCCGTAAATAGTCATATGTGCTTATGGAAAAGAACTTGCATGACATCTTTTGTCCTACCCTCCCGTGGCAGCGGGGTCCATAAGGAAACTAATGGATATTAAGGCCTCCTTTTAATAGAGAACCGGAACAAAGCATTAACACATGGTGAATACATGAACTCCTCAAACTACGGTCATCACCGCGAAGTATCCCAAATATTGTCACTATGGGGTTGACCGATCATAACACGTAATAGGTGCATATGACTAGGAAAGATCGGATCAAGAACATAGATATAGAGATGATAACATAAACGGTTCAGATCTGAAATCATGGCACTCGGGCCCTAGTGACAAGCATTAGGCATAGCAAAGTCATAGCAACATCAATCTCAGAACATAGTGGATACTAGGGATCAAGCCCTAACAAAACTAACTCAATTACATGATGAATCTCATCCAACTCCTCACCGACCAGCAAGCCTACGAAGGAATTACTCACTCCCGGTGGGGAGCATCATGGAATTGGCGATGGAGAAGGGTTGGTGATGACGAAGACCGAAGATTCCCCTCCCCGGAGCCCCAAACGGGCTCCAGATCTGGCCTCCCGATGAAAAACAGGAGGTGGCGGCGGCTCCGTATCATAAAACGCGATGAAACTTTCTCTCTGATTTTTTTCTCCGAAGATAGGAATTTATAGTGGCTGAATTAGGGTCAATGGGGCCACGAGGTGGGCACAACCCACCAGGGCGCGCCGAGGAGACCTGGCGCGCCCTGGTGGGTGCTGCTCACCCTGGCCCCCCTCTTTAGTAGATTTTGGCTCCAATAATTCTTATATATTCTGAAATAATTCTCCAAAAAGTTTCGTTCCATTCTGAGAACTTTTATTTCTGCACAAAAACAACACCATGGTAGTTCTGCTAAAAACAGCGTTAGTCCAGGTTAGTTTCATTCAAATCATGCAAATTAAAGTCCAAAACAAGGGCAAAAGAGTGAGGAAAAGTAGATACGTTGGAGACGTACCATGCGCAAACCCCATAGTACGGAGTCGAGCTCCTCCACCCAATGACAGTAACATTCTTGAAGAGATCGGACCAGACGAGGTTTGATACCACTCATAATGAGGCCGTTGGCCCGTTTGACCTGTCCATTGGTCTTAGGATGATACACCGAGGCGTAGTCGAGCTTGATGCCCAAGTTTGCGCATCAGTCCTTTACCTCCTGGGCGGTGAAGTTTGACCCATTGTCCGTTATTATACTGTGTGGGACACCATAACAGTGTACCACGCCGGATATGAAGTCGATGACCAGCCTAGACTTGGCTGAACTGACTGGCTTTGACTCGATCCATTTAGTGAACTTGTCGAACATGACCAGTAGATATTTTTTTCTTGGTCCCTCCTTTAAGTGATCCGACCATATCTAAGACCCAGACTGTGAAAGGCCATGTAATTGGTATCATCCGAAGAGCCGTTGGGGGCATGTGGCTTTGATTTGCAAAGAGCTGACAACCGACACAATGTTGGACGAGTGTGTGGGCGTCCGCTCGAGCGGTGGGCCAGAAGAACCCGGCTCGAAAGGCCTTGCTTATCAAGGCCCGCGCTGCTGCATGGTGGCCGCCCATGTCTGCATGTATCTCGGCCAAAAGCTGCCTTCCTTCTTCTTCGGATATGCACCGTTGGAGGACCCCAGTAGTGCTTTTCTTGTATAGTTCACTCACATGGACCTTGTAGGCCTTTGATCGCCGGATTATGCGTCTCGCCTCAGTCTGGTCGTCGGGGAGTTCTTTGTGTAGAAGGTAGGCAAGGAAGGGCTCGGTCCATGGTGCGATTACTGCCATGACTTCATGAGCCGAATGTGTTTCTTCAATTGCGGAGACGCCGATGATTTGCTCATCAGGTTCGACTATAGGGGGGATGACCTGTTCTGCTCCATTGGTTCTAGCGTCCGTGCTGTCGTTCTGCCATACCACGGATGGCTTGAAGAGCCTCTCTAGGAAGGTGTTCTTAGGAATGGGCTCGCGCTTGGCGCCCATGCGTGAGAGGACGTCGGCGGCTTGATTGTTGTCTCTGGAGACATGGTGGAATTTTAGCCCCTCGAACCGTGCGGATATCTTGAGGACGGCATTTCTGTATGCTGCCATTTTTGGGTTCTTAGCATCGAATTCGCCATTGATTTGTGAGATGGCTAGATTAGAGTCTCCCCGTACTTCGAGTCGTTGTACGCCCATTGATGTCGCCATCCGAAGTCCGTGCAACAGTGCCTCGTATTTGGCCGCATTGTTTGAGTCGGCGTACATGATCTATAATACGTATCGGATGTTGTCTCCGGTTGGGGATGTGAGGATAACTCCAGCCCCCAGTCCGGCAAGTGTCTTTGACCCATCGAAGTACATCGTCCAATGGGAATATGTGTTGTATTCTCTGGGGAGCTCAGCCTCCGTCCATTCGGCAAAAAATCGGCCAACACCTGAGATTTCATAGCTCGGCGTGGCTTGTAAGCGATTTTGAATGGAAGGAGTTTGATGGTCCATTTAGCTATGCGGCCGGTGGCGTCCCTGTTGCTGATTATGTCATTCAGAGGTGCTTCGGATGCCACCGTGACCGAACACTCTTGAAAGTAGTATGTGAGCTTGCGTGATGCCATAAACACTGTATAGGCTATCTTCTGGTAATGTGGGTACCTGGACTTGCACGGAGTAAGCACTTCCGATACATAGTAGACTGGCTTCTGGACCCGGAATTTGTGGCCCTCGGCCTCCCAGTCTACGACGATAACCGCACTGACGACCTGGTTGGTGGCCGAGATGTCTAGTAACATCGGTTCACCGGCACCAGGGGCTAGTATGGGGTTGCTGGCCAGCAGTGTTTTGATTTCCTCCAGTACGGCTGCTGCTTCATCGGTCCATTCGAAGTTTTTAGTCCGTTTCAGCAGCCTGTAGAGCGGTAGAGCCTTTTCACCAAGGCGGGAGATAAAGCGGCTCAAAGCCGCCACATAGCCCGCCAGTCTTTGAACGTGCTTTAGCTCCGTTGGGATTGCTAGTTGGGATAGGGCTCGGATCTTAGCGGTATTAGCCTCTATTCCTTCTTGGGAGACAATGAATCAGAGTAGTTTACCGGCGGGGACTCCGAAGACACATTTATCAGGGTTGAGCCGTATATCGTATTCCCGCAGACTAGCGAAGGTTTGTCTGAGGTCCTCTTCCAACTGGCTGACATGTTAGGTCTTGATGACCACGTCGTCCACATATGCGTCGACTGTTTTGCCGATTTTCTTTTCCAGACATGTCTGAATCATGCGCTGATATGTGGCGCCTGCGTTTTTTAACCCGAAGGGCATTGTGTTAAAGCAGAATGGCCCATAGGGGGTGATGAAGGTGGCTGCGGCTTGATCGGACTCCTTCATTTTGATCTGATGGTATCTTGAATAGGCGTCGAGGAAGCACAGTGAGTCGTGTCCGGCAGTGGCGTCAATGATCTGGTCAATGCGGGGTAAGGGGAAAGGATCCTTGGGGCAGGCTTTATTAAGGTCTTTGAAATCGACGCACAACCGCCAGGATTTGTCTTTCTTCGGTACCATGACCATATTTGCCAACCACTCGGGGTGTTTGATTTCTCTAATGAATCCGGCTTCAAGTAGTTTGGCAAGTTCTTCGCCCATAGCTTGACTCTTGGGTTCGGTAAATCGACGTAAAGCCTCTTTGACAGGCTTGAAGCCTGCGATTATGTTCAGGCAGTGTTCCGCCAGCCTTCGTGGGATTCCTAGCATATCTGAGGGGTGCCAGGCGAATATGTCCCAATTTTCATGCAAAAACATGCGTAGTGCTTCATCAACCGTGGGGTCCAAATGAGCTTCGATGGACGCTGTTTCATTGGGGTCCGTTAGTTGTACCTGAAATTTGATGATTTCATCTGCAAGTTTGAAGGATGTGGATTTTGGCCTTTTGCTAAGGATTACGTCGTCCATATCCACTATAGAACGGAGTGTGGTTAGTTCCTCTGCATCGAGGGTCTCAGCTAGTGCCTCGAGGGCTAGTGATGCTGTTTTATTTTCAGCTCAAAGAGCTCTATCCGGGTCACTTATAATTGTGATCACACCATTGGGTCCCGGCATTTTGCGCTTCATATAACCGTAATGTGGTATAGCCTGAAATCTGGTGAAGGCATCACGTGCACTACAGGAATCAGGCTCTTCGCCGTCCGCCATGGCTGACGGCTAAGGTACAAACACGGACGGCAAACACCTTTGCCGTCCGCCAGCGGACGGCAAAATAACGGGCCGAATAAACTCCGGTAAAGAGGTTCTTTGCCGTCTGCCTTGGCACAGCGGACGGCAAAGTTTCTTTGCCGTCAACCTACAGATGGCAACGAGCCTGGACGGCGTAGTACTGACGTTAGCACCGTTAGGTGGCTAACGGCCCCCACCAGAGTCTTTGCCGTCTGCCCCGGACGGCCCCACACAGGCCTTTGCCGTCTGCCCTAGATGACCCCGCTCAACCCTTTGTCGTCTGCCCCCCGACGGCCCCGCCCAGCCCTTTGCCGTTCGCCCCTGACGGCCCCCGCAGCGACGAAACAACTGCACATTGAAATCCACCCGATCAACACAAATATTCAATCCCGATAGAAATATCTCTCTATATGTAACTACTTTTGCACTTCTATTTTATTATTTTTCTCCTCTATTTCTTCTTCTTCTTCTTCTTCTTCTTCTTCTTCTTCTTCTTCTTCTTCTTCTTCTTCTTCTTCTTCTTCTTCTTTTCTTCTCCTCTTTTTCTTCTTCTTTCTCCTCCTCTTCTATTTTTCCTCTTCTTCTTCTCCTCTTCTCCTCTTTTTCTTCTTCTTCTTCTTCTTCTTCTTCTTCTTCTTCTTCTCCTTCTTCTTCTTCTCCTTCTTCTTCCTCCTCCACTTCTTCTTCTTCTTCTTCTTCTTCTTCTTCTTCTTCCTTCTTTTCCTTTTTCCTATTCTTTTCCTCTTCTTCTTCTCCTCTTCTCCTCTTCTCCTCTTTTCTTATTTTTCTTCTTCTTCTTCTTCTTCTTCTTCTTCTTCTTCTTCTTCTTCTTCTTCTTCTCCTCCTCTTCCTATTTTCCTTTATCCTCTTCTTCTACTTATTCTTCTTTTCTTCTTTTTTCTCTTCTAACCTAATAAACCAAGCTAACTAACTAACCTAACTAACCTAATAAACTAAAAAACTAACCTAACTAATTTAACAGAAATAAAAAAATAGGAAAAACAAAATAAAAATAGGGGCGGCCGGCGAGGGGGACTCACCGGCGGGGGCGGCTGGGGCGTCGTGGGCGGCGGGGCACCGGGGCGGCTGGTGGCGGGGTCGACGGGGCGGCGGGGCGTTGGGGGTGGCGAGGCGCCGGGGCGGCGGGGAGGACGGGCGCGACGGGGGCGGTGGGGCGGCGGTGCGACGGGGGCGGTGGGGCGTTGGGGGCGGCGGGGCGCCGGGGCGTGCGGGGAGGACGGGCGCGACGAGGGTGGTGGGGCGGCGACGCGATGGGGGCGGTGGGCGGCGGCGTGACGGGGGCGATGGGGCAGCGACGCGACGGGGCCGGTGGGCGCAACGGGGCCGATGGGGCGACGACGGCGGTGGCCGCGGCGGTGGCGGCGGGGGGCGTCGGGGATAGAGGGGAGTGGGAGTGGGAGTGGGTGAGAGTGAGAGAGAGGGGCCGGGGTGGGGGCGGGACGGCCGTTAGTAGCGTTAGGGCATTGCCGTTCGCTGGCGGACGGCAAAGAGGCCTCTTTGCCGTCTGCTTTAGGACTCGTTGCCGTCCGCTAGCAGACGGCAAAGAAGACACCAAATTTAATCTAGCCACCTCGCGGTCAAGTGGGGCCCAGCTATCGCTTTGCCGTTTGCTGTGCGGCTCTTTGCCGTCTGCGAGCTGACGGCAAAGAGCTGACTGATGGCAAAGACCCTCTGTGCCATCTGCCAACTCTTTGCCGTCTGCTTTGTGGTAGCTGACGGCAAAGACCCTCTTTGCCATCTGCCAGCCGACGGCAAAGAGCTGGCAGACGGAAATAACTGAATTCCAGTAGTAGAGCATGATAGCCACTGTGAAAGGGCACAATATGGAAAAGAAGTTCTTTGGATCTGTTGTTCTCGGGGGTGCCGAATACTACATCGAGGGCGACTCGACCTGTACAACATGCCTCTTTCCCGGGGATGATTCCTCGAAAAGTTGTCTTGCTTTGTTTGATTCGAGATCTATCAAACTACATCTTGTCCAAGGTATCCTCGTAAATGAGCTTTAGACCACTGCCACCGTCCATTAGAACCTTGTGCAACCTGAAGCCATCTACTATGGGGTTGAGGACCAGGGCGGAAGGTGCTCGCTCTGTGCGGGTTATCGGTTGGTCATCCTCGCCAAAAGTGATCGGTGTTTTTGTCCATGAATTTGTCACTGCCACCTGGTGTATTTGATCGAGTTCTCGAAGAGCTCTCTTCCTCTGGTTTTTGGAGGAAAACGTCTCGTAGATCATTAGGACCTCGGTGTTGTTTTCGGGTGGCGTTGTTGAACGTCTGCCTGGGGGTGAGGCCTCGAGGATGGCCTCTCCGCTCTTTGCGACTTGCCTAACGACCCAGCAAGCTCAAAGGCTGTGAGTCGGGCTCGTGTTTAGCGAGACAGAGTGTATGGACCATGGCTTGTCCGATAGTCCATCAAGGATGGTTCTTTCTTTTGTAGGGTGTTTATTCTTTTTCTCAGCGGGCTCGTGTTTGGCCGGCCGTCGTGGGGGTACGAGCCTCTTCTGAACTCCTCTAGGTTGTTGGGTATGGACTGGCTCCATGCACAATTGTTGTTCTTTCCATGTGCTTTCCATGGTGCAATATTTTCGCACTAGGTCCGACAACTCGGAGAAGTTTGGAACGCGGTGACGGGCGAGGGCGTTGAGAATTCCTTCATAATGGCAATTATGCCGGAAGATTGCTATCATCTCCTGGCCGCTACGGCCCTTCATCCTGTCCTTGTTAAGGAGGAATCTGGCCCAAAAATGATGGACCGATTCACCTGGCTGTTGTTTGACCTCCTGTAAGCCCAATGTGTCGGGCTCTCCTGCTCTTGGAGAATGCTCGATTTGGATGGTGGGTGAGGAAAATTTTCGTACTCCAATATATAAGATGCGAGTCCGAAGTCCTGGAGGCCGTGTCTACTGCAATTGTGGGGTCTGGCGCGACGGGTTTGGAGTGTGTAGTATCGACGGGGCCTTGCTACACGGACTCCAGGTCGTGTGCTAGATCGGCCATTGATCCCGAATCGTTACCGGGGTGAAGTCCGGATTCCGGACTGTGAGAGGGATCCAGGTGGTCGGAGACCGGGATGTAAACCGTTCTTAACTCCGGTGGTTGAGGAGGCATACTTTCGGCCGGGCACTCGACGGTGGCGACCAAGTGTGTCACCGGTGGGACATGTATTTCCCTGTCGTCGGGCCTAAGCCCAATCTGGTCGTAGACCGAGGGTTGGCCGTTGGTCATGCCCATGGCTTGAATCCGACCGAGCAACTCATTCAACGACGAGATTTCGGCGGAGTCCGAGCTATACGCGTGCCTGGGTCGATTTGCGGCGCTGTTGCCCTGGGGTCGTTCAAGGACGCCCCCGAGCTATGTGCGGTCCGGGCCGATCCAGGCATATCGACTAGGTTAGGCTTTAGGGCCGAACCAGGGACAGAGGCCGCCCCAGTGGCGGAATCCGCCGCTCCCGAAGTCATGGCGTCGGGGCTCATGGGCTCTTCAAGTGGAGCCGAGAGCTTTGTTAAAACAAGATCTCCCTGGGAGTTGGCGATGAACTCTAGGTTCCCGAACCTGACGTCCTGATCGGGGGTGAAACTTCCGACCTAGCCGAGGCGACCGGCCGGATCGGCATGCAAAACGATGCTTCCAAAAGCGAAGATCCGACCAGGGGCGAAGACATCCCTGTTGCAGACTTCATCGCTGAGGATTAAGCGAGCCATCGATCCTTCGGAGATTCACAATGGAACTCTCAATGAAAGCACCAATGTCGGTGTCAAAACCGGCAGATCTCGGGTAGGGGGTTCCGAGCTGTGGATCTGGGATCGATGGTCAACAGGAGACGAAGGAGACGATGTTTACCCAGGTTCGAGCCCTCTTGAGGAGGTAAAACCCTACGTCCTGCTTGATTATATTGATGAGTATGATGATCACAGAGTTGATCTACCTTGAGATCAAATGAGCTAAAACCCTAGATGAGTTGACTTGTCCTCTACCAACTAAAGCCCCTGGTTTATATAGACACCAGGGGTACTTAGGGTTACATGTAGTCGGTTGTTGCCGAGGGTTCAAACACGCCTATTCTACCATCTATAACTTGGAGGACACACCACGACATCTGAGGTTCCTTTCTTGATCACGGAGTATCTTTATAGTTCAATCCTCCCACAGGGGCCACCGAGCACCCCATGAGTTCGTCTCACACGGGATAAGTTGGCATTCCGAGGACCCCTTAGTCCCGGACTCCCTCACCTTGTGCGATGTTGATCGTAGTAAGTTGTTGCTTATCTTCTGGAGAAGCTGGTATGTTCGTAATGAACTTGTACACCATAACATAAACCAACACCAGCAATGGAAGTATCTGTCATATTCTTGAAGAGGTATCTGGAGGAGTTGATTAGGGTCAAACTGAACTCTCATGTTGATTAGGGTCAAACTGAACTCTCATGTTGATCCGGCTAGTCCATTATTTCATATGACCCGACCCCTGTGCCGCTGGTAACCCCACGTCTAGTTATGCTTGAGCCATGTTGGAGTCCGCCTGTACATGGCTGGATGAAACTAAGTACTGATGGTTCTTATTCTAATGGCAACGCCGGAGTCGGTATGATACTTCGTGATAATATGGGTGCAATCGTATTCATTGTGTGCAGAGCTTTATTCTCTTGCAGAGATGCTTTGGAGGCGGAGTTGTGTGCGTGCATGGAAGGCCTATCATTAGCCATTCAAAGGACTGAACTTCCCATTGCTATCGACATGGACTCAAGTATGGCGGTAATTATGATTGCAAGTGATGAAGTAGACATGTCACTCTATGCTTCCTTGGTGAATGAAATTAGACACATGTTGCGTGTAGGTAAACTTGTATTACTCATGTTTCTCGCTCTCGAAACAAGGCAAGTGATAGTTTAGCTAGATTTGCTAGAGTATATGGACGGACTATGACGTCGTTAGGGTCTCGTCCTGATGATGGAGACTGTCATTGAAGATTGTAAACACATTGTTAATGAGTAATACAAGTATTTCCTCCGCAAAAAACCCCATGCTCCAATAATAACTTTAATACTGATTAGAATGGTATATTGTTATCAGGGACATAAGCTCTACTTCAAATAAGGATATCTAATTAAGTTCTCACAATTTCCCTAGACTACACATAACCTCTCCTTGTTCCCCTGTTTTTTCTATGTAGGCATGCACCTTATATTTTTGCAATAAGTTCAACTGGTCTTGTCACTAGAAGGGGACAAAGCCGGAAGGGGACCAAGCCGAACATCGACGAGACATGACCTCAAAAGTGTTGCCTTCAAGAAGGACACGACACTGGAGCGCCACCATCACCCAATCCAAAGGATCATGGTTTTCGCCCGGAGCGTCTTGTAGGGCAATGAGCAGCCACGACGGTGCTCTCAAGAAGGAGACGGTGCCCACAGGCGCCACCACCGTAGGCCTGGCCAAAGGCCAACAAAGTTTTCACCCCCGCTAGCCCTTACCCCTCCTGAAATTTGCTAGATAGATTGTCGCACCAACACCACCACACGTCGATCGCCAGCCGCCATGCCCCCCCCCCCTATGGAATTGTTGTTACGGATTGAGATGGGGACATTTAACTGGGGAGTAGGGGGGCCACCCTTGAAATTCAGGGGGAGGATTAGTGAGAGATTGGTTGAGGGGAGAGTCCGTAGGAAGTATTCCGTAGGTTGGTCCGTAAGTGTAGAGTTTTTGCCCCCCCCCCCCCCTGCGCCGCTTACGAGCACCACTCTCCCACCACAAGGGCCGCCGCCCAGGCATCTGAGACCACCCCACCAGCTTTGCCACGGTCCCTCCACCCCAAAAAGACCCCTTTGGCAAGAATGACGCCTAGACGGCCGGATTGGGCAGGGGAAGGCCCACGGCGGCTACAAGCCATGCCACACAAACCAGGGATCAGGGCCGCTGTCACCACCAGATCATGGCGACAACAATACTGAGAGACACCCATGTCTCCCTCCCTAGAGCACCCTTGCAACCTCCGGTCAGCCATGGACGCGCAACGCGTCGAGCAATCGTTCCCCACATGTAGGGCTATCGGAGCACTCCATGGGCAAAGGAAGAGTGGGAGCTGAACCACCGCCTCCTCCTCCAGCCAAGACGACTACGACAAAGGCAGCCGCCTGCATCCCATGCCGCTAGCTGTCCGCGCCACCGCGGGGCCATATCTGATCGATCTGCCTCATAGCCAGTCGATGTCCCTGCCCCCAGCCCGCACCACCACCATGCCGTCCGTCACACGCCACACTACAATTGCAACACTCCTCCGGCGCGCCGCCACGGGGCCATATCTGATCGAGCCGCCTCACAACCAGTTGCGACCGACGTCCCCGACCCGCAGTCCACACCACCACCACGCCGCCACACCGCATATCGCAACACTGCTCCGGCGCACGCCGCGCTAACGCGCTCGTCGCCTAGCGCCGCATCTTGGCTTGACCGCCTCGACCCGCACCGGAGTTGCCGCCAGAGAAGACGAGAGGAACTTGCCGGCGCCGGCGCCGACCGGGCTTCACCCGGCCGTGCCCTCTTGCAGCGGCGACGGAGGGAGGAAAGGAGGAGGAGGGCCTGGCGGCGGCACTAGGTTTCCCCTCCCGGTCGCCCGACAGTGGTATTTAACAATTACAACTTCTTTTTTTTGAGTGAAAACTATTACAATTTTCTTCGAGTAACCCGGCCTGGATTTTCAATCTGAAGTTGGCACGGGTGAAGAGACACTAAATGGCAGCATGAACAAATACCAAACGAAAAAAGAAGAAGATAAAAGGTACCGGCGCGCGGGTGCAAGGAGGCGAGTAAGAATTGTTCATTGATCAGAGCGCTGCTGGTTGACTACCGTGTCGATATTAGGGACGCCCTCCAGGTCTGGGCCCTCCTCCCCATGGATGGCGTTCCCACTAAAGCAGGCGTGCGAGAGCAGCGCCCAGAGGTGTGTGATGAGCTCGCTGTCGCCGGCGAGATGCTTCCCGTGCGTGACCGCCCTCGTGTTCACGGCCAGGTGGAGGAGGAACCCAGTCCAGAAGTTGGCCAGGTCCCTCCACAAGCCCGCCGCGTCGCCTTCATACACCTCTGTGAGGTGCTTCCCAAGCACTGCGCCCATCCTCGTTATGGAACACCCAATGTGGAGATCTTTGTAGCCTTCTTCTTCTTCTTCTTCGTCCGCTTGATCAACGACTTCCCCCGGTGTTGCTGCTTCCACGTCTGGGCCCCAGCTCCAGCTCTGATCGTGATCCTTGCAGGGCTTGGGGACTATCTTCATAAGCCTACCGTACACAAGTTCCAGCTCCATGGTACTGGATTTGGAAACGACGTAGTCAAGCTCTTTGATCACCTCATCAAGGACCATTCCGGCGTCCGGCACCAGCGCCTTCCTGACCAGATACGCGCAGTAGTTGGATAAGCTGACCGCGGTTGCGTACTGCTCAGACCACACAGAATCAGACTCCTGCTTGATCACCAGCAGCTGCTGGTGCCTTCTTTGGTTTCCTTTTTGGGCGAATTGCACTTGGATCCTGCACGAATGGCCCCGCCGGTCGCCGCTCAGCCGTGAGCTTCTTCACCTTGCTGAAGAAGTTGATCTCGCAGAGGCTGGTGGCGATGTGCCAGACGAGTATGATGTGGGTGTCTGCCTTGAGCTTCAGGTTACTTGGCCACTTCACCCACTTGTTTGATTCGAAGGCTTTTGAGAAGTAGTTACCCACCTTCCCGTCCTCCAAGTTCTTGAGCGAATCTAGTATGGCCTCCTTGGTGTAACCCCCCAGAACCGTCGTTCCAGTAGCTACCCCTCGACGGAGTACCTTCGTCCATGGAATCAGAGGCAGCACGCCAGGCCTCGGCACACGGAATGTGACCAGAAGGTTCTGCTGACCGATCTTCTGACTCCATTGGGCTTTGCAGCCGAGAAACAGCACGAACCTCATCACCGTCTCCACCACTGGATGCCGCCAGCACTGCTGCTGGGCGTACTTGCACAGCAGCAGAACCTTGGCCCACCGCGACGACACGTAGAGAAAGATCTCCAGGAGCTCCTTGAGGACGATGATGCCGACCATGAGGCGCGTGATGAACACGCCATGGGTGATCCTGTTCCGGTCCGCCGGATCCATCCTCTCGGGTATGTATCGGGCGGGATACGCGATGTACCCCGTGGCGGCGGCCATGGACAGCGACAGCAGCAGGCTCCGGAGCGGAACCATGAGGCCGCCGGCGAACACGGTGGCGTGCTTGCTGTAGAAGAGGTCTTGGAGGAAGGACAGCTCCACCCCCGTGATGCGGAACGCCCTCTCGCAGTCCTTGAGGATGTAGTCGAAGACGAGACCGCGGATCTTGTCCTTGCCCTGCGGCCTTGTCAGTTCATGCACCGGGAGGTCATAGAACCGACGGCGCAGCAGCTTGTAGAGCGCGAACGAGAGGCACAGGTCCTTGCGCTCTTTGCGACGGTCTGCTCTGGCTCCCAGCAACCCGCTCCCGCTGGTGTGACTCCATATCTTCTCTACGGTGACGAGGTGATTCTCGTGGTCTCCATCTGGTTTCAACTTAATCTTGTAACTGCTGTCAGACTGCTTTGTTACCTTCTTCCTTCTGAAACAAGATCCCTCCCACTGGCCCTCTTGTAGTTCCTTCAGCACCCGGTGTTCCCCGTGCACCAGGTACTTGCGCCCTCTCATGCATGACACCTCAAGGTCAGCAGCAGCAGGGAGCTTGTCCTCAAGGTCAGCAGCAGCAGGGAGCTTGTCCTCAAGGTCAGCAGCAGCAGCAGGGAGCTTGTCCTCAAGGTCAGCAGCAGCAGCAGGGAGCTTGTCTTCAAGGTCAGCAGCAGCAGCAGGGAGCTTGTCTTCAAGGTCAGCAGCAGCAGGGAGCTGGTCCTCATAGCTCATGTAGTCGCTCACCAGCCTCATGCTCTCTTGGTTGTGAGTCTCCGCTTTGCCGGAGGTGACGAAGAGCACAATGATGCGGACTGCATTCAGGGACCAGATGAGCCAGAGGGGGATCCTGAGGAGGTAGAAGGTCTGCACCCGGAGGAGATTGGCCGACCAGAAGGAAGACATGAGGTCCAGCAATGGGATCTGCTTGGAACGGCTGTAGGGGCGCCCGATCTTGACGCTGTACTGCAGGGTGACCAGCAGGACCGCCCACACCTGGAAGTAGTCGTTCACCCTCGCGCCTGATAGCTGCATCAGTCCGATGGTGTAGATCACCAAGTTCTGGGTCAGTATCTCCAAGGTGAGGATTTGGAACATCCTTCTCGGCTTCCCGAACCATGGCCCGGAGAAGTCGAGGACGAACCTCCACACCAGTAGCACCGTCGTCAGCAGCACCCACAGCTCCACACTGGCAATGCGAGTAGCATTGTCCAGCGTAAAGAGGTTCCGCAGGGTGAGCAGGATTACTCGGCCACCCTTCTCGGAGCTCATCGTCTCTCTCTCTCTCTCTCTCTATAGTTGCTGGCTTGCAATGTTCAGGACCCCGGCCAGCCGCTATAATTGAAGAGCAAATTCGAAGTCAATCAGTGGCGGAGCTACGTGCACTGCTGCAGGGGCGTGGCCCCCCCAGCCTTAGTTAAAAACAGGAAGAAATATTTTTTGGGACTGATTAGATTAGGATTTTTTTAGCATTTGGCCCTCCCAAACATCCACATATTACGTTTGGCCCCCCTTGAGATTCTTTTCTAGCTCCGCCACTGAAGTGAATGAATCGATGGCCGAACAGGTGCCATATTGAAGTACTCTATATAATAATTTAGATACTAATTGCATCCTACACGCCTTCGTCGACATTGTTTTCTTGACTATAGAAGACTCATGGTTAATTATCAAGACTATGGAAGACTGAAACGACCAAATGAAAAGCTAGGGCTGCAGGTTTCTACAGGGTAATTAAATGCCACACATTTCGTTTGAAGATGTGGTATTTCACTCATTTTGCTTTAGCACATGTATTTTTTTTTTCGGGCCTTTGACAGTACTAGGAATTTATTGCACTCAACATATTTTATTCTTTCAACCCAGATCACCCACCCATACTTTTAGCTTGATTCCACGCTCCGTAACACTTCTAACTTTTGAACCGATGATCCGTTTTTCAATCCGTTTGCATATTTGGGTTCATGACATTTAAATCTTTAAAACAAGATCAATTTTGGACATGGTTTTAACAAGTTCAAAATTTGAATGTTGATACAATAATGAAACTTATATAATACTCCCCGCATCCACATATATAGGGTCTAATATGTCTTCGAGGTAGTCTTCGACCAACGATAAAATTATTAATAGATGAGATGTATGATATAAAAGTTATATCATCACAAACTCTTCTCCGAAATTCGAGGGTATACTTTGTGTGACATGCATGTCAAATAATATTATGGATGGAGGGAGTATACCGGATGGTACATGACATTTAAATCTTTAAAACTAGATCAATTTTGGACATGATTTGAACAAGACAAATTCGAATGTTGATACAATAATGAAACTTATATGATACTTCCTCCATCCACATATAGGGCCTAATACGTTTTTCAAGGTAGCCTTTGACCAATGATAAAATTATTAATATATGGGATATATGATATAAAAATTATATCATCACAATCTCCTTTCACATATGAATTCGAGAGTATGCTTTTTTGTGACATGCATGTCATATAATAATGTGTATGGAGAGCGTATATCGGATGGTACAATAATGAAACATGCAAAAGAGAATGTATGAAAATATAATGAGTTTTCTGTGCCACAGAAATGAAATCATATAGAAAATTATGAAAATAACACCTTTAGAACTCAACCCAACCATGAAAGATAATTTGACAAAATGATATGAAAACTTATTTCAAGAATCTAAAAATAGAACCTAAGCCTCAATGAAATAGTACCCGATATCCGGAATGAAAAAGCAATGAAAACATGCAATGGAAAAATAATTTGAATTTAACAAGAAATCAACCGTGTCCAAAATTGATCTTGTTTTGAAGATTTAAATATCATGAATACTAATATCCAAACGGTTTGTCCATCGGATATTTCGTTTAAAAGATATAATTGATACAAACTATGTAATCAGACTGAAAAGCATGGGTGGATGAGATGTAATACTACATTTTTACTTCAACCATACCCACTAGTCACTCTGTCGTGGGTCCTCCTCGCTAGCTGTCCCACATGTCACAGAGGTTGGTAAGAAGGTTAGCTGGATTGAAGGGGAGAGAAGATAGTGTGATGTATATGTGTACAATATGTGGTTTTGCCATAATAGAGCAATACACCCACACATCACCAATCAAAATGTATGGCATCCAACTATCCGGTAGAAACCGTGTAACACCCTGGTTTTCGCTCCCTGTTTTTTTCCTTTGCGGGATTTGACTCCCATCTTTTTTCTCGGTGTTATCGGATTTCTCTAGCTCTTGGGTATGTGAAGATGGTCATCTAGTCTTGCCTTCCCTATCCAACCAGAGATTCTCCCCAGTCCAACCTTGCCACCCAAGATCTTTGGCTCAGGGTTTTGCTGTCGAAACCATGCCTTCCGAGTCACCGGAAGGGAAACCCTAATCCTTCCAGTTACAAAAACGAAACCCAATTTCCTTTGATCTTCTGCATCCCAAACCTTTCCCAGTGCTCATCCCACCTCTATAAATCCTGGATATGCAAAAATATTGCCAAGTCATTTGCAATATTTTTCATTTATAATTAATTCCTTTTTCTGCCAGTTAAAGGAATTATATCCAGGAAAATATCTATCCATCACCAAAGTTCATGAAAACTTGTGGAGATATTCTTTGTGATCATATTGAGCTCCCATAAAAATATTGGCCATAATTAAATAAGGGAAATGACATTTTCCTATTTAATGCCAATATTGCATTTTGGGCAGTTTCTAAAGGAACTACCATTTTGGTAGCCAAGAAAAATCCCAAATAATTTGTGGAGCTTCTCCTATCCATATCTTCACCATTTCCATCAAGAACCTAAGTTCCATTCTTTAAATTTTGAGCACAACATCAATTTGCAAATTCTGTCCAGTTGGGCAATTTGCAAGGGAAGTGCTTTATTCCTTCATCTCTTTGAGCTGAAATTTTTGATGGTGGTTAACAGTGATAAATCACCGATGGAAACCAAATACCAGCTCAATTCATCCATCCATTATTCCATAGCATTTTCCTCAAGTTTCTGTCCATTTGGAAGCTCTATGAAGGAAGTACCATGTAGGCATTTCCAAATGAGCTGAAACTTTTCCAGTATCTCCATGTGTTCAAACCACTCACCTCCTCCAAATTTCAGCTCAATGCAAGCTAGTATGTGAGTGCCACATTAAGGTTTGCATTTCTATCCAGTATGGTGATTTGTACAGCAAGTGCTTGCTACAATCCTCCATTTGGTCTGAAACTTGGCCACAATACTCATCTTAGTGTAAGATCGCAGCAAGGCAAAGCTCAGCATCTATCCCCAGCTGAATCTCCCCCACCCCACTCCAAACACCTTTCTGTCAGAATCTGTTTCTGCTAATATCTCTCACCTCAGAGCTACCTAGTTGGCTCCAGACCCTTCTCTTATCTATTTGAGCAGCAAGGTACCTGTTGGACAAGCTTAGACAGGCAGAAGCCTTCGTGAGTATGCCATGCACGTGGTGACCAAGCAATGGCCATGCAGAAACGGTGCTCTGCTCTCTGTGAGCTCCGTACGATCGCCTCCGGCCAGCCCCGCTTGCCTGAGCATGTCCAGTAGATCCCCACCGCACATGCACCCACTCTCCCGCAGCTTCCCCCTCCAGTCTCTTCCTCGCCGCGCCGCGACGAGCTCCTCCACTGTGCGCCCGTGACTGCCGTCGTCGTCTTCCTCTGTCCTCTTCCGCTTCGAGCTCTCCCGAAGCCACCACCTGCTTCTCCACACTCCCGGAGGCCTTGCCGACATCGCCATCTCCCTCCGCGTGTCCCCGAGCTCCAGTGAGTGGCTAGAGACGCCACGGCAGCCATCCCGATCGCCATGCTGTCGGCCGGCTATAAAAGGCGCGGCCCCGAGCCTCCCCGAGTCACCCCGAGCACCTGCAACCTCCTCCTCTGTCCCTCTAGTCCTCCCCAGTGCCCGCGCCCAGCCGAATCCGTCGCCGGAGCACGAGGATTTCCGGCGACCCCCTCCCTCTGTTCCGCCGCCTTCTCTCTCACTCGAGCCTCCCCGTCGCTCGTTGACCTCATCCCGAGGCGCGCCACACTTTGGCGACCCTCCCTGGCTCGCCGCCCTCCTCGTTCCACCACCGGAGCCGCCCAACCACCTGACTTCGCCGCCCTCTACCTCCACCCGTTGCCGCGCCTCCCGTCATCCCCGCCGCCCGTGCTGGCCGCAGATGGACGCGGTGGACGCCGGCGACCCCGTCCGCGCTGTCCCTGGCCGGCTAACTCTTCGGAGCGGCCGTAGCTCGCCGGAGCCGAAGCTCCCAGTGATGGCGTCGGGGGAGAGGAGGGAGGAGGAAGAAGAGAAGGAGGGAGGAGAGAGAAGACCCGACAGATGGGGTCGGGGCCCACCTGTCGGCGACTGGAGGCCTGCCAGGCTGGATAAGTGGAGGCGCGTTCGAGCTTTTACGCTTTCCTCGCTGGAAAGCGCATTTCCACCAAAGGCGCCACCAGTTTTTACCCAGGGACCCAGAAGTAAATAATTTCCTTCCAGAAAGGTCCCTCCCACTTCCGACAACCATATCTTTTCATTCGAAACTCCGATCGAGGTGAAACCAATGCTCACTTCTTCATCTCTTCGAGCCCGTTCCGATGAGGTCACTTTCATAATGTTTACACATTCTGAAAATGACCATTTTGCCCTTGCTCTTCTATCAGCCCCTCCGAGAGAGAACGGTTTCCGGCGATCCTTTCCGCGGACTCTCCGCACTCTTTCCCGGAGTATTCATCGACCCCAGGCAACCGACCATCTCATATATGCCCTAAAGCATTTCTCTATGTTATTCTTGCGTGTTTAATTAATGATGTGCTTGTGCTAAAAATAATTAAACTCCTGCCATTTCGATATTGTCATTCACATTACCTGCTACTGCTCATCTTATCATTGCACTAATGACTTGTCGTGATATTATATGAAGCTAGGTGGTTATGTTTTTATCATGCTTAGCTACTGCTATCTCAAGTTATTGTGATAAGCAACCATGCTTGTTAAATACTTGCTAAGGCTAAACCTAGTCGGTTGATCTAGAGCCACCTGTCCGGACTTATCCGTGCAACCACATTTGCCGGTATGGGACGGCCTTGACTTGGTCTGATCGCGTGCTCTTTTACCGGTACCACCAGACAGGGAAGGTTATGCGCGCGCGCTGCCCTGGCCTGGTAGGCGGCGATAACCTTGTGAGCCCAGTTGAGTTATTTGCCGGCGTCCCCGTTTGGGACAGTTTAGTTGGCCACGACGGTGGCAGGTGTCACGGGGTGACACAGGGGCCACCCAGGGCTTGACTCCAGGGGAGAATGATTGTCGGTGGTACGGTGGAGGAGTCACGGGTTAGGCAGGTTTCTTTGGAGCAATGTTGGTCCACCCGAATGGGATCACGAGGCCAGGTGCTCCATGGTGTGGGTAAAGTGCGCAACCTCTGCAGAGTGTAGAATCTATTCGAATAGCCGCGTCCACGGTATTGGACAGTCCGTCCAGGCCTCACTAGGTGGTCAACCGTAGTAATGATAATAATGATGGAAGAACTTGTCCTATGATCAGAAATACTCGATGACTCGTGAGTATTCCGAGGGTTGTGGGACAACCCGTAAGAGAGTAAGTTGGAGCTGGTTAAGAGTTGGATTGGATCCTGAGATTATTCGGAGTATGGATTACTTTCTGGATATGCTTTACCTTACTGTATTTCATGATAATTAATATTGCTCTAATAACAAATGCATGCTGGAATGCCATGGATTGCATTGCTTGGTGTATATGTTAGTTTGGTTTGCTTGCGAGTACATTCAAAAGTACTCAGCGACCTTTAACATGGCCAGGTTCACATAAGGATCTGTCGTCCGTCGTCGAGGAGCCAGAGCGTTCGTGGGCAAGGAGAGTAACCCAGTCAGATCCCTGTGGATTGGAGCCGCACCAAGACCATGCTGCCTTAGATAGAGCTTTTCCGCTGCCATCACTCTTGTAATATATCATGTAAGACTTATATATCCATTAATAGAAATGCCTGTGTTCATGATACTTGTTGTAAACACGCATGCCAGAGTGATTTCCTGGGCTGGTGTGCGTGGCGACCGTCTGGCTACAGTGGTAATCAGGCGAGGCGCCACAACGGATGGTATCAAAGCAGCCAGGCTGACCATAGGTTACCCTAGCCAGACTTCATTGTCTTGTGTTCAGTAGAAAGCCCAGATGGATTTCAGCCATCTTTGCCAACCTGGCACGGCTACTATTGATCATAAGGCAACCCCATAGGTTTTCGGCTCCATCAGACCCCAACTCTCGTGGCTTTGCTGCCAGTGTGAAATGCTCGCACCCGGCAACAACCCGTGAGCCCTGAAACCCCTAGGTAAACCAGATATCCTTACCCTGCTTGCTAGCCATGGCATTTCTCTTCTTACTCTAGTTTCCTTTGGGAAACGCTTATAAATTCTATCTCTCCTCGACAACCTTAGGAACGTTGACTAAGCCACTTTGGCTATGGTCCTGCGTCGAGTGTAATGCTCCCTAAGGAAGTAGTAGGAGCTTGACACCAGTGCTACCAGGAGCATTGTGTGGTTTCGCTTCTAAATCCTTAGAGGTGCATCGAGTGCACTATACTAGTTATACTAGTGGATCCTTGGCCACAAGTGTAAGGTCCGCAAAAATTTGAGCTTTATTTGCTTTTTGGTTTTTCGCGGTTCTTGTTTCTTTTGTCGATTCCGTCTCTCTGCTCGGACTGGATCCATCCGCAAGAGTTGCCTAAGAAGATCAGCATGCAACTGGGATAATGCCCAATAATCCCAATTCAGCAAGAGTCCTGTCCAGCCAACTACCTGATATTCAGAACATTACCACCGGATCTGTCAAGAATGAAGAATGGGTCAGAAGCAGAATCCATGTGCAACAGACAAGGCCAGAATGTACCTGAGAGAGTTTGCCTCAGAACAAGTCACGCCTAAGGAACAGTTAGATGAGCTACCAAGAATACACACCAGTAGGGACAAATGATTCCGTCCTCGACACAAGGATTATTTCAGTCAGTGGGGTGAACCCTGAGTCTTTTCTCAATGGACCCAAGAATTATTTATCACCCACAGAGGATATATTTCAAGAATGTGAATGAGCCAAAAGCAGCAACAAAACTCCGGTACGTTGGTACAAGTTTCAAAGCATTCATCGGTGCGTATACAAAATTTTCTGGGCACTGTGAACAAGGTTTGCGAGGAATATGGATAAGTTCACGGTTGTCCGAATCAAGGAGCACCTAACATGCTTGAAAGCTTAGCTGAACCAAATGGAATTATCTGTCAACTGCTTATTATCGGCAACACCTGGGTTGAATGCAAAAACGGTATTCTAAATTAATTAACGACATAAAGTATGCACCAGTTGTGCAACCTTTACAGCAACAATGATCAGACCAACAGAAGACAAGCGATGTGCGCGACCATCGGAATATCTTCAGTCAAGGTATGGCCTACACCAAGTTTGGCTCCACTATGGGTAAAATTCCGAATACTTCGGAAGGAAGCCAAAATCGGCCATAGACCCGACTGCGTACCCAAGGCTTCTGGAATAAGCAACCCAGCCTTCCTCCGCAAGCCATCAGAAGGGGCTTACGATACCAGATGGCCAATCTTCCTCGGTACGCCACTTGGTGAGAAAAGCTTCTGGGGTACGGCACTCCCATCTTCCACAGCAGGCTACCGCGGAAGACTTCCGGCATAAGGCACCCGACCTTCCGCAGTAAGCCACATGAAGGAAAGCTGTTGAAATATGATACCCAGCCTTCTTCAGCACGCTACTCCGACAGAAGCTTCGAGCATAAGGAATTCAGACCTCTTCAACCCACCATCGTGCCACAACAAGCGTGTCAGAAGCAAGAACTAGTCTGGACACACCCGTCTGCCTCAGAACTCAGTGGCTATGAAAGGAATTATCCTACACCTGCATATGTTATGAGCATGCAGTCCAGTGGATCAGTTCATGTGAGCCACTCGTACACGGGAATGACTGTGTTCAGAGAAACAATGGCCCCATACTTCAAGAAAGGATATGAGCACAGTAGTCCCTACGAGGTATGCAAGAGTAAGTTGTGAGAAAAAGCCCGACAAACCGGGAAAACAATCAAGAAGCCGTGTTGGCAGGTCATTACAGGTCCATTAAAGGAGTCCACGAGAACAAAGAAGTCATGGACAAACAACCTCTGTGACGGTCAACAAGATACAGCTTCACGAATAGAGTGGTATTACTAACCCTTGTCAGACTCTTGCATATGCGGCCACAACAATGCCCTACCTGCGGCTACAAACGAGCTTGCCGCACTCCTCATGAATATGGGCTACCAACCAAGGTAAAAGGCTATACTCCGAAAGATACACCAGATGATAGCAATACTATGCTTAGCTCAGTGGTCACAGCAAGGACTACAGAGGCCATTTAGGACAGAGCCATCTCCACAAGCGATAGAGTTTGAAACAAGACCTTCAGATAGAATGGCTCAAAGCACGTCAGCACCAACAGCTCAGAGACATCTTGACATCATTGGAATAAGAGATTACTGTCTATGATTACTTTGTGATCATGCGTGACATTTCAGTTAGGGATGCGACAGTAATAACCTGGACATACTGGATTGTGGAACACCTAGGACAAAGTCAGAATGCCTAAGGCAGAGAGAAACATCAGTACGGAACCCATAGCCAGACTGAGCATTCTGACACGGCAAAAGAAAGTCATCCCACCCACTCAAGACCATACGATCATGTGAGCCTGGCACCAGGAAAGGAGGTCTTGCCCATGACAGTCAAGGTACGAAGTATCGCAATTACTTTCAGACCAAGGAAAGTGAGCCGTCTGTTGGTACTACCCGCTACCCCACCCAGCAACACCACTGTCAGATTAAAAGGTACACCAGATAGGAAAGAGAAGGATTCAAGGAAACTGTGTGAAAAGACAACACATGGTCCATCAGAAGAGGCAGTTAAAGGGGTTAATGAACCAACGAAGACAGGACAACTGATGGATCCAAGTCGCACACAGGTAAGTCCCCCTTCACCGGGAGGTAAGCCCGGAAATCTCGAGGACAAGATTTTCTTAAGGGGGGTAGGTTTGTAACACCCTGGTTTTCGCTCCCTGTTTTTTTTCCTTTGCGGGATTTGACTCCCGTCTTTTTTCTCGGTGTTATCGGATTTCTCTAGCTCTTGGGTATGTGAAGATGGTCATCTAGTATTGACTTCCCTATCCAACCAGAGATTCTCCCCAGTCCAACCTTGCCACCCAAGATCTTTGGCTCAGGGTTTTGCTGTCAAAACCATGCCTTCCGAGTCACCGGAAGGGAAACCCTAATCCTTCCAGTTACAAAGGAAACCCAATTTCCTTTGATCTTCTGCATCCCAAACCTTTCCCAGTGCTCATCCCACCTCTATAAACCCTGGATATGCAAAAATATTGCCAAGTCATTTGCAATATTTTTCATTTATAATTAATTCCTTTTTCTGCCAGTTAAAGGAATTAAATCCAGGAAAATATCTATCCATCACCAAAGTTCATGAAAACTTGTGGAGATATTCTTTGTGATCATATTGAGCTCCCATAAAAATATTGGCCATAATTAAAAAAGGGAAATGCATTTTCCTATTTAATGCCAATATTGCATTTTGGGCAGTTTCTAAAGGAACTACCATTTTGGTAGCCAGGAAAAATCCCAAATAATTTGTGGAGCTTCCCCTATCCATATCTTCACCATTTCCATCAAGAACCTAAGTTCCATTGTTTAAATTTTGAGCACAACATCAATTTGCAAATTCTGTCCAGTTGGGCAATTTGCAAGGGAAGTGCTTTATTCCTTGATCTATTTGAGCTGAATTTTTTCATGGTGGTTAACAGTGATAAATCACCCATGGAAACCAAATATCAGCTCAATTCATCCATCCATTATTCCACAGCATTTTCCTCAAGTTTATGTCTAGTTGGAAGCTCTATGAAGGAAGTACCATGTAGGCATTTCCAAATGAGCTGAAACTTTTCCAGTATTTCCATGTGTTCAAACCACTCACCTCCTCCAAATTTAAGCTCAATGCAAGCTAGTATGTGAGTGCCACATCAAGGTTTGCATTTCTGTCCAGTATGGTGGTTTGTACAGCAAGTGCTTGCTACAATCCTCCATTTGGTCTGAAACTTGGCCACAATACTCATCTTAGTGTAAGATCACAGCAAGGCAAAGCTCGGCATCTATCCCCATCTGAATCTCCCCCACCCCACTCCAAACACCTTTCTGTCAGAATCTGTTTCTGCTAATATCTCTCACCTCAGAGCTACCTAGCTGGCTCCAGACCCTTCTCTTATCTATTTGAGCAGCAACGTACCTGTTGGACAAGCTTAGACAGGCAGAAGCCTTCGTGAGCATGCCATGCACGTGGTGACCAAGCAATGGCCATGCAGAAACGGTGCTCTGCTCTCTGTGAGCTCTGTGCGGTCGCCTCCGGCCAGCCCCCGCTTGCCCAAGCATGTCCAGTAGATCCCCACCGCACATGCACCCACTCTCCCGCAGCTTCCCCCTCCAGTCTCTTCCTCGTCGCGCCGCGACGAGCTCCGCCACTGTGCGCCCGTGACCGCCGTCGTCGTCTTCCTCTATCCTCTTCCGCTTCGAGCTCTCCCGAAGCTACCACCTGCTTCTCCACACTCCCGGAGGCCTTGCCGACATCGCCATCTCCCTCCACGTGTCCCCGAGCTCTAGTGAGTGGCTAGGGACGCCACGACGGTCGTCCCGATCGCCACGCCGTCGGCCGGCTATAAAAGCCGCGGCCCCGAGCCTCCCCGAGTCACCCTGAGCACCTGCAACCTCCTCCTCTGTCCCTCTAGTCCTCCCCAGTGCCCGCGCCCAGCCGAATCCGTCGCTGGAGCGCGAGGATTTCCGGCGACCCCCTCCCTCTGTTCTGCCGCCTTCTCTCTCACCTGAGCCTCCCGGGCGCTCGTTGACCTCACCCCGAGGCGCACCACACTCCGGCGACCCTCCCTGGCTCGCCGCCCGCCTCGTTCCACCACCGGAGCCACCCAACCATCTGACTTCGCCGCCCTCTACCTCCAGCCGTCGCCGCGCCTCCTGCCATCCCCGCCGCCCATGCTGGCCGCAGATGGACGCGCTGGACGCCGGCGACCCCGTCCGCGCTGTCCCTGGCCGGCTAACTCATCGGAGCAGCCGCAGCTCGCCGGAGCCGAAGCTCCCAGTGGCGGCGTCGGGGGAGAGGAGGGAGGAGGAAGAAGAGAAGGAGGGAGGAGAGAGAAGACCCGACAGGTGGGGTCGGGGTCCACCTGTCGGCGACTGGAGGCCTGCCAGGCCGGATAAGTGGAGGCGCGTTCGAGCTTTTACGCTTTCCTCGCTGGAAAGCGCATTTCCACCAAAGGCGCCACTAGTTTTTACCCAGGGACCCAGAAGTAAATAATTTCCTTACAGAAAGGTCCCTCCCACTTCCGACAACCATATCTTTTCATTCGAAACTCAGATCGAGGTGAAACCAACGCTCACTTCTTCATCTCTTCGAGCCCGTTCCGATGAGGTCACTTTCATAATGTTTACACATTCTGAAAATGACCATTTTGCTCTTGCTCTTCTATCAGCCCCTCCGAGAGAGAACGGTTTCCGGCGATCCTTTCCGCGGACTCTCCGCACTCTTTCCCGGAGTATTCATCGACCCCAGGCAAGCCGACCATCTGATATATGCCCTAAAGCATTGCTGTGTGTTATTCTTGCGTGTTTAATTAATGATGTGCTTGTGCTAAAAATAATTAAACTCCTGCCAATTCGATATTATCATTCAGATTACCTGCTACTGCTCATCTTATCATTGCACTAATGACTTGTCGTGATATTATATGAAGATAGGTGGTTATGTTTTCATCATGCTTAGCTACTACTATCTCAAGTTATTGTGATAAGCAACCATGCTTGTTAAATACTTGCTAAGGCTAAACCTAGTCGGTTGATCTAGAGCCACCTGTCTGGACTTATCCGTGCAACCACATTTGCCGGTATGGGACGGCCTTGACTTGGTCTGATCGCGTGCTCTTTTACCGGTACCACCAGACAGGGAAGGTTATGCGCGCGCGTTGCCCTGGCCCGGTAGGCGGCGATAACCTTGTAAGCCCAGTTGAGTTATTTGCCGGCGTCCCTGTTTGGGACAGTTTAGTTGGCCACGACGGTGACAGGTGTCACGGGGTGACACAGGGGCCACCCAGGGCTTGACTCCAGGGGAGAATGATTGCTGGTGGTATGGTGGAGGAGTCACGGGTTAGGCAGGTTTCGTTGGAGCAACGCTGGTCCACCCGAATGGGATCATGAGGCCAGGTGCTCCATGGTGTGGGTAAAGTGTGCAACCTCTGCAGAGTGTAGAATCTATTCGAATAGCCGCGTCCACGGTATTGGACAGTCCGTCCAGGCCTCACTAGGTGGTCAACCGTAGTAATGATAATATTGGTGGAAGAACTTGTCCTATGATCAGAAGTACTCAATGACTCGTGAGTACTCCGAGGGTTGTGGGACAACCCGTAAGAGAGTAAGTTGGATCTGGTTAAGAGTTGGATTGGATCCTGAGATTATTCGGAGTATGGATTACTTTCTGGATATGCTTTACCTTACTGTATTTCATGATAATTAATACTGCTCTAATAACAAATGCATGCTGGAATGCCATGGATTGCATTGCTTGGTGTATATGTTAGTTTGGTTTGCTTGCGAGTACATTCAAAAGTACTCAACGGCCTTTAACATGGCCAGGTTCACATAAGGATCCGTCGTCCGTCGTCGAGGAGCCGGAGCGTACGCGGTCTAGGAGAGTAACCCAGTCAGATCCCTGTGGATTGGAGCCGCACCAAGACCATGCTGCCTTAGATAGAGCTTTTCTGCTGCCATCACTCTTGTAATATATCATGTAAGACTTATATATCCATCAATAGAAATGCATGTGTTCATGATACTTGTTGTAAACGCGCATGCCAGAGTGCTTTCCTGGGCTGGTATGCGTGGCGACCGTCTGGCTACAGTGGTAATCAGGCGGGGCGCCACAAACCGGAACCGCTAGAAAAACTACGTCCTGGCAAAACGGAATACTTAATAGGAGTACCTTTTTTCCCCAAGTAAAGTACATATATCGTGGAATGGGTCTCATGAGCCAACTAAACGGGAATGAAAAGGAGGCTTACAGCGTATACAACCGGTATGCCAGCGGAGTTTGTTGGATGTCAACTGCTAATCACAACATCTCAGTATTTATTACAAACTCTATTTTTCTTGGACTTACTAGCATTTTGATGAAAAGACAATGTATACATTATTTGTCTCAAACGGAATCAATTTGTATCACTGTTGTTGTATTCCATCCTGACTAGAGATTATGCTAGAATGAGTGAACTGCTACCGCGCATCCGATAATATGAAGGTCAGATTTGTTTCTTTATCTTTTAAGTATTACGTAAAAATTATAATGACTTGCAATCTGAATCTGGAGTATCTTTTATTCATGCAACTAAAGTATGTGTGTACGGTGCCTTATTGAATTGCCATGAAACTTGTACTAAGCATCTATGAAAAAACAAACCTTTCTGCTGAGTGGTATCAACCAAATCCAAGAATAGTCATTGAAAATTATAGGTACTTCGCAAATTCTGCAACAAATTTGTATCATGTAGGAACTCGATGGTTGATTGGCACAATTATCAAGCTTGTGCCATAAATGTAGATTGTGTTGAAGGTTTCATGTTTGTGGCTCAGATTTTTGACTTTTTCACAAGTTCAGTAGCAAACATGCGTGGACAAAAGTGTTTAGATAGTTGTAGATAGTTGTCAGGATCAGTGCATTACCATGTAGATGTATCACATAGCCTTGTGGTTTTAAATACACTTGTAAAATTAGCTGGTTAGATATGAAGACCTATCTATATTAACATGTTGAAGAAGTTCTCCTGGAGTTTGAGAAATATTTTTAAGAATTAGTGTAACTATGTAATTAGAGACGCCATAATGAGTCGATGTTACACACTAGATCTTGAGGTAATAGGCATGGAAATTTTATTGTTACGCGTATAAAATGGTATGCTTAAAATGAAACTGTAAACTTGAAAGCATTGATATGTTATAAAATGTTGTTTAGCCATGCTCTGCACCTTGAGAAAGTTTTGTATCTCACCAGATTGGTATGCATTATTTCTCAATAATTGTACCAAGAATACTTAGAGTTTGTAGTTGTCCTACTTTGTATAATTAGACTTCAAGCACGACAAGGCTCCAACAACATCGTCGAGTATGAGGGTTGATAGCTGGACTCCGGGCGGCTATAGCTCTTGGTATAAAACACTTGGTCATGAAAGGCGACTCCCAACTGGTCATTAATCAATCCAACAATTACTACAAGGCGAAGGACCCCCGGATGGCGGCATACTTGGCGGCGGTCCGGGGGATGGAGAAGCATTTCCATGGTATAAGCTTCAGGCATGTCCCACGCTTGGACAACCACACCGCTGATGATATCACCAATAAATCTACCACACGGGAACCTCTCCCGTCGGGTGTCTTCGAGGAAAGGCTCACCGACCGTCTGTCAAGATCGATGAGCAAGAACAGGGAGTGGCCGCCCAGGGTTACAACGAGTTGTAAGGAAGACAAGCCGCCTTCGGCCCCTAGAACAACACTGTCTCGCGAGACATGCGCTGGTGGCGCTGACCCCCCGGGAACCAGATTGGACGGAAGAAATACTGACCTTTTTCAATCAAAAGGTCCTTTCCCGAAGACGAGGCCGATGCCGAGAGGGGCGTGCGCCAGTCCAAGTTGTACTCCTTCAAGGAAGGAGACCTGTATCGGGCCCATCCCAACGACGTCTCCCTTAAGTGCATCTCCCACAAGGACGGCATGGAGCTCTTTGCGGATATCCATGGGGGAGAGTGCAGCAACCATGCCTCATCAAGCACTCTCATGGGTAAGGCCTACCGACAAGGATTCTTTTGGCCTACGGCTCTTCACAACGCAGCCGAATGGTGCGAAGCTGTGCAGCCTGCCAGTTTCACACCAAGCAAATTCACCAGCCTGAGCAGGCCCTCCAAACTATCCTGCTCTCATGGCCCTTTGTGGTCTGAGGGCTGAATATCATGGGCCCTTTCCCACGCATTGTAGGCGGTCATCAGTACTTCTACGTCGCCATTGACAAGTTCACTAAATGGACCGAGGTGGAACCCGTTTGCACCATTCCTTATCAATCCGCAGTCAAGTTCATCAGGGGGTTGGTGTCTCTCTTCAGAGTCCCCAACTGAATCATCATTGACAACGGTTCCCAGTTCACCAGCGGTGCCTCCCAGGAGTTTTGTGACAACATCGCCACCAAGATTTGCTTTGCCTCGATGGCGCACCCTCGGAGCAATGGTCAGGCTGAGCGCGTGAATGTGGAAGTGCTTAAAGGGCTCAAAACCAGGATGTTCGACCGACTGAAGAAGAGCGTCTGAAACTGGATTGAGGATCTGCCTTTCGTGATGTGGTCCATCCGCACGACAACAACAAAGTCTATCGAGGAAATACCGTTGTTCCTCATATACGGACCGGAGGCTATCCTTCCGACGGAGCTCTCTCACAAATTCCCACGGGTGCTGGCTTTCGAGAATCAAGACAAGCCAATTTACGATCTGACGAGCTCGCCCTCCTCGAGGAAGCAAGGTGCAACGCCGCGGTTTGCGCCCCCCGGTACCAACAGGGACTCCATCGCTACCACAACCGACATGTCCGTCCTTACACACTGGAAGTGTGCGACCTCATCCTCCGGCGGTTGCAGACCTGCGAGGGCCTCAATAAGCTGTCGCCCGCATGGGAAGGCCCGTTCAGGGTGGTCTTGTTGGAAATATGCCCTAGAAGCAATAATAAAGTGGTTATTATTATATTTCCTTGTTCATTATAATCGTTTTATTATCCATGCTATAATTGTATTGATTGGAAACACAGTGCATGTGTGGATACATAGACAACACTATGTCCCTAGTATGCCTCTAGTAGACTAGCTCGTTGATCAAAGATGGTCAAGGTTTCCTAGCCATAGACATAAGATGTCGTTTGATAACGGGCTCACATCATTGGGAGAATGATGTGATGGACAAGACCCAAACTATGAACATAGCATATGATCGTGTTAGTTTATTGCTACAGTTTTCTGCATGTCAAGTATCTGTTCCTATGACCATGAGATCATGCAACTCACTGACACCGGAGGAATACCTTGTGTGTATCAAATGTCGCAACATAACTGGGTGACTATAAAGATGCTCTACAGGTATCTCCAAGGGTGTCTGTTGAGTGGGCATGGATCAAGACTGGGATTTGTTACTCCGTGTGACGGAGAGGTATCTCAGGGCCCACTCGGTAATACAACATCACAACAAGTCTTGCAAGCAAAGTGACTAAAGTGTTTACCACGGGATCTTGTATTATGGAATGAGTAAAGAGACTTGCCGGTAACGAGATTGAACTAGGTATAGAGATACCGACGATCGAATCTCGGGAAAGTAGCATACCGAAGAACAAAGGGAACAACATACGGGATTAACTGAATCCTTGACATAGAGGTTCAACCGATAAAGATCTTCATAGAATATGTAGGAACCAATATGGGAATCCAGGTCCCGCTATTGGTTATTGACCGTAGAGGTGTCTCGGTCATGTCTACATAGTTCTCGAACCCGCATGGTCTGCACACTTAACGTTCGGTGACGTTTTGGTAGTATTGAGTTATGTATGGTCGTGACCGAAGGTTGTTCGGAGTCCCGGATGAGATCCCGGACGTCAGTAGGAGCTCCAGAATGGTCCGGAGGTAAAGATTGATATATAGGAAGTCCCGTTTTGGCCACCGGAAAAGTTTCGGGTATTTCCGGTAGTGTACCGGGAGTGCCGGAGGGCCATCGGGAGGGGCCACCCACGCCGGGAGGCCACATGGGCCTGACGGGTGGTGCACCAGCCCTTTGTGGCTGGGCAAACTAGCCCCACAAGGCCCATGTGGCTAGGATGTGGGAAAAGGAAAAAAAACCCAAGTGGGGGAAGGATTCCAAGTAGGATTGCAATCCTACTAGGAGTAGGATTGGAGGTGGACTCTGCCACCTCCTCCACTTCGGCCGAACCCAAGGGGAAACCCTAGGGAGGCTGCCTCCTCCCCCTCCCTCCTATATATACTGGAGGAATAGAGCCAAAAATCATAAGTCCACGTGCTAGTTCTCTATTCCCTAGTTCCTCCACCAAATAGATTCCAACGGTGCTTAGGCGAAGCCCTGCCAGAATAGTTCCACCACCACCGCCGCCGCGCCGTCGCGCTGCCAGAGAACTCATCTACCTCTCCGCTCCCTCTTGCTGGATCAAGAAGGCGGAGATCATCATCGAGCTGTATGTGTGCTGAACGCGGAGGTGCCGTCCGTTCGGCGCTAGATCGGGACGGATCGTGATTGGATCGCGGGACGGCTAGCGATTTGGATCGCGAAGACGTTCGACTACATCAACCGCGTTTCTTAACGCTTCCCGCTTAGCGATCTACAAGGGTATGTAGATCCACTCTCCCTCTCGTAGATGCTCATCACCATGGATAGATCTTGCGTGTGCGTAGGAAATTTTTTGTTTCCCATGCAACGTTCCCCAAGAGTGGCATCATGAGCTAGGTCTATGTGTAGATGAGATCACGAGTAGAATACAAAGGAGTTTCTGGGCGTTGATGCTCAGATTGCTTCCTCCCTTGGTCTTCGGTGGCATTGTGGGATGAAGCGGCCCGGACCAACCTTACTCGTACGCTTATGAGAGACCGGTTCCATCAACTAACATTTAACTTTGTTGCATAAAGATGGCTGGCGGGTGTCTGTCTCTCCTACTCTAGTTGGATCGAATTCGACAAAGGCGGTCCTTGAGAAGATTGAATAGCAATTTGTGTATCACCGTTGTGGTTTTTGCGTAGGTAAGAATCGTTCTTGCTAGATACCCGTAGCATCCACATAAAACATGCAACAACAATTAGAGGACGTCTAACTTGTTTTTGGAGGGTATGTTGTGATATGATATGGCCAATTACATGATGAGATATATGTGATGTATGAGATGATCATGTTTTGTATAGAATATCACGACTTGCATGTCGATGAGTACGGCAACCGGCAGGAGCCATAGGGTTGCCTTTAATTTATTTTCGCTATTTTGCTTTACTTTATCGCTATGAGTTAGCAATAGTTGTAGTAGCAACGGTTGGCGCGACAACCCCGATGGCGACACGTTGATGGAGATCAAGATGATGGATATCATGGTGGCATGCCGGTAACGATGGAGATCATGCCGGTGCTTTGGAGATGGAGATCAAAAGCACAAGTTCATGGCCATATCATATCACTTATGATTTGCATGTGATGTTAATCCTTTTTATGCACCTTATTTTGCTTAGGACGACGGTAGCATTATAAGGTGACCCCTCACTAAAATTTCAAGATAAAATTGTGTTCTCCCCGACTGTGCACCGTTGCGAAAATTTGTCGTTTCGAAGCACCACGTGATGATCGGGTGTGATAGACTCTACGTTCACATACAACGAGTGCAAGCCAGTGTTGCACGTGCAGAACACTCGGGTTAAACTTGACGAGCCTAGCATGTACATACATGGCCTCGGAACATAAGAGACCAAAAGGTCGAACATGAGTCATATAGTAGATATGATCAACATGATGATGTTCACCACTGAAGCCACCTCATCTCACGTGATGATCGGACTTGGGTTGGTGAACTTGGATCTTGTATCACTCGGATGACCGGAGCAATGTCAATTTGAGTGGGAGTTTTTAAATAATATGATTAACTAAACTCATTATCTTGAACAATAGTCTTAGTAACCTTTGCAAATTTATGTTGTAGATCAATGGCTTGCACAGTAGCACCCCTTAATTTTAATGCGTTCCTAGAGAAAGCTAAGTTGAAAGATGATGGAAGTAACATTTTAGACTGGGCCCGTAATCTGAGGATTATCCTCATGGCTTCCCAAAAGGCTTATGTCCTTGATGCACCGCTCGGTAAAGCACCCGCTCCAGTGTCATCTGCAGACGTTGTGAACGCCCTGCAGGCGCGTTCTGATGATTACTCAATAGTTCAATGTGCAATGTTGTATGGCTTAGAACCGGGACTTCAACGACGTTTTGAACGTCATGGAGCATATGAGATGTTCCAGGAGTTGAAGTTCATCTTTGAGAAGAATGCCCGGATCGAGAGGTATGAGACCTCCGATAAGTTCTATGCTTGCGAGATGGAGGAGAACGGGTCTGTCAGTGAACATATACTCAGAATGTCTGGGTATTCGAAACGTCTGGCTGAGTTAGGGATGCCCCTGCCGCCGGAGGCGATCACTGACAGAGTTCTTCAATCATTGCCACATAGCTACAAGAGCTTTGTGATGAACTATAACATGCACGGGATGAACAAGTCAGTCGCCGACCTATTTGCGATGCTAAAAATCGCTGAGTCTGAAATTCAGAAGGAGCATCAAGTGTTGATGGTCAATAAAACCACCAGTTTCAAGAATAATGGCAAGGGTAAGAAGGGTAACTCCAAGAAGAGTGGCAAAGCAGTTGCCCCTCCCGTGAAGAAACCCAAGGCTGGACCCAAGCCAGAAACTGAGTGCTTTCATTGCAACAGAACTGGTCACTAGAAGCGGAACTGCCCCAAGTATCTGGCCGACAAGAAGGCGGCCAACACCAAACAAGGTATATATGATATACATGTTATTGATGTGTACCTTACCAACTCTCGTTGTAGTGCATGGGTATTTGATACCGGTTCGGTTGCTCGCATTTGCAACTCAAAACAGGAGCTACAGAATAGACGGAGGCTGGCAAAGGACGAAGTGACGATGCGTGTGGGAAATGGTTCCAATGTTGATGTGATCGCCGTCGGCACACTCGCTCTTCGATTACCATCGGGATTAGTTATGAACCTGAATAATTGTTATTTAGTGCCTACGTTAAGCATGAACATTATATCTAGATCTTCTTTATTGCGAGACGGCTACTCATTTAAATCAGAGAATAATGGTTGTTCTATTTATATGAGTAATATCTTTTATCGTCATGCACCCAATGTGAGGGGTTTATTCTTATTGAATCTCGATAGTGATGATACACATGTTCATAACATTGATGCCAAAAGATGTAGAGTTGATGATGATAGTACCACTTTCTTGTGGCACTGCCGCTTAGGTCATATTGGTGTAAAACGCATGAAGAAGCTCCATGCTGATGGACTTTTGGAGTCACTTGATTTCGAATCACTTGACACATGTGAACCATGCCTCATGGGCAAGATGACTAAGACCCAGTTCTCTGGAACAATGGAATGGGCAAGTGACTTGTTGGAAATCACACATACTGATGTGTGTGGTCCAATGAGCATTGAGGCTCGCGGTGGATATCGTTACTTTCTCACCTTCACTGGTGACTTAAGTAGATATGGGAATATTTACTTAATGAAAAACAAATCTGAAACGTTTGAAAAGTTCAACCAATTTCAGAGTGAAGTTGAGAATCATCGTAACAAGAAGATTAAATTCCTACGATCTGATCGAGGAGGAGAATATCCGAGTTGTGAGTTTGGCAGTCACTTAAGACAATGTGGAATTGTTTCACAGTTGACACCGCCTGGAACACCATAGCATAATGGTGTGTCCGAACGTCGTAATCGAACCTTATTGGATATGGTGCGTCCTATGATGTCTCTTGCCGACTTGCCACAATCATTTTGGGGTTATGCATTAGAGACAGCTGCATTCACTTTAAATAGGGCACCATCGAAATCCGTTGAGACGACGCCATATGAACTGTGGTTTGGCAAGAAGCCAAAGTTGTCATTTCTTAAAGTTTGGGGATGTGATGCTTATGTCAAAAAGCTTGAGCCTGAAAAGCTGGAACCCAAAGCGGAGAAATGCGTCTTCATAGGATACCCAAAAGAGACAGTTGGGTATACCTTCTATCTCAGATCCAAAGGCAAAGTGTTTGTCGCTAAAAACGGGTCATTTCTTGAGAAAGTTTCTCTCGAAAGAATTGAGTGGGAGGAAGATAGAACTTGATGAGGTTGTTGAACCTTTGCTTCAACAAGAGAGTAGCGCAGCGCAGAAAGATGTTTCTGTGGAGCCTGCATCAGTTGAAGAGGAAGTTAATGATGATGATCATAAAGTTCGGATCAAGTTACTATCGAACCTCGTAGGTCGACATGGGCACGTACTGCTCCAGAGTGGTACGGTAACCCTATCTTAGAGGTCATGTTGTTGGACAACGATGAACCTACGAGCTATGGAGAAGCGATGATGGGCCTGGATTCCGAGAAATGGTTAGATGCCATGAAATCCGAGATGGGATCCATGTATGAAAACAAAGTGTGGACTTTGGAAGTATTACCTGAAGGGCGTAAGGCCATTCAGAACAAATGGATCTTTAAGAGGAAGACGGACGCGGACGGTAATATCACCGTCTATAAAGCTCGACTTGTGGCAAAGGGTTTTTCACAAGTTCAAGGATGACTACGATGAGACCTTCTCACCCGTAGCGATGCTTAAGTCCGTCAGAATCATTTTAGCAATAGCTGCATTTTTCGATTATGAAATTTGGCAGATGGATGTCAAAACAGCGTTCCTTAACGGTTTCCTTAAGGAAGAGTTGTATATGATACAACTAGAAGGTTTTGTCGATCCAAAGAATGCTGACAAAGTTTGCAAACTCCAGCGATCCATTTATGGACTGGTGCAAGCATCTCGGAGTTGGAATCTTCGCTTTGATGAGGTGATCAAAGCGTTCGGGTTTATACAAGTTTACGGAGAAGCTTGTATTTACAAGAAAGTGAGTGGGAGCTCTATAGCGTTTCTAATATTATATGTGGATGACATATTGCTGATTGGAAACAATATAGAAATGTTGGAAAGCGTGAAGGAATATTTGAACAAGAGTTTTTCAATGAAGGACCTAGGAGAAGCTGCTTTCATATTAGGCATCAAGATATATAGAGATAGATCAAGACGCTTAATAGGACTTTCACAAAGCACATACCTTGACAAAGTTTTGAAGAAGTTCAAAATGGATCAGTCCAATAAGGGGTTCTTGCCTGTGTTGCAAGGTGTGAAGTTGAGTAAGACTCAATGCCCAGTGACTACAGAAAAGATGAGTGTCGTCCCCTATGCTTCAGCCATAGGCTCTATCATGTATGCAATGATGTGCACAAGACACGATGTCAGCCTTGCCATAAGTATAGCCGGAAGGCTTCAAAGTGATCCAGGAATGGAGCACTGGACGGCGGTCAAGAATATCCTGAAGTACCTGAAAAGGACTAAGGACATGTTTCTCGTTTATGGAGGTGATCAAGAGCTCGTCGTAAAGGGTTACGTCGATGCAAGCTTTGCCACTGATCCAAATGACTCTAAGTCTCAAACCGGATACGTATTTATTCTCAATGGGGGTGCGGTTAGCTGGTGCAGTTCCAAGCAGAGTGTGGTAGCTGATTCTACATGTGAAGCAGAGTACATCGCTGCCTCAGAGGCGGCGAAGGAAGGTGTGTGGATGAAGGAGTTCATGACAGATCTTGGAGTAGTGCCGAGTGCACTGAACCCAATAACTTTGTTCTGTGACAACACTGGTGCCATTGCTCTGGCCAAGGAACCAAGGTTTCACAAGAGGTCCAGACACATAAAGCAACGCTTCAATTCCATCCGCGATTACATCAAGGAGGGGAACATAAATATTTGCAAAGTGCACACGGATCTGAATGTTGCAGATCCGTTGACTAAACCTCTTCCAAGGGCTAAACATGATCAACACCAGAACTGTATGGGTGTTAGATTCATTACAATGTAAATCACATAGGGATGTGAGCTAGATTATTGACTCTAGTGCAAGTGGGAGATAGTTGGAAATATGCCCTAGAGGCAATAATAAAGTGGTTATTATTATATTTCCTTGTTCATTATAATCATTTATTATCCATGCTATAATTGTATTGATTGGAAACACATTGCATGTGTGGATACATAGACAACACTGTGTCCCTAGTATGCCTCTAGTAGACTAGCTCGTTGATCAAAGATGGTCAAGGTTTCCTAGCCATAGACATAAGATGTCGTTTGATAACGGGATCACATCATTGGGAGAATGATGTGATGGACAAGACCCAAACTATAAACATAGCATATGATCGTGTCAGTTTATTGCTATAGTTTTCTGCATGTCAAGTATCTGTTCCTATGACCATGAAATCATGCAACTCACTGACACCGAAGGAATACCTTGTGTGTATCAAACGTCGTGATACGTCTCCAACGTATCTATAATTTTTTATTGTTACATGCTGATATATTATCATTCTAGGATACTTTTTGGGCATTTGTTTACCAATTTATAATATTTTTTCAGCACTAACCTGTTGACCTACTGCCAAGTGTCAGTTGCTGTTTTCTATGTGTTTTTTTCTTTGCAGGTTTGCCTTATCAAACGGAGTCCAAATACAACGAAACTTTAATATATATTTTTCTGGACAATATGAAGCACGGCAAGCATCGGAGGAGTGCCAGGAGGTGTGCCAGGGCCCCACAAGCCATCTGGCCACGCAATAGGGGGGTGCGGCCAGATAGCTTGTGGCCCCCTGGCGCCCCTCCCGACGTCGTTCTCTGGCCTATAAATCCTCATATATTCAAAAAACCCTAGAAGCACTCCCGAAACACTTTTTCCACCGCCGCAAGTCTCTGTTCCGACGGGAGGCCATCTATATCTCCATTCCAGCGATCTGCCGGAGGGGAGATCAATCACGGAGGGCCTCTACATCAACCTTGCTGCCCTCACCATGATGTGTGAGTAGTTCACCACAGACCTACGGGTCCGTAGGCAGTACCTAGATGGCAATCTCTCTCTCTTATGATCTTCAATACAATGTTCATTGCATCTTCGCTTAGATCTATCCGATGTAATCCCTTTGTATGGTGTGTTTGTTGGGATCCGATGAATTGTGGGTTTATGTTCAGATTATTCATGAAAAGTATTTGAGTCACCTCTGATTATTATGATTCTTAATTGCATGATCGTCATAGCTTCGTAATGCTCTCCGATCTATTGAGATAGTTTGGCCAACTAGATTAATATTTCTTCAGTGGGAGTGATGCGTTGTAGTAGGTTCAACCTGGCGAATTTCTATATCCCAGTGACAGAAAGGGACAAGATGCGTCTTTGTGTTGCTGCTACTAAGGATAAAATGATGGGGTTTATTCATATTAATTGAGTTTACTTTGTCTACATCATGTCATTGTTCTCCAAGCATTACTCTATTTTTACTTAATACGTAGAGAGGCAAGCATAGAAGTGCTCTTGAAGTGGAGTAATAGTAATAGGTGCAGGCAGGAGTCGGCCTATTTGCTTATGGACGTGATGCGTATATACACATGATCATTGTCGTGAACATCGCATAATTATTCGCTTTTCTATCAATTGCCCAACAGTAATTTGTTTACCCACCATATGCCTTTGCCATGAGAGATGCCACTAGGGAACACTACGGCCCCCGGGTCTATTCACGTATATATTTACAAACGCTACTACTACCTTGCTGCCATTATTTGTGTTTTATTTTATTTTGCAATTTACAATTATCTACACGCCTCATTTTCTTGCAAATAACGACATCAAGGGGATTGACAACCCTCTTGCCCGCGTTGGGTGCAAGTTGTTTGTTTCTTTGTGTGCAATCGCTGAAGACGGTTGAGGATTGGTATTCCTATTGGTTCGATAAACCTTGGTTTCATAACTGAGGGAAATACTTACCCGCATTGTGCTGCGATAACCTGTTCCTCTTCACGGAAAACCCAACGCAGATCACAGTCATCACGTCGCAACGTAACTGGGTGACTATAAAGATGCTCTACAGGTATCTCCGAGGGTGTCTGTTGAGTGGGCATGGATCAAGACTGGGATTTGTTACTCCGTGTGACGGAGAGGTATCTCAGGGCCCACTCGGTAATACAACATCACAACAAGCCTTGCAAGAAATGTGACTAAAATGTTAGCCACGGGATCTTGTATTATGAAACGATTAACGAGACTTGCTGATAATGAGATTGAACTAGGTATAGAGATACCGACGATCGAATCTCGGGCAAGTAACATACCGAAGAACAAAGGGAATAGTATACGGGATTAACTGAATCCTTGACATAGAGGTTCAATCAATAAAGATCTTCATAGAATATGTAGGAACCAATATGGGCATCCAGGTCCCGCTATTGGTTATTGACCATAGAGGTGTCTCGGTCATGTCTACATAGTAATCGAACCCGCAGGGTCTGCACACTTAACGTTCGGTGACGTTTCGGTAGTATAGAGTTATGCATGGTGGTGACCAAAGGTTGTTCGGAGTCCCGGATGAGATCCCGGATGTCACGAGGAGCTCCGGAATGGTCCGGAGGTAAAGATTGATATATAGGAAGTCCCGTTTTGGTCACCGGAAAAGTTTCGGGTACTTCGGTAGTGTACCGGGAGTGCCGGGAGGGTACCGGGGGACCATCTGGAGGGGCCTCTCGCCCCAAAGGGCCTCATGGGCTGTGGGAGGAGGCAAACCAGCCCCTGGTGGGCTAGCCGAACCCCCCCCCCCCCCCCACTAAGGCCCATGTGGCTAGGGGTGGAAAAACCCAAGAGGTGGAAAAGGTTTCCAAGTGAGGGAGGAATCCTACTCCTAGTAGGATTGGAGTTGGACTCCTCCACCTCCCCACTTCGGCCGACTCCTAGGGGGAACCCTAGGGGCGCCGGCCTCCCTCCCCTTCCTCCTATATATACTGGAGGGGAGAGAGGGCAGCCGCACTAGAAAACCCTAAGCCACAATGCAGCCCTCTCTCCCCGATAGATCGTTCCCTCTAGTTTTCGGCGGTGCTTAGGCGAAGCCCAGCCGGAATAGTTCCACCACCGCCGCCGTCGCGCTGCCGGAGAACTCATCTACCTCTCCGCTCCCTCTTGCTGGATCAAGAAGGCGGAGATCGTCATCGAGCTGTACGTGTGCTGAACGCGGAGGTGCCGTCCGTTCGGCGCTAGATCGGGACAGATCATGATTGGATCGCGGGACGCTCGACGATTTGGATCGCGAAGACGTTCGACTACATCAACCGCATTTCTTAACGCTTCCCGCTTAGCGATCTACAAGGGTATGTAGATCCACTCTCCCTCTCGTAGATGCTCATCACCATGGATAGATCTTGCGTGTGCGTAGGAAATTTTTTGTTTCCCATGCAACGTTCCCCTATAGTGGCATCATGAGCCAGGTATATGTGTAGATGAGATCACGAGTAGAACACAAAGGAGTTTGTGGGCGTTGATGCTCAGATTGCTTCCTCCCTTGGTCATTTTTTGATTCAGCGGTATTGTGGGATGAAGCGGCCCGGACCAACCTTACTCGTACGCTTACGAGAGACCGGTTCCATCGACTGACATGTGACTTTGTTGCATAAAGATGGCTGGCGGGTGTCTGTCTCTCATACCGATTTTGTGAAACTTCGTAACACAAAGTTGGCAACCCAAACTCGGTGGCACCGAAGCAGAATCGGTTGCACCGAAAGGCTAGGGTTTGGCTAATGTCTATCTGAGTATGGGAATCGGTGGCACCGAGTGGAAAGTGTTGGTTGCACCGATTTTGGATATTTGACTTTGGACAGACTTTTGTGGAAGAGCTTGTGGGTGCTTTTGGTGACTATCACTTGTGCACGTATGAGCATTTTGTTCACCAACAGTACCTTACCCCCTTTTAATAGTATTGGCTTTCCTATGGACTCAAAGTGATTTCTCACAAAGTAAAATGTAGAGTCCTCTTGCTTGAAGCTTTGCCAATCCATTTCCTTGCATCTTGGGGTGTTTCCACAATCTCCACAATCCTTTTGCCAACCCTCTCTGTGGACTTTATCTGAAATACACTAGGTAAAAGTATTAGTCCAAGATGCAATGTATGTTGTCATGAATTATCAAAACCACCAAGGGAGCATGTTGTGCTTTCAATCTCCCCCTTTTTGGTAATTGATGACAACATACAATCAAAGCTTCAAATAAAGATATGCATGGATATAATGAAGACTTTGAGAGACACATGACTTAGACTTGCTCCCCCTAAATGTGTGCAATTCCTTTAAAGGATAGTTGCTTTGGAATGCATGGACACACATCTAGTAGAAGGGATATGATAAGTCATGTGTATCTTGGCTATATGCATCAAACATATATGAATGAGATGTATCCTTGTTAAAGGCTTAACTCTTGCAAACAATATGTGCAAAAAGCAAGAGATCATCTTGATCAAGGATATGATGCATATACTTACCTTGAGTTCTTGAGCATTCTAGTAGTAGAAACTGTCGGGGCCGGATTTCCGGGGCACAATATCCCAGAAATTAACCCCTCGTGTCATCACCAGCCCCAGGATCTCTGTTACTGGTGGACACGTCCTTGTTACAGATTACCAAGCAATTACAAGAATTGGGTACAAGACCATAAAGGTCTAAAGATATAATAATGATTTCTGGTGGTGGATGACGGAAGCGATTTGTGAATTCTCCAACGTCGTTGGGACTCCTTTCCCACAGGAACGGCTGACCCGGATAACTCCTATCCCGCGTGGCTACTATCCTAGGCTCCGCATGGACGTCGTCATAATACTCTTCTGACCTGGCCAATGAAATAACCAGGGACAAGCCAGTGAGTACGTTTGAATGTACTCGCAAACATTATGAACAAATGATATACCGAATGCAGCAGATAATATATGATCATGATGAACTAAACTATTTGCTTATGCTCATTGTGGATTATATTATATGCATGCTGATAGGGATTGAATCATGGCATGATGACATATTAGCAAATGCAGAAGTAACGTGTTAGCGACAACAAAGAAGGTTGGTGGAAAATCGGACGAGACAGAACCATCCAAGAATCCATAGAAAATATAAAAGAAATGCCGGTTGGGTGTCAAATGACACCACGGTAGGACTTGAAGAGAAATGCCAAATGGGTGTCTAAAAGAGTAGTCGGACGAGACAAAACCATCCGAGAACTCAAGCGACGCCACGTGAGGTCTTGAAAAGAAATGCCAGACGGGTATCTACAAGAGAGTCGGGCGAGACAGGACCGCCCGAGAACTCGAGAGACGCCTCGTAAGGTCTTGAAAATAAAACTGAATGCCCGGGGTAGTCTAGCCAGCCCCTGAGACACTCAGAAAATAAAATTAAGAGAATTGGGTTAGTCCACAATAATGATCATAGTGTCAATAATATTCATGATAACATCAGTAGTAGTAGTAATTATCCTGCAAAATAAACCATGTACAATTTTAATTATTTCCTCCGGAGATCGACTCTAAGACCGACACTTGACCAACCCAGACTGTAGTCCTTAACCGCGGACACGGCTATTCGAATAGATATAACTCTACAGAGGGTGTACTCTTTACCCACAAGTAAAGGATTTCTTTAGCCAGCACCGAGATGTTGGTTAATTCCCATTACGGTCTTTAGGTTGAAACACACCTAACCAGCACACACCAGCTTAACCGTCTGGATGCCAGGAATCACCCAGGGCATCGGTTTGGTAAAACTCTAAGACGGAGAGACCAACGTCCTGCATGGGATCACTATTCATACGCGCGGATTACAAGGGGGGACCCCCTCTCGGCTACCAGCCGGAAACACCCATGCCCCCTGACCCGATGACAAGATTTAGTCCGCGGCCGCGGAAACCCTCATCGTGGCCCTCTGTACGGTGTGTGTGCATGGAAAGGGGTTAACAACTTACTGAACCATACCCTACCTGAGGCAGGGACAAGTGGCAGCACGAATCAAGTATGGGGGTTACCGGAACAAGACTCGATCTACGGTCGACTCAGGAGGTGTTACTTATCATCACCGGTATGCTCCATATATATCACGTGACACCACCGTGTCAAATATGTCCCGTGCTCACCGGCACGTCCAAGGCAGGAGCACACTCCTGGATTCTCACAACTTATACATGTCAGAACTTGAGTGGCATGCATGCAAGAGAAAATATATACATGACCATGCATTCATGCAATATTACTACTCATATGCAATTTTCTATTATCATAACCATGCTTCAAATATACCAACTAGCTATTATCAAACATCCACCATATCAAGTGTTCAAAAATGCTTGCCTTGAGGTTGCAGAAGGGTGGGGTGCACTCCAAAAAATTTGAAAGTATTCTTCCCTCCATTTTTCCCTATTTTTGAAATTATCGGAATCAACACATATTTCTAAAACCATACAAAAAAGTTGTTGGAATATTTTTGAAATAAATCTATAAATAAACTAGAGGAAATTTGAGTGACAATAGAAAAAGAATCAATTTGTTTGGAGTTGTGGTTTAAAAGATATAGCAAGTCAAAGATCAGTCAAACTCTGATTTTTAAATAAAAGAATATAACAGAAAACGGTTCGGTTGGATTACGTTTTCCAGAAGAGAAAGCGTACTCGAGGGTCTACGCTTTCCTGCGGGGGAAACGTACCAGAATGCTTGCGCCACTGGAGGTGGGGTTTGGTTCACCGACAGGTGGGACCCACCTGTCGGGTTTCTCTTCCTCCTCTCGCGCGCCTAGAACAGAGACAGAGGCGGGGCTTCGGCGACCGGTCCCGGCGAACGGCGGCACCATCCGAGGAGATGAGGGCACCCGCGTGACCAAGAGATCACGGCGGTCTTCCCGGTACTCACCACGATCGGAGGGAGGAACGGAATCGCCGGCGGTGGGCTAACCCGTAGAGCTCCGGCGGAGCCAAGTTGGGGATTTCGCCCTTGATTGACCCCGATCAAAAATGAGCATGGGGATGGATTCGTGGGATCCATGGGAGGCTACTGGAGAGAAAAGCGAAGCGAGGGAGGCTCTGGAGGTGCTGGAATGGACCGAGAGGTACTGGCGGCTGATTTCGCCGGTGATGAGGAAGGAATGAGCTCCCGGTCAGTTGGCTGCTCCGGAAGGTCCATGGAGAGGAGGGGAGTGATCATGAGAAGTTGGGTGAGCTCGGGAGCGCGTTAAATAGTTGGAGAGGGTCGGCTCCGCTGCTTCCAGAGGATAAACACGGCGGCGATCGCCATTACTTGGGTGGTTGAGGTCGGTGGCTGCGGTCGGCGGGGTCGGTGGGGGCGGCGCCAGCCTGTAGTAATGATGGGTCGCGCTGGTTGGCTCGGGGTGGCGCCAGGTGCCCTGGTCGGTGCCGTATCCGAGAAGACTACGGCGGCGGCGACTTGGGACGGTGGCTGGCCGGTGCTAGTGGCCAGGTTCAGGTGTCGGCGCACGCTGGGGCTTCTGGCTCGACGCGGCGAGTGGATGAGGATCGGGACGAGCTCGGGGGTGGCTATCCAGGGACGTGTCGGCTCGGGCGCGAGCACGTGCAAAACGCGCGCTCTGCTCGCGCTCCGGGCATGCACGCTACCTGCTTGATGAAATGCCAGGGTGACTAAACCAGCTTGGATGCTAATGAAGGTCAACAGGTCTAAGCTAAATGCAGTGAAGAGGCTAGGGGACATCTTGGTTTGGCCAGAGTGGCTATATCACAATGCAATAATAAAACCATGCCAAATCTGGTCATGCACTACAGGTGTTTGATGAAATGCCAGTGGCCCCTAAAAGAGTCTTCTGGCATCCAAACTTCACAGAGTGGGGTCTCCTTAGATACTAAATACAGTAGTGAGGTCAGTTAGTCGAAAGAGAAAACTTGTTAATGCAAGTTTTGGTGAAAGACAATTCTGGACAGAAAATGAAAGGGCAGTTTGGTCAACTTAAAACATGCCTATGGGTCTGATCTATTGGTCTTAAGGGTTTGGTTGGAAGAACTATTAGTAGGAAAAATTTCATGTCCATTAGAGCAAAAGAAAATAGGGTTGCAGTTCAAACTGCCAATCTGGACCAGAATACAAAAGAGGTTGTTTTGCTCAAATTTTACAAAGAACACCAATGGGTTTTTGCATAAAAGTGAATCATATACATCTCCTGACATCTCCAAATTTTTGTGGAATTTTTAAAGAATTATTTAAAGTAGTTGTAGTGCAACAGAAGCAGTTAAAGTATTGAAAATGCTATTAAAAGAATTATTTTGGGCAAATTTTATTATTTTGAGATTAATTCCTACTGGTATTAAAGTAATAATGAGATGGTTTAAGAAAACTCCCAAAGGCCACAATAATATTTCCTAAAATTCCTATATGGAGGGAAGAATTTTGAAAGACAAGAATAGGAAAGGCTCTAAAAATCATTAAAGAACTTATTACAATTCAAAAAAATTATTTCTGGCCAAATTTTACTTAATAAAAATGTGGTTAAATTTTTGGGGTGTTACAGAAACACACTTGAGAAAACAGTGTTAGGAAACACAAGAGTATTCTACCAATCAACAAGGCAATCGAACTCAATAGTACCAAGATATGGAGAACATATAGAAGATAGTATTTATTAAGGTTGATATGTCTCCAAGATCATTTAGAGCTTTCTCCCCTTAGATATGAAAATAGTAGATCATCCTCTCCCCCTGAATCTTAGCATGTAGATATTGGGATTGGATAGGGTGAGAAAAAAAATCTAAGATGATCACCATTAGAAAGTATGTTTATTTCAATATTGACAACATATGTTAGACTTTTCTCCCCCTACTTTGGTGTTCTCACCTTGTTTATATAAGTAAGCTTTAATATCTGCTCTCCCCCTTGATTATATCTGCCCCTTTGCATAAGCGTGTATCTCCCCTTTAGCATGAAGCTTTGTATATTTCTCCCCCTTTGGCATTAATTTCCAAAAAGGTCATACACAGGGATAGATATAGGGATCATTGACTAAGAAGGGATCCTTGAGAACAAGGGTCATTGAATGTAGGTTTCATAGAAATGAAAACTGAGGGAATCATGGAAAATAATTTCTCTCCCTTTGGCTGATCTGAGATCTTGTAAGACTTGTCCTCCTTTGAGTTAGGGATCCTTGAATAAAGAATTTCTCCCCCTAAGTTTTTTTTAATAATAATAAGAAGGGATCATCAAAGTAACAAAATCATCACTTGTAAGATCACAGAAGAAAAAAACATAGATTTGCAATTGAACATAAATACGAGAAGAAAACAAATCGGTGACTCCGATACAAACAAATCGGTGGTACCGAGATTTTATGGTGCAGCTCATCTGTTAATTCGGTAGAACCGAGATATATGTATCGGCGGCTTCGAGGCTAAAACAGAAACTTGGCAGTGGGATTTTGAAATCGAGATTTCTCAAACTTTGCCAATAACACAGTGTTTAAAAGAAATTTTCAAGGGAAATGCAAAAGTTTTTACAAGAGGAATATCAACTAGAGAAGATTTGAGTGGTTCTAATAAATCTTGCAAAATAGAGAATGAACCATCCAAAATACTTAACTAGATGATGGGCGGTGACTAGGTCACTTGTATTAGAGTATATTGACATAGGAGCCAAGCAAGAATACTTGATCATAGGTCATACTCAACGTTAAGCTCAAATGGGATTACCATTTTTCGATTAAGCATTTTGATGTCTTCATATCACTTGAGTTGCTTTAGCTCATGACTTGGAGTAAAGCCTTTTCAAGGATATGAGTACATACCTTTGAGTGATGTTGATGACGTGGCTTGTAGGTGAACTTGTTGAGGATGCTTGAGGTTGATGAACATCATCTTGAGTTGGGAGCGAACCTTCTCGTTTTAGTACACATGTCACCTACATAGGTCATTCAAGCAAGGAAGAACAATATGTATATCCCTTTGACATGATACCAATAGAGATTTAGCAAATATGATCACATCAAGTATATGTCAAGGATATGGTTGAGTTGTCTTCTTCCTTCCATCATCAAGAGAGGTTGTGGATACTTGGTCAAGACAAGATTGCTTATGATTTGAGTTGATGGCAATCTTGTGGAATGAAATTCTTCCAAGTACCTACAAAAAGTTAGATGCAATACAAGGGAGCATAGAATTCCATGGCATAAGATAACATGTTTAGAGTATCATGGAAATGTCAAGAAAGCTCATGCCCTTGCATGCAAACGAGTGAGTCTAGCTCAAGTTTGAAGCATCGATGATGTTCAACTCACTCCTCAAATAACAGAATGTTTTCTCATCAAGTGGCTTAGTAAAGATATTGGCCAATTGCTTGTTAGTGCGAACATGCTTAAGATTAATATCTCCTTTGGCAACATGATCACGAATGAAATGATGTCTAACTTGAATATGTTTAGTTCGAGAATGTTGCACAGGATTATGACCAATTTTAATAGCACTTTCATTGTCACAAAGTAATGGAACATTTTTAACATGGATTCCATAATCCTTAAGCGTTTGTGTCATCCATAGTAATTGTGCACAGCAAGATCCAGCAGCAATATACTCAGCTTCGGCAGTAGATAGAGATACCGAGTTTTGTTTCTTGGAGGACCAAGACACAAGAGATCTACCCAAAAATTGACAAGTACCCGAGGTGGATTTTCTATCAACCTTGTCACCGGCATAGTCCGAATCGGAATAGCCAACAAGGTTAAAGGAAGATCCCTTAGGATACCAAATGCCAAAGTTTGGTGTTTGTATCAAATACCTCACAATACGTTTCACGGCCAAAAGATGACACTCTTTAGGTGCAGCTTGATATCTAGCACACATGCAAACACTAAGCATAATATCGGGACGAGAGGCACATAGATATAGCAATGAACCAATCATAGATCGATAAACTTTTTGATCAACCGGTTCATCCTCCTTGGTAAGATCAACATGTCCACTAGTAGGCATAGGAGTTTTCATACCTTTGCACTCTTGCATGTTGAACTTCTTGATCAAGTCCTTGGTATACTTAGTTTGAGAGATGAAAGTTCCTTCTTTCGTTTGCTTGATTTGCAAACCAAGAAAGAATTTCAGCTCACACATCATGGACATCTCATACTTCTCGGACATCAACCTTCCAAATCTTTCACTAAATTGTGGGTTAGTAGATCCAAAGATAATATCATCCACATAGATTTGGCACACAAATAATTCACCATTAACTCTCTTCGTGAATAAGGTTGCGTCAATTTTACCAATTTCAAAACCCTTTTCAATGAGAAACTTCGTTAAGCATTTGTACCAAGCACGAGGGGCTTGCTTAAGACCATAAAGGGCTTTACGAAGCTTGTAAACATGATTAGGTTTCTTAGGATTCACAAAACCAGGTGGTTGCTTAACATAGACTTCTTATTCAATCTCACCATTTAAAAAGGCACTTTTAATGTCCATTTGATAAAGCATGATATCATGGTGATTAGCATAAGCAAGAAGAATGCGAATAGCTTCATGTCTAGCGACGGGGGCGTAGGTCTCACCGTAGTCCATACCTTCGACTTGCGTATATCCTTGGGCTACGAGACGAGCCTTGTTCCATACGACGTGACCGTCTTCGTCTTGCTTGTTCCGAAACACCCATTTTGTTTCGATGATGTTTTGCTCATCCTTGGGCTTTTCCATGAGTGTCCACACTTCGTTCCTCTCGAAGTTGTGAAGCTCTTCATGCATTGCGTTCACCCAATCCGGGTCTTCAAGAGCTTGTTCTACCTTCAAGGGCTCAATGCTAGAGATGAAAGAATAATGCTCACAAAAGTTAGCTAGACGAGTTTTAGAGCGAGTGATTCTCCCTGTTTGTATATCACCAAAGATTTGGTTTAGGGGATGGTTCTTGGTCACTTGTGCTCGAACTCGGGTCAGCTTCCGATTGTTGGATGGTGGAGCTTCTTCTTCATCATCATCTCCTTCATCTTCGTTGTTGTTGAAGGTGTCGTTTCCTTGAGGTGGTGGTGAAGGAGGTTGTGGTGGATCTTCATGATGCACTTCCTCCTCTTCATCATCTTGTCATGTACCGCTTGTGGATGCCTCCATGTCATGTTGTGGTTCACCTTGTCGTGAAGTAGGGGCTTCCACTTGAGTTGATGAAGTACTTTCCTTCACCTCCATGGGAGGAATCTTGCCGATGGACAAGTCTTGGATAGCTTCCGAAGGGTCCTTATCACCTACATCATTTGGCAATTGTTCGACTTGCGAACCATTAGATTCATCAAACTTCACATCTACCATCTCTTCAACTTTTCGAGTGAAGTTGTTGTAGACACGGTAAGTGTGAGAGTTCGATCCATAACTGAGTAGGAATCCTTCATGAGATTTAGGAGCAAATTTAGTACGACGATGCTTATCAAGAATGTAGCACTTTGAGCCGAATACCCGAAAGTATCCAACTTGGGGTTTGTTACCGGTGAGTAGCTCGTATGCCGTTTTACCGAGAAGCTTGTGCAAGTAAAGTCGGTTTGTGGCATGACATGTTGTTTCCACGGCTTCTGCCCAAAAGTGTCTTGGCGTCTTGTATTCATCAAGCATCGTTCTTGCCATCTCAATAAGCGTCCGGTTCTTCCTCTCAACAACTCCATTTTGTTGAGGTGTGTACGTAGCCGAGAACTCATGTGAAACACCTTCTTCGTCAAGAAAGGTATCCACATGGGTGTTCTTGAACTCCGATCCGTTATCGCTCCGAACCTTCTTGATCTTCACTTCAAACTGATTTTGCGCTTTGCGAGCGAAGTTCTTGAAGATCTTTTGAACCTGCGACTTATCATCAAGAAAGAATACCCACGTAAATCTGGAAAAATCATCAACTATAACTAGACCATAGGAATTTCCACCAAGACTCTTGTAAGCATTGGGACCAAAAAGATCCATGTGAAGTAACTCGAGTGGTCTCCTAGTAGTCATGATATTCTTAACGGGATGACTTCCACCTACTTGCTTTCCAGCTTGACAAGCACTACAAAGTCTATCTTTGTCAAAGATAACATCTTTAACACCAAGTATGTGATCACCTTTGATAAGCTTGTCTAGATTACGCATGCCAACATGTCCTAGTCTTCTATGCCAAAGCCAACCTTTAGAAGATTTTGCAATAAGACAAGTACGAGGTTTGGATCTCTTAGTGAAATCGACAATGTATAGATCACCTCTACGGAAACCGGTAAAGACCATTTTATGATTATCTTGACGAAACACTTGGCAATCTACTTTCGTGAATAGCACATTAAAACCAAAGTCGGCAAGTCTAGATACGGAAAGAAGATTGTATCCAAGAGATTCAACAAGCATAACATTTTGAATAGAGCTATCATGGGATATGGCCACCTTACCAAGACCAAGTACCTTACCCTTGGAGTTGTCTCCAAACGTTACGTACCTTCGCGGTCCATGGTTTGGTGTGATCTCTTCAAACATCTCTCTATCTCCGGTCATATGATCGGTACATCCGCTATCGAGAATCCACTCTTTTCCTCCGGACATGTAATCCTTGAAGTTTGCCATGAGACTTAGATTCTTCATGATCTTCTCATACTCGATGTCGAACAACTCATCTTCATCATAGTAGCCATGTTCCATGTTGTCATCATCAAGTGGGAAATCCTCGTCATAAAGGACAAGAGATTCGTTAGGGTTGTGATCATGACAATGTTCAAGTTTATGAATGCGAATGGCTTCTACAATGATGTTGTTGATAGTTGTGACATCTCCTTTAGCACGCATGAGGTCTCTAAGCTCAAATAAACAATCATCAAACTTGGGATCACTAGGCGTCATATTGTGGAAGGCAATAGTTTTATGAAGAATTTCATCAAGATTACTCAATGAATAACTTGGATATCGTTTCTCCAAGTCATTCCACAAAGTATAAGCACATTCAAAATTCTTCATTTCATTAAGCACATTTCTAGGCAATGCTCTAACGATGAGATTAACAGTTCTAAGATTGCATAGCATATCAATTTCCTCTTCGTGTGTGGGATGTAAAGGATCAATGGGAGGTACATAGGGGCTCTTAACATATTTGCTCAATTGAAATTCATTGAACAGCTCAAGCATCAAAGTTTTCCATTGACTATAGTACTCTCCATCAAGAATAGGCACTCTACAACTCAAACTCCCAATACTAGACACATCCATCTTCCTCCTCGGTGATTAAACCGAAGCAATGGAGACCAAAGCTCTGATACCAATTGAGGGATCACTAGAAGAGTATCTAGAGGGCGGGTGAATAGACTACTTGCAGGAATTTAAAACCTAACCTTTTCCCAAGTTAATTGGTTGGCAGATTTTAGCAATTATAGCAAGTCTAATATACCCTACACATGCATGTCAACAAATATGGCAGCGGAAAGTAAAGACATTGCACATGAAGTAAAGAGTTGAGATAGGTAGATCAAACGCAATTGGAGACGCAAAGATTTTTCCCGTGGTTCCGATAGGTGGTGCTATCGTACGTCCACGTTTATGGAGTCTTCAACCCACGGAGGGTAACGGTCGCGAGAGTCCACGGAGGGCTCCACCCATAAGGGTCCACGAAGTAGCAACCTTGACTATTCCATAACGGCTTCCGTCCACGAAGGACTAGCCTCACTATGGGTAGATCTTCACGAAGTAGGCGATCTCCTTGCCCTTACAAACTTCTTGGTTCAACTCCACAACACGAAGTAGGAGGCTCCCAAGCGACACCTAACCAATCTAGGAGGCACCACCCTCCAAAAGGTAATAGGCTCGGCAATGACGATGAACTCCTTGCTCTTGTGCTTCAAGATGATAGGCTCCTCAACACACAATCACTCTCTCACAGATTTGGCTTGGTGGAAGAGATGGGATTGGTGGAAAGCAACTTGGGGAGGCTAGAGATCAAGATTCATATGGTTGGAATGGAATGGCATGATCTCAACACATGAGTAGGTGGCTCTCTCTCAGAAAACTGGATGTGGCAAGTATGGAATAGTTCTGAGTGCTTCTCTTTCGAGTGGGTGGTGGTGAAGGGTTATATATAGGCATCCCCAAAAATCCAACCGTTACACACAAAATGACCAACTCGGTGACACCGATGTGTTAATCTCGGTGGTACCGAAGTGATCAAAAGGCAGTAACTTTTGAATCTCGGTGAGACCGATATATGAAACTCGGTTGCACCGATGAGGTGACCAACGGTCAGATTGCCCAATCTCGGTGACGCCGATTCAACAAACTCGGTGGTACCGATTTTGTGAAACTGCGTAACAGAAAGTTGGCAACCCAAACTCGGTGGCACCGAAGCAGAATCGGTTGCACCGAAAGGCTAGGGTTTGGCTAATGTCTGTCTGAGTATGGGAATCGGTGGCACCGAGTGGAAAGTGTTGGTTGCACCGATTTTGTATATTTGACTTTGGACAGACTTTTGTGGAAGATCTTGTGGGTGTTTTTGGTGACTATCACTTGTGCACGTATGAGCATTTTGTTCACCAACAGTACCTTACCCCCTTTTAATAGTATTGGCTTTCCTATGGACTCAAAGTGATTTCTCACAAAGTAAAATGTAGAGTCCTCTTGCTTGAAGCTTTGCCAATCCATTTCCTTGCATCTTGGGGTGTTTCCACAATCTCCACAATCCTTTTGCCAACCCTCTCTGTGGACTTTATCTGAAATACACTAGGTAAAAGTATTAGTCCAAGAGACAATGTATGTTGTCATGAATTATCAAAACCACCAAGGGAGCATGTTGTGCTTTCAGTGGGAGCTTTAGTAATTTGATTAACTAAACTCATTATCTTGAACAATAGTCTAAGTAACCTTTGCATATTTATGTTGTAGATCAATGGCTCGCGCAGTAGTTCCCCTGAATTTTAATGCGTTCCTAGAGAAAGCCAAGTTGAAAGATGATGGAAGTAACTTTGTGGACTGGGCCCGTAATCTGAGGATTATCCTCACGGCTTCCCAGAAGGCTTATGTCCTTGATGCACCGCTTGGTGATCCACCCGCTCCCATGTCGTCCGAAGACGTTAAGAACGCCTGGGAGACACATTCTGGAGATTACTCAATAGTTCAATGTGCAATGTTGTATGGCTTAGAACCGGGACTTCAAAGACATTTTGAACGTCATGGAGCATATGAGATGTTCCAGGAGTTGAAGTTTATCTTTGAGAAGAATGCCCAGAGTGAGAGGTATGAGACCTCCGATAAGTTCTATGCTTGCAAGATGGAGGAGAACGGGTCTGTCAGTGAACATATACTCAGAATGTCTGGGTATTCGAACCGTCTGGCTGAGTTAGGGATGCCCCTTCCGCCGGAGGCGATCACTGACAGAGTTCTTCAATCATTGCCACCTAGCTACAAGAGCTTCGTGTTGAACTATAATAGGCACGGCATGACCAAGTCAGTCGCCGAGCTGTTTGCGATGCTGAAAGTCGCTGAGTCTGAAATCCAGAAAGAGCATCAAGTGTTGATGGTCAATAAAACCACTAGTTTCAAGAAGAATGGCAAGGGCAAGAAGGGTAACTCCAAGAAGAGTGGCAAAGCAGTTGCCCCTCCCGTGAAGAAACCCAAGGCTGGACCCAAGCCAGAAACTGAGTGCTTTCATTGCAAGGGAACTCGTCACTGGAAGCGGAACTGCCCCAAGTATCTGGCCGACAAGAAGGCGGCCAGCACCAAACAAGGTATATATGATATACATGTTATTGATGTGTACCTTACCAACTCTCGTTGTAGTGCCTGGGTATTTGATACCGGTTCGGTTGCTCATATTTGCAACTCAAAGCAGGAGCTACGGAATAGACGAAGGCTGGCTAAGGACGAAGTGACGATGCGCATGGGAAATGGTTCCAAGGTTGATGTGATCGCCGTCGGCACGCTCGCTCTTCGATTACCATCGGGATTAGTTATGAACCTGAATAATTGTTATTTAGTGCCTGCGTTAAGCATGAAAATTATATCTAGATCTTGTTTATTGCGAGACGGTTACTCATTTAAATCAGAGAATAATGGTTGTTCTATTTATATGAGTAATATCTTTTATGGTTGTGCACCCAATGTGAGCGGTTTATTCCTATTGAATCTCGATAGTGATGATACACATGTTCATAACATTGTTGCCAAAAGATGTAGAATTGATAATGATAGTACCACTTACTTGTGGCACTGCCGTTTAGGTCATATTGGTGTAAAACGCATGAAGAAGCTCCATGCTGATGGACTTTTGGAGTCACTTGATTTTGAATCACTTGACACATGTGAACCATGCCTCATGGGCAAGATGACTAAAACCCCGTTCTCTGGAACAATGGAACGGGCAAGTGACTTGTTGGAAATCATACATACTGATGTGTGCGGTCCAATGAGCATTGAGGCGCGCGGTGGATATCGGTATTTTCTCACCTTCACTGATGACTTAAGTAGATATGGGTATATTTACTTGATGAAGCACAAGTCTGAAACGTTTGAAAAGTTCAAGCAATTTCAGAGTGAAGTTGAGAATCATCGTAACAAGAAGATTAAATTCCTATGATCTGATCAAGGAGGAGAATATCTGAGTTATGAGTTTGGCAGTCACTTAAGACAGTGTGGAATTGTTTCACAATTGACACCGCCTGGAACACCACAGCGCAATGGTGTGTCCGAACGTCGTAATCGAACCTTATTAGATATGGTGCGTTCTATGATGTCTCTTGCCGATTTGCCACTATCGTTTTGGGGTTATGCATTAGAGACAGCTGCATTCACTTTAAATAGGACACCATCGAAATCCGTTGAGACGACGCCATATGAACTGTGGTTTGGCAAGAAGCCAAAGTTGTCGTTTCTTAAAGTTTGGGGATGTGATGCTTATGTCAAAAAGCTTCAGCCTGAAAAGCTGGAACCCAAAGCGGAGAAATGTGTCTTCATAGGATACCCAAAAGAGACAGTTGGGTATACCTTCTATCTCAGATCCTAAGGCAAAGTGTTTGTCGCTAAGAACGGAATATTTCTTGAGAAAGAGTTTCTCACGAAACAATTGAGTGGGAGGAAGATAGAACTTGATGAGGTTATTGAACCTTCACTTCAACCAGAGAGTAGCGCAGCGCAGAAAGATCTTTCTGTAGAGCCTGCATCGGTTGAAGAGGAAGTTAATGATGATGATCATGAAGCTTCGGATCAAGTTACTATCGAACCCCGTACGTCGACAAGGGCGCGTACTGCTCCTGAGTGGTACGGCAACCCTGTCTTAGAGGTCATGTTGTTAGACAACGATGAACCTACGAGCTATGGAGAAGCGATGATGGGCCCGGATTCCGAGAAATAGTTAGAGGCCATGAAATCCGAGATGGTATCCATGTATGAAAACAAAGTATGGACTTTGGAAGTATTACCTGAAGGGCGAAAGGCCATTCAGAACAAATGGATCTTTAAGAGGAAGACGGACGCGGACGGTAATGTCACCGTCTATAAAGCTCGACTTGTGGCAAACGGTTTTTCACAAGTTCAAGGAGTTGACTACGATGAGACCTTCTCACCCGTAGCGATGCTTAAGTCCGTCAGAATCATGTTAGCAATAGCTGCATTTTTCGATTATGAAATTTGGCAGATGGATGTCAAAACAGCGTTCCTTAACGGTTTCCTTAAGGAAGAGTTGTATATGATACAACCAGAAGGTTTTGTCGATCCAGAGAATGCTAACAAAGTTTGCAAACTCTAGCGATCCATTTATGGACTGGTGCAAGCATATCGGAGTTGGAATCTGCGCTTTGATGAGGTGATCAAAGCGTTCGGGTTTATACAAGTTTACGGAGAAGCTTGTATTTACAAGAAAGTGAGTGGGAGCTCTATAGCGTTTCTAATATTATATGTGGATGACATATTGCTGATTGGAAACAACATAGAAATGCTGGAAAGCATGAAGGAATATTTGAACAAGAGTTTTTCAATGAAGGACCTGGGAGAAGCTGCTTTCATATTAGGCATTAAGATCTATAGAGATAGATCAAGACGCTTAATAGGACTTTCACAGAGCACATACCTTGACAAAGTTTTGAAGAAGTTCAAAATGGATCAGTCCAAGAAGGGGTTCTTGCCTGTGTTGCAAGGTGTGAAGTTGAGTAAGACTCAATGCCCAGTGACTGCAGAAGATAGAGAAAAGATGAGTGTCATCCCCTATGCTTCAGCCATAGGCTCTATCATGTATGCAATGCTATGCACAAGACCCGATGTCAGCCTTGCCATAAGTATGGCCGGAAGGTTTCAGAGTGATCCAAGAATGGAGCACTGGACGGCGGTCCAGAATATCCTTAAGTACCTGAAAAGGACTAAGGAAATGTTTCTCGTTTATGGAGGTGATCAAGAGCTTGTCGTAAAGGGTTACGTCGATGCAAGCTTTGACACTGATCCAGATGACTCTTAAGTCGCAAACTGGATACGTATTTATTCTCAATGGGGGAGCGGTAAGCTGGTGCAGTTCCAAGCAGAGCGTGGTAGCCGATTCTACATGCGAAGCGGAGTACATCGCAGCCTCGGAGGCGGCGAAGGAAGGTGTCTGGATGAAGGAGTTCATGACAGATCTTGGAGTAGTGCCCAGTGCACTGAATCCAATGGCTCTGTTCTGTGACAACACTGGTGCCATTGCTCTTGCCAAGGAACCAAGGTTTCACAAGAGGACCATACACATAAAGCGACGCTTCAATTCCATCCGCGATTACATCAAGGAGGAGGACATAAATATTTGCAAAGTGCACACGGATCTGAATGTTGCAGACCCATTGACTAAACCTCTTCCAAGGGCTAAACATGATCAACACCAGAACTGTATGGGTGTTAGATTCATTACAATGTAAATCACATAGTGATGTGAGCTAGATTATTGACTCTAGTGCAAGTGGGAGACTGTTGGAAATATGCCAGAGAGGCAATAATAAATGGTTATTATTATATTTCCTTGTTCATGATAATCGTTTATTATCCATGCTATAATTGTATTGATTGGAAACACATTGCATGTGTGGATACATAGACAACACTGTGTCCCTAGTATGCCTCTAGTAGACTAGCTCGTTGATCAAAGATGGTCAAGGTTTCCTAGCCATAGACATAAGATGTCGTTTGATAACAGGATCACATCATTGGGAGAATGATGTGATGGACAAGACCCAAACTATAAACATAGCATATGATCATGTCAGTTTATTGCTATAGTTTTCTGCATGTCAACTATCTGTTCCTATGACCATGAAATCATGCAACTCACTGACACCGGAGGAGTACCTTGTGTGTATCAAACGTCGCAACGTAACTGGGTGACTATAAAGATGCTCTACAGGTATCTCCGAGGGTGTCTGTTGAGTGGGCATGGATCAAGACTGGGATTTGTTACTCCGTGTGACGGAGAGGTATCTCAGGGCCCATTCGGTAATACAACATCACAACAAGCCTTGCAAGAAATGTGACTAAAATGTTAGCCACGGGATCTTGTATTACGGAACGAGTAAAGAGACTTGCCGGTAACGAGATTGAACTAGGTATAGAGATACCGACGATCGAATCTCGGGCAAGTAACATACCGAAGAATAAAGGGAATAGTATACGGGATTAACTGAATCCTTGACATAGAGGTTCAACCGATAAAGATCTTCGTAGAATATGTAGGAACCAATATGGGCATCCAGGTCCCGCTATTGGTTATTGACCGTAGAGGTGTCTCGGTCATGTCTACATAGTTCTCGAACCCGCAGGGTCTGCACACTTAACGTTCGGTGACGTTTCGGTAGTATAGAGTTATGTATGGTGGTGACCGAAGGTTTTTCGGAGTCCCGGATGAGATCCCGGACGTCACGAGGAGCTCCGGAATGGTCCGGAGGTAAAGATTGATATATAGGAAGTCCCGTTTTGGTCACCGGAAAAGTTTCGGGTACTTCGGTAGTGTGCCGGGAGTGCCGGGAGGGTACCGGGGGACCATCGGGAGGGGCCTCTCGCCCCAAAGGGCCTCAAGTTGGACTCCTCCACCTCCCCACTTTGGCCGACTCCTAGGGGGAACCCTAGGGGCACCAGCCTCCCTCCCCTTCCTCCTATATATACTGGAGGGGAGAGAGGGCAGCCGCACCAGAAAACCCTAAGCCACGGTGCAGCCCTCTCTCCCCGATAGATCGTTCCCTCTAGTTTTCGGCGGTGCTTAGGCGAAGCCCTGCCGGAATAGTTCCACCACCACCGCCGCCACGCCATCGCGCTGCCGGAGAACTCATCTACCTCTCCGCTCCCTCTTGCTGGATCAAGAAGGCGAAGATCGTCATCGAGCTGTATGTGTGCTGAACGCGGAGGTGTTGTCCGATCGGCGCTAGATCGGGATGGATCGTGATTGGATCGCGGGACGCTCGGCGATTTGGATCGCGAAGACCTTCGACTACATCAACCGCGTTTCTTAACGCTTCCCGCTTAGCGATCTACAAGGGTATGTAGATCCACTCTCCCTCTCGTAGATGCTCATCACCATGGATAGATCTTGTGTGTGCGTAGGAAAATTTATGTTTCCCATGCAACGTTCCCCAACACGCACAACCCATCAAACGAGCACATGTGGAAGCGAGAACCTCGTTCGTAGAAACGGATCCCAAATCCCTAGAATTGGTAGCTAGGAGGGGAGAGCCCCCGATGCCCTTGTCAACAACCAAATTGATCTTAGAAATTTCAAAATCCCTAGTTCGACGAGCACGAAAAGCAAACAATCGAGACCGTAGATCAGAAGAGAGTCGAATTGAGTTCATACCTCCATCACCAGGCCATGGAGGGGGATCGATGGCTCGACGCTGCACCTGAATCGTGGTCGAGAGCGACGATCTCAGACATTGCGGTGGGCGGGGCGGGAGCACCCCCGGTGGAAGGCTGGCGAGGGCGTCCACCCACAGCGGCCTGATGTTGAGCTTTGACGGGTTCGTCGTGCGGTAGAACGCCCACCACGCCGCCTGCACTGGATCTGGCGATTCGGCCTCCTGTATCACCCAAAACATCAGCTCCACATCCATACATCCGTCGTCGCTGAGAAATCACGCGCTCTCGGCCAACGCCGCGTAGCGGATGATGCCGATGTGGATATCCGTCCACTCCCTTCGATCGGGGAATCTGTCTAGCACCACCCTCCGCATCTCCGCCTGGGCCTCCGGCGAGTCGGCGTCGATGAGAGGCAGCGGAGCCGTCGCAGGGGGTGGTAGCGCGACCGGCTCCGCAACCCTCGTCCGTGGCGCCAATCGGCGGATCCGAAGCCGCCGCCGCCGCTGGGGGCCGACCATGGAGATGAGCTGTGAAAATATCTCGCGAGGGAGATGAACTGGGTGGGTGGGCGGGGGGAGGGGAGTAGGTATAGATATTAGGACTCGTCGCCGATGTGGTTACCGAGGCGGAAGGGAGCGGGGGAGAGAGAGAGAGGGGCAGAAGCCATCCTCTTCAAGTTCCGCTTCACATCTCTATATAGAGAAGAGGATAAATAGTTTTTTTTATTTTAGACGATGACTTTTTTAGCGCTTAGCCCTCAGTCTCAGGCTAACCAACCTAGGGGGAGACTTGTATGAGATCTCACATTTAAGTGAGATCGTGAGATCAACACCAAAATATCATATTTAGACATTTTAAAAAAATCTGAAATTATTTGACAACATTCTTGTGTGATATGTCTACCACTCGGCAAAAAATCAGCTCAAAACTCGATGTATATTAAGAGATTCAAAAAAAAAACAAATTTGAATGTGAATAGTAACAACATTGTGTGAATAGTACTTTGACACTATTCACATCCGATTTTGTCTTTTTTGTTTCTATTAATGTGAGTTGGATTAGGAGCAGAAACTTTTTGAGGTTGTACATCAAACATTCGTGAGTGTCTATAAAAATTTTAAGAATGTTTGAACATGTATTTTTTTTTTCAAAAAAATTGATCTCACCTAATGTGAGATCTCACAAGTCTTCCCCAACCAACCTACGCGTACGCAGTTCCCTTAAAACAAGAAAGAAAAAAAAACTACGCACGCAGCGGTAGCGACAGCAGGCCTGCCGGTCGACGGCGGACGCTGCAACGCACACGCCCTGGCTAGCTGTTGGACGTGATGGTGATCAATCAGACTCCCAATGTCAACAATTACTTTCTTTCCCAAGTAAACTAAGACTTGCAAGCAAGACGAGCTAAGTCGTGTTTGTTAACAAGATCGACGCACTGACTAATTGACTTGACCACTAGCAAGCTAGCTAGGCAGTCCATATATAACAGATAAATAACCAATATATCTCCCCCCCGCCCCCCGCCCCGTGCCGCTCCCGCGAGCGGCCCGGGCGCAACCCTGGGCGGCGCCGCCAGCGGCCCCCACTTCGCCGCTCGCCTCCCTCGCCGCCGCCGGAGGGCGCCGCCGGGCAAAGCCCGCGCGTGCGTCGGCGGCGGCGGGGCTCTTCCTACCTCCTCCGCGGGGCGTTCAGGCGGCGCGGGCTGCCTCGGTCGCGTGGAGGTGTGGCCACGGGGCTGCTCGGCGGGGCGGCCAGGCGCGGCGCGTCCGCGCTGCGGTGGAGCTAGGGGGCGGCGCCGGTGCTCCCGGGCATCAGGTGACGCGGATCTGGCGAGTCACTCCCGTCCGCTCTGCTCCAGGCGTCTGGGCGCGCAGGGAGGCGGCGGCGGCGGCGCTGGAATGCAGGGAGGCCGCGGCGGCAGCGCGGATCTGGTGGGCTACTGAGCGCAGGGAGGCCGCGCGTCGGCGCGAGGGTGCAAGGAGGCCGCGGCGGCGGCGCGTGCGTGCAAGGGGCGAGCAGGGGTCCCCATTTTGGTGGTCTGGAGGGCAAGGGGCTCGGGCCTGAGGTGCTGCTTGGGTCTCCGCCGAGGCGTGCAGCCGCCAGGGGGGCCGTGGCGACGTGCGGCGGGTGCAGATCTGGTCCTGCCTGCTTGCGAGGTGCGGCAGCAGCTGCACGACGAGGTGGAGCCGGTGGAAGTCGACCATGGGGATTGTGTGTTGTGCAGTGCTTCGGATCTGCTCGGATTCGGAAGTGTGGAGGAGCTCCGGGCGAAAGTCTAGCACTGACCGTGGGTTGGTGCCGGCAACAGCGGCGCCATGGCCATTGTGTCGTTCCCCTTCTTGAAGGTGTTGCCGTGGAGCTCCATTACACGGCTCTCCGGGAGAAATTCCTAGCTTCGGATGGTCGAAGCGGGCGATGACGGCGGCTACGTCGTTTCCTTCTTTGAGGCATCGTCTTGGAGAGTTAGCATGTTGCAGTTTGCACGGATCTCTTCGTCTTCTGAGACAGTGGACGTCGGGGCGGCGGCTCCGGGTGGTTTCTGATTGTGCGTCGAGATGGCGATCTCGGGAACAATATGAGTGGCAGCTCTATGAGGCGGGGCACTATCTCGACATTGGTTGGGTGGCATCCTTGTCCCGCTTGGGCGGTAGGGGTGTCGGCTCGGTCGATGCGCCCCAGAGGGGGCGGTCTGACTTTACGTCGGGGCGGCGGCCCCGGATGTGGTGTGACGTTCGTGGTCTGCGAGTGGTTGCCCTGAGCAGTGTGGGCTGCGGGCAGCTGGGTTGTGCGGCGTTGCTGCTCGATGGGAGCGGTGGTATGTCGGGGCGGCGGCCCCGGAAGGCGGTGCTGGTGGATTGCGCTGGGCGTGATGGAGCGGTGGATGTCGGGGCGGCAGCCCCGAGAGAATCACTGTGGGGTCCAGACTTGTGTGGCAACGATGATGGTGGGAGCGATGTCGGCGACGCGGCAATGGTTGCGGTAGTCGGCTCTTCTCCAGCGTGTCCACGGCTTTGCCTCGGTTTGCTTGTTGCTGTGGAGTCGATGCTGCAGCGGCGGGGCCCTGTGGTGTACGATGACTGGCTGCAGGTGGTCCGTTCGGTGATCTTCCGTGGCGCCAGCCGTGCCTGGTTTTGTTCTTCTGAGTTCTCCGTCAGAGTCGGAGCTGCATTGTCTGGCTGCAGGTCGACTTGTCGTCGATGAGGGTGGGCTTTGCCCTGTGTGCTTCAGTCTATGGGAGTGGGCTTGGCCCTTGTTGTTCCAGTTTTTACCCGGTTTTCCGTAATTAACTGGGCAATTCTCTTCTGCTTAATTAATAGATGAGGCAATCTTTGCCTCCGTTTCGAAAAAAATAAATAACCAATACTTACCAGCTATTTGAAATCTGCACCGCGCGAGGACCACGATGATAGCTGGAGTATACCACATCCAGCTCTGAGCGTCATGGCGGCTTCACAAATTTTAATCTATCATGCATTATCAAAGTAAACTCTGTTTTGTGTTTGCTAGACGGGACTTGGCCAGAGACCTAGTTGCAGCTATAAGAAGGCTTCCCAAAAAAAAAGAGAGAGAGAGAGAGAGAAGGCTTGGGGATGGATCTAGGTCCTGCTAATTAACTTAGGGCATCTCTAGTGGATCTCTAAAAACGCTTGGAGAAATAAAAATTTCGGTTTACTGCTATAATCGGTATCTAGCCGAAGTCGTAAACCAGATAGAGGAGTAAAAAATTTACTCCCCGTAACCGCAGGCTCCCTTTTTTACTCTACCGCCCGAGAAAAGCCACCTTCTCTCCCTTCGGCCTCACCCACTCCACCTGTCGCCACATATACTCCGACACCTCCTCTCTAGCTTCCGTCGGTCATCACGCGCGCCACTGGCGGCCCTGGAGGAATCGTCGCGATCCTCCATCACTCGTTTTTCGTCCTTTCTCGTCGGCGATGGCGCCTAAATTGGCAGATCTACGGCCCTCGCCGCCTGCGGCGGATTCGACGCATCCTGGCCGTCGACGTGTTTTTGATGGAACCGACGGGGACTAAACCGTGCAGCAACACCCTCAACCACTCCACACCGCATCTCGATATGTCCTCCTCCTCTCGGCGCTCGGATCGCTTTCATCGACCTACCACTGGCAGAGCCATGTCGCGGTCGGCCTGGCTCAGCACTAGCCCATCGGCTCGTCGGCTCGCCATTGTCGGTCATCAAGTGTGACCACTGCTCGCGGCTGGCGCTGCACTGAGTCTCAAGCACGGCAAAACATCCTCGATGAGTGTTCTTCAAATACGAAAAGGACAGGGTGAGTGGCTATTTTGTGGTTATTTTTTGGATTCGCCGCAATTGGGACTTATTGTTTGCTCAGAACTGTATGTAGAAAGGATGCAAGTTTTGGTATTAAGAAGAAGAATACATTAACATATTGTTAGAGATAAATTTGTTAGATAATCGTGCACTACTTGCTAGAGTTGAGACTAGAGACGACACGACGTCCAACTGTGTGGAGGCGGAGAAGAACGAAGTGTGCAAGCTCAAGAAGTTGATAGAGAAAAGTAACAATGTGGGCAATGAAGCTATAGAAAAAGTATTAAACGAACCAGTGAAAGCCGTTAGGGCACTTCGTTTTGTATTAAAGTGTCTAATTATCCTTGTAGTTTTATTTGGGTCGGTTCTCTCAGCAAATAATTGATAAAGTGTTTAATCATCATGTCATTTAATAAAGTAATATAAGAGAGAAGTTTATTTGGTGATTTGAAATTAAATGAATTGATAAAAACAAAATGTACTCTTCTAAATTTAGAGGATCGGTTATGAACGACAAAAGTTGAGAGAGTAAAAATACTTCACTAACGTTTGCTCGGCCGTTTACTCCTCTATTATTGTTTAGGAGATCGGTTAGAGATGCCCTTATGAGCCTGCAGCTCTGAACATGATCCATACATTGCTAATTGAGACTTGGTCGCATAGACATTGGAATCGATGGCAGTCTAAATTAAGAAACTCATCGATCTGATGAGGCGGTCGATGGACCCTTAATTTGTTTACGTTAATCGAACGTGGACCAGCTGGCCACTAGCTCGTGTAGCCACATGGGTTTCGGTTCAATTGTAGCATTGATCGAGATTAGTTGGTATAAAAATGTCGCAAGCCGAGTGGTAAACAATAGTGTAGCAGCAAAACCGGGGCTACACGTAACGTAATTAATTAATAGGGGACAGAGGACAGGCATGGCTCAGTTGACAACTGAATGAACATAGTTAACAACAGGCCGGCAGGAGTGAACAAGGGAGGATGCCTCACTCACCTTCGTTTGTTGTGCCGGCCTGAGGCTGAGGCACAACACAATGTGCACGCATTGGATCCGTGGTTGAAATTCTTGTTAATGAAAAATAATGATAGAATTAGAAATGTGAGTCTGCTGAAGTGAGGCATGAACAAAAAGAATTGAGATCACAGCTATGAAATATGAAGAATTAGAATGAAAACAGAGGCAAGACCATCAAAAGCCTTCAAGGAGATGGCGATAATTAATATTTCCATGCGCTTAAGCTAATGGGAGGCATAGGAGAAATATGAAATGTGAAAAAGGAAGGTAAGAGGGAGTCACACTCAAGGTGATTAAAAAATTGATTACCTATATGACCAATTTCTACAATAATTTTTTAGATGTCCTGAGGTTTCTACAATCTCTTAAGACATTGATGACAATATCAATAGTGTTATGATTTTTAAAGTAGATTTTGAAAGAAGCCTATGACAAGATCAAATGGACTTTTGTGATGCAAATGCTAAACATAAAAGGTTTTCCCTGATAAATGGATAGATTGGATAATGCATACTATTAGGTGGGGTGTGTGGGTATTAAAGTTAATGATAATGTATGCCCTTATTTCCCTACTCATGAAGGGCTGAGACAAGGCGATTCTTCGTCTCCTTTGATCTTTGACCTTGTTGTTGATACTTTGGCCATGCTTATGGACAAAGCTAGGAGAAATGCATTAGATAAAGGAGTGTTAGAGAAACATAATAAAGATGGTGTAAAAACATGTTGCAATATGAAAATGATACCATTTGTTTTTCATGATGGTTATGATAGAGCACATAATCTGAAAATTATTTTATATCTGTTTGAGCATATGCCTGGCTTAAAAGTCAATATTTTGCTGACATATTTACTTGTCCTGTTAGGATCTATCTCTATGAGATACTTAAGATTACCAATTGATGAAGCGCAAAACATAAAATGGAGGGGGGAAAGTAGTAGTTGGCAGGGGTGATTATTGGACGGTGGAGATACAATTACTTTGATTGAATAATCTCTGTCTGGCATACAGAACTTTATGATGCCCTTCCATGGGCTGCCTGTAGGGGTCCTTAAAATAATGGATTCCTTTAGAACTACTCCCTCCGTCTCATAATATAAGAGTGTTTTTTACACTGGTGTAGATTTTTATGGCAAGGAGAAGCTGACACGAGGAAATGCATTTAGTTGAATGGTCAGGTGTATGTAGACCAAAATATCTTGGTGACCATAGTATTCAAAACCTAGAATTAATGAACAAGGATTACTGTGCAAATGGTGATGAAAAAAAAATTAATTCAGAAGGTTTATGGAAAATCATTCTGAAAAGTGAATACCAAAAGATCAATGTTCAACTGGGATCAAGCATAAGCAGAGAGACTCCCAGATCTGGTCCGGCTTGCTTAAAACAGGGAACACTTTTTGTCCTTTGTGCAAATTTAATGTGGTGAATGGCAATACAGTGAGATTCTATGAAGATTGGTGCATTGGAGACAAACCCCTCAAATGTGTACTTGCTACGACTAAAATTTTCTGGTTTCACCTAGACGTTCTGTCTTGGGGTTTTGAGGGTCCGGGACCTAGATGCCCAAAACTGTGAGACCTTGTGTTCGCCCCTGGTCTGGCTCATTTACCTGTCCTTTTTTAGTTTCTTTTGGTAGTGGATGTAAAATGCATTGTGGTTTCGGTGAAACGAAATTGGAGAGGAAGCTCTCTTTATATTAAAAAAAATTATGTGGGAGTTGCGATGTTTAATTCGAACATGATCAAATAACAAAAACTTAGCTTTCTTTTCTTGGTGTTACAAAACAAGATAATTTGTGAATAAGTGGAAGGACGACACCAAATAGCAACGTGTTCAATAAAGGAGTAGAGATATAAGTATTGAGTTCTGCTTCGTACAATCCCTTCAAAACCTCAAAGGGGTAATTTCGTCCCCGTGTGCCATCCTAAAATGCTCTAGGGTTAGCCTTCCGAGCCATTGGTGTCAATAGGAAACGGTGGATACGTAGAAGAGTTCGTTGATAACTAGCTTACAGAAATAACATATAAATCAAACAAATAGGTATAAGTTGTTGTGTATGAAAATAAACTTTTTATGTTGTTGAGGATGACACAGGCTTGAAGAGAAAAAGAATATCATGCCCTTCTGAACAACGTTCCCTCCGAGCTTGAAATTAAGGCATATAAATTTGTTTGAAGTCAAACAACGCTCCCTCCGTGCTTGAAAATAAGGCATATATTTTTTTTAAATCAAATGATACTCCCTCCATTTCTTTTACTTAGCATATTAGGTTTGTCTGAAGTCAAACTCTCTAAACTTTGACCAAGTTTATACAGAAAATTATTAACATTCACAATACAACATCAACATAATTAGATCCATCATGGAATATATTTTTATATTATATTTATAAGGTATTGCAGATGTTGATATTTTCAAATATAAACTTTGCAAGCTTTGACTACATATAAATCTAATACACGGAGTGAAAAGAACCAAAGGGAGTACATAGTTTGACCGAGTTTAAAACTTGATCAAACTTTATAACATTTAATTTTAGACCAAATTTATATGCCTTCCTTTCAACCATTGATCTGCCTTGAAAAATGTAAATTTGTAAGTGAGCTGTACCGAAAGCACACCTCGTAGATATTTGTATGGCTGCTTAAAAAAACAAAGACCCAAGAAGAAGACCTCCCGAAGGGAAATTATTAATTAGCGCAGAATGGTTGAGACAGCTGTGCCAAGGTGAATTAGATCACACATTAGTTTATCATCACGGGTACCCAGTTGTCATAATAGACCTGACCTTCCGGGTGTTGTCTCTCCAGTAGAAGGAGGGTGGTTTGGATGTGGCAAGAACCATCACAAATCATCTAGTACAGCTCCCTGGTTCCTGGCATCGCCCTTGAGCAGCTACTGCGCCCAGGTAAGTTCAAGCTGCTCACTCTGTTTCATAGTTATACGCAACCATAAGTTATTGAGAATTAGCTTTGCATTAAATCCTCAAGATTAAGAGAGAGAGAGAGAGAGTAATCAACTTCTAAGAAAAGAAAAGTACAGTTCTGATATACATGAAGCACAAATTAGCATATACAGTATGTCTTTACATAATTAAGATAGAAACAGAAGCATACTAGCCATAGTAAACCTGCTGCACGATGACAACACTACAGGAATCATACTAGAAACCCTCAAATCCTCATCTATTATGGTTATATAAAATCACCAGCAACATGGAACCAGCATGCCTCCAAATTTCATTCTTGGTTTAGTGTGTACGAAAAGTTAAGGTGGAGGCCGGGTTAAGCGCCCCGTTAGTCTATTCAAGTTCTTCTGAACTGTGACGATCAGTTGTGGTGATTTTCTTGAGAAAAAAGGCGTTATCGTTTTTCAACTAACTGGAAAAACGACCATGAACACGCAGGTGGCGCGGACCAGAAAAATGGTGAGCTACGATGATGCCCATGATTATGTGGCGTCCTTGTTCATCATGCTGAAGAAGGAAACAGTAATCTTGTTTCGCATCGAGTTCCTGGTGGTCCTCGTCACCCTGCTCTTCTTCGCCATGTTCCTCATGGATTTCTTTCGCCGCATCATCCACAACTCGTTCATGAGGGCCGTCTTTAGCGCCTTCGACGCCGTCTCGGACTCCATTGTCTTGTACCTCCTGGGGGCCATGCAATCGGCGCCTTTCAAGAACCAGCTGTTCCCAGTCTGGGCTCTTGTGCTCGTCAATTTCCGTTACAGCGCAGATTACATCTCCGGCTATGGTGTTCCTGACCGCCGCGGGCGGAGGTTCACCGAGTGGAGGAACGTGTTCAAGCTCCTGGGATCGGCATTCTTGAATTGGTCCCGTGGGTCCAGTTTCACAGGTCCACTCTGGTCCGTCTGGTATCTGCAGATAGTGAGGAGCGCGTACAGACTCGTTTCACACAATCTGGCATTCCGCTCCGTCTGGCATGGCAGGAGTTCGCAGCTTGTTGCGGAGCACATGCGTGCGACGTATGATGATGATGATACTAGCAACTCACAAGTGGTGAATACAAAAGTCATTACTCTCCCGGCATCATAGTACCCAGGTGTTTGGCACCTGCGGTGACCCAAACCGCCGCCTCAACCTTGATATTTCTAAGCAGGACCATCGGCGGGGCGCTCTTTTGACGGAAGACGCGTGTATTTCTTTCGTTCCAAATTGTCCAAGAGATAAGCATGGTTAATGAAGCCATCGCCTTCCGGTTTGGAATGTTGTTGTCAGATTGACTCACCCACCAATCGTTGGTGGACTGGAAGAGATGCCAAGTGGAGGTGTCGAGATGTCCGAGCTGTAGCCATCCCTTTATCATTTCCCACAATCTGACTGTGTATCGACACTTGTAGAAGAGGTGGTCAACAGTCTCTGGTGCCTGCTTGCATAGCGGGCATGGACCAGAATTTTGCCATCCACGTTTTGCCAACCGGTCATTGGTCCAAATCCTATTTTGGTTGGCGAGCCAAGCGAAAAATTTCACCTTCGGCGGTGCCCAAGCTTTCCAAACAGTGCATTTTAATGGGGACCGGATGGTGCCTTGGAATTGAGCATCGTAGGCGGAGGCCGCGGAGTAGGCGCCATTAGCGGTGTGCTTCCAGACAATATCATCCTCCATATCTTCCTGAAGGTGGAAGTCACGCAAGGTGGCCCAAAGGCGGATGAACTCTCGGAAGTGAGCTATCGAGAAACTTGGGGTGATGTTAATTTTAGAGATCCATGCATCATTTTTCAAGGCCTCTCTAATATTCCAACTTTTACGCATGGAGGCTGCGTAGAGAAGGGGTGCAATGTCCTTTGGCTTTTGATCATGGACCCAAGGTGCATCCCAAAAGGGGGTGCGCGCCCCATTTCTGTAATGCCCTACTGTAACACAACAAACTCTACTCTCTCTTAATTAATAGATGAGGCAAATCTTTTGCCTCCGTTTCAAAAAAAAAAACAAGTGGTGAAACCCGTATCCGAACCCACATCCAACCATTCTCCAGAAAAAGAACCTGAATCCAGCCCGATGAAAGACTACAACTACTTGGTGTATGGAGAAACAAAGCGGGGGTTCAAACTGAAGAAGCCTCAGTATGCATTGTCCGCCGACACAACTGCCCGCCGGCCAAAAAGAGAAGGTACAACCAGCAGCCCGAGGTCCGAGCAGGAGTCGTCGCCACTGGTCACGCTGGACAAGGTCTGGGAGCATTGTCCCACTGACGAGCCACCACATAACCAGGAGAAAGACCACAAAAAGGAGGACCATAAGGATCTCCCTCTGGCCTTCGCCTTGTCCAGGCTGCTGCGGTGCAGGTTAGAGGATGTGACGCTGCAAGGATATAGGAGTATCTTCACAATAAACCGAGAGCTTGTCAAGAGCATAATCAGCAGGAAGGTGGGTGCCAGCGATGCCCTAAGGATCATGGAGTTGCAGCTTGCGTTCGTCCACGACTATTTCAATACCCGCTACCCCATGGTGTTCTGGTCTGGGCTCCGATCTCTCTACATCACTCTGTGCTTGTCCATACTGACCATTGGTGTTGTCTGCTGGCTTGCTGTGGATATCCGTAGGGTGTATAAGCCCCCAAAGGGCGAGCTTGCCAATCTGGTGAAGGGTTTTAATATCGACATGATCATTACATGGGCATTCATTGTACTGATGATTGCCAAGGAGCTCTGGGAGATGGCGACATACTTGCTCTCAGACTGGACAAGCTTAATCATGGTGTGCGAGTATGTGCAGAGGAAGTGCAAGGGGACCAAAGATCCTGTAGGTACAAGGGTGGATCGCATCCTCTTATGGTTTTCCAGAGCAAAGATCACTGTAGGTACAAGGGTGGATCGCATCCTCTTGTGGTTTTCCAGAGCTAAGATTACTGATAAGAGGTGGCATGGATTCCTTGACCAGTATGTCTTCCTGCAGTCGTATGATGACAGGCCAAGGCTTTGGAATTTTGTTCACAACCTAACTACAGGTATAATTCCAAAGAAAGACGATGGGGCAAAGCTCAGCAGTGCCATCAAAGTTCCGGACGTTGTCAAGCAGGCAGTCCTGGAGAAGCTCAGCACAATGGTGGAGGAAGAATCAGGTCCTAGTCTGTCAGGGGTCATCAAGACATTGTCCAACAGCAACCCTACGGAGCAGTTGCACAACTACAAGGGTTACACTGCACGACTGTTGAGCACTCAGATCGCCCTGCCGACAAGCACTCGGATTGTCCTGCCAATAAGCATTCAGATGATCCTGCCGACAGGCTCGCACCTCGTCGTCCCGTCAAGCCCTGACATCGTCCTGGAGACAAGCAGTCACCTTGTCCTGCCGACCAGCAGTAACATCGTTTTGTCAACAGGCTCTCACATTGTTGTGCCAGCAAGCACTGACGTCGTCCTACCGACTAGCTCTCACATCATTCTTGTGTGGCACATTGCAACTAGCATCTGTGAGATGGAGCTTGCAATAAACCATGGCGTTAACTTGAGCAACCCTGGGTTTCCGTATTCCCTCCTGTCTTGGTTAACTTCTTGCTGCTCATCCAAACAGTATCTTATGGATTTGGGTGAGAAGAAAGATGGCATCTTGTCATGGTTCACAAATTGTTGTTGCTCGTCCAAATCAAATGAGGTATTGCCTGTTGAGCTCAGGGAATCATACACCGTCGCCAACAGCTTGTCACGGTACTGCGCATATCTGCTGGTTTCAAAGCCTGACCTGATCCCTGATAGCTTTCTTGTTCCAAAGATAGTCTTCCAAAAAACCGTCGAGAATGCTCATGACGACATTCTCAAAAACTGTGATTCATTAGAGAGCAGGTACTTGAAACTGAAGAGCGAAGCAGAGAAACCTATCAAAGACTCTGAAAAGGAGGATGCAATGAAACAAGGTGCGGCGCTGGGCAAGGAACTGCTCAAGCTTGAAACTGACCAAGTTCGCTGGAAGATCCTGGCAGACGTATGGACTGAGTTACTTATACACATTGCACCCACGAGGAACGCACAGGCACACAGGAAGTGTCTTTCTGGAGGGGAGTTCATAAGCCACATCTGGGCATTGCTTTGGCACTATGACATCCAGAAAAGTAGCTTGTGGCCAAATGAAGTTGAGCTAGGAAACAAGGGGACCCAAGAGGATAAGACAGGAAACTCAAGGAGAGGACTAGGAAGCATGGAGGGAACAGAGAGTTCCGAAATCGAGGATGGGTCTCAGGATACGATAGTGGAGGACACAAAACTTCAGAAAGGAATGGCTGGCCAAATCCGAAACGGGAGTGAAGCGAAGAAGGTTGAAGGCATAGCCCCCGAGCAGCGCAATATGACCTGAATGTCATGTATGAAATATGTGATCATAAGTTCTGCAACAAGATCGCAAACCTGAACAGAGGATCGGTCGATCTTCTATCTGGGGACTTGATTTGCTATATGGCTGCTGCTTTATATGTTTTGTTTTCCCTATTTCTGATTTGGTTGCGGTATCTATTATAAGACTTCTATTGGAACCTCACCTCATATGTTACAGAGGGAGAGTAGACTGTTCTGCACTTTATACCCTGTGTGTATGATTATTATCGTGTGTTTGTAAATTGTATTGCTTAGCAACAGAATTTGTGGTCATTTTTCTATAGAAAATCAATGCGTCTAACCCTCTAAGTTACTCTCACCGAACCTTACAGGCGACTAGGATTCCTAAAGTTCCTACCAGTTCATCTCAGCTGGACTATGAAACTGCAGCATACACAAACAATGACCAGGACTACAGATCAGAAGCTATGGACTATGAGAGGTAGGAACTTTGGCTGGTGGTGGCGAGAATTGGTAGTATTTTTGGTTCGGGATTTAACAAATGACATGCGCGCGCGTGCTGAATAGCACATGTATGCACAAGTCGGAGGCATATACTCAGGGCGTGGATGGCGCAAAACTGCACATGTTCCAAGGAAGAAACACATGCCAGTGGAGCAGCCACCTACCCTTCCAAGGTTTTCCTTGACTGTCAGCTATGTAGTGCTTCCCTTCCAGAAAAACTATCCCTTCTCTTCCCTTGCACCAAAACATCGGCAGGTACCAGCCATGGATCATCAAATCAAGCTTGCCGTGCAGAAGATTGTTGTCTCACTCCACTCGGTGCATGATGTCTTGGAGAATATCCTGGACAGAGCTTCTGAGGAGAAAGCAGAGAGGATTTCTGACCGATCGAGACTTGATCCCAATGATGATGGACTGGGACTGGAGGCTTGTAACATTCATGATCTGGCCGAGGAGGTGGAGATCTCAGAGTGTGCAGGGAGAAGGAAAGAAAGGAGAAGAGCAAGATGGAGAGTATCATATCGAGCTTAAAGAAGGAGAATCAGGATATTAGGAGCATGTTGGAAGTTGCTGTAACTGAGAAGGAAAAAAACTCGACCCAAGGGGAGAGAAATCCCGAAGGCATTATATTGTAAGGTCGAGAAAAGGCACCGAACGCCAGCTTGCGCAGCACAAGTATACACAGCGTACACGCTGGCTTGCACAACACAAGTATACGCAGCGAGGGGCCTTTTTGTTGGTGAGAACCAGGATTCGGAACCTGGTTGGTAGCCCCACTCCAGGAGGTCTTTACCACCATGCTAGACGCACGTCCTCAGCTGTAACTGAGAAGGAGGCGGCGGAGAATAGCCTTCGTGTGTTGAAGAGCGATGCCGAGCAGAGAAGTTCAATCCTGTAGATTGCTGAGAAAGGATTACAGAAGGTTGGCTTTGGCTTCATCATGGAGGTGATAAGTGGAGAATCAGAAGGAGATGAGATAAGCAGCTGCAGTACAGTGCAGCATCTAATGGAAGAGAAAGTAAACAGGAGGTTGACAGTTTTTAAAATACTTTTTCTAGGGTAGCTGCCATAGTTTTGTTGTTTAAATAATAGCCCCAAGCACTAACTACAAAATACAGTACATAGTTGTTATTTGTGAAGTACTACTTGTCATGTAATCCCTATTTCATGATCCTGCATGCAATGCAGCTAGAAGCTATTGATCTTGTTATGTTTATAAGTTGTCAACCGAAATCATCGTGCACTGGAGAACATGTCAGCTAATAAAGTACTTCAAACTGTTTCCTTTCAGGCTTCAATAGTCGGTAAGACACTGAAAAACATGCATCATGAGATCAATGACCTCAGGCAGGCCTTGGACGAGTCCAGCTAAACTGTTAAGTCGTCGACCAAAGATGTCTATAATTTTAGGGTGTGTCTAGGGCACATCTAGATGTGACATAGTTATTGCACATCTAAATAACTAAATCAAACATAAAAAGAAAAAGGAAAAGGAAAATAAAATATCCACACGAATCTCCACGTAAGACCAATGGTATAGGACTTAGATGTGCAATACTTATGTCACAACTAGATGTGCTTTAGCAAAACCGATAATTTTATTTTTTGATGGGCTACTAAAGGGCCTTCCTGTAACAATATACTAATATGTGCTAACTGATAATATCAAACTACTCCAACAGATCAGATTGTGATCATTTGCAACTCCTCGCTGCTCAACATGCTCAGACGATAATCAAACACGAGTCAAACGAGAAATTCTCTTACTTCAAAGTGTATACTTTACTCCCTCCGTTCCATAATGTAGAGCATATAGATTTTTTGAGAAGTCAAACCTCACAAACTTTGACCAAGTTTGTGAATAAAAAAAAATTACATTGAGAATGTGAAACATATATCGTCAGATTCATCATAAGATGTAGTTTCATATTATTTTTTGAGGAACTGGAGGAGCGCTCCCTTTTCATTTATAAGAGGGGAATATGTACAAGTTGGCATGTTTTAAGGGGGAGATGCCAGAAACCCCAAGATCCCACGGATCACATTAAGAGCCGCATGCTAACTACTCATGAATATGGGTCACTCTAGGCCGAAAGGCCAAATCATGCTGCATAATCTCCTCAAAGGTGAGGTGAGCCACCTCGATGTAAGTCAATCTTGTGCCTTCAAAGATTCTTCGATTCCTCTCTTTCCATGCATTCCACATTATATAAATGAGGAAGCCATTGCGTCGCCTTCTCAGGCGGTTGTCTGTATTCCTAAGGCTATCATCCCACCAGGCGTCAATCGAGGTAGTTTCATATTATATATAATTGGTATTGTAGATATAAATAATTTTCTCTATAAATTTGGTCAAAGTTTGCAAAGTGAATGCAAATTAGGGATTTTTGGAGGACGTAGTTTCTGCGATTACTGTCACGACATGAACCTTTCTATGTTATTCTCGTATACTTCACAATAGCTATGATATTACTAGACCCTGAAGATGTTTAGTTTTTGTGCCTTGTCAGTATACACATGAATGCTAAGGATCCATACAGTTATTCCATGGGTATGGCAGGTATAATTTATAGATCTTCCAATTGACAATTCTCTAGGATTATGTAGCCTTCGTTTCACTCTTGTCAGTATACACATGGGTATGGCAAAGTATACACATGATGTTTAGTTTTTGTGCCTTGTCAGTATACACATGAATAAGATATGCCTGCTGGCCATGGCAGCAACTTCAAGTCATATCAGCATCCTCTCATGCTAGGACATGGTTTATTGATCAGAATGGCAGATTGTTACCAGGGACAGAAGCACTACTTCAAATAAGGATCTAACTAAGTTCTCACAATTTCCCAGACTAGACATATCCCTCCCTGTTACCCTATTTCTTCTATGTAGACATACACAAGATTTTTGAATAAATTCATATGATCTTCTCACTACTCACTGAATCTAGTTTGTCTGGCTACTGCATCTGGAGAAGTCATTCAACTTCCAGCTCTTTTGACCGTGAATAACCCAGAAAAATAAATAACAGTGGAACAGTACAGAGAAACCAGGATGTCGGGCAACTTACGAAATGGACAAGCAAATAAAACATCATGGGATACTTAACAAAAGTATGTACTCGGAAATTTTGATACTTACAGGGTTGGTGTTGCGTGACGCAGCAGCATGGGCTCATTCGTTGACTTGAAGCCTGACACTCACATATTATATCAAAACTAAAAACATTCAGAAACCTTGTATTGCTAGCCATAAGAGGGCCATCTGCTAATGTACTCTTATTGGTTCTCTAGCATCCTCTACGCCCCCAGCCACCATACTGCATCAAGATGGTTCGAAAACCACTAACCTGTAGGAGGTGTCTACTTTGAAGGATCCATTCATCCTTCGCTTCCACATGGGTTCCCCTTTTAAGAAATAAGATATGATAACGGAAAACCAGTTTTAACAAACACCTTACAAATTTTGTTCCTCAAACAGTCATAGCAACAAAGGACTAACTGAATGTACAGGATGCACCTTTAAACATTTGGTCTTGAGAAATAAGGGTTCATTTCTTTCCCCTATACAATAAGGCAACATCTAAACAATTTTGTCAACAGAAAGAAAATTCTAGGTTATATAAAGTAAGAGCAAGTCTGGCATGAAGTTGGAACAGATGGAGCAGAAATTTCAGGAATGAAATGGAAAATCAGGCTCTTTCAACTTCAGACGGACAACACTGGAACTTCTCAAATTGAGTTGCCAATAAGAATTAAAAATATCCAGCCCAGCCATGCCCTTACATTTAGCAGATACACATTGTAGGGCGTAAGCAGTACAAGGTAACAGAATCACCTAGGGGTTTGTAAAACGGTGTCTAGAACATCAAGCCATGTATGAATATTCAGATGGTTTCATGCATACAAAATGTCACTTGGCCTTCTTCCCTGATGGCATTGAGGTAACAGAAGGCAATTCCCTCTTCTTGCTACAAGCACTGGTTCTACCTTGAGGCTCACCACTATCATCATCGCTCGCCTCATTCATCTCCTGAGTATTTGCTTTCTCCTCCTCCGCCGACTTCCTCTTCTGCGCATTCACCTTCCCGAGCAACCTCCTCTCCACCGGATCAGTGGGAGCTGCCCGCTTCACATTAGGCGCCACTTTAGCACCAAGACCAAGCCTACAACAAAATTTTCAGCTTATTTAACACAAATTATCCAGGAATGGGTGCTAACAAGAAGGATAGATGAATTATACCCTGACGGCCGACCCTCGAAATCCTTATCATTCAGTTCATCCGGCTCCAGCGCACTCATTCCGTCCACCCATGTCTGGGCCTGAGAGTGAGTGATTATGGCACAATCAGAACAACAGCATCAGTTGATAGGAAGACATGGTAATTACCCAAATCAGAATAACAGCAGCGCAGTTCTGCTTGCACCTAACCTGAGCACAGAGGACTGAATCTAACCCCTTTTAGATAGGAGGAAAACATGAACAGGGAGGGAAGGGTAAGCGGGAGGAGGAACCGAGGTGCGGTGGAATGGCGAAGCTCACCAGCTTGAGCGCCTTGTTGAGCGTGACCACCTTGGGGAGCGGCGCCTTCTTCTCCGGCGGCGGCTTCTTCTTCTCCGATGGCTGCTCGGTCGCCATCACCGGCGATGAGGGGCGGCGAAGCAGGCTCGGGTGGGGGCTAGCAGGGACTGGTCGCCGACGTAGCGTCGGCGCGAGGATCCGCAAGAGTGTGAGGAAGAGCCGGCGGCGGCGGCGACGAACCGGCGAACAGAAGATTTTTTTTTTTTTTTTTTTTGAGGCAAGGCGAACCAGGAGATCGGTCACCCGGCCTGTTCTATCGGCAAGTGCAATTTGTCGGCCTTAGCTCAGCCCACGAGAACTCATAAGTAGCAGCCCAACAGGCCACATCACAGGCCTGCTTCGCAGGAAAATTGCGGTGCAGCCCACAACTGACTGTGTTCTAAAAAAAAGGAAAGTATAGTCCCCCCCATCCCCCTTTACGGATAAAAAGGATAAATTTTTCCCTGAACTCTCATACCGGATAAATCACCCCCTGAAATTGTGCAAAACCGGATCAATTAGCCCCCAAGATGGTTTTAGAGTCAATTTTAGTGGTTCTCATTGTCACCGTGCCGACTGGACTAGTTAATGGTACTGAGACAAAATTTCCCATCTAGTCCTCCCTTCTAGTGTCGACGAACCCTAGCTCTTGCGGCGCACATTCAGTCTCCCCCCCACCCCCAAATCACATGCCCATAAACCCTCATCGAAGCCAACTTTCCCACAACTGTGTGATCGTGGGACAGAGGAAGCAAAGAAATTAGAGGAGCAGAGGACTCGCCGCTGGGCAGCGACAGCAACGTAGTTCAGGGAGCAGAAGATAAAGGAGAAAAGAATGAGCGAGCCTCTCGAGAGAACCACCTGATTTAAGAAGTAAGCTAGTCCAGTCAGCACGGTGACAGCAAAAACCACCTAAAATTCAAGCCAAAACCTTGGGGCTAATTCATCCGGTTTTGCACATTTCAGGGGTGATTTTATCCGGTCTAAGAATTCACGGGCAAATTGATCCGGGGGGGGGGGGGGGGGGGGGGAGGGCTATGGTTTCGTCAAAAAATATTGTTACTATTTCTATTTGAGTGGTTCTAAATATATGTAATGTATATATATTTGAGTTCTCTAACCTCCACTTAAAAAAATAGATAATGTAGACCACCATATAGAATGTTTGAGATCTTATATCTAAAACTAGGATCTCCTTGATATGTCACATTATTTGAAAAATGTTAATGTAACTAAGAAAGTACTCCTTATTTTTAAAGCTCCTGTAACTTAAAAATGTTCAGTATTTCCAAAACAAATATCTGTGTGATTTACAATGTGTAAATAACTTTTTAAAAAACATGAAAATTTAGAAATTATTTGATGCTTGTTAAAAATTGGTTACTTATAAAAATCTTCTTTTTTTAATTTTTACTTTTCAAAATAAATAAGAAAAAATAAAACCATAGAAGAAAAACTGAAAGTAAAATAAAAAAGAATATAGAAAGGAAAATCAAGACTCGGAAAACCAAATGCGCCAGCACATGTCGGGGCGGCACATGGGAAATTCTGCTGCTATATACTCAAACAACTTTATGGCGATGCATTATTTTATTTATTTATTTGCAGATAAAAAACTTCCACTAATTAACCAGAGTCATTACAGTCCTATTTACAAAGAACGTCGACTTTATCAGGGGCACAATGAAGCCATACAACAGTTTTAGGTAACAAACGACCCATTTGGACGAGGGCGTGGCTAGCCTTGTTTTGCTCACGTTTGATCAGCGTTATTTCATGCGGCCGGCCGGAGAGGAGAAGCTTGATATCTCCAACCATGGCAGCGACAGGAGACCTATTGGCCTCGGATTCACTAATCATACGAGCTGCCATAGAGCAGTTCGTCTCCACTATGAGCCTGTCCGGACTCCGCTCCAGGGCTAGGGTCACTCCTTCCATGAGCGCCATCATCTCAGCTTCAAGGGCGTTCCTGCATGCATCTCTGTATGAAGCGGCAGGACGCATAAACGACAGCGCCCGCATGATCGCGAAGTATCATTCCGGCACCTCCTGTGCCGTCCTCTTCCTTCCATGCACTACCGGAATAACCCACTATGCCGACGGCCAAAGACCATCGGCATAGCCCGTATACCGTCGGTATACCACTATGCCGACGGCAGCCGTCGGCATAGACCCGTCGGCGTCGATCTCGACGGCGTAGTCCTGTTAGACCGTCGGCATAGAAGTGCCGTCGGCATACATGGCTATGCCGACGGCATCCGTACGGCCGTCGGCAAAGAAACCCCGTCGGCAAAAAAACCGCCGGACGGGCACTGACGGCGCCGTGACCTGGCGGCACCAATAGAATGAGAACACGTGGCGAACCTAGGCCGACGGCAAGGCCGTCGGCATAGACATGAAATTTATGCCGACGGCCTTGCCGTCGGCTTACATGCGCCACGTGTCGCCTTACCCAGCTTTCAGGCTAGTGTCCTATGCCGACGGCCTAACTGTCGGCTTACGTGCGCCACGTGTCGCCTTACCCAGTCTGCAGGTAGCGTTCTATACCGACGGCCTAACCGTCGGCATAGATTTAATCACTATGCCGACAGCCTAGCCGTCGGCATATGCGTGGCTATCGTGGCGATCGCTGGGTTATCCTGGCCGTGGCTATGCCGACGGCAATGCCGTAGGCATAGTTCTCCTCTGTTTTTCCAGAACTGCTCTGTTTTTGCTTTTCAAAACACAATATTCACAGCACAGCACAATATTGACAGCAATATTCACAGCATCATCATCCCAGCAATATTCACAGCATAATATGAAAGATCATCATCTCAAGATCATAATCATCATCTCATGATCATCATCATCATCGTCATCTCAAGATCATAATATGAAAGATCATAATCATCATCATCTCAAGATCATCATCATCATCATCTCAAGATCATCATCGTCATCGTCGAAACTTCATAAACATGAGTACGAGACATGAACATCATCATCGTCATCTAAAGAACACTAGGAACAAGTATGGAACATGGAAAACATCATCATCTAGCGAAGATTAGGATCATCGCCGGCAGCACCGCCAAGACCAGGACCACCTGACCAGACCGGAGTGACTGGGCTCTCTGAACCAGGAGTCGAGCCACGAAATGATCCACCGGTTCCCTACATGTTTCAAAAGAGATTGTAAGGGAAAATATGATAGTGTTGAATCAACGAGAACTAGTAGGTGAATAGTTAGGCAATGTACGAACCTGAGTCCCACTGCCTAGTGGACTGCCTAGTGCCACCCATTCATCGAACGTGGGCACGTGTGGGGGTTCTCCAGAAGGTGGTGGTGCGGGTCCCATTGGTGGTGGATCCGTGCGGTTTTGAATAGACGACCACATAGCCTGGTTGTTAGTTAACCAAGCAAACACGAAGGTCAGAAGAAATGAAAGTGCAAAATTTAGCTTGGTTCTAAGTGGGCAAAACTAACCGCCATCATCATCCGGTTGTAATCCTCGTTTGCCTTTACTAGCCGCAAGTACTCCCGCACCTCGAGATGCTTAAGCTCGACAAAGGTCTTATATGCCTACAAAATTTAGGTTGTTTGTACGTGGGCAATGCTAAAAATAAAGTGAGAAAGTGAGAAAGAAAGAAGATAAGGAGGGAAATACTTACAGCATGCTGGCTGGCTAAGCTAGGATGCGAACGGCCCGTACTGCCGCTCGGGCTCGGGTTGGTAGCTTGGAGCCGTGTGTAGGAGACAGCAGGAGTGATCACGCCATCGAGGCACGGGTAGCGGCCATGATACTTCGGCCGGATGGCCACCACCGCTGTCTCGTCGGTGTCACACAGGATAGGGTCAGCAACATCCGAACCAGGATGTAACTTGGTAAACGACTCCGAGTAGGACTCCAGGTTCTTCTCGGTATTGCCGTAGTACTCGCTCCCGTCGTCCTTGCGCTTACTCCGCGCACGGGCCAGCTTCCACGACTCCATGTGTGAGAGCGGCTTCTTCAACTTGCCCTCCTGCAACGTCAAACAGAAGTTAGCCATACATAAGAACATGACGGTAACAAGAAGAAAAAGAATGTATCCTGTCGGTATACCTGGATGGCCTTGTAGCCCCAGTGGTTCCTGTTTCCTTGGCCGTGTGTTCCATCGGTTCCACGATTAGCCCGGTTCTTTGTGCTCTTGGCAGCAAACTCTGCATCCTCACCGAGCCATCTATCCACCAACCTCGCCCATCCGTCATCCTTTCCGTAGCACCATGTAGGAATAACCTAAATAATGGAAGCATGACATGTCATCATGAAACTATGAAATTGACTGTTTATACGTCGGAATGAAAAGTCTGTAATACTTACCTTCATGTACTGCTCCCTGCTCAAGGTAAGCCTCTGCTTCTGCGCTTCTTTCTTGGTCATCTTTTGACCAAGGTAGTTGTGGTAGTAGTGCGAGATGGCAACCCAGCGCACCTCGTACTGAATCTGGCGAGCTTTCTTCCTCGCAGCCGCCACCAAGACTGCGTCGGCTCTGGCCTTGTGCTCCTCAAGAACCTTATAGAATTGCTACAATCATGCATAAAACCAGAATGAAACAAGGCATGAGTTAAGTGACTCGATGATAAACTAAGAATGAAACTCAAGACAAGTGATTCTGAAGAGAAGTTACCCAAAATTTAGTGATCACGGCCTTAGCGGCCGTCTCGTACTCCGCGATGCTGGCAGTCTCGTAGTGGTCCCAGCTCGTGGCCAAAACCCGCAGCTCCGGGTCCCTGTCTGGCTGCGGGCAGAATAGGCCCGGCCAAAAATCCTTCAACAGGATAGTGATAATGCCGTTCGGTTTACGGCCCTCTCCATGAACATTCCAATTGCTGCAAAAGAAACAAAAAAATTAGCATGTGTACAATGAAAATGTTAGTATGTGTTCAAACTATGATTGAGAGGCACGTACTCTGTCCCCGCGGGTTCAATGAGACACTTCCTCTCCTCGGTAGCAGGAGGTGTAGGTAGTTCTGCAACACCACGCAGCCACCCCTTCGGATCACCCGGCGGCAAGTCACCCCACACCTCGCCACCACCCTCCCCTCCAGAACCCTCCTCTCCAGAACCCTCCCCTCCACCACCACCCTCCCCTCCACAACCCTCCTCCTCGCCCTCCTCCTCCTCCTCCTGAACGAACTCCTCGACCTCCTCCTCCTCCTCCTCGAGAACCTCCTCCTCCTCAGACTCAGAGGGTGCCTCAGTATAGGAGGGTGTCGAAGACGACCCCCCTATGTCGGACACGGACCGCAGTTTCTTGACCGGACCGCATCTCGACCCACCCCCTCCTCCTCCTCTAGGGGCTCTCCCACCACCCCCTCCTCCTCTAGGGGCTCTTCCCCCAACCCCTCGACCTCCCTGTGAGGTGTCATCCTCAAGTAGTAGGGTGGGAGGATGACGGTGTCGTCCACTCCGACTAAGACCTCCTTTTAATTTGCTTAGGAAACCCGCGCCACTGGACTTGCCCATGATTAGCAAACCTGCATTGAGAAGAGAATAAACAGTTAGTAAGGATAACAAATAAATAAGCATAGAAAAAAGCACATAAATAACAAAAAAGGACATTAAGCATACAGAAAAGAACATTAACAAAATATATATATATATACATATATATATATATATATCTTTTTTGGCAAAGGAAGGAAGCATATTAATAAACCATACAAAAAACTTACATTTCCTAGAACCCATATGAATCATCACTATTGTAATCTATTTGTCGACCGGTCTCATCATCACTATCACGCATATCGTCTTCGTTGTCTGACGGAGGTAGAGGCTCTTCCTCGTCGTCAGCGTCTTCATTTAACTTCTCAAGCATAATTATGTCTCTTTGATTCACAATTGCCTCACCTTCATTCCGTGCATCGTCATCGTTTGGGTCCACATCAACATAACCCAAGTCATCATCGTCCTTGTTTCGGACCACATCATCATGTTGCTCTTGAAAGAACACTCCCTCGTATGTCATGGGGTTTATGTTGTAGTAATCATCATCGTTCGGGTCCGGTAGCTTACCATGTGGCGACACCTTGAACACAACTTCCCAACCCTTTAGATACTCTTTCTGGCATGGGTAGGGCAGATAATAAACTTGTGTGGCCTGGTTAGCCACAATAAAGAGATCAGCTCCGGCATAGACAGTTGATGGTTTAACTTCGACTAAACCAACGGAAGGCGTATGTCTCAGACCCTTATTGGGGTCGAACCATCGGCATTTGAACACAACGAGACTTAGGGTTTCGCGCCCACGGTTGAATGTAAGCTCGTATATTTTTCCTACCCTTCCATAGTACTCTACTTCATTATCTCCTTCCGTGAAGACTCCAGTATTTATAGTTTTCGGATCAGGCCGACTGTTCTGGTGCTCCTCTGTATGGAAGCAATAACCATTCACGTCATACTTTTCGCATGTCATGACCCGACTGTTAAAACCCATGGAAACCCATCTCAATTCTTCTTCCATTGATGTGTTCGGATCTTTTCCCTACAAGTTTAATTGAAATTGTAGGGTGCATTAGTTTCGATAACTAATAAATGTTGGGTGCACTAGGTAACAGGGAAGTGTGAAAATTTACTTTCTCCATGAACCAAGCAACAAAATTTTTCCTTCCATCGGCACCCTTTCGAAGAAGAGTAAGTGCCTCCGCTTCAGTAGGAGGCATCATTCCCGTCCACTCTTCATCAACGAATCGACTAAAAGAAGAAAAGCGGTATTAGATCGAGGCAAAGTGAACATAACGAATTGACTAAAAGAATGGTGCAACGGTATTACCTCATCCACTCATCCTCAACTTCCTTGATGTTGTGCAAGACATAGAACATGACGTCCTCCCACTCATGCCGTGGCATGATATAAGGTTTCGAGCATCCAGCCCTGCCACCTTGCCCGCTGAATAGAGGGAGCTTGGGTTTATACTTGGGCTCTTCTGTATTGTATCGAGACACCTTATTATGCAGAGTGGGAACGTGGTCTGGATAGTACGCTGTCCTGAGATCTGCCACCTCCTCTAGGATAACTGCCTCAGCTATGGAAGCTTCAATCTTAGCTTTGTTTCCACATTTCTGTCGAAGATGTTTGTTCTGTCTCTCAGGGCCGTACTGCCAACGATTCTGCACAGGGCCCCCCAACAATACCTCGTTCGCGAGGTGCAAAATGAGATGTGTCATCGGAGTAAAGAAGCCTGGTGGAAAGATCTTCTCTAGCTTGCATATCAACTCCGGCGCCTTCTTATGCAATTCTTTTATCATCTTGGGACATACTTCTTTAGCACAAACCGTGCGGAAGAAATGGCTTAGCTCCGCAAGCACACGCCAGACACGCTCAGGGACATAGCCTCGAACCATCACTGGCATAATCCGCTCAATCCATACATGATAGTCATGACTCTTGAGCCCGGTGACTTTGCCCGTTAAAAGATTGACACCCTTACTTATATTCGATGCATAACCATCAGTGAACTTCACGACGTGTTTCAGCCACTTGAATGCCTCCATCTTATCATCCTTTTTAAGGACGAAGTCAGCATCTGGCTTGAACCAAGATTTTCGACCGCCTGTGGGAGGCCGCATGTTCAGACGTGGCCTATCACAAATATTCTGTTGATCGACTCTAGCATTAACGTTATCCTTTGTCTTATCAGGAATGTTGAGGATCGTGTGAAAAAGGGCCTCTGCAACATTCTTTTCGGTGTGCATCACATCGATGTTATATGGAAGTTTGAGGTCCTTGAAATAGGGAAGCTGCGTGAAGGGGGTAATGTGAGTCCAGTTGTGCGTCTCACCATATCCTTCAAAACATTTGGCTTTGGCTTTGCCTTTCCCTTCGCCGGCAGGCTCAAGAGCATTCAGCTGAGCAAGCACATCCGCACCCGAAAACGTTGGAATCTCGTTTACGTCATGGACAACTAGGCCTTTCGTGAAGTTCTTCTTGTCTTCCCTGTCAGGATGGTCTGGAGGGAGGAACTGCCGATGCAGGTCAAAGGCAACATACTTCCCACCCTTCTTCAGCCAAATGAAACGCAAGGCCTGCATGCACACTGGGCATGGCATCTTCCCACTTGTACACCATCCGCAGAATAGGGCATAGCCGGGAAAGTCATGCATGCAATACTGCAGCCAAACTTTCATCAAGAAATTTTTCTGCAGATGTCGATCGTATGTCAACCTCGGGAAGTACCAAGAATGGTGCAAATCATCCACCAACGGCTGCATAAACACACTCAAATTCTTCCCCGGATATTCAGGCCCCGGAATTATCAGCGACAGGAACATGGTCTTGCGTTGCATTATGGCGCCGGGAGGGAGATTCAGCGGAATAACAAACACGGGCCAGCAGCTGTATGGATTAGACGACATACCATATGGATTGAACCCATCACCTGATATAGCAATTCTGATATTCCCAGCCTCGTCTGCTTCCTCTGGGTATTCTGTGTCGAATGACTTCCATGCTTCACCTTGTGATGGATGTACGATTTTATCTGCATGGTACCTTTTCCCTTCCTTGTGCCACTTCATCATTTTGGCAGACTCCTCGGTGATGAAAAGGCGCTGCAGTCTTTCTATAAAATGGAGATACCGAAGAACCTTTGCAGGGATGGCTAGCTGCTTCTTCGCACCCTGCTCATCGAGCACCTCAATATACCGAGAGGAACCGCACTTCCTACAGTAGTTGTCATTCGCATACTCGTGCCTAAACAAAAGGCAATTCTTTGGACAAACATGTATTTTCTCATAATCCATAGAGAGCGCCTTCATGATTTTCTTCGTAGCATACATGCTTTTCGGCAGTTCATGGCCCTCAGGGAGGCTGTTAGCCCATACTCCCAGAAATGCTTCGAAGCAACCTCGGGTACAGCCATACTCGGCCTTGACTGCCATCAGTTGCGAGATGGCATCCAGCTGAGAGAGCTTGGCACCCTCATAAAGAGGTTTCTTTGACGAGGCCAAGATATCCAGGAAGGCCTTTGCGTTTTCCTCCGGCTCCTCCGGTTCATTCGCTGAAAGTGTCGCAGCTGCCGTCTGTGCAGCACATACATCATCTAGCATGTCTCTAACCCCATCGTCCTCATGACCAGCGATGCGTTGTCGTATCACCGCCTCTCTACCACGGTTCCGCTGGGCAAAGTTTATCGGCATGTTAAAGTTTGGCATAAATCCATTCGTGCGAAGGTGCAAAGTCATCTCCTTCCGATCTCTACGGATACGTCTCTTACATATGGCACAGGGGCATTCTGGCACCATTCTCATTGGACGACGGAATATCTCCTTCAAAAACACATCGGTTCTCTCTGCCCACTCTGTTGTTACTTCATTCCGACGGAAAAAACCACTGTACATCCACTGATTATCTGCCATCTCTGCTTTATTGGGAGGCACACAACAAAATTGAGGATTCATTTAAATTAATCACATCAATGTTTTATTTTCTACCGGGTTGGCGAGAAACGGCATTGAATCCACCTACATCTCTAATAGATAAAGATGGGTCCTAATCCCACCCGATGATGTGTAGATTGAGTACGTTCTCCTTGCTCTACCCCATTCCGAGACAAAATTTCGGCAGCACGTCCCTGCTGTTCTCCAGATACACGTCCCGGCAAAACCCGAGAGAATGTGCACCCGGAGAACAACAGGGAGGCGCTGCCAAAATTTTGTCTCGGAATGGGGTAGAGCATGGAGAACGTACCCAATCTACACATCATCGGGCTGTCCGTGGAAAACGCTGGACAATCCGAATGAGTTACGGTGATAAATATGCAATTGAATGCATATTTATCGATGCAACCCTTTTGGACGGGAGACGCCTAGGTTACGCGACTTGACGTGAAAGTGAAATCTAGTGACATGAAAAAAAAGCGGAGGAGGAGATGGAATTGTAGCTCACCCTCGAATGTAGAGGATGTAGTCGATCAGAGGAGGGACGATCGTGGACCAACACCTCCAACGTCGATGATCACTCCACGGAGATGCAGCACCACAAATCCTGTAAGTTCCACCCAGTGAAAAAAAATTAGGTCATCGCATCACATAAAGCATAGACACTTCAAACTATGAAAAAAAACATAGTGCTAACGACATCTAGTGAAGATTTTAGATCATCATGATACTTCAAATCCTAATTTCTCTGTCAAGTGTGAAATTTTGTTCTTCAATTTTTTTTAGCAAGATGATCATGATGAAGTAACCACTCATCATATCCCAACTTTGGAGCACATCTCACATAGCTATTTAACAACATCTCAAATTGCAAAATAAAGCTTCATTAACTATTTTAGAAACTAAGTGTCTCGAATTGCTTCTTTAACTATGAATCAACATATCCCAATTTTTGGCTGGAGGTTGGCCCAAGAAGCTATGGGTACTGAACAAAACAGAGTGAGGCGTGCACTGGCTGAACTCTCCCTCGCGCATTAAGTCGAGCACGTTGTGTGCTTCCCCGAGCTCGTCGCCGGCCGCCTCCCCTTGGGCTGGCAGCCGCAGCTGACGGCCGCCGGCGCACTCCTGAGATTTCAGACCTCCTTTCCTCTCCTCTCCTCCCTAGGGATTATAATAAAGCTCCGGATGGATCGCAAAAAAATGTGGGGATGGGGGATTTGAACCTCTCGTGCTCCTCTGCCGTGAGGATGGAGGAGTACGCGCTCGCCAGTGGCGGAGCCAGGAATTTGTTCCTTGGTATTCATTGTTTTTTTTTTTGCAATGCAATAGAAACTGGCAATGTTGCCTTTTTTCAATGCAATAGAAAGTGGCGGAGCTAGATTTTTTTCCCCCAGTGCAATAGAAAACATACTCAAATATCTGAAATGCAGTCAAGCAATATAGTGATTTGTTCAGTGCTAGTGTCATGGACAAACATCTAAATTTCGTCAAGCAATATAGTGATTTGTTCTTAATTTCGTCAAACATCTAAATTTCATCAAGCAATATAGAGCTAAATTTCATGAAGCAATCAGTGGCAGCAGCTAGCTAGGTCGGCAGCAGCCGAGCACGGGAGAGCGTACTGGAGTGACGGCACGAGACGGGCGAAGGGGAGGAGAACGAGGACTAGGGGACGGGCGACGGAGAGGGGGGTCGAAGGCTGCTTACCCTGACGGAGGACGGAGCGGGGGAGTGGCGCCAGGGACGGAGCTGACGGAGCGGCGGAGCACGTCGGGGCCGGGGAGGAGCTGGGCGGGGCCGGTGAGGAGGCGGGGGAGGAGTAGGGCAGGGCCGGTGAGGAGGCGGGGGAGGAGTAGGGCAGGGCCGGTGAGGAGGCGGGGGAGGAGCAGGGCGGCCCCGGGGCCGAGGCGTGGGAGGAGCAGGGCGGCCGGGCGGCGGAGCAGGGCGGCCGGGCGGTGGAGGGCGGCCAGGCGGCGGAGCAGAGTGCGGCGTGCGGGGGGCGAGATTGGATCGAGTAAGGAAACAAGTGGAGGAGAACGACCGGCCGAACGGATAAGGGAAATATGCCGACGGCTTTGCCGTCGGCATAGATCGAGCCGTGCCACGTCATCGATCCGCGGCATCCCGGGCATAGATATGCCGACGGCTTTGCCGTCGGCATATCTCGAGCCGTGTGCCACGTCATCGATCCGCGGCATCCTGGGCATAGCTATGCCGACGGCTTGGTCGTCGGCATATCTATGTATTATTTTTTTATTTTTTTTATTTTTCCAAAATTAAAATTTGATTAATTTAAATGTGTATTATCGCACGGAGGGGGGAAACGGCCACGTCCGGGCACAACCCTCCGCTCCGTGTCTGCCCGACGTGGCCGTTTCCCCCCTCCGTGCGACGGCGGCACCAAAACCGCAGAGGGATCACTTCGGTGTGATCGCCGTCCGTGAGGGGGGACCACACCCCGGAGCCGCGCATTGCCTCTTCGGACATGCCACCGCACGTTAAGACACGTGTGAGGACCCGTCGCGATGCTCTGGTGGCATTGCTACCCCCCTAAGGCCCCCGGCAGGCCTAACCCTGGACCAGTTGACCCGCAGATCTATCCCTTTGACTTTCGCCGGACGGGCTTTGACCAATGGACCTCCCCACCTGGTTGTGATAGGTCAGCCCATGGGAACACTCCGGAACAGGGTCCGGGTCCAACCCACCACACGATCCCCTCCGTGTCGGCCCGACGCGGCCGTTTCCCCCCTCCAAGCGCCGGCAACGGCGCCGTCCGTGAAGGGGGTCACACTCCGGAGCCGCGTGCCCGGTGTTTGCACCCGCCACCGCACTTCCAGACGTGTAAGAGGACCCAGCGCAAGATCCTGTGGCATTGCTACCCCCACGAAGGCCCCCGACCACACCCGTAGACATGCGAGGAACAATCCGGAAAGAGGAATTTTTCCACATACTTCGGCATCTCAAAAAATTATGAAAAATGACTACACATCCTATATCACATGTGTCTGCACCGTGTAAAAAACTCATAATTTTATCTCCCTCTGGGTGTTCAGGAATATTCACGCGGCACCAAAACCGCAGAGGGATCACTTCGGTGTGATCGCCGTCCGTGAGGGGGGACCACACCCCGGAGCCGCGCATTGCCTCTTCGGACATGCCACCGCACGTTAAGACACGTGTGAGGACCCGTCGCGATGCTCTGGTGGCATTGCTACCCCCCTAAGGCCCCCGGCAGGCCTAACCCTGGACCAGTTGACCCGCAGATCTACCCCTTTGACTTTCGTCGGACGGGCTTTGACCAATGGACCTCTCCACCTGGTTGTGATAGGTCAGCCCATGGGAACACTCCGGAACAGGGTCCGGGCCCAACCCACCACACGATCCCCTCCGTGTCGGCCCGACGCGGCCGTTTCCCCCCTCCAAGCGCCGGCGACGGCGCCCTCCGTGAAGGGGGTCACACTCCGGAGCCGCGTGCCCGGTGTTTGCACCCGCCACTGCACTTCCAGACGTGTAAGAGGACCCAGCGCAAGATCCTGTGGCATTGCTACCCCACGAAGGCCCCCGACCACACCCGTAGACATGCGAGGAACAAGCCGGAAAGAGGAATTTTTCCACATACTTCGGCATCTCAAAAAATTATGAAAAATGACTACACATCCTATATCACATGTGTGTGCACCGTGTAAAAAACTCATAATTTTATCTCCCTCCGGGTGTTCAGGAATATTCACGCGGCACCAAAACCGCAGAGGGATCACTTCGGTGTGATCGTCGTCCGTGAGGGGGGACCACACCCCGGAGCCGCGCATTGCCTCTTTGGACATGCCACCGCACGTTAAGACACGTGTGAGGACCCGTCGCGATGCTCTGGTGGCATTGCTACCCCCATAAGGCCCACGGCAGGCCTAACCCTGAACCAGTTGACCCGCAGATCTACCCCTTTGACTTTCGCCGGACGGGCTTTGACCAATGGACCTCCCCACCTGGTTGTGATAGGTCAGCCCATGGGAACACTCCGGAACAGGGTCCGAGCCCAACCCACCACACGATCCCCTCCGTGTCGGCCCGACGCGGCCGTTTCCTCCCTCTAAGCGCCGGCGACGGCGCCGTCCGTGAAGGGGGTCACACTCCGGAGCCGCGTGCCCGGTGTTTGCACCCGCCACCGCACTTCCAGACGTGTAAGAGGACCCAGCGCAAGATCCTGTGGCATTGCTACCCCACGAAGGCCCCCGACCACACCCGTAGACATGCGGCGAACAATCCGGAAAGAGGAATTTTTCCACATACTTCGGCATCTCAAAAAATTATGAAAAATGACTACACATCCTATATCACATGTGTCTGCACCGTGTAAAAAACTCATAATTTTATCTCCCTCCTGGTGTTCAGGAATATTCACGCCGCACCAAAACCGTAGAGGGATCACTTCGGTGTCATCGCCGTCCGTGAGGGGGGACCACACCCCGGAGCCGCGCATTGCCTCTTCGGACATGCCACCGCACGTTAAGACATGTGTGAGGACCCGTCGCGATGCTCTGGTGGCATTGCTACCCCCCTAAGGCCCCCGGCAGGCCTAACCCTGGACCAGTTGACCCGCAGATCTATCCCTTTGACTTTCGCCGGACGGGCTTTGACCAATGGACCTCCCCAGCTGGTTGTGATAGGTCAGCCCATGGGAACACTCCGGAACAGGGTCCGGGTCCAACCCACCACACGATCCCCTCCGTGTCGGCCCGACGCGGCCGTTTCCCCCCTCCAAGCGCCGGCGACGGCGCCCTCCGTGAAGGGGGTCACACTCCGGAGCCGCGTGCCCGGTGTTTGCACCCGCCACTGCACTTCCAGACGTGTAAGAGGACCCAGCGCAAGATCCTGTGGCATTGCTACCCCACGAAGGCCCCCGACCACACCCGTAGACATGCGAGGAACAAGCCGGAAAGAGGAATTTTTCCACATACTTCGGCATCTCAAAAAATTATGAAAAATGACTACACATCCTATATCACATGTGTCTGCACCGTGTAAAAAACTCATAATTTTATCTCCCTCCGGGTGTTCAGGAATATTCACGCGGCACCAAAACCGCAGAGGGATCACTTCGGTGTGATCGTCGTCCGTGAGGGGGGACCACACCCCGGAGCCGCGCATTGCCTCTTTGGACATGCCACCGCACGTTAAGACACGTGTGAGGACCCGTCGCGATGCTCTGGTGGCATTGCTACCCCCATAAGGCCCACGGCAGGCCTAACCCTGAACCAGTTGACCCGCAGATCTACCCCTTTGACTTTCGCCGGACGGGCTTTGACCAATGGACCTCCCCACCTGGTTGTGATAGGTTAGCCCATGGGAACACTCCGGAACAGGGTCCGAGCCCAACCCACCACACGATCCCCTCCGTGTCGGCCCGACGCGGCCGTTTCCTCCCTCCAAGCGCCGGCGACGGCACCGTCCGTGAAGGGGGTCACACTCCGGAGCCGCGTGCCCGGTGTTTGCACCCGCCACCGCACTTCCAGACGTGTAAGAGGACCCAGCGCAAGATCCTGTGGCATTGCTACCCCACGAAGGCCCCCGACCACACCCGTAGACATGCGGCGAACAATCCGGAAAGAGGAATTTTTCCACATACTTCGGCATCTCAAAAAATTATGAAAAATGACTACACATCCTATATCACATGTGTCTGCACCGTGTAAAAAACTCATAATTTTATCTCCCTCCGGGTGTTCAGGAATATTCACGCCGCACCAAAACCGTAGAGGGATCACTTCGGTGTCATCGCCGTCCGTGAGGGGGGACCACACCCCGGAGCCGCGCATTGCCTCTTCGGACATGCCACCGCACGTTAAGACATGTGTGAGGACCCGTCGCGATGCTCTGGTGGCATTGCTACCCCCCTAAGGCCCCCGGCAGGCCTAACCCTGGACCAGTTGACCCGCAGATCTATCCCTTTGACTTTCGCCGGACGGGCTTTGACCAATGGACCTCCCCAGCTGGTTGTGATAGGTCAGCCCATGGGAACACTCCGGAACAGGGTCCGGGTCCAACCCACCACACGATCCCCTCCGTGTCGGCCCGACGCGGCCGTTTCCCCCCTCCAAGCGCCGGCGACGGCGCCCTCCGTGAAGGGGGTCACACTCCGGAGCCGCGTGCCCGGTGTTTGCACCCGCCACTGCACTTCCAGACGTGTAAGAGGACCCAGCGCAAGATCCTGTGGCATTGCTACCCCACGAAGGCCCCCGACCACACCCGTAGACATGCGAGGAACAAGCCGGAAAGAGGAATTTTTCCACATACTTCGGCATCTCAAAAAATTATGAAAAATGACTACACATCCTATATCACATGTGTCTGCACCGTGTAAAAAACTCATAATTTTATCTCCCTCCGGGTGTTCAGGAATATTCACGCGGCACCAAAACCGCAGAGGGATCACTTCGGTGTGATCGTCGTCCGTGAGGGGGGACCACACCCCGGAGCCGCGCATTGCCTCTTTGGACATGCCACCGCACGTTAAGACACGTGTGAGGACCCGTCGCGATGCTCTGGTGGCATTGCTACCCCCATAAGGCCCACGGCAGGCCTAACCCTGAACCAGTTGACCCGCAGATCTACCCCTTTGACTTTCGCCGGACGGGCTTTGACCAATGGACCTCCCCACCTGGTTGTGATAGGTTAGCCCATGGGAACACTCCGGAACAGGGTCCGAGCCCAACCCACCACACGATCCCCTCCGTGTCGGCCCGACGCGGCCGTTTCCTCCCTCCAAGCGCCGGCGACGGCACCGTCCGTGAAGGGGGTCACACTCCGGAGCCGCGTGCCCGGTGTTTGCACCCGCCACCGCACTTCCAGACGTGTAAGAGGACCCAGCGCAAGATCCTGTGGCATTGCTACCCCACGAAGGCCCCCGACCACACCCGTAGACATGCGGCGAACAATCCGGAAAGAGGAATTTTTCCACATACTTCGGCATCTCAAAAAATTATGAAAAATGACTACACATCCTATATCACATGTGTCTGCACCGTGTAAAAAACTCATAATTTTATCTCCCTCCTGGTGTTCAGGAATATTCACGCCGCACCAAAACCGTAGAGGGATCACTTCGGTGTCATCGCCGTCCGTGAGGGGGGACCACACCCCGGAGCCGCGCATTGCCTCTTTGGACATGCCACCGCACGTTAAGACATGTGTGAGGACCCGTCGCGATGCTCTGGTGGCATTGCTACCCCCCTAAGGCCCCCGGCAGGCCTAACCCTGGACCAGTTGACCCGCAGATCTATCCCTTTGACTTTCGCCGGACGGGCTTTGACCAATGGACCTCCCCACCTGGTTGTGATAGGTCAGCCCATGGGAACACTCCGGAACAGGGTCCGGGTCCAACCCACCACACGATCCCCTCCGTGTCGGCCCGACGCGGCCGTTTCCCCCCTCCAAGCGCCGGCAACGGCGCCGTCCGTGAAGGGGGTCACACTCCGGAGCCGCGTGCCCGGTGTTTGCACCCGCCACCGCCCTTCCAGACGTGTAAGAGGACCCAGCGCAAGATCCTGTGGCATTGCTACCCCACGAAGGCCCCCGACCACACCCGTAGACATGCGAGGAACAATCCGGAAAGAGGAATTTTTCCACATACTTCGGCATCTCAAAAAATTATGAAAAATGACTACACATCCTATATCACATGTGTCTGCACCGTGTAAAAAACTCATAATTTTATCTCCCTCCGGGTGTTCAGGAATATTCACGCGGCACCAAAACCGCAGAGGGATCACTTCGGTGTGATCGCCGTCCGTGAGGGGGGACCACACCCCGGAGCCGCGCATTGCCTCTTTGGACATGCCACCGCACGTTAAGACACGTGTGAGGACCCGTCGCGATGCTCTAGTGGCATTGCTACCCCCCTAAGGCCCCCGGCAGGCCTAACCCTGGACCAGTTGACCCGCAGATCTACCCCTTTGACTTTCGCCGGACGGGCTTTGACCAATGGACCTCCCCACCTGGTTGTGATAGGTCAGCCCATGGGAACACTCCGGAACAGGGTCCGGGCCCAACCCACCACACGATCCCCTCCGTGACGGCCCGACGCGGCCGTTTCCTCCCTCCAAGCGCCGGCGACGGCGCCGTCCGTGAAGGGGGTCACACTCCGGAGCCGCGTACCCGGTGTTTGCACCCGCCACCGCACTTTCAGACGTGTAAGAGGACCCAGCGCAAGATCATGTGGCATTGCTACCCCACGAAGGCCCCCGACCACACCCGTAGACATGCGGCGAACAATCCGGAAAGAGGAATTTTTCCACATACTTCGGCATCTCAAAAAATTATGAAAAATGACTACACATCCTATATCACATGTGTCTGCACCGTGTAAAAAACTCATAATTTTATCTCCCTCCGGGTGTTCAGGAATATTCACGCGGCACCAAAACCGCAGAGGGATCACTTCGGTGTCATCGCCGTCCGTGAGGGGGGACCACACCCCGGAGCCGCGCATTGCCTCTTCGGACATGCCACCGCACGTTAAGACACGTGTGAGGACCCGTCACGATGCTCTAGTGGCATTGCTACCCCCCTAAGGCCCCCGGCAGGCCTAACCCTGGACCAGTTGACCCGCAGATCTACCCCTTTGACTTTCGCCGGACGGGCTTTGACCAATGGACCTCCCCACCTGGTTGTGATAGGTCAGCCCATGGGAACACTCCGGAACAGGGTCCGGGCCCAACCCACCACACGATCCCCTCCGTGACGGCCCGACGCGGCCGTTTCCTCCCTCCAAGCGCCGGCGACGGCGCCGTCCGTGAAGGGGGTCACACTCCGGAGCCGCGTACCCGGTGTTTGCACCCGCCACCGCACTTCCAGACGTGTAAGAGGACCCAGCGCAAGATCATGTGGCATTGCTACCCCACGAAGGCCCCCGACCACACCCGTAGACATGCGGCGAACAATCCGGAAAGAGGAATTTTTCCACATACTTCGGCATCTCAAAAAATTATGAAAAATGACTACACATCCTATATCACATGTGTCTGCACCGTGTAAAAAACTCATAATTTTATCTCCCTCCGGGTGTTCAGGAATATTCACGCCGCACCAAAACCGCAGAGGGATCACTTCGGTGTGATCGCCGTCCGTGAGGGGGGACCACACCCCGGAGCCGTGCATTGCCTCTTCGGACATGCCACCGCACGTTAAGACACGTGTGAGGACCCGTTGCGATGCTCTGGTGGCATTGCTACCCCCCTAAGGCCCCCGGCAGGCCTAACCCTGGACCAGTTGACCCGCAGATCTACCCCTTTGACTTTCGCCGGACGGGCTGTGACCAATGGACCTCCCCACCTGGTTGTGATAGGTCAGCCCATGGGAACACTCCGGAACAGGGTCCGGGCCCAACCCACCACACGATCCCCTCCGTGTCGGCCCGACGCGGCCGTTTCCCCCCTCCAAGCGCCGGCGACGGCGCCGTCCGTGAAGGGGGTCACACTCCGGAGCCGCGTGCCCGGTGTTTGCACCCGCCACCGCACTTCCAGACATGTAAGAGGACCCAGCGCAAGATCCTATGGCATTGCTACCCCACGAAGGCCCCCGACCACACCCGTAGACATGCGAGGAACAATCCGGAAAGAGGAATTTTTCCACATAATTCGGCATCTCAAAAAATTATGAAAAATGACTACACATCCTATATCACATGTGTCTGCACCGTGTAAAAAACTCATAATTTTATCTCCCTCCGGGTGTTCAGGAATATTCACGCGGCACCAAAACCGCAGAGGGATCACATCGGTGTGATCGCCGTCCGTGAGGGGGGACCACACCCCGGAGCCGCGCATTGCCTCTTCGGACATGCCACCGCACGTTAAGACACGTGTGAGGACCCGTCGCGATGCTCTAGTGGCATTGCTACCCCCCTAAGGCCCCCGGCAGGCCTAACCCTGGACCAGTTGACCCGCAGATCTACCCCTTTGACTTTCGCCGGACGGGCTTTGACCAATGGACCTCCCCACCTGGTTGTGATAGGTCAGCCCATGGGAACACTCCGGAACAGGGTCCGGGCCCAACCCACCACACGATCCCCTCCGTGTCGGCCCGACGCGGCCGTTTCCCCCCTCCAAGCGCCGGCGACGGCGCCCTCCGTGAAGGGGGTCACACTCCGGAGCCGCGTGCCCGGTGTTTGCACCTGCCACCGCACTTCCAGACGTGTAAGAGGACCCAGCGCAAGATCCTGTTGCATTGCTACCCCACGAAGGCCCCCGACCACACCCGTAGACATGCGAGGAACAATCCGGAAAGAGGAATTTTTCCACATACTTCGGCATCTCAAAAAATTATGAAAAATGACTACACATCCTATATCACATGTGTCTGCACCGTGTAAAAAACTCATAATTTTATCTCCCTCCGGGTGTTCAGGAATATTCACGCGGCACCAAAACCGCAGAGGGATCACTTCGGTGTGATCGCCGTCCGTGAGGGGGGACCACACCCCGGAGCCGCGCATTGCCTCTTTGGACATGCCACCGCACGTTAGGACACGTGTGAGGACCCGTCGCGATGCTCTGGTGGCATTGCTACCCCCCTAAGGCCCCCGGCAGGCCTAACCCTGGACCAGTTGACCCGCAGATCTACCCCTTTGACTTTCGCCGGACGGGCTTTGACCAATGGACCTCCCCACCTGGTTGTGATAGGTCAGCCCATGGGAACACTCCGGAACAGGGTCCGGGCCCAACCCACCACACGATCCCCTCCGTGTCGGCCCGACGCGGCCGTTTCCTCCCTCCAAGCGCCGGCGACGGCGCCGTCCGTGAAGGGGGTCACACTCCGGAGCCGCGTACCCGGTGTTTGCACCCGCCACCGCACTTCCAGACGTGTAAGAGGACCCAGCGCAAGATCATGTGGCATTGCTACCCCACGAAGGCCCCCGACCACACCCGTAGACATGCGGCGAACAATCCGGAAAGAGGAATTTTTCCACATACTTCGGCATCTCAAAAAATTATGAAAAATGACTACACATCCTATATCACATGTGTCTGCACCGTGTAAAAAACTCATAATTTTATCTCCCTCCGGGTGTTCAGGAATATTCACGCGGCACCAAAACCGCAGAGGGATCACTTCGGTGTGATCGCCGTCCGTGAGGGGGGACCACACCCCGGAGCCGCGCATTGCCTCTTCGGACATGCCACCGCACGTTAAGACACGTGGGAGGACCCGTCGCGATGCTCTGGTGGCATTGCTACCCCCCTAAGGCCCCCGGCAGGCCTAACCCTGGACCAGTTGACCCGCAGATCTACCCCTTTGACTTTCGCCGGACGGGCTTTGACCAATGGACCTCCCCACCTGGTTGTGATAGGTCAGCCCATGGGAACACTCCGGAACAGGGTCCGGGCCCAACCCACCACACGATCCCCTCCGTGTCGGCCCGACGCGGCCGTTTCCCCCCTCCAAGCGCCGGCGACGGCGCCCTCCGTGAAGGGGGTCACACTCCAGAGCCGCGTGCCCGGTGTTTGCACCTGCCACCGCACTTCCAGACGTGTAAGAGGACCCAGCGCAAGATCCTGTGGCATTGCTACCCCACGAAGGCCCCCGACCACACCCGTAGACATGCGAGGAACAATCCGGAAAGAGGAATTTTTCCACATACTTCGGCATCTCAAAAAATTATGAAAAATGACTACACATCCTATATCACATGTGTCTGCACCGTGTAAAAAACTCATAATTTTATCTCCCTCCGGGTGTTCAGGAATATTCACGCCGCACCAAAACCGTAGAGGGATCACTTCGGTGTCATCGCCGTCCGTGAGGGGGGACCACACCCCGGAGCCGTGCATTGCCTCTTCGGACATGCCACCGCACGTTAAGACACGTGTGAGGACCCGTCGCGATGCTCTGGTGGCATTGCTACCCCCCTAAGGCCCCCGGCAGGCCTAACCCTGGACCAGTTGACCCGCAGATCTACCCCTTTGACTTTCGCCGGACGGGCTTTGACCAATGGACCTCCCCACCTGGTTGTGATAGGTCAGCCCATGGGAACACTCCGGAACAGGGTCCGGGCCCAACCCACCACACGATCCCCTCCGTGTCGGCCCGACGCGGCCGTTTCCCCCCTCCAAGCGCCGGCGACGGCGCCGTCCGTGAAGGGGGTCACACTCCGGAGTCGCGTGCCCGGTGTTTGCACCCGCCACCGCACTTCCAGACGTGTAAGAGGACCCAGCGCAAGATCCTGTGGCATTGCTACCCCATGAAGGCCCCCGACCACACCCGTAGACATGCGAGGAACAATCCGGAAAGAGGAATTTTTCCACATACTTCGACATCTCAAAAAATTATGAAAAATGACTACACATCCTATATCACATGTGTCTGCACCGTGTAAAAAACTCATAATTTTATCTCCCTCCGGATGTTCAGGAATATTCACGCCGCACCAAAACCGCAGAGGGATCACTTCGGTGTCATCGCCGTCCGTGAGGGGGGACCACACCCCGGAGCCGCGCATTGCCTCTTCGGACATGCCACCGCACGTTAAGACACGTGTGAGGACCCGTCGCGATGCTCTGGTGGCATTGCTACCCCCCTAAGGCCCCCGGCAGGCCTAACCCTGGACCAGTTGACCCGCAGATCTACCCCTTTGACTTTCGCCGGACGGGCTTTGACCAATGGACCTCCCCACCTAGTTGTGATAGGTCAGCCCATGGGAACACTCCGGAACAGGGTCCGGGCCCAACCCACCACACGATCCCCTCCGTGTCGGCCCGACGCGGCCGTTTCCCCCCTCCAAGCGCCGGCGACGGCGCCGTTCGTGAAGGGGGTCACACTCCGGAGCCGCGTGCCCGGTGTTTGCACCCGCCACCGCACTTCCAGACGTGTAAGAGGACCCAGCGCAAGATCCTGTGGCATTGCTACCCCACGAAGGCCCCCGACCACACCCGTAGACATGCGAGGAACAATCCGGAAAGAGGAATTTTTCCACATACTTCGGCATCTCGAAAAATTATGAAAAATGACTACACATGCCATATCACATGTGTCTGCACCGTGTAAAAAACTCATAATTTTATCTCCCTCCGGGTGTTCAGGAATATTCACGCGGCACCACAACCGCAGAGGGATCACTTCGGTGTCACCGCCGTCCATGAGGGGGGACCACACCCCGGAGCCGTGCATTGCCTCTTCGGACATGCCACCGCACGTTAAGACACGTGTGAGGACCCGTCGCGATGCTCTGGTGGCATTGCTACCCCCCTAAGGCCCCCGGCAGGCCTAACCCTGGACCAGTTGACCCGCAGATCTACCCCTTTGACTTTTGCCGGACGGGCTTTGACCAATGGACCTCCCCACCTGGTTGTGATAGGTCAGCCCATGGGAACACTCCGGAACAGGGTCCAGGCCCAACCCACCACACGATCCCCTCCGTGTCTGCCCGACGCGGCCGTTTCCCCCCTCCAAGCGCCGGCGACGGCGCCGTCCGTGAAGGGGGTCACACTCCGGAGCCGCGTGCCCGGTGTTGGCACCCGCCACCGCACTTCCAGACGTGTAAGAGGACCCAGCGCAAGATCCTGTGGCATTGCTACCCCACGAAGGCCCCCGACCACACCCGTAGACATGCGAGGAACAATCCGGAAAGAGGAATTTTTCCACATACTTCGGCATCTCAAAAAATTATGAAAAATGACTACACATCCTATATCACATGTGTCTGCACCGTGTAAAAAACTCATAATTTTATCTCCCTCCGGGTGTTCAGGAATATTCACGCGGCACCAAAACCGCAGAGGGATCACTTCGGTGTGATCGTCGTCCGTGAGGGGGGACCACACCCCGGAGCCGCGCATTGCCTCTTTGGACATGCCACCGCACGTTAAGACACGTGTGAGGACCCGTCGCGATGCTCTGGTGGCATTGCTACCCCCATAAGGCCCACGGCAGGCCTAACCCTGAACCAGTTGACCCGCAGATCTACCCCTTTGACTTTCGCCGGACGGGCTTTGACCAATGGACCTCCCCACCTGGTTGTGATAGGTTAGCCCATGGGAACACTCCGGAACAGGGTCCGAGCCCAACCCACCACACGATCCCCTCCGTGTCGGCCCGACGCGGCCGTTTCCTCCCTCCAAGCGCCGGCGACGGCGCCGTCCGTGAAGGGGGTCACACTCCGGAGCCGCGTGCCCGGTGTTTGCACCCGCCACCGCACTTCCAGACGTGTAAGAGGACCCAGCGCAAGATCCTGTGGCATTGCTACCCCACGAAGGCCCCCGACCACACCCGTAGACATGCGGCGAACAATCCGGAAAGAGGAATTTTTCCACATACTTCGGCATCTCAAAAAATTATGAAAAATGACTACACATCCTATATCACATGTGTCTGCACCGTGTAAAAAACTCATAATTTTATCTCCCTCCTGGTGTTCAGGAATATTCACGCCGCACCAAAACCGTAGAGGGATCACTTCGGTGTCATCGCCGTCCGTGAGGGGGGACCACAACCCGGAGCCGCGCATTGCCTCTTCGGACATGCCACCGCACGTTAAGACATGTGTGAGGACCCGTCGCGATGCTCTGGTGGCATTGCTACCCCCCTAAGGCCCCCGGCAGGCCTAACCCTGGACCAGTTGACCCGCAGATCTATCCCTTTGACTTTCGCCGGACGGGCTTTGACCAATGGACCTCCCCACCTGGTTGTGATAGGTCAGCCCATGGGAACACTCCGGAACAGGGTCCGGGTCCAACCCACCACACGATCCCCTCCGTGTCGGCCCGACGCGGCCGTTTCCCCCCTCCAAGCGCCGGCAACGGCGCCGTCCGTGAAGGGGGTCACACTCCGGAGCCGCGTGCCCGGTGTTTGCACCCGCCACCGCCCTTCCAGACGTGTAAGAGGACCCAGCGCAAGATCCTGTGGCATTGCTACCCCACGAAGGCCCCCGACCACACCCGTAGACATGCGAGGAACAATCCGGAAAGAGGAATTTTTCCACATACTTCGGCATCTCAAAAAATTATGAAAAATGACTACACATCCTATATCACATGTGTCTGCACCGTGTAAAAAACTCATAATTTTATCTCCCTCCGGGTGTTCAGGAATATTCACGCGGCACCAAAACCGCAGAGGGATCACTTCGGTGTGATCGCCGTCCGTGAGGGGGGACCACACCCCGGAGCCGCGCATTGCCTCTTTGGACATGCCACCGCACGTTAAGACACGTGTGAGGACCCGTCGCGATGCTCTAGTGGCATTGCTACCCCCCTAAGGCCCCCGGCAGGCCTAACCCTGGACCAGTTGACCCGCAGATCTACCCCTTTGACTTTCGCCGGACGGGCTTTGACCAATGGACCTCCCCACCTGGTTGTGATAGGTCAGCCCATGGGAACACTCCGGAACAGGGTCCGGGCCCAACCCACCACACGATCCCCTCCGTGACGGCCCGACGCGGCCGTTTCCTCCCTCCAAGCGCCGGCGACGGCGCCGTCCGTGAAGGGGGTCACACTCCGGAGCCGCGTACCCGGTGTTTGCACCCGCCACCGCACTTTCAGACGTGTAAGAGGACCCAGCGCAAGATCATGTGGCATTGCTACCCCACGAAGGCCCCCGACCACACCCGTAGACATGCGGCGAACAATCCGGAAAGAGGAATTTTTCCACATACTTCGGCATCTCAAAAAATTATGAAAAATGACTACACATCCTATATCACATGTGTCTGCACCGTGTAAAAAACTCATAATTTTATCTCCCTCCGGGTGTTCAGGAATATTCACGCGGCACCAAAACCGCAGAGGGATCACTTCGGTGTCATCGCCGTCCGTGAGGGGGGACCACACCCCGGAGCCGCGCATTGCCTCTTCGGACATGCCACCGCACGTTAAGACACGTGTGAGGACCCGTCACGATGCTCTAGTGGCATTGCTACCCCCCTAAGGCCCCCGGCAGGCCTAACCCTGGACCAGTTGACCCGCAGATCTACCCCTTTGACTTTCGCCGGACGGGCTTTGACCAATGGACCTCCCCACCTGGTTGTGATAGGTCAGCCCATGGGAACACTCCGGAACAGGGTCCGGGCCCAACCCACCACACGATCCCCTCCGTGACGGCCCGACGCGGCCGTTTCCTCCCTCCAAGCGCCGGCGACGGCGCCGTCCGTGAAGGGGGTCACACTCCGGAGCCGCGTACCCGGTGTTTGCACCCGCCACCGCACTTCCAGACGTGTAAGAGGACCCAGCGCAAGATCATGTGGCATTGCTACCCCACGAAGGCCCCCGACCACACCCGTAGACATGCGGCGAACAATCCGGAAAGAGGAATTTTTCCACATACTTCGGCATCTCAAAAAATTATGAAAAATGACTACACATCCTATATCACATGTGTCTGCACCGTGTAAAAAACTCATAATTTTATCTCCCTCCGGGTGTTCAGGAATATTCACGCCGCACCAAAACCGCAGAGGGATCACTTCGGTGTGATCGCCGTCCGTGAGGGGGGGCCACACCCCGGAGCCGTGCATTGCCTCTTCGGACATGCCACCGCACGTTAAGACACGTGTGAGGACCCGTTGCGATGCTCTGGTGGCATTGCTACCCCCCTAAGGCCCCCGGCAGGCCTAACCCTGGACCAGTTGACCCGCAGATCTACCCCTTTGACTTTCGCCGGACGGGCTGTGACCAATGGACCTCCCCACCTGGTTGTGATAGGTCAGCCCATGGGAACACTCCGGAACAGGGTCCGGGCCCAACCCACCACACGATCCCCTCCGTGTCGGCCCGACGCGGCCGTTTCCCCCCTCCAAGCGCCGGCGACGGCGCCGTCCGTGAAGGGGGTCACACTCCGGAGCCGCGTGCCCGGTGTTTGCACCCGCCACCGCACTTCCAGACATGTAAGAGGACCCAGCGCAAGATCCTATGGCATTGCTACCCCACGAAGGCCCCCGACCACACCCGTAGACATGCGAGGAACAATCCGGAAAGAGGAATTTTTCCACATAATTCGGCATCTCAAAAAATTATGAAAAATGACTACACATCCTATATCACATGTGTCTGCACCGTGTAAAAAACTCATAATTTTATCTCCCTCCGGGTGTTCAGGAATATTCACGCGGCACCAAAACCGCAGAGGGATCACATCGGTGTGATCGCCGTCCGTGAGGGGGGACCACACCCCGGAGCCGCGCATTGCCTCTTCGGACATGCCACCGCACGTTAAGACACGTGTGAGGACCCGTCGCGATGCTCTAGTGGCATTGCTACCCCCCTAAGGCCCCCGGCAGGCCTAACCCTGGACCAGTTGACCCGCAGATCTACCCCTTTGACTTTCGCCGGACGGGCTTTGACCAATGGACCTCCCCACCTGGTTGTGATAGGTCAGCCCATGGGAACACTCCGGAACAGGGTCCGGGCCCAACCCACCACACGATCCCCTCCGTGTCGGCCCGACGCGGCCGTTTCCCCCCTCCAAGCGCCGGCGACGGCGCCCTCCGTGAAGGGGGTCACACTCCGGAGCCGCGTGCCCGGTGTTTGCACCTGCCACCGCACTTCCAGACGTGTAAGAGGACCCAGCGCAAGATCCTGTGGCATTGCTACCCCACGAAGGCCCCCGACCACACCCGTAGACATGCGAGGAACAATCCGGAAAGAGGAATTTTTCCACATACTTCGGCATCTCAAAAAATTATGAAAAATGACTACACATCCTATATCACATGTGTCTGCACCGTGTAAAAAACTCATAATTTTATCTCCCTCCGGGTGTTCAGGAATATTCACGCGGCACCAAAACCTCAGAGGGATCACTTCGGTGTGATCGCCGTCCGTGAGGGGGGACCACACCCCGGAGCCGCGCATTGCCTCTTTGGACATGCCACCGCACGTTAGGACACGTGTGAGGACCCGTCGCGATGCTCTGGTGGCATTGCTACCCCCCTAAGGCCCCCGGCAGGCCTAACCCTGGACCAGTTGACCCGCAGATCTACCCCTTTGACTTTCGCCGGACGGGCTTTGACCAATGGACCTCCCCACCTGGTTGTGATAGGTCAGCCCATGGGAACACTCCGGAACAGGGTCCGGGCCCAACCCACCACACGATCCCCTCCGTGTCGGCCCGACGCGGCCGTTTCCTCCCTCCAAGCGCCGGCGACGGCGCCGTCCGTGAAGGGGGTCACACTCCGGAGCCGCGTACCCGGTGTTTGCACCCGCCACCGCACTTCCAGACGTGTAAGAGGACCCAGCGCAAGATCATGTGGCATTGCTACCCCACGAAGGCCCCCGACCACACCCGTAGACATGCGGCGAACAATCCGGAAAGAGGAATTTTTCCACATACTTCGGCATCTCAAAAAATTATGAAAAATGACTACACATCCTATATCACATGTGTCTGCACCGTGTAAAAAACTCATAATTTTATCTCCCTCCGGGTGTTCAGGAATATTCACGCGGCACCAAAACCGCAGAGGGATCACTTCGGTGTGATCGCCGTCCGTGAGGGGGGACCACACCCCGGAGCCGCGCATTGCCTCTTCGGACATGCCACCGCACGTTAAGACACGTGGGAGGACCCGTCGCGATGCTCTGGTGGCATTGCTACCCCCCTAAGGCCCCCGGCAGGCCTAACCCTGGACCAGTTGACCCGCAGATCTACCCCTTTGACTTTCGCCGGACGGGCTTTGACCAATGGACCTCCCCACCTGGTTGTGATAGGTCAGCCCATGGGAACACTCCGGAACAGGGTCCGGGCCCAACCCACCACACGATCCCCTCCGTGTCGGCCCGACGCGGCCGTTTCCCCCCTCCAAGCGCCGGCGACGGCGCCCTCCGTGAAGGGGGTCACACTCCAGAGCCGCGTGCCCGGTGTTTGCACCTGCCACCGCACTTCCAGACGTGTAAGAGGACCCAGCGCAAGATCCTGTGGCATTGCTACCCCACGAAGGCCCCCGACCACACCCGTAGACATGCGAGGAACAATCCGGAAAGAGGAATTTTTCCACATACTTCGGCATCTCAAAAAATTATGAAAAATGACTACACATCCTATATCACATGTGTCTGCACCGTGTAAAAAACTCATAACTTTATCTCCCTCCGGGTGTTCAGGAATATTCACGCCGCACCAAAACCGTAGAGGGATCACTTCGGTGTCATCGCCGTCCGTGAGGGGGGACCACACCCCGGAGCCGTGCATTGCCTCTTCGGACATGCCACCGCACGTTAAGACACGTGTGAGGACCCGTCGCGATGCTCTGGTGGCATTGCTACCCCCCTAAGGCCCCCGGCAGGCCTAACCCTGGACCAGTTGACCCGCAGATCTACCCCTTTGACTTTCGCCGGACGGGCTTTGACCAATGGACCTCCCCACCTGGTTGTGATAGGTCAGCCCATGGGAACACTCCGGAACAGGGTCCGGGCCCAACCCACCACACGATCCCCTCCGTGTCGGCCCGACGCGGCCGTTTCCCCCCTCCAAGCGCCGGCGACGGCGCCGTCCGTGAAGGGGGTCACACTCCGGAGTCGCGTGCCCGGTGTTTGCACCCGCCACCGCACTTCCAGACGTGTAAGAGGACCCAGCGCAAGATCCTGTGGCATTGCTACCCCATGAAGGCCCCCGACCACACCCGTAGACATGCGAGGAACAATCCGGAAAGAGGAATTTTTCCACATACTTCGACATCTCAAAAAATTATGAAAAATGACTACACATCCTATATCACATGTGTCTGCACCGTGTAAAAAACTCATAATTTTATCTCCCTCCGGATGTTCAGGAATATTCACGCCGCACCAAAACCGCAGAGGGATCACTTCGGTGTCATCGCCGTCCGTGAGGGGGGACCACACCCCGGAGCCGCGCATTGCCTCTTCGGACATGCCACCGCACGTTAAGACACGTGTGAGGACCCGTCGCGATGCTCTGGTGGCATTGCTACCCCCCTAAGGCCCCCGGCAGGCCTAACCCTGGACCAGTTGACCCGCAGATCTACCCCTTTGACTTTCGCCGGACGGGCTTTGACCAATGGACCTCCCCACCTAGTTGTGATAGGTCAGCCCATGGGAACACTCCGGAACAGGGTCCGGGCCCAACCCACCACACGATCCCCTCCGTGTCGGCCCGACGCGGCCGTTTCCCCCCTCCAAGCGCCGGCGACGGCGCCGTTCGTGAAGGGGGTCACACTCCGGAGCCGCGTGCCCGGTGTTTGCACCCGCCACCGCACTTCCAGACGTGTAAGAGGACCCAGCGCAAGATCCTGTGGCATTGCTACCCCACGAAGGCCCCCGACCACACCCGTAGACATGCGAGGAACAATCCGGAAAGAGGAATTTTTCCACATACTTCGGCATCTCGAAAAATTATGAAAAATGACTACACATGCCATATCACATGTGTCTGCACCGTGTAAAAAACTCATAATTTTATCTCCCTCCGGGTGTTCAGGAATATTCACGCGGCACCACAACCGCAGAGGGATCACTTCGGTGTCACCGCCGTCCATGAGGGGGGACCACACCCCGGAGCCGTGCATTGCCTCTTCGGACATGCCACCGCACGTTAAGACACGTGTGAGGACCCGTCGCGATGCTCTGGTGGCATTGCTACCCCCCTAAGGCCCCCGGCAGGCCTAACCCTGGACCAGTTGACCCGCAGATCTACCCCTTTGACTTTTGCCGGACGGGCTTTGACCAATGGACCTCCCCACCTGGTTGTGATAGGTCAGCCCATGGGAACACTCCGGAACAGGGTCCAGGCCCAACCCACCACACGATCCCCTCCGTGTCTGCCCGACGCGGCCGTTTCCCCCCTCCAAGCGCCGGCGACGGCGCCGTCCGTGAAGGGGGTCACACTCCGGAGCCGCGTGCCCGGTGTTGGCACCCGCCACCGCACTTCCAGACGTGTAAGAGGACCCAGCGCAAGATCCTGTGGCATTGCTACCCCACGAAGGCCCCCGACCACACCCGTAGACATGCGAGGAACAATCCGGAAAGAGGAATTTTTCCACATACTTCGGCATCTCAAAAAATTATGAAAAATGACTACACATCCTATATCACATGTGTCTGCACCGTGTAAAAAACTCATAATTTTATCTCCCTCCGGGTGTTCAGGAATATTCACGCCGCACCAAAACCGCAGAGGGATCACTTCGGTGTCATCGCCGTCCGTGAGGGGGGACCACACCCCGGAGCCGCGCATTGCCTCTTCGGACATGCCACCGCACGTTAAGACACGTGCGAGAACCCGTCGCGATGCTCTGGTGGCATTGCTACCCCCCTAAGGCCCCCGGCAGGCCTAACCCTGGACCAGTTGACCCGCAGATCTACCCCTTTGACTTTCGCCGGACGGGCTTTGACCAATGGACCTCCCCACCTGGTTGTGATAGGTCAGCCCATGGGAACACTCCGGAACAGGGTCCGGGCCCAACCCACCACACGATCCCCTCCGTGTCGGCCCGACGCGGCCGTTTCCCCCCTCCAAGCGCCGGCGACGACGCCGTCCGTGAAGGGGGTCACACTCCGGAGCCGCGTGCCCGGTGTTTGCACCCGCCACCGCACTTCCAGACGTGTAAGAGGACCCAGCGCAAGATCCTGTAGCATTGCTACCCCATGAAGGCCCCCGACCACACCCGTAGACATGCGAGGAACAATCCGGAAAGAGGAATTTTTCCACATACTTCGGCATCTCAAAAAATTATGAAAAATGACTACACATCCTATATCACATGTGTCTGCACCGTGTAAAAAACTCATAATTTTATCTCCCTCCGGGTGTTCAGGAATATTCACGCCGCACCAAAACCGCAGAGGGATCACTTCGGTGTCATCGCCATCCGTGAGGGGGGACCACACCCCGGAGCCGCGCATTGCCTCTTCGGACATGCCACCGCACGTTAAGACACGTGTGAGGACCCGTCGCGATGCTCTGGTGGCATTGCTACTCCCCTAAGGCCCCCGGCAGCCCTAACCCTGGACCAGTTGACCCGCAGATCTACCCCTTTGACTTTCGCCGGACGGGCTTTGACCAATGGACCTCCCCACCTGGTTGTGATAGGTCAGCCCATGGGAACACTCCGGAACAGGGTCCGGGCCCAACCCACCACACGATCCCCTCCGTGTCGGCCCGACGCGGCCGTTTCCCCCCTCCAAGCGCCGGCGACGGCGCCGTCCGTGAAGGGGGTCACACTCCGGAGCCACCGCATGTTAAGACACGTGTGTGGACCCGTCGCAAACATCATTGTTAGTTTATTCAAATTTGAAACATAGTATAGCAACTGAATCATTTCAAGATTCTGATAAAAAACGATATAAAATTGGTCAAAATCAATGCAAGTATCGATTAGTTGTGATTTTAACCAAGTATAAGGACCTATATGCAAAAGTACATGATGTCATATTTATAATATGCTGAAAAACAAAAACATACTGGATATTCATATTATATGGAAAATTCTACCCCAAATCGATATATAATATGTTTATGTTAAGTATAGATAAGTCAAATTCAAATAAAAACATAAAAAACAGATAATATATATGCCTACGGCAATGCCGTCGACATAGTTTGCCACGTGGCGCACACTGCGGAAAGAAAACATACAATATCTATGCCGACGGCCTGCCGTCGGGGCCGTCGGTATAGATTTGACGGCGCCGGCGTGCCGTCTGAGTCCGGGTCGGCAGGCCCATATATGTGCCGACGGCCTATATATACCGACGGCTGCCGTCGGCATGAACGGACATATGCCGACGGCCTATATATGCCTACGGCGGCCGTCGGCGTAGTCGGAGATATACCGATGGCATATCTATGCCTACGGCTTTCACAAGGCCGTCGGCATATAACAGGGTGTGCCGACGGCCCCGACAAAAGGCCGTCGGCATATATAAAGCCGTCGGCATTGGCTGTTATTCCGGTAGTGATGCACCGTCCACGTTTAGCTTCACCCAGCCTACAGGAGGCTTGCACCAGCGGTCCAGGGGACGCGTACATGTGGTCGTCATCTCATGTTGCTTCCTGTTACTCCTGCGTCCAGCATAGGAAATCACTTTCTTCCCTTTTGCAACATCATCAATGGGGTGTTGTTGAATGTATAGCAGCGTGTTGATGTAGCCGGTTAAGAATCTGCTAGACGCTTCAACTGGAGGTGCTGGCTTGTCATGATACACCTCATTGCGCACATACCAGCTCCGCCACAGCGTCATCAGCACCGGGAGTCTCTCGTCATCGTTGCAACGGTCAAGTAGGTGGAAGATCCATTCCGGCCCACTGTTGGAGACGGTCGCCAAATTGGGCATGCTCCATGTGCGCGCCATCTCCGTCCATAGTCGTCGAGGTAAGGGACATCTGCATAAGGCGTGAAGTGTGTCCTCGCGCTCCAGTCTACACAAAGGGCACATATTAGAAACCTCAAGTTTCCGTTTATGTTTATTTTCAAGTGTGGCCAAAGAGTTCGTCGCAACCCTCCATGCAAAAACTCGTACCTTAGGAGGAGCAGGCCACCCCCGCACTGCCTTCCAGACGGCTCGAATGCCGTCCGATGCCCTGCTCGTGACGCATGCCGTGCTGCTGGCTCGCTCCTCCAGAGCGGTTTTGTACGCTCTGCGCACACTAAAGATGTCACGCATGTCCGGCGCCCAGGAGAGGACTTGACTTGGTGGTTAATGACGGGTGGACGAAGAAAGAATAGCCAACATGCCGGGCATAATTACGAACACATGCGAGGGCATTCAGATTGGAGTCGGCCAAACAAACAAGGCCAGCGGTAACTAACAGCAGAGCGCAAATGTTGCTTCCACGCCAAACCACGAACACAGCGAAATCCCTAGTAAAGAAGTATTTTTTGTAAAGGTCACTCTCATCTTGTCAGTGACGCACTGTGCGTCATTTTATTGCAACATGTAAGTTTTTCTTTTTTCTAGATCCGTTTGTTCAAAACATTTTATTTCTTAAAATATGTGTTCAAATCTTGAACCATTTTTACATTGAATTTCTCGTGTCGAGATCTTCCAAACTAGATTCCATGTTTATAGGTTTTGACGAACTTTTTTTCAAAAAAAAAAAAAAAACAGACCAAAAAACCAAAGCGGCAACATGGTTTTTTCCACGTGCCTCTCCCGGAAGCAAACCTTGCCTCTCACGGAAGGAATAGAAAAAAGAAAACACGTCTTTTTTCTTTCAGAGCACAGTCGTGCCTCTCGTGGAAGCAAATTCTGCCTCTCGCGGAAGCAAAATTGTGCCTCTCGCGGAAGGAAAAAAACACATTTTTTCCGTTTCCGAGAGGCATGGTCGTGCCTCTCACAAAAGCAAATCCGTGCCTCTCGTGGAAAAAAAACAAAAAAAAACGTATTTTTTTCGTTTCCGATAAGGCACAGCTGTGCCTCTCACGGAAATAAAACCGTGCCTCTCGCGGAAGGAAGAAAAACACATTTTTTTCATGAATTTTTTTTTTCGATTTTTTCGTTCAAAAAACAAAGAAAGACCGGTGGAAAACTAAAAGCTGAAAAATCCGAAACAAAAACATCTAAAAAATGAATACGCGTGGGAAACAAGATTAAAAGATACAAAGAAATCCCCCAAAACACGACACATGACAGTGGCGTGCTCTCAGCCCACCAGTAACCCTTTGAAGGGCGAACCAACCTGTGGTTTGATGGTTAGAGGGTCTGTAGTATCCCCAGACCACCAGGGTTCAAGTCCTGATGCTCGCATTTATTTCTGGATTTATTTCAGGATTTCCGGCGATGCGCATTCAGTGGGAGGAGACGTTCCCGTCGACGACGAGACGCCCACAGTAACCTCGTAAACCTCAAGATGATATGTCGGCTCAGTCTTTCAAAAATGCTCATAGAGGTAGGATTTATGTGTATGCGTTTATAAGGATGAGTGTACACGCGTGTATATGAACGCTTGCGTCTTAAAAAAAAAAACCTTCTAAGGTTTTCAAAGGAGCGCTCCTTCTTCGTTAGTTGCTCCGCGAACACACCACCTCACGAGGCATAAACGACAGCAGGTGAAGGACCCAGCCAAGGTAGAGAATCTGCGTCGACACACTAGACCAACCCAGCCCGGGCCGCGTATGACCAAGCACGAGTAGAACTGGCCCGTTCAAACGCACATGACCAGTCAACACCACCAAATCTTCATCTTCCATATACAAATGGCACTCCACGAACCAACCTACCGCGCGCGCGCCAACCGACCTCATGTGCCCGTGTGTATATATGGGTCATGTCCGGCACGGCAGCACAAACACAACAGCAACCCCATCCCCCGCAAAGCATCATCCTTCTATCTCCTCCGCTCTGCATTTTTCCTCCGTCCAACTCCAAGCGCAACCAATGGCTCCCACGAAGATCACCCTCTTTGCCCTGGCGGCAGTCTTGCTAGGCACCGCGTCGGCGGCGACCTACGGGGTCGGCGAGCCGGGCGGCGTGTGGGGCATCAACACCGACTACAGCAAATGGACGTCCGACAAGAAGTTCCAGCCGGGTGATGAGATCGTCTTCAAGTACTCGCCCACGGCGCACGACGTGGTTGAGGTCAGCAAGGCCGGCTACGACTCCTGCAGCACCGCCAACGCCATCAACACCTTCAACTCCGGCAACGATGTTATCGCCCTCAACGCCACCGGCACCCGCTACTTCATATGCGGCTTCCCTGACCACTGCATCCCACGCGCCCCCCTCACCATGAAGATCGTGATCGACGTCGTGTCGGGCTCCTCCTCGCCGTCGTCACCCATGCCAGCCGCAGGTCCTGGCACGAGCAACTCTCCCTCGGCGCCGCCCTCCTCCGCTGCTTCCTCCGTCGGGGGCGCGGCAGGATTTGGCCTCGTCGCCCTACTGGCGGCAGGTCTCATGGCTTGAACACATATATTGATCAGCTGCCGCGCTCACATATGAGCTTATGTATTGTTAACTTCAGCTATTATCAGGTGTGAATACATATATTCTTATTTTAGAGCGAGAATGTGATGGTTACTTGTATCTATCATCGCTTGTACGTGTGCATTCACGCTTGCTGCGTATGCAAGCGTGTAGCCCCGCGACGGTGCTCCATTCTCCGTGGATGGCAGATCCTCATCAAGGGCCACGTGCACAATGACTCGTCAAAATTAGAAAATACAACTGTTTTTTTTTTGTGTGGGAAAGTTGACCAGCCACAGCTGAAAACAAGAAAAGTAAAATGCAAGCGAGCACAGGTGCACGAGCATGTAGGAGCTAGTGTGGCGAGATACTGGATCGCGGCCCAGGGCACGCCCCTATGGCCATATGAACACTTTGGCGCTGGTTAGGATGTCTCATCGAGACCTCCTATTACATGCTTATGGCGTGGGATAGGAAGGGTAACACCCACCACGGCGTCGGTTGGCCACGTTCCAATTAGCCGTTTTCATCTTGCATGTCATCGGTTGCAACTCCACCATCGATATGGAGGGGGGGGGGGGGGGGGGGGGGGGGGCTTTTTCCCCAATAGCAAGTCCATCATTGATGCGTCAGTGGGGCGCGCTCCAATTTGTCGTTTCCCTCTTGCATGTCCTCGGTTGCAACTCCACCATCGACATGCAACTGGGGGAGGGGTGATTTTTTTCCCTAATAGTAAGTCCATCATTGATACGTAACTGGGCCCGACTGTTTTTTTTTGTCATATTTGCAAGTCCACACTCGACATACAACTAGGGGTCAACCATTTTTGTACCAGTTGCAACTTCACTCCCTGACATGAAATTGTGAGCCCCACAGTTTTTCTCTTCCTAGGTGCAAGTCCACCTTCTACACACAACTAGAGCCCAATCCATTTTTTCTAGTTGCAAGACCAACTACGCCCCTGACACGTAATCCAAGGGCACAATTATTCGTCGCAGTTACAAGTCCATCCTCGACAAGCAACTGGGGGGCCGACAATTTTTTTTTCTGGTTGCAACTCCACCCCCGATACGCAACTGAGGTACGTCTCAATTTTATTTCACTTGCAAGTCCATCCTCGACATGCAACTGCATGCCCGTAAAGAGACTGCAATTAGTGGTGGAGGACGGTAGTCGGTCAGTTCCATCTCCACATTTAAAAACGTTCGTGTGTTTTTTTCATTTTAAAAAGTCCTGAACATTTTTAAAAGTTATTATTAAAAAAATCATGATTTTTAAAGTTCTTGTTTTAGTTAGAAAAATAATCATGATCTTTTTCCAAATCGATGAACATTTTTTTTATTTTCACAAATATTTTTAACTTATCTGAGTTTTCTTTATTTTGTTTCGGTTTTCTGTCTTTCACTTTTCCATCATTATTTCATTTTAATTTCATATTTTTTTAGTTTTTCCTTCTGGCTATCAGTTTTTTTGTTCATCACCTACTTAAAAATGTTTATAGTGTATTTTTCAAAAATGTTCACCATGTTTTAAAATATACATCACATATTTTTTTAGAAATGTTCACCGTGTTCGAAAAGATGTTCACCGTGTTTTAAAACAAATTAACCGTGTTATATGAAATGTTTGTTGCATATTTAAGGAAAATTCATGGTGTTTTACAAGTTTTTCATATGCATTTCAAAAATGTTCACCAGATTTTAAAAATGTAATGGCATATTTATAAAATCCTCATTTTTTATAAAATGGTCATCTTGATTTTCAAATATCATGTCTGGTTCTATAAAAAAAATCAACTCACTCTAAAATTTGTTCACCGCAATTTTAAAAATATATTGATTCGCAACTCGACACACCATGCCTCAGCCACTCGGAGCAGCCTAGCAGTGAAGAAAATTGATTCCACTCTAGTCCGGTTCCTAAATGGGTGACAAGGAAAAAAACAAATGCCACAAATATTTTCTGGTGTGTGATCAATCACACTATTCATTAGTTCACTTGATTTTTCGTTCGATGTCTTGAACCACTTACCAATCACGTATACGTATAGTAGGCCCCCTTCGCCACTCCGCGTCTGCCCGTCTTGGTCTCCCTCACTTCGTCCGCCTATTGTAATGGCTCGGCTTCGTCCATCAAGCGACAGCTTCTGCCTATGACGGCTTCACTATCGCTCATGACTGGTAGTAGTTGTCTCTATGTAGTAGTCGGCCTTTGTAAGCTTTGCTAGAAGCGACTAATCGCTTCCCGAAGGCCTCTTTTTTGCACTAATCAACGTGTATGGTCTAGTCTTTCGAATGCCTCCTTCCTTGCCGCCAACGCACGCTAGATGAAGAGAAAGCAAGCTACCTTGCTTGCATTGCATTCCTTAAACGGCAGCTTCCGCGCCCTTCCTGCCTACTTGAGTTGATGTGAATGATCATCTTAGATGTAACATAATTATGTCACGTCTAGATGAGTCCTAGACACACTCAAAATATATTTATACTTGCCTATACCTACATAGGATTGGTTTCTATCTTCCACATTTTAAAGGAAAATAAAAAAGAGCCCAAGTGACACCTCTTTTCTTTTGGTGTTGTGTGTGCTTGACTCAATGGAAAAATTCCTATGATGTGAACCAAATGACACCTCTTTTCCTAATCTTACTCATAGGATTTGAGATGCATGTCATCTCATTTTCTACAAGTTTCTTATTCCGACGATAATACTATCCTATGAACCAAAGGAGGCCTTATCATCTTAGTGAGCCGTAGACACACCCAAAATATATTCATGCTTGTCTAGAAAAAACTACTAAAATTATATTTATACTTGTCTCGTTTGTGCAAAGGACCAATCAGCTAGCATGGTGTGGTTTCTGTGGGCGGGAGGACGCAAGCATGCTGCGGCCTGCAGGTGGTCGTTAATTAACCGTCGTACGATTTCGGCGGGCGCACAATATATCAGGACGTCATGTCTAAAGCTGACATCAGTTACGCTCGAAGTCAAACATGCACGCACGGTAAGTAGTATACTGAAACCCGCAGCCGGCCGACACGAGTCATGGTAAACCCATCCTCGGTTTGCGAGCTCAATTAGCGGCATGAATCATGCCGGCTTCCGCCCAACACCAAACCCTACATAAACCCGCCGGCCACACATGCCCTACTCGTCAGCTACTCAAGCACACACAGCACCAAAAGCCAAAGGCAAGCTCGAGCAATGCCGTCGTCGCGAGCCCTAGCGATCGTCCCGCTCGCCCTCCTCGTCTTGTGCGCCGGCGCCCACGCGCAGGCCCCGGCGGCGGCCGACGACGTCTGCGCCGACCTGACGGCGGACGACGCCTGCCACAACGTCCCCAAGGCGCTGCGGCTGAAGCTGATCGCCGTGCCGGCCATCCTCGTCTCCAGCGTGCTCGGCGTGTGCCTGCCGCTCTTCGCCAGGTCGGTGCCGGCGCTCCAGCCCGGCCGCAGCCTCTTCTGCGTCGTCAAGGCCTTCGCGTCGGGCGTCATCCTCGGCACCGGCTACATGCACGTGCTGCCTGACTCGTTCGACAACCTCAGCTCGCCGTGCCTCCCCAGGAAGCCTTGGGGGGAGTTCCCCTTCACCGCCTTCGTCGCCATGCTCGCCGCCCTCTTCACGCTCGCCGTCGACTCACTCATGCTCACCTTCTACAACCGGAACAAGGTCGGCAGCGGCCCCAGCACCGCCGCTGTCGCCAGCCAGGAGAGCCCGGAGCGGGGAAGACATTGGCACAGTCACGGACATGACCATGACCATGTCCACGGTATGGTGCTGGCCAAGCCCGAGGACGTTGAGGCCGGCCAGATGCAGCTGCGCAGGAACCGCGTTGTCGTTCAGGTAATCTTGCGTTCCACTTGCACAGTTCCTACTTGCTGGGGCTCCTAATAGACTGGGCCACTAATGGATGAACTTGTACCTCTCTTAAGCCTCTAACATGGTTTCAAAGTCAACCAATACATCCGGTAACATCTCCCAAGCACGGGCTCCGTACCGAATAGGAAAATCTTTTGCAATATATACTCAAGCTTTTACCCTAGCCTTAAAAAAAGACCCCGATTTTTATGGCAACTTTAGTATTTTCATGGCAACTTTAGTTGACGCGAGGATGACAAGTTCAGTTTTGGTAAGCATGGCTATTCTGCTCATCGGTTTGTTTTTGCCAAGAATTGCCATGTTTGCCAACTAAATTTGTCATTATCACGTCAACTAAAGTTGCGATAAAAAACGTTTAATTTGCCATGACCAAACTCCGAATGTTCGGAAGCTATCATTTTCGTAGAAAAAAACTCAACATTCGACTACCACGTACCAATCACGACTAATTTATGCATAGATGCTTGCAATCCGTGAAAAAGTACCATTAATTGAAAACAATTGATTTAGTCTAAATATGTACACTTTCTTCAAAAATGGTAATTCAATTAACCATGTGTCGACACTTTTCATGGCTCTGTGTTTCAATCAATGCAAAGGCTAGGGCTGTCACTCCTTTTCAACAAAAAAGGAGATGCGCCAATACTTTTTAGATATGACATATGGCTCAGACAATCAACAAAGAAGGGGGATTACTAGTAGAAAACAGGCAATTAGTCCCGGTTGGGAAGGGCCTTTAGTCCCGGTTCCCAAACCGGGACTAATGTATAGGGACTAATGGGTCGAAGCCTTTAGTCCCGGTTGTCTACGAACCGGGACTAAACCCTAGCCACGTGGTCGGCAGCGCGCGTCAGTGGATGGGGACTTTGGGGTTCATGGGTTTAGATTTTATTGTTTATTTTTTCCTTTTCATTTTGTGTATTCCATTTATTTCTTTTTTATTTCAAACATATTTTACGCTACTACATACTGTACACGTTATGCATATATAATAGAATTTCTCATAGAACCAATCATATACATATAACTTTTCGTACGACCATGCATACACATATGTACAATTTGGTATATACAATTTCTCCAACAATTTGCAAATCATTACATGCAGGCATTAGGTGTAATGGTATTCTCCCTCGGGAGATATGACCTGCTCAAGCAAAAATCCCGCAATTTCCTCTTGAATTGCTCGTATGCGGTCCTTTGGTAGGAGCTTATCCCGCATCTTTAAAGAAGGAGATCAATATGAATATATGTTAGTTGTCTGTATATATATTACATCATGATAAAAAAATGTGAATGGTGTTTACGTACCCAAAGATCTCTTGTAGTTTTGGTCCTTTCGGTCATAAAGCGAATGTTCTCGCAAACGTAATATGCACATAAATCAGTCCCTTGTTCCAGCCTCATGCACTTTACGAGAATATAATTCAATCAGATAATAATCAAGCATGATAATGGTATTGAAACTATAATTAAAGAGATGCACGGACGTAGCTAGTACTACTTAAATACCTTGAGCTTTATCCATTTCAGTTGTTGTTTCCATTCACCTCTAACCTCTTTGCAATTGATGAACTTTTTCCAAACCCTGCCCGGCAAAGAAAATGAATAAAGGAGTTACTAATTACTTGATATCAGGAAACGAACTAAAGAGGCCGACATAGTGCGTAAATGATTGAAATTACCTGTCGAGCATCGAATACAGGCTTCTGTATTCTTCAGGGTCTCTACGTAGTGAGTCCAGTACTTCCACAGTTCCATTGTCAACTCTAATGATTAGCAGGATCCAGTGGAATCTGCGGGTACGATTTGTATAAGCGGGCATGCATAACTCATCAACTATACACTTAACATCGATTATATATATATATATATATATATATATATATATATATATATATATATATATATATATATATATATATATATATATATATATATATATATATGTAGCAAAAAGAGAATTTGTAGTACAAGACAGTATACTCACTTGAAGTTGTAAGGTAAAAGTATTTCTGGTTTGGTATTTAGGGCAATCAAAAACCTTAGCAAGGCTTTCTCTGTGTCCTTATAGTAAGTAGTTAACACAGCTTCATTAACGGTATTTGGATCAATGAACCCAATGCCATAGACTCCATCTCTTTTCAGTTCAAAAATCTTCATTCTGCATAATACCATACAAAAGAATATAGTGAGGATAATTACAGGCAATGAACGAGCTGAGCTAGAGACTTAAATTACAGAAAGAAATCACTTACAGACAGTAGCAACTGACGAGAGATTTGCCAAGTGCTTTTTGATTGAATAACTAAAACAATTCTCCATTTTCAATCCACAAATCTTTTTCATGGATGTAATGCTCTCGCTTGACTTTCACCATGAGGCTCTCTCGCCCTAGCTTTACCTCTCTCTTGTACCACTCATGTAACTTGTACATTTGGGTTGATAGAAGCTTCTCCTCTTCAGGAGTCACTAGAGGGTTCCCGGGGACAAATTTCCATGCTAGTTCATTCGGATCCGTCGGTGGGAATTCCTCGATCTCTAGGAGTTGTTCAACAGTGATACCAATCTCTCTAGCCCTCTCTCTATCAGCGTCGATTATTACCACCTTATCGGTACTCACCTTGAGCGGGGTGATCGATTGCACTGCCTGTTCTCTGAGCTGGGGAACAGTTTTCCCGCATTTACTACTACCGCTCGACTTCTATTTTTTTTGTTGATGATAGGACTTGCTAATAGAGCGTTCATAGTCTGATACCGGCCTTCTCTTCCCCGGTTTAGCTGCTTCCAAAAAGTGTTGTACGACTTCTGTAGGGATTTTCTCCTTTGGCGGCGAGGGCGGTTTCGGTCCAAAATGGGCATGCAATTCCTTAGCCACTTGTTCATCGACTTCCTCGGGAGTCTTCTCGTAAGATAACGTCTTTTTGACAAGAGGCTCGGGTTTCTTCTTTTCTGCTCTCTTCCGCTTTGGAAACGGCGGAGATCGATATTGCCGACGTGCGCTAGGCTCCGTCTCGGATGGATTATGCTGAAGCGGTGGAGATCTATATGGAGGACTCGCCCCGCGCTCCGTCTCGAGGTGGGTTGGAGTCTGCTGACGCGGCGGACTTGGAGGAGGAGTTGGTGGCCTAGGCACCGAGTTTGGAAACATGATGCATTCCTTTTTCCATAAAATGAGACAACGCATGGCTTCTCCCAGTGTCCGCTCCCCTTCACCTCCAACATGGTCAAGTTCTAGTGACTCATATGCCAGCACAACTTCATCCACCCCGACACGAGCATAGCCAGGTGGAATCGGATTGCCGTGGTAGGTTTCTTCAGGTGCACTCGGTAAAGCAAAGCCGTCCGCCACCTTCATGGATATGTTCTTCAGTTTCACGTGTAGCTCACAAACTGTCGACTCTAGGATATCATCCACGGGGTAGCGAGCCAGCAGTGCATCATCGGCCAGGACCCCCGTGGAACCCACGCTGCTTTTCGGCATAGATGATGGAATGGTTCCATCCAATGCTGCATCTGGTTGCTCCTGCTGCTAAGATGCGCCTTGCTGGCTAAGTTTGTTGATTTGCTCCTGCTGCAGCATGAATTTGCGTTCCAAGTCCGCGTTCTTTGATTCTATCATTTGAATCCGATCTACTTCGTGCTTCTTCTTTCTCTCATGGCTTCTGTAACTGTCGTTCCAATTCGCAAACCCCAGAAGCCACGGAACAACGCCTTTGCCTCGTGTTCTGCCTCACCTTTGAAATGCTTGCCTTTCTTTCTTAAGGCATGCTTGGTCGGAAGAAATCGACGATGTCCCAGGTACACATTCTTTTTGCATTTGTCCAAATATATACTTTGAGTCTCATCTAAACAGTGCGTGCATGCATGGTATCCCTTGTTTGTCTGTCCTGAAAGGTTACTAAGAGCAGGCCAATCATTGATGGTTACAAACAGCAACGCTCGCAGGTCAAATTCCTACAGTTTGTGCTCATCCCACACACATACACCTTTTTTATTCCACAACTGTAAAAGTTCATCAACTAATGGCCTTAGGTACACATTAATGTCGTTGCCGGGTTGCTTAGGGCCTTGGATGAGCACCGGCATCATAATGAACTTCCGCTTCATGCACAACCAAGGAGGAAGGTTATAGATACATAGAGTCACAGGCCATGTGCTATGCTTGCTGCTCTGCTCCCCAAAAGGATTAATGCCATCTGCACTTAAACCAAACCATAAGTTCCTTGGGTCATCTGCAAAGTCCGACCACTTTCTCTCGATTTTTCTCCACTGTGACCCATCAGCGGGTACTCTCAACTTCCCATCTTTCTTACGGTCTTCTTTGTGCCATCGCAACGACTTGGCATGCTCTTTGTTTTGGAACAAACGTTTCAACCGTGGTATTATAGGAGCATACCACATCACCTTGGCAGGAATCCTCTTCCTCGGGCGCTCGCCCTCAACATCATCACCAGGGTCATCGCGACTGATCGTATATCGCAATGCACCGCATACCGGGCATGCATTCAAATTCTCGTACCCCTCACCGCTGTAGAGTATGCAGTCATTAGGGCATGCATGTATCTTCTGCACCTCTAATCCTAGAGGGCAGACAACCTTCTTTGCTTCGTATGTACTGTCGGGCAATTCGTTGTCCTTTGAAAGCTTCTTCTTCATTATTTTCAGCAACTTTTCAAATCCCTTGTCAGATACACCATTCTCTGCCTTCCATTGCAGCAATTCCAGTGTGGTACCGAGCTTTGTGTTGTCATCTTCGCAATTTGGATACAACCCTTTTTTTGTGATCCTCTAACATGCGCTGCAACTTCAACTTCTCCTTTTCACTTTCGCAGTTTCTCTTTGCATCAGCAATGGCCCGACCAAGATCTTCAGCGGGCTCATCTGATGCCTCTTCAGCTTCTTCTTCTTCTTCATTCTCTTCCCCCATTGTATTACCATCATATTCAGGGAACTCAGGATAGTTGTCATCATCCTCTTCTTCTTCATTCTCTTCCATTAGAACCCCTCTTTCTCCGTTCTTGGTCCAACAGTTATAGCCGGACATGAAACCGGACGTAAACAGGTGGACGTGAAGGGTTTTTGAGTTGGAGTAAGTCCTATCATTCTTACAGACACCACATGGACAACACATAAAACCATCCCGCTTGTTTGCCTCAGCCGCACGCAAAAAACTCTGCACGCCATTAATGAACTGGGGAGAGCGTCGGTTATCGTACATCCATTGCCGGTTCATCTTCATTACACAACACCAAAAATACCAAATTAATACAAGTTCATACATAAAGTTCATACACACTTATTCTCATAAAACAAAATAGAACTATCTAGCTAAAGCATTTAAATGCAACAACAAATGCGATCAAAATCGCAACTAAGGTAACAATTGATCCAACAACATAATGATACCAAGTCTCTTTATCAATGGCATATTTTCTAATCTTTCTAATCTTCAAGCGCATTGCATCCATCTTGATCTTGTGATCATCGACGACATCGGCAACGTACAACTCCAATTTCATCTTCTCTTCTTCAACTCTTTTCAATTTTCCTTTCAAATCCTCGTTTTCTTTTTCAACTAAATTTAACTTCTCGACAATAGGGTCGGTTGGAATTTCCGGTTCAACTACCTCCTAGATAAAAATATCTATGTCAACTTCATGGGCATAATTGTCATTAACACTAAATGCAACAAATAGTTATAATCGAGAATATATACCACATCCGAATCGTAAACCGGATGAGGGCCGTCGGGCACGGATATCAAAACCATGGCACTATATATAACAAACTAGACCACACCTACACACATATGCAAACTAAGAAGTTAATTTGAGCTCAAATTGCATATAAATCAAAAAAACTCCCACATAATTACACCCAAACTAAAACTCACAAATCACTATACTTATAAAGAATTGCACAAGCTGATCTAGCAATGAGAGATGAAAGGACAAAGTTACTAACCTTTGTGAACACTTGGATGGATTGGGGGGACTCAAATCTTGACAAATCTTGGCAAAAATGAAGGGATGAGCTCGAGAAGAGGAAAAACAAAGAATGGAGAGGATGAGCTCGGGCTGGAAGAACTATCTATATATAGGGATACATTTAGTCCCGGTTGGTTATACGAACCGGGACTAAATGACCATCTCTAGTCCCGGTTGGTGCTACCAACCGGGACTAAAGGGTCTCGCGGGGGCCCCATCCTGACGCAACCCTGCCACCACCCCTTTAGTCCCGGTTGGTAACACCAACCGGGACTAGAAGATCCTCATGAACCAGGACTAATGCCTAGCCTAATGAACCGGGACTATTGGTAGCATTAGTCCCGGTCCAGAAGCCAACCGGGACTAATGCTTCGATCCAAAGGCCTGTTTTCTACTAGTGGATGCAGGTTGATCGACTTCAAATGGCGGGAGGTATGACTTTGCCTTTTATGAAAATGATATGCGTGGATTAGCAATTACTATATATTGGTTTTATAAAAATTGATACAACTATTTGACATAATGGACCACATTATGAAGTACGTATATCTTTCTTGTTTTCTGATCTTTTGGTATTTATTATTATGCCAAAAGGAAAATTCCCTGAAACAGTCCATCCATTCGCAGTGACTTCAATGTCTTCCAACTTTTATTCATATATGGATGATATATTTGATGGATTCTCACATGAAATATTATCATTGTGCATCTAAATATACCTCATATGTTGACAAGTGAACACATGACTCTTTCTCGGTAATTTTTATATCTCCTATTTGACCTACTTTTTTTGTGTTGGAAAGTGACATTGCTTCAAAAGTCATTGGCAGCATAAGCGGAGGTAGGCCACAATTATTTATTGTGTTTACTGCATTTTGAACCCTGAACCTATTGGTCCCAAGTTGTATGCACCTAACCAGTTCACCCATCTGTCCGGCTGATGGAGAGAGACGGGTAATATATTTCAACAATTTGTTCCGAAGTGACGCCATTGTTTCAAGAGACAAAATTAGGCATGAGGTAGTGATCGATGCTCCCCGACTATAAAAATGGTTCAGCCATTCAGAACATTAGACTAGTGACTCGCTCTCCTCGCATTGTAGTCCTGGCAATGGCACACACTAGTCGCATCACAGTGACACACGAATACATACCCAGTACATCGAAAAGCTTGTTGTTCATCCATTAGAATGACACTTTTAGTAAGGAGATAGATAGAAGAGGAATATATTCTACCACATGTACTCTATGTTGAAGGTTTCGGTAGATTCCGCGTGGACTTTGGAAGTATCGAGGTATGCAAATTCAAATGTGTCAGATGGTTTCATTGAACTGTGAATTTGTGCATATACGGTCCTAGATAAAAGTTTAAGATGTATAATAGTGTATATTTACAAAATTGTTCATTTGTGTCCGATAATAGTTTAAGATGTTCACATCAAGGTAAGTTTAATTAGCTCAAGTAAGGTGCTAGGAGCAGCATGTTTGACTTTGGCTTCCAAAATAGAGCAGATGATGTTTAGCAAGCATGGTCCACACAAAGCTGATTTTTTTCCTCAAGTGACATGATAGTACTAACTAGAAGGATTGGACGTGCTTTGATGCGCCGTTTATGTTATTGGGATTTCATAATGATTAAAATTGGTTTGACGCGTGGGGAAGATAGTGAGGTGAGTAGACAATTAGGCATACAGGGGGTTTACGGTCTGATTAGGAAGTTAGAGGCTCCTAGTATGTTGCCTTCAGACTACAAAAACAGAGTTCTGTTTCGACATGCATGCTTAGTGTCTACTACGTGCAGGTTCTGGAGATGGGCATCGTGGTGCACTCGGTGGTGATCGGGCTGGGCATGGGCGCGTCGCAGAGCGTGTGCACCATCCGGCCGCTGGTGGCGGCCATCTGCTTCCACCAGATGTTCGAGGGCATGGGCCTCGGCGGCTGCATCCTCCAGGCGGAGTACGGCGCGAGGATGAAGGCCGGGCTGGTCTTCTTCTTCTCCACCACCATGCCGTTCGGGGTCGCGCTGGGGCTGGCGCTCACCAAGGTGTACAGGGACAACAGCTCCACCGCGCTCATCGTCGTCGGCCTGCTCAACGCCGCCTCCGCCGGGCTGCTGCACTACATGGCGCTCGTGGAGCTCCTCGCCGCCGACTTCCTGGGGCCCAAGCTGCAGGGCAGCGTCCGGCTCCAGCTCGTCTGCCTCGCCGCCGTCCTCCTCGGCGCCGGCGCCATGTCCGTCATGGCCAAGTGGGCGTGACGAGCAATGACTCTCGTCGACGCGCGTACGGCGTACATTCTGCATACAGTATTCTCTCTAGCTAAGACTAGTAATTACCCTTGCTTGATCGCGGCTCACGTCGAGACAATGTTCGTGCTATTGTGTATGTAAAAAGGTGATGTTTTTTCCCGTTCATGCTTACTTACTGGGCTGCTATGTCATATCGTATATTTTTCTTCCAAAATTTTAAACTTACCTCCTCATTGCAGAGAGGAGCGGCCGGATGGGCCGGCCAACTTCGGGTCTGGTATACTAGCGAATTTCTTTTCTATTTTCCCGGTTTTCTCCGGGAAAAAACTGGCCGCAGGATTTTATTACGGACTAAGAAAAATTACAAGAAAAAAGTAGTACGTTCGGGAGTTTTATTTAAAACTTATTCACATTCTTGAAATCTTTTTTTTTTTGTGGGGGAAATAAAATTTTCATTACTCAAGGAGGCTTTTCAGCCTCAGCCAGGTTTACAACAAAGTCCATCCCAGCCGCAATCCATACTGCTGTGCGCGGGTTTCTGCGGTCATAGGCGGCCAATTCATGACTAACCATGTTTTGAAACGACTACAATGGATAAAAGTAATCTCCCTAGCAGCAAGGTCGGCCATTCTACGGATCTCCTCAACTAGTGCACGATGTACCGACCTATCCTGCGTCCGGCTTGTGAGCATGGATACCGCCTGTGTGCTGTCCATCTCAACCAAGATCGGTAAATCAGTCCGATACAAGGCCAACTCCAGTCCTTCTCTACATGCCGCTAGTTCCGCCTCCAAAGCATTATCGCATGTGCGAAGCTCCCTGCATGCACTATATATGATTTCCCCTCTGTCATCTCGCAATATCATCCCTCCGCCCGCCGCTCCCGTAGTCGCGATATAATTGCCGTCTGTGTTCAGCTTTGCCCAACCCAGCGAGGGTGGGGACCAGCTCATGCGCGCCTGAGGTTCCTTCCGTGCCTTGGCGCGCGGTGGTGAGACTGAGACCACCATCTTCCCCTTCTGTAGATCGCCCTTGGGATGCTCATGTATGCACATGAGTGAAGTGATATACCCATGTAAAAACCGGCGGGAGGCTTCGACGGGAGGAGGCGGCTTGTCATGGGTGATCTCATTGCGGACATGCCAAACTCTCCACATGGTCATGAGCACCACCAATCTTGCCGTGTCATCCAAGGGATCCAACAGTGAAAAGACCCACTTTGGGCCTGTGTTCAGAATAGAATCCACGTTGGGAATATTCCAGTCCAAGGCCATGACACGCCAGAGGTATTTTGCCAAGGGGCACCTGCAAAGCGCATGGAAACCGTCCTCCCGTTCCATACCACACAGGGGACACATGTCAGTAAGCTCGAGATGTCGTGAGGCTTTATTGGCCCAAGTAGCTAGTGAGTTGGTGACGATTCTCCACGCGAACACTCGTACCTTCGGGGGAGCAGGGCACCCCCATATGATCTTCCAGATGGCGCGACGACCATCCGGTGCCCTGCTCGTGGCGGAAGCCAATGGATGCTCGCGCTCGTCCATGGCTAGGCGGTAGGCAGACCGAACGGTGAAGATACCGTTCCTCTCAGGTGCCCATGCAATGATGTCGTTCGTGATGCGTGGTGAAGTACGGATGCTGGTGATGACGTCTACATCCGCCGGGAGGAAGTAGCGGCGAAGAAGATCCACGCGCCAGGACCCGTGTCCATCCAGTAGGTCCGCCACCCTCCTGAGGCGGCATGTACCCTGTGGGGATATGGGCTGGCGTGACGGCTCCCTAGGCATCCACCGGTCACGCCATATGCGAATGTCCCGCCCATTCCCGACGTGCCAAATGATGCCCTTCTTCAGGAGGTCGAGGCCATGCTGGATTGCCTGCCAAGTCGGGGAGGCGTTCCCTGAGAAGACCGTGTCCTCGAGGCGCCCTTCAGGGAAGTACCGCGCCTTGAGAACCTGTGCACATAAACTATCAGGATTGGTTAGCAGACGCCAGGCCTGTCTGGCAAGGAGAGCCTGGTTAAAAAGGCGGAAATCTCTGAATCCCAAACCACCCTTGCTTTTCTGAGCTTGTATCTTCGGCCATGCCAACCAATGTGTTTTCCGATTTCCCTCCTTAGCACCCCACCAAAAGTTTCGGACCATCCTGTTTAAGTCATCACAGACGGACTTAGGCAATTTGAAAACACCCATAATATAAGTGGGGATGGAAATCTAATCATGCAGGTTGCGGCAGTTGATTTATTTATATTTTTGCCAAAATCTCCGTGTGTCGCTTTCGCCCGGAGCGACACGGGGCGGCTCTCAACCTTAGCACCTTCCCTCCCACCCGCTTTGTTGCAGCCCGGCAAAGCCCGCTAATGGTCATGAATATGTATTTTCATATTCTATTGTTTTATCTATTTGGCAAAATATTCTGAAAATATTACCGTATTGAATACCATGGTAATGTTCATTTTTTAGAATGTTTTCTGTTTTTTCTAAAAACTTAAACTGTTTGGCTACATTTTGACCCAAAAATGCTCCTAATTATGTATTTTCATTTTATTTTTTATCTGTTTGGCAAAGCATTTTTTAAACTTTCCCAGATCAAATGTGATGGTAGTGCTCATTTTTGAGAATTTTTAAAAAACATTCCAGAAACTCTCATATTGGCCAAAATTTTGACCCAAACGGTCCTAAATATGTATTTTTCCTCTGATGGTTTATTTGTTTGGCAAAGCTTTTTGAACTTTCCCACATGTAATATCACTTTAGTGTTCATGTGTGAAAATGTTATCAAGTTTTTTCTGGATGATTTCAATTTTCTTGGTCAAATTTTGAACCAAATTTGTCCTGTAGTGTATTTTCCTTCAAAAAACTTAATCTGTTTGGAAAAAAGTTTGGAAACTTTGCCATATCGAGTATAATGGTAGTGTCTATTTTTGAAAATTTTGTCAAATATTTCTTGATACTTTAATATTTCGGGTGCGTGGAGGGGTGATTGGGATGCTAACTGGTCAAAACGAGTCAAAACAGGGGTGAAATCGGTTTGACCGTAGATAGGGTTGATTTTTGTTTGGTTTTGAAAGGTTGAAGTTGTAAACTAGACGATTTTACAGTTTAAATCTGTTTCTTTGACTTTGGTGACAATTCAGGTTGTAATATAGACTTCTCCCAAGTTCATATTCCTACTGTCATATTTTACACGCGTGGTGTGCGTGAGATGCAAATCCATGTGTCCCCGCATTGCTAGATCGATGCAATGCCAGAATATCCAATAAAGTACCACCCGAAGATCAACAGCATATCAGGGACAACCAATGATCAACAGCACGCCGTCTCCAACCTCGACCTCGTCCTCGTCCCCTTCCCACTCTACCTCATCTGCGTGTACGCGCCCCTGCCGTGCACGCCGTCTCCAACCTCGACCTCGTCCTCGGCCCCTTCCCACTCTACCTCATCTGCGTGTACGCGCCCCCGCCGTGCGGCCTCGGCGCGGTGCTCTCCGCCGTCCGCGCGGTCCTCCCGGACTACCTCTCTCGCTTCTTCCCCTTCGCCGGCCGCATTGTGCGCGACCCGGGGACCAACATCCCCGAGGTCGCCTGCAACAACGCCGGCGCCGAGCTCGTCGTCGCGGACGCCGCCGTGCCGCTCGCGGCCGTCGACTTCGCCAACATCGAGCGCTCGCTGGGGCTCATCCAGGTGCCCTTCGACGCGGCCTTCGCCCTGTCGGTGCAGATGGTCCGGTTCGCGTGCGGCGGGTTCTCGCTGGCGGTCGGCACCAGCCACCTCCTCGCCGACGGCAGGGCGCAGGTCGTTCTGCTCAACAGCCTCACGGAGATGGTCCGCACGGGTGGACCCCTCTCACGCGAGACTCTGTTCGACCAGTCTCCGTTCAGCCCGCGGTCACCACCGCGGCATAGCCCGTCGCTGGACGCCGAGTTCGCGCGGTTCACGCCGGGGACCATGATTAACCCCCTCCTGGCCGCGGCCATCCAACGGCGCCTTTACCGCATCGAGGCGGCCGACCTCGTGGCGCTACAAGCCGCGGCTGCGACAGTCAGCGGCCGCCGCCCGTCACGCTTCGTGGCGCTGTGCGCGCACGTCTGGAAGCTCCTCGCGTGTGCCGTCGGCGAGTCCGCCCCCGGCTGCCGCATGGCGTGGATCGTCGACGGCCGGAAGTGCGTCGAGCCGTCGGCGGGCACCCTGGACATGTACATGGGGAACGTCATCACGTACACGTCCCACGAAGCGAGTGTGTCGGACCTGCAGCGCATGCCGCTGAACGACGTGGCCGCCACCGTGCGCCCCGCCATCACGACGGTGATGACCAGGGACAGGTTCCAAGATTTGGTTGACTGGGCGGAGGAGAACAAGGCAGCGTACAAGGACGGCGGGAAGTGGACGGAGGAGGTGAACCTTGGCCTCGGGAGCCCGGCGCTGGTGATCTCCGGCTTCGTCCCGTTCGCCATCGACGGGGATCTGGGGTTCGGGGAGCCGAGGCTGGCCTTGCCGTGGCTGCGGCACAACCGGCTGGGGTCGGCGGCGATGATCCTCGTGCCCTGCCCGAGCCGGGATGGGTCGTGGTTCGTGGAAGGCACGAGGCTGTGGCCGCGGCTGGTGGAGGTGGTGGAGAATGTTCCGGAGAGCTTGCTGACGCCGGTGACGGCCGGGAGTCTAGGGTTGGCAGAGTCGGCCGGCGAGCACTACACTTCCCCTCTGTGAGTGTGAGGTCGCTCCACGGCCAGTGATGCGCTGTTGTGTGGCGATGAAAATGAACTGATTCTTTTGAAATTAGTATGTCAAAGCGCGCGTGCGAATGTCAGTATGTCACGTCTCCGGCCGGCATCGGCCATGGCTACGTCAGAGACTAACGTGCTTTGTGGGTCGCAATCTAGAGAGTTGACTTAGGGTATTCCACGCCGACCCTCGAACTGCCCGTAACCGATCGCAAGATCCGAGTGTATTTTTTTCATCCAACGCACTCCTGTATCGGTGTGTCGTCCGGTCCGAACGTAATTATTTCCGCAAAACGGTCATACTGAGAGGCTTTGCGGACGTTCAGACCGTTGTCACCCCGCTTCTAACAGCCCTAGCTCACTCAAAAAAACCTCGTCGTCGGTGCCCTTTCCCGACCGAAGCGGCCAGCGCCTCTCCAGACCACTAATGGGCATTCATGCCGTCTCAGAGAGATGCGACCTCTCACTAGCGCTCCGACATTTAAGGGACGCACCAGCCAAGAGTGCCGCCCTTACCGCTTCCCCGTGCACGTGACTGCTTCGTGTTCAAACCACAGCCTGTCTGTCCGCCAGCCAGCCATTAAACATGTGCAGTTGCCGAGAAACTTACTCCAGCGCCACCCGTTCGTCCGTCTGCTGCTCACCGTTAACCACCTCACCACTTGCCCTGCCATCCACGGGCTATTTAAACTCGAGCATTGCCATAGCCGCATTCATCCTCCTTCGCTCCCTTTATCCTCTCCGCACCACGCCCGTCATCGCCTCCTCGGGCTCCAAAGCCATTTGGGATAGCCTCTCGTCCAGGCAAAAGATGGAGATCGTCGTCATTGTTGCCGACTCGTAGGTCAACAAGCAGACGGAGGCAGACACGCAGATGGAAGAAGCGGTCGACAATGACCCGACGCCCTCGTCCTCGCTGGCCAATGTCGGCATTACCATGGGCGAGGCATGTGCTCACTACATCGAGATGGTGTTGGAAGGACGGAGGGGCGCTTTCTGGCAGGGGCAGGCGGACCTGGAGTATAACCTCTGCCTCCTCGACGAGCACCGACACACGAAGGAGTTACTCGCCGCCGGCCTAGCCATCACATCGAATGTGGACACTGTCGAGGGGAAGGCGTTGCTCGAATCCTTTTGCACCGCCCACAAAATCAGTCGCGACCGTAGGCGGTATCACTTCCGTCAGACAGAGTTATAAGCCGCCTTCAAGGAGATCGACGAGGCGACGAGTTAAGTCTACGGCTAGAGCGAGGACGAGGTCGCCAGCAGTGCCACCGCCGCTCCCCGCCGCCACGACCACGAAGTCGGCCCGTCCGCGGGCATCGCCAACTGCGAGAGAGTAGCGCATGGGAGGTCGCGCGACGCTTGTATCCCATGCAGGCCACGACTCCTCCCGTCCCGTTGAAGCCAAGATTAGCCGCAAACATGCTGCGGAGGCGGAGCTTCATTTTCTGGGGCTCCTGGCCGGTCGGAGATAGGGAACCGGTGCCGACGGTCATTTTAGGTTAGGTTTAGAGTCCGATGTAGCTTAAATATGTCAAAAACCATCCGGTTTTATTGAAAAAATATTCAAGTATGAATGAATATTGTCCGGGTTGTTTAAATATGCATCAAATTTGTTTAATTGTATTCATTTTCGACCAAGTAGCCTAGTTTAGCAAGGTTTGACTTGCTGTTGTTCAGTTTTTCGCCTAGTTTCCCTTCAATAAACCGAGTAGCCTCTTTCCTTTGTTTGGAAAAAAATTCCATGCATACCGCTGGCACCGTTTTCAATGGATTTTGCAGCTGCCAACATTAAAAAAAATGTCATGCACTATAGTGAACACTTTCAGAAATCGGGGGACATGGCCCATTTCCCAGGAAAAGAGCAGGTCAGCAACAAATGATCTATCTGCGGACTCCATATCAGAGAAAGGATCAGCATAATCTAGTTCCAACCAATAATGGAATACCGAAATACTGACGACATGCTACTGAATACTCCCTCCGTTCCTAAATACTTTCTTCGTTCCTAAATATAAGAACTTTTAGAGATTTCACTATAGACTACATACGGAGCAAAATAAATGAATCTATACTCTAAAATATGTCTATATACATCCGTATGTAGTTCCTAGTGGAATCTCTAAAAGGTCTTATATTTAGGAACGGGGGAGTATAAGCCTTTCTAAAGATTTTAATACAAATTACATACAAATGTATATAGACGTATTTTAGAGTGCAGTTTCACTTATTTTGCTCCGTATATAATCCGTATTAGAATATCAAAAATGGCTTATATTAGGGACGAAGGGAGTAATATGAAGATACGTTGAAATGAGTTGTTCCATCCAAAATGTGGCAATAAAATAGGCCTACCTCAATAAGGAGTACAACACATTTCAAGTATATTACCCACTGATTTAAGATGCCGATGTCTGCTTTGAACTAAGTGCATTGTTCTTTTGGAGTAGGGCATTTTGAAGACCGGGCCCTGTAAAAGGCTTTATTTATAAAAATTGAAAATTCAAACATTTCAACTTTAAAAAGTTTTGAAAAAATACATGTATACAAATATGTAATGATCATTGACAATGCCTATATATACTGAAGCCCACGTTGGAAGTTGGACCGCGATAAGTCTCAAACGTTTGGATTTTTCCGATGGCAAATCAAACTTCTTTATGGTAAATTTAGTTGACGCGAGGATGGCAAATTTAGTTGGTAAGCATGGAAATTTTGCCCTTCATTTGTATTTTCCCAAAAAATTGTCATGCGCGCAAGGGGGCTGCTACATGTCAGTCGGTGGATCTATTTAAATGATCCGCCGCCTCGCGAGCCGTCGGATATGACATAAATCTAGCTCTTTCTCTTCTTTGCAACAAAGATCTTGTTGCAGAAATATTTGCAATGAAGATTGTGTTACAGATTCTTTTGCAACACAAGTCTTGTTGCAGAATTGTTTTGTAACGAAGTCCTTGTTGCAAAAAAAATACAACATAAGTGATGTTGCAGATTTCCTTTTTAGTTTTCACTTTTTGCAACACTGGTGTTGTTGCGATAAGAACTTTTGCAACACATGTATTGTTGCAGTAATTACCGACGACGTCGCTATCCAGATTCTCACACGCGCCACCCCATCATCAATTTCTGCAACTGCAACCTCCACTCCGTTTGACTCCAAGACGGCCGGTGGCCTTCACTCGAGACCACGAACTAGGCAGGCTAGGGCTCGTGTGTCACGGGTGGCACAGTTGTCGTCTCCTCCTTGGCGCTTCGGCCACCAGTGCCCGTGCAACCCGAGGTTTGGCGACGGCACGGCGAGGAGCTGATTTAAGGAGAGAAAAAGGGGGGCTTGAGTTTGGGGAAGGAATGTACGTGTGGAGGAGAACGATGGTAGTAAAGATAAGTTGAGTCGAAGACTGGAGTGGAATATGAAATAGACACACGGTTTGAATTGATCCGACGATGCACCAAGTGGGTGGATGCAGCGCCTGGATCGGTCAGGTGATGCCAATCATTTCCCTACGTGCAAAGTAAACTTGACATCCTCGCCTGAACTAAAGTTGACATAAGAAAAATTTGATTTAACATGGGCAAAATCTATTTTTTTTTTGATTTATCCTTTCCGTAGAAGTTCTGCTTCCAAACCGTTAAGGGCTCCTTTGATTCAAAGGAATTTCATAGGATTTTTGAAGGATTGGAGTTCTTAGGAATTTTTCCTACATTGGTCATTTGATTCATTGGATTGGATCCCATAGGAATTTTTTTTATGAAATCTTTTGTACTACATTTCATAGGAAATCTAACATCCACTCCAACCTCTTTTTACAATTTCTTTATTTTTTCCATGACATCAAACACTCCTTGCTAATAGGGTTCAAATGGACATGTCACTTTAATCCTATACTTTTCGTTTTTAAAATCCCACGAATCAAAGAGACCATAACCCTCTTCCGTTCCTCGAGACAAACAACAAAAAACGCACACACGGCCTTCTTCACGGGATTGGCCTCAGATGTGGGTGTGCGTGTGCCTCCGTCCACATGTCACGGTGCAAAACTCCAAGATCCGCGGTAACCGGTGTCACCATCACCAGGAGCAAAGCGAAGACCTGCGGATCGCTTCCCGGGAGCTGGTCCGGGCCTCCGACCCGCCCCCGGGCTTCCCCGCCGTCCACGCCGTCTCCAACCTCGACCTGGTCCTCGGCCCGTTCCCGATCTACCTCGTCAGCATCTACCCGCCCCCGCCGCGCGGGCTGGACCCCGTGCTCGCCACCGTCCGCGCGGCCCTCCCGGCCTACCTCTCCCGCTTCTTCCCCTTCGCCGGCCGCGTCGTGCGCGATCCGGAGACCAACGTCCCCGAGGTCGCCTGCGACAACGCCGGCGCCGAGCTCGTCGTCGCCGACGCCGCCGGCGTCCCCCTCGCCGCCGTCGACTTCGCGCGCGTCGACCGCTCGCTCGGGATGATCCAGATCCCGTTCGACGCGGGGTTCGCGCTGTCGCTGCAGGTGGTGCGGTTCGCGTGCGGCGGGTTCGCGCTGACCGTCGCCACCAACCACCTCCTCGCCGACGGCCGGGCGTTCATCGTGCTGCTCAATTGCCTCGCGGAGATGGTCCGCACCGGCGGCGGGGGGCTCTCCCGCGGGCCTGTGCTCGACCGCTCGTCCCTGCTCGCCCCGCGGTCGCCGCCGGTGTACGGCCCGTCGCTGGGCGCGGAGTTCGCGAGGTTCACGCCGGCGACCATGATCAATCCCCTCCTGGCCGCGGCCATGGAACGGCGCCTGTACCGCGTCGACGCGGCCGACCTCGTCGCGCTCCAGAACGCGGCGTCGTCCGGCGGCCGCCGCACCTCGCGCTTCGTGGCGCTGTGCGCGCACGTCTGGAAGCTCCTGGCGCGGGCGGTCGGCGAGTCCGACCCGAACTGCCGCATGGCGTGGATCGTCGACGGCCGGAAGTGCGTCGAGCCGTCGGAGGGCGCGCTGGACCTGTACATGGGGAACGTGGTCACCTACACGTCCCGCGAGGCGAGCGTGGCGGAGCTGCTTCGCGCGCCGCTGCACGACGTGGCGGCCGCCGCGCGCGCGGCCATGGCGTCGGTGACGACCACGGGCAGGTTCCAGGAGCTGGTGGACTGGGTGGAGGTGAACAAAACGGCGTACAAGGACGGCGGGAAGTGGACGGAGGCGGTGAACCTCGGCCTGGGCAGCCCGGCGCTGGTGATCTCGGGGCTGCTCCCGTTCGCCATCGACGGGGACCTGGGGTTCGGGAAGCCGAGGCTGGTGTTGCCGTGGCTGCGGCACGGCCGGCTGGGGTCGGCGTCGGTGACCGTCGTGCCCTGCCCGGGCGGGGACGGGTCGTGGTTCGTCGGCGGCACCAGGCTGTGGCCGCGGCTGGTGGAGGTGATCGAGGCCTGCCCGGAGGGCCTGCTGAAGCCGGTGACCGCGGCGAGCCTGGGGTTCGAGGCGCCCCACGGCTCTCGTCTTTGAGACTCGCAGTGAGCAGTGTTGTGGTTCTCTGTCTAGAAATTCTGTAACTTGTAGAGCTCATTCACAATAGAAGCAATGGGTGACATTCTATAATGCATTCTCATGAGAATTCAAAAATATTTTCTCCCGAGCAAGCAGATTGTCTGCAAGTCTTCTGAATCTGAATATATAAACAGCTGAAGTGCAACTCCAAGTTGCTCCTTGGGCATACTGATCTGCTTGTTATTGAAAGATGAACAGGAAGGGACCAATCTACGATAAACCAATTCGCTGTCGCTGAACAAAGTTCGCTGGGCGAGCTCTGGAGTTCACACAGTGTAGAATCATTAGCTGCAGATCAGTGATGTCTACTGGTGCACACAGTGTGGGTAGAGAGGCAGCAGCATGATGCGTATGACTGTATAGCGAAGGGGTACTACTCCAATCCATATCACTTAGATTTGTCTGGATACGGGCTAAATAGTCAATCTTCACTAGTCCAACTAGTATGTATTCCGTTGCATTCTACCATTAGGTGGAGACCAGTGTTGTACGTATACATTTTTCGAGAAAAGTGTTGTACATCTAGATGCAATATATTACTCTACCTCATATCTAAGTCTTCAACTACGTGATCGATTGCTACAAAATTCCTGCAAACTGTTTTCTAACACAGATTCGTGTACACAATTTGTCTGTTAGATGTGAGTATTATCTCACATCCAGATGTAACATAGTCGGACCCTACTTGTAATACACAGTATCAGTACAAAGGTGATTGATGTGTACGAACTGATAAGAGCATCTACAACTGGAAACCCCATACCCGCACCAAACACCCGGACCGGTTGCACGGTCAGTGCCTGGACGGGAAATCGCCACCCAACCAGGCGCCTCATTTTCGGCCCAAACACCCGGCCCATATCTGGGACGAATACGGGGACGTCTGGGCGCGTCCGGACGCGCTCGCCACGCCGGGCTGACCGCTAGGGCTTGCGTCAATTCACCCATGCCCCTCCCCCCTCCTTGCCGACTAGCCTCTCCTCTTCGTTGTTCGCCCTCTTCCACACACCCGCCACCGGAGTTCCGTCGCCATTGTCAACCCAAGGCTCCCCACCTAACGCAACAACCCACACCGCCGCCAACCAGGCCGCACCCGGACAAGGTCACCGTGCCGAACGTCGCACCGGTACAAAAACTCCCCATATTTTCAGCTCGCGCTCTACTTGTTTGATGAAATGTCCGACCCAGGTTTTTATTCCTTTGTCATTACTTGTAGGTCACCAATGGATTCATCATGGAATGATGGCTATGGAAACGATGATCTTGACGAATTCATATTCAAAGAGTTCATCACATCGTCGAATTCAGATGACGAGGATGTTAAAATGATGATGATGATGATGGGCTTTCCAAGAGGAGTTGGAGAAGGCAGAGAAGCACGTCATAAACTTTAGGGGTTCCATCAAGGGGCGGAGAGTTATTCCCCGCGATAGGATTGTCGGTGCATGACTTCTGTACATGGACTACTTCACAGCGGTCCCGACATTCCATGAAAGTTTCTTCGTCGCTACCGGATGAGCAGAAAGTTGTTCTTGTGGGTAGTTGAAGGCGTTGCGAGGCTGGTGATAACTTCAAGCTAATGAAGGATCGCTGCAGAAAAATTTCCTTCTCTTCTATGCAGAAATGCACGGCTGCTCTCACGATGCTTGCTTATGGTAAAGCACGCGATGCAATTAATGAAGAAATCCTGATGGGAGAGATCACGGTCCTGAACACGACAACGCAATTTGCACACACTGTGGTTGCAGGTGTTCGGGCCAGAGTACGTGAGAGAACCAATTTACGCATGACACAGAAAAATTGTTAGCAATTGGAGAAGCAGGAGAACTCCCAGGTATGTTTGGTTCAGTTGATTGCATGCACTGGTGATAATTGGAGAATAATAATTGTATTGATTGAGGCCTCAAAGGGCTGTTTATATAGATTACAAAACTTGGACTCCAAGACTAATAGAGATAGATTACAATTCAAAACCGGCCGGCCATACTATCCGTAACCGACCTATACTCTAATATCCCCCCGCAGTCTCAGCATCAGGAGTAACGATGTTCAGACTGGAGCGTATGTCGGTGAAAGATGCAGTCGGAAGTCCTTCGGTGAAAATGTCAGCAAATTGAGCACTGGTAGGTACATGAAGAACACGGACCTCGCCAAGAGCCACCTTCTCTCGAACGAAGTGTATGTCAATCTCAATGTGCTTGGTGCGACGATGCTGAACTGGATTGGAAGCCATGTATACTGCAGAGATGTTATCACAATAAACGATGGTTGCACGATCAAGTGGGCGATGAAGTTCCACGAGAAGCTGACGCAGCCACACCGCTTCAGCCACAGCATGAGCAACCGACCTATACTCAGCCTCAGTAGAAGACCTGGAAACTGTTGCCTGCCTTTTAGAACACCAAGAAACAAGATTATCACCCAAATAAACACAAAATCCGGATGTGGACCGTCGAGTATCTGGACAACCTACCCAGTCTGCATCAGAATAAACTGTCAAGCTTGTTGGAGAAGAAGAATTAATGAGAAGACCATGATCAAGAGTTCCTTTTAAATAGCGAAGAATGCGGTGGACGTGAGCAAGGGTGAGTCGGGTTGCCGGTTGCCGGGCCTGTCGGTTGCCGAGCTTGCCGGTCCTGCCGGTGCCGGGTTTGCCGGTGTCGGGCTTGCCGGGATTGCCGGTTCTGCCGGTGCCGGGCTTGTCGGGCTTGCCGGGCTTGCCGGGCCTGCCGATGTCGGGCTTGCCGGGATTGCCGGGCTTGCCGGACTTGCCGGGGCTGCCGGTGTCGGGCTTGCCGGGATTGCCGGGCTTGCCGGTCCTACCGGTGCCGGGCTTGTCGGGCTTGCCGGGTTGGCCGGGCTTGCCGGACTTGCTGGGGCTGCCGGGCTTGCCGGGCCTGCTGGCTGCCTCAGGCTTGCCGGCCTCACCGCGGGAGAGGGAGAGGTCGCGGCAGAGGTGGTGGTGGTAGTGACAGAATAAGGAAAAGTGTTTTCATCGAATGTGACATGGCGAGAGACAAGCACGTGACCAGAAGATGGATCGAAACAGCGATATCCTTTGTGATCGTCAGAAAGACCAAGATGAATGCAAGGTAGTGAACGTGGTTCGAGTTTGTTGGAGGCGGTAGAAGCGGATAAAGATCGCCCGTGCTATTGTACCGAGCGAGGACCTCCCCCGTTGTCAGATCCTTCACAGACAAACCAAAAGGGTCAAAAGCCAAAATAACTTTATTGTCAATGCAAAATTGGCGAACAGAAATAAGATTTTTGATTAGGGAAGGGACAACAAGAATATTGCGGAGAAGAAAATTGGCGTAAGAGGAAGAGATGTAAGAATGACCGGTGCAGGAAACAGGTATGGTAGAACCATCACCAATGGTGATCGTAGAAAAAACAGAAGGGAAACAAGCTGACAGCAAATTCATATTTGAAGACATATGCGAGGAGGCACCAGAATCGAAAATCCAATCCGTACCTTCGTTATTGAGAGTAAAGTTGTTCATGGCGTTGATGAAGGCGGCTTGATCCCAGGCCGGCTGCGGTAGAGGAGCAGAGGGGCCAGGAGCCTGCATGGGAGCGTAGGGCAGGATCGGTGGCTGGTAGTATGCTGCCGGGGCCGGCAAGGTGCCGTAAGGAGCCGGGGCCGGCAAGGTGCCGTAAGGAGCCGACAAGGTATGGTAGGGTGGCAGTAGTCCTGACGCGCTGGGAGGTGGTGTAGGGGTGGCGTTGTAGACGTGCGCCGGCGGCTTGGGCCCAAGGAGTCCAGGAGAACCGGTGGCCGGTCGGAGACCAGGGCTCCACGTGCTCGTGTAAGCAGGCGGGGCCCCATACGGTGATGGAGCCGACCAGGGCATTGGACAAGCTTGGACAAGGCCGGTCCAGGGATCGTGCTGAGGAGGCCATGTCGAAGGAGCTGGTGGCGATGGAGCGGCCGATGGCGGAGCTGGTGCAGTGCCGGCGGGGCGAGGAGCAGGGGGCCGGTAGATCGGATTCTTGCCCCGGTAGTTAGGGCTCGGGCGCCATCCTGGCGGCGGTGAAGGAGCTGCTGCCGCCGCGGGAGGAGGAGCGGGTGCAGCAGAGTGGCGCGACAGCCCAGGCGCGGCAACGTGAAACACCTGCGGTGGCCGTTGAGCCTTGCGAGCTTGGTTCTTCTCTTCTTGCTGGAGGAGGGAGCGGACCTCCTTGAAGGTAGGGTAGGGCTTGAGCATGGGTATGAAGGATTGTTGTTTCTCGAACTGCTCGCCGAGGCCGACGAGGAAGGCGTTGATGAGGGCGCGGTCGTCGACGTGATCACCGAGTTCACGGAGTTCATCGCCGATGGCCTTGATCCTCTGGCAGAAGACGGTGACCGGGGCATCTCCCTGGACGGTCGTACGGAGCTCGGTGTTGAGGGCGTTGATGCGCGCGTCGGAGTTGTCCTGGAACAGCTGCTGAAGGGAGGCCCAAAGCTCAACGGCGGTTGCATCGTCGGAGGAGACCAGATTGAAGAGCTCCGTGGAGATGCGGGTGTAAATCCACTGGATGATGGCGAGATCGTCTTTCACCCAGCGTGGATCGGCGGGCTGCGGAGGGTAGGACGGGTCGATGTGGTGGCGGAGGCCGCAGCGGCCGAGGTGGATGTTGAAGAGGTGGCGCCAATGGTAGTAGTTGTGGGCGCCAAGATCGAGAGAGATCGGGATGAAGGGGGAGACGTCGGCGATGGTGTCGGCTAGGGAAAACATTGGTAGTTGAGGAGGAGCTAGTTGGGAGGTTGTAGAGGAAGAGGAGGTAGGGGCACCGGCGGCGCGGAACTCGGCTATGGAGAGGAGGGGCCGAGTCGGCCGCGGCGGCGATGTTGGCGGCGGTGCCATGCCAGGTGCGGAAAAACCTAGGCGTCTGATACCATGATAATTGGAGAATAATAATTGTATTGATTGAGGCCTCAAATGGCTGTTTATATAGATTACAAAACTTGGACTCCAAGACTAATAGAGATAGATTACAATTCAAAACCGGCCGGCCATACTATCCGTAACCGACCTATACTCTAATAACTGGCAATAGAAGAACTGACTAAAAGGTTTGCATGGGCAGTACCATGGTCACGTGAAAGAAGCCACCCTCATACATGAAGCAGTGGCATCGTAGGACTTGTGGGTTTGGCATGCTTTATTTGGTACGCCGGGTTCGTGCAATAACATCAATGTGCTCCAATGATCTCCTTTGTTCAAGAGACGTTGTGATGGAGAAACTCCATCGTGCAACTATACTGTCAACAGACATAACTACAACATGTGGGCGGCGTCAGTGAAGACCATATCTGATACCCAAGACAATAAACAAACCTGCTTTGCAACAATGAAAGAGGCTGCTAGGAAGGGTGTGGAGAAGGCATTTGGAGTGTTCCAAGCTCATTGGAATTGTTCGTAGAGATGCAATGATTTAGGAGCCGAAGACACTTTGACAATTCATATGATTTCATAGATACCGCAGAGACGGTGAACAAAGACAGAACCGCCATGGACGCTATTGGGCCGGTCATGTAAGACGGACCATCCAGCTTTGGGAAGGTTATGTTCAATTTCTTTCTTTTCTTTTGTCTAGCAGTTTTCTTTCTTATCTTTTTTCTTATTCCTTCATGTAATTTTCATTTTCGGGTTTTTTTATTTTTTTATTTTTAAATTTATGAATATTTTGAAATTTACGTATATTTTTTAAAATTCGGGAACATACTTTACATTCGTTAGTTTTTTTCCTAATTTGTGCACATTTTCAAAATCTTGAATATTTTCTCACATTCATAAATAATTTTGTAATAAAAATCGTGAACATTTTAAAACTCATGAATATATTTAGATTTTTTGAATATATTTTTTATATGCGTGAACTATTTACAAATATATGATAATTATGTATATTCTTGAATGTTTCATGAAATATGTAAAGATTTTTTGAAATTAAAAGAAAACTTGAAATTCCTTAGTAGTTTTAGAAAAACAAATTCTAAGCTTTCTAATAGAAATAATAGATGAAATAAGAAAATTTGAATGAAAAACGAACGGAAAATATGGCCAATGTTGTACACATGGGTGCTCGCAATCCTAATTTCGGTAAAAAGAAGTAAATTTAGTCCACTTTGTGGAATATATACTTTCTTTATTTTTATTTACTTTGCATATTAATTTTTGACTGAAGTCAAACTTGCAAATCTTTATGGTGTGAAAATATTTCCCAAAAAAATATCGTGTGAAATAATGAATATAATGATTTATAAACTTAGTCAACTTTATAAGTTTTGACTTGAAACAAGGGTGTGGCTATGATATCAGTCAACTGAGACTTAATCAATTCCAAGTCAAGTGATAGAATATGTGAAGAAGAAGAAAAAAAAATCATAAATCTTCACGTAAGATCTTATGAATATGGCATTGACTGAGATTTGGTTAAATCTCATATTTGACAACCCCCAAACTAAATGTTTCAACTGCAACGTAACGCTTCGTGTGTGCGGGGCGGGGTTGGCTAGCGGCCAGAAACCCTAGCCGCCGCCGCCAAGAGAGCCAACTTTCCGACGGCGTTTTCTGGCAGCTCTCCTCCGTCTGCGACCTTTTGGTCGTCGGTCGTGAGGGGAGTCGTCGGATCCCGCACGTGCGGATCGTTTTTCTTTAGGTTTTAGGCCCCTAGTAGCTTTGGTTTTTGGATCGTCCGACGTCATGGCTTCGGCGGCGGCGACAATGCTAAATAAAGAAGCTTCAGATTCTTCTCCGGTGGGGCGATCGTCTCTATGGTCGATGATGGATTTGGGAACCAGTTTGTTCAAGCGGGGATATTGTGGCGGCGACGACATCCTTGTGGTGGACTTGTGTCCTCGGGCTCCGCTGTTGCGACGGCGTCTGCTCCAGCGTCAGCGCGGAGCTTGGGAGGTAGTCCAAGAGCGGATGGAGATTGTGGTCTGCATCGACGACATTTGGAAGACGGAGCATGTGCTGGGTTCGTGGTTGATAAATGGCAGGTATGTTTTCCTCCTTCGGCGTCTTAGTCGTAGTGGGGTGCAAGATCTGAAGTTCGATGGCGTGTCCGGGGTGTTGCCTCAGTCTGATTCGTTCAACGGCAATGGCTTCATCTTTGATGAGCCACCTTGGAGGTCCGTAAAGTTGCATATCAGCGATGGAGCCGCGTCGGCTCGGGTGAGGATGTGATCCGTCATCTTTTTCTTCGGTGGCTGCTATGGTGGTGCCGGAGGCAGGCGACGGAACGTTGGTGTCAAGCTTAGTGATGTTCTGCTATCTTTTCAGTTTTGTTAAGTCGGTCTGGTCTTTACGTGACCTATAATTTAATTTTTATGATATGAATGACACGTATTACCATGAAAAAAATAACTCAATGTTTCAACTTTTATATGAAAGCTAGTACTCTGGGCCGGCCTCGATTCGAGAAAACCACGTCACTGACACAACATTATTACATCAAGTTTACAGCATTGTTCACCGCGAGCTCACAGACGAGAGCCGTGAGGCGCCTCGAACCCCAGGCTCGCCGCCGTCAGCGGCTTCAGCAGGCTCTCCGGGCCGGCCTCGATCACCTCCACCAGCCGCGGCCACAGCCTGGTGCCGCCGATGAACCACGACCCGTCTCCGCTCGGGCAGGGCACCGCCATCATCGATGCCGACCCCAGCCGGCCGTGCCGCAGCCACGGCGACACCATCCTCGGCTTCCCGAACCCCAGGTCCCCGTCCATGGCGAACGGGAGCATCCCGGAGATCACCAGCGCCGGGCTCCCCAGGCCGAGGTTCACCGCCTCCGTCCACTTCCCGCCGTCCTTGTACGCCGTTTTGTTCACCTCCACCCAGTCCACCAGCTCCTGGAACCTGTCCCTGGTCATCACCGACGCCATGGCCGCGCCCGCGGCGGCCGCCACCTCGTGCAGCGGCGCGCGCAGCAGCTCGGCCACGGGAGCTTCGCGGGACGTGTAGGTGACCACGTTCCCCATGTACAGGTCCAGCGCGCCGTCCGACGGCTCGATGCACTTCCGGCCTTCGAGGATCCACGCCATGCGACAGTTGGGGTCGGAGTCGCCGACGGCCCGCGCCAGGAGCTTCCAGACATGCGCGCACAGCGCCACGAAGCGCGAGGTTCGGCGGCCGCCGCCTGGGGCCACCGCCTTCTGGAGCCCGACGAGGTCAGCCGCGTCGATGCGGTACACGCGCCGCTCCATGGCCGCGGCCAGGAGGGGGTTGATCATGGTCTCCGGCGTGAACCTCGCGAACTCGGCGTCCAGCGACGAGCTGAACCGCGGCGGCCACCGCGGGACGAGCAGGGACGACCGGTCGAGCAGCGGCCCGCGGGAGAGCCCCCCGCCGGTGCGGACCATCTCCGCGAGGCTGTTGAGCAGCACGATGAGCGCCCGGCCGTCAGCGAGGAGGTGGTTGGTGCCGACGGTCAACGAGTACCCCCCGCACGCGAACCGGACCACCTGCAGCGACAGCGCGAGCCCCGCGTCGAACGGGATCTGGATCATCCCGAGCGAGGCGTCGAAGCGCGCGAAGTCGACGGCGGCGAGGGGGACCCCGGCAGCGTCGGCGACGACGAGCTCGGCGCCGGCGTTGTCGCAGGCGACCTCGGGGACGTTGGTGTCCGGGTGGCGCACGACGCGGCCGGCGAAGGGGAAGAAGCGGGAGAGGTAGGCCGGGAGCGCGGCGCGGACGGCGGCGAGCACGGGGCCCAGGCCGCACGGCGGAGGAGGGTAGACGCTGACGAGGTAGATCGGCAAGGGGCCGAGGACGAGGTCGAGGTTGGAGGCGGCGTGCACGGCCGGGAAGCCTGGGGGCGGGCGCGACGCCCGGACCAGCTCCCGCGACGCGATCCGCAGGTCGAAGCGCTCCAGCGGCATGTCGACGAGGTGGCAGGTGCGGCGACCTTTCTTTCTATCGACGGAGCTCGGAGTAGTAGTACTCTGTGTCTGCGTCAACGGTGACTCCACTCTGCTGTCTCTGCACAAAAAGCTTGAGCTTCGACAGCCTGTTTGAGTACTAGTTTTGGTCAAATTTTGTTCGTGGTACGATTGGTTCAGGTTTATTAGCCCCTAATATTTTGGTCAAAATTTGACTATCTACTGACCAACGAAGTACGGCCTCTATAGCGAACCGCTATGTGGTTTTTTCTTTATGTGGTTGAATAGCGAAGCAATCTTCAATTGAATGGTTAGAAGCACAGTTATATTTCGTTCATTAGGGTTCAAGTTTCGGACTTGATATTGATGTTCGCATTTTGTTGGATTTATTTCATTCCTTTCGATGATATGCATTGAGTGGGTTTCAGTCGTATACGAAGGCGTCTGTGAAGATTTCGTCAATCTTAAAATGATATGCCGGCTCGGTCTCTTGAAGTTGTTCATAGGGATAGGATGTACGTGCTTGCGTTTATAGAGACAATTGTATGCTAATGTATGTGAACGACTTCAATTGTACCGTTTTTAAAAAATACAGCCTCTATATCAAATGGCAAAAAAACATTTGTTTTTTTGTAATGCATATTTTTTTCTTCAGAAAACACATTTGGTGCTGAGCCTCATGGAACTCCGTTGTTTTGAAAAAATAAATCATATTTCAAAGTTTCATTTTCTCTTAAATAATTATACACTCAGACGTATTCCCTTCGTTTCTAAATATAAGTCTTTTTAGAGATTCCACTATTAGACTATATACGGATGTATATAGACATATTTTAAAGCGTAGATTCACTTATTTTGCTTCGTATGTAGCCCCCTATTGAAATGTCTAAAAAGACTTATATTTAGGAACGAAGTGATATATTACATGTGCATAATTTTTTTATAAGGAAATACATTGAGACACGAGATACTCATAAAGTAAAAATGATTGTCAGTTTCTGTGTGAAACAGTCCATTTGATGTCCGTTATTTTTAAAACCACCATTTATCATTTTTGTGTAGCTCACTTGTCATTTTATTTTCTAAGGAAAATTTTAACACGAGTAGTATACATCCATGTGTTAATGTGTAATTCTTATAATATTTTTGAAACTTTGAAATGTGACTTTTAAAGTTTTTGTAAAACAAGCTTCATAAAGCTCGAGCACCAAAATGATGCACCCCCAATCAGAAAACACAGTATGGACGTGCTCTTAAAAGAAAAAAAAAACACAGTATGGTCATTAAAGGCTTACTAGGAAGAGGACGCACTTTTCCTAAAAAAAAAAAAAAAAGGAAGAGGACGCACCGTGCGAGATTAGAGGAACCCTATTCCGCTGAGACGAAGGCACGAAGCGTGGAACGACAAGCAGGCAAGGGCAGGCCTGTTCGACATCGCAGAAACGAAGTTTTTTCTTAATTTTTATTGAAGTTTGCGGAGATGAAGGTACAAAGCGTCGAATGACAAACAAGTCTGTTGCAAAATCACTAATTGTGATTTTGCAACAGACTTGTTTGTCATTCTGTTGCAAAATAACTAATTGAGGTCTACATTTTTCGAAGGTCACTCTCATCTTTTCAGATTGCCTCAAGTGGTGCACTGCATGTGTCCTACTTGTCGCAACATTACAGTTTTTTATTTGTAGATCCGTTCATTCAACATGTTTTATCTCTTAAACAATGTGTTCAAATCTCGAACCGGTTTCACCATTAAATTCCTCGCGTCGAGATATTCAAAACTAGATCTCATGTTGATAGATTTTGACAATTTTTTTTTTACAAAAAACCAAAAGAAAAAACCATGCCTCTTGTAGAAGGAAAAACTTTTTTTTTTCGTTTCCGGGAGGCACGCTCATGTCTCTCGCAGAAAAAAAATTATGTTTTTTTCGTTTCCGAGAGGCATAGCCTTGTCTCTCGCGGAAGCAAATCCATGCCTCGCGTGGAAGTAAAACCGTGCCTCTCGAGGAAGGAAGAAAGCGTTTTTTTTTTTTGGTTTTCGAGAGGCACGGCTGTGCCTCTCACAGAAGCAAATTCAAGCCTCCCGTGAAAGCAAAACCGTGCCTCTCGAGGAAGAAAAAAAATTAATACATTTTTTTCCTTTTCCAAGAGGCACGGTCGTTCCTCTTGCGGAAGCAAAAGCTTGCCTCTCGACGAAAAATGCATTTTTTTTGTTTCTGAGAGACACAATCGTGCTTCTCATGAAAGCAAATCCGTGCCACTCGCAAAAGCAAAACCGTGACTCTTGAGAAAGAAAAAAAACACGTTTTCATGGGGAAAAAAAATTGGGTCCAAAAGCTAAGAAAGACCGGTAAAAAACAGAAAAGCCGAAACCCCCCGAAAAACAAACTATTTAAAAGCCAAAAACACCTGCGCAAAAAATAGAAAAGCAAAATTCAAAGAAAGTGTTCAAAACACGACACGTGACGACGGCTGAAAACGCGTCAAATGACGACGTCTGAAAGCGACCCTTTGAAAGGTTTCCGAAGAAGCGTTCCTCAGATAATTGCTCTTCGGAGTTACAGGAAAAAGAACAAATGGGCCTCAGACCACTGAAGGCTGCTGTTATGAGGAACGGAGCAACCAGCTGTCGCAGTGAACTTGGCTGCTATTCATGTTCAATCCTATGTGACGCTTACTGCGACTGATTGTTGATCAAAGGGAGCTGTGTAATACATAGTGAGATGGGCCGACTAGTTTTAATCTATTGTACTTGCCAAAGATCCGGTTTTGAAAACCCTTCTAGAGAGTTCTGCTTCTTGTCTACTCTTTTTATCGGTTTTGCAAACCTTCTAGAAGGTTCTAGTCTTGTTCCGTCAGGGTTTTTACTGGTTTCTTTGTTTTTTCTTTTCTTTTTTTGATAATTTTTTTTAATTTTTTCAAGAGTTTTTTTTTCTAATATTTTTTTTTATTTTTACCTTCAAGTTTTCTAAAATATTTCTTCCAAAATTAAAAAAAATGGAAATTTAAAAAGCTCTTCAAAACATTAAAAATATATATGGAATTTAAAAAATAGTTTGGTTTATCCAAAAATGCCATCGGTTTTAAATTATGTTCATAGTTTAGAAAAAGGAATTTCAAAAAGTGTTTGCTTTTAAAAAATCATTTGGAATTTTCGATATTTGTTAATAAAATTCTTATTTTGTTCAAAAATTGGAAAATGTTTGTAATTTTCAAATTTGAGATCATCAATTTTGAAAATCTGTTTAAGTATGCAGGTAACAAATTGAATAAAAAACATACACAAACAGAAAAATACATGTGTTCCTCCTCCAAGCAGCGCACGGGCGGCACGACCTTGCACCATTCCTCGTTGTCCGCAACGCAACCACGTACACGACGTCATCATCCCTGGGGTTCCACGTAGCGACGGTGGCGGCGACTCCCCACAAGCACGACCCGCCAAGAGTCCTGCCCTGCCCTGGGGGTTCCGCGATGGTATCGTTGGCGACCTACGCTGGGATTCCACGATGACGGAGGTGGTAGGACCTAACCTCGGTATCCGCGATGACAGTGGAGGCTGTGGCGGGGAATCCTAGGCAGAAGATCGAGGGGGGAATTGGATCGAGATAGGAGTGGCGGCGATCTGTGATGACGGCGGAGGCGGAGGCGGGGAACCCTAGGTAGAACATCGAGGGAGGAGTTGGACCGAGACAGGAGTGGCGGCGTACGATTTTTTTCTTGTGTTTTTTAGTTTTTTGTAAAGAGATAAGACCAATGGAAGGGGGTGATGGAAGGTCAGACGAAGAAAAACCAGTGAAAAAAGGGTGGAGGCGAAGCTACCAAGTTTCTCTTAGGAGTAGAGATAAAAAAACATATCACAAACAGAAAAAAATACTTGTGTTCCACCTTGAAGCAAGGCACCGGCGGCACGACCTTGCGCCATTCCTTGCTACCCGCAATGCAACCACGCACGCGTCGACGTCGTCGCCGGGGTTCCGTGCTACCGGCAGCGGCGACTCTACACAAGCACGACCTACTTGGAGTCGTGACCTTCCGTGGGGGTTCCACGAGGGCGGCGACGACGACCTGCGCTGGGGTTCCGCGACGGCGGCGAAGACGACATGCCCTGGGGATCCGCGATGGCGGCGAAGGCGGAGGTGGGGAACCCTAGGAAGAAGATCGAGGGAAGAGTTGGATCGAGATAGGAGTGGTGGCGTACGGTTTTTTCCTTGTCTTTTGTAGTTTTTATAGAGAGATAAATCCAATGAAGGGCTTGTGGGTGGTGGGACAAAAAATAAACAACGAAATAAAACCGTAGAGGCGAAGCTACGAAGTCCCTCTTTAGGAGTAGAGATAGAAAAAAAGGAAATGGTTGGGACAATATGAGGGAGCAATCTCCAAAAGGAAAACAGAAGAGCCGGAATGCAATCATCTTCCATCAATCTCATGAACGCACGAGAGCATCACCGTAGACAAAGAGCTCTAATCAACCGAGTATATCCATGATACGTCTCCAACGTATCGATAATTTATGAAGTATTCATGCCATGATTGCCTATGTTTATAATACTTTTATATGGTTTTGATGCACTTTATATGATTTATTTAGAACTAACCCGGACTGACGCTGTTTTCAGCAGAACTACCGTGGTGTTGTTTTTTTGTGTGCATAAATCAAAGTTCTCCAAATGCAATGAAACTTTTTGACGATTTTTTTGGAACAAAAGAGGCACTAAAAGCTTCGTTGGAGGGCCAGAAGAGCCACGAGGTGGGCACAACCCACCAGGGCACGCCAGGCCCCTCTGGCGCGCCCTGGTATCTTGTGGCCCACTCGTGGCCCATCTCCGCGTGAAACCGACGCTCAAAAATCCTATATATTCAGAAACCCCCAGAAATAACCCTAGACAAGAAGTTCCGCCGCCGCAACTCTCTGTATCGACGAAAAACCAATCTAGAGGCGTTTCAGTACCCTGTCGGAGAGGGTAGATCATCTCCGGTGGCCATCTTCATCATCCCGACGGAGGCCATGACGAGGAGGGAGTAGTCCACCCTCGGGGCTGAGGGTATGTACCAGTATCTATGTGTTCAATCTCTCTCTCTCTCTCTCTCTCTCATGTTCTTGAGATGTCACGATCTTGATGTATCACGGGCTTTGTTAATATAATCGGATCATATGATGTTATTCCCTTGCTATCATGTTATGAAGAATTGAATCTTTCCCTTTGAGATATCGTTATGTTGGATTGAATACTGGATTTGAGAACACTTGATATATGTCTTGCATATGGATACCCGTTGAGGGAGTCCGGGATTAATTGGTCCTCGGACTGCCGGCCTATTTCTCATGGGCCGGATTCAAGGGCCGCTCGCTGAGGATGGGATTGGTCGAAGGCCCCGTCGCTAGGGAGGAGACCTCAGGAGCCGTGGCATGCCTGTCAAGTTTGATAGTAGATTAGGCATGTTTTTTCCCTCCGGTGAACAACCGACTATGTGTAACCCTAATGACCCTCGGCGTCTATATAAGCCAGAGGATTTTAGATTGTAGGGCAGAGAAACTCATCTAGGGTTTTAGCTAGTCGATCTCGAGGTAGATCAACTCTGTAACCTTCATACCATCAATATAATCGAGCAGGACGTAGGGTTTTACCTCCATAGGAGGGCCCGAACCTGGGTAAACATCGTCTCCTTCGTCCCCTTGTTACCATCGATCCTAGACTCACAGCTCAGGACCCCCTACCTGAGATCCGCCAGTTTTGACACCGACATTGGTGCTTTCATTGAGAGTTCCGCTGTGATCACCAAAAGAATCGATGGCTCACCTTCTCATAAGCCATGGAGTCTGGAGCCAGGATGCCTTCGTCCCTGGACAGACCCCCGCAGGCGGCAGCGCCCTGTCGCATGCCGATCCAACTGACCATCTTGGCCAAATCGGAAGTTTCTTCCCCGATCAAGAAATCAGATTTGGGAACCTAGAGTTCGCGGCTGATTCACGGGGAGAACTCGTTTGGATGAGGCCCTCAACTCCCATGGAGGAGCCCGCAGAATCCGACGCCGGAAGCATGGGGCATCGCCTCTGAGGTGGCCTCTACCCTCGGGCCGTCTAGAACGCCCAACCCCGTCGATATGCCCGGATCCGCCGCGGCCGAACACAACCTGGATTCGCCTTCGAGCGATCCTGGGACCACGGCGCTGCGGATCGACCCCGTGCGCTTCGGCGACACGTTCTCCGCCGACGTCTCGTCCCTGAACGAGCTAGTGGATCGGATTCAAACCATGGGCCCGGCCGACGACCACCAGACCCCGGTCTATGACCGGATCGGGCTTAAATCCGATGACAGGGAGATTCGCACCCCCTTGGTCACTCACTTAGTCACCACCGTCGAGTGTCCGGCTGGAGGCTCGCCCCCCCAACAACCGAAACTAAAAATAGTTTATATCCCAATCTCCGATCATCAAGATCTCTCTGGTAACCCAGACTCGGGAGTTCGCTCCAGAAATAGTTCGGGATCGATCCCCGATCTAGCGCGCAACTCGAACCCCGCGCCGAACAGTCCTGCGGACAAGGCGGACTCCAATTCCCCCGCACTGAACCTCGTGATTCCGGACTCACATCGCGGCGCGGAACTAAATTTTTTCCCACCCACCACCCAAGTCGAGCACTCAAGCATCGCAGGAGAGTCCAAGTCTTCGGACTTATGGGATGTCAAACAATTACCAGGGGAGTCGGTTCACCACTTTTGGGCTAGACTCCTCCTCGTTAGAGACAGAGTACCAGGCTCTAGTGACCAGGAGATAATGGCAACTTTCAGTCGCAATTGTCATGATGAAGGGATCCTCAACGCCCTATCCCGTCGACACGTTCGCGGCTTCACCAAGCTATCGGACCTGGCACAAAAATACTGTGCCATGGAGAGCACCTGGCAAGCCGAATGGCTACTTGCGGAACCAGACTTTATCGAACACCCTAGAGGAGATCGGAAAAAGCGGATACCTCCGAAGCGGCTAGCCGAACACGAACCCGCCGAAAAGAGAAATAGACCCTCTACGGGGGCCAGAACTGTCCTTGACGGACTATTGGACAAGCCATGCCCTATACATTCTGTATTGCTAAACACAAGCCCGACTCACAGCCTGAGAGCTTGCTGGGTCGTCAGGCAGGTCGCAAAAAGTGGAGAGGCCATCCTCGAGGCACTACCGCCGAACAGGCGCTCCACAACGCCACCAGAATACAATACGGAAGTCCTGACGATCTACGAAATGTTCCCCTCTAGGAACAGGAGGAAAAGAGCTCTTAGAGAACTCGAACATGTCTACCATGTGGCGGCAACAAGTTCATGGGCAGACACACCAATCACCTTCGGAGACACTGACCAACCAACCATCCGTCCCGGTCAAACACCGGCCGCACTGGTCCTAAACCCCATCGTAGATGGTTTCAGGCTACAGAAGGTGCTAATGGATGGTGGCAGTGGTTTAAACCTCATCTACGAAGACACCCTGGAAAAAATGCAGTTCGACCAATCTCGCATCGAGCAAAGCAACACAACCTTCCAGGGGATCATCCCTGGGAAAGAGGCGCGTTGTTCAGGACATATCACCCTGGACGTAGTGTTCGGCACGCCCGAAAACTACCGATCTGAAGAACTTCTCTTCCATATCGTGCCCTTCCCCAGTGGCTACCACGCCCTGTTGGGGCGTGACGCCTTCACAAAATTCCAGGCTATACCCCATTACGGGTATATGAAGCTCAAGATGCCAGGCCCAGACGGGGTAATCACAATCGCCAGTGATCCGAATATAGCCCTTCGAGCCGAAAACAAAACAGCAGCGCTCGCCCTCGAGGCACTAGCTGAGACCTTTGCTGCAGAGGAATTGACCGCACTCCGGTCAACAGTGGACAAGGACGATGTGATCCTTAGCAAAAGGCCCAAACCCACGTCCTTTAAACCTGCAAAAGAAATTGTTAAATTTCAGGTACACCCAACGGACCCTAATAATACAGCGTCCATCGGAGCTCAGCTGGACCCCATGGTGGACGAGGCGCTGCGAGCATTCTTACGAGAAAACTGGGACATCTTCGCCTGGCATCCTTCCGATATGCCAGGAATCCCACGGCGGCTGGCAGAACATAGTCTGAATATAATCCCAGGCTTCAAGCCCATCAAACAGACTCTACGCCGCTTTTCCGAGCCTAAACGACAAGCTATGGGTGAAGAACTAGCCAAATTGCTAGAGGCCGAATTCATACGGGAGATCAAACACCCAGAATAGTTGGCAAACCTGGTGATGGTACCGAAGAAAGACAAATCCTGGCGGTTGTGCGTCGACTTCAAAGACCTTAACAAGGCCTGCCCTAAGGACCCTTTCCCCCTACCATGCATAGACCAGATTATTGACGCCACAGCCGGACACGATTCACTGTGCTTCCTTGACGCTTACTCCGGATACCATCAGATCAAAATGAAGGAATCCGATCAAGCTGCAACCGCATTCATCACCCCCTACGGGCCATTCTGCTTCAACACAATGCCTTTCGGGCTAAAAAACGCTGGGTCTACATACCAGCGCATGATCCAGACCTGTCTCGAAAAACAGGTTGGTAAAACAGTCGAGGCATACGTGGACGACGTGGTCATTAAAACGAAACACGTCAGCCAGTTGATCGACGACCTAAGTCAAACCTTTGCCAGCTTACGCGAGTACGATATACGACTCAATCCGGAGAAATGTGTCTTCGGAGTCCCCGCTGGTAAACTGCTCGGATTCATTGTTTCTCATAGAGGAATAGAAGCGAATCCGGCTAAGATCCGCGCCCTATCAGAACTTGCAATTCCCACAGAGCTCAAGCATGTACAAAAGTTGGCGGGTTGCGTGGCGGCGTTAAGCCGCTTTATTTCTCGTCTCGGTGAAAAGGCTTTACCGCTCTACAGGTTGCTGAAACGGACCAACAATTTTGAATGGACCGATGAAGAAGCTGCTGCGTTAGAGGAAATTAAAACACTGCTGGCAAGCAACCCCATACTCACAGCACCAGGCGCCGGTGAACCAATGTTATTGTACATATCGGCCACCAACCAAGTGGTTAGCGCAGTGCTCGTCGTCGAACGAGAGGAGGAGGGTCACAAATTCCGGATACAGAAGCCGGTCTACTATGTGTCAGAAGTACTAACGCAATGCAAGTCTAGATACCCGCATGACCAGAAGATAGCCTATACAGTATTTATGGCATCACGGAAACTAAGACACTACTTTCAAGAGTGTTCGGTCACAGTGGCATCCGAAGTACCCTTGAATGATATAATCAATAACAGGGACGCCACCGGCCGCATAGCCAAATGGGCCATTGAACTCCTTCCTTTTGAAATCGCCTATAAGCCACGACGAGCTATTAAATCTCAGGTGTTGGCAGATTTCCTCGCTGAATGGACGGAGGCCGAGCTCCCTAGGGAATATAGTACATACTCCCATTGGACGATATACTTCGACGGATCCAAAACACTGGCCGGACTGGGGGTTGGAGTTATTCTAACATCTCCCACAGGTGACAACGTCCGATACATGTTACAAATCATGTATGCCGATTCCAACAATGCAGCCGAGTATGAAGCACTTTTGCATGGTCTTCGGATGGCAGCTTCAATGGGTATACAACGGCAGGAGGTACGGGGAGACTCCAACTTGGCCATCTCTCAAATCAACGGTGAATTCGATGCCAAAAACCCGAAGATGGCGGCATATAGAAACGCCGTCCTTAAAATATCCGCACGGTTCGAGGGGCTGGAATTCCATCATGTCGCTAGAGACAACAACCAGGCCGCTGACATACTGGCCCGCATGGGGGCCAAACGCGACCCTGTCCCAAAAAACACTTTCCTTGAACGGCTCTTCAAGCCATCGGTGGTTTGGCAGGACGACAATAAGGGCGCCGAATCCATCAGCGTGGAAGAGGTTGTTCCCCCTATAAATGAACCAGACGACCAAATCATCGGCGGCTCCGTAATGGACGAAACGCCTTCGGCTCATGAGGTCATGGTAGTAATTGCACCATGGATCGAGCCCTTCCTAGCTTACCTTCTTCGCCAAGAACTCCTCGACGATCAGACAGAGGTGAGACGCATAATTCGGCGATCCAAGGCCTATAAAGTCCATGAGGGTGAGTTATTCAAGAAAAGCACCATCGGAGTACTCCAGCAGTGCATATCTCAGGAAGAAGGAAGGCAGTTCTTGGCCAAAGTCCACGCAGGAATGGGTGGCCATCACGCCGCGGCAAGGGCCTTAGTAGGCAAGGCCTTTCGGGCTGGTTTTTTCTGGCCCACCGCTTGAGCAGACGCCCAGTCACTTGTCCAGCATTGTGTGTGTCGGTGTCAAAACCGGCGGATCTCGGGTAGGGGGTCCCGAGCTGTGAGACTTGGATCGATGGTAACAAGGGACGAAGGGGACAAGGTTTTACCCAGGTTCGGGCCCTCCTATGGAGGTAATACCCTACGTCCTGCTTGATTATATTGATGGTATGAGGATTACAGAGTTGATCTACCTCAAGATCAAGTAGCTAAAACCCTAGATGAGTTCTCTTGTTGTGCAACCTAAAACCCTTTGGCTTATATAGATGCCGAGGGTACCTAGGGTTTACACATGGTCGGTTACACGTCGAAGGGATAAACATGCCTATTCACTACTCCAAACGTGGAGAATATGCCACGATCCTCGAAGCTTCCTTCCTGGAGACAGGGTCTTCGATCATTCCAGTGTCCGGCCAACGGCCCATACAGTCTGGTCCATAAGAAATAGGTCGGCCTCCCGAGGACCCCTTAATCCAGGACTCCCTCAGTAGCCCCCCAAACTAGCCTCCAACGCCAAGGGTCCAAGCTCTAGCTGCTTCAAACGATCAGAGTCTTCGGCTTGCGAGGCGAGTTCCTTTCTCCGACTAGTGATCGGCCGAGTTTTAGTTCGGCCTCCGACGACGTGTAATTTTCCCGATCATTGACCGTCCGAACACCAAGAATAACTCGGTCCTGAAGGCCAATCGTCAAGGAGCAAATAGTGCTCTCTGACAACCTTTCAGATGAAAGGTCACGACCCACCACGACCACCGAACCAGTCGTAAAGACTCGATTCGCGGTTCGAGGCCATTTCCTTCAGCACGATCCATCAATGCTCAGATCGTGCTCTACTTCACATGGGATATGTTTAACCATGCGCGTATAACGGCACGCACGTCTTGGGAAGCGGAGGGATTCACGGCGCGGTGAAGGGAGGCTAACCGGCAACAAACCCAATAAAAGGGAAAGAAAACCCCAAGGCTCAACCGCACTCCCCATTCGCATCCCTGACTCCCCAATCTCCTGAGCTTCCAGAGCCCAGATCTAGGTTTTCCACCCTTTCTCCTCCGAGCTCAGCCATGTCCAGCGGCAAGTGGGAGGTTTCCACGGTCACAGACCAGGACATCCGGGACCTCAAGGACGCTGGCTACCTCCCCGCCAATATCTTCCACCGCGCTGCGGAGGAGGGCCAGGTGATCCCCACCCCAAGCCAGGCGAGAGGGTGATCTTCATTCCTCATTTCATCCGAGGACTGAGCTTCCCGCTCCACCCCTTCGTGAGGGGCCTCATGTTCTTTTATGGGCTCGACTTCCACGACCTCCCGCCGAACTCTTTCATGCATATATCGGCCCTCATCATCGTCTGCGAGGCCTTCTTGCGGGTCGAACCACACTTCGGACTGTGGCTCAAGATTTTCAACATCAAGCCGAAGTGTGTCGCGGGCGCACACGCAGACTGCGGCGGGGCGGTCATCAGCAAGCTCCCCCGCGCAGTATGGCCATCCGGCACCTTCATCGATACCATCAAGACTTGGCAAAAAGAGTGGTTTTACATCACCGAGCCAAGGGAGGAGGGCGGAACTGTTCCTGCCGAATTCAGATCCGGCCCCCCGACCAGATTGACCTCATGGGTCCGAAAGGGCCTTGATTGGGGTTCGGATACCGAGGTGGATGACCTGTAGAGGGGCATCGCCTCCCTGATAAAAGATAACATCGATCTGACCAACGTGGTCCAGATTATGCTCCGACGGCGCATCCTCCCCTGCCAGCGCCGGGCCTCTCCTATGTGGACTTACCGGACTGACGATGATCCTACGATCCGTCAGCTCTTCCGCACCACTCGGGAGAAGCTATGGAAGGCGCTGTTCAAAGCGTAGGAGAAGTGGCCGGCCAAGAAGGAGGACCAGGGCTTGAGCGCCGTCAAGCCCCCATCCGAGGTATAACACAGTTTTTATTTGATCGGCTCTGTTTTCCTGAAGAAAGTCTAAGCACTTTCCGATCACCTTCGCAGAAATGGTTGAGCAAGGCCACGGGCATCAAGTGTCCGGCTCCACAGCCCGAAGACCCCAGGTCTCCGCTGCTGTTGGAGATGCTCGTCGTGGCGCCTTACAAGGTGCCAGAGAAGAAGGAGAAGAAGAAACCAAGCCGAGCAGGCCTGCGCATCAGGGACCAGCCGGAGGCTGTGTCCGAAGAAACTCATGCCTCCTCAAATCAAGAGGAGGAGCACGAGGGTGAGGAGGGAGGTGATTCCCCCCTCGCAGGAAAGAGGGCGGCGTCATCGGACGCCCCGGAGGACGGAGATCCTCCCGCCCCGAAGAAAGCGCGCCGGACACAGGTAGCCCTGTCCGGTGACAGCTCGGACTCGGATACCGAGTCCGAGGACTTCGAGAGGGTTCCACGAAGGAACCTCATGGTCAAGCCTCCACCTCGAAGGTAAAGATCCGAAGACCTCCTGAGCTATTAATGCTAGGTTTTGAATGTTACTGACATGTGAATACCTATTGTCTTGCAGACCCCCGCGTGTTCTCCCCACCGATCAAGTTTTGGATGGGGAGACCCCGCCTGTCGAGCTAGCGGAGAGCGGGACCACGTCGCACCACTCTCCTCCGGGCACCGCGAAGGACGCCGCGGAGGTGTCGTCCCAAAAGGCTCCCTTGAAGCCGGACACTAGAGGTGGGGGCGATGACATCATGGTCGAGGCTAACACTTCGGCCGCCAAAGACCCGGGGAAGAGGCCCCTCCCGGACACTGAGGAGGCCGGACGAGAAGATGTCCAGTCACCTCCAAGGCTGTCTCCGGAGCGCACCATGCCTCCGGAGGCACTGGTTCAATCCCCAGTTGGAGATCGGGTCACCCGATCCGCACCGGCGCCACTGACCAATGGGTGGTCGGCTATGGGGGAGGCTCTGTCAAGCGCCTCCATTTCCGGGGAACACCGCACCCTTATGGGTGCGGTATTGCAGAGCATTCAGTCCGTAGACCACGGACTGAAGGAGGCCTTCAACAGTCTCCTGACGGGCTTCCAGGTAAGCCATGTAATGTTCTATTGTATGAAATATTAATATCTTTGTGTTATCATTATATACATGACAGCCCCCGAGCCCTAGGTGAGTTTGGAAAAACTTGCCTAGGGGTCAATAATAGATCATTGTCCGAACTATGTACAAGACAGTATGTGTTCGGAATGTCCTAACAGTCCGTAAAGGGACCGGACACACGATCATATTTATGATAGTTCAGAAGCTTTGAACCCATATAACTTGATATGGGTTTGTTTGTTATAGGCTTCGCCTACAACGGCGGCTGCTAATGCTGCCGAGCTGGATGAGCTGAATCGGAAGCTGAAGAGCTCCGAAGACGAGCTTGACGCTTTGAACAAGAGATTCGACGAGGCGCAAGGTAAGCCGAATTAGAGTATTAAAAACTCTTCATTACCGTACTGTCAACGCAGTATTTTTTGATATGTTTAATGCTTGAGCAGCCTCGGCGAAGGAGATTGAGAAGCTCAAGGCCGAGCTTGAGAAGGCGAAGTAGGAGGCTTCGGTTGAGAGGGCGTCTGCCAAAGAAGCGGCTACTGCGCTATCCGCCCTGAGAGCCACCAGCAACAAGCATGAGGCTCGGGTGAAAGAAATCCAACAGGAGCTCAAGGACGCAGGCCAAAAGTGCGAGGACCTTGAGCGGAAAGGCAAGGAGCAGGCTGCCGAACTATCCACCCTGAAAACCGATCTTCAAAAGGAGCGGGTGGATAGGCGGTCCTATGAAGAGGAGGTCGGCCAGGCCAACGCTATCATGGATGGTAAGCCGTATTAATTGCAGTGTATCTTCGGGGATAGCAAGTTCAAAGTGCTCACCCAAGTATGGCGTTCCTTAGGAGCCTGCTCGGACCTCCAGAAGAGCGCCGCGGACGCAAACCAGTTCTATGCTTCACGGGGGGGAGGAGATGAAGCTCGGCTGTTTTGGGCGCAATTCGAAGCCCCCGAGCGCTCTCCTCTCCTTGTTGAACAGCTGAAGCGGCTGATGGAGCTACACCGGATGGCGGAGCCGGCCATGAAGGATCTCTGTATCCGGCTATGGCCCAACGAGCCACTGCCGGGCAGCTACTTTGGCCTGGTGCAGAAGCTGAGCGACGCCTCTCCTCGGATCGACGCACTGAGGCGGTCTTCCTGCATCGAGAGAGCTCGGATGACCTTCGCGAAGGCCAAGGTGCACTGGCCGGGGCTGGATCCGATGAAGATAGCCACCGCCCCTCCGCCTCCTGGAAAGGAGCATAGGCGCGCCGAGCTGTACTTCTCCGGAGTTATGGAGGGTGCTCGGTGTAGGGTAACGCAGCAGAAAACAAAATTTTTCCGACCTACGCACCAGCCCAGGACCACTGTGGAGACTGCATACAAGGTTTGATCTTTTCGTTACCGACTCGTAGCGCAGCGGAAGTAGAGTGGATGACGAACGGCGGTGCAGATCCCTGCAGCTAGGATTTACAACCTCCCAACCGCAAGGATGTATACCCTCATCCGCCTCTCGGACAGCCCTCCGGGAGGCGGTCGGACAGTCCCCCGGACGGTGTCGCCGACAGCCCTTCGGGAGGACCTTCGAAACTCGAACGGTCACTCGGACAGCCCTTCGGGAGGACCTTCGAAACTCTAACGGTCACACGGACAGCCCTTCAGGAGGCACTCTAGAACTAAGACCAAAACAACGATCTCTCTACAGAGTTGCACACTAAGGTGTCATCTATCCGGCAGGGCTTCGCCGTCCAGAACTAGTTCCTGCCAGAACCCAGACAACATTTTGGCTCTACGAAACTATTTCGCTGGGAGGGAGAGAGAAGCCAGATAACATCAGATGGCATGTGTATGTGAGAATGGATGAGGTTTGGGCAGCCCCCTCACCTCCTATTTATAGGAAAACCAAGGGGTAGGATGGGTATTCAAAATACCAAAAATACCCATGAAGGAAACACTTTCCAAGGGTAAATGGGGAAAGCAAGTGGGCAAGTGGGGCTCCAAGGTGAAGCCCCCTTCTTGGCCGGCCACACCCCATGTGGGCCCCCCCAAGGGGGTCCTCATCCATCCATCCCTTCTAGAAGCCTTTTGGGAAAATATCCCAAAAGGTGACTTTCCAAAAATATCCCAAAAAGCACTTTCACTATTCACGACGACATTTTTCAGCGTCCGTTCGAACTGAAAATATTTATGTGGTCCTAGAACATTTCCAGTACCCACTAAAATAATTTTCAACACGTTCTGGAACAATTCCGGATTAGTGATTTTCATCTGCGAAAAGCATCCGAAGCGGTTCCGGCAGCTCCGGAACATTTTCGGTTTTTCTTCCGGAAAATTCCCAGAAGTTTCCAGAATGATTCTGGCACCCTCCAAGAATTATCAGGCATGTGCCAAAACCCATTTGACTTAATGGTATCCCCTGAAACAACTTTTCAGTTTTACCGGAACTGTTTCGGTGTTCTCTTTGCGGAACTTTTCCGCTGTCCGAAACTTTTCCGGTGTTCGAAACTTTTCTGGTGATTTTCTCTCAGACTCCCTGTCTAGTATTCAGCAGATAGATGACCCTTAAGCGTGTGACCCTATAGGTTCGGTGAAGTATAGACATGACCCGGAACCCCTTTCGATCAATGATCAACATCGGAGCCGTGGACACCCATATTGACCCCTATACCCACACGAATGAATATTCGAGTGAACCTCCAGTTGTCGTGTGCTACTCCTGTTGCTTCGCTATATGTTACAAATACCCGAGGTGAGATATGTTGGCATCCCCGTGGATCAACAACTTGTCCACTATGCCAGTTACCTCGTTACCGGTATTGTTCTCTTTTCTCGTTCCCGTGTTCCGGCATCCCCGTGATCAAATCACAAAGTGTCTGGCCAGACGATGATGGATACCGTAACACCGAGAGGGCCCAGAGATATCTCTCCATCATCGGAGGAGCAAATCCCAATCTTGAGCTATCAAGTTACTTGACATACTTAACCATGAACCCGTAAGCCGCCGTAATAGCCATCCAGTAACGGATGACGTTTAACAAACCCCAAAGTTCATGAATCAAGCATGAAGAAACTCGATAATCTTATGGTATGAGGAATCATGCAAATGTTAACCATCTCTATGTTATAAACCATTTAACTTGTGACGAATGTATCTCATAGCATAACATCAATTCGGGTCGATTCAACACAAATGTTCTTCTAACATTGTGCCCTCAAAATTGCCGGCATAGCCATGCCCATGATCAGGAAAACAGGATCATCATGCAATACTTGAGCCAGTCTTAGAGGCCAGACTAGGAATACATTTTACCGTTTATTATTCCACACGTGCATATGAGTCTTCCTCCGAGCCTCGTGGTTATTGCAGACTCGAGAACCATAGCAGTTATAGCATGGAACATAAACCTAATTATGAACAGGGAGATAATCAATAACATTTATTATTGCCTCTAGGGCATATCTCCTATAGACTCCCACTTGCACTAGAGTCAATAATCTAGTCAATGCTAATGCACTTTACACCTATGGCACATTGGTGTAAAATATGCTTCGCATGTGGTATAGCCTGATGTCCAACGGATCTGACGACTTCAGCTCCGTGTGTAACTTTGCATATCCTTGCGTTTTCACGCTTTCACAAAATTCATATTTTGTGTGGACTTGGCTTTGCATATGTGTGAATCATTGGTCGAAACCTGATTCCTCAGACTGAGCTATGGAGCAACTATCTGCAATAGTGTCCCATAGACCAAAGCCATCTTGGAACCATACTAAGTTCATGAATGAACTATATGATTCAACAATTTCTTTGTCGCTTCTAAAGCGTCAACATACTTAGCCTTTGTTATAGAATTCGCCACAGTAACCTGTTAAGAACAATTCCAACTTACCGTGCCACCGTATTGTGTATCACACAAAACCCTTAACTTAAATCGAAAATCGCATGGAGCATTGATGAAGACTGTATCGATGTAATTACTTACAACGAGCACTTCATAATCTCTGCTTGCGAGAAAACATGTCATCAGTACTGCTCTAGTACTCAATGACATCTTTCACTGTTGTCCCATGATCAGTACTTTGATCACTTTGGTATCTATACTCGCAACAGTTTGGAAGTATCGGACATATCTGGTTGATTTACATACCATGGAATACATGATTAATCCAAACACAGAGGTGTTTGGAATATCCATCATGTATTTTGCTCATCAATGTTTTTAGGACACCGAGTCTTGCAAAAACTCTTTCCATGTGACTTCGGCAAGAATCACTCCTTGGCGGTTTTAGTGCTAAATGGTTTTAGCATCTTGTCAATATGTATTTTTGCTTAGCCCCATTAGGCAAATCTATCTCCATAGATCATTATGCCTAATAGCAAGGCTATTTAGCCCAAGCACTTCATCAAAAAACTATTTTCAAATTTATTTCCAATTAACAATGTGTCAAGCACACAAGGTTTTTAGAAATATTATTATGCTCCACTTATTTTCTTGAATCACAAGCATCTTCGTTATCCATTGATGAAATCAAACTCTTTTGATCTTTTCATCAAAACGAAGATTCCAACTCCATTTTGCTCTCTTCTGTCCATTGCTGGAACTCTGAAGTTTGCATACTCACTAGCATCCTTTGGATCGACAAAATACTTTGAACTGTATCACATACAAATCCTAATTTGTATTCCCATTTCATGGAAATTCTTTTGCCATTCATGTTTCATATCTCATGATTGAAATATGTATTAATTGCTAGTTCAACCAGAACCGACTTTAAGCATCGCTACGATGAAACAACCTCATCGTAGTCAACTCCTTGAACTTGTTATTGCAACAAGTCGAGCTTTATGGATAAAACATTTTATCCACATCAGTTTATAGTTTCATAAATATTCGTTAGACTCTAAGTCTTCCGAAATGGTGTATCAAGGTTTTAATCTTGAATCACTTATATGGAAACTATCTCGGATTGTATTGGCATTTGGCCAATTCCAGAGTCAGGGCCCATCAACACTTCCTTGTGTATCGTAGGTATACTGTTGTCTAACAACAATATCTCGTATGCGCACCTGAGAGGTTTGCACGAGTTTTTCCTACGTGGTTCAGCTGCAAGTTCGACTGAAGTCCATACATTTTATTGTAGAGGCTTCCGTATCAGTCGCAGTAGGAAACTCCGGAATCACTTCCAAGGTTCCTTTCCTTTGACCTGATGACGAAGATACTGGTTATCTCGTCGAGTTGCGCTGTCCTCCCACTCACCTTCTTGAAAGAACAATTTTCTTCAAAAACCATACCGTTCTTTGTGGCAAAAACCTTAGCCTCGGTATAGTGGTGGGGGAATACCCAATAACTTGGGATAACCTACAAAGTAGCACTTGTCTGATTTGGAATAGGTTTGTAACCTTTTACACAAGCCCCATATTCCAAATGTTAAGAAAAGATATAACATGGTTGGGCGTACCATACGATGGCGTCATTTCAACAGACCCGATGGAGCTCTTTTTAGTGTAAAAGCCGCAATCTCTAAAGCATCACTTTAAAAGGGATAATGGAAAATTTATGTCATCTTTGATCTTACCATGTCATGAATGGTTCGATTACATCTCCACGGACTCTCCACTTGCGGTGGTGTTCCGGGAGGTGCAAGTTATGAAACCCCTTTCACAACTCATCAGACATTCGCTAAACTTGTAACTCAAATATTCCTTTCTGCAATCGAATTGTAGAAACATAATTTTCTTGTTACAACAACTTCTACTTCATTTTTGAAAATCTTTCGAATGATTTCAAAAGATCCAGACTTACGTCTCATCAAGTAAATATCCATATATCTACTTGAGTCATTTCTGAGGAGAGATTAAATCCACTACTTGCAACAACATTTATTGAACTACACACATCAAAATGTATGATCACCAATAAGTTTGTTGCTCGTTCCTTATGGCCTGTGAACGGTATTTCAGTCACTTCACTTTTCGGACTAAAGTTGCAAGTGTCAGATGATTTAAAATCAACCGACTTCAAAATCCATCATAATGGAATTTTCCATGCGGGTTTCTCCAATGTGACCAAATGCAGTGCCACACTTGTGTGGTATTCTTTTAGTCTTGCGACATTTAGCGTCAGTGTTATGGATGTATCATATTTCCATCAATACTCACAACATACATCCCATCTTGGATGGAAGCATGGCCCTTCATGTTATTCATAATACTGAACAACAATTGTTGTTTTATGAACAACTCTTTTGCAACAAACATTGTGCAATGGGCTAGAGTGTATGAAACTCTAAAATGAATTATGAAAGTAAACACAGAGGTAATATATTAATATCATTTTTCATAATATACATCTCATTCATAATGAAAGTATGGCCCTTATGTTTATTCATAACATCGAACATCAAAAGTTCTCTTATGAACAACCTTCTTGCAAGATACCTTATGCAAAGGGCTAGAGTGTGTAAAGCTCTAAAATGAATTATGAAAGAAAATACATAGGTAATACACCGATGGAAGGTATAGTAACTTTTACTATGTTCCCAGCGTGTATCAAGACCTCATTCCTGGCTAGTCTTTCAGGCCATAGTAGTTCTTGCATCGAGTCGCAACAGAATGCAATCGAGCGGGTATCTTTGTGATCAACTCACAATACCCAAGAATTAGTGATTAACATGCTTAACCATAATTCCGAAGAACTATATCTTTGACCAGCCTTCTATACATCAAAAACTTGTATGACATTCATACATGAGCTGGATATTCCAGTCTTCTTTCCTTTTGCCTTTATACTTCTAACAATTTAACTTTTAGTATTTCTCCTACTCTCAGAAGAAGCACCCAACTTAAGAGTGGCGTTAGCCCCGGACTTCCTAGGCATGAAAAGTTTCACTAACACCCTTCGGACACTTCCTTTCTCTTTAAGTTGTTGTTTTATTCACCTTCATTTACATGACAGGCGTTCTCCTGGATCCCTCTCTTATCAGTCCAATGTATAGTAAACACTTTACTAATGTTTTGCAAAAAAACATTGCTTTGGATATCTCATATCTTTTAGCCTTTGTCTGTCTCTGAAAATGATTTTCAGATTCCATGAATATCACATAACTATCCAAACTTTCGAAGTTCGGGTCTCATGGAAGCAAACATATTTCACTTGACCGTAACGGAATTTTAGCTTTTGGATCGAAGGATGAGAGTCATATCATCCATAGCATTAGCGGGAGAATACCGAAAGTATGCGATAGGACAAAGTCCTTCTCGGCACTCTTGAGGACAATCCTCATATTACGTTACCAACCGTAAAGTTTTAACCAGATATTTAACATCTATTCAATTTTAACAGGGAAGGTGGAAACACGAGCCATTCTTCTACAACTATTATGCAAATCACACTTAGACAGTGTTCAAAATTAATTGCACTAAGAATTAAACAAGTTAATTCTGCAGTGCGCTCCCACTCAAATCAATATCTCTCATAATTGATTGTGAGTGATTCAAGATCCGCATTTCAATTCGACGCCATTGACGGGTTCATCACTGATGACGTGAACTTCAATCGGTAGGCCAACTTGCCAATCACATCTCTATGTGACTCTTGTCCATCTTTCGATGCGTGTGTTCCAAGCTCAGGACTGTCCTGCCTGAACGTCAAGACAACCAAGTGATCACGCAGTGAGGTCTGACCTCACCCGCCTCACACTTCTCTAATCGTTCGTACTCATGTGTACATGTCGTACCGCGAAAAGATAGGTGCCATGACGGTGCTACACTTGGGAGAACACTAACTACTTGATATTTTTGTAAGAGATCACCCTAATAAAAGCGACTACCGCGCAATCAAGAAGGGTGCATCATAAGGGATAAACATCTCAGGCAATTCATAATTAGCATGACATGGTATAGCCCCTTCTGACGAAGAAGTCAAGTATTTCTTCGTCTTCGGCATTTGCATCGGTGTTCACCTTTGCGAAGATTGCCACCACCTTGTCGATGCACCAGATAATATTGCTATCTCTATAGCTAATAAAATAAGTGCATTACATAAGGTTGACACGCAGGTCATTAAAGTGCAATCATATGGCTCCAGCCATCATGCCGAATCATGACACACAGGTCATGTTAATCAATTTACATCATATAGTCATCTCATACATAATCAAATTATTATGAGCACTGCTATACCACATCATATGCACATGCAAACCCTCCTACAAAACCAAGTTAGACGTCTCTAATCGGTTCATGCAAAAACTTGTTTTACGTGGCTTCTAAGGTTTCGAAACAAACCGAAGCTACAAACGTCCATCATCAAGTATGATAATTCAAGTTGCTAGATTAACTTGCGGGGTGTATGAAACACGAGATAATAAAATCTCGAGCCCCATACTAAACTTCGTCATACGCATGACCCCCGTGCAGATCATATCTGCATTGCCCTTTCGTCTGCGAAATTTCATCTTTCTTTTTAACTACGGTGGAATTCAATGAACTGTTAGCACTTCGTTGATCAATCAGGATCGCGGATTGCCAGAACATTGAAACTCCACCATACTGTTATCAAGATCGGAAATATGCAAATTCCAGGGAAGCAACAAGAACATCGGGTAACAGATTTCATCTGCTACCCGCACAAATAACTTTCAGTAATAGAACTCATCTACTACCTAATTATATTGTGCAACACCCATACATCTCTATGTATTCTAGATCGCAACCTGCATCTACGCATAGCACGGCTCTTGATGCCACTGTAGGGTAACGCAGCAGAAAACAAAAATTTTCCGACCTACGCACCAGCCCAGGACCACTATGGAGACTGCATACAAGGTTTGATCTTTTCATTACCGACTCGTAGCGCAGCGGAAGTAGAGTCGATGACGAACGGCGGTGCAGATCCCCGAAACTAGGATTTACAACCTCCCAACCGCGAGGATGTATACCCTCATCCGCCTCTCGGACAGCCCTCCGGGAGGCGGTCGGACAGTCCCCCGGACGGTGTCGCGGACAGCCCATCGAGAGGACCTTCGAAACTCGAACGGTCACTCGGACAGCCCTTCGGGAGGACCTTCGAAACTCGAACGGTCACATGGACAGCCCTTCGGGAGGCACTCTAGAACTAAGACCGAAACAATGATCTCTCTACAGAGCTGCACACATACGGTGTCATCTATCCGGCAGGGCTTCGCCGCCCAGAACTAGTTCCTGCCGGAACCCAGACAGCCTTTCGGCTCGACGAAACTATTTCGCTGGGAGGGAGAGAGAAGCCAAATAACATCAGATGGCATGTGTATGTGAGAATGGATGAGGTTTGGGCAGCCCCCTCACCTCCTATTTATAGGAAAACCAAGGGGTAGGATGGGTATTCAAAATACCAAAAATACCCATGAAGGAAACACTTTCCAAGGGTAAAAGGGGAAAGCAAGTGGGCAAGTGGGGCTCCAAGGTGAAGCCCCCTTCTTGGCCGGCCACACCCCATGTGGGGCCCCCCAAGGGGGTCCTCATCCATCCATCCCTTCTAGAAGCCTTTTGGGAAAATATCCCAAAAGGTTACTTTCCAAAAATATCCCAAAAAGCACTTTCACTATTCACGACGACATTTTTCAGCGTCCGTTCGAACTGAAAATATTTATGTGGTCCTAGAACATTTCTAGTACCCACTAAAATAATTTTCAACGCGTTCCGGAACAATTCCAGATTAGTGATTTTCATCTGCGAAAAGCATCCGAAGCGGTTCCGGCAGCTCCGGAACATTTCCGGTTTTTCTTCCGGAAAATTCCCAGAAGTTTCTAGAATGATTCTGGCACCCTCCAAGAATTATCAGGCATGTGCCGAAACCCATTTGACTTAATGGTATCCCCTGAAACAACTTTTCATTTTTACCGGAACTGTTCCGGTGTTCTCTTTGCGGAACTTTTCGGCTGTCCGAAACTTTTTCGGTGTCCGAAACTTTTCCGGTGATTTTCTCTCAGACTCCCTGTCTAGTATTTAGCAGATAGATGACCCTTAAGCATGTGACCCTATAGGTTCGGTGAAGTATAGACATGACCCGAAACCCCTTCCGATCAATGATCAACATCGGAGCCGTGGACACCCATATTGACCCCTATACCCACACGAATGAATATTCGAGTGAACCTCCAGTTGTCATGTGCTATTCCTGTTGCTTCGCGATGTGTTACAAATACCCGAGGTGAGAAAGGAGTGCGGGGCGCTGATGACTAGCCCCCAGTGTTCGTGATGTTTGGAATAACCGTGGCCGAAGCCTATATCACATGGTTTGTACGAATACAAAACCCATCGTATGACACGGAGTAACCTCTGACGAGATTTATTTAAGCTCGGATTCGCAGACTAGTTCTCGCATACCATGACAGTCAGTTTTCGGCTTTCTCCGCTGAGGTGCTTGACCAGGCTAGCCGGAAACACAATCGCAGCGGTTCTCCCTTTGCCCTTTTAGCCGAACAAGCGGAACATAAAGGGGCAAGAACAGGAGCCGGGCAACCCAACTATTGACCCAAGACATAGTTCGGAACCAATGCATATAAAGCGGAATTCCAAGACGCCGAACGCAAAAATCAGTTTGTGCTTAGGGCGATTTTCTTTAATTCGAGCCCCCGGTCTATATTTAGCCGGTTGCATCGTAAAGTATACCAGACAGGTTCGCAAGAAGAGAGGGAGAAATAGAGAGTGCGCCAAAAACAGCGAAGTGATCATGCATGATTCATCTGTATTTTACTCAACAACTCTTATTATTCAAATTGCCGATACAACTGTTTACAGGTATTAAAAATGAAATATAAACCTTACAGGAGGGGGTTGTACCAAGGGTCTTCGATAGGTGACCTGACGTCCTCGATATGCCCTGTTGCTTGTCTGCTCCTGCGTCTACCACGGAGTTGTATACCTCGATGGGTGTACTGTTCGGCGAGCGGGCTTTGTCAAAAAGTGTTGAGAAGTCGCCGAAGTGTGAATGAGCTTTACGTCGTAGTAGGTATTTTATGGTACCTGTAGTGTGTCCGAAGACATGTTGATGGTGATAGTTCGGTCCAGCCGAACACTTACCCTTTAATAATTTTCCCCACCGCTGCCCATGGAATTTTGAGCGCGAAGTTGTGCCTCCTCGGCACGTACTTTGCCGGTACTAGGGCCATGCGATGGGGGGCGAATCCCTATTTATGGGGAGAAGAAGGCTCTGGTACTTTGTCTTGAAACCGAGCTCGTTTCCTTGCCTTGGGCGCCTTTACGGCAGCTGTCGGAGTCTGCCGATCATCAGTGTAATGGAATTCGGCCGCCAGGGCCAACGCATGCTCCTCAGTTCGGAGGGAGCGCTCTGTATTGCCGTTGACAGTAATGACCCCCTTGGGGCCGGGCATCTTGAGCTTGAGGTATGCGTAGTGTGGGACGGTGTTAAAGCGAGCGAATGCTGTATGACCGAGCAGGGCGTGATAGCCGCCGCGGAAGGGTACGATGTCGAAGATCAAGTCCTCGCTTCGAAAGTTATCGGGCGAGCCGAACACTACTTCCAGGCTCACGGAGCCCGTGCACCGGGCTTCCACGCCTGGGATCACTCCTTTAAAGGTAGTGTTGCTGGGCTTGATCCTTGACGGATCTATGCCCATCTTTTTCACCGTATCTGAGTAAATCAGATTGAGGCTACTTCCTCCGTCCATTAGGACTTTAGTGAGGTGGTACCCGTCTATGATCGGGTCTAGGACTAGGGCGGCCGAACCCCCATGACGGATACTGGTCGGGTGGTCGCATCGATCAAAGGTGATCGGGTATGCCGACCATGGGTTATACTTCGGGGCTACAGGTTCTACAGCGTAGACATCTCGAAGGGTGCGCTTCCTCTCCTTTTTGGGTATATGGGTGGCGTATATCATGTTTACTGTTTTCACCTCTGGAGGGAATTTCTTTTGTCCGCCACCGATCGGACCGCGTGGTTCATCCTCATCCTCGCTGCGTGGGCTCTTGCCGTGGTCCTCGGATGCGAGCTTGCCGGCCTGTTTGAAGACCCAACAGTTACGGTTGGTATGGTTGGCGGGCTTCTCTTGAGTGCCATGGATTTGGCAAGGCCTCTCCAGGATCTTGTCCAGCGGAGTGGGTCCGTCGTGTTTGCCTTTAGGAGGCTTCTTCCGCTGCCCAGGCCGGGAGCTGCGGAAGCCGGCGTTAACAGCCGTGTCATCGGCATCACTATTATTGTGCCGGCACTTGTTCTTGTTGCATTTCGGTTTCCCGTTTCCATCCCGAACTTCAGAGGTTCCGGGGTCTTCGGGGTTGTGGCTACGTCTTGCTAGCCAGTTATCCTCGCCAGTGCAAAAGCGGGTCATGAGTGATGTGAGGGCGGACATTGTCCTTGATTTGTCCTGGCCGAGCTGACGAGCCAGCCATTCATCCCGAATATTGTGCCTGAAAGAGGCTATTGCTTCGGCGTCCGGGCAGTCCACGATCTGGTTTTTCTTGGTCAAGAAACGATTCCAGAATAGCCGCGCGGACTCTCCTGGCTTCTGGACGACGTTGCTTAGATCGGAGGAGTCCGGCGGCCGCGCATAAGTGCCCTGAAAGTTAGATCGGAATGCCTCTTCTAGGTCCTCCCAGCACCCAATGGAATTTTCGGGGAGGCTATTCAACCAGTGCCGAGCTGGCCCCTTAAGCTTCAGGGGTAGGTATTTGATGGCGTGGAGGTCATCTCCTCGTGCCATGTGGATGTGGAGGAGGAAATCCTCGATCCATACGGTTGGGTCAGTTGTCCCATCGTATTGTTCTATGTTTACGGGTTTAAACCCTTCCGGGAACTGCTGCCGCATCACCTCGTCCGTGAAGCACAGTGGGTGGGCAGCACCTCTGACCCGAGCTATGTCGCGCCGGTGGTCGGCGTCTGTCCTAGCTCGGTTTCGTTCCCGACCTTCATTGTTGCGGTCGAACCAAGGCCGGTACCCTTCCCGTCTATCGGGTGAGTATCCTCTGGATCCGTATATGGATCGTGTACGACCTACTCTGTCGTCCAGGTCGTGTCGTAGGTCGAACCTGTCATCGGGCTCTAGTGGCTCCTTTCCCCGTCTACGGGGTATCATCGGCCTATAGCCGGTGTCGTCAGCCCTTCTGTCCCGTCCTCGAGGAGGGCGGTCTGGCTTGTAGTATGGGGTATGTTTGAGAGACGGCGTATCAGTGAGCTCGTCATCGAATTGTGGTAGCAGCCTTCTGCGCGGATAACTCTTAGGTTGGTCCGATAGACCGGTACCGTATCCTTCCTCAGCTGAGAGGACTCTCGTCCATCGATCGTTGAGGTCATCTTGTTCGGCTTTAAGCTGCCGTTCTCTTGCTTTCAGGCTGCGGGCCGAGGCTATAAGCTGTTGCCTGAAGAGTTCCTGATCTGCAGGATTATCGGGGATGGCAAAGTCATAGGCTTCCGCATTGTCCTCACCCTCGACCGAGCGGAGGTAATCGTCGTCCTCGGGATCATCTAGATCGTCGGGGTTGCGCCGGTCTTCCGGCCTCTCCTGGCCCTCTATCGGGTGTTCGGGAATTTCGGGATCGCCGAGGTCCTCCGGGGTGTCTCCGTCCCCGGTGCCATCGATAGCTTTTCTTCCCTTTTTTCCTTTTGACCGTTTTTGCGGCTTTCGGCGTCTTAACGGCGCTTCATCCGATTTGTCGCCATCGTTTTTCGGAGTGTCCACCATGTAGACGTCGTATGTGGAGGTGGTAGTCCACCGCCAGGTGTTAACGGGGGTGAGGGCGTGATCCTCCTGATCCATGTAATCTGCTTCCTCAGAAGCATAGTCCAGCATGTCGGTTAAATCCTCGATAGTGGCTACGAAGTGGATGGTGGGTGGGTCGAAAAATTCGTCCTGACCCGCCTGAAGCCCGATCTGAGCACAGATCGGGGTTGGATCGTCGACAATTTTCATTGACGAGATCCGATCTAAAGCCTCGTTGAGTATCGAGAGCTCGATCGGGTCGGCCTGCCTAGAGCTTCCGGAGTTAACCTCCGTTGCGTCCGCACGGGGAGAGTGTTCGGCAAGAACAGATGTCCGGACGTCTGGCACTATGACTGGGTCCGGACTGAGAGTCGGGTCCTCACCGGGGTAGATCCCGTGGGAGGGGCCGAAAGATGGATCTAAGGTTAAAGCCTCGGAGTCTTCGGGCGTGACAGGCGAGACTGCGAGCCCGGTTAGCGATAGATCGCCCCGAGAGTCTACAGAGAACTCTAAGTTCCCGAATCTGACCTCTTGATCAGGGGCGAAAATTCCCACACGGCCTAGATGGCCGGTCGGGTCGGCGTGCAACACAATGCTGCCGAAAGCGAAGTTCTGCCCGGGGACGAAAATGCCCATGTTGCGGACCTCTTCGTTGATGACAAGACGAGCCATCGATTCCTTCTGGCGATCACAGCGGAACTCTCAATGAAAGCACCAATGTCGGTGTCAAAACCGGCGGATCTCGGGTAGGGGGTCCCGAGCTGTGAGACTTGGATCGATGGTAACAAGGGACGAAGGGGACAAGGTTTTACCCAGGTTCGGGCCCTCCTATGGAGGTAATACCCTACGTCCTGCTTGATTATATTGATGGTATGAGGATTACAGAGTTGATCTACCTCGAGATCAAGTAGCTAAAACCCTAGATGAGTTCTCTTGTTGTGCAACCTAAAACCCTTCGGCTTATATAGACGCCGAGGGTACCTAGGGTTTACACATGGTCGGTTACACGTCGAAGGGATAAACATGCCTATTCACTACTCCAAACGTGGAGAATACGCCATGATCCTTGAAGCTTCCTTCTTGGAGACAGGGTCTTCGATCATTCCAGTGTCCGGCCAACGGCCCATACAGTCCGGCCCATAAGAAATAGGTCGGCCTCCCGAGGACCCCTTAATCCAGGACTCCCTCAGCGTGGGCTGTCAACTTTTTGCAAATCAAAGCCACATGCCCCCAACAGCTCTCCGGACTATTCCGATTACCTGGCCTTTCGCGGTCTGGGGGCTGGATATGGTCGGACCACTTAAAGGGGGGACCAAAAAGAATAAATATCTGCTGGTCATGGTTGACAAGTTCACCAAATGGATCGAAGCAAAACCTGTCAAATGAGCCAAGTCCGGACCAGTGGTCGACTTTATATCCAGCGTGGTACACCGTTATGGCGTCCCCCACAGTAAAATAACGGACAATGGATCCAACTTCACCGCCCAAGAGGTGAAAGACTTGTGTACAAAGATGGGCATCAAGCTCGATTACGCATCGGTGTATCACCCGCAGACTAATGGACAAGTCGAACGGGCCAACGGCCTCATCATGAGTGGTATTAAACCACGTCTGGTCCGATCTCTTCATGAGTCCGACTGCCATTGGGTGGAGGAGCTTGACTCCGTCCTGTGGGGCCTGCGTACCACCCCGAATCGATCAACGGGATACACACCGTTCTTCATGGTCTACGGTGCAGAAGCTGTCCTTCCTTGTGATATTATTCACGATGCACCAAGGGTGCTCATGTATGAAGAAAAGGAGGCCGAGTTAGATCGGCAGGACGACTTGGACGCCTTAGAAGGAGAGCGCGACATAGCTCAGGCTCGCTCTACTTTTTATCAGCAGCAGGCCCGGCGTTACCAGAGCAGGGAGGTCAGGGCAAAAGCGTATAATGTGGGTGAACTCGTCTTACGGCTCCCCGAGAAGCAGAAGCATAAACTCAATCCCAAATGGGAGGGCCCCTTCATAATCGACGAAGTACTCGCAGGAGGGGCTTATCGTCTTCGAAGCCCGCCAGATAACCGCCTCGAACCACACCCATGGAACGCAGCTCGTCTTCGGCGTTTTTACGGCTAGACCGGTGTCGTCATACTTTTTACCCTCTTTTTCTTTTTTTTCTTTTTCTTTTCATTTTCCTTCCCTTCCACCTTGATTTTTGGTAGGCTCGGATTTTTTCTCTCCCCAAAGTCTATGTTCGGCTAAACCGAGCTCGTGTTAAGTCTTTCGGCATACATCCTCAAATGTTAGACCCGAATAAAACACCTGGGGGCTTCTTCCTGAAGCCGATGATTATATATTTTAAGTATGTATTCACATTTCCTGTGTATGCATGTTTCCCTTGTCGATTTTTAAGCCATTATATGCATCAATTCGAACTAAGATTTTTGCCAAGCTGGGTTGCCTCGCTCCTGTGTTTACCCTCTACGTTCCCGATTGTTCGGCTAGAGGGTAAAGGGAGCACCTCTGCGATTGCTACGACCGGGTTATCCGGATACGTACCTCAGACGGGTGAAGCCAAAAGCTAGCTATCTTTAGCATAAAATTGGTCGTCTACGACGGAAGCAACAAATAAAATTATGGTTGTTATTACCATTACTCGGGCTTCTTTTCTCCAAAAGGCCATTGGTCGCATACTAGCAGTATACGACCTTACTATCCACGATTTACGTAGCAACCTAAAGGAAGGCACCGATAGAGGTACTATTTTCTTTGGAAGATGTTTCTTATGCTAAGCAGAAATATAACATATCTCCCTGTGCATCTACTGTCTGTTAGCACCAAATGGCCGGAATGCCTGGTTCCTCGAAAGAATTCCCTCTTATCAAGGGATATTTTATAAGGAACACTCCCAAGCTCTTAGCGCGGGAGGTCGAAGCCGATGGCTGGTTAAGACAAAGTTTACAACACAGACGGAGCAATTTTTTTTGATTTAAAGTACATAGTTACATAAAATCACACATCTGGCTGCCGGTCAAGATTGTCTATTAAGGCATCCAGGGCGCAATCTTCCTGCGAGAGACGAGCGGCAGGCATCACTTGGTCATACACCAAGTGAAGCGGCACTTCTTGCCCATCAGGCCCTGCTGGCCCAACCCGAGCCATATGCTCGGGGTTAAGACCGGTATAACGAGTCTTGATCATCGCCCACGCCTCTCGTGCTCCCTCCCGGCAGGCCGATGTCTTCCATAGCTCGAACCGAATCCGGGCTTCCTTGAACCGATCAGCTAGTTCGGTCATCCCTTTCGGAGGCTTCTCGGCAGGCCATAGCGCTTTTATCATGCTCCTCATAGCCTTCCGAGCCCGCTCATGCACGGCGGACAGTTCCTTCAGAAGGCTCCCCCGATAGGATCCGATCTCTTCTTCAGGCCGCCCGGTTAGGAGACCTATACATGAGACAAGGCATGTACATTACACTTCATGTCGGAGAGATACGCTTCGACATTATAATCACACTTACCGAACATGCCTCTCTGTAATTTCTGGTTCTCTTCTTGGGTCTGGGCCAATTGAGTCTTTAAACTCTCAATTTCGTCGGCCTGCTGCTTGTTTTCCGCCTGGAGGCGTTTCTTCTCCTCCAGGTTTCGTTGCAACGAAAGGCAGCCGGCCTCATACTGGGACTCGGCGTACCTATGAGATTCTCGGGCTGCATCTAAATCTTTTTGCAACTGCCCTATAGATTCAGCTGCTAAAAATTACCCTCGCGTCAGCATGGGATTATATACTAAGATCAGCAGAATGGATATACTCACCATGCGCCTCCCGGGTAAAATTCTTCACTAGTTCAAGTTCGGCCTTCACGGCTTCCACCTGTGTTCGGCTCGCCTCCAATTCATTGGCCAATTGCTCGTTCTGCTGCCTTGAGGCCTGTATCATCCATAAAACAATATGTGGATCCTTAACTCGGTCGTCCCGACCAATTCATGGCTCAGGGGCTACTGGGTTTACATAGGTGTCCGGATTCTCAAATTCAATCACTCACCTTCAGGCTGGATGATATCAGCTTCACGGCTTCTCCAAGCCCAGCTCGGGCAGCTCTGATATGCGCGTCTGCCGAGCATAGAGCATTGAACTCTTGTTCGGAAAACGCCGGGTGGCGTAGGGCTTCTCGTCGCCGTCAGTGGTTCATCGCACTCTCTACTTCGGATTTAGTGACTGATACCGCGTCTCCGGAATCTTCAGGGGCCGGATTGACCACAGGGGCCTCTGCGGCAGGTTCGGCATGAGCAGAGGATCTTTGTTCAAGTGTGTTGCCAGGCATCCCGGCAACGTCCTCGGCAGAAGATGGTTGTACTCGTTTCCTGAGTATTTCGACATGAGATCTTTGCTACTTCTTGAGCTTGCGTTGGTTTTCCCTTGAAGAGGAAAGGGTGATGCAGCAAAGTAGATAAGTATTTCCCTCAGTTGTTGAGAACCAAGGTATCAATCTAGTAGGACATACAAGCAAGTCCCCAATCTTCGTACCTACACAAACAATCAAACTCTTGCACCCAACGCTAAAAGGGGTTGTCAATCCCTTCACGGTTATTTGCAAGGATGAGATCTGATAGAGATAGATATAAAAGATTGCTAAAACAAAAAGTAAAACAAAAGTAAAAAGAATGCAGCGAGATATTTTTGGTATTTTTGGTTTATAGATCTGAAAATATAATATGGAAAATAGACCCGGGGGCCATAGGTTTCACTAGAGGCTTCTCTCATGAAGGAAAATAATACGGTGGGTGAACAAATTACTGTCGAGCAATTGATAGAAAAGCGCATAGTTATGACGATATCCAAGGCAATGATTATGCATATAGGCATCACGTCCGTGTCAAGTAGACCGAAACGATTCTGCATCTACTACTATTACTCCACACATCGACCGACTCCTGCCTGCATCTAGAGTATTAAGTTCATGAAGAACAGAGTAACGCATTAGGTAAGATGACATGATGTAGAGGGATAAACTCAAGCAATATGATGAAAACCCCATCTTTTTATCCTCGATGGCAACAATACAAATACGTGCCTCGCTACCCCTACTTTGTCACTGGGTGAGGACACCGCAAGATTGAACCCAAAACTAAGCACTTCTCCCTTTGCAAGAATTACCAATCTAGTTGGCCAAACCAAACCAATAACTTGAAGAGACTTGCAAAGATATGAAATCATGCATATAAGAGTTCAGAGAAGATTTAAATAATATTCATAGATAAGCTGATCATAAACCCACAATTCATCGGATCTCGACAAACACATCGCAAAAGAGTATTACATCGGATAGATCTCCATGAAGATCATGAAGAACATGGTATTGAAGAACAAAGAGAGAGAATAAGCCATCTAGCTACTAGCTATGGACCCGAAGGTCTGTGGTGAACTACTCACGCATCATCGGAGGGGCAATGGAGTTGATGTAGATGCCCTCCGTGATCGAATCCCCCTCCGGCAGATTACCGGAAAAGGCTCCAAGATTGGATCTCACGGGAACAGAGGCTTCCGGCGGCGAAAAAGTATTTTCGTGGCTCTTTTTGGTATCCAGGGAATATTTGGGAATTTATAGGCCGAAGAATAGGGTTAGGAGGCCTGCTGGGGGGCCACAAGCTAGGAGGGCGCGCCCCCCCTAGGGGCGCGCCCTGGTGGCTTGTCGCCTCCCGACAGGTCTCCTGCCTTCATCTCCAAGTCTGGTAGGTTTCTTCTGGTCCAAGAAAAATCATCCCGAAGATTTTATTCCGTTTGGACTCCGTTTAATATTCCTTATCTGCAATACTCAAAAACAAGGAAAAAACAGAAACTGGCACTAGGCTCTAGATTAATAGGTTAGTCCCAAAAATAATATAAAATAGCATATTAATGTATATAAAACATCCAAAACAGATAATATAATAGCATGGAACAATAAAAAATTATAGATACGTTGGAGACGTATCAATCTTCTGGGAGATCCTATTGATCATAATAACAATAGATTAAGCGGCCGAACGAAATACCTTTTGGATGAACGAGTGGTCGGCGTCGTCTCCACGGCCGACTCACATGAAGGACTCCTGTTAATGCCCGGTCCGGGCATTGCTGCTGCAGCCGACGTTCATCGCGAGGACCGACGACGCTTGGGAGCAGAAACCGGCACATTTGGGTCGACAGAGGACGTTTTCCTTTTACGGGAAGGATTTTTCTTCTTGCCTGTAGTGGAGGAAGGGAGTGATTCGGGGTGATCGGCTATGATAGCCACCTTGGATCGATCAAGGCTCTCTTGGTAAAAGACCCCATCTTCGTACTCAATTGACATCTCCGGATCATCATGGAATCCTGGATCGTCATCACGAGAGTAGTTCTCTGGTTGGGGGGCCGGACAGTCGACTGTCTCGACAAAGCTCCTCCATTCCTGTTTGCGCAGATTAAAAGCTTTGGTCAAAAAAGGCAAATAAAAAACCCGAACTCAGGTCGCAAAGTCGAAAGGCTTACCCATTCGATGGGGTTGTAAGTCGAGTAGCCCTCCTTAACCGGTAGCCGAACAAAGTCTTCTTTTTCTCCTTTGTACAGGTCGGCAAGTGCGGCTGCCAATGCCGCTTGATTGGCAGGGCCCAGCCGTCAGGAGCGAGTGGTGACACTTGTTCCGTTGTAACGCCACAAAGGATGTATCCTTTGCTGAAGAGGTTGAATGCATCGGGTGATGGCGGCAGCCATCACGTCAATCATGGTCAGCTTGTGATGAGCCAGTATCCTTACGTGGGCAGCCAAGCGTTGTACTTCAGCATCGTCCTCTTGGGATGAACTCTTCGGTCGCCAGTTGTACCTTTTCTTCAAAGGGGCGTCGGAATATTCGGGCAAACCCCTTCGAGCTGGATCGAATAGGGGAACGTCCTGAATGTAAAACCATTCCAAAGACCACTCTTCGGACTCCTTCTTCGGTGTCCCCGCTGGATACCCCGTCCCGGCTATGCGACATACTTCGGCTCCTCCAACTTCCCGAATTTTCTCACCACGAGTGCGGGGAACGAGACAGAAGTACTTCCTCCATAGTCCAAAGTGAGCCTCGCAGCCCAGAAACATCTCGCAAAGGGCGACAAAGCCCGAGATGTGCAGAATGGATCCGGGGGTAAGATGATGGAGCTGTATCCCGTAGAACTCCAGTAACCCCCTCAGGAAAGGATGAATGGGGAACCCTAGGCCCCGCAAGAGGAAAGGCACGAAGCATACCCGCTCTCCCTTGTGGGGATTAGGGAAGTTCTCCGCGAAGGCTTCGTGGTTATAAGAAGTCAAACCGGCGCGGGTAGCCGCCAGATCCCAGGAAGGAAGATAACCTTGGGTCTCGAGGTTGCGCAGCCGAAGGAGGGATACGGAGTAACTTGCCCAATCCCCGGGAAGGGTGCCGTAAGTACGCGAGGAAGAGCCAGGGATGCTTGCCATGTTTTTTGGTGATCTCTCGCTTGAAGTTTTCTCTGATGGGGAAGAAGAGGAAGGTGTGGCCCAGACCACGATTCCGCTTGTTTAAATGGGTGGTGCCTCCTTTGTGGGAAGGGCAGTCTTGTAAAAAGCTACCGGACCGCTCGTCTCCCCTCGGTGCACAAGGATCGAGAAGCGCTGAGAGTTACTACAATGGGTCCCGCAAGTTATCAACGTTTGAGAATTCACCGATGACGGAATGGTTGCCGAGCAAGAAGGGATAGAGGGACTCGCCTCACAAGCCGAAGACTTCGACGCGCAAGATTGTCCGAATAATATACCTCGGCATTGGAGGCTAGTCCAGGGGCTACTGAGGGAGTCCGGGATTAACGGGTCCTCGGACTGCCGGCCTATTTCTCATGGGCCGGATTCATGGGCCGCTCGCTGAGGATGGGATTGATCGAAGGCCCCGTCGCCAGGGAGGAGACCTCAGGAGCCGTGGCATGCCTGTCAAGTTTGATAGTAGATTAGGCATGTTTTTTCCCTCCGGTGAACAACCGACTATGTGTAACTCTAATGACCCCCGGCGTCTATATAAGCCAGAGGGTTTTAGATTGTAGGGCAGAGAAACTCATCTAGGGTTTTAGCTAGTCGATCTCGAGGTAGATCAACTCTGTAACCTTCATACCATCAATATAATCGAGCAGGACGTAGGGTTTTACCTCCATAGGAGGGCCCGAACCTGGGTAAACATCGTCTCCTTCGTCCCCTTGTTACCATCGATCCTAGACTCACAGCTCGGGACCCCCTACCCGAGATCTGCCGGTTTTGACACCGACAATGGGGTGTTCTATTGATTCACTTGATGTATGTTTTGGTACTCAACTTGCGGATTCCCGAGGTGACATTGGGGTAATCTATGCATAGTGGTTGATGCACGTTCTTGTCCTATGTTCTCCGATAGAAATCTTGGGGCACTCTTTGAGGTTCTTTGTGTTGGATTGAGTATTATGAATCTGAAATTGTTTGATGCGTATCGTATAATTAACACATGGATACTTGTGGTGACATTGGAGTATCTAGGTGACATTAGAGTTGGTTGATGTGTATCATATGGTGTTATTTTAGTACGAACTCTAGATAGATTAATCGGAAAGGATAACTTGGTGTTATTTTAGTACGAACTCTTGGATAGATCGATCGGAAATGATAACTTTAAGGTGGTTTCGTACCCTACAAACAATTTCTTCTTATGTTCTCGACTAGAGAAGAACTTTGGAGTGATTCTTCGTTGCACGTTGAGGGACGGTTATGTGATCCAATTATATTAGCATTGTTGAGAGATTGCACTAGCGAAAGTACAGACCCTAGGCCTTGTTTCCAAGCATTAATATACCGTTTTGCTCGCTGTTTACTATTTGTTACCTTGCTGTTTTTATATTTTCAGATTACAAAAACCTATATCTACCATCCATATTGCACTTGTATCACCATCTCTTCACCGAACTAGTGCACCTATACAATTTGCCATTGTATTGGGTGTGTTGGGGACACAAGAGACTTTTTATTATTTGATTGCAAGGTTGTTTGAGAGAGACCATCTTCATCCTACACCTCCCACGGATTGATAAACCTTAGGTCATCCACTTGAGGGAAAATTGCTACTGTCCTACAAAACTCTGCGCTTGGAGGTCCAACAAAGTCTACAAGAATAAAATTGCGTAGTAGACATCAAGCTCTTTTCTGGCGCCGTTGCGAGGGAGGTGAGTGCTTGAAGGTATATCTTTAGATGTTGCAATTAAATCTTTTAGTTTCTTGTTTTTTACTAGTTTGGTTTTATAAAATAAAAATACAAAAAATGGAGTTTAGGTTGCCTCATTTGCTTCGTCTTTATAATGTCTTTCGTGAAAATAAGGATTCTGAAAATTGTGCTCAATTGGTAGAGGAAGAAATTATGAAAATACTTAATGATAATTCCTTGAATGATGAGCATGATTGCAATGTTGCTAGTATGAATTCTCTGAATATTCATGATGCTAATGATATGCAAAGCCACAGTCTTGGGGATGCTATGTTTGATGAAGATGATATTTTTAGCCCCCCATGTTTTGATGAGCAAATTTATTATGATGATGGCATGCCTCCTATCTATGAAGATTATGATGATGCCATGTATGCTATAAAGAGTGATAGTAACCATGAAACTTGTCATCATGATTTTAATATTGAATGTGGTTATGTCAATCAAGTATCTCATGATAGTTATTTTGTTGAGTTTGCTCCCACTATTATGAATGAGAAGAAATATGCTTATGTGGAGAGTAATAAAATTTATATGCTTGTAGATCATGAAAAGAATGATTTATGTGATAGTTATATTGTGAAATTCCTTCATGATGCTAGTGAAAATTATTATGAGGGAGGAACACATGCTTGTAGGAATTGCAATAATATCAAGTTTCCTCTCTATGTGTTCAAAGTTTTGAAGTTATGCTTGTTTTGCCTTCCTATGCTAGTTGATTCTTGCTCCCATAAATTGTTTGCTCACAAAATACCTATGCATAGGAAGTGGGTTAGACTCAAAGATGCTTGTCATGAGATTCATGATGCTCCCTTGCATGTTTCAATTACTACTATTCCTATGTGAGCATCATTGAAATCATCATGCCTAGCTAAAAGGCATTAAAGAAAAGCGCTTGTTGGGAGACAAACCAACACTTTTACTTTATGTTTTTGAGTGTTCACATGATTAGACTACTGTAGTAATCATGTTTTATAGCTTTTGTTTCAATAAAGTGCCAAGTAAAGCCTTTGGGATGACTCAAGATGAGTAGAATTGATGCTGAACCAAAATAGAAACTTTTGACTCCAGTACAGGAATTTTCATTTTTTACTGGAGCGTGATAATGATCTGAAATTTTTACACACTCTTGATATGAAAATTATTCAGGTTTTACTAATTTGTCAAAAATTTTGGAGACAGGGAAGTATGGCTATACTACAGATCTTCACAGACTGTTCTGTTTTTGACAGATTCTGTTTTGCATGCATAGTTTGCTTGTTTTAGTGTTTCCATAGCTTATATTTAGTGGTATAAATTATGGGAATGATATAATACAGTAGGTATCATGTGGTAACAATTATGAATCTTGTCTTGACAGTACCTAAGTGAATTATTTATCTTTATTACACTAACCCTTCAAACGAAGTTCCGTTAAGTTTTGTGTGATTGAAGTTTTCAAAGTTTTGGTTGAGACACCGATATGAGGAGAATAAGGAGTGACAAGAACCTAATATTGGGGATTCCCAAGTCACCCCAAAGGTAATATCCAAGGAAGACTCAAGCGCCTAAGCTTGGGGATGCCCCGGAAAGGATCCCCTCTTTCGTCTTCAACATTATCGGTAACCTTACTTAGAGTTATATTTTTATTCGTCACATAATATGTGCTTTGCTTGGATCATCATTTTATTTTGTTTTTCTCTGTTAGGTGTTATTTATAATCTCTTGTTTTTCAATAAAAAGTTCCAAGAATTTCCTTAGGATGCTTGCATTGCATGTTTGATGTGTGCTGTGTAAAAACAGAAACTTTCTCTGTAGTGTTTGAATTTTCATATTTTACTGGAACGTGGAAAGTTTCTGAAATTGTTACACAGTGCTGTCATATAAATTCTTTATCACGTCCTAAATTTTCATAATTGTTTGAATTACAGAAGTACACTATTTTCATAAATTGCTACAGACTGTTCTGTTTGGACAGATTGCTGTCATAGTTCGTTATCTACTTATCCTATAGTTTCCATAGCCTATATTGGTAGATATAAATTGTGGAAACGATAGTAAACAGTAGATGAAGTTTGAAAATTATTGTGCAACTTTTCCTGGCAGTACATGAAGTGTTGATTATTATTATGTGCACTAACCTATCTCACGAGTTCTTTTCAAGTTTTGTGTGGATGAAGTTTTTGAGAATAGGTGAAACCATGATATGAGAGGATTGAACGAGATACAAAAGCTCAATCTTGGGTATGCCCAAGGCACCCCAAGTAAATATTTCAAGAAGTCTCATTCGTCTAAGCTTGGGGATGCTACGCATCCCACCTCTCTTCGTCAACTATCGGTTAGCCTATGTTGAGCCTAAATTTTTATTCGTTCACATGATGCGTGCTATTCTTGGAGTTCTATTTTTGTTTAGTTTGCTGTTTGAATAAAATACTCAGATCTTAAAATCTTTATTGAGAGAGAGAGTCCTCACATAGCTACTTAATTGTTTGACTACTCATTGATCTTCACTTATATCTTTTGAGAGTAGCTTGTCATTTACTCTTGTGCTTCACTTATATCCTATGAGTAAATTATTGAATGAATTGAATACCATGAAATTGAAATTATATGTTCATATCATGCCTAGTAGTAGCTTCACATTGGGTTTAGAAAGTGAAATCTTTTGAAGCTTGACAATGACAATATTGGTCATACAAGCAATTCGTGAATGATTAGTATAAGGAACAGAATTTTCACATACAAATATATTATCTTGGACATCTTCTATGATTGTGAATACCCATTAATTATTTTCAAACTTGAGCAAATTAGTTGAAGTTGGATAAGGAAGACAACGTAATGAGTTATGGTTGTGTATATTTGCATAGAAGTTATATTGTTATGGATCCTCCAACATGTGGTGCTTGTTTAGAACCTTTTGCTAGCCAACACTTCGTACTAAGTAGAGATACAACTTGTGCATCCAAATCCTTGAGCCAAGTTTCTTCCATAAGAGTCCACCATACCTACCTATATATGGTATTTCACTGCCATTCCAAGTAAATTTGCATGTGCCACCTCTAAAATTTCAAATGAGCATTTGTTTTGCGTGCCTGGACCGCTCATGGAGCGACGAGGGGCAGTCGGTATCTTCCATGTTAAGCGGGTTATTCTCATGATGAGTGTTTATTCACTCGTCCTTGCACGAGAGGGGCGGTAATAGGGATTCCCAGTCCCGAAATAAAAAAATGCAAATAATTAAACAAAACTCCCCTAGGAATGTTGTTGGTATGGACGGTACCCGTGGATTCGGCTAGCCGTGGAGTGTGTTTGTTGGTGGAGGGGGAGTAAACCTTTACTTTTACCGCTTGGGAACCGCTGCTAATGTGTTTAACATGGAAGATATTGATAACTCTTGGTCGTAACGTTGACAGGAAGGGTGCACCACCCAAAATTATATTTATCTCTGATTTAAGCTTTGAGCTCTGGCACCTCTGCAAATCCCTGCTTCCCTCTGCGAAGGACCTATCTTTTACCTTTCAGTATTTACTTTTATGCAAGAGTCAATAGTATGCATTCTCATTTCAACCTCAATTATTCTCTAGTTGGCAAGCATCGTGTGGTGGGGAAAGATCTAGGCACATATGGCCAGTCAAATATATTTGATCATGACTTATTATTGTTGACAATTATCTTTATGATAAATGAGTTGGGAGGTGAAACATTAAGCCCCTATCTTTATCTGTGTTCGATGGATGCCATTTTTTCTAAAAATATGCTTTGAGTACTAGCAATCATAGAAGACTATATGATGATTGAGTATGTGGAGCTCTTACTTAGACTTTGCTGAGAATAAGTTGAATTGCAATTGTTTGGTGACTAAGAACATAGGTTATTAAGTTTCAAGAGAATTCATTGTTTGAACCATAACATGTAAATTGGTTGCTACTTTATGAGAAAAAGTTGCTGGTTATGATGCTAAAAAATTGACTAAAATTATCAATGATCAAACTTATATATTATGCTAGCATTCACACTTCATAAATTAGTTCTTTTATCATTTACCTACTCGAGGACGAGTAGGAATTAAGCTTGGGGATGTTGATACGTCTCCAACGTATCGATAATTTATGAAGTATTCATGCCATGATTGCCTATGTTTACAATACTTTTATATGGTTTTGATGAACTTTATATGATTTATTTAGAACTAACACGGACTGACGCTGTTTTCAGCAGAACTACCGTGGTGTTGTTTCTTTTGTGCAGAAATCAAAGTTCTCCAAATGCAACGAAACTTTTTGACGATTTTTTTTGGAACAAAAGAGGCACTAGAAGCTTTGTTGGAGGGCCAGAAGAGCCACGAGGTGGGCACAACCCACCAGGGCGCGCCAGGCCCCTCTGGCGCGCCCTGGTGTCTTGTGGCCCACTTGTGGCCCATCTCCGCGTGAAACCGACGCTAAAAATCCTATATATTCAGAAACCCCCAGAAATAACCCTAGACGAGAAGTTCCACCGCCGCAATTCTCTGTATCAATGAAAAACCAATCTGGAGGCGTTCTAGTATCCTGCCAGAGAGGGTAGATCATCTCCGGTGGCCATCTTCATCATCCTGACGGAGGCCATGACGAGGAGGGAGTAGTCCACCCTCGGGGCTGAGGGTATGTACCAGTATCTATGTGTTCAATCTCTCTCTCTCTCGTGTTCTTGAGATGTCACGATCTTGATGTATCACGGGCTTTGTTAATATAGTCGGATCATATGATGTTATTCCCTTGCTATCATGTTGTGATGAATTGAATCTTTCCCTTTGAGATATCGTTATGTTGGATTGAATACTGGATTTGAGAACACTTGATATATGTCTTGCATATGGATACCCGTGGTGACAATGGGGTGTTCTATTGATTCATTTGATGTATGTTTTGGTACTCAACTTGCGGATTCCCGAGGTGACATTGGGGTAATCTATGCATAGGGGTTGATGCACGTTCTTGTCCTATGTTCTCTGATAGAAATCTTGGGGCACTCTTTGAGGTTCTTTATGTTGGATTGAGTATTATGAATCTGAAATTGTTTGATGCGTATCGTATAATTAACTCATGGATACTTGTGGTGACATTGGAGTATCTAGGTGACATTAGAGTTGGTTGATGCGTATCATATGGTGTTATTTTAGTACGAACTCTAGATAGATTGATCGGAAAGGATAACTTGGTGTTATTTTAGTACGAACTCTTGGATAGATCGATCGGAAAGGATAACTTTAAGGTGGTTTTGTACCCTACAAACAATTTCTTCTTATGTTCTCGACTAGATAAGAACTTTGGAGTGATTCTTCGTTGCATGTTGAGGGACGGTTATGTGATCCAATTATATTAGCATTGTTGAGAGATTGCACTAGCGAAAGTACAGACCCTAGGCCTTGTTTCCAAGCATTAATATACCGTTTTGCTTGCTGTTTACTATTTGTTACCTTGCTGTTTTTATATTTTCAGATTACAAAAATCTATATCTACCATCCATATTGCACTTGTGTCACCATCTCTTCGCCGAACTAGTGCATCTATACAATTTGCCATTGTATTGGATGCGTTGGGGACACAAGAGACTTTTTATTATTTGATTGCAGGGTTGTTTGAGAGAGACCATCTTCATCCTACACCTCCCACGGATTGATAAACCTTAGGTCATCCACTTGAGGGAAAATTGCTACTGTCCTACAAAACTCTGCGCTTGGAGGCCCAGCAAAGTCTACAAGAATAAAGTTACACAGTAGACATCAATCCATGATACCTCAAGGCTATTGGTACAACCGAAGGGCCGAAGAGCAACCGAGTCCACACCCAGACGAAGAGTCACACCTAGTCGAGGCTACATCACAACATCAGCACCGCTGGCAAAGACGAAGGGTATCATGGAGGCGAGTCTACATCTGGATTGTTTCATTGTGCTCATTGACCATCGTGATCGTAGAAGAAAAACTCTGGCACCATTGAACCTCACAGAAGGTACCACGAGTGAAGAAGAGCAATCAAACCACGTAGACAATCTACCTGACCCTCGACAACGTGACCAAGCCAACAAGCAGAGGGTCTCCCTAATGATGCCTTTAAGGAGGGGAGCGACGTAGTTGGGGCGACAAATATCTGCCAATTCCGTCCTTTCACTGTAATTAACGTGCTAGAGCGGATTTTTGCGAAGGTCTGTGCGACACGCTTGTCCCCTGTGGCGGAGCGGATCGCTCACCCCCTCCAAACGCGTTCCTGAAGGGCCGGCGAATCCATGATGGGATTTTGGCCCTTCATGAAATTGTCCACGAGGTGGCTTTGCGTGGCCATAAAGGCGTTTTCCTTAAATTGGACTTCCAGAAAGCTTATGACTGCCTGGACTGGTCCTTCTTGATGTTGGTGATGTACGGTGGGGTTTTGATGAATGGTGGTGCTCCTGGATTATGCAATTGGTCACGCCTGGGAACACTACTATCAATATCAATGGCAAAGTGGGATGGTATTTTAGGTCCTCTAGCCGAGTGAAGCAGGGAGACCCCATCTCCTCTCTTCTCTTCAATCTAGCTGTTGATGCCCTTGCCGGCATCTTAGATAAGGCTAACCAGGCCGGCCACCTTAGAGGGGTGGTTAGTCACTTGATTCCTGGTGGTGGTGTCACCCACTTGCAGTATGCGGATGACACCATGATCATGGTTGAGGGATCTGACTTGGATATAGTCAATCTTAAGTTCCTTCTGCTCTGCTTTGAAGCCATGTCAGGGCTTAAGATTAACTTTGACAAAGCGAGGTTGTGGTCTTAGGCTACTCGACGACCGAGCAACAGAGGATCGCAGATAAGCTCAACTGTAGACTCACGTCCTTCCCTATATCCTATTCGGGGATGCCCATGTCTGACTCCAGGATCCTGGTGAGTGGCTACGATCCGCTTGTGGGATGAGTAGCGTCCCATGCGGAACCTTGGTGTGGACGGTTCACCTCGAAAGTAAGTAAAACCCTTCTTATTGGCTCTAACCTCGCTAGCCTCCCCTTGTATATGATCGGGATGTACATCCTACCAGAGGACGTACATGGCTCCTTTGATAAGGAGCTGGCTAGATTCTTCTGGCAGGCGGTTGATGGGCGCCCCAAATACCATATGGTTAAATGGGCAGATATCTGCTTGCCCAAGGACCGAGGTGGACTCGGCATCACGGCCTCCCACGACATGAACGTCGCCCTCATGCTGCGTTGGGTTTGAAGGATTTTGCGCGGCGATGGTGGGCTGTGGCTTCAGTTAATTGATACGTCTCCAACATATCTATAATTTATGAAGTATTCATGCCATGTTTACAATAATTCTACATGATTTTGGTATGATTTTATTAGAACTAACCCGGACTGACGTTGTTTTCAGCAGAACTACCGTGGTGTTGTTTTTGTGCAGAAATAAAAGTTCTCGGAATGAGCTAAAATTTTACGGAGAATATTTTTGGAAAATATAAAAAATACTGGAGCGAAAAGTCACCGGAGAGGAAGGCCGAGGATGTCACAAGGGTGGGGGCGCCCCCCCCTAGGGCGCCCCCCCTGGCTTGTGACTTCCTCGGGAACTTTCTGGACGTGGGACCACCGCCAAAAACTCTTATAAATACAGAAACCCCCGAAAAGAAACCTAGATCGGGAGTTCCGCCACCGCAAGCCTCCAGAGCCACGAAAAACCAATCGGGAGCCCGTTCCGGCACCCTGCCGGAGGGGGAAACCATCACCGGTGGCCATCTTCATCATCCCGCGGTCTCCATGATGAGGAGGGAGTAGTTCACCCTCGGGGCTGAGGGTATGTACCAGTAGCTATGTGTTTGATCTCTCTCTCTCTCTCTCGTGTTCTTGAGATGGCACGATCTTGATGTACCGCGAGCTTTATTAATATAGATGAATCATATGGAGTTTTCCCCTCTCTATCTTCTTGTGATGAATTGAGTTTTCCCTTTGAAGTTTTCTTATCGGATTGAATCTTTAAGGATTTGAGAACACTTGATGTATGTCTTGCGATGGGATATCTGTGGTGACAATGGGATGTTCTATTGATCTACTTGATGTATGTTTTGGTGATCAACTTGCGGGTTCCGTGACCTTGGGAATCTATGCATAGGGGTTGGCACATGTTTTCGTCTTGACTCTTCGGTAGAAACTTTGGGGCACTCTTTGAAGTTCTTTGTGTTGGATTGAACATGATGAATCTGAAATTATGTGATGCATATCGTATAATCAAACCCACGGGTACTCGAGGTGACATTAGGGTTTTGATTGATGTGTATCTTAAGGTGTTATTTTAGTACGAACTCTAGGGCTGTTCGTGACACTTATAGGGATAGCTCATAAGATTGATCAGAAAAGATAACTTTGAGGTGGTTTCGTACCCTACAATAATTTCTTCGTTTGTTCTCCGCTATTTGTGACTTTGGAGTGAACTCTTTGTCGCACGTGAGGGATATATATATGATTCAACTATGTTATTATTGTTGAGAGAACTTGCACTAGTGAAAGTATGAACCCTAGGCCTTGTTTCTAAGCATTGCAATACCGTTTGTGCTCACTTTTATCATTAGTTACCTTGCTGTTTTTATATTTTCAGATTTCAAAAACCTATATCTACCATCCATATTATACTTGTATCACCATCTCTTCGCCGAACTAGTGCACCTATACAATTTACCATTGTATTGGGTGTGTTGGGGACACAAGAGACTCTTTGTTATTTGGTTGCAGGATTGTTTGAGAGAGACCATCTTCATCCTACGCCTCCCATGGATTGATAAACCTTAGGTCATCCACTTGAGGGAAATTTGCTACTGTCCTACAAAACTCTGCGCTTGGAGGCCTAACACGAGTCTACAAGAAGAAGGTTGCGTAGTAGACATCAAGCTCTTTTCTGGCGCCGTTGCCGGGGAGGTGAGTGCTTGATGGTATATCTTTAGATCTTGCAATTGAATCTTTTAGTTTCTTGTTTTTCACTAGTTTGGTTTTATAAAAGAAAACTACAAAAAAATGGAATTGAGGTTGCCTCATATGCTTCATCTTTTTAATGTCTTTCGTGAAAATGATGGAAAGGAAAATTGTGCTCAAGTGTTAGAAGAAGAAGTTATCAAAATGTTTGGCACTAAATCTTTGAATGATGAGCATGATAGAAATATTGTTAGTATGAATTCTCTGAATATCCATGATGCTAATGAGATGCAAAGCCACAAGCTTGGGGATGCTATGTTTGATGAATATGATATTTTTAGTCCCCCAAGTTTTGATGAGCAAAACTATTATGATGATGGCAAGCCTCCTATCCATGATGATTATTGTGATGACACATATGCTATAAAGAGTGATAATGAAACTTGTCATCATGATTTTAATATTCAAAGTGGTTATGTCAAGCAAGTATCTCATGATAGTTATTTTGTTGAGTTTGCTCCCAATACTATTGATGAGAATAAATTTGCCTATGTGGAGAGTAGTAAAATTTCTATGCTTGTAGATCATGAAAAGAATGCTTTATGTGCTGGTTATATTGTGAAATTCCTTCATGATGCTACTGAAAATTATTATGAGAGAGGATCTTATGCTTCTACCTATTGCAATAATATCAAGTTTCCTCTCTATGTGTTGAAAGTTTTGAAGTCATGCTTGTTTTGCCTTCCTATGCTAGTTGATTCTTGCTCCCATAAATTGTTTGCTCACAAAATCCCTATGCATAGGAAGTGGGTTAGACTTAAATGTGCTTGTCATGAGATTCATGATGCTCTTTTGCATGTTTCAATCATTATTCCTATGTGAGCATCATTGAAATCATCATGCCTAGCTAAAAGGCATTAAAGAAAAGCGCTTGTTGGGAGACAACCCAACACTTTTACTTTCTGTTTTTGTGTGTCCACATGATTAAGCTACTGTATAATCATGTTTTATAGCTTTTATTTCAATAAAGTGCCAAGTAAAGCCTTTGGAATAGTGTGGATGATAGTTGACTTGATTCTGTGCAAAAACAGAAACTTTTTCTCTCAGTCCAGGAATTTTGTAAATTCACTGGAACGTGCTTTTGATCTGAATTTTTTACACATGATTGATATACAAATTTCCTAGACTTCCTAATTTGTCAGAATTTTTAGAGACAGGGAAGTATGGTTACACTACATATCTTCACAGACTGTTCTGTTTTTGACAGATTCTGTTTTGCATGCATAGTTTGCTTGTTTTAGTATTTCCATAGCTTATATTTAGCGGTATAAATTATGGGAATGATAGAATACAGTAGGTATTATGTGGGAACAATTATGAGTCTTGTCTTGACAGTACCTAAGTGACTTATCTTTATTTATTATACTAACCCTTCTCACGAAGTTCCGTTAAGTTTTGTGTGATTGAAGTTTTCATGTTTTGGGTGAGACACCGATATGAGGAGAATAAGGAGTGACAAGAACCTAAGCTTGGGGATGCCCAAGGCACCCCCAAGGTAATATCCAAGGAAGACTCAAGCGCCTAAGCTTGGGGATGCCCCGGAAGGCATCCCCTCTTTCGTTTTCAACATTATCGGTATATCTTACTTGGAGCTATATTTTTATTCATCACATAATATGAGTTTTGCTTGGAGCATCATTTTATTTTCTTGTTCTCTGTTAGGTGTTATTTATAATCTTGTTTTTCAATAAAAAGTTCCAAGAATTGCCGTAGGATGCTTGCATTGCATGTTTGATGTGTGCTCTGTAAGAACAAAAACTTTTGCTGTAGTGTTTGAATTTTCATATTTTACTGGACGTGGAAAGTTTCTGAAATTTTTACACAGTATTTTCATATAAATTATTTATCATGTACTAAATTTTATAATTTTTTGAGTTACAGAAGTACACTGTTTTCATAAATTGCTACAGACTGTTCTGTTTGGACAGATTGCTGTCATAGTTTCGTTATCTACTTATGCTATAGTTTCCATACCCTATATTGGTAGATATAAATTGTGGAAATGATAGTATACAGTACCTAATGTTTGAAAATTATTATGCAACTTGTCTTGGCATTACATAAAGAGTTGATTTATTCTTATGTGTACTAACCTATCTCACGAGTTCTTTTCGAGTTTTGTGTGGATGAAGTTTTTGAGAATAGGTGAAACCATGATATGAGAGGATTGAACGAGATACAAAAGCTCAAGCTTGGGGATGCCCAAGGCACCCCAAGTAAATATTTCAAGAAGTCTCAAGCATCTAAGCTTGGGGATGCTACGCATCCCACCTCTCTTCATCAACAATTATCGGTTAGCCTATGTTGAGCCTAAATTTTTATTCGTTGACATGATGCGTGCTATTCTTGGAGTGCTATTTTTCTTTTGCTTGCTGTTGAATAAAATACTCAAATCTGAAAATATTTATTGAGAGAGAGAGAGAGAGAGTCCTCACATAGCTACTTAATTGTTTGACTACTCATTGATCTTCACTTATATCTTTTGAGAGTAGCTTGTCATTTCCTCTCATGCTTCACTTATATCTTTTTGAGAGATGAAATTTTTATGCTCTTATGCTTCACTTAAATTCATTTGAGCTTGCCAGAAAGCAATGGCAATATATGAAACTAGTCCCAAAGTGATAGATATCCGAGGATGATATAATAAAAACTTTCACGAAGATCATTGGACAAATTAAACTTGATTCTTTGTAATAGTTTTGAAACATGATGATAGTAATATGTGAGTCATGTTAGTGAGTAATTATGCTTTAGTAGGAATATTGGTGTTAAGGTTTGTGATTCCCTATGCAAGTACGAAAGTCAATAGTTATGCAATGAAGTTACATCCTACTTGTGGTGCATTATTCGGTGTCAGCTATGTTCAATGCTCACTTATGTGAATTTTCGTTTCTTGGTTTGGTTGCTTCCCAATCTATTTGCTAGCCTCCATTTGTACTAAGTAGAAATACTACTTGTGCATCCAAAATCCTTAAACCAAGTTTTGCCTCATGAGTCCACCATACCTACCTATATGCGGTATTTCCATGCCGTTCCAAGCAAATTTGTATGTACCATCTCTAAATTTTCAAAATAAATTTTCTCTTTTGTGTGCCCGTACCGCTCATGAAACGGTGGGGAGTTTCCAATATTTTTCCATGCTAGGTGTGTTATTCTCATGATATGTGTTGATTCACTATCATTCACGAGAAAGTGGCTGGTATTCGGGATGCCCAGTTCCATGCTCAAAAATCAGATCAAAATATAATGAAACAAAACTCCCCCAGGATTGTTGTTTGTATGGACGGTACCCGTAGATTTGGCTCACCGTGGAGTGTGATTGATTGGTGGTGGGGGAGTAAAAACTTTACCATTCTGTTTGGGAACCGCCTATAATGTATCTAGCATGGAAAGTATTGTGAGCTAGTTTGTCGTTTTCGTTGACAGGAAAGGCATGCCACTCAAAATATTTCTCTCTCTCAATTTAAACCTTGAGCTCTGGCACCTCTACAAATCCCTACTTCCCTCTTCGAAGGGCCTATCTATTTACTTTATGCAATTTTTATTTTTGCTTTGAGTCTCCATCTTCTCTTATAAGCACCAACTAGGGGGCACTATGATCGTACTTGAGCATTGGGCATAGCTAATATTTGAGTGTGTTTCATGAATGGATCAATGATCGAGCATGATGGGCTAGGGATAACTTTCTTTAGTGTTGATATTTTGAAAGACATGGTTGCTTGTTGACATGCTTGAGTATTGAAGTCATTATGTTAAAACTAGACTATTGCTTTGAATCATTTACAAGTCCAAATGTCCATGCTATACAAAGAAGAAAATAATATGATGAACATGTTAGGTAGCATTCACACTTCATAAATTATTTCTTTTATCATTTACCTACTCGAGGATGAGCAAGAATTAAGCTTGGGGATGCTGATACGTCTCCAACGTATCTATAATTTATGAAGTATTCATGCCATGTTTACAATAATTCTATATGATTTTGGTATGATTTTATTAGAACTAACCCGGACTGACGCTGTTTTCAGCAGAACTACCGTGGTGTTGTTTTTGTGCAGAAATAAAAGTTCTCGGAATGAGCTAAAAATTTACGGAGAATATTTTTGGAAAATATAAAAAATACTGGAGCGAAAAGTCACTAGAGAGGAAGGCCGAGGAAGTCACAAGGATGGGGGGCGCCCCCCCCCTAGGGCGTGCCCCTCTGGCTTGTGATTTCCTCGGGAACCTTCTGGACGTGGGACCACCACCAAAAACTCTTATAAATACAGAAACCCCCGAAAAGAAACCTAGCTCGGGAGTTCCGCCGCCGCAAGCCTCCAGAGCCACGAAAAACCAATCGGGAGCCCGTTCCGGCACCCTGTCGGAGGGGGAAACCATCACCGGTGGCCATCTTCATCATCCCGGCGGTCTCCATGACGAGGAGGGAGTAGTTCACCCTCGGGGCTGAGGGTATGTACCAGTAGCTATGTGTTTGATCTCTCTCTCTCGTGTTCTTGAGATGGCACGATCTTGATGTACCGCGAGCTTTATTAATATAGATGAATCATATGGAGTTTTCCCCTCTCTATCTTCTTGTGATGAATTGAGTTTTCCCTTTGAAGTTTTCTTATCGGATTGAATCTTTAAGGATTTGAGAACACTTGATGTATGTCTTGCGATGAGATATCTGTGGTGACAATGGGATGTTCTATTGATCTACTTGATGTATGTTTTGGTGATCAACTTGCGGGTTCCGTGACCTTGGGAATCTATGCATAGGGGTTGGCACATGTTTTCTTCTTGACTCTTCGGTAGAAACTTTGGGGCACTCTTTGAAGTTCTTTGTGTTGGATTGAACATGATGAATCTGAAATTATGTGATGCATATCGTATAATCAAACCCACGGGTACTCGAGGTGACATTAGGGTTTTGATTGATGTGTATCTTAAGGTGTTATTTTAGTACGAACTCTAGGGCTGTTCGTGACACTTATAGGGATAGCTCATAAGATTGATCAGAAAAGATAACTTTGAGGTGGTTTCGTACCCTACAATAATTTCTTCGTTTGTTCTCCGCTATTTGTGACTTTGGAGTGAACTCTTTGTCGCACGTGAGGGATATATATATGATTCAACTATGTTAGTATTGTTGAGAGAACTTGCACTAGTGAAAGTATGAACCCTAGGCCTTGTTTCTAAGCATTGCAATACCGTTTGTGCTCACTTTTATCATTAGTTACCTTGCTGTTTTTATATTTTCAGATTTCAAAAACCTATATCTAAAATCCATATTATACTTGTATCACCATCTCTTCGCCGAACTAGTGCACCTATACAATTTACCATTGTATTGGGTGTGTTGGGGACACAAGAGACTCTTTGTTATTTGGTTGCAGGGTTGTTTGAGAGAGACCATCTTCATCCTACGCCTCCCACGGATTGATAAACCTTAGGTCATCCACTTGCGGGAAATTTGCTCCTGTCCTACAAAACTCTACGCTTGGAGGCCCAACACGAGTCTACAAGAAGAAGGTTGCGTAGTAGTCATCATTAATCTAGGCGAAATATTTGCAAGGCGAACGTCTCTTGGCTTGTTCTCGCTCTGCTGGGTCTCAATTCTGGAGGTCTATCAAAGCCATTAAGGACGAGATCCGACTGGGTGCCTCCTTCTCGGTTGGCAATGGAAATGATACCCTGATTTGGATTGACCCCTGGCTGGATGGCGAACCGCTTCGTGCTCGATTTCCTAGATTGTGTGCCATCTACCAGAACCCGCATCTGCTGGTCTCTGAGGCTGGTCTGGATGGACAATGGAAGATCACGTTCCGTCGTTCCTTCGGGCCGGATGAGGTCCGTGATTGGGAAAGCTTGAGGGAAGTAGTCCCTCGAGCGCTCTCCCAATCACCTGACACCGTTTCATGGAGTCTCTCTCCTTCAAGAGACTTCTCCATTAGCTCTGCGTACCAGGCGCCCTGCCGCAAGCCGGTCATTCAGTGGCTTTCCCCATTGTGGAAGGCGCCATTGCCCCTCAAGATAAATATTTTCGTTTGGCAGCTCTTGCGTGACCGCCGCCGAGGTGGACCCTTTGGATGATTCACAATAAAATGTTGATTGAGCGGATCTTCCCGCGGCAAGCTTCTGACTCGTTTTTCAAATTTCTTGCATTCTTGCAGCACTGGCACCCGCTCGCTAAACAGCGGGACCGCAACCGTCTTGAAGTTCTCGTGGACGCCCTGCTGGATATCGCGCGCCGGCTCGTAGCTTGTACGCCAACTTTTTAGTTTGCCACTTGGTGGCCTTCCATGTTTCCTTTTTTTTTCTTAGACGTGATTGTGCTGTGGCCTCACCCTTTTTATTTGCTTCATTGACTGGTATTCGGTTTATTGGATGTTTGCTTTATCTATAAAGTGGGACGAAAGCCTAAGTGAAGGAATGAAGCGCCACCATTGATGGATCTAGATGGATCTCAGGTTTTCCCCCTGGAGACTCGCAGACCAAGTGTAGTGCCACTGGCCTGCGACAACGCAGCTCCGTATGACCGTATCCCTTCGAACCCTCTGTCTCCGCTTTTTCACACACGCATTGATGCAAAGGTGCAGCAGCGGGCTGACGAAACACTGTGATTTGCAAGGCAGGGCAGTGAGCACGGCAATGCGGAGCAAGCGTAGTGCAGAGTGCGGAGGCACGCTGGAGATAATTTTTTTGTTCCTACCATTGTACGCAACACATGTTTGTTCGTGAGTTTTCACAAGTATTTCTTGCAATTATGAGTAGTAATTGGAGCGTAGATTTATAGAGGTGGGCAATTCGTTGGTTAGTTGGTGGCAGTAGAAAAATGGACCTTTTTTTTCATCATTTACCAAATCAGTAACAATTCACTTTTGGACACATGACATGATCTGTACATATGCAATGTAATTAGTAATTATGTTTTGCCATATCAGTTAATTTCAATCAAAAGGGATGTGAATGATTAAGATTCATTGAAACTTGACAGTCTGGGAAGGTCTACCTTGTTCACCAAAGGAAGAAAAATACTAAATGAGGTTAGGTTATTGGTGGACGTTGATTTCCATAAGTGATGCCTAGCCTGACATGAGGTGAAGTGCTTATGTGAACGTTGTGTTATGTCTTATGTATACGTCTTGAGAGGACCCGATGAATATGCATCGAGTTTAGACATGGACACAATTTTTCGCCTGTGGATTTTTTTCTGGGCGAGCTGAGACTGTCTTCATGGATATCAATATGGATATGGATTTTATATTATTCAAACCGATCCAAACCCAACCCATTGCCATCTTTACTAATGGTTGGATCACAATATTCGAAGAGAGTATTTATTCTATATCCATGTTCCTGTTCTTTCGTCCATAAGATTCATAGCATCTCAACAAGAAAAATAAAATATTTGATTATTATGAAAACACTAAGAGACACATAGATAAAACAACCTTCATGATTTGAGACAAGGAGCACCGTACGTGCAAATTATTGCCTCCAATGGGCCTTAGTAAATAGTCCAAATGATACCACTTCTCCAAATGGAAATGGAACTAGATTTTATTTCAATATAGCACTAAAAGTTAAGTGCTAACTAGCATCTAAGGAAGTCCTCCATACTCGTTACGAGCATCAACATCTCGCTTGCCAGAAGAAGATTCCGGCGGAGCATCAACCCATCCACCATTACCCATAGAAGATTGTCCTACATCGGTACCATTATAGTCCAAGTAACCATCCATTTCTAGAAATCTATTGTAGAATTGTTGATCTGGTAGAGCAAAACCCCATTGATCATGGCCAAATGGGTCATCCACAACAAAATCATTGCTACTTGAGTAGACCAACGGTGGAGAGGCTTCCATATTATGCTCGGTTGTTGAGATAGGGCTTGCATAGTTTTGCTGTGGCTGCACTGTGTCGGATAGGCTTATATAGTCCTCGACATGCAAATCCGCTGGAGGCAGATCCTGTACCTGATTAGGTATGGCTTGTAGCTGGGGAGAAAACTGTGACGCTGAAGCTACTGATGCAACATGGCACATTTGTAGTACCCGAGGAAAAAGTGGTTCCACATTATGTTCTGGTGGTGATGGTAGCGGAGCAGAAGGCATATGGTGTTGTGGATGATGATACGCCCACATTGAGTGCACTGATGAAGGGATAGTCTTCAAGCTCTTCGGCAGTGGACCACTTGCTGGTAGCATGTCTTGAATCATGCCTACACCACCGGTTATGGCTTTGTAGCTATGATGCAATTGAGGCAGCCGGTGTCTAGTGTCCTCATGGACACGAGAGAGTTCATTGAAGAGCTTTTTAGCATCTTGAAGGTTGAGATCTTCTTCCTTCGAGAAGATAAGGTTTGCCACCATACCTGGGTACTGTTCTTGGATCTGTTTCACATGCTGTATGGAGAGTTGGTTTCTCTTATCCTCCACCCCATGCTCCATATCAAGTCGAGCCACCTCACTTTGTAGTCGAGCAATCATGGCACTTGTTTCGCTGTCAGTGAGTCGATTTCCTAGCGGGGCTCCTGACAGAAAAGCATCAACAATGGGGCCAGTTGATGGCGTCCCGAATGAGTGCATCTTCTTATTTCCTGTCTCCAGGATGACAGCAACCCTAGCACCAGTGGTGGCATTGAGGTCAGAAGCGCTCTTGAAGAAACCGCGACGCCGCTTGAAGAAGGTGACATCACGCTCTTTGTCGTCATGGACGTAAGCGACACCCGTCCGTCTACCCCTCCTTGGCATACCAAATCCTATAACGGCAAATAAACTTAGTACTATAAGTAGGAACCAAAAGGATCTACAAGATTTACTGAAACCGTTGGCTAACGACATATTAGTGGGAGATATCTGGAGATGTACTTGCCTTATATAGAAGTGGACATTTATAAACAAAATTATCACCCCAAGGACCATAAAACTTGTCCATTTTCCACAAGAGGGTCTGACTAATACTACAAAGTTCACTCAAAAGAGTTTCATCTATGTATAGTCATGTTAGGTCCAATTGTCAGAGACACATTTGGAAAAGTGTACGAGAAACTTTGGTGCTCGATAATTTTTTGTGTGACATGGAAGATATTAAAGTCAATCCTTATCTGTATATCCAAATTTAGTAGCAATTGATACATAACCGTTGCTATTTGTGCATGCCTGGACCATGCAAATCTTTAGTAAACAGTAACATACACAATTTGTAAAGATGGTAGTGTTATATAATATTGATTGTTAACCAAACTATTCATATATGAGGACATTAACATCTTTTTTGGAACTGATAATTATATGGTTTGCTATATGCGTGTATTCACATCCTTATTTAGAACCATTAACACACTTCCAAACAAATTAAAAAAGTAGAATCATTAAATCACTGCTATGTGATCACATCCACATCCTCACCCGAGAGCACTGAGCAATTAATAAGGGGTTAAATCTAACATAGTTTTATTTCAATGTATGCCACAATTGCGGATACATCCTTTTGAATATTAATTGCAGCCAAATCCTTTAGCGACCATTTATTACATTTAAAATCATTTAATGATTACATTTAAGCAATTTAATGATCAACATGGTTACATGCAAATCCTCTACTAGGAACCATGCCATATAGAACCGGTCATCTTATACTCCCTCCGTCCGAAAATCCTCTACTAGTAACCATGCCATCTAGCTCTAGTACAAAGTTGTACTAAGTTTGAGACACTTATTTTGGGACGGAGGGATTACATGATATGTTGTGAAAATATTAATTGCAACTTGCTTTGGGCCTTTACTTGACAATGAGCTACTCCCTCCATTTGGGTTTTAGGGCCAAATTCTAAGATATCCACTACCATGCTTGTAGCCTAAAAGTTGGAGAAGTTTTTGGGTTAAAAAATTGGCCAACTTGGGCCTCTTGAAAATCTCACATGTAGAGTCCGTTATGCCTTAAGCTACTCACCTCCGCCTCTATTAATTCTTAACAACACTAGATGATTCGTTGCGCCATTGGCTCAAAGTAGAACTACGACCATGAAGTTAAGCAAGCCATGAACAAGACGTGAAATAAATATTTGTTTTATTAATCATCCCAAACGGCATCAACATGAATAATAATAGATGATCGTTGTGCCCTTGGCGCAAAGACTAACTGGATCCAAGAAGCGAAGTAACTTGTGAACAACATAGTCTATGAATGATCCGCAAAGGGGAAAATACGAATGCAATAGAGAACTTAGATGAACTATCTAACTGATGTATTTCCCAAAACAAGAAGTGATTATGTTCGTGTTGCGTCTATATTAGCCTTGTATTTACAAATGACATAAAACGTCGATCGTTGCCCATGTCTTACTTTGCGTATACAAAAACTGTTTTCTTGAGCAGGTGAGTTGACGCTAAGAATGTTTTTTCATACTCCAATAGGTTCGATAGAAAACCTGCCGGCACCCCGCATGGAAAGTGACACGAACCATCGGAACCAAACATTGGAACCCGATACCATATGTTCAGAAGGAAACCACACAGACCGACCAGGTGACTGAAAATCCAGGGAAGAGTGCGATCAACAAGCACTTGCAGTGTACATGTCAATCGGTCAGGCCGCAACATCACATTCATATTCGTAGCATCAAAGGACCAGACATACATTCGAAAACGCGCCATCCGGAAAGCCGTAGTAGTCTAACCCTGGGAAGACATCTCAAAACACGTCGTCCGGCTAGACCCCCAACGCTCAAATATCATGCTTGCACCCCAAAACACACCACAAGTGGATGACGATTGAAGAGCCAAAGTTACAGATCAAAAGGACCGAGCAAAAGTGCCATGTCGGGTGATTACCATGCGCCATCAGGGCACCAGACATGGACTTTTAAAGAGCACACGAAGCCGACTGTAACATCCCAAATTTGGAATGTTAAATAAATAAATAAATGAATGATTGATTTTTAGAATGATTGTTTGAAATTGAGTGAAATTTGAAACTTTTTGAAACTTTTGAATGAGTGGGAATAAAATGACTTTCCCTTTGTGTTTGATTTCAAATTCATCCAATTCAGATCAATGAGAGAAGATGACATGACTTCTTCAAATAAAGTATTTGAAAAGTGGATTTGAAAATTTCTGAAAATATTCAATTTGGAATCTATTTCATATTTGGCTCTATTTTGAAATTTGAAAGAATTCAGATTCACTTGCCCCAAATTTCAAAAATTTGAGAGGAGGAACATGACCCTCCAAAACCAGGGGTATTTTTGTGAAATTTTGAACCATAAAACCCCGGGGGTTATTTGAAAATTATTTCCAAAAGAAATAAAAACAATTTAGGCATTTTCTGAAAAATATTTTTTAAAAGTATTTATTTTGGCCGTGGAAAAATGTTCATACTGTGGTATTTATTGTTCTGATAATTTTGGTATATAAAACTTGTAAATTTAGATTTTATTTGATTCTCTAAATCGATCTTTTAGTTCCTGTTTTTAATAAAAAGGAAAATTCTCTTTTATTAGGAAAATCCCCGAGGCCCAATAGGAAACTTTCGGCCCAGGATCTCCTTCGCCAGATCCAAATCGTGTCGGATCGGCCAACCGACCCATCGCCCGCCCCTTCTCTCTCCCTGACCCCGGGGCCCCACCGCCCGATTCCGAACTCCGCCGGCCATCTCCTTCCTTACCTCGCCCCTCTTTCCATCTCGCCGGAGCCGCGCCGGATCCGACCGGATGTCCCTCTCCCTTGCCTAATCTTCGCTCCCGAGGCCCCCTATAAATAGAGGAGCTCCTCCTCATTCGGTTTTTGCCCAACACCCCGAGCCCCCCCCTCGCCAGAGCGCCGCCACCACCTCTCGCCGGAGCTCCGCCTCCACCGAAGCCCCGGAGCTCGTGCCGCTCGTCATCATCAACCCCGAGCACCACTGACGCCACCAGTCGATGCAGGAAGGCCGCCGCGATCGCCTGGACCTATTCATCATCGCCGGGGACCGCCAGAACCCCACCCCGCACCTCGCCGGACTTCCCCCGAGCACCACCGCACCTCCCGAGCTCGAGCTGCTCGCCTCCGACCTCTTCCGCCGTCTCCGTCGCCACCAAACGTCGCCGGAGGCCGGCCGCCGTCCCCTGGAACCCTTAGCCACCGCCTACGACCACCCGAGACGCCTCCCCGACAACCCCGACGCCTCGGCCTCACCGGAGAACTCCATCGCCGGCGACCTTCCATGTGAGCACCCCACCTCCCCTCTATAGCTGTTGGATCTGGATCACATGATCCAGATTAGATCATTTAATAAAGCCCGAACCGTTGTTTTTAAGTAGCGGCCGTTCGCTCCTTTAGCCACCGCGCACACACCCCGTAGCCAATAGAATCTAGCCACGTGGCAGCACTGTTCGTTAGTTAGTTATTTCTTTTCCGTTTTTATTTTCTGAAACAGAATAGTTTCTGTTTTTGCAAATAGGATATCTCTTAGGATTTTTAGAGTTTTAATTTGATTCTTTTTGCATTGTGTTACCATTTTTGTCTAGTTTCTGTAGATATAAAGTTTGACCATATTTGAATATTTAAATTTGAATTCAAAACAGATTTGATTCAAACACTAAATTGCTTATAACTTCAGTTTAAAAATAGTTTTTGAGTTGATTCTTTTTGCTAATGTTTTGTATTAGTGTGTTTAATATTACTGTCGAATGTGAGAATTTTTAGAGAATTTTAAATTAGGATTTCAAGCAAAACAGATTCTGTTTTAATTCTTTTTAGGTTTATTTCTATTTCTTTTGTTTTTATAGTTTTAAATTTATTTTCTTTTATATTAGTTGACAAGTTTTACCTTGTTTTCTGTTAGTTAGCAGTAGTATTTCAACCAAGTTTATTTCTATGTTGTTTATTCTTTTTGTTTGCATGAAATCAATTCTAGTTCAGTTATAACTTGCAATTGATTTTCATTGCTAGATTGATTTCCTATTTGAAAATATTTTTATGAATTGTTTTATAAGTTTTACTTTCTGTTAACTTAGCTGTTTTATATTTTGTTTTCTCTTATGTTAGTATTTTATTGTTTTTATTGTTGTTAAGTTTATTAGACAAAAACTTATGATGTTTAGTGTGTTGTTTTCATAGTTCTTACTTGTTCTTCAAAAGTAATTGTTTTTGCTTGTAAAATATTTAACAAAATACTTTTGTTATATTTTACTTTGTTTTTGTGTTGTGTTGCTGTTGAAAATATTTTATTGGTAGGGAAAACTATTCTTGGTTGTTTTGATGAACTTTTGTGTTTTAACTTTTGTCTTAAGTATTTCCTTCATCACAACACTTTTGTGTTTGGTTTTTGTGTTTCTCTTTGATTATTAGTATTGATTGCTAGTATGATTGCTTATATGAGTGCAATGTTTGATTATATAGATTTCATCAGAGAGTGACAAATAGTTCTATCAAGTTATTTTCTGAGAGCTATATTATCTTCATCAACCTTACCAGGCAAGTTCACTTTGATCATCGTACATTACCTATGTTTTATTTGCATTAGAATCAATCTCTCCATCATACATCCAGTAGGTTATTGAGCTTGAACTTGTTGTAGTATCATGAGGTAGGAGAAACCCAACATCCTGTTATCATTGCCCGGGAAGGGACGTTACTTCACAATTGCTACGCTTTAGTAGACGGGGTTTGGTTGTGAGATTCAGGAGTGTTGTGAGGTTAATTAATTATTTCAAGACCTGCATGATGATCAAGACTTCAAAGAACTCAATATACCTCTGGGTGGATTGGACATGCATTTTGGCAGCCTGATATCTATCATGGTTATGCCGGGAATCCTGGTATCTACCTGTGATCATCCCAACGGAATGCCACCCAGGCTCAAAGAGATGGATGGATACTTCAAGGCCGGAAAGCTTACGTGTGCAACCGCAAGTCAATATGGGCTCTGGCTTGGTTAACCTTAGTGGTGACTCTGGTAGGTCAGATTGCTATGAGATGTAGAAGAACGGTAGGATTGGATGGGCACTGACTTTCTACCGGAGGATCGCTTTGGAAGGCCATGTTTCGATCGTCTCGTTCTCAAACACTAGGCAGTGCGAGGACACAACGAGAGGGATCGAATCTTGCGGGTAAAGTGTACAAACCTCTGCAGAGTGTCAAACTAATCGATTAGCCGTGTCCCCGGTTACGGACAACATGAGCACCGGAGATGATGCTATCAGCCAGTCTCAACACAATTAATAAATTTTCATGATGAGTGGGTCTATTAATAATTTTGGGACATGAGAATTGGTTGGTGGAACCATCTCATTAACAACCAACTTTTGTAGTGATATTTCCGTTTGACTCCTTTGTTGTAGGAAAAATAAAACTAGCTTTTCTGCAAAAACTCAGACACATAGCCACAAAGCCTTTTGCATATAGAATAGTCTTATCATTTTAACCTATGGTGATCTTGCCGGTACATTCAATGTACTGACCTACACGGCTGCAACGTCTTATGTTGCAGATACTTCTCTATGACGAGTAAGAGTACGATTTAGGGTTACGGTATACACTCAACCTACCGTTGGTGTTTATTGGGACTCCACTCCCGTTGACTATTTCCGCTGAGATTTAAGAGGTATATATCAATTTTACTTTATTTACATGTGATTGCACTTTGATATATACATTGATGTACTGTGTGTGCCAGCATACTGATCCAGGGATGGCACTGACACACAGAGGCTTGACTCGTTTTGAGTCGGGACGCTACAGAATTGGTATCAGAGCACATGTTGACTGTAGGACGTGACCCTAGAAACTGGAAAGCCCATAGGACAGATATCTCTCAAAATTATTCTCAAAAAAAAAATCTTTTACTTCTTATCCCTTCCGAGTTTTATCAAATAGTTAGATAATACCCTTGTCCCTTTGACCACTATGGAAAGAGCTACAAAAATTGAAGACTATAAGGACCTGAAGAAATTGAAGACCATGAAGAATTTCCAAGATTTTATGCCCCTTAGAAGACCAAACCCCTGTTGCATACTCACGTTAGATACGATGATTTGTGAGATGTCATTTGTGTGCATTTTTCCGACAGCCACAAATAAAACATATATTCAAAACTATTGTTTGTATTATGTGTATCTCCCTCTATTTCCCCAATATCTCATCCCGAAACCCTTGGACCCAATAGATGGTGAATGAAGTTGGACTTGTATTCTCTGGACCAATGACCCAGCTGGAGGCAGAAGTATGGATTCAAAACATGGAGGATAGCTTCGGGAGAAACTCGATTGCACAGAAGTATGAGGTTCAATACGCTCTTCAGTACTTTACCCAAAGTGCTGCAACTTGGTGGAAAATGCATCACGCCATACAAGGATTTAATAGAGCAAAAAGTTGGGAAGAATTCAAGAAGACTCTGTTAAGATCGCGTCTCATTCAGAAGCACCGTGATAACACGATGAAGAAGCCTTGTGCATGCAAGATCTGTGGAGAAATAGGACACACCCAGGAAGAACACAAGGATGGATGCCCTCATTGTGAAGAAAATCATCCAGCTGAGGAATGCCCAACTGGGCAGGTGACATGTTTCTTGTGTGAAGGAACCACTCATTTTCCGGCACAATGTCAAATATACCCCAAGGTACAAGAAGTGATGAAGCAGCAGAAGGAAGCAATGAAAGAAGTCCTCAGGAAAAAGTTAGAAGAACCCATGACGATGGGAGATACACCAGACCCAATCGTAGATACCAAGTCATGTTATTCATGTGGAGAAGAAGGACATATTTCCCTGAATTGTCCGAACGAGTATCTGGGAGATTTCCCGACAGCAGAAGTGCAATATGATCCTCAGGAGATAGAAGGAATGATCAACCTGGACAAGAAGAAAGGCCAAGTAAGCGGAGGCATCAGATGTTTGCATTGTAGCTTGGAGAGGCCACACTGTTTTTGCAAGAGGTATGAGCCAAGCATCAGGAAAGGAACCCAACCCAAGAAGAAGAAGAGGACTCCGTGGTTTTCTACACGAAAGGATCTGAGCCACATCACTTGTCATCAGTGCAACAAGACCGGACACTACTCCTATACCTGCCCGGAGAAGAAGACTAAACATGAGTAGTTGAGTTTTTGGATTTTGGAAGTAATAAATGTAATAGGAAGCTCTTTTATTTTACTTGAGGCTATGGAGTTGAACTATGTAACGGAAGTCTCAGAGATTGTAATAACTTCATGAATCAATAGAATTTATTGTGTCATGATTTCCTATGTTGAATAGTATGAGCTGTTACTCTATAAACTAGGACCTCTGACCATTTTCGAGGATATGAGAAAATATGCTCTATGCAGGCATGATTATCATTCACTTTAAGTGTGGTAGTAACCGGCAAAACCACATGATCCAAGGAATAAGAATGTACTGTTCCTGCCAAGGAGTCTGGATCCAATGGATACAGTTGAAGGTAATGCTGGACCATATCAAACTATGTGGACGACAGCATTTGTAATAAAGTACTTTTGAAGTTGGAATTTTGAGAATAGAATAAGGATGAAATGAATGGATGATTATGATGAACCAATACCTTATTGGTAAACAGACCAATGGAAAGGAAAATGAATTCCACAGAGTGGAGTCTGTAACTAGAATAAGTCTCTGATTTATTACCCCGGAGGTATGATGGAATGAACTGAAGTAATGTCGGAAGATGAAACGCTAGAAACCCCAAAGTTGAGTTAACGGTGTACAAGTAATCAAGTGAGCCCACAAACCACAGACCGCATGATTGATAAGGATTAAGCCCTACCTTTATGAAGGAAGGAACTTGGAAGAAGCTATGACTGGTCAGCAGACGATTTTCTTAGGAGTATAGGAAAACCTGAGAGTGGTGAAGAAACGATAGATGTTTTTGTTCAGCTTGCAGAATCAATGGATTTATCCGAACTTCGTTCGTTGACAAGAGAATTTCTGCAACGCTTGTGAGGAAGCCCAAGTGTTAGAATACGAGATTCGCTAAACCTTATACAGAGTAATGATTTGGGTGCGACATGGCTTGGCCACCATGACGACTTACTCTTATCATTCTCTTGATATTCGGAATGGTAAATCTGAGTGACTTACCCATAGTAAAGAGACGACGTTCTTTGAAGCTTTTGTTTTAAGCCTTAGAATGGTATGATGGAAGCCCCTTGTACATGGCAGTTGTTGTTACACGTAGGAATTTTACGGTGAGGAATGAAGCCCAGACCCATTTCACTGCAGAATAACCACAAATGGTAGACCACCATGAGATCATCGATAAGTTATTTAGAGAGATCATGAGACTTGCCAGTTAAGAAGACCCAGTAACGGAAGAACTTTGTAATGACCAAGAAAGCACTGGATTTTGAAGAAAACATTATGAATATAACGGAAGCACATCAACAAAGGAGTTACTATGAAGAATGTGAAGAGACAAATGCCAAGGACCCCAGAGGATTGTCATGATTTTGAGGGACCAGTAACTCTCATTTTAAGTGTGGTAGCACCCACACTTATCACACCAGTGGATTTGCTAGAAGACCCCCAAACCCTACCCTTTTCTTTCTAGCTCTTCGAATCTCGAGGACGAGATTCATTTTAAGTGTAGTAGGTTTGTAAAATCCCAAATTTGGAATGTTAAATAAATAAATAAATGAATGATTGATTTTTAGAATGATTGTTTGAAATTGAGTGAAATTTGAAACTTTTTGAAACTTTTGAATGAGAGGGAATAAAATGACTTTCCCTTTGTGTTTGATTTAAAATTCATCCAATTCAGATCAATGAGAGAAGATGACATGACTTCTTCAAATAAAGTATTTGAAAAGTGGATTTGAAAATTTCTGAAAATATTCAATTTGGAATCTATTTCATATTTGGCTCTATTTTGAAATTTGAAAGAATTCAGATTCACTTGCCCCAAATTTCAAAAATTTGAGAGGAGGAACATGACCCTCCAAAACCAGGGGTATTTTTGTGAAATTTTGAACCATAAAACCCCGGGGGTTATTTGAAAATTCTTTGCAAAAGATATAAAAACAATTTAGGCATTTTCTGAAAAATATTTTTTAAAAGTATTTATTTTGGCCGTGGAAAAATGTTCATACTGTGGTATTTATTGTTCTGATAATTTTGGTATATAAAACTTGTAAATTTAGATTTTATTTGATTCTCCAAATCGATCTTTTAGTTCCTATTTTTAATAAAAAGGAAAAATTCTCTTTTATTAGGAAAATCCCCGAGGCCCAATAGGAAACTTTCGGCCCAGGATCTCCTTCGCCAGATCCGAATCGTGTCGGATCGGCCAACCGACCCATCGCCCGCCCCTTCTCTCTCCCTGACCCCGGGGCCCCACCGCCCGATCCCGAACTCCGCCGGCCATCTCCTTCCTTACCTCGCCCCTCTTTCCATCTCGCCGGAGCCGCGCCGGATCCGACCGGATCTCCCTCTCCCTTGCCTAATCTTCGCTCCCGAGGCCCCCTATAAATAGAGGAGCTCCTCCTCATTCGGTTTTTGCCCAACACCCCGAGCCCCCCCTCACCAGAGCGCCGCGACCACCTCTCGCCGGAGCTCCGCCTCCACCGAAGCCCCGGAGCTCGTGCCGCTCGTCATCATCAACCCCGAGCACCACTGACGCCACCAGTCGACGCAGGAAGGCCGCCGTGATCGCCTGGACCTATTCATCATCGCCGGGGACCGCCAGAACCCCACCCCGCACCTCGCCGGACTTCCCCCGAGCACCACCGCACCTCCCGAGCTCGAGCTGCTCGCCTCCGACCTCTTCCGCCTTCTCCGTTGCCACCAAACGTCGCCGGAGGCCGGCCGCCATCCCCTGGACCCCTCAGCCGCCGCCTATGACCACCCGAGACGCCTCCCCGACAACCCTGACGCCTCGGCCTCACCGGAGAACTCCATCGCCGGCGACCTTCCATGTGAGCACCCCACCTCCCCTCTATAGCCGTTGGATCTGGATCAAATGATCCAGATTAGATCATTTAATAAAGCCTGAACCGTTGTTTTTAAGTAGCGGCCGTTCGCTCCTTTAGCCACCGCGCGCACACCCCGTAGCCAATAGGATCTAGCCACGTGGCAGCACTGTTCGTTAGTTAGTTATTTCTTTCTGTTTTTATTTTCTGAAACAAAATAGTTTCTGTTTTTTCAAATAGGATATCTCTTAGGATTTTTAGAGTTTTAATTTGATTCTTTTTGCATTGTGTTACAATTTTTGTCTAGTTTCTGTAGATATAAAGTTTGACCATATTTGAATATTTAAATTTGAATTCAAAACAGATTTGATTCAAACACTAAATTGCTTATAACTTCAGTTTAAAAATAGTTTTTGAGTTGATTCTTTTTGCTACTGTTTAGTATTAGTGTGTTTAATATTACTGTCGAATGTGAGAATTTTTAGAGAATTTTAAATTAGGATTTCAAGCAAAACAGATTCTGTTTTAATTCTTTTTAGGTTTATTTCTATTTCTTTTGTTTTTATAGTTTTAAATTTATTTTCTTTTATATTAGTTGACAAGTTTTACCTTGTTTTCTGTTAGTTAGCAGTAGTATTTCAACCAAGTTTATTTCTATGTTGTTTATTCTTTTTGTTTGCATGAAATCAATTCTAGTTCAGTTATAACTTGCAATTGATTTTCATTGCTAGATTGATTCCTATTTGAAAATATTTTTATGAATTGTTTTATAAGTTTTACTTTCTGTTAACTTAGCTGTTTTATATTTTGTTTTCTCTTATGTTAGTATTTTATTGTTTTTATTGTTGTTAAGTTTATTAGACAAAAACTTATGATGTTTAGTGTGTTGTTTTCATAGTTCTTACTTGTTCTTCAAAAGTAATTGTTTTTGCTTGTAAAATATTTAACAAAATACTTTTGTTATATTTTACTTTGTTTTTGTGTTGTGTTGCTGTTGAAAATATTTTATTGGTAGGGAAAACTATTCTTGGTTGTTTTGATGAACTTTTGTGTTTTAACTTTTGTCTTAAGTATTTCCTTCATCACAACACTTTTGTGTTTGGTTTTTGTGTTTCTATTTGATTATTAGTATTGATTGCTAGTATGATTGCTTATATGAGTGCAATGTTTGATTATATAGATTTCATCAGAGAGTGACGAATAGTTCTATCAAGTTATTTTCTGAGAGCTATATTATCTTCATCAACCTTACCAGGCAAGTTCACTTTGATCATCGTACACTACCTATGTTTTATTTGCATTAGAATCAATCTCTCCATCATACATCCAGTAGGTTATTGAGCTTGAACTTGTTGTAGTATCATGAGGTAGGAGAAACCCAACATCCTGTTATCATTGCCCGGGAAGGGACGTTACTTCACAATTGCTACGCTTTAGTAGACGGGGTTTGGTTGTGAGATTCAGGAGTGTTGTGAGGTTAATTAATTATTTCAAGACCTGCATGATGATCAAGACTTCAAGGACTCAATATACCTCTGGGTGGATTGGACATGCATTTTGGCAGCCTGATATCTATCATGGTTATGCCGGGAATCCTGGTATCTACCTGTGATCATCCCAACGGAATGCCACCCAGGCTCAAAGAGATGGATGGATACTTCAAGGCCGGAAAGCTTACGTGTGCAACCGCAAGTCAATATGGGCTCTGGCTTGGTTAACCTTAGTGGTGACTCTGGTAGGTCAGATTGCTACGAGATGTAGAAGAACGGTAGGATTGGATGGGCACTGACTTTCTACCGGAGGATCGCTTTGAAGGCCATGTTTCGATCGTCTCGTTCTCAAACACTAGGCAGTGCGAGGACACAACGAGAGGGATCGAATCTTGCGGGTAAAGTGTACAAACCTCTGCAGAGTGTCAAACTAATCGATTAGCCGTGTCCCCGGTTACGGACAACATGAGCACCGGAGATGATACTATCAGCCAGTCTCAACACAATTAATAAATTTTCATGATGAGTGGGTCTATTAATAATTTTGGGACATGAGAATTGGTTGGTGGAACCATCTCATTAACAACCAACTTTTGTAGTGATATTTCCGTTTGACTCCTTTGTTGTAGGAAAAATAAAACCAGCTTTTCTGCAAAAACTCAGACACATAGCCACAAAGCCTTTTGCATATAGAATAGTCTTATCATTTTAACCTATGGTGATCTTGCCGGTACATTCAATGTACTGACCTACACGGCTGCAACGTCTTATGTTGCAGATACTTCTCTATGACGAGTAAGAGTACGATTTAGGGTTACGGTCTACACTCAACCTGTCGTTGGTGTTTATTGGGACTCCACTCCCGTTGACTGTTTCCGCTGAGATTTAAGAGGTATATATCAATTTTACGTTATTTACATGTGATTGCACTTTGATATATACATTGATGTACTGTGTGTGCCAGCATACTGATCCAGGGATGGCACTGACACACAGAGGCTTGACTCATTTTGAGTCGGGACGCTACACCGACCAACCATCCCAGAAAATTTTGATGACGTGTATGCAACGAAGGACCGAGGTTCCCCATCCCTCACTACTGGAATCAGGCACTTTACCGTCTGCTATAGCAGACGGCAAAGGCATACTTGGCGGACGGCAAAGGCTTTGCCGTCAGCCAGCAGACGGCAAACACTCCGGCTGAACGGCTGCCGGCAAAGGCCGCTTTGCCGTCTGCTGGCAGACGGCAAAGAACTTTCCTTCTTTGCCGTCTGCCAGCAGACGGCAAAGAGCGTGGACGGCACAGAAAAGGTTCCATCCCCGTTAGGTGGCTAACGGCGCTCTTTGCCGTCTGCTGGCAGACGGCAAAGAGCTGTAGATGACGTCAGCTGACGTCAGGCTTCAGCTGGGCCCACGCAGGCTCTTTGCCGTCTGCTGGCAGACGGCAAAGAACTTTCCTTCTTTGCCGTCTGCCAGCAGACGGCAAAGAGCTGTAGATGACGTCAGCTGACGTCAGGCTTCAGCTGGGCCCAGGCAGGCTCTTTGCCGTCTGCTGGCAGACGGCAAACAACTTTCCTTCTTTGCCGTCTGCCAGCAGACGGCAAAGAGGCCACATAGGCCAGCCCAGGTTGCACAGGCTGCTGCCACGTGGCCCCTTTGCCGTCTGCCAGCAGACGGCAAAGAGCTTTGCCGTCTGCCAGCAGACGGCAAAGTGGCTATATAGCCCCTGTTTTTTTTCTGTTTTTTGTTATATCAATTCATTTTCACAGAAATTCAAACACACATATATATATTCAGAATCACATAGTTTCAAACATCAAACATAGTTTCACCATCGTCATCAAACATCATACATCCAATTCATATATACATAGTTTCACAAACATCTAATATGTAAACAGTAGCATTCTGCCCTTCCATGAAGTGAATCAAACCTGCAAAAATGGGAGTAAGAAATTAGAAGAAGAAGAAGAAGACTAGAAGAAGAGGAAGAAAAAGAAGAAGAAGAAGAAGAAGAAGAAGAAGAAGAAGACTAGAAGAAGAAGAAGAAAAAGAAGAAAAAGAAGAAGAAGAAGAAGAAGAAGAAGAAGAAGAAGAAGAGGAAGAAGAAGGAGAAGAAGGAGAAGGAGAAGGAGAAGAAGAAGAAGGAGAAGGAGAAGAAGGAGAAGAAGAAGAGGAAGAAGAAGAAGAAGGAGAAGAAGAAGAAGAAGAAGAAGAAGAAGAAGAAGAAGAAGAAGAAGAAGAAGAAGAAAGAAGAAGAAGAAGAAGGAATAGAGGAGAAGAAGAAGAAGAAGAAGAAGAAGAAGAAGAAGAAGAAGAAGGAGAAGAAGAAGAAGAAGAAGGAGAAGAAGAAGAAGAAGAAGGAGAAGAGGAGAAGAAGGAGAAGGAGAAGGAGAAGGGAAAGGAGAAGGAGAAGAAGAAGAAGGAGAAGAAGAAGAAGAAGAAGAAGAAGAAGGAATAGAGGAGAAGAAGGAGAAGAAGAAGAAGAAGAAGAAGAAGAAGAAGAAGAAGGAGAAGGAGGAGAAGGAGAAGAAGGAGAAGGAGGAGAAGGAGGAGCAGCAGAAGCAGGAGAAGAAGGAGAAGAAGGAGAAGAAGGAGGAGAAGGAGAAGGAGAAGGAGAAGGAGAAGGAGAAGGAGAGGGAGGAGGAGGAGGAGATGGAGGAGGAGGAGGAGGAGCAGGAGCAGGAGAAGGAGAAGGAGAAGGAGAAGGAGAAGGAGAAGGAGAAGGAGAAGGAGAAGGAGAAGAAGAAGAAGAAGAAGGAGCTAAATAGGTCATATTAAGTCATTTTGGAGCTAAATAGGTCATTTTGGAGCATATTAAGTCATTTTGGAGCTAAATAGGTCATTTTGGAGCTAATTAAGGTTGTTATGTTCTTTTTGAGCTAGCTAAGCATATTAAGTCATTTTGGAGGAATAAATGCTAAGTATAGGTCATTTTAGAGCTATCCTAGGTTAAATGGGTCATTTGAGAGCTAATTAAGGTTATTATGTCATTTTTGAGCTAGCTAAGCATATAAATCCATTTTTGGAGAAATAAATGCTAAGTATACGTCATTTTAGAGCTATCCTAGGTTAAATAGGTCATTTTGGAGCTAATTAATGTTGTTATGTCATTTTTTAGCTAGCTAAGCATATTGAGTCATTTTGTTAAGCTAAACACTTGGGAAAACTTACCGTCATCACTTAGATGTAGGTGAAGGACCGGTCGCGCTAGTGGCAGACGGAGAAGCATCGGTCGATGCTTGTCGGGAGTTATGCTGCACCAAAGATCATTTGCAGTGTATCGTTAGCATGATGCAACTCAAATGTGAAGACTAGTAACTAATGACCATTCAAATGAAACTCACCGTGCCCGCCGGAGCAATGACTGGCATCGGCGGAGGGGTCGTGCCATTCTTTTCGCACATGCTCTGCACATTTGGTTTTCTCGAGTCAGTCATATTAGTTAGTAATGAAAGGAAGGAACATTACGTGCATGATTTGGCTAATATGCAGAAGAAACTTACCACGAAGAGCTCGTATAGGGCCCGTTAACCCGCCTCGTTCCGGTTCCTCTCCTCCTCCAATAGCTTAGCCGTCCTCTCCTCCGCCTCCCTCTCCCTCGCCGCCGCCTGCCGTCTCTCTTCCTCTAGAAGCGCCTGGGTCCTCGCTTCTGCTTCCTCAAGAGCAGCCTGGGTCTTCGCTCTCTCTGCCTCAATAGCAGCCTGCAACACCACTCGTTAGCATTGTAATCATCGACGGCCGCACACACAATGTAATGGAGGAAAGGTATCTGAGTCCGTATAACTAACCTGGAATTCGAGCTCCATTGGCCGTGCACGAGGCCTTATCTCAGGATCGGAGCTGGTCTGGCGCTTCTTGATCTGCGGGAGAGTGCTAGTACAACGTATCAGTCCATCCCCAATGGCTAACAAGCCATGGTGCCTCCCGCCACCAGATATTATCACCAGCTCTGGATCAAGAGGTTGCTGGCTCGGGTTAAACTCCGGCCCTTTCCTCGCCTTCCCCTCGTCTCTGTACCTCACAAGCTTGTTGTGGGAGGCGCGGTTGCTGAATTTCTCTGGATAATCGAGGTCAGACTCAGAGAATGCCTTGGCCTTCTTGTACGAGGCAGTATTGGACATGGCATAGAGGTCGAACAGCTCTGGCACTGGAGCCTTGTTGTGCCGCGCCTAAAAGAGAGGAATAGAGTATTAGTTAAGGGCTCAAGCTAGCATGAAGAATGAATTTGCATGAATCATGAAGCAAACCACATACCCAGTTTTCCCCGAACCCACGTAGGTTGACGCTGCCTAGATGGTGTGGGACACCTTTCATTTGGGCACGCTTCTCCTTTGCACCGTCGTGGACGTTGCGCCATTGGGGAGTGCACCACTCATCCACCAACGCCTCCCAACAGTCCATCCTATCCGCACACCATCTTGGGGGCACCTAAGTTAAGCAAGAGAAATTTGAGCGCTACGCATATGAATCAAATCAAGGAACTAAGTACAAGGCCTTAAGAATAGGTAATTACCTTCATGCACTTCTCCTTACTCAGATAGTTGAGGCGGCACTTCTCTTTTTTCCTCCGAATACCAGTCGAGGCGTAGTAGTCTCGAATAGCCTGCGTCCGAGCCTCGTGCCGAAAGTTTTGAAGTAGGCGCCTGCACTCGTTGCCGATAACCCGAGCCGCGGCCTCCTCCTGTCCCTCAGCACACCTGTAGAAGGTCTGCAATCAAACAAGAAAACACGGATTAGTACAATCACTAGGGTTGCCAATCAAAGAAGAAAACACAACGTAGACGGCAAAGGAGAAATTACCCAAAACGTCTGGATCACAATGTCGGCGACCGTGTGGCACTCGACATCGCCGATCCTATGCCCCGGCGGGGCCGGGGCAGCCAAGTAGTGCTCCCAGGTCATTCCTAGCTCTGGAACCCGGCCCTCACCGGGCAACGTGACCCACCCCGGGAAGCTCTGGCGACAAATCACGCCAAGGACACTGTTGGGCTTGCGGCAACCAGGCCCGTGTGTCCAAGACCTGCAGTATGACAAGGCCAACGCATTAGATATTCGAAGAAACGTGAAGACAAAAGGTTAAAAAAGAGTAAATGCACTTACTTCTCCCCCTGCGGCGCAATCAACCACCTCTGGTCAGGGGTCGCCGGGGTGGGCGGGAGCTTTGTACCACCACGCTGGTAGACTTTGCGCCCCTCAACCCACTCACTCTCGCTATAGCTATCAGAACTATAGCCACCCTCAGCACGGCCACTCGACGAGCCCACACCTGGGTTCTGCTGCGACTCAGCGTGATCCCCAGTCTCGTGGGACGAAGGCTCGGCGGCCCGACGCTCGTCGGCCCCAGGCTCGTCGGCCGTAGGCGCGTCTGTCGTAGCCTCGTCTGTCGTAGGCTCGTCGGCCTGAGGCTCGTGGACCGGAGTCCGAGACGGCTGCACCTCAGGCTGCTCCATCTCAGACGGAGCACTCCTGTGGTCGGGTGAATCAGCTGGGGGTGGCGGCGAGGAAGGCGTAGTAGCAGCCTTCCTACCTCTCCCGCCGCCACGTCCACCTCTATCAACCTTCTTCCCCCCCCGACCTCTCCCGGTCGAAGAAGAAGCACCCGCCGGTGTCTGCATACTGAGATCCAGCGCTCTCCGGAGGTGGTGGGGTGGGATGGAAGTACCCCTCCCACCACGCGCCGAGGAAGGAGCCTCGGAGCGCTCTCGACCCGCGCCCACCATCTGTCAACACCTGCAATGACAAAGAGTAAACGAAGTTAGTACAACATTAAAAAAATGAATACCTGACATGAATATAATTTAAGTGTATCATCATCATGAACATAATAAAAAATTGAATACCTAACATGAACCAATTAATAATATATATGTACATAATAATAATTGAATACCTGACATGAACTATAATATTAATCTTCATCGTCATCATTAATAAATGCATCATCATCGTCTATATATGCTTCGGGGTCAATAAATGCATCATCATCATCACTATCAGTAATGACGTGCTCATCATCATCATCAATAAATGCATCAACATGTGGAGGGCCTCCTGTACGTAATCGGTTAAGCATTGACAGGTCATCCACAGCAGTAACCTCTTCTTGTTCCGGCTCTTCTTGTTCCGGTTCAGGCTCGGATTCACTGCCGCTGTCTACTTCAATGTTCTGAGGTGAAGTAGAGCGGTTCTTGAAACGTTTTTTGGAAAGACGTGTTTTTTGGAAGAATTCTCCTTCATATGTGTCTGGGTTAATGTGAGGTTCATAATCCTCTTCATTGGGGGGAGGTGGTCTAACATGTGGCGGCACTTCATAAACGACATCCCAACCTTTGAGATTTGGATCACTTTGGCAGGCCCACGGTAGATAGAAAACTTGGGTTGCCTGTTGAGCAGTAATATAGACATCGGGAACATCCAAATGGGTGCTTTGTTTGATTTCGACTAGCCCTAGATGTTCATGAGTCCTTCTAGTCTCCTTCGGCTGGAACCAATAACATTTGAAGACTACGACTTTCGGTGGGTTTGCACCATAGAATAGAAGTTCATAAATTGCTTCAACTCTTCCATAATATTCGGTACCTCCTTCGCCGATAGCAGAGACACAACAATTTGTAGACTTTCGGTCGGCCATAGATAGCTCTTTGCCATAGGTACGAAAGCGATACCCATTGATGTCGTATTTGTCAAATGAACGGACCTTATAGTCAAAACCATTAGCGACTTGTCTCAATTCGGCGTCCATAGACTCTAAACTAGCCTACAAGTTTAATACGAAAGGATTGTTGCATTAGCCGGAAATTAGACGAAGAAATGAAATGGTCTAATGGAAATTACCGTTTGTTTGAACCAAGAGATGAAACCGGGATAGCTGCCTCCATGCATTGCCAGAAGCTCATACTCTTCGACGGAATCCTTTTGGATCACCGCTCCATATGAGAATTTGGTGACGTATCGACTGTATCAAATATCCGGGAATAAGAGCAGTTCAAAGGAATTAGAGGTTGCGAAACAATGTACCGAGAACTTACTCGATGTACGGCCGCACTTCTGTTAGGTTGTTCAAGATATACAACGTAATGGTCCGCCATTCGTCGACATCCAGCGATAAGGAAGTATAAGCACCGGCTGGTGCGAGCTTCCCTTTGAATAGGCTGAGGTTGGATCCACCCTTTTTAGGGTCGCCAGCATTGTACCGAGGCTTCGGATTATGCAAATGACGATTTTTGGCTTCGTAGTGTGCAGTCACGAAGTTTGCCGCCTCCTCAGTATTGAATGCCTCGGCCATCGATGCTTCAATTCGATGTTTATTTTTACATTTTTCTCGAAGCGTCTTCTGCATCCTCTCAGTTGCATAGCACCAACGATTCTGCACGGCCCCCCCCCAATCGTGCCTCGGTCGGGAGATGCAAAATCAAATGCTGCATTGGATTAAAGAAGCCCGGTGGAAAGATCTTCTCTAACTTGCAGATCAACTCCGGCGCCAACTCTTCCAGTTCTTCTAGCAAGCCAGGCGATAGTTCTTTCGCACAAAGAACACGGAAGAAATAGCTCAGCTCTGCCAGTACTAGCCATTCATCCTCAGGGATAAAGCCACGCAACATCACCGGCATTACCCGCTCAAGCCATATGTGCCAATCATGACTCTTGAGACCAAATATTTTCAATTTTTCAAGGCTCGCTCCCCTCTTTAGATTCGCTGCATACCCATCGGGGAACATCAACTCCTTTTTCACCCACAGGATAATTTCCCTCATAGCTGGCCTTCCAAGATTGAACCATGCCTTTGGCTTCGTCCAGTTCTGCTTTCCTTTCAGTTGTCGCATATTTTGTAGCGGTCTATCACATAGAGCCTCCTGATCAACTCTAGCCTTAGGATTATCCTTTGTTTTCCCCTCTATGCCGAACAATGTACCAAAGAGGGCCTCGCCGACATTCTTTTCAGTGTGCATCACGTCGATGTTGTGTGGGCAAAGGAGGTCTTTGAAGTAAGGCAGATCCCACAAGCATGTCTTGTGAGTCCAGGCGTGTTCGGAATTATACCCCTTGAAATACCCTGGACGCTCCGGATCCGGCTCGAGAGAGTTGAACTGATCCAGGGTCTGTTGGCCTGTCAACGCAGGTGGTGCAGAGTTTTTGACAACTCTACCTTTGATGAAGTTCTTCTTGTCTTTTCTGAACTTATGGCGAGGATCCAGGAACTGTCTATGCATGTCGAAGCAAGAAAACTTGCCACCCGCCTGCAGCCGACGAAACTCAAGAGCTGCCTTGCATGTGGGGCACGGGAACCTTCCATGCACACCCCAGCCAACGAATAGCGCATACGCCGGCAAGTCATGCATCGAGTACATGTACCACGCACGCATTAGGAAGTTTTTTTTTGTAGCGGCGTCGTATGTCTTGATCCCATTATCCCAAGCTTCTTGCAGTTCATCCTTAAGCGGCTGCATGTACACATTCATATTCTTCCCCGGATAGTTGGGCCCCGGAATTATCAACGTCAGGAAAATGTTCTTTCTTTGCATAATCTGTCCGGGGGGGGGGAGATTGAGTGGAATGACAAATACAGGCCAACAACTGTATTGAGCTGCCATCATACCAAACACATTGAACCCATCCGTGCTTATGGCGATTTGAGGATGCCTTGGATCTGCCGCTTTAGCATGATGTATTGCATCGAAGTGCTTCCACGCAAAAGCGTCCGATGTGTGTACCAACATCGGCTCCCCATCTGCATCTAGTTCGGTTCTTTTGCCCAATTTGTGCCATGTCATCTGTCTGGCCGTCTCTTCGACCATGAAAAGACGTTGAAGTCTTGGTATGATTGGCATATACCGAAGAACATTAACTGGGATTTTTGTCTGACTCTTCTCACCCATACCGTTGTCTACCTCAACATACCTGGAAGACTGGCAAACGGGACAATACTTCAAGTCCGCATACTCAAGCCTAAATAAGGCACATCCTTTCTCACATGCATCTATCTTCTCATAGGGCATCTTAAGTGCATGGAGGATTTTGTCCGACTGGTACAGGTTTGCAGGCATTACATGGCCTTTGGGTAGAAAGCGTCCAAATAGTGTCATCATCGCGTCGTAGCATTCTCTGCCCAAGTTGAATTGAGCCTTCAGAGCCATTACTTGTGCGATGGCATCCAGCTGACAAAGCTCAGTGTGCTCGTGGAGAGGACGTTTTGAAGACTCCAACATATCATTGAAGGCCTTTGCAGATTCCTCCATCTCATCGTCCGAATCCCGAGCATCATCAAAGTCTTCCACCATGTCTTCCATCCCGGTACCATGCTCGTCGGTGCGACGACGGCCCTCCTCAGCTCTGGCACGTTGGGCAGACTCACCATGAAATGTCCAGACCGTATAATCAGGCGTAAAACCCAACTTCTGCAGGTGTTTGATCATTTCAAACTCGGACTTCTTATGAAAGTTGTCGCAGTCGACACAGGGGCACCAGTTTGTTTCCTGTCCATTTGCAAATGCGGCTCTCACAAACCCCTTGGTTTTTCTTAGCCATTCATGGGTCATGTCTTTCTGACTAGTGTGACCGGTGTACATCCACGCACGATCACTCATCTTGCCTAGCTACTGGACACACAAGAAATATATACATAATTCAGCAAACCATATTCATCAGTTAATAGAGTTTGTCAGTTTTATTACGTCCATGCAACCTAGACGCTAGTAGGTAAAGATAGGTCCTAATCCCACCCGAGTATGTGTAGATTGGGTTCGTTTTCCCATGCTCTGCTCTGGATCCGACGCAAAATTTCGGCAGCACCTCCCCGCTGTTCTCCTGATACACGTCTCGGCAATAAGCAAAGAGGATGTGTACCCGGAGAACAACAGGGAGGCACTGACGAAATTCTGCATCGGATCCGGAGCAGAGCATATGGGAAAACGAACCCAATCTACACATACTCGGGCTGTCCATGGATAACGTTGGACAATTCGAAAGAATCACGGTTATAAATATGCAAATGCATGCATATTTATAGATGTAACCCTTTCGAACGGGAGACGCATAGTGGTCACGCATACTGATGATTGACACCTATAGCTAGCAAGTTTCATCGGCACGAAGACCGGAACAGAGCAAATGAAGGGGGGAGGAGGAGATGTCATTTGTGCTCACCCACGAACGCAGGGGCGGAGCTCGTCGAACGCACGGGGAGGTCGTCGAACACCAGACCCTCGCAGCCCCGAAAGAACTCCACATTTAAATCCACCCGATCAACACAAATATATATGATGTTTTTCTTAACAAAATCGGGAAATATACTTCCTAACTCATAATTCACAAATATATGACCCCGTCGGCCTCTGGAAGGCCGAAGAGCACCTTTTCGGTCAACAGGAGGCCGAAGAGGTGTCGGGGGTCAGGGCTGTCGTGTCTGGGTGGCGTGGTGTCGGGGTGTCGTGTCGGGGTCGGGGTGTCGGGGGGTGTCGTGTCTGGGTGTCGGGGTGTCAGGGGTGTCGGGGTGTCGGGGTCGGGGTGTCGTGTCGGTGTCGGGGTGTCGTGTCTGGGTGTCGTGGTGTCGGGGTGTTAGGGGTGTCGGGGTGTCGGGGTCGGGGTGTCGTGTCGGGGTCGGGGTGCCGTGTCGGTGTCGGGGTGTCGGGTCGGGGTCGGGGTGCCGTGTCGGGGTCGGGATCGAGGTCGGGGTGTCGGGGTCGGGGTGTCGGGTCGTTGTCGGGTTGGGGTCGGGGTCGAGGTGCCGTGTCGGGGTCGGGGTTTTTCCTCTTTTTTTCTTTTCTTCTTCTTCCTCTTCTTCCTCTTCTTTCTTTTCTTCCTTTTCTTCCCTTTTTTCCTTCTTCTTCTTCTTCTTCTTCCTCCTTTCCTTTTTCCTCTTCTTCTTCTCCTCCTCTCCTCTTTTTTCTTCTTCTTCTTCCTCTTCTTCTTTTTTCTTCTCCTCCTCCTCCTCTTCTTCTTCTTCCTTTCCTTTTTTCCTCTTCTTCTTCTCCTCCTCTCCTCTTTTCTTCTTCTTCTTCTTCTTCTTTTTTCTTCTCCTCCTCCTCTTCTTCTGTTTCTTCTTCTTCTTATTTTTTGTTCTTTTTCTTTTTTCTTTTTCCTTTTTTTTCTTCTTCTTTTCTTCTTTTTTTTCTTCTAGGTTTTTTCTTTTCTTCTTTTCTATCTAAGTTTTTTCTACCTAATAAAAACTAACTAATATGAACTAATAACTAACTAATATAAACTAACTAAATGAACTAATAAAAACAGAAAAAAAACAGGAAAAAAACAAAAAAGGGGGGGAATGGTGGAGCTCACCGGAGGGTGGTCGAGGCGGCGGCGCTGGGGAGGAGGGGGGCGGCGGCGGTCGGCGGGGAGGAGGGTGGTGGCGGCGGTCGGCGGGGAGGAGGGTGTCGGCGGGGGTCGGCGGGGAGGAGGGGGTCGGCGGGGAGGGGGCGACGGCGGCGCTGTGGAGGAGGGAAGGGGGCGGCGGCGGCACTGTGAAGGAGGGGAGGGGGCGGCGGCGGGGAGGAGGGGGGCGGCGGGGGTCGGCGGGGAGGAGGGGGTCGGCGGGGAGGGGGCGACGGCGGCGCGCAGAGACAGAGAGAGAGAGAGAGATGTGAGAGAGAGAGAGGGGGTTTGGGCGCGGGGGGCGAAAATTAAGCCCCCCTCTTTGCCGTCTGCTGGCAGACGGCAAAGAATTCTTTGCCGTCTGCCAGCAGACGGCAAAGGCGGTGACCGTTAGCCCGTCCCCGCCGTTACACTGTGGGGCCCCCTTCACCTCTTTGCCGTCTGCTGGCAGACGGCAAAGAAGTGGCCCGTGTGACCTAGCTAACGCAGTACCCCGTGGGCCCCACTTTGGTCTTTGCCGTCTGCTGGCAGACGGCAAAGAACTCTTTGCCATCTGCCAGCAGACGGCAAAGAAGTGCAGATGGCAAAGAGCCTCTTTGCCATCAGCATGTTCTTTGCCGTCTCCTTTGTAAAAGCAGACGGCAAATATCCTCTTTGCCATCTGCCAGCAGACGGCAAAGAGCTGGCAGATGGCAAAGTCCCTGATTCCAGTAGTGCCTTCGCCCATTTGACTCCGGGTAATTGGAGTCGAACGTCCATGTACGGAAGGACAATCTCAACGACTGTTGTTGGATGGTTGAAGGTGTATTTTGACAGCCGGGCCATCATCCCTCGTGCCTTACAGGGCATTGACATGCAGAGGTTCCATGAGCATTAATTGGGGAAAAGCTAATTAGGCATATAACTTGATATTGGAACAAAGGATATCTCCAACATCCATATGAAGGCAACCTATGTACCATCGAAGGAAAGGAAGTTGTGGCAATCACTTAAAGCGGAGTAGCCTAATCAATCACGACGCGAGGTCGCACTGGTTAATGGTGAACCCATAGTCCTACGCCAAATGTGTAGGCCCACACTATCTGGGCATGCCACACCGTCATAAACTTCTTGAAATTACAAGCAACATAGAGCATTCCTCAAAGCATTCAAACCATTTCCCTAAGGTGTTGTGTCAGACAAAACCCATCCATCATCAAAGTCAAATTGCAGCGAGAAAGTTAAGCAAAGCTATGGACAGAGCGCTTAATAAATGTTTGTTCTATAAACTATCCCCAAATGGTGTTAGCATGAATAAGATTACATATCGTAATGAACACCATGAAGAACCGACATGCTAAAAAATAGGGTTAAGTACCCCGGGATCATAACAACTGTTTGTTCGTGATGTTCGCACTTAGACACGACCTTCTTCTGAGCAGTCGAATTTTATCGCACATTGATCCTAGCCTGGGTCCTTCGCCTCCCTCTGATCCAACGTATCATGAGCTCATGCCAGCCTGGTGTGCGTGTGCACCCGAACTGGCATGCTGCAGAACAGACACCGACATGTGGGGCTATGAGGGATTTGGTTGTTCAACTTTGCTTGCGTATGACCGGGTCAGTGTGCTGCATCCCAGGCATCGCACGGTGCTTTAACTCGGGCTTTGCGTGCTCGGATCTTTGCTATCACGGTCCCTGGCTAGTTGGTGCCTGATGTTCTGCAAGTGCATAGGGCTGTTGTAGCACTTTCGTTGTGAGAAGTAGAGTGTCCAACCCATAGGGAGATTATATGAAGGCACCACAAACCCCGCAATTACGTTGTCACTTTCACGCAGCTACATACGCACCCAAACCGGAGTTTGGAAATAGTCTACTCTATAAGTTGCTAGTGGAACTGGAATAAAAAGGTAAATAACTAAACTAAGAACTAGAAGGTAAAAACAGTAAATAAAAGATGATAAGTTAGTGGTGAAGGTGCTTGAGTAACAAAGCGTTCTCGAGGGTTATGGAATCACTACCACTAATACGAACTATCGAATTCTCTATTCACTGGTAAAATGCATAAGTGGGCAGAGTCGGGTACATTACACATTCTACTCTAACATAGACTTCGTGCCACACACGCCACCATCATAGTCTCCCCCATAGGGTTTCAACTCATGATAATTAAGGGTTACCCCGTGGACGCGGCCTCTTAAGGGTTCTCTGAACTCCCCTATCAATTGTGATGGTGAGGAATCAAAGACTTTTACTGTCACCTCGAATTACCCCAATGCCCCAACCCTTCACAATGATAGTAGTTCCTCTACAACCTATATGGCAATAGTGCAAGCGAGGCCTCCTCTCAACACTCATGAGAATACTAACTCGAATCATGAACATAAGATATTGGATCACATCAAGAAGCATATAGGGTTCAACCATATCCTCAAGAACTAGTAAACTACTCAAACAAGTTAATGGTACACATAGGTCAGAGGGTCAAGTTACAAGTCGGCATTGTGCCAGTGAAGGGAGAAGGCATGGTGGTGATGATGGTGATGGTGGCGCCACGATGAAGATGATGGTGGTGATGGCGCTGACATGATGGAGAGGGCACCGGCCCGAAGGCCGGTGCTCCCTTAGGGGAGCCTCCTCTTCTTCCCCTTGATCTTGTCCCTCTTATATGGTGGTGGATGGAGCAACAATGGAGTTGGAGATGGGTGTGTTCTTTGTGAATGGGATGTGATTATGGTGGATAGGGCTGAGGTGTACATATGGAGTCTCCTTGGCCTCCTCCTTTGATGGGCTTCATCCAAGCGCTCAAGATGAACCAAATCCTCTCCCAATTTCTTCTTTACGAACCAAGGATCTCAGGGATCGAACGGGGACGAAATCGGTGAAGAATCCCGTCTATAAGGGCAACTTTCAGAGTTGTGTGCATGTCAAACGACTATGTGCGGTCGTTCAGAATGTCGTCATTCTCTCTATCCGGTAAATCAAACGCAACTTATTCATACAAACTCGGAATTTGACGTTCTTGGGCTCGTTGGATTAGTATAAACGGCACTGATCCATTCCTGGTCTTGGATCTTGATTTGGAGCAATTTGGAAAATGACTTTTTCCGACCTTTGAAATGGCTAAGTTACTCCGTATCAAACCCATCCTTGGTTCTTTCATTGTTCTTGGTCCTAGGTTGCTCCAACACACCTGTAGACACGAGAAAAGAAAGAAAACTAAATAAGACATTAAATGTGCAATGCTCACAATGATAAGTGCAAATACCGATAAACATGCATAATGGACAACTATTTGGTTCAATGGGACATAATATATAAAGAGAACATGCAACAAATGAGCTCTCAAAATGCGTAAAATATAGAGCCATCAATCTCCCCGTGCTTAAACCTTGCTCGTCCTCGAGTAAGAAAGTTGAATACCAAAAGCTCATTGCTACAAACTCTAAGCATACATTGAACCATACCCCAAAATTCATATCCATGATCATCGTGCAAGCATGAAAAAGTTAAGCAGCAAGGGAGTAATACAAGTTATCCCCTTAGTTCCATTGCCATGGAGGTTAAGAAAGAGTGTCGGGGATATTACCCCGCGGTATAACCCGGCCGGAAGTATGACCCGGCCGGGACTTGGCGACTCACTGCTACGCCAGCCGAGCTTGGCGACTCATTGGTGACCCGGCAGGAGGTATGACCCGGCCCATTGTATGGCGGCTCATAGGTCACCTCTATTACCGGGTCACAGGACGACCAGGCCCAAGGCCCAGCATGTAAGCCGGCGCGAGGCGGCTCACAGAGAAGGCCCAAAAGAGCGGAAGGATTACCTCATAAGAGAAAACAAGACCCGGATTAGGACTCAAGAGAGACTAATCCTAATCCTACTCCTAGTAGGACTCTACATGTAAACCTACCCCTTCCACTTATATAAGGAGGGGTATAGCACCCTTAGAAGGACAACTTCAAGTCATTAGAGATATACAGACTAGAGGCTCTCGAGATTAGAGGTAGCGATCCCGCATCCTTGTAATCGAGATCATCCTCATCATCAATATAGACACAAAGCAGGACGTAGGCTTTTACCTCCATCGGAGGGGCCGAACCTGGGTAAACTCGCGCCTTTCGATTCCGACCAACCCCTCTCAAGCCGCCACATAGTTGCGATGGCCTCACACCTAAGTTCTCTCACGTGGACATCTTGCCGTGACAAAACCACGACAGTTGGCGCCCACCGTGGGGCGAAACGCACGGTGGTATTGTGTTCCTGGAGGAAGCTCTTCATGGAACGAGAAGCTCGTGATTAGGGATATAAAAAAAACGGCATGCAAGATCTACATCGTCTCAGTGAACAGGCTGAACGGCATGAACGAGGTTATTTCAATAGGAGAGAAGATTAGGGCTACGGTTGATCTGCGGCCGCCGTCCTTCGATTTCGTCAAATCACACGTTCCGTTGAGATCGCCGACAGGAGTTTTTTACGCGAGCAGTTGGCCGTGTCCAGATCGAAAGCTCGAAGATTCCTCTGCGTGTCGGAGAACGAGTCAATTCCGGGTCGCCGCCACCTCTCCCGAAAATCAAGGCAACCGAAGCAAAGCTGCGGCATCACACACGTCCAATCCACCGCAGCGGCTGTCGTTACAAGTACTGGCGTCGGATCTGAAGAATCAAACGTTGCTGTTACGTTGCATCAATTAAGTATCAGTAAATACTAATTCTCACGGTGAGGTCAAGAGAATATAGAATAAAAAAAAGGTGGAGTGCAGCACACCACGACCACGACCCCGACCCGGAGATTGGACGTGGAGGCAGACTCGGATTCGCCGAGCCGCCGCAGGGCCTGCATCCACCAGAGCTGGCCTCCCTCGCCGCGCCCTTGTTTTCACGCGCCCGCGCCGGCCCCGCTTGCGCTTCTGCGGCCTCTTCTCTGCCGCGAGCCGCCACTCGGGAGCCGCCTGCTGCGGCCTCTCCCCGCCGCGAGCCGTCACTCGGGAGCCGCTGCTGAGACCTCTCCTCTCCGCGAGCCTCCGCCTCGCCTCAAGTTGACCGCTGGCGTCGCCCCCTGGCCGTCGGCGCGTTTCCGCCTTTGCTGTCGCGAGCCGCCCCATCGTGCCACTTGGCCCTGCAACACCTGAGCCACCGCGGCACCCGTCTCCGCGCGCCGTTGAGCCGGTCCCGCTCCGAGCTGCCGCTCGCCTGCTCCAGGCCGCCATGGCTCACCTCGCCTTACTGCAGCCACTGAGCCGGCCCTGCTCCGAGCCGCCGCTCGCTTGCGCCAGGCTGTCATGGCTCGCCTCGTTTTGCCGCAGCCGTTGAGCCGGTCCCGCTCCGAGTCGCCCCGTCCGCGCCATGGCTCGCCTCGCCTTGCCGCTGCCGCCAGGCTCCACCTCGTTTCGCTCTGCCACGTCCGCCTTTGCCGTCGTGCCCGCCGCCGCAGCTCCCCGCCCTCGAGCCGGCTTCGCATCGGACGCCGCCGCCTCATCGCTCCGTTGCCGGTTCGCGCCCGCATAAACGCCGGCTCGCCGCGGCCGAGCCGCCGCCGCAAACCGCCGCCGCTTCACCCACGCGCCTCAGCCGCCGCGGTCTCAACCCGCTGCTGCTGCCGGACCCCGCCGCGGTGGCTTTGTGAGCCGCCCGTCGTGGCCGCCTCGGCTTCCGCTTCGCCTCGGACTCGCCACCCGCCTTGCAGCGCCTCCGAGCCTGCCTGCGTCGCCTTGCCTCACACCACTGAGCCGCCGCCCTCCCGCGCTTCGCCCCGGCCGCCAGGCTGCCGCACTCCCCGCCTCCACATCGTTTTCCACCGGAGAGCGGGGGCACGAGGATGCAACTATTGACGCATAGTTCTCTGCCTGCCACCCGCTGCGCCTTGCTCCGAGCCAACCTTGACTCGCCGACGCACGATGAGCCGGCCTCCGCTGTGACTCGCCTCGCTGCGCTGGCCGAACTACTACGGCTTACTTCGCCGTGCTGATTCTGCTGCCGCCTCGCTGCGCTGGCCGAGGCACCACGGCATCACCTCGCCTCGGCCACTTTTTGCTCCGCGGTCGGCTCGGCCACTTCATGCAGTCAACGTTGCTCAGCTGCGACAAAGATAGACAGTTGTTATTTTGGAGAGAAGGCTGAATTTTGCCTGAAGATCAGCTTCATTGAGAACTCTGATGACGTAGTGAAGGCAATGTCCTATTTTCGTGGCCACAGTGACCAACTTCAAAAGAGGCTAGATTGCTTGGGCAATGCTGTTTTAGACTATAAGGATGCGTGCAGCATGATCAAAGTGGCTCCGTTTATACTGACCCTCTCATTTGGAGAAGATGAAACTGAGACTTATGAGCATGCTCAGATGTCACGTTTTGTGAGGAAATATGTGAATCTTCACCATGGTGGACCGGATCAATGGCAAAGGACCACGTGGGTACTACTACTACTTTCAAAGTACATCTAGGTGGTCGTTTGACTACATCCACTATTATTCAACGCCGGTGTCTGCATTCATCCGACTAAAATATCAGGTGACATTTATCTTATCTATTTTCCAGTATATGTTTCATCCGAGAACAATTACTTTGGCCTGCAATATTTTTACGCAGGACAATTATTCAAGTGGCTTTATACCACGGAGATGGAGCACGCGCCAGCATCGTTCTGTACTGATGTTCGTCCGTGTCGCGTTGTTCAACGGACACGCGCAAGACGTCGCCCTGCGATCCAGTCTACATCGACATGCTGGGGCCGCGAATGCCCATACGAGCCGCCCAATGGACGGTCGTGAGTCGCCGCTCCGCGGTCCGGTTTACATCAACATGCCACAAATGACCCGTCCGACCGCACCGGCTTTCAATGCCGCGGCCGTCTCTCGCAACCGCACCGGTTTTGACGGGGATATTACCCCGCGATATGACCCGGCAGACATGCTGACCCGGCAAACAGTACTGACCCGGAGAACAGTACTGACCCGGAGAACAGTACTGACCCGGCAGACATGCTGACCCGGCAAACAGTACAGACCTGGTTACAGTTCTAACCCGGCAGCTACAGTGTCAGGGTGTAACCCGGCAGCTACAGTATCAGGGGTGTAACCCGGCAGCTACAGTATCAGGGGTGTAACCCGGCAGCTACAGTGTCAGGGGTGTAACCCGGCAGCTACAGTGTCAGGGGTAACCCGGCAGCTACAGTGTCAGGGGTAACCCGGCAGCTACAGTACCAAGATGGTAACCCGGCTACAGTGTCAGGAGGCTAACCCGGCTACAGTGTCAGGAGGATAACCCGGATGCTACAGTGCCATGAGATGAACAGTGTTATCAGACAGTCACGGAGACGAGTCTCTGAAGATAAGCCCTGGTTGTAACCCGCCCGGTGTAAGCCGCCCGGGACGGGTTACAAGCCCAGGACTCGGAAGCCCATGAAGAGAAGCCCGCGATGGGAAGTCATCAATCCGACTTAGACTCTACATGTAAACCGCCCCTTCAGCCTTTATAAGGAGGGGCGGGTCACCCCAAGAGGGGGAGGTTAGACGTCTCATAGACAGGTCTGATAGACAGGTCAGGAAAGATAGTCAGAAAGAGGGTCTCGAGATTAGAGGTGCTGACTCCGCACCCTTGTAACCGAGATCGTCATCGTCATGAATATAAGACACAAAGCAGGACGTAGGCTTTTACCTCCATCGGAGGGGCCGAACCTGGGTAAAAACTCCGCGTCTCTCGTCCCGCTCAACCCCTCTCAAGCTACCAGTTACGTACGATGACCCCACACCTTAAGTCCGTTAACCCGGACATCTGCCGTGACAAAACCACGACAGTTGGCGCCCACCATGGGGCCACGCACGGTGGTGTTGAGTTCTTGGAGGGATCTCCAAGGGATCGAGAAGTTTGCAATTTTTCGGAGGAAGAAGAGTCAGTTTGGAAGGTTTGCATCAGCTCAAGATCATAAGTCCAGATTAGAGATCCGAGAGACTTAAAAAGTTCAAGAGAAATTAGGGTTGCGCCGATACAGCCGCCGAAGGTTGCTGAGATGGCTTGCGCCTTGTCTTCATCAAACCATCAAATCGCCAAGTCGCCGAAACAATTAAATTTCTGCTGCCCGTGCACTATTACGCTGGTTTCAAGTTCAGAGGGCATCAACTCATAGCTTTTGGTGGTACTCCCTTTGCATGAAGCCACCAATCGATTAGTATTACTAATTCCACACGTGAAGGCAAAAGATCCATCCGCTGATCCATCAGCACATGAAAAGTCAGCCAATGTTTCAGTCTAAAAAATAAAGGAAAGGGAAAGAAGAGTATGACAAGGACTCGGACAGGACTCAACCGACTCTGTTTCGCTGCGGAGCTGCCCTGGCCGCGAGCCGCCGTCGTCGCCAGCCACTTCTGCTGGCCAAGTCGCCATTGTTTAAAACCGCCGCTACTGCTACGGCCCTGGCCTCCGGCCGGCTCACGCTGCCTACGGCCAGGTTCTGAGCCGCCTATTCCTCCTGCACGCCCGGCTCCTTCGGTGCATGCTCCGCTGGCCCGCCTCTACCTCGTCTTCGCGGCCGCAAACCACCGGGGAGCCGCCTCTGCCGGAGAGCCACCGCCTCGAGTCGTTTCCGCCACTACCGTGGCTCACTGCGCCGCACCGCCGGCTCACCCGCCGCCCTCACCTCCTCGGCCACCACGTCGAGTCGCCGGCCGTCAGCACGGTGACCCGCCGTGCCGCCTCTTCTGCCACGTTTTCGCCATGGCCGGCGCGCCTCCGAGCCGCCTCCGTCGTCACCCGCCGTATGCACCCATCCACCACCGGGGAGCTGCCCCGCGGTGAGCCGCCGTCGGAGGGTCGCCTCCTCTGCCGCGTTGCCTCTGCTTACTGCACCTCAAACCCGCCGCGGCCGCGTTTGAGTCGCCCTGCCGAGCGTCCAACTCGCCGCGAGCCGGCTGGCCCCGTCTTCTGCCGCTGCAAGCCACCCACACCTCGAGCTGTCATACCGCACCTCGTTGAACCGCTGCATCTTGAGCCATGGCCACGCCTTGAGGAGCCGTCGAACCGGCCTTCACCTCTTCCCACGCCTGTGAGCCGCCAGCACCTGCCGATTTCCGTGCCCGGCGGGTCTTGTGCTCTGCCTCAACACTCCCATGGTGAGCCGCCCTGCGTGCCGAACTGCCAAGCGCGCCTCAAGCCGCCGCCGCCGCGCCTTCCGAAGCCGCCGTCGTCGAGCCGCCGCGCTGTCAAACCGCCGCAGAACCGCCGCGACCCTCCGTGGCCGGCTCCACCCGCCGCGCCCGTTGTACCTCTCCGGCCGCGCCGTCGCCGCGACTCGCCACAGCTGCCGGCTCTCCTGCCGCCTCGGCCGCCGCGCCTCGCCTACACCACGACCCGGGGCCGGGTCCTCCTCGCCGCGCCGGCCGGGCTCCGTCGGTTCGCATACAAGCCGCCGCACCAACCGCGCCGACCCTGCCTTGAGCCGTCCTCGCCGAGCGGCCGCACCTCTGAGCCGCCGGTTCCGTCCCGACTCGCCGTGGCTTCAAATCGCCGGCGCCTCTGCCACACCCGCACCTCGTTGAGGCGCCGGCCGCCGTTGTCGCCCCGTGTGGACCCGCCGGTTGTCTTGCCGCTGTGGGCTCTTTCAGCACCGCTCACCGGCCGCCTCCCCGCGCGCCCGCCGGGTCTCGCGCCGGTCTCACAGCCTCCGGTTCCGCAACCCTCGCCCTCAGAGCCGCCGTCGGGGCATCCACGCCCACGAGCCGCCCTCGCCCCCGCCTCTGATCTCCAGCTTGCTGTGTGGTCGGGGGGAGGATGAGATAAAAGGGAAGTGGGGGTCGATTGGGTAAAAAAAAAAAAAAAAAAAAAAGGGGACCCGGAGGGTCTATTCTAAGCCGCCCAGCTTCGGCTCTGCTGCGGTCGTACTTCAAATCGCCATCTCCGCCATCGCCGCTACGACCATGTGCTGGCCCACCACCTGTTGGCTTTTCTGAGCCGTCGCGCGTTCAATGCGAGGCACATCTGCCTCATCATCCACAGTCTCGCCTCGAGCTGTTTTCGCCGTTACGGCCTGCCGCCTCCGCCGCGGCCTCGAAAGACTGGCTAAATCGCCATTGAAATTACTGAGGCATGTTCACAGAACGGACCGTCTGACGTCCGGACGAATCAGGTGAAATCTATCCATTCAATTTTTATTGAAACATTTATTATTCTTTCGAGAACAGTTACTCTCGTCTGTGATGTCGTTATGCAGGACTGGCAAGGTGACCGGCGTACTGCGGGTACAAAGCTCAAATCAGCACCCGCCCGTACGAGTTGTCCAACGGACGCACGGAAACCACCTATGGTCCGGTCTATATCAACTAGCGGGCGACTCATACGTCCGCACCGGCTTACAAACGCCCGCGGCCGACTCATACGTCCGCACCGGCTTACAACGCCGCGGTTGTCTCTCGCGGCCGCACCGGCTTAACAACGCCGCGGTTGGCTTCTACATCTACATCAACATGTCAGGAGCTGTGTACTTCAGTACGAGCCGCCCGACGGGCGGTTCTGAGACGCCGCCCAATGGACGCGCGCAAGACGCCGCCCACAGTCTGATTCACATCAGCATATCGTTGCAGTTCGTCCATACGAGCCACCCAAATGGACAGGCGCACAAGTCGCCCCCACGGCAGTTTGGTTAAAGCTTCAACAACCAGCCGGGTTGAACCATCGACCGGATTATTGAAACAAGTCATACGGGGTCATCTATAACCCGCCACAGTCAACCTCAGCCTTCAGTGGAGATTCTCAAGTCGCCTCTTCGAGTCAACTTAAGGCTCGGGGGCTACAGACATGCCTCGATACACTTGGCCGTTTTCAACGAGAGCCACAGCTCATGGCAAGGAAATTAACCCGATCTTGGGGGATACTACATTATTGGCGGAAGGATTACAAGTTACCCAAGAAGACGAGTCGCCATGATGCACCGTTTAACTTGGGGGCTTCTGCTATTTTCTTCATACAAGATGGCGGCTTATAAGATGCTGCAACAATGTTGATACTTCAACAAGGTTGTTTGGGGGCTTTCAATCCGCCGGGTTAAGCTTCAACCCTCTCGGTCAGGCTCTTCAGCCAATATAAGGCGGGTCATGGACCCAAAAGTTGACTCCGTCAACAAAGATCACTAGGGGTGCAGCGAGTTCTAAAACTTACCTCCTTTTTGATCTGCAAGGCCGGGTTATACCTGCCTGTAAGTAGATGCGCTTTGTCAGGGGTGCAGCGAGTTCTAAAAACTTACCCTCTGCAAAGGCCTCTTACAGCGGCGAGGCAAACCCTTACATCCGCAAATCCGAGTTATACCTGCCTGTAAGTTGATGCCGCTTTGTCAGGGGTGCAGCGAGTTCTAAAACTTACCCCCTGCAAGGGCCTCTTACAGCGGCGAGGTAAACTCTCCCATGTGCTGTGTCTCTCTCTGGTTCGTTGCGCTCTTATCAGTTAATCTCGCCTAGAGACCCTGAGCCGTTCAAAGGAGTTGACGGCCACTCTCGTTAGAGACCCTGTACTGGTATGAGTTCAAGCATCGAGTTCACCCAGAAGAACCATCATATGAAGTTTTTGAGAATAAAAGGCAAAGCAAGAACATCATACATTGCATCATACATTGCATTGCATCATGCATTACATCATGCATTTCATCATATTTACATATCATGCCGGTTTGCCAAACCGGGTCAGAGCAAGATTGCGAAAGAGGAAGCAAGGATATTCGAGATTTTAACATCTCCGGGTTGTGCTTTTTCAAGCCGCCCTTACAACAATGCAGAATATACTCTGTTTTGTTTATTTTTGCAGGTCTTGTCTTATAAGATAAGCCGCCAGAACAAATAGATCTTTAATAGCCAACATGGCTGGATCTTCATCATGGATTTCTCATATACTCGCCGGGTTGCACCACAACTACGAGCAGGGATTTCATATCAAAGACAAAGGAATTATTCCAGGATATTCATTCCGGGTTATATTACAACCACGGTCAAGGATTCATCCAACAATTATGATGAGTCATATTATTATCACAATAGTCCCGAGTCGCTGCAGGCAGACGACCCGGCACTTGGGGGCTACATTATTCAAAGTCCAGTTTATAACAAGTATGCAAGTCCCATGTCGCTGCAAGCATGCATCACGGCACTTGGGGGCTAATGCAAGCTGGTTTTCAATGCATTACATTGTCAACAAGACCCTGTTATCTCAAGGAGATGAGCAAGATTTTCAATATTTTTCTAAGTCCCAGCCCAGTACTTCTTACTGACCTGGCACTTGGGGGCTACACCGCTCAGATCAAATTTTCTAAAAGTCCCAAGTCGCCGCAGGCGTGCGACCCGGCACTTGGGGGCTACAGTATTCAGTTGTTCAAAACAGATAATAAGGTACAAATTGAAGACCCGGCGCATCACATATTGATGAGCCGGCCCTTGGGGGCTACACCAGCTGAAGTTTTATAAGGTATAAGACAGTTATAAGTCCCAGGCTGCTGCAGGCAAGACAACCTGGTACTTGGGGGCTACACAATCAAAGATATTATTGCAAAGCGCCAAGTCATCATGGATCAACTTGGTGCTTGGGGGCTACAGGTAGTATGAATATATCAAAAAATTGGAGAGAGTTTTCAAGATGTCAATTTTAACTGCAGTCCAGTTATTTGACCCGGCGGCACCATCAATGAGTATAACCCGGCGGAGGAGACCCGCCAAGAACATTGAAGGCCGACTCAACGGCATATGGGTATTGTATTCCCAATATTTTGTTTCAAAGGACATATACCTGCAAGACGATGGAGCTTACCATGAATAAATTCAAGCTAACCTGGGGGCTAATGACGGGGATATTACCCCGCGATATGACCCGGCAGACATGCTGACCCGGCAAACAGTACTGACCCGGAGAACAGTACTGACCCGGAGAACAGTACTGACCCGGCAGACATGCTGACCCGGCAAACAGTACAGACCTGGTTACAGTTCTAACCCGGCAGCTACAGTGTCAGGGTGTAACCCGGCAGCTACAGTATCAGGGGTGTAACCCGGCAGCTACAGTATCAGGGGTGTAACCCGGCAGCTACAGTGTCAGGGGTGTAACCCGGCAGCTACAGTGTCAGGGGTAACCCGGCAGCTACAGTGTCAGGGGTAACCCGGCAGCTACAGTGTCAGGGGTAACCCGGCAGCTACAGTGTCAGGGGTAACCCGGCAGCTACAGTACCAAGATGGTAACCCGGCTACAGTGTCAGGAGGATAACCCGGATGCTACAGTGCCAGGAGATGAACAGTGTTATCAGACAGTCACGGAGACGAGTCTCTGAAGATAAGCCCTGGTTGTAACCCGCCCGGTGTAAGCCGCCCGGGACGGGTTACAAGCCCAGGACTCGGAAGCCCATGAAGAGAAGCCCGCGATGGGAAGTCATCAATCCGACTTAGACTCTACATGTAAACCGCCCCTTCAGCCTTTATAAGGAGGGGCGGGTCACCCCAAGAGGGGGAGGTTAGACGTCTCATAGACAGGTCTGATAGACAGGTCAGGAAAGATAGTCAGAAAGAGGGTCTCGAGATTAGAGGTGCTGACTCCGCACCCTTGTAACCGAGATCGTCATCGTCATGAATATAAGACACAAAGCAGGACGTAGGCTTTTACCTCCATCGGAGGGGCCGAACCTGGGTAAAAACTCCGCGTCTCTCGTCCCGCTCAACCCCTCTCAAGCTACCAGTTACGTACGATGACCCCACACCTTAAGTCCGTTAACCCGGACATCTGCCGTGACAAAACCACGACAGGTTTACAATGCCGCGGCCGTCTCTCGCGACCGCGCCGACTTGCAACGTCGTGGCCGTCTCCTGCAACCGCGCCGCCCCCGCGGTCTGATCTACATCAACATAACGGTGCTGTGCTTGCTCGTTCAAGCCGCCCAACGGACGCTCATGAGTCGCCGCCCTGCGATCCGGTCTATTCCAACAATTCTGAAGCAAGTCATGATATATTATCAGCCTTCTGCCTCCTCCGGATGGTTCAATGGATAGGCGTGCAAATCGCTGCCACTACGTTTTGGGTAACTTCAATAACCAGCTGGGAGGAACCGCTGGCCGAATTATTGACAAAAATCATATGGGATCATTTATAGCCCGCCGTCTCAACATTCCGCGGGTTCATGTTGCGCCAAGGACATACAATGAGTATCGCGAAGATCATCAACTCGCCGCACGCTTTTGGCTTCAATAAATTTCAGTTATCAGCCGTCAACCATATACCGGCTTATACCATAGTCAATTATAAAGACTCTTAAGCCGCCTCTTCGAGTCGACTTAAGACTCGGGGGCTACAGACATGGATCGACACATTTGGTCGTTTTCAACAAGAACCCCGGGTCATTGCAAGGAAGTTAACCCGATCCCCGGGGCTACTACATTATTGGCGGAACAATTAAAAGTCGCCCAAGAGGACGAACCGCCATGATGCACCATTCAAACATGGGTGCCCAGATTTATTGGATCATCATAAAGTCACATGGAGGCTTCTGCCGTTTCTTCATACAAGATGGCGGCTTACAAGATGGTGCAAAAAGTTGACTCCGTCGACAAGGTCATTTGGGGGCTTCCAACCCGCCGGGTTTAGCTTACACACCCTCTTGATCGGCTCTTCAGCCACCGTAAGGCCGGGTTGTATACCCAAAAAAGTTGACTCCGTCAACAAGGTCATTTGGGGGCTTCCAACCCACCAGGTTTAGCTTACACACCCTCTTGATCGGCTCTTCAGCCACCGCAAGTTCGAGTTAAACCTGCCTGTATGCTGCTGCTGCTCCGCTAGGTGACCCGCCGAACTCTTACCAGTTAATCTCGGCTAGAGACCCTGAGCTGTTCAAAGTATTTGACAGTCACTCTCACTAGAGACCCTGTACTGGTCAAGGTTAAACCGGCGGCTCTTGTCACGTGAGGGCCGGCTTACGGAAAGCGAGGATAAACTCACCCATCTGCTGCATACTCTCCGCTATGTGGCCCGTTCGTACTCTTAAACAGTTACTCTTTTAAAGACCCTGCACTGTTTAAGGTTCAAATGACGGATTTATGTCACGTGAGAAGTAGCTTATGGGCCCGGGGGGTGCTCATGCCCTGCTGCGCCTCTCTATGGTTCGTTGTGCTCTTGCCAGTTAATCTCGCCTAGAGACCCTGAGCCGCTCAAAGGAGTTGACGGTCACTCTCACTAGAGACCCTGTACTGTTAAGAGTTCAAACAACGAGTTCATGCCAGGAGAGCCGGCATATGAGTTTTCGAAAAAGAAAAAGCAAGAACATATACAAGAGTTGATCTCTTCTGGTTGTGCCTTCAAAGCAAGAACATCATACATTGCATCATACATTGCATCATCATTGCATCATCTTACCATGCATCATATATGCATGGATATCCTGGTCTACATTGTAGGAACCGGTTCTTTCAAACCGGATTACATTATTCAAATCAAGATTATATCAAGTATGCAAGTCCCATGTCGCTGCAAGCATGCACCACGGCACTTGGGGGCTAATGCAAGTTGCTTTTTCAACTCATCACATTATCAACGAACCCGGTTATCTCAGGGAGATGAGCCGGCCTTCAATCATTTTCTAAGTCTCAGCCCAGTATTATTTTACTGAGCTGACCCTTGGGGGCTACACATTGCTCATCAAGTCTACATAAATCAGCTCTACAAAAGTCTCTGCTCATTATTGCATAATGACCCGGTCCTTGGGGGCTACAGTATTCAGCTGTCTAAACAGATTACGAGGTCCAAATTGAAGACCCGGCCCATCACACACTGATGAGCCGGCCCTTGGGGGCTACACATGTGAAATTCAAGTCATTCAACCACATTTGGCGACTTAGATGACAACCCGGATTTTCTCCAAAGCTATATATCTACACCAAGTTCAAAGTCCCAGGCTGTTGCAGGCAAAGCAACCCGGCACTTGGGGCTACACTGGCTGAAGTTTTATAAGTATAAGATAGTTACAAGTCCCAGGCTGCTGCAGGCAAGACAACCCGGAACTTGGGGGCTACACAGTCCAATATATTATTTCAAAGCACCAAGTCATCATGGATAAACTTGGAGCTTGGGGGCTACAGGTAATATGGAGATAAAAAAATAGAAGAACATCTTCAAGCTATCAATTTTGAGTGAGCTAGGTCTCATGTTTTGGTGGAGCTGAAGCATTGAAAGCCGGCTCAGCATCACCCGGGTTTCTTTATTCCCAATAATGTTATCAAGTCAACTGGAGTCCGCTTGTTTTGACCCGGCGTCACCAACGATCATGACCCGGCATTGTCAAAAATCATGACCCGACATATTCTATATAAACAACCCGGCTCCACAGGTTGAAGTGGTTTAACAATGGATGAAATTCTGTTTCCCAATATTTTTATCAAGCCGAAGCAATGGAAGCCGGCTCAACTTCATATGGTTTTCTTATCTCCAATAATTTCATCAAGCCAAAGCATTGGTGGCCGACTCAATGGCATATGGGTGTTTTATTTCTCAATATTTTGCAAATGACATGGACCTGCAATATGATCATGAAGACGGCTCGTTAATATGAAGAAACCCGGATCTTCAAGGAGCTACTTCATTAAGCCGGCCAGTGGAGCAAGCCGGTCCTTTAACATATTTGTTATTCTTATTTCAGGAGCTTACCATGAATAAATTCAAGCTAACCTGGGGGCTAATGTCGGGGATATTACCCCGCGGTATAACCCGGCCGGAAGTATGACCCGGCCGGGACTTGGCGACTCACTGCTACGCCAGCCGAGCTTGGCGACTCATTGGTGACCCGGCAGGAGGTATGACCCAGCCCATTGTATGGCGGCTCATAGGTCACCTCTATTACCGGGTCACAGGACGACCAGGCCCAAGGCCCAGCATGTAAGCCAGCACGAGGCGGCTCACAAAGAAGGCCCAAAAGAGCGGAAGGATTACCTCATAAGAGAAAACAAGACCCGGATTAGGACTCAAGAGAGACTAATCCTAATCCTACTCCTAGTAGGACTCTACATGTAAACCTACCCTTCCACTTATATAAGGAGGGGTAGAGCACCCCTAGAAGGACAACTTCAAGTCATTAGAGATAGACAGACTAGAGACTCTCGAGATTAGAGGTAGCGATCCCGCACCCTTGTAATCGAGATCATCCTCATCATCAATATAGACACAAAGCAGGACGTAGGCTTTTACCTCCATCGGAGGGGCCGAACCTGGGTAAACTCGCGTCTCTCGATTCCGACCAACCCCTCTCAAGCCGCCACATAGTTGCGATGGCCTCACACCTAAGTTCTCTCACGAGGACATCTTGCCGTGACAAAACCACGACAAAGAGGGAAGTATTTTTGTGGAACTCAAATTCCCATTGCTCAAGGTTTAGAGAGAAGGTCAATGTTATGTTAGGAACACAGTAATAACTATCATAGACAAAAGAAATCAAGCATTAGCAATCACTTCAAAAACACCAACCCGAGGCATACTGTCAGGACTGGTTTTCTAGGATATTAATTTCCCAGTAAATGGTCCTTGTGCTCACCAGCCCCAGGATTACTGTTAGCTGATGAGACACAATCTTGATACAGAAATTCCAAGCAAAATACAAAATATGTAGTACAAGACCATTGTGGTCTATGAGTACAACAAAAGGTTTCTAGTGGTTGATGGCGGAAGCGGTTCGGGGTCATCAGCGTCTATGGGACTCCATTTCCCACAGGAACAGCTGACCTGGATAACTCCTATCTTCGCGCGGTTGCTATCTTCAGTGCCTAGGTTCCGGGGCTGTCGTCATAGTGCTCCTCTCCAAACAAGAAATCTGGCCAAGACAATAGCCAGGGACAAGCCAGTGAGTACTTTGAATGTACTCGCAAACATCATAAAACCAGGTATAATATAACAGATGATAATCATGCACTGAAATAATCCATGATCACTTAATCAGTCACGAAATAAAATTCATGATGCACGCAAGCATGTCATTCATATTAAACAAGAATAAGCAATCAGAGAATAAAAATAAAATAAACCGATCGGGTGTCTGAAGCGACGCCTCGAAAGGATAAAAAAATATAAAGCATGCCTCAGTCGGGCGTCTGAGCGACACCACATAAAGGGCTTACAAGAAGAATGAATAACATGCGTGCCACAGTCGGGCGTCTGAGCGACACCACATAAAGGGCTTGTAAGGAAATATAAATGACAAGCATGCCACAGTCGGGCGTCTGAGCGACACCACATAAAGGGCTTATAAGGAAAATAAATAACAAGCATGCCACAGTCGGGCGTCTGAGCGACACCACATAAAGGGCTTATATAAGAAAGTCGCAATAAGTATCCAGGAGGTAGAACCGTCCCAGGGATACTCAATAATACAAATATGAAAAATGGTTAGTCCACAATAATAATAATCATAATCATAATTATCACATGCCATGCGCAGTAATCCAGTTTAGAAGTTTATCCTCCGAAGACCGACACTAAGACCGACACTTGACCCATCCCAGACTGTAGTCCTTAACCGCGGACACGGCTATTCAAATAGATATAAACTCTGCATAGGGTGTACTCTTTACCCACGAGTAACGGATTTCCTTAGTCCATCGGGACTAATTCCATTTACGGTCTTTGGATTGAAAACACACCTAACTTGCACACACCAGCTTAACTTACCGATGCCTGGAATCACCCACGACACTCGTTAAGCAAAACTCTAAGTGGGGAGGCTCCAACCTCGATTAGCATGGGATCAAATTTATATTCGCGCGCTCTAAGGGGTGCCCCCCTCTCGGTCCAACCGGAAACACCCATGCCCCCGGACCAGGTGGCATGCCTACCGGCTGCAGCCGGTATCTTCCACCATGGCCTCTCTGTACGGTGTGTGCCAAGAAAGGGGTTGACAACTTACTGAACCGTACCCTACCTGTGGCAGGGACGAGTGGTAGTACGGAACAAGTATGGGGGTTACTGGAACAAGACTCGATCTATGGTCGACTCAAGAGGCTTATGTGTTCCCTGCATGGTAGCACAACAAATATTTTTCACAGTTTCCAAACAGAATCACCACTCATCACACCCCTTCATGCCTTACTGACCATCCTCGCTTCAACGAGATGTCAACAGTAAGCTCGTGTCTACCCGAGACAGAGACTACTCCGGATCCCTTCCGGTAGGCATGAGAGATATAAGAGGATGAACACTTTCACAAGTATCTAAATTACAACAGCAAAGAAATTCTATTATGCACTTAAGAGCGTGATCATAACATCACATAAAATAACGCATGCCTCGAATTAACTTGGTGTTGTGGTCACAACAAATAACCCACAACCCATGTTATACCAGGGTTCAGAATGCTTGCCTTTCAGGTGCAGAGGTGTAGGGTGCACCACAAAACTTTTGAAAGTTTTCTTCTCTCCCAAATTCCTATTTTGAAAATAACCAAATCAACACGCAATAATAAAAAAAATACAGTACAAAAAGTTGTCACGGAAAATTTTCAAATAAATATAAAAAAAACTAGATGAAATTTGAGAGAGGTAGGAAAACAATCAATTCATTCGGAGTTTTATTTAGAAAGATATAGCCAGTCAAAGTTGAGGTCAAACTCTGTTTTAATAAAATCAGAAAAAAAAGAAAACGTATCGGCTCGGAATACGTTTCCAGAGAAGGGGAGACGTACTCCAGTGTAATACGCCTTCGCCGATGGAAAGCGCACTCACATAAATACGTTTTCCTAAGAGGAAAACGCTTCGGTGGGGCTGCGCCTCTGGGGAGACTGGCTGGGTCACCGACAGGTGGGGTCCACTTGTCGGGTTCGTCTTCCTCTGCTCGCGCGCGCCTGGACAGAGCAGAGGCGAGGCTCCGGTGATGATTCCGGGCGGCTCAGGCCACCATTCGCGATGCCACGGCCACCGGTGGGCTCAGGAGGAAGGACCCCATCCTCTGGAGGGCAAAAGGATCGCCGGGGAGCTCGGGGGTGAGCACCCCTTCATCCATGGCGGAAGAGGCCTCGGCCATGAGGGGGAGTTTGGCTTTCGCTGGCTCTCGGGCGAAATTGGAAGAGGGGATGGGCTCCTAGGGTCGAAGGCGAGCTAGTGGTGAAGAAATAAAGGGACGGGAGGCTCTGGCTTGGTCGGAATCGACTGGAGGACGGCGGCGGCCGTAACTGACGGAGCCGAGAAGAACGGCTACCTCCGGTCGTCCTGGTTGCTTCGGGGTCTTCCCTACAGGGCTAGGGAGGGGGATGGAATGGCTAGACGCGCTCGGGGCTCCTTTTATAGGCCATCCATGTCGGTTTGCCGAATGCCCGTGGATAAGCACGACGGCGGCGGCGCTATTGCAGCACAGGGGAGGTGGGGGTTGGCTGGCAGGGCTTGCAGAGGAAGGCGACGCGATTGAGGATAAGCACGGCGAGCTGGAGCACTCGGGGACGCGCCAGGTGGCCCGTACGGCACCGACCACAGCAGGCGGCGGTGGCGGCTAGCTTCTGGCTCGCCGGAGACGTGACGGGGGAGGGCTGGCAGGGTCTTGGCGCGTCACGGCAGAACCAGGAGACAGGGGGGAGGGACTGGAACGAGCGGGGGAGGCGGCATCTGGTCGCGGCGGCTCGGGCGCGAGCGCGTGCAAAACGTGCGCTCTGGTCGCGCTCCGGGCACGCACGCGAGGTGCTCGACGGAATGCCAGAGGGTGCTAGAGGGCTTGGATGCAAACAAAAATTAACAGGGCTAGGTTAGAGGCAGTTAGAAGGCTACTAGACAATCTGGTTTGGACAGAGGGGTAAGTTCACAGTACAAACTTACAACCATGCCAAAACTGGACGTGCACTACAGGTGCTCGACAAAATGTCATGGGCATCTAGGGATCTTCTATGGCCACCAAAATTACCAGATCATGGTCTCTTTAGGTGTAGGTGATGATGGCAAAGTTAGTTTGGCCAAAGCAGAAACTTGTTAATGCAAGTTTTGGAGAAAAACAATTCTGGCAGAAAATGAAAGGGGCAAATTGGTCAACTTAAAACATTCCTATGGGTCTGAACTCTTGGACTTAAGGTTTTGGTTGGGTGGACTACAAGCACGAAAAATCTCAAGATCACTAGAGCAAAATAAAATAGGATTGCAGTACAAACTGCCAAACTGGACCAGAATGCAAATGAGGATGGTTTGCTCAAATTTTTCAAAGAACCCAAATGGATTTTTGCATAAACATGAATCCTATACATCTGCTGTCATCTCCAAATTTTTGTGGAATTTTTAAATGAATAAATAAAAGGGTTGTAGTGAAAAATGCAAATCTGGACCAGAATGAAGAAGAAGATGATCTGCTCAAAACTTCCAAAACGCAAGGTTAGCTTATAGCATAAAAGTGATCCAGGGGCAACACATGTCATTTACAAATTTTTATGGAATTTTTAAGATAATATATGAAGTAGTTGTAGTGCAACTTAGGCCTTTAAAAGGATGATAAGGCTATTAAAAGAATTAAAACTAGGAAAGTTTTATTATAAAAATAATTCCACTGATTTTTACTAAATGAAAATAAAATGATTAAATAAAACACTCAGGCCACACAACACTATTCAAAAGTTTCAGATAAGAGGAGAAAAATTGAAATCCAGAGAAAAGAAGTGGCTCTGAAATCCCTAGAAAAATCCAGAAAGATAGAAAATAAATATTCCTGGAAATTTTTTAATTAATAAAACATGATTAAATTTTTGGGGTGTTACACATACCAGGAACAATAGCTAGATCGTCTGTCTGTGTTATTCAACTGCTCAACTACCTTTGCAGCACTGATCGCAAGCCTATGCCTCGCACTTAAGGGAATGATATAAAATGGTTGGGGTTTTGGGAAGTCAAAAACAAAGAAAGTATTGCATCAATGCACCTGACCATTAGGCTATGGAGAAGGCCCTATGATCAATGTCAACGCAAGGAGTTGTGAGCGCCATGCAACTAGGATGTACATAGAGCTATGAATATGTGAAAGCTCTCCTATGTACTAGTGAGGGTGCATCCAACTTGCTTGCTCATGAAGACCTGAGCTTTTGAGGATGCTCGTCATCGGAATATACAAACCAAGTTCTATAATGTATATTCCCCACTAGTATGAAACATGAAGTTCATGAGACTCTCTACTTAGCAACGCATGAAGTGGTGCTACTTTGAAGCACAAATGTATACTAAAAAGGATAATTGTGTTGCTCCTTCTCTCTTCCTCTCCTTTTTTTATTTCTTCCTTTTTTTCTTTTTCCTTTTTTTGTGGCACCTCCTTGGTGCATCTTTTATTTTGTCTCTTTTTATTTTCTTTTTTCCTAGGAACAACACCTTACAAGGATGAATAATACACTTTACAATTACTCACTTCAACCGAATGTAATCATAACTCAAAAATGAAAACATGAGAGAAACTCTATATGATGATGCCTCTGATAGTGTACCAGTATGTGCAATGATCAGGCGTAGCATATACATCAACAAACGGACAAGGCATGGAAATGTCGAGCGAGCCATACTATGATCATGCAAGGCAAGTGAAAACATGTCTCTAATCATGTAATGTAAACTGATGGTAGTACATGGCAATATGCTCGGAATGGCTATGAAATTGCCATGTAGGTAGGTATGGTGGCTGTTTTGTGGAGATGAGGTGCTTTATGTGTAGGACAACAAGAGAAAGTCCTCCCACGGGTTTGAATGTACCTGCGAAGTATGCACCAAGTCTCGGTGTGAGAGTGGGAAATGCACGGTACCGTAGAGGCTAGCAAAAAAAGATGAACGGAAGTGCAAAAGGCTTCGAACTTGCTTTAATCATAAAGAACTCAACACTACACAATAGCATTGTGGTGTCTTGTTGCATAAGACTCAAAAGCTAAGTACCCCGAGGGGATAGTTTGGCAGAGATCAACCCCGTTACACGTCATCAGCAAAAAGCCTCTACAATCATCCAATCGCTAATCAAGCCACTATTAGAGTCTGCAACTTATGTAATTAGGTGAAAGAAAGGCAACCATGCAAAGGAATCCTTTATTTGGTTTTCATAATAGAAAGCGACAATGTTTTTTGGAAGATAGCGAGATTTCCACAGGCTAAGTCAAACAAGTGCAAATCAAGCATGTCTGAACAGTGGGACACACTAATGCACGAAAACCTTATGATGCACAAGACACTACACATGCAAAAAGTAACCTCGCCACGCTGATACGTCTCAAACACATCTACTTTTCCAAACACTGTTGCTCTTGTTTTCGACTCAAATTTCCATGATTTGAGTGAAACTAACCTGGACTGACACTGTTTTTAGCAGAACTACCATGTTGTTGTTTTTGTGCAGAAATAAAAGTTCTCGGAATCAGACGAAAGTTTTTGTGGATTTTTTCTGGAACATATAAAAAATAATGGAGTGAAGAGGGGGGTCACCTGTTGGAGCCGAACCAACAGGGCGTGCCCACCCCCCTAGGCGCGCCCTGATGGCTTGGGGCCACCTCGTGGCTCCTCCGATCCAAATTCCAGTCCTATAAATTCCTATTTCTAGAAAAAAAATAGGAGTTAAGATTTCATTGCGTTTTACGAGATGGAGCTGCCACCACCTCACGTTCTTCCTCGGGAGGGCTGATCTGGAGTCCGTTTGGGGCTCGGGAGAGGGGGATTCATCGCTGTCGTCATCACCAACCCTTCTCGATCAACAATTATATGATGCTCACCACCGGGAGTGAGTAATTCCTTTGTAGGCTTGCTCGACGGTGGTGGGATTGGATGAGATTGATCATGTAATCGATTTATTTTGATAGAGCTTGATCCCTAGTATCCACTATGTTCTGAGATTGATATTGCTATGACTTTGCTATGCTTAATGTTTGTCCCTAGGGCCAGAGTGCCATGATTTCAGATATGAACCTATTATGTTTTCCTAAATATGAGTGTTTTGGATCCTATCTTTCAACTTGTATGCATCTATTACGTTTGATGATCCGCATACCCCAAGGTGAGAATAATTGGGATTCTTTTCGGTGATTGCTGTAGTTTGAGGAGTTCATGTATTCACCATGTGTTAATGCTTTGTTCCGGTTCTTTATTAAAAGGAGGCCTTAGTATCCCTTAGTTTTCCTTATGGACCCCGCTGCTTGACACGTCTCCGTCGTATCTATAATTTTTGATTGTTTCATGCCAATATTATACAACCTTCACATATTTTTGGCAACATTTTATATGATTTATTGGACTAACATATGGATCCAGTGCCCAGTGCCAGTTCCTGTTTGTTGCATGTTTTTTGTTTTGCAGAATATCCATATCAAACGAAGTCCAAACGGGATGAAAATTTATGGAGATTTTTTTGGAATATTTGTGAATTTTGAGAAGTGGAATCAACGCAAACGGAGGCCACAGCCCCCAAGATACACCACTGCGCGCCCAGGGGGGCCAAATGCGTGGTGGTGGGTTGTGCCCACCTCGTACGTCAGTTGGAGCTCTCCTTTGGGCACAAGAAAGCTAATTTATGGATAAAAATCCCCTCAAAATTTCAGCCCGATCGGAGTTACGGATCTCCGGGATTATAAGAAACGGTTTTCGGCCAGAAAACAGGAACGCGAAACAGAAGAGAATAGAGAGGTAGATCCAATCTAGGAGGGGATCCTGCCCCTCCGCCGCCATGGAGGCCATGGACCATAGGGGGAACTCTCCTCCCATCTAGGGGGGAGTCCAAGGAAGAAGAAGAAGGAGGGGGGCTCTCTCCCCCTCTCTCCCGGTGGCGCCGGAGCGCCGCCGGGGCAATCATCGTGACGGCGATCTACACCAACAACTTCGCCGCCGTCAACACCAACTCTCTCCCCCTCTATGCAGCGGTGTAACACCTCTCTTCCCCGGTGTAATATATACTTAAACATGGTGCTCAACTCCATATATTATTTCCCAATGATATTTGGCTATCCTATGATGTTTGAGTAGATCTCTTTTGTCCTATGGGTTAATTGTGGTATGATGTTATGGATGTGAGTTGTATGTTGATATGGTGCTGTCCTATGGTGCCCTCCATGTCACGCAAACGTGAGGGAACCACGCTGTAGGGTGTTGCAATATGTTCATGATTTGCCTATGGTGGGTTGCTTGAGTGACAGAAACATAAACCCGAGTAGGTGGGTTGTTGCATATGGGAGTAAAGAGGACTTGATACTTAATGCTATGGTTGGGTTGTACCTTAATGAACTTTGGTAGTTGCGGATGCTTGCTAGAGTTCCAATCATAAGTGCATATGATCCAAGTACGGAAAGTGTGTTAGCGTATGCCTCTCCCTCATTGCATATAACAAGTATCTATCGTATCATATTCAATTGCCTAGGGACAATCTTTCTCTTGTGTTACACAAAAAGGTTTCTACTAAGTTATTTACTCTTTTTTTGTTCTTTTATTAAAACAACACCTAACTTTTATTTCCACGTCCTTTATTATCATGCAAAGTACTTCTAGTTTTATTCCCGCAAAGTAGTTTCAAACTTGTTCTAGGTAAAGCAAGCATTAGTGTGCGCAGAGTTGTATCGGTGGTCGATAGAACTTCAGGGACTAACGCTGTTTTCAGCAGAACTACCATGGTGTTGTTTCTTTTGTGCAGAAATCAAAGTTCTCCAAATGCAACGAAACTTTTTGATGATTTTTTTGGAACAAAAGAGGCACTAGAAGCTTCGTTGGAGGGCCAGAAGAGCCACGAGGTGGGCACAACCCACCAGGGCGGGCCAGGCCCCGCTGGCGCTCCCTGGTGTCTTGTGGCCCACTCGTGGCCCATCTCCGCGTGAAACCGACGCTAAAAATCCTATATATTCGGAAACCCCCAGAAATAACCCTAGACGAGAAGTTCCACCGCCGCAACTCTCTGTATCGATGAAAAACCAATTTGGAGGCGTTCTAGTATCCTGCCAGAGAGGGTAGATCATCTCCGGTGGCCATCTTCATCATCCTGACGGAGGCCATGACGAGGAGGGAGTAGTCCACCCTCGGGGCTGAGGGTATGTACCAGTATCTATGTGTTCAATCTCTCTCTCTCGTGTTCTTGAGATGTCACAATCTTGATGTATCACGGGCTTTGTTAATATAGTCGGATCATATGATGTTATTCCCTTGCTATCATGTTGTGATGAATTGAATCTTTCCCTTTGAGATATCGTTATGTTGGATTGAATACTGGATTTGAGAACACTTGATATATGTCTTGCATATGGATACCCGTGGTGAAAATGGGGTGTTCTATTGATTCACTTGATGTATGTTTTGGTACTCAACTTGCGGATTCCCGAGGTGACATTGGGGTAATCTATGCATAGGGGTTGATGCACGTTCTTGTCCTATGTTCTCCGATAGAAATCTTGGGGCACTCTTTGAGGTTCTTTGTGTTGGATTGAGTATTATGAATCTGAAATTGTTTGATGCGTATCGTATAATTAACTCATGGATACTTGTGGTGACATTGGAGTATCTAGGTGACATTAGAGTTGGTTGATGCGTATCATATGGTGTTATTTTAGTATGAACTCTAGATAGATTGATCGGAAAGGATAACTTGGTGTTATTTTAGTACGAACTCTTGGATAGATCGATCGGAAAGGATAACTTTAAGGTGGTTTCGTACCCTACAAATAATTTCTTCTTATGTTCTCGACTAGATAAGAACTTTGGAGTGATTTTTCATTGCATGTTGAGGGACGGTTATGTGATCCAATTCTATTAGCATTGTTGAGAGATTGCACTAGCAAAAGTACAAACCCTAGGCCTTGTTTCCAAGCATTAATATACCGTTTTGCTTGCTGTTTACTATTTGTTACCTTGCTGTTTTTATATTTTCAGATTACAAAAACCTATATCTACCATCCATATTGCACTTGTATCACCCTTCGCCGAACTAGTGCATCTATACAATTTGCCATTGTATTGGATGTGTTGGGGACACAAGAGACTTTTTATTATTTGATTGCAGGGTTGTTTTGTTGGAAATATGCCCTAGAGGCAATAATAAATTGGTTATTATTATATTTCCTTGTTCATGATAATCGTTTATTATCCATGCTATAATTGTATTGATTGGAAACTCAAATACATGTGTGGGTACATAGACAACACTGTGTCCCTAGTAAGCCTCTAGTTGACTAGCTCGTTGATCAAAGATGGTTAAGGTTTCCTAGCCATTGACATAAGATGTCATTTGAATAACGGGATCACATCATTAGGAGAATGATGTGATGGACAAGACCCAAACTGTAAACGTAGCATATGATCGTGTCAGTTTATTGCTATTGTTTTCTGCATGTCAAGTATCTGTTCCTATGACCATGAGATCATGCAATTCCCTGACATCGGAGGAGTACCTTGTTGGAAATATGCCCTAGAGGCAATAATAAATTGGTTATTATTATATTTCCTTGTTAATGATAATCGTTTATTATCCATGCTATAATTGTATTGATTGGAAACTCAAATACATGTGTGGGTACATAGACAACACTGTGTCCCTAGTAAGCCTCTAGTTGACTAGCTCGTTGATCAAAGATGGTTAAGGTTTCCTAGCCATTGACATGAGATGTCATTTGATAACGGGATCACATCATTAGGAGAATGATGTGATGGACAAGACCCAAACTGTAAACGTAGCATTTGATCGTGTCAGTTTATTGCTATTGTTTTCTGCATGTCAAGTATCTGTTCCTATGACCATGAGATCATGCAATTCCCTGACATCGGAGGAGTACCTTGTTGGAAATATGCCCTAGAGGCAATAATAAATTGGTTATTATTATATTTCCTTGTTAATGATAATCGTTTATTATCCATGCTATAATTGTATTGATTGGAAACTCAAATACATGTGTGGGTACATAGACAACACTGTGTCCCTAGTAAGCCTCTAGTTGACTAGCTCGTTGATCAAAGATGGTTAAGGTTTCCTAGCCATTGACATGAGATGTCATTTGATAACGGGATCACATCATTAGGAGAATGATGTGATGGACAAGACCCAAACTGTAAACGTAGCATTTGATCGTGTCAGTTTATTGCTATTGTTTTCTGCATGTCAAGTATCTGTTCCTTTGACCATGAGATCATGCAACTCACTAACACCGGAGGAATACCTTGTGTGTATCAAACGTCGCAACGTAACTGGGTGACTATAAAGGTGCTCTACAGGTATCTCCGAGGGTGTCTGTTGGGTTGGCATGGATCAAGACTGGGATTTGTTACTCCGTATGACGGAGAGGTATCTCAGGGCCCACTCGGTAATACAACATCACAATGAGCCTTGCAAGCAATGTGACTAAAAGTGTTAGCCACGAGATCTTGTATTACGGAACGAGTAAAGAGACTTGCCGGTAACGAGATTGAACTAGGTATAGTGATACCGACGATCGAATCTCGGGCAAGTAACATACCGAAGAACAAAGGGAACAGCATACGGGATTAACTGAATCCTTGACATAGAGGTTCGACCGATAAAGATCTTCGTAGAATATGTAGGAGCCAATATGGGCATCCAGGTCCCGCTATTGGTTATTGGCCGTAGAGGTGTCTCGGTCATGTCTACATAGTTCTCGAACCCGCAGGGTCTACACACTTAACGTTTGGTGACGATTAGTATAATTGAGTTATTATGTTGGTGACCGAAAGTTGTTCGGAGTCCCGGATAAGATCCCGGACATGACGAGGATCTCCGGAATAGTCCGGAGGTAAAGATTGATATATGTGATAATAGTGTTTTGATCTCTGGAAGGGTTCCGGAGTTCACCGGAAGGGGTTCCGGATGTTTACCGAAGTGTTCGGGTGCAGCAACACTTTATATGAGCCAAAGGGATAAAGCCCACAAGGTATTGGAAAGTGCAAAAGTAGTTTTGCTGCCGCGTAAGCGGTACTACCGCTTGGTGAAGCGGTACTACCGCCGGAGCGGTACTACCGCTTGTGTGAAGCGGTACTACCGCCCAAGCGGTACTACCGCTTGTGTGAAGCGGTACTACCGCCCAAGCGGTACTACCGCTTGTGTGAAGCGGTACTACCGCTTGTGCGCGGCTGTGCACGGTTCGGCAGGGATCCGAGTTGGACTCTTTCCCTGCGGGCCAAACCGACCTTGTGCGGGCAAAACCGACCCGGAGGAGGCTTTTACTCCAAGTTTAGACCCCAAGGCTCAACATATAAATAGAGGGACAGGGCTAGCACACGGGACACATCAAGATTTCCCCAAGCCGTGTGCGGCAACCCTAACCCTCTAGATCCTCCGTCATAATCTCCGTAGTGCTTGGCGAAGCCCTGTAGAGATCGTTCCTCACCACCATCACCACGCCGTCGTGCTGCTGGAACTCAACCACTACTTCATCATCGCTCGCTGGATCGAGGAGGTGAAGGCGTCATCAAGCCGTACGTGTGTTGAACGCGGAGGTGCCGTCCGTTCGGCACTAGTTCGTGATCGGATCGAGGGACGACTTGCGATTTGGATCGCGGAGACGTTCGACTACATCAACCGCGTTTCTTAAACGCTTCCGCTTAGCGATCTACAAGGGTATGTAGATCCACTCTCCCTCTCGTAGATGCTCATCACCATGGATAGATCTTGCGTGTGCGTAGGAAATTTTTTTTGTTTCCCATGCAACGTTCCCCAACAGTGGCATCATGAGCCAGGTCTATGCGTAGATGAGATCTCGAGTAGAACACAAACGAGTTGTGGGCGTGGTTGTATACATATTGCTTGCCGTTACTAGTTGATATTTGATTCGGCGGTATTGTGAGATGAAGCGGCCCGGACCGACATTACGCGTACACTTACGCGAGACAGGTTCCTTCAACTGACATGTAATTTTGTTGCATAAAGATGGCTAGCGGGTGTCTGTCTCTCTCACTTTAGTTGAATCGATTTCAATGAAGAGGGTTCTTTTAGAAGATCAAAAAGCAATCACTACACCACGTTGTGGTTTTGCGTAGGTAAGAACGGTTCTTGCAAACCCGTAGCAGCCACGTAAAATTTGCAACAACAATTAGAGGACGTCTAACTTGTTTTTGCAGGGTATGTTGTGATGTGATATGGCCAATTACATGATGAGATATATGTGATGTATGAGATGATCATGTTTTGTATAGAATATCACGACTTGCATGTCGATGAGTACGGCAACTGGCAGGAGCCATAGAGTTGTCTTTAATTATTGTATGACCTGCGTGTCAATCATTAAGCGCTATGTAATGCTTTACTTTATCGCTAAACGTTAGCAATAGTCGTGGAAGCAACAGTCGGCGCGACAACCTTATGGCGACACGTTGATGGAGATCAAGATGATGGAGATCATGGTGTCATGCCGGTGACGATGGAGATCATGCCGGTGCTTTGGAGATGGAGATCAAAAGCACAAGTTCATGGCCATATCATGTCACTTATGATTTGCATGTGATGTTAATCCTTTTATGCATCTTATTTTGCTTAGGACGACGGTAGCATTATAAGGTGATCCCTCACTTAAATTTCAAGATAAATTGTGTTCTCCCCAAGTGTGCACCGTTGCGAAAGTTCGTCGTTTCGAGACACGCCGTGATGATCGGGTGTGATAGACTCTACGTTCGCATACAACGGGTGCAAGACATGTTGCACGTGCGGAACACTCGGGTTAAACTTGACGAGCCTAGCATGTACAGACATGGCCTCGGAACACAAGAGACCGAAAGGTCGAACATGAGTCATATAGTAGATATGATCAACATGAAGATGTTCACCATTGAAACCACCTCAACTCACGTGATGATCGGACTTGAGTTGGTGGATTTGGATCATGTTACACTCGAATGACCGGAGGGATGTCAATTTGAGTGGGAGTTTTTAAGTAATATGATTAACTAAACTCATTATCTAGAACAATAGTCTAAGTTGTCTTTGCTATATTTATGTTGTAGATCATGGCTCGCGCAGTAGCACCCCTGAATTTTAATGCGTTCCTAGAGAAAGCTAAGTTGAAAGATGATGGAAGTAACTTTGTGGACTGGGCCCGTAATCTAAGGATTATCCTTACGGCTTCCCAGAAAGCTTATGTCCTTGATGCACCGCTTGGTGATCCACCCGCTCCAGTTGAGTCTCTAGACGTTGTGAACGCCTGGCAGGCTCGTTCTGATGATTACTCAATAGTTCAATGTGCAATGTTGTATGGCTTAGAACCGGGACTTCAAAGACGTTTTGAACGTCATGGAGCATATGAGATGTTCCAGGAGTTGAAGTTTATCTTTCAGAAGAATGCCCGGATCGAGAGATATGAGATCTCCGATAAGTTCTATACTTGCAAGATGGAGGAGAACGGGTCTATCAGTGATCACGTGCTCAGAATGTCTGGGCACTCCACCCGTCTGGCTGAGTTAGGGATGCCCCTTCCGCCAGAGGCTATCACTGACAGAGTTCTTCAATCATTGCCACCTAGCTACAAGAGCTTCGTGTTGAACTATAACATGCACGGGATGAACAAGTCAGTCTCCGAGCTGTTTGCGATGCTGAAAGCCGCTGAGTCTGAAATTCAGAAGGAGCATCAAGTGTTGATGGTCAATAAAACCACTAGTTTCAAGAAGAATGGCAAGGGTAAGAAGGGTAACTCCAAGAAGAGTGGCAAAGCAGTTGCTCCTCTAGTGAAGAAACCCAAGGCTGGACCCAAACCAGAAACTGTGTGTTTTCATTGCAAGGGAACTGGACACTGGAAGCGGAATTGCCCCAAGTATTTGGCTGACAAGAAGGCGGCCAACAACAAACAAGGTATATATGATATACATGTTATTGATGTGTACCTTACCAACTCTCGTTGTAGTGCCTGGGTATTTGATACCGGTGCGGTTGCTCATATTTGCAACTCAAAACAGGAACTGCGGAATAGACGGAGGCTGGCAAAGGACGAAGTGACGATGCGCGTGGGAAATGGTTCCAAGGTTGATGTGATCGCCGTCGGCACGCTCGCTCTTCGATTACCATCGGGATTAGTGATGAACCTAAATAAGTGTTATTTGGTGCCTGCGTTAAGCATGAACATTATATCTGGATCTTGTTTATTGCGAGACGGTTACTCATTTAAATCAGAGAATAATGGTTGTTCTATTTATATGAGTAATATCTTTTATGGTCATGCACCCGATGTGAGGGGTTTATTCTTATTGAATCTCGATAGTAATGATACACATGTTCATAACATTGATGCCAAAAGATGTAGAATTGATAATGATAATACCACTTTCTTGTGGCACTGCCGTTTAGGTCATATTGGCGTAAAACGCATGAAGAAGCTCCATGCTGATGGACTTTTGGAGTCACTTGATTTTGAATCACTTGACACATGTGAGCCATGCCTCATGGGCAAGATGACTAAAACGCCGTTCTCTGGAACAATGGAACGGGCAAGTGACTTATTGGAAATCATACATACTGATGTGTGCGGTCCGATGAGTATTGAGGCGCGCGGTGGTTATCGTTACTTTCTTACCTTCACTGATGACTTAAGTAGATATGGGTATATTTACTTAATGAAACACAAGTCTGAAACATTTGAAAAGTTCAAACAATTTCAGAGTGAAGTTGAGAATCATCGTAACAAGAAGATTAAATTCCTACGATCTGATCGAGGAGGAGAATATCTGAGTTATGAGTTTGGCAGTCACTTAAGACAGTGTGGAATTGTTTCACAATTGACACCGCCTGGAACACCACAGCGTAATGGTGTGTCCGAACGTCGTAATCGAACCTTATTGGATATGGTGCGATCTATGATGTCTCTTGCCGATTTGCCACTATCGTTTTGGGGTTATGCATTAGAGACAGCTGCATTCACTTTAAATAGGGCACCATCGAAATCCGTTGAGACGACGCCATATGAACTTTGGTTTGGCAAGAAGCCAAAACTGTCGTTTCTTAAAGTTTGGGGATGTGATGCTTATGTCAAAAAGCTTCAGCCTGAAAAGCTGGAACCCAAAGCGGAGAAATGCGTCTTCATAGGATACCCAAAAGAGACAGTTGGGTATACCTTCTACCTCGGATCCGAAGGCAAAGTGTTTGTCGCTAAAAACGGAACATTTCTTGAGAAAGAGTTTCTCTCGAAAGAATTGAGTGGGAGGAAGATAGAACTTGATGAGGTTGTTGAACCTTTACTTCAACCTGAGAGTAGCGCAGTGCAGAAAGTTGTTTCTGTGGAGCCTACATTAGCTGAAGAGGAAGTTAATGATGATGATCATGAAGCTTTGGATCAAGTTGCTATCGAACCTCGTAGGTCGACAAGGACGCGTACTGCTCCTGAGTGGTACGGCAACCCTGTCTTAGAAGTCATGTTGTTAGACAACGATGAACCTACGAGCTATGGAGAAGCGATGATGAGCCCGGATTCCGAGAAGTGGTTAGAGGCCATGAAATCCGAGATGGGATCCATGTATGAAAACAAAGTATGGACTTTGGAAGTATTACCTGAAGGGCGTAAGGCCATTCAGAACAAATGGATCTTTAAGAGGAAGACGGACGCGGACGGTAATGTCACCGTCTATAAAGCTCGACTTGTGGCAAAGGGTTTTTCACAAGTTCAAGGAGTTGACTACGATGAGACATTCTCACCCGTAGCGATGCTTAAATCCGTCAGAATCATGTTAGCAATAGCTGCCTTTTTCGATTATGAAATTTGGCAGATGGATGTCAAAACAGCGTTCCTTAACGGTTTCCTTAAGGAAGAGTTGTATATGATGCAACCAGAAGGTTTTGTCGATCCAGAAAATGCTGACAAAGTTTGCAAACTCCAGCGATCCATTTATGGACTGGTGCAAGCATCTCGGAGTTGGAATCTTCGTTTTGATGAGGTGATCAAAGCGTTCGAGTTTATACAAGTTTGCGGAGAAGCTTGTATTTACAAGAAAGTGAGTGGGAGCTCTATAGCGTTTCTAATATTATATGTGGATGACATATTGCTGATTGGAAACAATATAGAAATGTTGGAAAGCGTAAAGGAATATTTGAACAAGAGTTTTTCAATGAAGGACCTAGGAGAAGCTGCTTTCATATTAGGCATCAAGATCTATAGAGATAGATCAAGACGCTTAATAGGACTTTCACAAAGCACATACCTTGATAAGATTTTGAAGAAGTTCAAAATGGATCAGTCCAAGAAGGGGTTCTTGCCTGTTTTGCAAGGTGTGAAGTTGAGTAAGACTCAATGCCCAGTGACTGCAGGAGATAGAGAAAAGATGAGTGTCATCCCCTATGCTTCAGCCATAGGCTCTATCATGTATGCAATGCTGTGCACAAGACCCGATGTCAGCCTTGCCATAAGTATGGTCGGAAGATTTCAAGGTGATCCAGGAATGGAACACTGGACGGCGGTCAAGAATATCCTGAAGTACCTGAAAAGGACTAAGGACATGTTTCTCGTTTATGGAGGTGATCAAGAGCTCGTCGTAAAGGGTTACGTCGATGCAAGCTTTGACACTGATCCGGATGACTCTAAGTCGCAAACCGGATACGTATTTATTCTTAATGGGGGTGCGGTTAGCTGGTGCAGTTCCAAGCAAAGCGTGGTAGCTGATTCTACATGCGAAGCGGAGTACATCGCAGCCTCGGAGGCGGCGGAGGAAGGTGTCTGGATGAAGGAGTTCATGACAGATCTTGGAGTAGTGCCTAGTGCGCTTAACCCAATGACTCTGTTTTGTGATAACACTGGTGCCATTGCTCTAGCCAAGGAACCAAGATTTCACAAGAGGACCAGACACATAAAATGACGTTTCAATTCCATCCGCGATTACATCAAGGAGGACGACATAAATATTTGCAAAGTACACACGGATCTAAATGTTGCAGATCCGATGACTAAACCTCTTCCAAGGGCTAAACATGAACAACACCAGAACTGCATGGGTGTTCGATTCATTACAATGTAAATCACATAGTGATGTGAACTAGATTATTGACTCTAGTGCAAGTGGGAGACTGTTGGAAATATGCCCTAGAGGCAATAATAAATTGGTTATTATTATATTTCCTTGTTAATGATAATCGTTTATTATCCATGCTATAATTGTATTGATTGGAAACTCAAATACAGGTGTGGGTACATAGACAACACTGTGTCCCTAGTAAGCCTCTAGTTGACTAGCTCGTTGATCAAAGATGGTTAAGGTTTCCTAGCCATTGACATGAGATGTCATTTGATAACGGGATCACATCATTAGGAGAATGATGTGATGGACAAGACCCAAACTGTAAACGTAGCATTTGATCGTGTCAGTTTATTGCTATTGTTTTCTGCATGTCAAGTATCTGTTCCTTTGACCATGAGATCATGCAACTCACTAACACCGGAGGAATACCTTGTGTGTATCAAACGTCGCAACGTAACTGGGTGACTATAAAGGTGCTCTACAGGTATCTCCGAGGGTGTCTGTTGGGTTGGCATGGATCAAGACTGGGATTTGTTACTCCGTATGACGGAGAGGTATCTCAGGGCCCACTCAGTAATACAACATCACAATGAGCCTTGCAAGCAATGTGACTAAAAGTGTTAGCCACGAGATCTTGTATTACGGAACGAGTAAAGAGACTTGCCGGTAACGAGATTGAACTAGGTATAGTGATACCGACGATCGAATCTCGGGCAAGTAACATACCGAAGAACAAAGGGAACAGCATACGGGATTAACTGAATCCTTGACATAGAGGTTCGACCGATAAAGATCTTCGTAGAATATGTAGGAGCCAATATGGGCATCCAGGTCCCGCTATTGGTTATTGGCCGTAGAGGTGTCTCGGTCATGTCTACATAGTTCTCGAACCCGCAGGGTCTACACACTTAACGTTTGGTGACGATTAGTATAATTGAGTTATTATGTTGGTGACCGAAAGTTTTTCGGAGTCCCGGATAAGATCCCGGACATGACGAGGATCTCCGGAATAGTCCGGAGGTAAAGATTGATATATGTGATAATAGTGTTTTGATCTCTGGAAGGGTTCCGGAGTTCACCGGAAGGGGTTCCGGATGTTTACCGAAGTGTTCGGGTGCAGCAACACTTTATATGAGCCAAAGGGATAAAGCCCACAAGGTATTGGAAAGTGCAAAAGTAGTTTTGCTGCCGCGTAAGCGGTACTACCGCTTGGTGAAGCGGTACTACCGCCGGAGCGGTACTACCGCTTGTGTGAAGCGGTACTACCGCCCAAGCGGTACTACCGCTTGTGTGAAGCGGTACTACCGCTTGTGCGCGGCGGTACTACCGCTTGTGCGCGGTACTGCAGGGATCCGAGTTGGACTCTTTCCCTGCGGGCCAATCCGACCTTGTGCGGGCAAAACCGACCTGGAGGAGGCTTTTACTCCAAGTTTAGACCCCAAGGCTCAACATATAAATAGAGGGGCAGGGCTAGCACACGGGACACATTAAGATTTCCCAAGCCGTGTGTCGGCAACCCTAACCCTCTAGTTCTCCCGTCATAATCTCCGTAGTGCTTGGCGAAGCCCTGCAGAGATTGTTCCTCACCACCATCACCACGCCGTCGTGCTGCCGGAACTCATCTACTACTTCATCATCGCTCGCTGGATCGAGGAGGCGAAGGCGTCATCAAGCCGTACGTGTGTTGAATGCGGAGGTGCCATCCGTTCGGCACTAGTTCGTGATCGGATCGAGGGACGACTTGCGATTTGGATCGCTGAGACGTTCGACTACATCAACCGCGTTTCTTAACGCTTCCGCTTAGTGATCTACAAGGGTATGTAGATTCACTCTCCCTCTCGTAGATGCTCATCACCATGGATAGATCTTGTGTGTGCGTAGGAAATTTTTTGTTTCCCATGCAACGTTCCCCATCATGTTTGAGAGAGACCATATTCATCCTACACCTCCCACGGATTGATAAACCTTAGGTCATCCACTTGAGGGAAAATTGCTATTGTCCTACAAAACTCTGCGCTTGGAGGCCCACCAAAGTCTACAAGAATAAAGTTGCGCAGTAGACATCAATCCATGATACCTCAAGGCTATTGGTACAGCCGAAGGGCCGAAGAGCAACCGAGTCCACACCGAGACGAAGAGTCACACCTAGTCGAGGCTACATCACAACATCAGCACCGCTGGCAAAGACGAAGGGTATCATGGAGGAGAGTCTACATCTGGATTGTTTCATTGTGCTCATTGACCATCGTGATCGTAGAAGAAAAACTCTGGCACCATCGAACCTCACAGAAGGCACCACGAGTGAAGAAGAGCAATCAAACCACATAGACAATCTACCTGACCCTCGACAACGTGACCAAGCCAACAAGCAGAGGGTCTCCCTAACGATGCCTTTAAGGAGGGGAGCGACGTAGTTGGGGTGACAAATATCTGCCAATTCTGTCCTTTCACTGTAATTAACGTGCTAGAGCGGATTTTTGCGAAGGTCTGTGCGACACGCTTGTCCCCTGTGGCGGAGCGGATCGCTCACCCCCTCCAAACGCGTTCCTGAAGGGCCGGCAAATCCATGATGGGATCTTGGCCCTTCATGAAATTGTCCACGAGGTGGCTTCGCGTGGCCATAAGGGCGTTTTCCTTAAATTGGACTTCCAGAAAGCTTATGACCGCCTGGACTGGTCCTTCTTGAGGTTGGTGATGCACGGTGGGGTTTTGATGAACGGTGGTGCTCCTGGATTATGCAATTGGTCACGTCTGGGAACACTACTATCAATATCAATAGCAAAGTGGGATGGTATTTTAGGTCCTCTAGCCGAGTGAAGCAGGGAGACCCCATCTCCTCTCTTCTCTTCAACCTAGCTGTTGATGCCCTTGCCGGTATCTTAGATAAGGCTAACCATGCCGACCACCTTAGAGGGGTGGTTAGTCACTTGATTCCTGGTGGTGGTGTCATCCACTTGCAGTATGCGGATGATACCATGATCATGGTTGAGGGATCTGACTTGGATATAGTCAATCTTAAGTTCCTTCTGCTCTGCTTTGAAGCCATGTCAGGGCTTAAGATTAACTTTGACAAAGCGAGGTTGTGGTCTTAGGCTACTCGACGACCGAGCAACAGAGAATCGCAGATAAACTCAGCTGTAGACTCACGTCCTTCCCTATATCCTATTCGGGGATGCCCATGTCCGACTCCAGGATCCTGGTGAGTGGCTATGATCCGCTATTGGGACGAGTAGCGTCCCGTGCGGAACCTTGGTGCGGACGGTTCACCTCGAAAGGAAGTAAAACCCTTCTTATTGGCTCTAACCTCGCTAGCCTCCCCTTGTATATGATGGGGATGTACATACTACCAGAGGGCGTACATGGCTCCTTTGATAAGGAGCTGGCTAGATTCTTCTGGGAGGCGGTTGATGGGCGCCCCAAATACCATATGGTTAAATGGGCAGATATCTGCTTGCCCAAGGACCGAGGTGGACTCGGCATCAAGGCCTCCCACGGCATGAACGTCGCCCTCATGCTACGTTGGGTTTGAAGGATTTTGCGCGGCGATGGTGGCTGTGGCTTCAGTTAATCCAGGCCAAATATTTGCAAGGCGAACGTCTCTTGGCTTGTTCTCGCTCTGCTGGGTCTCAATTCTGGAGGTCTATCAAAGCCATTAAGGACGAGATCCGACTGGGTGCCTCCTTCTCGGTTGGCAATGGAAATGGTACCCTGTTTTGGATTGACCCCTGGCTGGATGGCGAATAGCTTCGTGCTCGGTTTCCTAGATTGTTTGCCATCTACCAGAACCCGCATCTTCTGGTCTCTGAGGCTGGTCTGGATGGACAATGGAAAAACACGTTCCGTCGTTCCTTCGGGCCGGATGAGGTCCGTGATTGCGAAAGCTTGAGGGAAGTAGTCCCTCGAGCGCTCTCCCAATCACCTGACACCGTTTCCTGGAGTCTCTCTCCTTCAGGAGACTTCTCCATTAGCTCTGCGTACCAGGCGCTCTGCCGCCAGCCGGTCATTCAGTGGCTTTCCCCATTGTGGAAGGCGCCATTGCCCCTCAAGATAAAGATTTTTTTTGGCAGCTCTTGCGTGACCGCTTTCCCTTTGGGACGGTGGTTCTTAAGTGGCACGGACCGGGCAATGGTCTTTGCCCTTTGTGTAATGTCCCGGAGACGGGAACCCACATTTTGTTCTCCTGCACCGCAGCCCAAGCTCTTTGGAGCTTTGTCCATGAGGCCCTCGGACCGGATTGGGAGGCCTGGGATCTTGCATAATTCCTGCAATCCAGGGCCACCGAGGTGGGCCGCAATCACCGCTTGTTCTGTCTTATCTTTGCGGCGATGTCGTGGACCTTTGGACGATTCGCAATAAAATGGTGATTGAGCGGATCTTCCCGCGGCAAGCTTCTGACTCGTTTTTCAAATTTCTTGCATTCTTGCAGCACTGGCACCCGCTCGCTAAACAGCGGGACCGCAACCGTCTTGAAGTTCTCGTGGACGCCCTGCTGGATACCGCGCGCCGGCTCGTAGCTCGTACGCCAACTTCTTAGTTTGCCACTTGGTGGCCTTCCATGTTTCCTTTTTTTTTCTTAGGCGTGATTGTGCTGTGGCCTCAGCCTTTTTATTTGCTTCATTGACTGGTATTCGGTTTATTGGATGTTTGCTTTATCTATAAAGCGGGACGAAAGCCTAAGTGAAGGAATGAAGCGCCACCATTGATGGATCTAGATGGATCTCAGGTTTTCCCCCTGGATACTCGCAGACCAGGTGTAGTGCCACTGGCCTGCGACAACGCAGCTCCGTATGACTGTATCCTTTCGAACCCTCTGTCTCCGCTTTTTCACACACGCATTGACGCAAAGGTGCAGCAGCGGGCTGACGCAACACTGTGATTTGCAAGGCAGGGCAGTGAGCACGGCAATGCGGAGCAAGCGTAGTGCAGAGCGCGGAGGCACGCTGGAGATAATTTTTTTATTCCTACCATTGTACGCAACACATGTTTGTTCGTGAGTTTTCGCAAGTATTTCTTGCAATTATGAGTAGTAATTGGAGCGTAGATTTATAGAGGTGGGCAATTCGTTGGTTAGTTGGTGGCAGTCGAAAAATGGACCTTTTTTTCATCATTTACCAAATCAGTAACAGTTCACTTTTGGACACATGACATGATCTATACATATGCAATGTGATTAGTAATTATGTTTTGCCATATCACTTAATTTCAATCAAAAGGGATGTGAATGATTAAGATTCATTGAAACTTGACAGTCTGGGAAGGTCTACCTTGTTCGCCAAAGGAAGAAAAATACTAAATGAGGTTAGGTTATTGGTGGACGTTGATTTCCGTAAGTGATGCCTAGCCTGACATGAGGTGAAGTGCTTATGTGAACGTTGTGTTATGTCTTATGTATACGTCTTGAGAGGACCCGATGAATATCCATCGAGTTTAGACATGGACACAATTTTTCACCGGTGCATTTTTTTCTGGGCGAGCAGAGACTGTCTTCATGGATATCAATATGGATATGGATTTTATATTATTCAAACCGATCCAAACCTGACCCATTTCCATCTTTACTAATAGTTGGATCACAATATTCGAAGAGAGTATTTATTCTATATCCATGTTCCTGTTCTTTTGTCCATAAGATTCATAGCATCTCAACAAGAAAAATAAAATATTTGATTATTATGAAAACACTAAGAGACACATAGATAAAACAATCTTCATGATTTGAGACAAGGAGCACCATACATGCAAATTATTGCCTCCAATGGGCCTTAGTAAATAGTCCAAATGATACCACTTCTCCAAATGGAAATGTAACTAGATTTTATTTCAATATAGGACTAAAAGTTAAGTGCTAACTAGCATCTAAGGAAGTCCTCCATACTCGTTACGAGCATCAACATCTTGCTTGCCAGAAGAAGATTCCGGCGGAGCATCAACCCATCCACCATTACCCATAGAAGATTGTCCTACATCGGTACCATTATAGTCCAAGTAACCATCCATTTCTAGAAATCTATTGTAGAATTGTTGATCTGGTAGAGAAAAACCCCATTGATCATGGCCAAATGGGTCATCCACAACAAAATCATTGCTACTTGAGTAGACCAACGGTGGAGAGGCTTCCATATTATGCTCAGTTGTTGAGATAGGGCTTGCATAGTTTTGCTATGGCTGCACTGTGTCGGATAGGCTTATATAGTCCTCGACATGCAAATCCGCTGGAGGCAGATCCTGTACCTTATTAGGTATGGCTTGTAGCCGGGGAGCAAACTGTGACGCTGAAGCTACTGATGCAACATGGCACATTTGTGGTACCCGAGGAAAAAGTGGTTCCACATTATGTTCTGGTGGTGATGGTAGCAGAGCAGAAGGCATATGGTGTTGTGGATGATGATACACCCACATTGAGTGCACTGATGAAGGGATAGTCTTCAAGCTCTTCGGCAGTGGACCACCTGATGGTAGCATGTCTTGAATCATGCCTACACCACCGGTTATGGCATTGTAGCTATGATGCAATTGAGGCAGCCGATGTCTAGTGTCCTCATGGACACGAGAGAGTTCATTGAAGAGCTTTTTAGCATCTTCAAGGTTGAGATCTTCTTCCTTCGAGAAGATAAGGTTTTCCACCATACCTGGGTACTGTTCTTGGATCTGTTTCGCATGCTGTATGGAGAGTTGGTTTCTCTTATCCTCCACCCCATGCTCCATATCAAGTCGAGCCACCTCACTTTGTAGTCGAGCAATCTTGGCACTTGTTTCGCTGTCAGTGAGTCGATTTCCTAGCGGGGCTCCTGACAGAAAAGCATCAACAATGGGGCCAGCTAATGGCGTCCCGAATGAGTGCATCTTCTTATTTCCTGTCTCCAGGATAACAACAACCCTAGCAGCAGTGGTGGCATTGAGGTTAGAAGCGCTCTTGAAGAAACCACGACGCCGCTTGAAGAAGGTGACATCACGCTCTTTGTCGTCATGGACGTAAGCGACACCCGTCCGTCTACCCCTCCTTGGCATACCAAATCCTATAACGGCAAATAAACTTAGTACTATAAGTAGGAACCAAAAGGATCTACAAGATTTACTGAAACCGTTGGCTAACGACATATTAGTGGGAGATATCTGGAGATGTACTTGCCTTATATAGAAGTGGACATTTATAAACAAAATTATCACCCCAAGGATCATAAAACTTGTCCATTTTCCACAAGAGGTCTGACTAATACTACAAAGTTCACTCAAAAGAGTTTCATCCATGTATAGTCATGTTAGGTCCAATTGTCAGAGACACATTTGGAAAAGTGTACGAGAAACTTTGGTGCTTGATAATTTTTTGTGTGACATGGAAGATATTAAAGTCAATCCTTATCCGTATATCCAAATTTAGTAGCAATTGATACATAACCGTTGCTATTTGTGCATGCCTGGACCATGCAAATCTTTAGTAAATAGTAACATACGCAATTTTTAAAGATGGTAGTTTTATATAATATTGATTGTTAACCAAACTATTCATATATGAGGACATTAAAATCTTTTTTGGAACTGATAATTATATGGTTTGCTATATGCGTGTATTCACATCGTTATTTAGAACCATTAACACACTTCCAAACAAATTAAAAAAGTAGAATCATTAAATCACCGCTATGTGATCACATCCACATCCTCACCCGAGAGCACTAAGCAATTAATAAGGGGTTAAATCTAACATAGTTCTATTTCAATGTATGCCACAATTGCGGATACATACTTTTGAATATTAATTGCAGCCAAATCCTTTAGCGACCATTTATTACATTTAAAATCATTTAATGATTACATTTAAGCAATTTAATGATCAACATGGTTACATGTAAATCCTCTACTAGGAACCATGCCATCTAGAATCGGTCATCTTGTACTCCCTCCGTCCGAAAATCCTCTACTAGGAACCATGCCATCTAGCTCTAGTACAATGTTGTACTAAGTTTGAGACACTTATTTTGGGATGGAGGGATTACATGATATGTTGTGAAAATATTAATTGCAACTTGCTTTGGGCCTTTACTTGACAATGAGCTACTCCCTCCATTTGGTTTTTAGGGCCAAATTCTAAGATATCCACTACCATGCTTGTAGACTAAAAGTTGGAGAAGTTTTTGGGTTAAAAAATTGGCAAACTTGGGCCTCTTGAAAATCTCACATGTAGAGTCCGTTATGCCTTAAGCTACTCACCTCCGCCTCTATTAATTCTTAACAACACTAGATGATTCGTTGCGCCATTGGCTCAAAGTAGAACTACGACCAGGAAGTTAAGCAAGCCATGAACAAGACGTGAAATAAATATTTGTTTTATTAATCATCCCAAACGGCATCAACATGAATAATAATAGATGATCGTTGTGCCCTTGGCGCAAAGACTAACTGGATCCAAGAAGCGAAGTAACTTGTGAACAACATAGTCTATGAATGATCCGCAAAGGGGAAAATACGAATGCAATAGAGAACTTAGACGAACTATCTAAATGATGTATTTCGCAAAACAAGAAGTGATTATGTTCGTGTTGCGTCTATATTAGCCTTGTATTTACAAATGACATAAAACGTCGATCGTTGCCCATGTCTTACTTTGCATGTACAAAAACTGTTTTCTTGAGCAGGTGAGTTGACGCTAAGAATGTTTTTTCATACTCCAACTGGTTCGATAGAAAACCTGCCGGCACCCCGCATTGAAAGTGACACGAACCATCGGAACCAAACATTGGAACCCGATACCATATGTTCAGAAGGAAACCACACAGACCGACTAGGTGACTGAAAATCCAGGGAAGCGTGCGATCAACAAGCACTTGCAGTGTACATGTCAATCGGTCAGGCCGCAACATCACATTCATATTCGTAGCATCAAAGGACCAGACATACATTCGAAAACGCGCCATCCGGAAAGCCGTAGTAGTCTAAGCCTGGGAAGACATCTCAAAACACGTCGTCCGGCTAGACCCCCAATGCTCAAATATCATGCTTGCACCCCAAAACACACCACAAGTGGATGACGATTGAAGAGCCAAAGTTACAGATCAAAAGGACCGAGCAAAAGTGCTATGTCGGGTGATTACCACGCGACACCATTGCACCAGACATGGACTTTTAAAGAGCACACGAAGCCGACCAACCATCCCAGAAAATTTTGACGACGTGTAAGCAACGAAGGACCGAGGTTCCCCATCCCTTCGCCCATTTGACTCCGGGTAATTGGAGTCGAACGTCCATGTACGGAAGGACAATCTCAATGACTGTTGTTGGATGGTTGAAGGTGTATTTTGACAGCCGGGCCGTCATCCCTCGTGCCTTACAGGGCATTGACATGCAGAGGTTCCATGAGCATTAATTGGGGAAAAGCTAATTAGGCATATAACTTGATATTGGAACAAAGGATATATCCAACATCCATATGGAGGCAACCTATGTACCATCGAAGGAAAGGAAGTTGTGGCAATCACTTAAAGCGGAGTAGCCTAATCAATCACGACGCGAGGTCGCACTGGTTAATGGTGAACCCATAGTCCTACGCCAAACGTATAGGCCCACACTATCTGGGCATGCCACACCGTCATAAACTTCTTGAAATTACAAGAACCATAGAGCATTCCTCAAAGCATTCAAACCATTTCCCTAAGGCGTTGTGTCAGACAAAACCCATCCATCATCAAAGACAAATTGCAGCGAGAAAGTTAAGCAAAGCTATGGACAGAGCGTTTAATAAATGTTTGTTCTATAAACTATCCCCAAATGGTGTTAGCATGAATAAGATTACATATCGTAATGAACACCATGTAGAACCGACATGCTAAAAAATAGGATTAAGTACCCCGGGATCATAACAACTGTTTGTTCGTGATGTTCGCACTTAGACACGACCTTCTTCTGAGCAGTCAAATTTTATCGCACATTGATCCTAGCCTGGGTCCTTCGCCTCCCTCTGATCAAACGTATCATGAGCTCAGGCCAGCCTGGTGTGCGTGTGTGCCCGAACTGGCATGCTGCAGGACAGACACCGACATGTGGGGCTATGAGGGATTTGGTTGTTCAACTTTGCTTGCATATGACCGGGTCAGTGGGCTGCATCCCAGGTGTCGCGCGGTGATGGCGCTGACATGATGGAGAGGGCACCGGCCCGAAGGCCGGTGCTCCCTTAGGGGAGCCTCCTCTTCTTCCCCTTGATCTTGTCCCTCTTATATGGTGGTGGATGGAGCAACAATGGAGTTGGAGATGGGTGTGTTCTTTGTGAATGGGATGTGATTATGGTGGATAGGGCTGAGGTGTACATATGGAGTCTCTTTAGCCTCCTCCTTTGATGGGCTTCATCCAAGCGCTCAAGATGAACCAAATCCTCTCCCAATTTCTTCTTTACGAGCCAAGGATCTCATGGGATCGAACGGGGACGAAATTGGTGAAGAATCCCGTCTATAAGGGCAACTTTCAGAGTTGTGTGCATGTCAAACGACTGTGTGCGGTCGTTCAGAATGTCGTCTTTCTCTCTATCCGGTAAATCAAACGCAACTTATTCATACAAACTCGGAATTTGACGTTCTTGGGCTCGTTGGATTAGTATGAACGACATCGATCCATTCCTGGTCTTGGATCTTGATTTGGAGCAATTTGGAAAAAATGACTTTTTCCGACCTTTGAAATGGCTAAGTTACTCCGTATCAAACCCATCCTTGGTTGTTTCATTGTGCCTGGTCCTAGGTTGCTCCAACACACCTGTAGACACGAGAAAAGAAAGAAAACTAAATAAGACATTAAATGTGCAATGCTCACAATGATAATTGCAAATACCGACAAACATGCATAATGGACAACTATTTGGTTCAATGGGACATAATATATAAAGAGAACATGCAACAAATGAGCTCTCAAAATGCGTAAAATATAGAGCTATCAATCTCCCCGTGCTTAAACCTTGCTCGTCCTCGAGTAAGAAGGTTGAATACCAAAAGCTCATTGCTACCAACTCTAAGCATACATTGAACCACACCCCAAAATTCATATCCATGATCATCGTGCAAGCATGAAAAACTTAAGCAGCAAGGGAGTAATACAAGTTATCCTCTTAGTTCCATTGCCATGGAGGTTAAGAAAGAGGGAAGTATTTTTGTGGAACTCAAATTCCCATTGCTCAAGGTTTAGAGAGAAGGTCAATGTTATGTTAGGAACACAGTAATAACTATCATAGACAAAAGAAATCAAGCATTAGCAATCACTTCAAAAATACCAACCCGAGGCATACCAGGAACAATAGCTAGATCGTCTGTCTGTGTTATTCAACTGCTCAACTACCTTTGCAGCACTGATCGCAAGCCTATGCCTCGCACTTAAGGGAATGATATAAAATGGTTGGGGTTTTGGGAAGTAAAAAACAAAGAAAGTATTGCATCAATGCGCCTGACCATTAGGCTATGGAGAAGGCCCTATGATCAATGTCAATGCAAGGAGTTGTGATCGCCATGCAACTAGGATGTACATAGAGCTATGAATATGTGAAAGCTCTCCTATGTACTAGTGAGGGTGCATCCAACTTGCTTGCTCATGAAGACCTGAGCTTTTGAGGATGCTCGTCATCGGAATATACAAACCAAGTTCTATAATGGAAATTCCCCACTAGTATGAAACATGAAGTTCATGAGACTCTCTACTTAGCAACGCATGAAGTGGTGCTACTTTGAAGCACAAATGTATACTAAAAAGGATAATTGTGTTGCTCCTTCTCTCTTCCTCTCCTTTTTTTATTTCTTCCTTTTTTCTTTTTCCTTTTTTGTGGCACCTCCTTGGTGCATCTTTTATTTTGTCTCTTTTTATTTTCTTTTTTTCCTAGGAACAACACCTTACAAGGATGAATAATACACTTTACAATTACTCACTTCAACCGAATGTAATCATAACTAAAAAATGAAAACATGAGAGAAACTCTATATGATGATGCCTCTGATAGTGTACCAGTATGTGCAATGATCAGGCGTAGCATATACATCAACAAACGGACAAGGCATGGAAATGTCGAGCGAGCCATACTATGATCATGCTAGGCAAGTGAAAACATGTCTCTAATCATGTAATGTAAACTGATGGTAGTACAAGGCAATATGCTCGGAATGGCTATGAAATTGCCATGTAGGTAGGTATGGTGGCTGTTTTGTGGAGATGAGGTGCTTTATGTGTAGGACAACAAGAGAAAGTCCTCCCACGGGTTTGGATGTACCTGCGAAGTATGCACCAAGTCTTGATGTGAGAGTGGGAATTGCACAGTACCGTAGAGGCTAGCAAAAAAAGATGAACGGAAGTACAAAAGGCTTCGAACTTGCTTTAATCATAAAGAACTCAACACTACACAATATCATTGCGGTGTCTTGTTGCATAAGACTCAAAAGCTAAGTACCCCGAGGGGATAGTTTGGCAGAGATCAACCCCGTTACGCGTCATCTGCAAAAAGCCTCTACAATCATCCAATCGCTAATCAAGCCACTATTAGAGTCTCCAACTTATGTAATTAGGTGAAAGAAAGGCAACCATGAAAAGGAATCCTTTATTTGGTTTTGATAATAGAAAGCGACAATGTTTTTTGGAAGATAGCGAGATTTCCACAAGCTAAGTCAAACAAGTGCAAATCAAGCATTTCTGAACAGTGGGACACACTAATGCACGAAAACCTTATGATAAGGAGCATTGCACAAGACACTACACATGCAAAAAGTAACCTCGCCACGCTGATACGTCTCAAACGCATCTACTTTTCCAAACACTGTTGCTCTTGTTTTCGACTCTAATTTCCATGATTTGAGTGAAACTAACATGGACTGACACAGTTTTTAGCAGAACTGCCATGTTGTTGTTTTTGTGCAGAAATAAAAGTTCTCGGAATCGGACGAAAGTTTTTGTGGATTTTTTCTGGAACATATAAATAATAATGGAGTGAAGACCCACAAGAGGGGGGGTCACCTGTTGGTGCCGAGCCAACAGTGCGTGCCCACCCCCCTAGGCGCGCCCTGATGGCTTGGGGCCACCTCGTGGATCCTCCGATCCTAATTCCAGTCCTATAAATTCCTATTTCTAGAAAAAAAAATAGGAGTTAAGATTTCATTGCGTTTTACAAGACGGAGCTGCCACCACCTCATGTTCTTCCTTGGGAGGGCTGATCTGGAGTCCGTTTGGGGCTCGGGAGAGGGGGATTCATCGCCGTCGTCTTCACCAACCCTTCTCCATCAACAATTATATGATGCTCACCACCGGGAGTGAGTAATTCCTTTGTAGGCTTGCTGGACGATGGTGGGATTGGATGAGATTGATCATGTAATCGATTTATTTTGATAGAGCTTGATCCCTAGTATCCACTATGTTCTGAGATTGATATTGCTATGACTTTGCTATGCTTAATGCTTGTCACTAGGGCCCGAGTGCCATGATTTCAGATATAAACCTATTATGTTTTCCTAAATATGAGAATGTTTTGGATCCTATCTTTCAAGTTGTATGACCTATTAAGTTTGATGATCCGCATAGCCCAAGGTGAGAATAATTGGGATTCTTTCCGGTGATTGCTGTAATTTTAGGAGTTCATGTATTCACTATGTATTAATGCTTTGTTCCGGTTCTCTATTAAAAGGAGGCTTTAATATCCCTTAGATTTCCTTATGGACCACGCTGCTTGATACGTCTCCGTCGTATCTATAATTTTTGATTGTTTCATGCCAATATTATACAACCTTCACATATTTTTGGCAACATTTTATATGATTTATTGGACTAAAATATGGATCCAGTGCCCAGTGCCAGTTCCTGTTTGTTGCATGTTTTTTGTTTCGCAGAATATCCATATAAAACGAAGTCCAAACGGGATGAAAATTTATGGAGATTTTTTTGGAATATTTGTGAATTTTGAGAAGTGGAATCAACGCAAACGGAGGCCCACAGCCCCCAAGATACACCACGGCGCGCCCAGGGGGGCCAAACGCGTGGTGGTGGGTTGTGCCCACCTCGTACATCAGTTGGAGCTCACGTTTGGGCGCAAGGAAGCTAATTTGTGGATAAAAATCCCCTCAAAATTTCAGCCCGATCAGAGTTACGGATCTCCGGGAATATAAGAAACAGTTTTCGGCCAGAAAACAGGAACGCGAAACAGAAGAGAATAGAGAGGTAGATCCAATCTAGGAGGGGTTCCTGCCCCTCCGCCGCCATGGAGGCCATGGACCAGAGGGGGAACTCTCCTCCCATCTAGGGGGCGGCCAAGGAAGAAGAAGAAGGAGGGGGGCTCTCTCCCCCTCTCTCCCGGTGGTGCCGGAGCGCCGCCGGGGCAATCATCGTGACGGCGATCTACACCAACAACTTCGCCGCCGTCAACACCAACTCTCTCCCCCTCTATGCAGCTGTGCAACACCTCTCTTCCCCACTGTAATCTCTACTTAAACATGGTGCTCAACTCTATATATTATTTCCCAATGATATTTGGCTATCCTATGATGTTTGAGTAGATCTCTTTTGTCCTATGGGTTAATTGTGGTATGATGTTATGGATGTGAGTTGTATGTTGATATGGTGCTGTCCTATGGTGCCCTCCGTGTCACGCAAACGTGAGGGATCCCCGCTGTAGGGTGTTGCAATATGTTCATGATTTGCCTATGGTGGGTTGCTTGAGTGACAGAAACATAAACCCGAGTAGGTGGATTGTTGCATATGGGAGTAAAGAGGACTTGATACTTAATGCTATGGTTGGGTTTTACCTTAATGAACGTTTGTAGTTGCGGATGCTTGCTAGAGTTCCAATCATAAGTGCATATGATCCAAGTACGGAAAGTGTGTTAGCGTATGCCTCTCCCTCATTGCATATAACAAGTATCTATCGTATCATTTAAATTGCCTAGGGACAATCTTTCTCTTGCGTTACACAAAAAGCTTTCTACTAAGTTATTTACTCTTTTTTTGTTCTTTTATTAAAACAACACCTAACTTTTATTTCCACGTCCTTTATTATCTTGCAAAGTACTTCTAGTTTTATTCCCGCAAAGTAGTTTCATACTTGTTCTAGGTAAAGCAAGCATTAGCGTGCGTAGAGTTGTATCGGTGGTCGATAGAACTTGAGTGAATATTTGTTCTACCTTTAGCTCCTCGTTGGGTTCGACACTCTTATTTATCGAAAAAGGCTACAAACGATCCCCTACACTTGTGGGTTATCAACACCTTTTTCTGGCGCCGTTGCCGGGGAGCAATAGCGTGGGGTGAATATTCTCGTGTTTGCTTGTTTGCTTTATCACTAAGTAAATTTTATTTTCTGTTATTAGTTGTTTTATATCTTTATTTATGGATATGGAACACGAAACACCAAAAAAATTTTTGGTACTTGCTACTCATGGAGATGGGGAACCTCCTAAAACCCTCGATGCTAGTTATGTGAAACACGTTAATTACTCCTTTGATAATCCTGAGAAATCCTCATCGAACTTTATAATGGGAGACACGTTGGATCAACGTGAGTACTTTAGGGATTATTGCTTGTCTTAAAAACGGAAACACTTCTGGGATCAAATTAGAATATTGCAATGGTTTGCTTGGGATGCATGCTCGAGATGTGACTTTACTTGTTGCTCTAAGATAGAAGCTCGACACATTCCCTTTCAATGTAAATTCAACGGTAATGAAACCTTGGCTTCATATGCTAAAGGTATTTATGATTACTATGATGTTGAACGAATAGAAGAATTTGTTGCTTTTAAAGGTGCTTATGAAATTACTTCTTTGCTTGAAAAGTATGATGATGATGTTCCTTACAAATCTGAAAATTCATCCATACTTAAATATTGCTATGAGAATTATGATATCAATGCTGATATTATTGAGTTTATTGAGAGAATGACCGCTGCCTTGGAAGAGACTAATAATTTGCAGGAATCTATGGAAGAAGAAATTGCTGAAATTGTGAGCTCATTAGATGAAAAAGATGAGGAGGAGAGCGAAGAACAAAAGGAGGAAGAGCGGATTGATCACCCATGCCCACCTTCTAATGAGAGTAACTCTTCAACTCATACATTATTTAATTACCCTTCGTGCTTACCAAAGGATGAATGCTATGATAATTGCTATGACCCCGTGGGTTCATTTGAAATATCCCTTTTTGATGAACTTGATGCTTGATATGCTTGTGGCCATGATGCCAATATGAATTATGCTTATAAAGATGAACTTGCTATAGTTCCTTATGTTAAGCATGAAATTGTTGCTATTGCACCCACACATGATAGTCCTATTATATTTTTGAATTCTCCTAACTACACTATATCGGAGAAGTTTGCTCTTATCAAGGATTACATTGATGGGTTGCATTTTGCTACTACACATGATGATTTTGATGAATATAATATGCATGTGCTTTCTGCTCCTACTTGCAATTATTATGAGAGAGGAACTACATCTTCACCTCTCTATGTTTCCAATACTATAAAATTGCAAGAAACTGTTTATACTATGCATTGGCCTTTACTTAATGTGCATCAATTGTTCTTGTATGACATGCCTATGCATAGGAAGAGAGTTAGACTTCGTTGTCACATGATATATATCACTTTGTGATCACTCCTTTCTTTAGATGGGAAAGAACGATCTTTTTTTAAGCTCACGATCTCTTTTCATTATATAGATGGGAAAAGAAAGAACGATCTCTTTTTCTTTTTCTTTAATGGGGAAAGAAGGATCTCTTTTTTTTTTGAGGAAAGGGAAAGAACGATCTCAATAGAGTAGAACGTAGATCATGGCTGATGAAACGTTTTTTCCCTATAATAATGTATAATGGCATAGGTGGGTTATTTATCTCAACTTCAATGTGAAATAGATATTACGGAAATCTAACGGATGTTGTTTTATCGTGTGTTAAACCAATGGCCGGATGTTTCTGATTATTGTGGCATTTTCTACTTAATTTCTCTATTTTTCACATGTATTTTGCTTTTAGTAGATAATAGATTGGCTTTGATATACCTTGGGATTCGGGTGGATCCATTACTTGAGCACTTTATGCCTAGCTTAATGGCTTTAAAGAAAGCGCTGCTAGGGAGACAACCCGGAAGGTTTAGAAATTCATTTATTTCTGTTGATTGCTTTTATAAAGTTTTTTAAAAAAAGAGGGGAACCTAAAACTTCACAAAAGGAAACGTGAAAGTGAGAGAGATGATGAGCATCGTTGAAGTGGGGGATATCCTTGAACTTTGTTCATGCCCATGGAAACTTTGTGAGTTTTGAATCATGAAAACTTTTCCAACAAAAATAATTATACCCTTGTAGAAATCCATTGTATCATAAAAATAATGTGCCAAGATTTGCCTTTAGGATGATTAGATTGCTTGTTGGTATGTGCGGTGTAAAAACAGAAACTTTGGCTGTAGTGTGTGAATTTTCATTTTTTACTGGTACATGGAAAGTTTCTGAAATTTTTACACAGTATTTCTATACAAATGTTTTATTTCGTCCTAATTTTTGAGAAGTTTTGGAGTTATAGAAGTATGGTCAAAGTTCAGATTACTACAGACTGTCCTGTTTAAGACAGATTCTGTTTTTGATGCATTGTTTTGCTTGTTTTGATGAAACTATCGATTTTATCGGTGGTATAAGCCAAGGAAAAGTTATAATACATCATATATAATGCAAATATAAAATATGAATGGGTTTGCGATAGTACTTAAAGTAGAAATTTGCTTTATTATACTAACGAATCTCACCAGTCTTCTGTTAAGTTTTGTGTGGATGAAGTGTTCGAACATCGAGGAGGTCTCGATATGAGGAGAAGGAGGAGAGGCATGATTTTAAGATTGGGGATGCCCAAGGCACCCCAAGTAAATATCCAAGGAGACTCAAGCGTATAATCTTGGGGATGCCCCGGAAGGCATCCCATCTTTCTTCAACAAGTATCGGTATGTTTTCGTTTTCGTTTCGCTCATGTGATATGTGTAAATCTTGGAGCGTGTTTTGTGTTTAGTTTTCACTTTTATTTTATGCACCATGCTGGTTTGAGATAGTCTATGGTTGATTTATAGAATGCTCATTGCACTTCACTTATATCTTTTGAGTATGGCTTTATAGAATGCTTCATGTGCTTCACATATATCATTTGAAGTTTGGATTGCCTATTTCTCTTCACATAGAAAACCGTTATTCGTAGAATGCTCTTTTGCTTCACTTATATTTATTAGAGCATGGTATTTTGTAGAAAGAATTAAACTCTCTTGCTTCACTTATATCTATTTAGAGAGTTAACATGAATTGGTCATTTGCATGGTTAGTCATAAAATCCTACATAAAACTTATGGATCACTGAATATGATACGTTTGATTCCTTGCAATAGTTTTGCGATATAGAGATGATAATATGTGGGAGCTACTAGTGGATGATCATGTTTAGTAAGATATTGGTGTTAAGGTTTGTGATTCCCGAAGCATGCACGTATAGTCTCCCATTATGCTAGGAAGTTGGAGCACAATTTATTCTTGATTGTCTATCTTTGTGTGAAGGTCGGGGGCGTGCAATGGTTAACTCCTACCAACCTCCCCCCTAGGAGCATGCGTAGTAATACTTTGCTTCGAGAGAGGTAATAAAACTTTTGCAATAAGTATGTGAGTTCTTTATGACTAATGTGAGTCCATGGATTATACGCACTCTTACCTTTCCGCAATTTGCTAGCCTCTACGGTACCGTGCATTGCCCTTTCTCACCTCGAGAGTTGGTGCAAACTTCGCCGGTGCATCCAAACCCCGTGATATGATACGCTCTATCACACATAAGCCTTATTATATCTTCCTCAATACAGCCACCATACCTACCTATTATGGCATTTCCATAGCCATTCCGAGATATATTGCCATGCAACTTCCGCCGCTTCCATTTTGATGACTTGAGCATTCATTGTCATATTGCATTACATGATAGTAGGATAGCTAGCATGATGTTTCCATGGCTTGTCCATTTTTTGATATCTTTGCTACGCTAGATCATTGCATTCATATAGAGTCATACTTTGTTCTACTATCGTTGTAATATTGAGTTGTAAGTAAATAGAAGTGTGATGATCATCATTATTCATTATTAGAGCATGCCCCAATGATGAAAGGATGATGGAAACTATGATTCCCCCACAAGTCGGGATGAGGCTCCGGACAAAGAAAAAAAAGGAAAAAAGGGAAAGAAAATAAAAGAACGAAAAAAATGAAAGAAGTAGAAGGGGCATGCGAATTCCACACTTGTGCTTCAAAGTAGCACCATGTTTTTCATATAGAGAGTCTCCTATGTTGTCACTTTCATATACTAGTGGGAATTTTTCATTATAGAGTTAGATGCACACCCACTTAGTTTTCATATTGAGCTTTCATACACTTATAGCTCTTAGTGCATCCGTTGCATGGCAATCCCTACTCCTCGCATTGATATCTATTGATGGGCATCTCCATAGCCCGTTGATATGCTGAGTTGATGCGAGACTTTCTTCTCCACTTTTACCCCTTTGAAACCTACCACCATATTCTATTCCACCCATAGTGCTATATCCATGGCTTGCACTCATGTATTGTGTGAGAGTTGAAAATGCTGAAGCGCGTTAAAAAGTATGAACCAATTGCTTGGCTGACACCGGGGTAGTACATGATTTATACTTTGTGTTAAGAAGGCAGAGCATGAGAAGGCTATATGATTTTGTAGGGATAGCGTTCTTTAGCCTTGATATTTTGAAAGACATGATTGTTTGTTGGGATGCCTGAGTATTAATGTCTATATGTCAAAACTAGACTATTGCTTTGAATCACTTGTGTCTTAATATTCATGCCATGATTAGATATATGATCAAGATTATGCTAGGTAGCATTCCACATCAAAAATTATCTTTTTTATCATTTGCCTACTCGAGGACGAGCAGGAATTAAGCTTGGGGATGCTGATACGTCTACGTCGTATCTATAATTTTTGATTGTTTCATGACAATATTATACAACTTTCACATATTTTTGGCAACATTTTATATGATTTATTGGACTAACATATTGATCCAGTGCCCAGTGCCAGTTCTTGTTTGTTGCATGTTTTTTGTTTCACAGAATATCCATATCAAACGAAGTCCAAACACGATGAAATTTACGAAGATTTTTTTTGGAATATTTGTGAATTTTGAGAAGTGGAATCAACGCAAACGGAGGCCCACAGCCCCCAAGATACACGACGACGCGCCCAGGGGGCCCAAACGCGTGGTGGTGGGTTGTGCCCACCTCGTACGTTGGTTGGACCTCTCCTTCGGGCGCAAGGAAGCTAATTTTCGGATAAAAATACCCTAAAAATTTTAGCCCGATCGGAGTTACGGATCTCCGGGAATATAAGAAACGGTTTTTGGCCAGAAAACAGGAACGCGAAACAGAAGAGAACAGAGAGGGAGATCCAATCTAGGAGGGGCTCGTGCCCCTCCGCAGCCATGGAGGCCATGGACCAGAGGGGGAACTCTCCTCCCATCTAGGGGGAGGCCAAGGAATAAGCAGAAGGAGGGGGGCTCTCTCCCCCTCTCTCCCAGTGGCGCCGGAGCGCCGCCGTGGCAATCATCGTGACGACGATCTACACCAACAACTTCGCCGCCGTCAACACCAACTCTCTCCCCTGTATGCAGCGGTGTAACACCTCTCTTCCCCGTTGTAATATCTACTTAAACATGGTGCTCAACTCCATATATTCTTTCCCAATGATATTTGGCTATCCTATGATGTTTGAGTAGATCTCTTTTGTCCTATGGGTTAATTGTGGTATGATGTTATGGATGTGAGTTGTATGTTAATATGGTGCTGTCCTATGGTGCCCTCCATGTCACGCAAACGTGAGGGATCCCTCTGTAGGGTGTTGCAATATGTTCATGATTTGCCTATGGTGGGTTGCTTGAGTGACAGAAACATAAACCCGAGTAGGTGGGTTGTTGCATATGGGAGTAAAGAGGACTTGATACTTAATGCTATGGTTGGGTTTTACCTTAATGAACTTTGGTTGTTGCGGATGCTTGCTAGAGTTCCAATCATAAGTGCATATGATCCAAGTACGGAAAGTGTGTTAGCATATGCCTCTCCCTCATTGCATATAACAAGTATCTATCGTATCATATTCAATTGCCTAGGGACAATCTTTCTCTTGTGTTACACAAAAAGCTTTCTACTAAGTTATTTACTCTTTTTTTTGTTCTTTTACTAAAACAACACCTAACTTTTATTTCCATGTCCTTTATTATCTTGCAAAGTACTTCTAGTTTTATTCTCGCAAAGTAGTTTCATACTTGTTCTAGGTAAAGCAAGCATTAGCGTGCGTAGAGTTGTATCGGTGGTCGATAGAACTTGAGGGAATATTTGTTCTACCTTTAGCTCCTCGTTGGGTTCGACACTCTTACTTATCGAAAAAGGCTACAAACGATCCCCTACACTTGTGGGTTATTACTGCCATGGGAGGGTAGGACAAAAGGTGTGATGCAAATTCTTATTGCAAGGACGTATGACTATATACGGAATACATGCCTACATTACATTGATGAATTGGAGCTAGTTCTGTGTCGCTTTAGTGTGTAGCTGTTACATGATAAATGTCATCTAAATCATTATCCATCACCGGTCCATGTGCCTACATTTTTTCATATACTGAATCTTGCTAAGTTACTATTGCTGCTCCTATTGTTACAATCACTACAAAATTGCTGCTATCACTGTTACTGTTACTACTTTGTTACTACTGCTATTTTGCCTTGCTACTAAAACTTTTGCTACAAAGAGATATCCCAGGTGTGGTTGAATTGAGAACTCAACTGCTAAGACCAATAAATATTCTTTGGCTCCCCTTGTGTCGAATCAATAAATTAGGGTGTAATACTACCCGCGAAGACTGTTGTGATCCCCTATACTTGTGGGTTATTAAGACTATTTTCTCGCGCCATTGCCGGGGAGCATATATCTATTTATTGTGTTCACTCGAGGATATCCAATTGTCACTATGAAGAATCTGAAAGATACTTGAACCAAGATCATACCCTCTAAGATGAGGGGAGGTAAGGAACTGTCATCTAGCTCTACTTTTGATTCACCTACTGTTTTGAATCAGCTTATGACACCACCACTTGCTACTCGTTCTCACATGTCGCAAGTACTTGATGATGCTACTTTTGAAACTTCTGATGATGCTACTGCTATGCTTGATAAAAATGAATATGTGCCAATGAATGAATTACTTGATGCTCATATTGCTAAAGCTAGAGAACTTGAGAATGTTGAAATTGATGAACACTTTGATTCACCTGTTATGCCTAGATCTCCTAATACATATGAAATGTCTGATGTACCTGAGGCTGATGTTATGATTGGGGAGATAGCTAGAGACTTCCTTGCTTGTAATGATAGAGATGATTTGGAGAAACTACTATGCAAACTGAAAGAAAAATCTATGATGGAGAAAATGAAACGTGATCCTAAATTTGCTACTTCTCCTATATGTGTTGCCGATAAGGATTATGCATTATCTGTTGATCCTGAGTTGATCACTATAGTAGGATCTGATCCTTTCCATGGTTATGAAACTGAGAATGTTGTGGCACACCTCAGTAAATTGAATGATATTGCCACTTTTTTTTCTCATGAGGAAAAGATTTAACTTTGTGCAAATTGAAGAAGAGAATCCCATCAAGCTTGGGGGAGGCTTCTCTAGTTACTTAGAGCTTTGCCTGATCATCCTCTCAAGAAAAATGAAATACTTGATATCTTTTATAATGGACTAACCGATGCTTCTAGGGACTACCTAGATAGGTGTGCTTGCTGTGTTTTCATGGAACGAACTATCAGACAAGCTGAGGAATGTAACACCCCAAAAATTTAATCATGTTTTATTAATTAAATTTTTTGCCAGGAATACTTATTTTCTATTTTCTGGATTTTTCTATGGATTTCAGAGCCACTCTTTTTCTCTGAATTACAAAATTCTCCCCTCTAATCTGAAACTTTGGAATAATATTGTGGGACTTGAATGTTTCACTAAAGCATTTTATTTCATTTAGTAAAACCAGTGGAATTATTTTTATAATAAAACTTGCCAAGTTTTAATTCTGTTAATAGCATTTTCAATTCTTTTCAAGGCCTAAGTTACACTACAACCACTTCATAGATTCATTTATTAATTCCACAAAAATTTGTAGATGACATGTGATGTCCCTGGATAACTTTTATGCAAAAACACAACTTGGTGTTTTGGAAATTTTGAGCAAATCATCCTCATTTGCATCCTGGTCCAGTTTGGCAGTTTGTACTGCAACCCTACTTTATTTTTCCCTAATTTCCTTGGGATTTTTCCTTCGTGTAGTTATACCTACCAAACCTTTAAGTCCAAGAGATCAGCCCATATTCCTATTTTTGGTGTGCCAAAATATCCTGTGTAGTTTATGTTCAGAATAGAGTTCTGACAAAAATTGCACTAGCAAGTTTCCTCTTTTCCCAAACTAACCTCATCACCCTCTTTAGCATCTAAAGAGACCCCACTCTGGAAAGTTTGGATGCCAGAAAAGTCTTTTAGAGGCCACTGGCATTTTGTCAAACACCTAGAGTGCATGGCCAGATTTGGCATGATCCAAAGATTACTTTGGGAAGTTGCATTCCTGGACTTACTTTGGGAAGTTGCATTCCTGGACAAACCAGCATGTCCATTAGACTTATTGAACCCTAATGAATGATCCTGGTAAGTTTCATGTCCATATAAGCCCCCTAGCTACCCCTGGCATTGTGTCGAGCACCTCGTGGGCATGTGCAGAGCGCGGCCAGAGCGCGCGTTTTGCACGTGCGACGCCCGAGCCGCCGCGCCCACCTACCGCCTCTCCCCGAGCTTATCCTGACCCCCTACTGCCCGCCGTGTCGCGCCAAGCCCCCAACCGACCTGCCCCTCCTGCTCTGTAGCATTCCCGCCACGTCCCCGACATGCCAGTCGCTAGCCGCCGTCGCCTGCTGTGCCACCGCCGCCTGAGCCACACCAGCATGCCAGCTAGCCCCCTTGCACAGCGCGAGCTCATCCGCAGCTCGTCCTCTAGTGCCCAACATCGCCACGTAGCCCTTGTTGCAACAGAAAGGCGGTCCGCCAGATTTATCCACGGCCGCGGCGGAACCGACGTCGCCTGGCTATAAAAGGGACCCTCTCGAGCTCTAGGCCACTCAATCCGCCCCTCACCATCCCCCATTTGAACCCCCGAGGCAACCAGACGACCGGAGGAGCTCCTCTCCCTCGTCTCCGGCCAAACCACCGCCACATCCCCTCTGCTAAATTCGCCGCAACCAAACCATTTCCCCCACCAGACTCTTCACAAATGGACTCATGCTGCCCCCAGGAACCCTTTTCCCCATGCCTATTTCATCGAAGATGCCCTCTGGGCGAAGTCCCGGAATCACCGAGAGCCTTCCCCGCCATGTTTGAGGTCCTGATCAACCTCGAGCTCCCCCAGCGCCTCTTCCCCCTCAATCCGACGCGGAAGGTCCTCCTGAGCACGGGGATAGTCCGTACGTCGAAAACGATGCCCCCTAGCACCGGCAATCGTCGACGGGACCGACCCTCTGCTCTTTGTCCAGGCGCGCGCAGGGGAGAAGACGAACCCGACAGGTGGTCCCCACCTATCGGCGAGCCAGCCTTTGCCCTCATCGGCGTAGCCCCTGTGAGGCGTGTCCTCTCTGGGGCAAGCGTACCTCTATAGGTACACCTTCGTTTTCGGAAAGCGTATTTCCCCCGATGCGTTTTTCCTTTTTCTATTTTATTTTAAAACAAAACTTTGACTAAACTTTGACTGGGCATTTCTTTTTAAATAAAACTCCAAATGAATTGATTCTTTTTCTACCTCTCTAAAATCTCACCTAGTTTATTTTAGGATTTATTTCAAAAATAGTTAAGACAACTTTTTGTACTGTGTTTGAATTGCGTGTTGATTCAAATATTTTCAAAATAGGAAATGAAGAGAGGAGCAAACTTTCAAAAGTTTTGTGATGCGCCCTACCTCTCCACATATTTAAGGCAAGCATTCTGAACCTTGGTATAGTATTGGTTGTGTGATGCTTGGTGTGAAAATAATAAAGCTGCAACACTAAGTTTATATGAAGTGCGCGTTATTTCATGTGAAGGTGCGATCATGCTTGCATATGCATGATGAGGATTTCTTGCTAGTGAACTTGAGATGCTTGTGGCAGTAGTTACCACTTGTGCCACTCATGCCTACCGGAAGAAATCCGGGACAAGTCTCTGTCTCGGATAGACACGAGCCTGGTGCTGACATCTCGTGGGAGGGAGGATGGTCAGTGAGGCATGAGGGGATGTGATAAGTGGTGATTCTACCTGAGAGTGTGGAAAAATATTTGTTGTGCTAACCATGCAGGGAACGCATAAACCTCCAGAGTCGACCACAGATCGAGCCTTGTTCCAGTAACCCCCACACTTGTTTCGTACTACCACTTGTCCCTATCGCAGGTAGGGTACGGTTCAGTAAGTTGTCAACCCCTTTCTTGGCACACACTATACAGAGAGGCCACAGTGGAAGATACCAGATGCATCTGGTAGGCAGGCCACTTGGTCCGGGGGCATGGGTGTTTCCGGCTGGGGCCGAGAGGGGGGCACCCCTTAGTAGCACGCGGTATAAATTTGATCCCATGCTAATCAAGGTTGTAGCCTCCCCACTTAGAGTTTGCTTAACGAGTGTCGTGGGTGATTCCAGGCACCGGTAAGTTAAGCTGGTGTGTGCAGGTCAGGTGTGTTTTCAACTTAAAGACCGTAAGCGGAATTAGTCGTGTGATGACTAATGAAATCCGTTACTTGTGGGTAAAGAGTACAACCTCTGCAGAGTTTCCATCTATTGGAATAGCCGTGTCCGCGGTTAAGGACTCCAGTCTGGGATGGGTCAAGAGTCGGTCTTAGTGTCGGTCTTCGGAGGAATTCTTCTAAACCTGAATATTGATCATAGAGTGTGACCGATGATATTTATGATTATTATTGTTTGAACTAACCGTTTCTTTTATGTGGATGACTGAGTGTCCCTGGGATGGTTCTACCTCCTGGATACTCATGCATTTATTTTTATATATAAGCCCTTTATGTGGCGTCGCTCAGATGCCCAATTGTGGCATGCTTGTTATTTATTTTATATATAAGCCCTTCATGTGGCGTCGCTCAGACGCCCGACTGTGGCATGCTTGTTATTTATTTTATATATAAGCCCTTTATGTGGCGTCGCTCAGACGCCCGACTGTGGCATGTTTTATATTCTTATCCTTTCGAGGCGTCATTTTCAGACACCCGATCGGACTATTTTATCTTTATTTACTGATTGGATCACACTACTTTTATTCTCTGGTTGTTTAAGTAACTTTTAACATGAAGATCCGCCTGCTCGCATCATGAATTATTTGGTCACTGACTCAATGATTGTGGATTATTTCAGTGCATGATTATCACCACTATATTATACCTGTTTTCATGATGTTTGCGAGTACATTCAAAGTACTCACTGGCTTGTCCCTGGCTATTGTCTTGGCCAGATTTCTTGCTTGGAGTGGAGCGCAAATGACGACAGCCCCGGAACCTAGGCAACGAAGATAGCAACCGCGCGAAGATAGGAGTTAACCAGGTTAGCTGTTCCTATGGGAAATGGAGTCCCATAGACGCTGATGATCCGCAAACCGCTTCTGCCATCAACCACTAGAAATTTTGTTATACCCATAAACCATCATGGTCGTGTACTTCAAATATTCTATTTGCTTGGAATTTCTGCATCAAGAATGTGTCTCATCAGCTAACAGTAATCCTGGGGCTGGTGAGCACAAGGACCATTTGCTGGGAAATTAATATCCTAGAAAACGGTCTTGACAACCTTGGTATCAGGTCCAGGCTGACCATTGGCTAATCCTATCTTAGCCGGGTCAAGAAAACCTAGGTTAAACCACCCACCAGACCTTAACCGCACCACCGCCAAGCCTATCCTACCTGATAGCCCACACAGTGACCCCGACAGCTTTTGGCAGTCGGTGCCCAACCTATCAGCCTAGCCCATCGATCACACGCCTGTGATCGACACCTGAGTTGTCCCATTCGCAAGCGTGCGAAGGAAGACTCCGTTTTCTTTCTATAAAGGGAACGTTTGCCCCAACCCAGCACACCACAGCCAACTATCCCAGCCGCGAAGGATATAGTAGGTTGCGCCAAGTCGCCAACGGAGACCAAGAGACGGACCCCGCCTTGTTGCATCTTGTGCGCTACTTAAGGGCACAAGAAGCACTGTTCGATCAGGTCACCCTTAATTTGATTGCAACTCGCGGAGAACTCGCTCGCCGAGCCCCGGCAACAACAGGAGCTGTGCCCGACGCCGACAACCTAGTCGTGCTGTTCGGACAACCGATAGAGTCGTCAAGGCCTGCCCCTGCAACCGAGCGTAATATATTTGTATCCTCGGAGGAGCCTCGTCGCCTTTTGGGGACACACTCCAAACGGAATTGTGACCACCAACCCACGCGACGGTCAGCATCGCCACCCTGACCCTGTAGCTCCGCACCCTAACCCAGTCAACCCCATCGGTGAAGCCCAAGGAGAAGCCTCGACGTCCGCAAGGCATGCTCGACCAGATATCAACGAGGTAGACTAAGCCACTCGAGTAGTGCCGAGTCTTAGTATTCCTACGCCTTGTAATAAGTGTGACCTTATACCGCCAATAATTAATTGCAGAATACTTGTATACCATTGTTTTTAATAGTACTACAAGTAACCATGCATAAATAATTTTGGCGTATGGCCACATATTTAATTCTGGGCGTAGCTACCAAAGACCACCCGGCCAGCAATCACAGTAATGCTTCGCATTTTTGCGATATACATATAGCTGTGGCATTGATCCCGGCCACGATAGAGCAGAACCGGCAATCAATATTGCCCCCACAGCGCAATATGTCACACAACCCAGATGCTATACAAGAGGCCACTCCGTGACCTTACCAAGCATCCCTCACTTTGTGCACTGCCTTCACAGCCATTTTTCCAGACCGCACCATGGGATTCATATGAGGACCCAGACGCAACCCCAAGGGAATTTTGTTAAGGTACTTGTGGGATATTAACCACAGTACCATGGGTTCTCCCCACCCTTCCCAGTCCGAGCTATCCAAATCGAGGGTCACTTTCACCGCCTCAAAATGTTGGGCAGCCATGCACATCCCGCTGGTAGACCCAAAACCAAGACCCTGTGAAAGTTCCCTTCATCAGGAAATCTATGCCCACTCCAGGAATGGCCATAGAGGTTGCTGCTCGGGAAGTGGATTCCCACCTGCAATTCACGTTACCCTATGCCAGTGAACTAGGGTATTATTATTTCCTAAGCAGTGCGGCACTCGGAAGAGCCGCATCTCTTCCCTGCACCTAAGCAGAGAAGGGACCGGTGCGAATAAAGCTTGTGTAGTATGTCATCACTCGAGAATGCTTAACCCAGCAAGTGATGGGATTTCTCGAGACCCATGCTGTAATAAATCCCGGATCGCTATAGGCAGACCCCTGAGGCCAAACCAAGAGAGGCGCATTTTGTGAATACCCTGTCCGCTCCCCAGAAGACGAAGGATATATTCCACTGCAGGAAATAATTCCTCATGACCTATAGGTTATTACATGTACCGTCAACATCATAGTTGTATGATTTTGTGTAGCATTTGACTGCTTGTTGTGATATATGCGCTGTGTTTTAAAATTTTCTGTATGAGTTTATTGTGTTGGTTACAGTTGTTTGCTGTGATTTGAAAAATCGATTGTTTTTGTTATAGCAAATTTCATAGTAAGGTTTTTCTTAAAAGACCACTGCGATGAAAAATGTTTTCCAACAAAAATTTAATTTGCATGCCCTCGCGTTATACGACTAACAGGACGAGGACACTAAATACAAGACCGCACGTTCTTTTATCCCTAATGGATTACCTCGCTAGTACACCACAACTGCACATTAGTCACAAATTTTACTGTGACCCCGTTCTATCGTGTGTCTGGAATATTTGTTTTTCATGTTACGATTGCCGTGTGGTACGAATGATATTTTTGCAAAATACGTCCTTAGCAAATCTCGAGGACGAGATTTTTCTTAAGGGGGGTAGTGTTGTAACACCCCAAAAATTTAATCATGTTTTATTAATTAAAATTTTGCCAGGAATACTTATTTTCTATTTTCTGGATTTTTCTATGGATTTCAGAGCCACTCTTTTTCTCTGAATTACAAAATTCTCCCCTCTAATCTGAAACTTTGGAATAATATTGTGGGACTTGAATGTTTCAATAAAGCATTTTATTTCATTTAGTAAAACCAGTGGATTTATTTTTATAATAAAATTTGCCAAGTTTTAATTCTGTTAATAGCATTTTCATTCTTTTAAAGGCCTAAGTTACACTACAACCACTTCATAGATTCATTTATTAATTCCACAAAAATTTGTAGATGACATGTGATGTCCCTGGATAACTTTGATGCAAAAACACAACTTGGTGTTTTGGAAATTTTGAACATATCATCCTCATTTGCATCCTGGTCCAGTTTGGCAGTTTGTACTGCAACCCTATTTTATTTTGCCCTAATTTCCTTGGGATTTATCCTTCTTGTAGTTATACCTACCAAACCCTTAAGTCCAAGAGATCAGCCCATATTCCTATTTTTGGTGTGCCAAAATATCCTGTGTAGTTTATGTTCAGAATAGAGTTTTGACAAAAATTGCACTAGCAAGTTTCCTGTTTCCCCAAACTAACTTCATCACCCTCTTCAGCATCTAAAGAGACCCCACTCTAGAAAGTTTGGATGCCAGAAAAGTCTTTTTGAGGCCACTGACATTTTGTCAAACACCTAGAGTGCATGGCCAGATTTGGCATGATCCAAAGATTACTTTGGGAAGTTGCATTCCTGGACAAACCAGCATCTCCATTAGACTTATTTAACCCTAATGAATGATACTGGTAAGTTTCATGTCCATATAAGCCCCTAGCTACCCCTGGCATTGTGTCGAGCACTTGGTGGGCATGTGCAGAGCACGGCCAGAGCGCGCATTTTGCACGTGCGACGCCCGAGCCGCCACGCCCACCTACCGCCTCTCCCCGAGCTAATCCTGACCCCCTGCTGCCCGCCGCGTCGCACCAAGCCCCCAACCGACCTGCCCCTCCTACTCTATAGCATTCCCACCACGTCCCCGACATGCCAGTCACTAGCCGCCGCCGCCTACTGTGCCAGCGCCGCCAGAGCCACACCAGCACGCCAGCTAGCCCCTTGCACAGCGCGAGCTCATCCGCAGCTCATCCTCTAGTGCCCAGCATCGCTACGTAGCCCCTGTTGCAACAGAAAGGCGGTCCGCCGGAGTTATCCACGGCCACGGTGGAACCGACATCGCCCGGCTATAAAAGGGACCCTCTCTAGCTCTAGGCCACTCAAGCCGCCCCTCACCATCCCCCATTTGAACCCCCGAGGCAACCAGACGACCGGAGGAGCTCATCTCCCTCGTCTCCGGCTGTTGAGGATATAACCCCAGGGTGAGACCCGCCCAGGTGGGGCCGGGTCATGCGGTTGGCGGCTTACGACAAGATTAGGAGTAAGCATATCCAATTGGCCAGGAGGCCCAGAGCCAGAAGACAGGATGTAACCCGGTGGGCTTAAGCCGCCGGGGGCGACTTGTTAGATAAGGCATGTATAGTTAGAGGCGAGGTCGGTGGTCAGGTATAACCCGGCCCGGACTCTTGTAAGCTCAGGACCTTGACCTGTGTATATAAGGGCGGGTTACCTGGGCGGCTTAGGCCAAGAAACAACTCATCGATAGCTAGGTCAAGCGAACTCGCTCCCTTGTAATCGATACCCAATCAATACAACACCAAGCAGGACGTAGGCTTTTACCTCTTTCCGAGGGGCCGAACCTGGTTAACTCTTGTCTCTCGATTCCGATCAACCCCTTCGAGCCCAGCCTAGCAATGGTCTCGAACCTATGTCCTTTCACGAGGACATCTGCCGTGACAAAACCACGACAGTTGGCGCCCACCGTGGGGCTGGCGCTTGGTGGTGTGGAATTATCGAAGGGCTCTCTCCCAGGGATCGAGGGATACACCGTTGGCAGGATGACCAAGAGTCGCCGCGGCAAGCTCTACATCGACGACGCCGGCTGGGGTCCCGAGGCCGACTCAATCGAGTACGGGTACCGGGTCCCCTTTGGCAGAATTCACGTCTTCATCGGCAAGATCGGCGGATCTAAACCCGGGCCGGACATCTGCACCGACCTTGTCGAGCCGGCCCGGCGCGTGCAACCCGCCCGTGTTAACCCGGGCAGGAAGCATGTCTTCGTCGGCTTTACCCAAGGCATGGTGCTTGAAGGTTCCATGTCGAGGGAGGAAACTCTCATCTGCTCAGAGGATGGATCCTCGAGCGGAGAGACGGAATCAATCTATCAGCTTCACAATGGCGGGCTTGGGGGCTACGTCGAGGATTACCCCGAGCCAGAGTACCATGAGCCGGAGGACTATGAGCCGCCGAACTGCGCTGCTGTCTTCATGGCGGGTTCAGCGCCGGCCCCTAGTAGCACAGCCGCCGGTGCGACCGGGTCCGGAGCTGGCAGGCCGCCGGCTCAAGTTCTTCTGGATCTGATGAACGAGCTTACAACTCTGATGGAAACCAATGTCACTGCTGAAAACCAAGCGGCCCGTAACACGGAGATCACGAGGTTGAAGAACCAGATGGCCGGAGTCCAACAGGAAATCAATGCGCTGAAGGCTCAGATGGATGCTAAGGCGGAGCGCCTTAGGGCGGATGCTTTTCGCCTTGAGCTAGAATAGCAGTCTGCAGCGGTGGTTCATCGGATGAGGCATCAATCCCGCCTGCCGGATCAATATGAAGCCAGAAATCTTTTTAACATGCCAGGGACGGAACGGAATGTGCCTTTGACCGTAACCCGGACGGCGGAAGTACCTGGAAGCCGGGCGGCGGTTCAGCATCACCAGCCAGACCCGCCCCGCCGGAACCAGACCCCACCACAGTCTTTTCCGATGCCACCGGGTCATTATTCTAATCGGGCGGAGAACATGGTGGCAGCGGCAACCAGGCTCGGTACAATCCCCATCCCCGATGAGGCGCCTTTCGCAGAGGAGGTGCGGAACGCCATTGGATACCTGCAGACGGCGGTGGCCTAGCAGGAGAAATATACGTATAGCCAGAGTCGCGTGCATTCAACACGCATCCCAAGCCGCAGCTACAGCCGGCGTTATGAGTCGCCGGCGGTTTCTAGCAGCGATCGACATCGAAACTCGCTGAGGGCTGATCGGGGGGGCTCTTGATGCTCAGGCACTAGTGGATCGGGCGAGAGCGCAGCGAGAGGTGGCGGCTCTGGCAGCTGCGGCGGCTTATCAGGAACCCACAGTTGCACCTTCCGTCTCAGTAGGAGCCGGAGTAACCTCCAGGGCTGTGGGAGTGCCGTGCTTGGTGCCAGCTTTGCGGAATGAGCGTCTGCCGAAGGATTTTAAAGGTCCTCGCAAGGTGCCCAATTATACAGCTGACCTGCCTCCAGAAGCTTGGATTGAAAGCTATGAGCTAGCCATGGAGATGTTAGATGTTAGCGATGCAGTATGTGCTAAGTATTTCATCATGATGCTGGAAGGGCCGGCTCGCACGTGGTTTAAGGGTTTGCCACCTAACACCATTAATTCCTGGGCCGAGTTAAAGGCGAAGTTTATCAAGAAATTTCAGGGAACATGCAAGCAGCCTATGACGATTGTGGATTTGGATCATTGCGTGCAGCGTGAGGACGAGTCGGCCCATCACTGGGTCCGGCGGGTCTCAACCATCATCCACTCTTCTGAGCACATTACGGCGGCTCAAGCGGTTTTTATTCTGGAGAAGAATTGCCACTTTACGCCCTTGAAGCAGAACCTTGGCCGGCTCAAACGCTCCTGCCAAGACATGGGGGAACTCATGGCGTCTCTCACCAAGTATGCAGACTCTAATAACACGAAGGACCCTGGCTCCGACGATGTGAAGTCGGCCAAGGGTAAGAAGAACAACAATGGCAAGGGTCAATCGCAGAATGGGGGAGGGAACAACAACAATGGCAACGGCGGAAAGCGGAAGCACCAGGACGGCGGGTCAGATCTAGTGGCCAACACCAATACTGGGAATAACTGTGGCAAAGGGAACGGCAAGCCGCCTTTTAAGCGGAAGCCAGCTGACATGGAGGCGATACTGAATGCTCCTTGCCCGAAACATAGCCTTCCGGATCAACCGTCTACTCATGCTTGGAGGGATTGTTGGATTATGCGTGAGTATCGAAGCCTCGGCGCTAACCAGCAACAAGGCGGCGGCGGTGGACCATCCGGTGGGTCAGGATCCGGTCCTTCCGGGTCTGGCTTCGGTCCGGGCGGCTCAGCCTCTGGTCATCAGGGCCAAGGAAACCATGGAGGTAGTCATCAACAGGCTGGCGGTGGAGGTCAGCAGCAAAATAACCAGTCTGGGTATCAGAGTAACCCCAAGCAGCTGAACAGAGGGCAATACCATGTTTTTACAACCAGCCTCGACAAGCGAGACCGGAAGGTGCGCAAGCGGGCGGTCAATGCAGTCATGCCGGCTCTCCCGCAATAATTGAAGTGGTCTGAGTATGACATAACTTGGAGCAGGGAGGATCACCCGCCGCGTGTTGATAACCCGGGGCAGTTGGCTTTGGTAGTTGCCCCCCAAGTGGGAGGATACGTATTCACCAAAGTACTTATGGATGGTGGCAGCAGCATCAACATCCTGTATTATGATACTTTCCGCCGGATGAATTTGCTTGACAAGGATCTTAAGCCCTCCTCAACAGTTTTTCATGGTGTGGTGCCCAGAAAGTCGGCTTATCCAGTGGGAAAGATTTCCTTGGAGGTAGCTTTTGGCGATGAATTCAATTACAGGGTGGAATCTTTGTGGTTTGAAGTGGTCAAAATCAAGAGCCCATACCATGCTTTGTTTGGACGACCGGCTTACGCCAAATTCCTGGCTAGGCCTTGCTATGTTTACTTACAGCTCAAGATGCCCGGGTTAAATGGGACGATTACTGTGCATGGTGATCGGAAGACGGCTCTTGAGTGTGAGGAAGGTGATGCAGCATACGCAGAGTCGAGTTGCGCTGAGGTGGAGCTCAAATTTTATAAACAAAATGTTGACCCGGCAGATATGACCCCACTGAAGAAGCCTAACACGGAATCTGAGCCGCCTCTCAAGTTTGTGGCAGAAGATACCAAGATGGTGGACTTTACGCCGGGCGACTCATCACAACAGTTCACTATTGGGGCCAATATGGATCCCAAATAGGAAAGCGCGCTCATCGAATTCATCCGTGAGAATCGGGACATCTTTGCATGGAAACCTTCTGACATGCCGGGTGTACCGAGAGAATTCGCTGAGCACCACCTTAATGTGGATCCTAAATTTAAGCCGGTCAAGCAATTCCGCCGTCGGTTTAACGAGGAGAGACGTAAGGCTATTGGGGAAGAGGTGGCCTGGCTCTTGGCAGCAGGGTTCATCGTTGAAGTTTTTCACCCGGAGTGGCTCGCTAACCCGGTGTTGGTACTCAAGAAGAACGGCACGTGGCGTATGTGCGTGGATTACACAGATCTTAACAAGGCATGTCCGATTGACCCGTTTGCTCTCCCCCGTATTGATCAAATCATTGATGCGACGGCGGGTTGTGAGAGTCTGTGTTTCCTGGATGCTTATTCCGGTTATCATCAGATCAAGATGGCAGTTAAAGACCAAGAGAAGACGGCTTTTATTACGCCTTTTGGTGCTTTCTGCTATGTGTCTATGCCTTTTGGGCTCAAGAGTGCCCAGGCGACTTACCAGCGTTGTGTGCAGAACTGTCTTCATGGTCAGATTGGGCGCAATGTTCATGCTTATGTAGATGATATTGTGGTTAAGTCAAGGAAGAAGGAAACTCTGCTGGCTGATTTGAAGGAAACCTTTGACAATTTGCAGGTTTACAAGATGATGCTTAACCCGGCAAAGTGTGTTTTTGGTGTACCTGCAGGCAAGCTTTTGGGGTTCTTAGTCTCTAAGCGTGGCATTGAAGCTAACCCGGAAAAGATAAAAGCTATTACTTCCTTATCTGAGCCGGCGTGCATCAATGATGTTCAGCGCCTGGCGGGTCGTATTGCTGCATTCAGCCGGTTCATAAGCCGCCTGGGTGAGAAGGCTATTCCTCTATATCAGATGATGAAGAAGACACACGACTTCGTCTGGAGTGATGCAGCTAAGGAGGCGTTTGAGGCGCTCAAAAGGCAGCTGGCTGAGCCGCCTGTTCTGGCTGCTCCCATGGAAAAAGAACCTCTACTCTTATATGTGGCGGCTAATAACAAGGCTGTCAGTGCTGCAGTTGTGGTGGAGCGCAAGGAGGCGGGTAAGGAGTATCCAATTCAGCGGCCGGTTTATTATGTCAGTGAGGTCCTGACGGAGTCTAAGCAAAGATACCCTCATTGGCAAAAACTGGTGCTCGGGGTGTTCATGGCCAATCGCAAGCTGAAGCATTATTTCCTTGGTCACCCGATCACAGTGGTTAGTTCTGCTCCTTTGGGAGATATAATCCAAAACAGAGAAGCCACTGGAAGGATTGGTAAGTGGGCAATTGAGCTTGGGCCTCTCAATCTAAAATATGTACCCCGGACAGCTAACAAGTCTCAAGCCCTCGTGGATTTCATCAATGATTGGACAGAATGTCAAATTCCTGAGGAGAAGCCAGACAATACTTATTGGACGATTCACTTCGATGGATCCAGGCAATTGGAAGGCTCGGGGGCTGGAGTTGTTTTAACTTCCCCACGAGGTGACAAGTTCTGTTATGTTTTAAGGCTAATGTTTCCTTGTACTAACAATGCACCGGAGTACGAGGCTTTGCTTCATGGGCTCCGGGTTGCCAAGGAGATGAACTTGAGCTGGGTCAGATGTCTTGGCGACTCAGACCTAGTAGCTCAGCAAGTCTCTGGCACCTGGGATTCTAAGGACCCTCGCATGGCGGCTTATCGTCAGGCGGTTGATGTTATTGCTGGCCACTTTAAAGGTTATCAGGTGGATCATATTGACCGCCGGAAGAACGAGGCGGCTGACGCTTTATCAAGGCTGGGGTCTCAGCGTAAGCCGGTGCCGCCTAATGTGTTCTTAGACGTGTTACATCACCCATCAGTCAAGTTACCGTCGGAGGAGGACTTGGCTATACCTGACCCGGAGGAGCAATTGGTGGCGGCTCTTCGCGTGATACCTGACTGGACGTTGCCTTATCTGACGTACCTGACTCGTGGCGAGTTACCTCAAGATGAGACTCTGGCACGGCAGATCACAAGGCGGTCTAAGTCTATGACTGTTATCAACGGCGAGTTACATCGACGTAGTGTAACTGGTGTTTTCCAGCGCTGTGTTTCTCCTGATGAGGGCCGTGAGATCTTGCAAGAAATTCATGCTGGCGATTGTGGTCATCATGCCGGGTCAAAATCATTGGTGGCCAAGGCTTTTCTACATGGGTTTTACTGGTTAACAGCTCATAAGGATGCGGAGGATTTGGTCACTAAATGTGGCAGGTGTCAAAAATTTGGGCGACGTGCCCATGTGTCGGCTCAAGAACTACGGATGATTCCGATCACTTGGCCGTTTGCGGTCTAGGGGCTTGATATGGTAGGACCTTTCAAGAGGTCTAAGGACAAGAAGACCCACCTCTTGGTGGCGGTTGACAAGTTTACTAAGTGGGTGGAAGCTGAGCCGGTCAGCAAGTGTGACGCGGCAACAACAGTTTAGTTTGTCAAAAAATTGATCTTTTGTTTTGGCTACCCGCATAGTATCATCACTGATAATGGTACAAATCTGTCAAAGGGGGCTATGAAGGAGTTCTGTGATGAGGAGCATACCCGTCTTGATGTATCTCACCCCAGTCTAATGGTCAAGCTGAGCGTGCTAACCAGGAAATTTTGAAGGGTATCAAACCCCGGCTTATGGTTCCTTTGGAGTGCACGTCGGGTTGTTGGGTGGAGGAGTTGCCGTCTGTTCTTTGGAGTATAAGAACCACCCCCAACAGATCTACAGGCTATACGCCTTTCTTCATGGTTTATGGCGCAGAAGCTGTTCTCCCTAGTGATATCCGTCATGACTCGCCCAGAGTGGCGGCTTACGTGGAAGCTGGTAATGAGGCGGCGCGTCAGGATGCTTTGGATGCCTTGGACGAGGCGCGTGATCTTGTGGCTGCTTGGTCGATGATTTATCAACAAGACCTGCGTCGCTATCATAGCCGCAGGGTCAAGACCCGGACGTTTCAAGAAGGCGACTTAGTACTCCGACTGATTCAAGACCAGTCAGATATGCATAAGTTGTCACCTCCCTAGGAAGGGCCGTTTGTGATCAGCAGGAATCTCAACAATGGCTCTTATTACCTCATGGATATACGGTAAAGTGACAAGTCTCGCACTTCTGGTGAGGAGACCAAGAGGCCGTGGGATATTGCTCACCTTCGGCCATACTATACTTAAGCCGCCAGCCGGCTCTCCTCAATGTACATATCCCTGTCATTGTATAAACCATCTTTTATGATATAATAAAGTTGGCATCCCCATGATTAGGGGCCTCTGCCGTTTTTCTCCACACTGAGTGTCATACAAAGGAGTTGATCCTTTCATCAGGTCACTTGGGGGCTTTTAAACCCTCTTGGCCAGGCTTTATATTACAAAAGAGTTGATCCTTAATCTGGTCACTTGGGGGCTTTTAAACCCTCTTGGCCAGGTTTATATTATAAAGGAGTTGATCCTTAATTTGTTCACTTGGGGGCTTCCAACCTTATGGGTTTAGCTTATTTACCCTCTATACCCGGCTTTCCGCCATGTCCGAGTTAAACCTGCCTGTTTGCAACTTGCTACTCCGCCATGTGACCCGCCGAACTCTTGACAGTTATTCTTGATAAGAGACCCTGAGCTTTTTTAAGTTATTCTCGCACGAAGACACTGAACTTGTCAAGGTTTAAATGGTGGTTTTTGTCACGAGAGAGCCGCCTTACAGTGAGCGAGGACAAACTCGTCTTGTCTACCGTACCCCCTCCGCTATGTGGCCTGTTCATACTCTTAGCAATGTCAATCTTTTAAAGACCCTGAACTTGCTAAGGTTTAAATGACAGATTTATGTCACGTGAGGCCCGGTTTACAAGTTTTCGGGCTTTCCGCCTAGTTTCTTCGGAAACAAAATATTTTTTACAAATTATCTTATCCTGCCGTGCTTTTAAAGCCGACTGATAGGCTGAGACATACAGTTGTTTGTTCTTGCAGGTGCTCTCATGATAAGATTCTAAGTTTTGGAAAATTTCCGGCTTGATCCATGGAGTATAACCCGCCCGGCGAGTCAAAGCAATCAAAATGATCATACAGATGAGTATTGCTAAGTCGCCAGCACAGTTTTCAAGCATAACATCAAAAAGTGCAAGAGCAGGCAGTTAAAGAGTTTTTTACGACTATTACAAGGCTATCCAAAAGCCCCAAGCATTGCAGAGTTCAAAGTTTTTCAACAAATGTTACTCGGCGACTTAGACACGGCCGGGTTACATGGTGCAAAGTTTTTCTTTAACTCGCCGCCAGGTCATCCTACGCCGGGTCTTCGATTTCTTCGATCTGGAGGTTGTCACATCCCAATTGCAATTGGTCAAAGCTTCAAACATAGCTTCATCGTGCATGATTGGAGACGGGTCAACATCAGGAGCGAAGAGATGCTTACGGCGTTGAGGAACCAGGCTCTTTGCTTCAAAAGTAGGCACTCGAATCCGCTTGTTGTCTTCCGAGTAAGCCGCCTGGTATACTGATAAGTCAACCTCTGTGGCCAGACGGCTTGCCAGGATCCGGGACGCATTATGGCAGCAGGTGTAGTCCTCTTGCGTGAACTGAGAGCCGTTGTCCTTCAGCTGAGGGAAGACGTCCATCATTTCATCCGGGTTAAGTTCCGGGGCGTAAGACAGTGACCGAATCAAAGCAGACATTGCGCCCTTACGGGCGGCTGATCTTTTCAATTCTTGAAGCTGCATTGGGATAGTGGACATGGTTTCCAGCACGCCTTTCATAAACTTTGGAATGCCCCTCTCAGACATGACGGCCTTGATGGTGATCAGAGACCCGACATATAATTGCTCTGTTAGAGAGTATAAGGCCTTGAGCTTCAGTAGGCTGTCGCTGGGCAGTTGGCGGCTCCGCTCACCTGCAGACAAGTCAGAAATTTTATAAGCCGCCTGGGAATAGGTATTGAGCAATATTTTTTGACGGTTAAAGGTACTTACCAAACACAACTCCTATCATACGGGTTATGTGGCCCTTCAGGATGTTCAGCTCATCAGTCACAGTTTTGAGCTGGCCCTCTGTGTCTTCAGCACGCTTGGCAAGGGCAGTTTTGCTTGATTCAGCATTCTGTTTGAAAGTCTCAAACTTTGTCTTGACCTTCTCAAGCTCTATGGAGCAGATCCGCCACTTTTCTTCCGTCTCTGCTTGGTCTGTCTGTTGCTGTGCTAGTCTCTTCTTCAGGTCGGTCACAACCAACTCAGCGGCGTTCAAAGATTCCTGTGTAGGGCAAGTCATGACAAGCAAAATCATCAGTTTTAAGCCACCAATCCGGCTCACACAGTTTTACAGTAAAGTCTGGTGCAATGATTACAAGTCCCAAGCATATTGCAAGCAATTCACTTGACACTTGGGGGCTAATGTGCCTCAGCTCTTTTTTCAAGAACCGGCTCATTACTTAGGTATTGACCCGGCCCTTGGGGGCTACGATCGGCGCTTACTCTATGATGGAGTACCGGTTCATTACTTAGGTATTGACCCGGCCCTTGGGGGCTACGATTGGCTCTTATTTTATCTCAGCTCTTTCTTATAGAGCCGGCTCATTACTTAGGTAATGACCCGGCCCTTGGGGGCTACATATTGGCTTTTACTCTATTCTTGAGTGCCGGTTCATTACTTAGGTAATGACCCGGCCCTTGGGGGCTACATAAGTATATGCATGAAGACGCAAGGGAGGTGAAGTACCTCATATTTTGCCTTCATCTTGGCAACCAGGCTGGCCTCCATGTCTCGGCTGGCAAACAAACGGCTCAGATAGCCTGAGTGTAATTTATCAGCAGTGAGTTTATCCAAGTTTGAAAGATCAGAAGAAGTCTTCTCTTCCTTGGAGGGAGCTGCTTCGTCTTCCTTGATGTGTTTTGATAGTGCATGTGAAGGACCTGGAGGATTGTAAGCCGCCCCGGTAACAACGACCTCTTCATGAGAAGCCATGGGTTCAGTTGATGGCCGGGGACTGGGCGGCTTAGGAGCAGACTCTGGATGGACTTCAGGAGTTTCAATATCCATAGCAGCCGGCTCAGCCTGTGGAGGAGCTTCGTCAGGGGTGTCTTTAGCAGCCTCAGAAGGCTCAATATGAGAATCCGGAATATTGGGCGTCGGGATCTCCGGGTCTTGGACATCAGGAGTGGAGGATGACCCGGCTCCTTTCCTTCGTTTGGCTTGAGCCCCATGAAACAAAGACAATGATGGATATGTCATGAGAAGGTATGAGACATTAAAACACATTTCGGGATATGGAAATACTTACCCCGGGTTAATAATGAGAGGGGGCAGCTTTGAGGCGGTTGAATCGCCAGAAGAAGGAGGCGAGTCCTGAAAAAATTTAACATTATGTAACAGTCAATAAGCTGCATGGATAATGTACAAACAAAGTAAGTTTAAGACAAGGAAGTACCTCAGTGCGCTGTTTCCGAGGGGCCGGCTCATTTGGTAAGCCGGCCAAAAGGTCTCCAGAGCCGGCGCTCCCGGTCTGACGTCTGCTATCGTCTTGCTGTTTCTTCAAAAGAAAGTTATGACTCAAGTAAGCAAAAGGACGGGAACTCTTTACCTTCCGTACAGCTCGCCGTATTCTCTTTATTGGTGAAAGATTCGAGTCAGAAGAGACAATGGTTACCTCGGCAACGTCGGCCTTACTTGTTTCAGCTTCTTCCTGTGAGTGATTGCCGTCAATAAGTTGCATAAAGAGAAGGCCAAGGGAGTCAAGTTCTATCTCTGAATCGTCTAAGTCAAAAAGCTCTTCTGCTGACTGTTTCCTCTTGCGGGTCGGCGCCTTAGGCTTTGATGCCTTTGGGACCTTGTTCTTCTTCTTGAGAGTCGGAGGCAACAATTTTTTCCAGAAGGAGGAGCCGGCCTATGTACGACAAAGTATATTGGTGGAAAAAGGTTTAATAAATATGTAAAATACAACAGCAAAAGAATGGATGGAGGCTAGGATGAAATGACTTACCTCCGGAGCCGGGTTAAGTGCAGAAAAGGGGAGTAGGTTAGTCTTGTTGCTGCAGGCAGCTAAAGATTCCCCCAGCAGAGACTTGACGATGGTGTTAATATCCTGGTCCTTCAGAGGGGTCCGGGTGAAGCGTTGAGGGTCATCCAAGTTGCCGGTGTATTGGCACATTAAGGCGCCACAGCGGCTTACTGGCAGAATCCTCCAGGAGACCCAGCAGCGGGTTAGATCAACACCCGCCAGTCCATTGGCTTGCAGAGCCCTGACTTTTGAAAAAGTAGCAGCATACTGAACACGCCCGGCGGGTGACATCCGATCTGGAAGTTCTGTATCTGTGCTAAGCCGGTAAGAACGGTAACCCGGCAGAGGATTTTCTCCCTTTGGTGAAGTGTCTCAGCAATAAAACCAAGTTTTGTTCCACTCCTTGGGGTGACTTGGCAGAGTCGCTGCTGGGAAGAGTATGTCTCTCCGCCTCTGAAGAGTGACACCCCCGAGCTCAAGGCTTAACCCGTCTGCCATTTCCGTCTGGCGGTTGATGTAAAAGTATTCCTTGAAAAGATCAACCGACAGCTCTTCCTGAAGGTAGGCTTTGCAGAAGGTTTGGAATTGGCACATGTTGGTTACAGAATTTGGGCCGATGTCTTGGGGGTGCAGATTGAACGCGTGTAAGACGTCCCGGAAGAACTTTGACCCGGGCGGGGAAAAACCCCGAAGAAGGTGATCTGTAAAGATAATGACCTCCCCGTCTTTAGGCTTAGGGGTGGTTTCACTTCCTGGAACCCGCCAATGGATGACGTCCTGAGCCAGCAGAACCCCCATGGTGACGAATTCCTTGAGATATTCTTCGGTCACTCCAGACTTTACCCAATTGCAAGTAGATGGAGTCTTCGACATGGTGGCGGCTTAGGAAGCTGCGGGAAGGCATGAATATTTGGTGGCTTACAAATACATTTTGACCAAGATTGCTACAGCTATAAATGGTGATAACATTGGGCGGATCAATAAAAATTGTGAGCCACCGAAGCTACTTGTGGCGAGATAAAGTGAGCCGGCAGCATTTTTGGCGGGTCAAGTTTATCTACGCAGATTGAGAAAATGACTAAGTGTTGAGAAACAACTTCCGCAACTACAGCTACAGATCCAGGATCTACGGGCGAGGAAAAAAGAAAAGTGTTCTAGCCCTAAAAGAACTAGCGGAAGAACAGGTGGCCGTTACTCCGATTCAAATAAGTTACAGATCTACAATGAGTGCGATTTTAGCATGGAGCGGACGGCCTCGGGACTTCGGCGTCATTATGAGGTTTAAAAGAAGGTGTTTTTATCCAATCAGTGAAGAGTGTTCCCACGAATGGTGATGAACACCGAAGAACTCCATGGATTCGAGAAAACCCTAATGCAGATCTGATAAGGGGCAGGATTGGAACCTTGAAGATGCGGCGAGCGTGCGAAAACTGTGGATCATTTTAGGTTGATGCAGCGGCCGGTGTCGGTGAAGATGGCGAGGACTGAACGGAGCGGCTAGCTTCGGCGGCGCGGGAGTTCGGAGGAAGAAGAAGAAGCTGGAAGCGGGGGAAAATGAAAACGATAACCCCCCGTGCCTATTTATAAGGGCAAAATGGTCTCTCAAACGGTCTGGTGCGGGAATCGAGGGAGCACGATGATGATTAAACTAAGAAGACGCCTCGATTTTCGGGGTAGTCATATTAATGACGGAAGATCCGCTCTGACGTCAGAGTAATTTTTTTTGATTTTACTGATGATGTCAAGGCGGGTCATGACAGCTTGTCAGAAGCAGCGACTGCCCATTTTTGGCGGGTCATGAAGATTATAAGAGAAAGCAAGACTCGCCAACCAGAAGACTGAAGATTGACATGAACCGGTTCAAATCAATCTGGGGCCTAATGTTGGGGATATAACCCCAGGGTGAGACCCGCCCAGGTGGGGCCGGGTCATGCAGTTGGCGGCTTACGACAAGATTAGGAGTAAGCATATCCAATGGGCCAGGAGGCCCAGAGCCAGAAGACAGGATGTAACCCGGTGGGCTTAAGCCGCCGGGGGCGACTTGTTAGATAAGGCATGTATAGTTAGAGGCGAGGTCGGTGGTCAGGTATAACCCGGCCCAGACTCTTGTAAGCTCAGGACCTTGACCCGTGTATATAAGGGCGGGTTACCTGGGCGGCTTAGGCCAAGAAACAACTCATCGATAGCTAGGTCAAGCGAACTCGCTCCCTTGTAATCGATACCCAATCAATACAACACCAAGCAGGACGTAGGCTTTTACCTCTTTCCAAGGGGCCGAACCTGGGTAACTCCTGTCTCTCGATTCCGATCAACCCCTTCGAGCCCAGCCTAGCGATGGCCTCGAACCTAAGTCCTTTCACGAGGACATCTGCCGTGACAAAACCACGACACCGGCCGAACCACCGCCACAGCCCCTCTGCTAATTCGCCGCAACCGAACCATTTCTCCCACCAGACTCTTCACAATTGGACTCATGCTGCCCCCAGGAACCCCTTTCGCCACGCCTATTCCATCGGAGATGCCCTCTGGGCAAAGTTCCGAAATCACCGAGAGCCTCCCCCGCCATGGTTGAGGTCCTGCTCAACCTCGAGCTCCCCCAGCGCCTCTTCCCCCTCAATCCGACGCGGAAGGTCCTCCTGAGCATGGGGATAGTCTGTACGTCGAAAACGATGCCCCCTAGCGCCGGCAATCGTCGCCGGGACTGGCCCTTTGCTCTCTGTCCAGGCGCGCGCAGGGGAGAAGACGAACCCGACAGGTGGTCCCTACCTGTCGGTGAGCCAGCCTTTGCCCTCATCGGCGTAGCCCCTCTGAGGCGTGTCCACTCTGGGGCAAGCGTATCCTGTAGGTACGCCTTCGTTTTCGGAAAGCGTATTTCCCCCGATGCGTTTTTCCTTTTTCTATCTTTATCTACTAAAAGCAAAATACGGGTCAATATCAGGGAAATTGTCTAGAAAATCCCACAATAATCAGAAACATCTGGCCATTGATTTGGTGGACCTTCTATTAATGAGTAAACATAACCCCTTAGATATTCATAAGTAAAAGCGGACCCACACACCATGTTTAGATACGAACGCCTTGGCCATCAAAAAGAAAAAAGAGCTGAAACGTCCTGGACTAGGACTCCTAATTCTTTTTTTTTTAATTCAACCAATCCTTTATATTCATTCAAAGTAGGCAGGGATTTCCGGGAGCTTCAATCCTTGAGTAGGACTCTTCATTCCATGTGACAACAAAGGAGCATGCGCTACTATTATAAAAAAATAAGCAGTGGCTGCTGCAATAAAAAAGATGATTAAAAAGCGATACAAGGGAAGTTTCTTATTTTCCTCACGGGTTTGAGAAACAAGATACATACTACAACTTTTTGCATGAGAATATTTCTTCATCATGGAGAAAGAATTAAGTGGCATGTTCGCTAATTCCATCTATCATGGCCAATGAAAAAAGAGTGTGCTACAAGATATAGCGCCACCCTTCTCCAGATGCTACACAAGTTATAGCATGCTATATTTCAAAATAGTGTCTTGAAATATCACATAATTGAAGGATTTCAGCAGCTATGACGTGATTAGCGCCGAAGCAGGCAAAATTGCTCAAACGTAGCTTGCCACTTCATACGCTATAACGTAAAAATAGCGTGCTATTTTTTCGTACATCCCCTGTAGATATCGTCTTTTTAGTTGCCTGCCCCATACATATTTAGTTGTGCAAGCCAAGAAAGGAAGACAAAGTGATAATCTGATCTGCTCGGGTCACAACAAAGGAGCAGGCGTTGCTGTTATAAAAAAGAGAGCAAGGGCAGCTACAAACGATAGCCATAGTGTTTACCAATGTCCTACATAGCCATTTAAGCAAGGTGATCTGCTAATTTAACATATGAATCCTCTAGAAATGCAACTAAGTATAAGCGATAAGACATGGCTGTGAATCAACACATTAGCAGAATGTCATGGCCAATTATTGTGTTAAAAAAACAATCCAACCTTTTATATACACTACCACCTGACATGTGAACTGTAAAGCATAACTGATTCTGACGAAATGTATAAATTAGTTTAGGTTCAGAAAACTGAACCGAGTACCACTTGTACATGAACCTAAATATATCAAGCAGACAATGAGATCGGATGGGAGAAGCACCGGCTCGACCAAATGCTCATCAAGCACCTCCAGCACGTATTAAGACATTTTGTCAGTCCTCATGGAGTGTTGTCATCTGCTACTACTTAGCAAGCAACCGACCTGTCCAGGTACAATGCCAGACTGGGTTTATTATGTGCCGATAATTACTGAAAGGGCCAACACAATCTTCCTTCCTCTTTCCTCTTTCAAGGTTGGTTAAGACAGGGAATATGAATCAAAGTATCTACATGTTGTCACCATTTGCAATTAAAATAATTATTGTTAGTTAGCAAAGAGAGGAAACTGACGGGGATATGCGTGCTTTGCGGCATCATCATAAAGCACTGCCCAGTTCACTACTAAGGAGCATTGTTGACTGAATGGGTAAGATTTTGGAGCTGCCTCAGCAAATGCAAATTATTTTGAGAATGAAGAAAAGTAGTAAAATAATGATTGATGAAGGAAAATATGGTTTGTTGGAAATATGTTGTTCACACAAATGTAGTGATGACGTGACATAACACAATATATACATGTGAAAGAGGACATAGGATTTGTGGATTTGAAAACAGTCAGAGAGTGAAAGAAAAATAAAACTACACGTGTAAATGTGTTCGAACATAGATAATAACCGTGAGGGTGTGTCATCAAACTTTTATACTCGGAATATCCATGAATTAATCTATTAGTAAGACCAGTCAAACGAAAATAATATAATTATAACTTTGATGAAAAATAACTACACTACGGAATCAGTACGCATATTTGAGTTATGTATCTAAAAGCACGTACAAATACAACATCATATCTCAGTCCGACAATCTTAGAAATGGTGATTTGTTTGCATGTTCATACTATTAGATTATTTGAACTCAATACACTTAAGAGATGCCCTCGCATTTGCGAGGGCCATCTTGCTAGTTTTATTTTAAAACAAAACTTTGACTAAACTTTGACTGGGCATTTCTTTTTAACTAAAACTCCAAATGAATTGATTCTTTTTCCTATCTCTCTAACATCTCACCTAGTTTATTTTAGGATTTATTTAAAAAATAGTTAAGACAACTTTTTCTACTGTGTTTGAATTGCGTGTTGATTCAAATATTTTCAAAATAGGAAATGAAGAGAGGAGCAAACTTTCAAAAGTTTTGTGATGCACCCTACCTCTCCACATATTTAAGGCAAGCATTCTGAACGTTGGTATATTATTGGTTGTGTGATGCTTGGTGTGAAAATAATAAAGCTGCAACACTAAGTTTATATGAAGTGCGCGTTATTTCATGTGAAGGTGCGATCATGCTTGCATATGCATGATGAGGATTTCTTGCTGATGAACTTGAGATGCTTGTGGCAGTAATTACCGCTTGTGCCACTCATGCCTACCGGAAGAAATCCGGGACAAGTCTCTGTCTCGGGTAGACACGAGCCTGATGCTGACATCTCGTGGGAGCGAGGATGGTCAGTGAGGCATGAGGGGATGTGATAAGTGGTGATTCTACCTGAGAGTGTGGAAAAATATTTGTTGTGCTAACCATGCAGGGAACGCATAAACCTCCCGAGTTGACCACAGATCGAGCCTTGTTCCAGTAACCCCCATACTTGTTTCGTACTACCACTTGTCCCTATCGCAGGTAGGGTACGGTTCAGTAAGTTGTCAACCCCTTTCTTGGCACACACTATACAGAGAGGCCACAGTGGAAGATACCAGATGCATCTGGTAGGCAGGCCACTTGGTCCGGGGGCATGGGTGTTTTCGGCTGGGGCCGAGAGGGGGTACCCCTTAGTAGCGCGCGGTATAAATTTGATCCCATGCTAATCGAGGTTGTAGCCTCCCCACTTAGAGTTTGCTAAACGAGTGTCGTGGGTGATTCCAGGCACCGGTAAGTTAAGCTGGTGTGTGCAAGTCAGGTGTGTTTTCAACTTAAAGACCGTAAGCGGAATTAGTCTCGTGATGACTGATGAAATCCGTTACTTGTGGGTAAAGAGTACAACCTCTGCAGAGTTTCCATCTATTCGAATAGCCGTGTCCGCGGTTAAGGACTACAGTCTGGGATGGGTCAAGTGTCGGTCTTCGGAGGAATTCTTCGAAACCTGAGTATTGATCATAGAGTGTGACCGATGATATTTATGATTATTATTGTTTGAACTAACCGTTTCTTTTATGTGGATGACCGAGTGTCCCTGGGATGGTTCTACCTCCTGGATACTCATGCATTTATTTTTATATATAAGCCCTTTATGTGGCGTCGCTCAGACGCCCGACTGTGGCATGCTTGTTATTTATTTTATTTATAAGCCCTTTATGTGGTGTCGCTCAGACGCCCGACTGTGGCATGCTTGTTATTTATTTTATATATAAGCCCTTTATGTGGCGTCGCTCAGACGCCCGACTCTGACATGTTTTATATTCTTATCCTTTGGAGGCGTCGCTTTCAGACACCCGATCGGATTATTTTATCTTTATTTACTGATTGGATCACACTACTTTTATTCCCTGGTTGTTTAATTCACTTTTAACATGAATGATTGATAACCCACAAGTATAGGGGATCGCAACAGTTTTCGAGGGTAGAGTATTCAACCCAAACTTATTGATTCGACACAAGGGGAGCCAAAGAATATTCTCGAGTATTAGCAGCTGAGTTGTCAATTCAACCACACCTGAAAGACTTAGTATCTGCAGCAAAGTATTCAGTAGCAAAGTAGTATGGAAGTAACGATAACAATGGCAAAGTGACAGTAGCAGTGTTGTGGTGATTGTAACAGTAGCAACGGAAAAGTAAGTTAGCAAAGATCAATATATGAAAAGCTCGTAGGCAATGGATCAGTGATGGATAATTATGTCGGATGGCATTGATCATGCAACGGTTATAACATAGGGTGATACAGAACTAGCTCCAATTCATCAATGTAATGTAGGCATGTATTCCATATATAGTCATACATGCTTATGGAAAAGAACTTGCATGACATCTTTTGTCCTACCCTCCCGTGGCAGCGGGGTCCTAATGGAACCTAAGGGATATTAAGGCCTCCTTTTAATAGAGAACCGGACCAAAGCATTAGCACTTAGTGAATACATGAACTCCTCAAACTACGGTAATCACCGGAAAGAATCCCTGTTATTGTCACCCTGGGGGATGCGGATCATAACTCGTAATAGGTGTCTATAACTTGCAAGATAGGATCAAGAACACATATATATTCATGAAAACATAATAGGTTCAGATCTGAAATCATGGTACTCGGGCTCTAGTGACAAGCATTAAGCATAGCAAAGTCATAGCAACATCAATCTCAGAACATAGTGGATACTAGGGATCAAACCCTAACAAATCTAACTCGATTACATGGTAAATCTCATCCAACCCATCACCGTCCAGCAAGCCTATGATGGAATTACTCACGAACGGCGGAGAGCATCATGAAATTGGTGATGAAGGATGGTTGGTGATGACGACGGCGTCGATTTCCCCTCTCCGGAGCCCAAATCAGACTCCAGATCTGCCCTCCCGAGGAAGAACAGGAGGTGGCGGCGGCGGCTCCGTATCGTAAAAAGCGATGAACTCTTCTCTCTGATTTTTTTCTCCCCGAATAGGAATATATAGAAGTGGAAACGAGGTCGGAGGAGCTTCAGGGGCCCCACAAGACAGGGGGCGCGCCCTAGGGTGGGGCGCCCTCCTGGCTTCTGGCCAGGTGGTGGCCCCTCTCCGGTTGATTCTTTCTTCAATATTTTTTATTAATTCCAAAAATATTCTCCGTAAATTTTCAGGTCAATCCGAGAACTTTTATTTCTGCACAAAAATAACACCAAGGCAATTCTGCTGAAAACAGCGTCAGTCCGGGTTAGTTCCATTCAAATCATGCAAATTAGAGTCCAAAACAAGGGCAAAAGAGTTTGGAAAAGTAGATACGTTGGAGACGTATCAACTCCCCCAAGCTTAAACCTTTGCTTGTCCTCAAGCAATTCAATTGATAAACTGAAAGTGATAAAGAAAAGCTTTTACAAACTCTGTTTGATCTTGCTATTGTAAATATGTCTAACTGATGTTCAGATTTTCAGCAAAGATTATAGACTAACCACATTCATAATAACATTTAGGTCTCACATTTACTCATATCAATGACATAATCAACTAGCGAGCAATAATAATAAGTCTCGGATGACAACAATTTTATCAAAACAATCATGATACAATATGATATAATGGTATCTCGCTAGCCCTTTCTAAGACCGCAAAACATAAATGCAGAGCACCTCTGAAGAACAAGGACTGACCAGACATTGTAATTCATGGTAAAAGAGATCCAGTCACACTCATACTCGATATCAATTAATAACAAAGCATACAAATGATGGAAGTGCTCTCTAACTGGTGCTCTTTATAAGAGGTGGATGACTCAACAAGAAATAAAATAGATAGGCCCTTCGCAGAGGGGAGCATTGATTTACAGAGGTGCCAGAGCTCGAGCTTTTAAAACAAGGATGAATCATAATTTTGGGAGGTATGCTTTCATTGTCAACATAACAACTAAGAGATCTCGATATCTTCCATGCTAGATACATTATAGGCGGTTCCCAAACAGAATAGTAAAGTTTTTAGTCCCCCTCCACCAATCAATCACACTCCACGGCGGGCCGAATCCACGGGTACCGTCCATACAAACGCAATCCTGGGGGAGTTTTGTTTTAATATATTTTGATTTATACTTTGAGCATGGAACTGGGCATCCCGAATACCAGCCACTTTCTCGTGAATGATAGTGAATCAACACATATCGTGAGAATAACCCACCTAGCATGGAAGATACTGACAGCCCCTAGTCACTACATGAGCGATTCGGGCATACAAAACAGAGTATTATTTGAAGGTTTAGAGTATGGCACATGCAAATTTACTTGGAACAGCAGTTAAATACCACATATTGGTAGGTATGGTGGGCTCATATGGAACAACTTTGGGTTTATGGAAGTGGATGTACAAGCAGTATTCCCGCTTAGTACAAGTGAAGGCTAGCAAAAGACTGGGAAGCGACCAACTAGAGAGCGACAACAGTCATAAACATGCTTTGAGATTAACCAACATTGAATGCAAGCATGAGTAGGATATAAATCACCATGAACATAAACATCGTGGAGGCTATGTTGGTTTGTTTCAACTACATGCGTGAACATGTGCCAAGTCAAGCCACCTGAATCATTCAGAGAAGGATACCATTCTATCATACTACATCACAACCATTTTAAAATGCATGTTGGCACTCAAGACAAACCATTATACACTCTTAGCTAATTAAGCATGGCATGAATAACTATAATCTCTAATTGTCATTGCAAACATGTTCAATCCATAATGAGCTGAATTCAGAACGATGAGCTAATCATATTTACAAAAACAAGATAGGTCGAGTTCATACCAGCTTTTCTCCATCTCAATCATTTCATCATATATCGTCAATATTGCCTTTCACTTGCACGACCGAACAGTGTGAATAATAATAAGAGTGCACGTGCATTGGACTAAGCTGGAATCTGCAAGCAATAACTCAAAGGAGAAGCCAAGGTAATATGGGCTCTCTGATAGATGAGCAATAATGCATATGAGAGCCACTCAACATGTCATCGTGGTCTTCTCCTTACGACCCAAAGAGGAAAGGAAAATTATTTACACGGGAAAGCTCCTAACAAGCAAAAGAAGAACGAGAAATCTTTTTGGGTTTTCTTTTAATACTACATCTAAACAAACTAGAAAATAAAGCTAGAACTAATTTTTTTTTTGGATTTTCTCAAGGTTAATTAAACACACAAGAAGAAAGCAAAAAGAAGAAATAAACTACCATGGATGGTACAATGAAAAAGTATGAACACCGACAACTGGAATGAGTGTGTGAACATGAATGTAATGTCGGTGAGAAATACGTACTCCCCCAATCTTAGGCTTTTGGCCTAAGTTGGTCTAGGGCCACGGCTGAAAATAACCATCTCCTGGATACTCCGGAGGATACCGAGGGTTCCACTGGTTGGTGAGCTCCTGTGGCTCCCACTGAAAAACTGGATTCTGACACGGATCAAGGGCTGGTGCCGGCTCAGGTGCTGGGGGTTGCGACAGGCCCCAATATCTGTAAATGTCCTCAGGCATAATAGTGTACCTGCCTGAACGAATATTGAACAAAGAAGAAGCAGGCAAAGCAATAATCTCACAAGTACCCTGACTAAATACTAAGTTGTAAAGCAGCCTCTTATCATTATCTTTCCTAATAAAATCATGTGCTACCATGCTGTCATAGTCTAAATATTTCGTAGGTAGCAGCATTTCTTCTTCCTCGTCAAGCCTAATGGGTATCTCAAAGTGTTTAGCTAAACGAGATGCATAGATACCTCCAAATATAGGGCCCTTCGAACGGTTTAAGTTCAACCGTTGGGCCACTATAGCGCCCAGACTAAAAGTTCTATCAGCAAGTAAAGCGTGGCGCAGAATGGCGAGGTCAGGTGCACTAAGGCTTCCACTCTCCCCACGACCAACTAACCATCTCCCCGCGAATAATGAGTAATAACGTAGAACAGGAAAATGTACACTAGCTGCTCTGGCCTTTGACACACCTCTCTCTTCCCCCACAGTGATTGCGGCAATAAAGTCCTCCATGTCTCTAGAACGTGGTTCACTGACACTGCCCTCAAAAGGAATTTTGCAAACATGGCAAAAATCGTAAAGTGACATTTCCTTAGGCACATCATATAAGTAAAATTCTACCATGGGAGGATTCTTCTTAGGATAAAAGTGAAAATTTTGCACGAAAGTATTAGTAAGTAGGAGGTACTGGTCACACTTATCGTTGAGGAAGTCGGTGATGCCTGCATTTTTTGCTAGATAATAGAAATCTTCATAAATTCCGGCTGCCTTCAAGAATGCATCACTTGGCCATTCACATGGTCGAACCTCCGCAGTGCGAGGAATATTGTATCTGGGCTTCTCATTTTCATTTTCTTTAGAACCCCGGCTTGAAGAGCCTCTTAACAATCTCCTCATCATTTCTTTTTCTGACAAATAATTCTGAAATTTTTAGTGACTCACAATAAAAATGAACAAAACTCAACAAAACTTATAGCAACTACTCCCACAAGTGCCTTGAGGCTATATCATGCATCAAAACTACTTGGGACCATACAAATTTGACATGCAAGCTCAAGAACAAGGTCACCACAGCAACAAAAATTTGCAATATATAAAGCACTAGAACAAAAACTAATTGGACCATTGGAGGAGTCACATACCGATGAACAATCTCCTAAAACAGTTTTGCAAATGGAGCTTTGAGCAAGGAGATCGAAAATGGCAGCAAGATGAGCTAGAACACGGGTTTGAGCAATGGTGGGATTTTTTCTGGGGGAAGACGAAGTGGATGGGTGCTGGAATAAGTGAGGGGGCCCCATGTGGGACCCACAAGCCAGGGGGCGCGCCCAGGGGGGGTGGGCACGCCCTGCAGGCTTGTGGCCCACTGGTGTAGCCCCCTGATGTGTTCTTAGTGCCAAAAATTCTTAATTATTCCAGAAAAAATCATACTACATTTTCAGGGGATTCTGAGAACTTTTATTTTCAGGTCATTTTTCTATTGCACGGATAAATCAGAAAACAGAGAAATAATAGCATTTTTACTAAATTGGAACTAAAGAACAGAGAATAAAAGTTGGGTATAGAAGGTTGTGCTTTCTAAATTCATCCATCTCATGCTCATCAAAAAGAATCCATCAATAAGGTTGATCAAGTCTTATTGACAAACTTTTTTCGAATGACACGGAACCGGAGAATTTTCGAATAACACTAGGTTACCTCAATGGGGATACGCATGTCCCCAACAATAAGTATATCATATTTCTTTTTGGCAGTAGGAAGAGGGAATTCAAAGTCTCCAATAATAATCGTTGAAATTTTTTCAATGGAGTTGATACTATGAACTTGAGGTTGTTTCTTCGGAAAGTGTACCGTATGCTCATTACCATTAACATGAAAAGTGACATTGCCCTTGTTGCAATCAATAACAGCCCCTACAGTATTCAAAAAGGGTCTACCAAGGATGATCGACATACTGTCGTCCTCGGGAATATCAAAGTCCGTCAGGATAGTAACGTTTGCAACCACAACAGGCACATCCTCGCAAATACCGATGGGTAAAGCAGTTGATTTATCAGCCATTTGCAAAGAGATTTCAGTAGGTGTCAACTTATTCAATTCAAGTCTACGATACAAAGAGAAAGGCATAACACTAACACCAGCTCCAAGGTCACATAAAGCAGTTTTAACATAATTTCCTTTAATAGAGCATGGTATAGTAGGTACTCCAGGATCTCCTAGTTTCTTTGGTATTCCACCCTTAAAAGTATAATTAGCAAGCATGGTGGAAATCTCAGCTTCCGGTATCTTTCTTTTATTTGTCACAATATCTTTCATATACTTGGCATAAGGAGACATTTTCAAAATATCAGTCAAGCGCATACGCAAAAACACAGGTCTAAGCATTTCAACAAAGCGCTCAAAATCCTCATCATCCTTCTTCTTGGATGATTTAGGAGGAAAGGGCATGGGTTTCTGAACCCAAGGTTCTCTTTCTCTACCATCCTTCCTAGCAACAAAGTCTCTTTTATCATATCTCTTATTCTTAGGTTGTGGGTTATCAAGATCAACAGCAGGTTCAATCTCCACATCATTATCATTACTAGGTTGAGCATCAACATGAACATCATCATTAATATTATCACTAGGCTCATGTTCATTACCAGATTGTGTCTCAGCATCAGAAATAGAAATATCATTTGGGTTTTCATGTGAGTCTATAACCGGTTCACTAGCAGCATGCAAAGTCCCATCGTCATTCTTTTTCCTACTATTACTGGGACGACTAGGTGCATCAGTATTAACTCTCTGAGAATCTTGCTCAATTCTCTTAGGATGGCCCTCAGGATACAAAGGTTCCTGAGTCATTCTACCACCTCTAGTCACAACTCTAACAGAATGATCATTGTTTTCTTACTAATCATCTCATTAAGCAAATCATTATGAGCCTTAAGTACTTGTACTTGAGTAGTTACCGTGGAAGCATGTTTACTAATAAGCTTAAGATCATTAATAGTTCTACTCATATAATCACCTAAGCGATCAAGCATGTAAGCATTATGTTTCAATTGTCTACTAACATAAGCATTGAAATTTTCTTGCTTAACAATAAAGTTATCAAACTCATCCAAGCATTGGCTAGCAGACTTATTATAAGGAATATCACCTCCATCAAATCTACGAAGAGCATTTACCTCTACTACCTGTGTCGGGGTATCAAGACCATGTATTTCTTCAATAGGTGGTAAATTCTTAATATCTCTAGCTTTAATACCCTTTTCTTTCATAGATTTCTTTGCCTCTTGCATATCTTCAGGACTGAGAAATAGAATACCTCTTTTCTTTGGAGTTGGCTTTGGAGGTAGTTCGGGAATAGTCCAATCATTATCATTGCTCAATATATTATTCAACAGTAGTTCAGCTTGTTCAACAGTTCGTTCCCTGAAAACACAACCAGCACAACTATCTAGGTGGTCCATAGAAGCATCGGTTAGTCCATTATAAAAGATATCAAGTATTTCATTTTTCTTGAGAGGGTGATCAGGCAAAGCATTAAGCAACTGGAGAAGCCTCCCCCAAGCTTGTGGGAGACTCTCTTCTTCAATCTGCACAAAGTTAAATATTTCCTGCAAGGCAGCTTGTTTCTTATGGGCAGGAAAATATTTTTCAGAGAAGTAATAAATCATATCCTGGGGACTACGCACACAACCAGGAGCAAGAGAATTAAACCATATCTTAGCATCACCCTTTAATGAGAAAGGAAACAACTTAAGAATATAGTAATAACGAATTTTTTCCTCATGAGTAAATAGGGTGGCTATATCATTCAATTTAGTAAGATGTGCCACAACAGTTTCAGATTCATAACCATGGAAAGGATCAGATTCAACCAAAGTAATTAACTCAGGATCGACAGAGGATTCATAATCCTTGTCATTAACAAAGATAGGTGAAGTAGCAAACTTAGGATCATATTGCATTCTAGCATTCAAAGATTTTTCTTTCCACTTGCGTAGTAATTTCTTAAGATCATCTCTATCCTTACAAGCAAGAAAGTCCCTGGCTACCTCTCCTTCCATGACATAACACTTAGGTATATCAGGCAATTCATATCTAGGAGAGCTAGGTCTAGCAGGTGTCTCATAGCGTTCAGTTTCAATAATTTCATCAGATTCAGAGATATCATCAGTTTCAGCATTCACTCTAGCAATTTGTTCATCAAGAAATTCACCCAGTGGCACAGTAGTATCAAGCAGAGTATCATCATAAGCATCATGCATAGCAGAAGTGGCATCATCAATCACTTGCGACGTATCAGATTCAATAGCAGGTGGTGGTGACGCAAGTTTACTCATAACAGAAGGTGAATCAAGTGCAAAGCTAGATGGCAGTTACTTACCTCTCCTCGTAGTTGAGGGATAGATGTTGGTTTTAGCGTCTTTCAAATTCTTCATAGTGATCAACAGATATAAATTCCAAGTGACTCAGAGAATAGAGCTATGCTCCCCGGCAACGGCGCCAGAAAAAGGTCTTGATAACCCACAAGTATAGGGGATCGCAACAGTTTTCGAGGGTAGAGTATTCAACCCAAATTTATTGATTCGACACAAGGGGAGCCAAAGAATATTCTTGAGTATTAGCAGCTGAGTTGTCAATTCAACCACACCTGAAAGACTTAGTATCTGCAGCAAAGTATTCAGTAGCAAAGTAGTATGGAGGTAACGGTAACAATGGCAAAGTGACAGCAGCAGTGTTGTGGTGATTGTAACAGTAGCAACGAAAAAGTAACTTAGCAAAGATCAATATATGAAAAGCTCGTAGGCAATGGATCAGTGATGGGTAATTATGTCGGATGGCATTCATCAGGCAACGGTTATAACATAGGGTGACACAGAACTAGCTCCAATTCATCAATGTAATGAAGGCATGTATTCCATATATAGTCATACGTGCTTATGGAAAAGAACTTGCATGACATCTTTTGTCCTACCCTCCCGTGGCAGCGGGGTCCTAATGGAAACTAAGGGATATTAAGGCCTCCTTTTAATAGAGAACCAGACCAAAGCATTAGCACTTAGTGAATACATGAACTCCTCAAACTACGGTAATCACCGGAAAGAATCCCAGTTATTGTCACCCTAGGGGATGCGGATCATAACTCGTAATAGGTGTATATAACTTGCAAGATATGATCAAGAACACATATATATTCATTAAAACATAATAGGTTCAGATCTGAAATCACGGCACTCGGGCCCTTGTGACAAGCATTAAGCATAGCAAAGTCATAGCAACATCAATCTTAGAACATAGTGGATACTAGGGATCAAACCCTAACAAAGCTAACTCGATTACATGGTAAATCTCATCCAACCCATCACCGTCCAGCAAGCCTACGATGGAATTACTCACGAACGGCGGAGAGCATCATGAAATTGGTGATGAAGGATGGTTGGTGATGATGACGGCGTCGATTTCCCCTCTCCGGAGCCCAAATTAAACTCCAGATCTGCCCTCCCGAGGAAGAACAGGAGGTAGCGGTGGCTCCGTATCGTAAAACGTGATGAACTCTTCTCTCTGATTTTTTTCTCCCTGAATAGGAATATATAGAAGTGGAAACGAGGTCGGAGGAGCTTCAGGGGCCCCACAAGACAGGGGGCGCGCCCTAGGGGGGGCGCCCCCCTGGCTTGTGGCCAGGTGGTGGCCCCAATATATTTTATTAATTCCAAAAATATTCTCCGTAAATTTTCAGGTCAATCCGAGAACTTTTATTTCTGCACAAAAATAACACCAAGGCAATTCTGCTGAAAACAGCATCAGTCCGGGTTAGTTCCATTCAAATCATGCAAATTAGAGTCCAGAACAAGGGCAAAAGAGTTTGGAAAAGTAGATACGTTGGAGATGTATCAATGATCTGCTTGCTCGCATCATGAATTATTTGGTCACTGACTCAATGATTGTGGATTATTTCAGTGCATGATTATCACCACTATATTATACCTGTTTTCATGATGTTTGCGAGTACATTCAAAGTACTCACTGGCTTGTCCCTGACTATTGTCTTGGCCAGATTTCTTGCTTGGAGTGGAGCGCAAATGACGATAGCCCCGGAACCTAGGCAATGAAGATAGCTGCCGCGCGAAGTTAGGAGTTAACCATGTCAGCTGTTCCTGTTGGAAATGGAGTCCCATAGACGCTGATGATCTGCAAACCGCTTCCGCCATCAACCACTAGAAATTTTTTTGTACCCATAGACCATCATGGTCGTGTACTTCAAATATTGTATTTGCTTGGAATTTCTGTATCAAGAATGTGTCTCATCAGCTAACAATAATCCTGGGGCTGGTGAGCACAAGGACCATTTGCTGGGAAATTAATATCCTGGAAAATCGGTCCTGACAAGGAATTATTGAATAACATATTGCAAAATGCTGATGATTGGACACTTCCTGAACGACCGCCGGAATCTATTCAAAAGAAGTGAGGTATTCTATTCCTCAGTCCCGGAGATATGCAAGAAGCCAAGAGAACTATGAAAGAAAAAGGTATTAAATGTGAAGATGTCAAGAATTTACCACCTATCGAACAAATACATCGACTTAACATCCTTACACGGGTAGTAGAGGTAAATTCTCTCCATAGATTTGATGAAAGTGATATACCTGATACTAAAACTTCTAGTCGATGCATGGATGAATTTGATAATTATATTGTTAAGCAAGAGAACTTCAATAATTATGTCAAAGATCAATTACAACGCAATGCTATGAGGCTAGATCGCTTGAGTGACTTGATTTTTAGAATTTCTAATGATGTTAAAGGTCTAGGTAAACATGCTTCCATGGTTCACACTCAACTAGACCAAGTTGCTAAGTCACAAAATGATTTGCTTGCTAATTTAAATGAGAACATGAATGTTTATGTTGTTAGAGTAATGACTAGAAAAGGTAGAATGACTTAGGAACCTCTTTATCGTGAAGGTCATCCTAAAATAATTGCGCAAGATTCTCAGAGAATTAATGAAGGTGCATTTAGTCCAACTAAAAAGAAAAGGAAAAAAGAAAAATGATAGGACTATGCATGCTTCTAGTGATCCTATTATAGAAAAACTAGCTGAGAATCATAATGATGTTTCTATTTCTGATGCGGAGACAGAATTTGGTAGCAAACATTCACCTAGTGATAATGAAAATGATAATGATAATAATGATACTCACGGATGCTCAACCAGATAGTAATAAAGAACCTGAAAATGATGTGGAAATAGAACCTGCTGATGATCTTGATAACCCACATCCTAAAAATAAACGTTATGATAAGAAAGACTTTGTTGCTAGAAAACATGGTAGAGAAAGAGAGCCATGGGTTCAGAAACCCATGCCATTCCCTCGTAAGCCTTCTCAGAGTAAGAACGAGGAGGAGTTTGAATGCTTTGCTGAAAAGATTAAACCTATCTCTTTGCGCACTCGCTTGACTGATATTTTATAGATGCCTCCATATGCTAAGTATATGAAGGACATTATTACCAACAAAAGAAAGATACATGTAACTGGAATTGCCACCATGCTTGCTAATTATTATTTTGACGGTGGAGTGCCTAAGAAGTTGGGAGATCCGGGTATATCCACAATACCTTGCTCCGTTAAACGAAGTTATGTTAAAATTGATTTATGTGATCTAGGAGCCGGTGTTAGTGTTATGCCTTTCTCTTTATATAAAAGACTTGATTTGAATAAACTTACACCTACTAAAATATCTTTGCAAATGGCTGATAAATCCACTGCTATACCTATTGGAATTTGCGAGGACGTTTCTGTTGTGGTTGCAAATGTTACTATCTGAACAGACTTTGTTATTTTTCAGATGCCCGAGGACGACAACATGTCAATTATTCTTGGTAAACCCTTTTTAAATACCACAGGGGCTGTTATTGATTGCAACAAAAGCAGGGTTAATTTTCATGTCAATGGGAAACAACATACCGTGCACTTTCCGAAGAAACAAGCTTCGATAAATAGTGTCAATGTCATTGAGCAAGTGGCCACAATCACTATTGGAGGGTTTAAATTTAATCTTCCTACTACCAAGAAGAAATATGATATTCTTATTGTTGGGGATATGCAAATCCCCATTGAGGTAACTTAGTGTTATACTAAAATTCTTCGGTTTGATGTCAATCAGAAGTGGTTATTAATAAGAATTGATCAACCTTATTAATGGATCCATTTTGAAAGGTATGTGGTCGATGAATTTAGTAAGCATAATTTTTTGTACCTAAAAGTTTACTCTCTGTTATTTTTAGGATTAATAAAATAAAATTCCATGATTATCCTGTTTTCTGAATTTTTCGTGCTATAAAAATGACCCAAAAATAAAAAGTCTCAGAATGCCACAAAATTATTACTTTTTTTTCTCTAGAATATTTAAAAATTACTGGTGCTGAAAACACCCCTGGGGGTGGACCTGTTGGTGCCAAGCCAACAGGGTGTGCCCATCCCCCTGGGTGCGCCCTGATGGCTTGGGGGCCCACAAGTACTCCTCACTTATCCCTTCAACCCACTCTTTATCCTACCTCTAGAAAAAATCCTGGTTGCTCTCTCTCTCTCTCTCTCTCTCTCGTGTTCTTGCTCCCAAACCTGAGATTTTCAATCTCATTACTCGGAACTCCATTTTCGAAACTGTTTGGTGGGATTTCTCCTTGGTATGTGACTCTCTCATTGCTCCAATTAGTTTTTACTTTTGTGGTTTATATTTTGCATATTTTGCTCAACTTGGTGCTACTAAAAATGAGCTTGCATGTTTAATTTTTGAGTTCCAAGTAATTTGAATGCTTGGTATAGCTTCTAGGCATCTATATGAGTAGTTGCTACCAATCTTACAAAGTTTTGTTGACATAATTTTGTGGTCCAAAAATTTCAGAAATTTGTTCATCGGAGAATGAATATCTTTAGGGGGAGTTCTTCAAGGAGACGTTCTTCTGGTGAGTCGTCGAGCGAGAGCTCGGTACGACAAGCATATGCAAACCCCAGAACAAGTTTGGTAATCATGGCCGACGCTAAATCATGTCGCTGGCCATGTGATGAGTTCATGAGGGGTGCAGGCATTAAGGAAGAATTTGATCAGTACATTTGTAATACCGACCTCACTAACTTCCTCGCAGATAAGTGCGCTCAAAACTACAACCTTACCCGTTCATTCACACAAAGGTTTCAATATCACCCCCGTACTTGCAGAGTGTTGTTTAATCTCTATGATGATTCTTATAGTGTGACTCTAGAAGACTTTCGTGATGCATGCAAACTTCCATATTGGGGCTCACTTGACAAACCACAAATATCTGATTATAATATGTTCCTTGAGAGTCTTTGCGTTGGAGAGGATAGAGGAGTGATACGTCTCCAACATATCTATAATTTTTGCTTGTTCCATGCTGTTATATTATCATTCTTGGATGTTTTACAATGACTTTATAGCAATTTTGTATCATTTTTTGGGACTAACCTATTGACATAGTGCCAAAGTGCCAATTGCTGTTTTTGCTTGTTTTTTACTTCGCAGAATATTAGTACCAAATAGAGTCCAATCGCGACGAAAATTTTTGGAGATTTTTTTTGGACCAGAAGACACCCAGTGGGCCAAATAAGTGCCAAAGAGGTGGGCTGTGGAGGCCACAACCCACCAGGGCGCGCCAGGGGGCCCCCGACGCGCCCTGATGGGTTGTGCCCTCCACGGCCCCCCCCCTCCACCGCCTCTTATGCCTATAAATACCCAAATATTCAGAAAACCCTAGGGGAGTGGACGAAAAACACATCTAGCCACCGCAAGTTCTAGAGCCTCAAGATCCAATCTAACACCATCACGAAGGGATTCATCTTCTTCATAGGTGCCACTCCGATGATGTGTGAGTAGTCCACCATAGACATACGGGTCCGTAGGCAGTAGCTAGATGGCTTCCTCTCTCTCTCTCTTTTTATTTTCAATACAATGGTCTCTTGGAGATCTATTTGATGTAAACTTTTGCGGCGTGTTTGTTGGGATCCGATCAATTTTGAGTTCATGATCAGTTTCTATCCATGAATATTATTTGAGTCTTCTTTGATCTCTTATATGCTTGATTACTTATAGCCTCGTATTTATTCTTCGAATCTTTGGTTTAGTTAGGCCGACTAGATCGATTTTTCTTGCCATGGGAAGAGGTGCTTTGTGATGGGTTCGATCTTGCGTTGTCCTTTCCCAGTGACAGAAGGGGCAGCAAGGCACGCATGTATCGTTCCCATTAAGGATAACAAGGTGGGGTCTATTCCTACATGAATAGATCTTGTCTACATCATGTCATCGTTCTTATTGCATTACTCCATTTTTCCATGAACTTAATACACTGGATGCATGTTGGATAGTGGTCGATGTGTGGAGTAATAGTGGTAGATGCAGGCAGGAGTCGGTCTACTTATCTTGGACGTGATGCCTATATAATGATAATCGCCTTGGATATCGTCATGATTATTTGATCTTCTATCAATTGCCCAACAGTAATTTGTTCACTCACAGTGCGCTATACTCATGAGAGAAGCCACTAGTGAATCCTACGTCCCCCGGGTATACTTTTCCAAAATATTGCTTTCCTATCTATCCTTTTGCCGCTTTTGCTTTCAGATCTACTAAACCAAAAATACAAAAAACATATTGCTGCACTTTTTATTTGCTCTTCTTATTTTGTGTTCTTGAGAGATCTATCTCTCCTATCTATCACTACCTAATCTATCCTTTTACCGTAGAGAGATTGCAACCTCTCTTTCGCATCGGGATGCAAGTATTTGTTATTTGTGTGCAGGTGCTGCTTATTGGGTGGTGGTGATCCTCCTACTAGTTCGATAACCTTGGTTTCATAACTGAGGGAAATACTTACCATCGCTGTGCTGCATCATCCCTTCCTCTTTGGGGAAATACCGACGCAGTCTCAAGCCACGTCAAAGGAATTTTTGGCGCCGTTGCCGGGGAGGAAGCGGTTTCTTCTACGTGTCAATCTCTGGCGCCGAGGAGCCTCCATCATCTACCAGGTTCCTAATCACAAATCTCATCTCCTTGCAATTACATTATTTGCCATTTTCCTCTCCCGAACTTCACCAATTTGCCGTTTTATTCGCCCTCTTTTTCGTTTGCCTTTTTCTTGTCAGATCTCTTGCTTGCAATCAGAGTGACACATGCTAGAATAAAAAGTATCCAATTTCCCTCTATCCGCTACTTTGCATTGTTTAATGGGAAGTGTATTGTGGGCAAGCAAGATTGTAGCGCACTGTGCGCTCCTGAGTTGAGCATCATTCACACTACGGTAACTGCTGATAAACAGTATAACCTTGGGGCAATTGTTGCCCGTAGGCTGCACGTTAATGCGGGTATTTGTGATTTGTATGGAGGAATTTATGCCTCCCGCGTAGCTGCAAGACTGAGGGTCTCAACTCAACCTAACGACCCTATGCTGCCTGAGAGATATTTAGATTTCGAAGCCATGCGGCGTCATGACTTTAGTGAGGACAGTGATCAGGATTATGAGACAACTTAATATTTTATAAATATAATCTTGTCTCTGTTATGTTGCCTGCACCTGCTCTCTTTGATTTTCAGAACAAACGGAGATATTACATTATCGAGAACAAGGCGCATCAGTACAACGCAGTAGTGGAGGCCGCTCGCTTGGCTGAGGAGGCGGCACGGAATGCCTCCACAAGCTACCACTTTGATTATTATCCAAACCAGCAGTGGTGATCACCAAGCTAGGCTAAAAGCCTAAGCTTGGGGGAGTACGTATTTCTCACCAACATTATATTCATGTTCACACACTCCATATCAATTGTTGGTGTTCATCCTCTTTCATTGTATATCCATGTTAGTTTTATTTTTCGCCTTCTTCTTGCGTGTTTGAAAAACTTTGAAAACCCAAAAAATTTCTCGTTTCTTTTCGGTTTTTCTTTCTTGTTTAATTAGGTTGCAGTATTGAAAGAAAACCAAAAAAGATTTCTTTTGCTTGTTGGGAGCTTTCTCGTGTAAATAGTTTTTCTCGTTTTAGTTTTTCCCTTGTTTATTTGCTTTCTTCGAAAAACCAAAAACTCCAGAAATATTTCAGTGTGTTTCTCTAAAATTCCTTTCCTTTTGTTGATTCATTGAAAGGAGAAGACCACTATGAAAATGTTGAGTGGCTCTCATATGCATTATTGTTGATCTATCAAAGAGCCAATATTACCTTGTTTTCTCCTTTGCATAAATTGTTTTGCATATTCCAGCTTAATCTACGGCACACTTGCACTATTATTATCACATCATTCGGTCGTGTAAGTGAAAGGCAATAATGACAATATTTGATGAAGTGATCGTGGTAAAGGAAGCTGGTATGAACTCTCTTTTTTCGTTTTTGTAAATATGTTTAGCTCGTTCTATCTTGATTCAGCATATTATGAGTAAACATGTTTATGATGACAATTAGAGATTATAGTTGCTCATGCCATGCTTAAATAGCAAGGAGTGAATAATGATTTATCTTATGTGTCAAAGTGCATTAAAATGATTGTGATGTGGTATGGTAGTATGGTATCTTCCTCTGAGTAATTCGAGCGGTTTGACTTGGCCCATGTGCAAACATGTAGTTGATTCAAAACCAATACATCCTTCATGATATTTAAATTCAGAGTGTTCATATCCTACTCATGCTAGTGTTCAATGTTAATTATTCTCAATGCACGATTATGAGCGTTTTTGCTCTCTAGCTGGTCGCTCCTCAATCTATTGCTAGCCTTCACCTGTACTAAGAGGGAATGTTGCTTGTGCATCCAAAATCCTTAAACCAGAGTTGTTCCACATGATTCCACCATATCTACCTATATGCAGTATTACCCCACCGTTCCAAGTAAATTAGCATGTGCCACATCTAAACATTCAAATAAACATCCGCTTTGTGTGCTCGTACTGCTCATGGAGCGACGGGGCGGTCAGTATCTTCCATGCTAAGCAGGTTATTCTCAAGATGGGCGTTTATTTGCCTATCATTGCACGAGAGAGGCTGTTAAAAAGGATTCCCAGTCCTGCATAATCGAAAATAAATTAAGCAAAACTTCTGGGATAGTTGATATGTTGCCAGGCATCCGTGGATTCAGTCAGCCATGGCTTGTGTATGTATAGTGGATGGGAGTAAACTTTACAATTCTGCTTGGAAATCACAAATAATGTGTTTAACATGGAAGATATTGAAAACTCTGTCGTGACGTTGACAGGAAAAGTATACCACTCAAAATTACAATTTCATCTCAGTTTTAAACCATGAGCTCTGGCACCTCTGCAAATCAATGCTTCCTACTCCGAAGGGCCTTTCTATTTAGTTTCATGTTATTTTATTTTTATTCTTCAGTCATCACCTTCTCGCTAAAGCACCAAATCTGAGAGCACTATTGTCATCTTTATGCATTGAGTGTAGTTAATGTTGGATGTGAACATGACTGGATCTTTTCTACTCTGAATTACAATGTTTAGTCGCTGCCTGAACCTCAGAGGTGCTCAGCATTATGTTTTGTGGTCTCAGAAAGGGCTAGCGAGATACCATATCATCATATTATATCATGATTTTTTTGGGAAATTGTTGGCATGTGAGATATTTTATTATTGCTCACTAGTTGGTTATGTTATTGTAATGAGTGAATATAATAGCTAATTGTTATCATCGATATGGTTATTTATGATTTATGCTGAAAACCTAAACACTAGCTAAGCATATATATGGCAACGAGAACAAAAGAGTTTGTAAAATCTTTCTTTATCACTTTCAGTTTATCAACTGAATTGCTTGAGGACAAGCAATGAGTTAAGCTTGGGGGAGTTGATACGTCTCAAACATATCAACTTTTCCAAACACATTTGATCTTGTTTTGGACTCTAATTTGCATGATTTGAATGAAACTAAACTGGACTGATGCTGTTTTCAGCAGAACTACAATGGTGTTGTTTTTGTGCAGAAATAAAAGTTCTCAAAATCGGATGAATTTTGTGGATTTTTTCTGGAATATAAAAAAAATAATGGAGCGGAGACTCAACAGAGGGGAGCCACCTATTGGTGCCAAGCCAACAGGGCACACCCACCCCCTGGGCGTGCCCTGATGGCTTGGGGCCACCTTGTGGCTCCTCCGACCCTAATTCCAGTCCTATAAATTTCTATTTCCGGAGAAAAAAATAGGAGAGAAGATTTCGTCATGTTTTACGAGACGGAGCCGCCGCCACCTCCCGTTCTTCCTCAGGAGGGCTGATCTGGAGTCTGTTTGGGCTCCAGAGAGGGGGATTCGTCGCCGTCGTCATCACCAACCCTTCTCCATCAACAATTCCATGATGCTCACTACCGAGAGTGAGTAATTCCTTTGTAGGCTTGCTGGACGGTGATGGGATTGGATGAGATTGATCATGTAATTGAGTTATTTTGATAGGGCTTGATCCCTAGTATCCACTATGTTCCGAGATTGATGTTGCTATGACTCTTCTATGCTTAATGCTTGTCACTAGGGCCCGAGTGCCATGATTTCAGATCTGAACCTATTATGTTTCCATAAATATGAGAGTGTCTTGGATCCTATCTTGGAAGTTGTATGCACCTATTACGTGTCATGATACGCATACCCCAAGGTGACAAAAATTGGGATTCTTTCTGATTATTGCCGTGGTTTGAGGAGTTCATGTATTCACCATGTGTTAATGCTTTGTTCCGGTTCTCTATTAAAAGGAGTCCTTCATATCCCTTAGATTTCCTTATGGACCCCGCTGCCACCGGAGGGTAGGATAAAAGATGTCATGCAAGTTCTTATTGCAAGCACGTATGGCTATATACCGAATACATGCCTACATTACATTGATGAATTAGAGCTAGTTCTGTGTCGCTCTAGTGTGTAGCTGTCATAAACCACAAGTGTAGGGGATCGTTTGTAGCCTTTTTCGATAAGTAAGAGTGTCGAACCCAACAAGGAGCTAAATGTATAATTAATATTCTGTCAAGTTCTATCGACCACCGATACAACTCTACGCACGCTAATGCTTACTTTACCTAGAACAAGTATGAAACTACTTTGCGGGAATAAAACTAGAAGTACTTTGTAGATGTAATGGATAGGTTTGCAAGGTAATAAAGAACGTAGAAATAAAAGTTAGGTGCTGTTTTAATAAAAGTACAATAAAGTAAATATAGCGAGTGTGGAAAAGTGGTGATATGATTTGCGAGATTGTCCTAGGCAATTGATAACAAGATCGGTAATCATTATTGAAGTTTTATATGAGGGAGAGGCATACGCTAACAAACTTTCCGTACTTGGATCATATGCCCTTATGATTGGAACTCTAGCAAGCATCCTCAAATACTAAAGATCATTAAGGTAAACCCAACCATAACATTAAACATCAAGTCCTCTTTACTCCCATACGCAACAATCCCCTTACTCGGGTGTAAGCTTCTGTCACTCTAGCCACCCACTATAAGCGAATCATGAACGTATTGTAACACCCTCCAGCATGAATATTTCATATGTGCGCCTCACGGAAAGCACCTTAGGACAACACCAAAATAAACTATGCAACTCAAACCAATCAAGATCATCAATCAAGCCATAGGAGAAAAAGGAAATACTCAAACATCATAGGATGGCCACAAATCATTGGATAATAATATATAGCATTAATCACCATGTTCAAGTAGGGGGTACAACGGGATGCGGGAGAGTGGACCGCTGTACATAGATGAGGGAAGGTGATGGTGGTGGTGATGACGGCGGCGAAGTTGTTGGTGTAGATCACCGTCATGATGGTTGCCCCAGCGACGCTCTGGCGCCACCGGGAGAGAGAGCGAGAGAGACCCCTCCTTCTTCTTCTTGCTTGGCCTCCTCCCTAGGTGGGAGGAGAGTTTCCCCTCTGGTCCATGGACACCTTGGCTCCCGGAGGGCAGGAGCCCTCGGATATTGGATCTCTCTCTTTCTCTGTTTCTCTTCTTTTTTCGCGACTGTTTTCTAGCCCTTCACCGTTTCTTAAATATACGGAGATCCGTAACTCCGATTGGCCTAAAATTCTGAGGGGATTTTTATCGCAAAAATATCTTTCTTGCGGCGAAAGTAGGGCCCCAACGCACTTAAGGGGTGGCCACGAGCTAATAGGGCACGACCAACCCCCTGGCCGTGCCCTGTTGGGTCGTCGAGCCCTCGGGCATCGTATTGCGTTGGTTCTTCTTCCTAAAATTCACATCTATTCCAAAAAAATCTCCGTAAATTTTTTATCACGTTTGGACTTTGTTTGATATGGAATTTCTACGAAACAAAAAACAAAAAAAAACAGGAACTAACACTGGGCACTGGATAAGTAAGTTAGTCCCAAAAATAATATAAAATGTTGCCAAAAGTATATGAAAGTTGTGGAATATTGGCATAAAACAATCAAAAATTATAGATACGATGGAGACGTATCAGCATCCCCAAGCTTAATTCCTACTCGTCCTCGAGTAGGTAAATGATAAAAAGATAATTTTGATTTGGAATGTTACCTAACATAATCTTGAACAAATGTCTAATCATGGCATGAATATTAAGATACAAGTGTTTCAAGGCAATAGTCTATCATTTGACATAAAGACATCAATACTCAGGTTTACTAGCAAACAATCATGAACTTTCAAAATAACAGTGCTAAGAGAACACTATCCCTGCAAAATCATATAGCCTGTCATGCTTGGTGTTCCTAGCATAAAGTATAAATCATTAGCACCCCGGTGTCAAACAAGCAATTGGATCATACTTTTTAACGCGCTTCAGCTTTTTATTACTCATGCAATACATGAGCGTGAACCATGCATATAGCATAAAGGTGGAATAGAATATGGTGGTAGGTTTCAAAGGGGTAAAAAGTGGAGAAGAAGGTTGATACGTCTCCGTCGTATCTACTTTTCCTTACAGTTTTGCCCTTGTTTTGGACTCTAATTTGCATGATTTGAATGAAACTAACCCGGACTGGCGCTGTTTTCAGCAGAACTACCATGGTGTTGTTTTTGTGCAGAAATAAAAGTTCTCAGAACTGGATGAAACTTTTTGGAGATTTATTTTACAATAAATAAAAAATACTGGAGCCAAGAACCATCGGAGGGGGAGCTCTGGCTCGGCACAAGACACCAGGGTGCGCCAGCCCCCCCAGGCGCGCCATGGTGGGTTGTGCCCACCTCGTGGCCCCACTGACCCTAATTCCGACGCTATAAAATCCTATTTTCGGAGAAAAAAATTAGAGAGAAAGTTTCATCGCATTTTACAATACGGAGCCGCCGCCACCTCCTGTTCTTCCTCGGGAGGCCAGATCTGGAGCCCGTTTGGGGCTCCGGAGAGGGGAATCTTCGGTCTTCGTCGTCATCAACCCTTCTCCATCGCCAATTCCATGATGCTCCCCACCGAGAGTGAGTAATTCCTTCGTAGGCTTTCTGGTCGGTGAGGAGTTGGATGAGATTCATCATGTAATCGTGTTAGTTTTGTTAGGGCTTGATCCCTAGTATCCACTATGTTGTGAGATTGATGTTGCTATGACTTTGCCATGCTTAATGCTTGTCACTAGGGCCCGTGCCATGATTTCAGATCTGAACCGTTTATGTTATCACCATTATATCTATGTTCTTGATCCGATCTTGCTAGTCATACGCACCTATTATGTGTTATGATCCGTAAACCCCAGAGTGACAATAGTCGGGATACTTTCTGGTGATGATCGTAGTTTGAGGAGTTCATGTATTCATCGTGTGTTAATGCTTTGTTCCGGTTCTCTATTAAAAGGAGGCCTTAATATCCATTAGTTTCCTTATGGACCCCACTGCCACGGGAGGGTAGGACAAAAGATGTCATGCAAGTTCTTTTCCATAAGCACGTATGACTATTTACGGAATACATGCCTACATTACATTTATGAACAGGAGCTAGTTCTATGTCGCCCTAGGTTTTGACTGTTATATGATGAATATCATCCAACGAGTTCACCGATCCAGTGCCTACGAGTTTTTCACATATTGTTCTTGCTAAGTTACTATTGCTACTTCTACTGTTACACTTGCTACAAAACTATTGCTATCACTGTTACCATTACTGTTACTGTTGCTACTACTATCAAAACTATCATACTACTGTGCTACTGATCACTCTGCTACAGATATTTAATCTCCAGGTGTGGTTGAATCGACAACTCAGCTGCTAATACTCTCAAATATTCTTTGGCTCCCCTTGTGTCGAATCTATAAATTTGGGTTGAATTACCCTCGAAAACTGTTGTGATCCCCTATACTTGTGGGTTATCAAGAACTTTTTCTGGCGCCGTTGCCGGGGAGCATAGCTCTATTTGTTGAGTCACTTGGGATTTATATCAATTGATAACCATGAAGAATCTGAAGGATCCAAAGAACAAGATTTTTCCCTCTAAGACGAGGGGAGGTAAGGAACTGCCATCTAGCTCTACACTTGATTCACCTTCTGTTATGAGCAAGCTTGCAACACCACCACATGCTAGTAATCCCGATATGTCACAAGTTATTGATGATGCTACTTCTGCTATGAATGATGCTTATGATGATGCTAGTACCATGCTTGATGATAATGTGCCACTAGGTGATTTTCTTGATGAACAAATTGCTAGAGCTAAAGAGAATGAAATTACTGAAACTGATGAAGCCTTTGAAACTAATGACTATGAAACACCTATTAGGCCTAGATCTCCTAGATTTGAAATGCCTAAGATACCTAAAGGTTATGTTATGAATGAGGAGATAACTAGAGAAATCCTTTCTTGTAAGGATAGAGATGATCTTAAGAAATTGCTACGCAAGTATAAGGAGAAAACTTTGAATGCTAGAATGAAATGTGATCCAATGTTTGCTACTTCACCTATCTTTGTTACCGATAAGGATTATGAATTCTCTGTCGACCCAGAGTTAATTACTTTGGTTGAATCTGATCCTTTCCATGGCTATGAAACTCAAACTGTAGTGGCACATCTTACTAAGCTAAATGATATAGCCACCCTCTTTGCTCATGATGAGAAGATTCGCTACTACTATATCCTCAAATTATTTCCGTTCTCATTAAAGGGTGATGCTAAGGCATGGTACAATACTCTTGCTCCTGGTTGTGTGCGTAGTCCCTAGGATATGATTTACTACTTCTCTAAAAAATATTTTCCTGCTCATAAGAAACAAGATGCCTTACAAGAAATATTTAAATTTGTGCAAATTGAAGAAGAGAGTCTCCCACAAGCTTGGGGGAGACTTCTCCAATTGCTTAATGCTTTGCCTGGTCACCCTCTCAAGAAAAATGAAATACTTGATATCTTCTATAATGGACTAACTGATGCTTCTAGGGACTTCCTAGATAGTTGTGCTTGTTGTGTTTTCAGGGAACGAACTGTTGAACAAGCTGAGGAATTATTGACTAACATATTGAAGAATTATGATGATTGGACTCTTCCGGAACCACCACTGAAACTCACTCCGAAGAAGAGGGGTATCTTATTTCTCAGTCCTAAAGATATGCAGGAGGCAAAGAAATCTATGAAGGAAAAAGGTATTCAAGCTAAGGATGTTAAGAATTTACCACCTATTGAAGAAATACATCGCCTTGACACACCACCACCTCCATAGGTGGTAGAGGTAAATTTTTTATTAAAGTTTAATGAAAGTGATATCCCTTACAATAAACATCCTAGTCAATGCTTATATGAGTTTGATAACTATATTATGACGCAAGATCATTTCAATGCACATGTTCTGAAAAAATTGAAATATAACTCTGATATGATTGCTCGCTTGAGTGACTTGCTATTTAGAATCAGTAATGATGTTAGAGGTGTAGGAAAGCATGCCTCTATGGTTCAAACCCAGTTAGAACAAGTTGCTAAGTCTCAAAAAGAATTGCTTGATGAAATGAATGATTTTGCTGCTAGAGTAGTAACTAGAGGAGGTAGAATGACCCAAGAACCTCTTTATCCTGAAGGTCATCCTAAAAGAATTGAACAAGACTCTCAAAGAAATAATGCTTGTGCACCTAGTCCTTCTAAGAAGAAGAAGAAAAAGAAAAATGATTGGACTCGGCATATCTCTAGTGAACCTGAGATACAAAAACATCCTGATAATAATGATGTCTCTATTTCTGATGCTGAAACTCAATCTGGTAATGAACATTCACCTAGTGATAATGAAAATGATAATGATGATGTTCATGAAGACACCCAACCGAATAATGATAAAGAACCAGATAATGAAGTTGAAATAGAACCTGCTGTTGATCTTGATAACCCACGACCTAAAAATAAACGTTATGATAAAAGAGACTTTGTGGCTAGAAAAATGGTAAAGAAAGAGAGCCATGGGTTCAGAAACCCATGCCCTTTCATCCTGTTTCATCTAAGAAAAAGCATGATGAAGAATTCGAACGCTTTGCTGAAATGATTAGGCCAGTCTTTTTTGCGTACCCGCTTAACTGATATCCTAAAGATGGCCTCTTATGCAAAATACATGAAGGACATCATCACTAATAAAAGAAAGATACCTGAAGCTGAAATATCCACCATGCTTGCTAATTATTCTTTGAAGGATGGAGTACCCAAAAAACTTGGAGATCCGGGAATACCAACTATACCTTGCTCCATTAAAAGAAATTATGTCAAAACTGCTTTGTGTGATTTGGGAGCCGGTGTTAGTGTTATGCCTTTCTCCTTATATAAAAGACTTGATTTGAATAAACTCACACCTACTGAAATATCATTGCAAATGGCTGATAAATCAACTGCCATACCTATCGGTATTTGTGAGGATGTGCCCGTTGTTGTTGCAAATATTACTATCTTAACGGTCATTGTTATTCTTGAGATGCCCGAGGACGACAACATGTCAATTATCCTTGGTAGACCCTTTTTGAATACTGCAGGGGCTGTTATTGCTTGCAATAAAAGCAAAGTCACTTTTCATATCAAAGGTAATGAGCATACGGTGCACTTTCCGAAGAAACAATTCCAAGTGAATGGTATAAATGTTATTGAAGAATCTGCGATAATCACTATTGGAAGTTTTCAGTTACCTCTACCTACTGCCAAAAAGAAATATGATATACTTATTGTTGGGGATATGCATATTCCCATTGAGGTAACTTAGTGTTTTACGAAAGTTCTTCGGTTTCATGCTAATCGAAAGTGGTTGATAATAAGACTTGATCAACCTTATTAATGGATCATTTTTGAGAGGTATGAAGTTGATGAATTTAGTAGGCACAACTCTCTGCTCCCACTTTTTATTTTCTGTTCTAGTTAGTCAAATAAAATAAAATGCCATGTTTATCCAGTTTTCTGTTTTCACCGTGCAATAAAAAATGACCCAAAAATAAAAGTTCTCAAAATATCCTGAAAATTTGATACGATTTTTAATGAATATTTCTGAATTTCTGGTGCAAATAACATCAGAGGGGGAGTGCACCTGGTGCCTACAAGACACCAGGGCGCGCAGCAACCCCAGGCGCACCCTGGTGGGTTGTGGCCCGCACGAGGGCCCCCTCACTTATCCCTTTAGCCCATGTCATCACCATAGCTTCCATTCCCGTGCTCTTGCTCTCAAACCCATGGATTTTGGTCTCTTAGTTCGAAGATCTGATACGTCTCCAATGTATCTATAATTTTTGCTTGTTCCATGCCGTTATATTATCATTCTTGGATATTTTACAATCATTTTATAACAACTTTATATCATTTTTTGGGACTAACCTATTGACATAGTGCCAAAGTGCCAGTTGCTATTTTTGCTTGTTTTTCACTTCGCAGAATATCAGTACCAAACGGAGTCCATTCGCGATGAAACTTTTTGGAGATTTTTTTGGACCAGAAGACACCCAGTGGGTCAAAAAGAGCTAGGAATATGGGCTGTGGAGAGCACAACCCACCCGGGCGCGCCAGGGGGCCCCCGGCGCACCCTGATGGGTTGTGCCCTCCACGGGGCCCCTCTCCACCGCCTCTGATGCCTATAAATTCCCAAATATTCCGAAAACACTAGGGGAGTCGACGAAACACAATTTCAGCCGCCGCAAGTTCCAGAACCGCGAGATCCAATCTAAACACCATCACGGAGGGGTTCATCTTCTTCATAGGTGCCTCTCCGATGATGCGCGAGTAGTCCACCATAGACCTACGGGTCCGTAGGCAGTAGCTAGATGGCTTCCTCTCTCTCTCTCTCTTATGATTCTCAATACAATGGTCTCTTGGAGATCTATTTGATGTAAACTTTTGCGGTGTGTTTGTTGGGATCCGATGAATTTTGAGTTCATGATTAGTTTCTATCCATGAATATTATTTGAGTCTTCTTTGATCTCTTATATGCATGATTACTTATAGCCTCGTATTTCTTCTTCGAATCTTTGGTTTAGTTAGGCCAACTAGATCGATTTTTCTTGCCATGGGAAGAGGTGGTTTGTGATGGGTTCTATCTTGCGGTGTCGTTTCCCAGTGACAGAAGGGGCAACAAGGCACGCAGGTATCGTTGCCATTCAGGATAACAAGATGGGGTCTATTCCTACATGAATAGATCTTGTATACGTCATGTCATCGTTCTTATTGCATTACTCCATTTTTCCATGAACTTAATATACTAGATGCATGCTGGATAGCGGTCGATGTGTGGAGTAATAGTGGTAGATGCAGGAAGGAGTCGGTCTACTTATCTTGGACGTGATGCCTATATAATGATCATCGCCTTGGATATCGTCATGATTATTTGATCTTCTATCCATTGCCCAACCGTAATTTGTTCACCCACCGTGTGCTATACTCATGAGAGAAGCCACTAGTGAATCCTACGGCCCCCGGGTCTACTTTTCCAACATATTGCTTTCCGATCTATCTTTTTGCATCTTTGTTTTCAGATATACAAAACCCAAAACCAAAAAACATATTGCTTTACTTTTTATTTGCCCTTTTTATTTTGTGTTCTTGAGAGATCTATCTCTCCTATCTATCATTACCTAATCTATCTGTTTACCGTAGAGATATTGACCACCTCTCTTTCGCGTCGGGTTGCAAGTATTTGTTATTTGTGTGTAGGTGCTGCTTATTGGGTGGTGGTGATCCTCCTACTGGTTCGATAACCTTGGTTTCACAACTGAGGGAAATACTTACCGTCGCTCTGCTGCATCATCCCTTCCTCTTTGGGGAAATACCGACGCTGTCTCAAGCCACGTCAAAGGAATTTCTGGCACCGTTGCCGGGGAGGAAGCGGTCTATTCTATGTGCCTATCTCAGGTGCCGAGGAGACTCTATCATCATCTACCAGGTTCCTAATCACAAATCTCATCTACTTGCAATAACATTATTTGCCATTTGCCTCCCGTTTTCCTCTCCCCCACTTCACCAATTTGCCGTTTTATTCGCCCTCTTTTTCGTTTGCCTTTTTCTCGCCGGATCTCTTGCCTTGTTGTTATGGCTAGCGCTACTACTCCCACTTTGTCACCAGATTTTGAAGTGCTATACTTCAAACAAAAACAAGGGGAAAATTTGAAAGATGCCTGGTATAGGCTAGTGGAATCCTAACGTATCTCCAATCTAAAAGGAGATGCAAAAATATTGCTTAGAATTTTTTACATTGGATAGGCTTTGGATCATAGAGAGCTTTTGGATTTTGCCTCTAAGGGGAATTTTATTGAACTTGATGCAAACACCGCTTATGAAGTTTTGGAAGGGATTTTGGGGGTTCCTCCATCAAAAAAGGGGCTTGCTTTTGAACACGAGGGGGTTCAAATTCTCGACAAATTCCGTGACTTATATAAGCATTTGGTCGAGGTACAAAAATATCACGAACCCCTCAAACATATTAGTGGGAACCTCAATCGCTTGAATACTTTGATTACCCTTTGCAATAAGCGTTTGGATATTTTGGATCTCAAGATGGTTTCTTCTCCTGAAAATTTGGGGAAGCGTAAAGAGCCCCCCGGATTCGAGAAGGACCTCACAAAAGTGGCCAAAACCAAAGATGACAATAATTGAATCTATGCATTATGCCTAGCTAGGGGCGTAAAATGATAGCGCTTGTTGGGAGGCAACCCAATGAATAAATTTATTTTTGCTTTTTCCTTTCTTTTTTTGAGTGTTGACACAACTATGCCTCTATTATGATTGTGTTTTTATGGTTTATTTAGTGTTTGTGTCAAGTAGAGCCTTTAGGATGATTCATAAGATGAGTAGAAGTGATGCTGAATCTGAAACAGAAACTTTGCGTCCAGTATTTGAATTTTCATTTTTGTCTGGAACGTGATCTTGAGCTGAAATTTTAACACAGTGTTTATATACAAATTATTTACGTTTTCCTAATTTTTCAGAATTTTTACAGTTACATAAGTATGGTTAGAGTACAGATTACTACAAACTGTTCTGTTTAAGACAGATTCTGCTTCGTTTCATTGTGTGCTTGTTTTGATGAATCTATGGGTTATATTGAAGGGTATGAGCCATGGTAAAGTTAAAATACAGTAGGTATAATGCAATAACAAAATATGAATGGGTTTGCAACAGTACCTAAAGTAGTGATTTGGTTTATTATACTAACGGATCTCACGAAGATTTGTTGAGTTTTGTGTGATTGAAGTTTTCAAGTTTTGGGTGAGAACACGATGGATGAAGGAATAAGGAGTGATAAGAGCCTAAGCTTGGGGATGCTACCACACCCCCAAGATATATCCAAATATAAACAAGCAACTAAGCTTGGGGATCCCCCCGAGTGGCATCCCCTCTTTCTTCTAACGACCATCTGTATTTTACTTGGAGCTATATTTTTATTCGTCACATATCATGAGTTTTGCTTGGAGCGTGTTGTATCTTTGCTTGCTTTTATTTTTAGTTTTTCTTTTGTATCCTTGCTGTACACACCTATTTGGGAGAGCCAAAATTATGCTATGATTTGTTAGAATTGCTCTCTATGCTTCACTTAAACTTTTTGAGCTATAGAATTGCTCTAGTGCTTCACTTATATCTTTTTGAGCATAGTGTGCTTGGAATTTTTTGTAGAAATACTCTCATGCTTCACTTAGATTAATTTGAGAGTTAGTAAATTTTGAAGAAATCCTCTCATGCTTCACTTATACCTTTTTGAGAGATGAAATCTTTATGCTCATGTGCTTCACTTAGATTTGTTTGAGATTGTCAAAAGAGCAATGGCAATATATGAAACTAGTCCAACGTGATAGATATCCAAGGAGGATATAATAAAAACTTTCATGAAGATCATTGGGCAAATTAAACTTGATTCCTTGTAATAGTTTTGAAACATGATGATAGTAATATGTGAGTCATGTTATTGAGTAATTATGCTTTAGTACGAATATTGGTGTTAAGGTTTGTGATTCCCTATGCAAGTACAAAAGTTAATAGTTATGCAATGAAATTACATCCTAATTGTGGTGCATTATTTGGTGTTAGTTATGCTCAATGCTCACTTATGTGAATTTTCGTTTCTTGGTTTGGTTGCTTCTCAATCTATTTGCTAGCCTCCATTTGCACTAAGTAGAAATACTACTTGTGCATCCAAAATCCTTAAACCAAGTTTTGCCTTATGAGTCCACCATACCTACCTATATGCGATATTTCCATGCCGTTCCAAGCAAATTTGTATGTGCCATCTCTAAATTTTCAAAATAAATTTTCTCTTTTTGTGTGCTCGTACCGCTCATGAAATGGTGGGGAGTGTCCAATATTTTTCCATGCTAGATGTGTTATTCTCAAGATGAGTCTTTATTCACTTGTCATTGCACGAGAGTGCGACGGTAATAGGGATGCCCATTCCCGAAATGAAAAAGAAAAAAATATTTACTTTATGTTGTCAAATAATAAATTCCTTGGAAAGTGTTGGTATGGAAGGCAACCATGGATATGGCCCGCCATGGAAAGTGAAAGTTTGGTGGAAAAAGGAATAAACTTTATTTTTTGTTTGGGAACCTCCTATGATATATCTAGCATAGAAAGTATTGTGAGCTACTTTGTCGTTTTCGTTGACAGGAAAAGCATGCCACCCAAAAATTTTCTCTCTTAATTTAAAACTTTGAGCTCTGGCACCTCTACAGATCCCTACTTCCCTCTGCGAAGGGCCTATCTATTTACTTTATGCAATTTTTATTTTTACTTTGAGTCTCCATCTTCTCTTATAAAGCACCAATTAGGGGGCACTATAATCGTACTTGAGCATTGGGTATAGCTAATATTTGAGTGTGTTTCATGAATGGATCAATGATTGAGCATGATGGGCTAGGGATAACTTTCTTTAGTGTTGATATTTTGAAAGACATGGTTGCTTGTTAGCATGCTTGAGTATTGAAGTCATTATGTTAAAACTAGACTATTGCTTTGAATCATCTATAAGTCCAAATGTCCATGCTATACAAAAGAAAAGAATATGATGAACATGTTAAGCAGCATTCCACATCAAAAATTCTGTTATTATCATTTACCTACTCGAGGACGAGTAGGAATTAAGCTTGGGGATGCTGATACGTCTCCAATGTATCTATAATTTTTGCTTGTTCCATGCTCTTATATTATCATTCTTGGATGTTTTACAATCATTTTATAACAACTTTATATCATTTTTTGGGACTAACCTATTGACATAGGCCAAAGTGCCAGTTGCTGTTTTTGCTTGTTTTTTACTTCGCAGAATATCAGTTCCAAACGGAGTCCAATCACGAAGAAACTTTTTGGAGATTTTTTCTGGACCAGAGGACACCCAGTGGGCCAAAAAAGAGCCAGGAAGGTGGGCTGTGGACAGCACAACCCACCAGGGCGCGCCAGGGGGCCCCCGGCGCGCCCTGATTGGTTGTGCCCTCCACGGGGCCCCTATCCACCTCCTCTGATGCCTATAAATTCCCTAATATTCCGAAAACCCTAGGGGAGTCGACAAAACACAATTTCAGCCGCCGCAAGTTCTAGAACCGCGAGATCCAATCTAAACACCATCACGGAGGGGTTCATCTTCTTCATAGGTGCCTCTCCGATGATGCGTGAGTAGTCCACCAAAGACCTACGGGTCCGTAGGCAGTAGCTAGATGGCTTCCTCTCTCTCTTATGATTCTCAATACAATGGTCTCTTGGAGATCTATTTGATGTAAACTTTTGCGGTGTGTTTGTTGGGATCTCATGAATTTTGAGTTCATGATCTGTTTCTATCCATCAATATTATTTGAGTCTTCTTTGATCTCTTATATGCATGATTACTTATAGCCTCGTATTTCTTCTTCGAATCTTTGGTTTAGTTAGGCCAACTAGATCGATTTTCCATTGCCATGGGAAGAGGTGCTTTGTGATGGGTTCGATCTTGCGGTGTCCTTTCCCAGTGACAGAAGGGGCAGCAAGGCACGCATGTATCGTTGCCATTAAGGTTAACAAGATGGGATCTATTCCTACATGAATAGATCTTGTCTACATCATGTCATCGTTCTTATTGCATTTCTCCGTTTTTCCATGAACTTAATACACTAGATGCATGCTGGATAGCGGTCGATGTGTGGAGTAATAGTGGTTGATGCAGGCAGGAGTCGGTCTACTTATCTTGGACGTGATGCCTATATAATGATCATCGCCTTGGATATCATCATGATTATTTGATCTTCTATCAATTGCCCAACAGTAATTTGTTCACCCACCTTGTGCTATACTCATGAGAGAAGCCACTAGTGAATCCTACGGCCCCCGGGTCTACTTTTCCAACATTTTGCTTTCCAATCTATCTTTTTGCATCTTTGTTTTCAGATCTACACAACCAAAAACCCAAAAACATATTGCTGCACTTTTTATTTTCCCTTTTTATTTTGTGTTCTTGAGAGATCTGTCTCTCCTATCTATCATTACCTAATCTATCTTTTTACCGTAGAGAGATTGACAACCTCTCTTTCGCGTCGGGTTGCAAGTATTTGTTATTTGTGTGCAAGTGCGCTTATTGGGTGGTGGTGATCATCCTACTGGTTCGATAGCCTTGGTTTCATAACTGAGGGAAATACGTACCGTCGCTGTGCTGCATCATCCCTTCCTCTTTGGGGAAATACCGACGCAGTCTCAAGCCACGTCAAGTTCCGTTTCCGAAACAGTTTGGAGGAATTGCTACTTGGTATGTGACTCCTCCATTGCTCCAATTAGTTTTTCATTTAGTGGATTATTTTTAGAATAATTAGCTACTCTTGGTGCTACTGTAGATGAGCTTGCATGTTGAATTCTTAGAGTTCTAAGTAGTTTGAATGCTTGATATGGCCTCTATGCATCCTTGGGAGTAGTTGCTAGCAATCTCATGAAGTTTTGTTAACAGAATTTTGTGTCTCAAAAATATTTTAGAAATTTGTTCGCAAATAAAAATGCAATTCTTTAGGAGTTCTTCGAGGAGGAGATCCTCGGAGGCCTCATCAAGTGGAAGCTCGGTCCGACAATCTTATGTTGAGCCAAGTGAAAGCTCGATGCGAGATGCCGCTACCAAATCATGTTTGTGGCCGTGTGATGAATTCATGGAAGGTGCAGGTATCTAGAAGGAATTCGAACAATTTATCCACAATGCAGAACTTGCTCCCTTCTTCGCAGATAAGTGCCCTCAACATCTCGAACTCACGAAAACATTCACAAAGAAATTTAAATTCTTTCCTCGTGAGTCTAGAGTTTCATTCAACCTTTATGACCGTCCCTTCATCATGCCTTTAGAAATGTTCAGTGAAGCATGCAAAATTCCATATTAGGGTTCCCTTGATGAACCACCAAAATCTGAGTACGAGTCATTTTGATTAATCTTTGCTACGGTGAAGATAGGGGAGTGACACAAGGAAGAATTAAAAGCATCCATTTCCCATCAATACACTACTTCACACTCTTTAATGGAAAATGTATCGTAGGAAAACAAGATTGTAGCACACTGTGTGCTCCTGATTTGAGTCTCATACACACTGCCATAACTGGAAATAAATGTTATAATCTTGGAGCAATTGTTGCACGGAGATTGTAGCACAATGCTGCTAGTGGCAATTTTTTTGGAGGAATTTATGCCTCCCGTGTAGCAGAGAAGCTAAATGTATCACCATGGCCTAATGACCCAATTTTACCTATTCAGTGCTAAGACTTTGAGGCCATGAAGCGTCATAGGTTCCTTAAGGGCACAACCACTAATTATACCTACAACTTGAGATTTAATAAAAAAATGTTGTGCCGGTTACTTTGCCTGCTCCTGCTTTCTTTGATTTTCACAGTAGGGGAAGATATTATGTTGTTGAGAGAGAGGCCCATGCATACAATGCGGAGGTTGAAGCTGCCGGGAGGGCCGAGGAGTCTGCACCAAGGGCCTCGGTAGACTATCACTCCGACTATTATCCAGGCTACGGATGGTGATTACCAAGCTAGGCCAAAAACCTAAGCTTGGGGGAGTACGTATTTCCACCGACATTACATTCATGTTCACACAATTCATTCCAGTTGTCGGTGTTCATACTTTTTCATTGTATTATCCATGCTAGATTTATTTTCTTGCTTTCTTCCTGCGTGTTTGAAAAACTTTGAGAAAACCCAAAAACATGTCCTACTTCTTTTCAGCTTTTCTTTCTAGCTTAATTTAATCATAGCATCAAACGAAAACCCAAAAATATTTCTCGCTTCTTCTGTTACTTGTTGGGAGCTCTCCCGTGTAAATAGTTTTTCACGTTTTTGTTTTTCCCTCCTTAATTGGCTTTCTTCAGAAAAACCAAAAACTCCAAAAATATTTCAGTTTGTTTCTCTGAAATTATTTTCCTTTTATTTGAGTCGTACCAAGGAGAGGACCACGATGAAAACATTGAGTGGCTCTCATATGCATCATTGTTAATCTAACAAAGAGCCCATGTTACTTTGTCTTCTCCTCTTGAATAAAATGTTTGCAGATTCTAGCTTAGTCCACAGCACTCTTGCACTATTATTATTTTATTATCATTCGGTCATGCAAGTGAAAGGCAATAATAACGATATTTGATGAAGTGGTTGTGGCAGAGAAAAGCGGGTATGAACTCAAGTTGTTTGTGTTTTTGTAAATATGTTTAACCTAGTATCCTTGATTTAGCATATTATGATCAAACATGTTTGCAATTTCAATTAGAGATTATAGTTGAGCATGCCATGCTTAAGTACCTAGGAGTGGATAATGATTTATCTTGGATGTCAACATGCATTAAAATGGTTGTGATGTAGTATGATGATATGCTATCCTCCTCTGAATGTTTCAAGTGGCTTGACTTGGCACATGTTCATGCATGTAGTTGAATCAAAACCAACATAGCCTTCATGATATTTATGTTCATGGTGTCCATATCCTACTCATGCTAGTAGTCAATGTTTATTATTCGTAATGCATGTTCATGACCGTTTTCGCTCTCTAGCTGGCCGCTTCTCAATCTATTTGCTAGCCTTCGCCTGTACTAAGCGGGAATACTGCTTGTGCATCAAAATCCTTAAACCAAAGTTATTCCAGATGAGTCCATTATATCTAACTATATGCGGTATTACCCTGCCGTTCCAAGTAAATTTTCATGTGCCACCTCTAAAAATTCAAATGAACATCTATTTTGTGTGTCTGGACCGCTCATGGAGCGACAGGGGGCGGTCAGTATCTTCCATGTTAACCGGGTTATTCTCACGATGAGTGTTTATTCACTCGTCCTTGCACGAGAGGGGCGGTAATAGGGATTCCCAGTCCCGAAATCAAAAATTACAAAAAATTAAACAAAACTCCCCAGGAATGTTGTTGGTATGGACGGTACCCATGGATTTGGCTAGCCGTGGAGTGTGATTGTAGGTGGAGGGGGAGTAAACCTTTACTTTTACCGCTTGGGAACCGCCGCTAATGTGTTTAGCATGGAAGATATTGATAACTCTTGGTCGTAACGTTGACAGCAAGGGTGTACCTCCCGAAATTATATCTATCTCTTATTTAAACCTTGAGCTCTGGAACCTCTGCAAATCCCTGCTTCCCTCTGCGAAGGGACTATCTATTTACTTTTATGTTGAGTCATCACCTTCTCAAATAAGCGCCAGACCTGAGAGCACTATTGTCATCCTCATGCATTGTGTATAGTTAATGTTGGGTGCAGCATGACTAGATCTTTTCTACCATGAATTACAATGTTTAGTCGCTGCTTGAACTTTGGAGGTGCTCTGCATTATTGTTTTGCGGTCTCAGAAAGGGCTAGCGAGATACCACTGTTGTCATATTATATCATGATTGTTTTGACAAAGTGTTGGCACTTGAGATATTTTATTATTGCTCGCTAGTTGCTTATGCCATTGATACGAGTTAATATAATTTCTCAGAGTTATTGCTGGCATGGTTAGTCATAATATTTGCTGAAAACCTGGGTGCTACTTAAGCATATATATGTAAACAACAACAAAAGAGTTCGTAAAAGTTTTTCTTTATCACTTTCAGTTTGTCAACTGAATTGCTTGAGGACAAGCAATGGGTTAAGCTTGGGGGAGTTGATACGTCTCTGTCGTATCTACTTTTCCTCACACTTTTGCCCTTGTTTTGGACTCTAATTTGCATGATTTGAATGAAACTAACCCGGACTGACGCTGTTTTCAGCAGAACTACCATGGTGTTGTTTTTGTGCAGAAATAAAAGTTCTCAGAACTGGACGAAACTTTTTGGAGATTTATTTTACAATAAATAAAAAATACTGGAGCCAAGAACCACCGGAGGGGGAGCCCTGGCTGGGCACAAGACACCAGGGCGCGCAAGCCCCCCCAGGCATGCCCTCGTAGGTTGTGCCCACCTCGCGGTCCCACTGACCCTAATTCCGACGCTATAAAATCCTATTTTCGGAGAAAAAAATCAGAGAGAAAGTTTCATCGCGTTTTACAATACGGAGCCGCCGCCACCTCCTATTCTTCCTCGGGAGGCCAGATCTGGAGCCCGTTTAGGGCACCGGAGAAGGGAATCTTCGGTCTTCGTCATCATCAACCCTTCTCCATCGCCAATTCCATGATGCTCCCCACCGGGAGTGAGTAATTCCTTCGTAGGCTTGCTGGTCGGTGAGGATTTGGATGAGATTCATCATGTAATCGAGTTAGTTTTGTTAGGGCTTGATCCCTAGTATCCACTATGTTCTGAGATTCATGTTGCTATGACTTTGCCATGCTTCATGCTTGTCACTAGGGCCCGAGTGCCATGATTTCATATCTGAACCGTTTATGTTATCACCATTATATCTATGTTCTTGATCCGATCTTTCTAGTCATACGTACCTATTACGTGTTATGATCCGTAAACCCCGGAGTGACAATAGTCGGGATATTTTCCGGTGATGACCGTAGTTTGAGGAGTTCATGTATTCACCGTGTGTTAATGCTTTGTTCCAGTTCTCTATTAAAAGGAGGCCTTAATATCCCTTAGTTTCCTTATGGACACCGCTGCCACGGGAGGGTAGGACAAAATATGTCATGCAAGTTCTTTTCCATAAGCACGTATGACTATTTCCGGAATACATGCCTACATTACATTTATGAACTGGAGCTAGTTCTGTGTCTCCCTAGGTTATGACTGTTATATGATGAATATCATCCAACGAGTTCACCGATCTAGTGCCTACGAGTTTTCCACATATTGTTCTTGCTAAGTTACTATTGCTACTGCTACTGTTACACTTGCTACAAAACTATTTCTATCACTGTTACCGTTACTGTTACTGTTGCTACTGCTATCAAAACTATCATACTACTGTGCTACTGATCACCATGGTATAGATATTGAATCTCCAGGTGTGGTTGAATTGACAACTCAGCTGCTAATACTCTCAAATATTCTTTGGCTCCCCTTGTGTCGAATCTATAAATTTGGGTTGAAAACTCTACCCTCGAAAACTGTTGTGATCCCCTATACTTGTGGGTTATCAAAAGTCTCGCATCAACTCGGCGTATCAATGCGAGGAGTAGGGATTGCCATGCAACGGATGCACTAAGAGTTATAAGTGTATGAAAGCTCAAATGAAACTAAGTGGGTGTGCATCCAACTTGCTTGCTTAGGAAGACCTCGGGCATTTGAGGAAGCCCATCATCGGAATATACAAGCCAAGTTCTATAATGAAAAATTCCTACTAGTATATGAAAGTGACAAAACAAGAGACTCTCTATAGGAAGAACATGGCGCCACTTTGAGGCACAAGTGTGGAATAAGAGGTAGTAGCACTGTCCCTTCTCTCTTTTCTCTCATTTATTATTTTTCTTTTTTTCCTTTTTCTCTTTTTTTCTTTTTCTTTTTTTCTTTTGCTCTTTTCTTCTTCTTTTTTTTTCTTCTCTTTTTTTTCGTTCGGAGTCTCTTCCCGACTTGTGGGGGAATCATTGTCTCCATCTCATTCTTTCCTCACTGAGACAGTGCCCTAATAATGATGAACATCACACTTTTATTTACTTACAACTCGATATAACAACTCAATGGTTTTATGATATGACTCTATATAAATGCCTCTGACAGTGTACCAGGTTGTGCAATGATCTAGCATAGCAAATGATATCAAAAAATGGACAAGCCATAAAATATCATGCTAGCTATCTTACGATCATGCAAAGCAATATCACAATGGGTGTACAAGTCATATGATGTGACGGTGGAAGTTGCATGGCAATATATTTCGGAATGGCTATGGAAATGCCATAATAGGTAGGTATGGTGGCTGTTTTGAGGAAGATATAATGAGGCTTAAGTGCAACAGAGTGTATCATGTCGCGGGGTTTGGATGCACCGGCGAAGTTTGCACCGATTCTCGAGGTGAGAATGGGCAATGCACAGTACCGAAGAGGCTAGCAAATATGTGGAGGTGAGAGCGCGTATATCCATGGATTCACATTTGTCATAAAGAACTCACATACTTATTGTGGTTTTATTACTTCTCTCAAATCAAAGTACTACTCGCCTGCCCCTAGGGAGGAGGTTGGTAGGAGTTAACCATCGCGCACCCCCGATTATAACAGCACAAAGGATTTCAATCAAGGATAAATTATGCCCCAACTTCATCGCATAACTAGAGACTATACGTGCATGCTTCGGGATTCACAAACGTTAGCACCGATATTCTTACTAATCCACAATTATCAACTAGTGCACCCACATATTACTATCTTAATGTCGCAAAACTATTGCAAGGAATCAAATATATCATATTCAGTGATCTACAAGTTTTATGTAGGATTTTATGACTAACCATGTGAATGACCAATTCCTGATGACTCTCTAAATAGGTATAAGTGAAGCATGAGAGATTAATTCTTTCTACAAAAGACCCCGCTCCAATAATAAGTGAAGTAAAAGAGCATTCAACAAATAACGGTTTTCTATATGTTGAGAAACATGCATCCAACTTCAAATGATATAAGTGAAGCACATGAAGCATTCTATAAAGCCATACTCAAAAGATATAAGTGAAGTGTAAAGAGCATTCTATAAATCAACATTGGACTTTACCATACCAGCATGGTGCATTTATAAAAGGAAAATAAAAGGCACATGACGCTCCAAGAATTTACGCATATCATGTGAACAAAACAAAAACCGAGACATACCGATAATTCCTGAAGAAGAAAGATGGGATGCCTTCCGACGCATCCCCAAGCTTATACGCTTGAGTCTCCTTGAATATTTACTTGGGGTGCCTTGGGAATCCCCAAGCTTGAACTCTTTCCTCTCCTTATTTTTCTCATATCGATACCTCCTCGATCTTCGAACACTTTATCCACTCAAACCTTAACGAAACTTTCATTAGAAAGGTTAGTACATATAACAACAAATCCCATCATGTATTTCCATCACATTATTGTATAATTATAATCCAGCATTACCTACTGTATGCTATCACAATTCTATGGCTCCCAAGTCAATGGGGCTCAACAAGAACTCAAACATAAGTAGTCAAAGCAACTATAACAACAATCTGTGAAAAACAGGACAGTCTTTAAAGATGCAGATGAAACCTATACTACCATAACTCAAAAAATTCTGAAAAAATTAGGACGTCATAAAACATTTGCATAAAAGTACTTTGTAAAAATTTCATAATTTTTTCATGCTCCAGTAAAATATGAAAATTCAAACACTACAGCAAAAGTCTCTGATTTTGCACAGCACACATCGAACAAGCAATTCAAACATCCCAAAGGTAAATCTTGGCACATTATTTTTTATAATAGAATGGATTTGTACAAGGGGGATAATTATTTTTGTTGAAAAGTTTATGTAATCAAGATTCACAAAGTTTCCATGGGCATGAACAAAGTTTCTGTAATCAAGATTCACTTCAACGGTGCTCGTCTTTCTCACTTTCACTTTTATTTTTGAAAAAGTTTTAAGTTCCGCACTTTATTTTTTTGTTTTTAATTATTTTAAAAGCACACAACAGAAATTAATTACTCTCTAAAAATTCCAGGTTGTCTCCCTGGAAGCTCTTTCTTTAAAGCCATTAAGCTAGGCATATAGTGCTCAAGTAATTGATCCACCCGGATCCCAAGGTATATCAAAGCCAATATTAATTAACAATGATTTGTAATTTAGTAGTGAGCACAAAGCAACATATATCATGTAACAACGAAGTCTAACTCTCTTCCTATGCATTGGCATGTCATAAAAGAACAATTCATGCACATCAAGTAAAGGCCAACACATAGCATAAGTAGTTTCTTGCAATTTTATCGTATTGGAAACATAGAGTTGTGAAGATTTGGTTCCTCTCTCATAATAATTGCAAGTGGGATTAGCAATAACATGCATATTATATCCATCAAAATCATCATGTGTAGTGGTAAAACGCAACCCATCAATATAATCCTTAATAAGCGCAAACTTCTCGGATATAGTGTAGTAGGGAGAATTCAAAAAGATAATAGGACTATCATGTGTGGGTGCAATAGCAACAATTTCATTCTTAACATAAGGAACTATAGCAAGTTCATCTCCATAAGCATAATTCATATTGGCATCATGGCCACAAGCATAGCAAGCATCAAGTTCATCAAAAAGGGATATTTCAAACGAATCCAAGGGATCATAGCAATCATCATAGCATTCATCCTTTGGTGTGTCTGAAGGGAAATTAAACAATGTATGAGTTGAAGAGTTACTCTCATTAGAAGGTGGGTACAGGTGATCAATCCGCTGTTCCTCCTTTTGTTCTTCGCTCTCCTCCTCATCTTCTTCATCTAATGAGCTTATAGTTTCAGCAATTTCTTCTTCCATAGATTTCTGCAAAATATTAGTCTCTTCCAAGGCAGCAGACATTCTCTCATTAAAATCAATAATATCAACATTGTATTCATAATTTTCATAGCAATATTTAAGTATGGAAAAATTTTCAGGTCTGTAAACAGCATCATCATAGTTATCATACTTTTCAAAGAACGATTCAATTTCATAAGCACCCTTAAAAGCAACAAATTATTCCATTTGTTCCACATCTTACTAATCATATATACCATTAGCATAAAAAGCCAAGATTTTATTATCATTAAATTCACATTGAAAGGGATGGTGTGCAGCCTCCATCTTAGAGCAACAAGTATAATCACATCTCAAGCATAAATCCCAAGCATACCAACGCAACATGTTAATTTGATCCCATAAGTGTTTCCCTTTTTGAGTCAAGCGATAATCCCTAAATTACTCAAGTTGATCCAACACGTCTCCCATTATCAAGTTGAATGGGGATTTCTCATGATTATCAAAGTAGTATTTAATGTGTTTCACATAACCAACATCGAGGGTTTTAGGAGGTTCCCCATCTCCATGAGTAGCAAGTACAACTAATTTTTTTGGTATTTCGTGTTCCATATACATAACTCAAACCTAGAAAACAACCAATAAAATAAAATAAAAATTACTTAGTGATAAAGCAAACAAGCACACACGAGAATATCAACCGCTACGATGTTGCTCGCCGGCAACGGCGCTAGAAAAAGGTATTGATAACCCTCAAGTGTAGGGGATGATTTGTAGCCTTTTTAGAGAAGTAAGAGTGTCGAACCCAACGAGGAGCTAAAGGTAGAATTAATATTATCTCAAGTTCTATCGACCACCGATACAACTCTATGCACGCTAATGCTTAGTTTACCTAGAACAAGTATGAAACTACTTTGCGGAAAATGAAACTAGAAGTACTTTGTAGATGTAATGGATAGTTTTGCAAGGTAATAAAGAACGTAGAAATAAAAGTTAGGTGTTTTTTTAATAAAAGAACAATAAAGTAAATATAGCGAGTGTTGAAAAGTGGTGATAGGATTTGCGAGATTATCCTGGGCAATTGATAACAAGATCGGTAATCATTATTGCAGTTTTATATGAGGGAGAGGCATGCGCTAACATACTTTCCGTACTTGGATCATATGCACGTATGATTGGAACTCTAGCAAGCATCCGAAACTACTAAAGATCATTAAGGTAAACCCAACCATAGCATTAAACATCAAGTCCTCTTTACTCCCATACGCAACAATCCCCTTACTCGGGTGTAAGCTTCTGTCACTCTAGCCACCCACTATAAGCGAATCATGAACGTGTTGCAACACCCTCCAGTGTGAATCTTTCACGTGTGCGCCTCATGGAAAGCACCTTAGGACAGCACTAAAATAAACCACGCAACTCAAACCAATCAAGATCATCAATCAACCCATAGGACAAAAAGGAACTACTCAAACATCATAGGATAGCCACACATCATTGGATAATAATATATAGCATTAAGCACCATGTTCAAGTCGGGGGTACAACGGGATGCGGGAGAGTGGACCACTTTAGATTGATGAGGGAAGATGATCGTGGTGATGTTGACGGTGGGGAAGTTGTTGGTGTAGATCGCCGTCATGATGGTTGCCTCGGCGGCGCTCCGGCGCCACCGGGAGAGAGGGGGGAGAGCCCCCCTCCTTCTTCTACTTCTTCCTTGGCCTCCTTCCTAAGTGGGAGGAGAGTTTCCCCAATGGTCCATGGCCGCCATGGCTCCCGAAGGGCAGGAGCCCCTCAGAGATTGGATCTCTCTCTATTTCTCTTCTGTTTTTCGCGACTATTTTTTGGCCCTTCACAGTTTCTTAAATATCCGAAGGTCCATAGCTCCGATCGAGCAAAAATTCTGAGGGGATTTTTATTGCGAAATATCTTTCTTGCAGCGAAAGTAGGGACCCAACCGACTTAAGGGGTGGCCACGAGCTAACAGGGCAAGACCAACCCCCTAGTCGTGCCCTGTTGGGTCATAGGACCCTCGGGCATCGCATTGCGTTGATTCTTATTCCTAAAATTCACATATATTCCAAAAAAAATTCTCCGTAAATTTTTATCGCGTTTGGACTTCGTTTGATATGGAATTTTTGCGAAACAAAAAACACACAAAAAACAGGAACTAACATTGGGCACTGGATAAGTAAGTTAGTCCCAAAAATAATACAAAATGTTGCCAAAAGTATATGAAAGATGTAGAATATTGGCATTAAACAATCAAAAAATATAGATACGACGGAGACGTATCAAGCTGTTACATGATAAATCTCATCTAAATCATTATCCATCACTGGTCCATGTGCCTACGCTTTTCATATACCGAATCTTGCTAAGTTACCATTGTTGCTACTACTGTTGCAATCACTACAAACTTGCTGCTATCATTATTACCGTTACTACTTTGTTACTATTGCTATTTTGCCTTGCTACTAAAACGTTTGCTACAAAGAGATATACCAGGTGTGGTTGAATTGATAACGCAACTACTAAGATCAATAAATATTTTGTGGCTCCCCTTGTGTCGAATCAATAAATTAGGGTGTAATACTACCCGCGAAGACTGTTGCGATCCCCTATACTTGTGTGTCATCACACGCTTAGAACTAAACTAGGGAAAATTAAGAAAGTAAAGAGATAGCGTAGTTCTTAAAAGCAAGCGTGAGAAATGGTTACCTCCCATAAGTTAATTAAGAAAAGGGTTAGACACCTTTACCGTTGGGGTACATATGACATCTCTTATAATAGGCATAGACCTTGCTTCATGTGATTTCCTCGTTGTGGTCTGGTGGCTGCCCTCTGATAAAACCTGCAGAAAAGAAACTAAAAAGAATGACGTGTTTTCATGCTTTTGCGTTTTTCATTTTTTGTGGCACAAAGGATGACCAACACAAGTGATAAAATATTTGTCTCAATAAGATCGGTTCATCTACCTAAGCACCTTGCTTAAGATGATAAACTAGGTATAGGAGTGTCGACTCTCCTATATTAGATGAAGTGCAAGTGTGATGAGATAAAAACACAAGTATGCATCTCCTAGGTGCTTAATTAGAAAGGCAGACCCTCACTTAAGGTGAGAAGCTCCATACTATGCAACTTTTATTTAAGCGAGGTTCGTATTGGAAAACTTTACCGGGGACTTGTTGGTGAAGTTCATCATGTTAAAGCAACCAAGTGGCTTATGTGGATCTTTCATATGGATGGCACCATACCGGACATGTCACCAAATAAGGTCCAAGCCCGTGCAAAAATAACACACAAAATAAAATCATCGACTCGGTATACAAACGGAGTTTGGTATACCCAACCGGCAAAAGAAATAAAAGAAAACATAGTTGCTATAGAGTTTTATTGGCTACAAAGTTTTAGAGGTAATTAACATTAATTAGAAAGTAAATGATCGGTTAGAAAACACCTCGTCGACCTCATACGTTGAAAATAAAACAGATAGAGCTGTTTTTGCCCTCACACGGGCGCTCAAACGATGAGTCGTAGTCATATGGAACACCATCGTTCGCTCTGTTGAGATGCTCGTTGTGGTCACCAGGTAAACGACCGCTCGTGCGAGCGCTCGTGCTCATACGATAGGCCGTCTTTTGTGCTGGTCCTCTTCTTTCTTGCGGCCACGAGCTCATACGAGCACCCAAACGACCGTGGCGGTCGTATGAAATGTTGTCTTTTCTCCTGGAGCTGCAGAACTACATGAAAATTATTATGCTTCCTCCTCGTGTTAGGCACATAGCAATATTGCAATAAAAGTGGGAGGAGGAATGCAACAAAAACATGCTACCGACATGCTATAAATTTTACCAATGAAAACACACGAAGCCAACTCAAATAGCAACTACTCAAAATAAAACAAAAGTGTCAATGCGACATGAATGCAACTAGACTCGAGAAACAAAGCTAAAAAATACACCTACGGACTTCCGGATTACTGATACGTCTGCAACGTATCGATAATTTATGAAGTATTCATGCCATATTCAACTGTGTTTACAATACTTTTATATGGTTTTAATGCACATTATATGATTTATTTAGAACTAACCCGGATTGACACTGTTTTCAGCAGAATTACTGTGGTGTTGTTTTTGTGCAGAAAATGAAAGTTCTCGGAATCGCTCAAAACTTATTTGTGATTTTTTCTGGTGGAAATAAGCGACATTGGAGCGAAGACCTGCCGGAGGGGGTGTGCTAGTCACCGCGCAACAGGCCGCGCCCCCTAGTGGCGCGGTGAGATATGTGGTGGGGCCCACGTGGCTCCGTTTGGCGTGATTCAAACAGTGAAAATCCCATAAATAAAAGAAACGCCAGAAATAAAGAGAGACTCCTTGTTCCGCCGCCGCAACTCTCTATATAGATGAAAAACCAATCTGGAGGCATTCCAGTACCCTGTCGGAGAGGGTAGATCATCTCGGGTGGCCATCTTCATCATCCCGGCGGAGGCCATGACGAGGAGGGTGTAGTCCACCCTCGGTGTTGACGGTTTGTACTAGTAGCTATGTGTTCAATCTCTCTCTCTTGTTCTTGATATGGAACGATCTTGATGTATCATGGGCTTTGTTAATATAGTCGGATCATATGATGTTATTCCCTTGCTACCTTGTTGTGATGAATTGAATCTTTACCTTTGAGATCTCGTTATGTTGGATTGAATATTATGGTTTGAGAACACTTGATGTACGTCTTGCGTGGGATACCCGTAGTGACATTGGGGGTATTCTATTGATTCACTTGATATATGTTGAGGCATCAACTTGCGGATTCCGGTGACCTAGGGGATCTATGCATAGGGGTTGACTGCACGTTTCCATACCATGTTCTCCGATAGAAATCTTGGGGTGCTCCTTGAAGTTATTTGTGTTGGATTGAATATGATAGATCTGAAATTGTTTGATGCATGTCACATAATTTACCCACGGATACTTGAGGTGACATTGGAGTATCTAGGTGACATTAGGGTTGATTGATACGTATCATTGGTGTTATTCTAGTAGGAACTCTAGGGTTGTTTGTGACACTTATAGGAATAGCCCAATAGATTGATCGGAAAGAATAAGTTTGAGGTGGTTCTACTACCTACACCAATTTCATCTTATTGTTCTCCGCTAGATAGGAACTTTGGAGTGATTCTTTGTTGCACGTTGAGGGATGATCCTATGAGTCAACTATGTTAGCATTGTTGGGAGATTGCACTAGCGAAAGTATGAACCCTAGGCCTTATTTCCAAGCATTTATACACCGTTTTGCTCGCTGTTTTACACTTGCTACCTTGCTGTTTTTATATATTCAGATTACAAAAACCTATATCTATCATCCATATTGCACTTGTATCACCATCTCTTCGACGAACTAGTGCACCTATACAATTTGCCATTGTATTGGGTGTGTTGGGGACACAAGATATTTCTTGTATTTGATTGCAGGGTTGTTTGAGAGAGACCATATTCATCCTACACCTCCCACGGATTGATAAACCTTCGGTCATCCACTTGAGGGAAAATTGTTACTGTCCTACAAAACTCTGCGCTTGAAGGCCCAACACGAGTCTTGTTGGGGATATAACCCCGTGGTAAGACCCGCCCAGGAGTGGCCGGGTCATGATGTTGGCAGCTTAGCAGAGAGACCAGAGCAGGCTGAAAGGACAAGGCCTGGATGTAACTCGCCAGTGGGCCTGTAAGGGGCCCAGAGCCCGAAGGCTATGTGTGACCCGGAGGCGAGAGCCGCCGGGGAACGGCTTGCCACACAAGGCAAGGGTAGTTAGAGATTAGGCCGGTTACCAGGTGTAACCCAGCCCGGACTCTTGTAAGCCTAGGGCCTCGACCTGTGTATATAAAAGCGGGTTCCCTGGGCGGCTTAGACCACGAAACCTTTGATCGAGTACTAGGTCAAGCGAATCCTCTCCCTTGTAATCGATATTCAATCAATATCACTCAAAGCAGGACGTAGGCTATTACCTCCTTCGAGAGGGGCCGAACCTGGGTAAACTTGTGTCTTTCGTCTCGACCAACCCCTTCGAGTTAACCGCCGTAGCGATGGCTTCACCCCTAAGTCGTTGCACTAGGACATCTGCCGTGATAAAACCATGACAGTTGGCGCCCACCGTGGGGCCGATGCTCGGTGGTTTGGAGTACTCGAAGGGCTCTCTGCCAGGGATCGAGGGATACACCGTTGGCAGGATGACTGAGAGTCTCCGTGGCAAGCTCTACATCGACGACGCTGGCTGGGGCCCCGAGGCCGACTCAGGTGAGTACGGGTACGGGCCCCGAGGCCGACGCTGGCTGGACATCTGCACCGACCTCGTCGAGCCGACCCGACGCACGCAACCCGCCCAGATCAACCCGGGCCGGAAGCGTGTCTTCGTCGGCTTCACCCAAGGCACGGAATTTGAGGAAGGCTCTATGTCGCGGGAGGAAACCCTCATCTTCTCAGAGGATGGATCCTCGAGCGGAGAGGCGGAATCAATCTACCAGCTTCATAACGGCGGGCTTGGGGGCTACTTCGACGGCAACGACTTTTCGGAGCCCTACGAGCCGCCGAGTCAAGCCGCCGTTTTCATGGCCGGATCGGTGCCGGCTTCTGGCAGCACGGCGGCGGCGGCCAGGGCAGTAGGGGCCGGGTCAGTCAGGCCCCCGGCTCAGATTTTACTGGATCTGATGAATGAGTTAACAACTCTAATGGGAACCGAGGTCACAGCGGAAAACCAGACAACCCGTAACGCGGAGATTGCGAGGTTGAAGGACCAGATGACCAGGGCCCAGGAGGAAATCAACGCGCTGAAGGCTCAGATGGATGCCAAGATGGAGCGCCTCAGGGCGGAAGCTTTGCGTCGCGACCTGGATTAACAAACCTCAGATGCAGTTCGTCGGATGAGGCATCGGACCCGTTTGCCTGATCAATATGAGCCCAGAAATCTTTTCAACACGCCAGGGACAGGACGGAACGCGCCTCTGACCATGACCCGAACGGCAGAAGTACCTGGGAGTAGGGCGGCGATTCAGCATAGGCAGCCAGACCCGCCTCGCAGGAACCAGACCCCGCCACAACATTTTTCGACACCACCCGGTCATTATTCCAACCCAGTGGAGAACATGCAGCGGCGGTCAGGCTAAATGCACTCCCCCTTGCAGAGGGAACACCCTTCGCGGAGGAAGCCCGAAACGCCATTGGGTACTTGCAGACAGCGGTGGCGCAACAAGAGAAGTATTCTTATAGCCGGAGTCGTGTGCACTCGACCCCTATCCCGAGCCGCAGTTACAACCGGCGTATAGAGTCACCGGCAATCTCTAGCAGTGAGCAACGTCGGAACCCGCCCCGTGATGACCCGCCCATTGTCGACGCTCAGTCGCTTGTGGATCGAGCAAGAGCACAGCGGGAGGCAGCAGCGGCCGTGGCGGCTTACCAAGAATCGCCCATAGTAGCACCTTCCGTTTCGGTAGGAGCCGGAGTAACCTCCAGAGCTGTGGGAGTGCCGTGCTTAGTGTCGGCTCTGCGAAATGAGCACCTGCCGAAAGACTTTAAGGGTCCGTGTAAGGTGCCTAATTATTTTGTTGATCTGCCTCCGGAAGCCTGGATTGAGAGTTACGAGCTAGCCATAGAGATGTTGGATGTTAGTGACGCAGTCTGTGCCAAATACTTCATCATGATGCTGGAAGGGCCGGCTCGTACGTGGTTCAAGGGTTTGCCACCCAACACCATTAATTCCTGGGCCGAGTTGAAGGCAAAGTTCATCAAGAATTTTCAAGGAATGTGCAAGCAGCCTATGATGATTGTGGATTTGGATCATTGCGTGCAGCGTGAGGATGAGTCGGCCCACCATTGGGTCCGGCGGGTCTCAACCATTATCCACTCATCTGATAACATCACGGCGGCTCAGGCGGTTCTAATCCTGGAGAAGAATTGTCATTTTTTTCCCCTCAAGCATAAGCTCGAGCGGCTCAAGCGTTCTTGCCAGGACATGGGGGAGCTCATGGCGGCTCTCACCAAATATGCAGATTCTGACAGCACAAAGGATCCTGGGTCTGATGATGAGAAATCAGCTAAGGGTAAGAAGAATGGCAATGGCAAGGGTCAGCAGCAGAACGGGGAATGAAATAACAATCCAGGCAATGGCGGTAAGAGGAAGCATCCGGATGGCGGGTCAGATTGGTAGCCAATACTAATACTGGGAACAACCGTGGCAAGGGGAACGGTGTTGGAGAACGTTGCTTGGGAAACAAAAAAATTCCTACGCATACGCAAGATCTATCGATGGTGATAAGCATCTATGAGAGGGAGAGTGGATCTATGTACCCTGGTAGATCGCTAAGCGGGAAGCGTTAAGAAATGCGGTTGATGTAGTCGAACGTCTTCGCGATCCAAATCGCAAGTCGTCCCGCGATCCAATCACGATCCGTCCTGATCTAGCGCCAAACGGACGACACCTCCACGTTCAGCACACGTACAGCTCGATGACGATCTCCTCTTTCTTGATCCAGCAAGAGGGGGCGGAGAGGTAGATGAGATCTCCAGCAGCACGATAGCGTGGTGGTGGTGGTGGTGGAGTTATCCCAGAAGGGCTTCGCCTAACACTACCGGAATCTATTTGGTGGAGGAACTAGAGAATAGAGAACTAGAACGTGGCCGTCGGTTTTGGGGCTCTATTCCTCTAGTATATATAGGAGGTAGAGGGAGGAGCAAGCCTCCCTAGGGTTTCCCCTAGGGGTCGGCCGAACCAGGGCAAGGAGGAGTCCAACCCACTTCCTACTAGGAAGTGGATTCATATTAGGAAGGAGTCCTATTCCTTCCTATCTCCACCTTTCTTCCTCTTGGGTATATGGGCCCTTATGGGGTCGGTTCCCCAGCCCATTAGGGGCTGGTGCGCCACCTCTTGGGCCCAGGTGGCCCCCCGGGGTGGGTGGGCCCCACCCGGTGGACCCCCGGAACCCATTCGCCACTCCCGGTACACTACCGGAAATACCCGAAACTTTTCCGGAACCCAAATACCACTTTCCTATATATAAATCTTTACCTCCGGACCATTCCGGAGCTCCTCGTGACGTCCGGGATCTCATCCGGGACTCCGAACAACCTTCGGTCACCGAACGTTAAGTGTGCAGACCCTGCGGGTTTGAGAACTATGTAGACATGACCGAGACACCTCTACGGTCAATAACCAATACCGGGACCTAGATGCCCATACTGGTTCCTACATATTCTACGAAGATCTTTATCGGTTGACCTCTATGTCAAGGATTCAATTAATCCCGTATGTTGTTCCCTTTGTTCTTCGGTATGTTACTTGCCCGAGATTCGATCGACGTTATCTCTATACCTAGTTCAATCTCGTTACCGGCAAGTCTCTTTACTCGTTCCGTAATACAAGATCCCGTGGCTAACTCTTTAGTCACTTTGCTTGCAAGGCTTATTGTGATGTTGTATTACTGAGTGGGCCCTAAGATACCTCTCCGTCACACGGAGTAACAAATCCCAGTCTCGATCCATGCCAGCTCAACATACACCCTCGGAGATACCTGTAGAGCATCTTTATAGTCACCCAGTTACGTTGCGACGTTTGATACACACAAGGTATTCCTCTGGTGTCAGTGAGTTGCATGATCTCATGGTCATAGGAACAGATACTTGACATGAAGAAAACAATAGCAATAAACTGACGCGATCATATGCTACGTTCATAGTTTGGGTCTTGTCCATCACATCATTCTCCTAATGATGTGATCCCGTTATCAAATGACATCTCATGTCTATGGCTAGGAAACCTTGACCATCTTTGATCAACAAGCTAGTCTACTAGAGGCATAGTAGGGACACATTGTTGTCTATGTATCCACACATGTATTAGTGTCTCCAATCAATACAATTATAGCATGGATAATAAACGATTATCTTGAACAAGGAAATATGATAATAACTAAATTATTATTGCCTCTAGGGCATATTTCCAACAGTCTCCCACTTGCACTAGAGTCAATAATCTAGCTCACATCACCATGTGAGTAACATTGTAATGAATCTAACACCCAATGAGTTCTGGGGTTCGATCATGTTTTGCATGCGAGAGAGGTTTTAGACAACGGTCTGCAACATTCAAATCCGTGTGTTCTTTTCAAATCTATATATCATACTGCAGATCCTACCACGCTCCACTTGGAGCTATTCCAAATGACTGCTCCACTATACGTATCTGGACTGCTACTCAGAGTCGTCTGGATTGGTGTCAAAGCTTGCATCGACGTAACCCTTTACGACGAACTCTTTATCACCTCCATAATCGAGAAACATTTCCTTAGTCCTCTAGTTACTAAGGATAATTTTGACCGCTGTCCAGTGATCCACTCATGGACTACTCTTGTACCCCTTGACAGACTCATGGCAAGGCACACACTAGGTGCGGTACACAGCATGGCATACTATATAGAGCCTATGGATAAGGCACAGGAGACGACCTTCGTCCTTTCTCTTTCTTTTTCCATGGTCGAGCTTTGACTCTCACTCAACTCCACACCTTACAAATCAGGCAAGAACTCTTTTTTTTGACTGATCCATTTTGAACTCTTTCAAAATCTTGTCAAGGTATGTACTCATTGAAAGTCTTATCAGACGTCTTGATCTATCTCTATAGATCCTGATGCCCAATATTTAAGTAGCTTCATTCAGGTCTTCTTTTGAAAAACTCCTTTCAAACAACCCTTTCTGCTTTCCAGAAATTCTACATTATTTCCAATCAACAATATGTTATCCACATATACTTATCAGAAATTCTATAGTGCTCCCACTCACGTTATTGTAAATACAAGTTTCTCATAAACTTTGTATAGACCAAAAAACTTTGATCACCTCATAAAAGCGTATATTCCAACTCCGAGATGCTTGCTCCAGTCCATAGAAGGATCGCTGGAGCTTGCATACATTTTAGCATCCTTAGGACTAAGAAAACCTTCCGGTTGTATCACATACAACCTTTCCTAAAGGAAACCGTTAAGGAAACGATGTTTCGACATCCATCGGCCAGATTACATAATCGAAAAATGCAGCAACTGCTCACATAATTCCAACAGACTTTTAGCATCGCTACGGGTGAGAAATTCTCATCGTAGTCAACTCATTGAACTTGTCAGAAACTTCTTTGCGACAAGTCGAGCTTTATAAATGGTGACATTTACCATCAGCGTCTGTCTTCTTCTTAAAGGTCCATTTGTACTCAACAGCCTGCCGTTCAACGGGCAAATCTACCAAAGTCTATACTTGGTTTTCATACATGTATCCTATCTCGGATTTCATGGCTCCTAGCCATTTGTTGGAATCTGGGCCCACCATCGCTTCTTCATAGTCCGTAGGCTCATCGTTGTCTAACAACATGATTTCCAAGACAGGATTGCCGTACCACTCAGGGCAGTACGTGTCCTTGTCGACCTACGAGATTCGGTAGTAACTTGATCCGAAGTTTCATGATCATCATTATTAGCTTCCTCTTAAATTTGGTGTAGGCGCCGCAGAAACATCTTTCTGCGCCATGCTGCCATCCAACTGAAGTAACGGTTCAATAACCTCATCAAGTTCTACTTTCCTGCTACTCAATTCTTTTGAGAGAAACATTTTCTCAAGACAGGACCTGTTTTAAGCAGCAAAACTTTGCCCTTGGGTCTGAGATAGAAGGTATACCCAGCTGTTTCCTTAGGGTATCCTATGAAGATGCACTTTTTCGCTTTGGGATCGAGTTTATCAGACATAAGCGTCGCATTCCCAAACTCTGAGAAATGACAGCTTAGGTTTTTGCTAAACCAAAATTCATACGGTGTCATCTCAACGGACTTAGATGGTGCCCTATTTTGAAGTGAATGTACTTGTCTCTAATGCATATCCCCAAAACGATAGTGGAAAATGATAAGAGACATCATAGTACGCACCATATCCAATAGAGCACGACTACGACGTTCGGACACACCATCACACTATGGTGTTCCAGGTGGCGTGAGTTGTGAAATAACTTCCACATTGTCTTGAGTTGTATACCAAACTCGTAACTCAGATATTTACCTCCACGATCATATCGTAGACATTTTATCTTCTTGTCACGATGATCTCAAACTTCACTCTGAATTTGTTTGAACTTTTCAAACGTTTCAGACTTGTGTTTCATTAAGTAAATATCCCCATATCTACTCAAATCATCAGTGAAGGTAAGAAAATAGCGATATCCACCGCACGCTTCAACACTCATTGGACCGCATACATCAACATGTATCATTTCCAATAAGTCACTCGCCCGCTCCGTCAAGCCAGGAAATGGGGTTTTAGTCATGTTGCCCATGAGGCATGGTCCGCATGTCTCAACCGATTCAAAATCGAGTGAGTCCAAAGATCCATCAGCATGGAGTTTCTGCATGCGCTTTACACCAATATGACATTTAGCGGCAGTGCCACAAGTATGTGGTACTATCATTATTAACTTTGCATATTTTGGCATCAATTTTATGAACATGTGTATCGCTACGATCGAGATTCAATGAACCATTCACATTGGGTGCATGACCACTGAAGGTTTTATTCATGTAAACAGAATAACAATTATTCTCTAACTTAAATGAATAACCGTATTGCAATAAACACGATCTTATCATGCTCATGCTCTACGCAAACATCAAATAACATTTATTCAGGTTTAACACTAATCCCGATGGTAGAGGGAGCATGCGATGGTGATCACATCAACCTTGGAAACACTTCCAACACACATCGTCACCTTGCCCTTAGCTAGTATCCGTTTATTCCGTACCTTTTATTTCGAGTTACTAACATTAGCAACTGAACTGATATCTAATACCCATATGCTACTAGGAGTAATAGCAAGGTACACATGAATAAAATGTATATCAAATATACTTCTATTGACGTTGCCAGCCTTCTTATCTACCAAGTATCTAGGGTTGTTCCGCTTCAGCGACCGTTCTCCTCATAATAGAAGCACTCAGTCTCGGGTTTGGGTTCAACCTTGGGTTTCTTTACTAGAGTAGCAACTGGCTTGCCATCCATGAAGTTTCCCTCCTAGCCCTTGCCCTTCTCGAAAGTAGTGGTTTTACTAACCATCAACACTTGATGCTCCTTCTTGATTTCTACCTTCGCGGTGTCAAACATCGCGAATAGCTCGAGGATCATTATTTCCATCCCTGGCATTTCATAGTTCATCACGAAGCTCTAGTAGCTTTGTGGCAGTGACTTGGAGAACTATATCAACCACTATCTTATCTGGAAGATCAACTCCCACTCGATTCAAGCGATTGTAGCACCGAGACAATCTGAGCACATGCTCACCGATTGAGCTATTCTCCTTCATCTTGCAGGCAAAGAATCTTGTTGGAGGTCTCATACCTCTCAACACGGGCACGAGCCTGAGATCCCAATTTCAGCTCTTAGAACATCTCATATGTTCCGTGACGTTCAAAACGATTTGGAGTCTCAATTCTAAGCAGTAATGCATGACGCACTGAACTATCCAGTAGTCATCAGAACGTGCCTGTCAGATGTTCATAACATCTACAAACGACGTTTGAGGGGGTGGCGCACCGAGCGGTGCATTAAGGACATAAGCCTTCTGTGTAGCAATGAGGACAATCCTCAGATCACGGATCCAGTCCGCATTATTGCTACCATCATATTTCAATTCTATTTACTCTAGGAACGTATAAAAATAGGGGAGCTACAACGCGAGCTATTGATCTACAACATAATTTTCAAAGTCACTTTGACTATGTTCATGATAATGAGTTCAATTAATCATATTACTTAAGAACTCCCACTCAAATCAACATCCCTCAGGTTGTCTAAGTGTGACATGATCCAAATCCTCCAACCCAAGTCCGATCATCATGTGAGATGTGGCGGTTTCAATGGTGAACATCTCCATGTTGATCATATCTACTATATGACTCATGTTCGACCTTTCGGTCTCCTGTGTTCCGAGGCCATGTCTGTACATGCTAGGCTCGTCAAGTTTAACCCGAGTGTTCCGCACGTGCAACACTGGCTTGCACCCGTTGTATGTGAACGTAGAGTCTATCACACCCGATCATTACGTGGTGTCTCGAAACGACGAACTTTCGCAACGGTGCACACTCAGGGAGAACACAATTTTATCTTGAAATTTCAATGAGGGATCACCTTATAATGCTACCGACGTCCTAAGCAAAATAAGATGCATAAAAGGATTAACATCACATGCAGATCATAAGTGACATGATATGGCCATGAACTTGTGCTTTTGATCTCCATCTACAAAGCACCGGCATGATCTCCATCGTCGCCGGCATGACACCATGATCTCCATCATCTTGATCTCCATCAACGTGTTGCCATGAGGTTCTCGCGCCAACTGTTGCTTCTACGACTATTGCTAACTCATAGCGATAAAGTAAAGAAAAAACGGCGAAAATAAATTAAAGACAACCCTATGGCTCCTGCCGGTTGCCCTACTCATCGACATGCAAGTCGTGATATTCTATACAAAACATGATCATCTCATACATCACATATATCTCATCATGTAATTGGCCATATCACATCACAACATACCCTGCAAAAAACAAGTTAGACGTCCTCTAATTGTTGTTGCATGTTTTACGTGGCTGCTACGGGTATCTAGCAAGAACGATTCTTACCTACGCAAAAACCACAACAGTGATACACAAATTGCTATTCAACCTTCTCAAGGACCGCCTTTGTCGAATCTGATCCAACTAAAGTGGGAGAGACATACACCCGCCAGCCATCTTAGTTGATGGAACTGGTCTCTCGTAAGCGTACGAGTAATGTTGGTCTGGGCCGCTTCATCCCACAATACCGCTGAATCAAGAAAAGACCAAGGGAGGAAGCAATCTGAGCATCAACGCCCACAAACTCCTTTGTGTTCTACTCGTGATCTCATCTACTCATAGACCTAGCTCATGATGCCACTGTTGGGGAACGTTGCATGGGAAACAAAAGTTTTCCTACGCATACGCAAGATCTATCCATGGTTATGAGCATCTACGACAGGGAGAGTGGATCTACGTACCCTTGTAGATCGCTAAGCGGGAAGCGTTAAGAAATGCGGTTGATGTAGTCGAACGTCTTCACAATCCAAATCGCAAGTCGTCCCGCGATCCAATCATGATCCGTCCCGATCTAGCGCCGAACAGACGGCACCTCCGCTTTCAGCACACATACAGCTCGATGACGATCTCCGCCTTCTTGATCCAGCAAGAGGGGGCGGAGAGGTAGATGAGATCTCCAGCAGCACGATGGCGTGGTGGTGGTGGTGGTGGTGGAGTTATCCGGGCAGGGCTTCGCCTAAGAACTATTGGAATCTATTTGGTGGAGGAACTAGAGAATACAGAACTAGCACGTGGCCGTCGGTTTTGGGGCTCTATTCCTCTAGTATATATAGGAGGGAGAGGAGGAGCAAGCCTCCCTAGGGTTTCCCCTAGGGGTCGGCCGAACCAGGGCAAGGAGGAGTCCAATCCACTTCCTACTAGGAAGTATATTCATATTAGGAACGAGTCCTATTCCTTCCTATCTCCACCTTTTTTCCTCTTGGGCGCATGGGCCCTTATGAGGTCAGCTCCCCAGCCCATTAGGGGCTGGTGCACCGCCTCTTGGGCCCATGTGCCCCCCCGGGGTGGGTGGGCCCCACCCTGTGGACCCCCAGAACCCATTCGCCACTCCCGGTACACTACCGGAAATCCCCGAAACTTTTCCGGAACCCAAATTACCAAATACCACTTTACTATATATAAATTTTTACCTCCGGACCATTCCGGAGCTCCTCGTGACGTACAGGATCTCATCCGGGACTCCGAACAAACTTCGGGCACCAACACATATATCTCAATACTACCGAAACGTCACCGAACGTTAAGTGTGCAGACCCTGCGGGTTCGAGAACTATGTAGACATGACCGAGACACCTCTACGGTCAATAACCAATAGCGGGACCTGGATTCCCATATTGGTTCCTACATATTCTACGAAGATCTTTTTCGGTTGAACCTCTATGTCAAGGATTCAGTTAATCCCGTATGCTGTTCCCTTTGTTCTTCGGTATGTTACTTGCCCGAGATTCGATCGTCGGTATCTCTATACCTAGTTCAATCTCGTTACCGGCAAGTCTCTTTACTCATTCCGTAATACAAGATCCCGTGGCTAACTCTTTAGTCACTTTGCTTGCAAGGCTTATTGTGATGTTGTATTACCGAGTGGGCCCTGAGATACCTCTCTGACACACGGAGTAACAAATCCCACTCTCGATCCATGCCAGCTCAACAGACACCCTCGGAGATACCTGTAGAGCATCTTTATAGTCACCCAGTTGTGTTGCGACATTTGATACGCACAAAGTATTCCTCTGGTGTCAGTGAGTTGCATGATCTCATGGTCATAGGAACAAATACTTGACATGCAGAAAACAATAGCAATAAACTGACACAATCATATGCTACGTTCATAGTTTGGGTCTTGTCCATCACACCATTCTCCTAATGATGTGATCCCGTTATCAAATGAAATCTCATGTCTATGGCTAGGAAACCTTGACCATCTTTGATCAACAAGCTAATCTACTAGAGGCATACTAGGGACACATTGTTGTCTATGTATCCACACATATATTTCTTGGAGAACGTTGCATGGGAAACAAAAAAATTCCTACGCACACGCAAGATCTATCCATGGTGTTGAGCATCTACGAGAGGGAGAGTGGATCTACATACCCTTGTAGATTGCTAAGCGGGAAGCATTAAGAAACGCGGTTGATGTAGTCGAACGTCTTCACGATCCAAATCGCCGAGCGTTCCGCGATCCAATCACGATTCGTCCCGATCTAGCGCCGAACGGACGACACCTCCACGTTCAGCACACGTACAACTCGATGACGATCTCCGCCTTCTTGATCCAGCAAGAGGGAGCGGAGAGGTAGATGAGTTCTCCGGCAGCACGATGGCGCGGCGGCGATGGTGGTGGAACTATTCCAGCAGGGCTTCGCCTAAGCACCGTTGAAACTAGACTAGAGGAGAAACGGTCTAGAGGAAGAAGAGGGAGCACGTGGCAATTAGGGTTAGCTCTCCCCTCTAAATCCGCTAGTATATATAGGAGGGAGGGAAGGGAGGAGGCATCCTCAAACCCTCAAGGGTTGGCCGAAATAGGAGGTAGAGGAGTCCTACTCCAATCCTACTAGGAGTAGGATTCCTCCTCTCCACTTGGCAACCATTTCCACCTCTCCACCTTTGGGTTTTCCCACCCCTAACCACATGGGCCTTAGTGGGGGTTTCGGTCAGCCCACTAGGGGCTGGTTTGACTCCTCCCACATCCCATGACGTCCTTTGGGTCGAGACACCCCTCCCGATGCCCCCGGTACCCTCCCGACCCTCCCGGTACACTACCGAAGTACCCGAAACTTGTCCGGTGACCAAAACAGGACTTCCTATATATCAATCTTTACCTCTGGACCATTCCAGAGCTCCTCGTGACATCCATGATCTCATCCGGGATTCCGAACAACCTTTGGTTACCACCATACATAACTCTACTATACCGAAACGTCATCGAACCTTAAGTGTGCAGACCCTGCGGGTTCGAGAACTATGTAGACATGACCGCGACACCTCCACGGTCAATAACCAATAGTGGGACCTGGATGCCCATATTGGTTCCTACATATTCTACGAAGATCTTTATCGGTTGAACCTCTATGTCAAGGATTCAGTTAATACCGTATGTTGTTCCCTTTGTTCATCGGTATGTTACTTGCCCGAGATTCGATCGTCGGTATCTCTATACCTAGTTCAATCTCGTTACCGGCAAGTCTCTTTACTCGTTCCGTAATACAAGATCCCGTGGCTAACACTTAGTCACATTGCTTGCAAGGCTTATTGTGATGTTGTATTACCGAGTGGGCCCTGAGATACCTCTCCGTCACACGAAGTAACAAATCCCAGTCTCGATCCATGCCCACTCAAAAGACACCCTCGGTGATACCTGTAGAGCATCTTTATAGTCACCCAGTTACGTTGTGACGTTTGATACACACAAGGTATTCCTCCGGTGTCAGTGAGTTGCATGATCTCATGGTCATAGGAACAGATACTTGACATGCAGAAAACTATAGCAATAAACTGACATGATCATATGCTATGTTTATAGTTTGGGTCTTGTCCATCACATCATTCTCCTAATGATGTGATCCTGTTATCAAATGACATCTCATGTCTATGGCCAGGAAACCTTGACCATCTTTGATCAACGAACTAGTTAACTCGAGGCATACTAGGGACACAGTGTTGTCTATGTACCCACACATGTATTTGAGTTTCCAATCAATACAATTATAGCATGGATAATAACCGATTATCACGAACAAGGAAATATAATAATAACCAATTTATTATTGCCTCTAGGGCATATTTCCAACAGTCTCCCACTTGCACTAGAGTCAATAATCTAGTTAACATCACCATGTGATTTACATTGTTATAACACCCAATGAGTTCTGGGGTTCGATCATGCTTTGCATGTGAGAGAGGTCTTTAGTCAACGGGTCTGCGACATTCAGATCCGTGTGTACTTTGCAAATCTCTATGTCATATTGTAGACACTGCTACCACACTCCACTTGGAGCTATTCCAAATGGCTGCTCCACTATACGTATCCGGATTGCTACTCAGAGTCATCCGGATTGGTGTTAAAGCTTGCATCGACGTAACCCTTTACGACAAATTCTTTATCACCTCCATATTCGAGAAATATTTCCTTAGTCCTCTAGTTACTAAGGATAATCTTGACCGCTGTCTAGTGATCCACTCCTGGATCACTCTTGTACCCCTTGACAGACTCATGGCAAGGCACACACAGGTGCGGTACACGGCATGGCATACTATACAGAGCCTATGGATAAGGCATAGGGGACGACCTTCGTCCTTTCTCTTTCTTCTGCCGTTCTAGCTTTGAGTCTCACTCAACTCCACACCTTACAAATCAGGCAAGAACTCTTTCTTTGACTGATCCATTTTGAACACTTTCAAAATCTTGTCAAGGTATGTACTCATTGAAAGTTTTATGAGACATCTTAATCTATCTCTATAGATCCCGATGCCCAATTTTTAAGTAGCTTCATTCCAGGTTTTCCTTTGAAAAACTCCTGTTCAAACAACCCTTTATGCTTTCCAGAAATTCTACATCATTTCCGATCAACAATATGTCATCCACATATACTTATCAGAAATTCTATAGTGCTCCCACTCACTTTATTGTAAATACAAGTTTCTCATAAACTTTGTATAGACCCAAAAACTTTGATCACCTCATCAAAACGTATATTCCAACTCCGAGATGCTTGCTCCAGTCCATAGAAGGATCGCTGGAGCTTGCATACATTTTAGCATCCTTAGGACTGACAAAACCTTCCAGTTGTATCACATACAACCTTTCCTCAAGGAAACCATTAAGGAAACGATGTTTTGATATCCATCTGCCAGATTTCATAATCGAAAAATGCAGCAACTGCTAACATAATTCCAACAGACTTAGCATCGCTACGGGTGAGAAAGTCTCATCGTAGTCAACTCCTTGAACTTGTGAAAAACCCTTTGCCACAAGTCGAGCTTTATAGACGGTGACATTACCGTCTGCGTCCATCTTCCTTTTAAAGATCCATTTGTTCTGAATAGCCTTTCGCCCTTCAGGTAATACTTCCAAAGCCCATACTTTGTTTTCATACATGGATCCTATGTCGGATTTCATGGCCTCTAACCATTTTCGGAATCCGGGTCCATCATCGCTTCTCCATAGCTCGTAGGTTCATCGTTGTCCAACAACATGACCTCTAAGACAGGGTTGCCGTACCACTTAGGAGCAGTATGCGTCCTTGTCGACCTACGAGGTTCGATAGTAACTTGATCCGGAACTTCATGATCATCATCATTAACTTCCTCTTCAACTAATGTAGGCTCCACAGAAACAACTTTCTGCGCTGCGCTACTCTCTGGTTGAAACAAAGGTTCAACAACCTCATCAAGCTCTATCTTCCTCCCACTCAATTCTTTCGAGAGAAACTCTTTCTCGAGAAAGGACCCATTTTAGCAACAAACACTTTGCATTTGGATCTGAGATAGAAGGTTTACCCAACTGTTATGTTAGGGTATTCTATGAAGATGCATTTGTCCGCTTTGGGTTCGAGCTTATCAGGTTGATTTTTTTTTCACATAAGTGTCGCAGCCCCAAACATTAAGAAATGATAGCTTAGGTTTCTGCCAAACCAAAATTCAAACCATGTCATCTCAACGGACTTAGATGGTGCCCCTTTTAAAAGTGAATGTAATTGTCTCTAATGCATAACCCCAAAACGATAGTGGCCAATTGATAAGAGACATCATAGTACGCACCATATCCAATAGAGCACGACTACGACGTTCGGACACACCATCACACTATGGCGTTCCAGGTGGCATGAGTTGTGAAACAACTTCCACATTGTCTTAAGTTGTATACCAAACTCGTAACTCAGATATTTTACCTCCACGATCATATCGTAGACATTTTATCTTCTTGTCACGATGATCTCAAACTTCACTCTGAATTTGTTTGAACCTTTTCAAACGTTTCAGACTTGTGTTTCTTTAAGTAAATATCCCCATATCTACTCAAATCATCAGTGAAGGTAGGAAAATAACGATATCCACCGCACGCTACAACGCTCATTGGACCGAATACATCATCATGTATCATTTCCAATAAGTCACTTGCCCACTCCATCAAACCGGAAAACGGGGTCTTAGTCATCTTGCCCATGAGGCATGGTACGCATGTCTCAACCGATTCGAAATTGAATGAGTCTAAAGATCCATCAGCATGGAGTTTCTTTATGTGCTTTACACCAATATGACACTTAGCGGCAGTGCCACAAGTATGTGGTACTATCATTATTAACTTTGTATCTTTTGGCATCAATATTATGAACATGTGTATCACTACGATCAAGATTCAATAAACCATTCTCATTGGGTGCATGACCATTGAAGGTACTATTCATGTAAACAGAATAACCATTATTCTCTAACTTAAATGAATAACCGTATTGCAATAAACATGATCTAATCACGTTCATGCTCAACGCAAACACCAAATAGCATTTATTCAGGTTCATCACTAACCCCAAAGGTAGAGAGAGCGTGCGATGGTGATCACATCAACCTTGGAAACACTTCCAACACTCATCGTCACCTCACCCTTAGCTAGCCTCCGTTTATTCCGTAGCTTTTATTTCGAGTTACTAACATTTAGCAACCGAACCGGTATCCAATACCCAGGTGCTACTAGGAGTACTAGTAAGGTGCACATCAATAACACGTATATCAAATATACTTCTGTCGACATTGCCAGCCTTCTTATCTACCAAGTATCTAGGGTTGTTCCGCTTCAGCGACCGTTCTCCTCATAATAGAAGCACTTAGTCTCGGGTTTGGGTTCAACCTTGGGTTTCTTCACTGGAGCAGCAACTGACTTGCCATCCATGAAGTTTCCCTCCTTGCCCTTGCCCTTCGCGAAACAAGTGGTTTCACTAACCATCAACACTTGATCCTCCTTCTTGATTTCTACCTTCGCGGTGTGAAACATCGCGAATAGCTCAGGGATCATTATTTCTATCCCTGGCATTTTATAGTTCATCACGAAGCTCTAGTAGCTTAGTGACAGTGACTTGGAGAACTATATCAATCACTATCTTATCTGGAAGATCAACTCCCACTCGATTCAAGCGATTGTAGCACCCAGACAATCTGAGTACATGCTCAACGATTGAGCTATTCTCCTTCATCTTGCAGGCAAAGAATCTTGTTGGAGGTCTCATACCTCACAACACGGGCACGAGCTTGAGATCCCAATTTCAGCTCTTAGAACATCTCATATGTTCTGTGATGTTCAAAACGTTTTGGAGCCTTAATTCTAAGCCGTAATGCATGACGCACTGAACTATCAAGTAGTCATCAGACCGTGCCTGTCAGATGTTCACAACATCTACAGACGACGCTAGAGGGGGTGGCGCACCGAGCGGTGCATTAAGGACATAAGCCTTCTGTGCAGCAATGAGGACAATCCTCAGATCACGGACCCAGTCCGCATTGTTTCTACTATCATCTTTCAACTCTATTTCTCTAGGAACATATAAAAATCAAGGGAGCTACTGCGCGAGCTAGTAATCTACAACATAATTTGCAAAGACATTTTGACTATGTTCATGATAATGAGTTTAGTTAATCATATTACTTAAAAACTCCCACTCAAATTGACATCCCTCTAATCATTCGAGTGTCACATGATCCAAATTCACCAACTCAAGTCCGATCATCACGTGAGTTGAGGTGGTTTTAATGGTGAACATCTTCATGTTGATCATATCTACTATATGACTCATGTTCGACCTTTCGGTCTCTTGTGTTCCGAGGCCATGTCTGTACATGCTAGGCTCGTCAAGTTTAACCCGAGTGTTCCGCACATGCAACACTGGCTTGCACCCGTTGTATGTGAACGTAGAATCTATCACACCCGATCATCACGTGGTGTCTCGAAACGACGAACTTTCGCAACGGTGCACACTAGGGGAGAACACAATTTTATCTTGAAATTTAAGTGAGGGATCACCTTATAATGCTACCGTCCTCCTAAGCAAAATAAGATACATAAAAGGATTAACATCACATGCAAATCACAAGTGACATCATATGGCCATGAACTTGTGCTTTTGATCTCCATCTCCAAAGCACCGGCATGATCTCCGTCGTCACCGGCATAACACCATGATCTCCATCATCTTGATCTCCATCAATGTGTTGCCATGAGGTTGTCGCGCCAACTGTTGCTTCTACGACTATTGCTAACTCATAGCGATAAAGTCAAGCAAAACGGTGAAAATAATTAAAGACAACCCTATGGCTCCTGCCGGTTGCCATACTCATCGACATGCAAGTCGTGATATTCTATACAATACATGATCATCTCATACATCACATATATCTCATCATGTAATTGGCCATATCACATCACAACATACCCTGCAAAAACAAGTTAGACGTCCTCTAATTGTTGTTGCATGTTTTACGTGGCTGCTACGGGTATCTAGCAAGAACAATTCTTACCTCCGCAAAAACCACAACGGTGATACGCAAATTGCTATTCAACCTTCTCAAGGACCGCCTTTTTCGAATCCGATCCAACTAAAGTGGGACAAACAGACACCCTCCAGCCATCTTTATGCAACGAAGTGACATGTCAGTTGATGGAACCAGTCTCTCATAAGCGTACAAGTAATGTTGGTCCAGGCCGTTTCATCCCACAATACCGCCGAATCAAGAAAACACCAAGGGAGGAAGCAATCTGAATATCAACTCCCACAAACTCCTTTGTGTTCTACTCGTGATCTCATCTACACATAGACCTAGCTCATGATGCCACTGTTGGAGAACATTGCATGGGAAACAAAAAATTTCCTACGCACACGCCAGATCTATCCATGGTGATGAGCATCTACGAGAGGAAGAGTGGATCTACATATCCTTGTAGATCGCTAAGCGGGAAGCGTTAAGAAACGTGGTTGATGTAGTCGAACGTCTTCGCGATCCAAATCGCCGAGCGTTCCGCGATCCAATCACGATCCGTCCCGATCTAGCGCCGAACGGACAGCACCTCCGCGTTCAGCACACGTGCAGCTCGATGAAGATCTCCGCCTTCTTGATCCAGCAAGAGGGAGCGGAGAGGTAGATGAGTTCTCCGGCAGCGCGACGGCGCGGCGGCGATGGTGGTGGAACTATTCCAGCAGGGCTTCGCCTAAGCACCATTGAAACTAGACTAGAGGAGAAACGATCTAGAGGAAGAAGAGGGAGCACGTGGCAATTAGGGTTAGCTCTACCCTCTAAATCCTCTAGTATATATAGGAGGGAGGGAGGGGAGGAGGCAGCCTCAAACCCTCAAGGGTTGGGCGAAATAGGAGGTGGAGGAGTCCTACTCCAATCCTACTAGGAGTAGGATTCCTCCTCTCCACTTGGAAACACTTTCCACCTCTCCTCCTTTGGGTTTTTCCCACCCCTAGCTGCATGGACCTTAGTGGGGGTTTCGGCCAGCCCACTAGGGGCTGGTTGGACTCCTCCCACAGCCCATGAGGTCCTTTGGGTCGAGACACCCCTCCCGATGGCCCCCGGTACCCTCCCGGCACTCCCGATACACTACCAAAGTACCCGAAACTTTTCCGGTGACCAAAACAGGACTTCCTATATATCAATCTTTACCTCCGGACCATTCCGGAGCTCCTCGTGACGTCCAGGATCTCATCCGGGACTCCGAACAACCTTCGGTCACCATCATACATAACTCTACTATACCGAAACGTCATCGAACCTTAAGTGTGCAGACCCTACGGGTTCGAGAACTATGTAGACATGACCGAGACACCTCCACGGTCAATAACCAATAGCGGGACCTGGATGCCCATATTGGTTCCGACATATTCTACGAAGATCTTTATCGGTTGAACGTCTATGCCAAGGATTCAGTTAATCCCGTACGCTGTTCCCTTTGTTCTTCGGTATGTTACTTGCCCGAGATTCGATTCGTCGGTATCTCTATACCTAGTTCAATCTCGTTACCGGCAAGTCTCTTTTCTCGTTCCGTAATACAAGATCCCGTGGCTAACACTTAGTCACATTGCTTGCAAGGCTTATTGTGATGTTGTATTACCGAGTGGGCCCTGAGATACCTCTCCGTCACATGGAGTAACAAATCCCAGTCTCGATCCATGCCCACTCAACAGACACCTTCGGAGATACCTGTAGAGCATCTTTATAGTCACCCAGTTATGTTGTGACGTTTGATACACACAAGGTATTCCTCCGGTGTCAGTGAGTTGCATGATCTCATGGTCATAGGAACAGATACTTGACATGCAGAAAACTATAGCAATAAACTGACACGATCATATGCTATGTTTATAGTTTGGGTCTTGTCCATCACATCATTCTCCTAATGATGTGATCCCGTTATCAAATGACATCTCATGACTATGGCCAAGAAACCTTGACCATCTTTGATCAACGAACTAGTTAACTAGAGGCATACTAGGGACACAGTGTTGTCTATGTACCCACACATGTATTTGAGTTTCCAATCAATACAGTTATAGCATGGATAATAAACGATTATCACGAACAAGGAAATATAATAATATCCAATTTATTATTGCCTCTAGGGCATATTTCCAGCAGTATTAGTGTTTCCAATCAATAAAATTATAGCATGGATAATAAACAATTATCTTGAACAAGGAAATATGATAATAACTAAATTATAATTGCCTCTAGGGCATATTACCAACAAACGGTAAACCGCCTTTCGGCAAAATTAAGCCTTTCAACATGGAAGCAGTACTTAATGACCCCTGCCCGAAGCATAGCCTGCCCAATAAGCCATCTACTCATGCTTGGAAAGATTGTTGGGTTATGCGGGAATTCCGGAATTACAGCCTTAGCCAGCATCAAGGCAACAGCAACGGACCGCCCGGCGGGTCTTGATCCAGCTCTCATGGGTCTGGCTTCGGTGCAGGCAGCTCAGGCTCTGGGTATCAAGGTTGTGGAAGCCATGGAGGTGATAATCTGCAGTCTGGCAATGGTGGTCAGCAACAAAACAACCAGTCAGGGTATCAGAGTAACCCAAAGCAGCTTAATGGAGGCCAGTATCACGTTTTTACAACAAGCCTTGATAAGCGGGATCAGAAGGTGCTCAAGCGGGCGGTTAACGCAGCCATGCCGGCTCTCCCGCGGTACTTAAAGTGGTCTAAGTATGAAATAACTTGGAGCAGGGAGGATCACCCGCCGCGTGTGGATAACCCGGGGCATTTAGCCCTTGTAGTAGCTCCCCAAGTAGGAGGTGTCACACCCTGTGTTTTGCCTCATGACTAAGTTCACATGACTCAAAAATTAGGGACAATTAAAACTTTTTCTCTGCTTGTGATGCTTGACTTGATTGTTGATTGCTTGTTTGCTTGCTTGTGCTCTATATTCATAAAATCCCTCATACTCTCAAAACTCATCTCCTTGCTCCAAATATTTGCCCAATGATCATGCCATGTGAATAGGACATAAAACTATTTTTATAAAATTTTATTTTGGCCAAAATGGATTTATTCAAATTAGGTTTTCCAAAAAACCATGAATTGAGGTTTGTACTACAAGTCCTCAAGTTGGGTGGATTTTTTTCCCAAAGGCTTTGTTTGGAACCCACTATATATATGAATTCCCAAAACCACCAAATATTAATTTTAAAGATTATTTTTATATTTTATTTAAAGGCTTTTTCTTAAGGATAGGAATGGTCTTTTATAGGGAAAAAATATTTAAATGCTTTAAAAATATTTGAGAAAATTTAGGGAAACTCAGTGGACATATATTTTCCATATATGTGAGTTTCAACACATGGTCATGTTCAAAATCATGGGAAAAACCCCTCAAAACCCTTTCTGCCCAAATCAAGCTTTTGAAATATTTCTATAGGAAATATTCTCAAATAAATCCAAGAAAATTCTAGCATGACACATATGATATATGTGATCATCCTGCCAAGTTTCATCACAATCCCAATTGATTTGATACACCAAAATATTCCAAAACCCTCTCTGTCCAGATCCAAATTTGAGCAACCCTACATTGTCAACTGTCTCCAATTATTCTCAAACTTTGTGGACATGTTCTAATCCTCTATTAATGCATCCACACCAAGTGGTGCATCAAGGAGAACAGATACACTTGTCCAAATCCCCCCAAACCCATTTCTGGTGATTTCAAGAATTGGGAACTTTTGCATTATCAAGTTTCCCCAATTGGTCCCAAACTTTTTGGGCATGCTCTAATGGCCGAATTATGCCACCACCTCAAGTGGTGCATTAAGGAGAATAAGTTTGCATGGCTAGATCTAAGAAAATCAGTTTCTGAGGATTTCTAGGGTTTGCCAAAGTTACATTAGCAACTTTCCTCAACAAATCTCAAACTTGGTGGTAAACCTTATTTTTAACCACCATTTAGTCCTGTTAAATCTCATGGATGGTGGAATCTTTTTAGTCCCCCAAACCAGCATCAAACACCTTCTGTTGGTTTTCAAAAGTTCCTGTTTTGCCCACTTCCCTGTTTCTCCTTGATCCCAAAATTTTACCACACCTCCTAATAGTGCCCTTCTACCTCCAAAAAAGCTTACATGGTCATTTTTCAAGGATTTATGGGGTGAAACCCCCCATTTACCACTCTGGTCAGCCCCTACCTAGCTCTTCTTGACCTCTACTCTCTCTCCCCACCTCTCTCCTAGATCCCTTGTGCACTAGGACATCTCCAGAAGACCCTGGGAGCTAGTGGACAAGGTTTGGCGGCCCAGAGCGCGTGGTGGCATGGCCATGCCGGCCATTTGGACGCTCTAGAGCGTGCTACAGTGCCTGACCGCACTGTAGCCGCTGCCCAATGCATGGCCCCGACCACCTCGAGCCCCCCCCCCTCTCGCCAGCCGGTCGGCCTCGATGTCTGGGACAAGCAAGGTCCCTGTCCCCCTCCTCTCTTCCCCTCTGCTGGCCTCTCCTCGCACGCGCACGGCGCCGCCCGAGCACACCAGTGAGCGTGCTCACACGCGCGACGACCTGGTCCTCACCGCTCCTTCTCTTCCTTCCCCCAGTCGTGGACGACGTCCACCAACGCCCCAGACACGCTCCCGTGGCCCCCCGTGCCCTCCAGCAATGGCAGTGGCCGAGCCGGCGCACATGCTCATGGTGCGCCACCGCCCTCCCTATAAAAGCCTCCCCCGAGCGCCTCTCGCAGCTCCCTTCGCCCCTTCTATCTCCCACGAAGCTCCTGGACTAGAGCCCTTTGGCTCCCATGCCCTTCTTCCTTCTCCCTGCTGCCGCCAATGCTGCCTCGGCCCCTCTCAAATTCGAGCGGCCTAGGTTTCCCCTAGCTCCCTAGACACACCCGTGCACTCTCCTCGTCCCCGCCGAGCCCCCAACGCCTCCATCTCCTCCTCTCCGCCACGGCGGTGTTGTGCCCACCTTGGGCGATGGCCTCCTCCGTCGCGGTGGAAGCCGCGCTCACCACGGCACTCCCGGGCGGGAATGGACCCCCCAGGCGGGTGCGGGCGTCTCCCCTGAGTGCTCCGGCGGCCGGAGCTTGGCCAGAGATGGCCCGAGCCGCCGGAACGGCGCTGGTAGAGGCTCTGCCTCGCCTTCTCTGTCGCCTCTGCTCGAGCGGGAGGGAGAAGACGGACCCGACAGACGGGCCCTGCTACTTCTTGAGCTGGCGTTGGTTTTCCCTTGAAGAGGAAAGGGTGATGCAGAAAAGTAGATAAGTATTTCCCTCAGTTGTTGAGAACCAAGGTATCAATCTAGTAGGAGATACAAGCAAGTCCCCAATCTTCGCACCTACACAAACAATCAAACTCTTGCACCCAACGCTAAAAGGGGTTGTCAATCCCTTCACGGTTATTTGCAAGGATGAGATCTGATAGAGATAGATATAAAAGATTGCTAAAACAAAAAGTAAAACAAAAGTAAAAAGAATGCAGCGAGGTATTTTTGGTATTTTTGATTTATAGATCTGAAAATATAATATGGAAAATAGACCCGGGGGCCATAGGTTTCAATAGAGGCTTCTCTCATGAAGTAAAATAATATGGTGGGTGAACAAATTACTGTCGAGCAATTGATAGAAAAGCGAATAATTATGAAGATATCCAAGGCAATGATTATGCATATAGGCATCACGTCTGTGTCAACTAGACCGAAACGATTCTGCATCTACTACTATTACTCCACACATCGACCGACTCCTGCCTGCATCTAGAGTATTAAGTTCATGAAGAACACAATAATGCATTTGGTAAGATGACATGATGTAGAGGGATAAACTCAAGAAATTTGATGAAAACCCCATCTTTTTATCCTCGATGGCAACAATACAAATACGTGCCTCGCTACCCCTACTTTGTCACTGGGTGAGGACACCGCAAGATTGAACCCAAAACTAAGCACTTCTCCCATTGCAAGAATTACCAATCTAGTTGGCCAAACCAAACCAATAACTCGAAGAGACTTGCAAAGATATGAAATCATGCATATAAGAATTCAGAGAAGATTCAAATAATATTCATAGATAAGCTGATCTTAAACCCACAATTCATCGGATCTCGACAAACACACCGCAAAAGAGTATTACATCGGATAGATCTCCATGAAGATCATGAAGAACGTGGTATTGAAGAACAAAGAGAGAGAAGAAGCCATCTAGCTACTAGCTATGGACCCGAAGGTCTGTGGTGAACTACTCACGCATCATCGGAGGGGCAATGGAGTTGATGTAGATGCCCTCCGTGATCGAATCCCCCTCCGGCAGATTACCGGAAAAGGCTCCAAGATTGGATCTCACAGGAACAGAGGCTTCCGGCGGTGGAAAAGTATTTCCGTGGCTCTTTTTGGTATCCAGGGAATATTTGGGAATTTATAGGCCGAAGAATAGGTTTAGGAGGCCTGCTGTGGGGCCACAAGCCAGGAGGGCGCCCCCCCCCTAGGGGCGCGCCCTGGTGGCTTATTGCCTCCCGGCAGGTCTCCTGCCTTCATCTCCAAGTCTGGTAGGTTTCTTCTGGTCCAAGAAAAATCATCCCGAAGATTTTATTCCATTTGGACTCCGTTTAATATTCCTTATCTGCAATACTCAAAAACAAGGAAAAAACATAAACTGGCAGTAGGCTCTAGATTAATAGGTTAGTCCCAAAAATAATATAAAATAGCATATTAATGTATATAAAACATCCAAAACAGATAATATAATAGCATGGAACAATCAAAAATTATAGATACGTTGGAGACGTATCAAGCATCCCCAAGCTTAATTCCTGCTTGTCCTCGAGTAGGTAAATGATAAAAACAGAATTTTTGATGTGGAATGCTACCTAACATATTTATCCATGTAATATTATTTATTGTGGCATGAATATTCAGATCCGCAAGATTCAAAACAAAAGTTTAATATTGACATAAAAACGATAATACTTCAAGCATACTAACAAGGCAATTGTGTCCTTTCGAAATAACATGGCCTCAGAAAGTTATCGCTACAAAATCATATGGTCTGGCTATGCTACATCTTCCCCACACAAAGTATCTAAATCATGCACAACCCCGATGACAAGTCAAGCAATTGTTTCACACCTTTTATGTTCTCAAACCTTTTCAACTCTCACGCAATACATGAGCGTGAGCCATGGATATAGCACTATAGGTCGAATAGAATATGGTGGAGGTTGTAAGGAAAAAGGAGAAGATAGTCTCACATCAACTAGGCGTATCAACGGGCTATGGAGATGCCCATCAATATATATCAATGTAAGTGAGTAGGGATTGCCATGCAACGAATGCACTAGAGCTATAAGTGTATGAAAGCTTAAAAAGAAACTAAGTGGTTGTGCATAATGATGAAAAATTCCACTAGTTATATGAAAGTGACAGAATAGGAGACTCTCTATCATGAAGATCATGGTGCTACTTTGAAGCACAAGTGTGGAAAAAATAGTAGCATTGTCCCTTCTCTCTTTCTCTCATTTTTTTTATTTTGGTGGGCATCTTTGGCCTCTTTTTTTTTAATTGGGCTTCATTGGCCTCTTTTATTATTTGTAAAGTCCGGAGACTCATCCCAACTTGTGAGGGAATCATAGCTTTCATCATCCTTTTCTCTCACGGGACAATGCTCTAATAATGAAGGTCATCACACTTTTATTTACTTACAACTCAAGAATTATAACTCGATACCTAGAACAAAATATGACTCTATATGAATGCTTCCGGTGGTGCACCGGGATGTGCAACGATCTAGCCTAGCAAATGACATCAAAAAACGGACAAGCCATGAAAACATCATGCTAGCTATCTTACGATCATGCAAAGCAATATGAAAATGATGGTAGGTGTCATGAAAAACGGAACGGTGGAAGTTGCATGGCAATATATCTCGGAATGGCTATGGAAATGCCATAATAGGTAGGTATGGTGGCTGTTTTGAGGAAAGTATATGGGGGCTGTTTTGAGGATGGTGGGTTTAATGTACCGGCAAAAGTTGCGCGGTACTAGAGAGGCTAGCAATGGTGGAAGGGTGAGAGTGCGTATAATCCATGGACTCAACATTAGTCATAAAGAACTCACATACTTATTGCAAAAGTCTATTAGTTATCGAAGCAAAGTATTAGACGCATGCTCCTAGGGGAGAGGTTGGTAGGAGTTAACCATCGCGCGCTCCCGACCCTCACACAAAGGTTGACAATCATTAAACAAGTCATGCTCCGACTTCTTTACATAACGGTTCACCATACGCGCATGCTACGGGAATCACAAACTTTAACACAGGTATTTCTACCAATTCAAAATGACTCACTAGCACGACTCTCATATCACCATCTTTATATCTCAAAACTATATGCAAGGAATCAAACTTCTCATAGTATTCAATGCACTTAATATGAAAGTTTTTATTATATCCCTCTTGGATGCCCATTATATTAGGACTAAATTCATAACCTAAACCAATTACCATTCTGTTTAAAGACTCTCAAAATAATATAAGTGAGGTACGAGAGTTCAATTATTTCTATAAAATAAAACACCACCGTGCTCTAAAAAGATATAAGTGATGCACTAGAGCAACATTGCCTAGCTCAAAAGATATAAGTGAAGCACATAGAGTATTCTTATAAATTCACGATTAATGCGTGTCCCCCTCAAAATATGTGTGCAGCAAGGCTGATTGTGGAAAATTAAAAAGCAAAGACTCATATCATACAAGACGCTCCAAGCAAAACACATATCATGTGGTGAATAAAAATATAGCCTCAAGTAAATTTACCGATGGATTGAAGACGAAAGAGGGGATGCCTTCCGGGGCATCCCCAAGCTTAGGCTCTTTGGTATTATTGAATATGGCTTGGGGTGCCTTGGGCATCCCCAAGCTTAGGCTCTTGCCAGTCCTTATTCCATAGTTCATCAAATCTTTACCCAAAACTTGAAAACTTCACAACACAAAACTCAACAGAAAACTCGTGAGATCCGTTAGTATGAGAAAAATAAATCACCACTTTAGGTACTGTTGTGAACTCATTATTTATTTATATTGGTGTAATATATACTGTATTCCAACTTCTCCATGGTTCATACCCCCCGATACAACCCATAGATACATCAAAATAAGCAAACAACACAAGGAAAACAGAATCTGTCTAAAACAGAACAGTCTGTAGCAATCTATAGACTTCGAATACTTCCGTAACTTCAAAAATTCTGACAAATTCGGACAATTAGGGAAATTTGTATATCAATCTTGTGTAATCATTTCAGATCAAAAGCACGTTCGAGTGAATTTACAAAATTCCTGTACTGAGAGCAAAAGTTTCTGTTTTTGAGCAAAATCAAATCACAAACACCGTAGACCATCCCAAAGGTCTTAGTTGGCTCAAACACTAATTAAAACAAGAAAACACAATTATTACCGAGGTAATAATGTGTAAAGCACTCAAAAACAGAAGCAAAAACAAAAGCAAAAAAATAAAATTGGGTTGCCCCCCAACAAGCGCTATTGTTTAACGCCCCTAGCTAGGCATAACGCAATAGATCTAGGTATTGTCATCTTTGGTATGCAATCCATAACTAGCTCTCATAATAGATTCATAAGGTAACTTTATTTTCTTTCTAGGAAAGTTTTCCATGCCTTTCCTTAATGGAAATTGGAATCTAATGTTTCCTTCTTTCATATCAATAATTGCACCGATTGTTCTAAGGAAAGGTCTACCAAGAATAATAGGACATGTAGGATTGCAATCTATATCAAGAACAATGAAATCCACGGGCACATAATTCCTATTTGCAACAATAAGAACATCATTAATCCTTCCCATAGGTTTCTTAATGGTGGAATCCGCTGGATGCAAATTTAAAGAGCAATTATCAAATTCATGGAAACCTAGCACATGACATAAAGTTTTCGGAATCGTGGAAACGCTGGCACCCAAATCACACAAAGCATGGCACTCATAATCTTTAATTTTAATCTTAATAGTAGGTTCCCACTCATCATAAAGCTTCCTAGGTATAGAAACTTCCAACTCAATTTTTTCTTCAAAAGATTTCATCATAGCATCCACAATATGTTTAGTAAAAGCTTTATTTTGATTATAAGCATGCGGAGAATTCAACATGGATTGCAACAAGGAAATACAATCAATAAAAGAACAACTATCATAATTAAAGTTCTTGAAATCCAAAAGAGTGGCTTCATTGCTATTTAAAGTTTTGACCTCTTCAATCCCACTTTTATCAATCTTAGCATTAAGATCTATAGACTCCGAATCATTGGGACGTCTTTTAACTAAAGTTGACTTATCTCCAGTCCCATCTTTATCAAGATTTATATTAGAAAACAAAGATTCAATAGGAGTTACATCAATCACTTTAAGATCTTCATCAATATTATCACGAGAACACACCTTTTCAAGCCATTCACGCTTAGCACGCATTCTAGCGGTTCTTTCCTTACACTCATCAATAGAAATCCTCATAGCTTTTAAAGACTCATTAATATCATGCTGTAACACCCCCATGTAATGGTGCATAGTGATCACCATGATCAAGCATGATCATTTTGCTAAGCAAGGCTTGGTCACTTTGAATTTAATATCTCATTTCAAATTCCTCCACCAGAAGCAATTAAATTTTATTGTGATAACTTAAAGTCTCAAACATCTAGAGAAAATTGTTGCACAATTGTGAAAAATCACAAAACCAATGTTGTTTAGGAGAACAACATCACCTTGATGTTGGTGTGGACCCCACCTCACTAAACAGCACCAAATTGCATTTTTAAGTGCTCTTAAATTCTTTTGGAAAATGCAAACAGTTTCTAAAATCCTCAAAATTGTTGTGGCCATGCAGAATATTGCAAGTCAAATTATGGGCTAGGTCAGACATTTTTGCTGGATAGAAATGTGGCTAAAAGGAAATAAAACAGAAGCTGAAAAATAAAACAGAAAAGGAAAAAGAATTAAAATAGAAACTGGACTGTGCACTTAAGCCCATAGCTACAGTGCACAGCCCAGCCCGTTAGCGCCGTCGTCTCCCACCTCCCGCCTCTCTCTCTCTCTCGCGCTGTCGAGCAGGGAGGAGCGCGCGCTCGTCAACCTCCCCCCCTCGCTAGATCTTTTGCCGCTACTGGCGTGGATGGATAAGAACGGACCCCCTCGACCCCCTGGACCCGTCAGTTCCTCCTCCTGCTCTCTCCCTCGCTCTTCTCCTCCCTTCCCGAGCGCCATCGCCTCCATGGCCGGCTCGTAGCCGCGGCCACCGGCCCTCCCGTGCCCAGCCAAGACATCCAGGAGCTCCGCGCCATCCTCCTCGTTCTCCCCGTGCGTTGGATCGGAGCCAAGGGAGCCCTCCTCGACGCCAGCTTCCTCTCCTTCCGCTTCGGGCTCCGGAGATCGCCACCGCAATTTGCCGCCTCCGCTGCCTCAAGCTCTGCACCGGGCCTTCCCAGCAACGGCAGTGAGCACCTCCTCGTCGCCCTCTCCCTCGCTGCGCTCCCGTAGGCCGCTAGCGCGCTGTTGCCATAGCCGAGCTCCGCCGTCTGCCATTGCTGTCGTGCGTGAGCCGTGCGTGCTCTTGAGCACCCGTACGTGTTGCTGGTGTGCTCCAGAGCGTCCCCTACGTCGATTCCGAGCGGCAGATAGCTCGCCTGCGCGCTGCTGCTGCTGTTTCACCGCTCGCCCGAACCGGCCGCCGCCTCGACTCATCGCCGACGACCTTTCCGGCCTCCCTAGCTCCGGCCTTGGCCACCATCCGATGCGGCTCGGAGTGGCCGTTCGAATGGGCCCGGCCGCACGCAAATCGGTTAACCGTAGCACGATTCCGAGCTCGCCGCCGCACTCAGGCTCGCCGGAGCGCGTCTCCGGCGCCGTCCGCCGACGTGGCCAGTGGGGGCCCACCCCCAGGGTCACTGACCTGCGGGCCCCCAGGTCCCAGTTGACCAGTTGACTTGGTCAACTGGCTGACTTGACCTGGACCAGTCCCTGACAGTGGGGCCCGACCCCCCTGGGTCTATGACATGTGGGCCCTGGTGTTTAGCACTAATTAACCCGGTTAGATTAATAAAAATGATTAAGTTAAGCTAATGTGACACTGACATGTGGGACCCCACCCTGTTAATTAGCCTAATTAGTTTAAACTAAACCCTGGTAAACCCTGAGTCAATGACAGCTGGGGCCCACTGGTCAGTTTGACCAGTCAGCCCCACTGTTGGCTGCTGACGCCATGATGACCTTATGCTGACGTCATAAAACATTTTTCAAATTAATAATAATCTGTTAATTCCAGAAATTCTTTAAAACTTTGAACAATCGTATAAAATAATCCGTAGCTCAGATGAAAATAATTTATATATGAAAGTTGATCAAAAAAATCCCACGAATCCGAATACGCTATCTGTTCGTCGGTCACATGCTCCTAGCATGATGAACATGGACATTTAGCATTAGGATCATCTGGTCGGTAATAGCCAGAGACCCAGGAAATATCGTCAGATATTCTCCCGACCCGTCTACGACGTGTAGTACTATGTTAGTGCATGCCTAGCCCTGCATATTGCCATGTCACGCATCGTGTTGCATCTGTTTGCTTTATATTTATTGTTTCTCCCCCCTCTTCTCTCCGGTAGACCCCGAGACTGACGGTGCTGCCGGGTACGACTACACCGTTGACGATCAGCCTTTTGCCACGGAGCAGCAAGGCAAGCAACCCCCCTTGAGCATTCCAATATCGCCCATTCTTCCCTCTTATTCTTGCATTAGTTTTTGCTACTGTATTAGTTAGCTCCTATTCTGATGGATAGCCTGTTTTTGATAAACTGTTACTATACCTGCAATCATATCAACTGCTTAGTATAGGTTGATCAATGAATCCCCAGTGGCCCCTTAGTCCTAGTTGCCCCTGCTTCTTTATCGACAACTCGAAGACCCGAAGACTCGGTCAACCGACCGACGAGCCAGGCCCCTCACATCACCGCACACCCCTTAAGTATGGCACTGCAGAGCTTCTATCGAGAGCCGAGGGTGATACCTCACTTAGCACTCCCGATGTTAATTCTATAGCGTAGCTAATCGGTCGTTTGTATCGAGGGTGATTCCTCCTTCCCATTTATCGATAGCGACTCTTGTCATACACACACCTCGAGTGGGATCCATCGAGGGTGATTCCTCGGATATCCACTTGGTGTATAAACACACAGTTACTTCAACTTGACTTTGTTTACATGTGAAAGACGGGACTGGAGGGACAGGCGGTGCCACCCTGGTTGAGGTGGACCTGAGTTCCCGACAGTCTTGAGACGGGTCGGCCCCAAGGGTACCCGTGTGAAAGATGTGGTGGGATGCGCCGGTAAGGCATCCAAAAGGTTATGTTGAGGCGTGGACGGGCAGGAGAGGCACTTGCCACACATCCTCGAGTCGGGGTGACGGGACCACACTTTATGGGTCGCGCTTGCCCCGCATTAATAAAATGCTAATGGGTTGGGTATTTGATCTGAGTTGGGTCGTTGGCCTTTTTACGCACCAAACCATCGCGTGGGAGAAGTTATGGGTACTCAGCGTCGTTGTATTAGCCGAAGCTCTTCGGACGTCAGCAATGGAGCGGCGCGCGCCGGATTGGACTGGACGGTGCAGCTCTTGGACTGCAATGTACTAGGTCTGCTTCCGGCCGCGCACGCATCGTGTAGGAGCGCTGAGGGCAAGTGGGCCCACGACCCCTTTGTGCTTAGGATTTAGACCGGCGGGCTGGCCTCTTCGTTGAGCCTAGGTGGGGCGACGATGTGCTGCTATCCCGAGGCCAGGAATGACCCAGGAAAGTGTGTCCGGCCGGAGGTGATCTGGCGTGTTGGAAATGCGGTGCACCCCTGCAGGGATGAACAAACTATTCGAATAGCCGTGTCCACGGTAACAGGACGACTTGGAGTTGTGCTTTGACCTTATACAACTATAATTGTGATTTAATTTGAAATGAATGTGGCTCCGAGATTGCTTCCTCACAAGGAGTCGAGGAAGAATCTCTGGGCGTGGTTACTTAATAAAATTGCTACAATAATATGACTATATATGAGATACCAGTCTACTCTCTTCTAATGCTACAAGATGCTGAAGATGCTAGTCTTCGATAGGACTAGGCCTTCTCCCTATTCTTGCTTTCTGCAGTCAGCCCAGATATAACCCCATTCCTTGATACTGATGCATACTTAGCATAGTTCTGATGTCAATCTTGCGAGTACTTTGGATGAGTACTCACCGCTGCTTTGCTTTCTCTTTCCCCCTCGATACAGTTCTGCGTTCAGACGATGGAGCCCAGGAGATGGAATACGCCAGAGACGACTACTACACCACCGCTGGAGCTTACTACTACGTGGAGGCTGCCCCCGACGCCCAGGAGTAGTTAGGAGGTTCCCAGGCAGGAGGCCTCGCCTCTTTCGATCCGCTGCTTATGTTTGTGCTAGCCTTCTTAAGGCAAAACTTGTTTAACTTATGTCTGTACCCAGATATTATTTGCTTCCGCTGACTCGTGCCTTGTCGAGCTTTGTATTCGAGCCCTCGAGGCCCCAGGCTTGTAATATGAAGCTGTATGACTTTAAATTCGTGTCTAGTGTTGTGTTGTGATATCAATCAGTGAGTCCCTAATCTTGGTCGTACGCATTGCGTGTTTGATTAGCGTACGGTCGAGATCGGGGGCGTCACACATGCTTGGGTGGAATAGATCTAATTTTCAAAGAATCAATCTCAAGCAAAATTCTATCAACGTTCCTAGCCAAATCATCAATCTTGAGCAATTTTTCTTCAATCATAGCATTGAAACCCTTTTGCGAACTAATAAATTCTTTAATATTATTCTCAAGATCAGAGGGCATCTTATTATAATTTCCATAAGAATTGTTGTAGGAATTGCCATAATTAATAGAGGAATTACTAGGAAACGGCCTAGGATTAAAATTACCTCTATACGCGTTATTACCAAAATTGTTCCTACCAACAAAATTCACATCCATAGATTCATTATTATTTCCAATCAAAGAAGACAAAGGCATATCATTAGGATCAATAGGAGCACTCTTACTAGCAAACAATTTCATTAATTCATCCATCTTTTCACTCAAAGAATTTATTTCTTCAATAGCATGCACTTTTTTACTAGTAGGAGATCTTTCGGTATGCCATTCAGAGTAATTTGCCATAATATTATCTAGGAGTTTAGTAGCTTCTCCTAATGTGATTTCCATAAAAGTACCACCCGCGGCAGAATCTAAAAGATTCCTAGAAGCAAAATTCAATCCCGCATAAAAAATTTGTATAATCATCCATAAACTCAAACCATGCGCGGGGCAATTTCTAATCATAAGTTTCATCCTCTCCCAAGATTGTGCAACATGCTCATGATCAAGTTGCTTAAAATTCATTATATCGTTCCTAAGGGAGATGATCTTAGCGGGCGGAAAGTACTTGGAAATAAAAGCATCTTTACACTTATTCCATGAATCAATACTATTTTTAGGCAAAGATGTAAACCAAGTTTTAGCTATCTTGTAGTGAGAACGGAAATAGCTTCAATTTAACAATATCATTATCCACATCTTTCTTCTTTTGCATATCACACAACTCAACGAAAGTATTTAGATGGGATGCGGCATCTTCACTAGGAAGGCCGGAAAATTGTTCTTTCATAACAAGATTAAGCAAAGCGGCATTAATTTCATAAGATTCCGCACTAGTGGCGGGAGCAATCAGAGTACTAATAAAATCATTATTATTAGTATTGGAGAAGTCACACAACTTGGTATTCTCTTGTGTCATCGTGACAAAGCAAGCAATCTAGCACACAAGCAAACAAAAGCAAACGAAAAGACGAACGGAAGAAGGGCGAATAAAAAGGCAAATCTTTTTGGTTTTTTCTGAAAATCGTTTTAGAAGTGGGGGAGAGGAAAACAAGAGGCAACTGGCAAATAATGTAAATGCAAGAGATGAGTTTGTGATGGGTACTTGGTAGGCTTGATGTAGATCTCCCCGGCAACGGCGCCAGAAATCCTTCTTGCTACTTCATGAGCTTGCGTTGGTTTTCCCTTGAAGAGGAAAGGGTGATGCAGCAAAGTAGATAAGTATTTCCCTCAGTTGTTGAGAACCAAGGTATCAATCCAGTAGGAGATACAAGCAAGTCCACAATCTTCGCACCTACACAAACAATCAAACTCTTGCACCCAACGCTAAAAGGGGTTGTCAATCCCTTCACGGTTATTTGCAAGGATGAGATCTGAAAGAGATAGATATAAAAGACTGCTAAAACGAAAAGTAAAACAAAAGTAAAAAGAATGCAGCGAGGTATTTTTGATTTATAGATCTGAAATAGAATATGGAAAATAGACCCGGGGGCCATAGGTTTCACTAGAGGCTTCTCTCATGAAGGAAAATAATACGGTGGGTGAACAAATTACTGTCGAGCAATTGATAGAAAAGCGAATAATTATGAAGATATCCAAGGCAATGATTATGCATATAGGCATCACGTCCGTGTCAAGTAGACCGAAACGATTCTGCATCTACTACTATTACTCCACACATCGACCGACTCCTGCCTGCATCTAGAGTATTAAGTTCATGAAGAACAGAGTAACGCATTAGGTAAGATGACATGATGTAGAGGGATAACCTCAAGCAATATGATGAAAACCCCATCTTTTTATCCTCGATGGCAACAATACAAATACGTGCCTCGCTACCCCTACTTTGTCACTGGGTGAGGACACCTCAAGATTGAACCCAAAACTAAGCACTTCTCCCATTGCAAGAATTACCAATCTAGTTAGCCAAACCAAACCAATAACTCGAAGAGACTTGCAAAGATATGAAATCATGCATACAAGAATTCAGAGAAGATTCAAATAATATTCATAGATAAGCTAATCATAAACCAACAATTCATCGGATCTCGACAAACACGCCGCAAAAGAGTATTACATCGGATAGATCTCCATGAAGATCATGAAGAACAAAGAGAGAGAAGAAGCCATCTAGCTACTAGCTATGGACCCGAAGGTCTGTGGTGAACTACTCACGCATCATCGGAGGGGCAATGGAGTTGATGTAGATGCCCTCCGTGATCGAATCCCCCTCCGGCAGATTACCGGAAAAGGCTCCAAGATTGGATCTCACGGGAACAGAGGCTTCCGACGGTGGAAAAGTATTTTTGTGGCTCTTTTTGGTATCCAGGGAATATTTGGGAATTTATAGGCCGAAGAATAGGGTTAGGAGGCCTGCTGGGGGGCCACAAGCCAGGAGAGCGCCACCCCTAGGGGCGCGCCCTGGTGGCTTGTCGCCTCCCGGCAGGTCTCCTGCCTTCATCTCCAAGTCTGGTAGGTTTCTTCTGGTCCAAGAGAAATCATCCCGAACATTTTATTCCGTTTGGACTCCGTTTAATATTCCTTATCTGCAATACTCAAAAACTAGGAAAAAACAGAAACTGGCACTAGGCTCTAGACTAATAGGTTAGTCCCAAAAATAATATAAAATAGCATATTAATGTATATAAAACATCCAAAACAGATAATATAATAGCATGGAACAATCAAAAATTATAGATACGTTGGAGACGTATCAGGCCGCGCCTGTCAGCGACCGAGCGGCCGGGCCCCCTGTTTAAGTGGAAGCGGGCTACGCCTGGAGTCGTTTTCGCTCACGGAAAACGGTTTTCCCTGAGTGCGCCTTCGACGTGGCCTGCTTCGCGCGCGTGGCCGAGAAGTTGGGTCGGACCAGTGCGCCTCGGTGCTAAGTTACGCCCATTGCGTAGCTTAGGCCCATTTGGGTAATTTCCTTTTTATCCTTTTTCTTTTCCAGTAAAACAATAGAAATTCATAGAATATTCAAATCGACTCCAAATTTGGTGATTCAAATTCCTACAGATTCCAAAAATCTTGATCTATCCCAAAATGTGGCTTCCACATTTTTCCTGCAATATGTTCTGTAGAGTTTAAATTCAAACTTGAATTTGAACTATAATAGAGCCCCATTGTAAAATCCCTAGAGCATCCAAATCAACTCCAAATGGAGTGACGAAAATTCCTACTTGAATCTAATTTCATGCTCTAATTGATGAGCATTTTTCGTTGCAATCTAGATTATTGAGATAATTCCTCATATAGGGACCACTTGTTAAATCTCTAGAATATTACTACCAACTCCAAATCCAGTGAAACCACTTCCCACATGTTTCTAAAATTGTGCCCTATTTGTTGGGCGAATACACCCATTTTTACAAAAATATTCTCTGTGGACATCTTATAGGATCATCATTTCCTTCATTTCCACCATTCAAAACTCCCCCTTGACCCACATCCACCAAAAACCTCCTTGGTTATTTTTCTCATGACCAGAGGTGTCCTAGAAAAATAAAACTCCTATTTATAGAGCACTTTTATTTCTCTGCTTGTTGTGTTGCTTATTGCGGTTGTTTCCGGCGATAGTTGATGAAGTAGATGGAGTGCTCGGACTGGACGAGAAGCGTGAGAAGACCTCAAAGACTTTGCTGAACCAGGCAAGCAGCCCTTTGACCATGTTAAGAAACCATTTTCATGCATGTCATATAGCACCTTATTTCTTAATGTTGATCATGTTGATGTGGTAACCACTACGGTGGGATGCCTCCGATACCTTTACCGTTGATACTTGCATCGTGCATGACCCTACCATCCTTATGAGGGTTGTGCTGGTGGGAGTAGATAGGATGCTTAGTTGATGCTACGCAAATGGGACGGGAATATGCATGGTGATGGAAGCAAAATGATTTCAAAGACTTTCCGAAAACCCCGTCGGGTGCCACTAATGCCCGAGGGAGATGATGTTGTGCTAGGTAACCACTTGAGAAAGAAGTGGTGTACCGGAGCTGGTTGTATGTGTGTTTTCGAAAACGGAGAGTTTTATGATTTGCTGACCATCCCAACCTTACATGTACAACCAGTCTACCCCTATATGGGAAGGGGCTTTGTTGATTACTTTGGTCGGTGCTGACAGAGGGCCCGCATTACTAGTGGCGGGAGTGACGTGGTCACTCTCGATACGGGGTCGTGCCTGGTAGGGCGACCATGCTGTCTTTACAGGCACTGGGCACACCGTTGTGTTCCTTCATGGATGGTACTATGTAGAGCAAGGCTCGTGTTTGTACATCATGAAAACGTGGACCAACGAGTGGACTCTTTGTTTAGTATCGTCAGGGGAAAGGCATTGTTCGGGTGCTTACCTCGGGTATGTAATATACCGCGAGTCGTGGATGACACGGAAGTTCCCCGAGTCTTGTGGGTAAAGTGTGCAACCTCTGTAGAGTGTAAAACTATTCGAATAGCCGTGTCCATGGTCATGGACAGTTGGAGGTCCTACTTAAACTACGTCCGATGTTTTCACAAACTGGTGTGTGTTGGTGACAAAGATGAAACTTGAACCAAGTCAGAGGACTTGACATGATGACTGAACATGAGATGTTCAGCCCCTTGCTTATGTTGATATTTGTAACTTGTTCATATGGATATCTGCAACCTGTTGATGCATGCTTTTACCAGTTGATTGAACATGTCATTGCACTCAAACTAGCTTTCCGCAAAATCACCTATTAGTGCTATATCATGCTCTGTTGAACCTTGTTCCAACCATGGGTTGCTTGCGAGTACATTCAAAGTACTCATTGGCTTGCCACTGGTTATTTTATTGGCCAGGCATGAAAGAACAGGATGTTATGAAGATTACCTTGGTGACGGTCATGTGAGCTAGGACGCTTCCCAGTCAGAATGCATGTAGGGTTAAGGCAGATGGCATGGGTTCACGCTATCGTTGAAAATTTCCGTTGCAAGTATATGAAGACTTGGCCATAAAGGCCATCTTTGAGTAAACGGTACGTAATGGATTTAAGACTCTTGTTATTCAGTTTCTGTGTGTTCAGTGAGCATTGATCTCTGGGATCACTGTGCACGTACATTCGGTGATCACGACTTATGAGTCGGGGTCCCCATAGGAGGCTACCACTACTGGAATCAGGATCTTTGCCGTCAGCCATCTCTTTGCCGTCTGCTAGCTGACGGCAAAGAAGGTCTTTGCCATCAGCTTACATAAAACTGACGGCAAAGAAAGAGCTGACGGCAAAGATAATGTTTGCCGTCAGCCAGATCTTTGCCGTCTGCTAGCTGACGGCAAAGAAGCTTTGCCGTCAGCTAGCAGACGGCAAAGAGTGAGGGTGGCCCACTAACGAGAACCACCTAATGGCCACTTTCTTTGCCGTCTGCTAGCAGACGGCAAAGCTTCTTTGCCGTCTGCTAGCAGACGGCAAAGAGGGAGGGTGGCCCACTAACGAGAACCACCTAACGGCCACTTTCTTTGCCGTCTGCTAGCAGACGGCAAAGCTTCTTTGCCGTCTGCTAGCAGACGGCAAAGAGGGAGGGTGGCCCACTAACGAGAACCACCTAACGGCCACTTTCTTTGCCGTCTGCTAGCAGACGGCAAAGAGGGAGGGTGGCCCACTAACGAGAACCACCTAACGGCCACTTTCTTTGCCGTCTGCTAGCAGACGGCAAAGCTTCTTTGCCGTCTGCTAGCAGACGGCAAAGAGGGAGGGTGGCCCACTAACGGAACCACCTAACGGCCACTTTCTTTGCCGTCTGCTAGCAGACGGCAAAGCTTCTTTGCCGTCTGCTAGCAGACGGCAAAGAAAGTGGCCAACCTAACGGCCGTTTCCTCCGGCCCCACCCCACTAGCTAGGCTCTTTGCCGTCTGCTAGCAGACGGCAAAGAGCTTTGACCTAACAAAAACCGGTCAGCGCCCGCGCCCCACCCCTCTCTCTCTCTCCCCTCTGTCTCTCTCCCCTCACCTCACCCGCGCCGTCCCCGTGCCCGAGCCGCCCCCGCCGCCGACCCCCATCGCCCCCGCCGCCCCCGACCCCCACCGCCCCCGCCGCCCCCGACCCCCACCGCCCCCCCCCCGCCCCCGCCCCCGCCGCCCAGGCCTTGCGGTCGCCCCGGCGCCCCGCCGCTCAGGCCACTCGCCGCCCCGGCCCCCCGCCGCCCGTCGCCGCTCCTCCCCCCGCCGCCCGGCCCCTCTCCGTCCAGCCGCCCCCCGCCGCCCGGCGCCGCTCCTTCCAGCCGCCCCCTGGTGAGGTTCTTCCCCTTTTTTTCTTTCTTTTCTTTCTTGCTGTTTTTTGATTTAGGTTGTACTGTTAGTAATTTAGGTTAGTTGATTTAGGTTGTACTGTTAATAATTTAGGTTAGTTGTTTTTTTTAGGTTAGTAGATTTTTTGTTAGTAGATTGTAGGTTAGTTTTTTTATATTTTGTCATATTTTAGGTTAGTAGATTTTAGGTTAGTCATATTTTAGGTTATTAGTACATTTTGTGAGATGAAAAAAAAGAAGAAAAGAAGAAAAAGTAGAAGTGGAGAGGAAAAAGGAAAATAAGGAAAATGAAGAAGAAAAAGAAGACAAGAGGAAGAAGGAAAAGAAGGAAGAAGAAGAAAAAGAAGGAGAGGAAAAAGGAAAATAAAGAAGAAGAAGAAGAAGAAGAAGAAGAAGAAGAGGAGGAGGAGGAGGAGGAGAAGAATAGAAGAAGAAGAAGAAGAAGAAGAAGAAGAAGAAAGACGAAGAAGATGAAAAAAAAAGAAGTAGAAGTAGAAGATGAAAAAAAGAAGTAGGAAAAGTAGAAAAAGAGGGTCGCCGAGGGAAAAGAGGGTCGCCGAGTGGTCGAGGGGTTGAGGATCGAGGGGAAAAGGAGTCGAGGGTCTAGGGGTCGAGGATCGAGGTGTCGAGGGGTCGAGGGTCGAGGGCAAAAGGGGTCGAGGGGTCGAGGGTCGCCGAGGGGTCGAGGATTTGTCATCCTGACCCCGACACCCCGACCCCCTGACCCCGACACCCCGACCCCGACACGACACCCCGACACCGCGACACCGCGACACCCCCGACACCCCGACACCGCGACACCCCGACACGACACCACGACACCCCCGACACCCCGATCCCGAAAAAGGTGCTCTTCGGCCTTCCAGAGGCCGACGGGGTCATATATTTGTGAATTATGAGTTAGGTCATATATTTTTCGATTTTGTTATAAAAAACATCATATTTGTGTTGATCAGGTGGATTTAAATGTGCAGTTGTTTCGTCGCTGCGAGGGTCTGGTGTTCGACGACCTCCCCGTGCGTTCGACGAGCTCCGCCCCTGCGTTCGTGGGTGAGCACAAATGACATCTCCTCCTCCCCCCTTCATTTGCTCTGTTCCGGTCTTCGTGCCGATGAAACTTGCTAGCTATAGGTGTCAATCATCAGTATGCGTGACCACTATGCGTCTCCCGTTCGAAAGGGTTACATCTATAAATATGCATGCATTTGCATATTTATAACCGTGATTCTTTCGAATTGTCCAACGTTATCCATGGACAGCCCGAGTATGTGTAGATTGGGTTCGTTTTCCCATATGCTCTGCTCCGGATCCGATGCAGAATTTCGTCAGTGCCTCCCTGTTGTTCTCCGGGTACACATCCTCTCTGCTTATTGCCGAGACGTGTATCAGGAGAACAGCGGGGAGGTGCTGCCGAAATTTTGCGTCGGATCCGGAGCAGAGCATGGGAATACGAACCCAATCTACACATACTCGGGTGGGATTAGGACCTATCTTTACCTACTAGCGTCTAGGTTGCATGGACGTAATAAAACTGACAAACTCTATTAACTGATGAATATGGTTTGCTGAATTATGTATATATTTCTTGTGTGTCCAGTAGCTAGGCAAGATGAGTGATCGTGCGTGGATGTACACCGGTCACACTAGTCAGAAAGACATGACCCATGAATGGCTAAGAAAAACCAAGGGGTTTGTGAGAGCCGCATTTGCAAATGGACAGGAAACAAACTGGTGCCCCTGTGTCCGGTGCGACAACCATAAAAAGTGGACACGGGATGAAATGGGTAAACACTTGCAGAAGTGGGGTTTTACGACTGATTATACGGTGTGGAGATTTCATGGTGAGTCTGCCCAACGTGCCAGAGCTGAGGTGGTTCGTCGTCGCACCGACGAGCATGGTACCGGGATCGAAGACATGGTGCAAGACTTTGATGATGCTCGGGATTCGGATGATGAGATGGAGGAATCTGCAAAGGCCTTCTATGAAATGTTGGAGTCTTCAAAACGTCCTCTCCACGAGCACACTGAGCTTTGTCAGCTGGATGCCATCGCGCAAGTAATGGCTCTCAAGGCTCAGTTCAACCTGGGCAGAGAATGCTACGACGCGATGATGACGATATTTGGACGCTTTCTACCCAAAGGCCATGTATTGCCAGCAAACCTGTACCAGTCGGACAAAATCCTATGTGCGCTTAAGATGCCCTATGAGAAGATAGATGCCTGTGAGAATGGATGTGCCTTATTTAGGCTTGAGTATGCGGGCTTCAACTATTGTCCCATTTGCAAGTCTTCCAGGTATGTTGTGGTAGACAACGGTATGGGTGAGAAGAGTCAGACCAAAATCCCAGTTAATGTTCTTCGGTATATGCCAATCATACCAAGACTTCAACGTCTTTTCATGGTCGAAGAGACGGCCAGACAGATGATGTGGCATAAATTGGGCAAAAGAACCGAACTAGATGCAGATGGGAATCCGATGTTGGGACACACTTCAGACGCTTTTGCGTGGAAGCACTTCGATGCTTTACATAAGGACAAAGCGGCAGATCCAAGGCATCCTCGAGTCGCCATCAGCACGGATGGGTTCCAAGTGTTTGGTATGACGGCAACCCAATACAGTTGCTGGCCTGTATTTGTCATTCCACTCAATCTCCCCCCCGGAGAGATTATGAAAAGAAAGAACATTTTCTTGACGTTGATAATTCCAGGGCCCAACTATCCGGGGAAGAATATGAATGTGTACATGCAGCCGCTTAAGGATGAATTGCAAGAAGCTTGGGATAATGGGATCAAGACATATGACGCCGCTACAAAACAAAACTTCAAAATGCATGTGTGGTACATGTACTCGACGCATGACTTGCCGGCGTATGCGCTATTCGTTGGCTGGTGTGTGCATGGAAGGTTCCCGTGCCCCACATGCAAGGCAGCTCTTCAGTTCCGTTGGCTGCAGGCGGGTCGCAAGTATTCTTGCTTCGACTTGCATAGACAGTTCCTGGATCCTGGCCATAAGTTCAGAAAAGACAAGAAAAATTTCATGAAAGGTAGAGTTGTCAAAAACTCTGCACCACCTGCATTGACAGGCCAACAGGCCCTGGATCAGTTAAACGCTCTCGAGCCTAATCCAGAGCGTCCAGGATATTTCAAAGGGTATAATTCGGAACACGCCTGGACTCACAAGATATGCTTGTGGGATCTGCCTTACTTTAAAGACCTCATTTGCCCACACAACATCGACGTGATGCACACTGAAAAGAATATCGCCGAGGCCCTTTTTGGTACATTGTTCGGCATAGAGGGGAAGTCAAAGGATAACCCTAAGGCTAGAGTCGATCAAGAGGCTCTATGTGATAGACCGTTACAAAACATGAGACAACCGAAAGAAAAGAAGAACTGGAGGAAGCCAAAGGCATGGTTCAAACTTGGAAGGCCAGCTATGAGGGAAATGATCTTGTGGGTGAAAATGCAGTTGATGTTCCCCGATGGGTATGCAACGAATCTAAAGAGGGGAGCGAGTCTTGACAAATTGAAAATATTTGGTATGAAGAGTCATGATTGGCACATATGGCTTGAGCGGGTAATGCCGGTGATGTTGCGTGGCTTTATCCCTGAGGATGAATGGCTAGTACTGGCAGAGCTGAGCTATTTCTTCCGTGCTCTTTGTGCGAAAGAACTATCGCCTGACGTGCTAGACGAACTGGAAGAGTTGGCGCCGGAGTTGATCTGCAAGTTAGAAAAGATCTTTCCACCGGGATTCTTTAATCCAATGCAGCATTTGATTTTGCATCTCCCGACCGACGCAAGATTGGGGGGGCCCGTGCAAAATCGTTGGTGCTTCGCAACTGAGAGGATGCAGAAGACGCTTCGAGCAAAATGTAAAAATAAACGTAGAATTGAAGCATCGATGGCCGAGGCATTCATTACTGAGGAGGCCGCAAACTTCGTGACAGCACACTACAAAGCCAAGAATCGTCATTTGCATAATCTGAAGCCTCGGTACAATGATGGCGACCGTGAAAAAGGTCGATCCAACCTCAGCCTATTCAAAGGGAACCTCGCACCAGCCGGTGCTTCGAAAGCAATACCGTTGGATGTCGAAGAATGGCGGACCATTTCGTTGTATATCTTCAACAACCTAACAGAAGTGCGGCCGTACATCGAGTAAGTTCTCGGTACATTGTTTCGCAACTTCTCATTCCTTTGAAATGCTCTTATTCCCGGATATGTGATACAGTCGATACGTCGCCAAATTCTCGGATGGAGCGGTGATCCAAAAGGATTCCATCGAAGAGTATGAGCTTCTGGCAAAGCATGTAGGAGGCTATCCCGGTTTCATCTCTTGGTTCAAACAAACGGTAATTTCCATTAGACCATTTCATTTCTTCGTCTAGTTTGCGGCTAATGCAACAATCCTTTCGTATTAAACTTGTAGGCTAATGCAGAGTCTATGGACTCCGAATTGAGACAAGTCGCAAATGGTTTTGACTATAAGGTCCGTTCATTTGACAAATACGACATCAACGGGTATCGCTTTCGTACCTATGGCAAAGAGCTATCTATGGCCGACCGAAAGTCTACAAATTGTTGTGTCTCTGCTATCGGCGAAGGAGGTACCGAGTATTATGGAAGAGTTGAAGCAATTTATGAACTTCTATTCTATGGTGCAAACCCACCGAAAGTCGTAGTCTTCAAATGTTATTGGTTCCAGCCGAAGGAGACTAGAAGGACTCATGAACATCTAGGGCTAGTCGAAATCAAACAAAGCACCCATTTGGATGTTCCCGATGTCTATATTACGGCTCAACAGGCAACCCAAGTTTTCTATCTACCGTGGGCCTGCCAAAGTGATCCAAATCTCAAAGGTTGGGATGTCGTTTATGAAGTGCCGCCACATGTTAGACCACCTCCCCCCAATGAAGAGGATTATGAACCTCACATTAACCCAGACACATATGAAGGAGAATTCTTCCAAGAAACACGTCTTTCCAAAAAACGTTTCAAGAACCGCTCTACTTCACCTCAGAACATTGAAGTAGACAGCGGCAGTGAATCCGAGCCTGAACCGGAACAAGAAGAGCCGGAACAAGAAGAGGTTACTGCTGCGGATGACCTGTCAATGCTTGACCGATTACGTACAGGAGGCCTTCCACATGTTGATGCATTTATTGATGATGATGATGAGCACGTCATTACTGATAGTGATGATGATGATGCATTTATTGACCCCGAAGCATATATAGACGATGATGATGCATTTATTAATGATGACGATGAAGATTAATATTATAGTTCATGTCAGGTATTCAATTATTATTATGTACATATATATTATTAATTGGTTCATGTTAGGTATTCAATTTTTTATTATGTTCATGATGATTGTACACTTAAATTATATTCATGTCAGGTATTCATTTTTTTAATGTTGTACTAACTTCGTTTACTCTTTGTCATTGCAGGTGTTGACAGATGGTGGGCGCGGGTCGAGAGCGCTCCGAGGCTCCTTCCTCGGCGCGTGGTGGGAGGGGTACTTCCATCCCACCCCACCACCTCCGGAGAGCGCTGGATCTCAGTATGCAGACACCGGCGGGCGCTTCTTCTTCGACCGGGAGAGGTCGGGGGGGGAAGAAGGTTGGTAGAGGTGGACATGGCGGCGGGAGAGGTAGGAAGGCTGCTACTACGCCTTCCTCGCCGCCACCCCCAGCTGATTCACCCGACCATAGGAGTGCTCCGTCTGAGATGGAGCAGCCTGAGGTGCAGCCGTCTCGGACTCCGGTCCACGAGCCTCAGGCCGACGAGCCTACGACAGACGAGGCTACGACAGACACGCCTACGGCCGACGAGCCTGGGGCCGACGAGCGTCGGGCCGCCGAGCCTTCGTCCCACGAGACTGGGGATCACGCTGAGTCACAGCAGAACCCAGGTGCGGGCTCGTCGAGTGGCCGTGCTGAGGGTGGCTATAGTTCTGATAGCTATAGCGAGAGTGAGTGGGTTGAGGGGCGCAAAGTCTACCAGCGTGGTGGTACAAAGCTCCCGCCCACCCCGGCGACCCCCGACCAGAGGTGGTTGATTGCGCCGCAGGGGGAGAAGTAAGTGCATTTACTCTTTTTTAACCTTTTGTCTTCACGTTTCTTCGAATATCTAATGCGTTGGCCTTGTCATACTGCAGGTCTTGGACACACGGGCCTGGTTGCCGCAAGCCCAACAGTGTCCTTGGCGTGATTTGTCGCCAGAGCTTCCCGGGGTGGGTCACGTTGCCCGGTGAGGGCCGGGTTCGAGAGCTAGGAATGACCTGGGAGCACTACTTGGCTGCCCCGGCCCCGCCGGGGCATAGGATCGGCGATGTCGAGTGCCACACGGTCGCCGACATTGTGATCCAGACGTTTTGGGTAATTTCTCCTTTGCCGTCTACGTTGTGTTTTCTTCTTTGATTGGCAACCCTAGTGATTGTACTAATCCGTGTTTTCTTGTTTGATTGCAGACCTTCTACAGGTGTGCTGAGGGACAGGAGGAGGCCGCGGCTCGGGTTATCGGCAACGAGTGCAGGCGCCTACTTCAAAACTTTCGGCACGAGGCTCGGACGCAAGCTATTCGAGACTACTACGCCTCGACTGGTATTCGGAGGAAAAAAGAGAAGTGCCGCCTCAACTATCTGAGTAAGGAGAAGTACATGAAGGTAATTACCTATTCTTAAGGCCTTGTACTTAGTTCCTTGATTTGATTCGTATGCATAGCGCTCAAATTTCTCTTGCTTAACTTAGGTGCCCCCGAGATGGTGTGCGGATAGGATGGACTGTTGGGAGGCGTTGGTGGATGAGTGGTGCACTCCCCAATGGCGCAACGTCCACGACGGTGCAAAGGAGAAGCGTGCCCAAATGAAAGGTGTCCCACACCATCTAGGCAGCGTCAACCTACGTGGGTTCGGGGAAAACTGGGTATGTGGTTTGCTTCATGATTCATGCAAATTCATTCTTCATGCTAGCTTGAGCCCTTAACTAATACTCTGTTCCTCTCTTTTAGGCGCGGCACAACAAGGCTCCAGTGCCAGAGCTGTTCGACCTCTATGCCATGTCCAATACTGCCTCGTACAAGAAGGCCAAGGCATTCTCTGAGTCTGACCTCGATGATCCAGAGAAATTCAGCAACCGCTCCTCCCACAACAAGCTTGTGAGGTACAGAGACGAGGGGAAGGCGAGGAAAGGGCCGGAGTTTAACCCGAGCCAGCAACCTCTTGATCCAGAGCTGGTGATGATATCTGGTGGCGGGAGGCACCATGGCTTGTTAGCCATTGGGGATGGACTGATACGTTGTACTAGCACTCTCCCGCAGATCAAGAAGCGCCAGACCAGCTCCGATCCTGAGATAAGGCCTCGTGCACGGCCAATGGAGCTCGAATTCCAGGTTAGTTATACGGACTCAGATACCTTTCCTCCATTACATTGTGTGTGCGGCCGTCGATGATTACAATGCTAACGAGTGGTGTTGCAGGCTGCTATTGAGGCAGAGAGAGCGAAGACCCAGGCTGCTCTTGAGGAAGCAGAAGCGAGGACCCAGGCGCTTCTAGAGGAAGAGAGACGGCAGGCGGCGGCGAGGGAGAGGGAGGCGGAGGAGAGGACGGCTAAGCTATTGGAGGAGGAGAGGAACCGGAACGAGGCGGGTCAACGGGCCCTATACGAGCTCTTCGTGGTAAGTTTCTTCTGCATATTAGCCAAATCATGCACGTAATGTTCCTTTCATTACTAACTAATATGACTGACTCGAGAAAACCAAATGTGCAGAGCATGTGCGAAAAGAATGGCACGACCCCTCCGCCGATGCCAGTCATTGCTCCGGCGGGCACGGTGAGTTTCATTTGAATGGTCATTAGTTACTAGTCTTCACATTTGAGTTGCATCATGCTAACGATACACTGCAAATGATCTTTGGTGCAGCATAACTCCCGACAAGCATCGACCGATGCTTCTCCGTCTGCCACTGGCGCGACCGGTCCTTCACCTACATCTAAGTGATGACGGTAAGTTTTCCCAAGTGTTTAGCTTAACAAAATGACTCAATATGCTTAGCTAGCTAAAAAATGACATAACAACATTAATTAGCTCCAAAATGACCTATTTAACCTAGGATAGCTCTAAAATGACGTATACTTAGCATTTATTTCTCTAAAAATGGATTTATATGCTTAGCTAGCTCAAAAATGACATAATAACCTTAATTAGCTCTCAAATGACCCATTTAACCTAGGATAGCTCTAAAATGACGTATACTTAGCATTTATTCCTCCAAAATGACTTAATATGCTTAGCTAGCTCAAAAAGAACATAACAACCTTAATTAGCTCCAAAATGACCTATTTAGCTCCAAAATGACTTAATATGCTCCAAAATGACCTATTTAGCTCCAAAATGACTTAATATGACCTATTTAGCTTCTTCTTCTTCTTCTCCTTCTCCTTCTCCTTCTCCTTCTCCTTCTCCTCCTCCTCCTCCTCCTCCTCCTCCTTCTCCTTCTCCTCCTTCTCCTCCTTCTCCTCCTTCTTCTCCTTCTTCTCCTGCTCCCAGATGCCTGGTCTAAAGGGAACGATTACAGTGCATGGTGATCGGAAGATTGCTCTTGAGTGCGAGGAAGGCGATGTTGCATATGCAGAGTCAAGTTGTGCTGAGGCGAAGCTCAAACTTTATAAGGAGAACGTTGACCCAGCAGATATGACCCCTTAGAAGAAGCCTAGCACTGAATCTGAGCCGCCCCTTGATAACCCACAAGTATAGGGGATCGCAACAGTTTTCGAGGGTAGAGTATTCAACCCAAATTTATTGATTCGACACAAGGGGAGCCAAAGAATATTCTCGAGTATTAGCAGCGGAGTTGTCAATTCAACCACACCTAAAAGACTTAATATCTGCAGCAAAGTATTTAGTAGCAAAGTAGTATGGAAGTAACGGTAACAGTGGCAAAAGTAACAGTAGCGGTTTTGTAGCAATCGCGATAGTGGCAACGGAAAAGTAACTTAGCAAAGATCAATATATGAGAAGCTCGTAGGCAATGGATCAGTGATGGATAATTATGTCGGATGGCATTCATCATGCAACGGTTATAACATAGGGTGACACAGAACTAGCTCCAATTCATCAATATAATGTAGGCATGTATTCCATATATAGTCATACGTGCTTATGGAAAAGAACTTGCATGACATCTTTTGTCCTACCCTCCTGTGGCAGCGGGGTCCTAATGGAAACTAAGGGATATTAAGGCCTCCTTTTAATAGAGAACCAGACCAAAGCATTAGCACTTAGTGAATACATGAACTCCTCAAACTACGGTAATCACCGGAAACAATCCCAGTTATTGTCACCCTGGGGGATGCGGATCATAACTCGTAATAGGTGTCTACAACTTGCAAGATAGGATCAAGAACACATATATATTCATGAAAACATAATAGGTTCAGATCTGAAATCATGGCACTCGGGACCTAGTGACAAGCATTAAGCATAGCAAAGTCATAGCAACATCAATCTCAGAACATAGTGGATACTAGGGATCAAACCCTAACAAAACTAACTCGATTACATGGTAAATCTCATCCAACCCATCACCGTCCAGCAAGCCTACAATGGAATTACTCACGAACGGTGGAGAGCATCATGAAATTGGTGATGAATGATGGTTGGTGATGACGACGGCGTCGATTTCCCCTCTCCGGAGCCCAACACAGACTCCAGATCTGCCCTCCCGAGGAAGAAGAGGAGGTGGCGGCGGCTCCGTGTCGTGAAACGCGATGAACTCTTCTCCTTGATTTTTTCCTCCCCGAATAGGGTTATATGGAGTTGGAGTTGAGGTCGGAGGTGTTGCAGGGGGCCCACAAGCCGCCAGGGCACGCCCTAGGGGGGGGGCGCCCCCTGGCTTGTGGCCAATGGGTGGACCCCCTCTGGTTGATTCTTTCGCCAGTATTTTTTATTAATTCCAAAAATATTCTCCGTAAATTTTCAGGTCAATCCGAGAACTTTTATTTCTGCACAAAAATAACACCAAAGCAATTCTGCTGAAAATAGCGTTAGTCCGGGTTAGTTCCATTCAAATCATGCAAATTAGAGTCCAAAACAAGGGCAAAAGAGTTTGGAAAAGTAGATACGATGGAGACGTATCAACTCCCCCCAAGCTTAACCCATTGCTTGTCCTCAAGCAATTCAGTTGGCAAACTGAAAGTGACAAACAAAAACTTTTACAAACTCTGTTTGATCTTCTTGTTGTAAATATGTCTAACTGATGTTTAGGTTTTCAGCAAAGATTATGGGCTAACCACATTCACAATAACATTTAGGTCTCACATTTACTCATATCAATGGCATAATCAACTAGCGAGCAATAATAATAAATCTCGGATGACAACAATTTTATAAAAACAATCATGATACAATATGATATAATGGTATCTCTCTAGCCCTTTCTGAGACCGCAAAACATAAATGCAGAGCACCTCTGAAGAACAAGGGCTGACTGGAAATTGTAATTCATGGTAAAAGAGATCCAGTCACAGTCATACTCAATATTAATTAATAACCAAACATACAAATGATGGTGGTGCTCTCTAACTGGTGCTTTTTATAAGAGGAGGATGACTCAACAGTAAAGTAAAATAGATAGGCCCTTCGCAGAGGGAAGCATTGATTTGCAGAGGTGCCAGAGCTCGAGCTTTTAAAACAGAGATGAATAAAATTTTGAGCGGTATGCTTTCTTTGTCAACATAACAACCAAGAGATCTCGGTATCTTCCATGCTAGATACATTATAGGCGGTTCCCAAACAGAATGATAAAGTTTTTACTCCCCCTCCACCAATCAAACACACTCCACGGCTGGGTGAATCCAGGGGTACCGTCCATACAAACAACAATCCTGGGGGAGTTTTGTTTCATTATATTTTGATTTGATTTTTGAGCATGGAACTGGGCATCCCGAATACCAGCCACTTTCTCGTGAATGACAAGTGAATAAACACTCATCATGAGAATAACCCACCTAGCATGCAAGATACTGACATCCCCTAGTCACTATATGAGCGATTCGGGCATACAAAAAAGAATATTATTTGAAGGTTTAGAGTTTGGCACATGCAAATTTACTTGGAACGGCAGGTAAATACCGCATATAGGTAGGTATGGTGGACTCATATGGAACAACTTTGGGTTTAAGGAAGTGGATGCATAAGCAGTATTCCCGCTTAGTACAAGTGAAGGCTAGCAAGAGACTGGGAAGCGACCAACTAGAGAGCGACAACAGTCATAAACATGCATTGAGATTAACCAACATTGAATGCAAACATGAGTAGGATATAAATCACCATGAACATAAATATCGTGGAGGCTATGTTGATTTTGTTTCAACTACATGCGTGAACATGTGCCAAGTCAAGCCACTTGAATCATTCAAAGGAGGATACCATCCTATCATACTACATCACAACCATTTTAAAATACATGTTGGCACTCAAGACAAACCATTATACACTCTTAGCTAATTAAGCATGGCATGAGTAACTAAAATCTCTAATTGTCATTGCAAACATGTTTCATCCATAATGAGCTGAATTCAGAACGATGAGCTAATCATATTTACAAAAACAAAATTGGTCGAGTTCGTACCAGCTTTTCTCCATCTCAATCACTTCATCATATATCGTCATTATTGCCTTTCACTTGCACGACCGAACGGTGTGAATAATAATAAGAGTGCACGTGCATTGGACTAAGCTGGAATCTGCAAACAATTATTTAAAGAAGAAGACAAGGTAATATGGGCTCTCTGTAAGATAAACAACAATGCATATGAGAGCCGCTCAACATTTTCATCGTGGTCTTCTCCTCTCGACCCAAAGAAAAGAATTTCAAAACAAGAACAAGAAAAACTATTTACACGGGAAAGCTCCCAACAAGCAAAAGAAGAACGAGAAATATTTTTGGGTTTTCTTTTAATACTACAACTAAACATACTAGAAAGGAAAACTAGAACTTTTTTCTTGTTTTCTTAAGGTTTTTCTGACACACAAGAAGAAAGCGAGAAAAAGAAATAAACTAACATGGATAATGCAATGAAAAAGTATGAACACCGACAACTGGAATGAGTGTGTGAACATGAATGTAATGTCGGTGAGAAATACGTACTCCCCCAAGCTTAGGCTTTTGGCCTAAGTTGGTCTATGGCCACGGCTGGCCTGGTGGATACCCAAAGTTATAGTCGGGTACGTACTGGGACGCGGCAGCTACTGCCTGAAGGGCTGCAGCATGGAGGCGAGCGGCCTCCACCCCTCTCCCATACTCGTTCACCTCCTCTCTAGTTATAAAATATCTCCGTTTTACCTGAAAGTTAAAGAAAGCAGGAGCAGGAAGGGTAATATGGACAGCACGCTGCCTGTCAAAGATTAGTCGGTAAAGGAGGGACTGTTCGTTCCTCTCAAGAAACTGGTAGCGTACCATAGCATTATAATCAAGAAAAGCAGGTGGTAACTCAATATCATTCCCCCTTATGGGTACCCCAAGATAATTAGCTAACCGGGTGGCATAAATCATGCATCTAAACTACTTGGGACCATATAATTTTAACATGCAAGCTCAAGAACAAGGTCACCACAGCAGCAAAAATTTGCAATATATAAAGCACTAGAACAAAAACTAACTGGACCATTGGAGGAGTCACATACCGAAGAACAATCCCCCAAAACAGTTTTGCAAATGGAGCTTTGCACAAGGAGATCGCAAATGGCAGCAAGATGAGCTAGGACACGGGTTTGAGCAATGGTGGGATTTTTTATGGAGGAAGACGAAGTGGATGGGTGCTGGAATAAGTGAGGGGGGCCTACGTGGGACCCACAAGCCAGCAGGGTGCGCCCTGGGGGATGGGCGCGCCCCCTGGGCTTGTGGCCCACTGGTGCATCCCCCTGGTGTGTTCTCGGTGCCAAATATTCTTAAATATTCCAGAAAAAATCGTACTACATTTTCAGGGCATTTGGAGAACTTTTATTTTCAAGTCATTTTTTATTGCACGGATAATTCAGAAAACAGAAGTATAATAACATTTTTACTTTATTTATTCTAAACAACAGAAAGTAAAAGTTGGGTACAGAAGGTTGTGCTTTCTAAATTCATCCATCTCATGCCCGTCAAAAGGAATTCATTAACAAGGTTGATCAAGTCTTATTAACAAACTTTTTTCGAGTAACATGAAACCGGAGAATTTTCGAATAACACTAAGTTACCTCAACGGGGACAGGCATGTCCCCTACCATGATTATTTCATATTTCTTCTTGATAGTAGGGAGAGGGAATTTAAAACCTCCAATAGCAATTGTTGGAATTTCTCCAATAGAGTTGATACTATGAACTTGAGGTTGTTTCTTTGGAAAGTGCACCGTATGCTCATTACCATTAACATGAAAAGTGACATTGCCTTTGTTGCAATCAATAACAGCCCCTGAAGTGTTTAAAAAAGGTCTTCCAAGGATGATCGACATGCTGTCATCCTCGGGAATATCAGGAATAACAAAGTCTGTTAAGATAGTAACGTTTGCAACCACAACAGGCACATCCTCGCAAATACCGATGGGTAAAGCGGTTGATTTATCAGCCATTTGCAAAGAGATTTTAGTAGGTGTCAACTTATTCAAATAAAGTATACGATATAAAGAGAAAGGCATAACACTAACACCGGCTCCCAAATCACATAAAGCAGTTTTAACATAATTTCTTTTAATGGAGCATGGTATAGTAGGTACTCCGGGATCTCCTAGTTTCTCTGGTATTCCACCCTTAAAGGTATAATTAGCAAGCATGGTGGAAATTTCAGCTTCCGGTATCTTTCTTTTATTAGTCACAATATCTTTCATATACTTAGCATAAGGACACATTTTCAGAATATCAGTCAAACGCATACGCAAAAAGACAGGTCTAAGCATTTCAACAAAGCGCTCAAAATCCTCATCATCCTTTTTCTTGGATGGCTTAGGAGGAAAGGGCATGGGTTTCTGAACCCAAGGTTCTCTTTCTTTACCATGCTTCCTAGCAACGAAGTCTCTTTAATCATATATTTTATTCTTAGATTGTGGGTTATCAAGATCAACAGCAGGTTCAATCTCCACATCATTATCATTACTAGGTTGAGCATCAACATGAACATCATCATTAATATTATCACTAGGCTCATGATCATTACCAGATTGTGTCTCAGCATCAGAAATAGAAATATCATTGGGATTCTCAGGTGTGTCAATAACAGGTTCACTAGAGGCATGCAAAGTCCTATCATCATTCTTTTTCTTTTTTTTGCTAGAATGACTAGGTGCATCTGTATTAATTCTCTAAGAATCTTGCTCAATTCCCTTGGGGTGGCCCTCAGGATATAAAGGTTCCTGAGTCATTTTACCACCTCTAGTCACTACTCTAACAGCATTATCATTCATCTCATTAAGCAAATCATTTTGTGCCTTAAGTACTTGTTCTACTTGAGTAGTTACCATGGAAGCATCTTTACTGATAAGCTTGAGATCATTAATAGTTCTACTCATATATTCTCCTAAACGATCAAGCATGTAAGCATTATGTTTCAATTGTCTACTAACATAGGCATTGAAATTTTCTTGCTTAACAATAAAGTTATCAAACTCATCCAAGCATTGGCTAGCAGACTTATTATAAGGAATATCACCTTCATCTAATCTTCAGAGAGAATTTACCTCTACTACCTATGTCGGGTTATCAAGACCATGTATTTCTTCAATAGGTGGTAGATTCTTAACATCTTCAGCTTTGATACCTTTTTCTTTCATAGATTTCTTTGCCTCTTGCATATCTTCAGGACTCAAAAATAGAATACCTCTTTTCTTCGGAGTTGGCTTTGGAGGTGGTTAGGGGATAGTCCATTCATTATCATTGCTCAATGTATTATTCGATAGTAGTTCAGCTTGTTCAACTGTTCGTTCCTTGAAAACACAACCAGCAGAACTATCTAGGTGGTCCCTAGAAGCATCGGTTAGTCCATTATAAAAGATATCAAGTATTTCGTTTTTCTTGAGAGGATGATCAGGCAAAGCATTAAGTAATTGGAGAAGCCTCCCCCAAGCTTGTGCGAGACTCTCTTCCTCAATTTGCACAAAGTTAAGTATTTCCTGCAAGGCAGCTTGTTTCTTATGGGCAGGAAAATATTTTTCAGAGAAGTAATATATCATATCCTGGGGACTACGCACACAACCAGGAGCAAGAGAATTAAACCATATCTTAGCATCACCCTTTAATGAGAAAGGAAACAACATAAGAATATAGTAGTAGCGAATTTTTTCCTCATGAGTAAATAGGGTGGCTATATCATTCAATTTAGTAAGATGTGCCACAATAGTTTCAGACTCATAACCATGGAAAGGATCAGATTCAACCAAAGTAATTAACTCATGATCGACAGAGAATTCATAATCCTTATCAGTAACAAAGATAGGTGAAGTAGCATACTTAGGTTCATATTGCATTCTAGCATTCAAAGATTTTTCTTTCCACTTGCATAGTAATTTCTTAAGATCATCTCTATCTTTACAAGCAAGAAAGTCCCTAGCTACCTCTCCCTCCATAACATAACCCTCAGGTATAACAGGCAATTCATATCTAGGAGAGCTAGGTCTAACAGGTGTCTGAAAGTGTTCAGTTTCAATAATTTCATCAGTTTTAGAAATATCATCAGTTTCAGTGATCTCATTCTCTCTAACCCTAGCAAGTTGTTCATCACAGTATTATCAAGCATAGCATAAGTGGCATCATCAATTACTTGCGACATATCAGAATTACTAGCAGGTGGTGGTGTCGCAAATTTACTCATAATAGAAGGTGAATCAAGTGCAGAGCTAGATGGCAGTTCCTTACCTCCCCTCGTAGTAGAGGGATAGAACTTGGTTTTTGGGTCTTTCAGATTCTTCATAGTGATCAACAGATATAAATCCCAAGTGACTCAGAGAATAGAGATATGCTCCCCGGCAACGGCGACAGAAAAAGGTCTTGATAACCCACAAGTATAGGGGATCGCAACAGTTTTCAAGGGTAGAGTATACAACCCAAATTTATTGATTCGACACAAGGGGAGCCAAAGAATATTCTCGAGTATTAGCAGCTAAGTTGTCAATTCAACCACACCTGAAAGACTTAATATCTGCAGCAAAGTATTTAGTAGCAAAGTAGTATGGAAGTAACGGTAATGGTGGCAAAAGTAACAGTAGCGGTTTTGTAGCAATCGTAATAGTGGCAACGGAAAAGTAACTTAGCAAAGATCAATATATGAGAAGCTCGTAGGCAATGGATCAGTGATGGATAATTATGTCGGATGGCATTCATCATGCAACGGTTATAACATAGGGTGACACAGAACTAGCTCCAATTCATCAATATAATGTAGGCATGTATTCCATATATAGTCATACGTGCTTATGGAAAAGAACTTGCATGACATCTTTTGTCCTACCCTCCCGTGGCAGCGGGGTCCTAATGGAAACTAAGGGATATTAAGGCCTCCTTTTAATAGAGAACCGGACCAAAGCATTAGCACTTAGTGAATACATGAACTCCTCAAACTATGGTAATCACCGGAAACAATCCCAGTTATTGTCACCCTGGGGGATGCGGATCATAACTCGTAATAGGTGTCTACAACTTGCAAGATAGGATCAAGAACACATATATATTCATGAAAACATAATAGGTTCAGATCTGAAATCATGGCACTCGGGCCCTAGTGAGAAGCATTAAGCATAGCAAAGTCATAGCAACATCAATCTCAGAACATAGTGGATACTAGGGATCAAACCCTAACAAAACTAACTCGATTACATGGTAAATCTGATCCAACCCATCACCGTCTAGCAAGACTACGATGGAATTACTCACGAACGGTGGAGAGCATCATGAAATTGGTGATGAAGGATGGTTGGTGATGACGAAGGCGTCGATTTCCCCTCTCCGGAGCCCAAAAGAGACTCCAGATCTGCCCTCCCGAGGAAGAACAGGAGGTGGCGGCAGCTCCGTGTCGTGAAATGCGATGAACTCTTCTCCTTGAGTTTTTCCTCCCCGAATAGGGTTATATGGAGTTGGAGTTGAGGTCGAAGGTGTTGCAGGGGGCCCACAAGACGCCAGGGCGCGCCCTAGGGGGGGCGCCCCCCTGGCTTGTGGCCAATGGGTGAACCCCCTCTGGTTGATTCTTTCGCCAGTATATTTTATTAATTCCAAAAATATTCTTTATAAATTTTCAGGTCAATCCGAGAACTTTTATTTCTGCACAAAAATAACACCAAAGCAATTCTGCTGAAAACAGCGTCAGTCCGGGTTAGTTCCATTCAAATCATGCAAATTAGAGTCCAAAACAAGGGCAAAAGAGTTTGAAAAAGTAGATACGATGGAGACGTATCACCCCTGAAGTTTGTGGCGGAAGATACCAAGTTGGTGGATTTTGCTCCTGGCGACTCATCGCAGCAGTTCACTATTGGGGCTAATATGGATCCCAAATAGGAAAGCGCGCTCATTGAATTCATCTGTGAGAATCGGGACATCTTTGCATGGAAACCTTCTGACATGCCGGGTGTACCGAGAGAATTCGCTGAGCACCACCTTAATGTGGATCCTTAGTTTAAGCCAGTCAAACAGTTCCTCTGTCGTTTTAATGAAGAGAGGCGTAAAGCTATTGGAGAAGAGGTAGCCCGGCTCTTGGCAGCAGGGTTTATCGTCCAAGTTTTTCCCCCGGAGTGGTTGGCTAATGCTACTTCTTGAGCTTGTGTTGGTTTTCCCTTGAAGAGGAAAGGGTGATGCAGCAAAGTAGATAAGTATTTCTCTCAGTTGTTGAGAACCAAGGTATCAATCTAGTAGGAGGTACAAGCAAGTCCCCAATCTTTGCACCCACACAAACAATCAAGCACTTGCACCCAACGCTATAAAGGGGTTGTCAATCCCTTCACGGTTACTTGCAAGGATGAGATCTGATAGAGATAGATATAAAAGATTACTAAAACGAAAAGTAAAACAAAAGTAAAAAGATTACAGAAAAGTATTTTTGGTATTTTTGGTTTATAGATCTGAAAATATAATATGGAAAATAGACCCGAGGGCCATAGGTTTCACTAGAGGCTTCTCTCTTGAAGGAAAATAATACGGTGGGTGAACAAATTACTGTCGAGCAATTGATAGAAAAGCGCATAGTTATGACCATATCCAAGGCAATGATTATGCATATAGGCATCACGTCCGTGTCAAGTAGACCGAAACGATTCTGCATCTACTACTATTACTCCACACATCGACCGACTCCTGCCTGCATCTAGAGTATTAAGTTCATGAAGAACAGAGTAACGCATTAGGTAAGATGACATGATGTAGAGGGATAAACTCAAGCAATATGATGAAAACCCCATCTTTTTATCCTTGATGGCAACAATACAAATACGTGCCTTGCTACCCCTACTTTGTCACTGGGTGAGGACACCGCAAGATTGAACCCAAAACTAAGCACTTCTCCCATTGCAAGAATTACCAATCTAGTTGGCCAAACCAAACCAATAACTCGAAGAGACTTGCAAAGATATGAAATCATGCATATAAGAATTCAGAGAAGATTCAAATAATATTCATAGATAATCTGATCATAAATCCACAATTCATCGGATCTCGACAAACACACCGCAAAAGAGTATTACATCGGATAGATCTCCATGAAGATCATGGAAAACATGGTATTGAAGAACATAGAGAGAGAAGAAGCCATCTAGCTACTAGCTATGGACCCGAAGGTCTGAGGTGAACTACTCACGCATCATCGGAGGGGCAATGGAGTTGATGTAGATGCCCTCCGTGATCGAATCCCCCTCCGGCAGATTACCGGAAAAGGCTCCAAGATGGGATCTCACGGGAACAGAGGCTTCCGGCGGCGGAAAAGTATTATCGTTGCTCTTTTTGGTATTGTGGGAATATTTGGGAATTTATAGGAGGAAGATTAGGGTTGGAGGTCTTGTAGGGGGGCCACAAGCCAGGGGGGCGCCCCCCCCCCCCCCAGGAGCGCGCCCAGGTGGCTTGTCGCCTCCTGGCAGGTCTCCTGCCCTTCTCTCCATGTCTGGTAGGTTTCTTCTGGTCCAAGAAAAATCATCGCGAAGATTTTATCCCGTTTGGAATCCGTTTAATATTCCTTATATGCAATACTCAAAAACAAGGAAAAAACAGAAACTGGCACTAGGCACTAGGTTAATAGGTTAGTCCCAAAAATAATATAAAATAGCATATTAATGCATATAAAACATCCAAAACAGATAACATAATAGCATGGAACAATCAAAAATTATAGATACATTGGAGACGTATCAAGCATCCCCAAGCTTAATTCCTGCTCGTCCTCGAGTAGGTAAATGATAAAATCAGAATTTTTGATGTGGAATGCTACCTAACATATTTATCCATGTAATATTCTTTATTGTGGCATGAATGTTCAGATCCATAAGATTCAAAACAAAAGCTTAATATTGACATAAAAACAATAATACTTCAAGCATACTAACAAGGCAATTGTGTCCTTTCAAAATATCATAGACAAAGAAAGTTATCCCTACAAAATCATATGGTCTGGCTATGCTCCATCTTCCCCACACAAAGTATTTAAATCATGCACAACCCCGATGACAAGTCAAGCAATTGTTTCACACCTTTTATGTTCTCAAACCTTTTAAACTCTCATGCAATACTTGAGCGTGAGCCATGGATATAGCACTATAGGTGGAATAGAATATGGTGGAGGTTGTGAGGAAAAGGAGAAGATAGTCTCACATCAACTAGGCGTATCAACGGGCTATGGAGATGCCCATCAATAGATATCAATGTGAGTGAGTAGGGATTGCCATCCAACGGATGCACTAGAGCTATAAGTGTATGAAAGCTCAAAAAGAAACTAAGTGGGTGTGCACTACAATGAAAAATTCCACTAGTTATATGAAAGTGACAAAATAGGAGACTCTCTATCATGAAGATCATGGTGCTACTTTGAAGCGCAAGTGTGGAAAAAAGATAGTAGCATTGTCCCTTCTCTCTTTTCTCTCATTTTTTTTTATTTTGGTGGGCATCTTTGGCCTCTTTTTTTTATTTGTCCTTCATTGGCCTCTTTTATTATTTGTAAAGTCCGGAGACTCATCCCAACTTGTGAGGGTATCATAGCTTCCATCATCCTTTTCTCTCATGGGACAATGCTCTAATAATGATGATCATCACACTTTTATTTACTTACAACTCAAGAATTACAACTCGATACCTAGAACAAAATATGACTCTATATGAATGCTTCCGGTGGTGTACCAAGATGTGCAACGATCTAGCCTAGCAAATGACATCAAAAAACGGACAAGCCATGAAAACATCATGCTAGCTATCTTACGATCATGCAAAGCAATATGAAAATGATGGTGCGTGTCATAATAAACGGAACGGTGGAAGTTGCATGGCAATATATCTCGGAATTGCTATGGAAATGCCATAATAGGTAGGTATGGTGGCTGTTTTGAGGAAGGGCATATGGTGGGTTTAATGTACCGGCGAAAGTTGCGCGGTACTAGAGAGGCTAGCAAAGGTGGAAGGGTGAGAGTGCGTATAATCCATGGACTCACATTAGTCATAAAGAACTCACATACTTATTGCAAAAGTCTATTAGTTATCGAAGCAAAGTATTAGACGCATGCTCCTAGGGGAGAGGTTGGTAGGAGTTAACCATCGCGCGCTCCCGACCCTCACACAAAGGATGACAATCAATAAACAAATCATGCTCGGACTTCGTTACATAACGGTTCACCATACGTGCATGCTACGGGAATCACAAACTTTAACACAAGTATTTCGACCAATCCACAATTACTCACTAGCATGACTCTAATATCACCATCTTTATATCTCAAAACTATATGCAAGGAATCAGACTTCTCATAGTATTCAATGCACTTTATATGAAAGTTTTTATTATATCCCTCTTGGATGCCCATTATATTAGGACTAAATTCATAACCTAAACCAATTACCATGATGTTTAAAGACTCTCAAAATAATATAAGTGAGGTACGAGAGTTCAATTATTTCTATAAAAATAAAACGCCACCGTGCTCTAAAAAGATATAAGAGAAGCACTAGAGCAAAATTGCCTAGCTCAAAAGATATTAGTGAAGCTCATAGAATATTCTAATAAATTCACGATTTATGCGTGTCCCTCTCAAAAGATGTGTGCAGCAAGGGTGATTGTGGCAAACTAAAAAGCAAAGACTCATATCATACAAGACGCTCCAAGCAAAACACATATCATGTGGTGAATAAAAATAAAGCCTCAAGTAAATTTACCGATGGATTGAAGACGAAAGAGGGGATGCCTTCCGGGGCATCCCCAATCTTAGGCTCTTTGGTACCGTGAATGTTCCTTGGGGGTGCCTTGGGCATCCCCAAGCTTAGGCTCTTGCCACTCCTTATACCATCGTCCATCAAATCTTTACCCAAAACTTGAAAACTTCACAACAGAAAACTCAACAGAAAACTCGTGAGATCCGTTAGTATAAGAAAAATAAATCACCACTTTAGGTACTGTTGTGAACTCATTCTTTATTTATATTGGTGTAATATCTACTGTATTCCAAGTTCACCATGGTTCATTCCCCCCGATACAACCCATAGATACATCAAAATAAGCAAACAACACAAAGAAAACAGAATCTGTCAAAAACAGAACAGTCTGTAGCAATCTGTAAACTTCGAATACTTCTATAACTCCAAAAATTCTGAAAAAATAGTAAAATATGGTCAATTTGTATATCAATCATGTGTAAAAATTTCAGACTCATTCAACGCTCTCGTGAATTTATAAAATTCCTGGACTGAGCGCAAAAGTTTCTGTTTTTCAGCAAAATCAAATCAACAATCACCGTAGACCATCCCAAAGGTCTTACTTGGCTCAAACACTAATTAAAACAATAAAACACAATTACTACAGAGGTAATAACGTGTAAAGCACTCAAAAACAGAAGCAAAAACAAACAAAATAAAAACATAAAATAAAATTGGGTTGCCTCCCAACAAGCGCTATTGTTTAACGCCCCTAGCTAGGCATAAAGATTTCAATGATGCTCACATAAAAAGTAGTAATTGAGATATGCAAAAGAGCATCATGAATAGCATGAAAAACATATTTAAGTCTAACCCACTTCCTATGCATAGGGATTTTATGAGCAAACAATTTATGGGAACAAGAATCAACTAGCATAGGAAGGCAAAACAAGCATAACTTCAAAACTTTAAACACATAGAGAGGAAACTTGATATTATTGCAATTCCTACAACCATATGTTCCCCAATCATAATGAATTTCAGTAGCATCATGAAGTAATTCAACAATATAACTATCACATAAATCATTCTTTTCATATTTCACAAGCATAGAATTTTCATTACTCTCCACATAAGCAAATTCCTTATCATCCATGGTAGTGGGAACAAAGTCAACAAAATAACTATCATGAGACACTTGATTGACATAACCACATTGCAAATTAAAATCATGATGATAAGTTTCATGGTTATCATTACTCATTATAGCATACATGTCATCACCATCACCATAAATAGGAGGCATGCAATCATCATAATAAATTTTCTCATCAAAACTTGGGGGACAAAAAATATCATCTTCATCAAACATAGCATCCCCAAGCTTGTGGCTTTGCATATCATAAGCATCATGGATATTTAGAGAATTCATACTAGCAACATTGCAATCATGCTCATCATTCAAGGGACTATCATGAATCACCTTATAAATTTCTTCTTTCAACACTTCATCAAAATTTTCATATTCATGATTTTCAAACAAAACTTCATAGAGATAATCAAGTGCACTCAACTCACTAGCAATTGGTTCATCATAATTTGGCCTTTTGAAAAGATTAGCAAGTGGATGAGGATCCATATCAATAGATTTTTAGCAAGCGAAGATGCAAGCAAATAGAAGGCACATGGCAACACAAGCAAACAAAAAGAGATCCGGCGAGAAAAAGGCGAATAAAACGGAAAATTGGTGAAGTGGGGGAGAGGAAAACGAGAGGCAAATGGCAAATAATGTAAATGCAAGAGATGAGTTTGTGATGGGTACTTGGTAGGCTTGATGTAGATCTCCCCGGCAACGGCGCCAGAAATTGGCAAGTTGACGGGAGAGTTCTATTCTTGACTTGCTATGTATCTTCCCCGGCAACGGAGCCAGAAATCCTTCTTGCTACTTCTTGAGCTTGCGTTGGTTTTCCCTTGAAGAGAAAAGGGTGATGTAGCAAAGTATATAAGTATTTCCCTCAGTTGTTGAGAACCAAGGTATCAATCCAGTAGGAGGTACAAGCAAGTCCCCAATCTTTGCACCTACACAAACAATCAAACACTTGCACCCAACGCTATAAAGGGGTTGTCAATCCCTTAATGGTTACTTGCAAGGATGAGATCTGATAGAGATAGATATAAAAGATTACTAAAAATAAAAGTAAAACAAAAGTAAAACGATTGCAGCAAAGTATTTTTGGTATTTTTGGTTTATAGATCTGAAAATATAATATGGAAAATAGACCCGGGGGCCATAGGTTTCACTAGAGGATTCTCTCTTGAAGGAAAATAATACGGTGGGTGAACAAATTACAGTCGAGCAATTGATAGAAAAGCGCATAGTTATGACGATATCCAAGGCAATGATTATGCATATAGGCATCACGTTCGTGTCAAGTAGACTGAAACGATTCTGCATCTACTACTATTACTCCACACATCGACCGACTCCTGCCTGCATCTAGAGTATTAAGTTCATGAATAACAGAGTAACGCATTAGGTAAGATGACATGATGTAGAGGGATAAACTCAAGCAATATGGTGAAAACCCCATATTTTTATCCTTGATGGCAACAATACAAATACGTGCCTCGCTACCCCTACTTTGTCACTGGGTGAGGACACCGCAAGATTGAACCCAAAACTAAGCACTTCTCCCATTGCAAGAATTACCAATCTAGTTGGCCAAACCAAACCAATAACTCGAAGAGACTTGCAAAGATATGAAATCATGCATATAAGAATTCAGAGAAGATTCAAATAATATTCATAGATAATCTGATCATAAATCCACAATTCATCGGATCTCGACAAACACACCGCAAAAGAGTATTACATCGGATAGATCTCCATGAAGATCATGGAAAACATGGTATTGAAGAACATAGAGAGAGAAGAAGCCATCTAGCTACTAGCTATGGACCCGAAGGTCTGAGGTGAACTACTCACGCATCATCGGAGGGGCAATGGAGTTGATGTAGATGCCCTCCCTGATCGAATCCCCCTCCGGCAGATTACTGGAAAAGGCTCCAAGATGGGATCTCACGGGAACAGAGGCTTCCGGCGGCGGAAAATTATTATCGTTGCTCTTTCTGTTATTAGAGGAATATTTGGGAATTTATAGGCGGAAGATTAGGGTTGGAGGGCCTGCAGGGGGGCCACAAGACAGGGGGGCGCCCCCCCCCCCCCCAGGGGCGCGCCCAGGTGGCTTGTCGCCTCCTGGCAGGTCTCCTGCCCTTCTCTCCAAGTCTGGTAGGTTTCTTCTGGTCCAAGAAAAATCATCGCGAAGATTTTATTCCGTTTGGAATCCGTTTAATATTCCTTATCTGCAATACTCAAAAACAAGGAAAAAACAGAAACTGGCACTAGGCACTAGGTTAATAGGTTAGTCCCAAAAATAATATAAAATAGCATATTAATGCAGATAATATAATAGCATGGAACAATCAAAAATTATAGATACGTTGGAGACGTATCAGCTAACCCCGTGCTTGTGCTTAAAAAGAACGGCACGTGGCGCATGTGTGTAGATTACACTGATCTCAACAAGGCATGTCCGGTTGATCCATTTGCTCTCCCCCGTATCGACCAGATGATTGATGCAACGGCGGGTTGCGAGAGCTTATGTTTCCTGGATGCTTACTCAGGTTATCATCAGATCAAAATGGCAGTCAAAGACCAAGAGAAGACATCCTTCATCACACCTTTTGGAGCTTTTTGCTATGTATCTATGCCTTTTGGACTCAAAAGTGCGCAGGCGACTTATCAGCGCTATGTGCAGAACTGTCTTCATGGTCAAATTGGGCGAAATGTTCATGCTTATGTGGATGATATTGTGGTCAAAATACGGAAGAAGGAGACTCTGTTATATGATTTGAAAGAAACTTTTGATAATCTACGGGTTTACAAAATGATGCTTAACCCGACCAAGTGTGTGTTTGGTGTGCCTGCAGGCAAGCTCTTGGGATTCTTGGTCTCCTAGCGGGGCATTGAGGCTAAACCAGATAAGATAAAGGCCATCACTTCTTTGTCTAAGCCGGCATGCATTAATGATGTCCAGCGCTTGGCGGGTCGTATTGCCGCTTTAAGCCGGTTCATAAGCCGCCTGGGGGAGAAAGCTATTCCTTTGTATCAGATGATGAAGAAGACAGATGACTTTGTCTGGAGCGGTGCTGCCAATGATGCGTTTGAGGCGCTCAAAAAGGAGTTGGCTGAGCCGCCCGTCTTGGCTGCTCCCGTGGAAAAAGAGCCTTTGCTCCTGTATGTGGCGGCTAATAATAGAGCCATCAGTGCTGCAGTCGTTGTGGAGCGCAAGGAGGAGGGTAAGGAGTACCCAGTCCAGCGGCCGGTTTACTATGTCAGCGAGGTTTTGACAGAATCCAAGCAAAGATACCTGCACTGGCAAAAACTGGTGTTTGGGGTGTTCATGGCAAATCGCAAGCTGAACCATTACTTCCTTGGGCACCCAATCACAGTGGTCAGCTCTGCTCCTCTGGGAGATATCATTCAAAATAGAGAAGCCACCGGCAGGATTGCTAAGTGGGCAATTGAGCTTGGGCCCCTTAATCTAAACTATGTGCCCCGGACGGCTGTAAAATCTCATGCCCTGGTGGATTTTATCAATGACTGGACAGAGTGTCAAGCACCCGAGGAGAAGTCGGACAATACATATTGGACAATTCATTCTGATGGCTCCAGGCAATTGGAAGGCTCAGGGGCTGGAGTTGTTTTAACTTCCCCGCGAGGTGACAAGTTTTGTTATGTATTAAGGTTAATGTTTCCTTGTACTAACAATGCAGCTGAATATGAGGCCTTGCTTCATGGGCACCGTGTGGCAAAGGAGATGAATTTGAGGCGGGTCAGATGCCTCGGCGACTTAGACTTGGTGGCTCAGCAAGTTTCTGGCACATGGGATTCTAAGGACCCTCGCATGGCGGCTTATCGCCAGGCGGTTGATGTTATTGTTGGTCACTTCAAGGGCTATCAGGTGGATCATATTGATCGTCGGAAGAATGAGGCGGCTGACGCGTTATCAAGACTAGGGTCTCAGCGTAAGCCGGTGCCACCTAATGTGTTTCTGGATGTACTGCATCACCCGTCGGTTAAGTTACCATCGGAAGAGGATCTTGCTATCACTAGTACAAAACAGGGCTTTGGTTGAGGCCAGGATAAGGGCATTAATCCCGGTTCACTTACGAACTGGGACCAAAGGGTGCACCAGTCCCGGTTCATGAGGCCAGGGCGCCGGCCGGGCCTCGGGGGCCATTGGTCCCGGTTCGTCTGACACTTTTGGTCCCGGTTCCAGACACGAAGCGGGACCAATGGGCCTCGCTCCTGGCCCAGCACCTTTAGTCCCGGTTGGTGGACGGAACCGGGACAAAGGTCGGTCTTCTGTCCCGTTTCTGGCCACCAACCGGGACTAAAGATAAGCCTATATATACCCCCGCCCCTGCCCCGCTCACTCTGTTTTTTGTCCGGCCGGCGTGTGCAGGTGTGTGTTGCTCTAGCTCTCACCTCCTATGCACATGAGGTGTTCGATGAAATTCCCATGCCACACTTAAGCTTTCTCCTCTCCAAGCTCGACCTCCAAGCTCCATTTTTCTCAAGATTTGTCTAGGTTTGGCGGTCCGTCCTGTCCCGTCCCCGTCCTCACCGTCGTCGATCGCCCGCACCGATCTCGTCACCAGCACCACCGTGGTGAGCCTCTTGTTCTTATCTTCTTTCTAAAAGAAAAAAATTCTTACTTGTATCATTTAGATAGATACTTGTACAATTTTCTTACTTTTATTATTGTTTGTTATTATATAGTGCCATGGTTTTGGTATCCGCCCCAGTCGGCCCTCGTCCTGTCTATGATTCGGATGTGGTATATTATCTTTTATAACTATTTATTTCATTAATGTTTATGACAATTATGCCGACCAACGTGACATAAATGTTTTTATCTAGGAGGTATGTGAACCGGAAATTCGAACCGACCCTCTTGTCGAGAGATTAAATTTAGTTGAAAAACAAAACAATTACTTGAAGAAAACATTGAAAAGAATTGAGGAGGAGAAGATGGAATTGGAGTTGCATATTGCCGATGTCGTCGAAGATCACAAGATCAAGATGGATACAATGCGCTTGAAGATTAGAAAGATTAGAAAATATGCCATTCATACTGAGGCTTGGTATCATTATGCCGTTGGATCAATTGGTACCTTAGTTGCGGTTATGATCGCATTTGTTGTTGCATTTAAATGTTTTACATAGTTTCAATGTATGTTTTAATTAGATGCTCTAGAGAGCTATATGTTGTTCAATGAGAACTGTGTATGAACTTTATGTATTTATTTTGGTCACTACTGTACTTTGGTTTTAATGTGATGATGAACTTCTATTAATTTGGTCACTTCTCTATTCATGATGTTCTGTAATGGTTTTTGATACACTTAATTATATAATGCACGCAGATGAACCGGCAATGGATGTACGGTGACCGACGCACCTCCGAGTACATTAAGTGGCTGAGGCAACCAAGCAGAATGGTTTTATGTACTGTCCATGTACTATCTGTGGGAATACGAAGGATTACTCTAACTCGAAAACCCTTCACGTCCACCTGCTTGAGAAGGGTTTCATGCCACACTATAATGTTTGGACCAAGCACGGAGAAAGAGGGGTTATGTTGGAAGACAATGAAGAAGAAGAGGATGATGACAACTATCCGCCCCCTCAATACGGTGATGCTGCAATGGGGGAAGCTGAAGATCAAGAGGAACCAGACGATGTGCCCGATGATGATCTTCGCTGGGTCATTGTTGATGCAAAGAGACAATGCCAAAGTGAAAGGGAGAAGTTGAAGTTCGATCGCATGTTAGAGGATCACAAAAAAGGGTTGTACCCAAATTGCGAAGATGACAACACAAACCTTGGTACCACACTGGAATTGCTGCAATGGAAGGCAGAGAATGGTGTATCTGACAAGGCATTTGAAAAGGTGCTGAAAATAATGAAGAATAAGCTTCCAAAGGACAACGAATCGCCCGACGGTACATACGAAGCAAAGAAGGTTGTCTGCCCTCTAGGATTGGAGGTGCAGAAGATACATGCATGCCCTAATGACTGCATCCTCTACCACGGTGCATACGAGGATTTGAACGCATGCCCGGTATGTTGTGCATTGTGGTATAAGATCAGACGAGATAACCCTGGTGATGTTGAGGGCCAGCGCACTGGGAAGAGGGTTCCTGCCAAGGTGATGTGGTATGCTCCTATAATACCACAGTTGAAACGTTTGTTCAGAAACAAAGAGCATGCCAAGTTGATGCGATGGCACAAGGAAGACCGTAAGAAAGACGGGAAGTTGAGAGCACCCGGTGATGGGTTGCAATGGAGAAAGATCGAGAGAAAGTGGGAGGACTTTACAGGTGACCCAAGGAACGTATGGTTTGGTTTAAGTGCAGATGGCGTTAATCCTTTTGGGGAGCAGAGCAGCATGCATAGCACATGGCCTGTGACTCTATGTATGTATAACCTTCCTCCTTGGTTGTGCATGAAGCGGAAGTTCATTATGATGCCAGTGCTCATCCAAGGCCCTAAGCAACCCGGCAATGACAGTGATGTGTACCTAAGGCCATTAGTTGATGAACTTTTACAACTGTGGAATGGAAAAGGTGTACGTGTGTGGGATGAGCATGCACAAGAGGAATTTGACCTACGAGCGTTGCTGTTTGTAACCATCAATGATTGGCCTGCTCTCAGTAACCTTTCAGGACAGACAAACAAGGGATACCACGCATGCACGCACTGTTTAGATGACACCGATAGTATATATTTGGACAAATGCAGGAAGAATGTGTACCTGGGGCATCATCGATTTCTTCTGACCAACCATCAATGTCGAAAGAAAGGAAAGCATTTCAAAGGTGAGGCAGATCACTGGAAGAAGCCCGCCCTCCATACTGGTGATGACATACTTGATATGGTCGATGATTTACAAGTAATCTTTGGAAAGGGTCCTGGTGGACAATCTGTTCCAAATGACGCTGAGGGACGAGCACCCATGTGGAAGAAGAAATCTATATTTTGGGACCTACCCTATTGGAAAGACCTAGAGGTCCGCTCTGCAATCGACGTGATGCACGTGACGAAGAATCTTTGCGTGAACCTGCTAGGCTTCTTGGGAGTGTATGGGAAGACAAAAGATACACCGGAGGCACGGGAGGACCAGCAACGTGTGCACGAAAAAGACGGCATGGATCCAAAGCAGTATGAAGGTCCTGCCAGCTACGCTCTTACCAAAGAAGAGAAGGAAATCTTCTTTGAATGCCTGCTCAGTATGAAGGTCCCGTCTGGCTTCTCGTCGAATATAAAGGGAATAATAAATATGGCAGAGAAAAAGTTCCAGAACCTAAAGTCTCATGACTGCCACGTGATTATGACGCAACTACTTCCGGTTGCATTGAGGGGGCTTCTACCGGAAAACGTTCGATTAGCCATTGTGAAGCTATGTGCATTCCACAATGCAATCTCTGAGAAGGTAATCGATCCAGAAATCCTACCAAGGTTAAAGAGTGATTTGGTGCAATGTCTTGTCAGTTTCGAGCTGGTGTTCCCACCATCCTTCTTCAATATCATGACACACGTCCTAGTTCATCTAGTCGACGAGATTGGCATTTTGGGCCCTGTATTTCTACACAACATGTTCCCCTTTGAGAGGTTCATGCGAGTCTTAAAGAAATATGTTCGTAACCGTGCTAGGCCAGAAGGAAGCATCTCCATGGGCCATCAAACAGAGGAAAGCATTGGGTTTTGTGTTGACTTTATTCCTGACCTTAAGCCGATTGGTCACCCTCAATCGCGGTATGTGGGGAGAATGACTGGAAAGGCACGCTAGGAGCGAATTCAATAATATGTAGGGACGGGCATTCTTGGTCTCAAGCACACTACACTGTTCTACAGAATTCTACCTTGGTGACCCCGTATGTCAATGAACACAAGAATATTCTGTGCTCCAAACACCCGGAGCAGTGTGACGACTGGATTACATGTGAACACATCAGGACTTTCGGCAGTTGGTTGCAAACACATCTCATGGGTAACGCCACTGTTGCAGATGAGCTGTACTCGTTGGCCAGGGGACCATCTTCGACTATATTGACTTACAAAGGGTACGAGATAAATGGGAATACATTTTACACGATCGCCCAAGATCAAAAGAGCACCAACCAAAACAGTGGTGTCCGCTTTGATGCAGCAACCAATAGGGGAAATGACACATATTATGGTTACATAGTGGACATATGGGAACTTGACTATGGACATGATTTTAAGGTCCCTTTGTTTCGGTGCAAATGGGTCAATCTGTCAGGAGGCGGGGTACAGGTAGACCCGCAGTACGGAATGACAACAGTGGATCTGAACAATCTTGGGTAGACAGACGAACCATTCGTCCTAGCCAATGATGTGGTGCAGGTTTTCTATGTGAAGGACATGTCTACCAAACCAAGAAAAAGAAAAGATAAGGAAGCGAATACATCATACGATGAGCCAAAGCGCCACATAGTTCTTTCAGGGAAAAGAGACATCGTGGGAGTGGAGGGCAAGACAGACATGTCTGAAGATTATGAAAAGTTTCATGAAATTCCTCCCTTCAAGTGAAGGCTGACCCAAGCACCCTGTTAAACGATGAAGATTATCCATGGTTACGACACAATAAGCAAGGGACACACGCGAACAAAAAGTGAAGACTTTCTCTCCACAACTATTCTGATGATGGCTTAGATCTAGAATATCACTGCAGTTACATGTCAAGAATGCCTTTTGTAACTGATAAGTTTTCGTCTGAAACCCTGACACTTCGAAAGAGATTGTTCATTTTGTACATGAAGTGCATCCAGTTTTTGCCGTAACCCTCTCAACTTTTTAGCACATGCTATGTGGGTGAAATGATGATACCATGCCAACTTTCAACCATTTCATAGTTCATTTGCAATGCTTTTCAATTCAGGGTCATCTTAGCTCAAAATAAATCATGAAATGCATGAAAAATAGCAAATGAAGTCAGAAAAGGTTTGAAAAGTGATGATGTGGCTTTGAATGGTGCATATTGAATGCATAAAAAGTCTTTAGTTCAAATATGTTTAAAAAATTGAAATCCTTTTGTAACTGATGAGTTTTCGTCCAAAACCCTGACACTTCGAAAGAGATTGTTCATTTTGTACACGAAGTGCATCCAGTTTTTGTCGTAACCATCTCAACTTTTTAGCACATGCTTTGTGGGTTAAATTATGATACCATGCCAACTTTCAACCATTTCAGAGTTCATTTGCAGTGCTTTTCAATTCAGGGTCATCTTAGCTCAAAATAAATCATGAAATGCATGAAAAATAGCAAATGAAGTCAGAAAAGGTTTGAAAAGTGATGATGTGGCTTTGAATGGTGCATATTGAATACATAAAAATTCTTGAGTTCAAATATGTTTAAAAAAATGAAATCCTTTTGTAACTGATGAGTTTTCGTCCAAAACCCTGACACTTCGAAAGAGATTGTTCATTTTGTACACGAAGTGCATCCAGTTTTTGTCGTAACCCTCTCAACTTTTTAGCACATGCTATGTGGGTGAAATTATGATACCATGCCAACTTTCAACCATTTCAGAGTTCATTTGCAGTGCTTTTCAATTCAGGGTCATCTTAGCTCAAACAAATCATGAAATGCATGAAAAATAGCAAATGAAGTCAGAAAAGGTTTGAAAAGTGATGATGTGGCTTTGAATGGTGCATATTGAATGCATAAAAAGTCTTGAGTTCAAATATGTTTAAAAAATTGAAATCTTTTTGTAACTGACGAGTTTTCGTCCAAAACCCTGACACTTCGAAAGAGATTGTTCATTTTGTACACGAAGTGCATCCAGTTTTTGCCGTAACCCTCTCAACTTTTTAGCACATGCTATGTGGGTGAAATGATGATACCATGCCAACTTTCAACCATTTCAGAGTTCATTTGCAGTGCTTTTCAATTCAGGGTCATCTTAGCTCAAAATAAATCATGAAATGCATGAAAAATAACAAATGAAGTCAGAAAAGGTTTGAAAAGTGATGATGTGGCTTTGAATGGTGCATATTGAATGCATAAAAATTCTTGAGTTCAAATATGTTTAAAAAATTGAAATCCTTTTGTAACTGATGAGTTTTCGTCCAAAACCCTGACACTTCGAAAGAGATTGTTCATTTTGTACACGAAGTGCATCCAGTTTTTGCCGTAACCCCCTCAACTTTTTAGCACATGCTATGTGGGTGAAATGATGATACCATGCAAACTTTCAACCATTTCAGAGTTCATTTGCCATGCTTTTCAATTCAGGGTCATCTTAGCTCAAAATAAATCATGAAATGCATGAAAAATAGCAAATGAAGTCAGAAAAGGTTTGAAAAGTGATGATGTGGCTTTGAATGGTGCGTATTGAATGCATAAAAAGTCTTGAGTTCAAATATGTTTAAAAAATTGAAATCCTTTTGTAACTGATGAGTTTTCGTCCAAAACCCTGACACATCGAAAGAGATTGTTCATTTTGTACACGAAGTGCATCCAGTTTTTGCCGTAACCCCCTCAACTTTTTAGCACATGCTATGTGGCTGAAATAATGATACCATGCCAATTTCAACCATTTCAGAGTTCATTTGCAGTGCTTTTCAATTCAGGGTCATCTTAGCTCAAAATAAATCATGAAATGCATGAAAAATTGCAAATGAAGTCAGAAAAGGTTTGAAAAGTGATGATGTGGATTTGAATGGTGCATATTGAATGCATAAAAAGTCTTGAGTTCAAATATGTTTAAAAAATTGAAATCCTTTTGTAACTGATGAGTTTTCGTCCAAAACCCTGACACTTCGAAAGAGATTGTTCATTTTGTACACGAACTGCATCCAGTTTTTGCCGTAACCCTCTCAACTTTTTAGCACATGCTATGTGGGTGAAATGATGATACCATGCCAACTTTCAACCATTTCAGAGTTCATTTGCAGTGCTTTTCAATTCAGGGTCATCTTAGCTCAAAATAAATCATGAAATGCATGAAAAATAGCAAATGAAGTCAGAAAAGGTTTGAAAAGTGATGATGTGGCTTTGAATGGTGCATATTGAATGTAGAAAAAGTCTTGAGTAAAAATATGTTTAAAAAATTGAAATCCCTTTGTAATAGACGTGTTTTCGTCTGAAACCCTGACACTTCGAAGGAGATTGTTCATTTTGTACACGAAGTGCATCCAGTTTTTGTCGTAACCCTCTCAACTTTTTAGCACATGTTATGTGGGTGAAATGATGACACCATGCCAACTTGCAACCATTTCAGAGTTCATTTGCAGTGCTTTTCAATTCAGGGTCATCTTAGCTCAAAATAAATCATGAAATGCATGAAAAATAGCAAATGAAGTCAGAAAAGGTTTGAAAAGTGATGACGTAGCTTTGAATGGTGCATATTGAATGCATAAAAATTCTTGAGTTCAAATAAGTTTAAAAAATTGAAAACCTTTTGTAACTGATGAGTTTTCGTCCAAAACCCTCACACTTCGAAAGAGATTGTTCATTTTGTACACGAAGTGCATCCAGTTTTTGCCGTAACCCCCTCAACTTTTTAGCACATGCTATGTGGGTGAAATGGTGATACCATGCCAACTTTCAACCATTTCAGAGTTCATTTGCAGTGCTTTTCAATTCAGGGTCATCCTAGCTCAAAATAAATCATGAAATGCATGAAAAATGGCAACTGAAGTCAGAAAAGGATTGAAAAGTGATGACGTGGCTTTGAATGGTGCATATTGAATGCATAAAAAGTCTTGAGTTCAAATATGTTTAACAAATTGAAATCCTTTTGTAACTGATGAGTTTTCGTTCAAAACCCTGACACTTCGAAAGAGATTGTTCATTTTGTACACGAAGTGCATCCAGTTTTTGCCGTAACCCCCTCAACTTTTTAGCACATGCTATGTGGGTGAAATGATGATACCATGCCAACTTTCAACCATTTCAGAGTTCATTTGCAGTGCTTTTCAATTCAGGGTCATCTTAGCTCAAAATAAATCATGAAATGCATGAAAAATAGCAAATGAAGTCAGAAAAGGTTTGAAAGTTGATGATGTGGCTTTGAATGGTGCATATTGAATGCATAAAAAGTCTTGAGTTCAAATATGTTTAAAAAATTGAAATCCTTTTGTGACTGATGAGTTTTCGTCCAAAACCCTGACACTTCGAAAGAGATTGTTCATTTTGTACACGAAGTGCATCCAGTTTTTGCCGTAACCCTCTCAACTTTTTAGCACATGCTATGTGGGTGAAATGATGATACCATGCCAACTTTCAACCATTTCATAGTTCATTTGCAGTGCTTTTCAATTCAGGGTCATCTTAGCTCAAAATAAATCATGAAATGCATGAAAAATAGCAAATAAAGTCAGAAAAGGTTTGAAAAGTGATGATGTGGCTTTGAATGGTGCATATTGAATGCATAAAAATTCTTGAGTTCAAATATGTTTAAAAAATTGAAATCCTTTTGTAACTGATGAGTTTTCGTCCAAAACCCTGACACTTCGAAAGAGATTGTTCATTTTGTACACGAAGTGCATCCAGTTTTTGCCGTAACCCCCTCAACTTTTTAGCACATGCTATGTGGGTGAAATGATGATACCATGCCAACTTTCAACCATTTCATAGTTCATTTGCAGTGCTTTTCAATTCAGGGTCATCCTAGCTGAAAATAAATCATGAAATGCATGAAAAATAGCAAATGAAGTCAGAAAAGGTTTGAAAAGTGATGATGTGGCTTTGAATGGTGCATATGGAATGCATAAAAAGTCTTGAGTTCAAATATGTTTAAAAAACTGAAATCCTTTTGTAACTGATGAGTTTTCGTCCAAAACCCTGACACTTCGAAGGTGATTGTTCATTTTGTACACGAAGTGCATCCAGTTTTTGTCGTAACCCTCTCAACTTTTTAGCACATGTTATGTGGGTGAAATGATGATACCATGCCAACTTGCAACCATTTCAGAGTTCATTTGCAGTGCTTTTCAATTCAGGGTCATCTTAGCTCAAAATAAATCATGAAATGCATGAAAAATAGCAAATGAAGTCAGAAAAGGTTTGAAAAGTGATGATGTGGCTTTGAATGGTGCATATTGAATGCATAAAAATTCTTGAGTTCAAATATGTTTAACAAATTGAAATCCTTTTGTAACTGATGAGTTTTCGTCCAAAACCCTGACACTTCGAAAGAGATTGTTCATTTTGTACACGAAGTGCATCTAGTTTTTGACGTAACCCTCTCAACTTTTTAGCACATGCTATGTGGGTGAAATGATGATACCATGCCAACTTTCAACCATTTCATAGTTCATTTGCAGTGCTTTTCAATTCAGGGTCATCTTAGCTCAAAATAAATCATGAAATGCATGAAAAATAGCAAATGAAGTCAGAAAAGGTTTGAAAAGTGATGATGTGGCTTTGAATGGTGCATATTGAATGCATAAAAATTCTTGAGTTCAAATATGTTTAAAAAATTGAAATCCTTTTGTAACTGATGAGTTTTCGTCCAAAACCCTGACACTTCGAAAGAGATTGTTCATTTTGTACACGAAGTGCATCTAGTTTTTGACGTAACCCTCTCAACTTTTTAGCACATGCTATGTGGGTGAAATGATGATACCATGCCAACTTTCAACCATTTCAGAGTCCATTTGCAGTGCTTTTCAATTCAGGGTCATCTTAGCTCAAAATAAATCATGAAATGCATGAAAAATAGCAAATGAAGTCAGAAAAGGTTTGAAAAGTGATGATGTGGCTTTGAATGGTGCATATTGAATGCATAAAAAGTCTTGAGTTCAAATATGTTTAAAAATTGAAATCCTTTCGTAACTGATGAGTTTTCGTCCAAAACCCTCACACTTTGAAAGCGATTGTTCATTTTGTACACGAAGTACATCCAGTTTTTGCCGTAACCCCCTCAACTTTTTAGCACATGCTATGTGGGTGAAGTGATGATACCATGCAAACTTTCAACCATTTCAGAGTTCATTTGCGGTGCTTATCAATTCAGGGTCATCTTAGCTCAAAATAAATCATGAAATGCATGAAAAATAGCAAATGAAGTCAGAAAAGGTTTGAAAAGTGATGATGTGGCTTTGAATGGTGCATATTGAATGCATAAAAAGTCTTGAGTTCAAATATGTTTAAAAAATTGAAATCCTTTTGTAACTGATGAGTTTTCGTCCAAAACCCTGACACTTCGAAAGACATTGTTCATTTTGTACACGAAGTGCATCCAGTTTTTGCCGTAACCCTCTCAACTTTTTAGCACATGCTATGTGGGTGAAATGATGATACCATGCCAACTTGCAACCATTTCAGAGTTCATTTGCAGTGCTTTTCAATTCAGGGTCATTTTAGCTCAAAATAAATAATGAAATGCATGAAAAATAGTAAATGAAGACAGAAGAGGGTTGAAAAGTGATGATGTGGCTTTGAATGGTGCATATTGAATGCAGAAAAAGTCTTGAGTAAAAATATGTTTAAAAAATTGAAATCCCTTTGTAATAGACGTGTTTTCGTCCAAAACCCTGACACTTCGAAGGAGATTGTTCATTTTGTACACGAAGTGCATCCAGTTTTTGTCGTAACCCTCTCAACTTTTTAGCACATGTTATGTGGGTGAAATGATGACACCATGCCAACTTGCAACCATTTCAGAGTTCATTTGCAGTGCTTTTCAATTCAGGGTCATCTTAGCTCAAAATAAATCATGAAATGCATGAAAAATAACAAATGAAGTCAGAAAAGGTTTGAAAAGTGATGATGTGGCTTTGAATGGTGCATATTGAATGCATAAAAAGTCTTGAGTTCAAATATGTTTAAAAAATTGAAATCCTTTTGTAACTGATGAGTTTTCGTCCAAAACCCTGACACTTCGAAAGAGATTGTTCATTTTGTACACGAAGTGCATCTAGTTTTTGACGTAACCCTCTCAACTTTTTAGCACATGCTATGTGGGTGAAATGATGATACCATGCCAACTTTCAACCATTTCAGAGTCCATTTGCAGTGCTTTTCAATTCAGGGTCATGTTAGCTCAAAATAAATCATGAAATGCATGAAAAATAGCAAATGAAGTCAGAAAAGGTTTGAAAAGTGATGATGTGGCTTTGAATGGTGCATATTGAATGCATAAAAAGTCTTGAGTTCAAATATGTTTAAAAATTGAAATCCTTTCGTAACTGATGAGTTTTCGTCCAAAACCCTCACACTTCGAAAGCGATTGTTCATTTTGTACACGAAGTACATCCAGTTTTTGCCGTAACCCCCTCAACTTTTTAGCACATGATATGTGGGTGAAATGATGATACCATGCAAACTTTCAACCATTTCAGAGTTCATTTGCGGTGCTTTTCAATTCAGGGTCATCTTAGCTCAAAATAAATCATGAAATGCATGAAAAATAGCAAATGAAGTCAGAAAAGGTTTGAAAAGTGATGATGTGGCTTTGAATGGTGCATATTGAATGCATAAAAAGTCTTGAGTTCAAATATGTTTAAAAAATTGAAATCCTTTTGTAACTGATGAGTTTTCGTCCAAAACCCTGACACTTCGAAAGACATTGTTCATTTTGTACACGAAGTGCATCCAGTTTTTGCCGTAACCCTCTCAACTTTTTAGCACATGCTATGTGGGTGAAATGATGATACCATGCCAACTTGCAACCATTTCAGAGTTCATTTGCAGTGCTTTTCAATTCAGGGTCATTTTAGCTCAAAATAAATCATGAAATGCATGAAAATAGTAAATGAAGACAGAAGAGGGTTGAAAAGTGATGATGTGGCTTTGAATGGTGCATATTGAATGCAGAAAAAGTCTTGAGTTAAAATATGTTTAAAAAAATTGAAATCCCTTTGTAATAGACGTGTTTTCGTCCGATCAAAGTTATTTAACTTAATATTATATAAAATTTATGCAACTAAAATTATCAAAGTTATTTTTGTTAAAAACTTTAATAGCAAAAAGAATATTCATAAACTATTTTTTGTTAAGAACTTTTAATATGCAAAAAATAACATACAAAATAGCAAAAATGAACATAGATGCGCTTATAGGGAAAATTCAACCTGAAATCAGAGTGAAATTCACTTTGATTTCATGTCAAATTTCCCGTATAAGGGCATCTATTTTCACTTTGAGAGGAACTAAACAAGGCAGAGAGGGGCGGGCTTATAAACCGGTGCGAGCGCCTCTCGCTTGGCGAGGTGGGACTAAACTCCCACCACAGCCAGGACCAACCCTTTAGTCCCGGTTGATGGCTCGAACCGGGACCAATGCCACCCTTTCGTCCCAGTTGGTGCCACCAACCGGGACCAATGCCACCCTTTAGTCCCGGTTGGTGCCACCAACCGGGACCAAAGGTCTCTGCTTCCCGCCCTTTGGGCTGCTGAAATTGACCTTTAGTCCCGGTTGGTGGCACCAACCGGGACTAACGGGGGGCATTGGTCCCGGTTGGTGGCACCAACCGGGACTAAAGGGTTGGGCATATAAGGTAGGACTTGTCGAATTCTCCCCCAACCTCTCCCATTCGCCCCGACGCCGACGCCCTGCCCCGACGCTGCCAGGCTGCCGGAGCTCGCCGCCGCCCCCGAGCCCGTACTCGTCGTCGTCGCCGTCCCCGAGCCCGTCCTCGTCGTCGCCGCCGCCCCCGAGCCCGTCCTCGTCATCACCGCGGCCCCCGAGCCCGTCCTAACCGCCGCCCTCGAGCCCGTCGTCGTCGCCGCCCCCGAGCCTGACCTCGCAGCCGCCCCGAGCCCGTCCCCGCGCACCTCCTCGTCTTCGTCGACGTCGTCGCCGCCCCCGACGCCGGACGCCGCCCGCACCACCTCCCTGAGCCCCGTCGTCGCCACCCGTGCCTCCTCCCCGAGCCCGTCATCGCTGGTGAGCTCCTGCCCCTGCTTCTGCCCCCTCCTCCGCGGCCACAGCGGCTGCGTGCGCCGGCGCCGCTGGCCTGCCCCAGCCCTCGCCCGCGTTTTAGTTTTTTTGTTTGTTTTAGTATTTTTATTAGTTGTTTTAGTTTGTTTTATTAGTTGTATTAGTTTTTTTATTAATTTTTTGTTTTAGTTGTTTTAGTTGTAAAAAAGTTTTAGTTGTTTTAGTCGGCGAACCCGAGGAGTCCCCGACGAACGCCGGGGAGGAGTCCCCGACGATTGCTTAAGTAGAAAATGTGTCATTGTTGTTAAATATGTTATTATTATCATAGTTGTCAAATGCAATCATCTTTATCAAAGTTTATTAAATAGTAGGAATTTAAATAGTTGTAGAATTTGTTCTCGACGTCGACGATGCCCGGCCCGCATCCTCGTCGTCGACTCGGCACCGGCGACCACCAGCTTGAGAGGCGCTATGTCCGGGACTGGGCTCCGCCGGGCTGGCACTGGGAGGCACTGCCTTCTGGGGCGCCTAGCTTGGTGAGGAATGAGGGTCCCGACGTCGACCCGAAGGTTCTTTGGTGGCGGTCGCGTGGACCACTGTCGGTGCAGAGGGAGCCGGCCCCCGCGGAGGTGGTACGTCGCCGTGTCAGGGAGGAGGACGAGCATGTCCGACGCTACATGGCTGCGTTGGACGCCAGGTTCTCCAATACCTGGCAGGTTCATCAAGGATCTCACCCGAGCTATGATCCTGTAATAGTTCCTTCTCTTTGGGTGTCCACCGCCTGCGCCGCGAGACGTCAACTATATCTGTATTAGTGATATTATATAATAATATTCGATATGTATTAATGATAATATTCGATGATGTATTAGCGATACTATTCGATGATGTATTAGTGATATTATATGATTGTATTGTTGCATTGCCTTGTATTGATTTGCACATCTCATGTTTGTATATTGCCATGTTGTATAATATTTGCAGAAACTATGGATCACAGAGACTTAGAAAAAGAACAGTTTTTGGGGGATATAATACTCACCGGAGGTGATCCCTTGTCGTATCTCAATGACACCGATTGTCAGGAAGGAGAGGATGACGGCTCCGGTGATCCAACAATGGAGGAGGAAGGAGATCATGACGGCTCCGGTGACCGAATGGCGGAGGAAGGAGATCATGATCACGGCTCCGGTGACCGAACGGAGGAGGGAGCCTCAACTGTTTCAAAGTCCGACGAGGTAAGGAGACGAGGCCTGAAGAAAAGGTTGCGCCCGGATGAAAGGTTCATGATCACAGAAGTCGCGAAAGATGGCCAACCGATTGCTCCCAAGCGGACCAAGGACGCATTTGTACATCAGTGCGGAGTTGTTGTTAGGGACTATGTCTCGATCAACACCCAGCAATGGAATAAGAATAATAAGGACCCTGAAGTTTCTTATGTCCATGATAGACTGAAAGATGATCTTTGGACCAAGCTGATGACAAATTTCAGCCTACCATGAGAGGAGGATCCGAATAACCCAGTTATAGAGTGAAAGGTCAAGGCGTTTGCTCTTAAGAAGATGGCAGAACTATTCAGGAACTGGAAGAAAGAGTTGAACACAAAGTTTGTCGAGAAAGAGGAGACTCCGAAATTCATCGGTCGATATGAGAACATAAGAGATCAATGGCCCAAATTTGTGGCCTACAAGACATCGGAGAAGGGTAAGAAATGGTCACTGACAAACAAGAAAAATGCTGCAAAGAAGAAGTATCACCATCACACGGGGTCAGGTGGCTACTACAAAGCCCGGCAGTTGTGGGACAAAGCTGAGCAAGACCTGCTTGCTAAGACAGATAGAAGGACGAGCTGACAGAGGCCCTCGGGAATCCTGAACACCCTGGACGAACACGAGGCACACCAAGCTCCGTTCCGTGGAAGTAGGGGTTTCCCGACAGCGGTGGTTATAGAAGCCGAGAGAGAAAAAGGAAACATGAAGCAAGCGAAATGCAGAAGCTCAGTGCAAGATTAGCAAAACTAGAGGAACTTGAGAGCCAGCGAGCTACCGGCCAACCATCTGAGCGGCACGAAGATCCTTCCTTCGACGCTACCCCACCATCTCAACGGAGAAGCAGCGTGGCTTCCACGGAGCTCGTTCAGCCTGATTTCACGGCTCCTCGCTACCCCGTGGATAGTATCACGGTGGCTGAACGTTGCGAGCTAATGACGAAATGCCAGAACCTGGCCTTCAAGGCGGCGGTCGGCTCTGTTGTACCTCCTCGAGCTGAGGGAACTTTCCATTGCCGTCCGATTCCACATGGCTATGCTGTTGTGACGGTGGATGAAATAATGGATGGATTTGAGGGGCCGGAGCTTGACAACCCTACAGGTGAAGAGGATATTATTCTTCTGGAAAATGCTTTGAGGAGTACCTATCAATGGAGAAAAGAGTACATCAAGCTTCCAAACTGGACGCCTCAGCAGACTCAGCCTCCTCCGGCGCGTCAAGGCACTCTGCCTTGTGGCAGCCCGGCTCAGAGAACCGGATTACCAGTGTTTCCAGCCCAGAGATCATGTCCTCTGGAAACACACAACAACTTGGAACAGAACTGAACTGAACTTTATTGATAGATTTCGATTACAAGCTCATATTTTACAAGGATAGCGAGGCCGAAGGCACACTCAGTGCTATGACAGTATCTACATTATTTATGAAACATAGCAGGGCCTCGGAACTACTAAGTAATTCTACGGCATAGCGGAACATAGCGGAAACTCCATCCACAGGGACACTGCTGAGGACACAGCCTAGTTAGCGTAGCACGAACCATCGGGACCTCCGTCCTCGGCTTCTCCTGCATCCGGCATGATACGCCAGGTGAGTACGTTGAATGTACTCGCAAACTCACGACAACCAAGTAATGCAGCAAACAATAGCATGGCAATCAACATGTTAAATATTTAAGCAATTCACTTACTGTTACCAGTTATCAACTTACTCTCTTCCGGGTTGTCCCACAACCCTCGGAATACTCTTAAGCCATCGAGTACTTCCGAACATAAGACGAGTTCTTCCATCATTAATATCACTGTTATGGTTGACCACCTAGTGAGGTCTGGATGGGCTGTCCAATACCGTGGACGCGGCTATTCGAATAGATTTTACACTCTGCAGAGGTTGCGCACTTTACCCACACCATGAAGCACCCGGCCTCGTGATCCCATTCGGGTGGACCAGCGTTGCTTCAACGAAACCTGCCTGACTCGTTACTCTCTCATCGTACCACCGGCATTCATCCTCCCCCAGAGTCCTGCCCTGGGTGGCCCCTGTGTCACCTCGTGACACCTGCCACCGTCGTGGCCAAACTAAACTGTCCCAAACGGGGACGCCGGCACAAAACTCAACTGGGCTCACAGGGTTATCGCCGCCTACCTGATCAGGGTAGCACGCACGCATAACCCTCCCTGTCTGGAGGTACCGTTGAAAGAGCACGGGGCCAGACCAAGTCAAGGCCGTCCCATACCGGCAAATGTGGTTGCACGGGTAATCCCGGACAGGCGACTCAAGATCAACCACTAAGTTCATTTAGCAAATATAGTGGTTTATCACAATAGGCAACTAAGCATTTAAATTAAATACTATGAATTATCCTATAGCAAATAAATGAACATAATGCATTAAAATATGCAATGCTATTGAAATGCTTCATAAAATGGGGGTCCTGGCTTGCCTTGCTCTGTTGGGTTTCCCAAGCACTCCTGGTGTTCAAATGCACCAAAGTTCCCTTCTGAAAGTATTTTAAAATAGCAAAAGAAAATGTCACATCAAGCCTTTTTGTTCACCAGAAATTCTATGAATATTGGAAAAATACCAAAATTTGTCAGAAATAAAGGGGCTCAATACAAACTCAATGCAAAAACAATCAACTGAATTGGGCCTATAAATAAAAAGTTATTCAAGGTCAAAGTTACTGGTCAAATCTGATTAAAAATGAAAAATCAGAAAAACAGAAAAGGGCCACGTCGAAGACGTAAAGTGGAGAGGCGCCTCCACTTATACTGCTTCGGGCGCGGGTTTGAGCCGCTGACAGGTGGGGTCGGCCCGGTTAAAACAGAGAGGGAGGAGAGAGAGCAGAGCACCGCGGTGCTCCGGCGATGGTCGCCGGCGATAGAGACGGCGGCGAGGTCCGGCGACTGCGGGGATGGAACGAGTGCGCGAGGGCGAGCACGCACGTACCCGTAGTTTGACTAGAAGTGACCGGACGACGTCGTCCCCTTCTTCTCCGGCGGCGGCGGTGCTCGGGTGTTAGCGGAGACGGCGGTTCCGGCGATGTTTGGCTCGGGCAGGAGGTCGTGTGTGACCAGGAGAATGGGCTGAGCTCGTAGGTGAGGTCGGTTGGGGCTGGGGTTGGCCGGAGTGGGCTGGCGTCAGGAGGGGATCGGGCGGCGGAGCCTTCGCCGGAGCTGAGGGAGACGAGCTCCCGGCTCTTGCTGGGGCGCTCTAGAGGCGGTTGGGTGATGGCGAGGTGAGGTGGTGTGGAGAGGAGGAGCTGGGCATGGCTTTTATAGGCCGGAGGCGAGCGCGGCCGAGCTCTCCCGAAACGGCAAGGCTCGGGACACGTCGCCGGCGCCAGGACGCTGCACTGGCTGACAGGGAGCGTTGATGAGACAGGAGAGAGAGCAGTGGTGAGTTAATGCGGGTGGAGGCAAGCGAAGGAAGGCGACGCGCGGCTCGGCCACAGTGCAGTCACGGGTGACACAGTTCCCGGGCGCCGTGGCGGCCGTCGAGGGTGATTCCGGTGAGGAGAGAGCTCCAGAACGGCCAGGTGGAAGGAGGGGAAGACGTCGGCGCGTGGGGACAAGGCTAGCCCAAGCGGGGCCGCAGGGACGCGTCGTTTCGGGCTCGGGCGCGGTGCAGAGCGCGTGTACTGGCATGCCAGCACCGTGCTCACCACGGGTGCGGCCACCAGGAGGCCACACAAGCCTGGCGCACCTTGTCCACGGCGTCGACCTTCGACCACTTAGCCTCCTTGTGCCACTGGCTCGACTAGGTTCACTCTGCTGTGAAGTGTAGCTTCAGCTACAGCTTCTGGCAGCAAACTTGAGGAGGTTTCAGAGAAGAGATGAGATGGAGATGAAGCCAGTGGAGATGTCTGGTGTGATCTACTTTGGAAGGACTACAGACTGGTGGAGTTTGTGAAGTTTTGAAAGAGTTTTGAACATAGTTCATGTGTAAACTACAATACTGGTCCAGAAATTTGTTGAGCTTGTGGCACTCACATAGATGGTCTCCTAATGATGAAACTTGGTGGAGGGAAGTCATTTGAGATATAAAAGATGCCATAGAAGTTTCATGGCATGTAGCCATCTCTAGCTGGTACTTCCTTCACAAAGGTTTGGAATAAGCAGAAACTTGTCAGAGTTTTGCAGCTGAAAACTTGTACTGGACAAGATGATAGTTTTGGATGTTATGGCTAGATAGGATCCCTAGTATCTCAGGGAATTTATTGAGAATTTTCCGAGCTAGGAAAATGGGGGTTGCTTCACAATGGACCAACTCTGGCCAGAGAAGAAATAATTATTCTGGCCAAGATTTTTTATTGGGCAACGGAATATTTTTGAAGATTATGAGTTCATATGATGATAAGAAGGTGTGACAAAAGTTTGGGATTTTATTGATCATCCAAACTATAGGTTGCTTCACAACCCATAGTGATGACATAATTTCCCAAAGGAAGAAAAGAATTAATGGGAAAAGATTAAATATTGGAATTGATTCAGAAGAGGTGTGGAAAGGTTTTGGCAAGATGATGAGGGTTTTGGGTTACTTGGGAAAATATTCAAAGAATCATAGGTCCAATTCAATTGAAAAGGTTGAAAATCAACCAAATTTGCAAATAAAACCCAAAAGATTTTGAAAAAAAGTTGCCAAAATCAGGGTGTCACAAACCTACCCCCCTTAGGATGAATCTCGTCCTCGAGATTCGGTTGCTCAGGGAACAAGTACGGGTATACGGATCTTAAGAAATCTTCTCTTTCTCAGGTAGCCTCTTCCTCAGTGTGGTGCTCCCATAATACCTTGTAAAACTTGATCACCTTACTCCTGGTAGTCCTTTCCATCTCATCCAAGATTCTGACAGGTTTCTCTTCGTAGGTCAGATCCTTAGCCAGTTCTAGCTCACTCATATCTGCTTGCTTAATCGGTGGTCCAATGCACTTCTTTAGCTGTGATATATGGAAGACGTCGTGAACATCAGACAACTCCGGTGGTAATTCCAACTGGTATGCTACCCTGCCTTTCCTAGCAATTACTGGAAAGGGACTGATATATCTTGGTGCAAGCTTTCCCCGGGTATGAAACCTCTTCACTCCCTTCATGGGGGTTACTCGGAGGTAAGCATATTCTCCGGGCTCAAAAGTCACTTCTCGGTGCTTTGGGTCATAGTAGCTCTTTTGACGGGACTTGGCTGCTCGAAGATGCTCCTGAATATCCTTGACCTGCTTCTCAGCCTCGAGCATGAAGTCCGTGCCAAAGATGCGACTATCTCCTGTCTGGGACCAATTCAAAGGGGTGCGGCACTTCCGCCCGTATAGTGCTTCAAACGGTGACATCTTCAAACTTGAATGATAACTATTGTTATAGGAAAATTCCGCATAGGGTAGGCTATCTTCCCATTTGGGTCCATGGGTGACAGCACAGGACCGAAGCATATCTTCCAATATCTGGTTTACTCTTTCGGTCTGTCCATCTGTCTGTGGATGGTACGCCGTGCTATGCTTCAGCATGGTTCCCAAAGCTTGGTGCAATCGCAACCAGAATGCGGGGGTGAATAGGGAGCCCCTATCGGAGGTGATTGACTTGGGTACTCCATGAAGGCTGACTATCCGGGACATGTAGAGTTGTGCAAGCTGATTTGCATTAAAAGTGGTCTTTACCGGAATAAAGTGAGCCACTTTCGTGACGGTATCCACGATGACCCGGATAGCATCATTACCTCTTGTTGACTTGGGTAGTCCAACAATCAAGTCCATACATATGTCGTCCCACTTCCACTGGGGAACCGGTAAAGGTTGTAGTAGCCCAGCGGGTTTCTGGTGTTCAGCCTTGACCTTGTTGCAGATGTCACAACAGGCGACATAGTATGCTATATCCCTTCGCATTCCTGGCCACCAAAATGTCTCTCTCAGATCCGGATACATCTTTGTGCCTCCCGGGTGGATAGAGTACGCGGACTCATGAGCTTCTCTGAGTATTTGCTGCCTCAGGTTGTTCTGATCAGGCACACATATCCGTTTCTCAAACCATAAGGTGCCTTGGTCATCCACGCGGAAGGACTTGGCCTTCCCTTTCGGAATCAGCTCCTTGATCTCCTTTATTCCTTCATCTGGTTTTTGAGCTTCTTTAATTTCTTCCATAAGTGTTGGAGAAATTTCCAAGGTATCCGGGGTAATTGGGCCGCATAGCACCATGTTGAGCTTAGCGAACTCTTCTTGTAACCTGGGATGGATACTTCCCATTAGTGCATTCACGGTGCCTTGTTTTCTGCTGAGAGCATCAGCGACCACATTAGCCTTTCCCGGATGATGGTTTATTCCAATGTCATAGTCCTTGACTAGTTCAAGCCATCTTCGCTGCCTGAGATTCAGGTCAGGTTGGGTGAAAATATACTTGAGACTCTTATGGTCTGTGTATATTTCACAACGTTGTCCAATGAGATAATGCCTCCAAATCTTTAAGGCATGAACCACTGCTGCTAATTCCAGATCATGTGTGGGGTAGTTTTCCTCGTGAGGTCGTAGCTGTCTGGATGCATATGCTACAACCTTTCCTTCTTGCATTAACACGTAGCCGATTCCATGTCTGGAAGCATCGCAATATATGTCAAAGCTCTTGTGGATGTCCGGAAGAACTAAGACAGGTGCTGTAGTTAGCCTTGTCTTTAGCTCTAGGAAACTGCTGTCACACTCCGCCGTCCAGACAAACCTTTGATTTTTCTTTAGCAATTCTATCAGTGGCTTAGCTATCTTGGAGAAGCCTTCTATGAAACGACGGTAATAGCCTGCCAATCCCAGAAAGCTACGGACTTCGGTCACCGAGGCTGGTGTCTTCCAATTTAGTACTGCAGTTACTTTGCTGGGGTCGACGGCTACTCCTTGTTCTGATAGAATATGCCCCAGAAATCCCACCTCCTTTAGCCAAAATTCGCACTTACTAAATTTGGCGTATAGACGATGGGTCCTTAACCTTTCCAGGACAGCACGGAGGTGTTGTTTGTGCTCTTCTTCATCCTTGGAATATATCAGGATATCGTCGATGAACACCACCACGAATTTTTCCAGGAAATCCATGAAGACCTTGTTCATCATGCTCATGAAATACGCTGGAGCATTCGTCAGCCCAAATGCCATGACTGTAAACTCATACAGACCATATCGGGTGGTGAAGGTTGTCTTGGGTATATCCTCTTTTCTGATTTTTAGCTGATGATACCCGGTTCGGAGGTCAATCTTGGAGAATACCCGTGCTCCGTTCAGCTGGTCGAACAAATCATCAATGCGAGGGAGCGGGTACTTATTCTTGATGGTGACCTCATTCAGATGGCGATAGTCTACGCACATTCATAGACTTCCATCCTTCTTCTTGACAAACAGTACGGGTGATCCCCATGGTGAGATTCTTGGGCGAATGTATCCTTTTTGCAACAATTCATCCAACTGCTTCTTTAGTTCCGCCAGCTCTGGACCTGGCATACGGTAGTATTTCTTGTAAATTGGAGCAGTACCGGGAATCACCTCGATTGCAAACTCCAATTCCCGGTCGGGTGGCATCCCTGGTAGTTCGTCGGGAAATACATTCGGGAATTCGCAAACTACCGGAATCAAGTTCATATCTGTGACGGTAGTTTGGTATGCCATTCCCTTTCTTGACATCATCTTGCTGGCAAGGAATTGAATTGTTTGTCCTGCCGGATTAACTAGTGTCACTGTCCTGGTGGCACAGTTGATGCACACCTGATGCGGTGTCAACCAGTCCATCCCCAGTATTATATCCAATCCAGGGGATTCAATGGCAACAAGTGCAGCAGGAAATTTAATTCCATGTATCGAAATTTCCAGACCTTTATATATCAGATTTGTCCTGAGCAGGGAGCCAGGGGATTGTACCACCATGATTTTATCCAAAAGCGAAGGAGAAAATTTGTACAAGGTGGCAAAACTCCGCGAAATAAACGAATGGGAAGCCCCAGAATCAAATAAAATTACTGCAGATATGTCGTTAACAGAAAACATACCAAGGACTACTTCTGGAGCTTCGCAGGCTTCTTCAGCGGAGATATGATGGACGCGTCCGTGGCAGAAATTATGATTGGGGCGGCGTCCAATAGTGTTGACCTGCGGCTTGACGTCGGTGGATCGCTTCCCGTTGTTGGCGGGGCACTGTTTGAAGTAGTGTCCGCTTTGGCTGCAAGTAAAGCAAGTATTATTGCGGCGGCAGTCCTCTATCACTGGCTGTTTGCCGAAGGTCTTATTCTGGCGCACCGTCTTATTATTGCTGTTGCCATTGTTCCTTGTGGGCTTGTATTCAGATGGGCCTGGCTGCCAGGTGCGTGGCTTCTGCGCAAACGGCTCACGGTTATCCTTCTAGGGTTCAAACTTCCACTTGCGGTCATCATATCCAGACTTATGATCTCGTTCAGCTATGAAAGCCTTGTTCACCAAAGTCTGGAAGTCCGGAAAGGCCAGCATACAGAGCTGACAACGGAGAGTGTGATTCAGTCCCCCTAGGAATCGATCTATCTTCCTTTCTTCGGTGGACACGTCATGGGTAGAGTACCGTGCCAGATTGTTGAACTTGTTCAGATACTCCGCCATAGACATATTTCCTTGTGTAAGAGCAAGGAACTCCCTTTGCTTCACCTTCATTATACCTGTAGGGATATGATACTTTCGGAATAGTTCCTTGAACTTCTCCCAGGAAATATCTTCTCCAGAAGGCCACGTTGCCTTTGTGTTGTCCCACCATATAGCTGCTGGCCCTTCTAGGTAATGAGTGGCAAAAGGAAACGTATCTGATTCTTCACAGCGGGCTATGTCCAGCTTCTTTTCCATGGTCCTCAGCCAATCATCAGCTTCTATAGGGTCCACAACTTGACCGAAATTGGGTGGCTTGGTGCGCTGAAAGTCAGACAACTTAGAGTGTGTTCCATTGTGGTTGTTATTCTGGCCCACCATAGCCTGCATGCTTTTCAAAAATTCCATGAGATCCTGGATTCTTTTCTCTTCAAACATCCTCATGATCTGATCAGTGGTAGGTGCTTGAGGTGGTGGGGGTGGTAAATCTTCTGGTGGTTGTCCTGCTTGTCTGGCGGATCGACGAACGGGGGTTCCATCGCCGCCTTGGCTACAACTTCTCTTCATCCTAAATTTGTTCCCATTGCAAAATACCGAATTGATGAGCAACATCCATAAGGGAAACATAGTAATGTGACACCAGAAAGAAAATGCACGAAAAAGGCGAATAAAGCAAACAACATAATTATACAAGATAACCCAACATCATACACGGCAAGCTAGTAAGGGGAAATATCATGGCTAGACTGCTCATACGGCAGTTAACATATGCAAAGATGCATGCACAACAGCTCAAGCCTCCACTCTAGTGGCGCGGGTGGCACGAACACTGCCAAACTGAAGACTCCTCATCATCGGATCCTGAGTCGGAATCGGAACTGATGATATGGACCACATCCTCCGGATCAAAGGAAACACGACGACGCTGCTGAGAGGGTTCTCCTTCCGAGAAAGAAGGAGCACGATGCCTCAGCATTGGAGCAGTTGGAGTGGCTAGGAGTGAGGCCCACTCTGCTGGGGTCTCACGACGGCTACCAGACGAAAAGCCTGGTGGCGCAGTAGAGCTAGAAGGAGTATCAAACCTAGGTGGAGGTGGAACTGGTGGTGGATACATAGGTGGAAATATAGGCTGAGGTGGAGGTGGTACTGTAGTCTCGGCTGCAAGTGCCGCCTGGACACGAGACAGCTCCTCAGCCAAGGAATTGATCATACGATAACTGGCGTTCAGATAACGAGATAGAACACCAGTCGCACGATCAATCGCCGGGTCAATTGGCGCAAAAATGACTCGCCCTGTCGTAGGTGACAGGGTGGGGTAGTGAAAGAAACCTGGATGAGTCTGCATCTCGACCTCGTGGAAGCGCAAGTCAGTGAGAGCCTCCATCGCAGCAAACTGGATCGCCAGCTCCGGAGTAGAAACCGTTCCGCCCTTGGAGGAGCGGGAGTAGCTACCAATCTCCGAACTCGCGGTCAGGAAAGCCTCTGGATGATACTCGTACACTGACTCGGCGAGCTGCTCTCGGAACACCTGGTACACAAGATCTTCGCCGTTGGGGTACAGCCGAAGCCAGACGTTACGGAGCAGTACTGGAAAAGTGAATGGTGCTGGCTCATGATGGTAGTGATATGGAATTGGTGCCATCTACACTGACAATGCCAACGGTTAGTAAAACAATGAATCATGATGCATGCTATGCAACAATCAAATGCAGCAAGCAATATGCACACTCAAAGCCCTACTCTAATTGTGGTTCTAGCGCGGGTTAACTAGGGTGTCCTACAGTTAGCGCGGCTCTGATACCAAGCGTTGTGGCAGCCCGGCTCAGAGAACCGGATTACCAGTGTTTCCAGCCCAGATATCATGTCCTCTAGAAACACACAATAACTTGGAACAGAACTGAACTGAACTTTATTGATAGATTTCGAGTACAAGCTCATATTTTACAAGGATAGCGAGGCCGAAGGCACACTCAGTGCTATGACAGTATCTACATTATTTATGAAACATAGCAGGGCCTCGGAACTACTAAGTAATTCTACAGCGTAGAGGAACATAGCAGAAACTCCATCCACAGGGACACTGCTGAGGACAGCCTAGTTAGCGTAGCACGAACCATCGGGACCTCCGTCCTCGGCGTCTCCTGCATCTGGCATGATACGCCAGGTGAGTACGTTGAATGTACTCGCAAGCTCACGACAACCAAGTAATGCAGCAAACAATAGCATGGCAATCAACATGTTAAATATTTGAGCAATTCACTTACTGTTACCGGTTATCAACTTACTCTCTTCCGGGTTGTCCCACAACCCTCGGAATACTCTTAAGCCATCGAGTACTTTCGAACATAAGACGAGTTCTTCCATCATTAAAATCACTGTTACGGTTGACCACCTAGTGAGGTCTGGACGGGCTGTCCAATACCGTGGACGCGGCTATTCGAATAGATTTTACACTCTGCAGAGGTTGCGCACTTTACCCACACCATGAAGCACCCGGCCTCGTGATCCCATTCGGGTGGACTAGCGTTGCTTCAACGAAACCTGCCTGACTCGTGACTCTCTCATCGTACCACTGGCATTCATCCTCCCCCGGAGTCCTGCCCTGGGTGGCCCCTGTGTCACCTCGTGACACCTGCCACCGTCGTGGCCAAACTAAACTGTCCCAAACGGGGACGCCGGCACAAAACTCAACTGGGCTCACAGGGTTATCGCCGCCTACCTGATCAGGGTAGCACGCACGCATAACCCTCCCAATCAGGAGGTACCGGTGAAAGAGCATGGGGCCAGACCAAGTCAAGGTCGTCCCATACCGGCAAATGTGGTTGCACGGGTAAGCCCGGACAGGTGACTCAAGATCAACCACTAAGTTCATTTAGCAAACATAGTGGTTTATCACAATAGGCAACTAAGCATTTAAATTAATTAATATGAATTATCCTATAGCAAATAAATGAACATAATGCATTAAAATATGCAATGCTATTGAAATACTTCATGAAATGGGGGTCTTGGCTTGCCTTGCTCTATTGGGTTGCCCAAGCACTCCTGGTCTTCAAATGCACCAAAGTTCCCTTCTGAAAGTATTTTAAAACAGCAAAAGAAAATGTCACATAAAGCCTTTTTGTTCACCAGAAATTCTGTGAATATTGGAAAAATACCAAAATTTGTCAGAAAATAAAGGGGCTCAATACAAACTCAATGGAAAAAGAATCAACTGAATTGGGCCTATAAATAAAAAGTTATTCAAGGTCAAAGTTACTGGTCAAATCTGATTAAAAATGAAAAATCAGAAAAACAGAAAAGGGCCACGTGGAAGACATAAAGTGGAGAGGCGCCTCCAGTTATACCACGTTGGGCGCGGGTTTGAGCCGCTGACAGGTGGTGTCGGCCCGGTTAAAACAAAGAGGGAGGAGAGAGAGCAGAGCACCGCGGCGCTCCGGCGATAGAGACGGCGATGAGGTCCGGCGACTGCAGGGATGGAACGAGTGCACAGCTACTTCTTGAGCTTGCGTTGGTTTTCCCTTGAAGAGGAAAGGGTGATGCAGCAAAGTAGATAAGTATTTCCCTCAGTTGTTGAGAACCAAGGTATCAATCCAATAGGAGATACAAGCAAGTCCCCAATCTTCGCACCTACACAAACAATCAAACTCTTGCACCCAACGCTAAAAGGGGTTGTCAATCCCTTCACGGTTATTTGCAAGGATGAGATCTGATAGAGATAGATATAAAAGATTGCTAGAACGTAAAGTAAAACAAAAGTAAAAAGAATAAAGCGAGGTATTTTTGGTATTTTTGGTTTATAGATCTGAAAATATAATATGGAAAATAGACCCGGAGGCCATAGGTTTCATTAGAGGCTTCTCTCATGAAGGAAAATAATACGATGGGTGAACAAATTACTGTCAAGCAATTGATAGAAAAACGCATAGTTATGACGATATCCAAGGCAATGATTATGCATATAGGCATCACGTCCGTGTCAAGTAGACCGAAACGATTCTGCATCTACTACTATTACTCCACACATCGACCGACTCCTGCCTGCATCTAGAGTATTAAGTTCATGAAGAACAGAGTAACGCATTAGGTAAGATGACATGATGTAGAGGGATAAACTCAAGCAATATGATGAAAACCCCATCTTTTTATCCTCGATGGCAACCATACAAATACGTGCCTCGCTACCCCTACTTTGTCACTGGGTGAGGACACCGCAAGATTGAACCCAAAACTAAGCACTTCTCCCATTGCAAGAATTACCAATCTAGTTGGCCAAGCCAAACCAATAACTCGAAGAGACTTGCAAAGATATGAAATCATGCATATAAGAATTCAGAGACGATAGAAATAATATTCATAGATAAGCTGATCATAAACCCACAATTCATCGGATCTCGACAAACACACCACAAAAGAGTATTACTTCGGATAGATCTCCATGAAGATCATGAAGAACATGGTATTGAAGAACAAAGAGAGAGAAGAAGCCATCTAGCTACTAGCTATGGACCCAAAGGTATGTGGTAAACTACTCACGCATCATCGGAGGGGCAATGGAGTTGATGTAGATGCCCTCCGTGATCGAATCCTCCTCCGGCAGATTACCGGAAAAGGCTCCAAGATGGGATCTCACGGGAACAGAGGCTTCCGGCGGCGGAAAAGTATTTTTGCGGCTCTTTTTGGTATCCAAGGAATATTTGAGAATTTATAGGCCGAAGAATAGTTTTAGGAGGGCTGCCGTGGGGCCACAAGCCAGGGGGGCGCCCCCCCCCCCCTCTAGGGCGCGCCCTGCAGGCTTGTGACTCCACGGCAGGTATCTTGCCTTCGTCTCCAAGTCTACTGGGTTTCTTCTGGTCCAAGAAAAATCATTCCGAAGATTTTATTCCGTTTGGACTCCGTTTAATATTCCTTATCTGCAATACTCAAAAACAAGGAAAAAACAGAAACTGGCACTAGGCTCTAGATTAATAGGTTAGTCCCAAAAATAATATAAAATAGCATATTAATGCATATAAAGCATCCAAAACAGATAATATAATAGCATGGAACAATCAAAAATTATAGATACATTGGAGATGTATCAAGCATCCCCAAGCTTAATTCCTGCTCGTCCTCGAGTAGGTAAATGATAAAAACAGAATTTTTGATGTGGAATGCTACCTAACATATTTATCCATGTAATATTCTTTATTGTGGCATGAATATTCAGATCCATAAGATTCAAAACAAAAGTCTAATATTGACATAAAAACAGTAATACTTCAAGCATACTAACAAGGCAATCGCGTCCTTTCGAAATAACATGGCCTTAGAAAGTTATCCCTACAAAATCATATGGCCTGGCTATGCTCCATCTTCCCCACACAAAGTATCTAAATCATGTACAACCCCAATGACAAGTCAAGCAATTGTTTCACACCTTTTATGTTCTCAAACCTTTTCAACTCTCACGCAATACATGAGCGTGAGCCATGGATATAGCAATATAGGTGGAATAGAATATGGTGGAGGTTGTGAGGAAAAAGCAGAAGATAGTCTCACATCAACTAGGCGTATCAACGGGCTATGGAGATGCCATCAATAGATATCAATGTGAGTGAGTAGGGATTGCCATGTAACGAATGCACTAGAGCTATAAGTGTATGAAAGCTCAAGAAGAAAACTAAGTGGTTGTGCATAAGATGAAAAATTCCACTAGTTATATGAAAGTGACAAAATAGGAGACTCTCTATCATGAAGATCATGGTGCTACTTTGAAGAACAAGTGTGGAAAAATATAGTAGCATTGTCCCTTCTCTCTTTCTCTCATTTTTTTTTATTTTTTTTATTTTGGTGGGCATCTTTGGCCTCTTTTTTTTATTTGGGCTTCGCTGGCCTCTTTTATTATTTGTAAAGTCCGGAGACTCATCCCAACTTGTGAGGGAGTCATAGCTTCCATCATCCTTTTCTCTCACGGGACAATGCTTTAGTAATGAAAATCATCACACTTTTATTTACTTACAACTCAAAAATTACAACTCGATACCTAGAACAAAATATGACTCTATATGCAATATGAAAGTGATGGTGCGTGTCATGAAAAACGGAACGGTGGAAGTTGCATGGCAATATATCTCGGAATGGCTATGGAAATGCCATAATAGGTAGGTATGGTGGCTGTTTTGAGGAAAGTATATGGTGGCTGTTTTGAGGAAGATGGGTTTAATGCACCAGCAAAAGTTGCGCGGTACTAGAGAGGCTAGCAAAGGTGGAAGGGTGAGAGTGCGTATAATCCATGGACTCAACATTAGTCATAAAGAACTCACATACTTATTGCAAAAGTCTATTAGTTATCGAAGCAAAGTATTAGACGCATGCTCCTAGGGGAGAGGTTGGTAGGAGTTAACCATCGCGCGCTCCCGACCCTCACACAAAGGTTGACAATCATTAAACAAATCATGCTCCGACTTCGTTACATAACGGTTCACCATACGTGCATGCTACGGGAATCACAAACTTTAACAGAATTATTTCTTCCAATTCACAATTACTCACTAGCATGACTCTCATATTACCATCTTTATATCTCAAAACTATATGCAAGGAATCAAACTTCTCATAGTATTCAATGCACTTAATATGAAAGTTTTTATTATATCCCTCTTGGATGCCCATCATATTAGGACTAAATTCATAACCTAAACCAATTACCATGCTGTTTAAAGACTCTCAAAATAATATAAGTGAGGTACGAGAGTTCAATAATTTCTATAAAATAAAACACCACCGTGCTAAAAAGATATAAGTGAAGTACTAGAGCAACATTGCCTAGCTCAAAAGATATAAGTGAAGCACATAGAGTATTCTAATAAATTCACGATTAATGCGTGTCCCCCTCAAAAGATGTGTGCAGCAAGGATGATTGTGGAAAACTAAAAAGCAAATACTCATATCATAAAAGACGCTCCAAGCAAAACACATATCATGTGGTGAATAAAAATATAGCCTCAAGTAAATTTACCGATGGATTGAAGACGAAAGAGGGGATGCCTTCCGGGGAATCCCCAAGCTTAGGCTCTTTGGTATCCTTGAATATGGCTTGGGGTGCCTTGGGCATCCCCAAGCTTAGGCTCTTGCCACTCCTTATTCCATAGTCCATCAAATCTTTACCCAAAACTTGAAAACTTCACAACACAAAACTCAACAGAAAGCTCATGAGATCCGTTAGTATAAGAAAAAAAATCACCATATTAGGTACTGTTGTGAACTCATTCTATATTTATATTGGTGTAATATCTACTGTATTCCAACTTCTCCATGGTTCATACCCCCCGATACAACCCATAGATACATCAAAATAAGCAAACAACACAAAGAAAACAGAATCTGTCTAAAACAGAACAGTCTGTAGCAATCTATAGACTTCGAATAATTCTGTAACTCCAAAAATTCTGAAAAATTAGGAAAATCAGGGAAATTTGTATATAAATCTTGTGTAAAAATTTCAGATCAAAAGCACGTTCCAGTGAATTTACAAAATTCCTGTACTGAGAGCAAAAGTTTCTGTTTTTCAGCAAAATCAAATCACAAACACCGTAGACCATCCCAAAGGTCTTACTTGGCTCAAACACTAATTTAAACAAGAAAACACAATTACTACAGAGGTAATAATGTGTAAAACACTCAAAAACAGAAGCAAAAAACAAAAGCAAAAGAAATAAAATTGGGCTGCCTCCCAACAAGCGCTATTGTTTAACACCCCTAGCTAGGCATAATGATTTCAATGATGGTCACATAAAAAGTAGTAATTGAAATATGCAAAAGAGCATCATGAATCTCATGAGAAACAAATTTAAGTCTAACCCACTTCCTATGCATAGGTATTTTGTGAGCAAACAATTTATGGGAACAAGAATCAACTAACATAGGAAGGCAAAACAAGCATAACTTCAAAACTTTGAACACATAGAGAGGAAACTTGATATTATTGCAATTCCTACAAGCATATTTTCCTCCCTCATAATAAATTTCAGTAGCATCATGAAGTAATTCAACGATATAACTATCACATAAATCATTCTTTTCATGATGCACGAGCATGCAATCATCATAATGAATTTGCTCATCAAAACTTGGGGGCCAAAAAATATCATCTTCATCAAACATAGCATCCCCAAGCTTGTGGCTTTGCATATCATTAGCATAATTGACATTAATAGAATTTATAGTAACATCATTGCAATCATGCCTTTCAATCAAGGAGCTATCATGAATCACCTTATAAATTTCTTCTTCCAACACTTCATCTAAATTTTCAGATTCATGATTTTCAAACAAAACCTCATAGAGATAATCAAGTGCACTCAACTCACTAGCAATTGCTTCATCATAATTTGGCCTTTTGAAAAGATTAGCAAGTGGATGAGGATCCATATCAATAGATTTTTAGCAAGCGAAGATGCTTGCAAATAGAAGGCACATGGCAACACAAGCAAACAAAAACAGATCCGGCGAGAAAAAGGCGAATCAAACGGCAAATCTTTTTGTTTTTTTTTTAAAATCGTTTTAGAAGTGGGGGAGAGGAAAACGAGAGGCAAATGGCAAATAATGTAAATGCAAGAGATGAGTTTGTGATGGGTACTTGGTAGGCTTGATATAGATCTCCCCGGCAACGGCGCCAGAAATCCTTCTTGCTACTTCTTGAGCTTGCGTTGGTTTTCCCTTGAAGAGGAAAGGGTGATGCAGCAAAGTAGATAAGTATTTCCCTCAGTTATTGAGAACCAAGGTATCAATCCAGTAGGAGATACAAGCAAGTCCCCAATCTTCGCACCTACACAAACAATCAAACTCTTGCACCCAATGCTAAAAGGGGTTGTCAATCCCTTCACGGTTATTTGCAAGGATGAGATCTGATAGAGATAGATATAAAAGATTGCTAGAACGTAAAGTAAAACAAAAGTAAAAAGAATGTAGCGAGGTATTTTTGGTATTTTTGGTTTATAGATCTGAAAATATAATATGGAAAATAGACCCGGGGGCCATAGGTTTCACTAGAGGCTTCTCTCATGAAGGAAAATAATACGATGCTTGAGCAAATTACTGTCGAGCAATTGATAGAAAAGCGCATAGTTATGACGATATCTAAGGCATTGATTATGCATATAGGCATCACGTCCGTGTCAAGTAGACCGAAACGATTCTGCATCTACTACTGTTACTCCACACATCGACCGACTCCTGCCTGCATCTAGAGTATTAAGTTCATGAAGAACAGAGTAACGCATTAGGTAAGATGACATGATGTAGAGGGATAAACTCATGCAATATGATGAAAACCCCATTTTTTTATCCTCGATGGCAACGATACAAATACGTGCCTCACTACCCCTACTTTGTCACTGGGTGAGAACACCACAAGATTGAACCCAAAACTAAGCACTTCTCCCATTGCAACAATTACCAATCTAGTTGGCCAAACCAAACCAATAACTCGAAGAGACTTGCAAAGATATGAAATCATGCATATAAGAATTCAGAGAAGATTCAAATAATATTCATAGATAAGCTGATCATAAACCCACAATTCATCGGATCTCGACAAACACACCGCAAAGAGTATTACATCGGATAGATCTCCATGAAGAACATGGTATTGAAGAACAAAGAGAGAGAAGAAGCCATCTAGCTACTAGCTATGGACCCGAAGGTCTGTGGTAAACTACTCACGCATCATTGGAGGGGCAATGGAGTTGATGTAGATGCCCTCCGTGATCGAATCCCCCTCCGGCAGATTACCGGAAAAGGCTCCAAGATGGGATCTCACGGGAACAGAGGCTTCCGGCGGCGAAAAAGTATTTTTGTGGCTCTTTTTGGTATCCAGGGAATATTTGGGAATTTATAGGCCGAAGAATAGGGTTAGGAGGGCTGCCGTGGGGCAACAAGCCAGGGGGCGCCCCCCCCCTCCCCTAGGGCGCGCCCTGCAGGCTTGTGACTCCACAGCAGGTATCCTGCCTTCGTCTCCAAGTCTGCTGGGTTTCTTCTTGTCCAAGAAAAATCATTCCGAAGATTTTATTCCGTTTGGACTCCATTTAATATTCCTTATCTGCAATACTCAAAAACAAGGAAAAAACATAAACTGGCACTAGGCTCTAGATTAATAGGTTAGTCCCAAAAATAATATAAAATAGCATATTAATGCATATAGAACATCCAAAACAGATAATATAATAGCATGGAACAATCAAAAATTATAGATACGTTGGAGACGTATCATGCACGACGGCGAGCACGCACGTACCCGTAGTTTGACTAGAGGTGACCGGACGACGTCGTCCCCTTCTTCTCCAGCGGCGGCGGTGCTCGGGTGTTAGCGGAGACGGCGGTTCCGGCGATGATTGGCTCGGGCAGGAGGTCGTGCGTGACCAGGAGAATGGGCTGAGCTCGCAGGTGAGGTCGGTTGGGGCTGGGGTTGGCCGGAGTGGGCTGGCGTCAGGAGGGGATCGGGCAGCGGAGCCTTCACCGGAGCTGAGGGAGACGAGCTCCCGGCTCTTGCTGGGGCGCTCTGGAGGCGATTGGGTGATGGCGAGGTGAGGTGGTGAGGAGAGGAGGAGCTGGGCATGGCTTTTATAGGCCGGAGGCGAGCGCGGACGAGCTCTCCTGAAACGGCGAGGCTCGGGACACGTCGCCGGCGCCAGGACGTTGCGCTGGTTGGCCGGGAGCGTTGATGAGACAGGAGAGACAGCAGTGGTGAGTTAATGCGGGTGGAGGCAAGCGAAGGAAGGCGACGCGCCGCTCGGCCACAGTGCAGCCACGGGTGACAGAGTGCCCGGGCGCCGTGGCGGCCGTCGAGGGCGATTCCGGCGAGGAGAGAGCTCCAGAACGGCCAGGTGGAAGGAGGGGAAGACGTCGGTGTGCGGGGACAAGGCTAGGCCACGCGGGGTCGTAGGGACACGTCGTTTCAGGCTCGGGCGCAGTGCAGAGCGCGTGTACTGGCATGCCAGCACCGTGCTCACCACGGGTGCGGCCACCAAGAGGCCACGCAAGCCTGGCGCACCTTGTCCACGGCGTCGACCTTCGACCACTTAGCCTCCTTGTGCCACTGGCTCGACTAGGTTCACTCTGCTATGAAGTGTAGCTTCAGCTACAGCTTCTGACAGCAAACTTGAGGAGGTTCCAGAGAAGAGATGAGATGGAGATGAAGCCAGTGGAGATGGCTGGTGTGATCTACTTTGGAAGGACTACAGACTGGTGGAGTTTGAGAAGTTTTGAAAGAGTTTTGAACATAGTTCATGTGTAAACTACAATACTGGTCCAGAAACTTGTTGAGCTTGTGGCACTCACATAGATGGTCTCCTGATGATGAAACTTGGTGGAGGGAAGTCATTTGAGATATAGAATATGCCATAAAAGTTTCATGGCATGTAGCCATCTCTAGCTGGTACTTCCTTCACAAAGGTATGGAATAAGCAGAAACTTGTCAGAGTTTTGCTGCTGAAAACTTGTACTGGACAAGATGATATTTTTGGATATTGTGGCTAGATAGGATTCCTAGTATCTCAGGGAATTTATTGAGAATTTTCTGAGCTAGGAAAATGGGGGTTGCTTCACAATGGACCAACTCTGGCCAGAGAAGAAATAATTATTCTGGCCAAGATTTTGTATTGCGCAATGGAATATTTTTGAAGATTATGAGGTCATATGATGATAAGAAGGTGTGACAATAGTTTGGGATTTTATTGATCATCCAAACTATAGGTTGCTTCACAACCCATAGTGATGACATAATTTCCCAAAGGAAGAAAAGAATTAATGGGAAAAGAATAAATATTGGAATTGATTCAGAAGAGGTGTGGAAAGGTTTTGGCAAGATGATGAGGGTTTTGGGTTACTTGGGAAAAGATTCAAAGAACCATAGGTCCAATTCAACTGAAAAGGTTGAAAATCAACCAAATTTGCAAATAAAACCGAAAAGATTTTGAAAAAAAGTTGCCAAAATCAGGGTGTCACACGCCTCCTCCTCCTCCTCCGGCGGGTCAGGGCACTCCGCCTCCTCCTTCTCCTCCTCCGGCGCGTCAGGGCACTCTGCTTCCTCCGGCGCGTCAGGACACTCCGCCTCTTCCGGTGCGTCAGGGCACTCCGCCTCCTCCTCCTCCTTCTCCGGCGTGTCAGGGCACTACGCCTCCTCCGGCGTGTCAGCAACGGCAGAAGAGAGTCGCCGCCGCCGCTCCGGCGGCTAGCAGTACAATAGGTGGGAAGAAATACAAATTTGGTCCAAGCCTCAAGCCTCTTCCGAAGTTACCATATGACAGGACCGAAGAGGAAAACGCTGAAATCAGTGCAGCCGAAGTGAAGGCCCATTTTGCACAGAAAGATCCACCTCCGAAGGAAATGGTAGATCCGGTGAAAGCGAAGCGCACTCTGCATGCCCTGAAGCGACCACCACGGACTCGGCTATCCAACTATGACTGCATAATTACAAAGACACATGATGAAGCGCAGCGGTCGGGAAGTACTTCCAGTGCTGCAAGAGACAAAAAACGAAGAAGTGGGAAAACAATTCCCCAGCTCAGCGAACAGGAGAAGCAATCGTGCCCCCCGCTCAAGGTGTCTAGCGATATCGCTAATCATCCGGTGCTACTGCCCAGTACCACTCTTGATGATTACCTGCCCGATGATGTACAGTTTGAAACGGCTGAGGTAGTAGCAGCAGAGGACGTCTTTAGATACGAGCACGGGAAGCCTCTCGTCAAACCTGATCATCCTCATCTAACAACGATGATGCAAAAATTGCATGAGTGGTACATGGAAACCTGCAGGAAGTCTGGGACCGACAGTTTGATGATCGGAATTAAAAAAGAGCACGACTTCCCTGGAGTCGACCTGATGCCTGTTGAATTTGTGGAGTTATTTCAGTTATACAATCAAGAGGCCCTCGACAAACAACTCATGACTTGCTACTGTCTGTAAGTATTACTTCTATAATTAAGTCTCTAGCTCAGCTCGTTCATTGCATGTATATATAATTATCCTCACTATATTATGCAGATTGAAGATGGTCGAATGCAAAAAAGAACAAATCTATGACATTGGGTTCATTAGCCCAAATACCGTAAATGAATGGTCGGTACAAAACGCCGCCAAAGATACCGAGGACAACTTGCTAGAAGCGTTCCTTAGACATCAAAAGAAAAGGGAAATACTCTTTCCTTACATCTTCAAGTGAGTGTTACTGTCTTGTGCATATTCGGTTTCGCTTACTCGAGGTTAAGTAATGTAATTGATGAGTTATGCATGCGCAGCTTCCACTTTATTCTGCTATCATTAAGCTTGACAGGGCATTAGTAACTGTCTTAGACTCGAGACGTAAAGATCCCGAGAATTATGCGGACATGACTGCAATGCTCCAGAAGTAAGTTCAATCAATATCGGGACCATATCAGCAACTTTCGTTCATTTCCAGATATCAAGTAATCATTTTCTTTGCCTGCCAGGGTTGGGAAAAAGTTCACCCGAATGGTTCCCGGTCTAAACAACGAGCTGCGATTTACACACCCCCAGAGTAAGTAGTACTAGCTAGTTCCGCGCATCTCTCATTGATTCTAGTTTCATCAATACCATTATCATGCTTGCTTATCAGTTTGATTGAACTCTATTCTCGTAAAGTGCATGTACCAGGCACCCGAGAATCATTTATGTGGATACTACGTATGCGAGTTCATTCGCCACTATACCTCTGAGCGGGGCTTCTTTGAGAAACAATTTGAAGTACGTAAACAATATTCACAATTTTATTTTATATATTACCATCAATTGTGTTGAGTTTCATTCATATATATGTATTGACCCCCTTCTTTAAATTAGATCTAGCAGATGCGGGATGAACTCCTACCACATGATTGCATACGAGCAATTCAAGAGGAATTGGCGGGATTCTTTCTTGACCACGTCATACCTGAACACGGAGAATACCATGTGGAATTGCAATGGTCTTAGGTAGATGATGTTAGGGATTGTAAGAGATGTTATATTGTACATATGTAGTAGCGTCGGATAGATATACGAAAACTTGTTGTTCGACCAAGCACGGAGAAAGAGATGTCACTTCTCTCTATATATGTTCATGACGATCTTGTGTAATTAATGGTTTCCTTCATTTGCTTACTAGCTAGCGTCGAGTTCTCTCTATATGTATAGTAGCTAGCGTCGACCAAGCATGGAGAAAGAGAGGTCACTTCTCTCTATTATAGCTAGCTAACACAATATGAAACCCCTAAATTAACCCTCCCAAACCCCTAAACCCCCCCTTCCCAAAAAAAACACCAGCGCGTGCGAGCTGCTGACGCGTGGCTGCCTTTTGGTCCCGATTGGTGTTACCAACCGGGACTGAAGGTCCTCCTGCCTGGGCGCCCCGCAGCGGCCACGTGGAGCCCCTTTGGTCCCGGTTCGTAAGCAAACCGGGACTAAAGGTTTTGGGTATTAGTCCCGTTTGTTTTGTCCCGGTTCCAGAACCGGGACTAAAGGCCCTCTGGAACCGGGACTAGTACCCTGTTTTCTACTAGTGTATACCTGACCCGGAAGGACAATTGGTGGCGGCTCTCCGTGCAATCCCTGATTGGATGCTACCTTATCTGGAGTATCTGACTCACGGCGAGTTACCCCAAGACGAGACCATGGCGCGGCAGGTCATGATGCGGTCTAAGTCTATGACTATTGTCAATTGTGAGTTGCACAGGTGCAGCGTGACTGGCGTTTTTCAACGTTGTGTCTCTCTAGAGGAGGGCCGCGAAATCTTGCAAGAGATACATGCCGGTGATTGTGGTCATCATGCCGAGTCAAAGTCTTTGGTGGCTAAGGCTTTTCGGCACGGCTTTTACTGGTTAACAGCTCACAAAGATGCAGAGGACTTGGTCAGTAAATGTGATGGGTGTTAAAAATTGGGATGCCCATGTGCCGGCTCAACAGTTGCGGATGATTCCAATCACCTGGCCATTTGCGGTCTGGGGGCTTGACATGGTTGGACCGTTTAAGAAGTCTAAAGACAAGAAGACCCACCTCTTGGTGACGGTTGATAAGTTTACTAAGTGGGTTGAGGCAGAACCGGTCAGTAAGTGTGACGCAGCAACAGCAGTTCAGTTCGTCAAGAAGCTGATTTTTTGGTTTGGTTATCCTCATAGTATCATTACTGACAATGGTACAAATCTGTCCAATGGCGCTATGAAGGAGTTTTGTGATGGTGAACACATCCGCCTCGATGTATCTTCCATAGCTCACCCACAATCAAACGGCCAAGCGGAGCGTGCTAACCAGGAAATTTTGAGAGGGATAAAACCCTGGCTTATGGTTCCTTTGGAACGCACGCCGGGTTGTTGGGTGGAGGAATTACCTTCAGTACTTTGGATATCAGAACCACCCCTAACAGATCAACCGGTTATACACCCTTCTTCATGGTTTATGGCGCAGAAGCTGTTCTCCCCAGTGATATCCGTCATGACTCGCCTAGGGTGGCGGCTTACGTTGAAAGTGATAATGAGACGGCGCGTCAGGACGCTTTGGATGCTTTGGATGAAGAACGGGATCTTGCAGCAGCACGATTGGCGATTTACCAGCAAGATATGTGTCGCTATCATAGCCGCAGAGTCAAGACCCGGACGTTCCAAGAAGGCGACTTAGTACTCCGGCTGATTCAAGACCAGTCAGATATGCATAAGTTGTCACCTCCCTGGGAAGGACCTTTTGTGATCAGCAGAAATCTCAACAATGGTTCCTATTATCTCACTAATATACGGGAGAGTGATAAATCACGAACTTCTGGAGAGGAGACTGCCAGGCCATGGAATATTGCTCATCTTCGGCCATACTATAGCTAAGCCGCCGACTCTCGTCAATGTACATATTTTTGTCATTGTATATACCACTTTTTATGATATAATAAAGTCGGCATCCCTGTAATTCAGGGCCTCTGCCATTTTCCCGCACTAAGTTTTGTGCAAAGAGTTGATTCTTCATAAGGTCACTTGGGGGCTTCCAACCCACTGGGTTTAGCTTTCATACCCTCTTGACCGGCTTTATATGCCATATTCGAGTTAAACCTGCATGTTTGCAACTTGCTACTCCACCATGTGACCCGCCGAACTCTTGACAGTCAATCTTGCTCAGAGACCCTGAACTTGATAGTCAATCTCGCAATAAAGACCCTGAACTTGTCAAGGTTAAAACGGCGGCTTTCGTCATGAGAGAGCCGGCTTACAGTGAGCTAGGATAAACTCGTCTTGTCTGTTGTAGTCTCTCCGCTATGTGGCCCGTTCGTACTCTTAGCAATGTCAATCTTTTTAAAGACCATGAACTTGCTAAGGTTTAAACGACGGATTTATGTCACGTGAGAGCCGGTTTACGAGGTTTCAGGCTTTTATGCCTAGCTTCTTTTGAGGCAATACAATTTTTTCTTACAAAACAAAAATACGAGCTATCTCTTCTTGTTGTGCCTTTAAAGCCGACTTACAAAGCAGGAGATATGCAAGTATATATTCTATTGCTTGTTTTTGCAGGCGTTTTTCATGATAAGATTCTAAGTTTTTGGATAATCCCGGCTTAGCATTGCTCATGGAGTATAACCCGCCAGTGCGCATCGATGAAATCAGATAATTATATCAAGACATTCATGCTGGAAAGTTTCTAAGTCACCGGCATCTGGGTTGAAGAAGTTTAAAAAAGTGCGCGAAGGCACAAGCACAGGCAATCAAGTTTTGTCTACTACTATTACAAGGCCTCAGAGGACCCAAAATGTGGGGCCAAAGTTTTTCACAAGTTGTAACCTGGCGGCCCAGTGTCGCCCGGGTTAGCATCCTTGAAGACCAGCTCTTCACCTAGCTCGTCGACGGGTCATCCCGCGCTGGGTCTTCGCTTTCCTGGATCTGAAGGTTGTCCACATCCCAATTGCAGTTGAGTAATGCTTCAAATTCAGCTTCATCATCCAAGATGGGAGATGGATCAACATCAGGAGAAAAAATATGCTTACGCCGTTGGGGAGTCAAATCCTTTGGCTCAAAGGTGAGTGCCCGGACTCGTGCATTGTTGGCATCGTAAGCCGCCTGATACGTCTTCAGGTCAGCTTCTACGGCTAGCTAGGTGCCCAACACTCGAGATGCTCTGAAGCAACAGGCATAATCATCTTGGGTAAATTCTGCCCCGTCGTCCTTCAGCTGTGGGAAACCCCCCGTCATCTCTCTTTCGGGTTAAGCTCCGGCGCATACGCCAAAGCCCGGCTTAGAGCAGATATTGCGCCCTTGCAGGCGGCTAATTTCTTCATCTCTTCGAAATGTTGGGGGAAGGTGGAGAGGCACTTCAGCACATCTTTGATCCGCTTGGGAACCCCTTTATCGCCAAAGACAGCTTTGATGGTGAAGAGGCTTCCAACGTATAGCTGTTCAGTGAAAGCATATAAAGCTTTCAGTTTAAGCAAGCTATCGTCCGGAAGTTGGCGGGTTCGTTTGCCTGAAAACAAAAAAAAGATGTAAGCCCCCAGGCGAGTCTCTATGGGAAATTTTAGGAAAATATTCACAATAGTCAGCAATGCTTACCAAAGACGGCTTCGGTCATTCGAGCTATATGGCGCTTCAAACTGGTCAGTTCTTCAGTGATGGGCTTAAGGCGGCCCTCGGCATCTTCTGCGCGCTTAGTCAAGGTGGCTTCCTTGGCTTCAGCAGTTTGCTTGTATGCTTCAAATTCTGCCTTGATCTTCTCTAGTTCTGCAGAGGAGACCTGATATGTCTCCAACGTATCTATAATTTTTGATTGTTCCATGCTATTATATTATCTGTTTTGGATGTTTTATATACATTAATATGCTATTTTATATTATTTTTGGGACTAACCTATTAATCTAGAGCCTAGTGCCAGTTTCTTTTTTTTCCTTGTTTTTGAGTATTGCAGATAAAGAATATTAAACGTAGTCCAAACGGAATAAAATCTTTGGGGTGATTTTTCTTGGACCAGAAGAAACCTACCAGACTTGGAGATGAAGGCACGAGACCTGCCGGGAGGCGACAAGCCACCAGGGCGCGTCCCTAGGGGGGGCGCCCTCCTGGCTTGTGGCCCCCCAGCAGGCCTCCTAACCCTATTCTTCGGCCTATAAATTCCCAAATATTCCCTGGATACCAAAAAGAGCCACGAAAATACTTTTCCGCCGCCGGAAGCCTCTGTTCCCGTGAGATCCAAACTTGGAGCCTTTTCCGGTAATCTGCCGGAGGGGGATTCGATCACGGAGGGCATCTACATCAACTCCATTGCCCCTCCGATGATGCGTGAGTAATTCACCTCAGACCTTCGGGTCCATAGCTAGTAGCTAGATGGCTTCTTCTCTCTCTTTGTTCTTCAATACCATGTTCTTCATGACCTTCATGGAGATCTATCCAATGTAATACTCTTTTGCAGTGTGTTTGTCGAGATCCGATGAATTGTGGGTTTATGATCAGCTTATCTATGAATATTATTTGAATCTTCTCTGAATTCTTATATGCATGATTTCAAATCTTTGCAAGTCTCTTCGAGTTATTGGTTTGGTTTGGCCAACTAGATTGGTAATTCTTGCAATGGGAGAAGTGCTTAGTTTTGGGTTCAATCTTGCGGTGTCCTCACCCAGTGACAAAGTAGGGGTAGCGAGGCACGTATTTGTATTGTTGCCATCGAGGATAAAAAGATGGGGGTTTCATCATATTGCTTGAGTTTATCCCTCTACATTATGTCATCTTACCTAATGAGTCACTCTGTTCTTCATGAACTTAATACTCTAGATGCAGGCAGGAGTCGGTCGATGTGTGGAGTAATAGTAGTAGATGCAGAATCGTTTCGGTCTACTTGACACGGACGTGATGCCTATATGCATAATCATTGCCTTGGATATCTTCATAATTATTCTCTTTTCTATCAATTGCTCGACAGTAATTTGTTCACCCACCGTATTATTTTCCTTCATGAGAGAAGCCTCTAATGAAACCTATGGCCCCCGGGTCTATTTTCCATATTATATTTTCAGATCTATAAACCAAAAATACCAAAAATACTTTGCTGCAATCTTTTTACTTTTTTTTACTTTTCGTTTTAGTAATCTTCTATATCTATCTCTATCAGATCTCATCCTTGCAAGTAACCGTGAAGGGATTGACAACCTCTTTATAGCGTTGGGTGCAAGTGTTTGATTGTTTGTGTAGGTGCGAAGATTGGGGACTTGCTTGTATCTCCTACTGGATTGATACCTTGGTTCTCAACAACTGAGGGAAATACTTATCTACTTTGCTGCATCACCCTTTCCTCTTCAAGGGAAAACCAACACATGCTCAAGAAGTAGCAAGAGCCTCCATTTGGTGTCAGCTTCAGCCCGAGCGTCTTGGTGCAATGCAAGGCTCTTCCTCAGGTCGGTCAAATTTGACTCGGCCGCATTCAAAGATTCCTACACAAGGCAATTATAAAAAGCAAGATCATCAGTTTAAAGCCGTCAGTCCGGCTTATAATAGTGCTTGGAGGTACTGCAGAGGGTTGTTACAAGTCTCAAGCCGATTGCAAGCAATATAGCTGACACTTGGGGGCTAATGTGCATCAGTTTTCAAGTTTATCCAAATACAAATAAGACCCGGATCATCTCCATAAAGATAACCCGGCCCTTGGGGGCTACAATTGGCATTTTTTGCATCTATCAAAGACAATAAGTACCGGTTCATTATTGGCATAATAAGCCGGCCCTTGGGGGATACACGTTGGTCTATCACAATATAAATATTACTGAAGACCCGGCTTATCTTCGAGAATATAAGCCGGCCCTTGGGGGCTACGTAAGGGTATACAGAGAGTAGAAAGGGCAGTGCCTCATATTTTCTTTTCATCATATCAACTAATCTGGCCTCCATGTCCTGGCTCGCAGCAAGACGGCTCTGAGACATCTAGATGGGGAGATGACCCGCTCAGTTTCCTCTTCTTAACCTGGGCCCTGCAAACAAAATTTCCATTATTAGATTATATGCAAGAACAGAATAGCGATAAGCAGAAAGAAGATGCAAAGAAGCTTCCCCCGGGTTGATAACAAGGGGAGGCAGTTTAGAGGCGGTTGAGTCGCCAGATGAAGGAGGTGATTTCTAACAGTTAAATTAAGAAGTATGAGTAAGTGACAGCGCAAGACTAATATGCAGAAGTACAAGTACAAGTTATGAAATACCTCGTTGCGACGTTTCCGACGAGCCGGAGTGTCAGGTAAGCCGGCCACCAGATCTTCAGAGCCGCCGCTCCGGGTCTGACGTCTAGCGTCATGTTGTTGTTTCTTCAAAAGAAAGTTGGGGTCCAAGTGAGCAAGAGGATGTGAAAACTTAACTTTCTGGATGACCCGCCGGATTCTCTCCGTTGGCAGAGGTTCTGAGTCAGAGGAGATGATAGTTACCTCTGCAGCTCCGGCCTCGCTTGCCTCCGCATCAGCCTGAGGGAAGTCAGCGTCAATAAGTTGCATGAAAAGAAGGCCAAGAGAGTCAAGTTCTACCTCCGAGTCGTCCAATTCAAGCAGCTCTTTAGCTGTTGCTTTCTTCTTACGAGAGGGAGCCCGGGTCTTAGTGGCTTTTGCTTTCTTCTTGGAGGTAGAGGCGGCGGTTAATCTTTTATTCGAGCAAGATGAGCCGGCCTGCGGGTAACAAATGCATTGGCGAAAAGGTCAAAACAAAGTAAAATAATAAGTTTGACGGAAAGAAAAGAAAGGGTGCAATGAGATTTTACCGGAGGAGCTGGGTTTAGAGCATAAAAAGGGCTTAGCCCCGTCTTGTTGCAAACTTCCTGCGGCTCTCCCAGCAGTGATTGGACAATGGTATTGAGGTTTTTATCTGTCAGGAGGTCTGGTTGAAGCGTTGAGGGTCATTCACCTCACCAGTAAATTGGCACATTAGGGCATTGCGGCGGTTTAGCGGCAGAATTCTCCAAGAGACCCAGCAGCGGGTCAGATCAACGCCAGTTAGCCCATTAGCTAACAGGGCCCTTATCATCGAAAAAGCTGGGCCATACTGGGCGCGCTCTGCAGTAGACATCTGGTCTGGAAGCTCGGTATCAGTACTAAGCCGGTAAGGACGATAACCCGGCAGGGGATTCTCTCCTTCTGGGGAGGTGTCTCTGCAGTAGAACCAGGTTTGATTCCAGTCTTTGGGATGACTGGGCAGAATCGCCGTCGGAAAAGATACATCCCTCCGCCTCTGAATAGAGACACCTCCAAGTTCAAAGCTTGGTCCATCCGCAATCTCTGTTTGGCGGTTGATGTAGAAATAGTCCCTGAAAAGGTCAATAGACGTATCTTCTTGCAGATAAGCCTCGCAGAGAATTTGGAACTGGCGCAGATTGGTGACGGAGTTGGGGCCAATGTCTTGAGAGTGCAGTTTGTAGAAGTGCAGGGCGTCCCGAAATAATTTAGACCCGGGCGGTGAGAAGCCACGGAGAAGATGGTCTGTGAACACAATGACTTCCCCATCCTTGGGTTTGGGAGTGGTTTCGTTGCCAGGAACCCGCCAGTGGATAACATTCTGAGCCGGCAAAACTCCCATGACAACAAAGTCGTTGAGCATTTCCTCTGTAACCCCAGATCCTACCCAGTCGCAGGAGGCAGGAGCTTTAGCCATGGCGGCGGTTTAAAGGACTGTGGAAAAACATGGTTATGTGGCGGGTTAAAAATGCGGCATAACCAAAGCAGTTATGACTCTAAAAAAGTGATGGTACTTGGCGGGTCATTGTTAAGTTGTGAGCCGCCCATCCTTACAATAATGAGGCGAGTTGCGATATTACAGGAAGAGCCGGCAGCATGATGGCGGGTCAAATTTGCAAGCAAATGTTGAAAAAATTACTAAGTGTGGACAAACAGGTTCCAACAACTACGACTGCAGTTATAAGATCTATGGGCGAAGATAAAAGGAAAATATTTCCTCAACCTAAAATGACAATGAAGAGCAAACTGTTCATACATGAGCTCTCGTGGAGGGAAGATTTGCGATAAGTATGGGAAACACATCCGGCGGAGCGCCGCGGATTCTTGCTACCGGATGGAAGCCTAAAGGTGTTTCTATCCCTCACCTACGGCAAGAACGCCGATGAATGGCCGCGGACCCAAAGAACACCCGATGAACTAATGCAGATTCGGAGGAGGAAGAAGATGGAACATGTGATGCGTAGGAGATGCGGGTGAGCGACGGCAAACTCTGGTCAGATTCAGGGTGATGCAGCGGCCTTGGTGATGACGATGGCGAGGTCCGAGCGGCACGGCGGAGCTTCGGCTGCGCAAGCGTTTGGAGGAAGAAGAAGAAGAGAGGCGGCAATGGGGGAAAGTGAAAAGTATAAGGACCCCACGTGCCTATTTATGAGGAGGATGGAACAGCAACAATCTCGCACGAGAATCAAGGAGACAAAAATGATGATTGACCAAGAAAACGCCTCGATTCTCGGGTTGACTAGTTAATACAAAGATTCGTTGTGATGTCATCTAGATTCTTTTTAATTTATCACACATGACGTCACCCATTTTCCCACGGCGGGTCATCAAGATTTGTTGCAGGTCAGATGTTTATGGAGAATGCAAGACTCGCCAACTAGAAGACTTGAAGATTGACATGAACCAGTTCAAATCAATCTGGGGCCTAATGTTGGGGATGTAACCCCGTGGTAAGACCCGCCCAGGAGTGGCCGGGTCATGATGTTGGCGGCTTAGCAAAGAGACCTGAGCAGGCTGAAAGGACAAGGCCTGGAGGTAACTCGCCAGTGGGCCTGTAAGAGGCCCAGAGCCCGAAGGCTATGTGTGACCCGGAGGCGAGAGCCGCCGGGGGACGGCTTGCCAGACAAGGCAAGGGTAGTTAGAGATTAGGCCGGTTACCAAGTGTAACCCGGCCCGGACTCTTGTAAGCCTAGGGCCTCGACCTGTGTATATAAAGGCGGGTTCCGTGGGCGGCTTAGGCCACGAAACATTTGATCGAGTACTAGGTCAAGCGAATCCGCTCCCTTGTAATCGATATTCAATCAATATCACTCAAAGCAGGACGTAGGCTATTACCTCCTTCGAGAGGGGCCGAACCTAGGTAAACTTGTGTCTTTCGTCCCAACCAACCCCTTCGAGTTAACCGTCGTAGCGATGGCTTCACCCCTAAGTCCTTGCACTAGGACATCTGCCGTGATAAAACAACGACAAGTCTACAAGAATAAAGTTGCATAGTAGACATCAAGTTCTTTTCTGGCGCCATTGCCGGGGAGGTGAGTGCTTGAAGGTATATCTTTAGATCTTGCAATTAAATCTTTTAGTTTCTTGTTTTTCACTAGTTTGGTTTTATAAAATAAAACTACAAAAAAAATGGAGTTTAGGTTCCCTCAATTGCTTCGTCTTTTTAATGTCTTTCGTGAAAATGATGGTTCGGAAAATTGTGCTCAATTTGTAGAGGAAGAATTTATGAAAATACTTAATGATAAACTTGAATGATGAACATGATTGCAATGTTGCTAGTATGAATTCTCTGAATATCCATGATGCTAATGATATTCAAATCCACAAGCTTGGGGATGCTATGTTTGATGAAGATGATATTTTTTGTCCCCAAAGTTTTGATGAGCAAATTTATTTTGATGATGGCATGCTTCCTATCTATGATGATTATTGTGATGAAATGTATGCCATAAAGAGTGCTAGTAACCATGAAACTTGTCATCATGATTTTAATATTCAAAGTGGTTATGTCAATCAAGTATCTCATGATAGTTATTTTGTTGAGTTTGCTCCCACTATCATGAATGAAAAGAAATATGCTTATGTGGAGAATGAAAAAATTTCTATGCTTGTGAATCATGAAGATAATGTTTTATGTGATAGTTATATTGTGGAATTTATTCATGATGCTACTGAAATTTATTATGAGGGAGGAACATATGCTTGTAGGAATTGCAATAATATCAAGTTTCCTCTCTTTGTGTTGAAAATCTTGAAGATATGCTTGTTTTGCCTTCCTATGCTAGTTGATTTTTTCTCCCATAAATTGTTTGCTCACAAAATCCCTATGCATAGGAAGAGGGTTAGACTTAAATGTGCTTGTCATGAGATTCATGATGCTCTCTTGCATGTTTCAATTACTACTTTTTATGTGAGCATCATTGAAATCATCAAGCCTAGCTAAAAGGCTTTAAAGAAAAGCATTTTTGGGAGACAACCCAACACTTTTACTTTCTGTTTTTCAGTTTTCACATGATTAAGATACTTTAGTAATCATGTTTTTTGTCTTTTATTTCAATAAAGTGCCAACTAAAGCCTTTGGGATAGTATGGATAATTGTTGATTTGATTCTGTGCAAAAACAGAAACTTTTGCCTACAGTAAAGAATTTCTCTGATTTTACTGGAGCGTCAAAAAATTGTGAAATTTGTATACAGTATTTATATGAAACTGCTCTAAGTTTTCCTAATTTTTAAGAATTTTTAGAGATAGGGAAGTATGGTTATACTACAGATCTTCACAGACTATTCTGTTTTTGACAGATTCTGTTTTGCATGCATACTTTGCTTGTTTTAGTGTTCCCATACCTTATATTAAGTGATATAATTTATGTTAATGGTATAATACAGTAGGTATCATGTGAGAACAATTGTGAATCTTTTCTTGACAGTACCTAAGTGAATGATCTATATTTACTAAACTAACCCATCTCACGAAGTTCCGTTAAGTTTTGTGTGATTGAAGTCTTCAAGTTTTGGGTGAGACACCGATATGAGGTGAATAAGGAGCAGCAAGGACCTAAGCTTGGGTATTCCCAAGGCACCCCCAAGGTAATATACAAGGAAGACTCAAGCGTCTAAGCTTGGGGATGCCCCGGAACTCATCCCATCTTTCGTCTCGAACATTATCGGTACATCTTACTTGGAGCAATATTTTTATTCATCACATGATATGTGTTTTGCTTGGAGCGTCAGTATAATTTGTTGTTATCTGTTAGATGATATTTATAATATTGTTTTTCAATAAAAACTTCCAAGAATTGCCTCTTAGGATGCTTGAGTTACATGTTTGATATTTGCTGTGTAAAAACAGAAACTTTTGTTGTAGTGTTTGAATTTTCATATTTTACTGGAACGTGGAAAGTTTCTGAAATTTTTACACAGTATTTTCATATAAATTATTTATCATGACCTAAATGTTCATAATTTTAGAGATATAGAAGTGCACTTTGTAAATTAATTGCTACAGACTGTCCTGTTTAGACAGATTGATGTCATAGTTTTGTTATCTACTTCTCCTATAGTTTTCATGACTTATATTGGTAGATATAAATTGTGGAAATGATAGTATACAGTAGATAATGTTTGAAAATTATTATGCAACTTGTCTTGGAAGTACATAAAGATTTGATTTATTATTATGTGCACTAACCTATCTCACGAGTTCTTTTCAAGTTTTCGTGAATGAAGTTTTTTGAGACTTAGGTGAAACCGGGATATGAGAGGATTGAACGAGATACAAAAGCTCAAGATTTGGGATGCCCAAGGCACCCCAAGTAAATATTTCAAGAAGTCTCAAGCAACTAAGCTTGGGGATGCTACGCATCCCACCTCTCTTCATCAACAATTATCGGTTAGCCTATGTTGAGCCTAATTTTTTATTTGTCCACATGATATGTGCTATTCTTGGAGTGCTATTTTTATTTTGATTGTTTTTTAAATAAAATAATCAGATCTGAAAATATTTATTGAGAGAGAGAGCCCTCACATAGCTACTTGATTGTTTACCTACTCATTGATCTTCACTTATATCTTTTGAGAGAAGTTTGATGTTTACTCTTGTGCTTCACTTATATCCGGAGAGTAAATTATGAATGAATTTAATATCATAAATATGAAATTATCAATGTGCTTTATGCTTAGTAGTAACTTCACATCTGGTTTATAAAGTAAAATCTATTTAAGTTTGACAATCATCAAATTGGTCATACAAGCAATTCATGAATGATTAGTATAAGAAATAGAACTTTCACATATAAATATATTATCTTGGACACCTTTTATGATTGTGAATACCCATCCATTATTTTCAACCTTGATCAAATAGTTGAAGTTGGACAAGGAAGAAAATGTAATGGTTATGTTTGGGTATATTTGCATAGAAGTTATATTGTTATGGATCCTCCAACATGTGGTGCTTGTTTGGAACCTTTTGCTAGCGAAAACTTCGTACTGAGTAGAGGTACTACTTGTGCATCAAAACCCTTGAGCCAAGTTTATTCCATGAAAGTCCACCATACCTACCTATATATGGTATTTCACTGCCATTCCAAGTAAATTTGCATGTGCCACCTCTAAACATTCAAATAAACATCTATTTTGTGTGCTCGTACCGCTCATGGAGCGACGGGGCGGTCATTATCTTCCATGCTAAGCGAGTTTTTCTCAATATGAGTGTTTATTCACTTGTCATTGCACGAGAGAGGCTGGTAAAAAGGATTCCCAGTCCTGCATAATACAAAAATAAATAAACAAAACCCCCCCTAGAATGTTGATTGTTTGGAGGGAAACCGTGGATTCGGCCAGCCATGGAATGTGTTTGAATGGTGGAGGGGGAGTAAAAAATTAAATTATGTTTGGGAACCGCCAATAATGTGATTAGCATGGAAGATACTAAATACTCTGTTGTGATGTTGACAGGAAAGGCACACCACTCAAAATTACATATTCATCTCTGTTTTAAACAATGAGCTCTCGCACATATGCAAATCCTTGGTTCCTTCTGCGAAGGGACAATCTATTTACATTCATGTTGAGTCAACTTCTTATTCCAACCTCAATCTATTAGTTGGCAAGCACCATGTGGTGGGGTAAGATCCAAACATATATATCCACTCAAATATATTTGATCATGATTCATTATTGTTGACAATTATCTTTATGATAAGTGTGTTGGGAGGCGAAACATCAAGACCCTATCTTTCTCTGTGTTCGATGGATGTTGCTTGTTCTAAAAATATGCCTTGAGCATTAGCAATCATAAAAGACCATATGATAATTGAGTATGTGGAGCTCTTACTTAGACTTGATGATGTGTTGAAATTGTTTGGTGACCAAGAACATAGATTGTTAAGTTTCAATAGAATGCATTGTTTGAACCATGACATGTGAATTGATTGCTACTCTATCATGATGATTTTTATGAGAAAAAGTTGATGACTATGATGCTAGAAAAGTGACTGAAATTAACAATGATCAAAAGTATTCACTAAGCTAGCATTCACACTTCATAAATTATTTCATTTATCATTTACCTACTCGAGGACGAGCAGGAATTAAGTTTGGGGATGCTGATACGTCTCCAACGTATCGATAATTAATGAAGTATTCATGCCATATTCACCTATGTTTACAATACTTTTATATGGTTTTGATGCACTTTATATGATTTATTTAGAAATAACCTGGACTGACTCTGTTTTCGGCAGAATTACCGTGGTGTTGTTTTTGTGCAGAAAATGAAAGTTCTCGGAATCGCTCGAAACTTTTTTGTGATTTTTTCTGGAGGAAATAAGCAACATTAGAGCGAAGACCTGCCGAAGGGGGTGTGCCAGTGGGCCACCACGCAACAGGCCACGCCCCCACCCTAGTGGCACGGTGAGATATGTGGTGGGGCCCACGTGGCTCCGTTTAGCGTGATTCCAATGTTGAAAAATCCCATAAATACCAGAAACCCCAGAAATAAAGAGAGACTCCTCGTTCCGCCGCCGCAACTCTCTATATCGACGAAAAACCAATCTGGAGGCGTTCCAGTACCCTGCCAGAGAGGGTAGATCATCTCCGGTGGCCATCTTCATTATCCCGACGGAGGCCATGACGAGGAGGGAGTAGTCCACCCTCGGGGCTGACGGTTTGTACCAGTAGCTATGTGTTCAATCTCTCTCTCTCTATCTCTCTCTCTCTCTCGTGTTCTTGAGATGGCAAGATCTTGATGTATCACGGGCTTTGTTAATATAGTCGGATCATATGATGTTATTCCCTTGCTACCTTGTTGTGATGAATTGAATCTTTACCTTTGAGATCTCGTTATGTTGGATTGAATATTATGGTTTGAGAACACTTGATGTATGTCTTGCGTGGGATACCCATAGTGACATCGGGGTATTCTATTGATTCACTTGATATATGTTGAGGCATCAACTTGCGGATTCCGGTGACCTAGGGAATCTATGCATAGGGGTTGATTGCACTTTTCCATACCACGTTCTCCGATAGAAATCTTGGGGTGATCCTTGAAGTTATTTGTGTTGGATTGAATATGATAGATCTGAAATTGCTTGATGCATGTCGCATAATTTACCCACGGATACTTGAGGTGACACTGGAGTATCTAGGTGACATTAGGGTTGATTGATACGTATCATTGGTGTTATTCTAGTAGGAACTCTAGGGCTGTTTGTGACACTTATAGGAATAGCCCAATAGATTGATCGGAAAGAATAACTTTGAGGTGGTTCTACTACCTACACCAATTTCATCTTATTGTTCTCCACTAGATAGGAACTTTGGAGTGATTCTTTGTTGCACGTTGAGGGATGATCATTTCAACTATGTTAGCATTGCTGGGAGATTGCACTAGCGAAAGTATGAACCCTAGGCCTTATTTCCAAGCATTTATACACCGTTTTGCTCGCTGTTTTACACTTGCTACCTTGCTGTTTTTATATTTTCAGATTACAAAAACCTATATCTATCATCCATATTGCACTTGTATCACCATCTCTTCGCCGAACTAGTGCACCTATACAATTTGCCATTGTATTGGGTGTGTTGGGGACACAAGAGATTTCTTGTATTTGATTGCAGGGTTGTTTGAGAGAGACCATCTTCATCCTACACCTCCCACAAATTGATAAACCTTAGGTCATCCACTTGTGGGAAAATTGCTACTGTCCTACAAAACTCTGCGCTTGGAGGCCCAACACAAGTCTACAAGAATTAGGTTGCGTAGTAGACATCAATTACCTCCCTGGAAGTACTGTCTTTGTAGCCATATAGCTAGGCTCCAGTGCTCCATATGGTGACCCACCCGGATCACAAGGGATATCAACCCCAAGTGTGAGACCTGCTTTCGACTAGGCTTGGGAGCACCTCATAGCAGAGAACGGTCAGAGGCGCACTCACTTACGGTGCATCGCCATCATATATGTAAATTCTTACTCGCTCTTTGACGAGTACCATTGAATCAAGCTAAGTGACCATGTCTCCTCATCTGTATGCAGTGAGAGGATTAGAGATATATATACATGTAAATAATTACCATGGCTATCGTTGTGGGTGAACACTTCATAATTTTCTTCTAAAGCTGGTGATTCACCTTTTGAAGATTGCAACTCTAGCTCATCATTATGAACGACTTTAGTAAATTCATTTAGACTATCAAAGTCCTCTCGAGAATTTTCATCGAGGATTTGGGCATCATATGAGTCATTACTAGAGATAGCATTGGTAGGGGGCGCATCCTTTTCTTCATTTTCATGCAAGTCGTGAAAATGATTATTTTCCACCAAAGCGGTAATGACCCGCTCCGACATATTAGTCACTAAAGCATTATTGTAGAAATTATCTATGCAAAAGCAGCTAATAGGATGCAATTGTACATAAGCACTATGAAGTACAATACAATCATCCCCCGGCCCTCCTATTCGTTGTGAAACCTAATAGGCACCCATATAGAGTACAACTTGTAAGACCTCCATAGTAGCATTGCATTTATTACTACTATTATAAATTGCTAGCACTGGAAGTTGTACTTACATTGATAAGTGAAATGCCCTTCAGTTTCACAAACATCAGAAGTGATCAAATATTCTTCGCATATTAATAATGACCACTTTTCCAATTCTTGGAGGCATTCTTTTATGTTCTCTTCATTGATAGCCAATGGTGGGCTTATGTCTCTCTTGTCCCCCATCACAGTTGTCATCTTGTTCATTGAGAGAAATCTTGGAAGATATGATTAGTAGATTTTTTAATATTTTTTGGGTTTAAAGAAAAACAGTAAGATAATAGCAACAAACAAAATAAACTATGTGCGTGCGGGTAAGTAATGACCAAGCGCTATGCTCCCCGGCAATGGCGCCAGAAAATGCTTGATGTCCTGCAAGTGCACAGGGCTGTTGTAGCACTTTCGTTGTGATAAGTTGAGTGTCGAATCCAGAGGGAGCTTATAGGAAGGCACCATAAACCCCGCAACTACGTTGTCACTTTCACGCAGCCACGTACACACCCAAACCGGAGTTTGGAAATAGTCTACTCTATAAGTTGCTAGTGAAACTGGAATAAAAAGATAATTAACTAAACTCAAAACTAGACGGTAAAAGTAGTGAATAAAAGATGCTAAGTTAGTGGTGAAGGTGCTTGAGCAACAAAGCGTTCTCGAGGGTTCTGGCGTGAGTAGCACTAATACGAACTATCGAATCCTCTATTCACTGGTCAAATGCATAAGTGGGCGGAGCCGGGTACAGTACACGTTCTACTCTAACACAAACTCCGTGCCATGAACGCCACCATCATAGTCTCCCCCATAGGGTTTAAACTCATGATAATTAAGGTTTACCCCATGGATGCGGCCTCTTTAAGAATTCTCCGTACTCCCCTATAAATTGTGACGGTGAGGAATCAAAGGCTTTTACTGTCACCACGAATTACCCCAATTCCCCAACCCTTCACAACGACATTAGTTCCTCTACGACCTATATGGAAATAGTGCGAGCGAGGCCTCCTCTCAACACTCGTGAGAATACTAACTAGAATCATGAACAAAATATATTGGGTCACATCAAGAAGCATATAGGGTTCAACCATGTCCTCAAGAACTAGTAAACTAATCAAACAAGTTAATAGAACACATAGGTGAGAGGGTCAAGTTACAAGATGACATCGTGCCGGTGAAGGGAGAAGGCATGGCGGTGATTATGGTGATGGCGGTGTCATGGTGAAGATGATGGTGGTGATGGCGTCGACAAGGTGGAGAGGGCACCGGCCCGAAGGCCGGTGCTCGCATGGTGGAGCCTCCTCTTCTTCCCCTTGATCAAATCCCTCTTCTATGGTGGTGGATGGAGTTGTACATGGGTGTGTTCTTGGTGAATGAGATGTGATTACGGTGGCTAGGGTTGAGGAGGTGTATATATGGAGTCTCCCTAGCCTCCTGCTTTGATGGGCTTTATCCAAGGGCTCAAGATGAGCCAAATACCCTCCCAGTCTCTTCTTTATGAGCCAAGGATCTCGTGGGATCGAACGGGGAAGAAACTGGTGAAGAATCCTTTCTGGAAGAGCAACTTGCGGAGGTGTATGCACGTCAACCGACCGCTGAAACTACCGCGTGCGGTTGTTCATAAGTTGTTCAGAACATCGTCTTTCTCTTTGTCCGGTAAATCAGACACAAATTCTTCATACAAACTCGGAATTTGACATTCTTGGGCTCGTTGGATTTGTATGAACGGCGCCGATATATTGCTAGTCTTGGATATTGATTTGGAGAAATTTGTAAAAATTACTTTTTCTGACCTTTGAAATGGCTAATTGTGACCCTTGGGTGACTCTGTATCAAACCCACCATTGGTTCTTTCATCGTGCTTGGTCCTATGTTGCTCCAAAACACGTGTAGATACAAGAAAACAAAGAAAACTAATAAAAACTTAATAAGACACTAAATGTGCAATCCTCACAATGATAAGTGCAAATACCGATAAACATGCACAATGGAAAACTATTTGGTTCAATGTAACATGATATATAAAGAGAAAATACAACAAATGAGCTCTAAAAATGCGTAAAATATAGAGCCGTCAGTGCCCATGGACCGCTTTCCCCGATCGTACATAGGACCAAACATAACCTATGAACAACATGTCTTACAATTGATTCTGTTAAAAACCAAATGCAACTGAGAAGTTAAGTGAACTATTTGAAGGAAGTTTTTTCCTTAGTTCTATCCAAATGATTATGTTCCATATATATTTCATTGTCAATTACTTGGCCAGGCGAATGGATTCTAAGTTTTCATTCAGGCCATAGTTTCCTGTCGGTGAAAGAGACTTGATACGTCTCCAACGTATCTATAATTTTTGATTGTTTCATGCTATTATATTATCATTCTAGAATATTTTATATGCATTTATATGTTGTGTTATATCATTTTTGATAACTAACCTATTAACCAAGTGCCTAGTGTCAGTTGTTCTACGTGTTTTTAGCATTTCAGGAAACCAATACCAAACGAAGTCAAAACGCTACGAAACTTTTTGATGGTTTTTTCTGGACCAAAATAAGACCTGGAAGCTTCGGAGGGATTCCAGAAGCTGCACGAGGAGACGCCAAGGCAACAGGGCATGCCTAGGGGGTAGGTGTGCCCTGTTACCTTCGGACCACCTCGTGGCTTCGTTTGACCTAACTCCACCCCTATAAATTCTCTAAAATAGGGAAACCAACAGTGAGCCCATCTGGAGCCCTGTTACGGTGTCGTGTCGGAGGGGGGGTCAATAACGGAGGGACTCTACATCAACCTTGTTGCCTCCATGATGTTGTGTGAGTAGTTCACCACAGACCTATGGGTCCATATCTAGTACATGGATGGCTTTCTCTGTCTCTTTGATCTTTAATACAAAGTTCATCATGATTCCCACGGTGATTTATCCGATGTAATCTTCTTTTGCAGAGTGATTGTTGGGATCCGATGAATTGTGGGTTTATGATCAGATTATTCATGAATTTAATTGGTTTTCTCTGAATTCTTTTATGCATGATTGTTATTCGTATTTCTTTCTGGTCTATTGGTTTGGTTTGGAAACTAGATTGATTTATCTTTAGTGGGAGTGGTGCATTGTGATGGGTTATCTTGCGGTGCTCAATCCTAGTGACAGAAAGGGACATGACAAGTATTGTATTGCTGCCATTATGGATAAAAACCAATGTTGAGGATATCGCTAATCGTTAATGTCTCGGTCAGCTGGGGATTAGAGATTAATCGGAACTCGGCCAATTAATTGATTTTATCGGTCTGCCCTTAATCGCCCATTTTGTTTCTAAATCTGAGGTTTCCAATAGTAAAATATGATATATTCAACACCAAAATCATATTGGATAGAAGTGTTACATCGATCCCTAACCTTTGAATCCTTGTATAATGACAAACAAAATAGGATAATAGTATATATTGCATAACAAGGTCCACAAATCACAAATAAACATAGTTTTTGCAAGCATAGTGCTATGAATAGGCCCGATTTATCAGTAGATTCCTGACAAATCGCTTTCCGGAGCGACAAATCGGCCCAAACGATAAATGGTGAAGATAAGGCATAATCTTATCGGTCACCCCCAGGCTCATCCTCAAGCTGATAAGCCCACATTGGGGAGGCCCGGCGCTGGCAGGGAAGAATACGGCGATGGAGCATGACCTGGACCACATTGACCAGCTCGACTTTGGCCTTGATCACCGAGGTAATGCGCTTTTGCAGCAATTTCACCTCTGCATCCGACCCCCAGTCGAGGCCCTTCCTGAGCCACGAGGTTAATCTCGTAGGGGGTCCGGATCTGAACTCGGCAGGCGCCGCCCAGCTCTCATCCCTTGGTTCGGTGATAGAACCATTCTTTCTGCCAGATCTTGATTGTGTCGATGAAGGTGCCAGTTGGCCACGCAACGCGGGGGAGCTTGCTGATTACCGCCCCTCCACAGTCTGCGTGCTCGCCCGCGACAGTCTTCGGCTTGACGTTGAAGACCTTGAGCCACAGGCCGAAGTGCGGCTCGACCCGCAGGAAGGCTTCGCAAAGAATGATGAAAGCCGAAATATGCATAAAGGAGTTCGGGGGAAGATCATGGAAGTCCAACCCGTAGAAGAACATGAGGCCCCTGACGAAGGGGTGGAGCGGGAAGCTCAGTCCCCGGATGAAATGGGGGACAAATACCACCCTTTCGCCTGGCTTAGGGGTGGGGATGACCTGGTTTGCTTCTGGAGCGCGGTGGAAGACATTGGCGGGGAGGTAGCCGGCGAGCTTTAGCTCCCGGATATCCTTGTCGGTGACCGTGGAGGCCTCCCACTTTCCCATGAAGCCCGAACCCGCCATGGCTAAGCTCGGAGGGGAAGTTGCGGAAGAACTAGATCTGGGCTCTCGGAGCTTGGGAAGATTGGGAAAGCAGAGGATGCGAATGGGAAGCGTGAGTAATCCTTGGGGTTTTCCCCCCTTTTATGAGGCGTCACGCCGATTAGCCTCCTTTTGCTGCACCGCGAGTCTCTCCGCTTCCCAAGGCGTGCGTGCCGTTATGCACGCGCAAAATAAACCTAGAGTGCTGATTATATCCCGTGTGAAACGGAGCACGATCTATACATTGATGAGTCGTGTCAATGTAAAAATGGCCTCGAACCGCGAATCGAGTATTCATAACTGGTTCAGCGGTCGTGCTAGGCCACGACCCTTCGTCAGAAGGGGGCGTCAGAAAACACTTTTTACACTTGGATGTTTGGCCTTCGGGGCAAGGCAACTCATGGTGCCCGGACAATCGTATGATCGGAAGAACTACGCGTCATCGGAAGCCGGACTAGTCCCAGCCGATCATTGACGGGAAGAAGAACTCACCCCTCAAGCCAAAGACTCTGATCACGTGAAGCTGCCAGTGATGTGACCCTTGGCGTTGGGGGCTAGTTCGGGGGCTACTGAGGGAGTCCTGGACTAAGGGGTCCTCAGGCCGCTGGCCTGTCTCTCAATAGGACGGCTTGGTGGGCCGCACTCTGACTGTCACAGGAGGGGCCGGATACATCGAGACCCTGTTTTCTAGAAGGAAGTCCCGAAGGCGTGTCGTGCACTCCAAGTCAATATGAGGGAATCGACATTTCCATCCCCGGCAGGAGACCTGTCATGTGTAAACCCTAGGTACCCCCCGGTGTCTATATAAACCGAGAGGGTTTTAGATTGTAAGGCAGAGAAACTCAGCTAGGGTTTTAGCTAGTCGATCTCGAGGTAGATCAACTCTGTAACCTTCATACCATCAATATAATCGAGCAGGACGTAGGGTTTTACCTCCATAGGAGGGACCGAACCTGGGTAAACATCGTCTCCTTCGTCCCCTTGTTACCATCGATCCTAGACTCACAGCTCGGGACCCCTACCCGAGATCCGCCGGTTTTGACACCGACATTGGTGCTTTCATTGAGAGTTCCGCTGTGATCGCCAAAAGAATCGATGGCTCGCGTTGTCATTAACGAAGAAGTCTGGAACATAGACTCATTCGTCCCTGGACAGATCTTCGCTTTCGGCAGCATTGTGCTGCACGCTGACCCGACCGGCCGTCTTGGCCGGGTCGGGAGTTTCGCCCCTTATCAAGAGGTCAGATACGGGAACCTAGAGTTCTCCGTAGACTCTCGGGGCGATCTTTCGCTCACCGGGCTCGCAGTCTCATCCGATGCACCCGAGGACTCCGAGGCCTTAACCTCGGATGTCGCTTTCGGCCCCGCCCACGGGACCAACCCTGGCGATGATCTGGCTTTCAGCCCGGATCCGGCCATAGCGCCAGATGGCCGGGTACCAGCTCCTGCCGAACACACTTCTTGTGCGGACACATCAGAGGTTAACTCCGAAAGCGCTAAGCAAATTGACCCGATCGAGCTCTCGACACTCAACGAAGCTCTAGATCGGATCTTATCGATGAAAATTACTGGCGACCCAACCCCGATCCACGGTCAGATCGTTCTTAAGGCGGGTCAAGAGGAATTTTTCATCCCACCCACCACCCACTACGTAGCCACTGTCGAAGATTTAACTGATATGTTGGACTACGCCTCCGAGGAGGCAGAATACATGGATGAAAAGGATCGCGCTCCCACCCCCGTCAACACCGGGCGATGGACTGCCACCTCCACCTACGACGTTTACATGGTGGATACTCCAGCCGATAACGGCGAGCGCACACCCGCAAATAATGGTGATAAATCGGGTGAAGCGCCGTCAAGGCGCCGGAAACTACGCAAACGATGAAAGACAAAAAAGGGAAGGGAAGCTATTGCTGGCACTGGGGAAAACGATACCCCGGAAGACCTCGGCGATCCCGATATCCCCGAGCAGCCGCTAGAGGACCAGGAAGGGCCGGAGGACAAGCGCGACCCCGAAGATCCAAACGATTCCGAGGATGACAACTACCTTGTGACACCCTGGTTTTGTGCTACAGTGATCATTGTAATTAAGCACAGTGATGACCATGATCAGTGCCTAATCATTTTGCAAAACAGTGCATGATCAATATGGATTTCATATCTCATTTCAAAATTCCACTTCTAAATGCCCTAGGATTTTATTGTGATAATTTAAATCCTCAAACAGCATGGGAAAAATGTTGCATATTTATGAAAAATCACAAATGCAATGTTGTTTAGGAAAACAACATCACCTTGATGTTGGTGTGGACCCCACACTCCTAAACAGAAGCTAAAAGCATTTAAAAATGCTATTAAATTCAATTTGAAATTGCAAATAGTTTCCAAAAATGCCGAAAGTGTATGAGGCCATGTGGAATAGTGCAAGGTATTTATTGGGCCATGTCTCACATTTTTGCTATGGAGAATTAATGCAAAAATAAAATGCAAAAGGAGCCGTGGAGAAAACAGAAAAGAAAAGAAAGGAAAAAGGAAAAGGACTGATGTGCACTTAAGCCCATAGCTACAGTGGCGGCCCAGCCCGCCAGCGCCGTCGTCTCCCACCTCCCGCCTCTCTCCTGCGCGCTATCGATCAGGGACAGCGCGCGCCCACCCGGGGCCCCCTCGCGCCCGATCTTTTGCCCCTGCCGCCATGGATGGATAAGAGGGAGACCCCGCGACCCCCTGGACCCGTCTGGATCGCCTCTCCCCCTCTCCCTCGCTTGCTCCCTCCATTCCCGAGCGCCACCGCCGCCATGGCCGAAGGCTAGCCGCGGCCCCAGCCACTCTCGTGCCTTGCCAACGCACCCACAAGCTTCACCGCGACCAGCCCTTCCTCATCGACCACTGGATCAAGCCCCGGGGCCCCTGCATCGCCATCACCGCGTCGTCTTCCTCCTCGGGGCCCGAAGCTCGCCGCCGTCGATTCGCTCCACCGCGCCCCCCTCGAGCCCACCTTGCGCAACTACAGGGCCCAGTGAGCTCCCCCGCATTCCCCTCTCCCTCGCATTGCTCCTCTAGGCCGCCGTAGCCGTTGTTTCCACTAGAACCCGATCCCGCCACCGCGGAAGCTCGACGCCGGCGACCAGCCAGTGACCATTTGGTCCTGTCGTCGATGCCATTCGACTCCACGCATCGCGTAGGCCCTCGTAGTACCGTTAGTTCGCTCGAAACCGCACTGTTGCGATGATCGCCACCGGTGCCCGAAGCTTGCCTCCGCCAACCTTGTCGTCGGCGACGCCACAGGCCGTCCCAGCTCGCCCTGATGGCCGGAATGGACGCGCGACGACGCCAGTTTTCGAACGCAAGAAGAATGGCGCGATTTGACCCCCTGTGGACGATTTCCGAGCCTCCCCGCCGTTTCGGGAGCTCGCCGGAGCTCCTCCGGTGGCCGGCCGCCGCCGCCGCTGACCTGGCTGACCGGGGCCACAGTCAGTGACACTGGCCGGTGGGCCAGGGCGACCCAGTTGACCAGTTGACTTGGTCAACTGGCTGACTGGGCACAACCCAATCACTGACATGTGGGTCCCCAAGCCCCCTGTGTCTATGACATATGGGCCACCCCTGTCAGATGCTTAATTAGCAAATTAGATTAATAAAAATAAATAAATTAACTCTAATCTGTCACTGCCAAGTGGACCCCACCTGCTAATTAAACTCTGTTTAGTTTAAAATAACTCTGGATTAAAATGAGTCTATGACAAATGGGACCCACTGGTCAGGTTTGACCTGGTCAGCCCCACTGTTGACTGCTGATGCAATGCTGACCTCCTGCTGACGTCACTCTACACTGTTCTGGATAATGTTGATTTAAATAAATAGAATAATTCCAGAAAATGATTAAATCTTTGAAAAATCATAGAAAATAATCTGTAGCTCAGATGAAAAAACTTTATACATGAAAATTGATCAGAAAAATCCCACGAATCCGAATACGCTATCCGTTCGTTTGTCACATGCTCCTAGCATGATAAGCATGGAACTTTTCCCCTCCGGATTGTCTGTCCGATATATCCAAAGACCCGGGAAATATTGTTAGATATTCTCCCGTTCCGTCTGATACGTGTAGTACTGCGTTAGACTATCCCTAGCACTGCGTATTGCCATGTCATGCATCGTGTTGCATCTGTTTGCTTGTATTTATTGTTTCTTCCCGCTCTTCTCTCCGGTAGACCCCGAGACTGACATTGCTGCCGGGTACGACTACACCGTTGACGATCAGGCCTTTGTCGCAGAGCAGCAAGGCAAGCAAACCCCCCCTTGAGCATTCCGATATCGCCTATTCCTTTCCCTCTTATTCTTGCATTAGATTCTGCTACTGTATTAGTTAGCTCCTATTCTGATGCATAGCCTGTTTTGATAAACTATTACTATACCTGCAATCACACCAACTGCTTAGTATAGGTTGATCAGTGAATCCCCAGTGGCCCCTTAGTCCCAGTTGCCCCTGCTTCTTCATCGACGACTCGAAGACCCGAAGACTCGGTCAACCGACTGACGAGCCAGGCCCCTCACATCACTGCACACCCCTTAAGTATGGCACTGCAGAGTTACTACCGAGTGCCGAGGGTGATACCTCACTTAGCACTCCCGGTGTTAATTCTGTAGCATAGCTAATCGGTCGTGGGTATCGAGGGTGATTCCTCCTTCCCCTTTATCGATAGCGACTCTTGGCATACACATACCTCGAGTGGGATCCATCGAGGGTGATTCCTCGGATATCCACTTGGTGTATAAACACACAGTTACTTTAACTTGACATTGTTTACATGTGAAAGACGGGACTGGAGGGACAGGCGGTACCACCCTGGTTGAGGTAGACCTGAGTTCCCGACAGTCTTGAGACGGGTCGGCCCCAAGGGTACCCGTGTGTGAGATGTGGTGGGATGCGCCGGTAAGGCATCCAAAAGGTTATGTTGAGGCGTGGACGGGCAGGAGAGGCTCTTGCCACACATCCTCGAGTTGGGGTGACGGGACCGCACTTTATGGGTCGTGCTTGCCCCGCATTAATAAAATGCTAATGGGTTGGGTATTTGATCTGAGTTGGTCGTTGGCCTTATTGCGCACCTAACCATCACGTGGGAAAGTTATGGGCACTCAGCGTCGTTGTATCAGCCGAAGCTCCTCGGACGTCAGCAATGGAGCGACGCGCGCCCGAGTGGTCCGCAACGGCATCGCGCTTGTTACTAAGGGGTGCTAGGACTGACCTCGGCCGCGTTCGCATCGTGCAGGAATGCAAGGGCAAGTGGGCCCACGAACCTGCGCGCTTAGGATTTAAACCGGCGGGCTGGCCTCTTCGTTGAGCCTAGGTGGGGTGACGACGTGCTGCTATCCCGAGGTCGGGCATGACCCAGGAAAGTGTGTCCGGCCGGAGGTGATCAGGCATGTTGGAGATGTGGTGCACCCCTGCAGGGATGATTAATCTATTCGAATAGCCGTGTCCACGGTAACAGGACGACTTGGAGTTGTACCTTGACCTTATACAACTATAACTGTGATTTAAATTTGAAATGAATTGTGGCTCCGAGATTGCTTCCTCGCAGGGAGTCGGGGAAGAATCTCTGGGCGTGGTTACTTAATAAAATTGCTACAATAATATGACTATATATGAGATACCAGTCTACTCTCTTCTAATGCTGCAAGATGTTGAAGATGCTAGTCTCCGATAGGACTAGGCTTTTCCCCTCATTCTTGCTTTCTGCAGTCAGTCCAGATATAACCCCACCTCCTTGATAATGATGCATACTTAGCATAGTTCTGATGTCAGTCTTGCGAGTACTTTGGATGAGTACTCACCGCTGCTTTGCATTCTCTTTCCCCCTCGATACGATTTCCGCATTCAGACGATGGAGCCCAGGAGATGGAGTACGCCGGAGACGACTACTATACCACCGCTGGAGCCTACTACTACGTGGAGAACACCGACGCTCAGGAGTAGTTAGGAGGTTCCCAGGCAGGAGGCCTCGCCTCTTTCGATCCATTGCTTATGTTTGTGCTAACCTTCTTAAGGCAAAACTTGTTTAACTTATGTCTGTACTCAGATATTTTTGCTTCCGCTGACTCGTACTTGTCGAGCTTTGTATTCGAGCCCCCAAGACCCCTGGCTTGTAATATGAAGCTGTATGACTATAATTTGTGTCTAGTGTTGTGTTGTGATATCGATCAGTGAGTCCCTAATCTTGGTCGTACGCATTGCGTGTATGTTTAGCGTACGGTCGAGATCGGGGGCGTCACAAGTTGGTATCAGAGCCAACTGCCTGTAGGTAGCCCCCTTTCCACATCCTTGGCCGAAGTTGAGTCTAGACGTTGAAAAACTTTTACTAACACTGATGTTGTGGCTTACGGGCCCACTTCTCAATCGGGTGGTATTAGGATCTTTTATTCCTCGTCTATACTCTGGGTTCTGATCTCTCTTCTCTTTCGGGTTAAAGATTTTATTAACTCTAACTCTAGGTTCTCGTAACTACTTTCCCCGGAGAGCCCCTCATTCAGATGATGGCTTGATTCATCAGAAGACTCCAAAGATACTCTCTGATGTTCTCCCGAGAACTTGTGCTCATCGCTTTTGCGATTCCCTTCCACCGTCAACCTCTATGGATGACTACATGCAATTGTCGCTCATACTTTCAAATCCAGTTGCTCTTGTTATTACAAGGTACATCAAATTATCTTACCGGAGATTCGTTCTTCCTCGGTTGATCATGTGTTTCTCAGAATTCTTTGAAACGCTATTCGATCTTCCGCAATCCTCAGTAGCCTTTTTTCTCTTGACCTTCCTTACCTGCTTGCATTATGGATAATTCCATATGTCTAGCAATAATTATTAAAATCCTTTGTGATTGTCATCTGATTTAATGGATTCAACCTGTGTGTGTGAATGCACGCAATCACCAGTTGATCCTTATAAATTATCTGTCCGACTTAGACGTCTTTCCAAACATGAGTTGGTTCTCGACAAATCAACTTTGATTGATTGTCTATCTAAGTCTATTCAACTTGCTTGTATTTGATCGGAGCATCTGTTTCTGATACACCAATTTGGAAATCTTAATTCCTTTGGTTATTTAAGCATCAAATTATTTGGATGTTCTATGATCTGATGCCTTGCATTCTTCTCCCTCTGATTTGGTACCGATGCTCCCATCAGGTCCTTTGTGGACCGCCAGACCCATTGTTGGGTTATTATCCGACAACATCCTTCACATTCAAAACCCTTGTGAGTTCTTCCCCTGATGCATGATGCCATTGGTAAATTGTGCCTTCTCCCTCTGATAAGTTGTATCCTATGCTTTTGTCAACCATGCTCTTTTGTCAAGCATGTGTTAATTACTCTTGAAGCTTGTCGTATATGTTCCTAAGATGCCCCGAGGGGTTGAACCTATGCCTTCCTTAATTCGTGTGAACTCAAGAGTTTTCACACGTCTTACTCTCCTGGTGTTTTGCCAGTTAAATTTTCAAAACCACAACTTCATCAAAGGCGAGGTGTAAATGGAAGGTGATGCATTGATGAAGTGGGAGTCGACCTTGAACCTTGTGTTCATGCCCATGGAAACGATGTTGATCTTATCATAGAAGCTTCTCCTTTCAATAATCCTTCATTGTATGATTTGATATTGTATCTTTGATCTTGTCCTTTACAATCGTGGTTCCGACCATGTTGTTCTACTTCTTTTCCATTCTCAGACAAGTTAAAGTGCTTGTCCTCCACAGATCAATACGCTATTCTAACCTCCATGCTGGTCTACCTCCGAGTATTACCCCTGGTATCTCGAGAAAATCATGGAGCTACATAGCTTCTTATAAGCTCCTCATCAGCTATGTTTTCCTTCACTGATTCCAGTTTCCTCGTGTTCTGAGTTGTTGGACACTCAAGAACACCGATAATTGAATCAAGTCCCCATTGCGATTCAACAACTCATAGAAATCTTCTTTGCTTATGAGTTTGTACTCGATCATGTCATTCCCAGCTGATTGGCTACCTCATCATCGTCATGCTTATGCTTGACCATGCTACCTAAGTCCTTCATCCCCGGAACACAATTCCAATAGTGCGCTAAGCTTACATCGAGTTTTCAACATCATGCTTGGTTGTCTTGAAGGACAATATCGATATTGAGCTAGCAATCTTATCTGTGGTTCCGATAACCTTTCGCTTCACCATTCCTTTGTTTGATGTCGTCGCTGATCGATTACATCTTCATGAAACTTCTTGAAAAATGTGTCGTGATCATCATCAACATTTTGAGCTCTTCCAAGTATCAATCGAATTCATGATGAGAAATACCATCCTTACCCCTCGATGATTTCTGATATCATCGACAACATTCTCGCCTTCCCTCCAACACAAACTTATTAATGTTCTGTGTTGCACCTTGAGTTCCTTGATATCCAACTTATGTTTTGTTCTACCTTGGCGTAATGCCATATCTTATGTCAATGGTGTCATGAGAATTTCACCATCTCTTAAGAATTCTGGGTAAAGTGATACTTCTTGCCATCACCTTTCATTTCTTAGTTTTGTGTTGTTCCTAACCGGGATACTGACAAATGGATTGTGATGTGTAAATTCAACTCTTATGGCATACCAACTCTATTACCTTGGAGTTAATGAACAATAAGTCCATTCTTAGTGTATTGACTGTTGAGTCAGCACTCTAACATTGGTCGTGCTACTTAGTACGAATTTTGGGTGCACCTTTCGATTAATGTTTAATTGTGGATGTTTCCCTCGGGCATACCTCAATATATCATCTTGTTTGACCAATGCTATCACCTTGTTCACACATTCGTGTAAATCCATCTTTGTGGAAGTCTCGACGAATTGTTGCTGAGCCCCTCAGCCACATCCTCTTCTCCCTCGTGGTTCATGATGAACATTTAACCTAGTGTTGCAAACCTTGAAAACATTACCTTTGTGCCTAGTTCATGAAGAATATGTTTGATAAAAGAAGTGCCTTTCTATAAGTTCACGTGCATTTTTGCCACCGTGCTTATGGGAAAATTTTGTCTCGCTTCCTCTGGAATCGTTCCAATTCATTCAGGCATGTGCGAAGCATTCTATGGTTTGATAGATTTGCTACTTTCACCCCATATGTATTTCCTAACACGCCAGGCCACTGATTGATTTGATTTGTCCTAGTCCAGACTTACACATAGGACTTTGATATCCTCTATGATGGTCCCCAATCAGAACTTGATTGCCCTCCATTCTAGAAAACTTCCATGTGGGCACGAGTGTTCTGACCTTGTGTTCATATGTCTTGCAGTCGGGCTAATGTTCCAAGGCTTGCTTCTGTTGATCATTCCCCGAGAATCTTGCCGCATCGTCTCATAGACGCGTGTTTTCATCCTTTTTACTTCTCAAGCTTGCTGAGCCTGAGATAACCTGACACCAACCAGATCTGAATCTCGGCCAGAAATGATGGTTGGAACATTATCAAGAAATATAACTTTGGTCTTTATTACTCGGTAAGGTGATGTTGTAGCTATCACACCTGGCCGGATGACCTATTGTTATAATGCTTTGTTCAGCTAGGATTGCCATTCTTCCATGAGGGAATTGTAAGACTTATTTTATAAGTTGTTCCTACTGGATTCTTTGTGTATCCAAACTCCATCCTTTACTCGAAACACCATATCATTGCTATCCCGAAGCATGGATGTGGTATATCGATCACCAAAAGGAATAATGTAAGCTCAACGCTAATTGTTTCTTGATCAATTATTCAAACCCCTAGCAATCTTATATGTGGTTCTGATAACCTTTCGCTTCACCATTCCTTTGTTTGATGTCGTCGCTGATCGATTACATCTTCATGAAACTTCTCGACAAATGTGTCGTGATCATCATCAACATTTTTAGCTCTTCCAAGTATCAATCGAATTCATGGTGAGAAATACCATCCTTACCCCTCGATGATTTCTGATATCATCGACAACATTCTCGCCTTCCCTCCAACACAAACTTATTAATGTTCTGTGTTGCACCTTGAGTTCCTTGATATCCAACTTATGTTCTGTTCTACCTTGGCGTAATGCCATATCTTATGTCAATGGTCTCATGAGAATTTCACCATCTCTTAAGAATTCTGGGTAAAGTGATACTTCTTGCCATCACCTTTCATTTCTTAGTTCCCGTGTTGTTCCTAACCGGGATACCGACAAATGGATTGTGATGTGTAAATTCAACTCTTATGGCATACCAACTCTATTACCTTGGAGTTAATGAACAATAAGCCCATTCTTAGTGTATTGACTGTTGAGTCAGCACTCTAACATTGGTCGTGCTACTTAGTCCGAATTTTGGGTGCACCTTTCGATTAATGTTTAATTGTGGATGTTTCCCTCAGGCATACCTCAATATATCATCTTGTTTGACCAATGCTATCACCTTGTTCACACATTCGTGTAAATCCATCTTTGTGGAAGTCTCGACGAATTGTTGCTGAGCCCCTCAGCCACATCCTCTTCTCCCTTGTGGTTCATGATGAACATTTAACCTAGTGTTGGAAACCTTGAAAACATTACCTTTGTGCCTAGTTCATGAAGAATATGTTTGATAAAAGAAGTGCCTTTCTATAAGTTCACGTGCATTTTTGCCACCGTGCTTATGGGAAAATTTTGTCTCGCTTCCTCTGGAATCGTTCCAATTCATTCAGGCATGTGCGAAGCATTCTATGGTTTGATAGATTTGCTACTTTCACCCCATATGTATTTCCTAACACGCCAGGCCACTGATTGATTTGATTTGTCCTAGTCCAGACTTACACATAGGACTTTGATATCCTCTATGATGGTCCCCAATCAGAACTTGATTGCCCTCCATTCTAGAAAACTTCCATGTGGGCACGAGTGTTCTGACCTTGTGTTCATATGTCTTGCAGTCGGGCTAATGTTCCAAGGCTTGCTTCTGTTGATCATTCCCCGAGAATCTTGCCGCATCGTCTCATAGACGCGTGTTTTCATCCTTTTTCCTTCTCAAGCTTGCTGAGCCTGAGATAACCTGACACCAACCAGATCTGAATCTCGGCCAGAAATGATGGTTGGAACATTATCAAGAAATATAACTTTGGTCTTTATTACTCGGTAAGGTGATGTTGTAGCTAGCACACCTGGCCGGATGACCTATTGTTATAATGCTTTGTTCAGCTAGGATTGCCATTCTTCCATGAGGGAATTGTAAGACTTATTTTATAAGTTGTTCCTACTGGATTCTTTGTGTAACCAAACTCCATCCTTTACTCGAAACACCATATCATTGCTATCCCGAAGCATGGATGTGGTATATCGATCACCAAAAGGAATAATGTAAGCTCAACGCTAATTGTTTCTTGATCAATTATTCAAACCCCCATTGTATGGGCATGTCATAGATTTTCCTCGCCCCTTTTACCTAAATGGTTATCTAGTTGCTAATTCTGTCATGTATGTCATGCTCTGTTTTTCCCTGGGAAAGATATACTCCTAAAACTTGAGTATAACCACATTTTCCTTTCCATTGGTCTGTTTAATGTGATAAACACTTTTTCCTTTCCAATCGTTTGTTTAATATGATGAACACACTTTCCTTTCCATTGGTCTGGTTGATCTAATAAGCATATTTTCCTTTCCGTTGGTCTGTTTAACCTTTCTTGAGATTATATGATCTAAGCAGTAATAATTCTCTGCTTAGGTAAACACCTCGATGAACAAGTCTATCAGTAAGATCCTGTTACTATTGTTGATAACATTCCGGTAACCGCCGGTGGCCGAGAACTTTGCCTATTGGTCCGCCTCGTTTCAACGAGCAGGAAAATGGTTCTATTCGTCCCCCGCCCTTGGTACCGACATTGTTGTCAGCATAGCTGACAAGCTATCCTCTGACACGTCTTCTTTCATGACCGTGCAAGTTGTCACCACTCTTCTTACTCTTAATCCGCATGATGGTCCCATAACCCCTAGTTCCACAGGATTGAAACCTGACTCTCCTGTACATCTTTGATTCCAAAGTACCCTTTTGCACTAGGCTTCGTTTGTGATTCCCGAGCCACCGTCCAAGGAATGATCTATTCTAATATCAGACGCGATATCTATTCTCGTTGCCCTGAACTTCCCCCCCCCTTTTCTTCATCTGATCAGGCATCGAATGATTGCCTACCCGTTTGAAACTTTTACACCGTCGCATTTTGCTCTTAGTGATTCCTCGAGTCTTAACTTGAGAAATAAATCTTGTGTTCCTCCCTGAGTTCGCCGTCAGATGCCCAGCTTTGCTTAGATTCGTTCTTCCAGAGTTTTCCCTCTAATCTCATTCGTAGGACGATGAAGATCCCGAAGAAAGGATGACGACTTCATCATGATGACCTAAAGCAGAAACATGAATATCTCAACGAAAGGGGTCAACTTCTTCGAGAAGAACAACAAGGACAAGAAGACTCGTTAGAGTTTCGTTACCTAAACTTTGCCCCCTTACCTCTACCTCTTAATTCTCGGGACGAGAATTCTTGTTAGTAGGGGAGAATTGTGACACCCTGGTTTTGTGCTACAGTGATCATTGTAATTAAGCACAGTGATGACCATGATCAGTGCCTAATCATTTTGCTAAACAGTGCATGATCAATATGGATTTCATATCTCATTTCAAAATTCCACTTCTAAATGCCCTAGGATTTTATTGTGATAATTTAAATCCTCAAACAGCATGGGAAAAATGTTGCATATTTATGAAAAATCACAAATGCAATGTTGTTTAGGAAAACAACATCACCTTGATGTTGGTGTGGACCCCACACTCCTAAACAGAAGCTAAAAGCATTTAAAAATGCTATTAAATTCAATTTGAAATTGCAAATAGTTTCCAAAAATGCCCAAAGTGTATGAGGCCATGTGGAATAGTGCAAGGTATTTATTGGGCCATGTCTCACATTTTTGCTATGGAGAATTAATGCAAAAATAAAATGGAAAAGGAGTTGTGGAGAAAACAGAAAAGAAAAAGAAAGGAAAAAGGAAAAGGACTCATGTGCACTTAAGCCCATAGCTACAGTGGAGGCCCAACCCGCCAGCGTCGTCGTCTCCCACCTCCCGCCTCTCTCTTGCGCGCTGTCGATCAGGGACAGCGCGCGCCCGCCCGGGGTCCCCTCGCGCCCGATCTTTTGCCCCTACCGCCGTGGATGGATAAGAGGGAGACCCCGCGACCCCCTGGACCCGTCTGGATCGCCTCTCCCCCTCTCCCTCGCTTGCTCCCTCCATTCCCGAGCGCCACCGCCGCCATGGCCGACGGCTAGCCGCGGCCCCAGCCACTCCCGCGCCTTGCCAATGCACCCACGAGCTTCGCCGCGACCAGCCCTTCCTCATCGACCACTGGAACGAGCCCCGGGGCCCCTGCATCGCCGTCACCACGTCGTCTTCCTCCTCGGGGCCCGAAGCTCGCCGCCGTCGATTCGCTCCACCGCACCCCCTCGAGCCCACCTTGCGCAACTACAGGGCCCAGTGAGCTCCCCCGCATCCCCCTCTCCCTCGCATTGCTCCTCTAGGCCGCCGTAGCCGCTGTTTCCACTAGAACCCGATCCCGCCACCGCGGAAGCTCGACGCCGGCGACCAGCCGGTGACCATTTGGTCCTGCCGTCGATGCCATTCGACTCCACGCATCGCGTAGGCCCTCGTAGTACCGTTAGTTCGCTCGAAACCGCACTGCTGCGATGATCGCCACCGGCGCCCGAAGCTTACCTCCGCCAACCTCGTCGCCGGCGACGCCACAGGCCGTCCCAGCTCGCCCTGATGGCCGGAATGGACGCGCGACGATGCCAGTTTTCGAACGCAAGAAGAATGGCGCGATTTGACCCCCTGTGGACGATTTCCGAGCCTCCCCGCCGTTTCGGGAGCTCGCCGAAGCTCCTCCGGTGGCCGGCTGCCGCCGCCGCTGACCTGGCTGACCGGGGCCACAGTCAGTGACACTGGCCAGTGGGCCAGGGCGACCCAGTTGAACAGTTGACTTGGTCAACTGGCTGACTGGGGACAGCCCAGTCACTGACTTGTGGGGCCCCAAGCCCCCTGTGTCTATGACATATGGGCCACCCATGTCCGATGCTTAATTAGCAAATTAGATTAATAAAAATAATTAAATTAACTCTAATCTGTCACTGCCAAGTGGACCCCACCTGCTAATTAAACTCTGTTTAGTTTAAAATAACTCTGGATTAAAATGAGTCTATGACAAATGGGACCCACTGGTCAGGTTTGACCTGGTCAGCCCCACTGTTGACTGCTGATGCAATGCTGACCTCATGCTGACATCACTCTACACTGTTCTGGATAATGTTGATTTAAATAAATAGAATAATTCCAGAAAATGATTAAATCTTTGAAAAATCATAGAAAATAATCTGTAGCTCACATGAAAAAACTTTATACATGAAAATTGATCAGAAAAATCCCACGATTCCGAATACGCTATCCGTTCGTTTGTCACATGCTCCTAGCATGATAAACATGGAACTTTTCCCCTCCGGATCGTCTGTCCGATAAATCCAAAGACCCGAGAAATATCGTCAGATATTCTCCCGTTCCGTCTGATACGTGTAGTACTGCGTTAGACTATCCCTAGCACTGCGTATTGCCATGTCATGCATCGTGTTGCATCTGTTTGCTTGTATTTATTGTTTCTTCCCCCTCTTCTCTCCGGTAGACCCCGAGACTGACGTTGCTGCCGGGTACGACTACACCGTTGACGATCAGGCCTTTGTCGCAGAGCAGCAAGGCAAGCAAACCCCCCCTTGAGCATTCCGATATCGCCTATTCCTTTCCCTCTTATTCTTGCATTAGATTCTGCTACTGTATTAGTTAGCTCCTATTCTGATGCATAGCCTGTTTTGATAAACTGTTACTATACCTGCAATCATACCAACTGCTTAGTATAGGTTGATCAGTGAATCCCCAGTGGCCCCTTAGTCCCAGTTGCCCCTGCTTCTTCATCGACGACTCGAAGACCCGAAGACTCGGTCAACCGACCGACGAGCAGGCCCCTCACATCACCACACACCCCTTAAGTATGGCACTGCAGAGTTACTACCGAGTGCCGAGGGTGATACCTCACTTAGCACTCCGGGTGTTAATTCTGTAGCGTAGCTAATCGGTCGTGGGTATCGAGGGTGATTCCTCCTTCCCCTTTATCGATAGCGACTCTTGTCATACACATACCTCGAGTGGGATCCATTGAGGGTGATTCCTCAGATATCCACTTGGTGTATAAACACACAGTTACTTTAACTTGACGTTGTTTACATGTGAAAGACGGGACTGGAGGGACAGGCGGTACCACCCTGGTTGAGGTGGACCTGAGTTCCCGACAGTCTTGAGATGGGTCGGCCCCATGGGTACCCGTGTGTGAGATGTGGTGGGATGCGCCGGTAAGGCATCCAAAAGGTTATGTTGAGGCGTGGACGGGCAGGAGAGGCCCTTGCCACACATCCTCGAGTCAGGGTGACGGGACCGCACTTTATGGGTCGCGCTTGGCCCTCATTAATAAAATGCTAATGGGTAGGGTATTTGATCTGAGTTGGTCGTTGGCCTTATTGCGAACCAAACCATCACGTGGGAAAGTTATGGGCACTCAGCGTCGTTGTATCAGCCGAAGCTCCTCGGACGTCAGCAATGGAGCGGCGCACGCCCGAGTGGTCCGCAACGGCATCGCGCTTATTACTAAGGGGTGCTAGGACTGACCTCGGCCGCGTTCGCATCGTTCAGGAGTGCAAGGGCAAGTGGGCCCACGAACCTGCGCGCTTAGGATTTAGACCGGCGGGCTGGCCTCTTCGTTGAGCCTAGGTGGGGCGACGACGTGCTGCTATCCCGAGGCCGGGCATGACCCAGGAAAGTGTGTCCAGCCGGAGGTGATCAGGTGTGTTGGAGATGCGGTGCACCCCTGCAGGGATGATTAATCTATTCGAATAGCCGTGTCCACGGTAACAGGACGACTTGGAGTTGTACCTTGACCTTATACAACTATAACTGTGATTTAAATTTGAAAGGAATTGTGGCTCCGAGATTGCTTCCTCGCAGGGAGTCGGGGAAGAATCTCTGGGCGTGGTTACTTAATAAAATTTCTACAATAATATGACTATATATGAGATACCAGTCTACTCTCTTCTAATGCTGCAAGATGTTGAAGATGCTAGTCTCCGATAGGACTAGGCTTTTCCCCTCATTCTTGCTTTCTGCAGTCAGTCCAGATATAACCCTCTCTCCTTGATAATGATGCATACTTAGCATAGTTCTGATGTCAGTCTTGCGAGTACTTTGGATGAGTACTCACCACTGCTTTGCATTCTCTTTCCCCCTCGATATGATTTCCGCATTCAGGCGATGGAGCCCAGGAGATGGAGTACGCCGGAGACGAGTACTACACCACCGCTGGAGCCTACTACTACGTGGAGAACGCCGACGCTCAGGAGTAGTTAGGAGGTTCCCAGGCAGGAGGCCTCGCCTCTTTCGATCCGTTGCTTATGTTTGTGCTAGCCTTCTTAAGGCAAAACTTGTTTAACTTATGTTTGTACTCAGATATTTTTGCTTCCACTGACTCATGCTTGTCGAGCTTTGTATTCGAGCCCCCGAGGCTCCTGGCTTGTAATATGAAGCTGTATGACTTTAATTTGTGTCTAGTGTTGTGTTGTGATATCGATCAGCGAGTCCCTAATCTTGGTCGTACGCATTGCGTGTATGTTTAGCGTACGGTCGAGATCGGGGGCGTCACATACGTCCCCCCTGTAGAGGAGGAGGATAGCCCGGAAGCCGAAGACTTCATCGTCCCCGAAAACCTTGAGGATCAGGAACGGTTTAGGCAACAGCTTATAGCCACTGCCCGAAGCCTAAAGGCAAAAGAACGGCAGCTTAAGGCCGAACAAGATACCCTCAATGATAGATGGACGAGGGTCCTGTCAGCCGAGGAAGGATACGGTACCGATCTATTGGACCAACCGAAGAGCTATCCACGCCGACGGCTGCTGCCAAAATTTGATGACGAGGTCCCTGACACGTCGTCCCCCAAGCACACTCCATAAGACCAGCCGGACCGCCCTCCCCAAGGACGAGATAGGACGGCTGACGACACCGGTTATAGGCCGGCGATACCCCGCGGAAGGGGAAAGCAGCCAATGGAGCCTAAGGACAGGTACGACCTGCGACACGACCTGGATTATAGAACAGGCCGCGCGAGATCCATCTACGGATCTAGAGGGTACTCCCCCGATAGACGGGACGGGTACCGGCCTTGGCTCGACCGAAACAATAGAGGTCGGGAACCAAACCGGGCCAGAACAGACGCCGACTACCGGCGTGACATAGCCCGGGCCAGAGGCGCTGCCCACCCGCTGTGCTTCACCGACAAGGTGATGCAGCATCAGTTCCCGGAAGGGTTTAAACCCGTGAACATAGAGCAATACGATGGAAGAACTGACCCAGCAGTGTGGATCGAGGATTTCCTCCTCCACATTCACATGGCACGAGGAGATGATCTCCACGCCATCAAATATCTACCCCTTAAACTCAAGGGGCCAGCTCGGCACTGGTTAAACAGTCTCCCCGAAAATTATATCGGGAGCTGGGAGGATCTCGAGGATGCAATCCGATCTAACTTCCAGGGCACCTATGTACGGCCTCCGGACTCCTCCGACCTAAGCAACGTCGTCCAAAAGGTCGGAGAGTCCGCTCGACAATTTTGGAATCGGTTCTTGACCAAGAAAACCAGATCGTCGATTGCCCAGATGCCGAGGCTATAGCCTCTTTCAAGCACAATATTCGGGATGAATGGTTGGCTCGCCAGCTCGGTCAGGACAAACCTAGGACCATGTCCGCCCTTACATCACTCATGACCCGCTTTTGTGCGGGCGAGGATAACTGGCTAGCGAGACGAAGCCACAACCCCGAAGACCCCGGCACCTCCGAAGCTTGGGATGGAAACGGGAAACCAGGACGCAACAAAAATAAACGCCGGCACAGCACTAGTGATGCCGACGACACGGCCATTAACGCCGGCTTCGGCAACCCTCGATCCGGGCAGCGGAAGAAGCCTCCCAAAGGCAATCGCGAAGGACCCACCCCGCTGGACAAAATCATGGAGAGGCCTTGCCAGATCCATGGCACTCCAGACAATCCCGCCAACCACACCAACCGTAATTGTTGGGTGTTCAAACAGGCCGGCAAACTCGCAGCCAAAGAACAAGGCAAGGGCCCACGCAGCGAGGACGACGAGGAGCCCCGCGGTCCGAGCAATGGAGGTCAGAAGCAGTTCCCTCCAGAGGTAAAGACTGTGAACATGATATACGCCACTCATATACCTAAAAAGGAGAGGAAGCGCGCCCTTCGAGAGGTCTACGCCGTAGAGCCTGTAGCCCCGAAGTTTAACCCATGGTCGGCCTACCCGATCACCTTTGATCGACGAGATCACCCGACCAGTATCCATCATGGGGGTTCGGCGGCCCTCGTCTTAGACCCCATTATCGATGGGTATCACCTCACTAAAGTCCTAATGGACGGGGGAAGTAGCCTCAATCTGATTTACTCAGATACGGTGAAAACGATGGGTATAGATCCATCAAGGATCAAACCCAGCAACACTGCCTTTAAAGGAGTGATCCCAGGCGTCGAGGTCCGGTGCACGGGCTCTGTGAGCCTAGAAGTGGTGTTCGGTTCGCCCGATAACTTCCGTAGCGAGGACTTGATCTTCGACATCGTACCTTTCCGCAGCGGTTATCACGCCCTGCTAGGCCGTACAGCGTTTATTCTTTAACGCCGTCCCACACTACGCATACCTCAAGCTCAAGATGCCCGGGCCCAAGGGGGTCATCACTGTCAACGGCAACACAGAGCGTTCCCTCCAAACTGAGGAACATGCATTGGCCCTGGCGGCCGAATTCCATTACGAGGACGGTCAACAAACACCGAAATCTGCCATAAAGGCACGTAAGGTTGACAAACGAGCTCGGTTTCAATCCGAACTCCCAGAATCTTCTTCTCCCCAGAAATAGGGACACGCTCCCCATTGCACAGCCCTAATGACCGTCAAACACGTGCCAAGAAGGCACAACTTCTCACTTAAGATTCCATGGGCAGCAGTGGGGAACAACCATTAAAGGGTAAGTGTTCGGCTGGACCGAACCATTACCAGTACACGTCCTCGGACATAACACAGGTACCATCAAGGACCTGCTAAAGCGTAAAGCTCATCCATACTTCGACGACTTCTCAAGACCTTCTTCCCAAGGTCCGCTCGACGACAGCATCACCTTTAAAGGAATGCAACTCCCAAAGAGGCACAGGAACGGACAGGCGACAGGGCACATCGAGGACGTCAAGCCACCAATCGAAGACCCCTGGTACAACCTCTCCTCTGTAAATTTTATATTTCATCTTCAAATACCTGTAAACAGTTGCTTCGGCAATCTGAGCTATAAGAATTATTGAGCAAATACAATACCATTATACATGGCCACTTCCACTACAACATGACCCCCCCCCACTACAGCAACGCATTTTTCCGTATCTAAATGTCCACATAAGTGTTGCTCGTGTCTTTACCAACGGTTTGGGATGTGTTGCCTTATCCAGTGTTGCTAGCGCATAATGCAACGCTTATACTGTCATTGGTAAAAGGGACCGTTGCAAGACTACAACAGATAAAACGGATTTTTACAACAGTTTATATGTTGGTGCTTGATGTACAGGAATCAAAATCCCGTTGCTTGGCAAGAAAGAATTTCCAACGCTTCAAGTGTTGGTACATATATAGTGTGAACATTATTATTATTATTACTATTATTATTATATTGCTAGCAATTAAATTAATTCTCCATTTAAAGGTGATAATTATGTATTTCAAGTGAACGAAAAACAAGACAATATGCTCACGAGAGTAAGAAATCATATATTAGATAAAAACTATTGGATTACAACAGTGGATATTACAGGAGAGACATCATCTAAATGTGATGCACAATCTAACTATTTTCTTGACAACGAAACTCAAACAGAAATAATCCATCAACATCCTTACAACTTAACTAAAACTTAATCGAGGAACATCATCCCTACAACATAACTTAAACTAAAAGCATCCATCATCATCATGAAACGAAACATCAACATCATCATTGCAGTATATATAATTGCCACGCACCCATATACTCATCGATTTATCTTTTGAATCTACAAACAAGAAAACAAAATGAACTGTTAGCACACAATGCATTGACATGATGCAAGTAGTAATAAAGGCAAGATATTAGTCACGTACGAAGTTTTTTGCTAGTTGTTCAGTTTGCATGAGTGCCATACCGACATGCACTATCTAGAATTTGTTTCTAATTTCAGGACCATCATGTTTAAATTTAGCATCAGAACTTACAATTGTAGCTAGAGCTACGTCCTTGTTATGGTTTTTTTAGGCTCTTCAAGAATACTTTAATTTATGCCTTTGGAGAAAATAAAAGTTACCATATGACAAAATAGAAACATAACAGGGGAACATAAGAAATGAATTTGAGCACTCTTACAAGTAGTTCACTAGCACCCATCGAAACCAGCGAACCTCTTCGATCACTCTTATTGCATGCATTAGTACCTTTTGTTGTGTTTTGGTCTGGAAAACATTCAGGAAGAAAAGAAGAAGTAATAAACAAATAAACAAGGTAGCACTATAGTTTGAACAAAATTTGTATGTGATTATGAAACGATACCAGCTTCTTTGCAACATAAATTTTTTCTCCTTGACATGCACTAACATTCTAGTGCAAAGTTTCTCTGTTTTGAACAACATTCTGATAGCAAGATGACCAACAGATACATAACCATTGGAGCTACATATTTTGAACATATTGTATATGGTAATAGAAATATACCTTATGTGCCACAGGATATATTCCCCTTGCCATGCACCGAAATTATTGTCCATGGCATATCCGCTGCAACATGACAATGACCAAAAGTTCAAATAAATTATGTAAAAGACAATATTATGTGGTCCTACTCGTCCTTATGACAGTCACCCCCATAGATATGAAGACTATTAATTCAGATTTCAGCTCAAACAATCATATTTTGAAGTAATTTCTGCCCCGACAATCAACAATAATAAGTCTGACCACATTTATTCCATATCAAATCAAAATAGCAACTCATTCCATCCTGAGTAGGTACTACAAATACGTCAGGTGATTGAAAACGATGAACTACTACATGTAAGCATTACTCGGAAATGTAAATTTGCAAGGGGTCCATTATTTTGTTTACCGGTTGTATAAGAAAAGCAGCAAGTAACAAAAGGGAACTCCATATAGTAGCTCTTTCAATGACCCCATGTTTTTTAATTATGTTTTCTTTACTGGGAACATTACTACGAATAAAATGCAGTTGTCTTTCAATACTAGTAGTTTAACTGTCAATCTGTTTCAGTTGCTCAGGGAAGATGAACTTGTACTTGATGTGGTATGGTGCTTAACTTGGTATTTGCAGGGGGCGCACATGTTCAGGTATAGCACTATCCATGGATAGTAAGGGGATCATAAGGTCAAGGGCACCCTAGTTCATTCACTTTAGTGTTAAGGAGGTTTCGTTCATGCACAATCATAATACCTAGGCTCATGATATGATATTCTCAAGTTGGGACCGTGACGAGATCCCATGGGCCAAGGTTGCGTGTGTTGCAAAGTATGCATGTGTTTTCATTATCATGCACATGGTTGTTCACTAACATTTATTTTGAAAACAAGAGTGTCGTTCTGTAGACTGGACTTGTAGTTGTGCTTCTGCATATCATGTTTTGATATTCATAATAAAATTAACATTTCAATGGGACCTGACTAGTCGACAAGAAACTTAGTGCAACTTGTCCATAGGTACGACCAAGATACCACTTTCTTCTGGTCACTCCATTTATTTTTCTACAAATGACACCCCGTCCAGATTACAGTATGATAGCAATAAGAAAATAATAAGGGCGCAAATCATCTGCACACACAAGAAGAAACACAGAAACTATGCTAGGTGGTCAACCACAAAATGTTAGGCAAGTACTAACCCAACTGTATTACCCAACCAGAATTGGATAATCGGAAAAAATTGGAGTTCCATAAAGAAATTCTATGAAGAGATTGAACTCACCAAGGTAGTAATGGTGTAGAACTAGATTGAAATATTCCACACCTGACACCTTGACAGTTACCTGATTTAAGCCACCTCTTATGTTCAGTAAACCTACGAACACCAAAACAAACAAGCGTCAGGGCACTAATGAATAAAATCTAAACAACTAATCTCGACCGAGTATAGGAAAGGTGTAACCTTATAGAAGAAGAATCAGAAACAAACCCCTCTATTTGAAGGACCCCCAAAATTCTAAACCAGTAAGACAGGACAAATGTCAAACACTTGGTGTGAACTATCAAATTCACACAAGAGAAGAGTAACTAGAAAGCATAGAAGGTATAGATCTGAACCAAGAGGGGAGGAGGCAAAATCTTCACATAGTACTAGTATTTACCTTGCGTTTCTATGAATCGGGGGTGGGGATTGATCTGGTTGCCATTCCAGTTGATGAACAAGACACGCCTCTTGTGCCCTCAACCTGAATGGTGGAATCGGAGGGGCCAGCTATGAGGTTCCGAAGGGAGGGCTGGCCATGATTGATCTGCTCAAGATATGGATCCTACGAGAGGAGGAAGGAAACTGTGTTGATATGGGGGAGGGGCGGTTTCCGATTTTGGTGGCGCTGTTACCTCCTAGCGAGATCTGATTTGAGTCGACGTGCTTCATTCGTATGACTGGTGGGGCCATGGTAATCAAGCGCGCATACTTATTTTCTTTTGACCAAAATTAGTCGCTATTGGCGGGAGAGAACGGAGGGAAAGGAAAAAATTGGTGCGAAATTAGAAAAGAATGCAAGGAGTAAAAATTTGAAGTGAAGAAATTACAACTTTTGTTATTATCATGTGGCCCTTGACATGGACTTGTACATATAATATTTACTAGAAGGGTTGGGCGCGCTTTGCTGCGCCGCTGAATTTGTTGGGTTCTCAAATTTCTTTACTCACTTTATTTCAAAACATATGGTGTATTACTTTCTTGAAAAATCAAATCTCTTGAAGTCTGATCAAATTTGTAAAAAAAAATATCAAAATTTATAATATCAAATCGGTGTTATTAGATTCATTAGGAAATGAATTTTCATATTATTTTTGTTTAATATTGTGGAAGTCGATATTTTTGGCTCTGAGCTTGGTCAAAATTACAGAAATTTGACTTTCCAAAAAATAATAATCCTTATATTTTGAAATTAATGGAGTATTTAGTTTGGCCGGTGGGGAGACGGTGGAGTTGTCTTTTATGTTTATTTATAATGCGGTTATTTGGTGGGCCTTTCACAGTGTGATTCTGTGTTATCCGCTAATCAACCCATATTTATGTGGGGATATTTTTTTCATCGTTGGTTGCGTGTACTTTATTCGGCTATAATATCACATGGAGACGCTTTTTTCGTGGTGATAGCAGTCTGCGATGGGTTACTATATTTGTATAGCCCGGTTGTTGCTGTTTGATTTGAAAAATCATTGGCCCGATCAAAATTGTAACCAAATCCAAAATTGAATACCTCAATCGAATGGAACTGATCAGCCGTGGTTACTATATTTGCGTAGGATGGCGGCGCGCGGCGACTCGACCATGTCAATTTTGAGAAGTTGGTCGTTGAGGCGGCACCGACGCCACACAGACATCTTTACGGTGGTCTTCGATTGGTAGATGGTGTAGACCTTCGGCAGTACCGCGTTTGCAAGGACATAGCGTCCGAGGTAATGTGTTAGGTGCGCGCGTGCGCTCTCGGGCTCCAGGTATGGCACCTGCTTCGCAATGACCGACCATCGACAGGGTGGCAATGGCAGTGATGAGGCGGCTAGGGCCGTGGCGAGGGCGGCGCCGAACTGCGGTCATGTGAGGGACTCGAACTGTTGCTGGAACTCCTGGTCCATTGCGGCAGTCTCGGCGACGAGGGGTGGCTGTTGCTGCTAACCTCCTCCTTTTATAGTGCAAAGGACGACAATGGGCTAAAAGACTGCGTGTGGCGGCGTCACGATTTGAAGGAAGATCCCTTCTCCGACATCAAGAACAATGGGAAGAGCCTGACTTGCATATCTCGCCGGTCCAAGATAGGATCTTACCGTTGTGGGGAGAGGAGCATAGATGAGATGAGACGGGGTTGGCCGAGGACTTAGCCCTACTTAATTATCCTAGACAGGCGGATCGATGTTGCTTCAATGCCGCGCAGCGGCCGGAGTAGACTTATCGCTTGTCACACCCACATTGTAGCGACACCGCGCTCCTGTCATGTTTGGTTGCTCCGACCGACATCAAGGCCTTCGAGTCGCGTCCAATCTGGAGTGGGTGACCGACATAGATGCACGAGCGCGGTTCTGAGAGCAACGGGCCTACATTAGAACGAGTCCAAACACCCGCAAACCACCCCTAGCTTTGGTGCCGGTTCGAGGGAATTCTGGCTCGCGGATTTAATTATGTGTGTTTTTGTTACCATTAATAAATTACAATAAAAAGGTATAAATTCATTCTTATTTTCTGTCATGCCTTATTATTTTGTGACCTCGTAATATTTATTTACCACTCAAGAAAATTATGCCTATGATTCATAGTCCAACACCGCTTAATTTTGCTTTTTATATCAATTTACACCTATTGCTATTTTCTCGGAAAACAACCCTGCCGTAATTCAAACCAGGCCGTACTAGGATGGAACTATGATGGATGCAAGGAAATAAACAATGGGATAGACTAGTGTTTACGTACGACTGTGCCCACAACATTTATTTATTTATTTTTGGATAGAAGGGAGAAACAAAATGGGGAACCATAAAGGTCGCGCCTCCAACCAGATACAACAGCGAGGTTGTCTGGTCTCGGGGCAGATCCTATATGATGCCAGTGTGCGTCCAATCGTCACTGCTTCGATGAAGCGAAGCGAGCGAACAAGGTGACATGGGCCGTCCCACTTCGAGTCAACACCCGGTTCTGGGAACCTTCTAGTAGGATCTCTAAACCGTTTTTTTCCTGTTTTATTTTTCCTTTTTTGTTTTTGTTTTTGTTTCTTTTTCTTTGCATTTTCCTTTTATTTCCTTTTATCATTTTTTGTTTTGATTTTTATACTTTGTTTTCAATAAAATGCTTTGAAATCCCAAAATTTGTCCGTGATTTCAAAAAGTATTCACGGTTTAAATTTTATTTACTTTTTCAAATTTTGTTCAGAATTTAAAATTGTTCAGTGTATATCACAAAATTTTCAATAGGTATTTAAATGCTTTTTCAGCACATACCAAAAAATTGTTTAATGTGTAGTTAAAAATTGTTTAGCTTATATTACCAAACTGTTCTAGGTATAAATTTGTTCATCGTATATCACAAAATGCTCAATATGTTCTAAATTTTGTTCAGTGCATATCACAAAAATGTTCAGTGTTTAGATAAAATTGTTCATTGTATATCTCAAAAGTGTTCAATGCATATTTGAAAATCGTTGTATATAAAAAATCAGTAAATTTTGTTCATGTTTTCAATAATTGTTCACGTTTCAAAAAATGTTTTAACAGTTTGTTCGACTTTCGAAATTTGTTCCAGAAAATATTATTCATTTTTTTGAAGGAAGATTAAAAAACGGATCTGCCCATGTACGTAGTATTTTAAGCTACCGCTGTACTAGAAACCAATCCAATTCCGTAGGTGTATTGGCTGGCGACTCTAGTCTCTAGCGCGAGGTCGTGGGTACAAATCCAACCAGCGCTAAGACTTTTTTTGTTCGCTGCATTTTTTCTTATGTTAACTCGTGGCCTGGAAATGGGCCGGCCCGTTTGCACGAACCCCGTGCGGAAAGTCTTCTCTTTGACGAACAGAAGCCCTGGTCTCGCGTGTGACCCCTCCGGGACAACTAGCAGGGTAGACTATTACTGGGTTCATTTTTCCTCCAAGCCCATTTCTTATTTATTCTCGCTGAACTTGCCTTTCTCGTCTCCTTTTTTTCCTCTCGGATGTGTGGTTCTTCTGGTTAAGGAAAAAAAACGGTCACCGGTTAAAGCAATTTTGAAAATTTCATATATTTCCGAAAAAAAATCACAATTTATTTTTAAAAAATTACAAAATCGGAAAAAGTTCATAGATTTCAATATTTTTCTCACAAATTTGAAAAAATTACATGAATTTGTAATTTTTGATGAAAAATAAGTTGATGAATTTAACAACAAATTCATGAACATGAAAAAGTTCATCAATTTAGAAAAACAAAATCATCCCTTTCGAAAAATGTACATTGAATTTGAAAAATGTTCATTTATTTTTAAAATTGGTTTACTGAATTTCAAAAAAAGTTTGTCATTTTTTTTAAAAAGTTCATCAAATTTTAATGAGTTCATCAATTTTATTAAAAAGTTCATAAAATTTGGAAAAAGTTCATCTATTTTGAAAAAAATCTCAATTTTCAAAAAAAGTTCATCTTTATTGAAAAAAGTTCATGCAATTTGCAAAAAGGAAAAAATAAAAATAAAAAACTAAAGAAAACGAAAAGATTAAAGAAAAAAATGCGGTAGAGAAAAAAAATCGGCCGAGGAAGCTTGGCACAACCGGGGGCCTCCGCGAAGTGAAGAAAGAATAAAACGGAAAAATGAAGTGAGTTGGCTCAAGTGTTTAGATGTCCTAGTGGTTGCTCGGGCTGTCTTTTAAAGAAGAGGTCTAGAGTTCAAACCCACTTCATTTTTTGAAGTTTAAGAAAGAAAGAAAGGTAAATAGGTTGGTCCATGCAGCATCGCTGGAGGAGGGGGTGTGCCCGTTGGTGCTGCTGCCTTTAATCGACACGACTTGCGCCGAATAGGATTTGCCCTGGTCTCGATTAGAGAATAAAACGAAGGGACTACGCGTGACTTGGCTTTGCTCGAACGGTTAGCACATATTTTTGCGCCACATACATTACCAACGTGTCTAATTAATTTTCATTTTTAATTATGAAAAATTACGGTCTTATAATAGATATAATATGCAACACATACATGGCAACATATAAGATCTGTTGCAATCTATGTACGACACTATAGACACGAGATGTAACTCTACAACGCTTATACTGCAACGCCTATATGCGTATCTCTTGTGAATTTTTCAACATATAGCGAAAATGTTGTAGAGTATGTGTTGCTTTATAGGTGGTATCCTTGTAGTGTTTGCTGTATTTTATACATACTCTATTCTTCTCTCATCAACGCTTCTTGCGAAAACTGTTCGGTATACATTACAATGCAACAGGCTAATATACCAGGGGATTGAAATTAAAATATCACCCTAAGCATCACTCCGACACACCTAATTGTGTGTTCGGCATCTTGGATTTTGCTTTATATACATCGGATCCGAACTATGTCTTGGGTCAATAGTTGGGTTGCCCGGCTCCTGTGTTTGCCCTCTTACGTTCCGCTCGTTCGGCTAAAAGGGCAAAGGGAGAACCACTGCGATTGTGTTTCCAGCTCGCCTGGTCAAGCACCTCAGTGGAGAAAGCCGAAAACTGACCGTCATAGTAAGCGAGAACCAGTCTGCAAATCCGAGCATAAGTGTCATACTAAAAAATCGATAGAGGTTATTCCGTGTTATACGATGGGTTTCGTACTTGTACAAACCATGTGATGCTGGCTTCGGCCCCGGTACATCCAAACATCACAAAACACTGGGGGCTGGTCATCAGCCCCGCATTTTTTTACGCTCCTACGGCTAAGTGAAAGCGATAAAGCATCATAGTCCGATTGCCTTGTCCCCCTCGCACTACCGCCGTCGGGCACCGATACCTCGGCTAAGGGTCACGGTGCGGAGACAGAGACACCTCGCGTAGTATCTACGTGGGGGCTGAAGCCGACGACTCGCAACTTTCAGATAAAACGGCCACATGGGAGTTAAAATAAATATTAAAGACTTATAAGACATGATAAACCATGCAACACTGATTATAAAGCGTTAAAAGTCTTTGGACACATTACAACGCGCTCATTCATACAAAACGTCTTTGGAGCATTGGACCTCTATTGCCCAAGCACCCTCCATCACTGCGGAGAAATATAGCTCGGGGCGCCTATGCCCCTTTCCAGGAGGCGGAGGTGCGGTGGCCATCTCGGTCGGCTTGAGCTTCGGCCAGTGTACCATGGTCTTTGCAAAGGCCATCCGAGCTCCCTCGATGCATGTAGAACGCTTTAGCGCGTCAATCCGAGGCGCAGCATCGCACGGTTTCCGCACCAAGCCGAAGTAGCTGCCCGGCAGGCTCTTCAGGCCACAGCCGGATGCAGAGATCCTTCATGGCCGGCTCCGCCATCCTGTGCAGCTCCATCAGTTGCTTCATCTGCTCGATCAGAAGAGGAGAGCGCTCGGGGGACTTAAACTGCGCCCAGAATAGCTGAGCCTCATCATCCTCCTCCTGCGAAGCATATAACTCGTTCGCGTCCGCTGCACTCTTCTGGAGATCCGCACAGACGCCTGAGGAACGCCACACCTGGGTGAGCAAAGCAAACCTGCTACCACCAAAGGCGCATTGTAGTGAATACGGCTTACCATCTGTGACAGCCTTGACTTGGCGAACCTCCTCTTCAAAGGACCGCATGTCCACCCGCTCCTTTTGGAGCTCGGATTTCAGCGCGGCTAGCTCGGTGGCTTGTTCTTTGCCTTTCTGCTAAAGGGCCTCGCACTTCGTGCCGGCATCCTTGAGCCCCTGCTGCACCTCCTCCACCCGGGCCTCATGCTTAGCACTAGCAGCTTTCAAAGTGGAAAGCACCGCTGCTGCTTGTTCGGCGGCCGCCTTGTCATCCGCGGCCTCTTGCTTCATCTTTTTGAGCTCGGCCTTGAGTTTTTCAACCTCCGCAGTTGAAGTTGTGGAAGCAATAAATAAATAATTGCACTGGGTTACCAGTACGGATCATTAACAATATACAACCCGGATGTTACAATTCGGCTTACCTTGTGCCTCGTCGAACCTCTTGTTCAGGCTATCAAGCTCTTCCTCGGAGATCTTGAGCTTTCGATTTAGCTCGGTAAGCTCAGCGGTATTAACGGCCGCCGCCGATGACGAGGCCTACAAAAAATAAAAAACATATATCCGGTTATGTGCGTTCCAACCCCCGAACTGTCAAGGATATGACCCTATGTTCGGTCCTCTTAAGGGCTTTTAGAACACTGCGGGACTAATGGTGCCTTGTGCATCGTTGGTCACTCCTGAGTATTTGACCCCCGGGTGCGTTTTTCCAAACCCATCCGGGGCTCGGGGGCTACTACATATATAAAGATAGCATAAACTTAATAAAATTAAAATTGTTCGGGAAAAGGGTATTACGTGACTCACCTTGAAGCCCGTCAAGAGACCATTGAAGGCCTCTTTCGGGCCGCTATCGACGGACTGGATTCCTTGCAAAACCGCACCCATAAGAGTGCGGTGATCCTCGGAGATGGAGGCGCTTGATAGAGCCTCCTCCATGACCGGCCACCCGGTCATTGGTGGCGCCGGTGATGACCGGCTAGCCCGATCTCTGACCGGGGATTGAGCCGGTAGCTCCGGAGGCATAGTGCGCTCTGGAGATGACCTTGGAGGGGACTGGACATTCCTCTGTCCTTCCTCCTCAGCGGCCAGGAAGGGCTCCTCCCCCTGGTCTTCGGCGGTCGAGGCATTGACCTCGGCCATGACGTCATCACCCCCACCGCCTGTGTTCGGCTCCAAAGAGGCCCGGCGGGATGACACCTCCGCGGCATCCTTCGTGGCCCCTGGAGATGTGGGGTGTGACGCGTCCCGCTCTCCGCCAGCTCGGCGGGTGGAGATTCCCCGTCTGATATCTCATCGGTGGGGAGAACGCATGGTGGGCTGCAGATTGAAAGGCGTCCATGCATTTAAAAACATTACAAACTTTGCATAAACAACTCAGGTAGTCTTCGGATTCATACCTTCGAGCTGGGGGCTTGACCCTTAGGTTCCTTTGGGGAACCTTCTCGGAGTCCTCGGACTCAGTATCAGAGTCCGAGCTGTCGTCGGCCAGGATCAACCTCGGCCGACACGCCCTCTTCGGGGCAGGGGGAGATACGTCCTCCGCGGCGCCCAGCGACGCCGCCCTCTTTCTTGTAAGGGGGGAATCGCCTTCCCCCCCCCCCCCCCCCCCCGTCCTCCTGCTCTTCCTCATGGGTAGAGGAGGCAGGGGTTTCCTCGGACATAGCGTCCGGCTGGTCCCTGATGCGGAGACCTTCTCTGGCCTTCTTCTTCTTCTCTGGCGCCGTGTACGGTGCCACGACGAGCATCTCCATCAACAGCTCCGACCTGGGGTCTTCGGGCTGTGGTGCTGGGCAGTTAATTCCCGCGGTTTTGCTCAACCATTTCTGCAAAGATGAGGGGGGGAGGCGTTAAGTCCTTTTGTCAAAGAAACAGAGTCAGTGGATTAAAATTATACCGTACCTGGGTAGGTGAGTTATCAGTGCTTAGGCCCGAATCCTCCTCCTTGGCCGGCCAGCTCTTCCGGGGCTTGAATAATGCCTTCCACAACTTCTCGGAGGTAGTGCGGAAGAATTGGCGCACGGTAGGCTCATCCTCAAGCTGATAAGCCCACATTGGGGAGGCCCGGCGCTGGCAGGGAAGAATACGGCGATGGAGCATGACCTGGACCACATTGACCAGCTCGACTTTGGCCTTGATCACCGAGGTAATGCGCTTTTGCAGCAATTTCACCTCTGCATCCGACCCCCAGTCGAGGCCCTTCCTGAGCCACGAGGTCAATCTCGTAGGGGGTCCGGATCTGAACTCGGCAGGCGCCGCCCAGCTCTCATCCCTTGGTTCGGTGATGTAGAACCATTCTTTCTGCCAGATCTTGATTGTGTCGATGAAGGTGCCAGTTGGCCACTCAACGCGGGGGAGCTTGCTGATTACCGCCCCTCCACAGTCTGCGTGCTCGCCCGCGACAGTCTTCGGCTTGACGTTGAAGACCTTGAGCCACAGGCCGAAGTGCGGCTCGACCCGCAGGAAGGCTTCGCAAAGAATGATGAAAGCCGAAATATGCATAAAGGAGTTCGGGGGAAGATCATGGAAGTCCAACCCGTAGAAGAACATGAGGCCCCTGACGAAGGGGTGGAGCGGGAAGCTCAGTCCCCGGATGAAATGGGGGACAAATACCACCCTTTCGCCTAGCTTAGGGGTGGGGACGACCTGGTTTGCTTCTGGAGCGCGGTGGAAGACATTGGCGGGGAGGTAGCCGGCGAGCTTTAGCTCCCGGATATCCTTGTCGGTGACCGTGGAGGCCTCCCACTTTCCCATGAAGCCCGAACCCGCCATGGCTAAGCTCGAAGGGGAAGTTGAGGAAGAACTAGATCTGGGCTCTCGGAGCTTGGGAAGATTGGGAAAGCAGAGGATGCGAATGGGAAGCGTGAGTAATCCTTGGGGTTTTCCCCCCTTTTATGAGGCGTCACGCCGATTAGCCTCCTTTTGCTGCACCGCGAGTCTCTCCGCTTCCCAAGGCGTGCGTGCCGTTATGCACGCGCAAAATAAACCTAGAGTGCTGATTATAGCCCGTGTGAAACGGAGCACGATCTATACATTGATGAGTCGTGTCAATGTAAAAATGGCCTCGAACCGCGAATCGAGTTTTCATAACTGGTTCAGCGGTCGTGCTAGGCCACGACCCTTCGTCAGAAGGGGGCGTCAGAAAACACTTTTTACACTTGGATGTTTGGCCTTCGGGGCAAGGCAACTCATGGTGCCCGGACAATCGTATGATCGGAAGAACTACGCGTCATCGGAAGCCGGACTAGTCCCAGCCGATCATTGACGGGAAGAAGAACTCACCCCTCAAGCCAAAGACTCTGATCACGTGAAGCTGCCAGTGATGTGACCCTTGGCGTTGGGGGCTAGTTCGGGGGCTACTGAGGGAGTCCTGGACTAAGGGGTCCTCGGGCCGCTGGCCTGTCTCTCAATAGGCCGGCTTGGTGGGCCGCACTCTGACTGTCACAGGAGGGGCCGGATACATCGAGACCCTGTTTTCTAGAAGGAAGTCCCGAAGGCGTGTCGTGCACTCCAAGTCAAGATGAGGGAATCGACATTTCCATCCCCGGCAGGAGACCTGTCATGTATAAACCCTAGGTACCCCCCGGTGTCTATATAAACCGAGAGGGTTTTAGATTGTAAGGCAGAGAAACTCATCTAGGGTTTTAGCTAGTCGATCTTGAGGTAGATCAACTCTGTAACCTTCTTAACATCAATATAATCGAGCAGGACGTAGGGTTTTACCTCCATAGGAGGGCCCGAACCTGGGTAAACATCGTCTCCTTCGTCCCCTTGTTAACATCGATCCTAGACTCACAGCTCGGGACCCCCTACCCGAGATCCGCCGGTTTTGACACCGACACAAGGCTAATTTGATAATCCCACCTAGCCTCTTTATACAAATTGTCGGCGATTTAAATGCGTCTATGAGTTGCCTACAAAAATAAGGAGCCTCCTCGAGAATTAGTAAACAAATACGCGGATAATTAAATTGAATGAAGAAAAGATCTCATTAATTAAATGAGTTCTGGGTTAGGAATTCTATGGTTGGATGGGCCGATGAAGAGAACCCCCCTTAAAAAAATGGGCTAGAAAAAGAATTGAAATTAAAAGATGAAATAAATGGGTGTGGTAATTAACCTACATGTGCGGGTGCCTGAATAGTTATTTGAGGGCGCGGCGTGTAGCATGCGTGGACATATTGGTGTTGCATTGGTTGGCAACATAACATGCACCTTGGATGCGCTTGGCAACTGACCAAACTCATCGCCTTAGGACTGATCTTTGTTCCTTTTGAACCTCATGTTACAAATTTTGCTTAGCCATATTTATATTATACAATTTGTCCATGCTAAAATGTGACCAAACAACCCGTCTTGAAACTTATCACATTTGTCGTAAATAAATGGACAAGTGACCATAATCGACGATGGTACAAAGAGGAAAAATGGCAACTCATTAAGGCTTTGTTCGGTTACACCCTGTCTCAAGGGGATTGGAGGGGATTTGGGGGGTATTTGACTTGTATGGGATTTAATCCCCTTCAATCCCTGCCAAACCCCCCTCAAATTCATGTCAACCAAACGCAGCCTAAGGGTGTACAAGAGTTTGTTTCTTCCGTTGCAACGCACGTGCATAATTAGAACTAGAATGTCACGATGCAATCTTGTTGTTCGTGACTGCTTTGCCACAAACATGCATGGAAGACAGCAAAATTGGGAACCACTTCAGCTTGGGAAACGTAAGACATAATTTTGCGCAAGTTCTCTTCAGAATGCTCACATAACTTTACCACTAGGACCCATGATATGGATTAACATACGTGGGTGGAACTTAACTAACAGGACCACAAGTTCTTATTCATGCCAGGAGAAGGCTAACTGGATCAACTAACCTATCAGTGCAAACCCAGGAGGCCAGAAACAAAAGTACACCGACTAAACAACTAGTACTGTCTCAAGACTCCAATGCATAAGCATTCAGATCCTTAGCGCTTTAGAATTGTTAATTCTTCTTAGAGCCACCAGCTTCTTGATCCTTCAGACTTGTTTTCTTCCTCTAAGAGCTACCAGCTTTTGCCCCCTCAGCTGCATTCTCAGTGGCACCAGCCTGAAAACGGTAAATGTCAACAGAAAAAAAAAAATCAATGAAGTTGTAAGATGGAGGTACTGAATCGGGGACTCCAAAATGCGATTCAACACTGTCAATATATCATTTTATTGCAACCATTTCGTGTTTGATTAACTGGGGTTGCAGTTGAGCCGTGTGATTTCAGATCAATGACTCAGATTTGATGCTCACGTACAGTGAATTGATTTGGATTTCAGACCAACTCGCAAGTTAAAAAACTAGCTTGGCCTAGTTTGGTTTAGAATGCTTTTGCAAGTTAAAAAAGGGTTCTAACCACTAATCAGAAATCTACATTTGTCACGAGATCAACAACTAAGAAATGGAGTATTAGGCTATTAGCTAACAGAAAAAGAGCCGACCAATCCACAAACAAGTGACTATTACTCCCTCGGTCCCATAATATGACACCGTTTTTCAAACTATGTTTGCTTGAAAAACGTTGTTGTATTATGGGACAGAGGGAGTAGCGTATAATGTTCTACTAACAAACAGTACTGCCTCTAGACAAAGGTGTTTCGCAAGAAATAAATGTGTGCAGTCAAGCAAGAAAATGAGAGGAGAAACTATTCTGGCGCACCTTTAGGCTGGGGCGGGGCCATGCCATGAAATAGGGGTGCACCCATCCACTGGATGTGAAGAACTCTGCTGCCTCCAACTTGGGCCTGAGGATGCCATGCTGGAGGGCGTCCTTGAGGCGAAAGGCATAATAGTGGAGGGCGCCATTCTGCGTGCCCATGGTGAGCAGCACGACGCCGGCGGTCACATCGCAGATTTTCTGCACTCGGCCACGAAGGACGAAGCAGATATGAAGCACCCCTCTCCCACTGTAGCTCCCAGGACCTGTCCTCCTTCCGGAACCACACCCGCAGGAGTCTGTCTTCCATGGCCACGAGGCAGGTCGTGCCGTCCTCCGTCTCCCCGACGGCGTACGACCGTGGCTGAAGGAGTTGGTTATTCGGGAGCGCGACGTGGGAGAACTTCATGGCGCCGACGTCGAGCGAGGTGAGCTGATCTCCTTTACAGCCCCTCCAATAGATGCGCCCACCGGCGTGCATGGACCACTTGAGGTACTTGTAGGTATTGTAGCCACTTCTGGGTGGAGAAATGCCTTTGGGCGCCGGCCAGTGGGAGCACCACTCGCCCGTCCGGGAGCTATAGACGTGTGCGTGCAGCCTGCCGCCCCGGTTATCCAGAGAGAGCACACGGAATGAGGTCGGACCGTCGCTGCAGGCCGGAAGGAAGCAGTGCAACGAGTTGCTGGGGAAGCTCTTGTGCTTGTTGGGTATAGGCAGTCGTGAGCAGGAGACGGGGTCGAACACCACCAAGTGACGGTCGTTGCTGAGGAGAAGGAGGAGGCCGTGGCGGCAGTCCACGAGCCGCCACTTGTATTCCTCGAAATCCGTAAGATGGACATCGCTGCGGCGGACGATGGCTCCGAGGTGGCGGTCGCGGCGGAGGAGAGCGCGGTGGAAGGCGGGGATGGCGCCGTCGGTGACCGACACGAAGTAACCCAGTAACGGAGCCCGGGAAAGGAAGGGGTTGAGGACGGCGGGGGAGGACGCGACGCTGCACAGCCGCGGGCTGGCGAGGGCGGTGCTGGCGAGCGAAGGCAGCGACGGGAGGCGGCTGAGGATCTCGGCGAGCATGTCGTCGCCGAGAGACATGAGGGAGGTGGGCTCGGAATCGCGCTTGCGCTTGGGGCCGGGCGGGCTGTTGGTTTGTCATCTCAGCGGCGTAGGCCGAATGGCGGTGGCGTGGTGCTCCGACCGTCGGAGCCTGGGAGGTGGAGGAGGGTTTATGTGGAGCTAGGCAGGTAGCCATGGGGCGGGAGAGTGTGAAAGCTGGGAGGTTTCTCGAACTGGACTTGCTAAAAAATGTGGTCAAAGAGGCAGGCCCCAACACGCCATGGCCCCATGTAACCACGCAACGTCGCATCGCACTGGAGCTACTACTCCTACTCATAGCTTAGCTGCTAGGCTAGCTTTGATCAAAAAGAAAAGGCTGCTAGGCTAGCAGGGCAATCGAGTACGCAAAGAAGGCAGCACGGTACACCACCACGTGATGTCTATGCACCACGGCATTTGATGCCTTTTACCGCAGACGAGTCCCAGTGAAACAAAAGATGTTACAGCAACTCCAACCGCGTGCAATCCAAACGGCCGCGACCTTTGTTTGTTTGTTTGCGTAGTCGACATGTCCATCCTTTTATAAATGGATCGATCGTGCGCCTAATGCGTCGACTCAATTATTGTCTTCGTGCCTGGTCGGTGTTCATTTTTTTATATCACACATTTTTTGGATTTGCACGATATTTTTATTTCATTACATGCATTTCAATACATACATTTTTTCATCAATTCTTCGTTACGAATACAAAACCAAAAAAAAAATACCACAATTAGACATTTTAAAAGATATCCAACTTCCCTAACTGCTTCCACTAGTTGGACTAAGATCTTCTCTATGTCTTCGTTGTTGATATGCGGATTCTTAAGTTTAACAACGTCTTTCTTCTTTGGTAAAGAAGTAAACGTTGTTTCCCCGTTGGTCTCTTCTTTACTTTTATCTATAGCTTCAAGTCTAGCTACAAGAGAACGAACATCTAGCAATTTTCGTAAGATCAATAGATCGATGTATTCTTCTTCCCAAAACCAAAATTTGCATCCATCCTACACAAAAAACTCAACAAATAAGCGACCGAAATTTCATCGATTCAAAGAGCAAAAGGCGGCACGAAAAGCATACCCCATCGTTTATGCACTTGATGAACACCCGACCGGGATGTTCTGGCGTCCAGGAAACGCGTCGGACGACATGAAGCTCGTAGTCGTCGCACTTTATGAGCAGCAACGGTGAGCCGGCCAGCCTCTGGGCCAGCGCTAACCCAGGACGCCAGCCGGGCGTGGCTTTGCCGGCGGACCGACGACGGTACAGATCCGAGCGGCTAGAGGCGGATTGAGAGCCTGCATGCGACACCAAAGCTTTTCCCAGACTAGGTGGACCGGCTCCCGGCCAATTCATGGCAAGCGCAGTCCGCCGCCGGCAGGACGCTCCAAATCTCGCCGGCAGGATGCGCCAAATCTCGTCGCCGCCGCCGCAGATCTACCACTAGGCCTCCCGTACCGGGTCGAGGGAGGCACCCCGCAGGTGGATGTGCTGCTGGGTGGAGGAGGAAGGGAGCTGGAGAGCAAGGTGGGCGGGAAAAATGGGGTCGGCCTAGGGTTTGCGCACTTTGCCGGCGACGGGTGGGGAAGGGGATAAAAAGAGGATGATGTGCCGCCGACTAGCGGGCCCGGGGAAGGAGCACGCGGGCGAGGCGCGTGTCCGCGCGGATGCAAATTAGGCCCAAATTTAGGCCTGGAATGGGTCATGGGCGGACAAAAAACGAACGCGCGTCCGTTTGGGTCGGCGCGTTGGGTTGTGTGTTTTGTCCGTGGCGACCCAAACGGACGCGTGCGGACGAAATAGGTCGCCCGGTTGAAGTTGCTCTTAGAGCATCTGCGTAACTTTAATTTGACCTCTCAAACATTCGCTGACGCGTGATCAGTGATTTTTTTAAGTACACGGCCTACTCTTTATTGAGGGAAGTTCACATAAAGTGAGATAAAGTTTACATTATGTGGTTGGTCAAACCACACACGAATGTCAGGAGCTAAATTTATAGCATATTTAGCTAAATCTGGGCTTCTATGTTACTATCTCAACCTCCATAAATAAAACTGTAAGAAAAGACAGTAGAACGAAGTTTAATCTCGTTGATGATTACAATGCTTGCCTCCGTGGTTGATGTCCTAGACTACCCTTTTAGGCCTCCTTTGGTTTGTAGGAACGTTGTAGAAATTTCATAGGATAGGATTGTCAAAGGAAAAAAAATCCTAAGAAGCTTTTTGGTTTGTACAAATGGATTTCTATTCCTATATAGGATAGGAACCAAACATTTACATTTCATAGGGAAAAAAGCATTAGTCTAGACTCAATGAAAAAATTCATATCCTATGTATCAAATGACATGTCTTTCTTTATAGGAACTGAGATGCATGTCATCACACTTCCTATGATATTCCTATTCCTATGATATTCTAATCCTATGAACCAAAGGAGGCCTTACCATCTGAGGCCACCGCAACTAATGTAGGAGGAGATCCTCGGCTATGCAAAGGGCTTCTCTACAATCCATTATTTCTAAAGATATTGGGTCATAACCGCCTAATATAGTGCGTCCTCGGAATCGCGCTTGCGCTTGAGGCTGGGAGGGTTGTTGGTTGCCATCTCAGTGGCGCAAGCAGAATGCCGGTGGCGAGGTAGGAGCATCTCTAGCAGACCCCGTATAATGCCGACCCGCAAAACTCGTTTACAGTTCGCGGAAAAACGGTTTTGCGGGGTGACGCGGGCTGCGGCCGAGCAGACGAATATCCTTTTTTACGGGTCCGCTTTGCGGGGTCTGCTCAGCCGCAGCCCGCATCAACTCGCAAACCGAAAACCCAAGATTAGCCAATTTGACATCGATTCCGATGATTGAGTTCAAATTCGAAGAATAAAACATTGTTCCCGCGCAAATAAAAGCATAGTTTTCTATGGCAAATGCAAAAGCACTTCATGCAAGAACAACGACCACGTCCATCATCATCTTGGTCGCTTTTCACCTGTCGTCATGACCTTCATTCCACACCGCCATCGATGCCATCGCCGGCACTTGTTCCAACTCCGGCATCGATGCCATCGCCGACATTGGTTCCAACTCCGGCACCGAAAGCATCAGCGGCACTGGTTCCAACTCCTGATGGGAAAACATCACCGGCACCGAAACACCCACCGGCTGCCACTAGCATCCTCCTCCTCAAGATGTCTCTCCTTGCCATATCATGCCATTATTTGGTGATGTCGTCCATGTCATCGCGATTCAGTGTCATGATCCTGTTTTCCTCGGCAAGAAGCTTGGCCATGGCTTTGGTCTCATCGGCAAAGACTCTTCTCTCCTCAATGGCCGCCTTGCATAACCCCTCGTCCCTGAGCAATTGCCACTTCTCTTGCTTCTCTTGCTTCTCTTGTGCCGTCTTCTTCGCCAACTCTTTTTTTGCCTTCAATGTCTTCGCCAACATCAACTCATTTGATTGCACCATGGCATCTATCTTGTCCCGCAAGGTCGATGCCTCGTTTTCCCTCTTGATCTTCTCCCTTGTCTTTTTGTCTCCATCGGGCATTGCGAACTTGCTCCAAGAAAGCTGCCCAACGGCTACAAATCGGCTTGATCACGTCCCAACGACCTTGGAGTGACCGAAAGGTGCGTGGAGTCCTATTGGGATACCTTGCCGTCATGCGTAAGAATTGATCTTCAATCCTTTGACAATACCTCTTGGCGGTTTGAGATGTGCCGGTGCACGCATCAAGAGACACCGCACTCCAAGCCTTGATCAAGATTTGGTCTTCGAACTCCGTGTAGTTCTTCGATCTTGTGCCTTTTTTGCTTGCGATTGGTCATACACCCCCTCGTCTATCTCCTCCACCTCATCTTCACCACCATGACCATCCACGCCACCATCCATTTCATTGTAATCGAATTCAGCGATCGGGGCTTGATCGATGTTCACAGTGTTGGTGTCCAATAAGTTGACGAACTCGGTAGTGGCATAGTTTGAACCGGCGCTACAACGAGTTGTTGGGGAACGTTCCATGGTAAACAAAAAAAATTCCTACGCACACGCAAGATCTATCCATGGTGATGAGCATCTACGAGAGGGAGAGTGGATCTACATACCCTTGTAGATCGCTAAGCGGGAAGCGTTAAGAAACGCGGTTGATGTAGTCGAACGTCTTCGCGATCCAAATCGCTAGCCGTCCCGCGACCCAATCATGATCTAGCGCCGAACGGACGGCACCTCCGCGTTCAGCACACGTACAGCTCGATGACGATCTCCGCCTTCTTGATCCAGCAAGAGGGAGCGGAGAGGTAGATGAGTTCTCTGGCAGTGCGACGGCACGGCGACGGTGGTAGTGGAACTATTCCGGCAGGGCTTCGCCTAAGCACCGCCGAAAACTAGGGGAGACGATCTAGTGGGGAGAGAGGGCTGCACCGTGGCTTAGGGTTGGGTGCGGATGCCCTCTCTCCCCTCCAATATATATAGGAGGGAGGGGAGGGGCCGGCGCCCCTAGGGTTTCCCCTAGGAGTCGGCCGAACAGGAGGTGGAGGAGTCCACCTCCAATCCTACTCCAAGTAGGATTCCAATCCTACTTGGATTTCCTTCCCCCACTTGGGGTTTTTCCTTTTCCACACTCCAGCCGCATGGGCCCTTTGGGGCTGGTTTGCCCAGCCCACTAAGGGCTGTTGCGCCACCCCTAAGGCCCATGTGACCTCCCGGCATGGGTAGCCCCTCCTGATGGTCCCCCGGAACCCTCCCGGCACCCCCGGTACACTAGCGGAAGTACCCGAAACTTTTCCGGCGACCAAAACGGGACTTCCTATATATCAATCTTTACCTCCGGACCATTCCGGAGCTCCTCGTGACGTCCGAGGTCTCATCTGGGACTCCGAACAACCTTCGGTCACCACCATACATAACTCAATACTACCGAAACGTCATCGAACGTTAAGTGTGCAGACCCTGCGGGTTGGAGAACTATGTAGACATGACCGAGACACCTCTACGGTCAATAACCAATAGCGGGACCTGGATGCCCATATTGGTTCCTACATATTCTACAAAGATCTTTTATCGGTTGAACTTCTATGTCAAGGATTCAGTTAATCCCGTATGTTGTTCCCTTTGTTCTTCAGTATGTTACTTGCCCGAGATTCGATCGTCGGTATCTCTATACCTAGTTCAATCTCGTTACCGGCAAGTCTCTTTACTCGTTCCGTAATACAAGATCTCGAGGCTAACTCTTTAGTCACTTTGCTTGCAAGGCTTATTGTGATGTTGTATTACCGAGTGGGCCCTGAGATACCTCTTTGTCACACGAAGTAACAAATCCCAGTCTCGATCCATGTCAGCTCAACAGACACCCTCGGAGATACCTGTAGAGCATCTTTATAGTCACCCAGTTACGTTGCGACGTTTGATACACACAAGGTATTCCTCCGGTGTCAGTGAGTTGTATGATCTCATGGTCATAGGAACATATACTTGACATGCAGAAAACTATAGCAATAAACTGACACGATCATATGCTACATTCATAGTTTGGGTCTTGTCCATCACATCATTCTCCTAATGACGTGATCCCGTTATCAAATGACATCTCATGTCTATGGCTAGGAAACCTTGACCATCTTTGATCAACAAGCTAGTCTACTAGAGGCATAGTAGGGACACAGTGTTGTCTATGTATCCACACATGCAATTGAGTTTCCAATCAATACAATTATAGCATGGATAATCAACGATTATCATGAACAAGGAAATATAATAACAACCACTTTATTATTGCCTCTAGGGCATATTTCCAATAGTCTCCCACTTGCACTAGTGTCAATAATCTAGCTCACATCACTATGTGATTTACATTGTAATGAATCTAACACCCATACAGTTCTGGTGTTGATCATGTTTAGCCCTTGGAAGAGGTTTAGTCATCGGGTCTGCGACATTCAGATCCGTGTGCACTTTGCAAATATTTATGTCCTCCTCCTTGATGTAATCGCGGATGGAATTGAAGCGTCGCTTTATGTGTCTGGTCCTCTTGTGAAACCTTGGTTCCTTGGCCAGAGCAATGCCACCAGTGTTGTCACAGAACAGAGTCATTGGGTTTAGTGCACTGGGCACTACTCCAAGATCTGTCATGAACTCCTTCATCCAGACACCTTCCTTCGCCGTCTCCGAGGCAGCGATGTACTCCGCTTCGCATGTAGAATCAGCTACCACGCTCTGCTTGGAACTGCACCAGCTTACCGCACCCCCATTGAGAATAAATACGTATCCGGTTTGGGACTTAGAGTCATCCGGATCAGTGTCAAAGCTTGCATCGACGTAACCCTTTACGACGAGCTCTTGATCACCTCCATAAACGAGAAACATGTCCTTAGTCCTTTTCAGGTACTTTAGGATATTCTTGACTGCCGTCCAGTGTTCCACTCCTGGATCACTTTGAAACCTTCCGGCCATACTTATGGCAAGGCTGACATCGGGTCTTGTGCACAGCATTGCATACATGATAGAGCCTATGGCTGAAGCATAGGGGGTGACACTCATCTTTTCTCTATCTTCTGCAGTCACTGGGCATTGAGTCTTACTCAACTTCACACCTTGCAATACAGGCAAGAACCCCTTCTTGGACTGATCCATTTTGAACTTCTTCAAAACTTTGTCAAGGTATGTGCTCTGTGAAAGTCCTATTAAGCGTCTCGATCTATCTCTATAGATCTTGATGCCTAATATGAAAGCAGCTTCTCCTAGGTCCTTCATTGAAAAACTCTTGTTCAAATATTCCTTCACACTTTCCAACATTTCTATATTGTTTCCAATCAGCAATATGTCATCCACATATAATATTAGAAATGCTATAGAGCTCCCACTCACTTTCTTGTAAATACAAGTTTCTCCGTAAACTTGTATAAACCCGAACGCTTTGATCACCTCATCAAAGCGAAGATTCCAACTCCGAGATGCTTGAACCAGTCCATAAATGGATCGCTGGAGTTTGCAAACTTTGTCAGCATTCTCTAGATCGACAAAACCTTCTGGTTGCATCATATACAACTCTTCCTTAAGGAAACCGTTAAGGAATGATGTTTTGACATCCATCTGCCAAATTTCATAATCGAAAAAGGCAGCTATTGCTAACATTATTCTGACGGACTTAAGCATCGCTACGGGTGAGAAGGTCTCATCGTAGTCAACTCCTTGAACTTGTGAAAAACCCTTTGCCACAAGTCGAGCTTTATAGACGGTGACATTCCCGTCCGCGTCCGTCTTCCTATTAAAGATCCATTTGTTCTGAATGGCCTTTCGCCCTTCAGGTAATACTTCCAAATCCCATACTTTGTTTTCATACATGGATCCCATCTCGGATTTCATGTCCTCTAACCATTTCTCGGAATCCGGGCCCATCATCGCTTTTCCATTGCTCGTAGGTTCATCGTTGTCCAACAACATGACCTCTAAGACAGGGTTGCCGTACCACTCAGGAGCAGTACGCGTCCTTGTCGACCTACGAGGTTCGATAGTAACTTGATCTGAAGCTTCATGATCATCATCATTAACTTCCTCTTCAACTGACGTAGGCTCCACAGAAACAACTTTTTGCACTGCGCTACTCTCTGGTTGAAACAAAGGTTCAACAACCTCATCAAGTTCTATCTTCCTCCCACTCAATTCTTTCGAGAGAAACTCTTTCTCAAGAAATGTTCCGTTTTTAGCGACAAACACTTTGCCTTCGGATCTGAGATAGAAGGTATACCCAACTGTCTCTTTTGGGTATCCTATGAAGACGCATTTCTCCGCTTTGGGTTCCAGCTTTTCAAGCTGAAGCTTTTTGACGTAAGCATCACATCCGCAAACTTTAAGAAATGACAACTTTGGCTTCTTGCCAAACCACAGTTCATACGGCGTCGTCTCAACGGATTTCGATGGTGCCCTATTTAAAGTGAGTGCAGCTGTCTCTAATGCATAACCCCAAAACGATAGTGGCAAATCGGCAAGAGACATCATAGAACGCACCATATCTAATAAGGTTTGATTACGACGTTCGGACACACCATTACGCTGTGGTGTTCCAGGCGGTGTCAATTGTGAAACAATTCCACATTGTCTTAAGTGACTGCCAAACTCATAACTCAGATATTGTCCTCCTCGATCAGATCGTAGGAATTTAATCTTCTTGTTACGATGATTCTCAACTTCACTCTGAAATTGCTTGAACTTTTCAAACGTTTCAGACTTGTGTTTCATTAAGTAAATATACCCATATCTACTTAAGTCATCAGTGAAGGTGAGAAAATAACGATATCCACCGCGCGCCTCAATGCTCATCGGACCGCATACATCAGTATGTATGATTTCCAATAAGTCACTTGCCCATTCCATTGTTCCACAGAACGGGGTCTTAGTCATCTTGCCCATGAGGCATGGTTCACATGTGTCAAGTGATTCAAAATCAAGTGACTCCAAAAGTCCATCAGCATGAAGTTTCTTCATGCGTTTTACACCAATATGACCTAAGCGGCAGTGCCACAAGAAAGTGGTGCTATCATTATCAACTCTACATCTTTTGGCATCAATGTTATGAACATGTGTATCATCACTATCGAGATTCAATAAGAATAAACCCCTCACATTGGGTGCATGACCATAAAAGATATTACTCATATAAATAGAACAACCATTATTCTCTGATTTAAATGAGTAACCGTCTCGCAATAAACAAGATCCAGATATAATGTTCATGCTTAACGCAGGCACTAAATAACAATTATTCAGGTTCATCACTAATCCCGATGGTAATCGAAGAGTGAGCGTGCCGACGGCGATCACATCAACCTTGGAACCATTTCCCACGCGCATCGTCACTTCGTCCTTTGCCAGCCTCTGTCTATTCCGCAGTTCCTGTTTTGAGTTGCAAATGTGAGCAACCGAACCGGTATCAAATACCCAGGCACTACAACAAGAGTTGGTAAGGTACACATCAATAACATGTATATCATATATACCTTGTTTGGTGTTGGCCGCCTTCTTGTCAGCCAGATACTTGGGGCAGTTCCGCTTCCAGTGACCAGTTCCCTTGCAATGAAAGCACTCAATTTCTGGCTTGGGTCCAGCCTTGGGTTTCTTCACGGGAGGGGTAACTGCTTTGCCACTCTTCTTGGAGTTACCCTTCTTGCCCTTGCCATTCTTCTTGAAACTAGTGGTTTTATTGACCATCAACACTTGATGCTCCTTCTGAATCTCAGACTCAGCGACTTTCAACATTGCAAACAGCTCGGCGACTGACTTGTTCATCCCTTGCATGTTATAGTTCAACACGAAGCCTTTGTAGCTAGGTGGCAGTGATTGAAGAACTCTATCAGTGATCGCCTCTGGTAAGAGAACAATTCCCAACTCCGCCAGACGGTTGGAATACCCAGACATTCTGAGTACATGTTCACTAACAGACCCGTTCTCCTCCATCTTGCAAGCATAGAACTTATCGAAGGTCTCATACCTCTCGATCCAGGCATTCTTCTCAAAGATAAACTTCAACTCCTGGAACATCTCATATGCTCCATGACATTCAAAACGCCTTTGAAGTCCCGGTTCTAAGCCATACAACATTGCACATTGAACTATTGAGTAATCATCAGAACGTTACTGCCAGGCGTTCGCAACGTCTGCAGCCTCTACTGGAGCAGGTGGTTCACCGAGCGGTGCATCAAGGACATAAGCCTTTTGGGAAGCCGTAAGGCTAATCCTTAGATTACGGGCCCAGTATACAAAGTTACTTCCATCATCTTTCAACTTAGCTTTCTCTAGGAACGCATTGAAATTCAGGGGTGCTACTGCGCGAGCCATTGATCTACAACATAAATTTTGTAAAGACAACTTAGACTATTGTTCAAGATAATGAGTTTAGTTAATCATATTACTTAAAAAACTCCCACTCAAATTGATATCCCTCGGGTCATTCGAGTGTCACATGATCCAAATTCACCAACCCAAGTCCGATCATCACGTGAGATGAGGTGGTTTCAATGGTGAACATCTCCATGTTGATCATATCTACTATATGACTCATGTTCGACCTTTCGGTCTCTTGTGTTCCGAGGCCATGTATGTACATGCTAGGCCCGTCAATTTTAACCCGAGTGTTCCGCACGTGCAACACTGGCTTGCACCCGTTGTATGAGAAAAGACCAAGGGAGGAAGCAATCTGAGCATCAACGCCCACAAACTCCTTTGTGTTCTACTCGTGATCTCATCGATGCATAGACCTATCTCATGATGCCACTGTTGGGGAACGTTGCATGGGAAACAAAAAAAATTCCTACGCACACGCAAGATCTATCCATGGTGATGAGCATTTGTGGCACCCCGATAGAGGGCCGATGCACGCCAGCCCCAGGATAAGACCTGGCGCACGTCAAAGACATGATACAGCAATTCCAGGCACAAGATAGCTTTATTATATGAAATGGAGTATTACAATACTGTTGCTTACAACAATATTACATAGCTCCAAGGCTAACTAAATGGCAGCGGAGGTCTTGGTTCAGCGGCAACGACGTCTCTGGCTGGGCTCCATAACTCACAGGACTGGCTGAGTTGCGATCTAGCACGACGGACCTTCTCCTGCAACTGGCCACGTGCAAGGCCAGGTGAGTACTTTGAATGTACTCGCAAGACAACCAAATACATAGCATCCAAACAAGCAGATGAGCCCTATGCTTATATAAGAATTTATTCTAAACATGGCATGGAATTAACTGGAAAACATGGATCAAGCATGGCATAGCATGGATCAGGCATATAATCTGCATAACATAGCATGGCAATGATCACACTAGGTACTTAAAGTACTTGTTGTTACCGAATACCAACTTACTCTCTTCTGGGTTGTCCCACAACCCTCAAAATTCTCATGACTCAATGGGCACTTCCGAACACAAGACAAGTTCTTCCATCATTGTTATCATTGTTACGGTCGACCACTAGTGAGGCCTGGACGGACTGTCCAATACCGTGGACGCGGCTATTCGAATAGATTCTACACTCTGCAGAGGTTGCGCACTTTACCCACACCATGGAGCACCTGACCTCGTGATCCCATTCGGGTGGACCAGTGTTGCTCCAACGAAACCTGCCTAACCCATGACTCCTCCATCGTACCACCGACAATCATCCTTCCCCGGAGTCATGCCTTGGGTGGCCCCTGTGTCACTCCTGACACCTGCCACCGTCGTGGCCAAACAACTGTCCCAAACGGGGACTCCCGGGCTAAACCAATAACTGGGCTCACAAGGTTAGCGCCGCCTACCTAATCAGGGTAGCACGCACGCATAACCTTCCCTCTTTGGTGGTACCGATAAAAGAGCACAAAGCCAGACCAAGTCAAGGCCGTCCCATACCGGCAAATGTGGCTGCACGGATAAGTCCGGACAGGTGGCTCTTGATCAACCAACTAAGTTTAATTTATAAATTCAATTCACCCTCCCCATCATCGCACCATTACTTCGGCAATTATAAGCGAGAACCATCACTTAACATCAGCATATCAATATCATAGTACTGACAGTCATGGCATGAAATCATAGTATTAACATGATAACAGTGGCACAAATACTTATTACTAGCATGGGTAAATATGACATGAAAGCAAGTCATGATATTATATGATAAACATCCCTAGCATCTGGTACAGATGAAATAATAGAACTATGCTGGTGCAGACTAACAGATGATCTAAAGGGTACTGTTGTATACACACAGAGTGCAAGCAAAGTCATCACGCAAGTCCGGATCTCATGATAAGAGGTTGGCTTGCCTGGGGGTCGATGATTACGCCGGAAAGAAGAGTGATCAAACTCTGGAAAGATTTGCCGGAAAAGTTTCCCTCTCGGAGGGGCTGATCGAAGGGCAAGGCAAAATGGTCATTTTCACAGTGTGAAAACATTATGAAAATGATGCCATCGGAACGGGCTCGGCGATCTGAAGACGTGGGCGTTGGTTTTACCTCAATCGGAGTTACGGTCGCAAAGATATGGCCGTTCGTTCGTTAAGCGTAAAAACAGACAGAAACTGTCCATTTCAGCGCTTAGGGAGTGAACGTTCACAATATAGCCGTTTCGGCCGGCGGCTGAGAAAAGAGAAAGCGCCTTTTCAGAAATACGCCTTCGGTAAACCGAAAACGGGTTTTATGAAAGGCGCCTTCACTTAACGGGCGGGGCCCGGCCGCTGGCTCACTTACAGGGGGGGCCCGCCGGCTGGTTCTCTCTCTCTCCTATCCCCTTCATCTTCTTTCCCCGACCGGAATAGAGGCGGCTCGACTGCCGTCGCCGCCGGCGATGGGCGACGCGAGAGAGCTCGCCGGCGTTTCCCCTGGAACCGGGGCACCTCGCCGCGCCCGAGGGTGGCCGCGTGGCCTCAGGGAACGGCCTGTAGCGCCGTCGCCATCGCCCATGGCGGAGCGGCCAGAAAGCTTCAGGGAAGCCACGGCGGTAGTGCCTCCCCGGAAAAATGGAGGACGGCGGCAGCTTTGCTAGCTCTTGGGGAGGCTGAGGGCGTGGACAGAGGAGAGGGGAAAGGCTAGGGAGCCAGAGCTGGCAGAGGGAAGTGGACGGCGGCTCACGGCCGTGGGATGGGAAGGGAGCTCGGGGAGCTCCAAGAGCTCGAAGGGGAGGGGAAGAGGGGCTGCTGGTGAGGAGGGAGCTCGGAGGCACGCCTTAAATAGGCTCGAAGAGGAGCTAGCCGACGCGGGGGGGGGGGGAGCCGCTCGATGCTTGCTGCCGTGGCAGAGCTCCGGCGAAGCATCCATGTCGGCAGACGCCTCCAAGAGCTAGGGGACGAGGGGAAGAGGGCTCCAGAAGGTCCAGACGCACAGTGGACAGCTCGCCGGCGCTTCTGGGCAAGCTGGGGCCTACCGGAGAGGGCTCCCAAAGGGTCTGGTGCATAGAGCACTGCATTTGGCGTGCTCTGCCCATGGTCACCACGTGGCCACAGTGATGCCACGCTGCGCTCGATGCCAAATCGTGTCTAGGGTGTTCTCCACGCATCACTGAGTTGACCTATGCGTCTGGAAGACACGGGAGAGCACTGGTGTGACTGAACCAAGGTCAAACAGTTTCCAACAGCAAACTGTTTGTCATGTGGTGTGGTCAACACAGTGCTCCTCTTGGCTTGATCTCTGGCATAGGTTGATCATCCACTAAGGTAACCAACTTGGCAAAATATCAGCTCAAATGGGCAAAGCTAGATGATACTTCCTTTGCAACTTGGCATACTGGCCAGAAATGAAAATGATGATGCTGGGGTCAAATGGCTAGATGAAAATGGCCCAAATTTGGTGGATACCAATAATTTAGGCATATGAAGGCACTGTACGAATTTCATACCATTGGCATAAGTAAAAATGGTACTTCCTTCACAGCGCTTTGATCTAAACAGAAACTTGGTAAATTTACTGAGGGAGATTGGCTAGATGAAATGGGCTAGTTGTTGGTGTACAAGGGTAATATATCATAATGAATCACCCTGACACTTTTTAGCCCAAGGAGATCAAGGAATCAAGCACTTCCTTTGCAAATAGGAAATCTGGACAGAATTTGCAAAGGGGTGTTGTGCTCAAATTTTGAATTGTGGAACTTGATATTTTGATGGAAATGGTGAAGATATGGGTTGGAAAAGCTCCATAAATTATTTGGGATTTTTCCTAGCTACCAAAATGGTAGTTTCTTTGGAAAGGCCCCAAATTGAGATATTGGCTTTAAATAGGAAAATGCAATTTCCACTATTTAATTATGGCCAATATGTTTATGAGAGCTCAATATGATCACAAATAATATCTCCACAAGTTTTCATGAACTTTGGAGATGGATAGATATTTTCCTGGATTTAATTCCTCAGAAAGGCAGAAAAACGAATTAATTCTAGATGAGAAATATTGCATATGACTTGGCAATATTTTTGCACATCTAGGGTGTATGAGTGAAGGAGGATCTCTGGAAATTTTGGGAGGATTAACAGAGCAAGGGAAATGATAGCTCCTTTGTAAACACAAAGGCAGGATTTCCAGTTCCAATATTTTGGAACTAGGGTTTGAATGAGATTCGGGGTTTATTGACAGAAGGTTGGCTGGCACAAGAACATGGGAAAGGCACTGAGAGGTTGGGGATTGTCTGGATTCATCTGGTTACTTACCAGATTCCAGAGGAAAAAACTTGGGAGAGAAAAGCTAGGAAGGAATAACAACACAAAAATCGATAACCCGATTTTTAGGGTGTTACAGCATCTACGAGAGGGAGAGTGGATCTACATACCCTTGTAGATCGCTAAGCGGGAAGCGTTAAGAAACGCGGCTGATGTAGTCGAACGTCTTCGCGATCCAAATCGCTAGCCGTCCCGCGATCCAATCACGATCTAGCGCCGAACGGACGGCACCTCCGCGTTCAGCACACGTACAGCTCGATGACGATCTCCGCCTTCTTGATCCAGCAAGAGGGAGCGGAGAGTTAGATGAGTTCTCTAGCAGCGCGACGGCGCGACGACGGTGGTAGTGGAACTATTTCGACAGGGCTTCGCCTAAGCACCGCTGAAAACTAGGGGAGACGATCTAGTGGGGAGAGAGGGCTGCACCGTGGCTTAGGGTTGGGTGCGGCTGCCCTCTCTCCCCTCCAATATATATAGGAGGGAGGGGAGGGGCCGGCGCCCCTAGGGTTTCCCCTAGGAGTCGGCCGAACAGGAGGTGGAGGAGTCCACCTCCAATCCTACTCCAAGTAGGATTCCAATCCTACTTGGATTTCCTTCCCCCACTTGGGGTTTTTCCTTTTCCACACTCCAGCCACATGGGCCCTTTGGGGCTGGTTTTCCCAGCCCACTAAGGGCTGGTGCGCCACCCCTAAGGCCCATGTGGCCTCCCGGCGTGGGTAGGCCCTCCCGATGGTCCCCCAGAACCATCCCGGCACCCCCGGTACACTACCGGAAGTACCCGAAACTTTTCCGGCTACCAAAATGGGACTTCCTATATATCAATCTTTACCTCCGGACCATTCCGGAGCTCCTCGTGACGTCTGGGATCTCATCCGGGACTCCGAACAACCTTCGGTCACCACCATACATAACTCAATACTACCGAAACGTCACCGACCGTTAAGTGTGCAGACCCTGCGGCTTCGAGAACTATGTAGACATGGCCGAGACACCTCTACGGTCAATACCAATAGCGGGACCTGGATGCCCATATTGGTTCCTACATATTCTACGAAGATCTTTTATCGGTTGAACCTCTATGTCAAGGATTCAGTTAATCCCGTATGATGTTCCCTTTGTTCTTCGGTATGTTACTTGCCCGAGATTCGATCATCGGTATCTCTATACCTAGTTCAATCTCGTTACCGGCAAGTCTCTTTACTCGTTCCGTAATACAAGATCCTGTGGCTAACTCTTTAGTCACTTTGCTTGCAAGGCTTATTGTGATGTTGTATTACCGAGTGGGCCCTGAGATACCTCTCCGTCACACGGAGTAACAAATCCCAGTCTCGATCCATGCCAGCACAACAAACACCCTCGGAGATGTCTGTAGAGCATCTTTATAGTCACCCAGTTACGTTGCGACGTTTGATACACACAAGGTATTCCTCCGGTGTCAGTGAGTTGCATGATCTCATGGTCATAAGAACATACACCTGACATGCAGAAAACTATAGCAATGAACTGACACGATCATATGCTACGTTCATAGTTTGGGTCTTGTCTATCACATCATTCTCCTAATGACGTGATCCCGTTATCAAATGACATCTCATGTCTATGGCTAGGAAACCTTGACCATCTTCGATCAACGAGCTAGTCTACTAGAGGCATACTAGGGACACAATGTTGTCTATGTATCCACACATGAAATTGAGTTTCCAATCAATACAATTATAGCATGGATAATCAACGATTATCATTAACAAGGAAATATAATAATAACCACTTTATTATTGCCTCTAGGGCATATTTCCAACATGAGTATCGTCAAGTCACGAGCTACCGCAATGGCGAAAAGCGAAGCAAGTAGAAGAAATCGAAGAAGCATACCTTCCGGCCATTTCATCGAACACCTCGCTTGCGGTGGAAGCAACACCGTTCAAGGGTATCATCGTGTTACCTCTTGCGGGGGCGGAATGAGAGAATGAAGTCGCCGGCCTTTTCGTAGGAACCTTCTTGCGCTTCACGTACAAAACCTTGCTCTTCTTCTCCGGCTGCGGCCGGGCAGACCGCTCGGCGGCGGCGCTGGGCATGCGTGGCTTCCCGCGGGACCCGCCGGATTCCCGCCCTGCATGACAATGTTTCCCTGCCGGTTGTGGACAGGTGCGGTGGTGCCTGGAGCGACGACGTGGGCGACTTGGCCGGCGACGAGATCTGTCGGAGGTGTTCGCGCGTGCGCGACCTCGACGGCGACGGGGGACGGCTGGGAGGCTTCCATGGCGGCGAAGAATGGCCGGGGAAGATGGACCAGAGCGGGCGGAGACGGGGCAATGGTGGCGAAGGCGGTTGGAAGCGGGTAGGGCCGCACGGAAATTTCCGTCTAGCCAAATCTCGCTGCGGATAGGGAGCGAGCTCGGGTCGGCCTCCCACCCCATGAATCTAGAGGTTGAGGGCAAACTTTTGCCGCGCCCCGCAAAAAAATTTCCAGGCCGCGGCCCGATACGGGTCTGATCGAGCAAGTTATTTTGCACAGACCCGTATTTTGGCGGTTATTTTACAGGTCGGGGAATTATATGGGTCTGCTAGAGATGCTCTAGGTGTTTCTCGGAGCGTCGGAGGCGGAGGAGAGTTATGTGGAGTAATCCATTGGAGAGATCGATGGGATCTAGGAGCATTTAGTGCAAGTACAATAAGGTGACATAAGCAGGCTATAAGAAATAAAATATTATATCCTTGCTTAGTTGGAGGAGAGAGAAGGGGAGAGAGAAGAGAAGCATGCTCTTGGTGAGTAGTCAGCCGCAGCACGAGACCCAAGATGCTTTGTGAGGTTGTAAGCTAGGCCAAATACTAATAAAATAGTACACATCTAAAACTTATTATTATACATACTGGCTATTAGGTTGACTCTAAATGACATGACAACTCTTTATAGTTAATTGTTGGCTGTATTATTAAGAGGTAATAGCACCAGGGGTACTAAAACTTGCACCGAATGTGATAGTTGAGTCCTAGAAGTTGAAAATTGAATCTACCCACTCCCAGAACTTGCAGGCAATGTGCAAACCCAGTCCAAACTCACCACCGGCCAATAGGAACGCGCCAACTGGATAGCTCGGTCAGCTTGTGTCACTTTGCACCTAGCCCCCTCCGGTTCTGCCTAAATAATCAGCAACCGTCGGCAGGGGAGAAACACCTGAATTTATTGTCTTTATTTAATGTGTCCCACAGCTCATAACTCCTGTAGTTTATTCCTTCTCTTTGTCTCTTCCTCTCTCTCTGTCGGAGTTGCGGGAGCCGCTCTGTCGTACGTCTCCTCCGACCAATGTCGTCGCCGGAGTTCTTCGGTGGTGGCCGTGAACCGCCCCCCTCGACGCACCTAGTGCGGCCGCACTCTGTGTACCCCCCGATTACGGTGCTATTCCCCTCCCTCCCCTCCTTCTCTGCTCTGCTCCCCCTCTCTGCTCTGGTCGCCGTCTCTGCTCTGGCTGTGGTCTTCCACTCTGCTCTGCTCGTCGTCACGTCCTCACTCTCACCATGTAGCTGTTGTTTTCTGCTATGGTTATGTGCAGTAATGGATTTCGGCTAGGGTTTTGTTGTAAAGTTAGGGTTTTCAGCAAGGGGTTTCGGCTATTGTTTTTTGCACCAAAGTTCTTGGTTGTTGCCATGGAGCTGTTCTTGTTGTGTGCAAGCAACATTTGAGTATACTGATGAAGCTGCTATAGATCATCAGATCATGTGGAACCTATAGATGCTATAGATGCTCAGATCTGGTGTGAAAAAGAAGTTGCTATAGATGCTCAGATCATGTGGAAGCACATGTTAGTTTAGTCTGAACATTAGTAGTACACATGTTAGTTTAGTTTTAACTGAATTTTGAACTGAATTTTTAACTGAATTCTTAACTCTGTTGATGCAGTGTGTGATTCATTGATGGGAAAAAGTGTTGACACTCCTTATTTCACACTGGAAATTGGGCATGGTGGACTTTTCTTAGGAGTAGTGAGTGAAGTGGAGTATTACAACTCTTCTGTGGAGGTCCTGGACTATGTTGATCCTGCCACATTTTCATATGCAGTACTAGAAGAGCACCTAAGTTGGTTGGGATATCCTAAGAGTCAGCACATCATCTATTGGTGCTTACCTGACAAAAACATTTCAGATGGCATGATGAGAATTACAGGTGATCATGATCTGCAGCAACTGATGAGAGTTAGTATTAAGAATAAGGTGCTTGCAATAATGATTGACCATTCAGACTTCATTAGTAATTTCAGGCAAGATATGATACTGAAGGAGCCATTAATTGCAAGTCCTGTTAGAGTGTCTAAAAATACTGTTGACAGCATGATTTGTGTCAATGTTGATAATCCAATTTCAGAGGTTGCAGAAGTTAGCACAGTAGCAGATAATTTGCTTGCTGAGGCAAATCTGCTTGCTGATGGTGCAGAACCAAATTTGCTGAATGATGCTTCCCAGCCAAATTTGCTGAATGATGCTTCCCAGCCACAGTTGCTGAATGATGCTTCCCAGCCAAACTTGCTTACTGATGCTTCCCAGCCAAACTTGCTTACAGATATATCCCAGCCAAACTTGCTGAATGATGTTTCCCAGCTAAACTTGCTGACTGCTGTAGCTACTCAAAATTTGCAGACTGATGGTGTGTTGCTGCCAGAATTAGATTTCAGTGACAGTGATTATGACATAGATGATGGAGATGATGATCTTTATGAAGACAACATTGACTATGATGTTGATGAAGAGGCTGAGCCAGAGGTGGAAGATGTTGAGCCTAACTATTTACTTGAAGATGAAGATTTGAACCTCTCCATTGAACAGCAAGAGCAACTTAAGTACAAGTTCAAAGCTTTCAATTCCAAGGTGAACATGAAATCACCTGTCTTTACTCTGGGTATGGTGTTTGCTGATGTTGTTGAGCTCAGGAAAGCTCTAACTGCATATGGAATAAGAAACAGGGTGCAGATCAAGAAGTTGAAGAATGACAAGATAAGGTTAGAGGCAGTTTGTCAGAGAGGGTGCCCATGGCTGCTCAAGGCTGGCAATGATAACAGGACTGGAGGATTTGTGATCAAGGCCTTAAATCCATTGCATCTGTGCCAAAAGAAATGGAAGTTAAAGGATTTGACAGCTAAATTCCTGTGCAAGACATTCATTGAAGAATTCAGAGATGACCAGAAGATGTCACTTGGAACATTTGCAAGGAAAATAACTAAGGAATTTAATGTTAGTTCTAACAGATGGAAGTTAGCTAGGGCTAGAACACAAGCACTTAATCAGATCCATGGTGATGAGGAAGAACAGTTCAGTAGGCTATGGGATTATGGCCATGAGTTAAGGAGCAAGAACCCTGGCTCTACATTTCTACTTACAACTACACTTGTGAAAGATACAAAATTTCCCTTGGGCAGGAAATGTTTGAAAACACTGTACTGGTCATATGATGCATGTAAGAGAGGGTGGCTAAAAGGTTGCAGGCCCATTCTCTTTGTTGATGGTTGTCACATGAAAACCAGACTCAAAGGAGTGCTTCTTAGTGTTGTTGGAATTGATCCCTCTCTCCTTGCGCCAGACGACGACTCCGACGACGAGTCATCTGACGACGACCTAGAGGTGCAGATGGTCGGGTCCGTCGTCGCCGCCGTCGAGGAAGTGGAGGAGGTCGTCGTCCTCTCTGACGACGACCCAGAGGTGCAGATGGTCGGGTCCGTCGTCGCCGCCGTCGAGGGTGGCACACAAATGCCAATAGACGTGGATAAGCTTCCCGATGTACCTGATCTGCAGCAGGCCGTCATCGTCAAACAAGAAGTGCAGGATGAGGAGAAGGTGCTGGCAGAAGCAGATAGCAAAAAGAGGAAGAAGAAGGCAGGGAAGAGGCCAATCACTGAGGAAGTGCGCTGGTCCGAGAGGCTCAAGATGCTCAAGAAGGACTGAAGAACAAGATGCTCAGGAAGTGATCTGCAGTTAGGTATGCTGGTATATATGACAGTATATAAGTTAGAAATATGGACTGATCTGTAGTTAGGTATGCTGGTATATGACAGCATATAAGTTAGAACTCTTTTGGACATGTTATTATGTGTGCTACTTTCTCTGCTAAGCTTATGGTGCTGCTATGGAACTAGATGTTGCTCTGAACTGTTGCATTGCTTTCCTTGTTTGGTTCTGCATGTGTATAGATTGCACCAGTGGACCACTTACTATAAGTAGCAAAAAGTGCAGATAACTGAATACACATTCAGTTAACTGTTGATACATTCAGTTAACTGAATCCAAATTCAGATAACTGTTGACACATTCAGTTAACTGAATCCAAATTCAGATAACAGAATTCAGTTAAAATGACTACAAATTCAGATAACAGAATTCAGTTGAAATGACTACAAATTCAGATAACAGACTTCACAAGACTAGAAATTAAGTTAACTAAATGAATTAAAGTGACTAGAAATTCAGTTATCTAAAAGAATTAAAGTGACCACACTTAACTAAATCAGATAACAGATTCCTGATACAAATTAAGTGACCAAACTCAACAAGTTCACACAAATTCACCAAATCTATCAAGTTCAGGTGAACCATAGAGATTAATGCCCCCTAAGAACCAGAGAGATTAAGGCCCAATTACAAATGCCATGGATCAATCAAACTCATCTAGTATGTCCCTAACCCTCTTGATCTTGCACTTAAGGGCTTCCTTATGCTTGAATAGGTCACCAATCATGTACTCTAGCTTCTTTTTGTCTTTCTTCAACTCCTCCCTCTCTTCCATCAATTTGTCCATCTCTTTCATTACCTTATCCCTCTCTTTCATTGATTTCTCCCTCTCCTGCTTCATCAGATCCATCTCTTGCTTCATCATCTGTAAATCTTTCTCTGCCTTAGCCCTAACAACCTGATGGATGTTTGTGGCACATTTGTCTGAAATGTTTTTCTTCTCTAGCTCTTCCTTTAGGTCACTAAGAGCAATCTGTGCATTGCCTAGCTGGCTCATAGCTTGCTCCTTTTCAGCAACCATCTTAGCAAAATCAACCTTGAAAAACCTAAGATCCTTTTCCATCTTTTCCTTCTCTTTCAGGACCCTCAGGTTTTCTTCAGCATTAAGGACATTTTGCCTAAGCCTAAGCTTGTTCTCATCATCATACATGTCCCAGAGCTTAGCAAGGCTCATCTTCAACTGAACAGGCCACTCTGGGTCAACCCAGTGCACAGAGCTGCATTTAGGTCCTTCCTAGAAATCATACAACAAAAAACAAATTTCAGTATAATGAAAACATAAGTTGTCTTAACACACTTAAGGTCAGTAAAAAAACTCAGTAAGCTTTTGCACATGAAAAGAACATTCAGTTAACCAAATGTAGCCCTATATTGAAACTTTAAAACTACAAATAGGCCATTAGTGAGCTATATAAACAAGATCCAGTTATCTTTTCAGACTTCAACAGTATAAGTTAATTGTATGCATAAAAGATTCAGTTAGAACAGTAGCAGATAATTTTGTTAACACTACCATTTTCATCTAACAGTTAATGCTACAAGCTATTTAGAGTACATTGAGTTAACTGAATAAACATTCGGTTCACTGAACACAAATTCAGTCAATGTCAGTTAACAATGCCAGTCAAGCGGCAGATAATTTAGGAACTAGCAGTTGCATCTGAACATTGACTGAAAATGGCCACCAATCTGAAAAACCTTAATGCTCCAGTATGCAGATCTGAAAATGAGCTGCTAACCTTTTGTGCGCAACCAAGGAATCTCCTTCCACTGTCCACCGACTGAAAGGCCACTACCTTCTCACAGGTGGCTCGGTGCTCACATCTAACAGCCAGATCTGCAGCTAGGCCTCTCCACTCGGAGCAGAAAATGGTGGGAGGAGCCTAAAAAAAATTCTGCTCAGAAATCCCCAAATCTTGCCTAAACCAAAATGATTGAGGAGGTGCAGAGGAAGAGCTCACCGGACTGCTGACGTCGTCGTCCGACGATTCGGAGCTGGATCCTTCACTCCAGGAGACCATGCTGGCCGGCGGCGAGGAAGAAAATGAGCTGAGTAGCAGAGAGCAGAGAAAAAGAGAGAGGGGCGAGGAAGCGGTATGTCTCCTGTTGGGGGGAGGGGCGAGATAATAAATTCAGGTGCTTATCCTATGGCTGAATAATTAGGACCAAACGGAGGGGGCTACATGCAAAGTGCCACGAGCTGGCCCGCCCTATCCAGTTGGCGTGTTCCTATTGGCCGGTGGTGAGTTTGGACTGGGTTTGCACATTGCCTGCAAGTTCTGGGAGTGGGTAGGTTCAATTTTCAACTTCTAGGACTCAACTATCACATTCGGTGCAAGTTTTAGTACCCTGGTGCTATTACCTCTATTATTAACCATGTTCTTTATAGCCGATTGTTGACTCTAGATGTCAACCCACAACCTACCATGCACCAATGGTCGCACCTTGTACCGTCCATGCTGGCCAATTTAGTAGGCGTACAGCTGCACAAGGCGTCCTTGATGGAACAAGGAGTCAAAGCGGCATGCGCTGGTTCATCCAAGAACCAGATATCCGAATCTAAAAAAGCTCGCGCAGCCCGCCACACGCCATGGCCTGCCACAATGCAACGTCGCATCACACTGCAGCTACAGCTGCTATCCCAGTAGCGCAATCGAGTGCCTGCCCTTGTATTATTTGACAAATCTGGCCCCTGGGACCGACTTCACGCACATCTGGCCCCTATGCAAAACTAATTCGGAATCTGGCCCCTGGGGTCGGCGCCACACCATATGGCGCCGAACATGTACATCTCGGCGCCGCTCCGAACATGTACATCTCGGCGCCATACTAAGCGGCGCCGAGATGTCCATGTTCGGCGCCATGTGGTCTGGCGCCGATCCCAGTTGGGCCCACAGGAGCCCTAGGGTCAGATTTGTTCGGCGCCACACAAATATGGCGCCGAATATTTACATCTCGGCGCCGCTTAGTATGGCGCCGAGATGTACATGTTCGGCGCCATGTGGTGTGGCGCCGACCCCAGGGGCCAGATTCCGAATTAGTTTTGCACAGGGGCCAGATGTGCGTGAAGTCGATCCCAGGGGCCAGATTTGTCAAATAATACCCTGCCCTGCAAGGTAAACTGCCCAGCACATCCAGACGTGATGCATGTGGGACCACCTATGCATTTGGTGTGGCTACAACTAGGGGCAACACCTCGAATCATCTGCCTCGCGTCCGTTTGGGGTAAACTGACAGATATCGCAGCCCAATGCGCGGGGGCAAGCGGACGAATGTCCGTTTTCGGTCCGCCTTCGACTCATTCCCGGATCAAATTTGGACCGCGTTGGCGGCCAAATGGACACACGCGGACAGGCGCGTCGCGTGGCCTTGTCCTCCCCTGGCCTACCCATCGGTGGCACAGCCCCTTTTCTTCCTCCCCTTTCCTCGATCCGTCCTCCGCCCCTCGCCATCGTCGCCGCCACCCACGTCGTTCACCTTGCTTTGCCGTCGGTGGAACAACCCCTTCTTCCTCCCCTGTCGTCGCTCCGCCCTCCGCCCGCGGTCGTCCACCTTGCTGCCTGCGAAGGGGCTTGACGTGCCCTTTCCGGCCGCATCTCCACCACGACCGCAAGGTGTTCGGCGCTTTGCTCGTAAGGTACCATAGATAGCAGGGATGAGTATTTCTTTCATAACTTCATTTGTTCATCGGATGATTCGTCCTCGGACAATGAGGACATAGTGGTGGCAGCATTGGTCGTCCATGACCACATCAGTAGGATGCGGCCTCGGTTCAGGGGATCAATCCCCGGCTATGCTCCAGCCTTGAATCGGAATAGGGAGAAAGGGCACGACCTCCTTTATTCCGATTACTTTGAGAGAACTGCACTCTACAAACCGCATCAATTTCGCCGCTGCTTCCGAATGAGGAGACATGTGTTCAATCGTATTCGGGAGGGAGTGGTTGCATATGACCCATACTTTGAGTGCAAAGAGGATGCCCTTGGCAAGCTTGGCTTCTCTTCTTACCAGAAATGCACCGCGGCTATTCGCATGCTTGCATATGGAATTCCTGATTATCTTGTGGATGAGTATGTTCGTATGAGTGAGTTCACATGTCTTCAATCAATGTACAATATCTGTAAGGCTGTGGTGGTTGTGTTTGGCCCTGAATACCTGAGAGAGCCAAATGCCGCTAATACAGAGGTTGTTGGCGATCAATGCCGAGAGGGCTTTTCGGGCATGCTCGGTAGTATTGCTTGTATGCACTGGAAGTGGAAGAACTGTTCATTTGCTTGGCAGGGGCAGTACAAGGGGCATGTGAAAGGTGCCACTGTCATACTTTTCGGACATGCTTGGTAGTATCGGTTTAATCTCTTTTCGTGCGCACAAACTTTCAGTGGTTTTGTAATATTATTTGATAATTTTTAAATTTCTATTGGGTTGTAATAAAAGACTATTTCGGACATGGAACTATTTCTTATTTTTGATTGAACTATTTTTACTATGATTGATTTTATTTTACTTGGCCTCCGGTGGACGAGATGGGGCCGAAGATGCGGCCGCGCGGTGGGCGCACGGCCGGCGCAAACATAAATTCGACCGGACACGGCCCCATTGCCACCCCAAACGGAAGAAATCCGGACAAAACGGACGTCTGTTTAAGGTCGTGCGTTTGCTTACTTCTAGAATAAGCTGAAATCACCCAACTTATTTTAAAAGCCTAAAAAGCCATAAAAAAAACTAGCCCTAAGTAATGTGGATGAGATTTTTTTTACTTTAATGCTAATTTGACACTACAATCCAGTACATTTTAAATACGACTTCAAGCTCCCCAACACGGCAGCACCTCGCGATCCCCAGCGCCTCGCCGGGGTAGGATCTCGCGATACCCAGCACCTCGCCGGGCAGGATCTCGCCAGCACCTCCTCTTACTGCTCGCTTCAAGCTCCTGCTGGCGCCCCTGCAGGATCTCCTTGCCCGCGTCGGAGGAGCTCAAGGTACTGAAGCTCACACTCGGGGTGCTGGAGGACAGGGCTCGTCGGAGCACCTCCCCATCAGGCTCCTGCTCGCAGTGCAAGATCTGCTCGCCGGAGCTCCTTCTCCCCTTACCGTTGATGGAGCTCCCTCATCAAGCTCCTGCTTCCGCTGGAGGCTCTGCTCGTTGGATCCCCTCCCCGCCAGGCACCTGCTCGAGCTCCTTCTACCCCTGCCGTCGGTGGAGCCCATGCTCCCTGGCCCAAGGCCCCTGCAATTCACCGCGCCTCCCCCTGATTCTAGCAGCAGCTCAATTTGGTGATTACTCAAACTTTCCCTGACATGAAAAAAATGGTTGCATGCATAATTCAGATGCAATTTTTTTGAAATAAAGGTAGAGTAGTCTCTACCTTATCCATTTAAAAACAGGCTAAGAGCCTGAGTGACAAAAGTCAATTACATGAGTGACTATGTGAGCGTTGCAAAAGCTATTGCAGCAGGCCATAGTCAAGCCTAAAATAGGATTGAGGGAGAAGCAAGAGGAAGAAAGATAGAAGAAGAGGAAAGGAGAAGGAGGGACAGGCCCCTCCTGTAAGGGAGACGTAGACTAGGAGAAATGCACCAGCTAGTTCATCATTGTCTGCCCGTCTTCTTCTTTCTTAGCTCGATGGCTCCACAAGTGCAGGAGCTTGGAGACGAAAGCATTGATCCGTGGGAGCCCCCAGCGTTGAGTCTTCTATTATATTGAGAGTTTTTTCATCGTATTGAGTCTTTTATTATTTCTAGTCTTTTATTATTTTTTATTTAATTATTTTTAGTCCTATATTATTCTTATTTTTTATTTTGGATTTACTTAATTATGCTTCGCGTTTTAGGCCCACGCCAGCACCAATCCATCTTATTTCACTCGCCGAGTAAGAAACCCAGGCACCTCTCTTTTGTGTCTCATTTTCACCCACATTCTCCCTCGACCAGCCGCCACCGCCAGCTCCGGACCTCGCCGCCTGTCATCGCCGAACCTACACGCAGGCTCATAACCACACTATCGAAGAGGTTCACACCGGCAGCAGGCACTAGTAGAAAACAGGGCATCAGTCCCGGTTCCAGAGGGCCTTTAGTCCCGGTTCTGCAACCGGGACAAAACGATCGGGACTAATGCCCGTCACTTTTAGTCCGGTTTGGCTTACGAACCGGGACTAAACGAGCTCCACGTGGCCGCCGTGGGGCGCCTGGCAGGAGGACCTTTAGTCCCGGTTGGTAACACCGACCGGGACTAAAAGGCAGCCACGCGTCAGCAGTTGCCAGGCTCTGGGTTTTTTTAAAGGAGGGGTTTAGGGGTTTTCATATTGTGTTTCCCCCTTTTATTTTTGTGTTTACCATTTTCATTTTATGCTTTTCATTCAACTCGATGCTAGCTACTACATATAGCAATGAAAGAACCATTACACAACATCGTCATGATCAATATATAGAAAGAACCATCAGTATCACTTGAAAGTTGTTCAACTTAAGAAACAAACATCAATGTATCACATTCATCTTAACATACTAATTAATTAACTAACAGTTCTCCAGGTGATATATCCATGACTTAGTTCTAAACATGGTCAACAACAACCATCATCTGATAGTCCTTGCGGTTGCTCTTCCTTATAGTGATTACCACAAGGGTGTCCACCCTTAGTTCTCTCTTTCCCTTGATGAACTCCTGCCAGTCGGCCTTGTGGAATGATATGCGCCCGTCATCCTCTGTCTTGTATTGGATGTTCGTGACAGGCCCTCTTGGTCCATGGATTACTCCAGCAGTGCCGACGGCGGGGATGTCCACTCCAGAAAACATCTTCAAAGGTAACTTCTGAAGACCCCATCATTAAGAGAAAATAGAGAGCACAGAATGTTAGACATCTCACCATACTTGGTTATGACCAAAAAGAGATGAAATAATATAAAACATCTCACCATAACTTTTTTGACCATGTTTGTTTTTGTTAGACGGTGCACAAAGGGCTTCCCCAAGAACGCCGAAGAGGATGGTAACATTTCTTTCACACTAGCTTTATCATCCCGAGTAAGCTTCTTCATCCTTTGGGAAAAAATTGCAGAAAGGATAGGACCATCATCTTCATCTTCGATGTCCTCCTCTTCATCTTGGTTGTCCTCATCTTCATCTTGGATGTCCTCATCTTCATCTTGGTTGTCGATGTCATCTTGGTCATCTTGGCTGACGATGTCATCTTGGTCATCGTCAGCATCATCGCTTTGGACATATAATGTCCTTAACCTATTCACCTCTCCTATTAAGGAAAAAGCTACGAGTTCTCCTCCTTTAAAATTGTTCGCTGCAATGTACTGCTCCCATCCATCACCATATATGGTGGTTTTATTCTTTCCTTTGCGCAGATCCAATTCGAATTCACGCTCCTCATCATCCTCAAAGTACAACACGTTACCATATGAATTGTTGAAGTCCTCCCTTATGTTGCATGGAACACACTATGCAGCAGTTAATAATCAACAATAAAGTCAGTAAAATATCTAAACAAATGATCAAAATTCAATACAAATTCAAGTTAAAGACCGTTACCACTGATTTTTGAAATCCCTTTCTCAAAAATACCCTGAACTGCACTGCAGTTCCAAGACTGTCCATACATGAATTTTGGCAGACCTTGCAGATCTTACGCCTCATGGTCCCTAATAAGCCCAAGAAGTTGTCAAACGTAAGAAAATGCAATTAACACGATAGATCACCATCAACATATGAAAATTCGGTGAACATAAAAAATATAATGCATATGATATCCCCGACGATCGTCGGGGACTCTTCATATAATATTATCATATAATATCACTAATACATCTCGAATAATCCAGTTAATGAAGCATCGAATATTATCACTAATACAACTCGAATATTATCGAATAATCTAGTTCACTCGCGGTTCCTGAAGCGTGGGCGGTGGACGCCCAAAGAGAAGGAACCATCACAGGATCATAGCTCGAGTGAGATCCCTGAAGGAACTGCCAGGTATTGGAGAACCTGGCATCCAACGCAACCATGTAGCGACGGACGTGCTCGTCCTCCTCCTTGACAGGGCGACGTACCACCTCCTCGGTTGCCGGCTGCCTCCGCACCGATAGTGGCCCACGCGACCGCCACCAAAGAAGCTCCGGGTCAACGACGATACCCGGATTCCTCACCAAACTGCACGCCCCGGAAGGTAGCACCCCCCAGTACCAGCCCGGCGGAGCCCAGTCCCGGACATGGCGCCTCTCAAACTGGTTGTCGGCGCCGAGTCGACGACGAGGATGCGGGATTGGCATCGTCGACGAGAACAAATTGTGGCTATAGCAAATATCATTTTATTTAACAACAATAAAACAACAATACCATTTTTAATAACAAAGCCTAGTGATGTGTATGTGTGTGTGTGGCGCGCGCCCAAGAGCACATATAACACTTAAAATCATGTAAGGAGCAAATAAAGAAGCATCTTCCTCATAGATCAACAAATCAACTTAAAATGCCATCTTAATTTTCTAACTAGCTTAGTGTTGCTATATATATATATATATATATATATATATATATATATATATATATATATATATATATATCATGGATTTGATCCTGGCACCGCCACCAGGGGCGGATCCACCATGGGTCAAGGGTGTACAGATGTACACCCAAAATATTCTACACGAAAATAATCCTATATACAGGTATAGCATATGACAAAAAATACTAGCATGATATTTATCTCCTTTGTTTCACCATCGGATTATGCGGATTTACCACCATAGGCCATACCACAAATTCTTGGCATGCATGATTATTGTAGCTGAGAGAGCCTAAATCTAAATGTGAACAATTTTCCCTTTTATTTGTGTTGGCATGGACTATTTGGTTTTCCCTGTTAGGATGAAAAAGAAAAATGAAAACCCAAAGTTGAATTTCTAGATCCGTCACTGACCGCCACTGCTTCGGCCAGCGACGGACGCGGGCGACGACGGTGACCGCGGGGGGGGGGAGGATAGCTAGGAGGAGGAGTGGAACGGCGGTGTGGCCGGCGGCTCACCTAGGAGGACGAGGAGGCCGGAGCGGGCTCGGGGAGGCGACAGCGTCGGGGAGCGGCGACGGGGGACGGCGTCGGGGGCGGTGACGGGGACGGCGTCGGGGGCGGCCACGAGGAGTGAGCGGGCTCGGGGAGGCGACGGCGTCGGGGAGGCGACGGCGAGATCCGGCAGCCTGGCGGCATCGAGGTGGTTTTCGGCACCGTCGGGGGAGAGGGAAAGCAGATGGATTTGGAAATTTTTCCAAGTCCCGCTTATATAGTCCCCCCTTTAGTCCCGGTTGGTGGCTCCAACCGGGACTAAAGGCCCCTTTAGTCCCGGTTGGAGCCACCAACCGGGACTAAAGGTAGTTTTCGCCAGCCCAAAGGGCGGGAAGCACAGCCCTTTAGTCCCAGTTGGTGGCTCCAACCGGGACTAATGCCCCCCCCTTTAGTCCCGGTTGGAACCACCAACCGGGACTAAAGGGCTGTGCTTCCCGCAGCCAAAAGTTTAGTCCCACCTCGCTAGTCGAGAGGGGCTCGGAGTGGTTTATAAGCGCTGCTGCCGCTGCCCTCTCGAGCTCCTCTCTATTGTAGGCAGTACATGCCTATCTCACGCCCTGTTGGGCCTGCTAGCACTGCGGGCCTGCATCCTGGCCCATTTCTAGGGTTTCTAGTCGTATGCAGGCCGTTGTGGCTAGTAGGCGGGCCTCTTTTTTTATTTTTTGCATATATTATGTTTTTAAAATTTTAATGTTATTTTTTTTGCATATGTTTTAGTTGATTCCTTTTGGTATTAGAGTTTTATAAAAGCTTTTTACTATTAAAGTTTTTAACAAATAAATACTTTGATAATTTTAGTTAATATTATTTTGATTCTTTTTAGTTGATTCTTTTTGCTATTAGAGTTTTATAAAATCTTTTTAGTTCATTCTTTTTGCTATTAGAGTTTTATAAAATCTTTTTAGTTCATCCTTTTTCCTATTAGAGTTTTATAAAAGATTTTTAGTTCATTCTTTTTGCTATTAGTTCATTCTTGGAGCTAAATGACCCTCAATTTGAAAAGCACTGCAAATGAACTCTGAAAAGGTTGAAAATTGGCATGGTATCATAATTTCACCCACATAGCATGTGCTAAAAAGTTGAGAGGGTTACGGGAAAAACTGGATGCACTTCGTGTACAAACTGGACAATCTCTTTCGAAGTAACAGGGTTTCGGACGAAAACTCATCTATTACAAAAGGGATTTTATTTTTTAACATATTTTAACTCCAGACTTTTTCTGCATTCAATATGCACCATTCAAAGCCACATCATCAATTTTCAACCCTTTTCTGACTTCATTTGCTATTTTTCATGCATTTCATGATTTATTTTGAGCTAAATGACCCTGAAATTGACAAGCACTGCAAATGAACTCTGAAAAGGTTGAAACTTGGCATGGTATCATAATTTCACCCACATAGCATGTGTAAAAAAGTTGAGAGGGTTACGGGAAAAAATGGATGCACTTCGTATACAAACTTGACAATCTCTTTCGAAGTAACAGGGTTTCGGAAGAAAACTCATCTATTACAAAAGGGATTTCATTTTTTTAACATATTTTAACTCGAGTCTTTTTCTGCATTCAATATGCACCATTCAAAGCCACATCATCAATTTTCAACCCTTTTCTGACTTCATTTGCTATTTTCATGCATTTCATGATTTATATTGAGCTAAATGACCCTGAAATTGACAAGCACTGCAAATGAACTCTGAAAAGGTTGAAACTTGGCATGGTATCATAATTTCACCCACATAGAGTGTGCTAAAAAGTTTAGAGGGTTACGGGAAAAACTGGATGCACTTCGTGTACAAACTGGACAATCTCTTTCGAAGTAACAGGGTTTCGGACGAAAACTCATCTATTACAAAAGGGATTTTATTTTTTAAACATATTTTAACTCCAGTATTTTTCTGCATTCAATATGCACCATTCAAAGCCACATCATCAATTTTCAACCCTTTTCCGACTTCATTTGCTATTTTTCATGCATTTCATGATTTATTTTGAGCTAAATGACCCTGAAATTGACAAGCACTGCAAATGAACTCTGAAAAGGTTGAAACTTGGCATGGTATCATAATTTCACCCACATAGCGTGTGCTAAAAAGTTGAGAGGGTTACGGGAAAAACTGGATGCACTTCGTGTACAAACTGGACAATCTCTTTCGAAGTAACAGGGTTTTGGACGAAAACTCATCTATTACAAAAGGGATTTCATTTCTTGACATGTAACTGCAGTGATATTCTAGATCAAAGCCATCATCAGAATAGTTGTGGAGAGAAAGTCTTCACTTTTTCTTCGCGTGTGTCCCTTCCTTATTGCGTCGTAACCATGGATAATCTTCATCGTTTAACAGGATGCTTGGGTCAGCCTTCACTTTGAAGGGAGGAATTTCATGAAACTTTTCATAATCCTCAGACATGTCTGTCTTGTCCTCCACTCCCATGATGTTTCTTTTCCCTGAAAGAACTATGTGGCGCTTTGGCTCATCGTTTGATGTATTCGCTTCCTTATCTTTTTTTCCTCAGTTTGGTAGACATGTTCTTCATATAGAAAACCTGCGCCACATCATTGGCTAGGACGAATGGTTCGTCTGTGTACCCAAGATTGTTGAGATCCACTGTTGTCATTCCGTACTGCGGGTCTAACTGTACCCCGCCTCCTGACAGATTGACCCATTTGCACCGAAACAAAGGGACCTTAAATTCATGTCCATAGTCAAGTTCCCATATCTCCTCTATGTAACCATAATATGTGTCCTTTGCCCTATTGGTGATTGCTGCATCAAAGCGGACACCACTATTTTGGTTGGTGCTCTTTTTATCTTGGGCGATCGTGTAAAATGTATTACCATTTATCTCGTACCTTTGGTAAGTCAATACAGTCGAAGATGGTGTCCTGGCCAACAAGTACAGGTCATCTCCAACGGTGTTTTTACGCATGAGATGCATTTGCAACCAACCGCCGAAAGTCCCGATGTGTTCACGTGTAATCCATTCGTCAGACTGCTCTGGGTGTTTGTACCGTAGAATATTCTTGTGTTCATTGATATATGGGGCCACCAAGGTAGAATTTTGTAGAACTGTGTAGTGTGCTTGCGCCCAGGAATGCCCGTCCCTACATATTATTGAATCCGATCCTAGCGTGCCTTTTCCACTCAGTCTCCCCTCATACCGCGATTTAGGGACACCAATCGGCTTAAGGTCAGGAAAAAAGTCAACGCAAAACCCAATGACCTTCTCTGTTTGATGGCCCGTAGAGATGCTTCCTTCTGGCCTAGCACGATTACGAACATATTTCTTCAAGACTCCCATGAACCTCTCAAAGGGGAACATATTGTGTAGAAATACAGGACCCAGAATGGCAATCTCGTCGACTAGGTGAACTAGGACGTGCGTCATAATATTGAAGAAGGATGGTGAGAACACCAACTCGAAGCTGACAAGACATTGGACCAAATCATTCTGTAACCTTGGTAGGATTTCTAGATCGATTAACTTCTGCGAAATTGCATTGAGGAATGCACATAGCTTCACAATGGCTAATCGAACATTTTCTGGTAGAAGCCCCCTCAATGCAACCGGAAGCAGTTGCGTCATAATCACGTGGCAGTCATGAGACTTTAGATTCTAGATTTTTTTTTCTCTGTCATGTTTATTATTCCCTTTATATTCGACGAGAAGTCAGACGGGACCTTGATACTGAGCAGGCATTCAAAGAAGATTTCCTTCTCCGCTTTGGTTAGAGCGTAGCTGGCAGGACCTTGATACTGCTTTGGATGCATGCCGTCTTTTTCGTTCACACGTTGCTGGTCCTCCCGTGCCTCCGGTGTATCTTTTGTCTTCCCATACATGCCCAAGAAGCCTAGCACTTTCACGCAAACATTCTTCATCACGTGCATCACGTCGATTGCAGAGCGGACCTCTAGGTCTTTCCAATAGGGTAGGTCCCAAAATATAGATTTCTTCTTTCACATGGGTGCGTGTCCCTCAGCGTCATTCGGAACAGATTGTCCGCCAGGACCCTTTCCAAAGATTACTTGTAAATCCTTGACCATATCAAGTATATCATCACCAGTACGGAGGACGGGCTTCTTCTGGTGATCTGCCTCACCTTTGAAATGTTTGCCTTTCTTTCTTAAGGCATGCTTGGTCGGAAGAAATCGACGATGTCCCAGGTACACATTCTTCTTGCATTTGTCCTAATATATACTTTGGGTATCATCTAAACAGTACGTGCATGCGTTGTATCCCTTGTTTGTCTGTCCTGAAAGGTTACTAAGAGCAGGCCAATCATTGATGGTTACAAACAGCAACGCTCGTAGGTCAAATTCCTCTTGTTTATGCTCATCCCACACACGTACACCTTTTCCATTCCACGGCTGTAAAAGCTCTTCAACTAATGGCCTTAGGTACACATCAATGTCGTTGCCGGGTTGCTTAGGGCCTTGGATGAGCACTGGCATCATAATGAACATCCGCTTCATGCACAACCAAGGAGGAAGGTTATAGATACATAGAGTCACGGGCCATGTGCTATGCTTGCTGATCTGCTCCCCAAAAGGATTAATACCATCTGCACTTAAACCAAACCATACGTTCCTTGCGTCACTTGCAAAGTCCCCCCACTTTCTCTCGATTTTTCTCCACTGCGACCCGTCAGCGGGTGCTCTCAACTTCCCATCTTTCTTACGGTCTTCTTTGTGCCATCGCAACAACTTGGCATGCTCTTTGTTTCTGAACAGACGTTTCAACCGTGGTATTATAGGAGCATACCACATCACCTTGGCAGGAACCCTCTTGCTGGGACGCTTGCCCTCAACATCACCAGGGTCATCTCGTCTGATCTTATACCGCAATGCACCGCATACCGGGCATGCGTTCAATTCCTCATACTCACCGCGGTAGAGGATGCAGTCATTAGGGCATGCATGTATCTTCTGCACCTCCAATCCTAGAGGGCAGAGAACCTTCTTTGCTTCGTACGTACTGTCGGGCAATTCGTTATCCTTTGGAAGCTTGTTCTTCATTATTTTCAGTAGCGAACCAAATCCCTTGTCAGATACACCATTGTATGCCTTCCATTGCAGCAATTCCAGTGTGGTACCGAGCTTTGTGTTTTCATCTTCGCAGTTTGGGTACAACCCTTTTTTGTGATCCTCTAACATGCGATCGAACTTCAACTTCTCCCTTTCACTTTCGCATTCTCTCTATGCATCAACAATGACCCGGCCAAGATCATCATCGGGCACATCGTCTGGTGCCTCTTGATCTTCATCTTCCCCCGTTGCAGTATCACCGTATTCAGGGAACATAGGATAGCTGTCATCATCCTCTTCTTCTTCGTTGTCTTCCATCATAACCCCTCTTTCTCCGTGCTTGGTCCAAACATTATAGTGTGGCATGAAACCCTTCTCAAGCAGGTGGGAGTGAAGGGTTTTCGAGTTAGAGTAATCCTTCGTATTCTCACAGACAGTACATGGACAATACATAAAACCATTCTGCTTGTTTGCCTTAGCCACTTCGAGAAATTTATGCAGGCCCTCAATGTACTCGGAGGTGCGTCGGTCACCGTACATCCATTGCCGGTTCATCTGCGTGCATTATATAATTAAGTGTACCAAAAACCATTACAGAACATCATGAATAGAGAAGTGACCAAATTAATACAAGTATCTATGTAAATCATACAAGTAAGAATTTTTTTTCTTTTAAAAAGAAGATAAGAACAAGAGGCTCACCACGGTGGTGCCAGCGACGAGATCGGCGCGGGCGATCGACGACGGTGAGGACGGGGACGGGAACGGCACCCTACACGTGTGCAGACTCTAAGAACTTAATTTCAGCTCTAATTGTGCGCCTAAATCAAAAGAACTCCCACATACACTCCTCCACTAAAACCCACAAACCACACTCTACTTCTAGAGCATTTGAGATGAGCTAAACTAGCAGTGAGAGATGAAACGATGAAGTCGTTAACCTTTTAGAACACTTGTGTAGTTGGTGCACCGCCAAACCTAAACAAATCTTGGGGAAAATGTAGCTTGGAGGTCGAGCTTGGAGAGGAGAAAGCTTAAGTGTGGCTGCGGCATTTCATCGAACACCTCATGTGCATAGGAGGTGAGAACAAAGAGCAGCACACCTCCCACACGCCGGCCGGCCAAAAAACAGAGGAATGAGCGGGCAGGGGCGAGCATATATATAGGCAACTCTTAAGTCCCGGTTGGTGGCTAGCACCGGGACTAATGGTGTCTCTTTAGTCCCGGTTGGTGGGTAGCACCGGGACTAAAGGGGCTGGGCCAGGAGCGAGGCCCTTTAGTCCCGGTTCGTGTCTGGAACCGGGACTAACGGGGTCAGACGAACCGGGACTGGTTCCTGCCGAGGCCCGCCCGGCGCCCTGGCCGCTCGAACCGGGACTGATGCACCCATTGGTCCCGGTTCGTAACAGAACCGGGACTAATGCTCTGATCTGGCCCGGATCAAAGCTCTGTTTTCTACTAGTGAGGTTCGATCCCCTCCCCTCACGCTTCCTTCGTCCGCGGACGCCATGGAATCCATGGGATTCATGGAATAAGTTTATTTGTGTAGTTTTAAGTAGTGTTGAAGTTGATTTTAGTGATGTAGAATCCAATGTTAGTTCCTTTGAATTCGATTGTAGTTGTGTGGAATCGGGTTTTATACTTAGTACAATCCGATTTAGTAGTGTAGAATTGGATTGTACACATAGTACAATCCGATTTAGTAGTGTAGAATTGGATTGTATACTTAGTACCATCCGATTTAGTATTGTAGAATCCATGGATTGCTTTGCGTAGAATCTGATTCTTTTTTGTAGAATCGATCGGATGATATACAGTATTTTAGTGTTGAATCATTGATTGACATGCTGTTGTGTACAATCCGACGAATGCTTTTGTGTAGAATCAAATTTTTGTAGTCTATTTATTTGATAGATATATTTAGCCACTAACTATCTTCACTAATAGGAAAATGGCACCACCATCATGTCAATTGTGCAAGTCAAGGTGCGCGAGGAGCCTTGCAACATGCACACAGTTCGACATCTATTTTCAATTGAGTTTTGTTCCTGCAACAGTAACACTAAAAATAGGAACATTTTTGAAGTTTTGAACAATTTATAGAAATTGCGAATATTTTTTTAAATTTACAAACATTTTTTGAAAATCATAAACATTTTTTTAAAGAAGACAAAATTTAAAAAGAACAGGGAATAGAAAACACATAAGGAGAAAATGAAGAGAAAACAAAAAAAGAAACAAGAAAATGAAAAGAAAAAGAAGCAAGAACTAAGGAAAAAATAAAAAGGAAACAACCTGAAAAACCAGTAATAACCGGTTCAGGAACCCTCTGGAAGGTTCCCAAAGCCGGTCAGGATTCTTCCATAAGGTTGCCAAACCAGGTTCTGTCGATCGCTCGCTCGTGGCTAAAATGGGCTGGCGTAGTTGCTCGTCCGCTCCTTCTCTCATGTGTGTTTCCACCATAAGTTGATGCAACGTGTCTCATATAGGAAAACGCGTACATTCACCTATATTATACTCTTGTGATATTTTTCTATTCGTCGTGTTACTAATTTTTGGAGAAAAGGGCCATATATAGCTGGTCACCCGCGCTCCAACCTTGGCCCAAAAAAGCCCTTTCGCTAAGTCATAAGAACAAGCTTCCGCTTGGGCTCAGTCCGGCCGTCGCCCCGCCGCCTTTTTGGGCCGAACAAACCTTGAAGCCATTTTTGGGCTGAAAAAAAATCCCGCGGACTTTGCTAGGCCGAAAAATATAGTTATGTGGGGAGTCAATCTCACGATTAGCTATGTACTCGCTCCCTCTCAATTTATAGGGCATACGTGTAGTTCTAGATCATCGATTTGACTCGCTAAATATGAGTTATATGTCATCAAAAGTATATCATTGGATTCTTAAGCGTATGTAGTTTCTAAACATATATTTTTCATCAAATATAATATATCTAGTTAAATTGTTAACCTAAAATAACGCGCATGCCTTATAAATCGAGACGGAGGAAGAATAGTACAAATGACAACACTAATTAGATAATCCCACCAAGCCTCTTTAGACAAATTCTCGCCGATTTAAATGCGTCTGTGAGTTGTCTGCAAAAAGAAGGAGACTCCTCGAGAATCACTAAACAAATACGTGAATAATTAAATTGGATGAAGAAAAGACCTCATTAATTAAGTGAGTTGTGGGTGTACGAATCCTATGGCTGGATGTGCCGATAGATAAATGGACTCGGAAAGGAATTTGAAATTAAAAGAAAGAATAAATGGGCGTGGTAATTAACCTACATGTGCGGAAGTCCGAATAGTGATTTGATTGCACGGCCTGTGGCATGCATGGACATACTATTCGGACAACATAACATGTATTTTTGAAATGAGGCAAAAGACTTGCCATTTCATTAAATAAGAGAGGGTGATAACATGGTCCGAAGACAACCGCCATAAAAATGGCGAAGATAAAACGACTACTCCCTATGTAAGATTACATCAAGCCCTTTGGCACGAGACATAGCCCAAAGCTTTGCCTCGTCCAAGATTTTCTCGACAAGGATCACCGAAGGTGTGGAGACATTCCGGAAGACCCTAGCGTTCCTCTCCTTCCAAAGTTCCCAAGATATCAACATGAGGAGGGAGGCCATTCCTTTGCCATTTGGCGATCGTGCGAGCGCAATCTCGGTCCACCATCGCCTGACGCTTCCCGGCGCCACCCAGTCAGAAGTAACAATATCGCCCAGACCGGTCTTCGCTTTTATCGCATTCCAGACCGCAATCGAATATCGGCACTGGAAAAGAAGGTGCGCCGCAGTCTCTTGTACTTGGCTGCAGAGAGGGCAAAAGCCGCAGTTTGGCCACCCCCTTTGAATTAGTCTATCCGCCGTCCAGACTCTGTTGTGGATGATCAACCAAGCGAAGAACTTGCATTTTGGAGTGGCCCAAACCTTCCAAACGGTCTTGACGAGTGGAGTGGAGGTGCGCCCTTCGAACTGAAGCGAATATGCCGTGGATGCAGAGTAGAACCCATTTTCCGTGAGCTTCCAGGTAATCGCATCCTGAGTGTCATGGTCCAGGATTATCCCATCCAATCTCTCCCAGAGGGTGACAAACTCCTGAATGTGCTCAGCGGTAATGCCATTTGTCATGTCAACTTGGGAGACCCAGAGAGCAGAGGTTAGCGCTTTTCTGACAGAGCAAGTCTTCTTTTTTGATATCTGAAAGATTTTTGGGGCGATGTCCATGGGCCTTAGACCATCGAGCCAAGGGGAAGTCCAGAAGCAAGCTTTGTCCCCGTTGCCAATCGTGACTGTTGTAGCTGCCGCGAAGAGGTTTCTATCGGCCTCGGTGCAAGGGGTGCCCAGGCCCACCCATGGCTTCGTCGGCTCCATCCATTCATTCCAAAGCCACCGTAAGCGAAGTGCTGAGGCAAATTTGTCCAGATTTAGGACTCCCAGACCGCCCATGGCCTTGGGGCGACAAACCCGCTCCTAGTTGATCTTACACTTGCCACCAGAAACTTTGTCGCAGCCAGCCCAAAGGAAAGCACGTCGTAGGGCATCAATACGCTTCATCACCTTGGCCGGAAGGATCAGGGAAGTCATGCTGTAGATGGCAATGGCAGTAAGGACCGCTTTCACAAGAACAGTCCTCCCGGGGGCAGCCATGAGGTGGCCAATCCAAGGAGCGAGCCTGCGAGCAATTTTGTCCTCCAGAGGCATGAAATGGACAGCCTTGAGCCTCTTTACTGAAAGAGGCAGCCCCAAGTACGTCATTGGAAAGCTTGTGAGCATGGCAGGGAAGTGTTGGAGGATGTCAGAGAGGTCGAGCCCCGAACAACGAATAGGAACCACCAAACTTTTGCTGCAATTGGTGACCAGCCCCGTGACCTCCCCGAAGTCAGCCAGAATGGAGGCAAAAATGGAAACGTCTTCCTTGATTGGCTTCAGAAAGACAGCAGCATCGTCGGCATACAGAGAGGCACGAAGCGTTGTGGAATTTCTTCTGATTGGGTGAAGCTTGCCTTGAGCCGTGGCCAAATTTAAGATGTGATGTAGCGGGTCAATGGCCAGCACAAAAAGAAGCGGGGAAAGGGGGTCTCCTTGCCGGAGTCCCCTTCCATGCTGGATAGGGTCCCCAACCATGCCGTTGAGCAACACTCTCGAAGTAGCCGAGGAGAGGAGCACCGAGATCCATCCTCTGAATCGCGCGGGGAAGCCAAGATGCTGTAGAAGATCCATTAAGTAGTCCCATCGCACCGAGTCAAAGGCCTTCCTGATATCCATCTTGAAGAGCAACATGGAGCTTTTATTACGGTGGAGCCTTCTAGCGAGGTTGCGGACATAGGTGAAGTTGTCGTGTATGCTTCGTGTCTTGATGAAAGCACTTTGCGCCGACGATACAAGGTCATTCATGTGGACGGAAAGGCGAGTCGCCATCATCTTTGCAAATAGCTTAGCAACCGCATGAATTAAACTTATGGGCCTGAAGTCTGAGATATCCTCAGCGCCATCTTTCTTGGGGATTAGAGCGATGTTGGCCGAGTTGAGCCAATGTAAATTGGCGGCATGAAGGTTGGAGAAATGCTGGATGGCAGCCATGACATCGTCCTTGATAACCTCCCAACATGTCTTGAAGAATGCACCTGTGAATCCATCCGGCCCCGGTGTTTTATCGCTTGGCGAATCAAAGACTGCCTTCCTAGCTTCCTCCATGGTGAACAGCGTGTCAAGGTTCTTGAGGTCACAATCCGGGGTAGGAATGCAGTTCCAATTGAAGTCTTTGAGCCTTCTTGTTCCTTTCTTGAGGACGGAGGAGAAGTGGTTGTGTATAATACTCTTCTTGTGGCTGTGATCAGTCACCCAACCTGCATTGTGCTTGAGGCGTTGAATAAAGTTTTTCCTTCTCCGGCAGTTGATTCTAAGGTGGAAGAACCGAGTGTTTGCATCTCCTTCTTTAATGTTTGTGATTCTGGAAGCCTACCGCTTCCGAGCTTTTTCAAGCACGGCCAGACTAATCACCTTTCTCTTCAGTCTTTTCCGAAGATCGATCTCCTCCGTGGTTAGTGATCTCGTCTCTTGCGCAGTGTCGAGGCGAAGAATGACCTCCAGGGCCATGTGTAGCTGGATTTTCACGCTTGAGAAAAGGGATTTACTCCAGGCCTTTAACCGGACACTAGTTTTCTTGAGCTTATGGTGCAGGATATGGTACGGATCGACATGGTTGTCGTCTTCATTCCACGCAGTCTGGACAGTTGGAAGAAAGCCGGGCATCTTAGTCCAGAAATTTTCGAAGCGGAAGCACCTTGTGCGTCTAGGGCCATTCTCATTTGCGAGAAGAAGAGGGCAGTGATCCGACAGGGAGGAGGATAAGGCATGCAGGATGTGAGAGCCAAACTCCAAGTCCCACTCTTCATTGCAAAAGAAGTTATCAAGCTTGCTCAAGGTGGGCTGACTCTGTCCGTTGCTCCAGGTGAATCTTCTATTTTGCAGGTGGATCTCTTTTAAATTACAGGAATTAAGAGTGTTCCGGAACCTGATGATGCGGCTCTGATCAACATTTGCCCGGTTCTTATCTCTTGCTCGATGTATCTGGTTGAAGTCTCCAGTAACCAGCCACAAGGTGCCAATAGATGGTTTTTCAGCGATAAGCTCGGCGAAGAAGTCATCCTTGAGGTTACTTCTAGTTGGTCCGTACACGGTGGTTAGTTTGAAGGAGGCGAGGGTATCGCTGTTGGAGCACAAAGTAACCGTGGCCGATAAGGTGAATGTACGAAATTGAATATTGGAGAGTTGCACCGCATCGTCATCCCAGAGCAGGAGGATTCCACCGCGAGTGCCAATCGCAGGTCTTTGGGCGAAGCTCTTGAGTCTTTGACCACCAATGTGGGCGGCAGTGAAAGCATCGATCGCTTCCATTTTCGATTCCTGAAGGCAGGCAATATGGCAAGGCGTAGCGGCGATGGTCTCATGGACAGTAGTGCGACGATCGGGGCAGTTGAGACCTCGGACATTCCAGTTGAGAATCGATAACTTATGATTGTTGTCTGTCATTTGGAAACTGGGAAAACATCAACGCTCGAGTCAGCTGAGCAGGGATTCTGGAAACTGACATAATCAACAATAGCAGTAGAAGGGAGCGATATCCTCAGCGTACATCGCCTCGCCAGGGCACCAAGCAGCTGCAGCCACAGGAGGCAGCGGCAAACAGGCGTATGAGGACTGCTACAGAACGGCCTTGCCAAGGCACTACGTAGCTGCAACAGACTGCAGCTACAAACAGGCAAATTACCTCTAAAACTAGTGCAGATGTATAACATAGCAACACAGATACATCATATCTTCTTAGGACAGAGGCTGGTCATGTTGCAGCAGTTGCCTCCGCATCCTCCTGCGCGCCCAGGTCTGGGCCTCCCTCCCCACCATGCTCGAGCAAGGCGTGCTCGACAGCCGCCGTCAGATCGCAGTCCAGGTTGAAAAGAGCTCGGAGAGCTGCAATCGTGATGTCAGGGAGCCGACCATCGAAGAGCTGCACAAATTTATTGATTGTTGTCTCAGTGAGTTGCTCGCCTTCATCCACAATCCCCAAGCGCTAGCATAGGAGCCGCTCCGCCAGGGTTGCAATGGGCAGCCTTTGGTTCTTGGCCCGGATCCTCGGGCTGCGCCTGCCGAGGTTGAAGCTCGTGACACCGGCCAGCGTCTTGCGCCTGGCCGCAGGGGGTCGAGGCGGCGTCGAGGTTGGCGAGGGAAGCAGGGCCGGCCTGCAGGGTACGAAGATGGGGGTGACGCTATCCGCTGGTGAGTCTTCCTCATGATCTGGGGTAGCAGGCGGATCTTCGTCAGGAACATCTTGGCCATCGGTAGCAGGCAGCTCAAGGGTGGCCAGCACCATGTCATGAACAGAATCCAGGGCCAGGACAGTCGCGCTGGGCACCGGGGGGTGAACAGGCACCGGCATCAGCTGGTTCGTGGCATCGGCGTCAACGTTGAGAGAAGGCTGCACAGGGGTGGCGACGAAGCAAGGAGCAGCACGACGTAACCAGTCCACAGCAGCTGAAGAGGTCTTGATCTGAATAACATCGCAGGAGGTGGAACGAGGCGACGGCGGCGGCAAGCATCCTCGGTCACCAACCGAGCGGTCTAGGGAGCAGGCTCGGCGTCGTCCATCACGGTCACGGTCATTGCGCCTGCGACCGCGATCATTGCGATCGTCACGGCGCCCCTCGTCCCCCCTACGCTCAGGCGCACGGGATCGGCTTCGGAAGAGACCCCTCCAGGACGAGGAGCGTGGGCGATCAGCGTCGCGGCCTCTTCTGTCATCTCTGTCATGATCATCATCTCTGTGGTGTCGGTCCTCATCATCGCGGCGTCGCGGTGGAGGAGGGTCCAGTCTGTCTCTGGGCCTCTCCTCTCCATCGACCACTTGGTGGAACCAGGTAAAAGGATCAGTGCGCGGGCATCTAGGCCGCCGCCCGCTTGCATCCGGCGTGAAGTCCTCCAGCAGGTCCAAATGGACGATGGCGCGGCGCCGGAAGCCGCGATGGCCGATGGCCATCGATGGGGCACCTCCAGCCCCAGTGAGCACCCGAGGCGCGAAGGTGATGTGCTAGACCTTGGGGATGGACGAGGGATTATCCGACCACGCCCACATGCTGATGTAGGAGGCGTCTTCGCGGCGGAGCGTGGCGATGTCGAAGTAGTGCAGGAAGGTGTCCGGCCCCAGCACTTGGGCCGCGACGGAGTCACACCAGGCATTGAGCGGGACGCCCTCGATGCAAAGGTGGACGTGGAAGTCGGCTTGCACAACGTCAGAGTGGGCGTCGCGACGCCAGTTGGCGGAGTGGATGTCGAGACCAGCATGACGGAAGCGCCCCGGCGACGCGGTGACCATGTCCCGGTGGTGCGGGAATTCGAACAGCGCGAAGAAGTCCTCGGGAAGGTGAGGAACCACCGTGACGCGGTTGATGCCGAAACGGACGCTGATGGCCTCCTTGATCTCCGCGGCATTGGCCGAGGGGCGGTTCCCGCCGAGCCACAGGAAGGCGCCAAGGGACTCGAGGCTCGCCGCGTTCGCCTCCATCTCTGGCGTGGTGACGATGACCACGCGGCCCTCCTCCGGCCGCAGCGAGGGGTCGCCGATGCGGAGCGGCCGCTGCGCTTGACACGGCATGGATTCTGACTGTGAGGACTGCAGGAGGGCTGGCGGCGGCGGGAGATGGTGACGAGTCGTGGCCACCGTTTGCCGCAGCGTCACGGCCTCCAAGGCCACCGGAGGCGAGGAAGCAGGCAGCCCGGGGGAGGTTGAAGGGTTGGGGCAGCCCCGGGCCTTGTGGCCAATCTGCCGGCAGCGCCGGCAAGTCAGTGGGTTGCGGCAGGCAGCTCTGCAGTGGCCCTTGAGAAGGCAGCGATGGCACTTCCTGTCCTTAAGCTTGACGAACTGCTGGTGCCGTTGCAGAGGGGAATAAGAAGCCCCAGAGGAGCGTCTTGAATGCGGGTGGTTGTGGCGCTCCGCTCTCCACCAGTATGGGGGACGTACAAGGCGCCATTCCTCCTCCGAGCTGCCGCTTGAGCTATCAGATCGACTTGAAGGAGCAGCAGAGCGCGCAGGGCTCGAGGAGGAGTCTTGAAAGAACCTGACCGGAGGCAGGGACGCGGGGCGCCTTGAATGGGAGGGGGCGGCGTGCCCTCTAGCACATCTGCCATAAGTGCGAAGCTCACCTGCCTGGGCAGTTCAGGGGCGTCGGGGGCGACCGCCGTACTCCGCGGATCTGAGCAGATCCCCGCCAGCTGCGGGAACAGCCCGCCACCAGATCCGGCTGGGAGAACCGCGGGGAGGGGAATCCAGGCGGGAACCAGGGCGAGGTCGGGGAGGCGTGGGGATGAGGGGGCGATGGGCGGCAGGGCGGCGCCGCTGGAGTTATTGTGGCTGCGGGCGCCGGGGCGGCGCGTCGCAGGAGCGTGGGTGGGGGACGCATTCTATTTGGTTCTGAAAATGTACAACATAACATGTACGGTGCAACATAACATGTACGGTGAAGTTGCTTGGCAACTGACCAAACTCATCGTCTTGAAACTGATATTTGTTCCTTTTGAACCGCATGTTATAATATTTTTTTGCTTACACATATTTATATTATACAACTAGTAGAATGCCCGTGCGTTGCCACGGGTTCTTGAAATATTTTGCAAGAGGTATATAAACATAATGCATGTTAAATTTCACACGTACAAACAATATAGCACAAACACACTTAATTAATAATTGAAGTCCATTTCACTCATAATGTAAATTGATAACAAAAAGAAAAATTGACGACATGTCCGTGTAACAAATTGAGTGATGTTCCAACTAAACATCTATTACAAATTATTAAGATCTACTTGATGCGCTTAAGAAATTCTTGCACAATATCAGGAAAGTTGCCTTTAGCTTCATTCCCACGATGTTTTAGCAAGTATAATAAAAATTGCTTCCTCAACTCATACCCATCCTGCACAAATAATATACGTTGTTAGTATGAATATTTCACGTCGAATGTCTTAAAACGTGTAACGGACAATACTCACCGCGCACGGCTTGACCAGTTCCGTTCCACCAGAGCATAAAATGAAAAACAAAATAGCCAGACACATCCCTGTAATTTTCTAAATTAATGATATAAAACAATAAATTGATAAGAAAAATAAATGTTTTATTATGAACTTATTACCCGTCTGTGCTCGTTGGAGTACCAGACGGAAATAAACGTTGCCATTTAGAGATATCGGAATTCCAACCGGATTGCTTAATTTCAAGTGCTTCTTTGAATTCCCTCGCAAAACTTTTTAGTTTCACTACATGCCTCAGATTGTTAGCCTCTGACGACTGTGATGTTTGAATAGGGTCCATAATATATACACGATGTGCCTCTTTGTCGATGACGTACAAGATGTATCGGCCGATGGATGCATACGGAAGATAAATCTACAAATGGTAGCTATTAGAAAAACAATAAACCATGTCAACAATAGACAAAATACCTTACTTACCATGTTGCACGATGATATGTTGTTGTATATCCCAGGCCAGCTATCAAACAATGTTGTCAACGTCTGAATAGTTTCTTTCTCGCAGATCTTTTGACCTCGTGTTGACTCTAGCATCATGGACTATGTAAAAAAAGAAATATTGTTTCAACATGTTGATATTAATGACACAGAATGAAGAGTTATGATAACTTACACAAATCTTAGATCCATGTAGTGTATAGGAGGGTCTGTGAACAATACTCCCTCGTCACATGCCAGTATACGCATGGCGGTGTTGAAGCAATCATTGTCCATAGGCTGCTCCATGTTAAGTATGCCCTGAATTATCTTGAGACTTAAGCCCATTGGACGGGGTGTCGAGCTCCGGACCCATTCCTTCCTGAAAATTGTATGGTAAGAAGAATAATAATGTATATGCGCATATTAATATTGTTAGGTGGAAGAGGAATAGTCGTCTCCCCCAAAATTTGTTTAACTCAATGTCACCCTCTTTTTTTTTTCAACCCACATATATTTAAATGTCCTATATTTTATACAATGACATTATTTTACGGTACCCTCAAGGTAACATTCTTCTAAAGATCCAAGAAAAATAGACAACCATTAAGCACCATGATCAATGTATGATTTACATGGTAGTTGCCTAGGAAATGTAAAGCTCGGACAACGAAGGAACAAAAATTCAGAGTATTAGGCTTGCATCAGGAATTATGTTTGCTTCTATCAACACGTCGACCAAGACACAAACCTTTTGCGTTTGGTAAGAAAATTAGGCATATATGAAGGTAAAGTAAAATCATCAATATACTTTGTGCATACAATGCTTCATGGAGCAGACATGAAATGCTGCAAAAACTGCGAAACTTACTTTTTTGGAACAACAATACAGAGTATTCACTACTGATTTCCACATACTTTGCAATTAGCAAAAAGCTTCATAAAGTATGTCCAGCTCCTACCGGTCTGGCAGCAGCATTGTTCCTGCTATCCTAAATTCACTATCAAAGACCAAAAAGGGAAAAATCATCTCTTTGGGAAAAGGCAAGCAAAAAATTGTAATCCACTCACAGGGAATTGTCCGCGGCGCACAGGCAGTGTCACTCCTCCCAGGAACCTAAAAGAAGAAGAGAAGAAGGCGAGGCCAAAGATATGTCCCAACAACCTAAAATACGTCATTTGTCAGCATGTTACAGCTAGCCCTCACCAAGATACTAAAATCATGTCTTCCTCTCTTTCACTGAAACACTTTCTGAACATATATGCTTTATACTGTAAATCTTAATGCACTTCACCAATCAAGCAACTGGCAATAGTATGAATATCAGCAGGAGATTATCTACAAGTTTCATGTGAGTGTCACAACCAAATTATGAACGAAATTACTCACATATAGAATTTGAAATAAGCTTCTGACCTACTATTGGATATGTGGCAATCAACGGAGATCTACCCTTGCAGCAAGAATGAATCAAACGGAACTGAATCCAATAAAATAAGTCCTCTTTCTTCTCTGCTCTTTCCCTTTCCTCCTTCTCCAACTCCAAATTTCACACAGTCCATGTTTAATCCATGAACCAATCGGTCGGTAACAAAGTATACCTAATCGATTCCGTCTCATGCAATTTTGTGTTTGGATCAGGTTGAATCCATTCGGTCTCATGTTGAATCCATTCGGTCTTTCACTAAATAACTGTGGTTACACGATCTAAATCTTCTGTTGCCGGCATGGGTCAGGTTAGCAGTGAGGGCTTCAGAGTCAGTTTATCTCATGAAGTAATAAGCAAAACAATTCTTCATAAGACAGCCAACCACCTGACTATCTATTCTTGAATATTATTACGATTAAAAAAATCCATAGTGTATATGCATATAATAGAATAAGAACAAACTAAGGACCGGAGAATTACTTTGAAAAGCTACCAATTAAAGGAATGAAATACACTGCGGCCGTGTGGTCTAGATACTGAGGCTTTATTGTTTCTGCTTGGAAGCCTACCTGCGGTGCTGTAGAGAACCATGGGGACCAGCATGTTTATGCCTTCATCGTGGTGGCTCCGACGTCGTTCACGTACAAGCCCACTCACAGTACACGGGTGCAATTAGCATACAGGGAGGTCATGGACTTCAAAGAAATCTGCAACAAATCAAAGGAGACGGAGAGGGATGTAAGAGCTCACCCACTTGTCTGCCACAAGAAACAGAAATTTTCTTAGTCTATTGATTCAGTAAAGCAATTACAGTGAAGCGTAACATTCCAACTCTATAAGACCACTGCCCGTGGTGCATATACTCTCAGTTTTGATCATAATAAGCCAATAAATGGATTTTGTTTCTTATTATACCATGGGAAAAGTTCATAAATCTAGAAATTAAGCAAAAAGAAAAGAGTTTACACTGAAGATTATCAACAAAAATAGCATGTATAACTCTTTAGATTTAATCAGTGCTGAATAAATGGTTCCGTTTGCTTTTTGGTTAGGGGGTGACTATAGAGACTTCCATTTTTTTGCCTGGAATATTTCTAACATTATTAGTGAGAATCATAGGACACATTATCAGCCAGGTATGAACTTTATGACACGGTAAACCGAAATCATGGCACAACTTACAACATGCCGCACATGCAATAAAATTTGTCAGATTATTGTACAGAAATATTGAGTCATTTTTTTTTCCAGAAACTGTCAATACAGAACAGTTGAAATCAAGTGTTTTTCCTTCACCAGCCTTCACTATCTTAGTTTCACAAAAAAATGCAAGCAGCAGACCCAGGAACGCAGAGACGGAAAATCAGACTAAAGTGTTGCATTGCATGCACAACGAAGTCTGCCAAGTTTGCAGCGTCAGGGGAAAATGCTAATTTTTCCTTGTTGGTTTTAAGCAACAGCGAAACTTGAGGCTTCAGAATACATTACATCAATGTAACACTGAGCCCGTGCGTTGCAACTGAAGAAAACACGTAATAATATTCATCTTGCTACATCAAAGTTTATCTCATGAAGTAATAAGCAAAACAATTCTTCATAAGACAGCCAACCACCTGACTATCTATTCTTGAATATTATTACGATTAAAAAAATCCATAGTGTCTATGCATATAATAGAATAAGAACAAACTAAGGACCGGAGAATTACTTTGAAAAGCTACCAATTAAAGGAATGAAATACACTGTGGCCGTGTGGTCTAGATACTGAGGCTTTATTGTTTCTGCTTGGAAGCCTACCTGCGGTGCTGTAGAGAACCATGGGGACCAGCATGTTTATGCCTTCATCGTGGTGGCTCCGACGTCGTTCACGTACAAGCCCACTCACAGTACACGGGTGCAATCAGCATACAGGGAGGTCATGGACTTCAAAGAAATCTGCAACAAATCAAAGGAGACGGAGAGGGATGTGAGAGCTCACCCACTTGTCTGCCACAAGAAACAGAAATTTTCTTAGTCTATTGATTCAGTAAAGCAATTACAGTGAAGCGTAACATTCCAACTCTATAAGACCACTGCCCGTGGCGCATATACTCTCAGTTTTGATCATAATAAGCCAATAAATGGATTTTGTTTCTTATTATACCATGGGAAAAGTTCATAAATCTAGAAATTAAGCAAAAAGAAAAGAGTTTACACTGAAGATTATCAACAAAAATAGCATGTATAACTCTTTAGATTTAATCAGTGCTGAATAAATGGTTCCGTTTGCTTTTTGGTTAGGGGGGTGATTATAGAGACTTCCATTTTTTTGCCTGGAATATTTCTGACATTATTAGTGAGAATCATAGGACACATTATCAGCCAGGTATGAACTTTATGACACGGTAAACCGAAATCATGGCACAACTTACAACATGCCGCACATGCAATAAAATTTGTCAGATTATTGTACAGAAATATTGAATCATTTTTTTTCCAGAAACTGTCAATACAGAACAGTTGAAATCAAGTGTTTTTCCTTCACCAGCCTTCACTATCTTAGTTTCACAAAAAAATGCAAGCAGCAGACCCAGGAACGCAGAGACAGAAAATCAGACTAAAGTGTTGCATTGCATGCACAGCGAAGTCTGCCAAGTTTGCAGCGTCAGGGGAAAATGCTAATTTTTCCTTGTTGGTTTTAAGCAACAGCGAAACTTGAGGCTTCAGAATACATTACAGCAATGTAACACTGAGCCGGTGCGTTGCAACTGAAGAAAACACGGGATGGGGAACCGGTTGTGCGTTGCAACGGAACAAGGTGCGGGATGGGGAACCAGTGTTGATATTATTTAGTGACCAGTATTTACAACCCATCTCACATAAAAGCTGTACAACATATATTGTTTAGAGTTGTTATAGTGTTTAAAAAATAAGTAAATTTGAATTAGCAAGATGAAAGCCAATTCTACACTGTAATTTATAAGTCCAAAATATTTAGACCGCTCCATGAAATGTATAGCTCAGGACTGAGCTATTATCCTTTTGAGACATCTCTGCACACACTCGAACGCTGGCTTTGCTTGTAAAATGAATTCTTGCTGGCATAAAAATGATGGCTATGCTTTGTAAAATGAATTCTTTTGCTGGCATAAAAATGATGGCTATGCTTTGTAAAATGAATTCTTGCTGACATAAAAAAGATACAGTGGTAAGGGAACTTACCGAGAAGACATTGTAGTTCCATAGCCCAAGATCAATTGCCAATCATGAACCATAGGAATGGGGTCAAGGAATCAATATTTACCCAAAATCCAATAGATGAAACGTTCATGGTCATGTACAATAACCTCCGTACCTCTCCATAGCACACTATAGCATCAAAACATGAAGCCAGCCAACAGCAAACAGACCAGCTTTTACCTGTCAAATTCAGGTCCCAGATAAATCCTCTGCTCGTCGTCCACCCCTGCGGGTCCTCCACATCAGAAATTAGCAGCAGCTACATCAAAGTAGTAGCAGCAGCAGCATCAATCAACAAACAACAGGAAAAGAGCAGTATTATATGCAGCTAACAGCAGCGCAGCAGTCGTCCCTCTCCCCTGCCCTCCCCGCACCAGCAGCGCACCAGACCATCCTCGTTCCCACCCATCTCCCCCCGGGAGCCTGCACCACGCGCTCCCCGACCAGCGCCTCCGTCGATCTGCGCCAAACGCCACCCACTCCCGCGAACATCTGCGCCCCATCTCATCTTCAACAGAGCAACCAGCAGCACAACGCCCTGCCATGCCTCCCCTCGTTTCTCTCCTCCCCCTCCCTTCTTTTCTTCCAGGAGCACGCCAGAGCAACAATGGCGCCGCCGGGAAGAACCCGGACGCCTTGCAAGGTCCCGCCAACGCTCGCCTGGATCCGGACGCCGCCGTAGTTCCACGCGTCCAGCCCATCTGCCGCCGCCCTGTGCAGACCTCACCCGATCGGATCGGATCCGGACGGCTGGTAGGGCGTAGGGATCGGCGGCGGTGGCGGCGGTGTAGAGATCGGCGGCGGCGGCAGCTGGATGCACGTAGCGAGGGCAGGTCCTTTCGTCTGATAGGTCCTCGCTACCAGGTCATGCAAGGGTGCTCGCCCGCTGCGTCCGGTTTTTTCATCGTGCGAGGCTCGCCCGCTGCGTTTCGACCGCTACCAGGTTGGCCTCCGGCCATTTTTTTTAGCGAGAGGGGGTGTATTACGTTGTTTTTGCATGTGCGTGGTGGGAGGTGGGAAGAAAAAAAACCAGACAACGGTGGGAGGTGGGAGGAGGGGCGAAAAAAAACCAGACGAAGTGAGAGGTGGGACGAAAAAAAACCTGGAACAAAGACTACCAACTGCTCCATTAGGAGTAGAGATTGTCCATGCTAAAATGCAAGGACCAAACACACCGCCCTGAGAATTATCATGTTTATCGTAAATAGATTGATAAGTAGCTACCATTAACGATTACAAAGCAAAAAAAATGGCAACTCATTAGGGATGCACGAGGGTTTGTTTCTCCCGTTGCAACGGACCGTCATATTTGCTAGTACAGTTTTTCTAGAACCGTGCTGACAAATTAGGCCTTCAATCCCCAATAAGTCAGAGTCCAGCTCTAAGCGGGCTGCCTCCTCCCCAAGAAAAGTCTAGGGTTCCCCTGCCTCCCACCGGCGCCGCCGTCGGTCCGCCTCGTCTCCGGTGGCCTTAGGGCCATGGCGGCGCGGTGGATCTCGGCCCTTGCCGGTGGGAGGGCTCTGTTTTCAATTGTTTCTTCGCGTTTTGTTAGGGTTTGTGTCCTGCTCAGGAAGACGAGACGGCGGCGGCTCCCTGAAGATGGAATAATGTTCTCCCCGCCTAGCCCCTGTCCCGATGGTGTGTCTAGCATCATCGGTGGGCGTGTGGAGGTGTGTATCCGGTGGATCTGTCCTTGGTGGATTTGTTCGGATCTGGTCGTAGTTCGTCTACGTTCGTGTGTTTTCAGGTTAGATCCTTCCGATCTATGCTACTCTTCATCGGCGGCGGTTGCTGTTCTGCGGCGCTGGTCCTATGGAGCCTTAGCACGACGACTTCCCGACTGTCTACTACAACAAGTTTTGCCCGGCTCTGGCGATGGAGGGGCAATGACGGCGGCGCGCCTTCGGCTCGCTTCAGTGCTTGTAGTCGTCGCTAGGTGGTCTACGGATCTGGTTGTAATTTTTATTATTTCTGGTGTTCGTTGTACTGCCATGATTGAAGATAAATAGATTGGAAGTTTTCTCGCAAAAAAAAAAAAGAATATCACGATGCAATTTTGCTGTTTGTGACCGCTTTACCACAAACTTGCATGGAAGACCGCAAAATATGGAACCACTTCAGCTTGGGAAACATAAGACAGAATTTGGCACAAGTTTTCTTTAGAATGCTCACATAACTTTACAACTAGAAACCATGATATGGATTAACATAAGTGGGTGGAACTTAACTGACAGGACCACAAGTTCTTATTCATGCCAGGAGATGGCTAATTTGATCAACTAACTTGGTAGTGCAAACCCAGGAGGCTAGAACCAAAAGTAGTAGTATCTGAAGACTCCAATGCATAAGCATTCAGATCCTTAGCGCTTTAGACTTGTTATTAATTCTTCTTGGAGCTGCCAGCTTCTTGGCTTGTTTTCTTCTTCGAGCCACCAGCTTCTTGATCCTTCACACTTGTTTTCTTCCCTACCAGCTTTTGCCCCCTCGTAGCTGCATTCTCACTGGGACCAACCTGAAAACGGTAAATGTCAACAGAAAAAAATGAAATAAGTTGTAAGATAGAGGTACTGAATCGGAGACTCCCAAATGCAATTCAACACTGCCAATATATCATTTCAGCAACCATTTCGTGTTTGACAAACTGGGATTGCAGTTTGCCGGGGATCAACTGACTTGAAGTGTATGGTGTCGCTCACTTGGCCACTTGTGAGCCGTGTGGTTTCAGATCAACGACTCAGATTTGATGCTCACGTACAGTGAATTGATTTAGATTTCGGACCACTCGCAAGTTAAAAAACTAGCTTGGCCTAGTTTGTTTTAGAATGCTGTTTGCATGTTAAAAAAGGGTTCTAGCCACTGCTCTGAAATCTACATTAGTCACTAGATCAACAACTAAGAAATGGAGTAGTATTAGCTAAGAAATAAAGAGCCGATCGACCAATCCACAAACAAGTGATTATTAGCAAAATAGTCTAGTAATAAACAGTACTGCCCCTAGAAAAAGATGTTTTGCAAGAAAATGAGAGGAGAAACTATTTTGGCGCACCTTTAAGCTGGGGCGTTGCCATGCCATGAAATGGGGGCGCACCCATCCACCAGGCGATGTGAAGAAGTCTGCCTCCAACTGAATCTTGGTGGTGCCTTCTTGGATCTCGTCCAAATTCTTGAGGCGAAAGGCAAGATAGTGGACGCCCCGATTTTTCACGCCCTTGGTGCAGACCAGCACGACGCCGGCGGTCACATCGCACACCTTCTCCACACGTGGCCTGTAGTTAGACAACATATCCCATTTCGAGTCATCCACCATGCAATGCAGCTCCCAGGAATCGTCCTCTTCCTTGAGGAACCACACGCGCAGGACGAGTTTTTTGCCAGACATTTCTGAGATGGCCACGAGGCAGGTTGTGCCGTCCTCCGTCTCCCCTACGGCGTAGGATCGCGGACCAGAGTGTAGTTTCTCCGGGAGGGCGACGTTGGACAAGTCCATGGAGCCCACATCGAGCGAGATAAGCGGCCCACCAGTATGGCTCCTCCAGTAGATGCGCCCACCGGCGCGCATGGACAGGTGGTTCGAGTCTTCGCCGATCCTCGGTCCAGTAATGCCTTTGGGCGGCCGCGAGTGGGAGCACCATTCGCCCGTCCGGGAGCTGTAGACGTGTGCGCGCACCCTGCCGCATTTCGTCTCCTGCATGCATAGCACACGAAATGATGTCGGAGTCGGACCGCCGTCTATGTCGCCGCTGCAGGCCGGGAGGAGGCACTGGAGCGACGTTATGGAGAAGCTCTGGTGGGGGGTTATGCGCAGTCGTGAGCGGGAGACGGGGTCGAACACCACCAACTGACGGTATCTGCTGAGGAGTAGGAGGCCGTGGCGGCAGTCCATGAGGCGCCACTCGTATTCCTCGAAATCCGTGAGATGGAGATCGCTGCGGCGGACGATGGCTCCGAGGTGGCGGTCCCGACGGAGGAGCGCCCGGTGGAAGACGGGGACGGCGCCGTCGGCGACCGACACGAAGTAGCCCAGTAACGGAGCCCGGGAAAGGAAGGGGTTGAAGACGGCAGGGGAGGAGGCGACGCCGCACAGCCGCGGGCTGGCGAGGGCGGCGCTGGCGAGCGAGGGCAGCGACGGGAGGCGGCTGAGGATCTCGGCGAGCATGTCGTCGCCGAGAGACATGAGGGAGGTGGGCTCGGAATCGCGCTTGCGCTTGCGGCTTTTCGGTGCCATCTCAATGGGGCAAAATGGCGATGGCGAGGTGTAGGTGCTCCGAGCGTCGGAGGCGGGGGAGAGTTTATGTGGAGCTAGGCGCAGGGGAGATCGATGGGATCTAGGAGCATTATATATAGGCCTGCCATGCACCAATGGTCGCACCTTGCACCGTCCATGCCAATCCAGTAGGGTGGCACGCAGGTGGGAAAGGTGGGAGGTTTCTCGAATGGACTGGCAGTGTGAATCTCCTCATTCCGGTTGGGCCTCCTTGATGGCACCAGGATCGAAGCGCCAATCTCCAACCCAAGAAGAAGATATGTCACCCCGACGCAACTTCCAAGGCCATGCCAGCCACCATGCAACGTCATCGCACTGTAGGAAGCACTGATGCTGCTGCTGTCGCAATCGAGTCGAGTACCTGCCCAGCCTGATGTGATGCGTATGCTACTCGTTTCATTCTATAATATAATGGGTCTTCGTTTTTCGTGATCTAATTTTGACTACAAATTTAACCAATGAGATCGATTGCGTCAGGAGCAAAAATTATACCGTTGAATTATCGCAACGAGTCGAGTACTTGCCCAGCTTGATGTGATGCGTATGCTACTCGTTTCATTCTATAATATAATGCGTCTTCGTTTTTCGTGATCTAATTTTGACCATAAATTTAACCAACGAGACCGATTGCTCCCGACACAGTCGGTCTCGTTGGTTAAATATATGGTCAAACTTAGATTTCGAAAAGCACGGACGCACTACATTATGGAATGGAGGGAGAATAATGTACAGCGGGCGAAGCAGTGCGCAGCTGTGGTCTATTTTACCCTCAATCCAAATTCTTTGATTCATACGAAGAGTCGTGGAAAATAATAATACAACTAATAAAATAAATTTATGATCACACCATTCATTTATATTTAATTCAAATGAATGGGTTGTTTTTTTTCTTTTAGAATAAGATTAATAGAAAAACTAATGAATTTTTCAATCCAGTCAACCCACTTTTTTCACTTTCTATGTAGAAGAACGGAAAAAAAGCCATGAGCACCCGAAAATCCCCTTTGGTTCCTGGGTGTATAATGTTATTTTATTTTTCTAACATAGCATATTTTATATTAATGCAATTTATTTTTTTGGTACCATGGCAAATTCATTGTTTCCACAATTGTCATTTTTCTTGGAACACCCTACATTCACTCCAGGAGGGGTTTCTTAGAGCATCTACATCCAAACTTGGCAAATCTGACCCCTCAAACGCCCGCGGATGCGACCGGGCGTGTCCGCAAATAGTGACCGATCACCTCTCAATTTTTTTTACTTTCACGGCCATGTCCCTCAATTTACCCCTATACATCCGGTCACATGCATGCAATTGGTGAAATTAAGTGAGAAAGAATAAACAAAGAGAAAATGTGGGCTCAATCATATGTAACGGACACAAGAGCACTGATCGGGCCCGCCCGGGTACTCGTTATACTCGTCTCATATATGAGATAGATATGAGGGGTGCAGGGGCGGCGCTGGGGGTATTCCTGGGACTTCCCTGGAATACCCAAGATTTTCGCTAATTTTTTTAATAGGCATATTAATCCAGCGAGACACAGGAGCGAGCCAGCGAGGGCGGCTGGTAACCCGCGTGAGCCAGCCCGAGACGCCGAAACATCGATCCCTCCCCTGCTCCCCTCCCCTCGGTCCCTCTCCTCCCGCCCCAAGCCCCCAACCCTAACCTACCCGCGGCGGCAGCGGCCGGCCCTCTCCCTCTCCCTTTCCTCCAATCCGGCCGGCCGCCCGGTGCCCGGCCCTCTCCGGCTCTCCCTTCCCGCCCCTTCGGCCTCCGGCTTCCGCCCACTAGTAGAAAACATGCCATTAGTCCCGGTTGGGAAGGGCCTTTAGTCCCGATTCCCCAACCGGGACTAAAGTATAGAGACTAAAGGGTCCAAGCCTTTAGTCCCGGTTGGCTACGAACCGGGACTAAACCCTGGCCACGTGGTCGGCAGCGCGCGCCAGGGCATGGGGACCTTTGGTCCCGGTTGGTAACACCAACCGGGACTAAAGGTTTAGGTGTTTAGGGGTTTAGGGTTTATTGTTTATTTTTCCTTTTCATTTTGTGTTTTCCATTTAATTCTTTTTCATTTCAAACATATTTTACGCTACTACATACTGTACACATTATGCATATATAATAGAATTTCTCGTAGAACTGATCATATATCATAAAATTTCTCGTACAAGCAATCATATATCATAGAATTTCTCGTACGACCACATGCATACACACACATATATATATACAATTTGCTAGATACAATTTCTCGTACAATTTGCAGATCATTTGCGGATCGTGTAATGGTATTCTCCGTCGGGAGATATGACCTGCTGAAGCAAAAATCCCGCAATTTCCTCTTGAATTGCTCGTATGCGGTCCGTTGGTAGGAGCTGATCCCGCATCTGGGTCATCTATATATAAAGAAGGAGATCAATATGAATATGCATGTTAGTTGTGTGTATATGTATTTGATCATGATAAAAAAAATATGAATGGTGTTTACGTACCCAAAGATCTCTTGCACTCTTGCTGCTTTCGGTCATAAAGCGAATGTTCTCACAAACGTAATATGCACATAGATCAGTCCCCTATGCCTGCCTCATGCACTTTACGAGAATAGAATTCAATCAGATAATAATGAAGCATGCCAATGGTATTGAAACTAGAATTAAAGAGATGCGCATACGTAGCTAGTACTACTTAATTACCCCTGGGCTTTCGCCATCTCAACTTTGGTTTCCATTCACCGGTGACCTCTTTGATGATACATTTCCAAACCTTGCCCGGCAAACAAAATGAATAAAGGAGTTATTAATTACTTGATATTAGGAAATGAACTAATAAAGAAGACGACATAGTGCGTCAATGATTGAAATTACCTTTCGAGCAACGAATGCAAGCTTATGTAATCTTCAGGGTCTTTACTTAGCGAGTCCAGTACTTCAACAGTTCCATCGTCAACTCTAATGATTAGAAGGATCCAGTGGTAGCTGCGCACACGATTTGTATAAGCGGGCATGCATAACTCATCAACTACACTTAACATCGAGTATATATATATATATATATAGATATATATATATATATATATATATATATATATATATATATATATATATATATATATAGGACAAATTTTTCCTACTACCGGGTGTAGTTACTCCCACTTTGGTTTCGTATGTTGTAGGTAGTATCTATTATATTGGAGAGTACGTACGTGTAGTATGTAGTATGTAAGAATGTTTGGGTAGTATATATACTATTTTATAGGTAGTATGTACCATATTTTGAGCATACTCCTTTTTACGTACAAATATGTACGTATTTCACAAATATGATAAAAACATGGGCTTACATGCAATTTTTTCACATAACTCGTTTTGAAGTATCTTAGATATAGTATATGAACATACTAAAAATGATAAAGTAGTATATATACTACCACATGGTAGTATATGAGATATGGGTGTAACTACACCCGGTAGTAGGTATATATATATATATATATAGCAAGAATTTGTAGTACAAGACAGTAACACTCATCGGAAGTTCCAAGATAAAAGTATTTATGGTTTGTACTTTAGGGCCTTCAAAAACCTTAGAAGCATTTTCTCCGTGTCTTTAGGGTTCCTTCTCAACACTTCTTCATTAACGGTATTTGGGTCAATGAACCCAATGCCATAGACTCCAGCTCTTTTCAATTCAAAAATCTTCATTCTGCATAATACCACACAAAAGAATATAGTGAGTATAATAACAGGCAATGAACGAGCTGAGCTAGAGACTTAAATTACAGAAAGAAATCACTTACAGACAATAGCAACTGACGATAGATTTGTCGAGTGCTTTTTGATTGAATAACTGAAAAATTCTTCATTTTCAATCCACAAATCTTTTTCATGGATGTAATGCTCTTTCTCGACTTTCACCACGAGGCTCTCTCGCCCGTCCTTTACTTCTCTCATGTACCAGTCATGCAAGTTGTACATTTGCGTTGTTAGAAGCTTCTCGTCGTCAGGACTGACCAGAGGTTTCCCGGGGACATATTGCCATGCTATTTCCTTCGGATCCAACGGTGGAAATTCCTCGATCTCTAGGAGTTGTTCAACGGTGATACCGAGCAATCCAGCATTCTCTCTATCAGCGTCGGTTATTACCACGTTATTGGCACTCACCTTGAGCGGGCTGATCGATTGGACTGCCTGTTCTCCGAGCTGGGGAACAGTTTTCCCGCATTTACTGCTACCGCTCGACTTCTGTCTTTTGTGGGATTCATAGGACTTGGTAATACAACGTTCATAGTCTGATACCGGCCTTTTCTCCGCCGGTTTAGCTGCATCAATAAAGTGTTGTACGACCTCGTCGGGTACTTTCTCCTTTGGCGGCGGGGGCGGTTTCGGTCCAAAATGGGCCATCAAAGAGAGATTCACTGATTCATCGAGTTCCTCGTCAGTCTTCTCGTAAGATAACTTCTTTTTGACAGGAGGCTCGGGTTTCTTCTTTTGTGTTCTCTTCTGCTTTGGAGACGGCGGATATCGATATCGCGGATGACTCGCGCTAGGCTCCGTCTCGGGGTGGGATAGACTATGGTGACATGGCGGAGCTTGATATCGCGGACTCGCCATGCGCTCCGTCTCGGGGTGGGATGGATTCGGCTGGCGCGGTGGAGATGGATATGGCAGACTCACCCTGCGCTCCGTCTCGGGGTGGGTTGGAGTCTGTTGACGCGACGGACTTGGAGGAGGAGTCGGTAGCCTTGGCACCGAGTTTGGAAACACGATGCATTCCTTGTTCCACACAATGATACCACGTATGGCTTCTCCTAGTGTCAGCTCCCCTTGACCTCCAGTGTGATCAAGCTCTAGTGTATCATATCCCGACAGAACTTGATCCACCCCGACACGAGCATAGCCAGGTGGAATCGGATTGCCGTGGAGGAGTGCTTCAGGTGCATTCGGTAAAGCAAAGCCATGCGCCACCTTCATGGATATGTTCTTGAGTTTCATGTGTAGCTCACAAGGTGTCGACTCTAGGATATCATCCACGAGGTAGCGAGCCAACAGTGCATCATCGGCCGGGATCCCCGTGGAACCCACGCTGCTTTTCGGCATAGATGATGGAATGGTACCATCCAATGCTGGATCTGGTTGCTGCTACTGCTGAGACGCGCCTTACTGGCTAAGTTTGTTGATTTGCTCCTACTGCATGTTATATTTGCGTTCCAAGTCCTGAATCCGATCTACTTCATGCTTCTTCTTTCTGTCATGACTTCTGTAGCTGTCGTTCCAATCCGCAAACCCCAGAAGCCACGGAACCATGCCTTTGCCTCGTGTTCGTCCCGGGTGTTCAGGATTCTTGAGGGCGCGCGAAAGCTCGCCTTCTCTCTCTCGGGCTCGTACACACCCGCTCGAGCTTCTGCTATTGCTTTAAGTAACTCGTCCATGGCTTCTTTAAGACTTGCTTGTTCAAGAAGCTCCCCTGTCTTTGGGTCCAACTTTCCCCCATGTGCATAAAACCAAGTCCTGTACCTCTCGGGCCAAGTCTCTGTTACTAGAGTGACCCCTGCTGCCTTCATGTTTCTCTCAGATTCATCCCACTTAGGCAACCCAGACTTGTAGCCGCCTGGCCCCAGACGATGGTGCCATGTTTTTTTGTCGGCATTTATCTTGTTTATTCTCGACCGTTCCTTAGCTACTTGTGATTTCTTGAACTTCACAAATTCGTCCCAGTCATCTGCTAACTTCACATATTCTCCTTTGAATTCTGAAGTCTTCCTTCCGTCTTTCACATAACTTTTCCATAATCTTTTCTTCCAAGACTGGAATTGTGTGTCCATCTTATTAAGAGCACACTTCTTGACTTTCTCCCGTTGGACATCTGTGAGACCCTCTGGTAGGGTGAAATGTTTCATGAGCGCCTCCCAAAGCAGATTTTTTGCTCTTTCGCTGACAAAAGAAACTGCTTGGGTATCTTTTGGATGATTCCATTCTTGAACGGTGATCGGGATTTGGTCCCTAACGATAACTCCGCATTGACGTATAAATTTGTCCGCATTCTTTTTAGGAGCAATCGGTTCGCCATCTGCTCTGATTTGATCGATGTTGTACTTTACGCCTTCAACTTTTTTGTCGGGCCACGTTTAACCCTTGTAGAAGATTTGCTCGATCCGGAGGGCTAAAAGGAAGAAAGATTCGTTAATATATACAAATCAATCAATACATCTGATGATCACCAGAGGGCAAATTAATACCTCGCCGGACTCTGTTAAATGGACAAAAATTTCTTCGCCATCGTCATTGTCAGTTGGTTCGCCTTCGTCTCTTGGTTGGTCTTCCTCAATTCCCTCACCGGATGGGTTAAGGTACTGTGAGCCATCATCTACTTCATTCTCTTCGTTTCCGGAGCATATCAGGTCGTACATGGCATTCTCTTGATCATGGTCTCTGTCTCTACCGTCCATAGCTTAAGTAATCCAGAACAAATATAAAACAATTAGAATGCATTCAATAAGCAGAACCGGAGATATGCAAATCAATACAAGGCAATGCAACAATACGATCATATAATATCACTAATACATCATCGAATAGTATCACTAATACATCATCGAATAGTATCACTAATACAAGGCAATGCAACAATACGATCATATAATATCACTAATACATCATCGAATAGTATCACTAATACATCATTGAATATTATTATATAATATCACTAATATAGATCTAGTTGACGTCTCGCGGCGCAGGCGTTGGACGAAAGAGAAGGAACTATGACAGGATCTTAGCTCGGGTGAGATCCCTGAAGAACCTGCCAAGTATTGGAGAACCTGGCGTCCAACGCAGCCATGTAGCGTCGGACGTGCTCGTCCTCCTCCGTGACACGACGACGTACCACCTCCGCGGGGGCCGACTCCCTCTGCACCGACAGTGGTCCACGCGATCACCACCAAAGAACCTCCGGGTCGACGACGGGACCCTAATTCCTCACCAGGCTGCGCCCCCCGGAAGACAGCACCTCCCAGTGCCAGCCCGGCGGAGCCCAGTCCCGGACATGGCGCCTCTCAAGCAGGCTGTTGCCACCGAGTCGACGACGAGGATGCTGGCCGGGCATCGTCGAATCAACGGCTACGCTATGCAACTAAACATTTAAACATTTAAATATCATATATCTGCCTAATATAAAATCGTCGATATCGTCGGGGACTCTCCCTCACCGACGATCGTCGGGGGGTAATCTCCATCACCGACGATCGTCGGGGACTCCTCTATATCGCGTCACCGACGACCGACGATACTACATTAAAAACAACTAAATTAACTAAATTAACTACCGCTTAATCCTAAAGTCAAATTAACTACAACTTACATACGTATACATAGTACATATCCATTTAACAACTACATATACATCTACATACTAAGTATCTACATACATAGTACATATATACAGACATTCATTAAGCATCTAAAAATGAAAAAAATGAACACAATTAATTATAAGGGAGAGGAGGAGAGCTCACCGGCTGGGTTCGTCGGGGCGGAGGGAGGCGAGGAGGATGCCGGAGATGGAGGAGCGGCGCAGGAGTTGGAGGAGGATGCCGGAGACGGAGGAGCGGCGCCGGAGATGGAGGAGGATGCCGGATGAGGGGAGGAGTGGCGCCGGCGTGGGCTCGGGCGTCCGCGGCGGCGCGTGGAGGAGCGGCGGTGGCGCGCGGAGGAGGAGAGCGGCGGCGGCGCGTGGGCAGAGTGGCCGGACGTGGGCTCGGGCGGCCGCGGCGACGCGTGGAGGAGCGGCGGCGGCGCGTGGAGGAGGAGAGCGGCGGCGGCGCGTGGGCAGAGCGGCCGGACGGCGACGTCGATCAAGGGCGCGGGCGGGGCAGCCTGGCGGCGGCGTCGAAGCGGGTGAAGACGGAGTGATTTGGGGGAGAAAGAAGGCGGGGTTATATAGAAAGGACCTTTAGTCCCGGTTGGTGGCTCCAACCGGGACTAAAGCCCCTTTAGTCCCGGTTGGTGATACCAACCGGGCCTAAAGAAGCCTTTTCGGCGGCCCAAATTCGCACGGGAAGGGACCTTTAGTCCCGGTTGGTGGACCCAATCGGGACTAAAGGTCTATTTTCGCTTTTTTTTGTTTTTTTGTTTTTATATTTGGAATAACTGTTTATATATTTGGAATAACTGAATATTTATATTTTTTTAATGAATCTTTTTGCTTTAGGTCAAAACAAATATAAACTTTCTATTAGTGCCAGTAGTTTTTAAATTTAAATAGTTTAAATTTGAATTATTTTGAAATTTTTGTGAATCACTAGTTTGTGAATAACTTTAGTTTAAAAATAGATTTTTGAGTGATTGTTTTTGCTGTTGTTTAATATTAGTATGTTTTATCATTATGTTAAATTTTGGAATTTTTAGGATATTTTAAATAGGTGTTTTAATCAAAACCAGATTCTGTTTAACTCTTTTTAGTTTTATACCTTCATTTGTTTTAATCCAAATCACCATTAATGAACACGGAAAAGGTTGAAACTTGGCATGGTATCATCATTTCACCCACATAGCAAGTGGTAAAAAGTTGAGAGGGTTACGGCAAAAACTGGATGCACGTCGTGTACAAACTGGACCATCTACTTCGAAGTATGAGGGTTTCGGACGAAAACTCATATGTTACAAAGGCATTTCATTTTTTTAACTTATTTCAACTCCAGACTTTTTGTGCATTCAATGTGCATCATTCTAAGCCACATCCTCAAATTTCAACCTTTTCTAACTTCATTTGCTATTTTTCATCCATTTAATGAATTGTTTTGAGCTAAATGACTCTGAAATTAAAAAGCACTACAAATAAACTCTGAAAAGGTTGAAACTTGGCATGGTATCATAATTTCACCCACATAGCATGTGGTAAAAAGTTGAGAGGGTTACGGCAAAAACTGGATGCACTTAATGTACAAACTCGACCATCTACTTCGAAGTATGAGGGTTTCGGACGAAAACTCATATGTTACAAAGGCATTTTATTTTTTTAACTTATTTCAACTCCAGACTTTTTGTGCATTCAATACGAACCATTCTAAGCCACATCAAATTTCAACCATTTCTAACTTAATTTGCTATTTTTCATCCATTTAATGAATTGTTTTGAGCTAAATGACCCTGAAATTAAAAAGCACCACAAATGAACTCTGAAAAGGTTGAAACTTGGCATGGTATCATCATTTCACCCACATAGCATGTGCTAAAAAGTTGAGTGGGTTGCGGCAAAAACTGCATGCACTTCGTGTACAAACTGGACCATCTACTTCGAAGCATGAGGGTTTCAGACGAAAACTCATATGTTACAATGGCATTTCATTTTTTTAACTTATTTCAACTCCAGACTTTTTGTGCATTCAATATGAACCATTCTAAGCCACATCCTCAAATTTCAACCCTTTCTAACTTCATTTGCTATTTTTCATCCATTTAATGAATTGTTTTGAGCTAAATGGCCCTGAAATTCAAAAGCACCACAAATGAACTCTGAAAAGGTTGAAACTTGGCATGGTATCATCATTTCACCCACATAGCATGTGCTAAAAAGTTGAGAGGGTTACGGCAAAAACTGGATGCACTTCGTGTACAAACTGGACCATCTACTTCGAAGTATGATGGTTTCGGACGAAAACTAATATGTTACAAAGGCATTTCATTTTTTAACTTATTTCAACTCCAGACTTTTTGTGCATTAAATATGAACCATCCACATACTCAAATTTCAACCCTTTCTAACTTCATTTGCTATTTTTCATCCATTTAATGAATTGTTTTGAGCTAAATGACCCTGAAATTAAAAAGCACTACAAATGAACTCTGAAAATTTTGAAACTTGGCATGGTATCATCATTTTACCCACATAGCATATGCTAAAAAGTTGAGAGGGTTACAACAAAAACTGGATGCACTTCGTGTACAAAACTGGACCATCTTGGCTACTCACTAGAGAAGAAAAGTGATGACGGTGAAGCCAATCACATCCCAGAGTGGGATCTTGGGGTATAAAACTTTTTCTTCGCGTGTGTCCCTTGATTATTGCGCCGTAACCATGGACAATCTTCATCATTTAACAGGATGCTTGGGTCAGTCTTCACTGCGAAGGGAGGAATTTCATCAAATTTTTCATAATCGTTTGACATGTCTGTCTTGTCCTCCACTCCCACGAAGTTTCTTTTCCCAGAAAGAACTATGTGGCGCTTTGGCTCATCGTATGATGTATCCGCTTTCTTATCTTTCCTTTTTCTTGGTTTGGTAGAAATGTCCTTCACATAGAAAACTTGCGCCACATCATTGGCTAGAACGAATGGTTCGTCTGTGTGCCCAAGATTGTTGAGATCCACTGTTGTCATTCCGTACTGCGGGTCTACCATTACCCCTCTGTCGGTGTCAAATCCGACATATCTCGTAGTAGGGGTCCTAAGCTAGGCGTCTTGGTGCGATGGTAACAGGGACACGAGATTTTACCCAGGTTTGGGCTCTCTTGACGAGATAATACCCTACATCCTGCTTTTCATTGTATTGATATGGGGATAGTACAGAATACATGTCTCTACCACGAGATTATGAGATGTAATGTAATGATCTATTGCCTAGCCTAGCCTCGATTTATATATGCACCAGGGGCCTAGGGTTTAAAGGAGTCCTTGTCTTGTGCGCCAAGTCTTGTGGAAACCTCCTTGTAGTCGGCATGGGCTGCCCGAAGTGGCCCATGAGTGAACCGCCATCGGGGTCCTCGGCCCGACCCACCTGGTCGGGAGTCGACGTAGTGAGTACCCCCTAGTCCGGGACACCCTCAGTAGCCCCCTTGAACCGGTCTTCAAGTTGGGGACGCTCCTCGGTTCTTCCGAACTGTTCTTCGTCTTCGGTCGTCGGTCTTGAAAACTGGTTCAACAAATCTTCCCATCTCCGATCTCGAGAATCGCCGATGTGTATCCGAAGAGTTCATACGTCGGGCATCCGAGCAGCCCCTTTAAATTATTGGCTTTTATCAATGCCTTGTAATTTTTACGCCACACCTCGGGTAGTTTTTTCCCGTGGGGCGATATCCTCTTACATTCGAGCTCCAACACCGAACTGTATCCGAGGTGTATTTTTAGCCGAGCTCCAAGGCTGGTCGGCATCCGAGGTGTCATAGACTACCTCGGTCATGAAAAGTTTGGAGGAGTTCAACCGAACATAATGCCGGAAAAGCCCTCTAGGGAGACAACCACTCGCGTCCGAGCTTGATGCCGGACTGCGTCCGAGGTGTCTTTTTGTAGCCGAAGTCTAATGTTGTTCGGCATCCGAAGTGTCATAGATTACCTCGGTCTTGGAAAGTTTGGAGGAGTTCGTCCAAGCTTATTGCCGAAAACGTCCTCTGTGGAGCCAGCCACTCGCGTCCGAGTTTTATGCCAGGCTGCTTCCGAGGTGGTGCTCCACCTCGGCTTTAGGCTGATATATCTTACGGATTTTTTCCGAATGGTGCAATTTATTCTCTGCCGAGATGTATAGCCAGTAGCCCTCAAGGTGTGTGTCGGTCTAAAATCCGAGACGCACCTGAAGGATGACATAAGACCGCTGATCCCAGTAGCCCCTGAGACTCAGGTCGATTCGCGAAATCGGCCTGAGGATCAACTTCTAGCTCGGCAGCATACTTAGGAACACAAAAGCGGTGTGCACAGACCTCGAGACTCAGGTTGGGTGCGGCCGACCAACCTGAGGATCATAATCTCCTCAGAAACTGTATTGCACTTAAATTTTCTGCATTGAATTGTCAATGCAGTAGCCCCCGAGACTTGGGTTGGGCAACATGGCCGACCCTAGGATCGTACCTCCTCGGGAACTAGTTCAACCGTCATGTATGTTTTGACAACACCGAGGTGGAGTTCAGCAGGAAAGATGCCGAACTGTAGTTTAGAAAAGAGTTTCCTAGCAAGACCATCACGCCGAACACCTCAACCAAGAGAATGTCCCGCTTCCTGAAAGGAAAACATAAAATAGGTGAAAGATGTTATAAGCTCAAAAGACCAAAAACTTGCGTAAAAAACTTTACGTCTAGATTGAATCAAGTTTTTTGGTGCCAATACGAAATTGGTCTTAAAATTGTGCTTCCGTCGTGCTTTGACATGACACATCCGATCTCTAGACTTCAAGTGGGTCAGCCTTCGGCTTCAACCTCCCTATCCTGAAGGCGGAGTGTTTCTCAGGCCAGTTTAGTGAACTAAACGCGAGCGGCTTTAGAGAGAAACCAGGCTACCCGGCTATTGATCATACACTTGAGTCGAGAAAGGAGTGGTAGAAAAAGACTTTGCAACGACTAAGAAGAAAACATCTATTATAAAACGGCTCATATTAATTTAAGAGCCCCCAAGTGACTTGGGTAAAAGAATTTTATGTATAATGATTGTATGTACCGAAGTACTTATATAATATCTGTGTTCGCCCGAACTTTGAACGTGTCTTAACCGACTGTCGGCTTCTACCTCTTCGGCCAAGGGCCGAAAAGTGTTATCTACTCCGCCTACCGAGAATATTGGCGGTGTTTCGGATAACCAGGCAATCAGGCCATGAGGTTGTAACAGACAAAGCGCGCCTAGGGAACTTATGCTATATTACACTACTGGAATCAGGGACTTTGCCATCTGCCAGCTCTTTGCCGTCTGCTTTGGAAAAGCAGACGGCAAAGAGCTGGCTGATGGCAAAGACACATTTTGCCATCAGCCACCTCTTTGCCGTCTGCCAGCGGACGGCAAAGAAACTTTGCCGTCCGCTAACAGACGGCAAAGAGGTGGGGTGGGCCCAGTGGAGGCCAGCGCTGTAACAGCCCACCAGCCCCACCTCTTTGCCGTCTGCCAGCGGACGACAAAGAATCTTTGCCGTCTGCTAGCAGACGGCAAAGAGGTAGGCTATCCTTTTTTTTGCGGGTCAGACTTATTACGTCCAAATTTCCACCGCCCACTCCCGCACAGAACCGCCCATGCTCAGCCTCGCACTCGATCCCCTCCCTCCCGCACTCTGTCGCTCCCCTAGGGTTCCTCCCGTCCGCCGCCGCCGGCCCTCCCGTCCGCTGCCGCAGGCCCTCCCGTCCGCCGCCGTAGGCCCTCCCGTCCGCTGCCGCCGGCCCTCCCGTCCGCCGCCGGCCCTCGGGCGCGTCCCCTCCGTCCAGCCGGCGGAGCCCCACTCCCGTCCGCCGCCGCCGGCCCTCGGGCGCGTCCTCTCCCTTGGCCGCGTCCCCTCCGTCCAGCCGGCGGAGCCCCACTCCGGCGGACCTGCTACTCCGAGGCAGGAGGACCCCCGTTCCCCATCCCTTCCTCCTGGCCGTGAGCCACCAAGGTAAGCAGCTCCTGTGATGTTTTTTGCAGTAGATTTGCTGTAAGCTACTGTGAAGTATGATATTGTCATCTAGGTTTGCTATGATGTGTTGCTTTATATATGGCAGAAACAATTTTGATATGGATGTAGTGCAGACCAAATGTGTTCTATAGAGTAGTGCAGACCAAATGTGTTCTATAGAGTAGTGCAGACCAAATGTTTTGCACTGTAATTTTCTCCACTGAGTAGTGCAGACCAAATGTGTTGCTTTATATATGTGGTTGAGAGTGTAGACCAAACATTTTGATATGGTTGAGAGTGCAGACCAATTTTGTCTTCATAGCTGAAAAACATGTTTCAGCATTGGCAGTGGCAACATGGAGAATCAGTCCTAGCTTCAAAAGCTGATATACCAAAGGATATGAGAGATGCTTCCTCTTTGCTGACTGTGTTAATATTCTGGATTTGACACATCGTTTGTTCTGTTTTGGCTCGTGCTTAAGTGATTACACATGTCGCGGCACCCCAACATCGTCAGCCTCTGTGCCGCACTGCCGCCTATGAGGATGAGGATGCCGTGCACCTTGTCATGGGGCTCTGCGAGGGCGGCGACCTCTTCGACAGGATTGTGGCCCGGGGGCACTACAGCGAGCGCGCCGGCGGCCGCCATCACAAGCACCATCGTCGAGGTGGTCCATGTAAGGCTGCTTGTTTTTCTTGGCTGTTACTTACTGCTTACAAGTACAATTCTAGACTTTCTACTACTGGTTGTTATGCCAAATAGTGGTTCAATTTATGAAATGAATTGTTGGCTATTGCTCAATTACGAGCAGCCTACCACTAGCATGGGACTAGCTTTGTGTTCATGAATTTATGGCCAGTGGATTACTAAAGAAGAGGAACTCATGTTAGCTTTCACCATTTGTGACCAGTGGATTAGTAAACAAGAGGAACTCATGTTAGCTTTCAGCTTAGCTGAGCTTCAGATAAGTTTCTGAGCTGAATTTAGTTTTTTAGTTGTTAGGGGCCGATGAAATCTTAAACCTTGGGCCTTGGTTTTGTTGTTGTTAAATGTTAACCGAACTGACATTAGTGAACTGAAATATTTCCTCTGCAACTTGTGAGACACCAAACATTTTTGATTTTTGGTAGGTATTTCTCGTCCGAGCATTTCTATGTCATATACTACAGGTTCTGGGAACTAGATATGGACCATGCTTTCTTTATTGATAAAGAAAATCTTATTAAGTATGGAAACCATGTGTTGATATATAGGATTGTGGATAGAATTTTCTCGGAGGTTGGTTTTCTGTTCGTTCTGCCATTTTCAGATCATTCAAGTTTCTGCACTTTCACTGTATATTTTACATGCAAGGTTACAGGAAAAATGTGCTATGAAGATTCTGTTCACTTTATTTTGTCCGGAGACGATAAATCATCAGAACCGAGCCAAGATTATTGGTAAGTCCAGTTTTTGTTTTTTCTAAAAATTTTCAGTTAAGCTATGCTCCAATTATTTTGAGCAGCACTGTAATGTTTCATTTTGTCGCACATACTATTGTACATTACCTAAAATCTAAGCCATTGCCAGTTTATCAATCACCACTTGTTATGATTCCCATGTCTAAGCCTCTTCTATAAACAAGTTTCTCTACATCACTATTAGATCTTTCTTTCTGAGGTAAGACTTTTGCAAAGCTGATAAACCTTGGATTAGAGGATGTTTTATTACAGTAGGTCATTGTAGCTTTGTATTAAAAAAGAGGCCAAAGGGGGAGGGGCCCCTCAGTTTTTTCTGTAAGAACCGAGGACCTCAGCTGCATATTTGCCCTTGCGGGTTTCTACCGTGTATCTAAACGCTGGGCCTGAGACTGACTGGTTTCATTCTCAATCTAAGCTAAGCAGAATTCTTTAGTTGCTCAGTCTGTGAAATGACTCGATAGTTACAAACCACACAAGGAATTAAAAAATGAATGTGTGTTTTGGGAGACGTTTATTGAAATTTTCTAAAACATGGGTATTCGGAAAAGCAAATCTACAACTAAGATCATAGGAAGTCTGTCTTAGGAGAAGCATCCTGACTGGGAGATCTTCTAGGGGATTTCTTGGAATAGCCCTCTCATCATGTTTTTTTCCCAAAAAAATTAGATGGAAAAATACTCACCATACAAAGTTCTTTCTCCAATTTTTTTGTGCGCAACTATGATATATTTTCCTATTCATTGATTGTACAATTTAATCTATAGACACGGCATGGCGCTGATCAACACAACCTTGTCCCAGTTCTTCTTTTACATTTCTACTCCTAACCCATTCTCTCTTTCTTAGTGTTTTTGTTATGCAGGTTGGAAGAAAAGAAGAAGATCCAGAGAAGATCTTAGTAATAAGATAGTTTTTAGGAAAATAGATATATAGTTTTAGGTCATTTCTTGTAATTTCCGAAATGTAAATTTAATTACTTAATCATTTCTGATTCTTTATAATATGACTTTGTATTACCTATTCCAATTATTAATAAAGTTTTTAATTTACATGTGTTCATGACTATTGGTAATATGTGTTGGATATGCTATATTGGTCATATATATAATTTTCTGTGAAAATGAATTGATATAAGAAAAAACAGGGGCTATATAGCCACTTTGGCCTATTTGGCCTCTTTGCCGTCTGCTAGCAGACGGCAAAGAGCTTGCTTCTTTGCCGTCTGCTGGCGGATGGCAAAGAAGAAACTCTTTGCTGTCTGTTGGCGGACGGCAAAGAAGCAAGCTCTTTGCCGTCTACAGGCGGACGGCAAAGATCTTGCTTCTTTGCCGTCCGCCAGCAGACGGCAAAGCGGCCTTTGCCGGCATCCATTCGGCCGGACTGTTCGCCGTCTGCTGGCGGACGGCAAAGCCTTTGCCGTCCGCCAAGCATGCCTTTGCCGTCTGCTATGGCAGACGGCAAAGAAGCTGATTCCATTAGTGTTACTTATGTAACATAAGAAACATCTTCAAAGAAAATAGTGCCCCCAACGGTACCTTTCTTTGGTCGCTCATGATTACTATGAGACTTGTGCAATAGACTTGTGTACGCGTGAGTTCCGTCGTGTGTCGACCATAGTTGAAAACAATAAGAGCGCTAGCTTTCGGCTTCACCCGTCTGAGGTACGAGTTCGGATGACCCGATCGTAACAATCGCAGAGGTGCTTCCTTTACTCCCTAGCCGAACAATCAGGAACGTAGGGATAAGCACAGGAGCCAGGCAACCCAGCTTTGCGGAACACTTAAGTCAACATGATACATATTTTGGCATAATACACGAGCAAGGAAAGAAGCTGTACAATAATAATCACATGCAAAGAGAAAAGGTTTCATAAAGGAAGCCCCCAAGTAAACGTGGTATTTGAATTTGTTTGTAACAAACAAAGTTTTGATAAAGAAAGTTTTTCACAAACAACTTTTTGTCAAAAAAGTATAACGCTTGGTCGAACCAAACAAAATTAGAAAGCTGAAAATATTTTAACATGAAAGCGACTTAGCTGGTTAATGTGCTCGGTGTCGATGACGCGATCCGGGCTTGTGGCGGGACGAGGACGCCCATCAAACTTTTGACAGATCCGATAGGGTGCATAGTCTTTGGCATGACTGAGGTCCCAGCCCCCAAGCCCGAGATGACCGAGCGAGGAGCTCGGCATTCCGAAGTAGTGACACGGCTCGGCCTATGTGGTGAGGCGAAGCCCCCGGTCTAGCCGAGGTGGCGGAGTAGGCCGGCAAGGTGATGCCGAACTGACCGCGCGACGCAGCCGAAGCCGATTACCTGCACACATAAAATAGTGCGAGCAAGAGATAATAATAACAATAAAAAATGCATAATTAATTTATACGAATAGAATAAATAAAGAAATATGGCCTGAGCGCCGAGGACGGTTGGACGAAGTTTCCAACGCGTAGGTCGGCTGGTGGTGCCGAAGTCCCCGAAGTAGGTTGATGAAGAGATGGCGAAACCCCTGTCTCGTAGAGGTGACAGAGCAGGTCGGTAAGGTGACACTGGAGCCCCCATGCCAAACGAGATGTCTCGTAGAGGTGACAGAGCGTGGTGGATATCAGCTTCAATAAGCGACGGTGCGGCTATGCCGATGCAGTTCAAAATTTGTGACATGGTCAAGGCCAGCGTGATGAAGTGACCGCGTGGCGATGCCGACGCACGTGACCCATGCAATCCGTCGGGCAACGACGTTGTCTTGACGATTATTGTGGAGAGTAGTGCCGAACTCTTGGTTGGTTCACCGAACTGATGATCCGAAGTGATAGTCGTTGGCTCGATAAAGCGATGCGCAGTCGATGCTGACACCGGTCGGCAGCCGTGGAGCAACGTGTTCGTGCTGGTTTCACATCGGCACGACGATGAATATTACCTCGAAAAAGGCTTAAAATTTGTAGGCACGTGTTTGAGAACAAAACACAATACCCTACGAAAAAAGTTCCTTCAAAAAGGACGTCCGATAACTCGTTCATGAAAAAAGATGAACTTGAGTCGGATTCGTTTTCGCGCAGGAAACAGATTCGAAAATTAATGCACTAATCGGACGTTTCCCGGAGTTTGAACGGTCGGATCGAGCTGAAATTTTGATGGGTGGTCGGTATGGGAATTCCGCCGCCGATGAACGGTTGGATCTTCCAAAGGACGTCCAAGCTAACTGCTGGACTCCACGCCCTAAACTCGTCCAGATTCCGTCCAGATTCGATAGGGCTCCGGTAAATCAGAGATTGCCGGAGATTCCTCCATCGGAACGCGACGAAATTTTACAGGGTTGTTGTGGGTTCAATTCCGCACAATTCGACCGAAGCAATCATCAAAGTAACGCTCGAGGAGGCAGGGACGGCGAGCATGAGTTTGCTGTCCCGAAAAACTGCACGATCGCCCGGGGGCAATGTTGACGTTGAGCCCCTGAGCTCCATGGACGATTCCTCCATGATCTCGGCTGAGATCGGAGTTGATGATGACGAAGAACCCCATCCGATCCTGACGATCTTACGTGGAGCATAGTCCTTGGCCTAGCCGAGGTGACCAGTCAAGTCGGTGACGAAGATGTCGACGTTGACGACGAAGCTCGGTTCCGACGCGTGGATCGCACTGGAGCCGATCTGAATTCCCATCGCACCGCAGCGACTACCCAGCAGACTCTCAATGAAAGCACCAATGTCGGTGTCAAATTCGACATATCTCGTAGTAGGGGTCCTAAGCTAGGCGTCTTGGTGCGATGGTACCAGGGACACGGGATTTTACCCAGGTTCGGGCTCTGTTGACGAGATAATACCCTACATCCTGCTTTTGATTGTATTGATATGGGGATAGTACAGAATACATGTCTCTACCACGAGATTATGAGATGTAATGTAATGTAATGATCTATTGCCTAGCCTGGCCTCGGTTTATATATGCACCAGGGGGCTAGGGTTTAAAGGAGTCCTTGTCTTGTGCGCCAAGTCTTGTGTAAACCCCCTTGTAGTCGGCATGGGCTGCCCAAAGTGGCCCATAAGTGAACCGCCATCGGGGTCCTCGGCCCGACCCACCTGGTCGGGAGTCGACGTAGTGAGTAGCCCCTAGTCCGGGACACCCTCACCCTCCTCCAGTCAGATTGGCCCATTTATACCGAAACAAAGGGACCTTCAAATCACCTCCATAGTCAAGTTCCCATATCTCCTCTATATAACCATAATATGTGTCTTTTTCCTTGGTGTTTGCCGCATCGTCAAAGCGGACACCACTGTTTTGGTTGGTGCTCTTTTTATCTTGGGCGATCGTGTAAAATGTATTCCCATTTATCGTACCCTTGTAAAGTCAATATAGTCGAAGATGGTCTCTTGGCCAACAAGTACAAGTCATCTTCAACATTGTCGTCATTCATGAGATGTGTTCGCAACCAACCGCCGAAAGCCTCAATGTGTGTACGTTGAATCCAGGGGTCAGACTTCTCCGGCTTCTTCGAACGTATAATATCCATGTGTTTCTCGATATGCGGGGTCACCAAGGTAGAATTCTGTAGAACTGCATAGTGTGCTTGCGCCCAAGAATGCCCGTCCCTACATATTATTGATTTTGGTCCAAGCGTGCCTTTTCCACGCAGTCTCCCCTCATGCCGCGATTGAGGAACACCAATCGGCTTAATGTCAGGAATAAAGTCAACACAAAACTCAATAACCTCCTCTGTTTCATGGCCCTTGGAGATGCTTCCTTCTGGCCTAGCACGGTTACAAACATATTTCTTTAAGACTCCCATGAACCTCTCAAAGGGGAACATATTGTATAGAAATACAGGACCCAGAATGGCAATCTCTTCGACTAGGTGAACTAGGACGTGCGTCATAATATTGAAGAAGGATGGTGGGTACACCAACTCGAAACTGACAAGACATTGGACCAAATCATTCTGTAAGCTTGGTAGGATTTCCGGATCGATTACCTTCTGAGAAATTGCATTGAGTAATGAACATAGCTTCACAATGGCTAATCGAACATTTTCTGGTAAAAGTGCCCTCAACGCAACCGGAAGCAATTGCGTCATGATCACGTGGCAGTCATGAGACTTTAGGTTCTGGAATTTTTTCTCTGCCATATTTATTATTCCCTTTATATTCGACGAGAAGCCAGACGGGACCTTCATACTGACCAGGCATTCAAAGAAGATTTCCTTCTCTGCTTTGGTAAGAGCGTAGCTGGCAGGACCTTGATACTGCTTTGGATGCATGCCATCATTTTCGTGCACACGTTGCTGGTCCTCCCGTGCCTCCGGTGTATCTTTTGTCTTCCCATACACGCCCAGGAAGCCTAGCAGGTTCACGCAAAGATTCTTCGTCACGTGCATCACGTCGATTGCAGAGCGGACCTCTAGGACTTTCCAATATTCTAGCTCCCAAAATATAGATTTCTTCTTCCACATGGGTGCGTGTCCCTCAGCGTCAGTCGGAACAGATTGTCCGCCAGGACCCTTTCCAAATATTACTTGTAAATCCTTGACCATATCAAGTATGTCATCACCAATACGGAGGACGGGCTTCTTCCGGTGATCTGCCTCACCTTTGAAATGCTTGCCTTTCTTTCTTAAGGCATGCTTGGTCAGAAGAAATCAACGATGTCCCAGGTACACATTCTTCTTGCATTTGTCCAAATATATACTTTCAGTCTCAGCTAAACAGTGCATGCATGCATGGCATCCCTTGTTTGTCTATCCTGAAAGGTTACTAAGAGCAGGCCAATCATTGATGGTTACAAATAGCAACGCTCGCAGGTCAAATTCCTGCTGTTTGTGCTCATCCCACACACGTACACCTTTTTTATTCCACAGCTGTAAAAGTTCATCAACTAATGGCCTTAGGTACACATCAATGTCGTTGCCGGGTTGGTTAAGGCCTTGGATGAGCACTGGCATCATAATGAACTTCCGCTTCATGCACAACCAAGGAGGAAGGTTATAGATACATAGAGTCACATGCCATGTGCTATGCTTGCTGCTCTGCTCCCCAAATGGATTAATGCCATCTGCACTTAAACGAAACCATAAGTTCCTTGGGTCATCTGCAAAGTCCGGCCACTCTCTCTCGATTTTTCTCCACTGCGACCCATCAGCGGGTACTCTCAACTTCCCGTCTTTCTTACGGTCTTGTTTGTGCCATCGCAACGACTTGGCATGCTCTTTGTTTTGAAACAAACGTTTCAACCGTGGTATTATAGGAGCATACCACATCACCTTGGCAGGAATCCTCTTCCTGGGGCGCTCGCCCTGAACATCATCACCAGGGTCATCACGACCGATCTTATATCGCAATGCATTGCATACCGGGCATGCATTCAAATTCTCGTACTCACCGCGGTAGAGGATGCAGTCATTAGGGCATGCATGTATCTTCTGCACCTCCAATCCTAGAGGGCAGACAACCTTCTTTGCTTCGTATGTACTGTCGGGCAATTCGTTGTCCTTTGGAAGCTGATTCTTCATTATTTTCAGCAACTTTTCAAATCCCTTGTCAGATACACCATTCTCTGCCTTCCATTGCAGCAATTCTAGTGTGGTACCGAGCTTTGTGTTGTCATCTTCGCAATTTGGATACAACCCTTTTTTGTGATCCTCTAACATGCGCTGCAACTTCAACTTCTCCTTTTCACTTTCGCAGTTTCTCTTTGCATTAGCAATGGCCCGACCAAGATCATCAGCGGGCTCATCTGATGCCTCAGCTTCTTCTTCTTCATTCTCTTCCCCCATTGTAGTACCATCATATTCAGGACACCCAAGATAGTTGTCGTTATCCTCTTCTTCTTCATTCTCTTCCATTAGAACCCCTCTTTCTCCGTGCTTGGTCCAACACATTATAGCCGGACATGAAACCGGACGTAAACAGGTGGACATGAATCTATTTTGAGCTAGAGTAAGTCTTATCATTCTTACACACACCACATGGACAACACATAAAACCGTCCCGCTTGTTTGCCTCAGCCGCACGCAAAATACTCTGCACGCCATTAATGAACTGGGGAAAGCGTCGGTCATCGTACATCCATTGCCGGTTCATCTTCATTAACAATACCGAAAAGACCAAATTAATACAAGTTCATACATAAAGTCCATTCACACTTATTCTCATAAAACAACATACATCTAGATAAAACATTTAAATGCAACAACAAATGCGATCAAAATCGCAACTAAGGTAGCAATTGATCCAACAGCATAATGATACCAAGCCTCTTTATTAATGGCATATTTTCTAATCTTTCTAATCTTCAAGCGTATTGCATTCATCTTGATCTTGTGATCATCGACGACATCGGCAATGTACAACTCCAATTTCATCTTCTCTTCTTCAACTCTTTTCAATTTTCTTTTCAAATCCACGTTTTCTTTTTCAACTAAACTAGCAACGTGGCCCTCGCAAATGCGAGGGCTAGTACTATCATAGTTTATTTTTGCCATTCTTTGTACTCTTATACATAGTTTGAATTTATTATTGTTGTAGTAGTAGTTCCTCTTTCATTGAATAGTCGAGGTATATCTGGTCTAACCTATGGGTTTCACTTATGCGGTAGCACGATAATGTTAGTGTGGTGTTACCGGTTAAATGGCTGTTCAGCGGCAACCTGATTCAACTCAAGGCGGTTCATTCTTTGACTTTCAGATCTCGCTGCCTCTCTTTCTCCTTTTATTGCCTTTTTTATAATTGAATCAATATAAGTAACTAAGGTACTATATTTCAATATTACAGATTGGTTTCATGCCCCTTCACTTTTTTCCGGTCTTGGGACCGGCATCGGTAGTGTTACCTCCCATACCCTACATTAATATTCAACAAATCTAATAAATAATTAATGTAGTGGTGATTAGGGATACTTTTATTCACAAAGAAAAATTAAATTTTAATAACATAATTGGAAAATAGATCTGGTTGTACATATTTAATATGATCAATTTAGTACAGTAAAACTGAACCTAAAGCGAGCCTTCTCAGCGCTTTGCGTTTCCGGCCGTCCATCTAGACAATCAGGACGTTTTGGGTCGTCAGATATGATGTATGCATCCACCTTCAACGCATTTTTTAGTTGTTGGCCCAGCTGTCCTAATGGGCTGCTATTCCAGGGGCCGAAACCGTGCGCTCTGGTACAACGGGCCTATTTTCTCAACCCACCGAGGGTCCAAAGGCAAAGCGATCTATTGTTGGCTCGTAAAAACGGTTCCCTCAGCGGGAATCCCATCCCACCCGAGGTGTCGATCCGATATGCTGGCGTCTCCGCTTCTCAAGCGATGGGTTCATCCCTTCCACCCCGACCTCTCGCATCTCTTGTTCAATTCCCACCCGGACCTCTTGCGATTCTCACTCCGCGACACAAGTTGTGCCACCCTCGTCTCCGGCTCATCTTTGCCCAGCCGCCGCACTTTTCTTTACCCTTAAGATTTCAACATGAGGGAATCCACTCTCATATCGGTTGAGGCACCGGTAATGGTGAGCTCTTCCTGGATCCACAACCCAAAACTGAGCTTGTTCTTTTGGATCCACGATTCAAGGACCTCCTCCAGGCGAGGGGTGACATGGACACGTTCTTGTCCCAAGCAACTGGTGGCCGGTGGCATGGTGACCACGATGAGGTTCCAATCGTCCATGGTGAGATTTTGGTAATCACTTATGTACCACGAATTTCTCAAGGATTCTGTTTTGAGATTGGATCCAAATTTCGCTCAAGTGGATCAAGCGATACACGCGCTGAGGAGCGGCCGATCTGCATCGATCCAGCCCTGATACAAGGCGGGATCGAGCGAAGGTGAGGCTCGCGCTGGGATCGACTGGAGGCGCGGGATTCGGTTTCAGTCGATGCGCTCGAGGGCTCGTGGTGAAACGACCCCTCCATCTTCGTCCACTCGTCATTCTTCTCCAACCTCCTCTGTTTGTTCCCGTGTCTTTCTTCAGGTAGGTGAGATCCTGGTTCCCCTTCTGGTCTCCTAGATTTTCTGATGTTGCAGTTATACGTTGGCTAGGCGTACAAATTGGTCTCCTGGTCTTCCCTTGATTTCTTCAGCCAAGTGAGGTCTTGTTGTACTTGCCATACAGTGTTCGTACAGAACGCCTATGCTCGCTTGGGTGACGATTAAAGCTAGCTAGGCGTGAGTCAGTGTCAAAACATGCAATTAGGGCCTAAAGGTTTTTTGAACTTTGACACTTCATAACGTGCTGCATCCATGTCCTTGTGTTCAGGGTACTGACAGAGTTCCTATTGGAAACATGACGATGGCGAACCTCGATTTCTGAATAACTATGGAAAGAAAGTGTTGACCATAAAAATGTGATCTCCTATAGTGGTAATGTTTCTTTTATAGTGGGTGATATACCATTTTTTCCCTTATGAACCTACTGTTATGGTAATGTCAGGAGCATGCATGTACAAATTATATCATAATATACTCTTTATATTGCATCTTCAGTTTAGTTCTCACCTGTGTTTTTTCTGCAGTTTCAGTGAAAGCTTGATGATGTTGCACCTTCAAGTGCCGGTTATTGCTATGCATCCACTAAATCAACTAGAATTGCTAATGTCGTGATAACGCTTCACATCGCTTTCGTATAATTAAATTTGCAATGTACGACCAAGTGCAGCTCCATTTCCCTTCTACAATCATATTATTTTTAGAATCATGATCCAGTTTCTAAGATGTTAGAAAAATCTTGATAGGTGGTTGGGTCGGAGGCCTTGGGACAGGTGCTATCTACACATGCTTCGCCTAAGTGCTGCGGTCGGAAGTCTGGGATAACCCGACGAATAATTAAATTTGAGTATGTGAAATGAAGCGGATGTTAAGTCTTTCACTGGTAATAGAAATGTTCATTTATGCTTTATAAATGCATTCTTATTATTCCACTTAATTTCTCCCAAGGACAACCCATTTATGGTATTTCATATATTTCCTAACTAACTGAAATTCTTGTTAGCACTCTTCTCCGTGAGTTTGATGCACTCTACACAAGAAATGTCTAGGTGCACCAGGCCCACCTAATTCTTTGTTGCGGAACATGGCGGCCCTTTGGGTAGAGAGGCATGTGAACATTTCATTAATGCGCCATGTATACAATCTATAATGACAATTTATGTCTCCTGTTGTATTTTTATTTTTGTTGTGGCTTATTATCTGTCTTGATAATATAGATTGGTTTTATTTACTAAATAGTGAATACATAGATGTGTATGTTGTCATAGCAAGCCAATTTGTTTATGTGAACCTTAACTTTTTTTAGTATTATCTAAGTATATATGAGATTTTCATTGATTATTGACTAATATAAGGTTATGTGTATACAAGTATAATATATTTCATGTGCCCATATATATTTACAAAAGTGTGTACCATTTATCGTATAAATAGACGGGCGCGGCAACGCGCGCCATCATTGATCTAGTGTCGATGACTACCCAATTGACTTGGACTACTATAATAAACCTAATGTAAGAAATAATATATATTGTTGATGTCTGATACAATCAAACTATTTATATAACTTTAGATTTTTTTTCCAATAGAATGTCCTTTGCGAGGGCATCATCTTTAATTTTTTGTAAAATATATTTATGTTCATATATATTACAAAAATTTGAGATTCTGAATTATATGGTTCTATAGCCACCACTAAGTTATGTTAGGTATAATATCACACATGCTGAAATAATCTAGTGATGCCGCCAAATTCCTGTCAAATATTAGTTGTGCCGTCTTACCTTAGGTTAATATTTCCATTCACATAAAAAACGAAGCACAAAAATCATAAAACGATGGTTGCAACATATCTATTAAATCTTAATGATTTTAGCACCATATTCAACTCAAAAATGTATTTGATTACTTCGTCGGATATAACTACAAACTCGTTAGCTAAAAAGTTTAGGAAAACCTCATTAGCTACAACATTTTTCTAAAAGGCTTCAACGAAATAGATTTTACCTTTCAAGTTAATACTCATTAATAGAGAATAGTTCTTAATATTATAATCCATAGGATTGGAAAATCACAATACAAAACTTCAGTTGGAATAGACAGTATTTTAAAAGACCATGTGTGTGTGTGTGTGTCTATATATATATATATATATATATATATATATATATATATATATATATATATATATATATATATATATATATATATATATATATATATATATATATATATATTCTCGGATCAATGTCATAGTTCATAGTTTGAACATATCCGGATAACTTATTTGTTTGAACATTCATAGCATTGAATACAAAATTCATATGTGGTTAGCATACGAACATTATCGATCGGTTGTACATTTTTAGATACCAACGGTAAAGTTCATAAAGTATGCATATAGAGCATACCACATACAACCATGGATGTACAAAATGCATTAATATATCCACAATTTGGGCCATTGGTTGAGAAAAGTGTTTTGGTTCAGGTCCTTGAGGTGCGATACAGATGTAAAACCAAATATGCTTGAATTAATTTCATGGGATCATATGTGGTTAGCCTACGAACAATTATCGATCGGTTGTACATTTTTAGATACCAACAGTAAAGTTCATAAGGTATGCATATAGAACATACCGCAGACAACCATGGACGTACAAAATGCATTAATAAATCCACAATTTGGGTCATTGGTTGAAAAAAGCGATTTGGTTCGGGTCCTTGAGGTGCGATACAGATGTAAAACCAAATATGCTTCGAACTAATTTCATGGGATCTATTCAATCCTCTTTAGTAACAATAAACAATATAAGTCATCTACCCAATCCCACCACGCAATAATCCTATTGATTTGGAACAATGAGACTACAAAAGTGATGAACCTTGAAGGGCATAACATGCGAGAGAGAGCATATCTACCAAAAAAGGAGGATAAATCAAATGAAGCAACATAACACTCATGGTCGGATTAACACAACAAATAGGGTAACAATTATCATTGGCCAAATCAAATGGATCAACATCATATATCCTTTGCCAAAAATATATTTTAGTCTTGAAATGCAACAGTAAGAAGGAATAATTAAAATGAGATGGGTATAAGCAGGAGGTATTAGTACTGACCCATATGTAGAGATACAATCATTCTCAACTGACATTCTTGGTGGTGCCAATAATTGTACCGGTGTTTCCTAACCTGGAGACAATAAGCCAAATGTAACAAATAAAAGTTTGGGTATTCCAAATTAAGCATATGAGGAAAGAAAACTGAAATATTAAAGTAATTTAAAATATTTATGAAATAAGTTCATATAAATGAACTTTGGTGTCACCTCCAGATAAATATTCTTCCAAAACCCAGTGTATAGAAAAATGTATTAATTAATCAAAGTTCTGCACTGAATTTTAGAAAGAAAAAAGCAAACTAAATTGATATAATAAGACAAACAAAATTTACATCTTACAAAGAACTTTTAGAAAAAAAGAATCCGACAATTGGTGCACAAAAAAGAGTGTAATTAATCTAGTTCCAATGACGACATTTACCATAAACAACCCAAATGAAGTAGATAGAAACTGAGAAATCGAATTACCTTCTTATAAAGAAGAAAAAAGACGTTACACACTGCAGCATGAGAACACACTACCAGTTGCCTAGTCCATGGAACCTCAAAATAAATGAGCATAGCAGAAAGATATACACATTTATTTTCCTAATTTTGAACTGTTGAGTAGGTGTTTGCACAGGTATAAATTCCTGAAAGTAACAAATAGCAGCAAAAAACCTGATACCTTTATATCGGCGCTGATAAACTTCATATATTTCCACAATGACCCGTGCAGCTTTGATACTTAAATATATAAAAGAGATCACTATTATTAGTGGGTCAGCCGCCTTTTACTGAACTTTGAGGATAACGATAAGATTTGATGATCGCCTAAATTACAATTCTGCATTATTTGATTCCAGATTATGCATCTTCACGTGATAAATCACACTTATAAGATTACTAACATTAAATTAGATCAATGATAATTACTTGAATGTGGCAGAAAAGGGTAGCCACCTGAATCTATTTAAATATGTCGTTGAAGCAAAATTTCGTGCAGAAAACAACATCATGTTAGTTTTGTTTAACAAAGATAATCTAGCTAATGTAATCTTATGCATGAAGCAATGAACAACTTCCATATTTCGAAAACTAATAAAAATAAATACACTTGATTGACCACTTAATTTATATTTCGAACGCAGTGATGTTAATATCATACCCCTATCAAAGTATGATAAACTCAATTAGCCAATAAAACATTTTGAGCTATAACAACCTAGGACAGGTAGCAACAACACTACGTGGGAGCAACTTGCAAGGTTTTTTTTTTCCTTTTTCATATGTATGTAGTTTCACAACATGAAAATTGGAGGATCTCAAAAGTGGCACAATAAATTTAGTAGAAAAAAAGTAGCAGATATATCCATAATACCTACCTTTTGATGTGTGTGCATGAACCAAATTCAAGATTGAAAAAGCTACCGTGTGCATGCAAACGAACGGCAAAGCAAGTGTTCACGCATGGATGCATGCATCAGGCAAGTTTGAAACTTGAGAGCCCTGATGTGCACGCGGAAGTTATCCCTGTTAGCCTTAATCTTGATTTCATGTATTTGCATGTTTGAGTTTTGCATGTAGTTCAGTCTAGGATGTAAGGGTCCGGTGAAGCTACAGTTGCATCGTGTGTTCTTGTGAGAGAAGTGAAGATAGAAAGAGAGAGAGAGAGAGAGAGAGAGAGAGAGAGAGAGAGAGGCAGCTTGAGGTTCGAGGTAGAAGAAGATCAGCGCTGCGAGAGGCGGAGCCAACATTACCATCGGCTGGTTGTAGGTACCGATCAAAAGCGACGACAGCAGTTGTGGTCGTGAAGCTTCTTCGTTTCCGTCGATCCGCCGTTGTCGGCATTTTTTTTCTCTTGTTGTTTCTCTTTCGTTTCTTTTGGGTGTGATTGTGCTGCTTCCGCCCCAGCACCTATCGTTGGCTGTTTCGGTTGGTTGCTTTGTAATACAAAGCGGGGAAACCCTTTTTCGGCAAAGCGACGACAGCGGCGTGAATAAGCCGCCGGTTTCATGCAGACGCGCTTATACAAATGCTAACACGATGAGATCGGATCGTCAAACTTCATGGCGTGGCTGCGGCATGCGTGATAGGCTGGCTTCATCACGGAAACAAATGGCGGCGCGCGGCATGCACGTGCGAGCGTGGATGTATCGAAAGATAATGGTCCGGATTCATGGGGTGAGTGGCGGCTTGCGTGATAGGCTGGTTTCACGGATGGGCCGTCTTGATGGAGGTGAGTGGTGGCGTTGTGCGTGATACGCTGGCTTCACGGAAGGAAACGACGGTGGCGTGTGAGAGATTGAGAGCAAACGTGACTAAAGATCGAATCGTTTTTTTTCTTTTCCTTTGATACACAATAGGTGCACATGATTTCTTTTCGTGAACGTACCCATGTCACGTGATTTTTTTTAGGCCCACCAGATTACATATGTTACGCACATTGGACGGTTACAAATTAGTATCTTTTTTAAATCTACCAGATCAAAGGCCGGTATTTTCTGATTAACGTGGGATTTTCTAGCATTTTTCTATTTTTGATCCGTATTTTCCTTTTAGTAGATAATAGATAGATTTAACTTCTCGACAATAGGGTCGGTTGACATTTCCGGTTCAACTACCTCCTAGATAAAAATATCTATGTCAAATTAATGGGCATAATTGTCATTAACACGAAATGCAACAAATAGTTATAAAAGAGAATATACCACATCCGAATCGTAAACCGGACGAGGGCCGACGGGCACGGATATCATAACCATGGCACTATATATAACAACAATCATACAAGTAAGAAAATTATGCAAGTAACTATCTAAATCATACAAATACGATTTTTTTAATAAAAATGATAAGAACACAAGAAGAGGCTCACCAAGGTGATGCCGACGACGGGACGGTGCGGGCGATCGACGGTGGTTAGGACGGGGACGGGAAGGCACACTAAGTAAACCACACCTACACATATGCAAACTAAGGAGTTAATTTGAGCTCAAATTGCATATAAATCAAAAACACTACCACATAATTACACTCAAACTAAAACCCACAAATCACTATACTTATAAAGCATTGCACGAGCTGATCTAGCAATAAGAGATGAAAGAACAAAGTTGCTAACCTTTATGGACACTTGGATGGATTGGGGTGCCTCAAATCTTGACAAATCTTGGCAAAAATGGAGGGAGGAGCTCGAGCTAGGGGACGAACAGAGAGGGGAATTCAAATGGAGAAAACAGAGAAATGGAGTCGGGCTGGACGAAGGGTTTATATAGGGAAAGCTTTAGTCCCGGTTGGTTATACATACCGGGACTAAAGGTCCACCTATAGTCCCGGTTTGTATCACAAACCGGGACTAAAGGGCCCAGGCTGACACAAGCCTGCCACCACCCCTTTAGTCCCGGTTTGTGATACAAACCGGGACTATAGGTCTCGAATGAACCGGGACTAATGGGGCCCGTATACCCCGACCACTCCTAGCCGTTGGAACCGGGACTAATGGACACATTAGTCCCGGTCCAAAGCCAAACCGGGACTAAAGGTTGAAACGGAAGGCCTGTTTTCTACTAGTGGCCTGACCGCCTCCCGGCGACCCGGCGACCCGGACCGGCTCGGGATCCGCATCCCTAGATCCCCGGCCGCGGCCGGCTGGCCGGCCGGCCCCCTGCTGCGGCTGGCCTGGCGTCTGGCGCCCTCCACGGCTCCACCAGACCACCACCAGGCACCAGTCCACCTCCACCGCTCTAGTACTACGTTGCTTCAAGCCCAGCAAGGTTTTTTTTGTACTGGTCTGATACATTGAAATATTGTTATTGCCGTTATTGCTAGTGTTGTTTTGTTCATATATTGCTAGTGTTGTGTTGTTTGGTTCATATACTACATTTAGAGCAAAAAAAAATTGGATGAATACCCAACCTTCATTTCCTGGCGCCGCCACTGGAGAGGTGCCGGTCACTCCAGGCATTTGAGGGCCGTTTAAGGTGCCTGTCTGGATCGCATTTTCGTGACCGGTTAGTGACCAGACGGCCTGTCCGATCATTTAAGACGGGTATAGGGGTTCGGTTGTAGATGCTCTTATCGAACAAAATCATTCTTGAGGAAAGATCCCTTATAGTGAACTTTTCGTTCACTCCAGGGCTACGGAACATCGAACATGAGATAGATATTCAGGTTCAAATACTTTGTGTTATTTATTCCAGGGCGTTGGTGGTGTTGCTGCCCAAGAAAGATGGAGTGCTTGAGCCCTCCTCTTTTCGCCCAATCTCCCTTCAGAATGCCAACGTCAAGGGTTTGACGAAGGCGCTGACGAACAGGCTCCAGCCCGAGGTGGCCGCTCTCCTGGACCTCGACCAAACCGGGTTCATCAAGGGGAGATCCATTGCCGAGAATTTCTTCTACGCATCTGAGATCACCCAAGTCTGCCACACGCACAAGGCGCCCACCCTCGTGGTGAAGCTCGATTTTGCGAAGGCCTTTGACTGGGTGATTTGGAGGAGCCTCTTCGACATCTTTGCAGCACGCGGCTTCTCGTCGCGTTGGGTCGGTTGGGTTGCGCAGACACTGAAGTCTGCCTGTTCCGTGGTGCTTCTGAATGGTGTCCCTGGGAGGTGGATGTCTTGCCGACAAGGTTTGCGCCAGGGGGACCCTTTGTCACCCTACCTATTCATCTTGGCAGCTGACGTACTTCAACGACTCATTCAACAAATGTGTCGGGAGGGCAAGCTGCACTTCCCCCTTCGCGATGACGTGCCGTGCCCCGTCCTGCAGCCTTTTTTATCATTTTGAGTCTTTTATTATTTATAGACTTTTATCATCTTGAGCCTTTTATTATTACTAGATGACCCGTTGCGCCAATGGCGCAAAGGGCGAGAGGGAGCCAAGTATTGAGAGAATATTCAGACACCCAAGTCTTTACTGCTGCTACATAGATGCTTAGTTACAATGTGATACGCAAGTAAAGTAGATAGGAAGAGGTACACTATATAGGTGGTATGAAGCAATGAACAACTACAGGTTAAGGAAGCCTCTCATAGATCTTCATACTGCTGCATCGATTTCATGAATGGATTTGTTCAATAGCCAAGAGACTCTACAGTTTTTGAGAGGCATTGTGCTGCTTCTTGTGCACCTTTACTTGTAGAACAGAAAATGAGTGCAGACTTCCCTCTTGAATGTTGCAACAGTATAGCTGCCTACATTCGACAGTGATAAAAACAATTTATGATTTTGTATCATTGGAACAAATCAGGAAGCATGCCTTTTCTAACTTTTAAGTGATCCCAAAGTTCTATCAAGATGGTTGGGGCAAAACACTAGTAGAAAACGGGCCTTTAATCCCGGTTTGTAAGGCCCTTTAGTGCCGGTTCTACAACCGGCACTAAAGGGGGGGGGGGACTAAAGGACCCCCCCCCCCCTTTAGTCCCGGTTCGTCACGGCCCGGCACTAAAGGCCCACCACGTGGCGCCTGCCGGGGCCGTTCGCTGGGGGACCTTTAGTCCCGGTTGGTGTTACCAACCGGGACTAAAGGCGGAGCCTTTAGTCCCGGTTGGTAACACCAACCGGGACTAAAAGTATTTAATTCTTTTAATTTTTCTTTATTTTTCCTTTTAATTTTGTGTTTTCCATTTAATTATTTTTCATTTCAAACATATATTACACTACTACATACTGTACACGTTGTGCATATATATATAAATCGAATTTCTCGTACGACGACCATTCACATACATATATATATACAATTTGGTATATACAATTTCTCCTACAATTTGCGGATCATTACATATGCAGGGCATTACTGCTTGATCTTGTAATGGTATTCTCCTTTGGGATCTATGACCTAGTCGACCAGAAATCCAGCTATTTCTTCTTGAATTGCTCGTACGCGAGCCGTTGGTAGGAGCTGGCCCCGCATCTCTATCATCTATAATCAGGAGATCAAGATGAATATATTAGTTGTGTGTATATATATTAGCTAGATCATGATAAAAAATTATGGATAGTGTTCTGGCAAACGTACCCAAAGAGTTTTTTCATCTATGCTCCTTTCAGACGTGATCATGCGAATATTCTCGCAAACGTAGTATGCGCATAAACTATTCCCCTTCTCCTGCCTCATGCACTTTACGAGAATAAAATTCAATCAGGTAATAATTAATCAAGCATGATAATGGTATTGAAACTAGAATTAAAGAGATACACGGACGTAGCTAGCTAGTACTACTTAATTACCTTGGGTCGCACCCATTTCAGCTGTTGTTTCCATTGGCCGGAGACCTCTTCGATGAACTTTTTCCAAGCCCTGCCCGCCGGCAAAGAAAATGAATAAAGGAGTTATTAACTAGTTGATATCAGGAAATGAAGTAAAGAGGCAGACATAGTGCGATAATGATTGAAATTACCTGTCGAACATCCCCTTCACGGTTGCGTATTCGGATGGATCCTTATATAGTGAGTCCAGTACTTCAACTTTTCCCTTGTCAACTTCAATGATTAACAAGATCCAGTGGAAACTGCATGCGCACACGTTTTTTATAAATAAGCGGGCATGTGCATAACTCATCAACTACACTTATTAACATCTAGTAAGCAAAAAATAGAATTTGTAGTACAAGATATAGTAACACTCACCCGAAGTTGTAAGGAAGTAGTATTTTTGGTTGGGTGTTTAGTTGCTTCAAAAACTCTAGCAGGAATCTCTCTGTGTCTTCTCTCGAATATTGATCTTCCCATATCGCCTGATTAATCGTATTTGGGTCAATGAACCCAACTCCATAGCGTCTAGTTTTTTTCATTTCATACATCTTCATTCTGCATAATACCACAGAAAAGAATATAGTGAGGATAATTACAGTTAATGAACGAGAGCACATCTAGCTAGCTAGCTAGAGACTTAAATTACAGAAAGAAATCACTTACAGACAATAGCAACTGACGATAGATTTGTCGAGTGCGTCTTGATTGAATAACTGAAGCAACTCTGAATAATGAATCCACACGTCTTTTTTATGGAAGTAATGCCTTTTCCTAACTTTCACCATGAGGGACTCTTCATTGGTATTTGCTGTTTTTTGCATGTACCACGTATGCAACTCGTACATTCTCGTTGGTAGAAGCTTGACTTCGTCAGGCTTGACCAGAGGTTTGCCACGGACATATTGGTATTTTACTTCCTCCTCTGTAATCCCGGGGATTTCCTCAAGGCCTAGGAGTTGTTCAACAGTGACACCGGCCTCTTTAGCCTGCCTTCTAAGATCGTCGGTTATTGCCGGCCGATCGGCGGTACTCACATGTGTTTGTACAATGAGCGGGGGGATCGATTGCACTGCTTGTTCTCCCAGCTGGGGAACAGTTTTCCCGCTTTTTTTGCCAACTGCTTGGCTCGAGCTCGAGCTCGACTCCTTTTGCCCTGCAGAATATGACTTCTTGATAGACCTCACATAGTCGGAGTCCTTCTGATTGTCAGCCGGTCGAGCCATATCAATAAAGTGTTGTGATACATGCTCAGGTACTTTCTCCTTTGGCAGCGCGGGCGGTTTCGGTGCAAAATGGGCCTTCAATTGGGCATCACATGCGTCGTCGAGTTCCTCCTGAGTCAGGTGATAAGACAACTTCGGAAGAGGCTTGAGGTCTGGACCATATTTGAATTTCTTGCTTGTTGTACCGCTAGCCGTCGTAGCTACGGCCTCTCTCTTCCGCTGTTGCTTAGGCGGAGCACGCTGAGTCGGCTGACTTGGAGGAGGAGGAGTTGGCTGACGCCGTGCCGGACTTGGAGGAGGAGTCGGCGGACGCGGTGCCGGACTTGGAGGAGGAGGAGTCGACTGAAGCGGCGGAGGACTTGGAGGAGGAGGAGTTGGCTGACGCCGTGCCGGACTTGGAGGAGGAGTCGGCTGACGTGGTGCCGGACTTGGAGGAGGAGGAGTCGAATGACGCGGCGGCGGACTTGGAGGAGGAGTCGGCTGACACGGTGCCGGACTTGGAGGAGGAGGAGTCGACTGACGCGGCGGCGGACTTGGAGGAGGAGGAGTCGGTGGCCTTGGAAAGACGATGCAATCCTTTTTCCATAGAATGATACGATGTATGGCCTCTCCCAGTGTTCTCTCCTCGTCACCTCCAAGAATGTCAAGTTGTAGCTCGTGATATGCTGACATCACTTCATCAACCCCGACACGAGCATAGCCAGCTGGAATGGAATTGCAATGGAAGGTTGCTTCAGGGCGATTTGCTAAAGCATAGCCGTCCGCCACCTTCATGGATAAGTTCTTCACTTTCATGTGTAGCTCACAGTTAGTCCTGTCTTTGATATCATCCACAGGGTAGCTAGCTAGCAGTGCATTATCGATATCGGCCGGGGCGGAACCCACGCTGCTTCTCGGCATAGATGGGACGGTGCTATCCAATGCTGGATCGATCTGCTCATGCTGCCGCTGAGACGCCCTTTCCTGGCTGAGTGAGTCGATCTGCTCCTGCTGCCGCCTGACAAATCGTTCCAACTCCAGGTGCGAGGATATTAGGCCTTCAAGGCGGAGTGCTTCCTCCTTCTTCTTCTGCTCCTCATGCTTCTTCTTTCTCGCACGGCTTCTATAGTCGTCGTTCCAATCCGCAAACCCCTCATACCACGGAACAACGCCTTTGCCTCGTGTTCTTCCCGGGTGTTCAGGATTCTTCAGGGCGCGCGTAAGCTCGTCGTTATCTCTGTTGGGCGTGAACACCCCCGATCGAGCTTCTTCTATTGCAATAAGTATTTCGTCTGTCGCTTCTTTAAGACTTGCCTTCACCATAACCAGCCCTGTCTCTGGGTCCAACTTCCCCCATGCGCATAAAACCATGTCCTGCACCTGGGGGGCCATGTCAATGTAACTGGACTGACCCGTTTACTAATCATCTCTTGCTCAGATTGATGCCACTTAGGCAGGGCCACCTGGTAGCCACCTGGCCCCAGACGATGGTGCCACTTCTTTTTCGCAGCATTAATCTTGTTTTTCCTCGACAGTTCCTTAGCTTCTTCCGATTCCTTGAACTTCACGAAAGCGTCCCAGTGATCTTTTGCCTTCACCAGTGCTCCCGTGAATTCTGGAGTCTTCTTTTTTGATTTGACGTACTTAGCCCATGCATTTTTCTTGAAGGTGTTGAATGCGATCGCCATCTTTTTAAGAGCATAGTTTCTGACTTTCTTCAGATCTACATCTGTCAAATTATCTGGTAGGGTGAAATGTTCCATGAGCGTAGTCCAAAGCACATCTTTTGCTCTTTCGTCGACAAAAGTAACTCCTGCTCGATCTCCCTTTGCTGGCTTTCTCCATTCTTGAACGGAGATCGGGATTTGGTCCCTGACAATAACTCCGCATTGATTCTTGAACGTGGTCGCATTTTTCTTAGGTTCAAGCGGTTCGCCAGTTGATGTTTTGATGGAATCGATGTTGAACTTTACGCCTTTGTCCAACTTTTTGGCCGGGCCTCGAACTACCCTGTCGCTTGTAAAAGATTTGCTCGATCCGGAGGCCTAAAAGAAGAAAGATCGATTCGTTAATACATACAAATCAATTAAGACATGTAATGATCACCGGATGGCTTATATATTAAATATACCTCGCCGGTCATTGTTATTTGAAGAACATTTTCTTCGTCAACATCGTTGTCGTCACCTTCATCTATTCGTTCGTCTTCATCAAACATCATACCCTCACCCGAAGGGTTCAGATATTGCGAGCCGTCATCATGATCATCTGGGCTCGTGGAGCGTATGATGTCGAACACAGCCTCTTCTCCTTCTCTGCCGGTATTGTCCATAGCTTTTATTTAACTAATCCAGAAGAAAGATAAAACAATTTAGTATTCAGAGATCCGAAAGGTAGATGCATGAGATCAGAAAGAAATTGGATCAACTTGTGCACATCCATAATGGGGGCATTCCTGATAATTAATCCCTTAAAGGACTAAGAAAATCTATTGCAAATACAACATTAAAATATGCAACTTTTGCATATACTAATTGCTATACATTGGATCAAATGTCAAAATTCCTCAACGTTTTTATATCTAACATTTATCTAGCTATAACTAAAAGTATAAAAAACTAAAAAACATTCATCTAACATTTCTATAACTAAAAGTATAAAAAATTAAAAAACAGAAAAAGAAACACTAATTAAGCATACTTCTATACATCCATTAAAAAACAGAAAAAGAAACATTATATAAAAAAAATCTATACTAATTAAACACTAATTATATCCATCTAACATGCATTCATACATACATATATACTAGTGAAAAACAACTAAAACATCTAAATAGAAAATGTGTGTGTGTGTGTGTGTGTGTGTGTGTGTGTGTGTGTGTGTTCATGCATGTGTGTGTGTGAGGGGGCTCGGGGCCGGACGGGCGGCCATGGCGCGTGGCAGGGGGCGAGGGAGGGGGGGGAGAGGGAGGAACTGAGCTCACAGCGGGGCGACGGCGAGGCGTGGCGAATCGGGGGCAGCGACGGCGTCGGGGCAGGCGGCGCAGCGAGGAGCGGGCGCGCGCGCGCGGGCCGGCGGCGCCGTCGGGGATCGGCGAGGAAGGGCGCGTCCGGAGTAGGGGTCGACGAGGAAGGACGGGCGGCCGGCGGCGGGGGCGGCGACGGCGTCGATCGGGGCAGGCGGGGGCGCGCAGCAGCCTGGCGGCGTCGTCTGTGTTTGGCGTCGAGAGAATGGAGAGGATCGTAAGTGGAGTTATATATATGAGAGCCTTTAGTCGCGGTTGGTGGCTCCAACCGCGACTAAAGGCCACCTTTAGTCGCGGTTGGAGCCACCAACCGCGACTAAAGGCCACCTTTAGTCGCGGTTGGAGCCACCAACCGCGACTAAAGGTCTCGCTTCCCGCCGCTTGGACTGGATGAAATTCACCTTTAGTCGCGGTTGGTGGCTCCAACCGCGACTAAAGGCCCCCCTTTAGTCGCGGTTGGTGGCTCCAACCGCGACTAAAGGCCTGTTCCTGGCACGGCGCAGTGTGGTGGATGTTTAGTCCCACCTCGCCCAGCGAAGGGCGCTCGCACTGGTTTATAAACCCCGGCGCGGTAGCTCATTCGAGCTCCTCTCTAAAGCAGGCCTACAAGGCCTACCGTTCTTTCCTGCCCTGTGGGCCATACTGGGCCTTGCGGGCCTGCATCCTGGCCCAACTAGTGGGTGTCTAGTCGTATGCAGGCCGTGGCGGCCCAGTAGGCGGGCTTTTTTTTTACTTTTCAGTTTTTTTTTGTTTTCTTCTATATTTATTTTCTTTTGTTTCTTGGTTGTTTTTTGCTTTATTTAGAGTTTCTGAGTGAATCTTTTTGCTTTAGGTCAAAAAAATTATAAACTTTCTGTTAGTGCCAGTAGTTTTCAAATTTGAATTATTTGAAATTTGTGTGAATCACTAGTTTGTGAATAACTTTATTTTAAAAAAAGATTTTTCAGTGATTCTTTTTTCTGCTGTTTAATATTAGTGTGTTTTATCATTATATTCAATTTGGTAATTCTTAGGTTATTTAAAAAAAATGAAATGCCTTTGTAACAGGCGAGTTTTCGTCCGAAAGCGTGATACTTCGAAAGAGATTGTCCATTTTGTACACGAAGTGCATCCAGTTTTTGCCGTAACCCTCTCAACTTTTTAGCACATGCTATGTGGGTGAAATAATGATACCATGCCTACTTTCAACCTTTTCTGATTGTGATTTGTAGTGCTTTTTAATTTCAGGGTCATTTAGCTCAAAAAAATTAGTAAATGCATGAAAAATAGCAAATGAAGTCAGAAAGGGTTGAAAATTGATGACGTGGCTTTGGACATAATATTTCTTCGCGTTTCAAATGCCAAAACACATAAGTCGGAGTTCTATTACAAAGATTCCCTCCGGTTTGTCCGAAGTGGGACTTTCCAGATATATAAGTCCGGAAACTAACTAGAGAAGCCGGTCACATCCCAGAGTGGGATCTTTGGATATAAAACTTTTTCTTCGCGTGTGTCCCTTTGTGCCGTAACCATGGACAATCTTCATCGTTTAACTTGATGCTCGGGTCAACATTCACCGTGAAGGGAGCAATTTCATGAAACTTTTCATAATCTTCTGACATGTCTGTCTTGTCCTCCACTCCCACGATGTTTCTTTTCCCTGAAAGAACTATGTGGCTCTTTGGCTCATCGTATGATGTATTCGCTTCCTTATCTTTTCTTTTTCTCGGCTTGGTAGACATGTCCTTCACATAGAAAACCTGCGCCACATCATTGGCTAGGACGAATGGTTCGTCTGCGTACCCAAGATTGTTGAGATCCACTGTTGTCATTCCATACTGCGGGTCTTCCTTTACCCCGCCTCCTCTCAGATTGACCCATTTGCACCGAAACAAAGGGACCTTCAAACCAAGTCCATAGTCAAGTTCCCATATCTCCTCTATGTAACCATAATATGTGTCCTTTGGCCTATTGGTGTTTGCTGCATCAAAGCGGACACCACTGTTTTGGTTGGCGCTCTTTTTATCTTGGGCGATCGTGTAAAATGTATTCTCATTTATCTCGTACCCTTTGAAAGTCAATATAGTCGAAGATGGTAACTTGGACAGCAAGTACAGGTCATCTGCAACAGTGTCGTCATGCATGAGACGTGTCTGCAACCAACCGGCGAAAGTCACAGTTTGTTCATGTGTAATCCAGTCGTCAGACTGCTCCGGGTGTTTGGAGCGTAGAATATTCTTGTGTTGCTCGATATACGGAGCCACCAAGGCGGAACTTTGTAGATCTGTGTAGTGTGCTTGCGCCAAAGAATGCCCGTCCCGGCATATTACTGAATTCTTTCCTAGCGTGACTTTTCCACCCAGTCTGCCCTCATGCCACGATTCAGGAACACCAATCGGCTTAATGTCAGGAATAAAGTCAACACAAAACTCAATGACCTCCTCTGTTTCATGGCCCTTGGAGATGCTTCCTTCTGGCCTAGCACGATTACGAACATATTTCTTTAAGACTCCCATGAACCTCTCAAAGGGGAACATATTGTGTAGAAATACAGGACCCAGAATGGCAATCTCCTCGACTAGGTGAACTAGGACGTGCGTCATGATATTGAAGAAGGATGGTGGGAACACCAACTCAAAACTGACAAGACATTGCACCAAATCATTCTCTAACCTTGGTAAGATTTCTGAATCGATTACCTTCTGAGAGATTGTATTGAGGAATGCACATAGCTTCACAATGGCTAATCGAACGTTTTCCGGTAGAAGTCCCCTCAATGCAACCGGAAGCAGTTGCGTCATAATCACGTGGCAGTCATGAGACTTTAGGTTCTGGAACTTTTTCTCTGCCATATTTATTATTCCCTTTATATTCGACGAGAAGCCAGACGGGACCTTCATACTGAGCAGGCATTCGAAGAAGATTTCCTTCTCTTCTTTGGTAAGAGCGTAGCTGGCATGACCCTGAAACTGCTTTGGATCCATGCCGTCTTCTCCGTGCATACGTTGCTGGTCCTCCCGTGCCTCCATTGTATCTTTTGTCTTCCCATACACGCCCAAGAAGCTTAGCAGGTTCACGCAAAGATTCTTCGTCACGTGCATCATATCGATTGCAGAGCGGACCTCTAGGTCTTTCCAATAGGGTAGGTCCCAAAATATAGATTTCTTCTTCCACATGGGTGCGCGTCCGTCAGCGTCATTCGGAACAGATTGTCCGCCAGGACCCTTTCCAAAGATTACTTTTAAATCCTTGACCATATCAAGTATATCATCACCAGTACGGTGGCGAGGCTTCTTCCGGTGATCTGCCTCACCTTTGAAATGCTTGCCTTTCTTTCTTACGGGATGCCTGCTCTGAAGAAATCGACGATGCCCCAGGTACACATTCTTCTTACATTTATCCAAATATATACTCTGTCGGTATCATATAAACAGTGCGTGCATGCGTGGTATCCCTTGTTTGTCTGTCCTGAAAGGTTACTGAGAGCAGGCCAATCATTGATGGTTACAAACAGCAACGCTCGCAGGTCAAATTCCTGTTGTTTGTGCTCATCCCACGCACGTACACCTTTTCCATTCCACAGCTCTAAAAGTTCTTCGACTAATGGCCTTAGGTACACATCAATGTTGTTCCCGGGTTGCTTGGGGCCTTGGATGAGCACTGGCATCATAATGAACTTCCGCTTCATGCACAACCAAGGAGGAAGGTTATAGATACATAGAGTCACAGGCCAGGTGCTATGATTGCTGCTCTGCTCCCCAAAAAGATTGATGCCATCTGCACTTAAACCAAACCATACGTTCCTTCCGTCATCTGCAAAGTCCTTCCACTTTCTCTCGATTTTTCTCCACTGTGATCCGTCAGCGGGTACTCTCAACTTCCCGTCTTTCTTACGGTCATCTTTGTGCCATCGCATCAACTTGGCATGCTCTTTGTTTTGGAACAAACGTTTCAACCGTGGTATTATAGGAGCATACCACATCACCTTGGCAGGAATCTTCTTCCTGGGGCGCTCGCCCGCAACATCATCAGGGTCATCGTGGCCGATCTTATTGCGCAATGCACAGCATACCGGGCATGCATTCAAATCCTCGTACTCACCGCGGTAGAGGATGCAGTCATTAGGGCATGCATGTATCTTCTGCACCTCTAATCCTAGAGGGCAGACGGCCTTCTTTGCTTCGTACGTACTGTCGGGCAATTCGTTGTCCTTTGGTAGCTTATTCTTCATTATTTTCAGCAACTTTTCAAATGCCTTGTCAGGTACACCATTCTCTGCCTTCCATTGCAGCAATTCCAGTGTGGTACCCAGCTTTTTCTTGTCATCTTCGCAATTTGGGTACAACAATTTCTTGTGATCCTCTAACATGCGCTGCAACTTCAGCTTCTCCTTTTCACTTGCACAGTTTCTATTTGCATCGGCAATGGCTCGACCAAGATCATCAGCAGGCTCATCTGATGCCTCTTCTTCAGCTCCTTCCTGCATTGCCGGCTCAGCTTCTTCCCCCATTGTTGTACCATCGTATTCATGGAACCCATGGCCAGGATAGCTGTCGTCATCCTCTTCTTCTTCATTCTCTTCCATTATGACCCCTCTTTCTCCGTGCTTGGTCCAACAGTTATAGCCGGACATGAAACCGGACTCAAACAGGTGGACGTGAATGGTTCTTGAGTTAGAGTAATTTCGATCATTCTTACAGCCAGCACATGGACAATACATAAAACCATCTGCCCGCTTGTTTGCCTCAGCCGCAACCAGAAAAGTATGCACGCCATTAATGAACTGGGGAGAGCATCGGTCATCGTACATCTATTGTCGGCTCATCTTCATTACACAACACCGAAAAGACCAAATTAATACAAGTTCATACATAAAGTTCATACACACTTGTTCTCATAAAGCAACATACAAACTCTCTAGCTAAAGCATTTAAATGCAACAACAAATGCGATCAAGATCGCAACTAAGGTAACAATTGATCCAACAGCATAGTGATACCAAGCCTCACTATCAATGGCATATTTTTTAAATTTTCTAATCTTCAAGCGCATTGCATCCATCTTGATCTTGTGATCATCGACGACATCGGCAACATACAACTCCAGTTTCATCTTCTCTTCTTCAACTCTTTTCAATTTTTCTTTCAAATACTCGTTTTCTTTTTCAACTAAATTTAACTTCTTGACAAGAATATCTATGTCGGTTGCAATTTCCGGTTCACATACCTCCTAGATAAAAATATCTATGTCAACTTGATGGGCATAATTGTCATAAACGCGAAATGCAACAAATAGTTATAAAAGAGAATATATATACCACATCCTAATCATAAACCGGACGAGGGCCGACGGGGACGGATATCAAAGTCATGGCACTATGTATAACAAACAATCATACATGTAAGAAAATTATACAATTAACTATCTAAATCATACAAATAAGATTTTTTTTTTATAAAAAGGATAAGAACAAACAAGAGGCTCATCAAGGTGTGGTGACGGCGACGGGACGGTGCGGGCGATCTACGGTGATTAGGACGGGGACGGGAAGGCACTAAGTAAACCACACCTACACATGCAAAGTAAGAAGTTAATTTGAGCTCAAATTGCATATAAATCAAATGAACTACTACCACATATAAATACTCCCAAACTAAAACCCACAAATCACTATACTTATAGAGCATTGCAAGAGCTAATCTAGCAATGAGAGATGAAAGGACAAAGTTGCTAACCTTTGTGAACACTTGGATGGATGGGGTGCCTCCAAATCTTGACAAATTTTGGCAAAAATGGAGGATGAGCTCGAGGAAGAGGGAAGAACAAAGGAGGGGAAGAAGGGAAAAAAAAGGGAGGAGTACTGTGATCGGGCTGGCCGAATTCATATAGGGGATCTTTAGTCCCGGTTGGTATCTCCAACCGGGACTAAAGGGGGGGCCTTTAGTCCCGGTTGGTGATACCAACCGGGACTAAAGGGGCTCGTGGGGGCCCCAGCTGACACCAGCCTGCCACCACCCTTTAGTCCCGGTTCGTGTTACGAACCGGGACTAAAGGGGGGCCCTGTAGTCCCGGTTGGTGATACCAACCGGGACTAAAGGGGCTCGTGGGGGCCCCAGCTGACACCAGCCTGCCACCACCACATTAGTCCCGGTTCGTGTTACGAACCGGGACTAAAGGTCCGGAACGAACCGCGACTAATGATGCCCGTCCTGAATCGGGACTAATGGTCACATTAGTGCCGGTTCAAAACCCGACCGGGACTAAAGCTGCGGACAAAAGGTCCGTTTTCTACTAGTGAAACAAAGCAAATTTTTTCGGTAATGATAAATCCCGAACTTCCATGTTTTAGCATTTCGTCCCGAACTGGCAACTTTAGTTGCTACGAGGTGGCAAGTTTAGTTGTCAGGAGGTGGCAACTTTAGTGGCAAACAGGGCAATTTTTTGAACTGGGACAAAGTTGTCATGCCTTAACAACTAAAGTTGCCACCTCGCGTCAACTGAAGTTGCCATCAAAAACGTTCAGGACGAAATGCTAAAATCCGAACGTTCGGAACTTATTGGATCCCTTTTTTTTTTTTGGAAAAATTTGCATTGTTTTATATTTGATCTCTGAAAATTTCATAGTCTGCAGCATCTTCATCGAGTGCATAAAATAACTGAAATGGTAAGGAAACATGTTTAGAATGCGAGCCCTTGCTACTCAAGTTATTTACTTTCCTTTCGTCATGTTCTTTTTTTTGCTTCACTGTCATTTTTGTAATAATGTATTCCGATGGCATATACAGATGCCCAACGAAACTTGCTAATTCAAGCAGAAGGAAAACGTAAACACAGAAGCAAGCAAACATAGTCTCAGCCTGATTATTTTGTAGAAGCCCAAATTTGCATGATTCTTAATAGATGAGACTGTAAACAGACTATAAAAGCCATCATTTAATACCACAACCCAATGACTAACAACAAACATCTCTAACAGCATCTTGCCACAAAGGCTTATAGCCTCAGTCTTTGTGCCAACAAACATCCCAAAGTTAGTGCTTGAACTTTGTGCCAAGACTCATCTACAGGTTTATAGCCTCAGTCTTACACTTTCAGCAAGTCAAAAGTAAAAAGTAGAATGCAGGAGCCTTAGTGTGAGAGTTTTTCATGTATATGTGTGCAATAATTTGCGCAAGAACTGAACATCACTCTATATGCAATATGATTTCAGAGTGATGGATTCTGCTACCGGTATACCTTGAGAGGCTCGGTACATGCATATGACTGGCTTACTAAAGCCATGTTGAATGGTGGTCAGAATGGCAAGAATACAATATGCCTCAAGATGGTATAGCTGTTATTGCAAGTCTAGGATGGTATAGCTGTTATTGCAATAGTCCCCTAATTTATGATATACTTCAACTCATACTTTGTAGAAGTCATAATCATAGGTAGAAGAAGCAAAACATAAATTCATATAAATATGTTATAGATAATAACTCCGGTTTGAATCTCTAACGAACTATGAATAAGTGTTATGCAGATTCATAGAATCCATGTATGTAAACATCGAGGTTACCTTCAGCGCCCAGGCTTCAGTTTATTTATTTTTGGTTCATTTCATCTCTTTCCCTTCTTTTCTTGTTTACAACAGGTTCAGTGCCTATAAACCTTTGGAAATCAGAAACAAACAATTAGTTAAACTATCCAGGATTTATAAAGATGGCACTGATTGTTTAGTGCTTGATTATAAAGCATACCACTTGAGATAAAACAATTGTACCCAAGTGCACACACCTCATAGCCATCATCCAATCACACTTGCAGCAGTTATGCGCTCGTCTAACAGTCATAAGAGCACTCTGACTTGATTCGATGATATCCAGCCCTATGAAGATCTTTGGAAGCATCATCCCTCTTCAAAGACCTAATAAGCAGCAAACATAAGTCAACCCATGTGTTGAGATTTGACAAATGACAGTCAGCACTCTAACCCCTATCAGAATGTCAATTACGATATGAAAGGAATGAACATAGACCATAGAAATCGATCAAACTTACACAGGTTTTGTTCCTACTTCCAGCAATCTTAGAGTCCCGTTCAACATTCCTTGCAGATGACTGCAATTTTAAAATAAAAAATCATATGCTGCAACTATGATAAATGAGGCATTTCCTTTTGTTCTTTAGAACTCTCTGATCTTTTCAAAGCTGCCTTCTGTTTCGAAACAGTAGTAGTTCCTCCTGGGAAGCATAATGACACGTACACATATAGAACAAGAAAAACAGAAGCAAATTTATGTCATTTTTTTTAATTCTCTCAATGGATGAAAACATTGCTATGGTTAAATGGCGTAAATTATATAGGTTTCAGTTTGGGCATGGATATGCGGGAGAACATCTGTTTAAGTTCAGCAGCTATGTTACAATGAAAGCTCGTGTGAGTCTAAATCCTCCTGTAAAACCTTCATGATTAGCATGGTGAACAAACATAACATGTGTAACTACAAAAGTCTAAATCAAGACAGAACTGGAAAAAAAATCATTACAGACCTTGTACAGCTGCATTGAAGTTTAAAAGGTCATGCGGGAGATGCCGGCTAATGTGCAGCTTAAAATGTTTAAAACTAATAGGAGTATGTAGCGGAATAACTGAACATATTTTTATCATTAACATATTTTGATACAATATCTAGAGCTCCATACCTATTCAATGGCTAGAGAAGCAGTATAAATCCTTCAAACATTAACTGTTAAATATTCTTCTTTGGCAAAGTATTACATGGAATAAGATATTCAGTTCTGTGCACACCAAATGTCGTAAAGTACAAATATACACGAAAAGAAACATCACACGCTTTGGCCAATACATTGTAGCTAGCATCTACCATTAAATAGATGAGAGGTTCATAACTCATAAATAAACATAATAAAGGATGCCCACCTGCTTCTTCTCCTGCCTTGCATCGATATATACAGATGGAAGAAATGTTGTGAGCAATTCCAAAATCCTAAATCAGATAGACAAGTATCACCTACTTGCACATGGCATCTAGCTACTTTTCAGCTCTGATGTAAGCATGGCAAAACAGCCTATAATCAAGACAGGAACCAATGTATTTTAAGAAATTTAGTATGACGGTGAATAACAGATATGTAGTGTGAAATATTATTGAAGAGGAACAGATCTCATTAGAGCAAGAGATAGAAATCTGAAAGAATTAGAACGTAGGAGTGAAGTAGTATGGGTGTCTTTTTGTTTGGGAACTGACCTTACGATGAACCAACTTGGGTCGACGCACACATTGTATAAAATCTACCAGACCAGGTACTACCACGACTGACTCCACGAGGCCGACCATCATCATCAGATAGCTTAATTCATAAATCCTGGCACCTCCACCAAGCAGCTATTTCACATCTTCAGTACAAAAAACAAAGAATGTTTATTTGAAATGATTGACATGTGCTTGATGATTATTTAAATCACAGAGTTTGCTCTGTCATCCAACAACATAAACAGTGAAAGAAAATTAGACCAAAACACCTTTTTATGTAGAAGAGGCGAGCAGACTATTGAAAAACATGGCATATATTTCTGCATATAACTGAATGTGAAGTGGAGTAGTGGCTGACCTTGCAAATACTTCTTTTCTCAAGGGAGTTAAGCCATACATATTCGAGGCAAGTAGAGAGCGGCCGTACTTGTCACCGGCTTCCACGCAGCCGCACCATAAGCACGAAGCTGAGAGGCCATAAACATGCAGAGGCTGCTTTCAAAGATTACACAGGTTACTCTCCAGGAAGAAAATATATAATTCATAGAATTAGAATTATATCGACATGGCAAAATCTTTTGATGTCCATGATTCCACTGAGATTGGTTTGCCTGGGGCTGGGGACCCATTCAGGACTATAGGATAGCAAAATCAACTAATCAAACAAACTGCAAGGCAATGGGAAATTTCGTGGCAATGCAAGACCAGGAGGAGGGAACCTGTGATAGCAGGATGGATCCAGTTGGGGGTGATGAATCCCGAGCTCTCCGTCGCCAAAGAGTCCCTCTTTTGCCACCACCCTATGAAATTACTCTCAGTTAGATCAAGATAGTTAGGGATTCTCAAGCCTGTGCAAAATTTCTAATCCCCTCCACACGTCTGTAGATAAGCTATTCTACAATCGACTATCGGATCGCAAGGTTCCACAGCTTTTTACATACTCGCACAGGGAAATCACAAGCGCCAGCGACCACAAACAGAGGTGTGCCCGGGTGAGAGAGGGCGTACCAGGAGGTGGATGCCCCATAGGCAACGCGGAAGGCGTCGGAGATGCGGGCGCCCCGCCGGCGTCCATGGCGGCAGCGCACACCAGCAGTCCGAGAGGCTAGGGTTAGCCGCGGATGATGCTGGAGGACCTGCAGGTCGAATTAGCGCGGTGGAGATGGTAGAGCAACGATAGGAGAGCACGGGAAGGTGCTGTATGGCCATCGGGGTCGCCGGAGTGGGCCGGAATCGGCCGGCGGCCGCACCCCTTCTCCAGATCGAGGCCACACTCCTGGCCTCTCCTGCTCCAGATCAAGGCCATGCTCCTGGCGCCCTCAGGAAGAGAGGAGGTGAGGCGGGGAGGCGGAGCAGCCCTTCTCTGGCCGCTGCCAGGCGGGGAGGCGGAGCTGCGACGAGCGACGGCGGAAGGGAGAGAAGGAGACGAGAGGAGTGGCTGCGTGCGATGGAAGAGGACTGGGCTGTTCCTTTTACCCAGACCACGACTGGCGAGCACGCGGCGCACATCTCGCGTCCCGAAAACTGCTGTAAACTCATGCCGATAGCACGACCCCACAGCCAATGAGGCCCACCCGTCATCCTCTCTAGAAGCGGCCACGAACATGAGAAAAAGCCAACGGTCCACCAGCTGCCAGCAGCCAAAAAAGTACCATGCTGAATTCATCCTGCGGTCAAAAACGTTGCGCCCGAGGGATGCCCTTAGAATGGCGGGTACTCTAGCGTGATTTATATGTTCAATGAGTCTTTTATGTATTTAGTCTTTTTATCATTCTATGTCTTTTATCAATCTTTGCCTTTTTTATTTGGGATTTACTTAATTATGGTGTGGCATTTTAGGCCCACACTAGCACTGATCCATCTCATTTCACTCCTCGAGTAAAAAACCTAGGCACCTATCTTCTCTATCTCATTTTCACCCACACTCTCCAGCTGCCACCGCCACCTCCGGACCTCGCCACCCGTCGCCGCCGGACCTACATGCACACTCATCGCCACACTGTCGGAGAGGATCACCCCGGCAATAGGTTTGATCCCCTCCCCTCGCACCTCTCCTTCCCCTCCCTCGTGCCTCCTTCGCCTGCGAACGCCATGGAATCCATTGGGTTCATTGAATAAGTTGATTTGTGTAGAATTTAAGTAGTGTTGAAGTTGATTTTAGTTATGTAGAATCCAATGTTGGTTCCTTTGAACTCGATTGTAGTTGTGTAGAATCGGGGTTTATACTTAGTAGAATCTGATTTAGTGCTGTAGAATCCATGGATTGCTTTGCGGAATCCGATTGCTTTTGTGTAGAATCCGATTTTAATAGTGTATTTAGCGTAGAAAATTTTAAGTGTAGAGTGTTTTTTTAGAATCGATCGGTTGATATACAATCTTTTAGTGTTGAAGCATCGATTGATATGCTTTTGTGTACAATCTGACGAATGCTTTTGTTTATAATCAAATTTCTGTAGTCTATTTATTTTGATAGATATATTTAGCCACTAACTATATTCACAAATAGGAAAATGGCGTCACCACCATGTCAACTGTGCAAGTCAAGGTGCGCCAGGAGCCTCGCAACTGGCTCGTTGTTCGGCATCTATTTCCAACCATGTTTTTTTCTGCAACAGTAACACTGAAATGGGAACATTTTGAAGTTTTGAGCAATTTATAGAAATTGTTAAGATTTGCTGAAATTTAGGAACACTTCCTGAAAATCACAAAAAAAATAAAAAAATTTAAAAATAAAAGGGAAATAGAAACACAAAAGGAGCAAATGAAGAGAAAAGAAAAAAGAAAACAGAAAAGGAAAAATGAAAAGAAAAAGAAACAAGAACCAAGGAAAACATAAAAAAGGAAACAACCTAAAAAACCAGTAATAACCGGTTCAGGAACCTTCTGGAAGGTTCCAAATCCGGTCAGGATTCTTTCATGAGGTTTGTCAAAACCAGATTCTGCCAATCGCTCGCTCGCGGCTAAAATGGGTAGGCCGAGTTACTCGTCCGCTCCTTCTCTCATGTGCGTTTCGCAACGTGCCTCATATAGGAAAACGCTTACATTCACCTATATTATATTTTTTGAGATTTTTTCTATTCGTGGTGGTACTAATTTTTGGAGAGAAGGGCCATATCCAGCTCCTTGCCCGCGCTCCAACCTTGCCCCAATAAAGCCTGTGGCCCGCGAGACAAAGTGCAAGTCATTGGAGAACACCGGACATGGGAGTGGCCAAGATCCAAGTTGATGGTGGGCTAGCTAGAAACGGAAGGAGTGGGGCAGCTGCAGCGGTGTGTCGTGATCATTCAGGATTTTATTTAGGTTCTTAGGCTATGGTCTTCAGGGACATAGCAGAACCAGCGACGTTGGAGGCACTGGCCTGCCGCGAAGCATTGGCATTAGCACTCGACCTATCACTACACCGCATCGTTATTGCATGTGATTGCAAAGGAGTTGTAGCAGAGATAAACAATAGGTCGGAAGGAAGGCATGGTGCTATTATCAAGGAAATTTGTGCTCGAGCGAGAGACTTTACTAGCTGCAATTTTATTTTTGAAGGACGTAGTATGAACTTTGATTCCCATAATTTAGCTAAGTTTTCTTCTTCTTTAATGTGGGTCGCCACTTGTGGATGGGATCTCCCCACGACCCGTTTGTAATTACTGTAAACCGTACTCCAAACATTGAATAAAGTGTGGTTTACCTCTAAAAAAAAGCCTGTCTGCCAAGTCATAAGAACAGGTTTCCGCTTGGGCTCAGTCCAGCCACGCCCCGTCGCCCTTTTTGGGCCGAAAAATCCTGGCAGCCTTTTTTGGCCCGAGAAAAATTCCACAGCCTTTTCTAGGACAAAAAATATACTTGTGTCGGGACTCAATGTCACGATTAGCCATGTAGAGTACAAACGACAAGGCTAATTAGATAATCCCACCTAGCCTCTTTACACAAATTCTCGCCGATTCAAATGCGTATGTAAGTTGCCTACGAAAACAAGGAGCCTCCTCGAGAATCAATAAACAAATACACGGATATTTAAATTGGATGAAGAAAAGATCCCATTAATTAAATGACTTGTGGACTTGGAATTCTATGGCTAGATGGGCCGATGGAGAGAGCGGACCTGGATTAAATAAATGGTCTCGAAAGGAATTGAAACTAAAAGAAGAAATAAAGACGTGGTAATTAACCTACATGTGCGAATGCTTGAGGGCTCCTTTGATTCAAAGTAATTTTATAGGATTTTTGGAGGATTGAAATTTCTAAGATTTTTTTCTACATTGATCCTTTGATTCATAGGATTGGATCCATAGGAATTTTTCCTATGTAATCTTTTGTACATTTTTCATAGGAATTCTAACATCCACTTCAACCTTATTTTACAATTCCTTTGTTTTTACTATGGCATCAAACACTCTTTGCTAATCCTATAGTGTTCAAATTCCTTTGTTTTTACTGTGACATCAAACACTCTTTTGCCACTTCAACCCTCTACTTTTCCTATTCCTACGTTTTCAAAATCCTGCGAATCGAAGAGGCCCTCAATAGTGATTTGAGGGCGTGGCGTGTGGCATGCATGGACATATTGGCGTTGAATTGGTTGGCAACATAACATGCACCTTGGAGGCGCTTGGCAACTGACGAAACTAACCGCCTCAAGACTGATCTTTCTTAGTTTTAAACCTCATGTTATAAATTATGCTTAGTCATGTTTATATTATACAATTTGTCCATGCTAAAATGTGATGACCAAACAAACCGCCTTAAAACTTATCACATTTGTCGTAACTAAATGGACAAGACGAGTGTACGAGGAGGAAAAGTGAAACATCATTACGGGTGCACGAGAGTTTGTTTCTCCCAAGACGATGGTACAAAGAGGAAAAGTGGAACCTCATTACGGGTGCACGAGTAGAATGTCACAATGCAATCTTGCTGTTCGTGACTGATTTGCCACAAACATACATGGATGAAAGCAAAATAGGGAACCGCTTCAACTTGGCAAACGTAAGACATAATTTGGCACAAGTTTTCTTCAGAATCCTCACATAACATTACCACTAGGTACCATGATATGGATTAACATAGGTGGGTGGAACTTAACTAACAGGACCACAAGTTCTTATTCATGCTAGGAGATGGCTAATTTGATCAACTAACTTAGCAGTGCAAACTCAGGAGGCCAGAACCAAAAGTAGTACCATCTGAAGACTCCATGCATAAACATTCAGATCCTTAGCGCTTTAGACTTGTTAACTCTTCTTGGAGCTGCCAGCTTCTTGATCTTTGACGTTTGTTTTCTTCTTCTTCGAGCCACCAGCTTCTTGATCCTTCAGACTTGTTTTCTTCCTCTTAGATCTACCAGCCTAAAAACGGCAAATATCAAAAGACAAAATCAAATATTCCCTCTGTTCCATAATGTAGTGCATATAGATTTTCTGAAAAGTCAAACTTAGCAAAAATTGACCAATTTAATGGAGAAAACTATCTATATCTACAATACCAAACATAAAAAATACGAGCATTTAACTCACTAAATATCCAATGATATGCAATTGGTATTATAAATGTAAATATATTTCTCGAAAAAAATTATACGCACTACATTATGGAATTGAGGGAGTAAGTTCTAAGATGGAGGTACTGAATCAGAGACTCTCAAATGCGATTCAAATTAAAACTGCCAATATATCATTTCATTGCAACCATTTCGTGTTTGGCTGACTGTGGTTGCAGTTTGCAGGGATCCGCTGACTTGAAGTGTCTGGTGTCGCTGACTTGGCCTCCTGTGAGCCGTCTGATTCCAGATCAACGACTCAGATTTGATGCTCACGTAGAGTGAAATGGTTTGGACCACTCACCTATGAACCGGCGGTTCAGAGTGGCTAAGTCACGTACTGTAAGCTGTGACTTATCAAGTCTAAGTCAGCCAAGCTGTGCCGGTCACAGTTATGGTATGGGCTGCTCAACCTTGACAGTAGCTAAAACAACTCGAGAAGTTTTAACTTTTGTCAGCCAATTTGGAGAGAGAACATGTGAAGAGAAGGGGTAAACATTGTATCGATGGGAAATAGCTTGGCAATTCTCGTCCTTCAGTTTGGAGAGTACCTTGACTGTAACTACTATTGTGGGTAATGAGTAGTAGTTTTTACGATTGGGAAGAATTTTTCGTCCTTCAGTTGGGCAATTTTGGAAAAAAACTGTAAAGAGACATGGTCATAGACTCATACGCAACGAAAACTACATTGTATACAATTCTTAACATTGATGCCCCGGCCGGGTAACATTAGCTTGGCTTAGTTAAAAAGGGCTCTAGCCACTACTCTGAGATCTACATTAGTCACTAGATTAACAACTAAGAAATGGAGTATTAGCTAACAAATAAAAGCCGACCAATCCACAAACAAGTGACTATATATTGGCATAATGTTCTAGTACCGCCTCTAGAAAAAGGTGTTCCACAAGAAATAAATGTGCAGTCAAGCAAGAAAATGAGAGGAGAGACTATTTTTGCGCACCTTTAGGCTGGGGCGTGGCCATGCCATGAAATAGGGGCGCACCCTTGCATCAAATGTGAAGAAGTCTGCCTCCAACTGGGGCATCTTGCTGGTGGTGCCTTCCCGGAGGGTGTTCTTGAGGCGAAAGGCATAATAGTGGAGGCCGCCATTCTCGGTGCCCATGCAGAGCAGCACGACGCCGGCGGTCACATCGCAGACCTTCTTCAATCGGCCTCTAAGCAGACACCATTTCGAAGCATCTACCTCCCACTGTAGCTCCCAGTACTTGTCTTCCTCCATGCGGAACCATACCTGCAGGACGAGTTTGCGACTCATGGCCACGAGGCAGGTCGTGCCGTCATCCGTGTCCCCTACGGCGTACAATGACGGATCTGAGTCTAGGTTCTCCGGGAGATCGACGTGGGAGAACTCCATGGCGCCGAGGTCGAGCGAGGTGAGGTGATCTCCTGTAACGGTCCTCCAATAGATGCGCCCACCGGCGTGCATGGGCCAGCCTAGCTTGGATTCCCTCGGCCCATTAATACCTTTGGGCGCCCACGAGTGGGAGCACCACTCGCCCGTGCGGGAGCTGTAGACGCGTGCGCGCACCCTACCGCCCTTCTTCTCTAGGGAGAGCACGCTGAAGGGGGTTCGACGACCGCCGCCGCAGGCCGGCAGGAAGCAGTGGAGCGACCTGTTGTAGATGTGTTTGTCGGGTATAGGTATACGCAGTTGTGAGCGGGAGACGGGATCGAACACCACCAACTGACGGTAGCTGCTGAGGAGTAGGAGGCCGTGGCGGCAGTCCATGAGGCGCCCATCGTATTCGAGATCCGTGAGATGGAAGTCGCCGCGGCGGACAACGGCAGCGAGGTGGCGGTCGCGGCGGAGGAGCGCGCGGTGGAAGGAGGGGACGGCGCCGCCGGCGACCGACACGAAATAGCCCAGTAACGGAGCCCGGGAAAGGAAGCGGTTCAAGACGGCAGGGGAGGAGGCGACGCCGCACACCCGCGGGCTGGCGAGGGCGGCGCTGGCGAGCGAGGGCAGCGACGGGAGGCGGGTGAGGATCTCGGCGAGCATGTCGTCGCCGAGAGACATGAGGGAGGTGGGCTCTGCATCGCGCTTGCGCTTGGGGCCGGGGACGGGGCCGGGCGGGCTGCTGCTTGTCATCTCAGTGGCGCATGCAGGCAGAAGGGCGGTGGCGAAGTGCTCGGAGCCTGGGAGGTGGAAGAGACTTCAAGAGAGTTTATGTGGAGCTAGCCATGGGGAGATGAGATCTAGGAGCATCGTCCATGTTTGCCAATCCGTGAGAGTGAGATGGAAATCGATGTGGCGGACTAGAAACTTGCAGACCGAAACCGCTCAAAACTGTAGTCAAAGAGGCAGGGTCCAACACGCCATGGCCCCATCCATGCATGTAACCATGCAACGTCGTATCGCACTGCAGCTATACTGATACCTAGCTGCTAGGCTGGTACTAGCGCAATCGAGTGCGCAACGGAGGCAGCACGGGACGTGATGTCTATCGACCACGGCACTCGATCCGTTTTACCGCAGACCAGCCTATAGGGAAACAAAAGTTATTAGTTTACCTAGCTTCGGTACATTAGCACTGATCCAACCTGAAAGTACATTTCTATTCGTAGTTGTAGCAAGAAGTTGCTTACAGCTCTGGAAAGGATTAGCTTTTTGCACGCGACACTAATTTAAAATACGCAAATTCAAAAACCAAAACACTTTCGGTTCAACCGTAAACATTTCAACGACTGAGATTATCCTTTAACCCTTTATAAAAAAACAAGACGGTCCTTTTTCAAAAAAGGATGTTGTACGTCTGTCTTACGCACCCGTCCGCGCTGTGTACGTACAAATATGAATGCTAGTGTTGCACCGCACTGCGTGGCGAGTTGACAGGCGGTTTGACCCATCACACCCGAAGTGGCGTGGACGACCGCGGTCAGTGAGAGCAACTCCGGGCTACTCATTTCGTCCGGCACCGTCTATTTGGATCGCCACGGACAAAAATGAGGGTCCAACGCGCCGATCCATTCTTAAATCGTGTCTGCATTTTGGGGGCGGAAATGCGTCGGCGCAGACGCGAAACGAACGCCGCGCGTCCTCTCGGCATGCGCCCCGTCCTCATGTAGTGGTCGGTCAACCACCGCCCATCTCCTTATTAATGACGACCGCTCAGCGCGGGCCCACGCGTCAGTGACCGTGGGCGTCCTTTTTTAATCCGATCATGCTGGGGGTCATCCTCGTCCTCTTTCAGAAGTCGTCCCCATCTAGCCACCTTTGCTCCCCCGCCAGCAACAAACCCTAGCCAGTAGCTACCATGGAATCTTCTCAGGTGCCGGCTCGAGCTCCGGCAAGAAAAAGGGCAAGGCCCCCGCCGTCCCTTGGGCGCGCTACCCCCGTCGTCGTCTTCCCGTCCGCCTTGGCAGCGGATTAGCGTCCCAGTGCACCAGGCAAGGTGGCACTGGGAGCACCGCATCCCTCTCCCTTACCCCAACATGACCCTGCCACATGACTGGCACTTGGATCCGGAGAGGATCCCGGTGCCGGCGGTGCCACGGTCGGCGCGGGCGCATGCGGAGGAGGTGAGGCGCCGGCGGCAGCAGCTCACGCCTGAGCAGCGGCTCAACCCGGCCTACGCTGCAGACTCGCCCGATTGTGAGGTCTGGTTTGCGTTTGAGCACGAGGAGCAGCGTCGGCGTGGCGTCCGCAACGTGCGGGCTGGCACCCTGCTGCCCCTCGTCGTGCGCGATGAGGACCAGGAGGCGGAGGCCGCCTACCAGGAGGTGCTGGCGGCCGTCCTCCATGAAAACAAGGAGGAAGAGCGGCGCAAGGAGGAGGAGGCGGCTTACCATGCACGGATGGCGGAGGCCATTACGCTCTCCGCTACCGACAACTGCTTCGTGCCGACGATAGCCCCGCCGTCTCCCGCCAAGCTCGAGCCGGCGTCGACCGCCCTCAAGCCCTAGGAGTACGCCTGGGACGGGGTGGTGCGCGAGTGGGTGAACGTGCCACCCGTCTGGATGAGGGCGATGCCGGAGCAGGAGCGGATCTACCTGGAGCACTGGCGACAGCAGCACCTGCGGGAGGAGCGTCGCAAGGGTCAGCGGCTCGAGCAGTTGGAGAAGGACGCCGACGCGGAGGAGGCGGAGCGCTGTGCCGAAGCCCAGGCAGCGGTGGTGCAGCCACCGGCGGACGACGTCACCACCGCCAGGGAGACGGCGTTCCCCTGGGCTGGCCCGGTGCCGACCCTCGTCGACCTCACCGGCCCCGACGACGACGACGAGGACGCCTAGGTCAGCGCGCCTCCTCGTTTTCATTTTAGTTTTAATGTTTTAGTTAATTCATGGGAGACTTGTGAACTATCGTTGGTCAGTGTGGCCGGCATTAATGTTTAATTAACGTTTTTTATTTTCAAAATGTGTAGTTTTGAAAATTGCGACACTTATTTTGGATCGGAGGGAGTACAATATTGCTTTATGAAGTTCCTCGTGTTGATTCCTCTGAAGGTAAATTCTTAATTTCCTCTGAAGGTAAACTAGGACAAGTTCTTCTATGTTTAAATTTGTTCAGGCCAGGTTGATTTGTCCAGCTAGAGGCATGTTTTGTAAATTCCCTCATGCCGATTCTCTACATCCTGCTTTGTATGCCAAAATGTTAATTAATTGTCCGTTTTCCATTCTTTTGAGTTGGTTCTTTCGAGTTAAGTTTTTTGTGACGTCAGTGAGACTCATATTGAGTTGGTTATTTCGAGTTAAGTTGATTCTTCATCGTATCCCAAGTGTGCTGACGCGGGTGAGTTTGGGCCTCTCCATAGAAGCATGACAGCCTCCATGGATCGCCCCCAAGGTCACTCACCTTCGCATCGATATGATACCTCGAGTAACCCAAATTTTCAATCTTTATATCATTATTACCGAACACCGCCAGACCTCCACTCCTACCGGAGGAATCAACAGCAAAAGCATTATCATAACCTAAAGTACTAACTAATTGTTCATCTTTTTCCCTACCAATTTGGGTTTCCACTATGCAAAGTACTCTAGGGGCAAACTTCTTCGCTAATTCCCAGCTCTTGAATTGGCGGGGCGTTGCCAATCCCACGACAATTCCAGCATGATAGATTCATTATGCCCGACGGTCCTCCACCAAGGAGGCCACCGATCTTGCATCATTAATGTTTTCCCCCATTGGGGTTCTTCCTCACTCTATTATTTCCATTCCCAACCAAGGTGGTTCTAGACCGCTTCGGGTCCTGCTTTGGTGGAGGGCTAGGGGGAACCACCGTCGCCCCCACACCGTTCTTGACCACAACAGCTAACTCTGAACCTGTCACATTGGTGGAATTTTGGAGCACCACCACCTGGTCAGACGAACGCTTACGGCTGGGATCAGCCTCATCCATATCTGTATCCTCACGCTCGTGTCCAGCAGGCCCATGCTCTTGGAGTTCATCGCCAGCCTCCTAGGTCTTGACTTTCTTCCTCATGTTGAGCCTTCTAGTGCCCCACGCTGTGGTTGCTGGAGTACGCAGATTCTTGTAGATTAGTGTCGAAGGGGGATAGGCATCATCCCCATGCTCCTTGAGCTGATGGCCCATGAAGCCACAGACTTGGCACCAGTCCCTCTCCCCACCTTGGATAATAGATGTAGCTTTCTTGAGTGGATTCCGGACATCCAGCCGCACTCTTACCCCGTAGAAGTTCCCCTCGAAATCAAAGGAAGAGGGTTCAGAGTCCACAAACTCGCCAAATTTTGAGGCAATTCCCCTAACCTTTCCATGGAACGCAATTGGTAGATTAATGACGCGTGCCTAGATATGAAACTTGAAAAGCTTGATAGTTGATGGTTTGGAGTAACCATCGTAGGGGGCGATCAGGACAGGATTGCCCCGAAAATGCCATGGGCCGCCCTGCATCACCGTTTCCCAATCACCCAAGCATTTGAACTGCATGTGGAAAAGATTCTCCTCTAGGGTTTTGATCTTGACCTCCCTTGCCAGGTCCCATGCCGTACGCATGTTGCGGAAGAACCAGTACGTGCTAAAGCCTTTGTCCATATAAACTCGGACCAATATCATCCACCGAAGGTCCTCCTCCGCCAGGGCATTCAATTCCTCGAAGACCACATCATCGAGATCGTCTTTCTACATGGCCAACTCCTTCATCATATCCTCAAGGTTTTCCTTATGCTTGCCTCCCATCACAGAAGATTCTCCCTGGTGCGCCATGGCCGCCTTTGGATTAGATCGGATCGGAACTCCCGCCCAGAACACGAGAGAGGTAGCTCAGAACCAAATGCCCCCACACCCTGGATCCCTACCAAGCCCGGGAAGCAGTCCAGGACTGCCCCTTGATCAGCCCGAGCAAGAAGAACCGGATTTTGCCGAAACGAAGGACGATGGGATCTCAACGTCGCCGCAGGCGATGAGAGCAACAAAACCCTAATGAGAGGGAAAACTACATGCAGAGGGGAAAGAAATTGTTAATGACTGAAGTAACTGATCCGGCTTTGTTGTGGTTTTTCAGAACGACAAATGGGCTTACGGAACAACTTTTTTCAGATCCGGCTTTGTTCTGCAAATGATGTGATCCCGTTATCAAATGACAACTCATGTCCATGGCTAGAAAACCTTAACCATCTTTGATCAACGAGCTAGTCTAGTAGAGGCTCACTAGGGACACTGTGTTGTCTATGTATTCACACATGTATCCGAGTTTCCGATCAATACAATTATAGCATGGATAATAAACGATTATCATGAACAAGGAAATATGATAATTACCACTTTATTATTGCCTGTTGGGCATTCCAACACTAAGGGTTGTACATATGGGGGAATAGAGGGGGATTTCGTGGCCCCTTGGAGTAGGGGTCCGAAACCAACCCTAACTCAGTTTCCCCACACATATGGACTCTAAAAACAGTCTATAATATGATATTTCGAAATTACATGGGCCTGGCCCAAAAAGAAGGTGGCGCAGCACCTAAAATAGCCTATGGACGAAATTTATAAAGTGGCATCTTGAATATTTCGTCCAAGCCTTCATTCTCTCATTATGGTGGCTTCAAAGTGCGAAAATCACCACTGAAAACTCCATTGTTCCTTCCCGCGCGCGCACGATCTTCTCCATGCTTGATCCCGCTCCAATGGCCATCCTTCTTGTCCATAATAGGTCCTTCATTCATAAGAAAAACAAAAGTATCTAATTTAGGCAGCATCATATGTTCATGAACATTAGAAGGATTTCTAAGAAACGAAAGTACATGATAATTTAGTTGGCGTGCGCGAGCTCTAGTAAGTGGTCCAATATGTGTAGTTGGTGGGATGTGGGTGTAACAATGGTATTGATGTCCTCATCAACCAAGTCATCATGAACTGATAAATTCGGAGCTTGGGGGCTACAGGTAATATGGAGAATAAAAATAGAAGAACACCTTCAAGCTATCAATTTTGAGCTAGACGAGTCTCATTTCAAAGATCATCTTATCCAAGTTATTCATAGAAAGGCTCAGAAGTCGACTCAACATCAGATAGATCTTTTATTCCCAATATTTTTATCTAGCCGAAGCATTGAAAGCCGACTCAACATCACACGAATTTCTTTACTCCTAGTAATTTTATTAAGTCGACTGGAGACCAGTTGTTTGACATGGCAGCGCCAACGATCACGACCCGACATCATCAATGTTCATCACTCGACAGAGTCTATATATGCAACTCGGCTTCACAAGTTGGCAATTTCTACATCCGTAAGTCAGTAATATTTTCATTCTAATTCGGCATCCACTACGTTCGATGACCCGGCAAGAGCCCCGAGGCCGAGAAGATAGTTCAACAACAGACGAAGTTTTATTCCCAATATTTTCATCAAACCGAGGCACGAGGAGTTGGCTTGACGTTAGATGCATTGTCATTTCCATTGTTTTTTCTGCGAGGAAACCACATCAGCAAGTGGATTGTGAAGCCAGCCCAATGATATGACAAAGAGAGATTCGGATTTTCGAGGAGCCACTTCATTGAAATAAGCCGACTAGTGAAGTAAGCAGGTCCTTTAACATATTTATTATTCTTATTTCAGGAGCTTACCATGAATAAATTTAAGCTAACCCGAGGGCTAATGTTGGGGATATTCCCCATGGTTATAACCCGGCTAAAGGTTTGACCCGGCCTAGAGCTTAAAAGCTCTATGGGTCGCCCCATTTTCCGGGTTAAGATAAGATGACAAGGAGGAATCCAGGGCTCAGTGACGAGACCCGGCAGGAGGCCAGCTTGACAGGAGCCCAATATGCCGGCTCGCAGAGAAGGGCCCAAAGGCCCAGAATGAGACCTGGCCGAAGGCTGGCTCATGGAGGGACCATGAAGGGCCTGCTCATGGAGAATACTCAAGAGGGATTCTCAACTTGGAAGACAAATAAGACCTACAAGATTTAGAGTAGGACTCCAATTAAGGAAAACAAGACCCGGACTAGTTGTTGTCCTACTAGGACTCTACATGTAAGCCTGCCCCTTCAACTTATATAAGGAGGGGCAAGGCACCCCAAGAGGGACAAGTTAGGTTAAGTCAGGACAGACAGACAAGTTTTAGACAAGATCAAAGTAGAAGCTCTTGAGACTAGAGGTAGTGAAATAGCACCCTTGTAATCGATATCATCATCATCATCAATATATGTCAAGCAGGATGTAGGCTTTTACCTCCACCGTGAGTGGCCGAACCTGGGTAAAACTCGCGTCTCTCAATTCCAACCAACCCCGTTCAAGCCATCACCTAGTTGCGATGGCCTCACACCTAAGTTCTCTCACGAGGACATCTCGCCGTGACAAAACCACGACAACATGGTTTCTGGGAATTTTGGTGGAAGCTCTCTTTATACCATGTTAAGATTGATGGAAGCATCTCAACTGCCATGTCACGCCCAAGATGCGATCCTATCCTTATTTTGGCACGAGGGCCTCGACAGGGATAGAAGCGCATCTCGTTGTTTTGCAAGAATGGATATCATTACAAGTACATGTAAAGAAGAGATGAGTATATGGAATTGGCTTACACTCGCCACAAGCTACATCAATATCACATCAATACAACAACATATCCAAACATCATACAGAAGAGTAGGGTCCGACTACGGACGAAAACAAACGATAAAATGACATCCATCCTTGCTATCCCAGGCTGCCGCCTGGAACCCATCCTAGATCGATGAAGAAGAAGAAGAAGAACTCCAAATCAAACAAGCATCGCGCTCACGTCAAATCATCGCATTACCTGTACCTGCAACTGTTGTTGTAGTAATCTGTGAGCCACGGGGACTCAGCAATCTCATTTCCAAGGGTATCAAGACTATTAAAGCTTAATGGGTGAGGTAAGGTTAAGTGGTGAGGCTGCAGTAAGCATTAAGCATTTATATGGGTGGCTAACTTACGAGTACAAGAATAAAGGGGGATGATTGTCGCATAAATGGACGTGATCTAGTAATGATGTCTAAGAGATCCTGAACACCTACTTACGTCAAACATAACCCCACCATGTTCTCTCTCGGATAAGGACTCACGAGAAGAGACAGTCACGGTTACGCACACGGTTGGTGTATTTTATTAGAGTTTACTTCAAGTTTGCTATGACCGGGTGTTAAACAAAGTTTCCAAGTTGCCACGTAACCGCGGGCACGGCTTTCCGAAAGATTTAACCCTGCAGGGGTGCTCCAACTCATCCATCACAAACTAACCACACGCAACGGGAATAACCTCGACCACGAATCCCGTGATTTCCTAGGAAATTCCATTGGAAAACCGCAACCTCGAGATAGCCCGAAGTATTCTCGGAATTCCTCGCACAAGATGTTCGAGAAAGGTAAAACAAGTCCAACAAGACCTCCCGACGTGTCGACGATCCCGATAGGAGCCGCGTATCTCGTTCTCAGGACACGGCGGATAAGCACAACGCACAGTGGCCTGATAGACATCTCCCGAGTTGCCCCGGGTTGGCCCCGCAGACGGCTCTAGTTTGGACCAACACTCATGAGGAGCACTGGCCCGGGTTGTTGATTAATTATCCACGGGGTCCGGAAAGTCCCTATGCAATTTTATTAGTTATTAGGCAAATGTAGTACCAATGTTGGGCCTTGCCAGACAAGTTTTATCCTAAAACGAGAATCAAGGGGGTCCCCATAACAACCCCGAGCATGTTAGGAGCGCTCAATTATGGAACATAACACCGGTACACAAGTAACTAGGGCGGCAAGAGTGGAACAAAACACCGAGCAAAAGGCCAAGCCTTCCACCCTTTACCAAGTATAAATGTGCATTAAATTGAATAGCAATAATATTGTGATATATCAAAATATCCATGTTGCACATGGAAAGAGCTTGCACCTGCAACTAGCAACGCTATAAGAAGGGCTGAGCAAGCGGTAACATAGCCAAACAATGGTTTGCTGGGTTGTGGAGGGGTTAGAGGATTTTCATGGCAATTTGGGAGGCTTGACATACAAGTGGTAGGCAGCGAGACAGCGATAGAAACGAGACATCTAGCATGGCAATGCTAGTAATGGTATCCAGGGAAATGGTCATCTTGCCTGAGATCCCGCTTGGAAGAAGAACGAATCCATGAAGAAGACGAGCCAACATAGTCGAACGAATCCTCACACTCCGAACGCTTTCGGAACTCTGTCGAGAAGAAGCAATCCGAAAACAACAATCAACACATGATAACACCACAACATATGCATGACATGATGCACATCAAATATGATGCATGTTATGCATGACATGGCAAAGCACAACAATCAACTTCTACACATTAAGTGAAGCTCAATATCCAACGAGTTGCATATTGACGAAACTCCACGTTCGAATCATTTAGTTCACTCTTGTTTATTTACACGACAATATTAAATGTTGTTAAACATGGCAAGAGGTGAAGCATAATGAAACTACACTATCTAGGCATCTTAAATGAGGTCGGAAACAACATATAGCATTTCGGAAACGACCCCATATGTTAATTTCGAAATTGGTCCAGATCTGAACTAATCATGTTTTATATTTATTAAACAGGAAAATAAAGTATACCATGCAATTCTACACGTCATTCTAGTCGATTTACATATATGGAACATCTCAAACGGAGCTACGGTCTAAAAAATATGACACACACAAGATGAACATGTCATGAATGCAAAATGCATGCAAACAACCACCACAAACATGTCAAATCATGGATGCAACAAGATATTATGAAACTACATGAAATTCTAGTCAAGTTTCATGTATAGCATGTCCAAAACGGAGCTACGGTTCAACCACAACAACCAACACAAGTTTTAGTTCAAATCTGCCCAAAACAGCAACATAGCATATTGCACACATGAAAACAGCAAGCTACAAGATTCTAAAATGCACAAACTAAGCATGGGGCAGTAGCATATAATACACACTTCATTTCATCTTCACATATCATACTCAAAAGAGTCACGGAACACATTGTAGGAAGCTCACAACATGGCAACAAAATATAGCAGATTAGGACTTAGTGAAATTCACAGTTTTTTAGCAGAGCAGATTTTCATGGAGGCATATTGGCAGCAGTAAAACTATATACTACAGGGAATATATTGGCATGAAACTTAACAGCATGCTAGAGGACATTGTTAACTACAAATAACTCCATTGCACCAACCCCAAAGGGGATGTAGATCACTAGCAAAACACATGGCAAGACAGCAACAAAATATTACAGATTCCAGACTTAGTGAAAGTTAGAGTAGACATGTGCAGCAGTTTTTTAACAGATTGACATGTTGGGCAATGAATATAACTATGATGCAAATCCTATACATGGCATCAAATGGCACAACCTGGTAGACAACAACATGCTTAACAAAAGTCCTCTTGGGAGCAATCACAAAAGACTCCTAGACCAATAGCAAATCACATGGCAACATGGCAACATAATAACTCAGTTTCAGACTTAGAAATATTTTGGACCCTCAAAACAGCACCATTTTATGGCATGTTGGCAACAAGAAAATAACACGTAAACAAGGATTATCATGGCAAACAAAAAGACCAGGGGCTAGTGCACATGTCAAAGGGCATATCTCATGTTCAAAATTATTTCATATCATGCATGGATTAAATCACACGAAATAAACAAAAGGGCATCATAGCAAAAATGACATGCACAAAAAGTTGCTCAAATGACAAAACTAATTGCACAGACAAATTCTATGGATTATTCTACCCCGAAAACATATATAACATGTGTAGGATACTGTAGAAAAACATGCCATAATGAATTATGCAAGATTTGATATATTTTTAATGGACAGAGCGTCGGATAGCCTAATCAACGAACGTGCGCGGGATAGGAGGGAAGCTCACAGCGGCTAGACGGGCTGAGGACGCGGACTGGGCCCAAGGCGAGCTGGGCCTTGGGCGCTGCGCGGCCCACGCGGCGGCACGAGCGGTCAACGGGCGCTGGGCGTCGCGCTCGTCCCCTTCGTCCGCTCGATCCCGAGCAGGAGGCCGACGGCGGCGGACGGCGACACGGCGAGGCGAGGTCGGAGGTGGCCGGGAGGAAGCGGGGACGGGCAGATCCGGGCTAGCTCCGCCGGATCCGGCCGGTTTCCGACAGCGGCGGCGAGCGGAGCTCCGGTGGCGCTAGCCCACGACGAGGAAGCTCATGTAGGGGGGGGTCACAGGGGGAGAGAGAGCTGAGATGAGAGAGAGAGAGAGAGAGAGAGAGAGAGAGAGAGAGAGAGAACGGCGGTCAAAGAAAGGAGAAGAGGCACGGCGAGGTCGACCCGGTGGTCGCCGACGGCGAGGGCTCCGGTGGCCGGCCAACGCGAGGACGTCCATGGGTGACGAGGCTCTAGATCGGGAGCTCCCTCCCGATCTGGAGCTCGGGACGAGGACGCGCGGGTGCGGGCGGCTCGGTCGGGCCTCGATGGGCTCGGGCGGGCTCCCCTCGGGCCTGGGCGGGCCGCGGCGGCTTGCGGCGGCCAGGGGGCGCGTGGCAGCCCCTGGTTGGCTCGGGACGGCAGTTGCGGCGGCGCTGGATGGTTTGGCGGTGACAAGTGGCAGCGGGGCAGCGGCTTGGCATGGAAAACGAGGCAGGGGCGGCGGCTAGAGGTAGGGGAGGCTAGGGTTGCCTGATTTGGACGGTTTGGGAGGCTATTTATAGGCAGGGATGGCTAGGTTAGGGGTTTTTGCACTGATTCGAGCCGTTGATCTCGATCGGACGGCTCCGGACGTGGGAGTGGTTTAGGTGGGCTGCGGTGGGCTGTGCAGAGGGGCTTGGTGGGGATGAGAGGGAATGGATGGCAGCCCGTCACAAGTTATAAAACACCGAAAACGTCCGAAATAAAACCGATGACGGTGCCGCTACGGTCGACCGTTCGGGTACCAAACGACCTCCGATTGCGACGAAATTTGGCAGGCGGTCTACCTACAATAAAACAAGACCGCACGCCAACTTTCGACCCAATCCGAGAAAGTTTTATACGCACTTTTAAAAACAATATTTTATTGATGCCGCGGGCGCGTGCGTGTGTGGTTGGACTCGAAACTGTCGTCGATGAAAACGGAGAGAACCGGCAACTACGAACGGATGCAAGTTTTCGAAAACGAGTGACGATGCTATGGAGATGATGCGAATGATGCGATGATGAATGCGAAAATAAAACGAATCACATGACGAGAACGGAATAAAAGGGGAATCTACTGGAGCGTCGGTCCCGGGCTGTTACAACTCTCCTCCACTTACAAGAGATCTCGACCCAAGATCTTAGAATGAGAAGGGGAATAGGAAGAGAAAAGGAAGAGGTAAAACTTAGTTGCTTCTCTGACAAACGAGTGAAACCATAAGAAGAAGGATGATATGAGAAACAAGCAAGAATTCAATAGAAATTTCGGCAGCACTTCGGTAGGATAGAGGGGAAAAACTTGATAAGATGGAAAGAACTTGAAACGATGACACAACTCTCCGGTTAAAGGATAAGCAAGAAAGAACATGGTCTTGACCATGTGATGATGGTCGAAGAGAGCAACATCAAAATGCCTCCGGACAAAAGAATAGGAACTAGATCTTGAAGAGAAGAGAACGGAGAAGAAAATGACAACTTCTACCAGAACTGAATTGAAAAGCATCTTTACAAAAGAATGATTGAACGGAGTTGTTGGAAAGTCAACAACGCAAAGGATATGTTTGTAGTGGACTTATGGAAAACATCTCAAAATTATGAGGTGACAACCGGCCACTAACGGAAGCAAAGATTCTTTGGGAGCAACAAGATATGCAAAACTTCTTTCACCAAGAGGATACATTGAGAACTTGGATCATTGATAAACACCATGATAGCAACAATCCTTAGGAAATGCTTTAGGTGACATCTATACCAAGATAACTCCGAGAAAGAAATGATGGGTTTAAATATCTCATTCTTGACAAATTCTCTTCGAGACTCCTCATGAATCAAGAATGCTATAACACCATCCCAAAAGATAAGGGAGAATGAATTGCACTTTGAAATGCAAGACAAAGAATACTTGAGGTCCTCCAACAAGATCTTGAAGAACACCATGAAGAACCTTCGAATACAAAAGAATGATAAAAGAAATGAAGGATGAATAGAATACGATTATGACCTTGCAAGGATTTAGATGAAGCTTCGCGATGGGATACTTGAGAAAACTTGGAACTCCGGAATGAAAAGATGAAACACTTAGAACCAAGAATTTGATATCATGAACAACTCCGGAAGAAGGATTGAAATCACTTGAGGAAACAAGAATAAGAATTATGTATGCTTATCCTTCATCAAATTAAATTGATGACAAGCAACGGATTGGCATACCACTTATTCTTTTTGAATAGATTAGAAGGAGATAACAACATGAACTTGAAGAAGTCATGAACGAGACACCGGTAAGAATTGAAATGAATGAGGATACTACGAATGCATGGAGATACATGACATGAGAACGAAGAGATCATGATCCGCCTAATGGAAAACTTGAATGAAGCACCGGAATAATTGAGATACGAACGAAGAGACAACAATTGAGAAGAATTGGAGAACGAAAGCTGAAAGCTGAGAACGAAGAAATCTTCTGAAATGATGACCTTCGAAGGCAAGGAGGTGGCGCCGGCGCCGATGCCGCAGCCGATGGCAACCGAGTCGTCGATGGGGATCAGAGCGGCCAGAGAGGGCCGTTTGAATTCTCTATTAGGCTCGGTTGGGCCGATTATGGATCACGAAAGACTGGTGTCACCTGGGTATTTGGCCCAGGAGCACGCAGCAGATCAGGCGTTAGAAAACTACGTCACTAAGCAAAGTCTTGAGGCTGAGAATAGCGATCCGATAGACACAGACAATTCTGAGATCGATCTCGTTACGTTGACGGGTGTGCCTATGTTACGTACGAGTTCTGAGCCTGGGGAAACAAACATCATACATGAGATCTTGATCTAGCCGAACTCTAGGGTTCACAAACGGTGTCTGCGGCCGTCTCCTGACTTCCCTTCGAGGTCGGGGAGAGCGGCGCGGATCCCTGCGGCAACTCTGCAGCCCCTAGCGCATCGCATGGCTGGGCGGGGCGATGGAGCGCAACCTCCGCCTCAGGTTGACAGCCAGTAGGGCAAATAGGCCGTCACAACGTAGTGCAGTGGCGGAACCCAGCAGGGACTACCCGATGCTGCTCCTTCTCGCAACAGCGAGGGTGGCCGGGGGTCCACTGGAGGCAGACGCGTGGACGGTCCGGGTCGTGGAGGATTTACCGGTGGCCGTGGTGGAACAGGGACAGGTCGCGGCGGAGCGGAAGGTGGCTATCGGGGCTATCGTCCGAACTGAAATCATTGGAATGACGATGGTGCGGGTGGCGGCCGCGGGCATTGGAACGATGGAGGGGGTCGTGGGTTCGGTGTCAACCAGTGGCAGCGGAACTTCTACCCTCCGGATGGCGACTTTGTTGAGGGTGCTTCCGGTCCTCACTATCGACAGAGAGGAGGTCGCGGAGGGGGTGGCCGTGGCTTTGGTCGCATTTGTCCTGCACGGCGACCGCCAGTCCCGAAGGTTGTCCCAAAGGTGCCGGAGATCACACCGGTGACGACTGACGCGGGGGCGACTTCCGTGGTTGCCCCTAATCCCTCGGTTCCGACTGTCACACTGCCTGAGGAGGCTGCGGCGGCCGTTAAGGCGCTGGCGGCTGTGGCGGTCCAGAGCAAGGCTACGACCGAAGACAGCGATAATGCGAGGGCTAATAAGGCGGCTCGTAAGAAAGAAAAGCTATCTTGTTATAGATGTGGGGCTCCTGGACATTTTGTGATGGATTGCACGGCTGAGCTGTGTGATATTTGTCAGAAACCGGGGCACAAGGAGGCAGCTTGTCCTCTACTCCTGGCACCTAAGCCGGTGCTCAATATATACGGAGTTTGCCAGAGCAGACTTATGTTCTTTGAGACTCCCCACTCTACTTCTGCTTCTGTACCTCCTCGTCTTGAGAGTTCGAGGACGGGGTTGGTCAAGGTCACCAATGGTACAAACAGGTGGCTCAACAACTCAGGAGACTTGTATCCGAGACATACCACTGGGCTCCGGTTAGAGTGGATGAACATGTGTATCGAGTGGAGTTTCCTAGGAGAGAGGACCTTCATCGCCTTTTGACATTTGGGGTCAGCAAAGTAAGTGGGAGTAAATGTTTGTTAGTGTTCGAGGAAAGCAAAAAACCTGAACCAATTGGATCAGCTTTGGAGAAGGTTTGGATTAGATTCTCAGGTGTCCCAGAGATTCTTCTGAATGATTTCCTTATTGTTTGGAGTCTTGGGGTCCCTATTGGGTAAGACAGAGAAAGTTGATATGTCATTCACGCGCAAACATGGGATTGCTATATTGCTTGTGAGTGTGTTGGATGTGGAGTACGTACCTGATTACGTGCCCTGGTTTTATGATGGTATGCATTATGATCTTGACGTGGAGGCCGAGGAGGAAGTTCAGCAGGAGGGGCAGAATAATGATGTTGACATGTTGGATGGTGGTGATGGGAGTGGGAACCATGGAGCTGATGGGACCCCTGATGCACATGCTGATGGATCAACTAACTCGAGACAGACACCTAAATCTTTAAAATCAGCAGAAACACCACCACCCGATAACGGGACAGCTCCATCGTCGACACCGACGACATCTCTCAGATTCGGTTCATTCCAGGCGGTGTCTGCGCCCAGTCGCTTATAGAGTGACCGGATGGAGGTTGAGGACTCACGTCATCCTATGACGACAGTGGAGGGTGAGTTGCCACGGGAGGATTCTAGGTCCCACGTGCAGCTCGCATCGCTACAACTCAGCTTGGATGGGGGGGGTGGGGTCGGCTGACTGCGGGCAGGAGGCCCGGAGGTCCAGCACACCCGTACCCCGCCCGTCCTCTTCTGGAGGGGAGGAACAGGTGGGCCGAGTGCAGGTCGCCCGCCCGATGTCCCCGCGTATATTGCATACTCCGCGGGCGACGCCCACGGGCCACGCTGGTGGGGGGTGGGGTCGGTCAGCTGCGGGCAGGAGCCCCGGCGATCTGGACAGACCCTATCTCGCCCTTCTTCTCCTGCAGAGACGGGGTCCGAGGGCGGTGGGCACGAGGCACATACGCTCACGCCTTGTTCTTCAAAGTCCGCTAGCGTGATGATGGAGGGGCAGCAGATTTAGACTGGAGACTCGGTGGCCTCGGATGCGGTACTTCTTCCGGCAACGACGCTATCTCTGGGACCGGACACTGTCGGGATGGCGACAGGAGGCCCAAAACCGCCAGTGATATGTATGGAGGATGTGATCAGCTATGGAGGGATACCGGATCCCACATCCGGTGATCGACGCTTTAGCTATCGCATCCAGAGGCAGCCGGATGCCGACGACATTCAGCTAGGGCGTGCTATGAGGGCTGCTAAGCTTCGGGATGTCGAGGCCAATACAGGTATGTCTGTTAATACTAGTTGTTCCATTCTTCATTTTGCTGAATCTGAAATAGTAGAAAATGCTAGCAACCTAGGGATTTCTCTTGGTGGTAGTGGCAAACAAATAGCTAAATCAATCAATGATATTTTAGACTTAGAAGCAGACAGAGCTATAGAGATCATTAAAAACTTAGCTGCGGTAAAACCGATGAATGAGGCAGATGTTAACAACCTGGGAGGCGCAACCTTACAAAATGTGTGTGAAGATTTATTACACTTAGAGGAAGTTGAAGAGGATGAGGGAAACATGGGATCGGAGGGTTATATGGCCCCTTCGATGACCGAATGTTTCTCTCTTGCAACATCACTGCATAATAACACAGAAATGATACATGATAAACCAAAGAGACCCTGGAAAAGGAAGATCTACCATGTATCAGCGGTACGGAGGAGCGCGAGAGTTAAACTAAAGAAAAAATTTCATGATGAAATATGAAAGGAATCTTTTGGAATAGCAGAGGTCTAGCGGACTTGGCTAAAATAAGATTTCTTAGAGACACATCTTTGGAGCATAAGCTCGACTTTATGGCTCTACAAGAAACGGGTAGAGATAACTTCACGCCACAATTTCTTAACAACATCACAGGAGGAGTTGATTTTGATTGGCACTGTCTACCGCCAAGGGGTAGATCCAGGGGGATCTTACTTGGGGTTAAGTGCGACACACTAGAGGTGTTGAGTGTGGTATATGGTGATTTTGCCGTCAAATTTCGTATCAGGTCGAAAGTGGATGGTTTCAGGTGGGCTCTGGTAGCCGTATATGGGGCGGCACAACCTGAGCTTAAATCTGATTTTCTCGCCGATTTAGTGAGAATCTGCGGAGATGAAAGACTTCCCATTTTAGTTGGGGGAGACTTTAATATTATTAGAAGACAAGAAGAAAAAAGTAATGACAACTTCGATGGAAGATGGTCACTTATGTTCAATATGGTTATTGAGAGTCTCGATTTGAGGGAGATTGACCTCACTGGTAGACAATTCACATGGGCTAACTCACTATCGGTGCCAACATATGAGAAGTTGGATCGGGTCCTGACCAGTGTTGAATGGGAACAGAAGTATCCACTGGTCTCAGTCCATGCCATGCAAAGAGCCATTTCAGACCATACACCACTTTTGATTCGGGAGAAGCGAATCATGTGGGTAACAGAAATATCTTCTCTTTTGAATTAAGTTGGTTTGAGAGAGAAGGATTCATGGATCTCATTGCTACCGAATGGGCCAGGGAGTCTGGGGGGACTCAAGCATGGATAGGTGGCAAAACAAAATTCGACACTTGCGCCAGTTCTTGAGAGGCTGGGCCAAGAATCAAAGTGGCATTTACAAAGTGGAAAAGGAAAGGCTTATTCGGCTCATTAATGAGTTAGATGTGAAAGCAGAGTCTATCCTTCTTAATATGTCAGATCGGAATATTAAGATAGAGGCTGAGAAGAAGTTGCAAAATCTTTTAAGAGAGGAGGAGATGAAATGGACACTTAGAGCTAAAGTGACGAAGGTGGTGCATGGGGATGATAACACACAATTCTTCCATATGATTGCAAATGGCAAGTATCGGAAGAAAAAAATAATCCAACTAGAACAGGATGAGGGGACAATCATAGGACATGATAATCTAAAATTGTACATCTCCGAATATTATAAAAAACTGTTTGGTGCTCCCGAAGAGAATTTTGTTTCTCTGGATGAGAACACAACAGATGACATACCGCAACTCAGTGCAGATGAGAATGGGGTACTGTCAGCTCCCTTTACTGAGAAAGAGGTGTTTGATGCAATAGCACAAATGAAACCAAATAAGGCTCCTGGGCCGGACGGGTTTTCGGCAGAATTTTATAAGAAATGTTGGCATATTATAAAGGGTGATCTCTTGCCTAGGTTCCATGATTTATTTAATGGTCAGTTACAGCTTTTCCACCTTAACTTTGGAACAATAACGTTGTTGCCAAAGAAGTTGGAGGCTGTGCGCATTGAGCAATTCAAACCGATTTGTTTGCTTAATGTCAGTTTCAAAATCTTTACAAAGGTTGGGACGAACAGATTGACACAGATAGCTCATTCGGTAGTCCAACCGACTCAGACAACGTTCATGCCTGGGAGACATATCTTAGAAGGAGTTGTTGTCTTGCATGAAACTGTACACGAAATCCATACAAAGAAACTTGATGGGGGTAATCTTTAAAGTGGATTTTGAGAAGGCGTATGATAAAGTCAAATGGCCATTCCTTCAACAGGCCTTACGTATGAAGGGGTTCATCGAACTCTGGAGGAATCAGGTGGATTCTTTCATTTAGAAGGGTAGCGTGGGGATTAAAGTTAATGATGACATTGGTCACTTCTTTCAAACACACAAAGGATTGAGACAGGGTGATTCCATGTCTTCGGTGTTGTTTAACATAGTAGCGGATATGTTGGCAGTACTTATTGGTCGGGCTAAAGAAAATGGCCAAGTAGGAGGACTTGTTCCACACCTTGTAGAGGGGGGAGTGTCCGTACTACAATATGCGGATGATACGATCATATTCATGGAACACGACATGGCAAAAGCTAGGAATATGAAACTTGTTCTTTGTCTATTTGAACAATTATCTGGGCTAAAAATTAATTTTAACAAAAGCGAATTGTTCTGCTTTGGGAAGGCAAAGGAGGAGCAAGATGCTTACAGGCAGCTATTTGGATGTGAAATGGGATCACTGCCATTTAGCTACCTTGGGATTCCTATTCATCATAGACGATTGGCGAATAAGGAATGGAAGTGTATCGAGGATAGATTTGAAAAAAGATTAAGTTGCTGGAAGGGCAAGCTTATGTCTTATGGAGGGAGGCTAGTGTTAATAAATTCGGTTTTAACAAGCCTGCCGATGTTCCTCTTGTCTTTCTTTGAAGTACCGGTAGGGGTACGAAAAAGATTAGACTTTTACCGATCTCGTTTCTTCTGGCAAAGTGACGAGGCTAAGCAGAAATACAGATTGGCAAGGTGGGATATAATATGCGGACCCAAAGACCAAGGGGGTCTCGGCATTGAAAATCTAGAAGTGAAGAACAAATGCTTGCTTAGCAAATGGCTATACAGGTTATCTACGGAGACCGAAGGGATGTGGGTTCAAATACTGAAGAATAAATACCTACAATCCAAGACATTGGCCCAGGTTACAGCTAGACCAAATGACTCACCTTTCTGGAAGGGGTTAATGAAGATGAAGGTAACTTTCTTCCAGAGGGTGAAATTTGTAGTTGGCAATGGCTCCACTACAAGATTCTGGGAAGACACATGGCTTGGGGATACTCCATTAGCACTACATTACCCTACCCTTTATAATATTGCACAACGTAAGGAGGATTACGTGGCCACAGTATTACAATCGGTACCGCTTAATATACAATTCAGGCGAGCTTTAGTGGGAGCACGCTGGAATTCGTGGTTACACCTGGTCAGGCGACTGATGCATGTTCAGCTCTCTGACCAGCCAGATAGTGTTCGTTGGAATTTAGCATTGGACCGCTCTCGAGATCACTACATATTTGGAGAATCAAAGTGCCACTTAGAATTAAAATTTTCATGTGGTTTATACACAAGGGTGTGGTATTAACCAAAGATAACTTGACAAAACGTAGATGGGTTGACAGACCTAATTGTTGCTATTGCGATCAAATGAAACAATAAGACACCTCTTTCTCGATTGTCCTCTTGCAAAACTATTATGGCGAACTGTTCATATAGCCTTTAACGTTAATCCACCAACATGCATTAGTTCGCTATTTGGAACGTGGCTCGATGGAGTAGACGTTAATATAGCGAATCTTATCCGGATTGGTATATGTGCTTTATTTTGGGCTATATGGAATACTAGGAATGATATGATTTTTAATGGCAAGAATTTCAATAACTTTTTACAGGTTATCTTCAGAGCAACGTCTTGGATCCGTACGTGGTCGTTACTCAACCATGCGGACTCCAGGGAGCTTATGGCTATTGGGTGCAACCGGTGGGAGATGGTCGCACGGGCTATCTTCAACCGATTTGGATGGCGAGCTAATAATAGGCTAGGTGTATAGGCATTGTAGTCTACTTTTAGTTACGCCGGTTGTGGCAGTTTATTTACCTTTCTTCGTACTTTTTGTTCAGCGCTTGAGCGCTTTGTGGATCTAAGACCTCGTTTTGAACTTGTTTAATAATATGGCTGCATGCATCGATTGATGCAGAGGCCAGGGGCTCTGTTCCTCCTTTTCAATTTTTTTTTTAAAAGTACCAAGATTCTTCTTGTGGAAACAAGTGGCGCAAGTAGTAGAAACATTAACATAATGCATTATCTATGATTAATTTATTTAAAAAATATGCATATACATAGGTTTTCATGAACTGAAAATATGATTTCAATTCAGAGTTACACAATACACCGTGGACTTGATACACACACTTAATTATACATGACTCTTGCACACTGACTGACTCTCACACTGACTCGTAAGATCGAGTCTTTGTTTATGCTATTTACATAAATGGATTGGGACCGAGTAGACACGATGGTAGTGGAAGAAATAATGGATGGTCACAACTTACGACACGTGCTACTAACAAGCATCCACAAGCTCCTACTGGAGATGTGCACGTTATCAACATGCTCTTTAATTGTCAGATGCACGCTTAACCCGTGGTCCTTGCTTTGGTCGATGAAAACGTCTTCAGATGTTTGGATAAACTCAGGGAACTGGAGGTCGTCGTTGCCTAGAACATGGCGCAGCGTTTTGATTTTCCAGAAGGATGTGGGAAAAAAATTCACCTGCGTCCCTCGCACATCCATTGTCTGGAGCTTCGTCAGTTTGCCAATGGTGTCCGGTACCGTTGTTAAGTTCGAGCACCGGACACTGAGGTACTGTAGGTGCAGAATGTTCCCGATTCGATTTGGCAGCTTCTCGCCTATGTTAATGCCCTCCAGGCTGATGACGCGAAGGAATGTGGATTCGTTGAGCAGCCGCCTGAAACCTTCCTTGAATTCCGGTGGCCCTGCTGCATAGTGCCATAACAAATATCCGACATTAGCCCACTAGTTCACCTAATAATATGTAAAGTGGTCGCCCGCAAAAAAAATGTAAAGAGGCTGTAGGTATTTCTTGACAAATGTGGCTCTAGTACCTTGTGCATCATGGGAGGTGGATCGCTTGAGCAGCTGGTTGGAGTTGGAGCCTTCCTTGAATTCTTCTGACCCTGCAAAGTGCCACAAATATCTCCCATTAGCCTGTTAGATCGCCTAATATGTAAAGAGGTGGCATTTCCTGAGAAATGTGGACATCACGGTTTGCACCTTCCTTGAGCTTGACATCATGAGCTTGACTGGGCAGCTTGGCACCTCCCATAATACCTTGTGAATCATGGGACAGCACGGTCCGCACCTTCCAAAGCACCTTTGTTTTGTACGGCATTTTGTTGTTGTTGAGAGCTAGGCGCTTCGCGCTGACTGTGGCAGGGGCATGCCCACCACCATAGTGGGTTTCCATGAGGCCAATGCGCTGCGCCTCGGACCTGAAAATCTCATAGACCCGGTCATGAATGGTAACTGATTCCACGACATCATCTTTCTTCTTCACCAGCTGTATAAGGCCTCGGAAGATAAACTCCTTGAGGTAACACTGGCCTAGCTCTTCCGTTTCCACCCCAGGCTGCTGAGTTAGGAAGCCCTCCGCGACCCAGAGACGCACCAGTTGGCCAGCGTCGATCGTGCTGCGTGCCGGGAAGCCTGCTGTGTAGAGCAAGCATGACCTGTGCTCGTTGGGGAGGTCATCTATGCTCATGGACACTATCGTCATAAGCAGGTCGTCTTGGTTGTTCTCCTTGAGGTACTCTGATGCTGCATCCCACTTGCTGTAGTCCATTGTCCTCATGAGCTTGGCAAGAAGAACCACCGCCAGTGGTAGTCCCTTGGTAAAATCTTCAATGGGATCACGGATCATATTCTCCATTTTTGTCTTGTAAACACTCTGCTTGAGCCCCCGGAGGCCCATACTCCCGTGGAACAACGTCTTGCTCTTTTCTTTGGGAAGACAACCAAGCTCGACAATGCCAACATTATTGTCTGCATCACAGGGACAGGAGGTCGCTATCAGCACAATCTTGCTACCTTCTCTACGGGCCTTGAGCCAATTATGTGGCCCGAGCATGGTGGTGCTCATTGGGCAATCTACCACAACCAAGTACTTAACTTGGTCAAGATTCTTCCCGCTAGGTGGGTTGGAGCACGCATCTTCCAGCTTTCTTTTTATTTGATCAGTGATGTTGCTGGTGTCTGCAAGTGAAAGGCTCGGCAACATACGTATTTCAAAAATTTCCTTAATGGTTTTATTTTCGCATGCTTTCTTTACCAGATACCTTTTCCCTATACCACCCTCTCCAACCACATAAATCACATGGCTTGCTTTTTCGTCACGGAGGAGCTTATTCAATTCCTCTTCATCTTCCTTGCGTATTGCCATAGGCTGCTGTTTCTCCTCCAAGTCTTTGTCGTACCCGTGTCCGATTAAGATGTTAACTAAAGCTAGTAAACAAAATAACCTTTTTTAAGCAAGCAAGATAATCCACACCGTTTAAATTATGGGAAAGAAACGCTGGCTTCTGGCCGACCGGCTGAGTCCTTCGGCCGGTCGCTCGCTCACCCTTTCAAACACCGTAGCGATTCGTACAAAAGAAAACACGAGTCTGGTGGGGTCACATGGACGGAACAACACCTACCTTATCTTCCGAAGCGGTCACCTCCACTCATTTCTTTCGGTTTCCTCTTTGTTGGGTTTAGTCCCACATCGGTTGTGGGAGGGAAGAGAACATGACTTATAATGGTGGGGGTATCCCCTCCTAACAGGCTAGTCTTTTGGGGGAAGAGGGTCCAAGGCCTCTCATAAGTCGGTGTTGCTCTCCAGTTGGGCCTTGTTGAAGCAGGTGTGTCAGAAACGCTGGTGTTAGCGTATCCGGGATTGCGTAACAATTGGTATCAGAGCTCAGGTGCCTAGAATAAATCTCAGTGGACTCACGGGTGGTCGGTCATGATTGATGGGATGGAAACGCTGTTGTTAACGGTCCCATGGTGCGTGTTGCCGGAAGTACTCGACATCGACGTTGAGGTCGGGACCTGTGCCAATACTCTCACATATCGCTGCTCCTTTTGCTCCAATGGGATGGCAGGGACGCAGCTCCCGGCCGTCATCAACGACAGCTATGACGAGCTGCAGCTTTGCGCGCTATGGGGGAGGACGATGGTATTGCGACCAGCGAACCGCAGATGCTGGAACCAGAAGAATTTTTTGCTGCAATGGGCTGGTAAGATTTCTCAAACCAGTAGTGTGATTTACTTGTAGCTGACGTGTTTTGCTGGAAACAACAATGTTTTCTGTTGCAACCATCTTGAGTTTTTGCTGGAACCGGTGGAACGAGCAGCATGTTTTTTACCGGCTGCCAATGTGTTTTCCTGTAACCAGCAGGAATTTCTGTTGGAACCGACGGTGTTTTTTGCTTCAAAGGCACAATTCTTTTTTCGCTGGAACTGGTGGTGATTTCTTGGGACAGGCAGCCGGCGTTTTTTTTGGAACCAGCAAGAATTTTGTTGGAAGCAACAGGATTTTTTGTTGAAACCGGCTGGACCAGAACAACAATTTACCGACTGGAGACATTTTTTGCTGGATCCATCTAGATTATTTGCTGGAACCGGAGGTGTTTTTTTTTTGCTTCAAAGACACAATTTGTTTTCTAGGAACTGGTGACCCGCTGCGCCATCGATGTTGTGCAACGCGGGTGTTGGAAGACGACGCTGGTGATGCAGAGGATGATGCCGATGACGAACGCGAGGGGATTTTGCGCAGTGCACGTGCAAACAGGGAGAGGAAAACATGCAGGGCAGGGGGCAGCGTGAGGAAGGAGACTGATCGGGGGGATCTGACGGTCCGTGGCGACCGGCCGAAATTTTGGCCGATCGACCGGCGCATGTCCCCTAAATTTAGTTAGTTATTCCCATATTTTTAATACACTTGAGATGTTTACTCCAATATATATACTTGAATGTATGTTATGAGCTTGGATCGGACTCACGGTTATGTACAGAAGCCTGCTCGAATAGACTAGCTTCCTGCAGTGATACGACTGATGTGGGAATTTCCAAATAGATAAAGGTAAGTTTACCAAGAAACCTCATAAGAAGAAAAAAAGCCAAAAAAGAAAAAACCCAGAGGTGATTGGTGTTCGTTTGTCATATCGGGCAGCACACATGAAAATATTGGGCCAAAGGCGACTTTGCCGCAAAAAAAAAAAACTAAACAACTGGTAGAATACCGACATGGCAAGCCGAAAACGAAAGAAAACAGTTTGGCCAACAAGTTAACATCCCTCACTTGTGATAGGAATAAGCCATGTTAATCTATGTAGCATAATACTAACTAAAAAGAATCGTATGCACACGAACATGTTAACATATCTACTACTCCCTCTGTACCGAAATAGTAGCCTACTAAAACTACAACTATTTCGGTACAGAGGGCTAACTTGGCCTACTAAAACTATAACTATTTCGGTACAGGGGTAGTATGTGTCTACATACCTCAGTTTGTACTAATATAAAAAAGCCCATGCGTTGCAGCGTTAGAAAAAAAAATCATTTTCTTCAAAGGCCATGGCAACATTTTGCTACATCACCAATAACATTTTGGCGAATATTGTTCAATTTCAATAACATTTTTAATACATGAACTTTTAAAAAAATCATGAACATGTTTTGATTTTCCAAACGATTTTTTTTCAAACTTGCAAACATTTTTTAAATATGCAAACATTATTTAAAAAATTACGAACGGAATCCACAAATATTCTATGATTTATTGAACATTTTATTTAAAAAATATATTTTTTTAATTCTTTGAATATTTTTGAAGTACCGAATTATTTAAAGGAGCAAAAACAGAAATGGAAAAGAAAAAAAACAAATTTAAAACAGACCGCCCACACATGGGCCGGCCCAAACGGGTGTGCTGTGTCTTCTCCCAAGACGCAGGGCGCAGTATAGGAGGTCCCTACTCCGTGGGCCGGCCCAGACCGGGACCCCCCTGTGTGAAACGTTTTTTTTACTTATATGTGGCGTCCGTGGGTAATATTGTATAACTTTGGGGGCAATTGATGTGACGTACCGCCAGAAGCACTAATCACTTTATTCTTATTAGGTACAGATATAAAAATACATGTAGCCAGAAAAGGTACCATGGAAGTTTGTAGCTTGGCTGCTTACAAATTGTGGCCGCTTATATATAATACGTTATTAAGATTTTACAATGCAAAAATAAATCGCCGAGTTTGTTTTATAGGGGGTATATATGGTTGTGCTGAAAAGATATCCTATTTCAAAAAGAATTATCTCTATCCACAAACAGGGTAGCATCTTGTTTTTTACCAATGGTAATTTCACTGTTAGGACAACGAAGACATAAATGCTTTGCTAAGGTTGAAATTATTTTGGAGATAGCGCCGAGATTATTCATTGCTCGTCAGGCTCTCGGTGAGCCTCGGCGGGGTAAATAAAATTCATTGGTCCTTCACGTGAAAGGGAAGAAATCGATCTGTATTATTTCGCTGGGGTAAATAGGAGGGAGGGAACTTGGTGCACTAGGTGCTGGTGCACCTGATATGCAAAAGACAATTAGTAATTCAAAAAACAGTTTTGCTAAATCACATCTAGATGTAACATAAGTATTGCACATCTAAATTCTATATAATTGATCTTACGTGGTGATTCGTGTGGATATTTTTTTTCTTTTTTCTTTCCCTTTTTATGCCTCGTTTAGTCATTTGGATATGCAATAACTATGTCACATCTAGACGTGCACTAGACACATCCTTCAAAAAAATAAAAATAAAAACCTAAAAATTTGTAGAAACGTACACTACCAAAAGTTGTACCCATATAAAAAGTTTCGCGCAGCGTATTGTGGCCAACAAAAAACAGAATCAAAACTATGTTCATGGGGTTTGCCCTAGGAAAAAAATTGGCTTAGATCAACATAAGTTTATTCCTGAGCTAAACGTTTTATACGGGTACAAAAATATGTCAAATTTGTTTCTAAAAAAGTTATAGGATTATTTGCATATCAGAGTATTTACCGTTGAAACCCTAGACCTATGCTTTTTCTGCCCTTATAACTAGCACGATGCAGTAGATGGTCTGATATCCTTATAACTGGCATGGAGGGAGTATGTTTTGACCAATTAAAGTGTCTAAGTGTTTAATAGTGCGTGCGTGCGTGCTTTTTACCTGTTGCGAGTGGCCGACCAACATGCATGACCAGGTGCCACTTGGTCGGGCAATTCTCAAGCACGAGATGCAAACGCTTGTCGTTTTGTGGTGTCATACGCAGGTACATCAGGTTGGTAATGGATTTAATCTTGTACGAACAAATGTCAGAAAGTCATAACTTTTAAACCACGCATCAGAATTCAGATCTATTTTCACTTTTGGAATCCTCACGATGAGATCTTGGAAAATAGATTCCGCATGGGTATATTTTGATGAATTTTTTTCGATGCCAACTTTCGTTCTTAATGATGCAACTCTGTTACTACATGGTATAACTTTTGCCAAAACTATTTTTTGGAGTTGTATGATCTATCTTCGTATGAGGTTGCAACCTGGCTACCATGACAACCAACTTTTCATGGTGTGCAACTAGCCTACTACCTCGGCTAGCTACCTAGTAGTGATGTGCAACTCCCTCTCTACTCGTTGATGATTAGTTTTCACTGATGACACATCCTGCCCTACCTACCCTGCCAGAGATATGTGGAACTGAGTTTGTTCTTCCAGTCAAGTGTCTAGTAGTCGATGTGCAACTCCATCCCCTCCCTACTTATGGATGTGTAGTCTCAGTTGGTGGGGAAACATACAAAATTGCACATAGTCTGCTAGGCAGTTGGCGGAGGCAACAAAAGTTGCACATCTCACTGATAAGGATTTTTGGATGGAAAATAAACACATCCATGCTGAGGGGTAGAAAAGAATTGCATATAGGCGGAATGCTAAAGTAGCACATCTCACTAGTAGGGCTGGTTTGAAAGGGATGCTAGCAGTGCAAACTACACCTCCATGGCAACATCCAAAGTTGTGCATCCACTATTATGTAATTGGCCAGGGCAACATCCGAAGTTGCACATTCACTGCTAGGTAGTTGGTCGAGGCAGCGAATAGTGAAAAACTGCACATCCACTGGCAGAGGAAAAGTTGCACATCTACTACTTAGCAGTTGGCCGAGGCAGCATCTGGAGTTGCACATCTACTTCTAGGCAGTTGGTCGAGGCAATGTCAATGAAAACTGCACATCCACAAGTAGAGGAAAAATTACACATCGACTACAAGCCAGTTCGGTGGGTTAGAAGACGAAGTTGCACATCTCACTGGTTCGGGATAGTTTGGGATGGATGAGTGAAAATTACATGTACACGGATAGGGGAAAAAGTTGCACATCGTCTGTTAGGGAATAGTTTGGGATGGAGGAGTGAAAATTGCATGTCCATGGATAGAGAAAAAAGTTGCATCTCGACTGCTAGGTAGTTGCATATCTACTGCTAGGCAGTTGCACCTAATAGGGAATAACTTGCACACGAACGAGTTCATCGAAACATACCCATGCGGAATCTAGTATCGAAGAGCATGTCGCGAGGTTTCCTATTGTGAAAGCAGATCTTAATTTTGATACTTGATTCAAAAGTTATGACCTTTAAAAAAAAATAAAACCAGCATTAAATGCGTTCATACTAGTTCATGAAAATTGCATATCCGTGAGTATGGATAAAGTTGCACATCGACTGCGAAATAGTTGCACATCGACTTCTAACAGTTGCACCAAACGGGGAGTAAATTGCACACAAAAAAATGCATCAAAACATACACATACGGAATCTAGTTTTAAAGAGCATGTCGTGAGGATTTCTATGGTGAAAGCGGATCTTAATTTCGATGTTGTGTTCAAAAGTTACATCTTTTAAAAAACAAGGTGCACTCAAAAGTAAATGCGTTCACACCTGTTGTATTGTTGTTTCGTTGCATGCTGCTTTTTTAGAAAATTAATCAGAATCTTTCCTAATTTATTTGATGAGGACAAAAAATTACTAAAAGAGGAAGGGTGTCACAGAGCGCTAGCGAGCATCTGACCACTCGCTAGACGCGTCCATTAAAGTGTCCGGTTCGAAATAGCATCACAAGATGACCATAAAAGACATGTTTGCTAGACGCCTCCATTGAAGTGTCCGGTTCAAATTAGCATCACAAGATGATCATAAAAGACATGCTCGCTAGACGCGTCCATTGAAGTGTCCGATTCCAATTAGCATCACAAGATGACCATAAAAGACATGATCGCTAGAAGCGTCCATTAAAATGTCCGGTTCCAATTAGGATCACAAGATGATCATAAAAAACATGCTCGCTAGACGCGTCCATTAAAGTGTCGGGTTCCAATTAGCATCACAAGATGACCATAAAAGACATGCTGGCACATGTGCATGGACCGGCAGATCACTGGTATGTACTGTATGTGTTTGCGATGTAAATTAGAAAAAGATCCTAAACAGATAAGGGACGGGTTGATTACCAGTTTTGGCGGACTGGAGGGATGGCACGTGATGCCCTCCATGTGATCGTTTTTGTACTTCCACCGTCGCTGCGGTACTTGGCACTGTTGTCAACAATATCCTCTAGACGGCTTGTCCTGGGATGCGGTGGCCGTGCGCCCAACGCGCGGACGCATCCGGTCCGCCACGGCCGTGAACACATATTTTCTTGGGCAATTTTCTTTTATTTCATCGACAACATTTTCATACATTCGAGTAGATCAACTACATTTTGACTAAAACAACAAGACCAAAGAAAACAACAACTACAATTAGACATTTTAAAAGAAAACCAACTTCCATAACTGCTCCCTGAAGTTGGTTTAATCTCTTCTCGATGTCTTCATTGTTGATCTGTGGATTGCCGACCTTCGCTACTTCGGTCTTCTTCTTCGATTCTAAAGAAGTCGACGTTGCTTCCCGTCTAATGGCATTTCTAATTTCATCTCTATTCTCATCTCTAGCCACTACTCTACCAAGAATTGCATGGGGATCTATCAAATTCCGTTCTATTAATAGATCGATGTATTCTTCTTCCCAATACCAAAACTTGCAGGGAGCCTACACACAAATTCAAAGCATTGTTAGGAAAACTACCGTGAATAGGTGCCGAATCCGAATCACCACTGAAGTACGCATATACCTTGTCCGTTTTGCATTTGATGAACACCCACCCAGGATGTTCCGGCGTGGAAGAAACGCGGCGCACGACCTTCTTCCGGCAGTCGTCGCACAGCACGAGCGGCATCGGCAAGCCGGCATCGGCAACCCTTTGGGACAGCGCCGAGCCCGGACGTTGGCCGGGCGGGCCGGCGAACCTCCGGCGGGACAGATCCGAGCGGCTAGAGGCGGAGTCCGTGAATGCATGTGGCCCCGAGTTGCCAGGGCTGTGCGCCCCTGTACCCGGCCAATCCATGGCAAGGCCTGCCGCCGGCGACCCAGGTGTGGGCGGATTTGTACAGATCCGGCGGCCAAAAAATGCGGCCGGGGAACACAAATCCGGCGGGCCTGGTACGAGGGCCGGCGGCGGCGGCGGCGGTTGCTGTGGCGGGGGTTGGGGGGGGGGTTGGGTGGGCTCGGAGTTGCTGCGGCCGGGGACGAGGGCCGGCGGCGGCGAGGACTGGTGTGGACTGTGGGATGGGAGGAGGAGGGGGGGGGGGACAAAAAGGGGTGACTTGTGTCATTGACGGGCGGGCCAGGGAGGGGACGAGGGCACGCGTCGCGGGCGTCCGCGCGTGTCCGTTCGACCGCAAACGCGGCCCAAACTTGGGCCGGGGATGGGGTGAAAACGGACAGAAAACGGACACGTTGTCCGTATGGGGCCGCGCGTTGGGCGTCGTCGTATGTGCGTTTACCCCCAAACGGACGCGGCCGGACAAGATAGGGTCGCGCGCTGGAGTTGGCCTTAGAAAAGAACATGGCGGCCGCCTGACGCCAGTCGTGAGCGAAGCGGGAGAGGTCGACCTGTAGGAAGAAATGGTCGATGGCGTCCTCGGCTGCGAAGGCGACCTCGCGCACCTGGTACGCGAGCACGCAGATTTGCTGGTTGCTGTCTGACCTGCTGCGGAGGTCAGTCTCGTGCACCAGTGCATGCAGCCACATGAGCTTGTGGCGAAGGCGGTCAATTTCATTGCCCACGGCGGCTAGGGCCTTCGCCTCTGTCACCGCTACCGCCTGCAGCTTGCTCAGCAGCGGCCCAACAATGGCATCTGCCATCTCTCTTTCGCTCTCTCTAATAGGCCACCACACCTTGATCAGCACAAATTCGACTAAAGAAGCTATGACAACCCTCGGCTATGATTTGTGCTCGCTTCTCAAACTATAACTGCACCCCCTTTTATAGGGAAAAATGTAAAGCAAAGGCATCTGCTTAAGAACACTGTTTTCTTACATCGCTGTCAGTTCATTTATTGTACCCTCTTTTCTAGAGCACACACTTGGACTTATAATTTACTAAAAAAATTACGGGGTCACATGACATCCAAAAATGCACATCTAAGGTCTATTTTTCTACACTCTTACAAAAAATTTAGAAGTATGTCCTTCGATATTTTAAAACAACCACGTAAAAGAACATCCACACCCAAATCATTTATCATTTATATTTTCCAATGAAACTAGCTCCTCACGCAATTGTTTTATATTACTAGCAAGAAGTAATCAGGAAAATAATATTACATAGCCTCCAGTGTCTTAGGTGTGTCCGTGGTGTAGATCCTTTTGTTTTTTACTTGTGTCAATGGAGCTGGATTGGGCATAGCTGCAAGAAGCCATTACAATCTGGACCCAACAAAATAAATCGTGTAGATCATTGCCTTTTTAGCTTGACTAATAAGAGAATTATTGCACCTCTTTGTCCATTTCATGGCTGCACTAGTTTTACCTAGGCTGGTAAGTCAAATACAGTCACACGGACGAGAAATCCTAATCGGTATGCGGAGCACGTACGGACATCATTGATCAGCAGAGTAATTGGACATCAACCGCATGTGTGCAGCTAGCAATCCATTTCATAATTAATTATTCGTCCTACACCACATGCGTGCAGCTAGCAATCCATTTCTTAATTAATTATCCGTCCTGCATGCCAATGAATATTCGACCGTTTTCCATGTTAGCTCACTACACTGGCTGTCCACACCATCTGTGGCTACTAGCCATGGCTGTTCACACTAGCGAGACAATTCAACATCTGACGCTATCAGCATCAATTTCAATTTTTGCAAGTATAAAATCACCGGACTAGAACTATCCATTGCTCGTGTGAACTTGGTAGGACTAGGTATGAGCTTATGTGTCTGCATGGGCAGGCAATTTCGTACTTGTATAAATAGTAAGTTGTTTGATGCCATTTGATGTCATGAGATTGTTCGTGCGAATATGGGCATTATTGTAGTTTGTCGATCGGAGGTCTGATCGTTTTGATTGTTTTTCTCGCCTACGCATATCTTTGATCTTATATGACTTTGCTACTTGCTAGCGTGCTTTGTGTGTGAGTGTATGTGCGCGTGTGTTGTCATTGATTGTGCGCATCCTAGCTATGCAGAGGCCAGGTGTGTCCTCATTGTGTTTGTATCATCATTATACTCCATTTTAAGCCAATAAAATCCACCCTTTATTGAAAAAGAATATAGTTAGAGGACGGCATGCTCTACAGCTGGCATTTTTTTAACCATTGATCAAATTGATGATAAAAAAATATGCTGCGTTCGCATCTTTAAGGCCATCACCAGGATGAAAAATGTGTATCTTAGTTAGACTTCAGATCAACTTTGAGCTATTACATTCGTTGGACTAGGATTCCAGTTCCAAAATAGGAGATTGGCGTCTAGCACGGTTCCTGATCTGGAGCATCACACACGTAGTTATTGGCGTGGTCTGGCCGTATGAACATTGCCGATCGATTGATGTTGTTTCTCCCCGGGGTGGAGTGAGCTTGCAGACTTGCAGTGCAGGTAGTTGCTCGATGCGTACATGTGTATATTTCACAATGATGGTTGCCTCCACACAAATTGGTTTTTATTTAATTGTGAAGACTGATATTTAGTTGTGAAGGCTTACTTGATATTTTACCATGGATATGTCATCAATTGCACAAAAAGATCATAGCCCATATTTGCATCTTGAAAAGGACTATTAGAAATTGGTGGAATTTATTTTGTGTTAAGTGTATTTTGTTCTTGGTAAAGGCCTTGGTATATATATGTTAAAACGGAAATTAAACCGAATGCATTGTTTTCCATGGCTGGTCATGCAAAATTATCATTCGATAAGATTTTCTACCTTCATGTATTCCACTTCCTTAAATTTTGGTATATATTTTCTGTCAATAATTTACATTGAATAATTTAGTGTTTAATGGAACATGTCTTTGAATTAACTTAGTATGTATCCCTACAAAAAAGGAATTAACTTAGTATATAGCATTTTTTTTTGAAAAGGAGGATGACCCCCGGCTTCTGCATCAGCACGATGCAGGCAACCATATATTATTAATAAAGCAAAATCCAGCAGCCGAACACCATCGACCCGGAAAAAACCCGAAAAACAAACCCTGAGGCCATATACCTCACGACAAACATGTGCAACCAAGCTCAATTCGAGCAGAGGGGTAGAACGACTGGCCAAGACGAAGCTGTGAGCAGCGCTGTGAATGTGTTAACAAAATTAATGATGAAATCAGCTGATGCTGAAGGGCTACCAAACAAATTAAAGCCTCCTCGATCGTCATCTCAATGATGTACGTATGCCCACGTTGCACACCACGAGCCCCACGTCGCCGACGTACTTGGCTGGCTACGGGCACTATATGTATCCCCTCTGTATCTATTTGCAATCAATGAGAAAGACACTGCATTACTTTTCAATATTGTGTCTAAGGGAGTGTGTCAAAAGGGAAGGGAACCTTACCGCAAGGAGGTCTCCCGTGGAGCCAGACCAATGGTCCAGCCAGAAGGCGATGGTCTCGCCATTTCCGACCTCTACCACAGTGCAGCTTCTGAACGAGGGAAGAACAGCCAGGGGGTTCTTCCACACAGGCGTGTCCAACCGATCAGCCTCGCCAAGATCCCGAGCAGTGGCACCGCACCAGTCGGCAAGGATCTTGGCTTCCTATACTACTCTTTTCTTCCTTAAACTAGGAACTTTACTAAGGATCAAGTCGTCGCCAGGGACGGAGCTAGGATTCTCACATAGGGGGGCATGGTTTTGCCTCCAGTGTGAGGAGAGACTAACAAAACTCATGCAGAGATTCTAACCTAGGTTTTTTTTCCTTTGTGGCAGCCTACGTTGATAAACTAAATATTAATCAAGCCAAGAAAATTGATGTAGGCTATGAACAATTTAATCTTGATTAATTAAAAGTTTTCATGAAGCAACTGTGTAAAGCAAATCATATTTAGGAACTAAATTTTGTTACTACACTAGGGGATAAACAATGCAAAATCTTGTCTCATGGGTCATGAATATTCCCTAATTAATTTCATGTAGTTTGTACCGATCAAATCATGTAATTTTAAAGGGACAAAATAGACTAATTCTATGGATTGAGTAATGAGGATAATAGACTGAAGAGTAACTTAACCATTTTCCTTGCCTCATTGTCGGCGCTGGTGGCTATCAGGCTATGCGGCCAGCGGCGGCAGGCCAGCAGGGAAGTGTCGATCGTATAACCCAATCTACTCCTAGCAGTCACCAAAGGCAGCGACCTCCTGACTTATGAGTACGATCGTGAGGCGTAGATCGTGCCTGGCCGCCTATGAAACGTGGATCCCTAGCCCCTTGGTCTTCCTGGACTTTCCTTTTCCTTTTGGGCCTGGCCTACGATCTTCCGTACATGGGCTGCAGGGCTGGGCACAGGAGGGCTTCAAGTAACGTTACACAGAATACGTGCGCTCATCACCCCTTGAATTTGTTGCTGGTCGTCGCAATGTGGATAAGGGAATGATTTATTCATGAAAACTCTAGTGGTTTAGAAGAATTGTTATTAAATTATTGCAGTGAGTTGGCTAGACTCATATCAACTTTCAGCTATTTGATTCATTGGCATGGTGTTCCAATTCAAAATAGGAGATTGGCGCCAAGCATGGTTCCACATACATCTGCAGCACCACATGAAGGGTTTGCATGGTCTGGTCGTGTGAACACTGCCGACCTATCGATGATGTTGCTTCCCATAATGGATCAAGCCTTCATTGCAGGTCGTTGATGGATGCCTACAGGAACGTGTGTATGTTTCACGATCATGAGCAGAAAATGTTGAGTAGAGCTGATGTTGAACGGCTACCAAACAAACTAAGGCCTCCTCATCCTCTCAATGATAGCAGATTGGCAGTATTCATTTCTTGTCTGGCCTTGCCTTTGAGCTGCCCGCTTTGTGGATGATATCGTTGTAAAAGAAATCCCTGGCTTTGCCCAATTCTCTGTTAGGCTCCTTCCCTTATATGTAGTTATTGCAAAGCATTCAGAGTGGTCTACATAAGTTGTACCACTGTTTAACTGTGATAAAATCTGAGTAGACCATGTACAAGTTACATCCATTAAAATATGTACAAGGCCTCAGAACTCTATTCAAATAGATAGTGTATATTGCTCCATTAAATAAATCAATACTCCCTCCGTTCCATAATATAGTGCGTCCTCGGTTTTCAAGCTTGAACTTTGACCATGAATTTAACCAATGAGACCGATTACGGCGGGGGCAAAAACTAAATACGAATTCAGTGGTATAGTTTTTGCCCCCGCCGCAATCGGTCTCGTTATTCAAATTCATGGTCAAACTTAGATTTTGGAAAGCGCGGGCGCACTACATTGTGGAACGGAGGGAGTAGTATAGTTATTGTAATGGTTTGGTGTATTCAGTAACCCTATTTAAGTGCTTTGTGAACTGTTGGATATTTCATGCAATTGCGGTCAGTGTTTGTAGAAGAGTTGTCTGATTATTGAAGGGGACTGAATGTTGGGTGCAAGCGCCGACCCATTTCGAAAAGCGGACATCGGTGTTCGTCGAACGGACAAAACGCAGACAAAGCGCACACCCGTTTGGGTCGCACGGTTGGAATTGCTCTGACGCGATGCGTCGCTGCACCGTTATTAAACCGGATAACTGCGACGATGCTAGGGCTCCCATGTCGGTGGTTCCCGAGGCCGCTATTAATTTCAGTGTTACGCCACACCACTTCGCTCTCACCTCTGGCACACTAGTTCTTGCCCCCGCCCTCCCGGACGCACTTCTCTTCAGTCGGCTTCACCCGACGATGTCCTCTGTCGCGCGGAAGCAGACGTGGAGGCGCGCACGGCCTAGACCTACTCATGGCCGCGAGTCTGGGCATGCCGGAGACGGAGGAGCTCAGCTGCTACGGCATCCTTGTGTCGGCAGTCTCGTGTGCCAAGCGCGTGGCACAAAACGCCGATGGGTATGTGGTGCATGTGTTGGTGTGAAAACTGACATATCTCGGGTAGGGGGGCACGAGCTGTGAGATCGGATTGATGGGTAACAGGAGAAAAGGGACACAGAGCTTTTACTCAGGTTCGGACCCTCTTGAAGGAGGTAAAACCCTACGTCCTGCTCTTGTTTATATTATGGGCGTATCGAAGTACATAGTTGATCTACCTCGAAATCGTAAGTAATGGGCTAAACACTAGGGGTGATGATGATGAATGTCTCTATATCCACTACGGGCTAAACCCTCCGGCTTATATAGGCAATGGGGGTATCTAAGGTTACAGAAAGGTCGGTTACCATCTAGGGATTACACGCTGAATCTAATTACTTGGAGTACACGTCAAGTCTTCGTTGGAGTCCGATATGCTCACGCCACAGGTTGAGGGCCTCCGGATTCCTTCCTTCTTAACAGGCCATCATTCCGGCCCACGGACTAGGCGAGCTCGGCTGGGACCCCCTAGTCCAGGACATCGTCAGTAGCCCCCAAACTAGACTTTGATGCCGAGGGTGAAAATCTTCTTCGGACGTGTAACTTCGTCTGCCTCGGCTATCCAGGCGAGTTCCTGTTTCAGCTCGGGAGTATTAAATATGCGATTTTACTTCGGCCCCTATCCCCACCACGTGGCGCCTCGAATGTCACGCCACGTGGGGAACCGAGCCGTTTTTATGGTCGGACGTCGAAGCGTCGCCCTTTGTTTATCTGACGGGTACCTAGCCCAAAACTGCATCCAAGCGCATCATTTTCTCTCCTTCCTACCGCTCATCGCCATTTTCCTCCTCAAAGTCTAACTTTAACAATTCCAGCTATGGCTAGTGGTGCAGGCTTCCCCAAGTGTCCCCACGGTCCCCTCAAGGGTGACTGTCCGTCGTCCCATGCCTCCAACTGCACTGGCTTTCTACTCAACGTTATCTGCCAGATCCGGATTTGGCCCCAATCCGCCCGGGCCTAATATCCGTCGACGGGCAAACTCACGCTGACAGCGATCCTGCTCCTCACGGGGGCGAGCGGGTAAGCTTCGTACCTTTTCTTCTCCGTGGCCTGGGGTTTCCCATCCATCCTTTCCTCTGGTGCTTACTTGAGTTCTACGGAATCCAGCTCCATCATTTGACCCCCAACTCGATATTGCACATCACGGGGTTTGTCGCCTGACAAGGTCACGTACCCTGGGTAGGGTCATAGAGCTCTCATCTAGGACACACCTGGGGTCCTACAAGTTACAGAAGTCCCTGGACTACCTTAGCACTCGGACGAATGTACAAGATACACTCGGATCCTTGGAAGTCACTCGGACGCTGTTAACCACTCGGCCTAGCTCTGACACCCGGACGTGAAGAAGGAGAGGCGACGTGGGAGCTGCAACATTCGAGAGACTTAATTAACATTAAATATTGTAGATGTTGCGTTACCAGTAACGCTCGTAGTTAACTCAGCAGTTTCCATTAACTCCGGCAGTTACTAACATTAATGACCCTCGTAATGGCACTCGGCTGGCGGTGGCGCACTCTATATAAGCCACCCCCCGACACCAGAAGAGGGGTTACGAACTCTCTATAATCAGAACACATACCAAGCAATACTTAGCCCTAGGGCTCAAGACGTAGGACTTTTACCACTTCCGAGTGGGGTCCGAACTCGTAAACACCGAGTGGTACACTTGCTCCGTAGCTAGGCTTCGCCCTACTCATTCGTACCCCCGTACTATTGTCAGGATTACTCCCACGACAGTTGGCGCCCACCTTGGGGCGGCAGTTCTAGCAAACTCCGGTGCAAGTGAGATTCCTTTCTTTTTCCGGCCATCATGCTGGCACTCGGCGGTGAGATCTTCTTCGGCAGCCTTCGCTTCGTCGCTGACGGTTCAGCCTGGCTGCACGACGCACCGCTGGACCCAGATGCGTTTCTTGCCCGCGGGGCTGTGCATTTCAGCGTGGTGGCGCACGGGGCTCTTCTGCGACAGTCGTCGGAGCCATACGGCTCAGGGTCGATTCGTTCGACCTCCGACCGCCGCAAGCGTTCCGGACGCTCGCGGTTGCAGCGGTGGCTCAAGCACGTCGTGGCGCGGCAGCCTACCTCCGAGCAGGTTGCGGTGCTCGACTCCGGCGAGCCTACCCTCAGCTTGTCTTCCTCATCGGGCGATGAGTTGTCCGACGAATCCGAGTGTGAAAGCAACAGAAACGCTACTGAGATACTGATGGCACACTCCACCGATCATGGTGCCCTTGGGTACTCGGTGGGTGGTTCTCGTGACCAAGGCGGAGGTCATCTCGGTGAAGGTCCTACCGATGGTTATTTTCCGCAGCCTCTCTCTCGGGAGCAGCAGGAAGAGCGGAGAAGGAGGGACGATGAAGTCCTTCTTATCCCTATCACATGAACGTCACCCGAGTAGATAGCCTTGGAGACCATGCGCCAGGCCACCTTGGCTGAGCGTGAGCATTTGGAGAGGCTCCAGCGAGCACTCGATGAACGTGCAGCAAAATAGCAACCAAGCTCCAGTTATGCCAGGCGGCGGCCAGTCCCGAGTGATAAGCCGCCCAAGATCCCAGTGATGCGTAGTCCTATAGAGAATCTAGCTGCAGCCACTCGGATAGCTGAATCCATTCAGCCGTCCGGTTCTGCAGCTGGAGAAGGTATTCGGCAGATGTAGACTCTGTTGAAGACGGCGATGAGGCAAAATGCAGAAGTGTCTCGGTCGAATCAGTGTGTTTACAGCAAGTCCTTTCTGTTGGGGAACGTTGCATGGGAAACAAAATTTTTCCTACGCACACACAAGATCTATCCATGGTGATGAGCATCTACGAGAGGGAGAGTGGATCTACATACCCTTGTAGATCGCTAAGCGGGAAGCGTTGAGAAACGCGGTTGATGTAGTCGAATGTCTTCGCGATCCAAATCGCTAGCCGTCCCGCGATCCGATCACGATCCGTCCCGCGATCCAATCACGAACCGTCCCGCGATCCAATCACTGTCCTTCCGATCTAGCGCCGAACGGACGGCACCTCCGCGTTCAGCACACGTGCAGCTCGATGACGATCTCCGCCTTCTTGATCCAGCAAGAGGGAGCGGAGAGGTATATGAGTTCTTCGGCAGCACAACGGCGTGGTGGCGGTGGTGGTGAACTAATCCGGCAGGGCTTCGCCGAGCTCCGCCGAACTAATCTAGAGGAGAAACGATGTAGAGGAAGAAGTGGGCAACACGTGGCAATTAGGGTTAGCTCTCCCCTCTAAATCCTCTAGTATATATAGGAGGGAGGGAGGGGAGGAGGCAGCCTCAAACCCTCAAGGGCTGGCCGAAATTGGAGGTGGAGGAGTGCTATTCCAATCCTGTTAGGAGTAGGATTCCTCCTCTCCACTTGGAAACCCTTTCCACCTTTCCCCCTTTGGGTTTTTCCCAGCCCTAATTGCATGGGCCTTAGTGGGGGGTTCGGCCAGCCCACTAGTGGCTGGTTTGACTCCTCCCACAGCCCATGAGGGCCTTTGGGTCGAGACACCACTCCCGATGGCCCCCGGTACCCTCTCGGCACTCCTGGTACACTACCGAAGTACCCGAAACTTTTCCGGTGACCAAAACGGGACTTCCTATATATCAATCTTTACCTCTGGACCATTCCGGAGCTCCTCGTGACGTCCGAGATCTCATCCAGGACTCCGAAAAATCTTCGGTCACCACCATACATAACTCTATACTACCGAAACGTCACCGAACGTTAAGTGTGCAGACCCTGCGGGTTCGAGAACTATGTAGACATGACCGAGACACCTCTACGGTCAATAACCAATAGCGGGACCTGGATGCCCATATTGGTTCCTACATATTCTACGAAGATCTTTATCGGTTGAACCTCTATGTCAAGGATCCAGTTAATCCCGTATACTGTTCCCTTTGTTTCTTCAGTATGTTACTTGCCCGAGATTCGATCGTCGGTATCTCTATACCTAGTTCAATCTCGTTACTGGTGATGGGGATATGTACCTATGGTAGGGTCATAGGCCTGACCTACATACCCTACCTAAGGACATTGCCCTAGAAAGCTTAAGGACTACAAGGAAGTCTCCGACTGAAATCACCAAGACGTACGAGTCACTCGACAACATCCACTCGGAGGTTTCTTCCTTCACTCGACGGCTATCTTTCACTCGGAAGAACCAGAAGACAGTCGACCGCAGAAGATCAGAAGCCACCCCAGGGAAGCCAACGGGCAGGCGTTTGGCTAGACCATAAGTAGCGTTTATTACATACGTTACCAGTAACGTCCATCTTTATTACCACGATCGGACCCTTAGATGCCGGACATTCATGAGGGGCAGCGTACTCTATATAAGCCGCCCCTCCCCTCTGGCACAAGGGTTCGCACCCCCTATAACTCCTATATTCCACATGACAGAAAGCTCCCGAGCACCTGAGACGTAGGGCTGTTACCTCCACGAGAGGGGCCTGAACTCATACATCCGTGTGTACATCCTCGCCGTAGCTAGGACTCTGCCCTCTCCTTTCGTACCCCTACCTTCTACTGTCAGGCTCGTTCCCACGATAGTTGGCGCCCACCTTGGGGCAGGCGTCTAAGCGACTTCTGGCGAGGTTGCATTTTTTCTCCTTCGTCATGTCTTCCAGCGGTGATTTGTTCCTGGGTCACGAGATCCGTCTCGGAGCGCTCACCTTCATCGCCGACGACTCGGCATGGCTCCAGGAAGCGCCTCTAGATGTTGAGGCGCTCCCGATCCGCGGGGCGACGCACTTCTGCACGAGCTCCCGTGGTGTTCTTCTACTACAGCCGTCGACTCCGTACTTGTCAGCCCTCCCTGCTGTTCGTCGCCGCAAGCGATCCGGTCGTTCGCGGCTCCAGCGTTGGGTGAGGCATGCGGCGGCTCGCCAAGCTTCGTCTCCGCAGATTGCGGCTATCGAGCCCGCCGAGTCACTTCACGGCGTGTTTGATTCAGCGTCGGATCCTGCTGAGGCCCAGGCCATGGAGGCCACGCGCCTTCGGCTCAAAGAGATGCAGGAGGCACTCGACGAGCGTGCCCGCCAGCGTCCGCCCGTTTCCAGTCGACGTCAGCGACAGCTGTTTCCGAGTGGATCTCATAACAATGTCAAGGTATTCCGTACTCCAATTCTGAATGTTGCAGCACCTGCAAAGATAGCAGATTCCATCCAGCCGACCCGTTCGGAGGCTGGTAGAGGTTTGCAGCAGATCCGAGCGTTGCTTGATGCGGCGCAACAACAGAATTCGGCTGTTTCTCAGTCGCGCAACAGATTGCATAGTAACTCCCCTAGGGCAGACACAGTTCAGTCGGCGCACAGTCCAGGGTCACCTCTGCGTCGCAGAGGCGGAGGTTACCGCGAAGATCAGTACCAAGATCAGGGGCGAGACCATTTTGCCCCTCGTTATCACCGTGATGACCGCCGTCGAGTGCCTACTCCTCCACGGAGTGGTTCATATGTGCCCCGGCACTATGATGATAGGCGCCCGTTCGGCGATGAGCGGAATCCTGGGTTCGATGCAAGGAATGTCCTCGCACAAAGGCGGATTGACAGAGGCAGAGCCCATAAAGATGGTAATGACAGAGATTATCCGAGTGGAAGTGGTACTGTTGTTTTTGGTCCCGAGTGTTTTAGCAGAGCCATTTGCTCTGCAGAGATTCCCCCCAACTTCAGGTTGGCGGCTGGAATAAGCAAGTTCTGCGGCGAGTCGAAGCCAGAAACATGGTTAGATGATTACCGAGTGGCTGTGCAGATTGGTGGAGGAAATGACAATGTAGCCATAAAGTATTTATCCTTGATGTTGGATGGTTCGGCCCGGGCGTGGCTGAATCGTTTAGCTCATTCTAGCATCTATTGCTGGGAGGATCTTGCTCGAGTGTTCATCAGTACCTTCGAAGGCACTTGCAAGCGTCCCGCGGGTTTGATCGATTTGCAGCACTGTGTTCAGAAGCCCAATGAGTCCTTGAGAGATTACATTCAGCGTTGGTCCACCTTGCATCACACAATGGAGAATGTTTCCGAGCATCAAGCTGTTTGTGCTTTCAAGGCCGGTGTGAAGTACAGAGAGCTTTACCTGAAGTTTGGGCGGACAGGTGATATTTCCCTGAGCAAGATGATGGAGATTGCCACTCGGTACGCCAATGGCGAAGAGGAAGACCGCCTCCGCAGCGGCGAAGGAAAAGCAGTCGACAACGATGCCGGCGGTGGCAATTCTAGTCGGAAGCAGAAACGCAAAGCTGATGGCCCTGTTCAGGCAGAGGCGGCCGCTCTGGCGGCACAAGGAAAAAATAAGGGGAAGTCCAAAGGGCAGTTTACCCCCAAGAAAGGAAAGAATCAGTCAGGAACTGACGTTCTGGATTTACCGTGTGCAATCCACACGAAGAAAGATGAAGAAGGCAATTTGATATTGCCTAAGCATACCACTCGACAGTGCCGTCTACTGATCCAGCAGTTCAAGGAAAGTCAGTCGAGTGAGAAGGCTCCTGAAAAGGAGGATGATGAAGACAAAGAAGAGTTTCCTGAGGTCAATGCCACTCTGTTGATTTTTGCTGATGTAGAAAGCAAGAGTCGACTGAAAGTTATCAACAGAGAAGTCAACATGGCTGTTCCTACTACCCCCACATACCTCAAGTGGTCTCAGACTGCTATCACATTTGACGAGTCAGATCACCCAGCTCATATCGCTACCCCCGGTCGGCAAGCGCTGGTGGTAGACCCGGTTGTGGGAGGCACTCGACTCCGCAAAGTCCTGATGGATGGTGGGAGCGGTCTGAACATCTTGTATGCGGATACGCCAAAGGGGATGGGCATTCCGATGTCCCGACTCAGTGAAAGCAACATGCAGTTCCACGGAGTCATCCCTGGGAAGAAGGCCAAATCACTCGGCCAGATAGCGTTAGATGTGGTATTCGGCACCGACAAGAATTTTCGCAAAGAGAAATTGACATTTGAAGTGGTGGACTTCCAGAGCGCATACCACGCCATCCTTGGCCGTCCGGCTTATGCCCGTTTCATGGCCCGTCCATGCTACGTGTATCTAAAGCTGAAGATGCCCGGGCCCAAGGGTGTGATCACAGTCACTGGTAATCGACAGAGGGCTGAGGAGTGCCTTCAACAGGGCTCCAAAATTGCCGATCATCAGATGGCTGTGGTCAAGTTGGAGGAGTACAAGAAGAGTGCTGATCCTGCCGATCTGCTGCATGTCAAGAAGCCCGCCTCTGAGTCAGCTTTCCAGTCGGCAGGCGTAGTGAAGCAGGTGCACATTCACCCGACAGATCCCAATGCTGCCCCGACCAACATCTCAACGACACTCGACAGCAAATAGGAAGCCGAGCTCATCCAGTTCCTCCGTGAGAACTGGGACATCTTCGCATGGAAGCCTGCTGACATGCCTGGTTTACCCAGGGAACTGGCTGAGCACCGACTGAGAGTTGATCCGAAGTCCAAGCCTGTGAAGGAGCACTTGCGTCGGTCGGCAGCAGAGAAGCGAAAGGCAATCGGCGAGGAGGTGGCTCGTCTCTTGGCGGCTAAGTTCATACGCGAGATTTACCACTCCGAGTGGCTCTCAAACGTCGTTATGGTCCCCAAGAAAGATAAGTCACTCCGCATGTGTATTGACTTCAAACATATCAATCGGGTCTACCCAAAGGATCATTTTCCGCTCCCCCGCATCGATCAGATTGTCGATTCGACTGCAGGGTGCGAGCGTTTATCTTTTCTTGATGCATACTCCGGTTACCATCAGATCCGTCTGTTTGGTCCGGATGAAATAAAGACAGCCTTCATCACCCCATTCGGGTGTTTCTGTTATATCACCATGCCTTTTGGTTTGAAAAATGTTGGCGCTACTTTCATGCGCATGATTCAGAAATGCTTGCTTGATCAGATCCCTCGGAATGCTGAAGCATACATGGATGATATTGTTGTCAAGTCTCGCAAAGGTTCCGACCTGCTGACTGACTTGGCTGAGACATTCGCCAATTTGAGGAGGTATGATATCAAGTTAAATCCGACTAAGTGCACTTTCGGTGTTCCTGGTGGCAAGTTGCTCGGTTTTCTCGTTTCCGAACGAGGAATCGACGTCAATCCTGAAAAGATCAGTGCCATTACCTGAATGAAGAGCCCTGAGCGTGTGCACGATGTCCAGAAGCTCACAAGTTGCCTGGCGGCGTTAAGTCGATTCATTTCTCGTGTCGGTGAGAAGGCATTGCCTTTATACCGACTGATGAAGAAGTCTGATACGTTCGAGTGGACTCCAGAAGCTGAAGCAGCGATTGTCGAGCTCAAAGCCCTGCTTTCCACCCAGCCGGTGCTTGCTGCTCCGCACAGCAAAGAGCCCTTGCTCCTGTACATCGCGGCCACTAATCAGGTCGTTAGTACAGTTCTCACTGTCGAGTGGGAAGAGGAAGGCAAGGCTTACAAAGTCCAGCGTCCTGTTTATTACATTTCTAAAGTGTTGACTCCTTCAAAGCAAAGGTACCCACATTACCAGAAGCTCGTATATGGTATATATCTGTCAGCGAAGAAGGTGGCACACTACTTTCAAGATCACTCAATTTCAGTCGTCAGTGATGCTCCATTGTCTGAGATCCTCAACAATCGAGATGCGACTGGTCGAGTGGCCAAATGGGCTATTGAGCTCCTTTACTTTGATATCAAGTTTGAAGCGAAAAAGGCAATAAGGTCTCAAGCATTTGCTGATTCCTGGCCGAGTGGATAGAACAACAGCAGCCAATCCAAATTCACTCGGCACACTGGACCATGTTCTTTGACGGCTCGAAGATGCTGAATGGGTCTGGTGCTGGTGTGGTATTGGTGTCCCCAAATGGCGACAAACTCAGTTATGTCCTGCAGATTCACTTTGATTCTTCCAATAACGAAGCTGAATATGAAGCACTCCTATATGGGTTGCGTATGGCCATCTCACTCGGCGTCCGGCGCTTGATGGTATACGGTGACTCTGATTTGGTAGTCAATTAGGTGATGAAAGAGTGGAATGTCAGGAACCCTGCTATGACTGGATATTGCAATGCAGTAAGAAAGCTTGAGAAGAAGTTTGAAGGTTTGGAACTCCATCATGTTCCCCGAGTGAAGAATCAGGCAGCTGATGAGCTAGCAAAGATCGGATCCACTCGGAAGCTTGTCCCCAGCAATGTGTTCCTCGAGCACCTACATTCTCCTTCAGTACAGGAAGATCCCTTCACTGAAGAGCCCCCGCAAGCAAAGAGCGCCTCTGACCCGACTGAAGTTGATGTCCCAGCGGTCATAGATCTGGTCATGGAGATTTTGGTGATCACGCCCGACTGGACAGTACCTTATATTGCATACATTCTGAGGCAAGAACTCCCAGATGACGAAGATGAAGCTCAATAGATAGTCCGCAGATCCAAGGCCTTTACTGTTATGGATGGACAACTCTACAGGGAAAGCGTAACTGGCGTGACTCAACGGTGTATTTCTCCTGAAGAAGGTCAACTGATTTTGGAGGAGATTCACTCGGGAACTTGTGGTCATCATGCATCCTCTAGGACGATTGTTGCCAACGCATACCGAGCTATTTTCTTCTGGCCGCGCGCCAATGAGATGGCTAAGGATATTGTTAATCACTATGAAGGATGCCAGTTCTATTCAAACTTGTCGCACAAGCCTGCGTCTGCCTTGAAGACTATTCCACTCATCTGGCCGTTTGCTGTATGGGGTTTGGATATGGTCGGACCCCTTCGAATAGGCCAGAGTGGATTTACTCACTTGCTTGTAGCAGTCGAAAATTTTACTAAGTGGATTGAAGCTAAGCCTATAAAGAAGCTGAACGCCCGCACTGCTATCAAATTCATGAAAGAGATAACATTCCGGTATGGAGTTCCCCACAGTATCATTACAGACAATGGCTCAAACTTTGACTCGGAAGAGTTCAGACACTTTTGCTCCTCTCAAGGCACTCGGGTGGATTACACATCCGTTGCGCACCCCCAGACCAACATTCAAGCTGAGCGAGCGAATGGCCTTATCCTTCAAGGGCTGAAGCCTCGACTCATGCGAGATCTCAATCATGCAGCTGGAGCTTGGGTCACTGAATTGCCATCCGTTCTGTGGGGCTTGAGGACGACCCCTTGTAGGAGATATGCCCTAGAGGCAATAATAAATGTTATTGATTATCTCCCTGTTCATAATTAGGTTTATGTTCCATGCTATAACTGCAATGATTCTCGAGTCTGCAAATAAAACGAGGCTTGGAGGGAAACTCATGTGCACGTGTGGGATAATAAACGGTAAAATGTATTCCTAGTCAAGCCTCTATGACTGGCTCAAGTATTGCATGATGATCCTGTTTTCCTGATCATGGGCATGGCTATGCCGGCAATTTTGAGGGCACAATTGTTGGTAGAACACTTGTGTTGAATCGACCCAAATTGTTGTTATGCTATGAGATACATTCGTCATAAGTTAATGGTTAATAACACAGGAAGTTAATGTTTGCATAATTCCTTAGACCATGAGAGTATCGAGTTTCTTCATGCTTGCTTCATGAACTTTGGGGTTTGTTAAACGTCATCCGTATATGGGTGGCTATTACGGCGGCTTACGGGTTCATGGAAAAGTATGTCAAGTAACTTGATAGCTCAAGATTGGGATTTGCTCCTCCGACGATGGAGAGATATCTCTGGGCCCTCTCGGTGTTACGGTATCCATCATCGTCTGGCCAGACACTTTGTGATTTGATCACGGGGATGCCGGAACACGGGAACGAGAAAAGAGAACAATACCGGTAACGAGGTAACTGGCATAGTGGACAAGTTGTTGATCCACGGGGATGCCTACATGTCTCACCTCGGGTATTTGTAACATATCGCGAAGCAACAGGAATAGCACACGGCAACTGGAGGTTCACTCGAATATTCATTCGTGTGGGTATAGGGGTCAATATGGGTGTCCACGGCTCCGATGTTGATCATTGATCGGAAAGTGTTCCGGGTCATGTCTATACTTCACCGAACCTATAGGGTCACACGCTTAAGGATCATCTATCTGCTGAATACTAGACGGGGAGTCTGAGAGAAATTCACCGAAAAAGTTTCGGACGAAACGGAAATGTTCCGGAGAGGATATCGGAATAGTTCCGGTGAAACTGAAAAGTTGTTTCAGGGTATTCCATAAAGTCAAATTGGTTTCGGCACATGCCTGGAAATTATTGGAAGGTACCAGAATTGTTCCGGTAACTTCTGAGATTTTTCAGAGACAAAAACCGGAAATGTTCCGGACTGCCGGAACCGCTTTAGTTGCTTTTCACAGATGAAAATCACTAAACCGAAAAGTTGTTTCGGAGTACACCATAAAGTCAAATTGGTTTCGGCACATGCCTGATAATTCTTGGAGGGTGCCAGAATCATTCTGGAAACTTTCTGGAATTTTCCGGAATGAAAACCGGAAATGTTCCGGAGCTGCCGAAACCGCTTCAGATGCTTTTCGCAGATGAAAATCACTAAACCGGAATTGTTCCGGCTCGCGTTGAAAATTATTTTGGTGGGTACTGGAAATGTTCTAAGCCCACATGAATATTTTCAGTTCGATCAGACGCTGAAAAATGTCGTCGTGAATAGTGAAATCAGATTTATGGATATGGTTGGAAGTTGGCTTTCCACAAATATCTTCCCAAGATATTTTGGGATGACATGGCATTTTGGATATGCCCATCCTACCCCTTGTTTTTCCTATAAATAGAGGGGAGGAGGCAGCCCCATATGCTTCATCCTTGCTCTCACATACACATGCCATGACATTTCTGGCTTCTCTCTCCCTCCCAGCGAAATAGTTTCGTAGAGCCGAAAGGCTGTCTGGGTTCCGGTAGGAACTAGTTCTGGACGGCGAAGCCCTGCCGGATAGATGACACCGTATGTGTGCAACTCTGTAGAGAGATCGTAGTTTCGGTCTTAGTTCGAGAGTGCCTCCCGAAGGGCTGTCCGAGTTACAGTTTGAGTTTCGGGTGTCCTCCCGAAGGGCTGTCCGAGTGACCCGCCCGAAGGGCTGTCCGTGAGGCCTCCCGGAGGGCTGTCCGAGGATCCGTCCGGTGGGACTATCCGAAGGACTGTCCAGAGGCCTCCCGGAGGGCTGTCCAAGGATCCGTCCGGTGGGACTATCCGAGGGACTGTCCAGGGGCCTCCCGAAGGGCTGTCTGAGGATCCGTCCGGTGGGACTATCCGAGGGACTGTCCCGATGCCTCCCGAAGGGCTGCCCGGAGATCCGTCCGGTGAGCTGACGTGGGAGTACATCCTCGCGGTTGGGAGGTTGTAAATCCTAGCTGCGGGGATCTGCACCGCCGTTCGTCATCGACTCTACTTCCGCTGCGCTACGAGTCGGTAACGAATAAGATCAAACCTTGTATGCAGTCTCCATAGTGGTCCTGGGCTGGTGCGTAGGTCGGAAATTTTTTGTTTTCTGCTGCGTTACCCTACACCCCTAACCGGTCGACTGGGCACACTCCTTTCTTCTTGGTGTATGGAGCCGAAGCCGTTTTGCCAAGCGACGTCCTTCACAATTCTACCCGAGTAGACCTTTACTCCGAGGATGAAGCTGAGCAAGCACGACAAGACGGGGTGGATCTCCTGGAAGAAGAACGCGAGATGGCTCTGATTCGGTCGACTGTATATCAGCAAGATCTGCGCCGCTTCCATGCGAGACACGTCAAGAGTCGGTCGTTCCATGAAGGTGATCTTGTGCTCCGAGTGGATCAGCAGCGACCTCACAAGCTTGCCCCAGCATGGGAAGGCCCTTTCGTCGTCACCAAAGTATTGAACAATGGAGCCTACCACCTCTTCAACCTCAAGAAGAATATCGATGAGCCGCGCGCCTGGAACGCGGATTTACTTCGACGTTTTTATACTTGACGACTGAGTTGTTTTGATGTAATAAGAGTACTCTAGACAGTTCCGTTTGTTAAAGTTATGACTCCTGCAGTCTATTGTCTATTCCGATCGCACAATTTCACATTCAAAAACTACTCCGAGTGACGAGCGATCCTCTCACTCAGGGGCTTAGCTGCGAATCTGTCTTCGCCTAAGTTAAAAACCCTTCCGAGTGGATAGTATTCCATTCACTCGGAAACTTAGCTGCGAACCAGTCTTCGTCTAAGTTCAAAAATACTCCGAGTGACGAGCGATCCTCTCACTCGGATGCTTAGCTGCGAACCAGTTTTCGTCTAAGTTAAAAACCCTTCCGAGTGGATGGTATTCCATTCACTCGGAAACTTAGCTGCGAACCAGTCTTCGTCTAAGTTCAAAAATACTCCGAGTGACGAGCGATCCTCTCACTCGGGGGCTTAGCTGCGAACCAGTTTTCGCCTAAGTTAAAAACCCTTCCGTGTGGATAGTATTCCATTCACTCGGAAACTTAGCTGCGAACCAGTTTTCGTCTAAGTTCAAAACTTCTCCGAGTGACGAGCAATCCTCTCACTCGGGGACTTAGCCACGAACCAGTTTTCGCCTAAGTTAAAAACCCTTCCGAGTGGATACTATTCCATTCTCTCGGAAACTTAGCTGTGAATCGGTCTTCGTCTAAGTTTAAACATTCTCCGAGTGACGAGCGATCCTTTCACTCGGGGGCTTAACTGCGAACCAGTTTTCGCCCAAGTTTAAAACCTTCCTGAGTGGATAGTATTCCATTCACTCGGAAACTTAGCTACGAACCAGTTTTCATTTAAGTGCAAAACTTCTCCGAGTGACGAGCAATCCTCTCACTCGGAGACTTAGCCATGAACCAGTTTTCGTCTAAGTTCGAAATCCTTCCGAGTAATGAACAAACTTAACCAAGCAAGAGATTGGAAAGAAAAATGCAGATAAATCCAAAATCTCTAGCGCGGTTAAAAGTTATTCGCGCAAAGTAAAGTACTCAGGCCCAAGGCCAGAACGAAGTTTTAATCGGTTACACCATCACTCGGCATACCGAGGCAAATAAAGTTTTAACTGCGAACAAAGTATTTTTCAAGCGCCAGTGAGGCTTGCAGGCTCGACAAAGGTGTCCAGATCAATCCCGTCAGCGATCCGAGTGGCTGCTTCGATTAAGGTCTCCATAAAGTCTTCAAATTGAAGTTTCTTTGTGTTGATCACTCGGAGAGCCTTCAGTTTATCCTCCCTGGCTTCCTTGCAATGAACCCGGACGAGTGAAAGTGCCACATCAGCACCGCAGCGAGCGGCAGATTTCTTCCATGCCTGCACTCGACCAGGTATCTCATTGAGGCGGGTCATCATCGACTCGAGGTCAGTCTGGAGGGAGTCTTCTAGCCACAGTTCTTTATCGACCTTCTCCAGCGCAGCCCTCAGTCGAGTGACATATCCTTGGACATTCCTGAGACGAGCTTCAAGTCGAAACATGTCCATGGCCACGGCGTCCCCGACAGGTGACTTGGTGGGATCCAGATTCGGTTCGATCTCCTCGGTTTCCTTTTCAAAATCTTGATAGAATTCTGCGCGAAGAGAAAATGAAAAGATGATCACACTGCCGTTCTGAATAAATTAAAGAAATTCACTCGACGGAAGAAAGTTACCTTCAAGCATGCTGAACATCTTCTTCGCGAAGTCTCCCAAGTATTTCTCCAGGATGCTCCTTCTCTTGGTCAGCTGCTCAAACTTCTGGATCCAGTCGGCCTTTTCCTGCTTGAGTTTGGCATTTTCTTCCTCCAACTTATTGGCTGCAGCAAGCTTCTTCTCAGCAGCCTCGGTTTTCTCCCTCGCCACCTTCTGAGCGTCGGCGAGTGTCTTGTCCTTGTCTTCAAGCGCCTTCTTCATGGTATCTAAAGAAATAGCATTGTTGAGTCGCGCTTGGAGTCGGCGGTTCTCATCACGTACGTCTGTTCGAGTGGACACACTCGGTTCAAAAGATGGAAGATGAAAGTGATAGTGCAATTGGTCAACAAGGTTTACCTCCCAAGGTCTTCAGCTCAATCTGCACATGCTCTAGATTGTTCTTGGACACCTCCAGATCCAGTTCAAGCTGATTCTTCTCCTTCTCCAGGTCGACGTACTTGGTCCCAAGCCCACAAGCTTTCTGAAATCAACAAGGAAACAATTCAGTCGACATTATTATTTCTCCACTCCCGAGTGGAAAGGAACAAGTTCAGTCGACTGGACGGCGGCCCGCCGCCCCACCCCACACCCCTATACAGCGTCATATCATGGTTGATGGAAATGATGTCCATGAAACCTGCAGGATAGTTCTTAAGACTACTGCCCATCGTAAATGATCGACAGTAGTCTCGGGGACTACACCCAGTGGGTGCACTCAGCGCGCCCCCACTGGACCAGAGACCACTCGACCAGGTCCGTCCTGTCTGAGTATATATATATATAAAAAGGGAAAACATGCAAATATTGTCTCTATCAGACCACCGCCGATGCAAGCACTCGATGGCGGTCTCGGGGACTACACCCAGTGGGTGCACTCAGCGTGCCCCCACTGGACCTACTATCACTCGACCAGGTCTGTCCTGTCGAGTGACAACCAGCTTTCAAAACAAATTTAAGACCCCTACCGATGTCTTCGTCATTCGACAGCGGTCTCGGGGACTACACCCAGTGGGTGCACTCAGCGTGCCCCCAATGGACCAAAAACCACTCGACTAAGACCTGATCTACTCGAGGAAAAAACAAGCAAGTATGCATCTGAAGAAAACACCCAGTGGGTGTAAAGTCAAGATGGACAGGAATTCAATCGGAAATGAACTTACAATAGCACTTACTCGGACGTTGGTTTGAAGCGTTGAGCTGGCATCATAGGCTAACTTGCTGGCCTCATACGCCTCCTTTGTTCGCAGCATCATTTGCCCAGCCTGGATCATAGCTTCTTTGGCAGCTCCAGTCTGGTCTTCTGGGACGTGGTACAGAGGGTATGCATGCGCCAGATGAGTCGGTGCTGCAGTTGAGGTCACGAGAGGTGCTTGAGGTTGCCCAATCGGCGTTGAAACCACAAGGGTTGAAGTCGCTGGTGGGGCACTCGACAGTGGAACCGCAGGATCAGTTCTGGCTCGAGAAGAATCACCAAGCTCTTGAGAGGACGCAACAGTCGACCTACGTGGTGCCTGTCCTGATGACGTTCTCCGAGTGCGTACGCGTGGAGTGTCCAAAGCCACGACTTCACCCTCAGCACCCTGCTGTGGCTCCTCGTCGTCTTCCACATGTATGATGTCGTCAACTGTCAATCGACAATGTTGGCTTATTCATTCGACGAATTACCTTCAAAATATCAGACTGCAGTGAAGATTTACTATACCTCGTTGAGAGGTGGCCGCGTCAGGAGTGTCCACTTCCATGTGATCCCCCTCATCCCGCAGAGGCGACGTCACCGAGGTAGCAGCTCTGGTGAATAAATTTCACTCGGTCAGCAAAGACATGAAGTTCCACAACAGCAGAATAAGGAAAATAAACACTCACGTTGAGACGACAGGCACACTGATCTTCATACGGGGCAGAGCCTTCTGAGGCTTTGGTGCATCCGACCTGGGCTGTTTCGTAGCTTTTTCAATCGACCCAGATGTCGCGGCGCGGTCGCGCTTCGAGTTCCTGGTGCTCGATGCCAAAGTTTTGCTTGGGGCGGCCTCCAGGTCCTCACGCTGCTTGGTACGACGCTCGATGCGTGGAGGAGCCTGGGCCTCTACCTCGCCTTCCTCTAAGTCGTCATCGCTGCCTTCACTGTCATCGGCGTAATCGACATCTGCGCTGCCGTCTGCGCTCCCTTCTTCGCCGTCAGGCTGTTCTCCATTCGGCACGGGTGAATACATGTTTGTAAACTCCTGCAAGATGCAAATTATAAAGTCAGTCGACCGAAGACCCAATCACTCGACAAAATATGAAAGCACTCGACAGAGATGTAACTCACCAGGTTCGTCGGTGGGTTCAAAGCAGAGAAGGGCAAGATTCGCTTGGCTCCCAGAGGGTTATCACAGGCTCCGGTGATGCTTCTGAGCCACTGGGCAACCGTCTCGTCAGAAACTTCCTCTGGATGTGTCCGAGTGGTGTCTTCGGGTCCCGAATAGTGCCACATAGTGTGATCTCTGGCTTGAAGAGGCTGGATTCGCCGACTGAGAAACGCCTCAAGGAGATCCATTCCAGTCACTCCGCCACAGATCAGATCAACTACCGCGTTCACTAAAATCCCTACCTGGACTTGCTCTCCCTTTGTCACATTCAGTGTTCTGGGAGTGGTAGGTCGATCCAAGGTGAAAGGGGGAAGACCAGTCGACATATTGGGAGATGCAACATCTTTGTAGTAGAACCATGTCGACTGCCAGCCCCGAACAGATTCGGGAAAAGTCATTGACAGAAACGAACTCCTACCCCTCTTCTGAAGCCCCAGACCACCGCATAGCTGGATGACATGGGTCTTACTATCACTAGGATTGGCTTTTTTGACACACTGGGACCGGATGGTGAATATGTGCTTGAATAAGCCCCAGTGAGGAGGACAACCCAAGAAACACTCGCACAAGGTGATGAAAGCAGCAAGGTACGAAATGGCATTCAGAGGAAGGTGGTGGAGTTGCGCTCCGAAAAAGTTCAAAAACCCGCGGACGAATGGATGAGGGGGCATAGAAAAACCTCGCTCAACGTGGGTGAGGAGGAGGACTCGCTCCCCTTCGCGCGGCTCCGGTTCGAAATCCCCCTCTGACAGCCTCCACGAGCCTTTGGCCACGAGCCCGTCGGCGACGAGGTTCTCGACGTCCCCCGCTACGACCGTCGATGGGAGAAAATCTCCCTGGATCCACCCCGGCGGCGCCGTGAATCGAGCGCCCGACGGCTTCTTCGCCTTGGCTCCTCCCTTCTTGGCACGCTCGAGCTTCTCCGTCTTGCTTTTCGTCATCGCGGCGGCAGTCGTCAAGGCAGAGCTGAGCGGTGCACGTGGAGCAGGGGAGGCGGAGGAAAAGAGAAGATTTGGGGGAGAAGTACTGTACCGGCCCGGTGCCGTCGCGTCTTATATCCGCCCGAGTGAGTCGCTGACCTGCAGGCCCGTCGGATCTCTGGATATCCCGATTTCAGAGGAAGAGCGGTACGTTGCGGTAATGGCGGCGCGAAAATCGAGGCGTCATGCCCCCACTTGCCCCAGTCGTTGCATCATCGTCGCGCGGCGTGCGCTTACCCAATTTTCGAATCCCATGAAATCCGGACCTGACGAAGCGACCCGTCGCATCAGAAGACCCTGCTAACCGCTCGGACCTGATTCCGCGCTGAAGTTCACTCGGATACATTTCAAGACAGAATCGATCAGGGTGAATGACAAAGATTCGACGCAGACTTCTGTGAAGCCCTAAAATGCACTTGGAATTTTCGTGTCTTATCAGAACCCGCATCGATCCTTTTTTTACTCGAACCCCGATCCATTCGGGGGCTAATGATGGGGATATGTACCTAGGGTAGGGTCATAGGCCTGACCTACATACCCTACCTAAGGACATTGCCCTAGAAAGCTTAAGGACTACAAGGTAGTCTCCGACTGAAATCACCAAGACGTACGAGTCACTCGACAACATCCACTCGGAGGTTTCTTCCTTCACTCGACGGCTATCTTTCACTCGGAAGAACCAGAAGATAGTCGACCGTAGAAGATCAGAAGCCACCCCAGGGAGGCCAGTGGGCAGGCCATAAGTAGCGTTTATTACATACGTTACCAGTAACGTCCATCTTTATTACCACGATCGGACCCTTAGATGCCGGGCATTCATGAGGGGCAGCGTACTCTATATAAGCCGCCCCTCCCCTCTGGCACAAGGGTTCGCACCCCCTGTAACTCCTATATTCCACACGACAGAAAGCTCCCGAGCACCTGAGACGTAGGGCCGTTACCTCCACGAGAGGGGCCTGAACTCATACATCCGTGTGTACATCCTCGCCGTAGCTAGGACTCTGCCCTCTCCTTTCGTACCCCTACCTTCTACTGTCAGGCTCGTTCCCACGACAACCGGCAAGTCTCTTTACTCGTTCCGTAATACAAGATCCCGTGGCTAACACTTTAGTCACATTGCTTGCAAGGCTTATTGTGATATTGTATTACCGAGTGGGCCCTGAGATAGCTCTCCGTCACACGGAGTAACAAATCCCAGTCTCGATCCATGCCAGCTCAACAGACACCTTCGAAGATACCTGTAGAGCATCTTTATAGTCACCCAGTTACGTTGTGACGTTTGATACACACAAGGTATTCCTCCGGTGTCAGTGAGTTGTATGATCTCATGGTCATAGGAACAGATACTTGACATGCAGAAAACAATAGCAATAAACTGACACGATCATATGCTATGTTCATAGTTCGGGTCTTGTCCATCACATCATTCTCCTAATGATGTGATCCCATTATCAAATGACATCTCATGTCTATGGCTAGGAAACCTTCACCATCTTTGATCAACGAGCCAGTTTAACTAGAGGCTTACTAGGGACACATTGTTTGTCTATGTACCCACACATGTAATTGAGTTTCCAATCAATACAATTATAGCATGGATAATAAACGGTTATCATGAACAAGGAAATATGATAATAACTAAATTATTATTGCCTCTAGGGCATATTTCCAACAGTCTCCCACTTGCGCTAGAGTCAAGAATCTAGCTCACATCACCATGTGATTTACATTGTTATGAATCTAACACGCAATGAGTTCTGGGGTTCGATCATGCTTTGCATGTGAGAGAGGTCTTTAGTCAATGGTCTACAACATTTAGATCCGTGTGTTCTTTGCAAATCTATATGTCGTACTGCAGATGCTACCACGCTACACTTGGAGCTATTCCAAATGGCTGCTCCACTATACGTATCCGGATTGCTACTCAGAGTCATCCAGATTGGTGTTAAAGCTTGCATCGACGTAACCCTTTACGACGAACTCTTTATCACCTCCATAATCGAGAAATATTTCCTTAGTCCTCTAGTTACTAAGGATAACTTTGACCGCTGTCCAGTGATCCACTCCTGGATCACTCTTGTACCCCTTGATAGACTCATGGCAAGGCACACACAGGTGCGGTACACAACATGGCATACTATATAGAGCCTATGGCTAAGGCATAGGGGACGACTTTCGTCCTTTCTCTTTCTTCTGCCGTGGTCGAGCTTTGACTCTCACTCAACTCCACACCTTACAAATCAGGCAAGAACTCTTTCTTTGACTGATCCATTTTGAACTCTTTCAAAATCTTGTCAAGGTATGTACTCATTGAAAGTTTTATCAGACGTCTTGATCTATCTCTATAGATCCTGATGCCCAACATTTAAGTAGCTTCTTTCCAGGTTTTCCTTTGAAAAACTCCTTTTCAAACAACCCTTTATGCTTTCCAGAAATTCTACATCATTTCCGATCAACAATATGTCATCCACACATACTTATCAGAAATTCTATAGTGCTCCCACTCACTTTATTGTAAATACAAGTTTCTCATAAACTTTGTATAGACCCAAAAACTTTGATCACCTTCAAAGCGTATATTCCAACTCCGAGATGCTTGCTCCAGTCCATAGAAGGATCGCTGGAGTTTGCATACATTTTAGCATCCTTAGGACTGACAAAACCTTCTGGTTGTATCACATACAAACTTTCCTCACGGAAACCGTTAAGGAAACTCTGATTTTGACATCCATCTGCCAGATTTCATAATCGAAAAATGCAGCGACTGCTAACATAATTCCAACAGACTTTAGCATCGCTACGGGTGAGAAAGTCTCATCGTAGTCAACTCCTTGAACTTGTGAAAAACCCTTTGCCACAAGTCGAGCTTTATAGACGGTGACATTACCGTCCGCGTCCGTCTTCCTTTTAAAGATCCATTTGTTCTGAATGGCCTTTCGCCCTTTAGGCAATACTTCCAAAGCCCATACTTTGTTTTCATACATGGATCTCATCTCGGATTTCATGGCCTCTAACCATTTCTCGGAATCCGGGCCCATCATCGCTTCTCCATAGCTCGTAGGTTCATCGTTGTCCAACAACATGACCTCTAAGACAGGGTTGCCGTACCACTCAGGAGCAGTACGCGCCCTTGTCGACCTACGAGGTTCGATAGTAACTTGATCCGAAGCTTCATGATCATCATCATTAACTTCCTCTTCAACTAATGTAGGCTCCACAGAAACAACTTTCTGCGCTGCGCTACTCTCTGGTTGAAACAAAGGTTCAACAACCTCATCAAGTTCTATCTTCCTCCAACTCAATTCTTTCGAGAGAAACTCTTTCTCGAGAAAGGACCCGTTTTAGCAACAAACACTTTGTGCTTGGATCTAAGATAGAAGGTTTACCCAACTGTTATGTTAGGGTATTCTATGAAGATGCATTTGTCCACTTTGGGTTCGAGCTCATTAGGTGAAAACCCTTTTTCACATAAGCGTCGCAGCCCCAAACATTAAGAAATGATAGCTTAGGTTTCTGTCAAACCAAAATTCATACGGTGTCATCTCAACGGACTTAGATGGTGCCCCTTTTAAAGTGAATGTGGTTGTCTCTAATGCATAACCCTAAAACGATAGTGGTAAATTGATAAGAGACATCATAGTTTGCACCATATCCAATAGAGCACAACTACGACATTCGGACACACCATCACACTATGGTGTTCCAGGTGGCGTGAGTTGTGAAACAACTTCCACATTGTCTTAAGTTGTATACCAAACTCGTAACTCAGATATTCACCTCCACGATCATATCGTAGACATTTTATCTTCTTGTCACTATGATCTCAAACTTCACTCTGATTTTGTTTGAACTTTTCAAACGTTACAGACTTGTGTTTCATTAAGTAAATATCCCCATATCTACTCAAATCATTAGTGAAGGTAGGAAAATAACGATATCCACCGCACGCTACAACACTCATTGGACCGAATACATCAACATGTATTATTTCCAATAAGTTACTTGCCCGCTCCATCATACCGGAAAACGGGGTCTTAGTCATCTTGCCCATGCGGCATGGTCCACATGTCTCAACCGATTCGAAATCGAATGAGTCCAAAGATCCATCAGCATGGAGTTTCTTCATGCGTTTTACACCAATATGACATTTAGCGGCAGTGCCACAAGTATGTGGTACTATCATTATTAACTTTGTATCTTTTGGCATCAATATTATGAACATGTGTATCACTACGATCAAGATTCAATAAACCATTCTCATTGGGTGCATGACCATTGAAGGTTTTATTCATGTAAACAGAATAACCATTATTCTCTAATTTAAATGAATAACCGTATTGCAAAAAACATGATCTAATCACGTTTATGCTCAACGCAAACACCAAATAACATTTATTTAGGTTCATCACTAATTCCGAAGGTAGAGAGAGCGTGCGATGGTGATCACATCAACCTTGGAAACACTTCCAACACTCATCGTCACCTCACCCTTAGCTAGCCTCCGTTTATTCCGTAGCTTTTATTTCGAGTTACTAACATTTAGCAACCGAACCGGTATCTAATACCCAGGTGCTACTAGGAGTACTAGTAAGGTACACATCAATAACACGTATATCAAATATACTTTTGTCGACGTTGCCAGCCTTCTTATCTACCAAGTATCTAGGGCAGTTCCGCTTCAGCGACCGTTCTCCTCATAATAGAAGCACTCAGTCTCGGGTTTGGGTTCAACCTTGGGTTTCTTTACTAGAGCAGCAACTGGCTTGCCATCCATGAAGTATCCCTCCTTGCCCTTGCCCTTCTCGAAACTAGTGGTTTTACTAACCATCAACACTTGATGCTCCTTCTTGATTTCTACCTTCGCGGTGTCAAACATCGCGAATAGCTCAGGGATCATTATTTCCATCCCTGGCATTTTATAGTTCACCACGAAGCTCTAGTAGCTTAGTGACAGTGACTTGGAGAACTATATCAATCACTATCTTATCTGGAAGATCAACTCCCACTCGATTCAAGCAATTGTAGCACCCAGACAATCTGAGCACATGCTCACCGATTGAGCTATTCCCCTTCATCTTGCAGGCAAAGAATCTTGTTGGAGGTCTCATACCTCTCAACACGGGCACGAGCCTGAGATCCCAATTTCAGCTCTTAGAACATCTCATATGTTCCGTGACGTTCAAAACGTTTTGGAGCCTCAATTCTAAGCCGTAATGCATGACACACTGAACTATCAAGTAGTCATTAAAACGTGCCTGTCAGATGTTCACAACATCTACAAACGACGCTTGAGGGGGGTGGCGCACCGAGCGGTGCATTAAGGACATAAACCTTCTGTGCAACAATGAGGACAATCCTCAGATCACGGACCCAGTCCGCATTATTGCTACCATCATCTTTCAATTATATTTTCTCTAGGAACGTATAAAAACAGGGGAGCTACAGCGCGAGCTATTGATCTACAACATAATTTGCAAAGCCACTTTTGACTATGTTCATGATAATGAGTTCAATTAATCATATTACTTAAGAACTCCCACTCAAATCAACATCCCTCAGGTTGTCTAAGTGTGACATGATCCAAATCCACCAACCCAAGTCCGATCATCACGTGAGATGAGGTGGTTTCAATGGTGAACATCTCCATGTTGATCATATCTACTATATGACTCATGTTCGACCTTTCGGTCTCTTGTGTTCCGACGCCATGTCTGTACATGCTAGGCTCGTCAAGTTTAACCCGAGTGTTTCGCATGTGCAACACTGGCTTGCACCCGTTGTATGTGAACGTAGAGTCTATCACACCCGATCATCACGTGGTGTCTCGAAACGACGAACTTTTGCAACGGTGCACCTCGGGGAGAACACAGTTTTATCTTGAAATTTAAGTGAGGGATCACCTTATAATGCTACCGTCGTCCTAAGCAAAATAAGATGCATAAAAGGATTAACATCACATGCAAATCGTAAGTGACATGATATGGCCATGAACTTGTGCTTTTGATCTCCATCTTCAAAGCACCGGCATGATCTCCATCGTCACCGGCATAACACCATGATCTCCATCATCTTGATCTCCATCAATGTGTCGCCATGAGGTTGTCGCGCCGACTGTTGCTGCCACGACTATTGCTAACTCATAGCGATAAAGTAAAGCAAAAACGGCGAAGATAATTAAAGACAACCCTATGGCTCCTGCGGGTTGTCGTACTCATCGACATGCAAGTCGTGATATTCTATACAATACATGATCCTCTCATACATCACATATATCTCATCATGTAATTGGCCATATCACATCACAACATACCCTGCAAAAACAAGTTAGACATCCTCTAATTGTTGTTGCAAGTGTTACGTGGCTGCTACGGGTATCTAGCAAGAACAATTCTTACCTACGCAAAAACCACAACGGTGATACAAAAATTGCTATTCAACCTTCTCAAGGACCGCCTTTGTCAAATCCGATCCGACTAAAGTGGGAGAAACAGACACCCGCCAGCCATCTTTATGCAACGAAGTTACATGTCAGTTGATGGAACCGGTCTCTCGTAAGCGTACGAGTAATGTTGGTCCGGGCCGCTTCATCCCACAATACCGCCGAATCAAGAAAAAAACCAAGGAAGGAAGCAATCTGAATATCAACGCCCAAAAACTCCTTTGTGTTTCTACTCGAGATCTCATCTACACATAGACCTAGCTCATGATGCCACTGTTGGGGAACGTTGCATGGGAAACAAAAAATTTCCTACGCACACGCAAGATCTATCCATGGTGATGAGCATCTACGAGAGGGAGAGTGGATCTACATACCCTTGTAGATCGCTAAGCGGGAAGCGTTGAGAAACGCGGTTGATGTAGTCGAACGTCTTCGCGATCCAAATCGCTAGCCGTCCCGCGATCCGATCACGATCCGTCCCGCGATCCAATCACGAACCGTCCCGCGATCCAATCACTGTCCTTCCGATCTAGCGCCGAACGGACGGCACCTCCGCGTTCAGCACACGTGCAGCTCGATGACGATCTCCGCCTTCTTGATCCAGCAAGAGGGAGAGGAGAGGTAGATGAGTTCTTCGGCAGCACAACGGCGTGGTGGCGGTGGTGGTGAACTAATCCGGCAGGGCTTCGCCGAGCTCCGCCGAACTAATCTAGAGGAGAAACGATCTAGAGGAAGAAGTGGGCAGCACGTGGCAATTAGGGTTAGCTCTCCCCTCTAAATCCTCTAGTATATATAGGAGGGAGGGAGGGGAGGAGGCAGCCTCAAACCCTCAAGGGCTGGCCAAAATTGGAGGTGGAGGAGTCCTACTCCAATCCTATTAGGAGTAGGATTCCTCCTCTCCACTTGGAAACCCTTTCCACGTTTCCCCCTTTGGGTTTTTCCCACCCCTAGCCACATGGGCCTTAGTGGGGGGTTCGGCCAGCCCACTAGGGGCTGGTTTGACTCCTCCCACAGCCCATGAGGTCCTTTGGGTCGAGACACCCCTCCCGATGGCCCCCGGAACCCTCCCGGCACTCCCGATACACTACCGAAGTACCCGAAACTTTTCCGGTGACCAAAACGGGACTTCCTATATATCAATCTTTACCTCCGGACCATTCCGGAGCTCCCCGTGACGTCCGGGATCTCATCCGGGACTCCGAACAACCTTCGGTCACCACCATACATTACTCTATACTACCGAAACGTCACCGAACATTAAGTGTGCAGACCCTGCGGGTTCGAGAACTATGTAGACATGACCGAGACACCTCTACGGTCAATAACCAATAGCGGGACCTAGATGCCCATATTGGTTCCTACATATTCTACGAAGATCTTTATCGGTTGAACCTCTATGTCAAGGATTCAGTTAATCCCGTATGCTGTTCCCTTTGTTTCTTCGGTATGTTACTTGCCCGAGATTCGATCGTCGGTATCTCTATACCTAGTTCAATCTCGTTACCAGCAAGTCTCTTTACTTGTTCCGTAATACAAGATCCCGTGGCTAACACTTTAGTCACATTGCTTGCAAGGCTTATTTGGTATGTTGTATTACCGAGTTGGCCCTGAGATACCTCTCCGTCATACGGAGTAACAAATCCCAGTCTCGATCCATGCTAGCTCAACAGACACCTTGGAAGATACCCGTAGAGCATCTTTATAGTCACCCAGTTACGTTGTGATGTTTGATACACACAAGGTATTCCTCCGGTGTCAGTGAGTTGTATGATCTCATGGTCATAGGAACAGATACTTGACATGCAGAAAACAATAGCAATAAACTGACACGATCATATGCTATGTTCATAGTTTGGGTCTTGTCCATCACATCATTCTCCTAATGATGTGATCCCGTTATCAAATGACATCTCATGTCTGTGGCTAGGAAACCTTCACCATCTTTGATCAACGAGCCAGTTTAACTAGAGGCTTACTAGAGACACATTGTTTGTCTATGTACCCACACATGTAATTGAGTTTGCAATCAATACAATTATAGCATGGATAATAAACGATTATCATGAACAAGGAAATATGATAATAACTAAATTATTATTGCCTCTAGGGCATATTTCCAACACTTTCGGGCTGACATTGTCTAGTCTGCGCACAGTCCACATGCCTATGGGAAACACCGGTACTCTCCTCCTCCTCCGAGAGGCCGGCATGGGGGGCATTGGCACAACGACCGTGACGTCAGTCGGATGCCCCCTCCGAGGGGTGGTTCACACGGCAAGCGCCCCTATGATGACGGTAGACCTCATAGAGAAGACCGCAATCGGACTCCCCCTCGCCCCAGAGGTTATGAGGAAGCGGACCGACGCCCCCCGTTGCTCAATGCTAGATGTACCATCACTGAGAGATTAGTGGATAAGAGTCGAGTGCTCAGGGACCGAGTGAGCGGATGGGGGACGTCGGGTCTCGAGTGCTTCTGCAGATATATCCGAGAGGCTGAGATTTCTCCCAACTACAGGTTGGCGACGGGGATCGGGAAGTTCAACGACGAATCCAAGCCTGAAACTTGGCTTGAAGACTACCGAGTGGCAGTTCAGATTGGAGGCGGTGATGACTTCGTGGCAATGAAGCATCTTCCCCTCAGCTGGAAGGATCTTCTCGGGCATGGTTGAACCAGTTACCTTCTAGAAGCATCTATTGCTGGGAGGACCTGGCGCAGGTGTTCATCAAGATGTTCGAGGGCACCTACAAGCGTCCGAGTGGATTGACAGAGTTGCAGCATTGTGTCCAGAAGAGCAATGAAACTCTCCGAGAGTACATACATAGATGGACCACTCTGCATAACACGGTCGAGAATGTCCCCGAGCACCAGGCCGTGTGCGCCTTCAAGGCAGGCACTCGGTATCGGGAGCTCATCCTAAAGTTTGGCCGATCGGGAGATCTGTCTCTCAGTCGGGCCATGGAGATTGCCAACAAGTATGCCAATGGCGAAGAGGAAGACCGCTTCTGCAGTGGCAAAGGGCAAGCTGGTGATGCCCCTCAATCGGCAGGGAACGCAGGCAAGAAGCAGAAACGGAAAGCCGATCCTCCGGGAAAGGCTGAAGTGGCTGTGGTTCCTGGTCAGGGGAAGCCGAAGCCTAAAAAGAACAAGAAGAAAGATTGGGCTAACAAAAAGAAGCCCGACTACAATTCTGAAGTGTTGGATCAACCCTGTGCTATTCACACTAAAAAGGATGAGGAGGGCAACCTCATTTACACAAAGCACACCACTCGGGAGTGCCGGATGCTCAAGCATGAGATGGGTAAGGAGGCCTCTGCAGTAAAGGACGATGACGAAGATGGCGAGCGCGATTCCGAGTACCCTCACGTAGACAATGTCCTGAACATGATCTTCGCGGATGTCAAAAGTAAGAGCTGATTGAAAGTCATCAATCGGGAGGTAAACTTGGTGGCCCCGGCAACCGTCAAACACCTCAATTGGACAAAAACTCCTGTTACTTTCGATCAGTCTGATCACCCAGCCCACATAGCCACCCCCGGGAGGTAGGCGCTGGTTGTCGATTGCTACTTCTTGAGCTTGCGTTGGTTTTCCATTGAAGAGGAAAGGGTGATGCAGCAAAGTAGATAAGTATTTCCCTCAGTTGTTGAGAACCAAGGTATCAATCCAGTAGGAGATACAAGCAAGTCCCCAATCTTCGCACCTACACAAACAATCAAACTCTTGCACCCAACGCTAAAAGGGGTTGTCAATCCCTTCACGGTTATTTGCAAGGATGAGATCTGATAGAGATAGATATAAAAGATTGCTAAAACGAAAAGTAAAACAAAAGTAAAAATAATGTAGAGAAGTATTTTTTGGTATTTTTGGTTTATAGATCTGAAAATATAATATGGAAAATAGACCCGGGGGCCATAGGTTTCACTAGAGGCTTCTCTCATGAAGGAAATTAATACGGTGGGTGAACAAATTACTGTCGAGCAATTGATAGAAAAGCGCATAGTTATGACGATACCCAAGGCAATGATTATGCATATAGGCATCACGTCCGTGTCAAGTAGACCGAAACGATTCTGCATCTACTACTATTACTCCACACATCGACCGACTCCTGCCTGCATCTAGAGTATTAAGTTCATGAAGAACAGAGTAACGCATTAGGTAAGATGACATGATGTAGAGGGATAAACTCAAGCAATATGATGAAAACCCCATCTTTTTATCCTCGATGGCAACAGTACAAATACGTGCCTCGTTACCCCTACTTTGTCACTGGGTGAGGACACCGCAAGATTGAACCCAAAACTAAGCACTTCTCCCATTGCAAGAATTACCAATCTAGTTGGCCAAACCAAACCAATAACTCGAAGAGACTTGCAAAGATATGAAATCATGCATATGAGAATTCAGAGAAGATTCAAATAATATTCATAGATAAGCTGATCATAAACCCACAATTCATTGGATCTCGACAAACACACCGCAAAAGAGTACTACATCGGATAGATCTCCATGAAGATCATGAAGAACATGGTATTGAAGAACAAAGAGAGAGAAGAAGCCATCTAGCTACTAGCTATGGACCCGAAGGTCTGTGGTAAACTACTCACGCATCATCGGAGGGGCAATGGAGTTGATGTAGATGCCCTCCGTGATCGAACCCCCCTCCGGCAGATTACCGGAAAAGGCTCCAAGATTGGATCTCACGGGAACAGAGGCTTCCGGCGGCGGAAAAGTATTTTCGTGGCTCTTTTTGGTATCCAGGGAATATTTGGGAGTTTATAGGCCGAAGAATAGGGTTAGGAGGGCTGCCGTGGGGCCACAAGCCAGGGGGGCGCGCCCCCCTAGGGCGCGCCCTGGTGGCTTGTGACTCCACGGCAGATCTCCTGCCTTCGTCTCCAAGTCTGCTGGGTTTCTTTTGGTCCAAGAAAAATCATTCCGAAGATTTTATTCTGTTTGGACTCCGTTTAATATTCCTTATCTGCAATACTCAAAAACAAAAAAAAAACAGAAACTGGCACTAGGCTCTAGATTAATAGGTTAGTCCCAAAAATAATATAAAATAGCATATTAATGCATATAAAACATCCAAAACAGATAATATAATAGCATGGAACAATCAAAAATTATAGATACGTTGGAGACGTATCAAGCATCCCCAAGCTTAATTCCTGCTTGTCCTCGAGTAGGTAAATGATAAAAACCAAATTTTTGATGTGGAATGCTACCTAACATATTTATCCATGTAATATTCTTTATTGTGGCATGAATATTCAGATCCATAAGATTCAAAACAAAAGTCTAATATTGACATAAAAACAGTAATACTTCAAGCATACTAACAAGGCAATTGCGTCCTTTCGAAATAACATGGCCTTAGAAAGTTATCCCTACAAAATCATATGGTCTGGCTATGCTCCATCTTCCCCACACAAAGTATCTAAATCATGCACAACCCCGATGACAAGTCAAGCAATTGTTTCACACCTTTTATGTTCTCAAACCTTTTCAACTCTCACGCAATACATGAGCGTGAGCCAGGGATATAGCACTATAGGTGGAATAGAATATGGTGGAGGTTGTGAGGAAAAAGGAGAAGATAGTCTCACATCAACTAGGCGTATCAACGGGCTATGGAGATGCCCATCAATAGATATCAATGTGAGTGAGTAGGGATTGCCATGCAATGGATGCACTAGAGCGATAAGTGAATGAAAGCTCAAAAAGAAACTAAGTGGTTGTGCATAATGATGAAAAATTCCACTAGTTATATGAAAGTGACAAAATAGGAGACTCTCTATCATGAAGATCATGGTGCTACTTTGAAGCACAAGTGTGGAAAAAGATAGTAGCATTGTCCCTTGTCTCTTTCTCTCATTTTTTTTATTTTTTTAATTTGGTGGGCATCTTTGGCCTCTTTTTTTATTATTTGGGCTTCGCTGGCCTCTTTTATTATTTGTAAAGTCTGGAGACTCATCCCAACTTGTGAGGGAATCATAGCTTCCATCATCCTTTTCTCTCATGGGACAATGCTCTAATAATGAAGATCATCACACTTTTATTTACTTACAACTCAAAAATTACAACTCGATACCTAGAACAAAATATGACTCTATATGCAATATGAAAGTGATGGTGCGTGTCATGAAAAACGGAACGGTAGAAGTTGCATGGCAATATATCTCGGAATGGATATGGAAATGCCATAATAGGTAGGTATGGTGGCTGTTTTGAGGAAAGTATATGGTGGCTGTTTTGAGGATGGTGGGTTTAATGCACCGGCGAAAGTTGCGCGGTACTAGAGAGGCTAGCAAAGGTGGAAGGGTGAGAGTGCGTATAATCCATGGACTCAACATTAGTCATAAAGAACTCACATACTTATTGCAAAAGTCTATTAGTTATCGAAGCAAAGTATTAGACGCATGCTCCTAGGGGAGATGTTGGTAGGAGTTAACCATCGCGCGCTCCCGACCCTCACACAAAGGTTGACAATCATTAAACAAATCATGCTCCGACTTCGTTACATAACGGTTCACCATACGTGCATGCTACGGGAATCAAAAACTTTAACACAAGTATTTCTACCAATTCACAATTACTCACTAGCATGACTCTCATATTACCATCTTTATATCTCAAAACTATATGCAAGGAATCAAACTTCTCATAGTATCCAATGCACTTTATATGAAAGTTTTTATTATATCCCTCTTGGATGCCCATTATATTAGGACTAAATTCATAACCTAAACCAATTACCATGTTGTTTAAAGACTCTCAAAATAATATAAGTGAGGTACGAGAGTTCAATTATTTCTATAAAACAAAACACCACCGTGCTCCTAAAAAGATATAAGTGAAGCACTAGAGCAACATTGCCTAGCTCAAAAGATATAAGTGAAGCACATAGAGTATTCTAATAAATTCACGATTAATGCGTGTCCCCCTCAAAAGATGTGTGCAGCAAGGATGATTGTGGCAAACTAAAAAGCAAAGACTCATATCATACAAGACGCTCCAAGCAAAACACATATCATGTGGTGAATAAAAATATAGCCTCAAGTACATTTACCGATGGATTGAAGACGAAAGAGGGAATTCCTTCCGGGGCATCGCCAAGCTTAGGCTCTTTGGTATCCTTGAATATGGCTTGGGGTTCCTTGGGCATCCCCAAGCTTAGGCTCTTGCCACTCCTTATTCCATAGTCCATCAAATCTTTACCCAAAACTTGAAAACTTCACAACACAAAACTCAACAGAAAACTCGTGAGATCCGTTAGTATAAGAAAAATAAATCACCACTTTAGGTACTGTTGTGAACTCATTATTTATTTATATTGGTGTAATATCTACTGCATTCCAACTTCTCCATGGTTCATACCCCCCGATACAACCCATAGATACATCAAAATAAGCAAACAACACAAAGAAAACAGAATCTGTCTAAAACAGAACAGTCTGTAGCAATCTATAGACTTCGAATACTTTTGTACCTCCAAAAATTCTGAAACATTAGGACAATCAGGGAAATTTGTATATCAATCTTGTGTAAAAATTTAAGATCAAAAGCACGTTCCAGTGAATTTACAAAATTCCTGGACTGAGAGCAAAAGTTTCTGTTTTTCAGCAAAATCAAATCACAAACACCGTAGACCATCCCAAAGGTCTTACTTGGCTCGAACACTAATTTAAACAAGAAAACACAATTACTACAGAGGTAATAATGTGTAAAACACTCAAAAATAGAAGCAAAAACAAAAGCAAAAGAAATAAAATTGGTTTGTCTCCCAACAAGCGCTATTGTTTAACGCCCCTAGCTAGGCATAACGCAATAGATCTAGGTATTGTCATCTTTGGTATTGGCAAATTTTGTGAGGGCCTTCTCAAATCCGGGGGGCTCTTTCCTCTTCCCCGGGTTTGTAGGGGAAGAAACCATCTTAATATCCAAAATATCCAAACGCTTATTGCAAAGGGTAATCAAAGTATTCAAGCGATTGAGGTTCCCACTAATATGTTTAAGGGGTTCGTGATATTGTTGTAACTCGACCAAGTGCTTATGTAAGTCACTCAATTTGTCGAGAATTTGAACTCCCTCTTCTGAGAATACAAACCCCCTTTTTTAGTGGAGGAACCCCCAAAATCCCCTCCAAAACTTCAAAAGCAGCGTTCGTATCCAGTTCAATAAAATTCCCTTTTGAGGCGAAATCTAATAGCTCTCTATGATGCAAAGCCAATCCAATGTAAAAATTTCTAAGCAAAACCTTTGCATCTCCTTTTAGGCTGGAGATACGATAAGATTCCATTAGCCTATACCAGGCATCTTTCAAACTTTCCCCTTGTTTTTGTTTGAAGTATAGAACTTCAAAATCTGGTGACAAAGGGGAAGTAGTAATGCTAGTCATAGAAACAAGTAAGAGATCTGGTAGGAAAGAGGCAAACGAAAAAGAGGGCGAATAAAAAGGCAAATCTTTTTGGTTTTTCTGACAATCGTTTTAGAAGTGGGGGAGAGGAAAACAAGAGGCAAATGGCAAATAATGTAAATGCACGAGATGAGTTTGTGATGGGTACTTGGTAGGCTTGATGTAGATCTCCCCAGCAACGGCGCCAGAAATCCTTCTTGCTACTTCTTGAGCTTGCGTTGGTTTTCCCTTGAAGAGGAAAGGGTGATGCATCAAAGTAGATAAGTATTTCCCTCAGTTGTTGAGAACCAAGGTATCAATCCAGTAGGAGATACAAGCAAGTCCCCAATCTTCGCACCTACACAAACAATCAAACTCTTGCACCCAACGCTAAAAGGGGTTGGCAATCCCTTCATGGTTATTTGCAAGGATGAGATCTGATAGAGATAGATATAAAAGATTGGTAAAACGAAAAGTAAAACAAAAGTAAAAAGAATGCAGCGAAGTATTTTTGGTATTTTTGGTTTATAGATCTGAAAATATAATATGGAAAATAGACCCGGGGGCCATAGGTTTCACTAGAGGCTTCTCTCATGAAGGAAATTAATACGGTGGGTGAACAAATTACTGTCGAGCAATTGATAGAAAAGCGCATAGTTATGACGATATCCAAGGCAATGATTATGCATATAGGCATCACGTCCGTGTCAAGTAGACCGAAACGATTCTGCATCTACTACTATTACTCCACACATCGACCGACTCCTGCCTGCATCTAGAGTATTAAGTTCATGAAGAACAGAGTAACGCATTAGGTAAGATGACATGATGTAGAGGGATAAACTCAAGCAATATGATGAAAACCCCATCTTTTTATCCTCGATTGCAACAATACAAATACGTGCCTCGCTACTCCAACTTTTTCACTGGGTGAGGACACCGCAAGATTGAACCCAAAACTAAGCACTTCTCCCATTGCAAGAATTACCAATCTAGTTGGCCAAACCAAACCAATAACTCGAAGAGACTTGCAAAGATATGAAATCATGCATATAAGAATTCAGAGAAGATTCAAATAATATTCATAGATAAGCTGATCATAAACCCACAATTCATCGGATCTCGACAAACACACCGCAAAAGAGTATTACATCGGATAGATCTCCATGAAGATCATGAAGAACATGGTATTGAAGAACAAAGAGAGAGAAGAAGCCATCTAGCTACTAGTTATGGACCCGAAGGTCTGTGGTAAACTACTCACGCATCATCGAAGGGGCAATGGAGTTGATGTAGATGCCCTCCGTGATCGAATCCCCCTCCGGCAGATTACCGGAAAAGGCTCCAAGATTGGATCTCACGGGAACAGAGGCTTCCGGCGGCGGAAAAGTATTTTCGTGGCTCTTTTTGGTATCCAGGGAATATTTGGGAATTTATAGGCCGTAGAATAGGGTTAGGAGGGCTGCCGTGGGGCCACAAGCCAGGGGTGCACGCCCCCCTTAGGGCGTGCCCTGGTGGCTTGTGACTCCACGGCAGGTCTCCTGCCTTCGTCTCCAAGTCTGCTGGGTTTCTTTTGGTCCAAGAAAAATCATTCCAAAGATTTTATTCCGTTTGGACTCCGTTTAATATTCCTTATCTGCAATACTCAAAAACAAGAAAAAAACAGAAACTGGCACTAGGCTCTAGATTAATAGGTTAGTCCCAAAAATAATATAAAATAGCATATTAATGCATATAAAACATCCAAAACAGATAATATAATAGCATGGAACAATCAAAAATTATAGATACGTTGGAGACGTATCATCGATCCGGCTGTCAATGGAGTCCGACTGCGCAATGTTCTGATGGACGGCGGCAGTGGGCTGAACATAATTTACGCGGATACACTCAGCGCAATGGGCATTCCGATGTCCCGCTTGAGTAAGAGTAACATGCATTTCCATGGAGTCATTCCTGGAAAGAAGTCCGAATCACCCGGTCAGATCGCTCTGGACATCGTCTTCGGCGGAGAGAAGAACTTCCGGAAGGAACGCCTGACGTTCGAAGTGGTTGATTTCCGGAGTGCGTATCATGCTATCCTGGGTAGGCCTGCCTACGCACGTTTCATGGCCCGACCATGTTACGTGTATCTTAATCTTAAGATGCCAGGACCGAATGGTGTGATCACGGTTACCGGCAATCGGAAGGTTGCTGAAGAGTGCCTCCAGCAGGGCTCTAAAATTGCAAACGAGCAGATACTCGCCGTCGAACTCGACGGGTACAAGAAGGCAGTGGACACTGCAAACTTGTTAAAGTCCAAGCGACCGGCGACGGAATCCGCCTTCTAGTCGGCCGGCGAAACTAAGCAGGTTCACGTTCATCCCACTGATCCGAGTGCGGCTCCGACCAACATCTCGATGACACTCGATGAAAAATAGGAAGCCGAGCTCATCCAGTTCTTCTGTGAGAACCGGGATATCTTCGCATGGAAGCCATCTGACATGCCGGGGGTTCCCAGGGGACTGGCTGAGCACCGACTCTGAGTGGATCCTAAAGTTAAACTAGTCAAGGAGCACTTGTGTCGATCCTCCGTAGAGAAGCGCAAGGCGATTGGTGAAGAGATCGCTCGGCTCCTAGCTGCTGAATTCATTCGTGAAGTCTTCCATTCTGAGTGGCTGGCCAACCCAGTGTTGGTTCCCAAGAAGTGCAAGTCCCTCCGGATGTGCATCGACTCCAAGCACCTTTATCGGGCCTGCCCAAAAGATCATTTTCCCCTTCCCCGCATAGATCAAATAGTAGATTCCACCACCGGATGTGAACGCCTATCGTTCTTAGATGCGTACTCCGGGTACCATCAGATCCGAATGTATGGACCAGATGAAATAAAAACAGCTTTCATCACCCCATTCGGGTGTTTCTGCTACATCACTATGCCATTCGGCCTCAAGAATGCTGGGGCAACTTTTATGCGTATGGTCCAAAAGTGTTTGCAAGAGCAAATTAGTTGGAATGTAGGGGCTTACATGGATGACATCGTGGTCAAGTCCAGGAAAGGTTCCGACCTCCTGGCGGACCTTGCTGAAACCTTCGCCAACCTCCGACGTTTCCAAATAAAACTCAATCCTGCAAAATGCACATTCGGAGTGCCCTTGGTTAAGCTACTAGGTTTTCTCATTTCCGAGCGAGGAATCGACGCTAATCCGGACAACATTGGTGCCATCATCTGAATGAAAAAATCTGTCTGTCTGCATGACGTCCAGAAGCTCACGGGATGCCTTGCAGCCCTGAGTAGATTCATATCTCGACTCGGTGAAAAGGCCTTGCCTCTTTACCGATTGATGAAGAAATCTGATACTTTTGAATGGACTCCTGAAGCGCACGGCGCATTCGATCAGCTCAAGGCCTTGCTTTCCACCCAGCCGGTGCTAGCTGCTCCAAGCAGTCGAGAACCTTTGCTCTTGTACATCGCGGCTACGAGCCAGGTGGTCTGTGATACATCTCCAACGTATCTACTTTTCCTCACTCTTTTGCCCTTGTTTTGGACTCTAATTTGCATGATTTGAATGGAACTAACCTGGACTGACGCTGTTTTCAGCAGAACTATCATGGTGTTGTTTTTTGTGCAGAAATAAAAGTTCTCGGAACGGAACGAAACTTTTTGGAGAATTATTTCACAATATATGAGAATTATTGGAGCCAAAATCTACCGAAGAGGGGGGGGGGGGGGCAGGGTGAGCAGCACCCACCAGGGCATGCCAGGCCCCCTGGGCGCGCCCTGGTGGGTTGTGCCCACCCCGTGGCCCCAATGACCCTAATTCCGCCACTATAAATTCCTATTTTCGGAGAAAAAATCAGAGATAAAGTTTCATCGCATTTTGCGATACGGAGCCGCCGCCACCTCCTGTTCTTCATCAGGAGGCCAAATTTGGAGCCCGTTTGGGGCTCCGGAGAGGGGAATCTTCGGTCTTCATCATCACCAACCCTTCTCCATCGCCAATTCCATGATGCTCCCCACCGGGAGTGAGTAATTCCTTCGTAGGCTTGCTGGTCGGTGAGGAGTTGGATGAGATTCATCATTTAATCGAGTTAGTTTTGTTAGGGCTTGATCCCTAGTATCCATTATGTTCTGAGATTGATGTTGCTATGACTTTGCTATGCCTAATGCTTGTCACTAGGGCCCGAGTGCCATGATTTCAGATCTGAACCGTTTATGTTATCACCATTATATGTATGTTCTTGATTCGATCTTGCCTAGTTATATGCACCTATTACCTGTTATGATCCGTAAACCCCATAGTGGCAATATTTGGGATACTTTCCGGTGATGACCGTAGTTTGAGGAGTTCATGTATTCACCGTGTGTTAATGCTTTGTTCCGGTTCTCTATTAAAAGGAGGCCTTAATATCCCTTAGTTTCCTTATGGACCCCGCTGCCACGGGAGGGTAGGAAAAATGATGTCATGCAAGTTCTTTTCCATAAGCACGTATGACTATTTACGGAATACATGCCTACATTACATTGATGAACTGGAGCTAGTTTTGTATCGCCCTAGGTTATGACTGTTATATGATGAATATCATCCAACGAGTTACCGATCTAGTGCCTACGAGCTTTCCACTTATTGCTCTTGCTAAGTTATTACTACTGTTGTTACTGTTCCAACAACTACAAAACTATTGCTATCACTGCTACTATTACCGTTACTGCGGCTATTGCTATCAAAACTATCATATTATTGTGCTACTAATCACTTTGCTGCAGATATTTAATCTCCAGGTGTTGTTGAATTGACAACTCAGCTGCTAATACTCTCAAATATTCTTTGGCTCCCCTTGTCTCGAATCTGTAAATTTGGGTTGAATACTCTACCCTCGAAAACTGTTGCGATCCCCTATACTTGTGGGTTATCAAGACCTTTTTCTGGCGCTGTTGCCGGGGAGCATAGCTATATTTGTCGAGTCACTTGGGATTTATATCAATTTATCATTATGAAGAATCTGAAGGATCCAAAGACCAAGATCGTTCCCTCTAGGACGAGGGGAGGTAAGGAATTGTCATCACACTGCACTTGATTCACCATCTGTTTTGAGTAAGCTTGCAACACCACCACATGCTAGTAATCCTGATATGTCGCAAGTGGTTGATGATGCTACTTCTGCTATGATTGATGCTTATGATTATGCTATTACCATGCTTGATGATAATGTGCCACTAGGAGAATTTCTTGCTGAATAAATTGCTAGAGCTAAAGAGAATGAAACCACTGAAGCTGATGAGATTGCTGAAACTGATGAAACCCATGAAACTGATGATGATTGTGAAACACCTATTAGTCCTAGCTCTCCTAAATTTGAAATGCCTATACCTGAAGGTTATGTTATGGACAAAGAGGTAACTAGAGAAATTCTTTCCTGCAAGGATAGAAATGATCTTAAGAAATTGCTACGCAAGTATGAGGAAAAGACTTTGAATGCTAGAATGAAATGTGATCCTAAGTTTGCTACTTCACCTATCTTTGTTACCTATAAGGATTATGAATTATCTGTCGACCCAGAGTTAATTACTTTGGTTGAATCTGATCCTTTCCATGGCTATGAAACTGAAATTGTAGTGGCACATCTTACTAAGCTGAATGATATAGCCACCCTCTTTGCTCATGATGAGAAGATTCGCTACTATTATATCCTTAAGTTATTTCCGTTCTCATTAAAGGGTGATGCTAAGACATGGTACAATACTCTTACTCCTACTTGTGTGCATAGTCCCCAGGATATGATCTACTACTTCTCTAAAAAATATTTTCCTGCTCATAAGAAACAAGCTGCCTTACAGGAAATATTTAACTTTGTGCAAATTGAAGAAGAGAGTCTCCCACAAGCTTGGGGGAGGCTTCTCCAGTTGCTTAATGCTTTGCCTGATCATCCTCTTAAGAAAAATGAAATACTTGATATCTTCTATAATGGACTAACCGATGCTTCTAGGGACTTCCTAGATAGTTGTGCTAGTTGTGTTTTCAGGTAACAAACTGTTGAACAAGCTGAGGAATTATTGAATAACATATTGAAGAATTATGATGATTGGACTCTTCCTGAATTACTGCCTAAACCCACTCCAAAAAAGAGGGGTATTTTATTTCTCAGTCCTGAAGATATGCAAGAGGCAAAGAAATCTATGAAGGAAAAAGGTATTAAAGCTGAGGATGTTAAGAATTTACCACCTATTGAAGAAATACATGGCCTTGACACACCACCACCTTCATAGGTGGTAGAGGTAAATTCTTTATTAAAGTTTGATGAAGGTGATATACCTTACAATAAACATCCTAGTCAGTGCCTATATAAGTTTGACAACTATATTATGAAGCAAGATCATTTCAATGCACATGTTCTGAAACAATTGAAATATAGCTCTGATATGATTGCTCGCTTGAGTGACTTGCTATTTAGAATCAGTAATGATGTTAGAGGTGTAGGAAAACATGCCTCTATGGTTCAAACTCAGCTAGAACAAGTTGCTAAGTCTCAAAAAGAATTGATTGATGAAATGAATAATAATATGAATGATTTTGCTGCTAGAGTAGTAACTAGAGGAGGTAGAATGACCCAAGAACCACTTTATCCAGAAGGTCATCCTAAAAGAATTGAACAAGACTCTCAGAGAATTAATATTGATGCACCTAGTCCTTCTAGGAAGAAAAAGAAAAAGGAAAATGATAGGACTTTGCATACCTCTAGTGAACCTGAGATACAAAAACCTCTTGATAATAATGATGTCTCTATTTCCGATGCTGAAACTCAGTCTGGTAATGAACATTCACCTAGTGATAATGAAAACAATAATGATGATGTTCATGAAGATGCCCAACCTAGTAATGATAAAGAACCAGATAATGATATTGAAATAGAGCCTGCTCCTGATCTTGATAACCAACAAACTAAAAATAAACATTACGATAAAAGAGACTTTGTGGCTACGAAACATGGTAAAGATAGGGAACTGTGGGTTCAGAAACCCATGCCCTTTGCACTTAAACCATCTAAGTAAAAGGATGATAAAGAATTTGAGCGCTTTGCTGAAATGATTAGGCCAGTCTTTTTGTGTACCCGCTTAACTGATATCCTTAAGATGGCCCCTTATGCAAAGTATATGAAAGACATCATCACTAATAAAAGAAAAATACCGGAAGCTGAAATCTCCACCATGCTTGCTAATTATTCTTTTAAGGTTGGAGTACCTAAAAAACTTGGAGATCCAGGAATACCAACTATACCTTGCTCCATTAAAAGAAACTATGTCAAAACTGCTTTGTGTGACTTGGGAGCCGATGTTAGTGTTATGCCTTTCTCCTTATATAAGAGACTTGATTTGAATAAACTCACACCTACTGAGATATCATTGCAAATGGCTGACAAATCAACGGCCATACCTATCGGTATTTGTGAGGACGTGCCCGTTGTTGTTGCAAATGTTACTATCTTAAGGGACTTCGTTATTCTTCAGATGCCCGAGGACAACAACATGTCGATTATCCTTGTTAGACCCTTTCTGAATACTGCAGGGGCTGTTATTGATTGCAACAAAAGCAAAGTCACTTTTCATATCAATGGTAATGAGCATACGGTGCACTTTCCGAAGAAACAATTCCAAGTGAATGGTATAAATATTATTGAAGAATCTCCGACCATCACTATTGGAAGCTTTAAATTACCTCTACCTACTGCCAAAAAGAAATATGATATACTTATTGTTGGGGATATGCACATCCCCATTGAGGTAACTTAGTGTTTTACGAAAGTTCTTCGGTTTCATGCTAATCGGAAGTGGTTGTTAATAAGACTTGATCAACCTTATTAATGGATCATTTTTTAGAGGTATGAAGTCGATGAATCCAGTAAGCACAACTCTCTGCTCCCACCTTTTATTTTCTGTTTTAGTTAGTCAAATAAAATAAAATGCCATGATTATCCTGTTTTCTGTTTTCGCCGTGCAATAAAAAATGACCCAAAAATAAAAGTTCTCAGAATGCCCTGAAAATTTAACACGACTTTTTTTTCCAAATATTTCTGAATTTTTGGTGCAAATAATACCAGAGGGGGTGCACCTGGTGCCCACAAGACACCAGGGCGCGCCAACACCCCCAGGCACGCCCTGGTGGGTTCTGACCCCCACGTGGGCCCCCTCACTTATCTCTTTAGCCCACATCATCACCTACCTCCAGAAAAAATTCCCCACAGCCACCATTCCAGTGTTCTTGTTCTCAAACCCGCGGATTTCGATCTCTGAGCTCGAAGCTCCGTTTCTGAAACTGTTTGGAGGGATTGCTACTTGGTATGTGACTCCTCCATTGCTCCAATTAGTTTTTGATTTAGTGGGTTATTTTTAGAGTAACTAGCTACTCTTGGTGCTGCTGTAGATGAGCTTGCATGTTGAATTCTTAGAGTTCTAAGTAGTTTGAATGCTCAATATGGCCTCTATGCATGCATAGGAGTAGTTGCTATCAATTTCACGAAGTTTTGTTAACAAATTTTTTGAAGACTAAATTTTTTCAGAATTTTTATAGGAATAAGATGGATTTCTTTAGGAAGTTTTCCTCCAAGAAAAATGCCAAAGGAGTCATTGGGGAATCATCAGACAGTGACCTTCACACCTCAAGAAGGGCGGAGGTGCGGCCGTGTGAATGGCCGCATGATGCCTTCATGGAGGAGTCCGGATTCCATCATGAGTTCGCTCAGATTGTTGCTAACGTTGGGTTGACCGATATCACATCCTTACAAATTCCTTTGTGCATGGTTTTTATTATCTAGGGAGAAACAATCCTCCTGAAGTACAGTTTAATCTTTTTGCTGAAACTTACAAAATACCGCTAACTGACTTCTGCAACATATGCTTGATCCCTTCTGATTGGGAATTGAGAGAACCTAGGCCATCTGCGTTTTTGGATTTTCTCCTCACTTTAACAGTGGGTGAGGATAGAGGCGTGTCAAACGCTACTGCTACCAGCTTGCAGTTTCCCTCGGTGCATTACTTTGCTTTGGTCATCGCTAAGTGTTTAACCGCTAGGGAGAAGGTCGGCGTACTCAGTGCCCCTGACCTTGTTATTTTACGTCGTGCACTTTATGATGATCACACCTTTAGTATGGAGGCTATTATTGCTCGTCGCTTACACCTTAACAAAACTAAGGGAAAGATACATGGTGGTATTTATGCTACTCGCTTAGCGAGACACTTTAACGTTCAGTTTTGCCCACATGATTATCTCTTGTCCTTAGTTTATCTTGACCACAAGTCACTACAAGATCACCAATTCCTTGATGTAACCGATTCTCCCCGCGACATTCTTTATAACCTATTATTTAGCAAAGATACCCGTGATGTTATTCCGTTGCCTGCACCTGCTTTGTTTGATTCTATTGCCAGGAACGGATACAGGATTATGCCAGATGACATTATAGCCTACCGGAACAACTTAGCAGCTGCTGAGGAGGAGCCCCTGGGGTGGGATTCTCAGGTGCCGCCTCCACCTTACTTTGACTTGGGACCGGATGATTTCTACGGATGGTGATTACCAAGATAGGCCAAAAGCCTAAGCTTGGGGGAGTACGTGTTTCCACCGACATTACATTCATGTTCACACTTTTCATTCCAGTTGTCGGTGTTCATACTTTTTCATTGTAATATCCATGCTAAATTTGTTTCCTCGCTTTCTTCTCGTGTGGTTGAAAAACTTTGAGAAAACCCAAAAATATTTCTTACTTCTTTTCGGCTTTCCTTTCTAGCCTAGTTTAATTGTAGCATTAAAAGAAAACCAAAAAGATTTCTCATTTCTTCTTTTATTTGTTGGGAGCTTTCCCGTGTAAATAGTTTTTCTCGTTTTTGTTTTCTCTTTAATTTGCCTTCTTCAAGAAAAATCAAAAACTCCAAAAATATTTCAGTGTGTTTCTCTTAAATTCTTTTCTTTTTTTTCGTTTGAGTCGTACCAAGGAGAAGACCACGATGAAAATGTTGAGTGGCTCTCATATGCACTAGATCATTGATGGCGCGCGTTGCCGCGCCCGTCCATTTTAAATGTGATATGATAGTGTTATAATTTATATTTAATAACATAGAGTTGTGATATAATTTCAAGTGCTTTTGTAGTGTAAGATGTTACTTATGATTGGTCATATTTTTATGTGTATTTGTAGTATAAGGTGTTAATTATAATAGACCAAAACGATACGTGATTCGGTCTCCATCCACTTCCAACAGACTCATGCAAATTTTCGTCATATAGAGCACCAAGAAGCATAAAACTTAATTTTGCATGACTAAATGAATATGGATCTTAACTGAGTATGTGTTTTTTAATCAATTTATATGATGGTTGCTTCTTGAACCTAATAGGCTGGAAATTGCTTGAAGATGTAAATACACGTGCTGCAGCATCTGCCAATATTTATGGAAGAAAACTTAGGACATCAATCTAATTGAAGGTACAAAGCACTGCCTCAATCTGTAAACGATCTGCCAAACATCCTAATGTTATACCTCTACGCACCTCTGCTTGCCAAGTAAAAGATGGTCTTTCTAACCTGCTATCAGTGCATACATAGTTGAATGCCTAACTGATGATAGGATCATATCGTTCCGTTGAAAATAATGTGTGAGTTACTCATTAGATTTCTTCACTAGTGACTCATTAGATTTCTTCACCAGTGACGATAGATTGCAATTATTTTTGGAACTTCCACAAAATCCCCTTAGCTTTGAGTGGTTCAAAATAGTCATTTAGCTCGCTCAAATTTAGAAGGATCGAGGTTTCAAGGCTTTGCTGAGCTAGGAGGATTCATGCGGCAACTGAGCAGGCAGGATATAGAGGGCCTCTGAAAAGGAACCATAGTTTGAATCTATCAGTATTATCACATGCTTTCTTCTATTTGATACTTTTTCATTCTCAGAGACACACAATTACCACATAAAATGGGAAAACATTCAGCAATTCGCATTGTTCTTGATATGAAGTTGGGGTAGAATATAATCCATAAAAACCAGATATGCAAGTATGCACATTAAAGGAACCTAAACCGCGGTAGCAGGTTGAAAGACTAATTTTATGTAAACAACAATGATCAATGCATCTTCCATACTTGTTGGGCACAGTGATGATCGAAAACACGCAGAATATAATTTACTGATATATGCTTATATATATATATATATATATATATATGTTTATCCAAGTATGAATAGTCGACCACCACATTTACAATAAGTCAAAACCTGCAAGTATGAGAAACAAATCCAAAAAAAGGCTAGCTAATCCGGCGCAACCGCTAAGATGTTTCTAACACCATCAGGTTATAGATAAGATAATGTAATCATTTTAAAACACACCATGGCTCTGTCTCCAGGTAGTTTATGTGACAGCAACAATACTGAAAGCGGCAGCAGAAAATAAAATAATGTTTGTCATGATGTCAATGAACGTTTCCATCTTGATGAAGGCATCACAAATGAATGTTAGCAATGGAACAAAAATGTACTGAATGCAGGATGAGGCTTAGGATGACCAGTTGACTGGAAAACTCTATAGTACTCTATCAGTGTGCCATTCATATATGGAGGAAATACTATTCACTTATTTCCAAAGATGTGTCACTAATAAATAGAGTATGGCTCAAGAACTCTAAACCGTTGCCCGGAGTATCATCTCGAGAAAATGAATAATTGATACTGCATCTGTTGAAAGCAAGAGCCAAAAGACGGTGGTCAAGAACTGACTTAGATTAGGATCAAATAAATACTACATATTCCACATAGAAAGTAGGTCCAATTATTAAACTTTGTAACAAGATCTACAGAAAGTAGTGAAGCATCTGAAACAATTACAATTTTTTAACTTCTATACATAATTGGAGGTGCTTATTTTAACCTTGGCTGAAGTATTTGTGTCGAGGAAGTAATTCAAAATTTTCCAGATTATCTTGAACGCACTGCCCACATTCACAACAAAAATATGATGCAAGGTCTGCAGTTTTAAATTGAAAACTATTACCGCGCCACAACATAATACTTATTTTAAACTATCATACTTTTATACTAACTATTTCGTATCTAGAACTAAGTAAAGTTACCTCTAATAATAGTCGGTCGTTATGTTCTGCATATGAGTACCCACAGAACTGATAAGCAAGGACATCTACACGATATACTCCGGTGAAGTAGGTAACCTGTTGCATATAGCAACAAACAGTACTATGGCATTCAGCCATGAATGACACGGACACATAATCTAAGAAATCATACGTCTACATGAAGGGTAAAGCATGCAAACGTGAGTGGCTGTCCCTGTGAAGCACTTACCTGACCAGCCGCCGTTGAAGATTGTCCAGTGAAAGAATTCTGCAAATCTTTGTGTCAGAACCAGTGTCCAAGATTTTCCTGAAATTGAACATAACAGGGATGAAAACCACATGTACAAAAATAGGGATGAGAAGATATTAGCACAACCTAATCGTTCGGTGGAACAGGGATCATACAGGAGAAAAATGCAGATAGAGAGAAACCTTGCTGAGGACCATGGGGGTGAGCCACAGAAAACGAAGAATATACGCAGGCGCATATACAGTGCGGGCCAGGAAATAGAAATGCACAACTCCATTAATTGCCAACGGCGAGTGTGTGCATCGGCTGCGATGAATGCTCCCTGGAACTGATGGTTGATTGCCGCCTTCAATCCCAACTGTTTGGCTTCAATCCTTCAAATAGTCCACCGCCGCTTCGCCTCTACCTGGTCTTGGTGGCTCGAACCAGATCGACCTTATGATCTTGCTGGCGACTGGGAAGGCCTAGAATATAGGGGATGCACATAATGAGGAGACATACACATATTTTAGAGGATGGAGGAAGTGACGCCATCGTCAACTAATAGCTGAGCACACAAACATGCTTGATATTATCAGAAGACCACACACCCGCCTGATATTACTCATCATTTAATCCAAGCACAAATAGCATTGCATAACACAAATATCCACCTCAAATTAACCAATTCAGACTTATCAGGTTTCAGCATTTTCAAAGAATCATCATTTCATTACTGCTTATTTAGCACATATTGCACAACATGTGGGAATTCCAAAATATACCCAGGTCTGATTACAACAGTACGGGAACAAACTGAATGGAGATTCCTTCTTCCTGACCAAAACCTTGCAGACGGCTTGGAGTCTCCACATCCACCGGAGACGACGCTCACATAAACTTCCTGTACGGCCGGCCTCCTTCCTCGTCCTGCATATCTTGCATCCATTCCAACCACACGGCACAAAAATGGACAGTAGGAAGCTGCGGAATCTGCCTGAATCAATTGTCCACACGTAGCAAGAACATCACCTGCACATATTTTTGTCGGGAGAGGATATGAGCAGTATCTTTTCTGTGAGACCATATGAGGACATTGTAATTGATTGATGCAATTTTGAGGTAACATACCTGATCATGTCGGTCAAAGAAGATGTTGCTGCTGGAGTTTGGTGTGCATACACAGCCAGGGAGGAAACCATTATATAGCACCACGGGGCACAAGAAGGGTTTGCGACTTTACCAGCCATGATTGCGAGCTTAAGGAGAGCAGAGCAGTTTCCAATAAAAGATGGCCATGATTGGGAGCTTGAAGGAGAGCAGAGCAGTTTCCAGTATCTCCGTCGCCCCCACCTGCGCCTCGGCCGATTCCGTAGCAAACCTCTGTCACGTGCTGGATTGGATTGGCTCGACCCGGATCCCGCGCCTGAGGATGGACTCGATCCCATCCTTCACCTCAGCCGGACGGATCCCGCTCCTCCGGTCGCTAGAGATGGACTCAACTCGATCCCATCCGTGCACACCGGCCGTCTTCACTGGATGGAACGGAACCGGACGCACCGGCTCTCCTCTCTGCGGCTCGATGCGGTCTCGCTCCCCTCAGCCTCGTCGATGTGGTCTCTCTCCCCTTCGCCTTGATTGGTATTAGATTAGGGTTCGCGAGCGCAGTAAGGTTCAGGAGTGGATGGTCACACGCGGTCGCTCGTCTCGCTGGTAGGCCTCGCAATCCCAGCAGTGGGCCGCCTTCCAATGGGCTGGCGGATGGCCCAATGCACCAAAGGCCTTGCTTTCGGCCCAGGGAGCAGCAGCCCACAGAACAGCTGGGCTAGATTTAACACACTACAGATCAAATCGACTTAAATAGGAAATCCGACGGCCAGAAACTTTTAGATCGCGAAAACGGACGGCCGAAAACGCAAATCGCTGTGAGGGCAGGGATTAGGTGCGGTTATACTGTTCTTAGTTATTGTTAATCTAACAAAGAGCCCATTTTACCTTGTCTTCTCCTCTTGAATAAAATGTTTGCAGATTCCAGCTTAGTCCACGACACTCTTGCACTATTATTATTTTCTTATCATTCGGTCGTGCAATTGAAAGGCAATAATGACGATATTTGATGAATTGAATGTGGCAGAGAAAAGCGGGTGTGAACTCAACTTGTTTTTATTTTTGTAAATATGTTTAACCTAGTATCCTTGATTCAGCACAAAATATTATGACCAAACATGTTTGCAATGACCCTTAGAGATTATAGTTGTTCATGCCATGCTTAAGTAGCTAGGAGTGGATAATGATTTATCTTGGATGTCAACATGCATTAAAATGGTTGTGATGCGGTATGATGATATGGTATCCTCCTCCGAATGTTTCAAGTGGCTTGACTTGGCACATGTTCATGCATGTAGTTGAATCAAAACCACCATAGCCTTCATGATATTTATGTTCATGGTGTCCATATCCTACTCATGCTAGTGGTCAATGTTTATTATATGTAATGCATGTTCATGACCGTTTTCGCTCTCTAGCTGGCTGCTTCTCAATCTATTTTCTAGCCTTCGCCTGTACTAAGCGGGAATACTGCTTGTGTATCAAAACCCTTAAACTAAGTTATGCCAGATGAGTCCACTATATCTACCTATATGCGGTATTACCCTGGCGTTCCAAAGTAAATTTGCATGTGCCATCTCTAAAAATTTAAACAAACATCTGTTTTGTGTGCCTGGACTGCTCATGGAGTGACAGGGGCGGTCAGTATCTTCCATGCTAAGCAGGTTATTCTCACGATGAGTGTTTATTCACTCGTCCTTACACGAGAGGGGCGGTAATAGGGATTCCTAGTCCCGAAATAAAAAAAAATCAAAAATAATTAAACAAAACTCCCACAGGAATGTTGTTGGTTTGGACGGTACCCGTGGATGCGGCTAGCCGTGGAGTGTGGTTGTTGGTGGAGGGGGAGTAAACCTTTACTTTTACCGCTTGGGAACCGCCCCTAATTTGTTTAGCATTGAAGATATTGATAACTCTTGGTCGTGACATTGTCAGGAAGGGTGTACCTCCCAAAATTATATCTATCTTTGTTTTAAGCTTTGAGCTCTGGCACCGCTGCAAATCCATGCTTCCCTCTGCGAAGGGACTATCTATTTACTTTTATGTTGAGTCATCACCTTCTCAAATAAGCGCCTGACCTGAGAGCACTATTGTCATCCTCATGCATTGTGTATAGTCGATGTTGGGTGCAGCATGACTGGATCTTTTCTACCATGAATTACAATGTTTAGTCATGCTTGAACTTTGGAGGTGCTCTGCATTTATGTTTTGTGGTCTCAGAAAGGGCTAGCGAGATACCACTATTGTCATGTTATATCACGATTGTTTTGACAAAGTGTTGGTGCTTGAGATATTTTATTATTGTTCGCTAGTTGCTTATGTCATTGATATGAGTTAATATAATTTCTAAGAGTTATTGCTGACATGGTTGGTTATAATCTTTGCTAAAAACCTGGGTGCCACTTAAGCATATATATGTAAACAAGAACAAAAGAGTTCGTAAAAGTTTTTCTTTATCACTTTCAGTTTGTCAACTGAATTGCTTGAGAACAAGCAATGGGTTAAGCTTGGGGGAGTTGATACGTCTCCGTCGTATCTACTTTTCCCGATGCTTTTGCTCTTGTTTTGGACTCTAATTTGCATTATTTGAATGAAACTAACCCGGACTGACGCTGTTTTCAGCAGAACTACCATGGTGTTGTTTTTTGTGCAGAAATAAAAGTTCTCGAAACGGAACGAAACTTTTTGGAGAATTATTTCAGAATATATGATAATTATTGGAGCCAAAATCTACCGAAGAGGGGGCCCAGGGTGAGCAGCACCCACCAGGGCGTGCCAGGCCCCCTGTGCGCGCCCTGGTGGGTTGTGCCCACTTCGTGGCCCCACTCACCCTAATTCCGCCACTATAAATTCCTATTTTCGAAGAAAAAAATCAGAGAGAAAGTTTCATCGCATTTTATGATACGGAGCCGCCGCCACCTCTTGTTCTTCATCGGGAGGCCAGATCTGTAGCCCGTTTGGGGCTCCAAAGAGGGGAATCTTTGGTCTTCGTCCTCACCAACCCTTCTCCATCGCCAATTCCATGATACTCCCCACCGGGAGTGAGTAATTCCTTCGTAGGCTTGCTGCTCGGTGAGGAGTTGGATGAGATTCATCATGTAATCGAGTTAGTTTTGTTAGGGCTTGATCCCTAGTATCCATTATGTTCTGAGATTGATGTTGCTATGACTTTGCTTTGCCTAATGCTTGTCACTAGGGCCCGAGTGCCATGATTTCAGATCTGAACCATTTATGTTATCACCATTATATCTATGTTCTTGATCCGATCTTGCCTAGTCATATGCACCTATTACGTGTTATGATCCGTAAACCCCATAGTGGCAATATTTGGGATACTTTCCGGTGATGACCGTATTTTGAGGAGTTCATGTATTCACCGTGTGTTAATGTTTTGTTTCGGTTCTCTATTAAAAGAAGGCCTTAATATCCCTTAGTTTCCTTATCGACCCCGCTGCCATGGGAGGGTAGGAAAAAAGATGTCCTGCAAGTTCTTTTCCATAAGCACGTATGACTATTTACGAAATACATGCCTACATTACATTGACGAACTGGAGCTAGTGTTGTATCGCCCTAGGTTATGACTGTTATATGATGAATATCATCCAACGAGTTACCGATCCAGTGCCTACGAGCTTTCCACTTATTGCTCTTGCTAAGTTATTACTACTGTTGTTATTGTTCCAACAGCTACAAAACTATTGCTATCACTGCTACTGTTACCGTTACTGCTGCTACTGCTATCAAAACTATCATATTACTGTGCTACTAATCACTTTGCTGCAGATATTTAATCTCCAGGTGTGGTTGAATTGACAACTCAGCTGCTAATACTCTCAAATATGCTTTGGCTCCCCTTGTGTCGAATCTTTAAATTTGGGTTGAATACTCTACCCTCAAAAACTGTTGCGATCCCCTATACTTGTGGGTTATCAGTCTGTACTATCCTCACTGTGGAGCGTGAGGAATCGGGAAAAACATTCAAAGTGCAGAGACCCGTCTATTATATTTCAGAGATCTTGACTCCTTCCAAGTAGAGGTATCCACATTATCAGAAGCTAGTTTATGGCATTTACCTCACTGTGAAGAAGGTAGCTCATTACTTCCAAGAGCACTCGGTCACAATTATCAGCGATGCTCCCCTGTCGGAGATCTTGCATAACAGAGATGCCACTGGACGAGTGGCCAAATGGGCAATTGAGCTCCTCCCGTTGGAGATCAAGTTTGAAGCCAAGAAGGCGATCAAGTCTCAGGCACTTGTGGACTTTTTAGCCGAATGGATTGAACAAGAACAACCGGCTCCTAGTGTTCCTGAACACTGGACCATGTTTTTTGATGGATCTAAGATGCTTCAAAGGTCTGGAGCTGGAGTAGTTCTTGTTTCCCCCAGTGGGGACTGATTGAGCTACGTCCTTCAAATCCATTTCGACTCATCAAACAACGAGGCCAAGTACGAAGCCCTCCTGTATGGGCTCCGAATGGCTATCTCGCTCGGTATCCGGCGCTTGATGATAGTCGGTGACTCGGACCTTGTGGTCAATCAGGTGATGAAAGAATGGGACATCCGGAGTCCGTCCATGACTGGGTATTGTAATGCAGTCCGGAAGTTGGAAAAGAACTTTGAAGGCTTAGAACTGCATCATATACCCCGAGTGAAGAACCAGGCTGCTGATGACCTGGCTAAGATCGGATCTACTCGGCGGGTAGTCCCGAATGGCATATTCCTTGAGCACCTGCACTGTCCTTCAGACAAAGAAGATCCTTTCACTGAAGAGCCCCCGCATGCAGTCAGACCCTCCAATCCGACTGAAGTTGACATTCCAGCTGTAGTGGATCTCGTTCAAGAGATGTTGGTGATCACTCCCGAGTGGACCCAACCTTACTTAGCTTACTTGCTCCGGCAAGAGTTCCCTGAAGACGAAGAAGAAGCCAGACGGATCGTCCGACGATCCAAATCCTTTGAAGTGATGGGAGAATAGCTATACAAGAAAAGCACTACAAGTGTGGCGCAAAAGTGCATATCCCTAGAAGAAGGGCTACAGATTTTGCATGAAATTCATTCGGGAACCTGTGGTCATCACGCGTCCTCTCGGATGTTGGTCGCACAAGCGTTTCGTTCAGGATTTTATTGGCCCCGATCCAATGCAGCTGCTAAAGACATGGTTGACCTTTGTGTTGGATGTCAGTTTTTCAAGAATCAGACGCACAAGCCTGCATCTGCACTCAAGACCATCCCGCTCGCTGTGTGGGGCCTCGACATGGTCGGTCCCCTGCATACAGGGTCGAGTGGGTTTACCCATCTGTTCGTTGCAGTGGATAAGTTCACCAAGTGGGTCGAAGCGAAGCCCATCAAAAGCTTGGATGCAGCTACCGCAGTCAGTTTCATTCGGCAGATTGTCTTCAGATTCGGAGTTCCCCACGACATCATCACTGATAACGGGAAGAATTTCGATTCTAATGAATTCCGTGAGTTCTGCTACACTCAAGGGATTCGGGTTAATTACGCTTCCGTAGCTCATCCGCGGTCGAATGGACAAGCAGAACGAGCTAATGGGATGATTCTTCAAGGATTGAAACCCCGATTGATGAGAGATCTGAAAATTGCTACCGGCGCTTGGGTGAAAGAACTACCATCTGTCCTATGGGGCATTCGGACGACTCCGAATCGTTCGACCAAGCGGACTCCTTTCTTTATGGTATACGGGTCCGAGGCGGTTCTCCCGAGTGATGTTCGCCACAACGCTCCCCGAGTGGAACATTACAATGAAGTTGAAGCAGAAGTGGCACGCCAGGACGGTCTGGATCTCTTAGAGGAAGAGAGAGAGTTAGCCTTGATCAGGTCGACGCTGTATCAGCAGGACTTGAGGCGCCTTTACGACAGAGAAGTCAGAAGGCGCGCTTTTCAAGAAGGTGATCTCGTTCTCCGATTGGATCAAAAGAAGCCTCACAAGTTAGCACCTCCGTGGCAAGGGCCTTACGCAATCTCCAAAGTCCTCAACAATGGAGCTTACCGGTTGTATAATTTCGATACCGATGCTGAAGAGCCCCGAGCGTGGTACGCGAACCGCTCTGCAAGTTCTACACTTTAAGAACACTGTGTCATTCCTGTAATGAGCTTCCGAGTGAATTCGATGAATAAAGGTCTTTGCTTTCCATACTCTTTTTCGAAACTTTTTCATAGTGTTTGTTTTCCTCACCCCCAGTGGGTGCGTGGATAAACTTAGCCGCGAACCTGATTTTGCCTAAGTTACAAACTACTCCGAGTGAGGACATCATCCGCACTCGGGGGGCTTAGCCGCGAACCTGATTTCGCCTAAGTTAAAAACTACTCCGAGTGAGGACGCCATCCACACTCGGGGGCTTAGCTGTGAACCTGATTTCGCCTAAGTTACGAACTACTCCGAGTAAGGACATCATCCACACTCGGGGGCTTAGCTGCGAACCTGATTTCGCCTAAGTTACAAGTTACTCCGAGTGAAGACATCATCCACACTCGGGGGCTTAGCTGCGAACCTGATTTCTCCTGAGTTAAAAACTACTCTGAGTGAGGACATCATCCACACTCGGGGGCTTAGCTGCGAACCTGATTTTGCCTAAGTTACAAACTACTCAGAGTGAGAACATCATCCATAGTCGGGGGCTTAGCTGCGAACCTGATTTCGCCTAAGTTACAAACTACTCCGAGTGAGGACATCATCCACACTTAGGGGCTTAGCTGCGAACCTGATTTCGCCTAAGTTACAAATTACTCCGAGTGAGGACATCATCCACACTCGGGGGCTTAGCGGCAAACCTGATTTCGCCTAAGTTACAAACTACTCCGAGTGAGGACATCATCCACACTCGGGAGCTTAGCCGCGAACCTGATTTCGCCTAAGTTACAAACTACTCCGAGTGAGGACATCATCCACACTCGGGAGCTTAGCCGCGAACCTGATTTCGCCTAAGTTGCAAACTACTCCGAGTGAGGACATCATCCACACTCGGAGGCTTAGCTGCGAACCTGATTTCGCCTAAGTTCAAAATCAAGACGAATGTTCAAAACAATCAAATAAAAGACATTCGAATGTCAAGCAGTTCAAAGCAAAAGTGCAGATAGTTGTGACCACAAGGTCATTGCAAATGTACGGATACAGAAATCACAAGGCATTCCGAGCCAAATATGGCTTGAAAGTTTTTCTTCCGAGATTCACTCGGCCAATGACGGTGATGCTGCATCAGTGAAGTTGTCAAGGTCAATAACCTTTGTAATCCGAGTGGCCGCTGGCAGGAAGGTCTCCATGAAATCTTCGATCTTGGCATTCTTGCAGTTGACGACCTTTAGCGCCTTCAGCTTCACCTCGTCTACTCCCTTGCAATGCACACGGACAAGGGAGAACACAATGTCATCCCCGGCTCAGGCCGCAGACTTCTTCCATAACTGCACTCGGCACGGAATGTCCCGCAGATGGTTGATGAGGGCGTCCAAGTCACCCGAGGACTCCGCGTTCAAGGGCGACTTCCTTGTCGATCTCCTTGGCCGCTTCGCGTAAACGGTTGAGGAAGATAGCCACCTCCGAAGTGTGCTCGTGTAAACGGTCGAAGCAGTGCAAGAGTCGAGCTGTCACGAAGAAGACCAACACTCGGATCTAGCTCCTTCTCAATTTTGGAGGTCTCCTCCTCGGTGTCCCCACATAGATCTAGCAATCATTCGGGAGGAGGAAGTTGAGAGAGGTGAAGAGTTGGGATGAAATGACTCGTAAATTGGCCATGCCTGATGCGTACCTTTGAGCTTGTCGTTCATTTCGTTGCAGTGGTCCTCGATGAGCTTCTCCATTCCTGCCTCTTCGACTCAACCTGCTTCAGTTTTGCCTCAGACTCAACCGCCTCCGTAGTGCTCCTCCTTGCAACTTCCTCCAAGGCTTTCTTGTCCTCCTCCCACTTCTCGAAGGATTTCAGCTTGTCTTCAGCTTTCTTTGCCTTACGACTGGCCTCCTTTTGAGCAGTTATGAGCTTGCGGTCCCTCTTCTCCAAAGCCTCCTTCATGGTCTCTATAGAAATAGAAGCCCGAAGCCTCTTAGTAAGTTGAAGGTTCTCAGTACGTACATCTGATGAAATACTTTCAGTCGGACAGGGAAAAGGTTCAAGTCTAAAGGTACTCGGTCAAGATTCGATTACCTCTGAGTGATCGCTTTTCTTGTTCTAGACGGGTACTCTTGGTCTTCTCAGTCTCCAAACTGCGACACAGCTCCTGCACTTCCTTCTCAAGGGTATTATAACGGGTCCCGTGCTCACACACGCCCTGTCAGCAAGAAACAAAGAAAAATCAGTGATAACAGTCAAATATCAAGACATATAGCATTCGGATATGGAGACTGTCGCCGACTGCTTCAGTCGATGACACCCTCGGGGACTACACCTAGTGGGTGCGCTCAGCGCGCCCCCACCGGAGAACTACAGGTTCAACACCACGATGGTCAATGTCGAGAGGCTCTGGTCCATGGACCATCACCGCATCCTCTTCGACAAGTATCTCATCATTCGGATTCTACTTCATTCGGATGTTGAGACTGTCGCGGACTACCTCAGTCGACGGCAGCCTCGGGGACTACACTCAGTGGGTGCGCTCAGCGCGCCCCCCCGGAGAACTACAGGTTCTACACCCCGACGGTCAACGTCGAGAGGCTCTGGTCCATGGACCATCACCGCATCCTCTTCGACAAGTATCTCATCATTCGGATTCTACTTCATTCGGATTCTGCGACTGTCGCCGACTGCATCAGTCGATGGCAGCCTTGGGGACTACACCCAGTGGGTGCGCTCAGCGCACGCCCACCGGAGAACTACAGGTCCTACACCCCGACAGTCAACGTCGAGAGGCTCTGGTCCATGGACCATCACCGCATCCTCTTCGATAAGTATCTCATCATTCGGATCTTGTGACTGTCGCCGACTGCCTCAGTCGACGGCAGCCTTGGGGACTACACCCAGTGGGTGCGCAAAGCGCGCTCCCATTGGAAAATTACGGGCCCTACATCCTGATGGTCAACGTTGAGAAGCTCTGGTCCATGAACCATCACAACATCCTCTTCGACAAGTATGACTACAAGATCTCCTATGAATAACATTCGGAAGTCTCTAAGACTCCACCCAGTGGGTGTGCTCCAGACGCAAACCTACTCGGAACATCAAAAACATCTACAACGCGCAAAAACTTTGTCTAAAGAAGGTACTTACAAGTGTACTTACTCGGACATTCTTCTCCAATGCCTCGCCAGCATCACGTGCCTCCTTCAGCTTGTCGTTCATTAGCCTCAGTTGGATCAGAGCCTCCTTACTTGCTCCCACTTGGTCCTCCGGGACGTGCTGCAGCCCGATGGTGCTGGTCGCAGGTGGGACGGTTGGAGACATCCCGAGTGCCGATCCAGCTCCCGAAGCGGTTCCATGAGCTGCTGCTGGCACTTGAACAGGCGAGACGTCCCACATGACGATGTCCACGCTAGAGGTGGGATTTGGTGGTGCGACCCTGTCATGCACGTCGATCTCAATCACTTCGCGTGGTTCTGCAAGTATTCGAAAACCATTCGGAAATAAGTTAAAAATGAAATGAGGCGTTCAAAGATTATATATGATGAGGACCGAGTGTTACCTTTCGAAGTTGCAGCGTCGACCTCGACCTTGTCCTTCTCCAGGGAAGCAGTCGACGTGTCAGCTTTGCAGAAGAATCATTCGGAATGTTATTACGTTTGATCAGTCATTCGGACGAATGTGCGGAGTGAGAGTACTTACGCAGAGTCCACCGACACGTTCATCTTGGTCTTAGGCAGAACCGCCTTCCGGGGTTTGCTGGAAGTGATCTTCGGCTGCTTCGTGCTCTTCTCTGGAGATGGAACGAGCTCGGCACGCCCACGCGTTGAAGTCCGGGTGGGGGGGATGACCACATAGGACTTGACGGTGTTCGACCCCCCTGCGTTGCCTCCTCAAACCTCAGGGTCTTGGCGCGTCCTCTTGCGGGGCTCGGGAAGCACCTCCTCCGAAGCAGAAGACTCTGCCTCGTCCCCTGGTTCCGACTCCTTTGCACCGTCTCCGTATTCGCTGTCATCCACGTAATCCTCCTCTTCGTCTGAGTCGTCATGACACTCATTGTCACCTGCCACGTCAGCAAGAGCGTGGTTGCATGCGGGTATCAAGCTCACCATGCCTGTGAAGGCCTGTCAAAACAAAAGTAACTTTGATCAAGATTTGATAATTGAAAGTTGCATCACTCGAAAACAGTTATGGTACTCGGAATTTACCTCGTTCGCCAGATTCTCCACCGAGTATGGAGGCACGCGCCTCGTGCCCCTGGGGTTATCCCGAACTGGGTGATGGCCTTGATTTTGATAGCCACAGCCTCCTCGCTAAGCTCCTCCGGGTGCGTACGCGTAAGGTCATCTGGACCCGAGTACTGCTGGGGTGGGCTCTGGCCTACAACGGCTGAATCCTTCTCTGGAAGAAGATCTCCAGCGTCCAGTCCGTTGATCCCATGGTTCGCCAGAGATACCAGTGTGATCATGAGGATGTCAACGTCTACCTTCTCGTCCTTGGACACGGTCAATTTGGGGAGTCGCCGAATGCGCTCAACCGAGTATGGAGGGAGACCCGACTGACCCTCTCCGACTGGAACGTCCTCACAGTAAAACCAAGACGACTACCAGCCCTTAACAGTGTCCAGGAAAGTCATAGATGGGAAACTACTTTTGCCTCTCAGCTGAATACCCAGGCCCCCACACAACTAAACTACATTCGTCTTCTCCTCCGTCAGATTGGTTTTCTTTACACTCATCACTCGGCACGTGAATAAGTGTTTGAACAAACCCCAGTGGGGGAGGCAACCAAGGAAGTTCTCACAAAGCGAAATGAAAGCGGCCAGATAGGTGATGGAATTGGGATGGGAGATGATGAAGTTGAGCTCCGAAAAAAATCCAAGAAAGTACGGAAGAAACGGTGCGGAGGCAAAGAAAAACCTCTGTCGAGGTGAGTGGTGAGGAGGACCCTCTCATTCTCGCGCGGTGCAGGCTCTGTCTCCCCTTCTCTGGCAGCCACCAGCTTTCGGCGACCAGGAGACCCTGACTCTCCAGGTCCTCCAACCGACTGGCTGTGACCCGAGAGGCCAGCCAATCGCCTTGGACAAAGCCGACTGGGGTGCCCGTGCTCGAGGAGGACTCGCGCGAGGTCTTCTTCGCCCTCTCAGCTCTCACGGTGGCGCTCTTCGTCATCTCCGACGAGGAGCGGCAGTAAATCGGCAGGAAGCGGAGCTCTTGGTGGAGCGGTGGAGCGGATCGGGAGAATGGAGATGTTTTTCCTACCTCCCTCCCGGCCTGCTTTTACACTCTGGCTTGGCGAAATTTTAGTTGTCGGATCTACAGCGGCTGCGCAATCAACGGACGCAGGCAGATCCGCGGTATCTCTGGGACCGAGATGCGGGGACGCGTGGCAAAATCCCTAGCACAAAAATCGAGGCACCGCGGCCACTTTCCCCACTTTTCTGACACAACCGTCATGATCGCCCGCGCGCGCCTCCCCATGATTTTGAAATCGCCGGAGATTCTGCGGAACCGTCGTCCGAATGAACTCTGCATTCTCTGAAGCATTCCAATGCAACAAAATTGCTCGAGTGAACTCTGTGTTCGCTGGTGCATTCCGGTGCATCAAAACTGACCGAGTGGGCCCCATGCTCACTGGTGCGATCCGACGCACCAAAATTGACCGAATGAGCCCCGCGCTCGCTAGCGCATTCCGATGCGCTAAAATCGACCGAGTGAGCTCCGAGCTCACCGACGTGTTCCGACACGCCAGAACTCACCGAACGAACCGAAGAGGCCCGTCGAGTATTCGGTCGAATCTAGCACCAATTCAAGAGACTCCGAGTGAAAGTCAATCGGAAGGTTCAATAATATTATCTCTAGGCTGTAAGGTTGCTTCTCCCGAGAACTGATCTGCGCTGGGTCGAGTAACTTGAACAGTCGGACTGTTCGAGCCCTTCAAAATTTATTTGACCTGAATTGGTCGCAGTTTCGACGACAAGTGAAGAGCAATCCGCCTTGCTCCCTTGCGTCCGCGAAATGCTACCAACAGCCCAGTGCGTTGGTCACTCGGCCCTCAAAAACCTCAACCGATTTGGGGGCTACTGACGAGGTCACCTACCCTAGGTAGGGTCATAGACCTCTCATCTAGGAAACACCTGGGGTCCTACAAGTTACATAAGTCCCTGGACTACCTTAGCACTCGGACGAATGTACAAGATACACTCGGATCCTTGGAAGTCACTCGGACGCTGTCAACCACTCAGCTTAGCTCTAACACCCGGACGTGAAGAAGCATATGCGACGTGGGAGCTGCAACGTTCGAGGGACTTAATTAACATTAAATATTGTAGAAGTTGCGTTACCAGTAATGCTCGTAGTTAACTCAGCAGTTTCCACTAACTCCGGCAGTTACTAACATTAATGACCCTCGTAATGGCACTCGGCTGGCGGTGGCACACTCTATATCAGCCACCCCCGACCCCATAAGAGGGGTTACGAACTCTTTGTAATCAGAACACATACCAAGCAATACTTAGCCCCAGGGCTCGAGACGTAGGACTTTTACCACTTCCGCGTGGGGTCCGAACTCGTAAACACCAAGTGTTACACTTGCTCTGTAGCTAGGCTTCACCCTACTCATTCGTACCCCCCGTACTATTGCCAGGATTACTCCCACGACATCGCCATCTGCGAGATGTACCTCGGCTGTAAAGCTGTCGGATTTCGGGCTCCGCTAAAACCCTAAGAAGTTCGAACTCAGGGGCGTGTGCGAAGATCTCCAACAGCTTCACCCCCCAAGCTCACAGCACGGTACCCCGCTCGATGGCGAGGAAGAAGATAACACACGAGAGTTTACCCAGGTTCGGGCCGCTGCGAAGCATAAAACCCTACTCCTGCTTTTGGTGGATTGCCTCACGAGGAGGTTCGTGGATGAACTGGTACAGTGGTGAGTTGCCTCGCGAGTGCGTTCGGGTGGTGTTGGATCTCTTTCTACAGAGCAGCCTAGCCTCTATTTATAGCGGCCCGGGTCCTCTTCCCTTATCGCAATGGCGGGAAGGGATCCCACAACGGCCAAATTCGAAAGGGGACAGGAGGTACATCTTATCCTGACGAAAGGTGGTCTTCGCCTGCAAAGTAGGTGGTGGCGACACGGTGGTGGGCTCGCTGGTGACATCCGTCCTGCCGCGCCCGCTGGTCTGGTCTCGTTGCACCAGAATGGAAACCTTTGGCGGGGCGCCTCAGGAACCTGCGCTCGTCCCTGCCTCCTTTGCACCAAAGAGGAAACTGTCCCCTCTGGCGCGCTGGCGCCCGCCTGGCCTGGCTGGCGTCACCCTTGACCTCCCGAGGCCGAGCATTGCCTAGAGATCTCCGCCACTCGGGAGGGGGCCTGGGGAGGCCTCCCCCTTCCAGGAGCCTTGGTGTTGTCCTCCTCGCGGGGGTGGGACTCTTGCGAGGGTCTTGTCTTGAGTGAAGCCGCACAGGGCCGTACGGACCGTCAAGTGGGCCATGCCCTAGGCCGCAGGCAGGCAAGTCTGGGTACCCCCGTTCCCAGGACGCCGACAGTAGCCCCCAGGCCCAAGGCGCGCTCGAGTTGGCTTCGAGGTGAAGCCGAAGAAGATGGCCCGGAGCGCCGCGGGCCCTCATTGCCTGCGGGCCAGGTCAGGTGCGCGGTGCGCGGTTGGGCGCGGGCGTCCCCGCTCCCGTGTCTCCTCGGCAACTGCCCGAACCGACAAAAGCCTGACGTCCATCGTTGAGCCATTATTGCTTTCCTCTTCTGCGCTCCTGCTCCTCCTTCCAGATCTCCATCCTTTGCGAGAACCTCTCCAGATCTCAGCACCGCACCGTCTTCCTTCTTGCTTCCTCGGCCCCACGGACTTCTCGATGGCTCCCGCCGGCAAGTCGAAACCTGAAGCTCAGAGCTCGGCTTCCGATCCCATCTCGCCGGCGCTCTCTGAGTCCACCATAGCCAAGGACGGGGACCTCGTCCGGGTGCTTCCGTCGACGGCGGATGGTACCAATGAGTGGGGGCGGACCTTGATATGGTGCGGCTCCACGGAGAAGCATCGCCTGGCCAAGTCGGCCTATCCTTTGTTCCTCCACAACATCTTCTCAGGGCTCGTTCCGCCTTTCTCCAAGTTCTTCACCACCATCCTCGAGCACTGATACGTCTACAACGTATCTATAATTTATGAAGTATTCATGCCATGTTTACAATAATTTTATATGATTTTGGTATGATTTAATTAGAACTAACCCGGACTGACGCTGTTTTCAGCAGAGCTACCGTGGTGTTGTTTTTGTGCAGAAATAAAAGTTCTCGGAATGGGCTGAAAATTTACGGAGAATGTTATTGGAAAATATAAAAAATACTGGAGCAAAATGATACCGGAGGGAAGTCCCGAGGCAGCCACAAGCCTAGGGGGCGCGCCCCCCTGGCTTGTGGGCGCCTCGAGCACCCCCCTGACTTGATTCCAACGCTAAGTACTCCTATAAATCGAGAAACCTCCAGAAAGAAACCTAGATCGGAAGTTCCGCCGCCGCAAGTCTCTATAGCCACGAAAGATCAATCTTGGCCCTCTCCGGCACCCTGCCGGAGGGGGTCACCATCACGGGAGACCATGGAGGAGGAAGACGGAGGGGCCATCATCACCATGGAGGCCAAGGACCAGAGGGAGAACCTCTCCCCACCTAGGGGGAGGCCATGGAGGAGGAAGCACAAGGAGGAGACCCTCTCCCCCTCTCTCTCGGTGGCGCCGGAGTGCCATCGGGGGAACCATCGCCGCGGTGATCGTCTTCATCAACATCACCTTCTTCATCACCATCCTCATCTCCTTTCAGCGGTCCACTCTCCCGCATCCCACTGTAATCCCCTACTTGAACATGGTGCTTTATGCCACATATTATGATCCAATGATGTGTTTCCATCCTATGATGTTTTGAGTAGATCTCTTTTGTCCTTTGGGATGATTAATGATCTAGATTGGTTTGAGTTGTATGTTTATTTTGGTACTATCCTATGGTGCCTTCTGTGTCGCGCACACGTGAAGGATTCCCGCTGTAGGGTGTTGCAATACGTTCATGATTTGCCTATGGTGGGTTGCTTGAGTGACAGAAGCATAAACCCGAGTAGGGGGGTTGTTGCGTATGGGATAAAGGGGACTTGATGCTTTAATGCTATGGTTGGGTTTTACCTTAATGAACTTTAGTAGTTGCGGATGCTTGCTAGAGTTCCAATCATAAGTGCATATGATCCAAGTAGAGAAATTATGTTAGCTTATGCCTCTCCCTCATATAAAATTGCAATAATGATTACCGATCTTGTTAACAATTGCCTAGGATAATTCCGCACACCGACCCATCATTATTCCACACTCGCTATTTGTAATATATTGTAATATATTCTAACTTTATGATATCAGCACCTATTTTTATATTTTAGTTCTCCGATATCATGCAAAGCTATTCTCTTCATACCCACAACGTAGTTTTATTTCTCGTTTCTAGTTGGAAGCAAACGTTCGGCGTACGTAGAGTTGTATCAGTGGCAGATAGGACTTGAGAATATTGATCTTACCTTTAGCTCCTTGTGGGTTCGACACTCTATACTTCTCACTTCCACCTTTGGAAATTGCTACGATGATTCCTTGCACTTGGGGACTATCAAGCACTATGGGATCCAAGCTCTCCATCTCCAATCCAACTCCATCCTGCTCTTGTCCATCTTCGCCTTTTACTGCGAGGCCTTCGTAGGCGTGAAGCCTTCGGTGGCCCTCTTCCGCCATTTCTTCAGCTTGCGGCTTCATGACGGCGCTCAGCGGTCGGCATGCGTCTCCTTCGTCGCGGTCTAGAGCGGGAACATGCTCTTAAAGGCCGGGAAGAAGGTGGAGAACTTCAGGCACCGCTGGGTCTTCTTGGATCTCAAGAGCATCAACTCCCGCCTGGATCTTCCGAAGGGGTTGCCGGAGAAGACTCTTGCGTGGAGCTCCGCAAAGCTCTCCGACCCCCGGGCCAAGCCCGTCCTGGAGCGGATCTCTCGAGATATCAACGCCAGGAAGTTGACCGGGGGGATGATAGTGAAGGAGTTCCTGGCGCAGTGCCTGGCGCCCCTCCAGTATCACTCGAAGCCCATGTGGGACTATCAGGGCAGTGGCGATGACATCAGGCTTCGGTCCGCATGCTTGACCCCCGCGGAGCTGAACAGGGCTATGGCGGCCCTTCTCAACGGTGACCCCGAGGACCTTCCCAAGGCCTATGCCCCGTTGTACTGCCACGACGACAAGGCTGGTCTGGTCGCCGCGATGCCCACCTTTGACGAACTGGGGCTCTCCCCGGCTGAGTGCTCTGGTTCCCCAGTGGTGGTGTCCTCCGGCGACGCCGCGGTCGGGGAAGACTCGGAGGGGACAACGGACGACGATCTGGAGGAAGTGTCCCCTCCGTCGTGGAGCGCGCTTCTCCGCGGCTTCGAAGACGACGACGATGCCAGCGAAGCCTCTGCTGCAAGTCCTCCGCGTCTCGCCAGGGTCCTCAGGGAGCCGGGGCCCACTCCTCGCGCCGCTCGGTCCGCAGGTCGGGTGACCCCAAGGAAACGCGAGGCCGAGCCCCCTCCGGAGTGCTCTGCTCGCGCCAGCAAAGTGGCCGAAGCACCCGCCTCGCCCCTGCCCGAACTACAGCCTGTGGGCGAGGCGGACGTGTCTGGGGCCGGAATGGCCTCTCCGGCCGCGGCCCTTGCGGGCAGTGCCCCTGCTCCCCCACGCGGCGGCGCCTCCCCAGAGAAGGGCGAGGGCGTTCCCGCCTTCGTCGAGGTGGAGAAGAAGAGGAAGTGGGTCGACGTCGAAGAGTAAGTAGTCCTGTTTAGTTTTGGCCGCCTGCCGGTGGCTTACGTGCTGATGGTCCCTCCTTTGCTTGGTGACCAGGAATGCCGCCGTGCTGAAGGTGGGGAAGAAAAAGGCGGGGAAGAAAAAGGCGGGCGTTAAGCCGAAGGTGCTTTCTGACGTGACGACCATTCCTGGTGCCCTGCCGACTCATGATGAGGCGCCAGATGTCGCGGGCGAGGAGGCTCGCGGGGCGACTCTCCCTGTCACGGCCGCGGAGCCCCCGATGCCCATTGGGGAGGTCGTTTCTGCCCTCGGGGGCGCGTCCGCGCCGCTGTCTGAAGTGCCAGCCCCCGAGGGGCAGCTGGCCGTAGGGCCATCCGGCCCTGCCTTGTCTGTGGTGGTAGCGTAGCCCCCGGCGCCTTCTGCTCCCCATGCTTCTGCCCCCCTGGAAGAGGTTCCTGCCGCCGCACAGGCGCCACCTCCGGGCCGGGCCCTGGTGCCTCCGACCTGCGGCCTTCTGGTCGAGTCAGGCGCCCTGGATGGAGCCTACGGCGCTCTGGATCAGGTCCAGGGCTCCCTCGGGACCGCCGCAATCGCCTCGCGAAGGAGCGCTTGGGGCTCCTCTCCGGGTGGCTCCGGGCCGACGCTTCTGTCGTGGCGGTCTGGGGCCAGGCCGAGGCCATCGCAGCCGAGAACAGCAAGGAGGCCGCATCAGCCAATGCAGCTCGTGACGCGGCGCTGGCTGACGCAGCGTCTGTCATGAAGCGTTGCGACGAGGCGGAGGTTCGCCTGAAGGCTCTTCAGGAGGAAAAGACTGCGCTCGCAGACCAGCTTCGCCAGCGGGAGGAGGACCTCAATACCTGCGAAGCCAAGCTTGCCGATCGTGACATCACACTGTCCAAGGCGGCGGCCAACCAAGCCGCGGAGCGAGAGCGTCTGGGCAGGGCAAAGGAGGAGGTAGCTTCGGAAAAGGCTCGGCTTGACTCCAGGGAGAAGGCCCTCGCTGTGGCTGAGGAGGGGAAGGCTGCGGAGCTCGACGCCCTCCCCTCCGTCGAACTCAGGCTCCGCCAGGTGCTGTAGTCCATCTGCCGGGGGGGATTCACGGAACCCCTGGTGGCTCCTGAGAGCGGCTTCGTGGGGCTCTCTTCAAAGCTCGTCGAAGTGCTTGAGGGTGCCGTCGCCAGGGTGGAGAACGTCTTGGAGAGTGAGTGCCGCGACCTCTTCTCCGAGGCCGCAACGCGCGTCATCAGCCACCTCTACCTTCACGAGCCGACTTTCGACTTCAGCTCCGTGATCCGTCCGGTTGATCCTGGGGTTTGCGCCGCCACGGCGACGGCCGTGGAGGGCGCTGCTGAAGAAGTTCGCCTGCGTCGCCGTTCCCCCACCTCCTCCTGCAGCTGCAACGGTTAGTGATGACGATGATAACGGCAGCGATATCGACAACGAGCTCCCCGTGGTCGGGACGGGCGGCGTCGCCAGCTCCTCCTAGTTTCTCTTCCTGGGTCTTTTCCTGTAACGTTCATCGTGCCTCGTGGAGGCGTTAGACTTGTTTGCATTTCTGGAGACATTTTAATGCTTGTAATTACTGCTAAGTTGTGTGGTTTCTTTCCTTGCCTCGTTTCCTTCCTGCTTGCTGTAGTGCTCTGCGTCGGCAGGGCCCGGTCCCGCGCATACCTCGACCATCGTTGGGGCGTTCGGATCACCAGGACGGTGCCAAGGGGCGAGGGGCTACGTGACCAGTGAGGCTCCTGAGTCGCGATGCTCAGGAGTCCCCCTTGACATACGAGCAGCCCTCACGAAGGGAACGCGGCGAAGGCGGGGTCAACAAGGAGATTTGGAGCGCCTTGAGCTCTGCGTCAGCAGGGCCCGGCCCCGCGCATACCTCAACCGCCGTTGGGGCGTCCGGATCACCAGGACGGTGCCAAGGGGTGAGGGGCTACGTGACCAGTTAGGCCGCTGAGTCGCGGTGCTCAGGAGTCCCCCTTGACGTACGAGCGTCTCCCATACCTTTCCTCGCCAGCTTTCATCTAAGAGGGACGCGTGAAGACCAGGTACCAGGGACCTGGGAAGGTGGCGTGCGCCACGCCTGGCCTGAGCGTAGCCCCCATGCAGCCCCCTGAGGGAATGCTGCGAGATGGAGCCGTGAGGGGCCGTCCTGAGGTTGGATGCACCCGCTAGGGCGCCCTCAGTTGTTTATCCCCAGCGCGGAACATAGGGCTTCCTCATTGCGTGGGCATAGCCGCTTGGGCGACAGTGTTGTCCGCCAGCGCGGAGCATGTTGCTTCCACTTGGGCGTGGGAATGGGGGGCCCTGGCTCCTGAGCCCCCCGGGCATTTACAACCCATTAAGTTCGTACACGTGGCCTGCACGGTAGAACTGGGAGGTGTATCTGGGCGCTCGTGAGGCAGCTCGGGTCTCACGAGGCCCTACCTCGAAGGCGGGTTGTGCCTGAGTCTTTCGGTAGAGAGCGCCGCTTGAAGCCCTGTATATTATGAGAAACCTGCGCCGAATGGATTTCCAAGGGCCATCGCATGAGAAGGCCAAACACCAATGACCCCAGGAGGTGACGTGAACGGGGCCGGCCCGCCAGACAGAGCTCAGCCATTGGATTTGTCGACGATGAAGGGACGGACCCGAGCACAGACGCCGTGCCCAGTCTTCTCATGCGACAACTCCGAGGAGAAAACACCCGGCATGCGGCTCCCACGGCGGTGAAAGGTCGACTGTGGTCGTAGGAACCGTGCCGCGCTCCCTGACTCACCCACACCCGATTAGCTCATGCGAGAACGAAGCACGGAGGGCCATGGGAGGTGACGTGCGTGGGGCTGGCCCGCGAGACAGAGCTCGACCACTTGGATTTGTTGACACTGCAGGGACGGACCCGAGCACAGACATCGTGCCAGCCCTTAATCATGAGGCGGTCGAGGGCAGGATCATTAGGGCACAACGACATTCATGGCGGCGAAGCACCGAGCATGCAGGTTGGAATATTTAGGAAATAGATCAAATGCATGAAAAGTTCTGATACGTGCGAAAACGACGCGGCTGGGATGAGCCCTAGCCGCCTGAGGACAATGCAACCCGATGGGCGCCCTCAAACTGAGCAAACCAAAAAGTTACCTGGTACGAACCAAAAAGAACGACCTGGCGGCAATACCTGCTGAAGCGTAGAGGTAGTCGTCAGGGCTTGGCCTTGCGTCTCCGCGAGCTTGGCCTTCACGAGCCTGGCGCCTCACAAGGCTCGGGGCACTCGCTCGGGCCCGGCACCTCCTCCAACTCCTCGCGGTGCCTGGCCCGGTAAGGCGCGAGCATGGCCTGAGCAAGGCGCTGGAACGTGGCGCCCGCGTTCGCCGGACCGAAGGGCATGCGGATGTAGTTGCACCGGTAGACCCCGCCGCGACCGACGCACGTCGGCCAGAAGATGTCCTGGGATGCATCCCTGTTGATGCCGGGTACGTTGACGCAGACGTGCGGCATGCCGCCCGAGTCGACGACGGCGACCGCACACGGTGGTGCAGGGCCGCGCCCGCCTCGCATGGCCTGTGCTTCCCAAAGCTCCTCGATTGCTCTGGTGACGAACTCCCGCGAACTTGGTGCCTCGCGCCGTGCTCCTTGCTTGGATGGATGCGCGCCAAAGCATGCCCCCAAGTTGTGCCCGAGCACCTCCCTCGTCTCACTGGTCAGGTCGGTAGCCTTCCGGGTGGAAGCCCCCAAGCCCGACCCAAGGGAGGCGCCGGGCGCGCCTTCCTATGCGAGGGAGGAATGGGCCTTGGCCCCAGGCGTGGAGCCTGAGGCGCCGTCCTTAGAGGTTTCAGCCCCCTGGCGCCCCTTGGAAAGGAGCTGCTTCTTCTTCCTGGGGACATCCTCGCGAGGCAGGACGTCTCCTTCGTCGTGTGAGTGCTCGGCCGCTGCGGCACGGTAGTAGCACTCGAGGGAGCAAACGGCGTCCTTCTCATCGTAGGCGACAGTGATGACGCCACCACTCCCCGGCATTTTGAGGACCTTGTAGCCATGGTGAGTCACCGCCATGAACTTGGCGAGGGATGGGTATCCGAGGATCGCGTTGTACGGGAGGTGGATGTAGGCGACCTCAAAGACGACGAGCTCGGTGTGGTAATTGTTGCACCCGCCGAAGGTGACGAGCAGGCGTACTTGCCCGATGGGGACTGTGGAGCCGTTAGTGACCCCTGAGAAAGGCTTGGTTGGCATGAGCTGGTCATATGGCACTTGGAGCGTCTCGAACGTCTCGATGGAGAGGACATTGAGCCCCGCGCCACCATCGATGAGGGTTTTGGTGACGAGGACATTGCTGATGGTAGGCGTGCACAGCATGGGGAGTGCGCCCGCCATGGCTGAACACCTGAGTTGATCCTTGGAGTCAAAGGTGATGGCGCACTGGGACCACTTGAGGGGGCGCGCAGCCTCGAGCTTCCGAAGAGCCGCGTTCACCTCCCGCGAGAACTGCTTGAAGATGCGGTTCGATGCTGGGGCTCGGGCGCCGCCCAGGATGCAAGCTATTGCCCTGACCTCCTGGAAGCCCCCAGCCCCGTCGTTCTGCCTGTCTTCTTCCTTCCTCCTGGGTGGCGGCGGCAGCGGGGGAAGGCCGGCCTCACGAGGGCGGGCCTCACGAGGCTGACCACGACGTGACCCCTACGGAGGTTCGTCGTGCTAGCGGTCCTCCCGAGGCCGGTCTCGCCACTCCTGGCGCGGGTCTCGATTGTCCCAGCGGCCTCCGCCGCGGCCTCCACCGCGTCCATAGCCACGGTCGCTACGCCCAGGGCGCCTACCGAAATGCTCGTCAAGGACCACCCTGAGCTCCTGACAGTCAATGGTGTTGTGGCTATTGGTGCCATGGAAGATGCAGAACGGTCGCCCTCCCGCGGGGGGTTCCTCATCTCGACTGCGCTTTTTGCCTCAGGTTCAGCCGACAGCACCACGGGGGCCTTGCGCTTCGCCTCCTTGGTCTTTGTCTTCTTGTCTTCGGGTTCCGCCTCCGGAAGCTCGCGGAGTGAGAGGCAGCCCTCTTCGGCTTTCGCGCACTTGTTTGCCAGGTTGAACATCTCCAGAGCCGAGCTCAGGTCGTCGTTGATGGCGAGCTCCTCCCTCATCCTGAGGTCCCTGACGCCGTCGGTGAATGCCGAGATGATGGCATCATCCGACGCCCTCGGGATCTTGAGGCGGACAGTCGTGAAGCGCTGTATGAACTTGTGCAAGGTCTCGTCTGGATGTTGCTTCACGTGACGCAGGTCACCCACTCCAAGGGCGCAGTCACAGGTGCCTTGGAAGTTGGCGATGAAATGCTCACGCAGGTCGTCCCAGGAGGTGACCGATCCCTCTGGGAGGTTGAGGAGCCAGGAGAGCGCCCCACCCTTGAGTGCCATAGGGAACCAGCTTGCCATGACCTTGTCGTCTCCGCCGGCCGCCTGGATGCTCAGCGTGTAGAGCTGTAGGAACTCGACGGGATCTGGGGTGCCGTCGTAGTGAGGAGGTAGGTCAGGCTTGAACTTGCAGGGCCACACGGTCGGATGAAGCTCCGGGGCGATGGCGCGGGAGCCCACCGGACCCGCGGGTGCTGCGCGCACGGGAGGGACCCGGTCTTGATGCTCTTGCGCGGCAGCCTCTAAAGGCGCCCGGTCACGACGCTGATGCAGTGGTGCAGGGAGCGCACGCGCGTTAGCGCGCGACCGCGGCACCACGTGGCAGCTTACTTCATCATTCACCCTCACCGGGGGCCCGCGCAGCTGGTCGCGCGGGCGTGCTTCGCGCCTGGGCTCGGGATCGACGTCGTGTTGGGGAGGAGGGGGCGGCACACCATGAGCCTCGTCGCCTGCCAGAGAGGGCTGGGGCCGGAACGAGTAGGAGAGCGCCGAGGCATCGCCGGCGGCGCTGACGAGCTCTGCAATGCGCCCGAGCCAGTCGTCGTAGCGGTTGGGGGCAGGGCGGTAGCGCAGCAGCTCGAATTCTATCAATTGCCCAACAGTAATTTTTTCACCCACCGTGTGCTATACTCATGAGAGAAGCCACTAGTGAAACCGACGGCCCCCGGGTCTACTTTTCCAACAAATTGCATTCCGATCTATCTTTTTGTATCTTTGTTTTCAGATCTACAAAACCAAAAACCCAAAAACATATTGCTGCATATTTTATTTGGTCTTTTTATTTTGTGCTCTTGAGAGATCTATCTCTCCTATCTATCACTACCTAATCTATCTTTTAACCGTAGAGAGATTGACAAAATCTCTTTCGCGTCGGGTTGCAAGTATTTGTTATTTGTGTGCAAGTGCTGCTTATTGGGTGGTGGTGATCCTCCTACTGGTTCGATAACCTTGGTTTCATAACTAAGGGAAATACTTACCGTCGCTATGCTGCATCATCCCTTCCTCTTTGGGGAAATACCGACACAGTCTCAAGCCACGTCAAAGGAATTTCTGGCGCCGTTGTCGGGGAGGAAGCGGTCTCTTCTACGTGCCTATCGTAGGCGCCGAGGGGACTCCATCATCATCTACCAGGTTCCTAATCACAAATCTCATCTCCTTGCAATTACATTATTTACCATTTGCCTCTCGTTTTCCTCTCCTCCACTTCACCAATTTGCCGTTTTATTCGCCCTCTTTTTCGTTTTGCCTTTTTCTTGCTGGATCTCTTGCCTTGTCATTATGGCTAGTTCTTCCTTTATTGTGTGTACTCTCGATAATGAGGTTCTTAATTTTAAGCAAAGTGGAGGGGAGAACCTAAAAGATGCTTGGTATAGGATTTGCAATGCTCATAATAGATCTATCCATAAGCCATCTACCGTTGTTCTTCGTGGTTTTTATGTGGGCATCACCACTTGGTATAGATTCGTCCTTGATACGATAACCGGTGGCAATTTCTTGATGTGCCCGTCTTTGGATGCTTTTAATGCTATGGGAAGTTTAGTGGGATCACCCCCTCTTATTGTCAATGAAACAACTTTAACTCCTGAACACGTTATGGAGAGATTAGATGCTATTGAACAAAAGATGATTACCAAGGAACATATTGAAAATTTGGATAAGAGAATGCATGATCTTGCTAATAAAATTGGGGATAAGGCGGGAGATGCTTTTAAATTGTTAAAGGAAAAGAAACCCGTAGTTAATGAAAGGGTAGAAGAGAGCCCGTACCGGATTGATAAGTTGGAAGAAATTTTTAGTAACTTGAGTTCAGCTTTTTCTTCTATCAAAACTATTGAAAAAGACTCCCGTAAAAATTAGCAAGACCACACAAGTCATAAAGAACAAAGTTGCTACACCTAGTAGTTACTAGGGGGGTCTTAAAATGATTAGTATTCATCCCGACTTTGTTGAAATCATAAGAGACCCTATTTACAAGAATGAATTTTTTGGTTTTATTCCTAGAAGTGTTGTCATTGAGAGCATGCATGATAAATCCTTGAATAAATCTAGTTGTGTGATTGAAGAGTTGAAAACCAAAGATGACAATACTTGAATCTATGTGTTATGCCTAGCTAGGGGCGTAAAACGATAGCGCTTGTTGGGAGGCAACCCAATGAAGAAATAAATTTTTGCTTTTTACTTTCTCTTTTTGAGTGTTGACACAATTATTCCTCTGTTATGATTGTGTTTTTATGGTTTATTTAGTTTTTGTGCCAATTAAAGCCTTTAGGATGATTCATAGGATGAGTAGAAGCGATGCTGAATCTGAAACAGAAACTTTGCATCCAGTATTTGAATTTTCATTTTTCGCTGGAATGTGATCTTGAGCTGAAATTTTAACAAAGTGTTGCTATACAAATTCATTACGTTCTCCTAATTTTTCAGAATTTTTAGAGTTACATAAGTATGGTTAGAGTACAGATTACTACAGACTATTCTGTTTAAGACAGATTCTGTTTTCGTTGCATTGTGTGCTTGTTTTGATGAATCTATGGGCTATATTGAAGGGTATGAGCCATGGTAAAGTTAAAATACAGTAGGTATAATGCAATAATAAAATATGAATGGGTTTGCAACAGCACCTAAAGTAGTTATTTGCTTTATTATACTAACGGATCTCACGAAGATTTTGTTGAGTTTTGTGTGATTGAAGTTTTCAAGTTTTGGGTGAGATCACGATAGATGAAGGAATAAGGAGTGACAAGAGCCTAAGCTTGGGGATGCTACTGCACCCCCAAGATATATCCAAAGAGTAACAAGCAACTAAGCTTGGGGATGCCCCCGAGTGGCATCCCCTCTTTCTTCTAACGACCATCGGTATTTTACTTGGAGCTATATTTGTATTCGTCACATATCATGAGTTTTGCTTGGAGCGTCTTGTATATTTGCTTGCTTTGCTTGTTTGTTTTTCTTTTGTATCCTTTCTGTACACACCTATTTTAGAGAGCCAAAATTATGCTATCATTTGTTAGAATTGCTCTATGTGCTTCACTTAAACTTTTTGAGCTATAGAATTGCTCTAGTGCTTCACTTATATCTTTTTGAGCACGGTGTGCTTGGAAACTTTTGTAGAAATACTCTCATGCTTCACTTAGATTAATTTGAGAGTTAGTAAATTTTGAAGAAATCCTCTCATGCCTCACTTATACCATTTTAAGAGATGAAATCTTTATGCTCATGTGCTTCACTTAGATTTGTTTGAGCTTGTCAAAAAGCAATGGCAATATATGAAACTAGTCCCAAAGTGATAGATATCCAAGGAGGATATAATAAAAAAATTCATGAAGATCATTGGACAAATTAAACTTGATTCTTTGTAATAGTTTTGAAACATGATGATAGTAATATGTGAGTTATGCTAGTGAGTAATTATGCTTAGTAGGAATATTGGTGTTAAGGTTTGTGATTCCCTATGCATGCACGAAGTCAATAGTTATGCAATGAAGTTACATCCTACTTATGGTGCATTATTCGGTGTTAGTTATGCTCAATGCTCGCTTATGTGACTTTTCGTTTCTTGGTTTGGTTGCTTCTCAATCTATTTGCTAGCCTCCATTTGTACTAAGTAGAAATACTACTTGTGCATCCAAAATCCTTAAACCAAGTTTTGCCTTATGAGTCCACCATACCTACCTATATGCGGTATTTCCATGCCGTTCCAAGCAAATTTGTATGTGCCATCTCTAAATTTTCAAAATAAATTTTCTCTTTTGTGTGCTCGTACCGCTCATGAAACGGTGGGGAGTGTCCAATATTTTTCCATGCTAGATGTGTTATTCTCAAGATGAGTGTTTATTCACTTGTCATTGCACGAGAGTGCGGCGGTGATAGGGATACCAATTCCCAAAATTAAAAAGAAAAATTATTTACTTTATGTTGTCAAATAATAAATTCCTTGGAAAGTGTTGGTATGGAAGGCAACCGTGGATACGTCCCGCCATGGAAAATGAAAGTTTGGCGGAAAAAGGAATAAACTCTATTTTCTGTTTGGTAACCGCCTATGATATATCTAGCATGGAAAATATTGTGAGCTACTTTGTCGTTTTCGTTGACAGGAAAAGCATGCCACCCAAAATATTTTTTCTCTCTCAATTTTAAACCTTGAGCTCTCGCACCTCTACAAATCCCTACTTCCCTCTGCGAAGGGCCTATCTATTTACTTTATGCAATTTTTATTTTTAGTTTGAGTCTCCATCTTCTCTTATAAGCACCAACTAGGGGGCACTATGATCGTACTTGAGCTTTGGGCATAGCTAATATTTGAGTGTGTCTCATGAATGGATCAATGATTGAGCATGATGGGCTAGGGATAACTTTCTTTAATGTTGATATTTTGAAAGACATGGTTGCTTGTTGACATACTTGAGTATTGAAGTCATTATGTTAAAACTAGACTATTGCTTTGAATCATTTACAAGTCCAAATGTCCCTGCTATACAAAAGAAAAGAATATGAGATGAACATGTTAGGAAGCATTCCACATCAAAAATTCTGTTTTTATCATTTACCTACTCGAGGACGAGTAGGAATTAAGCTTGGGGATGCTGATACGTCTCCAACGTATCTATAATTTTTGCTTGTTCCATGCTGTTATATTATCATTCTTGGATGTTTTACAATCATTTTATAACAACTTTATATCATTTTTTGGGACTAACCTATTGACATAGTGCCAAAGTGCCAGTTGTTGTTTTTTGCTTGTTTTTTACTTCGCAGAATATCAATATCAAACAGATTCCAATCGCGACGAAACTTTTTGGAGATTTTTTCTGGACCATAAGACACCCAGTGGGCCAAAGAAGTGCTGGAGAGGTGGGCCGTGGAGACCACAACCCACCAGGGCGCGCCAGGGGGGGCCCGGCGCGCCCTAATGGGTTGTGCCCTCCTCGGGGCCCCTCTCCACCGCCTCTGATGCCTATAAATTCCCAAATATTCCAAAAACCCTAGGGGAGTTGACAAACCACAATTCTAGCCACCGCAAGTTCCAGAACCTCGAGATCCAATCTAAACACCATCACGGAGGGGTTCATCTTCTTCATAGGTGCCTCTCCGATTATGCGTGAGTAGTCCACCATAGACCTACGGGTCCGTTGGCAGTAGCTAGATGGCTTCCTCTCTCCCTCTTATGATTCTCAATACAATGGTCTCTTGGAGATCTATTTGATGTAAACTTTTGCGGTGTGTTTGTTGGGATCCGATGAATTTTGAGTTCATGATCAGTTTCTATCCATGAATATTATTTGAGTCTTCTTTGATCTCTTATATGCATGATTACTTATAGCCTCGTATTTGTTCTTCGAATCTTTGGTTTAGTTAGGCCAACTAGATCGATTTTTCTTGCCATGGGAAGAGGTGCTTTGTGATGGGTTCGATCTTGCGGTGTTCTTTCCCAGTGACAGAAGGGGCAGCAAGACACGCATGTATCGTTGCTATTAAGGATAACAAGATGGGGTCTATTCCTACATGAATAGATCTTGTCTACATCATGTCATCGTTCTTATTGCATTACTCCATTTTTCCATGAACTTAATACACTAGATGCATGCTGGATAGCGGTCGATGTGTGGAGTTATAGTGGTAGATGCAGGCAGGAGTCAGTCTACTTATCTTGGACGTGATGCCTATATAATGATCATCGCCTTGGATATCGTCATGACTATTCGATTTTCTATCAATTGCCCAACAGTAATTTGTTCACCCACCGTGCGCTATACTCATGAGAGAAGCCACTAGTGAAACCTACGGCCCCCGGGTCTACTTTTCCAACAAATTGCTTTCCGATCTATCTTTTTTGCATCTTTGTTTTCAGATCTATAAAACCAAAAACCCAAAAACATATTGCTTCATATTTTATTTGCTCTTTTTATTTTGTGCTCTTGAGAGATCTATTTCTCCTATCTAACACTACCTAATCTATCTTTTTACCATGGAGAGATTGACAACCTCTCTTTCACGTCGGGTTGCAAGTATTTGGTATTTGTGTGCAGGTGCTGCTTATTGGGTGGTGGTGATCCTCCTACTGGTTCGATAACCTTGGTTTCATAACTGAGGGAAATACTTACCGTCGCTGTGCTGCATCATCCCTTCCTATTTGGGGAAATATCGACGCAGTCTCAAGCCACGTCATTAAACACTTCGCGATGAATAGAGCAAAGTAGTGCACAGAAGGAAATTGCAAATTGGTAGCAGTGGCTTTTGACACGCCTCTACCTTCACCCACTGTTAAAGTGAGGAGAATTTCCTCAAACTCTCCTGGTCTAGGCTCTCTTAATTCCCCATCAGAAGGGATCAATCATATGTCGCAAAAGTCAGTGAGCAGTATTTTGTGAGTTTCAACATATAGCTTAAACTGCACCTCAGGAGGGTTATTCCTACTCGGAAAATGAAAACTTTGCACAAAGGAATTTGTAAGGATGTGGTGTTGGTCACACTTAGCTGCGAGGAATTCGGTAAGCCCAGCATTTGCAACGAATTGGGCAAATTCTTGATGGAACCCGGCCTCCTCCATGAAGGCATCATGCGGCCATTCACACGGTCGCACCTCCACCCTTCTCAGAGTGTGGTGGTCATTGTCCGATGATTCCTCAGTGACTCCTTTAGCATTCTTCTTGGAGGAAAACTTCCTAAAGAAATCCATCTTATTCCTATAATTAAAATTCTAAAAAATTTAGTCTACAGAAACTTTGTCAACAAAACTTCGTAAGATTGATAGCAACTACTCCTAAGGATGCATAGAGGCCATATTAAGCATTCAAACTACTTAGAACTCCAAGAATTCAACATGCAAGCCCATTTACAGCAGAAACAAGAGTAGATAATTATTCTAAAAATAACCTACTAAATCAAAAACTAATTGGAGCAATGGAGGAGTCACATACCAAGTAGAAATCCCCCAAAACAGTTTCGGAAACGGAGCTTCGAGCAAAGAGATCGAAATCCGCGGGGTTTGAGAGCAAGAACTCGGGAATGAGAGCTATGGTGAATTTTTTCTAGAGGTAGGAGATGACATGTGCTAAAGGGATAAGTGAGGGGGCCTACGTGGGGGGCACAACCCACCAGGGCACGCCTAGGGTTGCTGGCGCGCCCTGGTGTCTTGTGGGCACCAGGTGCACCCCCCTCTGGTGTTATTCGCACCAGAAATTCAGAAATATTCAGAAAAAATATTATCAAATTTTCAGGACATTCTGAGAACTTTTATTTTTGGGTCATTTTTTATTCCACGGAGAAAGCAGAAAACAGGATAAACATGGAATTTTATTTTATTTGACTAAGTAAAATAGAAAATAAAAGGTGGGAGCAGAAGGTTGTGCCTACTAGATTCATCAACTTCATACCTCTCAAAAATGATCCATTAATAAGGTTAATCAAGTCTTTTTAACAACCACTTCCGATTAGCATGAAACCGAAGAACTTTCGTAAAACACTAAGTTACCTGAACGGGGATATGCATATCCCCAACAATAAGTATATCATATTTCTTTTTAGCAGTAGGTAGAGGTAATTGAAAACTTCCAATAGTGAGTGTCAGAGATTGTTCAATAACATTTATACCATTCACTTGGAATTGTTTCTTCGGAAAGTGCGCCATATGCTCATTACCATTGATGTGAAAAGTAACTTTGCTTTTATTGCAGTCAATAACAGCCCCTCCAGTATTCAAAAAGGGTCTACCAAGGATAATCGACAAGTTGTCGTCCTCAGGCATCTCAAGAATAACAAAGTCTATTAGGATAGTAACATTTGCAACAACAACGGGCACATCCTCACAAATACCAATAGGTATGGCAGTTGATTTGTCAGCCATTTACAATGATATTTCAATAGGTGTGAGTTTCTTCAAATCAAGTCTTTTATATAAGGATAAAGGCATAACACTAACACCAGCTCCCAGATCACACAAAGCAGTTTTGACATAATTTCTTTTAATGGAGCAAGGTATAGTTGGTATTCTCGGATCTCCAAGTTTTTTAGGTACTCCATCCTTAAAAGAATAATTAGCAAGCATGGTGGAGATTTCAGCTTCAGGTATCTTTCTTTTATTAGTGATGATGTCTTTCATGTATTTTGCATAAGGGGTCATCTTTAAGATATCAGTTAAGAGGGTACGCAAAAAGACTGGCCTAATTGTTTCAGAAAAGCGTTCAAATTCTTCATCATCCTTTTTCTTAGATGGTTTAGGCGGAAAGCGCATGGGTTTATGAACCCATGGCTCTCTTTCTTTACCATGTTTTCTAGCCACAAAGTCTCTTTTATCATATCGTTTATTTTTAGGTTGTGGGTTATCAAGATCAACGGCAGGCTCTATTTCAACATCATTATCTGGTTCTTTATCATTGTTCGGTTAAGTATCCTCATGAACATCATCATTATCATTTTCATTATCACTAGGTGAATGTTCATTAACAGATTGAGTTTCAGCATCAGAAATAGAGACATCATTATTACCAGGAGGTTTTTCTATCTCAGGTTCGCTAGAGGTATGCAAAGTCCTATCATTTTTCTTTTTCTTTTTCTTTTTAGAAGGACTAGGTGCATCAGTATTAATTCTCTCAGAGTCTTATTCAATTCTTTTAGGATGACCTTCAGGATAAAGTGGTTCTTGAGTCATTCTACCTCCTCTAGTAACTACTCTAGCAGCAAAATCATTCATATTATTATTCATTTCATCAAGCAATTCCTTTTGAGATTTAGCAACTTGTTCTAACTGGGTTTGAACCATAGAGGCATGTGTTCCTACACCACTAACATCATTATTGATTTTAAATAACAAGTCACTCAAGCGAGCAATCATATCAGAATTATATTTCAATTGTTTCAGAACATTTGCATTGAGGTGATCTTGTTTCAAAATGTAGTTATCAAACTCATATAAGCATTGACTAGGATGTTTATTGTAAGGGATATCTGTAGGACCGAAAGTATGTCTAGAGGGGGGGTGATTAGACTACTTGACTAAATAAAAAACTACTTTTTCCCAATTTTAAGTGTTGGCAGATTTCAGCATTCATAGCAAGTCAAGCACACCCAACACATGCATGTCTAAGAGTATAGCAGCGGAAAGTAACAACAAGCATGAGTAGTAAAGAAAGGGTAGGAAGATCAAACGCAATTTGTAGACACGAAGATTTTTCCCGTGGTTCTGATAGGTGGTGCTATCATACGTCCACGTTTATGGAGTCTTCAACCCACGGAGGGTAACGGTCGCGAGAGTCCATGGAGGGCTCCACCCACGAAGGGTCCACGAAGTAGCAACCTTGACAATTCCATAACGGCTTCCGTCCATGAAGCCCTAGCCTCACTATGGGTAGATCTTCACGAAGTAGGCGATCTCCTTGCCCGTACAAACTTCTTGCTTCAACTCCACAACACGAAGTAGGAGGCTCCCAAGCGACACCTAACCAATCTAGGAGGCACCACCCTCCAAAAGGTAATAGGCTCGGCAATGTCGATGAACTCCTTGCTCTTGTGCTTCAAGATGATAGACTCCTCAACACACAATCACTCTCTCACAGATTTGGCTTGGTGGAAGAGATTGGATTGGTGGAAAGCAACTTGGGGAGGCTAGAGATCAAGATTCATATGGATGGAATGGAATGGCATGATCTCAACACATGAGTAGGTGGCTCTCTCAGAAAACTGGATGGGGCAAGTATGGAATAGTTCTGAGTGCTTCTCTTTCGAGTGGGTCGTGGTGAAGGGGTATATATAGGCATCCCCAAAAATCCAACCGTTACACCTAAAGTGACCAACTCGGTGACACCGATGTGTGAATCTCGGTGGTACCGAAGTGACCAAAAGGCAGTAACTTTTGAATCTCGGTGAGACCGATATATAAATCTCGGTGGTACCGATAAGGTGACCAATGGTCAGATTGCCCAATCTCGGTGACGCCGATTCAACAAACTCGGTGGGACCGATTTTGTGAATCGAGGTAACAGAAAGTTGGCAACCCAAACTCGGTGGCACCGAAGTGGAATCGGTTGCACCGATGTGCTAGGGTTTGGCATGGGTCTGTCTGAGTTTGGGAATCGGTGGCACCGAGTGGAAATTGTTGGTTGCACCGATTTTGGATATTTGGCTTTGGACAGACTTTTGTGGAAGAGCTTGTGGGTGTTTTTGGTGACTATCACTTGTGCACGTATCAGCATTTTGTTCACCAACAGTACCTTACCCCCTTTTAATAGTATTGGCTTTCCTATGGACTCAAAGTGATTTCTCACAAAGTAAAATGTAGAGTCCTCTTACTTGAAGCTTTGCCAATCCATTTCCTTGCATCTTGGGGTATCTCCACAATGTCCACAATCCTTTTGCCAATCCTATCATTGAACTTTTCCTGAAATATGCTTAGTGGAAACATTAGTTCAATGACATATATGTTGTTATTAATTACCAAAACCACCAAGGGAGCAAATGTGCTTTCGATCTCCCCCTTTTTGGTAATTGATGACAACATATAGATCAAAGCTTCGACATATGATATAATCAATGAATATAATCGTCGCTTTGAGAAGTATGTGATAAGCAAGAGCTCCCCCTAAATTTGTGCATTATTTTAAAGTTTGCGTTTGAATGCAAATGCACAATCAATTAGGTACATGGGGCACTTCTTCTATGTCACATACATCTTGGTGGTGTGCGAGAATAATAAGAGTTAATATCATAGCACAACACAATCAAGTAAAGGTAAATGATCATCTCATAAACATCAAAAGATAGGAAATAGTAGCTACACAAATCAAGCGTATGATCAAACACCACATAATTCAACACATGCAAACAAAAGACCAAATGTTTTTGAAAAAGCGATAAAAACCAAACGCTCTCTCACTCGAAGCCTAAAGATCTATATACACTTCTCCCCCTTTGGCAACAAGTTACCAAAAAGTTCAAAGAGATATAGCTAATCGTTCTTGGGTTGATCTCCTCCGGTTGTTGATGAAGGAGTCGAGAGAACCGCATCCGCGAAGATGTCGGCAGACGTCATGGATGGAGTTGGTGTAGCAACGGGAGGCACTGGAGGAGCTGATGGAGCTGAAGTGACTGTAGCAGGTGCTGATGAAGAAGGCCTTAACTCTGGAGCTGGCACTGTGGCTGATCTGGCCTGGGTAGTGAAGTGAGTGCCTGGCCTGAGAGGAGAGTCATCCTCATCATCATCATCATCATCTGTAGAGTGAGGAAGAGGCACAGAGTTAACTTCCTTCTTGAGCTCATTCACGATCTTGGTCAGCCCATCCACCTTGTCATTGAGGGTCTTGATCCTGTTCTCAAAGATCCTCACAAGACTGTTCTGGTTCTCCAGTATGTCCTTGACGTCCTTCTGCATGCCTTGAACAGTTGAGATCAAAAGATCCATTTGCTCGTTCCTGGATCTGGGGACCTGAGCACTAGTGGCTCTAGTTGCCTCTGCCTCTGCCTGTGCTTGAGCTGCAGCTGATGTGGGATGTTCTGGGTCCATCACCACAATGTTGTCCTCTCAATATGGCTGTAGGGGCAAATGGGGTTTGTCAAGAGCAAAGATGTGCTTCTCCAGCTTGGAGTTAATGAGCATCTGAATGTAGGGTGCATAGCAGCATGAGCGCTTCTAATCAGCAGCAACCCTCTTCACTGTTTCTACTATCAAGTCCATCACTCGTATCCTGGTGTGTCTATCCAGATGGATCAGCATGTTGATTGAATGGCTTCAAATCATCTTCTCATCTCCAGACTTAGGCATCAACGTATGCCTCAAAATTGTGTTCATGGTGCGGAGGCCAGCCTGGAGGAAGTAAATAGATCCTAACTTGTGAGATTTCAAGTTAGCAGGAGGGATAGCATTGTACATGTCCTTCATAGCATCATGGCTCAACTTGGATTCAGAGTAGACATCCAAGTCACCATCTTGCACCTCTGGGACTCCTAAGATGGCAGCCCATTCATCAACAGTAGACTCATCTAGCTCCTTCTGTCATCCATACAATTCTACCATCTCCATAGAAGTGAGCAGTGGAGTAGAATTGCATGATCATCTCGTCGTTCCATGCAGTGAACTCTTTGCCAACAAATTCATCTAGGCCAATGCAATGAAAGTTGTCTTGAACATTTGGAAAGTAATCTTCATTAGCCTTGATGTACTTCCAGTCAACGTATCTCATGTCACTCACAGCTGGACTCTTGTCAAGCAAGATAGTCTCATAGAAATCCTGTTGCTCCTTGGTGTAGAACCTGTAGTCCACAGCTGTTTTCCTCCTCTGGGCATAAGGATCAATTGCTCTCCATGCCCTCAAACCAGAATCCTTCCTCTTCTTCATGTCTTCAGCAAGTGGATGGCTGGCATTGTGCTCTGGAAGGTGTGGTCTAAGCTTCATCAAAGCAGACATGTTATCCTCATCCATATCTCTGGAGGTAGTTCCCTTGTTCTTCTCAGAAGCTGGAATCTGTCTGGATGACCTCTTGGATTTTTCAGCAGCAGCCTTCTTGGGGGCAGACTTGGTGCTCTTGGAAGGACCTTGCTTTGGCATAGCATCTGCCAAAAGCTTCTTTTGCTTCTTCTTGGGAGGGGCCTTGACAACTTGTTCTTCCTCCTCCTCCTCTGCAGCAGCACCAGCAGTCTCCTCTGGGTCCTCATACATGGATGTAGGCCTGCCAACAACATGGATAATCCTCTTCCTTGACTTCTTCTTCTCCCCTGCCTTCTTGGGCATAGACTTCTTGGGAGGCTCAATGGTCATGGTTGCTCTGGAGCTCTCAGGTGCTCTCAATATCTCAGAGCTAGCATACTCCTTTCTGACAGCTTTCTTCTTCTTGGAAGAAGTGGCAGCAGTAGTATCCTTGACAGACTTGTCCTGCTTTGACTTGGGAGGCACTTCATCAGGTATGAAGTCCTCATCTTCCTCATTAGAATTGAGCTTTCTCCTAGTTCTTGTAGCAGCCTTGGGCAAATCAGGGGAACTAGGCACATCATCAAAACTCTCCTCAGGACTAGTGCCTGAGTCCAAGTCGACACTCTGCTCTCTGAAGTTGTTCTCACTGTCATCTGAAGCAGACATCTCCGACCCTGTGAATAGAGTGTAGAAGAGTGGAAGAAGATAAGTCATCACAAAATGCAGCTATTTTTTAAAGTTTGAACAGAAAAATCTTAGATGTAGTTCACAGCAAAAAAGAATTTCGGTGTCACCGAGTCAAAACTTTCGGTGCTGCCGAGACACACAATACTCTTAACAGAAACTTGGTAGCAGTTTCGGTCGGACCGAAAACTGCCACTCGGTTTCACCGAGTACTGTCCTCAGTAGCACAAAAATAAAATCGGTGGAGCCGATTTTTCTGACTCGGTATCACCGAGATGCGATTTTGCGGGCAACTAAACCTAAAATTTTCGGTTCGCTAATCTAATGAGATTTCGAATGGATGGAGAGGTTTGCAAATGGTGGATTATCGATGGAATAAACTTCAGCGCGCAAGATTTGGACGGAGAGCGCAAAGAAGGGCCGGATCCATACCCAAACTTGGCGACGGCTCCGCTACGGCGGCGACGGGGTTGAAGATTCCGTCGGCGGCGGCGATTCCCAACGGCAGAGACGCTCGGGGAAGCAAAGGCGACGACCAGGGGTCACGAATCGGCAACGTAAGGTTTTGGAGGGGAGACGGTTTGAAGGAATTTTCAAAGGTCGGGTCCGCCTCTTATATACCCTCGGCTGTCGATGACACCGATTCTAAATTTTTGGTGTCACCGAGTTTCTCAACTGTCAGCTGACAGGGAAACTCGGTGTAACCGAGAATATGGAATCGGTGGTACCGAGATTGAAAACCAGATCAACCCTAGGCATTCGGTGAGACCGAGATTTTTGGGTTGGTTCCACCGAGATGCACTTGGGAGGTTTTAATGGTCAGTCCTCTGTCGATACGGAACTCCGAGTGCTCCTCACACAGAGGGATCGAAAAGTCCTTGTTCAAGTTTTGTGATGCAGCATGAATGGAATATGAGGTGAGAAAGCATAGATAGCTAGAGAGTGGTCCTAGGCATTCTTGTCCATCCAATTGGCAAAAGAGAAAACAAAAGCCAAATAGCAACAATTGGATGTCCTCGAATGGATAAATAAATGCAGACCAACATGCTCACACAATAAGATGTCAAATGAAATCATGGCAAACATGCACATACACACTAGCATCTATCAAGCATTTTGGCGATGACAGAGTCATCTATATATGAGTATATTGACTTAGGAGCCAAGTAAGAATACTTGATCATAGGTCATACTCATCGTTTAAGCACAAGTGGGGTTGCCACTTTTATATAAAGCATTTAATGTTGTCACATACTAAGAGATGATTTGACTCAAGTCTTAGAGTAAAGCTCCCGCTTGATGTGACATCCCCCCATAGGAGGGATAAACTAACCTTGGGTTTTGTCGATGAAGACTTCATGTTGGTGAGGTAGTGGTGGGTGCTCAAGGTTGATGAAGATCACCATGAGTTGGGAGCATCGTTTTTGTCTCCTTACTCTTCTCACCTACATGGGTTAGTCCCAACACACAAGAGACAAATACAAGGATATCTATGGACATGGAGTGCAAAGCATGTGTGATGATGTCCATTGATTTGTTGATTACCTTGTCCCTTGCTTACCTTTGAGGGAATATGTGACTCCTTGAACTATTGCATAGACTTGGTGTTGATTGCAAATAGTTCTTGCCAATAATGAATGTGAGTGAATTTCATTGGCGGAGTCACCCCTCAAGAACTTCTCTAGTTCTTCTTCTTGGGGACCCACATCAACTTGATGGGGATCCTTGGTGTTGAAGTAGCCCTTGTAGAAATTGAGCTTGAAGTAGCTTTGGGAACCCACTCCACCAAAGCTAGGGATTCATCTTCATATGAGTCAATGTCCTCTTGAAGCTTGTTCTTGCCCTTGAGCTTGTGGTCTTGTGGTGGAATGTCATCTTGAGTGTTTGTTCCCTTGGGAAGAGTATTTTCATACTTCTCCTTTTTAGGAACAAACTTGGGCTTGGGGTATTGACCTTCTTCCCATTCAACTCCATTAGCGTTGAAGTAGCCAATGCCAGGGTTCTTCCGGTATCCTCCTTGCTTGCGTATAATTTCCTCAAATTGCTTACATCCAACAAGACTCTTGTAGATACCTTTCTCTATAATTCCTTTCAATAAAGCATTTTCTTGCTCAAGTGTAACTTGGCTAAGAGAATCATCATTAGTGGAATCAATAGAACTACTAGAAGCAACATCATTAGATTTAGCATTTTTATTGTTGCTACTAGATGAAGAACCTTTCTTGCCTTTGTTACTAGTTTGTTTAGATTTAACTTGTGGCATGAATGTAGACAAGAGTAGTCATTTGGCTAGATAAGATGGAGTCTTCTTTCGGAGATCGTCATTGATAGCTTTAAGAAACTCATGCTCTTGCTCCAAGTTGAGCTTCTCGAAGCGTAGCTTCTCATGAGTCCTTACAAGCTCTCTATGATCTTCGAGAGTAGATTCATGGGCTAACTTAAGAGTGTTTAATTCTTTAGTTAGTTGTTCTATTTTCATTTTATCATCATCAAATGACTTATCTTGACTAGCATGAGAATTATCAAGTTCATTTTGACTAACATCACTAGTTTCATCAAAGTGCAAGTCATCATTACAAAGCAAATCATCTTCATCACTATTGAAATCAAGATACTCGGGGTGTGATACCTTGGGGCCTTTATCCATGAAGCAACTTCCACTCCCTTCGTTTGGTGAATCAAATAGATCATAGGAGTTGGTAGTCACTAGTGCAAGTCCGGCAACACCTTCATCTTGACTATAGTCGGAGTTGGAGTGATAGCTTCTCTCAGAATTGTTGTCGGAGTCGGAGCCGGAAACCCATTCACCAACATGAGCTTGATGTTTTCTTCTTGTGTAGCTTTTGGTGTACTTGTCCTTCTTCTCCGAATCCCTACTTCTCCTTGAGGGTCTTCGTTCATAACGATCATCTCTACTCCTTCTCTCTCTTCGAGGTGATTCGTTCCTTGAGCTTCATCTTCTAAGTGACTCTTCTCTTCGTTTGTAGGGAGCCGTGCACTCATTGGAGTAGTGTCCGGGCTTCCCACAATTGTAGCAATTGCGGTCACGACTTGACGAACTCTTATCTTCATATCTTGAGTTGGAGCTTCGTTCTTTGCCTCTATTCTTGTAGAACTTGTTGAATTTCTTGACCATGAGGCTTATCTCTTCATTGGTGACAAGGTTGTTGCTTGAAGTTGCGGGAGCATCACTTGTGGCTTTGTAAGCACCGCTAGACTTGTTGGGAAGCTCTTCTTTGTCTTTGAGTGTCATCTCATGAGCAACAATCCTTCCAATGACTTCCGTAGGCTTGATATCTTTGTAGTTGGGCATCATTTGGATCAATGTGCACACGGTGTCGTATCTCTCATCCAAAGCTCGAAGTATCTTCTTGATGATGAATTTGTCGGTCATATCTTCGCTTCCTAAGCCGGCAATCTCATTGGTGATGAGAGCTAGCCTAGAGTACACCTCCACGACTCCTTCACCATCCTTCACCTTGAACTTGTCAAGCTGACTTTGAAGAACATCCAACTTGGATTCTCTCACGGACTCGGTACCTTCGTGCATATCAACCAAAGTATCCCAAATCTCTTTTGCATTCTCAAGACGGATGATTTTGTTGAATTCTTCGGGGCATAGGCAGTTGAAGAGAATGTCGCATGCTTGAGCGTTGTATCGCAACATCTTCAATTCATCTGCGGTCGCTTCACGATCCGGTTCCTTTCCATCACCAAAGAACTCACCATGCAAGCCAACACGAACAACAGCCCATACGGCGGGGTTATGACCAAGAATATGCATTTTCATTTTGTGCTTCCAACTAGCAAAATTAGTGCCATCAAAGTATGGACCTCTACGGTGATAATTTCCCTCACTAGATGCCATACTCTCCTAGGTTGTGAAACCAATGCAATGGAGACCAAAGCTCTGATACCACTTGTAGGACCGAAAGTATGTCTAGAGGGGGTGATTAGACTACTTGACTAAATAAAAATCTACTTTTTCCCAATTTTAAGTGTAGGCAGATTTTAGCATTCATAGCAAGTCAAGCACACCCTACACATGCATGTCTAAGAGTATAGCAGCGGAAAGTAACAACAAGCATGAGTAGTAAAGGAAGGGTAGGAAGATCAAACGCAATTTGTAGACACGAAGATATTTCCCGTGGTTCCGATAGGTGGTGCTATCATACGTCCACGTTTATGGAGTCTTCAACCCACGGAGGGTAACGGTCGCGAGAGTCCATGGAGGGCTCCACCCACGAAGGGTCCACGAAGTAGCAACCTTGACTATTCCATAACGGCTTCCGTCCACGAAGGACTAGCCTCACTATGGGTAGATCTTCACGAAGTAGGCGATCTCCTTGCCCGTACAAACTTCTTGCTTCAACTCCACAACACGAAGTAGGAGACTCCCAAGCGACACCTAACCAATCTAGGAGGCACCACCCTCCAAAAGGTAATAGGCTTGGCAATGTCGATGAACTCCTTGCTCTTGTGCTTCAAGATGATAGACTCCTCAACACACAATCACTCTCTCACAGATTTGGCTTGGTGGAAGAGATTGGATTGGTGGAAAGCAACTTGGGGAGGCTAGAGATCAAGATTCATATGGATGGAATGGAATGGCATGATCTCAACACATGAGTAGGTGGCTCTCTCAGAAAACTGGATGGGGCAAGTATGGAATAGTTCTGAGTGCTTCTCTTTCGAGTGGGTGGTGGTGAAGGGGTATATATAGGCATCCCCAAAAATCCAACCGTTACACCTAAAGTGACCAACTCGGTGACACCGATGTGTGAATCTCGGTGGTACCGAAGTGACCAAAAGGCAGTAACTTTTGAATCTCGGTGAGACCGATATATAAATCTCGGTGGTACCGATAAGGTGACCAACGGTCAGATTGCCCAATCTCGGTGACGCCGATTCAACAAACTCGGTGGGACCGATTTTGTGAATCGAGGTAACAGAAAGTTGGCAAAACAAACTCGGTGGCACCGAAGTGGAATCGGTTGCACTGATGTGCTAGGGTTTGGCATGGGTCTGTCTGAGTTTGGGAATCGGTGGCACCGAGTGGAAATTGTTGGTTGCACCGATTTTGGATATTTGGCTTTGGACAGACATTTGTGGAAGAGCTTGTGGGTGTTTTTGGTGACTATCACTTGTGCACGTATCAGCATTTTGTTCACCAACAGTATCTTACCCCCTTTTAATAGTATTGGCTTTCCTATGGACTCAAAGTGATTTCTCATAAAGTAAAATGTAGAGTCCTCTTGCTTGAAGCTTTGCCAATCCATTTCCTTGCATCTTGGGGTATCTCCACAATGTCCACAATCCTTTTACCAATCCTATCATTGAACTTTTCCTGAAATATGCTTAGTGGAAACATTAGTTCAATGACATATATGTTGTTATTAATTACCAAAACCACCAAGGGAGCAAATGTGCTTTCAATATCACTTTCATCAAAACTTTAATAAAGAATTTACCTCTACCACCTGTTGAGGTTGTGGTGTGTCAAGGCCATGTATTTCTTCAATAGGTGGTAAATTCTTAACATCCTCAGCTTTAAGACCTTTTTCCTTCATACATTTCTTTGCCTCTTGCATATCTTCAGGACTGAGAAATAAGATACCCCTCTTCTTCCGAGTGGGTTTAAGTGGTGGTTCAGGAAGAGTCCAATCATCATAATTCTTAAATATATTATTCAATAGTTCCCCAGCTTGTTCAACGGTTCGTTTCCTGAAAATACAACCAGCACAACTATCTTGGAAGTCCCTAGAAGTATCAGTTAGTCCATTATAGAAGATATCAAGTATTTCATTTTTCTTAAGAGGTGATCAGGCAAAGCATTAAGCAATTGGAGAAGCCTCCCCCAAGCTTGTGGGAGACTCTCTTATTCAATTTGCACAAAGTTAAATATTTCCTGTAAGGCAGTTTGTTTCTTATGAGCAGGAAAATATTTTTCAGAGAAGTAGTAAATCATATCCTGGTGACTACGCACACAACCAGGAGCAAGAGTATTGTACCATGTCTTAGCATCACCCTTTAATGAGAACGGAAATAATTTGAGAATATAGTCATAGCGAATTTTCTCAACATGAGCAAAGAGGGTGGCTATATCATTCAACTCAGTAAGATGTGCCACTACAGTTTCAGTTTCATAGCCATGGAAAGGATCAGATTCAACCAAAGTAATTAACTCTGGGTCGACAGAGAATTCATAATCCTTATCGGTAACAAAGTTAGGTGAAGTAGCAAACTTAGGATCACATTTCATTCTAGCATTCAAAGTCTTCTCTTTATACTTGCGTAGTAATTTCTTAAGATCATCTCTATCCTTACAAGAAAGTATTTTTCTAGCTATTTCTCCATCCATAATATAACCTTCAGGTATCTTAGGCATTTCAAATCTAGGAGAGCTAGGTCTAGTAGGTGTTTCATAGTCATCAGTTTCAAAGGCTTCATCAGTTTCAGCAATCTCATCAGTTTCAATAATTTCATTCTCTTTAGCTCTAGCAATTTGTTCATCAAGAAATTCACCTAGTGGCACATTATCATCAAGCATCGTACTAGCATCATCATCATGAGCAACATTCATAGCAGAAGTAGCATCATCAATAACTTGCGACATATCAGGATTAATAGCATGTGGTGGTATTGCAAACTTACTCATAACCGAAGGTGAATCAAGTGCAGAGCTAGATGGCAATTCCTTACCTCCCCTCATCTTAGAGGGAAAAATCTTGGTTTTTGGATCCGTCAGATTCTTCATAGTGATCAATTGATATAAATCCCAAGTGACTCAACAAATATAGCTATGCTCCCCGGCAACGGCGCCAGAAAAAGGTCTTGATAACCCACAAGTATAGGAGATCGCAACAATTTTCGAGGGTAGAGTATTCAACCCAAATTTATAGATTCGACACAAGGGGAGCTAAAGAATATTTGCGAGTATTAGCAGCTGAGTTGTCCATTCAACCACACCTGAAGATTAAATATCTGCAACAGAGTGATCAGTAGCATAGTAGTATGATAGTTTTGATAGTAGTAGTAGCAGTAACAGTAGCAGTAGCATTGGTAGCAATAATTTTGTAGCAGTTGGAACAGAAGCAGTAGCAATAGTAACTTAGCAAGAACAATATGTGGAAAACTCGTAGGCACTGGATTGGTGAACTCGTTGGATGATATTCATCATATAACAGTCATAACCTAGGGCGACACAGAACTAGCTCCAGTTCATAAATGTAATGTAGGCATGTATTCTGTAAATAGTCATACGTGCTTATGGAAAAGAACTTGCATGACATCTTTTGTCCTACCCTCCCATGGCAGCGGGGTCCATAAGGAAACTAAGGGATATTAAGGCCTCCTTTTGGGTAAACGCCGCCGTCGCTGATCTCCTGCACCGGGCTCTCTGTATCTTAGCCGGCGCCACAGAAGAAACACCCAGAGGGGAGAGGCTGATGATAGAATTTTTTTTAGCGGTAAACCAAACTTTATTAGATGGTAGCAAGGTTTACAGGGATAATGAGGGGATCATGAGGAATCCCCAGCCACAAATGGCGTCCAAAATTTAAAGAACTTGAAAATTTTGCAAGACTATGGGCTTCCCAATTCAATGCTCACCCTTCAAAAGTGATATCACATGTGCCAAACTCTCTTGCCCGCGATACTATCTCCTTCACGATCACCGAGTGCCTCCCTTCGGTACCCAACCTGATGTGCGAGACCACTGCCATAGAATCACAAGCAATCACCACTCTGTCTGCCCCAAGATCAAGTGCAAGTGAGAGTCCCTCCCGGCATGCCATAGCTTCGAGGATAGCCGGATCAGTAATTCCGGATACAACTAGTGTCGAAGAGCCCAAAAACTCCACTGCTATCTCTGCAAACAGCTGCTGCAGCACCTCCATCGCCAGTTCTGGAGAAACCTCCATCAACATGAATCTCCTGCACCGGGCTCTCTGTGTCTTAGCCGGCGCCACAGAAGAAACACCCAGAGGGGAGAGGCTGATGATAGAATTTTTTTTAGCGGTAAACCAAACTTTATTAGATGGTAGCAAGGTTTACAGGGATAATGAGGGGATCATGAGGAATCCCCAGCCACAAATGGCGTCCAAAATTTAAAGAACTTGAAAATTTTGCAAGACTATGGGCTTCCCAATTCAATGCTCACCCTTCAAAAGTGATATCACATGTGCCAAACTCTCTTGCCCGCGATACTATCTCCTTCACGATCACCGAGTGCCTCCCTTCGGTACCCAACCTGATGTGCGAGACCACTGCCATAGAATCACAAGCAATCACCACTCTGTCTGCCCCAAGATCAAGTGCAAGTGAGAGTCCCTCCCGGCATGCCATAGCTTCGAGGATAGCCGGATCAGTAATTCCGGATACAACTAGTGCCGAAGAGCCCAAAAACTCCACTGCTATCTCTGCAAACAGCTGCTGCAGCACCTCCATCGCCAGTTCTGGAGAAACCTGCATCAACATGAATCTTTACAAACCCAACAACAGGCGCCTTCCAAGGTTGTCATGAGTCCGCAGCCGGCATTCTTGGTGATGTACTGGTTGTCGCCAACCTTCTCAACGCCTCCAATTCCGCAATAAAGCTCGTCACGAACGAATGGATAGCATGCGGGCTCTATAATATACCTTCATGGATTGCCTTCCGACGAGCTGACCAAATCGACCAGAGTGTGACAACCATCACTGTGAGGTGTTTGTGTGATCATGTCTCGATCATAGAGAGTATCCAACTCTTTGCGTTTGGCTCTCTAGTAGTCTGAATGTGATCAACCACCTCTCCATCAGCTAGAGCCCAGACACACCTCGACATTGAGCACTCCAAAAGGGAGTGCCTCCATGAATCCTGTGCACCGCAAAGTTGGCACTTATCATCGTCTACCATATTTTTGTCGTGCCGAACATCCTCAGTTGGGACAGAACATTTGGCTAATCTCTAGAGAAAGTTGCGGATCTTTTCAGGAACTTGAACTGACCAAAGCGAAGTCCACGTCTTCGCCTCCTCATCATAGTTTTATCTACCTGCAATATTGTCGAGCCAGTCTTCCATCCTTCTCTTTGTATCTGCCAACATGCGGTAAGCCGACCTAACAGTGAACCTGCCATGTTTCTCATAATTCCATGCCCAGGTATCCTCCATATTCCTTGTACACAGCGGGATGCTTCGGATTGTGTTAATATCCGGCGCCAAAAAAACTTGTTGTAACAGGTTGTCCCTCCAAGTGGCGCTAGTATGATCTATTAGTTCGCCTACTATAGCTGGGGGGTCATTAGTTATACATGCTATCACTAGTAGAAAAACCCCCCTTTAGTCCCAGTTCCAGAGGGCCTTTAGTCCCGGTTCTGGAACCGGGACTAAAGGGTCGGGACTAATGCCCAAGACCTTTAGTCCCGGTTGGCTTACGAACCGGGACCAAAGGCCCTCCACGTGGCCGCTCTCTGTGCGTGGGCTGGAGGACCTTTAGTCCTGGTTGGTGTTACCAACCGGGACTAAAGGCTCCATTTAGTCCCGGTTGGTAACACCAACCGGGACTAAAGGAAAAAAAAATCAATTTTTTTTTTCAATTTTTTTTTTCAATTTTTTTGATTTGTTTTTAAAATTTTTTCTGATTTTCACAATTTAATCTCTAATCACCCCTCCTCACTGCTTCAGAATTTAATCTCTAGTCTCTAATCAGCACTCATTCCAAATCGTCTAACTTCCCGGCCGGTCACCCATCCTCTCACAACTCCAGCCCCAGCACGCTTAACTTTCAGGTTCTATCTCCCCTAGTTTCCAAGACTGCACTTGTTGTTTTCCTGACAATCTTAAGCTATCAATCCTGTTAACCCTTAGGTCTTGATGTCACATGATTTAATTTTTTGAATTCTAAACAATTATTAAAATAAACAAAATAAGTACTAATAATATTGAATTTCAATGAAAATAAAATAAGTAATAATATTATTTTATTAACTTTTTTTGCCATTTATTCATTTAATATGACATAATTAATATCTTTAAATCTGTAAATCGAAATTCGACAAATAATATATCCATTATTATCAGAAAAATGTGAGGAATCCAAATATGACATCATTTATTTTTTTTAAATTATTTTTTAAAATTTTTAAAATTCTTTTTTTGATTTGAAATAACTTTTTTTCCTTTTGGAATTTTGAGAATGTGAGAAAACTTCACCGGGTAAACCCGGGTGAAATCGAGTCCCAATTTTTCTCTAGTTTTTTTTATATATTAAACTTTTTTTTCGACATCGTATGCAAAAGTTATGGCCGTTTTACATTTTTTTCGTTTTTTTGCAAAAAAGTCAAAATTCATATTTCAAAATTTCTATACCAACTAGACACTAAAACCTAACTACATCTCAAAGGATTTTATTTTTTGAAGATTTTGTCATTTTTGTTTATTTTCTACAAAACTAAAAAAGGCGGTCCACGGGGGGGGTAGAGTTTGAAAATTTCAGAACCCCTTTAGTCCGGGTTGGTGTCCATCCATTCATACCGTCGACTACACATCTGCTAGCACCGTCCCAGCCAGAGTCACAACTAAGGTTAACCAAGCCAGAGTCAACCCTTTCTAACTTCATTTGCTATTTTTTATGCATTTAATGATTTTTTTTGAGCTAAATGACCCTGAAATTGAAAAGCACTACAAATGAACTCTGAAAAGGTTGAAACTTGGCATGGTATCAACATTTCACCCACATAGCTTCTGCTAAAAAGTTGAGAGGGTTACGGCAAAAACTTGATGCACTTCGTGTACAAACTGGACCATCTCATTCGAAGTATCAATGTTTCGGACGAAAACCCATCTGTTACAAAGGCATTTCATTTTTTTAAACTTATTTCAACTCCACACTTTTTGTGCATTCAATATGCACCATTCAAAGCCACATCCTCAAATTTCAACCCTTTCTAACTTCATTTGCTATTTTTCATGCATTTAATGGTTTTTTTGAGCTAAATGACCCTGAAATTGAAAAGCACTACAAATGAACTCTGAAAAGGTTGAAACTTGGCATGGTATCCTCATTTCACCCACATAGCTTCTGCTAAAAAGTTGAGACGGTTACGGCAAAAACTGGATGCACTTCGTGTACAAACTGGACCATCTCATTCGAAGTATCAAGGTTTCGGACGAAAACTCGTCTGTTACAAATGCATTTCATTTTTTAATTAAAATCCTAATTTAAATTATTCTAAAAATAACCAAATAAATCTTACTGTGACAACAATCTAACACGTGACTAGGAGCAAAAAGAATTAAATTAAAAACTATTTGTAAACTCAAGTTATTCACAATCTAGGGTTTGAAGCAAATTTGAACAAATTCAAATTTAAACCATTCAAATTTGAAAACTAATGGCACAAACAGAAACTAGACAAAATTTTGAATCTAATGCAAAAAGAATCACTCAAAAACATCAAATATCTTAAAAGATATAAGGAATTTAAAACAGAAACTAAAAACAGAAAACAAATGTAAAAACAGGAAAACTACCTTTAGTCCCGGTTGGTAACACCAACCGGGACTAAAGCCTCAACCCCTTTAGTCCCGGTTGGTAACACCAACCGGAACTAAAGGGGGGGGGCCTTTAGTCCCGGTTGGAGATACCAACCGGGACTAAAGGGGCTGGCACCGTTCGAAGCCCCTTTAGTCCCGGTTGGTCTCTCCAACCGGGACTAAAGGCCCCGTTCGAACCGGGACTGATGCCTGCGCTGCTCGAATCGGGACTAATGCTATGATCTGGCCTGGACCAATGCCCTGTTTTGTACTAGTGTATCGGCCTCATCATCACCGCATTGGGTAACCAGTTGTGCTCCCATATCATCGTTGTATTTCCATTCCCGATCCTCCTTATGAGACCCTGGTTGAGCACATCTCTGCCCTCCATAATAGCACGCCACACCTGCGACGGTTTTGTTCCCAACTCAGCAGAAAGGATAGTCCCATTGGGATAATAGATAGCTTTGAGAATGTTAGCACAAAGAGACTGTGGGTTTTGTAGCAGGTGCCATGACTGTTTTGCGAGAAGAGCCAAATTAAAAAGTTTGAAATCTCAAAAACCCAAGCCTCCCATGAACTTTGGTTGGGTCATTGTCTTCCATGAGACCCAATGTGGTTTACATTTCCCCTCCTTGCCCCCCCCACCAGAATTATCTGATAAGCTTGTTCAAGTGTTCACATAACCCCATTGGTAACTTGAAACATGACATGGAGAAAACTGGCACTGCCTAGGCAACAGATTTAACTAGCACCTCTTTTCCTTGAAAAGAAATAGTCTTCTCAATCCATCCCTTTACCTTGTTCCATAGTCTATCCTTCAAATACTTAAAAGCACCAAATTTTGAAACACCAATATCAGAGGGCATACCAAGATACTTTTCATTTAGTGTCTCATTCAGCACATTCAGAATACCTTTAATCTCCTCTTTCACACTAGCAGGACATCCCTTGCTAAATTATATGGATGATTTGCTTGCATTAATTCTCTGTCCTGAAGCCTGACAATATCTCTCAAGTAGGTTTGATACCTTCATTGCGCCACTTCCATTGGCTTTGAAAAATAGTAGGCTATCATCTGCAAACAAAAGGTGATTAACTGGTGGTGCCGACGGTGCCACCTGTATCCCACCGGTCTGAGACGATTGGTATAAACTCTTTAAGAGGCATGAAAGGCCCTCCGCTGCCAACAAAAATAAGTAAGGGGAAATCGGATCTCCCTGCCGAAGACCTCTGCTAGGTCTAAAATTGTCCAACTTCTTACCATTGAATAAAACTGAGTAAGATACTGAGGCAACTAAGTTCATCACATTATTAACCCACCTCTCCGAGAAACCCAACTTTGACATAATTGCTCGCAAATAGTCCCACTCCACCCTATCATATGCCTTCATCATATCAAGATTCAAGGCACAATAATGGTGTTTTATAGCTCTGTTTCTCTTCATAAAATGTAAACACTCATAAGCAACTATGATGTTGTCCGTGATCAGTCTACCAGGAACAAAAGCGGATTGCTCTGCTGATATGATATCTGGAAGCACCACCTTCAAGCGATTTGCAACCACTTTTGACGCAATTTTGTACAACACGTTGCATAAGCTCATTGGGCGAAACTATGACAACAACGTTGGATCTTTCACTTTCGGGATCAGCACTAAATAAGTTTGATTAATTCCTTCGACGCTCTCCTGGCCTTCTATTATTTTTAACACAGCCGCTCTCACCTCGGGTCCAAACACACCCAATGTTTCTAAAAAATTGTGGGCCGAAAACCCATCCGAACCCGGAGCTTTGGTCGGGAACATTTGATACAACACAACTTGTACTTCAGCATCAGTGTACGTAGCGTCAAGAAGGGCCTTCACGTCATTCATGATCTTCCTAGGGACAACATTCAAAACTTCCTGCATATTATTGTAGCCCTTTGATGTATATAGCTGCTTGCACTAGTAGAAAACAGGGCGTCGGTCCCGGTTCCAGAGGGCCTTTAGTCCCGGTTCAGCAACCGGGACTAAAGGCCTCCACTTTTAGTCCCGTTTGGGTTACGAACCGGGACTAAAGGGGCTCCACGTGGCCGCTGTGGGTGCCCAGGCAGGAGGACCTATAGTCCCGGTTGGTAACACTAACCGAGACTAGAAGGCAGCCACGCGTCAGCAACTGCCAGGCGCTGGGGTCTTTTTTGTTTTAAAGGGTTTAGGGGTTTTGGAGGGTTTAGGGGTTTCATATTGTGTTTCCCCTTTTCTTTTTGTGTTTACCATTTTTATTTTATGCTTTTCATTCAACTGGACGCTAGCTACTACATATAGCAATTAAGGAACCATTACACCACATCGTCATGATCAATATTTAGAGAGAAGTGACCTCTCTTTCTCCATGCTTGGTCGAACAACATGTTTTCGTATATCTATTCAACGCTACTACATATAGTACACGTTCATGCATATATACAATATAACATCTCTTACAATCCCTAATATCTACCAAAATCGCATTGCATATCCCGATGGTATTCTCCGTCTTTAGGTATGACATTCTCAACAAAGAATCCCGCCAATTCCTCTTGAATTTCTCGTATGCGATCAGTTGTTAGGAGTTCGTCCCGCTTTCGCCAGATCTAATTTAAAGAAGGGAGTCAATATATATATATATATGAATGAAACTCAACACAATTGATCGTAATAAAATAAAAATGTGAATATTGTTTACGTACTTCAAATTGTTCTAAAGTTATGCCTCGCTCAGAGGCCGAGTGGCGAATGAACTTGCAAACGTAATATCCACATAAATTATTCCCGGGTGCCTGCCACAAGCACTTTACGAGAATAGAGTTCAATCAAAATGATAATCAAGCATGATAATGGTATTGAAACTAGAATCGATGAGAGATGAGCAGTACTAGCTAGTAGTACTTACTTTGGGGTGTGAAAATCGCAGCTCCTTTTTCCAGTCACCCCTAACCTGGTTGGTGAACTTTTTCCAAACCCTTCCCGGCAAAGAAAATGATTACTTGAGATCAGGAAATGAGGGAAAGTTGCTGATATGGTGCGATAATGATTGAACTTACTTCTGAAGCATTGGACTCATGTCCGCCCACTCCTTAGGCTCTTTACGTCTCGAGTCCAAGACAATTTCTTGTCCCTCGTCAAGCTGAATGGCTAGCAGAATAAAGTGGAACCTGCGCACGCATAACTCATCAATTACACTTAACCTCGAGTAAGCGAAACAGAATGTGCACAAGATAGTAAAACTCACTGGAAGTTGTCAGGAAATAGTATTTCCCTTCTGTTTTGTTGTCCAAGTAACGCCTTTAGCAATTTTTTCTCTGTTTCATCAGGGTATTTTTTTAACGTATATTCATTTACCTTATCTGGGTTAATGAACCCAATGTCATAGATTTGTCGTTTTTTTGCATTCGAGGATCTTCAATCGGCATAATATAGTGTGAGGATAATTGTACATGCAATGAACGAGCTGAGCTAGAGACTTAATTATAGAAAAAATACTTACAGACAATAGCAACTAACGATAGTTTTGTCGAGGGCGGCTTGATTGTATAACTGGAAAATTTCTTCAAATTCAATGTACAACGTCTGGATTCCATTGAAGTAGTGTTCATCTTTAATTCCCAAGAAGATACTGTAGGTCCCATCCTTGCAGGCTTTCAAGTACCATTCATGCAATTTCTGCATCATCGTTGGTAGACGCGGGAGCTGCTCACGTATGACGAGAGGCTTCCCGTGCTCGTATATTAAGCCTGCTACTACCTCAGCTTTTTCGAACTGTACCTCATCGCCTATGTAATCACCAAGAGTGATAGCAAGACCACCGGCCACTATCTTTGGATCATTAGCGATATCGGTAAACACCTTGAGCGGGGGGCACGATTGCTTTTCTTGTTTGCCGAGTTAGGGAATTGTTTTCCCACTTCTTGCACCACTGCTACTTAAGCTTCACGACCGCTTCGCTTGATCAAATGTCTTTTGAATACAGCGGTCAAAGTTTGATTGCGGCGGAGGCGGTGGTGGTTGCCTAAGGGCATCCCGACATCGCTTCACTTTTACCGGATCTACTTTCTCCTTTGGAGGTGGACATTTCGATGCAAGCTGGCATTTCACATCAGCAGCCACGATCTTGTTGGTTTCCTCCTCAGTCATGTCGTAGGGTAACTTGGGAGGAGCCTTCTTGACGCTTGGGCCTGCTCTGGATTTCTTCGTTGTTGTACTGCTGCTAGCTGCCGGAGCGGCGGCGGCTCTCTTCCGCCGTTGCTGAGGCGGCGGAGTTAGCTGACGTGGAGGAGGAGTCAGAGTCCGCTGACGCGGCGGAGGAGGCGGAGTCCGCTGATGCGGCGGAGAGAGCAGAGGCGGAGGAGGATTCTGTTGAGGGCCTCCTCTAGCTGAGTCTGCTGAGGGGCCTCCTCAGGCTGAGTCTACCGACGGGCCTCCTCCGGCTGGGTCTACTGAGGCGGCGTGTAGTTTGGAAGCACGATGTTTTCCTTTCTCCATACAATTGTAGTCCTTAGGGCATTTATCATACGAGTCTCCCTTCACCTGTAGGGTACTCAAGGTCCAGATCCTCAAATCCGTTGGAAACTTCATCCACCCCGACAACAGCATAGCCATCTGGAATCGGATTGCAATGGAAATTTCCATCAGGTGCAGGAGGTAAGATATAGCCGACCACCACCTTCAAGGTTAGGTTATGGCATTTTGCAATTCGCTCACAATGTTCCCTCTCCGTGATACCATCCACGGGATAGCGAGGAGCTGTGATATCAGGCTGAACGAGCTCCGTGGAAGCCACGCTGCTTTTCCGCTGAGATGGTGGGGTAGCTTCATGGGTAGTATCGAATGAAGGATCTTCGTACTGCTGAGATGGTGGGCCGGTAATAGCTCGCTGACTGGTACGTGCCTCTAGCAACGCTAATCTTTCTTCCATCTTCTGGATCCGGTTTTCTTCCTCTTTCTTCTTTCTCCCTCGGCTTCTATAATCAGTGTTGTACGGAAACCCATACTTCCACGCAACGGAGCCTGATGTGCCTCTAGTTCGTCCAGGGTGTTCAGGATTCCCGAGGGCCTTTGACAGCTTGTCCTTCTCTCTGTCGGGATGGAACCTCCCTTCCTGCACTTCCTTGATTGCTTCCTGAATCATTTTGAAGGGTGCTTCAAGTCGAGGTCTCGTGAAAACACACTTCCCTGTTTCTGGGTTCAAAGTTCCCCCATGCCCGAAGAACCAAGTCCTACACCGATCGGGCCAGTTCAATGTCGCTGGTTGGACCCCTTTAGCAAGCAGGTCATTCTCAGCTTTGTCCCACGTAGGCCGAGCAACATTGTAGCCACCTGACACCGTAACATGGTGATACTTCTTCTTTGCAGGATTTATCTTATTTGTGTGTGACCTTTTCTTAGCTTTCTCTGATTTCTTGTACGCCACAAATGCGGGCCAGTGATCTTTAATCTTCGCATATTGACCGGTGAATTCTGGAGTCTCGTCTTTCTCGACAAACTTTTTGTTCAATAGTTTCTTCCAGTTCTTGAATAGTCCTGCCATCTTTTTAAGAGCAAACGCCTTAACTTTTCGCTGTATAACTGGGTTATTTAGATCCTCCTCTGGCGGTAGGCTGAAATTTGTCATCAGCGAGGTCCAAAGGTCATCTTTCTATCTATCGTCGACATAAGAAACTTCACCATCCTTCTTCTTATTCCATTCTTGGATGCTGATCGGGATGCTGTCCCTAACAATAACTCCGCACTGATGCATAAAATTGTCTTTGGTCCGCTTGGGAGCAATCGGTTGGCCATCTGGAGTGACTTCTTCGATCGTGAACCTTTCATCCTTATCCAACCTGTTCTTCGGGCCTCGTCTCGTTATAGAAGTTTGTCTCGATCCGAAGGACTAAAAGAAGAAAGAAGCATTAATATATGTACATACAAAACAATTAATGCATCTAGTCAGCAGAGGCTTAAATAATATATATATATACCTCGCCGGACTTTGCAACAGTTAAGACTCCAACACCGGCGGAGCTGTCATCTCCTTCCTCCTCCATTCGATCACCGGAGCCGTCATCTCCTCCCTCCTCCATTCGATCATCGGGGCCGTCATCCTCTCTTCCCTCACCATCGGTGTCGTCGAGAAACAACAAGGTGATATCATCACCTTCGTCGCGGATTATATCCCCCAACAACTCTTCTTTTTCTAAGTCTCTGTCCATAGATTCTACAAATATCACAACATGGCAATATACAACCATGAGAGATGGATTAGTGGCAAACATAGACCTAATCACAACAGGTAATCATATGCATACGAGCAATGGATTAGTGGCAAACATCATGCAACGTTGACAAGTTTTATAACAGTTAGTTTCAGACGATCGTCGAGGACTCCTCCCCCCTCATGTCTGATGAGTCATCCTATCTTTCGGGAGAGGATACTATGTGGACCACCTCTCTCATGCCTGTCCGACGTGCAAATCATGTTTTCATATGCCTCGAAATCAAAGTTATCGGGGTTATATTTTAAGGACCCCCCCCCGCCCTCATGTTGAAGTTATAGGGGTTATGTTTTAACGACCCCTCTCTCATGTTTTCATATGCCTCAAAATCAAAGTTATCGGCGTTATGTTTTAACGACAAGATGAATACAAGATTTATACACAAGATGAATACAAAATGAATACAAGATCTATACACAAGATGAATACACAACTCAACAAATGAACCAACCATCATCCTATGAACAAAACTCAACATACAACAAATGGACACCTTTTGTCGAACAGCGGAGGGACGATCAGGGACCAACTCCACGGAGATGCAACACCACAACCTGTAATTCCACCGAGTGAAAAACAATTAGGCAAAGTATTAATACTGCCAGTTTCAGACTTAGAGAAAAATAGCATGGCATGGCAGAAATGAATAGATAGCAAATTTACAAGCTTGTAGCACTCACTACAGGTGCTAACATGGCATGAATTAAAATCTACCAGCAAGATGACATCAAAATGCTCCTACTTCATATTCAAAGATTGCCCAAAAGATGCTGGCATTAAAACATACTAAAAAGACAAAATGAACTCTAATGCAAAAAAAATGTTCTTCAATTTGTTTTAGCTATTTAACATATATAGCTATTTTAGAGCACATCTCACATGCATAGCTATTTAACATCTCAAATTAAAAAAAAAGCTAATGAATCTATTTTAGAAACTATTTTACAAACTAAGTGTCACATAGCAAGATCAACAATAAAACTAAGTGTCACGTAAATAACTTCATGTTCAAAGATTGCCCAAAAAATATTGTTACAAACTTCATCTTACAAACTAAGTGTCACACATAACAAACTTCATGCATGTTACAAATTAACTAAGTGTCACATAACAAACTTCACATAACAAATTAACTGTTTTTCTACCCCAAATTCATATACTAAGCAATCACAAAAGATGTATGTATATGTAAATTTTTCTGTTTTTCTTGATTTTTTTCTGTCTAAATGCATTGGGCCAGGGCGGTGGCGGCTCACAGCGAGGGCTCGGGGAGGAGGGTCGGTGAGGAGGTCTGGCCGACGACGAGGACGAGCTCCCGGGGGTGCAGCGATGCTCGGGGAGGTTCGGCCGACGAGGAGGAGCTAGCAGGCTCGGGGACGGCGTCGGGGCAGGGCTCGGGGAGGAGGGCCGGCGAGGAGGTCCGCCGGCGACGAGAACGGGCTCTCGGGGGCGCGGCGATGCTCGGGGAGGTCCGCCCGGCGACGAGGAGCGAGCGGGCTCGGGGACCGCGTCAGGGCAGAGCACGGGGACGGCGTCGGGGGCGGCGACGGGGGCGGCGACAAGGAGCGGGCTCGGGGAGGTGACGGCGAGGTCCGGCAGCCTGGCGGCGTCGAGGTGGTCTTCGGAGTCGTCGGGGAAGAGGGAGATCGAAAACTGTAGATGGCTTTTGGAAAATTTCCTAAGTCCTATTTATATACCCCACCCTTTAGTCCCGGTTGATGGCTCCAACCGGGACTAAAGGCCCCCCTTTAGTCCCGGTTGGAGCCCCCAACCGGGACTAAAGGTGAATTTCACCAGGCAAAAGGGCAGGAAGCCCAGGCCTTTAGTCCCGGTTGGTGGTTCGGACTGGGAGTTAAGGGGGGCATTTAGTCCTGGTTGGAACCACCAACCGGGACTAAAGGCCTTTTCCTGGCACGGCCGAGGGGCGGTGGAAGTTTAGTCCCACCTCGCCAAGCGAAGCGCGCTCGCAGTGGTTTATAAGCCCCGCTGCGGCTGCCAACTCGAACTCCTCTCTAAAGCAGGCCGTGGGCCTAAATTTCCTCTCTGCCCAGCCCTGTTGGGCCTACTTGCCTCGTGGGCCTGCATCCTGGCCCATGTATAGTTGGGTTTCTAGTCGTATGCAGGTCGTGGTGGCCTAGTAGGCGGGCATTTTTTTTATTTTTTATGTTATTTTTTGCATATTAAAGTTTTTAACAAAAAATACTTTATGAATTTTTTTGTTATTAAAGTTTTTAACAAAAAATACTTTATGAAAATTCTTTTTGCTATTAAAGTTTTTAACAAAAAATACTTTGATAATTTTAGTTGCATAAATTTAATATAATTTTAAGTTAATATTATTTTGATCATAACTAGAGGTTTATAAAAGCTATTTAGTTGATTCTTTTTGCTATTGAAGAATATTATAGTTTTGTTTTAGTTGATCATAACAAAATATTATAATTGATTCTTTTTAGTTGATTCTTTTTGCTATTAGAGTTTTATAAAAGATTTTTAGTTGATTATTTTAATGATTTTTTTAGCTAAATGACCATGAACTTAAAAAGCACTACAAATGAAGAATGTTATAAAATACTTTTTGTTAACCTAATAATGTTATATTTTCTTTTCTGTAAAGTAATTAGTATTTTCTTTTTTCATGCATTTAATGATTTTTTTAGCTAAATGACCGTGAAGTTGAAAAGCACTACAAATGAACTCTGAAAAGTTTGAAACTTGGCATGGTATCATAATTTCACACACATAGCATGTGCTAAAAAGTGGTTATGGCAAAAACTGGATGCACTTCGTGTACAAACTGGACAATCTCTTTCGAAGTATCAGGGTTTCGGACGAAAACTCATCTATTACAAAGGGGTTTCATTTTTTAACATATTTTAATTCCAGACTTTTTGTGCGTTCAATATGCACCATTCAAAGCCACATCATCAATTTTCAACCCTTTTCCGACTTCATTTTCTATTTTTCATGCATTTAATGATTTTTTTGAGCTAAATGATCCTGAAATTGAAAAGCACTACAAATGAACTCTTAAAAGGTTGAAACTTGGCATGGTATCATTATTTTCATAATCTTCATAATTTTTGTGTACAAAGGAATTTCATGAAACTTTTCATAATCTTCAGACATGTCTGTATTGTCCTCCACTCCCAAGATGTTTCTTTTCCCTGAAAGAACTATGTGGTGCTTTGGCTCATCGTATGATGTATTCGCTTCCTTATATTTTCTTTTTCTCGGTTTGGTAGACATGTACTTCACATAGAAAACCTGCGCCACATCATTGGCTAGGACGAATGGTTTGTCTGTGTACCCAAGATTGTTGAGATCCACTGTTGTCATTCCGTACTGCGGGTCTACCTGTACCCCGCCTCCTGACAATTTGCACCGAAACAAAGGGACCTTAAATTCATGTCCATAGTCAAGTTCCCATATCTCCTCTATGTAACCGTAATATGTGTCCTTTGCCCTATTGGTGATTGCTGCATCAAAGCGGACACCACTGTTTTGGTTGGTGCTCTTTTTATCTTGGGCGATCGTGTAAAATGTATTCCCATTTATCTCGTACCCTTGGTAAGTCAATACAGTCGAAGATGGTGTCCTGGCCAACAAGTACAGCTCATCTCCAACAGTGTTGTTACGCATGAGATGTATTTGCAACCAACCGCCGAAAGTCCCGATGTGTTCACGTGTAATCTAGTCGTCAGACTGCTCCGGGTGTTTGGAGCGTAGAATATTCTTGTGTTCATTGATATACGGGGCCACCAAGGTAGAATTATGTAGAACTGTGTAGTGTGCTTGCGCCCAAGAATGCCCGTCCCTACATATTATTGAATCCGCTCCTAGCGTGCCTTTTCCACTCAGTCTCACCTCATACCGTGATTGAGGGACACCAATCGGCTTATGATTAGGAATAAAGTCAACACAAAACCCAATGACCTCCTCTGTTTGACGGCCCGTGGAGATGCTTCCTTCTGGCCTAGCACGGTTACGAACATATTTATTTAAGACTCCCATGAACCTCTCAAAGGGGAACATATTGTGTAGAAATACCCAGAATGGCAATCTCGTCGACTAGGTGAACTAGGACGTGCGTCATAATATTGAAGAAGGATGGTGGGAACACCAACTCGAAACTGACAAGACATTGGACCAAATCATTCTGTAACCTTGGTAGGATTTCTGGATCGATTACCTTCTAAGAAATTGCATTGACGAATGCACATAGCTTCACAATGGCTAATCGAACATTTTCTGGTAGAAGCCCCCTCAATGCAACCGGAAGTAGTTGCGTCATAATCACGTGGCAGTCATGAGACTTTAGGTTCTGAAATTTTTTCTCTGTCATGTTTATTATTCCCTTTATATTCTATGAGAAGCCAGACGGGACCTTGATACTGAGCAGGCATTCAAAAAATATTTCCTTCTCTTCTTTGGTAAGAGCGTAGCTGGCAGGACCTTGATACTGCTTTGAATGCATGCCGTCTTTTTTGTGCATATGTTGCTGGTCCTCCCGTGCCTCCGGTGTATCTTTTGTCTTCCCATACATGCCCAAGAAGCCTAGAAGGTTCACGCAAAGGTTCTTCTTCACGTGCATCACGTCGATTGCAGAGCGGACCTCTAGGACTTTCCAATATTCTAGCTCACAAAATATAGATTTATTCTTCCACATGGGGGCGTGTCCGTCATCGTCATTCGGAATAGATTGTCCGCCAAGACACTTTCCAAAGATTAATTGTAAATCCTTGACCATATAAAGTATATCATCACCAGTACAGAGGACAGGCTTCTTTCGGTGATCTGCCTCACCTTTGAAATGCTTGCCTTTCTTTCTTAAGGCATGATTGGTCGGAAGAAATCGACGATGTCCCAGGTACACATTCTTCTTGCATTTGTCCAAATATATACTTTCAGTCTTATCTAAACAGTGCGTGCATGCGTGGTATCCCTTGTTCGTCTGTCCTGAAAGGTTACTAAGAGCAGGCCAATCATTGATGGTTGCAAACAGCAACACTCGTAGGTCAAATTCCTCCTGTTTGTGCTCATCCCACACACATACACCTTTTTTATTCCACAGCTGTAAAAGTTCATCAACTAATGGCCTTAGGTACACATCAATGTCGTTGTCGGGTTGCTTAGGGCCTTGGATGAGCTCTGGCATCATAATGAACTTCCGCTTCATGCACAACCAAGGAGGAAGGTTATAGATACATAGAGTCACAGGCCAGGTGCTATGATTGCTTCTCTGCTCCCCAAAAAGATTAATGCCATCTGCACTTAAACCAAACCATAAGTTCCTTGCGTCACCTGCAAAGTCCGGCCACTTTCTCTCGATTTTTCTCCACTGCGACCCGTCAGCGGGTACTCTCAACTTAACGTCTTTCTTACGGTCTTCTGCGTGCCATCGCAACAACTCGGCATGCTTTCTATTTCTGAAAAGACATTTCAATCGTGGTATTATAGGAGCATACCACATCACCTTGGCAGGAACCCTCTTCCTGGGGCGCTCGCCCTGAACATCACCAGGGTCATCTTGTCTGATCTTATACCGCAATGCACCGCATACCGGGCATGTGTTCAAATTCTCGTACTCACCGCGGTAGAGGATGCAGTCATTAGGGCATGCATGTATCTTATGCACCTCTAATCCTAGAGGGCATAGAACCTTCTTTGCTTCGTACGTACTGTCAGGCAATTCATTATCCTTTGGAAGCTTCTTCTTCATTATTTTCAGTAGCGAACGAAATCCCTTGTCAGATACACCATTGTGTGCCATCCATTGCAGCAATTCCTGTGTGGTACCGAGCTTTGTGTTGTCATCTTCGTAGTTTGGATACAACCCTTTTTGTGATCCTCTAACATGCGGTCGAAATTCAACTTCTCCCTTTCACTATTGCATTCTCTCTGTGCATCAACAATGACCCGACGAAGATCATCATCGAGCACATCTGGTGCCTCTTGACCTTCAGCGTCCCCCGTTGCAGTATCACCGTATTCAGGGAACATAGGATAGTTGTCATCATCCTCTTCTTCTTCATTTTCTTCCATCATAACCCCTCTTTCTCCGTGCTTGGTCCAAACATTATAGTGTGGCATGAAACCCTTCTCAAGAAGGTGCAAGTGAAGGGTTTTCGGGGAAGAGTAATCCTTCGTATTCCCACAGACAGTACATAGACAATACATAAAACCATTATGCTTGTTTGCCTCAGCCACTTCGAGAAAATTATGCAGGCCCTCAATGTAGTCGGAGGTGCGTCGGTCACCGTACATCCATTGCCGGTTCATCTGCGTGCATTATATAATTAAGTATATCAAAAACCATTACAGAACATCATGAACAGAGAAGTGACCAAATTAATACAAGTTCATCATCGCATTAAAACTAAAGTACAGTAGTGATCAAATGTTATTACTGAAAAAATAAATACATAAAGTTCATACATATAGTTCTCATAGAACAACATACAGGTCTTTAGAGCATCTAATTAAAACATACATTGAAACTAACATACAACTATGTAAAACATTTAAATGCAACAACAAATGCGATCAAAATCGCAACTAAGGTAACAATTGATCCAACAGCATAATGATACCAAGCCTCAGTATCAATGGCATATTTTCTAATATTTCTAATCTTCAAGCGCATTGCATCCATCTGGATCTTGTGATCGTCGACGACATCGGCAACATGCAACTCCAATTCATCTTCTCCTCTTCAATTCTTTTTAATTTTTCTTTCAAGTAAATGTTTTATTTTTCAACCAAATTTAACCTCTCGACAATAGGGTCGGTTGGAATTTCCGGTTCACATACCTCCTAGATAAAAACATCTATGTCACGTTGGTCGGCATAATTGTCATAAACACTAAATGAAACAAATAGTTATAAAAGATAATATACCACATCCGAATCATAGACCGGACGAGAGCCGACGGGGGCGGATACCAAAACCATGTGACTAGATAATAACAAACAATAATAAAAGTAAGAAAATTTTACAAGTAGCTATCTAAATCATACAAGTAAGAATTTTTTCCTTTTAATAAGAAGATAAGAAAAAGAGGCTCACCACGGTGGTGCCAGCGACGAGATCGGCGCGGGCGATCGACGGCGGTGAGGACGGGGACGGGGACGGGACGGCACCCTACACATGTGCAGACTCTAAGAAGTTAATTTGAGCTCAAATTGTGCATCTAAATCAAATGAACTCCCACATACACTCCTCCACTAAAACTCACCAACCACTCTACTTCTAGAGCATTTGAAATGAGCTAAACTAGTAGTGAGAGATGAAAGGATGAAGTTGCTAACCTTTTAGAACACTTTTGTAGTTGGTGCACCGCCAAACCTAGACAAATCTTGGGGAAAATGTAGCTTGGAGGTCGAGCTTGGAGAGGAGAAAGCTTAAGTGTGGCTCGGGCATTTCATCAAACACCTCATGTGCATAGGAGGTGAGAACTGAGTAGCACACACCTCCCACCCTTCCACGGCCAAAAAACAGAGGAGATGGGGGCGTGGATATATATAGGCAAAACATTAGTCCCGGTTTGTATCTAAAACCGGGACTAAAGGCCTACCCTTTAGACCCGGTTCCAGACACAAACCGGGACTAAATGGCAGCAACCCCTTTAGTCCCGGTTGGTGGCTGGAACCGGGACTAAAGGTCCCAGTTGAACCGGGACTGATGCCTGTAGAGGCCCGGCCGGCGTCCTAGCCGCTCGAACCGGGACAGATGCTCCCATTAGTCCCAGTTCGTAACACGACCGGGTCTAATGCTCTGATCTGGCCAGGACCAAAGCCCTGTTTTCTACTAGTGTTGTAGAATTCCGTCGACATCCCTTCCATCTCTGGCACATCTTCTGTCAGTTGACCGTCCGGCCTAGCCAGCGCCTTGACATGATTTTTGCGACGTCGCATGGACGCCCTCATCTGGAAGTAGCGTGTGTTTTTGTCTCCCAAAGACAGCCACTCCACCCTCGACCTCTGTTTCTGCAAGATCTCCTCTCTCTGATACAACTCTACAAGTTGATCGGTGATTTTGATTTCCATTCTACTCGGCCCCGCTCCTCACTGGAGTGTTCTTTAGAGCCTCAAGTTGTCTCTTTAGCTGTTTTATCTCGCTCCTGACGTGACCAAAAGTGTGCCTATCCCAGCTATGTAAATTTTCTCCAAGTGACTTGAGTTTTGCATGCATCTCTGGGATTGAAGTCACCTCCGGGCTGCTGTTCCATTCGTTATGCACAAAGCTTTCCAACTTTGGATGACGCTCCCACATGAGCTCATATCTGAAAGATGCATTCTTCCTATTCTGCGTAAGTTCATCTAATAGCTTGAGTAAAACTGGCCCATGATCCGAGCAAACAGAAGAAAGATTTTCAAGCTCCGCTGATGGGAAAAGAGCGTTCCATGCCGCATCAGTCACTGCTCGATCCAACCGGACCCTGGTATAGGAGCCTCTGGCAACTCTTTTCTCAAAAGTCCACATTCTTCCTTTAAAGCCCAAGTCCATCAACCCACAAACATTGAGTGCATCTCTAAAACCTTGCATCTGGCCATGCGCTCTCGGGTTGACTCCATCATGCTCGGCTTGCACAAGAACTTCATTAAAATCGCCAAAGACCATCCACGGTAGGTTAGAGACCCCCACAATGGAACATGGAGTATCCCAAGTTTTATAGCGATCCGCAACTTGGGCTTCACCATAGATGCAAGTCAATCTCCATGGTGATGGCCCCACCTCTAGAATAGTGCAATCTATGTGATACCTAGAGTAACCAACAATATCAAGCTTTATTTCATCATTCCAAAATATTACAAGACCTCCACTCCTACCCGAACTCCCAACTGCAAAAGCATTATTGTAACCAAAAGACTGAGCTAATGTCTCGGCACGTGCTCTTGGTAATTGTGTTCCAACTAAGCACAACACGGCCGGGGTAAATTTGGTGGCGAACTCACGCACCTCTCAGACTATCACGGGATTACCCAAACCGTGACAGTTCCAACAGAAGGAATTCATTGGGACCGGCGGTCCTCCAATCCGAAGGCCGCCTCTAACATAGGATCTGTTTTATCATCTCCACCTAGCACTCCCACCTCACTGCCATCCTGCCTCCTCCTCTTGATAAGCTGAAACTTTCCCAGAGTACTGGTAGTGGGATCCACCCCTGGGGCTGGTTTACCTCCCTCTATCATTAGAAGAGTATCCGCTACCTTACCCGCGAGATTAGGGAAGGGCTGCCCCCTGATGTTCAAAGAGCCATCTGCTGAAACCAATCTCTTCCGGGCGTTACTACCTGTTTGGACCGCCTAACCCTGAGTGTATTCCATTGCCAAAGGGCCACCCTCAACATGGTCAGACCTACTGAAGCTCGGCGCACCCTTTGCTCTCAGATATGCTCCTCCCCGCCCAGTTCTGCCTCCTCGTTCTCCCCTTCCTCCCCTTCTTCCTTGGTCCCCTCCATTCATTCCACGGCTGCCCATTGAGCTATCATTAACTGGTTCCGGGACCCAAAGCAACCAATCTCCCCACTCAAAGGTGTTGGGGTCATGCACACCATCGCCACATGCGTCAGCTAAATGACCCATCAAACCACACACAAAGAAAAAATCTGGTAGCTTTTCATAAAACACTCCATACTTGATACTCTCTTTTAGAGTAATAGGTACAAACCGAACAAGGGGTTTATCAACATCTAAGAAAACACGTGCACGCAGGGTCCTGTCTTGGAGACTGGAGAGGAATTATGGACGCGGGGCCTTGGTTGTTTCGTAGAGCACCAGTAGCAATCCAGGAGTATGATGGCTATTCCGATGTTACGAGCTACAAGTTAAACAAAATCCCATTCTGGGCTAGGATCAAGGGCCTTCCAGATGGTCTCACGAGGAAGAAGCAATTGGCGGAGAGAGTTGCAGCAAAGGTGGGTGAACCGCCTTTTACTGTGGTGTGTCCATAATTGCACCAAAAACAAGTTCGGGCCCTTGATATTGAAGGTTACACCCTGCGAGGAGGACCACGCATTACGCATCTGATTAAGAAGCGTTGAGTGACTAAAAGGCCGTGTAGTATGAACACGGAACAAACCCAGCCAGCGAACATCCTTGATAAGCTCCTCTACTTCTTTCAAAAAATTGAGGTCTTGCTCCTCTTCGCCATGAAGTTTCAATTCCGCAAAGTGGTCAGCAAGTTCTGGCTCAGGTCCATCAAAGAAATCATAGTCTTCTTCTCCAGACTCTGGTCGTGAACCCTAGTGTTGCCTGCCTCATCTGCTGCCACATCCTCCTCCACCTCGAGTCCTTTGCCCTCCTGGACCTCCTTTCTCTCTAGATCGGCCCCAACTGTGTTGATCTTTCCCTCCATACCTCCCTTCCCGTCTCCTTCCTTCTCCTCCATCCCATCCGAACCCACGTCCGCCATGGCAGACGCCCGCAGCCTCAGCCCCAAGGTAGAACTCACCGGGGACCAGGAGATCCCGGCCGCCGGCTAGGTTTTTGGTGGACTCTAGCGTAGATCACCAGAGGAGATCGGGTACCCTAGAGAGACCCTAGGGGAAAACTACTGAGAAGGGCTGAGCTTGGCCAATGATAGAAAACTGGGTGCTCTCCGTATCTCTGTATTCTAGTCAGGCCTCGGCTTCAGCGTTCAAACGGCCAGGCCGGACTACAAAGACAAAAAAAACAAGGGACAGGCCGAGAGTCGAACACCAGATGCGTCGCGCCCACGTCGCTGCGAAGCTCTCCACGTAGACAAACACGAATCGTGGAGCAGCTGGATCCGACGGTTGGAAAAGTGAATGAGACCAATTTATTTCTCATCTGAATGAGTTTTAGCAAAACCATTGTATGAATAGGAAACAATAACTAAAATATCCACAATCCGAGACGGAAGAAGGGAACACACGAGTTTTATTTACAAGGCACCATTTCCTAAATTTAATCTTTTAAAGTAGGTCATACAAAGAAGATAAAAATAAAAAAATTAAGTAAAGATAGAGAATGGTAGATGTCAAAATCTTGCGTGATGGCGAGTCAAGTTTCCACAGACTCAATTGTTTGCTCATGTTTGATTTGAACATTCATACTTCCTGTGTAGATTTATAAGTACTTATGAACAGCCTAATACACTTAGGGGTCGATTAGCTAACAAGTAATTTATTTGCAAGCTTGATATATTTGTTTTAAATTATAAACAATTGATTTGTGAAGCTCCATAAAGAAGGAAACACAATCCAAGCACCACCCCACAGTAAATGATTTCCATCTATGCTCGGTAATGTTCTTCATATTGACTCTTTTTTGTCTTTTGAATGATATATGTACGGATTTTTTATGGCATATCAATGGCTGAGAAACATATTTGTATTGTGTTTTGACTACAAGTGTTTATGAAATTTTATATGTCAAGACACAAGAATAATGAAATCTAACTTGTAATAATTCAAAAAATGAATAAAAGCAGAGATGCAACAAATCTAGCCGCGTGAATGCGCGGGGCACACTGCTAGTTACTATTATAGGGCAAACTTATTTTATGCAAAGAGCCTTGAACCCACCAGCCAAACTGCATGTACGTGGTCAGGTTTCATGTTTCAGTTAACTGTGGACTTGTCAATACATTCAATGTATTGACTCTAGTGGTTGCAGTGTATCATGTTGCAGGTGACTATTATGAGGAGTGACTTACGTAAGGTTTCGTGCCTCCACTCGGCATGCTTCCCTATGGCATTGATGGAGCTTACCAAGACATCTACCTTATATTTGCTTTTATTTCCGCTTGTTATGAACTTTCTTTGCTTATTGTAAGACTATATATTTGACTAGTCTCTGGCTAGAGTGTGTAAGACTATTTGTTTTCTGGATCATGTGATGTAATAAATGACGCATTTATGTATGATAGAACATTGTTGCCATGCATGCCGGCGATTCGATCCAGGGATTGGCATAGAGACACGTGGAGAGCGCACGCATGAGAAGATCGGTCGTGACACTAACATTTTTCTGAGAAAACGTAATCATAATTTATAAAATGGGGACATTTTTTGAAACTGATTATTTTTGGAAAAGGCGTTGTTTTATTTTATTTGCGAACAATTTTCGAAAGCTGGAATATTTTTTGAAATCAAAAACATTTTTCGAATTTATGAAGAAACATTGAAATAAGCAACAATTTTGTAACTTCTGAATAATTTTTAAATGCGTGAACACTTTAAATTTCCTGAACAAACTAGCAAATTCTTTTCTAATTTGTGAACAAACAAGCAAATATTTTTAACATTTTTCAAATTTACAAACATTTTTTGAAAACCATGAACATTTTTGAAAAAAAATAAAGGGAAAATAGAAAATGCAAACGGAGAAAAAGAAGAGAGCAAAGAAAAAAGAAACAAGCAAAATGAAAGGAAAAATAAAGAGAAAAAAGTAACAACAATAAGGAAAAAAATAAAAAAAAGGAAGCAACATGAAAAACCAATTAGTAATAACCGGCTGAAGAAACTTCTACTAGGTTACCAAAGCCGGTTAGGGGCTTCTTTGATTCAAAGGAATTTTACATGGTTTTTGGAGGATTAAAATCCTTAGGATTTTTTCCTACGTTGGTCCTTTGTTTTATAGGATTGGATCCCATAGAAATTTTCTTATGAAATCTTTTGTACTACATTTTATAGGAAATCTAACATCCAATCCAACCTCTTTTTTCAATTGTTTTGTTTTTTCTGTGACATCAAACACTCCTTGCTAACCCTATAGGATTCAAATGGACATGCCACTCCAACCATATATTTTTCCTATTCCCGTGTTTTTAAAATTCTACGAATCAAAGAGGCCCTAGGATTCTTCCATGAGGTTAACAAAACCGAATTCTGTTGGTCGCTCGCTGGCGGCTAAAATGGGTCGGCCCAGTTACTCGTCCGCTCCTTCTCTCCTGTGTGTTTCCATGATAACTTGATGCGACGTGCCTCATATAAGAAAACGCATATATTATTCACCTATATTATATTTTTCGAGATTTTTTTCTATTTGTGATGGTAATAATTTTTGGAGAGAAGGGCCAAGTGCAACTGCTTGCCCGTGCTCCATCCGTGGCCTAAAAAAGCATGCCCGCCAAGTGATAAGAACATACTTCCGCTTGGCTCAGTCCGGCCAACATCGCCTTTGTTGGAACGAAAAAAATCCTGCAACCTTTTTTGGGACGAGAAAAATCATACGGACTTTTCTAGGTCGAAAAATATATTTGTGCGAGGACTCAGTCTCACGACTAGCCATGTAGAATACAAAGGACAAGGATCATTAGACAATCCAGCTAGCCTCTTTACACAAATTCCCAGCAATTTAAATGCGTGTGTGAGTTGCCTGCAAAAACACGGAGCCTCCTCGAGAATCAATAAACAAATACACAGAAAATTAAATTCGATGAGAAAAAGATCCCATTAACTAAATGAGTTCTGAGCTAGGAATTCTGTTGGTCGCTCGCTAGCGGCTAAAAGGAATTGAAATTAAAAGAAGGAATAAATGAGCACTACCGGAATCAGGCTCGTTGCCGACGGCTTAAACTATGCCGACGGCCCCCATCGCCATGTATTCTCTTATGCCGACGACCTGCGGCTAACCGTCGGCGTACACAAAACCGTCGGCATAGATCCATCTATGCCGACGGCAACCGTCGGGGCACAAAGACCGTCGGCATAGATGGCTCTATGCCTACGGTGGCCGTCGGCATAGCCACCCCGTCGGCATATCTGCGGGCCCGGCCACTCGGGGGTTTACGTCCGTTTGACGTCGTCAAAGATATGCTGATAGACCTAACGGACACCGTCGGCATAGCTGCTTTGGTCCACGTCATCGATCCGTGGCACGTGCCACGTCATCGATCTGAGGGAGCTGCCGATCCGGGGGCATATCTATGCTGACGGTTATGCCGTCGGCATAGCTATTTTTTTTCCTTATTTTTTTTAATCTTTTTCCCTATATTAAAATTTGATTTACTTAGGAAGTATATAGCCCATGTCCATGTTATATATAGTCTACACACAGTTTTTAGAATGCATCGTCTATTTAGCTGTGTGTATAGGCGCTAAAATCATGGGGTGGTTAGACCAATCCGGGGGGTAGCTATGTCGCCAGGTCTTACGCGTCTGGATATGTAGTGGCGGGTGCAAGCACCCGGCACGCGTCTCCGTTGTGTGACCCTCTTCACGGACGGCGCTGCCGCCGACACGTGGAGGGGGGAAACGGTGGCGTCGGGTCGACACGGAGGGAATCTTGCCGTGGGTTGGGCCCGGACGTTGTTCTAAGATGTTGCTATGGGATGGCCTATCACAGCCAGGTGAAAATGTCCCTCGGTCAAACCCCGTCCGGTGAAAGTCAAAGGGGTAGATCCGTCCGGTCAACAGTGTCAGGGTTAGACGGGACGGGGTACTTGGGGGGATAGCTATTCCGCCAGGTCTTGCGCTGGGCCCTCTTACGTGTCTGTACATGTGGTGGCGGGTGCAAACACCCGGCACACGTCTCCGGAGTGTGACCCTCTTCACGGACGGCGCTACCGACGACACTTGGAGGGGGGAAACGGTGGCATCGGGTCGACACGGAGGGAATCTTGCGGTGGGCTGGGCCCGGACCTTGATCGGAAGTGTACCTATGGGCTGGCATATCACAGCCAGGTGAAAATGTCCCTCGGTCAAACCCCGTCCGGTGAAAGTCAAAGGGGTAGATCCGTCCGGTCAACAGTGTCAGGGTTAGACGGGACGGGTACTTGGGGGGGTAGCTATGCCGCCAGGCCTTTCCCTGGGCCCTCTTACGTGTCTGGAAATGTGGTGGCAGGTGCAAACACCCGGCACGCGTCTCCGGAGTGTGACCCTCTTCACGGACGGCGCTGCCGCCGGCACCTGGAGGGGCGAAACGGTGGCGTCGGGTCGACACGGACGGAATCTTGCAGTGGGTTGGGCCCGGACCTTGTTCTAAGATGTTGCTATGGGATGGCCTATAACAGCCAGGTGAAAATGTCCCTCGGTCAAACCCCGTCCGGTGAAAGTCAAAGGGGAAGATCCGTCCGGTCAATAGTGCCAGGGTTAGACGTGACGGGGTACTTGGGGAGGTGGCAATGCCGCCAGGTCTTGTGCTGGGCCCTCTTACACGTATGGAAGTGTGATGCATGGCAGGTGCAAGCACCCGGCACGCGTCTCCGGAGTGTGACCCTCTTCACGGACGGCGCTGCCGCCGGCACCTGGAGGGGGGAAACGGTGGCGTCGGGTCGACACGGAGGGAATCTTGCGGTGGGTTGGGCCCGGACCTTGTTCTAATATGTTGCTATGGGATGGCCTATCATAGCCAGGTGAAAATGTCCCTCGGTCAAACCCCGTCCGGTGAAAGTCAAAGGGGTAGATCCGTCCGGTCAACAGTGTCAGGGTTAGACGGGACGGGGTACTTGGGGGGGGGGGGTAGCTATGCCACCAGGTCTTGCGCTGGGCCCTCTTACGTGTCTGGACATGTGGTGGCGGGTGCTAACACCTGGCACACGTCTCCGGAGTGTGACCCTCTTCACGGACGGCACTGCCAACGACACCTGGAGGTGGGAAACGATGGCGTCGGGTCGACACGGAGGGAATCTTGCGGTGGGCTGGGCCCGGACCTTGATCGGAAGTGTACCTATGGGCTGGCATATCAAAGCCAAGTGAAAATGTCCATCGGTCAACCCCATCCGGTGAAAGTCAAAGGCCTAGATCCGTCCGGTCAACAGTGCCAGGGTTAGACGGGACGGGGTACTTGGGGGGTAGCTATGCCGCCAGGTCTTGCGCTGGGCCCTCTTACGCATCTGGAAATGTGGTGGCGGGTGCAAACACTCGGCACGCGTCTCCGGAATGTGACCCCCTTTCACGGACGTCCTCGCCGCCATCACACACAGGGGGGAAACGGCAACGTCGGGGAGACACGAAGGAATGTAGTTTGTTTTTTTAACACTCATACACATGTATATCATGTATGTATTTGCAATAGAAAAGCAAAATAAATACTCGGAATAATGAAAATGGTTATCCCTTCCAAAAAAATTCAAAATGGTGGCAGTCTATGCCGACGGCAAGGCCGTCGGCATAGATCCCACCTTATCCACTCGCGGACCAGCCTGCACCGCTCATTTCTCTCTTTCTCTCCCACTCGTCCCCGACTCCCAGCCGCCGCCACCCTCGATCCTGCCTTGCGCACCGCCGCCGCCCGCCCTGCCCCTCCGGCCGCCACCCCGCGGCTCTCCTCCGCCGTCGCCCGCGGCTCTCCTCCGCCTTCGCCATCGCCCGCGGCTCGCCTCCACCCCGCCATCGCCCGCTGCATTGACCCCGCCCCGATCCCGCCCCACCGGCCGCCAACCCGGCCCCGCCCCGCCCCGGCCCAGCCGCCCGCCGCCGCCCCCACCCCTCCTCCCGCCGGTCCCCTCCTCCTCCGCCCCCGCATCGGCCTCCCCGACCCCGCCCCAGCCTTTACCTCTGCCCCCGCCCCAGCCTCTACCTCCCCGACCCCGCCCCCGCACCTCGTCCCGCCGGTCCCCTCCGTCTCCGCCCCCGCCCTAGCCTCCCCGACCCCGCCGGTCCTCGCCTCCCCAACCTCACAGCCACCGTACCGGTATATTTTTGTGTGTAGTTTTTAATATATGCATATGATAGATACAAATAGATAGATGCTTGCTCGATGGATGTTAGATAGATGAAATGAAAGGGAGAGAAATATGAAGATAAAAGTATATTAGGTGGACAATTTTGAGTATGTTTTGTGTAGTTTTAGTTGTTTCTTATTAGAGGATACGGACGACAGGGCGGTGGTGGGCATAGGGCCGAAGAGTCATGGTCGGCACGCGGTTCTGGATGTTGTGGTCACTCCTTCTATCTCCTACACACAGCTCTGAGTTACCAACCCGAGCCTGAGCCCGCACCCGAGCACGACCAGTGCACACTCACAGTCCCTCCTAGCCCAGCAACACTCTGTAAGAATTTTTCCTCTTATCTTCCTTTTTTCTCTCTTTATTTTCCACATCGAGATGTTTTTATGAGTTTCATCATGTCATATTGTAGGCCTACATGGAGTACACACGTCAGGAGACCATGGCGTGGAATGCCAGAGTTGCAGCAGTCTCGGACCACGCCAGTCGCATGATGAAGGTTAGTTTAGCCCCTTTCATTCGACTTTGACATTTGCACTTTCATTTCTTCTGACCTTCGTGCTTGCTTGGTCAACTCACACGCAGCTCGTTTTTGACTCCTGGGCGACCGGCACGGTTCCTGTAATGGAACTACCACCACCACCTGCTGGAGAACAACCAGTGCTCACTACTAGAAAAAGGGCTATCCCTAATATCAACATTAGTGGCACACTATAGATATGGTGCGCCACTGCTATATAGCAATGGCGCACCAGTTATAGGTGCGCCATTGCTATTTTTTTACTAATGGTGCACCAAAGAAGGAGTGCGCCATTGCTATTTTTTTCCTGGATCCACCCCCCTCCCCAGGCTTACCAGTGGCGCACTATTGCCAGGTGCGCCACTGCTATTTTAGGTAACAGTGGCGCACCGACGCGAAGTGCGCCATTGATATGCACCTATTCACATGCATGTCCAGGCCGGGGAAAAATAGCAATGGCGCACTCTGCGTGGTGCGCCATTACTAACCTGGGTCAAATAGCAATGGCGCACTCTGCGTGGTGCGCCATCACTTAAGTGACTTGGACCCGGGTCAAAGATCCGACCCCACCCATCAGTCTCTCTCTCTCACTCTCTCCCCTCTCTCTCTCGTGCTCGACCCCGATTCCCCACCGCACTCGCGATAGAAATCGCCGGCGCGCTCGTCGTCCTCCTCCGGCGTGCTCCGGCCATCTCGGCCGCCGCCGTTGGTCACAAACTGCTCCCCTCTCTCTGCTCTTTCTTCCTATCCAGCTCGATATGGGTTTCCTTCCCCAAATCGACCGTTCCCAACCCTAATCCCCGAGCTAGGGTTTCGGTGTTGGTCGCCGCGCATGGCTCCGCCGCTGCTGGCTCGTCTCCGGGCTGGCTCCGGTGTGTCTGCTGGTGGTGCTGGCGTCTCTGGGGCCGCCGTTCGGCGCTGTGGTGCCCACCGTGGCTGGTGTGGTCTGCTGGTGCAGCAGAGGGTTCCGCCATGGATGGTACTATGGTGCTACGCCTTCACTGCCTCGCCTCTTCACTGCATCGACGCTCCTTCTGCTTCGAGATCTCCAGGTAATCCTCCTTCTTCTCTCTCTGCTCTGCTTCTGCATTCTGTACTGAACTGTCACTAGCCTAGGGTTCAAGCTCTGAATTTTTAGATGTTTAGATCGATTCAGTAGTTGCTTAGGTATATAGGAATCTATGTAGTGCTTAGGATGTCCTAGTTGCAGTAGAACATGTGTAGGTGTTTTACTGAATTTTACTTTTTTCAGTTAACTGAAACTTGTGCTGTCTGTGATAACTGAATCTTGTACTGCTATGGCTCATACTGTACGCTTGCTTCAATGATCTAGTCAATAGTGCAGCTGAATGGTGTAGATCTAACAGATCCAACATCATTTGGTAAAACTAGATGCTCTGGTGCATTCCCTGCAGGGTTTTCAGGTTTCCAGTTCTCTCAATTGTCGGCTGCTACCAATAATTTTGCATTCGAATGCAAAATTAGAAGTTGTGGATACGCTGATGTGTATAAGGTACATAGTATGAATGTGCTTTTGACAAAAAAAATCCTTTTTGGATCTAGGAGGAAAAAAAAATTCCTTTTTATTTTCTTGTATTATTCTTCGCAAGTATATTCTTAATGGTCCAAATCTTGTTGCACTTTTAAATGCATAACACACAAGCATCATAACTAAATTTTTATAACAGTGAACATCACAACAAAACTTCCCTGGTTTATTCGCTGGTAGTTTTAGTGTTTTTACTGACGCTGTTGGTCTAGGTACTGTTTACTGCATGAACATGATATCTGAAGTCTTACTTTAGTGGAGTGCTAATCTCATTGTGCTTGGAAAAAGGATATAATGATAGGTTATGTGAGGACTTGGGACTTGTCTGAAACTGTTGTAGTTCTGTAGATCGCAGCTCTGAAATTAGTTCCCAAGGCGAGGAGGGGAGGGTACCAGTGCAACAATTGGGTCCAACAACCTCAATCTCTAACCCTAAGGTGAAACCCCTTCCAAGTTCCAACTCTGAAATTGCATTCATTGTGAAATCCCCAACTGAATGCGTACATAGCTACTGTTTGATTCAGATAGAAATAGCTATAGATGTCACTGAGTGAGAATCTGGTTGATTTCATTAGCAGAAAAATTACAAATGAATTTTTTTTTAATTGTTGACAATAGAGCATTCCTGGATCAGCATAAAAGTAACCAATTGGCTTCTCTGTCAGTGTGAAATAGCATCCTTTTTGTTGCAAGCTGATTTGATTTGCAAGAAGAAATAGCAATTTTGTTCTAAACTGATTTGATTTTAAAATATTGAGTTAGTACTGAAGAGTACTAATAAATTAACATCAATCTGGTCATGCTCCATCTTGCAAGCTTTGTGATTTGAAAATATTTCTTGTGCACATACATGTTATTTAAGTAAGATACATGTTCATTTCTAAGTAAGATACATGTTCATTTCTACCTGCTAAGTAATTGCCTCAGTATTATTCCCAAAAACTGTGATCAACATCATTGGCCCTAGGGCTCTTAAGTGTTCTTAAGTGTTCATTTCTACCTGCTAACTAATTGCCTGAGTACCTTTTGGCTATGCTGCTTTAACAATTTCCTTCCCTGTTTCCTCTCTATGCTGTTGTAAAACTGTAATAAAAAAATTTGTTATCAGTTGACAAAAAAACAGTACATGTTTTGAGTCTTGTTTTTTGCTACATTTATGATGAGAATCATGCAATTGTTGTTTTGTATATCCTATAGAGCATATTGTCTGATACTTCCGTTTCTGTCAGTTCAACAATATTGCTCTCTGGTTCTTGTATATCCTGTGATGAATATTGTTCTCTGGTTCTTGTATATCCTGTGATGAATATTGCTCTCTGGTTCTTGTATATCCTGTGATGAATATTGTTCTCCATCTTCAATGCTAATTCCTGGTAGATACTTAAGTGATACTTAAGTGATTCCTGGTAGATACTAATTGCAAATAGAGGAATTAACCTTGATACTAAGTGCTGGGTGATGTTCTGCCCTGGTATAGTTGCTGGCAGATTATTCATGCTTATATATTATCTGTGAATTGCTACTAACGTTTTGTTTGTCTAGTGCATAGAGCAGATGCCGTCGTATGTCGTGTACAAGGGTGAGGTTCCCGGAGTCTACGACGACTGGGAGGAGTGTCGGAGACAGGTTCACCGTTTCAGCGGTAACAGTTACAAAGGGTACACCACTAGGGCGGAGGCGGAAGCTAGATACGCGCGCTATCTAGCGGGAGAGAGGAGGGAGCGGAGGAGGAACCGGATGAAGACCAGTTTCATCGCGATGATGCTCATCGTGACCGCAGCTCTCTTCTATGTGATGGTAGTTTAGATGATCGATATCGACTTTGTAATGTGACGACAAACTCGCTACTCGCGGTCTCGAGACCTAAACTTGGCTAATGTTTGAACTTTGTTCACTATTTCGAATTCGGAGACTAATATGATGAATTGTATATATTATGTCATGTTTATACTTGACTAATTGTGGTGCTGTATTGTACTGTATATTATGTGCATATTTTTCTGTGCTGTATATTGTATTTTGTAACCTGTGCAAATACCAGAAAATCAAAAAAAATATTTGCTAATATTCATAGTAGTGGCGCACCATATTGAGCATTAGTGGCGCACCAAGCTAAATACCAGTGGCGCATTATGGGGCATAGTAATGGCGCACTCGGGGGTATAGGTGAAGGTAAATTTGGCCCCCTAGGAGGAATAGTAATGGCGCACTGTTGGACATAGTAATGGCGCACTATGTGGTGCGCCACTATTATCTGGGATACTAATGGTGCACCAGTGGTGCGCCATTAGTATTTGTTACTAGTGGCGTGATAATAGTGGCGCACCTATAGTGCGCCATTAATAGCCAAAATAGGTGCGCCACTAACAGGGTTTTTTCTAGTAGTGGCTGGCTACGTTTGAAGAATTTCTGGCACAACACTGTCCGACTCTGGTTTGTACATCCCCAAACCATTCAACCACTACTTATCGTGTATTCAACACAATCATATATCTCATTAACATCTCTTTTCAAACATGCAGGGAACCGGTGGATCATCCGTTGGTGGTGGTGCACAATATGGCATCACCCCCGAGTCACGGAGCCCGATCACTCCGATCCACCAAGGAGGTGGCGGTGGCGGTCTTGACGGTAGCGGTGCCGGTAGCAGTGATGACCTTGGCTTTGGCGGTCTTGGCGGTGACGAACTTGGTGGTGGACGTCCTGGCGCTTAAGACTCTGGGTGTTGGTGGTGGTGACTTGTATCTTTCATGCATCTATATTATGGACTTATGTCGTGTTGTTCGACTTATATTGTGTTGTTTCAACGTATGTTTTGTTGATTCCACTTATGTTGTGATGATAATACTTATCTTGTGGTGATAATGATGTGGATCTGTGATATATATGTTGTGTATATTATCTGTGATATATTTGTGCTGTCTATTTGAACTGAACGTGGGCAGAAAAAAAAAGGAGCTATGCCGACGGTTATGCCGTCGGCGTAGTCTTACCCAGGACGCACCAGTGACCGACACGTGGCATGGATATATGCCGACGGCAGAACCGTCCGCGTAGCCCTACCCCAGGACGGACCAGGAGCTGCCACGTTGCGGTCCTATGCCGACGGCTACACCGTCGGCATATATCCAGAGCTACGCCGACGGTTACACCGTCGGCATATCCATGCCATGTGGGTGCCTCCGATTGGATGACGGCCGCCGACGGCGCCGTCAGCCGCCGTCATGTGGCAACAGGTTGCCGACGGCCGTACGGAGGGCGTCGGCATAGCCCCTATGCCGACGGTTTACCTATGCCGACGAAACTGGTCGGGTATGCCGACGCTCGCGATCCCGACGGTCCTATGCCGACGGTAGCTGTCGGCATAGCCCTACGCCGACGCCATATGGACCTACGCCGACGGCCGTCGGCCGTCGGCGTAGCCCTGAATTCTGGTAGTGGAGGGTGGTAATTAACCTACATGTACGGATGTCTGAATAGTGATTTTGAGGGCGCGGTGTGTGGCATGCATGTACATATTGGCATTGAATCTGCAACTGACCGAACTCATCACCTTGAGACTGATCTTCGTTCCTTTTGAATCTCATGTTATAAATTTTGCTTAACCATGTTTATATTATACAATTCAAAATGTGATGAACAAACACCACCTTGAGACTTATCATGTTTGTCGTAAATAGATGGACAAGTGACCACCATCAACGATGGTACAAAGAGGAAAAGTGGCAACCCACTAGGGGTTCACGATAGTTTGTCTATCCCATTGCAACGCACGTGCATATTTGGTACTAGAGCTAGAATGTCACGATGCAATCTTGCTGTTCGTGACTGATTTGCCACAAACATGCATGAAAGACAGCAAAATATGAAACCACGTCAGCTTGGGAAACATAAGACATCATTTAGCACAAGTTTTCTTCCGAGTGCTCACATAACTTTATCACCAGAAACCATGATATGGATTAACATAAGTGGACCTTAACTAACAGGGCCACAAGTTCTTATTCATGCCGGGAGATGGTAATTGGATCAACTAACTTAGCAGTGCAAACCCAGGAGGCCAGAACCAAAAGTACTATCTGAAGACTCCAGTGCATAATCGATCAGATCTGTTGATCCTTAGCGCAACTTTAGACTTGTTAATTCTTCTTAGAGCTGCCAGCTTCTTGATCTTTCAGGCTTGTTTTCTTCTTCTTAGAGCAACCAGCTTCTTGATCCTTCAGACTTGTTTTCTTCCTCTTAGATCTACCAGCCTGAAAACGGCAAATATCTTTTGAAACGAGGCAAAAGATTTGCCATTTTCATTGATTAAGAAGAAGAGAATTGCCCGGTTAATTGACGGAAAACCGTGCTAAAACCGATACAAAACACAACCCACATGACATGGGCACCACCGGCCAACCTGGCCACCGACATGGGACACGAAGCTGCAAAGAAGAAGGACATCCGCCGCGGAGTTGCAAGCGTCATCGTCATCACCGGTTGCCTCGAACGAGCGACTCCGACTTCACCATTGAGCTCCAACATCGAAGCCATACCGCAAACAGCTGCATAGAAGCCAGGACGGCACATGCCACCGGATGACCACACGCGCAAGCAGCCGACAGCTCCGACTTTGACGACGAGCATCACAAGGAAAATATGCAGGACCTGCGCCGACCGTACCCTTCGCAAACGGAAGACCACCTCGGACACGCCGGGAATAACCGACTACCAAAGTCCACGCCGCGACCCGAGCTCCTCTCAACGCCATCATCGTTGCCAAACAGAAACCAGCGCCCCACCTCAGCAAACCACGCGGCGAAGATGCCGCCATCCACGGCAAAGATGCCGCAATCCACTAGTCTCCCAGTCGTAGCCGGCTCCGAGATGATGCCCCCAAGGAGGAGAAAGACGTGAAGACGCCTCCATCGCCCGATCCAGCGGATCTGAGGTTTCCCTCCGGAGCCCAAGCCGTGGGGAGGAGTAGCACACCTCCACGACAACGCTTCCAAGAAAGATAACGGCACCCACGGGCGCCGTCGTCGCTAGCTCCGATGATGACCAGAGCAAAGATTTCTCCCGGAGTTGCGCCGAACACCCGCCGCCACCGACCGCCGCCAACAAACCACCACCCCTGCCGAGGCCATCCTCACTCTGGCCAAGGGATCCCACAATCCACCGCGACCAGACACGCACCACCACCCCGGCCGAAGCCGCCGTCCACCACCGCAGCACCACCGCGACCACCACCACCGCAGCAACCAGCGCCGCACCGCGAGAGGCAGCAACAAGATCTAAGATGCCGATCCAGATCGAGGCCGCTCCACCGAAGCAGCAGAGCCACCCGCAGCACACCACGCGCTCCGGAGAAGTCGCCCGCCACACCCTGCTAGTCGCCGCGCCCAACCTGCACGAGCCGCCGCCGCACCCAGCCGTCGATCCGCGCCCCGCGCGCGGATCCAGAGCCGAGCGCCGCAGCGACCAACGCGCGCAGCCACAGCCGCACGCCGCCGCGCACGCAGTCCACACCCAGGCCACGCCGAGAGCCCGAAAAAAAAAGTTCTAAGAGAGAGCCCGAAAACGGCAAATATCAAAAGAAAAAATAAAATAAGTTCTAAGATGGAGGTACTGAGACTCCCAAATGCGATTCAAAACTGCCAATATATCATTTCATTGCAACCATTTCGTGTTTGACTGACTCTGGTTGCAGTTTGCAGTTTACCGGGGATCAGCTGACTTGAAGTGTGTAGTGTCGCTGATTTTTTTTTTCGAAACGGAGGCAAAGATTGCCTCATCTATTAATTAAGCAGAAGAGAATTGCCCAGTTAATTACGGAAAACCGGGCAAAAACCGGAACAACAAGGGCCAAGCCCACTCCCATAGACTGAAACACACAGGGCAAAGCCCACCCTCATCGACGACATGTCGCCCTGCGGCCATACAACGCAGCTCCGACTCTGACGGAGAACTCAGAAGAACGAAACCAGACACGGCTGGCGCCACGGAAGATCGCCGAAAGGGCCGCCTGCAGCCAGTCATCGTATAGCACAGGGCCCCGCCGCCGCAGCTTCGACTCCACAGCAACAAACAAACCGAGGCAATACCGTGGACACGCCGGAGAAGAACCGACTATCGCAACCATTGCCACGTCGCCGACATCGCTCCCACCATCATCGTTGCCACAGAAGTCTGGTCGCCACAGTGATTCTCTCGGGGCCGCCGCCCCGACATCCACAGCTTCGTCGCGCCCAGCGCAATCAACCGGCACCGCCTCCCGGGGCCGCCGCCCCGACATACCACCGCTCCCCTCGAGCAGCAACGCCGCACAACCCAGCTGCCCGCAGCCCACGCTGCTCAGGGCAACCGCTCGCAGACCACGAACGTCGCACCACATCCGGGGCCGCCGCCCCGACATAAAGTCAGACCGCCCCCTCTGGAGCGCGTCGACCGGACCGACAAGCCTGCCACCCAAGTGGCCCAAGATTTCCACCCAAGCGAAGGCCGAGCCGCCGCCCCGCCCCATGGAGCCGCCCCGCGCATCACTTTCCGAGGCCGCCGCCTCGGCGCACATCAGCCGTCCGAGGCCGCTGCCCCGGCATCCACCAAAACCGACGTAGGAGAAAACCAGACGCACCAAGCACAAGCTAACTCTCCCAAGCAACGCCCCCAAGGGGAAACGACGAAGGCGCCGCCGTCGCCCGCTCCGGAAACATCTGGAGCTTAGGTTTTCACCCGGAGAGCCCGAGCCCCACGTAGAAGAAGATGAGTTCCACAACGACGCCTCCAAGGAGGGGAATGACGCCCGAAAGTGCCGCCGTCGACGGCACCGACAAAGTCGGGTCAAGGCTTTCGCCCGGAACACACACATCCCTATGGAGGCCTGCAGATCTGATCCACCCAAAAGCGTGGAGATCTTTGGAGCCGTTCCTGTTGCGCCTTGCACACTCCAACGTCGACCACCAAGATTCACCGCGCGGCACCCACAGCAGCAGCACCTCAAGCTGCGACTGAGAAGCGAGCGCACACGTCACCACGGCCAAAATGCCATGGCTCCCAGCCCAGGGCCGCCGCCCCGGCTTCCTCCTCGCCCCTGCGCGCACATGCCCAGATCGGGAGAACTCATCGCGGCAAGGAGCAGAGCACCCAAGCAGCAAAGCACCGCCCGAGCCTCCACGCCGCACCTCCCCGCCAGGCCACGCAGCCGCCCGACGCGACCGCCCAGCACCAGCCCGCTGCCTCCCAGCGCCGCGCCAGATCCACGCGCCGCCCCGCACCTGGCCGCGCTGCGCGTCAAGCCGGACCCGCGCCGCCCAGTGCAATAGAACACCGGCGCCGCCCCTAGCAGCCGCCCCGAGCCGCCGCCGGCCCGACCTGCCCCGTCGAGCCGCGCGCCACCACAAAACCGGCCGTCCCGCGCCGCCCAGACGCCTCGTGGGGAGTGAAGAGCCCCGCCGCCGCCGGCGCGCGCACGGGATTGTAACCTACTAAGTTTCGACGGGAGCCCCGTGCCGCTCCCGCGAGCGGCCCGGGCGCAACCCTACTCGCCGGCGCCGCCACCCCTCACCTCACCTCCCCCCTCCCTCGCCGCCGCTAGTGTCGCTGATTTGGGCACTTGTGAGCTGTCTTATTTCAGATCAACAACTCAGATTTGATGCCCACGTACAGTGAATGGGTTCAGTGTGTTATAGTCACGTACTATAATCTGTTACTTAGCCGCTCTAAGTCAGCCAAGCTGCGCCGGTCACAGTTATAGTATGGGCTGCTATATCTTGGCAGTGGCCCGGAAATCCCTTTTGGAGCTCGGCGTCCAGTGAGGCCTCCAAATTCAAATTTGAAATTTCATCGAAATTCATATTTTTACATTTCAAAAAATTCTGAAAAAAAATACAGATATACATGAAGACATAACACACTTGTGTGTAAATTTTCAGTTCAAAATACATTGAAATGAGGGCGATGCAAAAAGACAATTCTGGGGCTGTTTAACACATGATACTATTCATCCTCCCAGGCCATGAATTTGTCTTTTTTGTACAGGTCGCAACTCAAGGTATTTCATCATGAATTTTTACACACATGTGGGTTACATCCTTACATACACGCATATATTTTTTCAGAATTTTTTGAACCATAAAAATTTGAATTTGAATTTTTCAAAAATAAAGGCCTCCATGGAGCTCGGGCTCCAAAACGCCTCTCTCTTTAGTAAAAGCCTAAAACAACTCGAGAGTTTTTAACTTTTGTCAGCCAATTTGGGGGAGAGGACGGGTGAAGAGAAGGGGTAAGGCACTCCAAGCGCTAGACCCCAAATCGTCCGCCCGCATCCGTTTGGTTCCAAAAGGACAGACGACACGGTCCAACACGCAACCCCATCCGCAAAACGTGTCCGTTTTCGGTCCGTCTCGACCCATTCCAGACGCATAGTTGAGCCGGGTTTGCGGTCAAACGGACACCGAATGGACGGGCACGCGTCCTCTTCGCGTCCGCGTCGGGCCCGCATGTCGGCGGTCCAACTACCTCCCACCGACCGTAGTCAATGCGCACGGGTGGTTGGGCCCGCAAGTCAGTCACCCAGCCGCCCCCCCGGTCATGTCCTTTTTTATGGGGAAGCCGTGGACTTCCACTCGCCGTCCCCATCCACTCCCCGACCACTGCTTCCCACACCGGAGACACCGAAACGAAACCCTAGCCCGTCGACCTCGCTCCCCGTCGGCCATGGGGTTCTGGAAGTGGCACTCCAACGGCAAGAAGGCCAAGCACGACCACAAGGCAGGGTCCTCGTCTGGTACCGCGGCCAGTAACTCCACCTCTCCGGCTCCCTTCTCCATCTCCCCCCCCCCGGCGGCCGCGCCACGATTCCGGCCCTACGTGAAGGTCGAGGTGTGCCGCCGGTACTAGGAGACCGGCACTCCGCTGCCGTGGTCAGATGCCCACCTCCCAATGGGTGGCATCTGAGCCCGAATCGGGTGCCCATTCCCCCCGTGCCGGCGTCAGGCCGCGCCCGCCTCCAGGAGATCGCCCGTCGCCGCGCCAGGATCCCGCGCAAGCTCCTCGCCGACTGCAGGTACGCCGTCCACTCGCCACTGTGGGGCACTTGGTTCCAGGACAAGCATGACATGCGCCGGCAAACCTTCTTTGCCGGCCGTGGTAGCCCGCCCCGTGCATCCCACAGTGCGCGGCCTGCGCCTGGTGCGCATGCACCGAGCCCGCCCAGGGTGCGCGGCCGCACGCGGATTCGTGGCCTGACGCCGACGCCGTCTCCCTCCCCATCGCCGCCACCCCGGCAACCACCCGCCATGACGGCCGAGGAGGAGGAGCGGCTCCTGCAGGCCGTCATGGAGGACTCCGAGAGGGAGTACAGGCGCCAACAGGAGGAGGAGTGGCAGGGCCTCCAATACATGCTTGAGTTGTCGGCCTCCGGGGACGTGTACGCCCCAGAGCTGGACCTCAAGCAGGAGGTCAAGGAAGAGCCCGCGGAGGAGTGTGCATGGGCGCCGTGGTCGCCACCCCCAGCACCTCCGCCACCGCCGCCCCCGCCGCCTGCGCACTACGCCCCTGGCCCAATCTGGGGGCCGCCGCCGCACCTCTGGACGCCCCCACCCTACATCGACCTGATGAGCGACAACGAGGATGGTGGCACCTGAAGAGAGGGCGGCTGCGACGGCATCAGCGGCGACGGCGAGGTCTTCTGCGGCGCGCGGGGCGGCCGCGTTATCTTTTGTATTTTTTTATGTTAATTAAACTAAGTATTGTTGTTGGGCCGTGAGGACGGCGGACTTTTTATACATTTTAAGTTTTTTAGCTATGTTAAATGCCTTATTTTAGCTTTTGTTTAAGTTTTTTTTTCTGTGTCCACCGCAGACAATTTGCGGTTGGGGCCGCGCGTTGGGCGCCTCGATGCCAGGCCGGCCCGACGAGGATATCGGCCTCCCCATTCCCACCCCAAACGGACGAAATCCAGACAAAACGGACGTCCGTTTGGGTTCGTCCGTTGGAGTTGGCCTAAACATTGTATCGATGGGAAATTTCCGTCCTTCAGTTAGGCAAATTTTGGAAAAGCTAGCAGTAAATAGATTTTCCAGTAATAGACATGGCCATAGGCTCATAGCCTCATAGGCAACGAAAGCTACATTCTATACAATTCTTAACTAGTTAAAAAAAAGGCTCTAGCCACTGCTCTGAATCATTATTTACTAGATCAACAACTAAGAAATGGACTATTAGCTAACAAAAAAAAAGAGCCGACCAACCCATAAAGAAGTGATTATTAGCAAAATGTTCTACTAACCAATACTGCCTCTAGAAAAAAAAGATGTTTCGCTATAAATAAATGTGCAGTCGAGCAAGAGAAAATGAGAGGAGAAGCTATTTTGGCGCACCTTTAGGGTGGGGCGTGGCCATGCCATGAAATAGGGGTGCACCCATCCATCGGATGCTGAAGAAGTCTGCCTTCAAACGGACGGCGTTCTTGAGGCGGAAGGCAATGTAGTGGAGGCCACGATTCTCCATGCCCATGCAGAGCAGCACGACGCCGGCGGTCACATCGCAGACCCTTTTCACCCTGCCGCAGTGCCGACCCCATTTCGAAGCATCCACCTCCCTCTCTAGCTCCCAGGACTTGTCATCCTCCTTGCGGGACCATAACCCCAGGACGCGTTTGTTGGAAATTGATGAAATGCCGACGAGGCAGGTCGTGCCGCCCTCCGTGTGTCCCCTACGGCGTACGATGACGGGTCTGGGTCTAGGTTCTCCGGGAGGTCGACGTGGGAGAACTCCATGGAGCCGGCATCGAAGGAGGTGAGCCGCTGGCTCCGGCTGATCCAATAGATGCGCCCACCGCCGTGCATGGGCCACTTGAGGTACTGGTGGTAGGCACACCTCGGTGCAGCAATGTCTTCGGGCGCCCGCGACTGAGAGCACCACTCGCCCGTGCGGGAGCTGTAGACGCGTGCGCGCACCCTGCCGGCCCGCTTCTCCAGGGAGAGCAGACGGAAGGAGGTCGGACCACCGTCTGTGTCGCCGCTGCAAGCCGGGAGGAACGAGTGGAACGACTCGCTGCGGGTGTTCGTGTGGGGCACCTGCAACTGCAAGCGTGAGCGGGATACCGGGCGAACACCACCAAGTCATGGTAGCGGCTGCTGAGGAGTAGGAAGCCGTGGCGGCAGTCCATGAGGCGCCACTTGTACGCCTCGAAATCCGTTAGATGGAAATCGGTGCGGCGGAGAATAGCAGCTCGGTGGCGGTCGGTGTGGCGGTCTCTCCAGAGGAGCTTGCGGTGGCGGTGGCGGTTGCTTTGGAGGAGCGCGCGGTGGAATATGGGGACGGCGCCGCCGGCGACCGAGACGAAGTATCCTAGTAACGAAGCCCGGGAAAGGAAGCAGTTGGAGACGGCAGGGGAGGAGGCGACGCTGTACAATCGCGGGCTGGCGAAGGCGGCGCTGGCGAGCGAGGGCAGCGACGGGAGGCGGCTGAGGATCTCGGCGAGCATGTCGTCGCCGAGGGACATGAGGGAGGTGGGCGCGGGAGGGGCTCGGAATCGCGCCTGCGCTTGGGGCTGGGCGGGCTGTTGGTCGCCATCTCAGTGGCGCGGGCAGGCAGAATGCCCAGACGGCGAGGTAGGTGATTGAAATCTCAGTGGAGGCGGCGGAAGAGGGTCATGGGGAGTAGTAGGATCTTGGAGCATCAGATTCGACCGGGTTGCATCTTCGCACCGTCCATGCTGGCCAATCCAGCAGTAGGGGTGGCACGCAAGTGGGAAAGCTGGGAGGTTTCTCGAATGGACTGGCAGTGTGAATCTGCTCGAGGTTGGACCTCCTTGATGGCACCAGGATCGAAGCGCCAACCTCCAACCCAAGAAGAAGAGATGTCAGGGCAACTCCGACGCACACCCCAAATCGTCCGCACCGCGTTCGTTTGGGGGCTAAACGAACACAAATCGCTCAACGCGCGACCGCAAACGGACAAATGTCCGTCAGCTTTCGATCCATTTCCGGTCCAAGTTTGGGCCGCGTTTGCGGCCAAACGGACACGCGTGGACGGACGGGACGCGCGCCCTTATCCTCCCCTGATCCGCCCATCGGGGACACAGTCTTTCACTTTCCCTCCATTTCGTCCAACCCCTCCCGCCCGGCCCCTCCCCCGTCCCGTCTCCATGGACAGCGACCCGACGAACCTCGGCGATGCGGCCGCGGCCGTGCCCTCCGCGGCGAAGAAGAAGGGTCCGAAGGGTCCCAGGGAAGCCTCGGTCTGAGTGCACACTGGAGGAGATCGCCGACTCGACGCCGAAGCGGCGAAGAGGAAGGGCCGGAGGGCAAAGGCGGCGGAGGCGAAGACCGCTGCGGCCCGCGCCGCTGTCGTTGCCGCGCGGCGTCATGCGCAGCATCAGGCCGAAGCCGACGAGAGGGAATCCGTCGTCGCCAAGGCGCACGCCCTCCTCATGCTAGGGTTGGCACGACCACCTCCGTCCATTGCCATGGCCATGGCCGCGGCGAGCACGGGATCGTCGGTCGGTCGCCCTCCTCAACACCGGTCGCCGAGCTCGTTCACCACACCGGGGCTGCCGTCTTACGGCCATGGGCAGAGACGGTTCTCCACGTCGCCGGAGGGCAGCGTGGTCGCTCCGGCCACGCCCGCGAGTGGCATCGACCTCAACGTCATGCCGGGGTACAGTGGCGCTGGTCACATGTCAGACGGGGCACAAAGGAAGCAGCCCCGGCCGTGTCCGACGACAGGCTTCGCCGGCATCCACAAGTTGTTCGATGGAATGGCACAGCCAACGGGCACCGCCAACGACCCTGATTGCTCGGCCTTCATGCAGAGTGTCATCTTCGAGGGCCGTGGTGAGGCCTTCCAGGTCGACGGCCAAGGCCATACTTTCGAGGTGGCACTCGCGTTCATGAGTGTGGACAAGAACAACATGTCGCCGGAGAGGAAGGCTTGGTTCGCGAATCGGCAGAAGGAGATGTTCGCCCGCGACGGCCTGAACTAGCCGTGGACGACGACCGTTCATTTTTAGGGCTGGCTAGTGTGTCGGCCGCTGGCTTTACAAGCCGGCGTCCAAAACTTGTTCTTTTTTGACGGCTGACTCCTGTGCCGGCCGCTGGCTTTGTTGCCGGCGTCAAAAACATATTCTTTTTTAGGTCTGGCTCCTGTGCCGGCCGCTGGCTTTGTTGCTAGCGTCCCAGACTGTAGGCCGTCGGCTGTGTTGCCGGCCGGCGTGAACTAGTGCGAACCGCGGCCGCGGCCAACAACCTTGGTTCTATATTTGCATGCATGCATGGGGCAAGATGGGTCGAAGATGCGGCCGCGCGTTAGACGCACGGCCGACCCAACCACAAATTCGGGCGGACACGGTTCCATTCTCACCCCTAAACGGACAAAATCTAAACAGTTTGGACGGGGCCGTGCGTTGGAGTTGGCCTCACCCCGACGCAACCTCCAAGGCCATGCCAGCCACCATGCAACGTCATCGCACTGTACTGCTGCTATCGCAATCGAGTCAAGTAATCTGCTAGAGTAGCAAGCACTGATGCTGCTGCTATGGCAATCGAGTCGAGTACCTGGCCAACCTGATGTGATGTGTATGTGCCGCGGGCGGAGCAGTGCCCAGCTTTGGTCTCTTTTACCCTTAGAGCATCTACAGCCGGATATGACAAATCCGGCCCCTCAAACGCCCACGGACGCGTCCGCGGGCACTGACCGGGCACTCCTCAAATTGCTCAATCTGCATCCGCATCTCTCAAATTTCATCCCCTACATCCATACAAAAGCATGCAAAGTAAATCCAACGTACTACCCTAACTACTCTTCGTCGTCGGTGATGTCCACGATGACGGAGCTGGGTGCCGGCTGGACGAGCGGGGAGGAGGGCTCCGGTTCATCCTCCTCCTGCTCCATCTCATCGATGTAGGCCAAGCACTCCGCGTGTTCCGCGGCTTCTTGCGCCTCCATCTCCTGCCGGCGACGGCGTCTTGCATCCGCATCCGACTCCGACCGGAGGGAATCGAGGATGGCCTGCTGCTCCGCCCGGAGATCCTCGTCGCCAGCGTCCCCCACATCCTCCTCCCCCGGCTCATCCCCCTCCTCCTCCACCTCTTCATCCTCCTCCTCCACCTCCACCTCCACCTCCTCCTCCTCCTCCACCTCCAACTCCTCCGGATCCACTACATCCGGAGGTAGCCCCGCGGCAATCCGGGCTTCGCGCCTATTCAGGATCCTCTCAAGGAGCTCGAGCCGGCGCTCCGGCGTCAGGAATGGCTGGCTCCTCACCCGGCGGCGTGGGGGCATGGCTGCGGATGGGTGGAGTGGAAACTGGCGGCGGCGGTGGCGGACGGGATGAGGAGGAAGATGTGGATGTAGGGTTTCGGGGTCCGCCGGTGCACTTAAATAGCCGGGCAATGCACTACGCGGCCCGCCGGAGCTGCGACAGGCGGCGCGACCGGTCCGGCGGAGGAGACGACCTTCGGACCGCCGGGTTGGCGGGCGTTTCCAACTGGGCCCCGTTCGTCAGTCCGACATGGCGGGCGTGCCCGGGCGCCCCCATATCCGCCCCATATTTGGGCTGGATATGGGGGGTGCCGGTCAGCCTGGGCGTTTGAGGGCCGTTTGAGAGGCCCGTCTGGGTCAAAAAAAAGTGACCGGGCAGTGACCGGGCGGCCTGCCCGGGCGTAAGAGGCGGGTTTGAGAGGTCCGGTTGTAGATGCTCTTAACGGGCACGCAAGTGTTCATAACGTGATGGCATAAATTAGTTGCCTTTTACACAAAGTTGCCGTCTAAAAAAATTTGTGATGACATGAAAATCAAAAAAGTCATGAACTTGACAAGAAGATATGCATAAAATTGCCATCGCACAATAATATTAATAATAATAATAATAATAATAATAATAATAATAATAATAATAATAATAATAATAATAATAATACAAAATCAATAAATTTGCTAAACCCCTAAAATGTCATGTCAAGAAAATCGTTACAAAAGGAAAAATGCATAAATTTGCCAGACAAAACAATGTTGCCATCATGTGTTTTGGAAGAGTTGCCCTCGCTATGCCATATTTTCATTTTGAAAATGTAAACACAAATTGGCACTTCCCCTATGTATGTGTACCATGTGCAAATGACCCTTCCTTCAACAGGCATTGCGCATGAAGGGGTTCAAAGAATCCTGGAGGGATCAAGTGGGTGCTTTCATTCAGAAAGGTAGTGTTGGGATTAAAGTTAATGATGACATCGGTCATTATTTTCAGACCCATAAAGGACTGTGACAGGGAGACTCCATGTCTCCCGTGTTGTTTAACATAGTAGCGGATATATTGGCAGTCCTTATCGGGCGGGCTAAAGAGAATGGCCAAGTAGGAGGACTTGTCCCACGTCTTGTAGAGGGGGAGTGTCCATACTACGGTACGCGAACGACATAATCATTTTCATGGAACACGATATCGCAAAAGCTAGGAATATGAAGCTTGTTATATGTCTATTTGAGCAGTTGTCTGGATTAAAAATAAATTTTAACAATAGCAAATGTTCTGCTTTGGGAGAGCAAATGAGGAATAAGAAACTTACAGACAACTATTCGGATGTGAGATGGGATCATTACCATTTAGTTACCCAGGGATTCCAATTTACCATAGACGATTGACGAATATGGAATGGAAATGTATCGAAGATAGATTTGAAAAAAAACTAAGTTGCTGGAAGGGCAAGCTTATGTCTTATGGGGGAAGGCTTGCATTGATAAATTCGGTTCTGACAAGCCTGTCGATGTACCTTTTATCCTTCTTTGAAGTACCGGTAGGTGTATGGAAAAGACTAGACTTTTACTGATCTCGTTTTTCTGACAGTGTGAGGAAGCTATGAAGAAATACATATTGGCTAGGTGGGATATTATTTGCAAACCCAAAGACCAAGGGAGTCTTGGGATTGGAAATTTAGAAGTGAAGAATAGATGCATGCTTAGCAAGTGGTTATACAAGCTATCTACTGAGACTGAAGGGATGTGGGTACAAATCTTGAGGAATAAATACTTACATTCAAAGACATTGGCCCAGGTCACTGCCAGACCTAATGACTCACCTTTTTGGAAGGTGTTAATGAAGATGAAGGTATCCTTCTTTCAGTGGGTGAAGTTTTTAGTTGGCAATGGTACCACAACCAGATTCTGGGAGGACACATGGCTTGGGGATACGCCTTTAGTCCTACAATATCCGTCTTTATATAATATTATGAAACGTAAGGAAGATTAAGTTGACACAGTATTACATACGGTACCTCTTAATATCCAATTCCGGCGATTTCTAGCGGGAGAACGGTGGGATTCCAGGCTGCACTTGGTCAGACGGTTGATGGATGTTCAACTCTCTGACTAGCCCGATAATATTCACTGGAAATTATCTAAGAATGGTATTTTTTTCAGTGAAATCAATGTACATGGATTTAATTGACTCAGGGCCTTTTTCGAGATCATTACATATTTGGAAGATTAGAGTACCGCTTAGAATTAAAATATTCATGTGGTTTGTACACAAGGGAGTTGTACTAACCAAGGATAATAATTTCATAAAGCGAAGATGGATAGTCAGTTCTAGACGTTTCTATTGTGATCAAAATGAAACAATAAGACACCTCTTTCTCGATTGTCCACTAGCAAAATTATTATGGCGCACTATTCACACTAGTAGAAAACAGGGCTTTGATTCGGGCCAAATCAGAGCATTAGTCCCGGTTCTGTTACGAACCGGGACCAATGGGTGCATCAGTCCCGGTTCGAGCGGCCAGGGCGCCGGCCGGGCCTCGGCAGGAACCAGTCCCGATTCGTCTGGCCCCTTTAGTCCCGGTTCCAGACACGAACCGGGACTAAAGGGCCTCGCTCCTGGCCCAGCCCCTTTAGTCCAGGTGCTAGCCACCAACTGGGACTAAAGAGACACCATTAGTCCCGGTGCTAGCCACCAACCGGGACTTAAGAGATGCCTATATATATGCTCGCCCCTGCCCGCTCACTCCTCTGTTTTTTGGCCGGCCGGCGTGTGGGAGGTGTGCTGCTCTCTGTTCTCACCTCCTATGCACATGAGGTATTCGATGAAATGCCGCAGCCACACTTAAGCTTTCTCCTCTCCAAGCTCGACCTCCAAGCTACATTTTCCCCAAGATTTGTTTAGGTTTGGCGGTGCACCAACTACACAAGTGTTCTAAAAGGTTAACAACTTCATCGTTTCATCTCTCACTGCTAGTTTAGCTCATTTCAAATGCTCTAGAAGTAGAGTGTGGTTTGTGGGTTTTAGTGGAGGAGTGTATGTGGGAGTTCTTTGTATTTAGACGCACAATTAGAGCTGAAATTAACTTCTTAGAGTCTGCACATGTGTAGGGTGCCATTCCCGTCCCCGTCCTCACCGTCGTCGATCGCCCGCGCTGATCTCGTCGCCGGCACCACTGTGGTGAGCCTCTTGTTCTTATCTTCTTTTTAAAATAAAAAAATTCATACTTGTATGATTTACATAGATACCTGTATAATTTTCTTACTTTTATTATTGTTTGTTATTATATAGTGCCATGGTTATGGTATCCGCCCACGTCGGCCCTCGTCCGGTCTATGATTCGGATGTGGTATATTATCTTTTATAACTATTTGTTTCATTTAGTGTTTATGACAATTATGCCGACCAACGTGACATAGATGTGTTTATCTAGGAGGTATGTGAACCGGAAATTCCAACCGACCCTCTTGTCGAGAGGTTAAATTTAGTTGAAAAAGAAAACGAGTATTTGAAAGAAAAATTGAAAAGAATTGAGGAGGAGAAGATGAAATTGGAGCTACATGTTGCCGATGTCGTCGATGACCACAAGATCAAGATGGATGCAATGCGCTTGAAGATTAGAAAGATAAGAAAATATGCCATTGATAATGAGGCTTGGTATCATTATGCTGTTGGATCAATTGTTACCTTAGTTACGATTATGATCGCATTTGTTGTTGCATTTAAATGTTTTACATAGTTGTATGTTAGTTTCAATTTATGTTTTAATTAGATGCTCTAGAGAGCTGTATGTTGTTCTATGAGAACTATGTATGAACTTTATGTATTTATTTTTTCAGTAATAACATTTGATCACTACTGTACTTTGGTTTTAATGTGATGATGAACTTGTATTAATTTGGTCACTTCTCTATTCATGATGTTCTGTAATGGTTTTTGATACACTTAATTATATAATGCACGCAGATGAACCGGCAATGAATGTACGGTGACCGATGCACCTCTGAGTACATTGAGGGCCTGCATAAATTTCTCGAAGTGGCTAAGGCAAACAAGCAGAATGGTTTTATGTATTGTCCATGTACTGTCTGTGAGAATACGAAGGATTACTCTAACTCGAAAACCCTTCACTCCCACCTGCTTGACAAGGGTTTCATGCCACACTATGATGTTTGGACCAAGCACGGAGAAAGAGGGGTTATGATGGAAGACAACGAAGAAGAAGAGGATGATGACAGCTATCCTATGTTCCCTGAATACGGTGATACTGTAACGGGGGACGCTGAAGATCAAGAGGCACCAGACGATGTGCCCGATGATGATCTTCGCCGGGTCATTGTTGATGCACAGAGAGAATGCGAAAGTGAAAGGGAGAAGTTGAAGTTCGATCGCATGTTAGAGGATCACAAAAAAGGGTTGTACCCAAACTGCGAAGATGACAACACAAAGCTCGGTACGTCACTGGAATTGCTGCAATGGAAGGCAGACAATGGTGTATCTGACAAGGGATTTGGTTCGCTACTGAAAATAATGAAGAACAAGCTTCCAAAGGATAACGAATTGCCCAACAGTACGTACGAAGCAAAGAAGGTTCTCTTCCCTCTAGGATTGGAGGTGCAAAAGATACATGCATGCCCTAATGACTGCATCCTCTACCGCGGTGAGTACGAGGAACTGAACGCATGCCCGGTATGCGGTGCATTGCGGTATAAGATCAGACGAGATGACCCTGGTGATGTTGAGGGCGAACGTGCCAGGAAGAGGGTTCCTGCCAAGGTGATGTGGTATGCTCCTATAATACCACAGTTGAAACGTCTGTTCAAAAACAAAGAGCATGCCAAGTTGTTGCAATGGCACAAAGAAGACCGTAAGAAAGACGGGAAGTTGAGAGCACCCGCTGACGGGTCGCAGTGGAGAAAAATCGAGAGAAAGTGGGGGGACTTTGCAGGTGACGCAAGGAACGTATGGTTTGGTTTAAGTGCAGATGGCATTAATCCTTTTGGGGAGCAGAGTAGCAAGCATAGCACATGGCCCGTGACTCTATGTATCTATAACCTTCCTCCTTGGTTGTGCATGAAGCGGAAGTTCATTATGATGCCAGTGCTCATCCAAGGCCCTAAGAAAACCGGAAACGACATTGATGTGTACCTAAGGCCATTAGTTGAAGAGCGTTTACAGCTGTGGAATGGAAAAGGTGTACGTGTGTGGGATGATCATGAACAAGACGAATTTGACCTACGAACGTTGTTGTTTGTAACCATCAATGATTGGCCTGCTCTTAGTAACCTTTCACGACAGACAAACAAGGGATACAATGCATGCACGCACTATTTAGATGATACCCAAAGTATATATTTGGACAAATGCACGAAGAATGTGTACCTGGGACATCGTTGATTTCTTCCGACTAAGCATGCCTTAAGAAAGAAAGGCAAGCATTTCAAAGGTGAGGCAGATCACCAGAAGAAGCCCGTCCTCCGTACTGGTGATGATATACTTGATATGGTCAAGGGTTTACAAGTAATCTTTGGAAAGGGTCCTGGCGGACAATCTGTTCCGAATGACGCTGAGGGACATGCACCCATGTGGAAGAAGAAATATATATTTTGGGACCTACCCTATTGGAATGACCTACAGGTCCGCTCTGCAATCGACGTGATGCACGTGACGAAGAATGTTTGCGTGAACGTGCTAGGCTTCTTGGGCGTGTATGGAAAGACAAAAGATACACCGGAAGCACGGGAGGACTAGCAACGTGTTTTAACAAAAAAGACGGCATGCATCCAAAGCAGTATTGATACGTCCATTTTGCATCATGCTTTTATATCGATATTCATTGCATTATGGGCTGTTAATACACATTAGGGTACAATACTTATGCCTTTTCTCTCTTATTTTACAAGGTTTACATGAAGAGGGAGAATGCCGGCAGCTGGAATTCTGGACTGGAAAAGGAGCAAATCTGAGATACCTATTCTTCACAACTCCAAAAGTCCTAAAAATCTACGGAGAATTATTTTGGAATATATAAAAAATATTGGGCAAAAGAAATACCAGAGGGGACACACCAGGGAGTCACAAGCCAGGGGGCGCGCCCTACCCCCCTGGGCGGGCCCCTGTGGCTTGTGGGCCCCCTGGCAGGCCTCCGGTGCCCATCTTCTGCTATATGGAGGGTTTTGACCTGGAAAAAATCATAAGGGAGCTTTCGGGACGAAGCGCCGCCGTCTCGAGGCGGAACTTGGACAGAACCAATCTAGGGCTCCGGCGGAGCTGTTCTGCCGGGGAAACTTCCCTCCCGGAGGGGGAAATCGAAGCCATCGTCATCATCAACGATCCTCTCATCGAGAGGGGGTCAATCTCCATCAACATCTTCACCAGCACCATCTCCTCTCAAACCCTAGTTCATCTCTTGTATCCGATCTTTGTCTCAAAACCTCAGATTGGTACCTGTGGGTTGCTAGTAGTGTTGATTACTCCTTGTAGTTGATGCTAGTTGGTTTACTTGGTGGAAGATCATATGTTCAGATCCTTAATGATAATTAATACTCCTCTAATTATGAACATGAATATGCTTTGTGAGTAATTACGTTTGTTCCTGAGGACATGGGATAAGTCATGTTATAAGTAATCATGTGAATTTGGTATTCGTTCGATATTTTGATGAGATGTATGTTGTCTCTCCTCTAGTGGTGTTATGTGAACGTCGACTACATGACACTTCACCATTATTTGGGCCTAGAGGAAGGCATTGGGAAGTAATAAGTAGATGATGGGTTGCTAGAGTGACAGAAGCTTAAACCCGGCCTAGTTTATGCGTTGCTTCGTAAGGGGCTGATTTGGATCCATATGTTTCATGCTATGGTTAGATTTATCTTAATTCTTCTTTCGTAGTTGCGGATGCTTGCGAGAGAGGTTAATCATAAGTGGGAGGCTTGTCCAAGTAAGGGCAGCACCCAAGCGCCGGTCCACCCACATATCAAATTATCAAAGTAACGAACGCGAATCATATGAGCATGATGAAAACTAGCTTGACATTAATTCCCATGTGTCCTCGGGAGCGCTTTGCTTTATATAAGAGTTTGTCCAGGCTTGTCCTTTGCTACAAAAAGGATTGGGCCACCTTGTGGCACCTTTGTTATATTTGTTACTTGTTACCCATTACGAATTATCTTATCACAAAACTATCTGTTACCGATAATTTCAGTGCTTGCAGAGAATACCTTACTGAAAACCGCTTGTCATTTCCTTCTGCTCCTCGTTGGGTTCGACACTCTTACTTATCGAAAGGACTAGGATAGATCCCCTATACTTGTGGGTCATCAAGACTCTTTTCTGGCGCCGTTACCGGGGAGTGAAGCGCCTTTGGTGAGTGGAACTTGGTAAGGAAAAATTTATATACTGTGCTGAAATTTACTGTCACTTGTTACTATGGAAAATAATCCTTTGAGGGGCATGTTCGGGGTATCTTCACCTCGACCGGAAGCACAAAGAGATGCTCCTCAACCTACTGCACCCACTGAAAATATTTATTATGAAATTCCTTCGGGTATGATAGAGATGCAGGAGATGGAACACTACATCCTGATTTGCATCTAATCTATGTGGATGAAGTTTGTGGATTATTTAAGCTTGCAGGTTTGCCCGAGGATGATGTTAAGAAGAAGGTCTTTCCTTTATCTTTGAAGGAGAACGCATTGACATGGTATAGGATATGTGATGATATTGGTTCGTGGAACTACAACCGATTGAAATTTGAATTTCATCAGAAGTTTTATCCTATGCATCTGGTTCATCGTGATCGGAATTATATTTATAATTTTTGGCCTCGTGAAGGAGAAAGAATCGCTCAAGCTTGGGGGAGGCTTAAGTCAATGTTATATTCATTCCCCAATCATGAGCTCCCGAGAGAAATTATTATTCAGAATTTTTATGCTCGGCTTTCTCGTAATGATCAATCCATGCTCGATACTTCTTGTGTTGGTTCCTTTATGAAGAAAGATATTGAATTTAAATGGGACTTATTGGAAAGAATTAAATGCAACTCTGAAGATTGGGAACTCGACGAAGGTAAGGAGTCAGGTATAAACCTTAAATTCGATTGTGTTAAATCCTTTATAGACACCGATGCTTTTCGTGATTTTAGCACTAAATATGGACTTGACTCTGAGATAGTAGCTTCTTTCTGTGAATCTTTTGCTACTCATGTTGATCTCCCTAAGGATAAGTGGTTTAAATATTATCCTCCCATTGAAGTTAAAGTAGTTGAACCTATTAAAGTTGAAGAAGAGACTATTATTTATAATGTTGATCCTGTTATTCCTACTGCTTATATTGAGAAACCACCTTTCCCTGTTAGAATAAAGGAACATGCTAAAGCTTCAACTGTGGTTCGTAAGAGTTGTACTAGAACACCTACGCCCCCTGAACAAATTAAAGTTGAACCTAGTATTTCTATGGTTAAAGATCTCTTGGTTGATAATATTGATGGGCATGTTATTCATTTCTGTGATGAAGCTGCTAGAATTGCTAGACCCGATACTAAAGGTAAACATAGACCTATTGTTGGCGTGCCTGTTGTTTCTGTTAAAATAGGAGATCATTGTTATCATGGCTTATGTGATGTGGGTGCTAGTGTGAGTGCAATTCACTTTACCTTATACCAAGAAATTATGAATGATATTGCACCAGCTGAATTAGAGGAAATTGATGTTACCATTAAGCTTGCTAATAGAGATACTATTGCACCAATTGGGATTGTTAGAGATGTTGAAGTCTTGTGTGGGAAAATAAAGTATCCTACTGATTTTCTCGTTCTTGGTTCCCCACAAGATGATTTTTGTCCCATTATATTTGGTAGACCTTTCTTGAATACTGTTAATGCTAGGATAGATTGTGAGAAAGAAACTGTTACTGTAAGTTTTGGGGATGTGTCTCATGAGTTCAATTTCTCTAAATTTCGTAGACAACCCCATGACAAAGAATTGCCTAGTAAAGATGAAATTGTTGGTCTTGCTTCTATTGCTGTGCCTCCTAATGATCCTTTAGAACAATATTTGCTAGACCATGAAAATGATATGCATATGAATGAAAGGAATGAAATAGATAAGATTTTCTTTGATCAGCAGCCTATTTTGAAACACAACCTTCCTGTTGAAATACTTGGGGATCCTCCTCCACCCAAGGGTGATCCCGTGTTTGAGCTTAAACAATTACGTGATACTCTGAAATATGCTTATCTTGATGAAAAGGAGATATATCCTGTTATTATTAGTGCAAACCTTTCAGAGCATGAAGAAAAGAGATTATTGAAAACTCTGAGGAAGCACCGTGCTGCTATCGGATATACTCTTGATGATCTTAAGGGCATTAGTCCCACTCTATGTCAGCATAAAATTAATATGGAGCCTGATGCTAAACCAGTTGTTGATCACCAACGACGGTTAAATCCTAAAATGAAAGAAGTGGTAAGAAATGAAATACTAAAGCTTCTGGAGGCAGGTATAATTTATCCTATTGCTGATAGTAGATGGGTTAGGCCCGTTCATTGTGTCCCTAAAAAGGGAGGTATTACCGTTGTTCCTAATGATAAAAATGAATTGATCCCGCAAAGAATTGTTACAGGATATAGAATGGTAATTGATTTTAGGAAGTTAAATAAAGCTACTAGGAAAGATCATTACCCTCTACCTTTTATTGATCAAATGCTAGAAAGACTATCCAAACATACACATTTTTGCTTTCTAGATGGTGACTCTGGTTTCTCTCAAATACCTGTGTCAAAAGAGGATCAAGAAAAGACCACTTTCACTTGTCCTTTCGGTACCTTTGCTTATAGACGTATGCCTTTTGGTTTATGCAATGCACCTGCTACCTTTCAAAGAAGTATGATGGCTATATTCTCTGACTTTTGTGAAAAGATTGTTGAGGTTTTCATGGATGATTTTTCCGTTTACGGAACTTCTTTTGATGATTGCTTAAGCAACCTTGATCGAGTTTTGCAGAGATGCGAAGAAACTAATCTTGTCTTGAATTGGGAAAAGTGCCACTTTATGGTTAATGAAGGTATTGTCTTGGGGCACAAAATCTCCGAAAGAGGTATTGAGGTGGATAAAGCTAAAGTTGATGCTATTGAAAAGATGCCGTGTCCTACGGATATCAGAGGTATAAGAAGTTTCCTTGGTCATGATGGTTTCTATAGGAGGTTTATTAAAGACTTCTCTAAGATTTCTAGGCCTCTCACCAATCTTCTGCAAAAAGATGTTCCATTCATTTTTGATGATGATTGTGTAGAAGCATTTGAAATTCTTAAGAATGCCTTGATTTCCACACCTGTTGTTCAACCACCTGATTGGAACTTACCCTTTGAAATTATGTGTGATGCTAGTGATTATGATGTTGGTGCTGTTCTAGGACAAAGGGTTGATAAGAAATTAAATGGTATCCATTATGCTAGTAAGACTCTAGACAGTGCTCAAAGAAACTATGCTACCATTGAAAAGGAATTTTTAGCAGTTGTGTTTGCTTGTGATAAGTTCAGACCTTATATTGTTGATTCCCAAATAACTGTTCACACTGATCATGCTGCTATTAAATATCTTATGGAAAAGAAAGATGCTAAACCTAGACTTATTAGATGGGTTCTTCTGCTACAAGAATTTGATTTGCATATTTTTGATAGAAAGGGTGCTGAGAACCCCGTAGCAGACAACTTGTCTAGGTTAGAAAATGTTCTTGATGACCCACTACCTATTGATGATAGCTTTCCTGATGAACAATTAGCTGTCATAAATGCTTCACGCAATGCTTCATGGTATGCTGATTATGCTAATTACATTGTTGCTAAATTTATACCGCCTAGTTTCACATACCAACAAAAGAAAAAGTTCTTCTATGATTTAAGACATTACTTTTGGGATGATCCACACCTTTATAAAGAAGGAATAGATGGTGTTATTAGACGTTGTGTACCTGAGCATGAACAGGAACAGATCCTTCACAAGTGTCATTCCGAGGCCTACGGAGGACACCACGCTGGAGATAGAACTGCACATAAGGTACTACAATCTGGTTTTTATTGGCCTACTCTCTTCAAGGATGCTCGTAAGTTTGTCTTGTCTTGTGATGAATGTCAAAGAATTGGTAATATTAGTAGACGTCAGGAAATGCCTATGAATTACTCTCTTGTTATTGAACCATTTGATGTTTGGGATTTTGATTATATGGGACCTTTTCCACAATCTAACGGGTACACTCATATTCTAGTTGCTGTTGATTATGTTACTAGGTGGGTAGAAGCTATTCCAACTAGTAGCGCTGATCATAACACTTCTATTAAAATGCTGAAAGAATTTATTTTCCCTAGATTTGCAGTCCCTAGATATTTAATGACTGATGGTGGTTCACACTTTATTCATGGTGCTTTCCGTAAATTGCTTGCTAAGTATGATGTTAATCATAGAATTGCATCCCCTTATCACCCTCAGTCTAGTGGTCAAGTAGAATTGAGCAATAGAGAAATTAAATTGATCGTGCAAAAGACTGTTAATAGATCCAGAAAGAATTGGTCTAAGAAACTTGATGATGCATTATGGGCTTATAGAACTGCTTACAAAAACCCTATGGGTATGTCTCCGTATAAAATGGTTTATGGTAAAGCATGTCACTTACCTCTAGAGCTAGAACATAAAGCTTATTGGGCAATTAAAGAGCTCAACTATGATTTCAAACTTGCTGGTGAGAAGAGGTTATTTGACATTAGCTCACTTGATGAATGGAGGACCCAGGCCTATGAGAATGCCAAGTTGTTTAAAGAAAAAGTTAAGAGATGGCATGATAAAAGGATACAAAAGCGCGAATTCAATGTAGGTGATCATGTCTTGCTATACAATTCTCGTTTAAGATTTTTTGCAGGAAAACTTCTCTCTAAATGGGAAGGGCCTTACATTATCGAGGAAGTATATCGTTCCGGTGCCATCAAGATCAACAACGCCGAAGGCACAAATCCAAAGGTGGTAAACGGGCAAAGAATCAAACATTATATCTCAGGTACTCCCATAAATGTTGAAACCAATATTATCAATACCATAACTCCGGAGGAGTACATTAGGGAGACCTACCAGAACGCTTCAGACCCCGAAAAGGAATAGGTATGTGTTACGGTAAGCAAACCGACTCCAAAACTTTTCCAATAGCAATTTTTATCCGTTTGGGAATATTTAAAAAATTAGAAAAATTTAAAGCAGTCTGAATAGTGCACGAGGAGGCGACAAGCCAGGGGGGCGCGTAGGGATGGCAATGGGTACCCATTACCCGCGTACCCTATGGGTAAAAACCCTATTAGGGTAAGGGTATGGGTCAAAAAAATACCCATGGGTACATAAATGGAAATTTTTAAAACCCATCGGGTATAGTGGGTACGGGTATGGTTTAGTATAACCCATACCCGTGTACCCATATACCCGCATATAATCTAGAAAATAGGCATTAAATATTATTTATCCACATATTAAACATATTATAAGTACATAAATCCCGCAACTAGCCAACGTCCAGAATGTTCTGCTTTTTATGAGTATGTGTTTCTGTTAGGAAGTGTTGTTGTTTATAAATTATTATTATAATTTGTAGTTTATGACTATGTACTACTCAAATTCACTTGTTTCAAATCTGGGTAATTTTACCCGTGGGTACCCATTTACCCTGACGGGTGACGGGTATGGAAAAAAATTATACCCGTCGACGGGTATGGGTACGGGTGATGGGTAAGGTTTGGGACGACGGGTAAGGGTATGGGATGGCTCCACCCGTACCCAAACCCGGCGGGTGCCATCCCTAGGGGCGCGCCCTACCCCCCCTGGGCGCGCCCCTGTGGCTTGTGGCCACCCCGTGCACCCTCCGGACTCCGTTTTCTTGTGGTATACTCTTCCAGGTCGGTAAAAATTCATTATATAATCTCCCGAAGGTTTTGACCTTCGTATCACGACAATACCTCCTGTTTTCGTTTTGAGCTGTTTCTGCAGCAGATTTAGAGCAAGATGTCATCCCAAGATTCCGATGGGGAGAGCTATGTATCGCATTATCTTGCCAATCCCAAGCTCTATGGGGACTTAGATCCTTATGGATTTTTCTCGGAGGAGGAACTAGAAGGCAAGTATGAGGAAGAAAGCTCGGATGGAGAGGAGATCCCCCTGCCTCGACCAGGAGATATGCACGTGGAGTTCAGGAAATCGAGCCACCAAAATACAAGGAGAAAACCCAAGGTCCTATTTATCCCTTCTCGTTTTCTGCAGGAGAGCAAGGAAGAATTATGTCAAAGGATATTGAAGCTCGAGCAGGAAGTAGACGATCTGAGGGAACAGAATTTTATGCTTAAGAGGAAACTGAACAAACCTCCAACCTCATCAACCACTCCAACATCACCACCTCCGAAGAAAGACAACTAAACACATGGGTATGGGCACTCCCCTTGGCTTGTGCCAAGCTTGGGGGAGGTGCCCTGGTATCGTATCACCATCACATCTTTTACTTTTATCGTTTTTCTTAGTTCGATCCTTTTGGTTATATCTTGATCTAGTACAATAAAGTCTTTAGTGTGATCTAGTTTTGAGTTTTTGCTTTATGTTCCCCCTATGTAAGCAAGTCCGAGAGTTATATAATAAAGAGTAGTTTTGAGTTGAGGGCTTTTCTTGCTTGCCATGATCTTGAGAAAAAGAAATAGAAAGAAGTATAGAATAATAGAAAAGAATATATATGATGATCTTATGGGGAGTGATGACTTCACATATAAGAGGTATGTCGATTGAAATTTGTTGTGAGTTGACAAACAAAGCTATTGGTTATTGTTGCAATTAAAAGGAATTAATAAAGAAAGAGAGGTTCACATATGAATATATCATCTTGGACATCTTTTATGATTGTGAGCACTCATTAAAATATTATATGCTAAGAAGTTGATGTTGGACAAGGAAGACAACATAATGGGTTATGTTTGCTTATTTCCAAATAGAAATTATATGGTTATAGATCCTTTAACATGTGACGCTTGCTTCCACCCCATATTAGCCAAAACTCCCGCACCAAAGTAGAGATACTACTTGTGCATCCAAACACCTTTAACCCAGTTTTGCCATGAGAGTCCACCATACCTACCTATGGATTGAGTAAGATCCTTCAAGTAAGTTTCATCGGTGCAAGCGATAAAAATTGCTCTCTAAATATGTGTGATCTATTAGTGTGAGGAAAATAAACTTTATACGAACTTGTGATATGGAAGAAATAAAAGCGACAGACTGCATAATAAAGTTCTTTATCACAAGGGGCAATATAAAGTGACGCTCTTTTGCATTAAGGGATTGCGCATCCAACCATAAAAGCGCATGACAACCTATGCTTCCCTCTGCGAAGGGCCTATCTGTTACCTTTATTTTCTAGTACTTACCTTTATGCAAGAGTCGTGGTGATCTTCACCACTTCCTTTATTTCGCCTTTATCTCTTGGCAAGCGTCATGTGTTGGGGAATGATCTAGACACATATATCCACTCGGATGTGGGTGAGCATGAGTTATTTCTATTGACATTACCCTTGAGGTAAATAGTTGGGAGGCAATACTATAAGCCCCTATCTTTCTCTGTGTCCGATTGAAGCTTTGACCTCATAGGTACCGCGTGAGTGTTAGCAATTATGAAAGACTAAAATATGATTGAGTATGTGGATTTGCTTTACAAGCTCTTATGTTGACTCTTTCCTACGTTATGATAAATTGGAATTGCTTCAATGACTGAGATCTTAGTTTGTTGGTTCTCAATAGAGTTCTTGATTCATACTTTACCTTGTGAATGAATTGTTACTCTAGCATAAGAAATTATATGTCAATATATGTTGCTGTTCGAAAGATAACCATGATGCCTTCATGTCCGTATTTTATTTTATTGACACCTCTATCTCTAAAACATGTGGACATATTTATCGATTTCGGCTTTCGCTTGAGGACAAGTGAGGTCTAAGCTTGGGGGAGTTGATACGTCCATTTTGCATCATGCTTTTATATCAATATTCATTGCATTATGGGCTGTTAATACACATTAGGGTACAATACTTATGCCTTTTCTCTCTTATTTTACAAGGTTTACATGAAGAGGGAGAATGCCGGAAGCTGGAATTCTGGACTGGAAAAGGAGCAAATCTGAGATACCTATTCTACACAACTCCAAAAGTCCTGAAAATCTACGGAGAATTATTTTGGAATATATAAAAAATATTGGTTGAAAGAAATACCAGAGGGGACCCACCAGGTTGTCACAAGCCAGGGGGGCGCGCCCTACCCCCCTGGGAACGCCCCTGTGGCTTGTGGGCCCCCTGGCAGGCCTCCGGTGCCCATCTTCTGCTATATGGAGGGTTTTGACCTGGAAAAAATCATAAGGGAATTTTTGGGACGAAGCGCCGCCGTCTCGAGGCGGAACTTGGACAGACCCAATCTAGGGCTCCGGCGGAGCTGTTCTGCCGGGGAAACTTCCCTCCCGGAGGGGGAAATCGAAGCCATCGTCATCACCAATGATCCTCTCATCGAGAGGGGGTCAATCTCCATCAACATCTTCACCAGCACCATCTCCTCTCAAACCCTAGTTCATCTCTTGTATCCGATCTTTGTCTCAAAACCTCAGATTGCTAGCTGTGGGTTGCTAGTAGTGTTGATTACTCCTTGTAGTTGATGCTAGTTGGTTTACTTGGTGGAAGATCATATGTTCAGATCCTTAATGATAATTAATACTCCTCTGATTATGAACATGAATATGCTTTGTGAGTAATTATGTTTGTTCCTGAGGACATGGGATAAGTCTTGTTATAAGTAATCATGTGAATTTGGTATTCATTCGATATTTTGATGAGATGTATGTTGTCTCTCCTCTAGTGGTGTTATGTGTACGTCGACTACATGACACTTCACCATTATTTGGGCCTAGAGGAAGGCATTGGGAAGTAATAAGTAGATGATGGGTTGCTAGAGTGACAGAAGCTTAAACCCTAGTTTATGTGTTGCTTCGTAAGGGGCTGATTTGGATCCATATGTTTCATGCTATGGTTAGATTTATCTTAATTCTTCTTTCGTAGTTGCGGATGCTTGCGAGAGAGGTTAATCATAAGTGGGAGGCTTGTCCAAGTAAGGGCAGCACCCAAGCGCCGGTCCACCCACATATCAAATTATCAAAGTAACGAACGCGAATCATATGAGCATGATGAAAACTAGCTTGACATTAATTCCCATGTGTCCTCGGGAGCGCTTTGCTTTATATAAGAGTTTGTCCTGGCTTGTCCTTTGCTACAAAAAGGATTGGGCCACCTTGTGGCACCTTTGTTATATTTGTTACTTGTTACCCATTACGAATTATCTTATCACAAAACTATCTGTTACCGATAATTTCAGTGCTTGCAGAGAATACCTTACTGAAAACCGCTTGTCATTTCCTTCTGCTCCTCGTTGGGTTCGACACTCTTACTTATCGAAAGGACTACGATAGATCCCCTATACTTGTGGGTCATCAAGTATCAAGGTCCTGCCAGCTACGCTCTAACCAAAGCAGAGAAGGAAATCTTCTTTGAATGCCTGCTTGGTATCAAGGTCCCGTCTGGCTTCTCGTCGAATATAAAGGGAATAATAAACATGGCAGAGAGAAAAAATCCAGAACCTAAAGTCTCATGACAGCTGATACGTCTCCAACGTATCTATAATTTTTGATTGTTCCATGCTATTATATTATCTGTTTTGGATGTTTTATATGCATTAATATGCTATTTTATATTATTTTTGGGACTAACCTATTAATCTAGAGCCTAGTGCCAGTTTCTGTTTTTTCCTTGTTTTTGAGTATTGCAGATAAGGAATATTAAACGGAGTCCAAACGGAATAAAATCTTCGGAATGATTTTTCTTGAACCACAAAAAACCCAGAAGACTTGGAGATGAAGGCAGGAGACCTGCCGTGGCGTCACAAGCCACCAGTGCGCGCCCTAGGGGGGGGCGCCCCCCTGACTTGTGGCCCCACGGCAGCCCTCCTAACCCTATTCTTCGGCCTATAAATTCCCAAATATTCCCTGGATACTAAACAGAACCATGAAAATACTTTTCCGCCACCGGAAGCCTCTGTTCCCGTGAGATCCAATCTTGGAGCCTTTTCCGGTAATCTGCCGGAGGGGGATTCGATCACGGAGGGCATCTACATCAACTCCATTGCCCCTCCGATGATGCGTGAGTAGTTTACCACAGACCTTCGGGTCCATAGCTAGTAGCTAGATGGCATCTTCTCTCTCTTTGTTCTTCAATACCATGTTCTTCATGATCTTCATGGAGATCTATCCGATGTAATACTTTTTTGCGGTGTGTTTGTCGAGATCCGATGAATTGTGGGTTTATGATCAGCTTATCTATGAATATTATTTGAATCTTCTCTGAATTCTTATATGCATGATTTCATATCTTTGCAAGTCTCTTCGAGTTATTGGTTTGGTTTGGCCAACTAGATTGGTAATTCTTGCAATGGGAGAAGTGCTTAGTTTTGGGTTCAATCTTGCGGTGTCCTCACCCAGTGACAAAGTAGGGGTAGCGAGGCATGTATTTGCATTGTTGCCATCGAGGATAAAAAGATGGGGTTTTCATCATATTGCTTCAGTTTATCCCTCTACATCATGTCATCTTACCTAATGCGTTACTCTGTTCTTCATGAACTTAATACTCTAGATGCAGGCAGGAGTCGGTCGATGTGTGGAGTAATAGTAGTAGATGCAGAATCGTTTCGGTCTACTTGACACGGACGTGATGCCTATATGCATAATCATTGCTTGGATATCATCCTAATTATTCGCTTTTCTATCAATTGCTCGACAATAATTTGTTCACCCACCGTATTATTTTCCTTCATGAGAGAAGCCTCTAGTGAAACCTATGGCCCCCGGGTCTATTTTCCATATTATATTTTCAGATCTATAAACCAAAAATACCAAAAATATCTCGCTGCCTTATTTTTACTTTTGTTTTACTTTACGTTCTAGCAATCCTATCTATCTATCTCTATCAGATCTCATCCTTGCAAGTAACCGTGAAGGGATTGACAACCCCTTTATAGCGTTAGGTGCAAGTGTTTGATTATTTGTGTAGGTACATCTATTGGGGACTTGCTTGTATCTACTACTGGATTGATACCTTGGTTCTCAACAACTGAGGGAAATACTTATCTACTTTGCTGCATCACCCTTTCCTCTTCAAGGGAAAACCAACGCATGCTCAAGAAGTAGCAACTGCCACGTGATTATGACGCAACTGCTTCCGGTTGCATTGAGGGGGCTTCTACCATAAAATGTTCGATTAGCCATTGTGAAGCTATGTGCATTCCTCAATGCAATTTCTCAGAAGCTAATAGATCAAGAAATCCTACCAAGGTTACAAAATGATTTGGTCCAATGTCTTGTCAGCTTCGAGTTGGTGTTCACACCATCCTTCTTCAATATTATGACGCACGTCCTAGTTCACCTAGTCGACGAGATTGCCATTCTGGGTCCTGTATTTCTACAAAATATGTTCCCCTTTGAGAGGTTCTTGGGAGTCTTGAAGAAATATGTTCGTAATCGTGCTAGGTCCGTAGTACGGAATGACAACAGTGGATCTCAACAATCTTGGGTACACAGACGAACCATTCGTCCTAGCCAATGATGTGGCGTAGGTTTTCTATGTGAAGGACATGTCTACCAAACCGAGAAAAAAAAAGATAAGGAAGCGAATACATCAAACAATGAGCCAAAGCACCACATAGTTCTTTCAGGGAAAAGAAACATCGTGGGAGTGGAGTACAAGACAGACATGTCTGAAGATTATGAAAAGTTTCATGAAATTCCTCCCTTCAAAGTGAAGGCTGACCCAAGCATCCTGTTAAACGATGAAGATTATCCATGGTTACGGCGCAATAAGCTGCCTTATTTTTACTTTTGTTTTACTTTACGTTCTAGCAATCCTATCTATCTATCTCTATCAGATCTCATCCTTGCAAGTAACCGTGAAGGGATTGACAACCCCTTTATAGCGTTGGGTGCAAGTGTTTGACTATTTGTGTAGGTACATCTATTGGGGACTTGCTTGTATCTCCTACTAGATTGATACCTTGGTTCTCAACAACTGAGGGAAATACTTATCTACTTCGCTGCATCACCCTTTCCTTTTCAAGGGAAAACCAACGCATGTTCAAGAAGTAGCAAGAAGGATTTCTGGCGCCATTGCCGGGGAGATCTACATCAAGCCTACCAAGTACCCATCACAAACTTATCTCTTGCATTTACATTATTTGCCATTTGCCTCTCCTTTTCCTCTCCCCCACTTCTAAAACGATTTTCAGAAAAAACCAAAAAGATTTGCCTTTTTATTCGCCCTTCTTCTGTTCGTCTTTTCGTTTGCTTTTCGTTTGCTTGTGTGCTAGATTGCTTGCTTTGTCACGATGACTCAAGAGAATACCAAGTTGTGTGACTTTTTCAATACTAATAATAATGATTTTATTAGTACTCCGATTGCTCCCGCCACTAGTGCGGAATCTTATGAAATTAATGCCGCTTTGCTTAATCTTGTTATGAAAGAACAATTTTCCGGCCTTCCTAGTGAAGATGCCGCATCCCATCTAAATACTTTCGTTGAGTTGTGTGATATGCAAAAGAAGAAATATGTGGATAATGATATTGTTAAATTGAAGCTATTTCCGTTCTCACTACGAGATCGTGCTAAAACTTGGTTTTCATCTTTGCCTAAAAATAGTATTGATTCATGGAATAAGTGTAAAGATGCTTTTATTTCCAAGTACTTTCTGCCCGCTAAGACCATCTCCCTTAGGAACGATATAATGAATTTTAAGCAACTTGATCATGAGCATGTTGCACAATAATGGGAGAGGATGAAACTAATGATTAGAAATTGCCCCACGCATGGTTTGAGTTTATGGATGATTATACAAATTTTCTATGCGGGATTAAATTTTGCTTCTAGAAATCTTTTAGATTCCGCCGCGGGTGGTACTTTTATGGAAATCACATTAGGAGAAGCTACTAAACTCCTAGATAATATTATGGAAAATTACTCTCAATGGCATACCGAAAGATCTCCTACTAGTAAAAAAGTGCATGCTATTGAAGAAATAAATACTTTGAGAGAAAAGATGGATGAATTGATGAAATTTTTTGCTAGTAAGAGTGCTCCTATTGATCCTAATGATATGCCTTTGTCTTCTTTGATTGGAAATAATAATGAATCTATGGATGTGAATTTTGTTGGTAGGAACAATTTTGGTAATAACGCGTATAGAGGTAATTTCAATCCTAGGCCGTTTCCTAGTAATTCCTCTAATAATTATGGTAATTCCTACAACAATTCTTATGGAAATTATAATAAGATGCCCTCTGATCTTGAGAATAATATTAAAGAATTTATTAGCTCACAAAAAGGTTTCAATGATATGATTGAAGAAAAATTGCTCAAGATTGATGATTTGGCTAGGAACGTTGATAGAATTTCTCTTGAGATTGATTCTTTGAAAATTAGATCTATTCCACCCAAGCATGATATTAATGAGTCTTTAAAAGCTATGAGAATTTCTATTGATGAGTGCAAGGAAAGAACCGCTAGAATACGTGCTAAGCGTGAATGGCTTTAAAAAGTGTGTTCTCGTGATAATAATGATGAAGATCTTAAAGTGATTGATGTGACTCCTATTGAATCTTTGTTTGCTAATGTAAATCTTGATAAAGATGGGACTGGAGATAAGTCAACTTTAGTTAAAAGGCGTCCCAATGATTCGGAGTTTATAGATCTTAATGCTAAGATTGATAAAAGTGGGATTGAAGAGGTCAAAACTTTAAATAGCAATGAACCCACTCTTTTGGATTTCAAGGACTTTAATTATGATTGTTGTTCTTTGATTGACTGTATTTCCTTGTTGCAATCCATGTTGAATTCTCATCATGCTTATAATCAAAATAAAGCTTTTACTAAACATATCGTGGATGCTATGATGAAATCTTTTGAAGAAAAACTCGAGTTGGAAGTTTCTATACCTAGAAAGCTTTATGATGAGTGGGAACCTACTATTAATATTAAAATTAAAGATTACGAGTGCCATGCTTTGTGTGATTTGGGTGCTAGCGTTTCCACGATTCCAAAAACTTTATGTGATGTGCTAGGTTTCCGTGAATTTGATGATTGCTCTTTAAATTTGCATCTAGCGGATTCCACCATTAAGAAACCTATGGGAAGGATTAATGATGTTCTTATTGTTGCAAATAGGAATTATGTGCCCGTAGATTTCATTGTTCTTGATATAGATTGCAATCCTACATGTCCTATTATTCTTGGTAGACCTTTCCTTAGAACGATTGGTGCAATTATTGATATGAAGGAAGGAAATATTAGATTACAATTTCCATTAAGGAAAGGCATGGAGCACTTTCCTAGAAAGAAAATAAAATTACCTTATGAATCTATTATGAGAGCTACTTATGGATTGCATACCAAAGATGACAATACCTAGATCTATTGTGTTATGCCTAGCTAGGGGCGTTAAACAATAGCGCTTGTTGGGAGGCAACCCAATTTTATTTTTATGCTTTTGTTTTTGCTTTTGTTTTTTAGTGTTAGACACATTATTACCTCTGTAGTAATTGTGGTTTCTTGTTTAAATTAGTGTTTGAGCCAAGTAAGACCTTTGGGATGGTCTACGGTGTTTGTGATTTGATTTTGCTGAAAAACAGAAACTTTTGCTCTCAGTCAAGGAATTTTGTAAATTCACTGGAACGTGCTTTTGATATGAAATTTTTACACAAGATTGATATACAAATTTCCCTGATTTTTCTAATTTTTCAGAATTTTTGGAGTTACATAAGTATTCGAAGTCTATAGATTGCTACAGACTGTTCTGTTTTAGACAGATTCTGTTTTCTTTGTGTTGTTTGCTTATTTTGATGTATCTATGGGTTGTATCGGGGGGTATGAACCATGGAGAAGTTGGAATGCAGTAGATATTACACCAATATAAATAAAGAATGAGTTCACAATAGTACCTAAAGTGGTGATTTATTTTTCTTATACTAACGGATCTCATGAGTTTTCTGTTGAGTTTTGTGTTGTGAAGTTTTCAAGTTTTGGGTAAAGATTTGATGGACTATGGAATAAGGAGTGGCAAGAGCCTAAGCTTGGGGATGCCCAAGGCACCCCAAGCCATATTCAAGGATACCAAGAAGCCTAAGCTTGGGGATGCCCCGGAAGGCATCCCCTCTTTCGTCTTCAATCCATCGGTAAATTTACTTGAGGCTATATTTTTATTCACCACATGATATGTGTTTTGCTTGGAGCGTCTTGTATGATATGAGTCTTTGCTTTTTAGTTTGCCACAATCATCCTTGCTGCACACATCTTTTGAGAGGGACACGCTGAATCGTGAATTTATTAGAATACTTTATGTGCTTCACTTATATCTTTTGAGCTAGGCAATATTGCTCTAGTACTTCACTTATATCTTTTTAGAGCACGGTGGTGTTTTATTTTATAGAAATTATTGAACTCTCGTACCTTACTTATATTATTTTGAGAGTCTTTAAACAGCATGGTAATTGGTTTAGGTTATGAATTTAGTCCTAATATAATGGGCATCCAAGAGGGATATAATAAAAACTTTCATATTAAGTGCATTGGATACTATGAGAAGTTTGATTCCTTGCATATAGTTTTGATATATGAAGATGGTAATATAAGAGTCATGCTAGTGAGTAATTGTGAATTGGAAGAAATACTTGTGTTAAAGTTTGTGATTCCCGTAGCATGCACGTATGGTGAACCGTTATGTAACGAAGTCGGAGCATGATTTGTTTAATGATTGTCAACCTTTGTGTGGGGTCGGGAGCGCGTGATGGTTAACTCCTACCAACCTCTCCCCTAGGAGCATGCGTCTAATACTTTGCTTCGATAACTAATAGACTTTTGCAATAAGTATGTGAGTTCTTTATGACTAATGTTGAGTCCATGGATTATACGCACTCTCGCCCTTCCACCTTTGCTAGCCTCTCTAGTACCGCGCAACTTTCGCCGGTGCATCAAACATACCTTCCTCAAAACAGCCACCATATACTTTCCTCAAAACAGCCACCATACCTACCTATTATGGCATTTCCATAGCCATTCCGAGATATATTGCCATGCAACTTCTACCGTTCCGTTTTTCATGACACGCACCATCACTTTCATATTGCATATAGATTCATATTTTGTTCTAGGTATCGAGTTGTAATTTTTGAGTTGTAAGTAAATAAAAGTGTGATGATTTTCATTATTAGAGCATTTGTCCCGTGAGAGAAAAGGATGATGGAAGCTATGATTCTCTCACAAGTTGGGATGAGTCTCCGGACTTTACAAATAATAAAATAGGCCAGTGAAGCCCAAATAAAAAAAGAGAGGCCAAAGATGCCCACCAAAAAAAAGAGAAAGAGAGAAGGGACAATGCTACTATCTTTTTCCACACTAGTGCTTCAAAGTAGCACCATGATCTTCATGATAGAGAGTCTCCTATTTTGTCATTTTCATATAACTAGTGAAATTTTTCATCTTATGCACAACCACTTAGTTTTCTTTTTGAGCTTTCATACACTTATAGCTCTAGTGCATTCGTTGCATGGCAATCCCTACTCACTCACATTGATATCTATTGATGGGCATCTCCATAGCCCGTTGATACGCCTAGTTGATGTGAGACTATCTTCTCCTTTTTTCCTCGCAACCTCCACCATATCCTATTCCACCTATAGTGCTATATCCATGGCTCACGCTCATGTATTGCGTGAGAGTTGAAAAGGTTTGAGAACATAAAAAGTGTGAAACAATTGCTTGGCTTGTCATCGGGGTTGTGCATGATTTAGATACTTTGTGTGGGGAAGATGGAGCATAGCCAGACCATATGATTTTGTAGGGATAACTTTCTAAGGCCATGTTATTTCAAAAGGACGCAATTGCCTTGTTAGTATGCTTGAAGTATTACTGTTTTTATGTCAATAATAGACTTTTGTTTTGAATCTTATGGATCTGAATATTCATGCCACAATAAAGAATATTACATGGATAAATATGTTAGGTAGCATTCCACATCAAAAATTCTATTTTTATCATTTACCTACTCGAGGACGAGCAGGAATTAAGCTTGGGGATGCTTGATATGTCTCCAACGTATCTATAATTTTTGATTGTTCCATGCTATTATATTATCTGTTTTGGATGTTTTATATGCATTAATATGATATTTTATATTATTTTTGGGACTAACCTATTAATCTAGAGCCTAGTGCCAGTTTCTGTTTTTTCCTTGTTTTTGAGTATTGCAGATAAGGAATATTAAACGGAGTCCAAACGGAATAAAATCTTCGGAATGATTTTTCTTAGACCAGAAGAAACCCAGAAGACTTGGAGATGAAGGCAGGAGACCTGCCGTGGCGTCACAAGCCACCAGGCCGCGCCCTAGGGGGGGCACGCCCCCTAGCTTGTGGCCCCACGGCAGCCCTCCTAACCCTATTCTTCGGCCTATAAATTCCCAAATATTCCCTGGATACTAAAGAGAGCCACGAAAATACTTTTCTGCCGCCGGAAGCCTCTGTTCCCATGAGATCCAATCTTGGAGCCTTTTCCGGTAATCTGCCGGAGGGGGATTCGATCACGGAGGGCATCTACATCAACTCCATTGCCCCTCCGATGATGCGTGAGTAGTTTACCATAGACCTTCGGGTCCATAGCTAGTAGCTAGATGGCTTCTTCTCTCTCTTTGTTCTTCAATACCATGTTCTTCATGATCTTCATGGAGATCTATCCGATGTAATACTCTTTTGCGGTGTGTTTGTCGAGATCCGATGAATTGTGGGTTTATGATCAGCTTATCTATGAATATTATTTGAATCTTCTCTGAATTCTTATATGCATGATTTCATATCTTTGCAAGTCTCTTCGAGTTATTGGTTTGGTTTGGCCAACTAGATTGGTAATTCTTGCAATGGGAGAAGTGCTTAGTTTTGGGTTCAATCTTGCGGTGTCCTCACCCAGTGACAAAGTAGGGGTAGCGAGGCACGTATTTGCATTGTTGCCATCGAGGATAAAAAGATGGGGTTTTCATCATATTGCTTCAGTTTATCCCTCTACATCATGTCATCTTACCTAATGCGTTACTCTGTTCTTCATGAACTTAATACTCTAGATGCAGGCAGGAGTCGGTCGATGTGTGGAGTAATAGTAGTAGATGCAGAATCGTTTCGGTCTACTTGACACGGACGTGATGCCTATATGCATAATCATTGCCTTGGATATCGTCATAATTATTCACTTTTCTATCAATTGCTCGACAATATTTTGTTCACGCACCGTATTATTTTCCTTCATGAGAGAAGCCTCTAGTGAAACCTATGGCCCCCGGGTCTATTTTCCATATTATATTTTCAGATCTATAAACCAAAAATACCAAAAATATCTTGCTGCCTTATTTTTACTTTTGTTTTACTTTACGTTCTAGCAATCCTATCTATCTATCTCTATCAGATCTCATCCTTGCAAGTAACCGTGAAGGGATTGACAACCCCTTTATAGCGTTGGGTGCAAGTGTTTGATTATTTGTGTAGGTACATCTATTGGGGACTTGCTTGTATCTCCTACTGGATTGATACCTTGGTTCTCAACAACTGAGGGAAATACTTATCTACTTTGCTGCATCACCCTTTCCTCTTCAAGGGAAAACCAACGCATGCTCAAGAAGTAGCAACTGCCACGTGATTATGACGCAACTGCTTCTGGTTGCATTGAGGGGGCTTCTACCATAAAGTGTTCGATTAGCCATTGTGAAGCTATGTGCATTCCTCAATGCAATTTCTCAGAAGGTAATCGATCCAGAAATCCTACCAAGGTTACAAAATGATTTGGTCCAATGTCTTGTCAGCTTCGAGTTGGTGTTCACACCATCCTTCTTCAATATTATGACGCACGTCCTAGTTCACCTAGTCGACGAGATTGCCATTCTGGGTCCTGTATTTCTACACAATATGTTCCCCTTTGAGAGGTTCATGGGAGTCTTGAAGAAATATGTTCGTAATCGTGCTAGGTCCGTAGTACGGAATGACAACAGTGGATCTCAACAATCTTGGGTACACAGACGAACCATTCGTCCTAGCCAATGATGTGGCGCAGGTTTTCTATGTGAAGGACATGTCTACCAAACCGAGAAAAAAAAGATAAGGAAGCGAATACATCAAACAATGAGCCAAAGCGCCACATAGTTCTTTCAGGGAAAAGAAACATCGTGGGAGTGGAGTACAAGACAGACATGTCTGAAGATTATGAAAAGTTTCATGAAATTCCTCCCTTCAAAGTGAAGGCTGACCCAAGCATCCTGTTAAACGATGAAGATTATCCATGGTTACGGCGCAATAAGCAAGGGACACACGCGAAGAAAAAGTGAAGACTTTCTCTCCACAACTATTCTGATGATGGCTTTGATCTAAAATATCACTGCAGTTACATGTCAAGAAATGAAATCCCTTTTGTAATAGATGAGTTTTCGTCCGAAACCCTGTTACTTTGAAAGAGATTGTCCAGTTTGTACACGAAGTGCATCCAGTTTTCCCGTAACCCTCTCAACTTTTTAGCACATGCTATGTGGGTGAAATTATGATACCATGCCAAGTTTCAACCTTTTCAGAGTTCATTTGCAGTGCTTCTCAATTTCAGGGTCATTTAGCTCAAAATAAATCATGAAATGCATGAAAAATAGCAAATGAAGTCAGAAAAGGGTTGAAAATTGATGATGTGGCTTTGAATGGTGCATATTGAATGCAGAAAAAGTCTAGAGTTAAAATATGTTAAAAAATGAAATCCCTTTTGTAATAGATGAGTTTTCATCCGAAACCTTGTTACTTCGAAAGAGATTGTCCAGTTTGTACACGAAGTGCATCCAGTTTTTCCCGTAACCCTCTCAACTTTTTAGCACATGCTATGTGGGTGAAATTATGATACCATGCCAAGTTTCAACCTTTTCAGAGTTCATTTGCAGTGCTTGTCAATTTCAGGGTCATTTAGTTCAAAATAAATCATGAAATGCATGAAAAATAGCAAATGAAGTTAGAAAAGGGTTGAAAATTGATGATGTGGCTTTGAATGGTGCATATTGAATGCAGAAAAAGTCTGGAGTTAAAATATGTTAAAAAAATGAAATCCCTTTTGTAATAGATGAGTTTTTATCTAAAACCTTGTTACTTCGAAAGAGATTGTCCAGTTTGTACATGAAGTGCATCTAGTTTTTCCCGTAACCCTCTCAACTTTTTAGCACATGCTATGTGGATGAAATTATGATACCATGCCAAGTTTCAACCATTTCAGAGTTCATTTGCAGTGCTTTTCAAATTCAGGTTCATTTAGCTCCAAGAATGAACTAATAGCAAAAAGAATGAACTAAAAAGCTTTTATAAAACTCTAATAGGAAAAAGAATGAACTAAAAAGATTTTATAAAACTCTAATAGCAAAAAGAATGAACTAAAAAGATTTTATAAAACTCTAATAGCAAAAAGAATCAACTAAAAAGAATCAAAATAATATTAACTAAAATTATCAAAGTATTTATTTGTTAAAAACTTTAATAGCAAAAAGAATTTTCATAAAGTATATTTTGTTACAAGCTTTAATAGAAAACTAAAAAGCTTTTATAAAACTCTAATAGCAAAAAGAATCAACTAAAAAGAATCAAAATAATATTAACTAAAATTATCAAAGTATTTATTTGTTAAAAACTTTAATAGTAAAAAGCTTTTATAAAACTCTAATAGCAAAAGGAATCAACTAAAACATATGCAAAAAATAACATTAAAATTTAAAAAACATAATATATGCAAAAAATAAAAAAAGGCCCGCCTACTAGCCACAACGGCCTGCATATGACTAGAAACCCTAGAAATGGGCCAGGATGCAGGCCCGCAGTGCTAGCAGGCCCAACAGGGCGTGAGATAGGCATGTACTACCTGCAATAGAGAGGAGCTCGAGAGGGCAGTGGCAGTAGCGCTTATAAACCACTCCGAGCCCCTCTCAACTAGCGAGGTGGGACTAAGCTTTTGGCTGCGGGAAGCACAGCCCTTTAGTCCCGGTTGGTGGCTCCAACCGGGACTAAAGGGGGGACTTTAGTCCCGGTTCGTGGCTCCAACCGGGACTAAAGGGCTGTGCTTCTCGCCCTTTGGGCTGTTGAAATTTACCTTTAGTCCCGGTTGGTGGCTCCAACCGGGACTAAAGGGGGCCTTTAGTCCCGGTTGGAGCCACTAACCGGGACTAAAGGGGGGAGGGGGCTATATAAGCGGGACTTGGAAAATTTTCCAAATCCACCTGCAGTTTCTTCTCCTCCTCTCCCCCGACGGCGCCGACGACCACCTCGACGCCGCCAGGCTGCCGGATTTTGCCGTCGCCCTCGCCGACGCCCTGCCGTCCCCGAGCCCGCTGACCGTCGCCGGCGCCGGACCTCCTCGCGCACCCTCCTCCCCATCGCCGCGTGCCCCCGAGCTGGCCCGTTCCTCGTCGCCGGCCTCTAGCTCCATCACCGCGCCCCCAGTGAGCTCCTCCCCTTTCCCAAGGCCTCCACCGCCCCTGCCCTGCGCTGCCGCCACCGCCGCAGCCCCTGCCTTGCGCTGCCACCGCCGCCCCTGCCCTGTTGCTAGCTGCCGCCCCTGCCCTCCATTTTTTTATGTTCATGTATATGTATGTATGTATGTTCATGTATGTATGTATATGTTCATGTATGTATGGCATTATATTTTTTATGTTCACCGAATTTTCATATGTTGATGGTGATCTATCGTGTGCACTTGGGAAAAGCTCATCAACAAACATGATCATTTCTTACATACAAAAACAGATAAAAGATTCAAATGAATAGTGCTCAAGTTAAATAACATACACATTATATAAAATTGTGTTTCTTAGGTTGCAATAAGGCATGTATGTATGTATAGATTGATGTATATAGGGATGGGGTTGCATTCGGGTCATCAAATTGATAGAGAAATTCATAGACCTTGGTACGATAAGATAATTTATAAAGTGTTAATTGCATTTTCTTACGTTTGACAACTGCTTGGGCTTATTAGGGACCATGAGGCGTAATATCTGCAAGGTCTGCCAAAATTCATGTATGGACAGTCTTGGAACTGCAGTGCAGTTCGGGGTATTTTTGAGAAAGGGATTTCAAAAATCAGTGGTAACGGTCTTTAATTAACTTGAATTTGTATTGAATTCTGATCATTTGTTTAACTATTTTACTAACTTTATTGTTGATTATTAACTGCTGCATAGTGTGTTCCATGCAACATAAGGGAGGACTTCAACAATTCATATGGTAACGTGTTGTACTTTGAGGATGATGAGGAGCGCGAATTCGAATTGGATCTGCGCAAAGGAAAGAATAAAACCATCATATATGGTGATGGATGGGAGCAGTACATTGCAGTGAACAATTTTAAAGGAGAAGAACTCGTAGCTTTTTCCTTAATAGGAGAGGTGAATAGGTTAAGGACATTATATGTCCAAAGCGATGATGATGACGATGACTAAGATGACATCGTCAGCCAAGTTGACCAAGATGACATCGACAGCCAAGATGAAGATGAGGACATCCAAGATGAAGATGAGGACAACCAAGATGAAGAGGAGGACATCGAAGATTAAGATGATGGTCCTATCCTTTGTGCAATTTTTTCTCAAAGGATGAAGAAGCTTACTCGGGATGATAAAGCTAGTGTGAAAGAAATGTTACCATCCTCTTCGGCGTTCTTGGGGAAGCCCTTTGTGCACCGTCTAACAAAAACAAACATGGTCAAAAAAGTTATGGTGAGATGTTTTATATTCTTTCATCTCTTTTTGGTCATAACCAAGTATGGTGAGATGTCTAACATTCTGTGCTCTCTATTTTCTCTTAATGATGGGGTCTTCAGAAGTTACCTTTGAAGATGTTTTCCGGAGTGGACATCCCCGCCGTCGGCACTGCTGGAGTAATCTATGGACCAAGAGGGCCTGTCACGAACGTCCAATACAAGACAGAGGATGACGGGCGCATATCATTCCACAAGGACGGCTGGCAGGAGTTCATCAAGGGAAAGAGAGAACTAAGGGTGGACACCCTTGTGGTAATCACTATAAGGAAGAGCAACCACAAGGACTATCAGATGATGGTTGTTGTTGACCATGTTTAGAACTAAGTCATGAATATATCAGCTGGAGAACTGTTAGTTAATTAATTAGTATGTTAAGATGAATGTGATACATTGATGTTTGTTTCTTAAGTTGAACAACTTTCAAGTGATACTGCTGGTTCTTTCTATATATTGATCATGACGATGTTGTGTAATGGTTCTTTCATTGCTATATGTAGTAGCTAGCATCGAGTTGAATGAAAAGCATAAAATAAAAATGGTAAACACAAAAATAAAAGGGGGAAACACAATATGAAAACCCCTAAATCCCTCCTTAAAAAAACCCAGAGCCTGGCAGCTGCTGACGCGTGGCTGCCTTTTAGTCCCGGTCGGTGTTACCAACTGGGACTAAAGGTCCTCCTGCCAGGCGCCCCACGGCGGCCACGTGGAGCTCGTTTAGTCCCGGTTCGTAAGCCAATCGGGACTAAAAGTGATCGGCATTAGTCCCGGTCGTTTTGTCCCGGTTGAAGAACCGGGACTAAAGGCCCTCTGGAACCGGGACTGATGCCCTGTTTTCTACTAGTGTCATATAGTCTTCAACATCAATCCACCAACGAGCATCAATACGCTATTTGGGACGTGGCTCAATGGAGTAGACGGAACTATAATGAATCATATACGGATTGGAATATGTGCATTATTCAGGGCTATATGAAACACTAGAAACAATATGATTTTTAATGGCAAGATCTTCGACAATTTTTTGCAGATTATCTACGGAGCCATGGCTTGGATCTCACCCTGTGCATTTTAAAACCGAACCGAAAAACCATACCGAAAATAAACCGAACCGAACCAATTTTATGGTTTTTATGGTTTTATGGTTTCGGTATGGTATGAACTTTTCATACCGTTTTGAAGTTTGGTTTTTTATGGTATATACCGAAAAACCGAATGGTTAACCGAATAAACCGAAGTACAAAATATATTTATATATCTTGGGATGACCAACCATACACGTAGTCATTTTTGTGTGCAGAAGCTAGATTTCCTGTTAAGTGCATCTGTTTTCCTCCCGACAACGAGGTCCAAAACAGAGTATATAACTATATGAAGTCATATTTCTCTTCACAAGAATGCTAAGCACGTCCATAACCATCGAATTTATGCATGCATATGCACTTCATATAGTTATATACTCTTCGTATAAAAAGATATGTGTTTTGAGTCATAAATTTGTAAATTGTTATATGCCATTTTCAAATTCGCGTCAACTTTGGTTTATACGGTATATACCGAAACCATACCGAAATAATTTGGTATATACCGAAACCGAACCGTATATAAATCTCATACCGTATTTACCGAAGTATTGATACCGTACAAACCGAAAAACCGTATAAACCGAACCATGTAAACCGAATAAACCGAACGCACAGAGTGACTTGGATCCGTACATGGTCGTTACTCACTAATGCGGACTCCAGGGAGCTTATGGTTATTGGGTGCAACCGATGGGAGACGGTCGTACGGGCTATCTTGAGCCGATTTGGATGGCGAATCAATAATAGGCTAGGTGTATAGGCATCGTAGCCTACTTTTCGTCTCGCCGGATGTGACAGTTTTTATTTCACGTACTTTCTTTTGTTATGCTTAAATTGTGAGCCCTTCGTGGATCTAAGACTTTGTTTTCGTACTTGTTTAATAATATGACTGCATGCATCAATTGATGCATAGGCCGGGGGCTCGTTCCTCCTTTTCAAAAAAAAAAGAAAATTTGTATCATGTGCAAGTGTGTGTGAAATTTTGTCAGGCGGCTAACTTCGGAGTTGCCATAGGGCAAAAGGACATACATGTTAAAAAAATATATTTTATACATGCAAAACAAAAAGGAAAATCTATCATGATATTGAGAAAGAACTAAGGGGGCTTGATTTGTCATGTTGTAAATAATAAACTTTCGACGTACAGTCAATTTGCCATGACGTATGTAACACAAAAAAGAAATGATTGCCATGATATTCAAAAAGAACTATGGGAGAGTTGCTATGTTCTAGATGATAAAAGATAGTAAATTTCTCATGATGTATGTAGCACAGAAAGAGTAAAATTTGCCATTATCTTTAAGAAGAATTAGGGGGAGATGGTTGTCATGTTGTAGATAATAAATTTACCACCTATATAAGATTTCTATAAATTTGTCACATACTCCCTCTGGTCCTTTGTACTTCGCGTATAAGATTTGTCTAAAGTCATACTTTGTAAAGTTGGCCATATCTATAAGAAAGAACATCAACATATATAATGATAAAGTTATACAATATAAAAAGTAAATTCATGACGTATCTAATGATATTTATTTCGTATTTGTGAATGTTAATAATTTTCTATAAAATTGGTCAAACTTTTGACCTCAACAAATCTCTCTGTGTGTGTGAGAGCCCTAAGCAAGTTCGGAAATTGATATAATGAGGGGGAAATATGGATCATATTGTGCCGTCTGTGCGATCTGGAACGAAAAAGGCCAGGAATGCGCCACACTAAAGACGTCTTGGAGCGAACGGCTGCCCAACGACCGACCCGGCATTCGTTCACCAAGCGCTAAGATTCATGTACCGTATCGAGCAAGAGTCGCCTCGTCGTGCGTGATACGTTACTAGGGAACGTCAGCTTCCTAACATTTCCGTTGATTTTTATGATCGAGTCCTATGACATTTTTTCCTAACGGTTTATGTGTACCTTTTTTTTTTTTTTTAACACAGTACAAACGCAAGCGCTCATATACACGCGCATACACTCACCCCTATGAACGCACGCACGCACACCCTACCCCTATGAGCACCTCCGAGAGACTGAGCCGGCATATCATCGTGAAATTTACGAAGTCACCGTAGGCACCTCGTCATCGACGGGAACGTCTCCTCCCACTGAATGCGCATCGCCGGAAATCCTGAAATAAATTCAGGAATAAATGCGAGCACCAGGATTTGAACCCTGATGGCCTGGGGATACCACAGGCCCTCTAACCATCCAACCACAGGTTGGTTCGCTTATGCACTAAATATAGGATCACAGCCACAGGCCCATCCAGATCCAGCCGTCGATGCTGCGCCGCCAGCCCACCCGCATCGAGCTCCGCAGCTCCGACCGCGACGAGCTCGAAGAGCACCTCCGCTCCAAATCCGCCGCCGCCGCCGCCGCCAAATCCGCCGCCGAATCCACGCCCCTCTCCACCCCGCGCCCCTCCAACCCCACCTCCAACCCGCTCCTCCGCCTCCTCCACCCGCCGCCCGACGCCGCGCCCTCCAAGGCCCACCGCATCGGCCTCCACCCCCTGCCCCCCCAGCCCTAGCCGCCGCATCCCCATCCCCAGCCCCGCCCCCATGGAGGTCGAGATCAAGCTCCGCCTCCCCGACGCGGCCGCGCACGGGCGCCTCTCCTCCTTCCTCGCGCCGCGCCTGCTCCGCACCGACGCCCAGCGCAACGTCTTCTTCGACGCCCCGGCCCGGCCCCTGGCCGCCGCCACCGCCGCGCTCCGCGTCCGCCTCTACGGCCTCGACGACCGCGCCCCCTCCCGCGCCGTCCTCGCGCTCAAGCGCCGCCCGCGCATCGACGCCGGCGTCAGCCGCGTCGAGGAGGTGGAGGAGCCGCTCGACCCGGCCCTCGCCCTCGCCTGCGTCGGCGACCCCGCCCGCCTCGGCGCGGTCGACTCCCCCATCGTCCGCCTCGTCGCCGACGAGTACGGCGTCGGCGGGGACGCCGCGCCGTTCGTCTGCCTCGGCGGCTTCCGGAACACCCGCGGCGTGTACGAGCTCGGGGAGGGCGAGGGGCGAGGGCTCGTGCTGGAGCTCGACGAGACGCACTTCGATTTCGGCACCAACTACGAGCTCGAGTGCGAGACCGCGGAGCCCGACCAGGCCAAGGAGGTCCTGGAGCGGCTGCTCACGGTGGCCGGGGTGCCGTATGAGTACTCCCGGAGCAATAAGTTCGCCTGCTTCATGGCCGGGAAGCTGCTTCCATAAACTAGGTTTGTGGTCGCTCTTTAACATGTCTCGTGTGATGATTAAAACTGTGTCTGCTATGAGACTTGTGTGTCATTAGCACTTTCGTTGAACAAAAACAAGTTACTATGTTTCTTGCAACCATCAAATTGTTCTGTGGCATGTGTCTTCAAATGTCAGAAATGCAGTATTCAGTTCTGTTGCATTCTGGTGATAGCTTGCATCCATGAATACTATGTTGGTAGCAGCATATCGGCACAAGGGATTGCATTTCAATCTTCATACAAAATCAACTTAGCTGGAGCATGATCTGACAACCGCTCGGAAGAAGGAGGGGTGGCATGGCTTGTTGGGCAGAGGATTAAATTAGGCACTGGGATGAAAAGGCAGACAGTGAATATTTTGCAATTCATCTTCCTTGATTAATTCATCTCTTGATCCCATTTATATACAGGACTAACAATCTAGGCTAGGAACAGACTGCATATCGTATATCTTAGCTGCTTGGCCCATGTTGTCACAGGCCATGCTGCCTTGAGTTGGTCTTGATACCACAGCTCATGTTGTCACTGCCTTGAGCCACTCCTGGACGCAAGGGTCAAGCCTGTGCTGCCGCCACACCTTAGACAGAGTTTCTTTCTCTTATGGGCAATGAGCCTGTTGTTGCACTCTCACCACGCTGCATCACATCTGATGTGCGTCGTTCTGCTCTCCTGGTTGCAGATGCGCCATCCTTAGTTTCACCACCTCCCTGATGAGCTGCTTCTTGTCTTGACCCACCTATGCGAGACCATCCGTTCTCTCATTCTGATACAGCATGGAGGCAGCTGGGCCATGGGTAGTGCGGACGTCCTCCTTCGCCTTCTTCCATGGTGACATCTCCTTCGCCTTGCATTATGCAAGGAGACACCACTGCTTGCCTGTTTGTGCGGATGCTGGTAGCGAGGCTACTACTGATTCCTGGTAGACCCTTAATTAGGTGCACTACAACTTGTGGCGCTGCCTCGACTTGTTGCACCCCGGTGAACAAAACTTTCATATTATTAATCTGAATTATCAATTTTATCCCACAAAGATATAGACTTATCCACAGACTGCGTCGTCAAATTAATAGTACATGCACTTTTCTACCGTAGCTATTTTGCCATTTTATCATGAATACAGGTATATGTCTCTGCTGACTGCAGTATATCTGCGCAAACACATGAACCGTTTTGCTGGATACATATAGTACCTCAAAATTCCAGGTCCAGTTCCCTCCAAAATTGAGGTGCTGCTTGTCCACCGGCATACTAGCCTTACCATGAATCTTGGTTTTGACATCTCCGATGGTATCTGGGCTCTCAATCTCGAGAACGAGGGTCTCACCAGTCAACTTCTTGATGAAGATTCTCTGGATGTGCAGAACGAGGTGGAGAGTCGATGCATCCTTTTGATGTCGTAATCTGCTAGAGCGCGTCCGTCGTTGATCCTGAATCTTTGCCTTGACACCGTGGATGGTATCTGATGGATCGACCACGATGATAGCTATCCTGTGGATCAGGGTCTCGACAAAGATCTCCATCTGTTGATTTAGAGCACCAAGCTTCAGTAATCTCAACATATAGTATAGCAAGGGATAACAGTTGTTGTTTCACTCGTGCAAAGCTCGTGATGATGCCTGCTTTAGGAAAAAAATTCCCTGTTGTTCCCACTAGTGCGATGTTTATTGTTGCTCCCTGCTTATCTTTCCGGTCAAATTTTCAGAAACCGAGACTTCAAAAATGACAGTGCAACGGAGCAAGGTTACTGATCGAGAGGGCCACTGAGGTGTTCCATCAACGATGACTTGGATGGGAGCCGCTGATTCTTGTGATAAATTCTTGAGCAGCTTGTTGCCTTGTGGCTTGATGGTCTGACTAGCTTCTGCTGTTATGTCTTGCGCTGTTGGTTGTTAATCTTCAGACTTGGTTCTTGTTCCCTGGGCGGGAGGATGTCTCTGCTGTGATGCGTTGGCCCTTCTTATGATGCCGAGTTGACAGCTCTTCATAGTTTCATATCCTGTGTCCGTTAGCCTCTCTGCATTTGTGTCATCAATTTTAGGCATTGAAATTAGGAGCGAAGCTCCGTTTCTCAAAGAAAAATAACAGTCGCAGTTCGACGAGGAATTAGAACTTGTTCAGATCCAAGGACTAATAAACAACAAGGGTGACTTCGTTAGAAATCCTGTTTTGTTCAGAACAACTATGTGTGGTATATGTTGTTGTGTTCTTGCGTTCATGGTTCCACGGACAAATATTGGAAACTGAGACCCAATTTTGCATAAAACCATAGATCACAGATGTGCTTCTTCTAAGATCGAAATGAAAAAGCAAGCCTGTCCATCTAAGAAGCATTTCAATGTTTTCCCCACACATATCCAATTCCTTCTCTGTGCGGCTACTCTACCAACCACACAACAGCCACACATATCAACATGGCGATAAATAACTTCCAGGTTATTGTGATGTATAGGGGGAGCGTCGCCCACGAGCGGTCTTCATGAGCGAGGCACATCAAAACATTTTTTTTCCTTTTCCACTTTTTTATTTCGTTTCCCTCTTTTATATTCTTTCAAAATGTTCTACAAAAAGAATATATATATATATATATATATATATATATATATATATATATATATATATATATATATATAACATGATTATATTTAATAAAATGATATTACCGGATTAAAAATTAAACTATGAAAATAGTTTATTTTAATTAGAAGTTCACACATTTTAATAAAATGTTCATGTAGTTTTAGAAAGTGTTCACACAACTTTTGAAATGTTCCTGAAATTTTTAAAAGTTCCTACACATTTTCAAAATCCATGTAATTTAGAAGGTGCCCAAACATGTTAAAAATATTCATGTAATTTTAAATATATTTTGTACATTTTTGAAAAATATTCATGTAATTCTAGCAAGTGTTCATGCATATCAAAAATATTCATGTAATCTTAAAATGTTCATACATTGAAAAAAATGCATGTCATTAAAGTAAGTATTTATGTATTTTTAAATAATTCAGTATCCATGTAGTTTTTAAAAAGGTGTTCATGTATTCTGAAAATATTAATTGAAATTCGAAAGTGCTCTTGCATTATTAAAAATGCCATTTCATTTGTCCAGAAAACTTTAGAATTTTAAAAGGAAAAGAAATAGGAAAAGCGAAAAATAAAAAAAGGGAGGAAAAGAAAACCTAAAAAAAAGCCCTACCATAGGCAAAAATCAAAATAAATCCACTTGAAACCGGATCCGAGAAACCAGAAGTAACCCACTGAAAAACACTGTCCCCAAAATACTAGCGTATACTGCTCGCAGTAAGTGGTATACAGTGCGTGCGTTGTTGGTTCATGGTTCGCCGGACAAACATTATAAAAATGAGACCCAATTTTGCATAAAACCATAGGTCAAAGATGTGCTTTTTTTTGGTGACACATATCCATCTCAGACACATTTCAATATTTTCCTCGCACCCATCCAATTAGTTCCTGCTTTTGTGTAGCTACTCTACCAACCACAACACACCTGCCTCAAAGAAGAACTCCACCTTGTGGGCAATCCATCGTTAATTACTTTTTCCTTCTCTTTCTCGAAAAACATGTATATTCGTATATTTCATCTCCCGGCCGGGCACTGTCAGCCTGTTAGCTATCCACAAGTTTGCAGCAACTCCATCGTCGTGTGACAACGACGAACCAACAGAATGGATTTGCAATGGCGTCTTCCTAACATCCGCGCGATCGACGTCGACGCCACGGGGTATCTCTCGAGGGGGTTGGTAGATAGCTCGTCAGCATCTTCAGCAAGAAAACAAGCAACAAGGTTCTGTCATGAAATGTAAGCATGATTCACTAATTTATGTCCTGCAAGCAAGGTTCTCTCGAGGGGGTTGGTAGATTGTCTCGCCAGCGGCCGCAGCGGCCGCGTTCGTCAGTTTAACGTGAGCATGATTCACTAATTTCTGTGGGCAAACAAGCACTTAGTTTGAGTAGGGAAAAATGGGACACGTTTGCCCCTGAAAGCTTCCTCATCATAGGTGTACTGTGATCCTAATAAATTTTCAAGGGGGTTAGATAACTAATGGAGACATGCGCGTGTATCACTCTACTGTGGTACAGTACTATATATGCAACTGATTAGAAGTAATAAAACGATGAACGTATATGTTGTGTCTCAACTCTCAAGTATAACAGAAATCCTACAATTATCTATTGTAACCTAATTTGGCTATGGTATACCAAAAATAAAATAAAATTAGAACCTCTCGTGTACCAAACTTAATGTAGTGACTTTGACTTTTGACTCAATATTTTTTACCAGAAAATGTGGTGTTGTTCAACACTACAAATCAAAGCTAAGGTCGCTCCCTCAAAAAAAAAAAAAATCAACTCTAAGGTCGCAATAGTGGGCCAGAAAAATAAAAGATCGACCCAAAGCTTTCAACAAGGGATATGTGATCTAGAAACTATACACCTAGAATCCTTTTTATCGGACAATAATGGGAAGTAGAAGTAGCTTCATAGCCGCAAGGTTATACATAAAATGCAAAATGTACCCTTCTTGACTAATTTTACCAAAATGATCAGAAAATCAACGGCACTAAAATACACCAAAATCAGGGAACCAAAACTAAATTGACTGCTCCTCTCAAACAGTCCAGTCAAATAGCGTATGGAGTACTCTATGGAAAGCTTCTAGCATATTCTGCAACTTATATTTCGAGACTCACTGGACCAAACTATCAACGGAAACCTGTCGAAATCTGCTAGCATATTGAACCTAAAATTTTGAACACCTAACCATTGACCAGCACATGCCCACTATTGTGTGTCTGTTTTTTAAAGTTCTCGACACATACGGTAGAGTGAAGCAATGGAACTAGTCAAGCCCAACAACAAATAAAGCTATACAATTCCTTAGGCTCAACTTGTCAGTAATTAACTGAAACTGCAACTATCAGTTCTGTACAGGAAAGGCAAGATAGCATCAACACAGCTTGAGCATTGCCCATAAAACAACATGCCAAGCATATCAGACCATGCTCTGAAGTCTGAATCTGTGCACCGAATCGCAGAAAACAACACTGAACCATCACCAAAATCATGTCATCCCAACTGCCTCCAAACGTTACATATGCAATTCCGTACTGTAATCAACCAAGAGATTAGAAGTGGTAGGGAACGGGGCACCAAACCCAATCCACTGATTAATTAGCTAACGGGGCACCATATCATTATGTCGTTGAAGGCAACGACTTCCACAACGATGAACATACTGTGTGAAAGTAGCAAAACTACGTGACCCCATAGGTTTCTTGAAAGAGCTCTTTTACGGTACATTGTATTACAGGTTTTAAGGTGTAGTATCTGGCCGCTCGATCACAGATATAAACGGTCCAAAATGATTTGATGTACTGTAAAAGACTATATTTCATAGAATCTTACGTTGAAATTACATATCAAATATACAAAACATGTTCTTTTTTATGATTATTCTACTATTGATTATGTTGTCGTACACCGTTACACACACACACACATCCAAGATTACTACCTAGGAGGCTACACTAGTAGAAAACATGGCTTTGGTCCAGGCCAGATAATTGCATTAGTCCCGGTCGTATTACGAATCGGGACTAATGTGTGCATCAGTCCCGGTTCGTGAGGCCAGGACGCCGGCCGGGCCTCGGCGGGCACCAGTCCCGGTTAGTCTGACCCCTTTAGTCCCGGTTTCAGACACGAACCGGGACTAAAGGTCCTCGCTCCTGGCGCAGCCCCTTTAGTCCCAGTTCCAGACACGAACCGGGACTAAAGATATGCCTATATATATGCTTGCCCCCGCCCGTTCACTCCTCTGTTTTTTGGCCGGCCGGCGTGTGGGAGGTGTGTGCTGCTCTGCTCTCACCTCCTATGCACACGAGGTGTTCGATGAAATGCCCAAGCCACGCTTAAGCTTTCTCCTCTCCAAGCTCGACCTCCAAGCTCCATTTTCCCCAAGATTTGTCTAGGTTTGGCGGTCCGTCACGTCCCGTCCCCGTCCCCGTCCTCACCGTCGTCGATCGCCCACGCCGATCTCGTCGCCGGCACCACCGTGGTGAGCCTCTTGTTCTTATCTTCTTTTTTAAAAGAAAAAAGCTATTATTTGTATGATTTACATAGATACTTGTATAAATTTATTACTTTTATTATTGTTTGTTATTATGTAGGTCCATGGTTATGGTATCCGCCCACGTCGGACCTCGTCCGGTCTATGATTCGGATGTGGTATATTATCTTTTATAACTATTTGTTTCATTTAGTGTTTATGACAATTATGCCGACCAACTTGACATAGATGTGTTTATTCTAGGAGGTATGTGAACCGGAAATTCCAACCGACCCTCTTGTCAAGAGGTTAAATTTAGTTGAAAAAGAAAACGAGGATTTGAAAGAAAAATTGAAAAGAATTGAGGATGAGAAGATGAAATTGGAGTTGCATGTTGCCGATGTCGTCCATGACCACAAGATCAAGATGGATGCAATGCGCTTGAAGATTAGAAATATAAGAAAATATGCCATTGATAATGAGGCTTGGTATCATTATGCCGTTGGATCAATTGCTACATTAGTTGCGATTATGATCGCATTTGTTGTTGTATTTAAATGTTTTACATAGTTGTATGTTAGTTTCAATTTATGTTTTAATTAGATGCTCTAGACAGCTATATGTTGTTCTATGAGAACTATGTATGAACGTAATGTATTTATATTTTTCTCTATAACTTTTGATCACTACTGTATTTTGGTTTTAATGTGATGATGAACTTGTATTAATTTGGTCACTTGTATTAATTTGATACATTAGCACATGCTATGTGGGTGAAATTATGATACCATGCCAATTTTCAACCATTTCAGAGTTCATTTGCAGTGCTTTTCAATTTCAGGCTTTGGATGGTGCATATTGAATGCAGAAAAAGTCTTGAGTTAAATTATGTTTTAAAAAATGAAATCCCTTTGTAATAGACGAGTTTTCGTCCGAAACCCTCATACTTCGAAGGAGATTGTCCAGTTTGTACACGAAGTGCATCCAGTTTTTCCCGTAACCCTCTCAACTTTTTAGCACATGCTATGTGGGTGAAATTATGATACCATGCCAACTTTCAACCATTTCAGAGTTCATTTCCAGTGCTTTTCAATCCCAGGATCATCTTAGCTCAAAATAAATCATGAAATGCATGAAAAATAGCAAATGAAGTTAGATAAGGGTTGAAAATTGATGATATGGCTTTGGATGGTGCATATTGAATGCAGAAAAAGTCTTGAGTTAAATTATGTTTAAAAAAATGAAATCCCTTTGTAATAGACGAGTTTTCGTCCGAAACCCTGATACTTCGAAGGAGATTGTCCAGTTTGTACACGAAGTGCATCCAGTTTTTCCCGTAAACCTCTCAACGTTTTAGCACATGCTATGTGGGTGAAATTATGATACCATGCCAATTTTCAACCATTTCAGAGTTCATTTGCAGTGCTTTTCAATCTCAGGGTCATCTTAGCTCAAAATAAATCATGAAATGCATGAAAAATAGCAAATGAAGTTATAAAAGGGTTGAAAAGTGATGATGTGGCTTTGAATGGTGCATATTGAATGCAGAAAAAGTCTTGAGTTAAAATATGTTTAAAAAATGAAATCCCTTTGTAATAGACGAGTTTTCGTCCGAAACCCTGATACTTCGAAGGAGATTGTCCAGTTTGTACACGAAGTGCATCCAGTTTTTCCCGTAACCCTCTCAACTTTTTAGCACATGCTATGTGGGTAAAATTATGATACCATGCCAACTTTCAACCATTTCAGAGTTCATTTCCAGTGCTTTTCAATCCCAGGGTCATCTTAGCTCAAAATAAATCATGAAATGCATGAAAAATAGCAAATGAAGTTAGATAAGGGTTGAAAATTGATGATGTGGCTTTGGATGGTGCATATTGAATGCAGAAAAAGTCTTGAGTTAAATTATGTTTAAAAAAATGAAATCCCTTTGTAATAGACGAGTTTTCGTCCGAAACCCTGATACCTCGAAGGAGATTGTCCAGTTTGTACACGAAGTGCATCCAGTTTTTCCCGTAACCCTCTCAACGTTTTAGCACATGCTATGTGGGTGAAATTATGATACCATGCCAATTTTCAACCATTTCAGAGTTCATTTGCAGTGCTTTTCAATCTCAGGGTCATCTTAGCTCAAAATAAATCATGAAATGCATGAAAAATAGCAAATGAAGTTATAAATGGGTTGAAAAGTGATGATGTGGCTTTGAATGGTGCATATTGAATGCAGAAAAAGTCTTGAGTTAAAATATGTTTAAAAAATGAAATCCCTTTGTAATAGACGAGTTTTCGTCCGAAACCCTGATACTTCGAAGGAGATTGTCCAGTTTGTACACGAAGTGCATCCATTTTTTCCCATAACCCTCTCAACTTTTTAGCACATGCTATGTGGGTGAAATTATGATTCCATGCCAACTTTTAACCATTTCAGAGTTCATTTCCAGTGCTTTTCAATCCCAGGGTCATCTTAGCTCAAAATAAATCATGAAATGCATGAAAAATAGCAAATGAAGTTAGATAAGGGTTGAAAATTGATGATGTGGCTTTGGATGGTGCATATTGAATGCAGAAAAAGTCTTGAGTTAAATTATGTTTAAAAAAATGAAATCCCTTTGTAATAGACGAGTTTTCGTCCGAAACCCTCATACTTCGAAGGAGATTGTCCAGTTTGTACACGAAGTGCATCCAGTTTTTCCCGTAACCCTCTCAACGTTTTAGCACATGCTATGTGGGTGAAATTATGATACCATGCCAATTTTCAACCATTTCAGAGTTCATTTGCAGTGCTTTTCAATCTCAGGGTCATCTTAGCTCAAAATAAATCATGAAATGCATGAAAAATAGCAAATGAAGTTATAAAAGGGTTGAAAAGTGATGATGTGGCTTTGAATGGTGCATATTGAATGCAGAAAAAGTCTTGAGTTAAAATATGTTTAAAAAAAATGAAATCCCTTTGTAATAGACGAGTTTTCGTCCGAAACCCTGATACTTCGAAGGAGATTGTCCAGTTTACACACGAAGTGCATCCAGTTTTTGCCGTAACCCTCTCAACTTTTTCGCACATGCTATGTGGGTGAAATGATGATACCATGCCAATTTTCAACCATTTCAGAGTTCATTTGCAGTGCTTTTCATTCTCAGGGTCATCTTAGCTCAAAATAAATCATGAAATGCATGAAAAATAGCAAATGAAGTCAGAAAAGGTTTGAAAAGTGATGATGTGGCTTTGAATGGTGCATATTGAATACAGAAAAAGTCCTGAGTTAAAAATTTTAATAGTACAATGAATTTTCATAAAGTATATTTTGTTACAAGCTTTAATAGAAACTAAAAAACTTTTATAAAACTTTAATAGCAAAAGGAATCAACTAAAAAGAATCAATAAAAAATAAAACTTATGCAACTAAAATTATATATCTAAAAATAACATATGCAAAAAATAACATTAAAAATCATAATATATGCAAAAAAAAAACTTTAATAGTAAAATGAATTTTCATAAAGTATAGTTTGTTACAAGCTTTAATAGAAACTAAAAAGCTTTTATAAAACTCTAATAGCAAAAGGAAACATATGCAAAAAATAACATTAAAAATCATAATATATGCAAAAAAAAACTTTAATAGTAAAATGAATTTTCATAAAGTATATTTTGTTACAAGCTTTAATAGAAACTAAAAAACTTTTATAAAACTCTAATAGCAAAAGGAATCAACTAAAAAGAATCAATAAAAAATAAAACTTGTGCAACTAAAATTATATAACTAAAAATAACATATGCAAAAAACAACATTAAAAATCATAATATATGCAAAGGAGATTGTCCCCGTCGCTGCCCCCGTCGCCGCCCCCGAAGCCGTCTCCGTCGCCGTCCCCGTCGCCGCCCCCCCGACGCCGTTGCCACCCCGACGAGCCCCGCTCCCCTCCTCCTAGCTAGGTGAGCCGCCGGGTGCCACACGAGCGGGAGCCCTCCTCCCACCTCCCCGTGAGCATCCCCTTCCCTCCACCCTTCTCTCTGTATTTTTCCCTTGTCATAAATCTGAAGCAAATCTGAAGAAAAATGCATGAGCAATATCATTTAGCAAGTGAGAATTATAAACCAATGAACTTGATAGTTAGGGGGGTTCTCTGTATTTTAAAGATGGCCATGAATGTAATTAACTAATTTTTTTCCAAGAGAGTTGTTGTCGACCCAATTCTTTATATTTTCTTGAAGTGGTCCTTTTATATGGAAATTTGAATTGTTCGATTGTGGCCACATGGCCTATGAATGTGCCCAAGTGGCCTTTTGTTATATGCAAATGATCCGAGTGGCCTAGTCAAAAATGAGTCTAACATGAGTTTAAGAAATTAAGCATTTCTAAAATAGCAAAACATTAAACGATAAGAAAATGTTCTCATAGGAATTTGTCTCGACGTCGACGATGCCTGGCCCGCATCCTCGTCGTCGTCGAGTCGGTGGCGACATCCTGCTTGAGAGGCGCAATGTCCGGGACTGGGCTCCGCCGGGCTGGCACTGGGAGGTGCTACCTTCCCGGGCTCGGAGCTTGGCAATGAATCCTGGTCTCGTCGTCGACCCGGAGCTTCTTTGGTGGCGGTCACGTGGGCCACTTTCGGTGCAGAGGGAGCGGCCCCCCACGGAGGTGGTACGTCGCCGTGTCAGGGAGGAGGACGAGCACGTCCGTCGCTACATGGCGGTGTTGGACGCCAGGTTCTCCAATACCTGGCAGGTTCTTCAGGGATCTCACCCGAGTTATGATCCGGTGATGGTTCCTTATCTTTGGGTGTCCACCGCCAGCGACTCAGAGACCTCTAGTGAACCGAGTTCACCGTCCTCCACTTTGGATTCTAGGATATTCGATCTGTATTAGTGATCTTATATGATAATATTTGAGATGTATTAGTTAATATTTGATGATGCATTAACTGGATTATTCGAGATGATGTATTAGTGATATTATATTCGAGTTCATTATAAATGTATTAGTGATATTATATTCGAGTTCATTATAAATGTATTAGTGTCATTATATTGGTATAATGCATGCGTGACTTTCGGTCAGTCGTTGCTCCTTGTGTGACTTTCATGTGTGTTCTTGATGGAGGAATCCCGACTGTTGTTGTGGGGGGCGCTTCCTCCTCTTCTCTTCTTGCGACGTTATATACCTCGGTGTAATGCGCAAGGAGAGGAGAGGAGGTGCGCCCATCACCGACGGTCAAACTATTAGTGTGAGAGAGTGTCCACCAAGAAATTTTAGGCGCTCAATATGTCTTACATTAGCAATGGTCATGCCGTACTTTTTGAATCATGAACACAGGAAATGTCATCGTCTGATGACGACGATAGGTGCCAAACGTGCGAACAGTGCGGCGAAGATAAGGGTCTTTGCGACCAGCCTGGGCTGCGAGACGGCAGGTTCTTCACCATGAAGCTTTACGAGGACTTCAATATTTCTACGGTACGCAACGATGACAAGTGTTTTTTCGTAATTAAGCATGACTTCTGTTTCTTTGCTTCAACGTGTAATTTCTGTTTTATACAATTCGACTAGTTCATCCCCTGCCATGCAAGACGGTATGTCTTGGAGAGGCTCGGTTTCGAGGACCACGAGAGTATGGAGACGAGGAGAGCTAACCTAAGGACTAAACATGGTCACACATTTCTGGTCAAAGTAATGAATGCAGTTAATAACACAGAATTAGGGTGCTCAAATTGGGAAGCTCTTTGCAAGGCATATGGATTTCAGAAGGATATGGAAATAACCTTCGATCTTCGTCCTGAAGATCATATTGAAGGTAACATCGACATTTGGGTGGGTGTCGATATGCTTCCTGTTTTACCTCCATGTGAGTTTATCAACCATGCATATTTGTCAAGTAATTTGCATTCTATATTTAAAAATAGTTGGTGTTCATCCATACTAAATTTGTTAATGTATAATTTACAGCTTATTTCGTTTCTTTGAGTGAAACACAGAACATAATTGACACGACACACTACACCTATGGATCACATCTAACTTGGGAGGAGAAGGATGATCTTATCAACTTTGTTATTGGTGTCCTAGTTGGTAGGGAGATCTTCCCGTATAATTTGGGAACTGGCCCAAATTATACATTGTACATGACACTAGTGCATAGGTTGAGGGCGGATGACATTCGCCGAAATATCTTGGTAAGAGTTGCTAATTAAGTACACTACTATTGTGTAAATGGTATTGATTACAATGCTAACTACGCTACTATTATGTTTTTCAACAGAAACTGCCAAATGAAGTTGTGCCTCCGTTGATGCAACCCGAAGGTAATATGACAATTAAAAGCCCCTTCCAGCCCGAGTTCTCTTTTGCATACTCGACTGAGCGCAAACCACCAAGACGGCTCCAAATTGAAGCATGGGGACAAATAAAGAAGGATCGCAAGCCACAAGTTGGAGACCGTTGGATCTCTTTGCTTCATCATGGAGACATATGTGTTATTCTGTTTTATGTCATTTTACCTAGGAGGGAGGACTAGGTCCTATGAGGGAGAAGTTTTTCTGGTTTATTTTAACTTGCATGATCGATTAGGATGATTACTATTATGATGTTTTTCTGTTTTATGAGATTTTAACTTGGTATGATTAAGATGATGATGAGTTGTTAGATGAGTAAGATGATGATGAGTTATATGACATATATTTGATTAAGGTGGATGGATGCAAGTGATCATGTTGAATTAGAGGAAAATATGATGTTGCGATTGGCCCTTTTCAAAAATGAAAACCCGCGTGAAAATACAATATAAATATAAAAGAAAATGAAAACAAAAAATGAAACACGGCCCTTTCAAAAAAAAAAAAAAACCTGCGCCTTATTGTCCCGGTTCGTGTTACGAACCGGGACTAAAGGTCCTCCTGCCTCGGCGCCACAGTGCGGCCACGTGGAGCACCTTTGGTCCCAGTTCGTAAGCCAACCGGGACTGACGGTTTTGGGCATTAGTCCCGATCGTTTTGTCCCGGTTCTAGAACCGGGACTAAAGCCCTCTGGAACCGGGACTAGTGCCCTGTTTTCTACTAGTGCTAGCATCTGACCTGTAACCTCCCTTCCATTTGCAGCAGTGCAATAACAAATGACTATCTTCCATTCTTGATGCAAAAGTTAGGATTTAGTTTTGCAAAGCATGGCTAACTACTTTTGAGTTGATTTGCGAACTGCTCGAAGCTTATCCTTGTATTCTTGATTTTTTTTGATAATTTTTTTGGAAGCTCATTGAACTTTTTGACAGTTTGTTTACAAATTTGTGGATACCTTTTCTTTGTCTTTTATACATGTCTCTATTTTTTTAAGTTTGCGATTGAATGTGTTGTCAAAGTTGCTTTGTAAATTTCTAGAAGCCATCCTCACATTTTTGTTGTTGCTAGTAATCAGATTTTTTTTTTTGCGGAAACCTTTTTATTAATTGCATGACCTTTATTATACAATCTAAACAACATGATCTACTGTCTCAGATTAACATGTTTCTTATGAACTTGTATACATGTACGTCAGATTTGTGGACATGATTGGTACAATATGCATACGTATATGCAATACCCACCGTGTATTCATCTGTGCGAACCCATCTCTCATAGTATGGTACAAACATTGTTATAGGAACAACGCTGCTTCAGCTCAATAAATTATCTTTTTTGATCCGGTTATCTCCCTTTTGAAGCCATCAGACCCATAGAGCTTGGTGTTGCCCAAATACCAGCCAACTGCCCACTACCATCGTGTCACACATTATGCTCTGCTGGCCTGCCCGCATGCCCACAATGACATTATGTCTCTTAGGGTTAGGGATGTGGCGAGTGCGGGCACATGTGTATGTTTTTCTCTGCACGATGTCCACCATGCTCACTTCGTGAATTGAGATTGATCCCATGTGTGTACCGATAGAAATGCAATGGTTTGAGCCTTGTTGTTGTAGGCGACATAGGGAGTTGCGGCAATGAGGGATTCACGATTGAGGGCTGTGGAAGGCTGTGAGGATGTCGAAAAACTGGGGTAGGGACTCTATAGCCCTCGTTGATTGAGTAAATCTCAAAACAAGTTTTCACCCCGCTTTATATATAAAGCACCAACTAAACACAGTACACGATCGAAAGATACAAGGTGGTGAGGTGACCCTCTTACAAAGCCGATCCTAAGATAAACAGATCAAGCACACAACGCTACCAAAAGAAAAAAAAACACGGAGATCAGAGAATACTGCCACGCTACGATTGAGCAACTGCGATTAACAACGCACATAAATTCTCTAGTATTAACGTGGGGGCTCAAAAGCTGCCTCTAATTAGTGGAAAGGCAACACCTGGAAATAAGAAGCTTTACAATTCAGAATTTATGAGGCCTCTAAAGCATGGCGGGATAAAACATTGAACTTACAACTGGAAATAAAGTAGAGTATATCTTTCATGTTCCCTTGTTACCATCGAATACTATGCAATTTTAGAGGGCGCGGCTATCTCGCGGGCCAGCCTCACACAGTCCGTTTCGACCATCCTTTTTCACAAGTTTAATATTTTTGGCTCTTGTATTTTTTATTATTTCCATTCTGGGTAACTTTTGGAAACTTTATTACGAACTTTCGAAAAAAATCTTGACCATGCTTTCGGAATTTTATTTGTGATTTTGGGAACATTTGAAATTGGAAATTTCAATATTTTCAAACTGTCATAAAGTTTCCAGAAAGTTAGAACTTTCTGATTTTGATCTTTCAGAATTTTCAAACTTTCAGAATTTCAAACATTACATTTTTTGACTTTCGGAATAGTGGGAGCTTCACACGGGGAAGATAAAAGGGTAAATAAAGTCACCCATGTGGGCCCCACATAAGAAAAGACAGAGATAATAGAGAACAAGGATTTGCACGTGCGTGGTCCCCTCCCCGACCCTACGTGTCTCAATAGTAACGGCCCCACTTTGCCATATGGGCCTACTGTGTGCGCAGATAGATGCTACCGAGGCGTTTTGGAATTTTGAACTCGTCTTTTTTAATAGACGCTCATAAATATCACTGCCACAGCATGCATGCAACAAGTATTTTCTTATTTTCATTTCTTAACTTAGTGGACAAAATGCAAGAGGTTATATCCGATGTGGAGCTATGTGGTACCCGGGGGCCGTTGCCCCCCCCCCCCCCCCCCCCCCCCCCCCTCCTCCCACAATAAAGAGTTGTAAAGATTTTGTTTTGAACCTAAAAGCTTGATGAGGTTGAGGTGACGGAAGTCGTTAATGACGAGGAGCAAGGTGAGAAAGTTTGCACGTCACTTGTTGTTCGCCCCACAAAATCTCTCCCGAGCACCCTCGTATTGTACAAGATTTAACGGACTGACCTCTCTCCTCACTAATCTCTCTCCCCCTGAATTTCGGGGTGGGGTCCGTTTCGTCCTAATCACCAATCAACACATCCCATCTCAGCCCAGCCCGTAAAACTCTTGTAAAATTCCCGTACATGTAGCATTGCTCCTCTAAAATCTCCCTGTCCCAACATCATTTCGTCGTCAAAATTATTGGTCCCATCCCTAAGCTCCATGTATGTTAACTGTTTCGGCACCCTTGGGATGCATGTCACGTCTAGGAGTAAAAAAACGCCTAGACGTGAGGGGGTGCTCACCGGGGTTAGGTCGCCGGAGATTCGCCGGAAAATGCATGCACAACGGCGTATGGCTCGGACGTGGTCGCTTTGGTCGTTCCTCCGGTGGGGAAAGGCACGGGCGGATACGGTGGACGACGAGGAGGTCGATGGTGGCGTCGGTGAGGCTCGGGGACAACAAAAACGACGTCGACGTGGCTCGCTGGAGATGGCGCGCGGCGGAAATGGTTCAATCAAACATGGTTATCATACATCTTTTCGAAAACGCATGCACTTTATTTACCTTTTATTGCTAACAATCCAAATGCATCCCCTGCAAATGTACCCAAAACGCACCGGAACTAACTTGGTTTTGAAACGTACCGTACCTATCCGTGCACACAATTCTAGACCATGTCTTATCAACAGAAAAAAAAAAGATTCTAGACCAGTCAACACACAATGTAGACTTCTTCGCAAAGGAGAGAGAAAAAAAAACATATGTTTAAATCCCAGCGCATGGATGCATCATCAGTGGTGCCTTGAGAGACAGTCAGACAGAGATCCTATCGTTGCCGAATCGTCGGATTCTTCTGTATTCCAAGACATGCCACCAACCACAAACGCACTCTATAAATAATACGTACCGTCTGTATCGTATCAAATACAGACACACACACACACACACATAGAGTAGTGCCTCCCACTGCAGGCGCTCACCAACACATACATACATTCACCTAACCAGCATGGACGGTCGGCGGCGAGTCCACCGGCCACGGGCAGACGGTGTGCGTGACCGGCGCCGGCGGGTACATCGGCTCGTGGCTCGTCAAGCTCCTCCTGGACAAGGGGTACGCCGTCCGAGGCACCGTTCAGAAACCCCGGTACGTATGAAAAATGCCGTGCATGCATCTGCGGCGACGGCCGGCGACGTACTTACTGGCCGGATATAGCCATATAGATGTCGTGCTAATCGTTGTGTACGTACATGCAGATGACGCGAAGAACGCGCACCTGAGGGCTCTCGCCGGCGCGGCGGAGAGGTTGGTGCTGTGCAAGGCCGACCTGCTCGACGGCGACGCGCTGCGAGAAGCCATCGCCGGCTGCCACGGCGTCTTCCACACCGCGTCGCCGGTTACCGACGACCCTGTACGGTTTACCTTTTCTTTTTTTGAGGGGGGGGGGGGGGGGGGGGGGGCGTGATCGATCGATGCGTCTTAACGGGTGCGGGCGCATGCATGGCAGGAGGAGATGGTGGAGCCGGCGGTGAGGGGCACGCTCTACATCATCGACGCGGCGGCGGAGTCCGGCACGGTCCGCCGCGTCGTGCTGACGTCGTCCATCGGCGCTATCGCCATGGACCCAACCGCGGCGCCGACGCCGTCGTCGACGAGTCCTGCTGGAGCGACCTCGACTTCTGCAAGAAGACCAAGGTACATACAATAGTACACATACTTTGCATGCACCCGGCCATGCATGGACGCCGGCGGCTCATCGTAGTCTTAATTTGGTGTGTGCATATGATGACCAGAACTGGTACTGCTACGGGAAGGCGGTGGCGGAGCGGGCGGCGTGGGAGGCGGCGGCGGCGCGCGGGGTGGACCTGGTGGTGGTGAACCCGGTGCTGGTGCAGGGCCCGGCGCTGCAGCCGGCGGTGAACGCCAGCCTGCACCACGTGCTCAAGTACCTCAACGGCTCCGCCAAGACGTACGCCAACGCCGTGCAGGCGTACGTGGACGTCCGCGACACCGCCGCGGCGCACGTCTGCGTCTTCGAGGCCCCCGCCGCCGCCGGACGCTACCTCTGCGTCGCCGACGGCGCCGTGCTTCACCGGGAGGACGTCGTCACCATCCTCCGCAAGTTCTTCCCCGAGTACCCCACCCCCAGCAGGTTAGCACGTACATCAGATTACGTGCGCTATCTGTTTTTTGTTGAGAAATAATACGTGTGCTTGCCTTTGATTAGTAGTAGTCCCTGTCATTAATATTGTTCCAGGCATTCAAAATTTCAAATCACCACCTACTAAGTGTATGCGTATCCTGGAAGCTGGGGTGTTGATGATTTGGCGACACATGGATGCTGTCTAAAATTATTCATCAAAACTTCCCGTAGCTTATACTAGTAATAATCTAAGTATATTGTTAGTCCTTAGTAACAGTTGTGTCAATATTTTTACTGCGCTCAGGTGCTCCGACGAGGTGAACCCGAGGAAGCAGCCGTACAAGATATCGAACCAGCGGCTCCGTGACCTGGGCCTCGTCTTCACGCCGGTGGCGCAATGCCTCTACGACACCGTCGTCAGCTTCCAGGACAAGGGAGTCCTCCCAGTCCCGGCACATCACAGTCGTGCTTGAAATTGAAAGATCAGACAGTGCTTCTAAGAAGCAGATCATACTTATGTTTCTGGCTATGTATGGACGTGTGATTTTTGTGTCAGCAAACTAGCTGTTCGTCAAAAGGTAAATAAATTGGGGGGGATGCAAAGAGCACAGTAACAATTCGAATTGTTATTGGCACGCCGCTTAATTGTTCTCCCAGTAAATGAGTGAGTTGAAAACTTGAAATTGATGGTTGTGTTCCTGCTTTAACATAGGTTTTCTGGTTCAGATAACTCTACAAATATATTCTCGCCTCACTTTATAGATAAAGTCAATCAATGATACAAGGTATATATTGAGGTAACTCCCTTACAAAGCTCCCATACAAAGCTGATCAAAGAAATCTAAACAACACAACACGTTGAGGTAATTCTTACACAAAGCCGATCAAAGAAATCTAGACAACACCTTGCCCTACTTTATAGATGAAGTCAATCGATCGAACGTGTTGAGGTAACTCTCATACGAAGCAGATGAAAGAAATCGAGACAATACAAGATGAACATTGCAAACAAGGTACCCGAAATGTACTATTGGCCATGGCCAGCTTGGTGCCTAGCAAAAGCACATGAGTGGCCACAACACAATTAGAAGCGACCAAGGCAGCCGAAGACCAGCGAACTAGGGACTCCTTGATGATATCATCAAGCTATATATGCTGCAATCCCCACCAAACTACTGCCGAAGAGGGTCCTCTACCCACTTGCCACGGACCATGGAGCACCAATCCCGCCACCGAGCAAACCGATGACGCAATCACGTGTATAGGAAATGGGGCAAACACGTTCACTAAGCACTAGTGCTGGAAGCTAGTATAAAACTACAACTACGACCGAAAAATTGAACTCACCGATGACGCCCCCTCTTAACCGTACAATCGCCGTCGATGCCGAGTCCATCAGGATGGACATTTTCCCCCTGGTGCACTAAAATAGGGGAGAGCCAGAACGTCACCCCAAGGAGAGCGCGACACCCGCAGGCATCGTCACCGCCGATGCCAAAGCGCAGAGCTTTTTCTTGGCACCTCCCTCACCCATAGCCAATGAACCCTGGCCACCGGGCCCACCACGAAAGGCGATCCACAACGACATATCTAGAATGATTGGCCTATGCAGTCCTTTTCCAATTTCTTCTTATTTCTCTCCATTATTTATATATTTTTCATCTTCCCTTTCTTCATTTTTGTTTCCTTTTTTCAGCTTTTACCTTTCTATGCGAAAATCTGAATATTTCTTAGGAAATAAAGAATATTTATTCTGATACATATGAAAATGTTTTTTTTTCCATATTAACAAACTTTACTTTTAAAATGTCACAATTTCATGTTTGAACATATTCTTTGAAATATATAAACATTTTTTAACATATAGGAACACTTTTTCCCTAATGCATGCACATCTATCTATCTATCCATCTATCTATTACTCCCTCCGTTCCATGTAATTAAGTGTCAATTAAGTGTCGCTGATTTAGCACAAAAAAATACTAAATCAATGATACTTAATATATAAGAGGCAAGGAAAGATGAAATAAAATATGATATTTAGACTTTATACTTGTCTAAAATATGCTCCGTTATGTGGGTACGTGCAATATGTGGTACGCGCTAACCTGAATTATGAGATGGACACAACAACTAACTATGAAGCTGTCCGATTCGATGTAAAAGAAAAATCGTCCGGTTATATCTTAAAAAAGAAGCTGTCCAATTCTCATGAGCCAACCGAACACGAACATCCGTCTGGATCGTAGATACGTAGTGGAGTGAATCGCGAGAGTATTTCCTAGTAATGACATCAGGAACGATGTGAGCTGTCTAAAACTTTCCAGAAAATTACGTGAGCATGCTAAATAACTACTCCCACGTTGAACTAAAACCACAAATATTTTAAAACGAATAGAGTACCACACAAATAATATTAAACTTCAGAATTTCTTGCCAAAATATATATTAAACTTTAGAATATATTTTGTTGAGAGTAGTAGTTCGACTCTGTGACTTTTTCATGGTGCCTGTGCGCTGGAGGCGGAGCGCTGCGCATGTATGGAGGGCACCGCAATGGAGCCAGCAGAAAGTTTTCACATTTGGATTTGCTCCATCATGGAGTTGAACTGCCTGGAACTGGTAAACGTGTTGAAGTGTAGCACGCGGAATGGATCGACGAATGATAGTCACCAAGATCCTCGGGTGCCAACACTGCCAGTCATCTCCTAGCTAGATATGGACTGTCACGTATGGAAGGCCGCACGCCGGTGCTGGTTAGGATCGAGCATGGACGTACTCCATCTGCTTCTTTTTATTTCGCATATTAGATTTGTCTTAATTCAAACTTTATAATTTTTGATCAAATTTAAATTTAAAAATCTTAACATCTACAATCCCAGATAAATACAACATGGAAATATATAGTTGATTTAATTATATTGATTTGGTATTGTGAATGTTGAGACATTTTTTCTATAAGCTTGGTCGATGTTTGGCAGGTTTTGACTTAAGACAAATCCAATAGGCATAGTAAAAAGAAATGTGGGGAGCATTGCATAATCTCATCATATGGGGCGGTAATGCTAATCTTAACTAATGCAATGCTTTTACCCCACAATAAGATATATATGAAGTGTGTAGACTAATGCACATATAAGAACTAAAACAAACATGTAGTGCGTAGTAACTAAGAGCATCTACAACCGGACTACCCATAACCGTCCCAAACGTCCGGGCAGGTTGTCTGGTCAGTGCACAGACGAGTTTTGGCAACCCAACCGGATTCCCCATAGCTGGACCGGGCCAAACGCATGGACTAACCGGAACTCCCCATATACGTTCCATATCCGAGGCAGATATGGGGAGGCCCGGACGCCCCCGGGTACGTTCGCCACGTAGGACTGTTGGATAGGGCCCACACAGGGACGCGGAGAGACCGGTGGTCCGACAGGCGCCTCCTTTGCTTCGCGCCGCGTGGCGCCGCTCCGGCGTGACGCCCGAGGGAGGAAGCCGGCTATTTAAGCCTGACTGCAGCAGAAGAACCCTAGCCTGCCCCATTTCTTCACCTTTCTCCTCTTCGCCACCGGCACATCCACTTCCATCCGCAACTTGTCATGCCGAGGTGCCAGATCACTACTTACGCCATGCTCTCTACGGAGCGAAGGGTCCAGTTGCTGGAGCAGATCTAGACAAGGCGGGCTGCTCATTTCGCCGCCGGCCTTCCTCCGGATTTGTCGGAGCCGTTGGAGGATGAGAAGGAGGAGGAGGAGGAGCAGGAGGAGGAGGGGGAGCAACCATCGAAAGAGGACCCCATGGAGGACTAGGCGATGGAATAAAGGAGGAGGAGGTGGAGGCGTTGCCGGCTGCGGGCTTCGCCATGGTGAACACAGAGTAAGAGGCTGCCCAAGCGATGGAGATGGAGGATCAGACCGCTATCCTCAAGTCCATCTAGGATGAGTCCAACCGATAGTTCATCCATCAAGAAGAGGCGGCGATGGAGGTGTTGTTCGCCAAACTGGATGCAAAGGCGGATGGGGATGAGGTGCCGGAGCCTCCGCGGGCGCAAGAGCTTTCACACTTGCCCGTCTGCCTAGCACCGGGCACAGAGATCATCAAAATCTCCCACGATGAGTAGTTTAGTCAACAACAGCTGTAGAACACTCAACCTTGTTTGTTAAAAAAAATCAAAATCTTCGATTTTTCTTGATATTTTACATAACTTTACTGCTAATCCGTGTGAGTGGAGGTAGGATCCTTTCGATCAATGCTTCTATTTATTGACAGTTGTTGTTGTTTTGATGAGCTGGTCCTAGTGGGCCTTAGACAACAACTTCCTGACTGTCTACTACAATAAGGTTTGTCCCGCTCCGATGAAGGAGGGGCTATGACGACAACATGCCTTCGGCTTGCTCCAGTGTTTGTAGTCGTCGCTAGGTGGTCTACCAATCTGGATGTAATTTTTATTTCTGATGTTCTTTGTACTACCTTGACAGTTGATGAATAAATCAGAAATTTTCAAAAATAATAATAATTAAATATATCATAAGCTTTCCTTGCAAAAATATGAAAGAATACACCACAATCGTCCGCATATGCTATATTATGTGGTCTGCTAATTATCTTGACGACCCAGATTGTAACTAACATGATTTAGAACAAGATGCAAGGGACTCTTTTCAAATAACAAACAACAAAGAACTAATACAATTGTAGTTCTAATTTCAAAGGTGAGTCACTACAGGAATCAGGTACTTTGCAATCTGCCATGGCGGACGGCAAAGGATAGGCTTGCGGACGGCAAAACCCTTTGCCGTCAGCCAGCAGACGGCCCCTTGTCCGGCACAGAAAACTCCGGTAAAGGGGGGACTTTGCCGTCAGCTTTGCAACAGCGGACGGCAAAGATATTTGCCGTCCGCCATCCAGGGCATGCAGACGGTAAAGGCAGCTGACGGCACAGGAAGCAGGTTAGCCCCGTTAGGTGGCTAACGGCAGCCTTTGCCGTCCGCTGGCAGACGGCAAAGTGAGCAGCTCCTTTGCCGTCTGCCAGAGACGGCAAAGCGGCAGGATGGGCCAGCTGGACAGATGGCCTTCTTTGTCGTCTGCCAGCTGACGGCAAAGTGAGCAGCTCCTTTGCTGTCTGCCAGCGGACGGCAGAGTGACCAAATGTCCCAGACCTGGTGCTCCTAGGTTGCACAGGTTGCTGCCACGTGGCACGTTTGCCGTCTATGGCAGACGGCAAAGAGGCCTTTGCCGTCGGTGGCAGACGGCAAAGAGGCTATATGGCCCCCTTTTATTCTGTTTTTTGTTATATCCAATCATTTTCACAAGCAAATATATGATATATATAAATATATGATATATATGTATATATATATATATATATATATATATATATATATATATATATATATATATATATAATTCACAGAAACTATATCCCTGCCATATGGATATGATCATCCAACAAACATACCAAATCAAAAGTGCAAGTTTCATCCATACATGCATAGTTTCATCCATATTACAATAGTTTCATCCATAGGTAGCATGTTTCACATTGTTCATCGATACAAAATCAAAACAGAAAGTAAACACAAGAACTCCATCAATGCAAACTTCCGTGAAGTGAATCAAATCTGCAAAATGGGAAATAAGAAAGTTAGAAGAAGAATACTAGAAGAAGAAGAAGAAGAAGATCTAGAAGAAGAAGAAGAGGAAGAAGAAGAAGAAGCTAAGTATAGGTCATTTTAGAGCTAACTTAGGTAATTATGCCATTTTTGACCTAACTAAGCTTATTGTGTCATTTTGCAAGAAAATAAGCTAAGTATATGACATTTATGAGGTTACCAAGGTTATTATGCCATTTTTGACCTAAGTAAGCTAATTATGCCATTTTGACATAAGTAAGCTAATTACAAGTCAATATTGAGCTAACCTAGGTAATTATGCCTTTTTTCAGTTAACTAAGCTTATTATGTCATTGTGGAGGAAACAAAGCTTAGTATAAGTCATTTTAGAGCTAACTTAGGTAAAATAGGTCATTTTGGAGCTAAGTAAGCTTATTATGTCATTTTGGAGGAATCATAGCGAAGTATAGGTCATTTCAGAGCTAACTTAGGTAAAATAGGTCATTTTGGATCTAAGTAAGCTTATGATGTCATTTTGAAGGAAACAAAGCTAAGTATAGGTCATTTTAGAGCTAACTTAGGTAAAATATGTCATTTTGGAGCTAAGTAAGCTTATTATGTCATTTTGGAGGAAACAAAGCTAAGTATAGGTCATTTTAGAGCTAACTTAGGTAAGCTAGGTCATATTGGAGCTAAGTAAGCTTATTATATCCCTTTGGAGGAAAATAAGCTAAGTATATGACATTTATGAGCTAACCAAGGCTATTATGCCATTTTTGACCTAAGTAAGCTAATTATGTCATAAATGAACTAAATAAGCTAAGTATAGGTCATTATGCATTTGTTAAGCAAAACACTAGAGAAATCTTACCGTCCTCGTCATCACGGAGGTCAAGCACCGGGGTTGCTCGGGCCGGTTTCACCTGGAGAAGGATGCCCTGGAGAAGGATCGTGCGATGCGGCTCGGGAGTTATGCTGCACCAAAGATCATTTGCAATGTCTCGTTAGCATGATGACACTGAAATGTTAAGACTAGTAACTAATGGCCATTCAAATGAAACTCACCGTTCCCGCCGTGGTAATGACTGGCATCGGCGAAGGGGTCTGGCCGGACTTCTCGCACATAGACTGCACATTTGGTTTTGACAAGTCAATCATATTAGTTATTAATGAAATGAACATTACATGCATGATTTGGCTAATATGAAGAAGAAACTTACCACGAGGAGCTCGTAAATGGCCCAGTGAGACGCGTCATTCCGTTCCCTCTCCTCCTCCAACAACCTAGCCGTCCTCTCCTCCAACTCCCTCTCCTTCTCCGCCGCCTGCCGGTCCCTATCCTCCAGAAGCGCCTGGGTTGCCTCTCTCTCTTTCTGAAGAGCAGCCTGCAACACAACTCCTCATTAGCATTGTAATCATTGATGGGCGCACGCACAATGTAATGGAGGAAAGATATTTGAGTCCGTATGACTAACCTCGATGGCGAGCTCGACTGGCCGTGGACGAGGCCTTATCTCAGGACAGGAGCTCGTTTGGCGCGCCTTGATCTCCCGGAGAGTGCTAGAAGACCGTATAAGTCCATCTCCAATGGCTATCGAGCCATGGGGCCTCCCGCCGCCAGCTATCATCACCAGCTCTGGATCAATAGGATGCTGTCTCGGCTTAAAGTCCTCTCCTTTCCTCGCCTTCCCCTCAACTCTGTACCTCATGAGCTTGTGGTGGGAGGAGATGTTGGTGAAGTTCTCGGGATGATCAAGGTCAGACTCCGAGAATGCCTTGGCCTTCTTGGTACGAGGCAGTATGGGCCATGGCATAGAGGTCATACAACCTTGGCACCTCCGTCTTATTGTAGTTCGCCTAAAAGAGAGAGAGAGGAACAAAGTATTAGTAAAGGGCTCAAGCTAGCATCAAGAATGGATTGCATGAATCATGAAGCAAACCACATACCTAGTTCCGCCCGAACTGATATAAGTTGGCGTTGCCTTGATGGTGTGGCACACCAACCATTTTGGCACGCCGGTCCTGGGCATTGTTGTGGATGGCTCGCCATTCGTCTGAGCACCACTCATCCACCAACGCCTCCCAACAATCCATCTTATCCGCACACCATCTCGGGGTCGCCTAAGTTAGTAAAGAGAAATTTGAGCGCTATGAATCAAATCAAGGAAACTAAGTACAAGGCCTTAAGAATAGGTAATTACCTTCATGAGCTGCTCCTTCTGCAGAAACTTTCCGTGGCACGACGACTTGTCCTTCTTAACACCACGCGAGGCGTAGTAGTCTCGAACAGCCTGCGGCCGAGCCTCGTGCCGTAAGTTCTATAGTAGGCGCCTGCACTCGCCATCGATAACCTTTGCCGCGGCCTCCTCGTGTCCCTCCTCACACCTGTAGAAGGTCTACAATCAAACGAGACAACACTGATTAGTTCAATAACTAGCTATTGTTGATTTTTAAATGTGTAAAGGAGAAATTACCCAAAACTGTCTGATCACCATGTCGGCCCTCGTGTGGCACAAGACACCGTCGATCATCTCCTCCGGTGGGGCCGGGGCAACCAAGTAGTGCTCCCAGGTCAATCCTACCTCTGGAAGCTGACCCTCACCGGGCAACGTGACAAACCCCGGAAAGTTTTGCCGGCAAAGCACACCAAGGACGGTGTTGGGCCTACGGACTCCCTCGGCGTGATCCCAACCCCTGCAGTATGACAAAGCCAACGCATTAGATATTTGAAGAAACGTGAAGGCAAAAGGTTAAAAAAGAGTAAATGCACTTACTTCTCTCCATTAGGCCTAATCACCGGCCTCTGCTCGCGAGTCGCCGGCACGGGCGGGAGCCGTGTACTACCACACTGGTAGACGGTGGCCCCCTCAACCACCTCGTCCTCGCTATCCCCGCCACCATCAGCATGGCCACTCGTTCCTGCTGACGCAGATCCGGCCAGGTATCCCATGGGGTCTGCTGGGACGTAGCCCCATCCCTGCTCTGTTCCGGAGTCTCGTGGGACGAAGCGTCTGGGACAGGAGTCTCGTGGGTCGAAGGCTCGTCGACCCGAGGCTCGTGGACATGAGTCCGCGTAGCCTCCACCTCAGACGGGTCCACCCTAGAAGTTTGACGTGGCTTGGACTGCGTCGGTATTTCACCAAAGAGGAAGGGATGATGCAGCATAGCGATGGTAAGTATTTCCCTCAGTTATGAAACCAAGGTTATCGAACCAGTAGGAGGATCACCACCACCCAATAAGCAGCACCTGCACACAAACAACAAATACTTGCAACCCGACGCGAAAGAGAGGTTGTCAATCTCTCTACGGTAAATAGATGGATTAGGTAGTGATAGATAGGAGAGATAGATCTCTCAAGAACACAAATAAAAAGAGTAAATATGCAGCAATATGTTTTTGGGTTTTTGGTTTTGTAGATCTGAAAACAAAGATTGCAAAAAACATAGATCGGAAAGCAATATGATAGGAAAAGTAGACCCGGAGGCCGTAGGGTTCATTAGTGGCTTCTCTCATGAGTATAGCGCACGGTGGGTGAACAAATTACTGTTGGGCAATTGATAGAAAATCGAATAGTCATGACGATATCCAAGGCGATGATCATTATATAGGCATCACGTCCAAGATTGATAGACCGACTCCTGCCTGCATCTACCTCTATTACTCCACACATCGACCGCTATCCAGCATGCATCTAGTGTATTAAGTTCATGGAAAAATGGAGTAATGCAATAAGAACGATGACATGATGTAGACGAGATCTATTCATGTAGGAATAGACCCCATCTTGTTATCCTTAATAGCAACGATACATGCGTGTCTTGCTTCACCTTCTGTCACTGGGAAAGAACACCGCAAGATCGAACCCATCACAAAGCACCTGTTCCCATGGCAACAAAAAATCGATCTAGTCGGCCTAACTAAACCAAAGATTCGAATAAGAAATACGAGGCTATAAGTAATCATGCATATAAGAGGTCAAAGAAGACTCAAATAGTATTCATGGATAGAAACTGATCATGAACTCAAAATTCATCGGATCCCAACAAACACACCGCAAAAGTTTACATCAAATAGATCTCCAAGAGACCATTGTATTGAGAATCATAAGAGAGAGAGAAGAAGCCATCTAGCTACTGCCTACGGACCCGTAGGTCTATGGTGGACTACTCACGCATTATCGGAGAGGCAGCTATGAGGAAGATGAACCCCTCCGTGATGGTGTTTAGATTGGATCTCGCGGTTCTGGTACTTGCGGCGGCTGGAATTGTGTTTCGTCGACTCCTCTAGGGTTTTTGGATTTCCTGGGAATTTATAGGCACGATAGTCGATTGAGGGGGTGCCCGAGGTGCCCAGCACCCACCAGGCCGCGCCAGGGGGCCTCTATCGCGCCCTGGTGGGGGCTGGCCACCCTGGGCCCCCTCTTCTGGTGTTCTTTGGCCCATCTAGTTTCTTCTGGTCCGTAAAAAATCCACAAAAATCCCCGCAGCGTTTTATCTCCATTTGGTACTGATTTTCTGCGAAGTAAAAAACAAGCAAAAACAACAACTGGCACTTTGGCACTATGTCAATAGGTTAGTCCCCAAAAATGATATAAAGTTGTAATAAAATGATTGTAAAACCTCCAAGAATGATAATATAACAGCATGGAACAAACAAAAATTATAGATACGTTGGAGACATATCAAAGTCCTGTGCTCGGGTGAATCAGCTGGGGGTGGCGGCGAAAAAATATTTTGGGTGGCATGCTTTTTCTGTCAACGAAAACGACAAAGTAGCTCACAATACTTTCCATGCTAGATATATCATAGGCGGTTCCCAAACAGGAAATAAAGTTTATTCCTTTTTCCACCAAACTTTCACTTTCCATGGCGGGACGTATCCACGGCCGCCTTCCATACCAACACTTTCGAAGGAATTTATTATTTGACAACATAAAGTAAATATTTTTTTCTTTTTCATTTCGGGAATGGGCATCCCTATTACCGCCGCACTCTCGTGCAATGACAAGTGAATAAACACTCATCTTGAGAATAACACATCTAGCATGGAAAAATATTGGACACACCCCACCGTTTCATGAGCGGTACGGGCACACAAAAGAGAAAATTTATTTTGAAAATTTAGAGATGGCACATACAAATTTGCTTGGAACGGCATGGAAATACCGCATATAGGTAGGTATGGTGGACTCATAAGGCAAAACTTGGTTTAAGGATTTTGGATGCACAAGTAGTATTTCTATTTAGTACAAATAAAGGCTAGCAAATAGATTGGGAAGCAACCAAACCAAGAAACGAAACATCACATAAGTGAGCATTGAACATAACTAACACCGAATCATGCACCACAAGTAGGATGTAACTTCATTGCATAACTATTGACTTTCGTGCATGCATAGGGAATCACAAACCTTAACACCAATATTCCTACTAAGCATAATTACTCATTAACATGACTCACATATTACTATCATCATATTTCAAAACTATTACAAGGAATCAAGTTTAATTTACCCAATGATCTTCATGAAAGTTTTTATTATATCCTCCTTGGATATCTATCACTTTGGGACTAGTTTCATATATTGCCATTGCTTTTTGGCAAGCTCAAACAAATTTAAGTGAAGCACATGAGCATAAAGGTTTCATCTCTCAAAAAGGTATACGTGAAGCATGAGAGGATTTCTTCAAAATTTTACTAACTCTCAAATTAATCTAAGTGAAGCATGAGAGTATTTCTACGAAAGTTTCCAAGCACACCGTGCTCAAAAAGATATAAGTGAAGCACTAGAGCAATTCTATAGCTCAAAAAGTTTAAGTGAAGCACATAGAGCGATTCTAACAAACCATAGCATGATTTTGGCTTTCTAAAATAGGTGTGTATAGCAAGGATACAAAGGGAAAACTAACAAACAAAGCAAGCAAAGATACAAGACGCTCCAAGGAAAACACATTATATGTGACGAATAAAAATATAGCTCCAAGTAAAATACCGATGGTCGTTAGAAGAAAGAGGGGATGCCACTCGGGGGCATCCCCAAGCTTAGTTGCTTGTTACTCTTTGGATATATCTTGGGGGTGCGGTAGCATCCCCAAGCTCAGGCTTTTGCAACTCCTTATTCCTTCATCCATCGTGATCTCACCCAAAACTTGAAAACTTTAATCACACAAAACTCAACAAAATCTTCGTGAGATCCGTTAGTATAAGAAAGCAAATCACTACTTTAGGTACTGTTGTAAACCCATTCAAATTTTATAATTGCATTATACCTACTGTATTTTAACTTTACCATGGCTTATACAAACCATAGATTCATCAAAACAAGCACACAATGCAAAAAAAAACAGAATCTGTCTCAAACAGAACAGTCTGTAGTAATCTGTACCATACCCATACTTCTGTAACTCTAAAAATTATGAAAAATTAGGAAAGCGTAAGGAATTTGTATAGAAACACTGTGTTCAAATTTCAGCTCAAGATCACGTTCCAGCAAAAATTTAAAATTCATATACTGGACGCAAAGTTTCTGTTTCAGATTCAGCATCACTTCTACTCATCCTATGAATCATCCTAACGGTTCTACTTGGCACAAACACTAAATAAACCATAAAAACACAATCATAACAGAGGCATAATTGTGTCAACACTCAAAAACAGAAAGTAAAAATGAAAAAATTATTTATTCATTGGGTTGCCTCCCAACAAGCGCTATCGTTTTACGCCCCTAGCTAGGCATATTGGATAGATTCAAGTATTGTCATCTTTGGTTTTGGATCCATAGGATGCCCTCATGATTAATTAATATGGTGTCTTAATTCTTGTTCTAGGGAAGTGTTACATACCCTTTCTTAAGGGAAATTGAAAATGAATATTGCCTTCTTTCATATCAATCACGGCACCTATAGTGCGTAAAAACGGTCTACCAAGTATAATGGGACAAGACGGATTACAATCAATATCAAGCACAATAAAATCAATGGGCACATAATTCCTATTTGCAACAATAAGAACATCATTAATTCTTCCCAAAGGCTTTTTAATAGTAGAATCCGCCAAGTGCAAATTAAGAGAACATTCTTCCATGTTGGTAAGACCAAGCACATCACATAGAGATTTCGGAATCGTGGAAACACTAGCACCCAAATCACACAAAGCAAAACATTCATAATTTTTAATCTTGACCTTAATGGTAGGTTCCCACTCATCATGTAATTTTCTAGGAATAGAAATCTCCAACTCCAACTTTTCTTCAAAAGATTTCATCATGGCATCAACGATATGTTTAGTAAAAGCTTTATTTTGCTCATAAGCATGAGGTGAATTCAAAATAGATTGCAACAAACAAATACATTCAATCAAAGAGCAGCTATCATAATTAAAATCTTTGCAATCCAAGATAGTGGGCACATCACTAGTTAAAGTTTTAACCTCTTCAAACCCACTTTCATCAAAATTTTCATCAAGATTTTCACCCTCCAAATTATTGGGACGCCTTCTAGATAAAGTTGACTCTACTTCAGTCCCTTCATTATCAATTTTAACATTACTAAACAAGGAATCAATAGAAGAAACACCAATCACTTTAAGATCTACATCATTTTTGTAACGACAATCAGTAGAAGACGATTTTTCTAAGATTTCTCTTTTAGCTCTAAGCATAGCGGTTCTTTTCTTACTTTCATCCATAGAGACATATAAATCTTTAATAGATTCATCAATCTTAGGCACAAAAGCTTTCAACTTGAGATTTTCAACATCATGAGAAATTCTATCAATGCTTCTAGACATATCATCAATCTTATTCAACTTTTCTTCTATCGTAGTATTGAAAGCTTTTTGCGCATTGATAAATTCTTTAATATTAATCTCAAGATCAGAGGTGTTCCTATTATTATTGTAGGAAGAATTACCATAGGAATTACCATAATTATTAGAGGAATTTCCAGGAAAAGGCCTAGGATTAAAATTACCTCTATAAGCATTGTTATTGAAATTGTTGCGCGAGACAAAATTCACATCTACGGATTCACTATTTTTCTCAATCAAAGTAGACAAAGGCACATCATTAAGATCAATAGGAGTATTTTTACTAGCAACCAATTTCATGAAAGCATCAACTTTATCACTCAAAGTACTAATTTCCTCTACCAAATTAACTTTTTACTAGTAGGTGCTCTTTCGGTATGCCATTGAGAATAATTAGCCATGATATTATCTAGCAATTTAGTAGCTTCACCCAAAGTAATCTCCATAAAAGTACCACCCACGGCGGAATCTAAAATATTTCTAGAGACAAAATTTAATCCCGCATAGAAATTTTGTATGATCATCCAAAGGTTCAAACCATGTGTAGGACAATTTCTTATCATCAACTTCATTCTTTCCCAAGATTGGGCAACATGTTCATGCTCAAGTTGCTTAAAATTCATGATTTGCGTCCTAAAGGAAATAATTTTCGCGGGAGGAAAATACTTAGTGATAAAAGCATTCTTGCACTTATTCCAAGAATCGATACTATTGCGAGGCAAAGATGAAAACCAAATTTTTGCACGATCCCGCAAGGAAAAAGGAAATAGTTTCAACTTGACAATATCATTGTCCACATCTTTTTTATTTTGCATATCACACAATTCAATGAAAGTGTTTAGATGGGACGCGGCATCCTCATTAGGATTACCGGCAAATTGATATTTCATGACAAGATTCAACAAAGCGGCATTAATATCACAAGACTCCGCACTAGTGGCGGGAGGAGCAATAGGCGTACTAATAAAATCATTGTTATTAGTATTGGAAAAATCACACAACTTGGTGTTCTCTTGAGTCATCGTGACTACGCAAACAAGATTGCAAGCAAGGAAGAGATCCGGCAAGAAAAAGGGCAAATCAAAAAGAGGGCGAATAAAACGGCAAATTGGTGAAGTTGGGGAGAGGAAAACGAGAGGCAAATGACAAATAATGTAATTGCAAGGAGATGAGATTTGTGATTAGAAACCTGGTAGATGATGATGGAGTCCCCTCGGCGCCTACGATAGGCACGTAGAAGAGACTGCTTCCTCCCTGGCAACGGCGCCATAAATTCCTTTGACGTGGCTTGGACTGCGTCGGTATTTCCCCAAAGAGGAAGGGATGATGCAGCACAGCGACGGTAAGTATTTCCCTCAGTTATGAAACCAATGTTATTGAACCAGTAGGAGGATCACCACCACCCAATAAGCAGCACCTGCACACAAACAACAAATACTTGCAACCCGACGTGAAAGAGAGGTTGTCAATCTCTCTACGGTAAATAGATAGATTAGGTAGTGATAGATAGGAGAGATAGATCTCTCAAGAACAAAAATAAAAAGAGTAAATATGCAGCAATATATTTTTGGGTTTTTGGTTTTGTAAATCTGAAAACAAAGATTGCAAAAAACGTAGATCGGAAACCAATATGATAGGAAAAGTAGACCCGGGGGCCGTAGGGTTCACTAGTGGCTTCTCTCATGAGTATAGCGCACGGTGGGTGAACAAATTACTGTTGGGCAATTGATAGAAAATCGAATAGTCATGACGATATCCAAGGCAATGATCATTATATAGGCATCACGTCCAAGATAGATAGACCGACTCCTGCCTGCATCTACCTCTATTACTCCACACATCGACCGCTATCCAGCATGCATCTAGTGTATTAAGTTCATGGAAAAACGGAGTAATGCAATAAGAACGATGACATGATGTAGACAAGATCTATTCATGTAGGAATAGACCCCATCTTGTTATCCTTAATAGTAACGATACATGCGTGTCTTGCTGCCCCTTCTGTCACTGGGAAAGAACATCGCAAGATCGAACCCATCACAAAGCACTGATGTCTACTGCGCAACCTTCTTCTTGTAGACTCGTGTTGGGCCTCCAAGCGCAGAGTTTTGTAGGACAGTAGCAAATTTCCCTCAAGTGGATGACCTAAGGTTTACCAATCCGTGGGAGGCGTAGGATGAAGATGGTCTCTCTCAAACAACCCTGCAACCAAATAACAAAGAGTCTCTTGTGTCCCCAACACACCCAATACAATGGTAAATTGTATAGGTGCACTAGTTCGGCGAAGAGATGGTGATACAAGTGTAATATGGATAGTAGATATAGATTTTTGTAATCTGAAAATATAAAAACAGCAAGGTAGCAAGTAACAAAAGTGAGCAAAAACGGTATTGCAATGCTTGAAAACAAGGCCTAGGGTTCATACTTTCACTAGTGCAAGTTCTCTCAACAATACTGACATAGTTGAATCATATGTAAATCCCTCACGTGCGACAAAGAGTTCACTCCAAAGTCACAAATAGCGGAGAACAAACGAAGAAATTATTGTAGGGTACGAAACCACCTCAAAGTTATCTTTTCCGATCAATCTTATGAGCTATCCCTATAAGTGTCACGAACAGCCCTAGAGTTCGTACTAAAATAACACCTTAAGATACACATCAACCAAAACCCTAATGTCACCTAGATACTCCAATGTCACCACGAGTACCCATGGGCTTGATTATACGATATGCATCACACAATTTCAGATTCATCATGTTCAATCCAACACAAAGAACTTCAAAGAGTGCCCCAAAGTTTCTACCGGAGAGTCAAGACGAAAACATGTGACAACCCCTATGCATAGATTCCCAAGGTCACGGAACCCGCAAGTTGATCACCAAAACATACATCAAGTGGATCAATAGAACATCCCATTGTCACCACGGATATCCCATCTCAAGACATACATCAAGTGTTCTCAAATCCTTAAAGACTCAATCCGATAAGAAAACTTCAAAGGGAAAACTCAATTCATCACAAGAAGATAGAGAGGGGAAAACTCCATATGATTCATCTATATTAATAAAGCTCGCGGTACATCAAGATTGTGTCATCTCAAGAACACGAGAGAGAGAGATCAAACACATAGCTACTGGTACATACCCTCAGGCCCGAGGGTGAACTACTCCCTCCTCGTCATGGAGACCGCCGGGATGATGAAGATGGCCTCTGGTGATAGTTTCCCCCTCCGGCAGTGTGCCGGAACAGGCTCCCGATTGGTTTTTTGTGGCTACAGAGGCTTGCGGCAGCGGAACTCCCGATCTTGGTTTCTTTCTGGAGGTTTGGGTATTTATAAGATTTTTTGGCGTCGGTCTCACGTCAAGGGGGGCCACGAGGCGACGACAAGCCAGGGGGGTGCGCCCTAGGGGGGCGCCCCTAGGCTTGTGGCTGCCTCGTGACTCTTCTGGCCCAACTCCGATGCCCCGTGGGTTTCTTCTGGTCCATAAAAAATCACCGGAAGTTTTTATTCCGTTTGGACTCCATTTGATATTCCTTTTCTGTAAAACTTAAAAAACAAGGAAAAAACAGAAACTGGCACTGGGCTCTAGGTTAATAGGTTAGTCCCAAAAAATAGTATAAAATAGCATATTAATGCATATACAACATCCAAAACCTATAATATAATAGCATGGAACAATCAAAAATTATAGATACGTTGGAGACGTATCAAGCACCTCTTCCCAAGGCAAGAAAAATCGATCTAGTCGGCCTAACTAAACCAAAGATTCGAAGAAGAAATACAAGGCTATAAGTAATCATGCATATAAGAGATCAAAGAAGACACAAATAGTATTCATGGATAGAAACTGATCATGAACTCAAAATTCATCGGATCCCAACAAACACACCGCAAAAGTTTACATCAAATAGATCTCCAAGAGACCATTATATTGAGAATCATAAGAGAGAGAGAGAGAAAAGGCCATCTAGCTACTACCTACGGACCCGTAGGTCTATGGTGGACTACTCACGCATCATCGGAGAGGCAGCTTTGAGGAAGATGAACCCCTCCGTGATGGTGTTTAGATTGGATCTCGCGGTTCTGGAACTTGCGGCGGCTGGAATTGTGTTTCGTCGACTCCTCTAAGGTTTTTGGATTTCCTGGGAATTTATAGGCACGATAGTCGGTTGAGGGGGTGCCCGAGGTGCCCAGCACCCACCAGGCCGCGCCAGGGGGCCTCTGTTGGGGAACGTTGCATGGGAAACAAAATTTTTTCCTACGCACACGCAAGATCTATCCATGGTGATGAGCATCTACGAGAGGGAGAGTGAATCTACATACCCTTGTAGATCGCTAAGCGGAAGCGTTAATAAACGCGGTTGATGTAGTCGAACGTCTTCGCGATCCAAATCGCCGAGCGTCCCGCGATCCAATCACGATCCTTCCGATCTAGTGCCGAACGGACGGCACCTCCGCGTTCAACACACGTACGGCTTGATGACGCCTTCACCTCCTCGATCCAGCGAGCGATGGTGAAGTAGTGGTTGAGTTCCAGCAGCACGACGGCGTGGTGATGGTGGTGAGGAACAATCTCTGCAGGGCTTCGCCAAGCGCTACGGAGATTATGACGGAGGAACTAGAGGGTTAGGGTTGCCGCACACGGCTTGGGGAAATCTTGATGTGTCCCGTGTGCTAGCCCTGCCCCTCTATTTATATGTTGAGCCTTGGGGTCTAAACTTGGAGTAAAAGCCTCCTCCGGGTCGGTTTTGCCCGCACAAGGTCGGTTTGGCCCGCAGGGAAAGAGTCCAACTCGGATCCCTGCCGAACCGTGCACAGCCGCGCACAAGCGGTAGTACCGCTTCACACAAGCGGTAGTACCGCTTGGGCGGTAGTACCGCTTCACACAAGCGGTAGTACCGCTCGGGCGGTAGTACCGCTTCACACAAGCGGTAGTACCGCTTACGCGGCAGCAAAACTACTTTTGCACTTTCCAATACCTTGTGGGCTTTATCCCTTTGGCTCATATAAAGTGTTGCTGCACCCGAACACTTCGGTAAACATCCGGAACCTCTTCCGGTGAACTTCGGAACTCTTCCGGAGATCAAAACACTATTATCACATATATCAATCTTTACCTCCGGACTATTCCGGAGATCCTCGTCATGTCCGGGATCTTATCCAGGACTCCGAACAACTTTCGGTCACCAACATAATAACTCAATTATACTAATCGTCACCAAACGTTAAGTGTGTAGACCCTGCGGGTTCGAGAACTATGTAGACATGACCGAGACACCTCTACGGCCAATAACCAATAGCGGGACCTGGATGCCCATATTGGCTCCTACATATTCTACGAAGATCTTTATCGGTCGAACCTCTATGTCAAGGATTCAGTTAATCCCGTATGCTGTTCCCTTTGTTCTTCGGTATGTTACTTGCCCGAGATTCGATCGTCGGTATCACTATACCTAGTTCAATCTCGTTACCGGCAAGTCTCTTTACTCGTTCCGTAACACAAGATCTCGTGGCTAACACTTTAGTCACATTGCTTGCAAGGCTCATTGTGATGTTGTATTACCGAGTGGGCCCTGAGATACCTCTCCGTCATACGGAGTAACAAATCCCAGTCTTGATCCAAGCCAACCCAACAGACACCCTCGGAGATACCTGTAGAGCACCTTTATAGTCACCCAGTTACGTTGCGACGTTTGATACACACAAGGTATTCCTCCGGTGTTAGTGAGTTGCATGATCTCATGGTCAAAGGAACAGATACTTGACATGCAGAAAACAATAGCAATAAACTGACACGATCAAATGCTACGTTTACAGTTTGGGTCTTGTCCATCACATCATTCTCCTAATGATGTGATCCCGTTATCAAATGACATCTCATGTCAATGGCTAGGAAACCTTAACCATCTTTGATCAACGAGCTAGTCAACTAGAGGCTTACTAGGGACACAGTGTTGTCTATGTACCCACACATGTATTTGAGTTTCCAATCAATACAATTATAGCATGGATAATAAACGATTATCATTAACAAGGAAATATAATAATAACCAATTTATTATTGCCTCTAGGGCATATTTCCAACAGTCTCCCACTTGCACTAGAGTCAATAATCTAGTTCACATCACTATGTGATTTACATTGTAATGAATCGAACACCCATGCAGTTCTGGTGTTGTTCATGTTTAGCCCTTGGAAGAGGTTTAGTCATCGGATCTGCAACATTTAGATCCGTGTGTACTTTGCAAATATTTATGTCGTCCTCCTTGATGTAATCGCGGATGGAATTGAAACGTCGCTTTATGTGTCTGGTCCTCTTGTGAAATCTTGGTTCCTTGGCTAGAGCAATGGCACCAGTATTATCACAAAACAGAGTCATTGGGTTAAGTGCACTAGGCACTACTCCAAGATCTGTCATGAACTCCTTCATCCAGACACCTTCCTTCGCCGCCTCCGAGGCAGCGATGTACTCCGCTTCGCATGTAGAATCAGCTACCACGCTTTGCTTGGAACTGCACCAGCTAACCGCACCCCCATTAAGAATAAATACGTATCCGGTTTGCGACTTAGAGTCATCCGGATCAGTGTCAAAGCTTGCATCGACGTAACCCTTTACGACGAGCTCTTGATCACCTCCATAAACGAGAAACATGTCCTTAGTCCTTTTCAGGTACTTCAGGATATTCTTGACCGCCGTCCAGTGTTCCATTCCTGGATCACTTTGAAACCTTCCGACCATACTTATGGCAAGGCTGACATCGGGTCTTGTGCACAGCATTGCATACATGATAGAGCCTATGGCCGAAGCATAGGGGATGACACTCATCTTTTCTCTATCTTCTGCAGTCACTGGGCATTGAGTCTTACTCAACTTCACACCTTGCAATACAGGCAAGAACCCCTTCTTGGACTGATCCATTTTGAACTTCTTCAAAACTTTGTCAAGGTATGTGCTTTGTGAAAGTCCTATTAAGCGTCTCGATCTATCTCTATAGATCTTGATGCCTAATATGAAAGCAGCTTCTCCTAGGTCCTTCATTGAAAAACTCTTGTTCAAATATTCCTTTACGCTTTCCAGCATTTCTATATTGTTTCCAATCAGTAATATGTCATCCACATATAATATTAGAAACGCTATAGAGCTCCCACTCACTTTCTTGTAAATACAAGCTTCTCCGTAAACTTGTATAAACTCGAACGCTTTGATCACCTCATCAAAACGAAGATTCCAACTCCGAGATGCTTGCACCAGTCCATAAATGGATCGCTGGAGTTTGCAAACTTTGTCAGCATTCTCTGGATCGACAAAACCTTCTGGTTGCATCATATACAACTCTTCCTTAAGGTAACCGTTAAGGAACGCTGTTTTGACATCCATCTGCCAAATTTCATAATCGAAAAAGGCAGCTATTGCTAACATGATTCTGACGGACTTAAGCATCGCTACGGGTGAGAAGGTCTCATCGTAGTCAACTCCTTGAACTTGTGAAAAACCCTTTGCCACAAGTCGAGCTTTATAGACGGTGACATTACCGTCCGCGTCCGTCTTCCTCTTAAAGATCCATTTGTTCTGAATGGCCTTACGCCCTTCAGGTAATACTTCCAAAGTCCATACTTTGTTTTCATACATGGATCCCATCTCGGATTTCATGGCCTCTAACCACTTCTCGGAATCCGGGCTCATCATCGCTTCTCCATAGCTCGTAGGTTCATCGTTGTCTAACAACATGACCTCTAAGACAGGGTTGCCGTACCACTCGGGAGCAGTACGCGTCCTTGTCGACCTACGAGGTTCGATAGCAACTTGATCCAAAGTTTCATGATCATCATCATCAACTTCCTCTTCAGCTAATGTAGGCTCCACAGAAATAACTTTCTGCGCTGCGCTACTCTCAGGTTGAAGTAAAGGTTCAACAACCTCATCAAGTTCTATCTTCCTCCCACTCAATTCTTTCGAGAGAAACTCTTTCTCAAGAAATGTTCCGTTTTTAGCGACAAACACTTTGCCTTCGGATCTGAGGTAGAAGGTATACCCAACTGTCTCTTTTGGGTATCCTATGAAGACGCATTTCTCCGCTTTGGGTTCCAGCTTTTCAGGCTGAAGCTTTTTGACATAAGCATCACATCCCCAAACTTTAAGAAACGACAGCTTTGGCTTCTTGTCAAACCAAAGTTCATATGGCGTTGTCTCAACGGATTTTGATGGTGCCCTATTTAAAGTGAATGCAACTGTCTCTAATGCATAACCCCAAAACGATAGTGGCAAATCGGCAAGAGACATCATAGATCGCACCATATCCAATAAGGTTCAATTACGACGTTCGGACACACCATTACGCTGTGGTGTTCCAGGCGGTGTCAATTGTGAAACAATTCCACACTGTCTTAAGTGACTGCCAAACTCATAACTCAGATATTCTCCTCCTCGATCAGATCGTAGGAATTTAATCTTCTTGTTACGATGATTCTCAACTTCACTCTGAAATTGTTTGAACTTTTCAAATGTTTCAGACTTGTGTTTCATTAAGTAAATATACCCATATCTACTTAAGTCATCAGTGAAGGTGAGAAAGTAACGATAACCACCGCGCGCCTCAATGCTCATCGGACCGCACACATCAGTATGTATGATTTCCAACAAGTCACTTGCCCGTTCCATTGTTCCAGAGAACGGCGTTTTAGTCATCTTGCCCATGAGGCATGGCTCACATGTGTCAAGTGATTCAAAATCAAGTGACTCCAAAAGTCCATCAGCATGGAGCTTCCTCATGCGTTTTACGCCAATATGACCTAAACGGCAGTGCCACAAGAAAGTGGTATTATCATTATCAATTCTACATCTTTTGGCATCAATGTTATGAACATGTGTATCATTACTATCGAGATTCAATAAGAATAAACCCCTCACATCGGGTGCATGACCATAAAAGATATTACTCATATAAATAGAACAACCATTATTCTCTGATTTAAATGAGTAACCGTCTCGCAATAAACAAGATCCAGATATAATGTTCATGCTTAACGCAGGCACCAAATAACACTTATTTAGGTTCATCACTAATCCCGACGGTAATCGAAGAGCGAGCGTGCCGACGGCGATCACATCAACCTTGGAACCATTTCCCACGCGCATCGTCACTTCGTCCTTTGCCAGCCTCCGTCTATTCCGCAGTTCCTGTTTTGAGTTGCAAATATGAGCAACCGCACCGGTATCAAATACCCAGGCACTACAACGAGAGTTGGTAAGGTACACATCAATAACATGTATATCATATATACCTTGTTTGTTGTTGGCCGCCTTCTTGTCAGCCAAATACTTGGGGCAATTCCGCTTCCAGTGTCCAGTTCCCTTGCAATGAAAACACACAGTTTCTGGTTTGGGTCCAGCCTTGGGTTTCTTCACGAGAGGAGCAACTGCTTTGCCACTCTGCTTGGAGTTACCCTTCTTACCCTTGCCATTTTTCTTGAAACTAGTGGTTTTATTGACCATCAACACTTGATGCTCCTTCTGAATTTCAGACTCAGCGGCTTTCAGCATCGCAAACAGCTCGGCGACTGACTTGTTCATCCCGTGCATGTTATAGTTCAACACGAAGCTCTTGTAGCTAGGTGGCAATGATTGAAGAACTCTGTCAGTGATAGCCTCTGGCGGAAGGGGCATCCCTAACTCAGCCAGACGGGTGGAGTACCCAGACATTCTGAGCACATGATCACTGATAGACCCGTTCTCCATCTTGCAAGCATAGAACTTATCGGAGATCTCATATCTCTCGATCCGGGCATTCTTCTGAAAGATAAACTTCAATTCCTGGAACATCTCATATGCTCCATGACGTTCAAAACGTCTTTGAAGTCCCGGTTCTAAGCCATACAACATTGCACATTGAACTATTGAGTAATCATCAGAACGAGCCTGCCAGGCGTTCACAACGTCTAGAGACTCAACTGGAGCGGGTGGATCACCAAGCGGTGCATCAAGGACATAAGCCTTCTGGGAAGCCGTAAGGATAATCCTTAGATTACGGGCCCAGTCCACAAAGTTACTTCCATCATCTTTCAACTTAGCTTTCTCTAGGAACGCATTAAAATTCAGGGGTGCTACTGCGCGAGCCATGATCTACAACATAAATATAGCAAAGACAACTTAGACTATTGTTCTTAGATAATGAGTTTAGTTAATCATATTTAAAAAACTCCCACTCAAATTGACATCCCTCCGATCATTCGAGTGTAACATGATCCAAATCCACCAACTCAAGTCCGATCATCACGTGAGTTGAGGTGGTTTCAATGGTGAACATCTTCATGTTGATCATATCTACTATATGACTCATGTTCGACCTTTCGGTCTCTTGTGTTCCGAGGCCATGTCTGTACATGCTAGGCTCGTCAAGTTTAACCCGAGTGTTCCGCACGTGTAACATGGCTTACACCCGTTGTATGCGAACGTAGAGTCTATCACACCCGATCATCACGGCGTGTCTCGAAACGACGAACTTTCGCAACGGTGCACACTTGGGGAGAACACAATTTATCTTGAAATTTAAGTGAGGGATCACCTTATAATGCTACCGTCGTCCTAAGCAAAATAAGATGCATAAAAGGATTAACATCACATGCAAATCATAAGTGACATGATATGGCCATGAACTTGTGCTTTTGATCTCCATCTCCAAAGCACCGGCATGATCTCCATCGTCACCGGCATGACACCATGATCTCCATCATCTTGATCTCCATCAACGTGTCGCCATAAGGTTGTCGCGCCGACTGTTGCTTCCACGACTATAGCTAACGTTTAGCGATAAAGTAAAGCATTACATAGCGCTTAATGATTGACACGCAGGTCATACAATAATTAAAGACAACTCTATGGCTCCTGCCAGTTGCCGTACTCATCGACATGCAAGTCGTGATATTCTATACAACACATGATCATCTCATACATCACATATATCTCATCATGTAATTGGCCATATCATATCACATCATACCCTGCAAAAACAAGTTAGACGTCCTCTAATTGTTGTTGCAAATTTTACGTGGCTGCTACGGGTTTGCAAGAACCGTTCTTACCTACGCAAAACCACAACGTGGTGTAGTGATTGCTTTTTGATCTTCTAAAAGAACCCTCTTCATTGAAATCGATTCAACTAAAGTGAGAGAGACAGACACCCGCTAGCCATCTTTATGCAACGAAGTTACATGTTAGTTGAAGGAACCTGTCTCGCGTAAGTGTACGCGTAATGTCGGTCCGGGCCGCTTCATCTCACAGTACCGCCGAATCAAATATCAACTAGTAACGGCAAGCAATATGTATACACCCACGCCCACAACTCGTTTGTGTTCTACTCGAGATCTCATCTACGCATAGACCTGGCTCATGATGCCACTGTTGGGGAACGTTGCATGGGAAACAAATTTTTTTCCTACGCACACGCAAGATCTATCCATGGTGATGAGCATCTACGAGAGGGAGAGTGAATCTACATACCCTTGTAGATCGCTAAGCGGAAGCGTTAATAAACGCGGTTGATGTAGTCGAACGTCTTCGCGATCCAAATCGCCGAGCGTCCCGCGATCCAATCACGATCCTTCCGATCTAGTGCCGAACGGACGGCACCTCCGCGTTCAACACACGTACGGCTTGATGACGCCTTCACCTCCTCGATCCAGCGAGCGATGGTGAAGTAGTGGTTGAGTTCCAGCAGCACGACGGCGTGGTGATGGTGGTGAGGAACAATCTCTGCAGGGCTTCGCCAAGCGCTACGGAGATTATGACGGAGGAACTAGAGGGTTAGGGTTGCCGCACACGGCTTGGGGAAATCTTGATGTGTCCCGTGTGCTAGCCCTGCCCCTCTATTTATATGTTGAGCCTTGGGGTCTAAACTTGGAGTAAAAGCCTCCTCCGGGTCGGTTTTGCCCGCACAAGGTCGGTTTGGCCCGCAGGGAAAGAGTCCAACTCGGATCCCTGCCGAACCGTGCACAGCCGCGCACAAGCGGTAGTACCGCTTCACACAAGCGGTAGTACCGCTTGGGCGGTAGTACCGCTTCACACAAGCGGTAGTACCGCTCGGGCGGTAGTACCGCTTCACACAAGCGGTAGTACCGCTTACGCGGCAGCAAAACTACTTTTGCACTTTCCAATACCTTGTGGGCTTTATCCCTTTGGCTCATATAAAGTGTTGCTGCACCCGAACACTTCGGTAAACATCCGGAACCTCTTCCGGTGAACTTCGGAACTCTTCCGGAGATCAAAACACTATTATCACATATATCAATCTTTACCTCCGGACTATTCCGGAGATCCTCGTCATGTCCGGGATCTTATCCAGGACTCCGAACAACTTTCGGTCACCAACATAATAACTCAATTATACTAATCGTCACCAAACGTTAAGTGTGTAGACCCTGCGGGTTCGAGAACTATGTAGACATGACCGAGACACCTCTACGGCCAATAACCAATAGCGGGACCTGGATGCCCATATTGGCTCCTACATATTCTACGAAGATCTTTATCGGTCGAACCTCTATGTCAAGGATTCAGTTAATCCCGTATGCTGTTCCCTTTGTTCTTCGGTATGTTACTTGCCCGAGATTCGATCGTCGGTATCACTATACCTAGTTCAATCTCGTTACCGGCAAGTCTCTTTACTCGTTCCGTAACACAAGATCTCGTGGCTAACACTTTAGTCACATTGCTTGCAAGGCTCATTGTGATGTTGTATTACCGAGTGGGCCCTGAGATACCTCTCCGTCATACGGAGTAACAAATCCCAGTCTTGATCCAAGCCAACCCAACAGACACCCTCGGAGATACCTGTAGAGCACCTTTATAGTCACCCAGTTACGTTGCGACGTTTGATACACACAAGGTATTCCTCCGGTGTTAGTGAGTTGCATGATCTCATGGTCAAAGGAACAGATACTTGACATGCAGAAAACAATAGCAATAAACTGACACGATCAAATGCTACGTTTACAGTTTGGGTCTTGTCCATCACATCATTCTCCTAATGATGTGATCCCGTTATCAAATGACATCTCATGTCAATGGCTAGGAAACCTTAACCATCTTTGATCAACGAGCTAGTCAACTAGAGGCTTACTAGGGACACAGTGTTGTCTATGTACCCACACATGTATTTGAGTTTCCAATCAATACAATTATAGCATGGATAATAAACGATTATCATTAACAAGGAAATATAATAATAACCAATTTATTATTGCCTCTAGGGCATATTTCCAACAGCCTCTAGCGCGCGCCCTGGTGGGGGCTGGCCACCCTGGGACCCTCTTCTTGTGTTCTTTGGCCCATCTGGTTTCTTCTGGTCCGTAAAAAAGCCACAAAAATCCCCGCAGCGTTTTATCTCCGTTTGGTACTGATTTTCTGCGAAGTAAAAAACAAGCAAAAACAGCAACTGGCACTATGTCAATAGGTTAGTCCCAAAAAATGATATAAAGTTGTAATAAAATGATTGTAAAACATCCAAGAATGATAATATAACAGCATGGAACAAGCAAAAATTATAGATACGTTGGAGACGTATCAAAGTCCTGTGCTCGGGTGAATCAGCTGGGGGTGGCGGCGAGGAAGGCGTATCAGCCTCCGTACGTCTCCCGCGGGCACGTGTACCTCTACCTCCTCCTCTCTTTTCCCCCGACCTCCTCTCCCGGTGGGCATCGACGCCGACGAAGAAGCCCCCGCCTGTGTCTGCAAACTGGCGAGCAACGCTCTCCGGAGAGAATCGGGTGGAATGGTTGTACCCCTCCCACCACGCACCGACGAAGAAGCCGCGGATCGCTCTGGACCCGCGCCCACCATCTTTCAACACCTGCCATGACAAAGAGTAAACAAAATTAGTACAACATAAAAAAATTGAATACCGACATGAATAATAATATGTATATAATTTAAGTGTATCATCATCATGTATATAATAAAAATTGAATACCTGACATGAACTAATAATAATCTTGATCGTCTATATATGCTCCGGGATCAATAAATGCATCATCATCATCACTATCATCAATAAATGCATCATCATCATCACTATCGGGAACAACATGTGAAAGGCCTCCTTTATGTAATCAGTCAAGCATTGACAGGTCATCTGCAGCAGTAACCTCTTCTTCTTCCGGCTCTTCTTGTTCCGGCTCAGGGGTGAAGTCGGATTCATTGTCGCTGTCTACTTCAATGTTCTGGGGTGAAGTAGAGCGGTTCTTGAAACGTTTTTTTGGAAAGACGTGTTTCTTGGAAGAATTCTCCTTCATATGTGTCTGGGTTAATGTGAGGGTCATAATCCTCTTCATTGAGGGGAGGTGGTCTAAAATGTGGCGGCACTTCATAAACGACATCCCAACCATTCAGATTTGGATCAGTTTGGCAGGCCCAGGGTAGATAGAAAACTTGGGTCGCCTGTTGAGCCGTAATATAGACATCGGGAACATCTAAATGGGTGCTTTGTTTGATTTTGACTATCCCTATATGTTCATGACTCCTTCTAGTCTCCTTCGGCTGGAACCAATAACATTTGAAGGCTACGACGTTCGGTGGGTTTTCACCATAGAATAGAAGTTCATAAATTGCTTCAACTCTTCCATAATACTCGGTACCTCCATCGCCGATAGCAGAGACACAACAATTTGTAGACTTTCGGTCGGCCATTGATAACTCTTTGCCAAAGGTATGAAAGCGATACCCGTTGATGTCGTATTTGTCAAATGAACAGACCTTATAGTCAAAACCATTAGCGACTTGTCTCAATTCGGCGTCCATAGACCTGAATTAGCCTACAAGTTTCATACGAAAGGATTGTTGCATTAGCCGCAAATTAGACGAAGGAATGAAATGGTCTAATGGAAATTACTGTTTGTTTGAACCAAGAGATGAAACCGGGATAACCGCCTCCATGCTTTGCCAGAAGCTCATACTCTTCGATGGAATCCTTTTGGATCACCACTCCATCCGAGAATTTGGCGACGTATCGACTGTATCAAATATCCGGGAATAAGAGCAGTTCAAAGGAATTAGAAGTTGCGAAACAATGTACCGAGAACTTACTCGATGTACGACCGCACTTCTGTTAGGTTGTTGAAGATATACAACGAAATGGTCCGCCATTCTTCGACATCCAATGCTAATGCTTTCGAAGCACCGGCTGGTGCGAGCTCCCCTTTGAATAGGCTGAGGTTGGATTGACCTTTTTTAGGGTCGCCAGCATTGTATCGAGGCTTCGGATTATGCAAATGACGATTTTTGGCTTCGTAATGTGCTGTCACAAAGTTTGCCGCCTCCTCAGTAATGAATGCCTCGGCCATTGATGCTTCAATTCTACGTTTATTTTTTACATTTTGCTCGAAGCGTCTTCTGCATCCTCTCAGTTGCGTAGCACCAACGATTTTGCACGCCCCCCCCCCAGTCTTGCTTCGGTCGGGAGATGCAAAATCAAATGCTACATTGGATTAAAGAAGCCCGGTGGAAAGATCTTCTCTAACTTGCAGATCAACTCCGGCGCCAACTCTTCCATTTCATCTAGCACGCCAGGCGATAGGTCTTTCGCACAAAGAGAACGGAAGAAATAGCTCAGCTCTGCTAGTGCTAGCCATTCATCCTCAGGGATAAAGCCACGCAACATCACCGGCATTACCCGCTCAAGCCATCTGTGCCAATCATGACTCTTGAGACCAAATATTTTCAATTTGTCAAGACTCGCTCCCCTCTTTAGATTCACTGCATACCCATCGGGGAACATCAACTGCATTTTCACCCACAAGATTATTTCCCTCATAGATGGCCTTCCAAGATTGAACCATGCCTTTGGCTTCGTCCAATTCTGCTTTCCTTTCGGTTGTCGCATGTTTTGCAACGGTCTATCACATAGAGCCTCCTGATCAACTCTAGCCTTCGGATTATCCTTTGACTTCCCCTCTATGCCGAACAATGGACCAAAAAGGGCCTCGGCGATATTCTTTTCAGTGTGCATCACGTCGATGTTGTGTGGGCAAAGGAGGTCTTTGAAGTAAGGCAGATCCCATAAGCATGTCTTGTGAGTCCAGGCGTATTCCGGATTATACCCTTTGAAATACCCTGGATGCCCTAGATCAGGATGGAGAGCGTTTAACTGATCCAGGGTCTGTTGGCCTGTCAACGCTGGTGGTGCAGAGTTTTTGACAACTCTACCTTTGATGAAATTCTTCTTGTCTTTTCTGAACTTATGGCGAGGATCCAGGAACTGCCTATGCAAGTCGAAGCAAGAAAACTTGCGACCCACCTGCAACCAACGGAACTGAAGAGCTGCCTTGCATGTGGGGCACGGGAACCTTCCATGCATACACCAGTCAACGAATAGCGCATACGCCGGCAAGTCATGCATCGAGTACATGTACCACACATGCATCATGAAGTTTTTTTTGTAGCGGCGTCGTATGTCTTGATCCCATTATCCCAATCTTCTTGCAATTCGTCCTTAAGCGGCTGCATGTACACATTCATATTCTTCCCTGGATAGTTGGGCCCTGGAATTATCAACGTCAGGAAAATGTTCTTTCTTTGCATAATCTGTCGGGGGGGGGGGGGGGATTGAGTGGAATGACAAATACAGGCCAACAACTGTATTGGGTTGCCGTCATACCAAACACATTGAACCCATCGGTGCTGATGGCGACTCGGCGATGCCTTGGATCTCCCGCTTTATCCTTATGTAATGCATCGAAGTGCTTCCACGCAAAAGCGTCTGAAGTGTGTAGCAACATCTGATTCCCATCTGCATCTAGTTCGGTTCTTTTGCCCAATTTGTGCCATGTCATCTGTCTGGCCGTCTCTTCGGCCATGAAAAGGCGTTGAAGTCTTGGTACGATTGGCATATACCGAAGAACATTAACGGGGATTTTGGTTTGAATCTTCTCACCCATACCGTTGTCTACCACAATATACCTGGAAGACTTGCAAATGGTACAATAGTTCAAGTCCGCATACTCAAGTCTAAATACGGCACATCCATTCTCACAGCCATCTATCTTCTCATAGGGCATCTTAAGTACACGGAGGATTTTGTCCGACTGGTACAGGTTTGCAGGCAGTACATGGCCTTTGGGTAGAAAGCGTCCAAATATTGTCATCATCGCGTCGTAGCATTCTCTTCCCAGGTTGAATTGAGGCTTCAGAGCCATTACTTGCGCGATGGCATCCGGCTGACAAAGCTTAGTGTGCTCGTGGAGAGGACATTTTGAAGACTCCAACATTTCATAAAAGGCCTTTGCAGATTCCTCCATCTCATCGTACGAATCCCGAGCATCATCAAAGTCTTGCACCATGTCTTCGATCCCGGTACCATGCTCGTAGGTGCGACGACGAACCACCTCAGCTCTGGCACGTTGGGCAGACTCACCATGAAAAGTCCACACCGTATAATCAGGCGTAAAACCCCACTTCTGCAGGTGTTTACCCATTACACCCTCTGTCCTGTTTTTAAAGTTGTCGCACCGGACACAGGGGCACCAGGTTCTTTCCTGGCCATTCGCAAATGCGGCTCTGACAAACCCCTTGGTTTTTGTAAACCATTCTTTGGTCATGTCTTTCTAACTAGTGTGACCGGTGTACATCCACGCACGATCACTCATCTTGCCTCGCTACTGGACACACAAGAAATATATATATATAATTCGGCATATATATTCATTAGTTAATCAAGTTTGTCAGTTTTATTACGTCCATGCAACCTACACGCTAATAGGTAAAGATAGGTCCTAATCCCACCCGAGTATGTGTAGATTGGGTTCGTTTTCCCATGCTCTACTCCAGATCCGACGCAGAATTTCGGTAGCACCTCCCCGCTGTTCTCCTGATATACGTCTCGGCAATAAACAGAGAGGATGTGTACCCGGAGAACAACAGGGAGGCACTGACGAAATTATGCATCGGATCCGGAGCAGAGCATATGGGAAAACGAACCCAATCTACACATACTCGGGCTGTCCATGGATAACGTTGGACAATTCGAAAGGATGGCGGTTATAAATATGCAAAGACATGCATATTTATAGATGCCGCCATTTCAAACGGGAGACGCATACTGGTCACGCATACTGATGATTGAAGACACCTATAGCTAGCAAGTGTCATCGGCACGAAGACCGGAACAAAGCAAATTAAGGGGGGGGAGGAGAAGTCATTTGTGCTCACCCACGAACGCAGGGGCGGAGCTCGTCCAACGCACGGGGATGTCGTCGAACAACTGCACATTGAAATCCACCCGATCAACACAAATATGATGTTTTTAAAAAAAAATCGGAAAATATGTGACCTAACTCATAATTTACAAAACTATGACCCCATCGGCCTCTGGAAGGCCGAAGAGCACCTTTTTGGTCAACAGGAGGCAGAAGAGGTGTCGGGGGTCGGGGGTCAGTGGCGTCGGGAGTCGGTGGCGTCGGGGGTCGGTGGCGTCGGGGGTCGGGGGTCGGGGGTCGGTGGCGTCGGGGGTCGGGGGTCGGTGGCGTTGGGGGTCGGTGGCGTCGGGGGTCAGTGGCGTCGGGGGTCGGGGGTCTTCTCTTCTTCTTCTTCTTCTTGTTCTTGTTCTTCTTCTTCTTCTTCTTCTTCTTCTTCTTCTTCTTCTTCTTCTTTTCCTTTTTCCCGTTCTTCTTCTCCTCCTCCTCTCCTCCTCCTCCTCTTCTTCTTCTTCTTCTTCTTCTTCTTCTTCTTCTTCTTCTTCTTCTTCTTCTTCTTCTTCTTCTTCTTCTTCTTCTTCTTCTTCTTCTTTCTCCTCCTCCTCCTCCTCCTCCTCTTCTTCTTCTTCTTCTTCTTCTTCTTCTTCTTCTTCTTCTTCTTCTTCTTCTTCTTCTTTCTTCTCCTCCTCCTCCTCCTCCTCTTCTTCTTCTTCTTCTTCTTCTTCTTCTTCTTCTTCTCCCTCTTCTTCTTCTTATTCTTTTCTTCTTTTCCTTTTTCCTTTTTCATTTTTTCCTTCTTCTTTTCTTCTTTTTTTCTTCTAACCTAACTAACTAAACTAATTAACCTAATAAACTAACTAATTTAACAGAAATAAAAACAGAAAAACAAAACAAAAGGGGGTGGCCGGCGGGGGTACTCACCAGCGGGGGCGGTGTGGGCTGCGTGGGCGGCGGGGAACGGGGACGGTGCAAGGACGCCGGGGGCGCCGCGGCGGCGGTGGCGGCCGGGCGGCGGGGGGCAGGGGCGCGGGGGGGTCGGGGGCGTCGAGGCGGCACGGGGCAGGGGCGCCGGGGGGCAGGGGCGCAGGGGCGCCGGGGGCGTCGGGGCGGCGGTGGTAGCCGGGCGGCGGGGGATAGGGGCGGCGGGGGCGGCGGGGGGCAAGGGCGTCGGGGTGGCGGTGGCGGCGATGGGCAGGGGCGCTGGGGCGTCGGGGCGGTGGTGGCACCGGTGGGGCGGGGCGGCGCAGCTCGGGGGATCGGGGGTGAGAGGGAGAGAGAGAATGAAAGAGAGAGATGGGGTGGGGTGGCCGTTGACGTCGTTACGTATAGAGGCTCTTTGACATCTGCTGGCGGACGGCAAAGAGTCCCCAGGCAGACGGCAAAGAGCCAACATACGGCCCACCACCCCCACGGGCCAGTGGGGCCCAGGTGGGCTCTTTGCCGTCTACCTTCCGGCTCTTTGCCATTAGCTGGCAGACGGCAAAGCCCTGGCAGATGGCAAATAGTGTCTTTGCCATCAGCCTGTTCTTTGCCGTCCGTTTCTGTGGAGCTGACGGCAAAGACTCTCTTTGCCATCCGCCAGCAGACGGCAAAGAGCTGGCAGATGGCAAATCCTTAGATTCCAGTAGTGAGTTTGCCGGTACTTCTCACTCAATTTCGCCCCTTAGAGCATGGTTAGTAATATAGCCAGCTGATGGCTATAAGAAACTGCCATATTATTTATAGGCATCGTTTATAGATACTCATACAACGAAGTGGCCTATAAAGTTGAATATTGCATTAGTACTTTTTTCATCTTCTCTCTATGTATTTCTTCACATTATTGCATTTACCTAGAAATGCATATATATTTACGCTCTTGCATGAGAGGCCACTCTCCTTACCTTTTCACATCTCTCTTCTTCACATAGACAAAAGTGACATGTAAACAGGCTATAAGCCCATCATTATACTTGCTCTTCCGTGTGTGTAACGTGGTATACAGAATCCTATCATTAATTATTTCAAACAAGTCAAATCAGGCCCCCGTGTACGCATGGAAGTTTATGAGTGTTGGATGATTTGGTGACATGGATGCTTACTAAAAATATTAATCGAAACTTCCATCGCTTATTGTAATATTTGTGCCTACTAGTAGTTGTCTCGATATTTTTACCAACGACACCGTCGTCCTCCCAGTCCTGGCACAACACAGCCATGATTGATTAAGTCAAAGAAACAGTACTTTTAAGAAGCATCCATGGGTGAGTGGAGTCTAGCTATGTATGGATGACATGTGATTTTTGCAAACAACTGTGACAGTTTGAAATTTAATTGGAATGAAGTTTGGTTCTCCTAGAAAATTGATGAGTTGAAAACTTAAAATGGATAGTCGTGCTCTCGGTTTTTCACAAGTTTCCCTGTCCAGAACCTATGGCTCAGTAAGAACTTTAGAAACAACTCGACCCACTCTCTCAAATGTTACTTTCAAACGCATTTTGAAGCTCCGATTTTGTGTCTTTTCCATGACTTTCACTAATATGATTTCGTGATGAAATTTTGCATGCACAACTAACATTTCCTAAAGTATGCTAAAAAAATCAGTTTTTTATTAAATTTTATTTTTATTGTTTTTATTTTTACTGTTCACACGAGGATCATTTGAACCTAGATGTAGAAAGGTACTTTCGTTTTGTCCAGTAAAAATTGCTGGGTGGGGCTATACCTCGCTTCTACCGAATCTGAGGGAAAACTCGCCTAAGGGAGGCGCTAGATGGGCGGGCCCAGGTGTAGGGAGGCCACATCCTTGTTTTGTTTTTGTTGCTTTCATGTTTTTTGTTTTTGTTTTTTACTTTCATTTATACTTTCACATATTCTAACTAAATATATTACAAAGACACTTTCTGTAAAACATTTAGAAAAATGTTAACCAAGCAGTTAAAAAATGGCAAATGTGGATAGAGAAAATGTTTTCTATGTATACGAAAAATGTATACAAGAATATACAATGTGTGTGAAATAAATTGATCATGTATTTAAATTTTTAATCCAAGCATTTGCAAAAATGTTTAACGAGTATATGAACATTGTTAAATTGGCAAAGAAAAATCCATGTATTGCAGTTTTTTTACTTGTATTTAAAAAATGTTAATAAATTATTTGAGAAAAAATGTCAAATGTGTACAGAAAATATGTTGACCCTCTATTAAAAAAATGTTAATCTGGTATTTAAAAAATGTTACTCAAGCATTTGAAATTTTTTAAATGTGTATTGGTAAAATGTTAACCATGTATGAATTTTTTTAGGTCTGGCATTGAAAAAATGTTACTCAAGTATTTGAGAAATGTTAAATGTGTATTGAAAAAATGTTGACCATGTATTAAAAAATTGTTAATCCTATATTTCTAAAATGTTAAACGTGTACTAGAAAAAAAATTGTATAGAAAAACAGTGAAAACCGAGATTTTAATATATGCGAACATTTGTTTTCCTAATTAAGTCATATATGCGTGTATGAGGATAAAAATCCGGCTTCACACCATGGTTTTCCTGTATAGTAAATGAAGTTGTAGAATGCTACGCACAATGCTTTTTTTTCCCAAATATTGATGCCACTTTCACATGCACTCACTACAAAGTGAGTGAAAAAAAAGTGTATGACATCCACTTATAAAGATGTGACAACAATACACATTCCAAAATCACATAGTGATGGGAGAAGCACCACTGATCAGGTTTTTTTTTCTCCGTCCGAAATTCTGATAACCGTCCCTTTCGGTCACCACCTATTTTCTGTGTTACAGCCCAATTTTTTTTTCGAAATTTTTGAATTTAAACGACGGACTAATGTCAAATAGGGTTCGTCTGCGTATCTTTTTTTTTTTTTTTGCGGGGAATTTATCTGCGTATCTTACAAGAATCAATCTCTTGGCTTTGCCATAAAGCTAACTTTGCGAGCTAACCACTACAACAAGACGTCCTTCCTATACACATAGGGTTAAACTCACTATATTTTGACACTAATGTTTTTTAATTCAAAATCCATTTGTAAAATTCGGGCAAAAAATCCAGAATTCCTGAGATTTTCAAAAAACCGTATTTACCTGCCACTCCAAAAAAAATTGAATAAAAAGAAAAACCTTGCCACTGATACATAAAATTCGTGTATACAACTATAAGCATGACATCCGACTCAAAATAAATAAAAAAGAAGAAGCACGACATTCCCAACAAAATTCAGACGGCTTGTTTCAAGAAGCGTCGGATTCTCCCACGACATTACAAAATCCAGAAATTTTACAGTTTCATCATCCAGTGAGAGAGAATCAGTATTCATGGTGATTGAAACCCACCAAACGGGCGACATTGTCATCAGCGGCAAAGGCGGACAGCGATGTAGTAACGCCATGGTTAATCTCCTCTTGCACAAGGCGAGAAAACCAACAAGAGGTGGGGATGATTGTGCCATAGATATTGAAATATTCATCCACACATACTTTATATCACAGTCATCACAGTACCGAGGAAGCAGGAAGACGGAGAATCAGATGAAGAGAAGCTTCGTCAGGTAAAGTGTACTCCTCTAGGGTGCGACCGTTCTCCAGTTGTTTTCCGGCATAGACGATTCTCTGTTGGTCCACAGGAATGCCCTTCTCAACACAGATCTTCTCCTTGACATTATCGATGGTATTTAAATTCTCAACATCAAGAGCTAGTAAGGTGCCAGTCAACGTGTTGACACGGACTAGCATCCTCCTCCTTTGGATGGGCAGATCGAGCCTGAGAGCTGATTGATCCTGGATGTCATAATCAGCCAGAGTACGCTCGTCTTCAAGCTGCTCCCCATTGAAAACAAGGCGTTGCTGATCTAGGATCTTTGTCTTGACGACGTTGATGGTGTCGGATGGATCGACCTTGACGGTGATCGTCTTGCCGACGAGGGTCTTGACGAAGATCTCCATCTGTTGAATGAGAGCACAATTTTTGACATAATAAAGTAGATCAAAGGAGCTACGTACCACTTGTTGCACTAGTTGGAAATACTTTCTTTCAGACTAATTAGAGGGAGTAGTAATTACTTGGTTCAGATCAGAACAACCAGAGAAAGGCATGAATATCTTAACATGAATGTCTTTCAGATACGACCCAACAGATTATCACAGCGAGCACCAGCAGAGATTCATAAATTTGGCAAGATGTTAGATAAAAGTGAACGTACCTTGATCGAGCGTTCTTGCTTCGTTTGAAGGGCGAGTAGAGAGGGATAAGTCGCTGGGTTGGGAATTCGGATATGAGGGGGCTGAACTGACGCCCAGCCAATTTATAGCGGGATTTTCCCTCTCCTTTCTGAAACTTATGTGGCGGAATTGATTTCAAGCGACGCTTCGGGTTGGCAATTCAGACGACTCTTCGGTTCACCACTCCACCCATTGACATTTACTACTTCTACTACTATGTGAGTACTGAATCGGAGTACTAACATTTTTGCTGACTTAATTTCCTTGCTCGCGCTAAAACGTTTTGGCATGGAGAGACTCGAAAATCTCATTCCCTTGATCCGGATATGCAGTCTCGAGGGGTCATTTTGTAGCACCCACATCTGATTTGCTCTCTGTGTCAACATGAAGAGGCTCTTCATGCTTGCGACTGGAGTGACGCTGGCACTTGAGATGTAAGTTCTCCCAAATTTCCGGTTAATGGAGTGAGAATTGTCAATCTATGTGTTGTGCGGATGAAGAAGAGCAATACAGTATATATAGCAGTACTTTATAGTCCGACGATGAAACTCGTAACCCTTAGACTACTCACGATGGGAGTAACATAGGTAGTAACTGTTGGCGTAGAAAATTGCACCGCGCAACACAAGATAATCCTCGCACTTTCGTGGCGAGGGACGGATGCTTTTCGAGCAAAGCAACAAAGGGGTTCCTCAATTTCGGAGAGGAGTACGACTGCTTTACGGCGCAAAACAGCAAAGATGAACCGCGCCCTAGGGTTTCTAGAGCTCGGCGAGAAAGATAGTAAACGAAAACAAAGGTATGTGAAAACAGTAAATTGAATTGGATATAGATCGATTGTGTGTGTTCAATCGGCCGTCACCCCCAACATATATAAGAGGCGGCCGGACTTCCCGTACAAGCAAAGGATTCATCTAAGCTTTCCTTACAAGAAAATTACATCAATTCACGTCCTAGAGTCCTAGCTCTAGTCTAACTCGGATTCAACCCGAATCTGGCCCAAATTTCTGTCTTGCTCCTTGCGCGGACTATAGAATCTGCATACGACCTCCGATTGAGACGTTCTTTATATCCAAATCAATCGTTTCGACGAGACGAACAATTCTTCTGTTGATCACTTTTCCAAATAATGCCATCTTCAATACTCCAGGAGGTCATCTTCAACTTCCAGTCGGATTTGGTCCTGTGGCTGACTAGGCTGTCCGAGTTTTGTAAAGATTTTGCAGGCCGTTTATTATCTCAAATGATGATGACTCCAAAAGCAAATTTGACCGTTTCGACAATATGCACAACTTTCATGTAGAACACTTTTCCATACGAGGCCATCTAGATAATCGTTTGAGCCCGTCTTTAGCTTCTGGTCAGATTGCCCAAAACTGACATTTTTCACTCGGCCGGCAAGCTTTCACCCGGCAAGCTTTTCACCCGGCAAGCTCTTTGCCCGGCAAGCTTTTCACCCGGCAAGCTCTTTGCCCGGCAAGCTTTTTCCACGGCCGGCAACCACTTTGCCGGCAAGCCTTTTTACTCGGATTTTCCGACCCAAACTTCAGCCTGATCTTATTTTGTCTCTCCAGGTTGCATATGACCTCGGATTGAGACGCTTTATATATCAAAATCGACTGATTCGACGAGACGAAGACAATCCGCGTAGATCATTTTCTCATAGGAAGCCGTCTTGGAGGCGTAATCGGCCGAACAGTACTTTGAATACAAAATTTTGGCACTTCGAGTACAGTTTCGGCCCTCTAGATTAGACGAGATGGCGATGACCCAAACATCAAAGTTTCTCATTTTGACGATATCGAACTTTCTCTTGTTGAGAAATTTTCCATTTGAGGCAATCTTAATTAATTTCTTGACCATGCCAAAATCTGGTGTCAACACAGGATTACCTGAAACTTTAGCTTGGCGTCCGCCTAGGATTTGTCCTTGGTAGCGTACTAGCTCGACGTAAACCAGGATCTGGGCAGGACTTATCCCATGTAACTGCCAATCCATGCAAAATACCTGTTGTAACACTTGAGCAATATATCAGCTGATCAGCTTAATCAATAAATTAATTAATTTGGCCTATTAAAATACCCATCAGCCAAATTATAGCTCCAACACATGCCCCCCTGTTTTTGGTATAATATAATTTATCAAAAACACATATACTCAGGGCGATATTCAGAATAACATATCGGCCATAGCACTACCAATTCTCAGGATATTTCAAAAAATTGTATCTTTCCGAGTTGCTGTAACTCGGTGAACATCATTACTTAGGGCGATGTACAAAGAACACATCGGCCAAGTTTTTCTTAGGGCGATATTACAAACAACATATCGGCCACAGCATCCTCAAGCCTCCCGCCACATGCTAGGATAGTATTTCTTCAAATATTTTCCATTGAGGGCTTTAGACAACTTCTCCCCTTGCAAAGATTGTACAAAATATGAATTGCCAGGAACAATCTCTACAACTTTATATGGACCTTCCCAACTTGGCGACCACTTGCCGAATTTTCTATCTTTAGTTCCAATGGGTAAAATCGTTTTCCATACTAAATCTCCTATTTGAAATGATTTTTCTTTCACCCTTTTGTTATAAGCCTTGGCTACTCTTAATTTATCTTTCTCAATTTCTCGCAAAGCTTTTAGTCTTTATTCTGGAATATCATCTATTTTGTCCATCATCAAATTAGTGTACTCCACAGCCGACAAATCATTTTGTCTGGCTACCCTAAGAGCTTGCAACTTAACTTCCACGGGTAACACCGCCTCCTGGCCATACACTAGCTCAAAAGGTGATACTTGAGTAGCTCCATGCTTAGATATTCTATGAGCCCATAAAGCTTCCGAAAGCACCTCGTGCCATCTTCTCGGATGTTTTTCAATCTTCTTCTTTATAAGTTTGATCAAAGTCTTATTGCTAGATTCGGCCTGTCCATTAGCTTGAGCATAATAAGGCGACGAATTCAACAACTTAATCCCATAAGATTCGGCAAATTCACGAAATTGATGAGACATAAAAGAAGCACCTTGATCAGTAGTCAAAGTTTGAGGAATACCGAATCTATGAATAATATGCTCCAAAACAAAATTAATCACTTCTCTATGAGTCATATTTCTCAAAGGAATCGCTTCTGTCCACTTGGTGAAATAATCAGTGGCTACTAGGACAAAGCGATGTTGTTTAGAAGACGAAGGATGTATCTCACCAATAAAATCTAAGCCCCATCCTCTAAACGGCCACGGCTTAATTATGGGATTCAACATAGCTGCGGGTGCTAATTGTATATTGCCAAACTTCTGACAAGCCTCACAACCTTTATAATAACGGAAGCAATCTTCTAACAAAGTCGGCCAATAAAAACTTGCTCTTTTTATCAACCACCGCATCTTATGAGCCGACTGGTGTGTCCCACATATGCCTTCATGCACTTCACCCATGGCTAATCTAGATTGGTCAGAATCCAAGTATTTTAACAGTAGCCCATCTATAGTTCGGCGATGTAACTCGTTATTCAACATAGTATATTTTAAAGCCTGTCGCCGAACCTTCCTATCCCTGGTTTGACTTGGGTCTTTTAAATGATTAATCAAAGGAACCCTCCAATCTACAGCCTCCGAATTATTAGCTAACTCGGTCACTGGTGGGATTTGTACCGGATTACTAGCTAACTTGGTCGCTGGCAAGCCTTGCACCGAATCACTACCTAACTTGGTCACTGGTGATAATTTGCTCACTTGCTCCGAGTTATTTAACTCAGTCACTGGCGATAACTCGGTCATTTGTGGGCCTTTCACCGAGTTATCTAACTCGATCATTTGTCGCGCTGAATTTTCTTCTCCTCGCGTGCTGCAACCCGGTGTGAATTCCGAATTATCTGGCGCTCGCTGTAGCTCGGCATAACTCGGTGTATGTTCCGAATTATCTTTCTCTCGGTATGACTCGGTATAACCCGGTGTGTGTTCCGAGTTATCTTTCTCTCGGTATGACTCGGTATAACCCGGTGTGTGTTCCGAGTTATCTGGCACTCGCGCGTGTATTCCGAGTTATCTGTAACTCGGTCTCACCCTTTGCAGCAACCAACATCGGTTTTTCTAAGATGAAGAACTTTCCTCTACTGATATTATAACCGGATGCCTGCTGTGCCAAAGAATTAGCCCTAGAATTTTCCTTCCTAGGTATATGACTAATAGTGAAAGTATCCAGGGACTTGATTATATCTAAACATTGGTCCATGTAACTATTTAGTAACCCATCAAAACATTGAAATTCGCCTTTAATTTGTTGCACTACCAGAAGCGAATCACCAAAAGCATCTACATCCTTAACACCCATATCCAGTAAATTTTGTAACCCAAACAAAAGAGCCTCATACTCAGCTTGGTTATTTGTGCAAGGATATTCTAAGCGAACCGATGCCTCATATATAACATTATTAGGAGAAATCAGAACATTGCCGACGCCTTGCCCCTCTCTACAAACCGATCCATCAAAATAAAGTTTCCATGGGCATATGCTAACATAATTAATATCTTCCTCATCTTTAACTCTATGATCAACAATGAAGTCGGCGATAATTTGACCTTTCATAGCGCGCAACGATTCATATGTCAAATCATACTCTATTAGTGCATAAGCCCATTTACCAATCCTACCACTAAGAATCGGTTTTTGCAACATGTATTTAACTACGTCGGCTTGACAAGCTACTACACAAGTACTGGACAGCAAATAAGGTCGAAACTTGGTACATGCATAATATAAGGATAAGCATAACTTTTCAATAAACACATACCGAGTTTCGGCGTCAATCAAACGGCGACTTAAGTATGCTATGATGTAATCCTTCCCACCATCTTCTTGTGTCAACACCGCGCCGATCACTCTATCTTGTGCAGCAATGTATAATTTGAACGGCGCACCAGATTTGGGTGCACGCAATACCGGAGGATTCAACAAATATCTCTTTATGTTATTAAAAGCCTCCTGTTGTTCTGCTCCCCAGGTGAATTCGGCTTCATTCTTCAGCCGAAGTATTGGAGCAAACGATTCAATCTTCCCTGCCAAGTTAGATATGAATCGTCTCAAGTAATTGATTTTCCCCAATAATTTTTGCACATCTCTTTTGCAAGTCGGCTGTTCCAGATTTTTAATTGCCTCCACTTTCTTAGGGTCAATCTCTATACAATCTTCATGAATTATAAACCCCAAGAATTTTCCAGCCGACACACCAAAAGCACATTTAAGGGGATTCATCTTTAACCCATACCGGCGCATTCTTTCAAAACCGAGTCATAAATCGGCAAGATGATGTTCAAACCCATCCGATTTAACAACTATATCATCAATGTATATTTCTAATATAATGCCAAGAAGATCATGAAATATTAGATTCATGGCACGTTGATATGTAGCACCGGCATTCTTAAACCCAAAAGTCATGACTACCCACTCAAACAAACCGACAAAGCCAGGGCACCGAAAAGCAGTCTTAGACATGTCCTTTTCGGCCATAAATATCTGATTATAACTAGCATTACCATCCAAAAAACTGATTATTCTATGTCCCGAAGCATTATTAATAAGGATGTCGGCAATAGGCATAGGATATTCATCTTTCGGAGTAGCCTTATTCAGGTCCCTAAAATCAACACATACTCTAATTTTGCTAGTGTTCTTCTTTTCAATAGGAACAATATTAGACACCCAATCTGCATATCTACATGGCCGAATAAACCCTGCTTTTATCAACCGATCAACTTCTTCTTTGATGCGGTCATACATGTCAGGATTAAAATTTCTACGGGGTTGCTTATACGACCTAAAACCAGGTTTGATAGGTAATCTATGTTCCACTAAATCTCTATTTAAGCCAGGCATCTCGGTATAGTTCCAAGCAAAGCAATCAACAAATTCTTTAAGTAACTCGGTTACCTTGCTTTTCTGATCGGCCTTTAAGTTAGCATTGATGAATGTAGGTCTCGGAGTGCTTCCATCACCAATGTCTATTTCTTCAAGTGGATCAGCCGATGAGAACCCATGCCCAAGCTTGTCCATGTCTTCAAATTCTTCAATAGTTTCATGTATATCGTTCTTTCCGGAACGATACTCTTCTGTACGTTTTTGTAACCATTTAATGCTATCTTCTTTATTCATCATTTACATAGATAGATCATTAAGCCGAGCTACATCAGCCGACTGTACATTTACAGGTACAAAACCATCTCTACCTATACTAATGTAGTCATAGTCCGATAGATCTCTACCGGTCAAGCATTGCATATTACCGAGTTGCCAATCAACCGGCGCTTCTGTCAAGGCTATGCAAGTCGAGTTGTCTGCCCCAATCACCTCCACATCATCATTTACCCATTGAATTAATCACTGATGCAAAGTAGATGGGATGCAACAATTCGCATGGATCCAGTCACGCCCCAACAGAACATTGTATCGGCCTTTGACATCAACTACAAAGAAAGCAGTCGGCAATGTCTTGCTTCCAACTGTAAGCTCCATAGATATAACGCCCTTGGCTTCAGACAGCTCTCCTGAGAACCCACTGAGTCCCATGTTGGTCCTCATTAGCTCGCTCTCCTTTCGGTTCAGCTTGGAAAACACCGAAAGAGGCATGACATTAACACCTGCGCCGCCATCAACAAGCATGCGCCCAATGGGCTTGCCATCAATATGTCCCCTGATGAATAACGGCTTCAAGTGCTGGTTGGGCTTCTCTGGTTTCTCAAACATAGCCTTACTCGGCCCAAGAACTAACTCGGCAACTTCAGACTCACGCGCACGGAACTCGGCGGGCAATGCAAAAAACATGTTAATATCCATATCAGTGAATGTATTGTTGCCATTCTCCGAGTTGGTACTACCTTCCGAGTTGACGCCGTAAGCCTTGTCATCTGCCATGTCATCGTCTGAGTACTTGCCATCATCTTTCGAGTTGTGGGCAGTATCTTCCGAGTAATTGCCACCATCTTCCGGATTGTGGGCGGCATCTTCCGAATAACTGGTGACTGCATCAACCGAGCCTGCGGGAGCATCAACCGAGTTATCGGCAACTGCATTTCCCTCTTTTGATACGCGCTTTTCTTTCCACGCCAGTCGGGGTATTATTGGTTTCTCCTTATTGAATAGTTCGTCCCGCTTCTTCTCAGCTATGTCCTCTCTGATCTCCAGCGCTCGCAGCCGCTGTACTCGGCGTTTTTGAGTGGGCGTGAGTCCCGTTGGGCACCATTGAGGCCCCGGTTTAGTCCCTGGAGCGACAGATTTGCTGCCCCCCGAGTTACTCGGTCCTGGTTGGGTTCCTGGAGCGACCGACTTGGCTCTGCTGCTCCCCAAGTTACTCGGCATATACTGATGTACTGTCCTATTGCCCCCCGAGCAGCCCGGCCTGTACTGACTGCCTCCTGAGTATCTCGGCATGTTGCTTCTCACGTAACTCGGCCTGTTCCGAGTAGCCGAAACATCCTTCCGCTGATGCGATACAGCCCCCGCTGCAACCTTCTGGCTTCCACTAGTACTTGGGTTCGCATGCTGATTGAGCGAGCCAAAAATAATTGGAGACTGGCCAGGGGATGCACGTGAGTTGTTCTCTCTGATGAGTGGATCAATTATCACACCAACCGCTACAACTTTCCGAGTTACGCTGGAAGATACAGTATGTGCATTGGCATCTTCTCTCTAAACAGAATTATCTTTCAACTCGGCAACGTCCTCTTTTCCTGGACTTTTCTCTCCAACTCCAGTCGGTTGACCTTCTCCGAGTTCTTTTACAGGCTTGCGCACCCAAGTAAGCCCACGGCCATTAGGATTTCTACCATCCGACCTACGTACCGGTGACCGATTCCTTCGAATCGTGTCTTCATCGAACCGAGTCCTTTTATCAGGCATTTGTCCTCTGTACAAAGCACTCGGCTGATCCCAGCCCGGCTGAAAACAACCTGCTGGCCCCATAGGGTATGGTGTCCAAGGATTAAACACCCATGGAGGGAAGTGTGAATGCATAGGAGGCGCACATCCCCAATAAGCCGGTTCCATTGGGAAACATGGCTGTTGCTCATATGAATTCCTCCCCCAATGCTCATGATCGTTAGGTCCAGGAGTAGACCTCGGACGCTTAACTCCTCCAAGCCGATTGAACACGTTGCTGTTTCTACGTGAAGTGTATTTTTCCAACAGCATGTTAACAGTTGGCTTTGGTCTTGGACCTTGCTTTTTCCTTCCATTGACCTTCCACACTCCGACCTCTGGATTCTTGGGTTTAATCATCCTTGGTGGAGCATTCTCATCAACAGTATTTTTTTTCTTGGCTGACTCAGTCTGATCCGACCGAATTAGCATCTTCTTGCCTTCAAACTCGATCACATTAATAGGGAAAGGATCACTATCGAGCTTCATCTTGGCATCCTCTGTGAATGTCAATCGTCCCTCGTTGATGGCCGATTGCACCTGTCGACGAAAAATATTACCATCATTAGTAGCATGTGAAAAAGATTGATGCCACTTACAGTAAGCTCTTCGTCCCAATTCTTCCGGAGATGGGATCACATGACCTCCTCTCAATCTTATTTGTTTCCCTTGCAATAGCATGTCAAAGATCCTATCACACTTGCTAACATCAAAAGTATATTTAATCTCCTCTCTCTTAGCAGGTGTGGGTTTTAAGGCAGGGCACGCAAAAGGTTGGACTTTGGCGTTTGGATCCACTCGGCTACACATATGTTTACCTCATCATCACTAGCCGAGTCACCTTCACACTCTAAAGTGTTAACAGCAGGAGTAACCTTATCTTTGTTTTTGTTATCTCTAAACCGATTATATTACTTAACTTCCCTAGCTCGGTTTTCCTGCGCCAAAGTCTTCTGTAACACTTGGTTGACATCTAAAAATTCCTGCCCTTATAGCTTATCTTTAATGTGAGCAAGCAAACCCGAAAAGGCTAGATCAGCCAAGTCCTTTTCGGCTATAGTTAAGCTGTAGTAGCGGTTCTTTACATCCCTAAACCTTCTAATGTAATCATGCACCGGCTCATTATACTTCTGCCTAACCATAGTTAGGTCGGAAAGCCGAAGCTCAGTTTCACCGCTATAGAAGTACTCATGAAATCGCTGCTCTAATTGTACCCATGAAGAAATAGAGTTAGGAGCAAGGGATGAAAACCAAGTGAATGCAGTGCCGGATAGAGACAAAGGAAATAACCTAACTCTATAAATATCCGAGTTACCAAACTCACTGCATTGTGCTAAGAACTGTCCCACATGTTCAACAGTAGATCTACCACCTTCCCCGGTGAATTTAACAAAGTTAGGGATCCTAACACCACGAGGATAAGGAGTGGAGTCAAAGTACTCGGGGTATGGTTTCTGATAGGCACGTGTTGTACCTTTCGGTGCTAAACCGTATTCTCTAAGTATGTCAACCAACTGATTTTTCCAACTATCATTAGATGATGGAGCATGGGTTTGTGGAACAGTAACATGTGGTGGGTACTCCGGCATAAATGTTTGAGCATATGAAGTTTGCAACGGAGGACCATTAACATGTGAATCAAGTACCGGCCCATATGGAATCCCGGTACTGGCAGCTGGCAGCATAGTCTCCGAGTTATTTGCAATTCGGTGAGGGTTCATACCGAGTTGATTGTAACCCAGCGGGTTTACGCCGAGTTGGTTGTAACTCGGTGGTGAGTTTTCTCCGAGTTGATTGTAACTCGGTGGTGTGGTATACGCTACTGTTTGATAGTAGGGCTGCTGCAGATTTGAATTCAAAACCCTACTTCGGTTGTTGCTGTTGTAATTTTGTGCAACCGAAGTAGAAACCATAGGAGGAGCAGCATTAGGAATAAAATTATGGGCCAAACTACTAGCATGGTTCTGGCCACTTTGATCATTATTTAGAGCAACATGACTTTGATCTACGTTAGCCGATGCACCTGGCATATGAACATCACTAGACATGTTAACTACTCGGTTATGTTCCATATGCATCGGTCTTTTATCATAGTACTCACGTTCAACATGTTGCCCTAACGATTGAGCATGATGAGATAAACCAAACCCTAAATCTTTACTAAATTGCTCTTTAAGCTCTTCAAATTTATCAGCCATGGATTTCGAAAGTGTGTGCATCGTATCTGCCATGTTGGATCCAAATTTGCTAGCTACGGATGCATCAATTAGATGAGCAAGGTCTTCGTTTGATTGTTTTACCTCAGTACCGAGTAGATCTGAAATACTCGGCATAGCGCTTGGCGTAGCCACTTTCTTGATGACACCGTTCCGAGTCTTCTGGAATCCCGCCAGCATCATCTTCCTCTGCTCTCCAAGTACACGTTCAATCTCCAGCCGGTCTTCCTCCGAGAGATCTTCCATTGCGGCAGGGATGATGTTGTCTGGGCTGATGTCGCTGTTGTTATTGGGATCCGTGGTCATCTTGTTCGAGTGGATGTTGCCCTTGTTCTTCTTGTCGCCGAGCAGATTGGAAGTACTCGGCGTTCTTCGCTGTCCCCAGCGGAGTCGCCAATTTGTGTTGGCGCAGAAAATTGCACCGCGCAACACAAGATAATCCTCGCACTTTCGTGGCGAGGGACGGATGCTTTTCGAGCAAAGCAACAAAGGGGTTCCTCAATTTCGGAGAGGAGGACGACTGCTTTACGGCGCAAAACAGCAAAGATGAACCGCGCCCTAGGGTTTCTAGAGCTCGGCGAGAAAGATAGTAAACGAAAGCAAAGGTACGTGAAAACAGTAAATTGAATTGGATGTAGATCGATTGTGTGTGTTCAATCGGCCGTCACCCCCAACATATATAAGAGGCGGCTGGACTTCCCGTACAAGCAAAGGATTCATCTAAGCTTTCCTTACAAGAAAATTACATCAATTCACGTCCTAGAGTCCTAGCTCTAGTCTAACTCGGATTCAACCCGAATCTGGCCCAAATTTCTGTCTTGCTCCTTGCGCGGACTATAGAATCTGCATACGACCTCCGATTGAGACGTTTTTATATCCAAATCAATCGTTTCGACGAGACGAACAATTCTTCTGTTGATCCCTTTCCCAAATAATGCCATCTTCAATACTCCAGGAGGTCATCTTCAACTTCCAGTCGGATTTGGTCCTGTGGCTGACTAGGCTGTCCGAGTTTTGTAGAGATTTTGCAGGCCGTATATTATCTCAAATGATGATGACTCCAAAAGCAAATTTGACCGTTTCGACAATATGCACAACTTTCATGTAGAACACTTTTCCATACGAGGCTATCTAGATAATCGTTTGAGCCCGTCTTTAGCTTCTGGTCAGATTGCCCAAAACTGACATTTTTCACTCGGCCGGCAAGCTTTCACCCGGCAAGCTTTTCACCCGGCAAGCTCTTTGCCCGGAAAGCTTTTCACCCGGCAAGCTCTTTGCCCGGCAAGCTTTTTCCACGGCCGGCAACCACTTTGCCGGCAAGCCTTTTTACTCGGATTTTCCGACCCAAACTTCAGCCTGATCTTATTTTGTCTCTCCAGGTTGCATATGACCTCGGATTGAGACGCTTTATATATCAAAATCGACCGATTCGACGAGACGAAGACAATCCGCGTAGATCATTTTCTCATAGGAAGCCGTCTTGGAGGCGTAATTGGCCGAACAGTACTTTGAATACAAAATTTTGGCACTTCGAGTACAGTTTCGGCCCTCTAGATTAGACGAGATGGCGATGACCCAAACATCAAAGTTTCTCATTTTGACGATATCAAACTTTCTCTTGTTGAGAAATTTTCCATTTGAGGCAATCTTAATTAATTTCTTGACCATGCCAAAATCTGGTGTCAACACAGGATTACCTGAAACTTTAGCTTGGCGTCCGGCTAGGATTTGTCCTTGGTAGCGTACTAGCTCGACGTAAACCAGGATCTGGGCAGGACTTATCCCATGTAACTGCCAATCCATGCAAAATACATGTTGTAACACTTGAGCAATATATCAGCTGATCAGCTTAATCAATAAATTAATTAATTTGGCCTATTAAAATACCCATCAGCCAAATTATAGCTCGAACAGTAACATGCATGCCACCTAAGAAAAAAATATGATGTGGCAGCTAATTAATGAGAAAAGAGAGAAATTGAGTAACATACTATGTTACTACTAGTATGAGAAACATAACGCATATCAAGACAAGATGAGTCTATAAGCTAATAATTGAAAGGCTCAATGTTACTACCCCTATGTTACTACCCACTGTGAAGGTAGTAACTTAGACTAGTAACGTATGCATGTTAGTACTCTATGTTACTTCCCAATGTGGGTAGTCTTAGACATATGGCATGGCTAGCTTTCACTAGTATGTGTTCAAGTATAGCTAAAGTTCTTTAACTAGTCAACGCAATTATGCCTTTTAGGCTCTATGTAATGGGAGTATCATGCATGTCAAGTAGGCAATTTTTTTTTTTGCATGGTAATACATGTCTTATTCATATCGTAAAGATAAAAGTACAAGTCATGTAAAGACCGACGTGACAAAACTGAAAAGATAACAGAACATCTCCGAGCTTGACACCAACGCTCATCACCTGTCTCTAGCATCACCATAGTAGCCATCGAAGAAAAGAATGAAGGATTACCTCCTCACCCGAGCTCGGCGCGGCTCCATCGCTAATATGCAGCTTTGCAGACCTCCAAGGTGGCTCACCAAAAGTGAAGCCCTTGTCGTTGAACGAATCAGACCGGGGCAACAACCCGGACACGCCATCAAACTTCAGATCTGATATCCCACTAAGACTAAGATGCCACAGTAGAAAACCATACCTGCCATCCACGAAAGAAAGATATGAGTGAGTATCATATCATGATACTGTATCATAAGAAATATTGTAAGAGGCAATTTCCTATGCATGGTGGTAGCTACACACCCTTTGGTATAGGTGCCTTTTTTGATATATGAGGTGTCGGGTTTCAATGGCATTGGCACAAGTGCATTTTTGTTGTATAGAAATGACTTTTTCTCACTTCTCTCTGTCTTTTTATTACTTTTTTGACACAAATGTCTTTTCGTTGTGCAGAAAGGGCGCTCTCTCACTTCTCTCAGTCTTTTTGCTTGACTTTTTGGCATAATTGCAGGTTTGCTTGTCTGGCTGGTCTAAAGTCCTGATATTTTCGTTATAGAGTTATTTTTCATAGTCCAAAATAATTTACCAAATTAATTAGAGTTAAAAATTGGGGCTGTGTCTAGCTACCACCATGGATAGCAAATTATTTCCATTGCACTAATACATATCTTGCATGACAATAAATAAAAATATTTAACATACTAATCTATGATACTATGCATTATGGGGTAGTATCATACACTAGTATCATATGCATGATACTAACTTATGATACTAGCCACTGTTGGCAGCCTTAGGTTGAAGGTTAAGGTTCATTCTATTATTTGAGCTTTTTATCCTCTATTACCCGTGTCCTGATTACTAGTCCCATGCGTATTTTGGATCATATTTTGACCATGATTTTAACTAATAAAATGTAAATTATATGTAACAAAGAATCATTAGAAAAATCCAATAATATTTTTTATGATATGCATTATTATTTTCCTAGTCAAGTATATGGTCAAACTTTGACTCAAAATACGACGATGACTAATAAACCCGGTATCTACTTCTAAATTAATTACATGCCTTGATGAAATCTAGATAACAATTATTTCTTGAAACAAGTACTCATTTTAGTTGCACTGCACACACAAAAATCCGGTTATAGACTTGAGGTCTCATGACAAAGATTTTGTTGGACAAAAACCATCGGCAAAAACCAACATAGTATGTCGGGTTTGCTGCCACCAATAGTGCCAGATCGGATTCCAGTACATCGCTTGATACGGTACCGTAGCAATTAGATAATCAAGACGGGAAAAACATTGGCAACATTTACCCAGGTTCAAACCCTCACGTTGGAGGTAAACCCTACTTTCTACTCTTTGTTTATTGATGGTGGGGTGTATAGGGTACAAGGATGTTCGTAGGTGTATCCTTTCTGGGACATGGTTTCGTTTCTACGGATTCTACATGACACCTTTTGCAAAACACTATCAAATTACTACCACACCATCAAGGGGCCATATGATGATACCCTCTCAGATCTCATGCCTTCATGACTTCGTATGAATACACAACAATTAATTGGCAGCAACGCACATGTCGGCGGCCTTGCCTCCCCACAAGTCCTAGGCATTGCCCAAAAAGAACATAATAATTTTCCACCCATTTCTGTCCATCATTTTTTTTTGAATGGGGTCCTCACATGGGTATATATATGAGGGTTGTGAAAATAGGAAAGAAAATAGAAGGGAAATGAAAAATAAGGCAATGAAAAGAAGAAGGAAAGAAAAGGACGACCAAAAAGGAAAAAATAGAAGAAAGTAAAGGAAAGACAATAAAAACCAGAAAGAAAAGGGAAATCAAATAGATAGGGAAATACAATGTTTGTCGAGTGTCAAAAATCGGGCACTCGGCAAACATTTGCTGCATTAAGAAAATAAATTCAGATCAGTATGCCGTGTGTCGTTAGTCGACACTCGGGAAAGGACGGCATGTCGTCATGGAGCCGTCAAACGCAGTGGGTGGGGACACATGCCACATAGTTTAGCAAGAACCTAGTTTATTTCCCCCCCCTTTTTTTTTGCATTTACCAAGTTCGGGGCCTATGCCGAATGTATTTCAAATTTTCTCGGCAATGAGCCATCATTGCGGTGTGTCAGTTAAAAACCGAGTGTTTTTTTAGGAAATATTTGGCAAAGAGCCTCCTTGTTGAGTCCCCTTGAAGAAACACTTGACAAAGACATATTTTCCTGTAGTGAATAGTGCACCATAGACACCCTGGACAAAGACATTTTTCTTGTAAAAAAATTGCTAGCTTTTTACAATACAACAAACCTCATATTAATAGTTCTTCGGATTATAAGAAAAATAATGGATAGCAACTTATTCCATATGGCTATGTTTTGCGGTTGCATTAAGATACAACAAACATTATATTAGTTTTATCAGATTATAAGAAATAATATATCACAACCTATTCCATGTCGGTCAGTTACGCCTCATAGGAGGCATTTGGTTTCTTGTAAGAGGCTTATATAGTGGACCCACCATGTTGAAGCTATCAAGAGCATTGTCAACAAAGTCAACTTGACTAGATCAATTGAAAATAAAGGTCAAGTTTACATCTATGATGGAACACATTCATAAAAAATACCTTGTACTTCCATGTCGGCCATTCATCCGTAAACGATAGTGCTTAGTTTGTCATAGAAGTGTCAAGGCACTGCCTACTTCACTTATATGATGGAGCAAGGTTGCAGTTCTATGGCGGGTTTTTAGAATTCGCTAAAGACTTCATCAAGCCATGGATTGTGAAGCACCTACGTGTAAACAAAAATATTCGTTATAGACGATCGCACATCTATGACTGAACACCTTGTACGTCAAGTCATTTCGTCATAGATACTCCCTCTGTTTCATAATGTAGTGCATATACATTTTCTGTAAGTCAAACTTTACAAACTTTGACCGAGTTTATGAAAAAACTATTTGTAAATATCAAATATAAACAATATGAAAATACGTCTCATGATGTATCTAAGGATATATATTTGGTAGATCACTAGTAGAAAACAGGCCTTCCGTTTCATCCTTTAGTCCCGGTTTGGCTTTGGACTGGGACTAATGTGTCCATTAGTCCCGGTTCCAACGGCTAGGAGCGGTCGGGGGGCAGGGGCACCATTAGTCCTGGTTCATTTTGGACCTATAGTCCCGGTTTGTATCACAAACCGGGACTAAAGGGGTGGTGGCAGGCTGGTGTCAGCCTGGGGCCCCCACGAGCCCTTCTCTGTTTTCTCCATTCGAATTCCCCTCTCTGTTCTTCCCCTAGCTCGAGCTCCTCCCTCCATTTTTGCCAAGATTTGTCAAGATTTGAGGCACCCCAATCCATCCAAGTGTTCACAAAGGTTAGCAACTTTGTCCTTTCATCTCTTATTGCTAGATCAGCTCGTGCAATGCTTTATAAGTATAGTGATTTGTGGGTTTTAGTTTGGATGTAATTATGTGATAGCTTTTTTTATTTATATGCAATTTGAGCTCAAATTAACTCCTTAGTTTGCATATGTGTAGGTGTGGTTTACTTAGTGTGCCTTCCCATCCCTGTCCTAACCACCGTCGATCGACCGCACCGTCTCGTCGCCGGCACCACCTTGGTGAGCCTCTTCTTGTGTTCTTATCATTTTTATAAATAAAATCGTATTTGTATGATTTAGATAGTTACTTGCATAGTTTTCTTACTTGTATGGTTGTTGTTATATATAGTGCCATGGTTATGATATCCGTGCCCGTCGGCCCTCGTCCGGTTTACAATTCAGATGTGGTATATTCTCTTTTATAACTATTTGTTGCATTTCGTGTTAATGACAATTATGCCCATCAAGTTGACATAGATATTTTTATCTAAGAGGTAGTTGAACCGGAAATGCCAACCGACCCTATTGTCGAGAAGTTAAATTTAGTTGAAAAAGAAAACGAGGATTTGAAAGAAAAATTGAAAAGAGTTGAAGAAGAGAAGATGAAATTGGAGTTGTACGTTGCCAATGTCGTCGATGATCACAAGATCAAGATGGATGCAATGCGCTTGAAGATTAGAAAGATTAGAAAATATGCCATTAATAAAGAGGCCTGGTATCATTATGATGTTGGATCAATTTTTACCTTAGTTACGATTTTGATCGCATTTGTTGTTGCATTTAAAATGTTTTAGCTAGATACTTTTATGTTGTTTTATGAGAATAAGTGTGTATGAACTTTATGTATGAACTTGTATTAATTTGGTCTTCTCGGTGTTGTGTAATGAAGATGAACCGACAATGGATGTACGTTGACCGACGCTCTCCCCAGTTCATTAATGGCGTGCAGAGTTTTTTGCGTACGGCTGAGGCAACAAACAAGCGGGATGGTTTTATGTGTTGTCCGTGTGGTGTGTGTAAGAATGGTAAGACTTACTTTAGCTCAAAACAGATTCACGTCCACCTGTTTACGTCCGGTTTCATGTCCGGCTATAATTGTTGGACCAAGCACGGAGAAAGAGGGGTTCTAATGGAAGAGAATGAAGAAGAAGAGGATGACGACAACTATCCTGGGTGTCCTGAATATGATGGTACTACAATGGGGGAAGAGAATGAAAAAGAAGAAGCTGAGGCATCAGATGAGCCCGCTGATGATCTTGGTCGGTCCATTGCTGATCCAAAGAGAAACTGCGAAAATGAAAAGGAGAAGTTGAAGTTGCAGCGCATGTTAGAGGATCACAAAAAAGGGTTGTACCCAAATTGCGAAGATGACAACACAAAGCTCGGTACCACACTCGAATTGCTGCAATGGAAGGCAGAGAATGGTGTAGCTGACAAGGCATTTGAAAAGTTACTGAAAATAATGAAGAATAAGCTTCCAAAGGACAACGAATTGCCCGACAGTACATACGAAGCAAAGAAGGTTGCCTGCCCTCTAAGATTGGAGGTGCAGAAGATACATGCATGCCCTAATGACTGCATCCTCTACCGCGGTGAGTACGAGAATTTGAATGCATGCCCGATATGCAATGCATTGCGATATAAGATCGGTCGCGATGACCCTGTTGATGATGTTCAGGGCGAGCGCCCCGGGAAGAGGATTCCTGCCAAGGTGATGTGGTATGCTCCTATAATACCACGGTTGAAACGTTTGTTCCAAAACAAAGAGCATGCCAAGTCGTTGCGATGGCACAAAGAAGACCGTAACAAAGACGGGAAGTTGAGAGTACCCGTTGATGGGTCGCAGTGGAGAAAAATCGAGAGAGAGTGGCCAGACTTTGCAGATGACCCAAGGAACTTATGGTTTGGTTTAAGTGCAGATGGCATTAATCCATTCGGGGAGCAGAGCAGCAAGCATGGCACATGGCCTGTGACTCTATGTATCTATAACCTTCCTCCTTGGTTGTGCATGAAGCGGAAGTTCATTATGATGCCAATGCTCATCCAAGGCCCTAAGCAACCCGGCAACGACATTGATGTGTACCTCAGGCCATTAGTTGATTAACTTTTACAGCTATGGAATAAAAAAGGTGTACGTGTGTGGGATGAGCACAAACAGCAGGAATTTGACCTGCGAGCGTTGCTCTTTGTAACCATCAAGGATTGGCCTGCTCTTAGTAACCTTTCAGGACAGACAAACAAGGGATACCATGCATGCACGTACTGTTTAGATGATACCCAAAGTATATATTTGGACAAATGCAAGAAGAATGTGTACCTGGGACATCGTCGATTTCTTCCGGCCAAGCATGCCTTAAGAAAGAAAGGCAAGCATTTCAAAGGTTAGGCAGATCACCGGAAGAAGCCCGTCCTCCGTACTAGTGATGACATACTTGATATGGTCAAGGATTTACAAGTAATATTTGGAAAGGGTCCTGGCGGACAATCTGTTCCGACTGACGCTGAGGGACGCACACCCATGTGGAAGAAGAAATCTATATTTTGGGAGCTAGAATATTGGAAAGTCCTAGAGGTCCGCTCTGCAATCGACGTGATGCACGTGACGAAGAATCTTTGCGTGAACCTGCTAGGATTCCTGGGCGTGTATGGGAATACAAAAGATACACCGGAGGCACGGGAGGACCAGCAACGTGTGCACGAAAACGACGGCATGCATGAGCAGTATGAAGGTCCTGCCAGCTACGCTCTTACCAAAGCAGAGAAGGAAATCTTCTTTGAATGCCTGCTCAGTATGAAGGTCCCCTCTGGCTTCTCGTCGAATATAAAGGGACTAATAAATATGGCAGAGAAAAAAATTCAGAACCTAAAGTCTCATGACTGCCACGTGATCATGACGCAATTGCTTCCGGTTGCGTTGAGGGGGCTTCTACCAGAAAATGTTCGATTAGCCATTGTGAAGCTATGTTCATTCCTCAATGCAATTTCTCAGAAGGTAATCGATCCGGAAATCCTACCAAGCTTACAGAATGATTTGGTCCAATGTCTTGTCAGTTTCGAGTTGGTGTTCCCACCATCCTTCTTTAATATTATGACGCACGTCCTTGTTCACCTAGTCGAAGAGATTGCCATTCTGGGTCCTGTATTTCTACACAATATGTTCCCCTTTGAGAGGTTCATGGGTGTCTTAAAGAAATATGTTCGTAACCGTGCTAGGCCAGAAGGAAGCACTTCCAAGGGCCATGAAACAGAGGAGGTTATTGAGTTTTGTGTTGACTTTATTCCTGACATTAAGCCGATTGGTGTTCCTCAATCGCGGCATGAGGGGAGACTGCGTGGAAAAGGCACGCTTGGACCAAAATCAATAATATGTACAGACGAGCATTCTTGGGCGCAAGCACACTACACAGTTCTACAGAATTCTACCTTGGTCACCCCATATATCGAGGAACACATGGATATTATATGCTCGAAGAACCCGGAGAAGTCTGACCCCTGGATTCAACGTACACACATTGAGGCTTTCGGCGGTTGGTTGCGAACACATCTCATGAATGACGACAATGTTGAAGATGACTTGTACTTGTTGGCCAAGAGACCATCTTCGACTATATTGACTTTCCAAGGGTACGAGATAAATGGGAATACATTTTACACGATCGCCCAAGATAAAAAGAGCACCAACCAAAACAGTGGTGTTTGCTTTGACGATGCGGCAAACACCAAGGAAAAGGACACATATTATGGTTACATAGAGGAGATATGGGAACTTGACTATGGAGGTGATTTGAAGGTCCCTTTGTTCCGGTGCAAATGGGCCAATCTGACTGGAGGAGGGGTAATGGTAGACCCGCAGCACGGAATGACAACAGTGGATCTCAACAATCTTGGGCACACAGATGAACCATTCGTTCTAGCCAATGATGTGGCGCAAGTTTTCTATGTGAAGGACATGTCTACCAAACCGAAAAAAAGGAAAGATAAGAAAGCGGATACATCATACGATGAGCCAAAGCGCCACATAGTTCTTTCTGGGAAAATAAACATCGTGGGAGTGGAGGACAAGACAGACATGTCAAGAGATTATGAAAAGTTTGATGAAATTCCTCCCTTCGCAGTGAAGACTGACCCAAGCATCATGTTAAATGATGAAGATTGTCCATGGTTACGGCGCAATAATCAAGGGACACACGCGAATAAAAAGTTTTATACCCCAAGATCCCACTCTAGGATGTGACTGGCTGCACCGTCATCACTTTTCTTCTCTAGTGAGTAGCCGGGATGGTTTAGTTTGTACACGAAGTGCATCCAGTTTTTGTTGTAACCCTCTCAACTTTTTACCACTTGCTATGTGGGTGAAATGATGGTACCATGCCAAGTTTCAACCTTTTCAGAGTTCATTTGTGGTGCTTTTTAATTTCAGGGTCATTTAGCTCAAAACAAATCATTAAATGCATGAAAAATAGCAAATGAAGTTAGATAGGGTTGAAATTTTAGTATGTGGCATCTAATGGTTCATATTGAATGCACAAAAAGTCTGGAGTTGAAATAAGTTAAAAAAATTGAAATCCTTTTGTAACAGACGAGTTTTCGTCCGAAACCCCGATACTTCGAAGGAGATTGTCCATTTTGTACACGAAGTGCATCCAGTTTTTGTTGTAACCCTCTCAATTTTTGAGCACATGCTATGTGGGTGAAATGATGATACCATGCCAAGTTTCAACCATTTCAAAGTTCATTTGTGGTGCTTTTTAATTTCAGGGTCTTTTAGCTCAAAACAAATCATTAAATGACTGAAAAATAGCAAATGAAGTTAGATAGGGTTGAAATTTTAGTATGTGGCTTCTAATGGTTCATATTGAATGCACAAAAAGTCTGGAGTTGAAATAAGTTAAAAAAAATTTGAAATCCTTTTGTAACAGACCAGTTTTCGTCCGAAACCCCGATACTTCGAAGGAGATTGTCCATTTTGTACACGAAGTGCATCCAGTTTTTGCCGTAACGCTCTCAACTTTTTAGCACATGCTATGTGGGTGAAATGATGATACCATGCTATGTGGGTGAAATGGTTCATACTAAATGTCCCTTCCCGCGCGGAATTTGGGCCGCCGAAAAGATGGGCCTTTAGTCCCGGTTGGTGGATCCAACCGGGACTAAAGGGAGGACCTTTAGTCCCGGTTGGTGATACCAACCGAGACTAAAGGGTCCCTCTATATATGCAGGACTTTGCCGTTTCTGCCCCAACCTCTCCCACATTCTGCCCCCCGACGCCGCCAGGCTGCCGGAGCTCCCCGCGCGCCTCTTCTCCCTCGACCTCACCGTCGCGCTACCAAGCTGCCCGTCTTCAACCTCCTGCCGGAGATCGCCGTCCCCAACCCGCTCGCTCCGGCCCCTCTTCTCCCTCGACCTCGCCGTCGAGCCCGCTGTCGCCTCGACCTCGCCGCCGAGACCGCTGTGAGCCACTCTTCTCCCTCTCCTCCCTCTCCTCCTGAAGCCCCCCTCCCCGTCCGCCATTGCCGCCATGCATGGCTGCCCCTCCCCAAGCCCATCCCCCACCTAGAGCCACCACCGGAGATGCCCGAGAGTCGCCGCCCCATCCATATCCGGCGTAGGAGCCCCGCCGCCCCGTCCATCTCCGACGTAGGAGCCCCGCCGGTGCCGCAAACACACACACACACACACACACACACACACATATTGTTTAAAAACGTGCAAATATTTTCTAATTGTTAGAACATCTTTTTAGTGTTATGAAAATTTTTGTGGTTGGTATGCAACATTTTTTCATTAAACAATGTGTTAAGAAAATTGTAGTAGATGGATAAGTAGATTGATATTGTTAGATGATTTTGTTTATGATGCTTTTTATGTTTTAGTTAATGATGCTTTTTATGTTTTAGTTGTTTTATGTTTTAGTTAATTAGGAGTCCTAGGAAAAATTCTTGGGTTTTGAAAAATTCTTGGGTTTTGAAAAAATTAGTGATTAAACGATAAGAAAATGTTCTCATAGGAATTTGTCTCGACGTCGACGATGCCTGTCCCGCATCCTCGTCGTTGTCGAGTCGGCGGTGACATCCTGCTTGAGAGGCGCAATGTCCGGGACTGGGCTCCGCCGGGCTGCCACTGGGAGGTGCTACCTTCCCGGGCTCGGAGCTTGGCGAGGAATCCTGTTCTCGTCGTCGACCCGGAGCTTCTTTGGTGGCGGTCGCGTGGGCCACTTTCGGTGCAGAGGGAGCGCCCCCCCCCCCCCCCCCCCCCCACGGAGGTGGTACGTCGCCGTGTCAGGGAGGAGGACGAGCACGTCCGTCGCTACATGGCGGCGTTGGACGCCAGGTTCTCCAATACCTGGCAGATTCTTCAGGGATCTCACCCGAGTTATGATCCGGTGATGGTTCCTTATCTTTGGGTGTCCACCGCCAGCGACTCAGAGACCGCTAGTGAACCGAGTTCACCGTCCTCCACTTTGGATTCTAGGATATTCGATCTGTATTAGTGATCTTATATGATAATATTCGAGATGTATTAGTTAATATTTGATGATGCATTAACTGGATTATTTGAGATGATGTATTAGTGATATTATATTCGAGTTCATTATAAATGTATTAGTGATATTATATTCGAGTTCATTATAAATGTATTAGTGATATTATATTGGTATAATGCATGCGTGACTTTCGGTCTGTCGTTGCTCCTTGTGTGACTTTCATGTGTGTTCTTGATGGAGGAATCCCGACTGTTGTCGTGGGGGGCGCTTCCTCCTCTTCTCTTCTTGCGACGATATATACCTTGGTGTAATGCGTAAGGAGAGGAGAGGAGGTGCGCCCATCACCGACGGTCAAACTATTAGTGTGAGAGAGTGTCCACCAACAAATTTTAGGCGCTCAATATGTCTTACATTAGCAATGGTCATGCCGTACTTTTTGAATCATGAACATAGGAAATGTCGTCGTCTGATGACGACGATAGGTGCCAAACGTGCGAACAGTGCAGCGAAGATAAGAGTCTTTGCGACTAGCCTGGGCTGCGAGACGGCAGGTTCTTCACCATGAAGCTTTACGAGGACTTCAATATTTCTACGGTACGCAACGATGACAAGTGTTTTTTCGTAATTAAGCATGACTTCTGTTTCTTTGCTTCAACGCGTAATTTCTGTTTTATACAATTCGACTAGTTCATCCCCTGCCATGCAAGACGGTATGTCTTGGAGAGGCTCGGTTTCGAGGACCACGAGAGTATGGAGACGAGGAGAGCTAACCTGAGGACTAAACATGGTCAGACATTTCTGGTCAAAGTAATGAATGCAGTTAATAACACAGAATTAGGGTGCTCAAATTGGGAAGCTCTTTGCAAGGCATATGGATTTCAGAAGGATATGAAAATAACCTTCGATCTTCGTCCTGAAGATCATATTGAAGGTAACATCGACATTTGGGTGGATGTCGATATGCTTCCTGTTTTACCTCCATGTGAGTTTATCAACCATGCATATTTGTCAAGTAATTTGCATTCTATATTTAAAAATAGTTGGTGTTCATCCATACTAAATTTGTTAATGTATAATTTACAGCTTATTTCGTTTCTTCGAGTGAAACACAGAACATAATTGACACGACACACTACACCTATGGATCACATCTAACTTGGGAGGAGAAGGATGATCTTATCAACTTTGTTATTGGTGTCCTAGTTGGTAGGGACATCTTCCCGTATAATTTGGGAACTGGCCCAAATTATACATTGTACAAGACACTAGTGCATAGGTTGAGGGCGGATGACATTCGCGGAAATATCCTGGTAAGAGTTGCTAATTAAGTACACTAGTACTGTTGCGTAAATGGTATTGATTACATTGCTAACTAGGTTACTATTATGTTCTTCAACAGACACTGCCAAATGAAGTTGTGCCTCCGTTGATGCAACCCGAAGGTAATATGACAATTAAAAGCCCCTTCCAGCCTGAGTTCTCTTTTGCATACTCGACTGAGCGCAAACCACCAAGACGGCTCCAAATTGAAGCATGGGGACAAATAAAGAAGGATTGCAAGCCACAAGTTGGAGACCGTTGGATCTCTTTGCTTCATCATGGAGACATAGGTGTTATTCTGTTTTATGTCATTTTACCTAGGAGGGAGGACTAGGTCCTATGAGAGAGAAGTGTTTCTGGTTTATATTAACTTGCATGATCGATTAGGATGATTAGTATTATGATGTTTTTGTGTTTTATGAGATTTTAACTTGGTATGATTAAGATGATGATGAGTTGTTAGATGAGTAAGATGATGATGAGTTATATGACATATATTTGATTAAAGTGGATGGATGCAAGTGATCATGTTGAATTAGAGGAAAAAATTAAATGGAAAACACAAAATGAAAAGGAAAAATAAAAAATGAAGCCTTAACCGCTAAACCTTTAGTCCCGGTTGGTGTTACCAACCGGGACCAAAGGACCCCATGCCCTGGCGCGCGCTGCCGGCCACGTGGCCAGGGTTTAGTCCCGGTTCGTAGCCAACCGGGACTAAAGGCTTGGACCATTTAGTCTCTATACTTTAGTCCCGGTTGGGGAACTGGGACTAAAGGCCCTTCCCAACCGGGACTAATGGCATGTTTTCTACTAGTGGATGTATATGTTTTTTGCATAAACTTGGTCAAAATTCAGTAGGTTTGACTTTTCAAAATATCTATAAACACTACATTGTGTAATGGTCTAATGGAGGGAGTATACTGTATATCCCGTGCCATTGCATATGCGTTGCTTTGCTGTCCATCAAAGACCATGCAGAAGAGCTCACGCCATTGCATTAAGATACAATACAACAGACATGCTATTATTACTTCATCGGATTATAAGAACAACAATAGTAGATCACAGCTTATTCCATGGGGCATACTTATACATGCATGCATGAATCAGAGATTCATGAGCATGCGTTACCCCATTAATTTTGTCAAACAACATGCGTGAAGAAATTAAGCCATATATAGATAGCTAGTAGGGTTTCTGTCCGACGTAGTTGCCCCTCGGGCTGTAGTTGCAGATGACGAACACGCCGCGGTTGCTGTCGCAGACGACGCCCGCGCAGCCGATGGACGTGGAGGAACGCCACACCACCTGGGTGTAGTGCCCGCACACCTTCCCCGTGGCGCAGGTATTGGTGGCGTAGGTGTACCACTGCTTCTCCGAGGTCCACGCGGTCACCGCGCTCGACGCCGTCAAGGTGCTGGCGGAGCTCCAGTAGATGTTCTCCCCATACGGCCCGCCGGAGTGCACCAGGCTGCAGTCGGCTTTGCGCTGGTTCGCGTAGGTCTGTGCGAACGCCGCCACCGTGAGGTTCCAGGTGACAGGCCCGACGCCGACATCCGCACGCGGAGGGTTGTGGGCGCTCACGAACTCCGCCGGCGTGCTCTGGGCCGCAGCCGGCGAGGTGACGGCGGCTGCTAGCGCGAGCGCGAGGACCAAGCTAGTTTGGAAGAGTCGTAGGACCCCATGGCTAATGAAGCTTTAATTTGCACAAGGTGATGGCAATCCCAAGTTCGAAAGGTTTATGTATCTGTGATTATGTAGGTTGGCATGCTACTGTGAGGCGTGGCTAGTGGTATTTATAGAGCTCCAAAGCGACTTCTCCAAGTACAGAGATAAAGTTAAATACATGCTGAGTATAACGGTCAATCGAGTACAGCTGAAAATTTGTCGAAGAGGGGCAATATGCCAGGTTCCATATGCACGCGAACGAATAGATATTTTGGGTAAAATGAGCGTTGCTTGGAGTTGTGAAAGGGAAGTGGACTTTTCGAAAGTTTACTTCATCCGGCCGTCCGGTCTGCGTTCGTACGTGCATGCATGCACCATGCATGCATCTGGTGATTAGGCTTTCTGGATGGATATATTACCCATCAGTAATTGAACGGTGCATGGTGCGGTTCCTCTGGATTTGTGCATGCATGAGCCATGGCGCAGTTGAATAACCTAGAGAAACTGTGGAACCTAACACTCCAATGGCAAGTTGGCAACCACTTGCTGCCATACAAACCATGGATCGATAAGATCAAATACAATAGTGAGCTTATAGCCCGCTTACATCGCATTTTTGTCTATGTGAAGGAGAGAGATGAAAAAGTAAGGAGAGTGGGCTCTCATGCAAAAGCCTAGCTATATGTGCATTCCTAGACAAATGCAATAAATACAAAGAAAGAGATAGAGAAAAGATGCAAAAAATAGTACTCTTATAGCCAATCTTATTGTATGTGTGACTATAAGTGATGACTATATGTGACATGGCAACATCGTATAGCCAGCAGTTGGCTATACTATTAACCATGCTCTAAGTCGTTGCCTCGTTGGGGAAGTCGATCCCCGGGAGGCCGGGAAGGGAAGGTGGTCGCCTCCGGCGCCACGCAGAGGCGGTGGGGCTTATTGTTCTCACATGATTAGGGTCAACTTGTTTCTCTCTACTCTAGCACTCTAGCAGAAGTGCAAAACGGCTAGTAACAATCTCTAATCACTAGTACAAAACAGGGCATCGGTCCACCCCTGAGAAGCCCATTAGTCCCGGTTCACTCACGAACCGGGACCCATGGGGGCATCGGTCCCGGTTCGTGAGGCCAGGGCGCCGGCCGGGCCTCGTGGGGCATTGGTCCCGGTTCGTCTGACCCCTTCTGTCCCGGTTCTAGACACGAACCGGGACCAATGCGCCTCGCTCCTGGCCCACAACCATTGGTCCCGGTTTGTGGCTGGAACCGGGACTAAAGGTGACCCCTTTTGTCCCGGTTCCAGCCACGAACCGGGACCAATGCGCCTCGCTCCTGGCCCACAACCATTGGTCCCGGTTTGTGGCTGGAACCGGGACCAATGGTTGGCCTATATATAGCCCCCGCCCGCGAGCAGAGCAATGCATTGCTCTGTTTTTTTGCCCCGTGGGAGAGCTTTTGTGGTGCTCTAGCTCACCTCCTATGCACATGAGGTGTTCGATGAAATGCCCGAGCCACACTTAAGCTTTCTCCTCTCGAAGCTCCTTGTCCAAGCTCCATTTTCCTCAAGATTTGTCTAGGTTTGGCGGTCCGTCCTGTCCCGTTCCCGTCCTCACCGCCGTCGATCGCCCGCGCCCATCTCGGCGCCGGCAACACCGTGGTTAGCCTCTTCTTCTTATCTTCTTTCTAAAAGAAAAAAGTTCTTATTTGTGTGTTTTAATTAGATGCTCTAGAGAGTTATATGTTGTTCAATAATAAGAACTATATAACGCACGCAGATGAACCGGCAATGGATGTACGGTGACCGACGCACCTCCGAGTGTATTAAGGGCCTGCATAATTTTCTCGAAGCGGCTGAGGCAAACAAGCAGAATAGTTTTATGCATTGTCCATGTACTGTCTGTGAGAATACGAAGGCTTTCTCCAACTCTAAAACCCTTCACTTCCACCTGCTCGAGAAGGGTTTTATGCCCCACTATAATGTTTGGACCAAGCACGGAGAAAGAGGGGTTATGATGGAAGACAACGAAGAAGAAGAGGATGATGACAACTACCCGCCCCCTGAATACGGTGATGCTGCAATGGGGGAAGCTGAAGATCAAGAGGAACCAGACGATGTGCCCGATGATGATCTTCGCCGGGTCATTGTTGATGCACAGAGAGAATGCGAAAGTGAAAGGGAGAAGTTGAAGTTCGATCGCATGTTAGAGGATCACAAAAAAGGGTTGTACCCAAATTGCGAAGATGACAACAGAAAGCTCGGTACCACACTGGAATTGCTGCAATGGAAGGCAGACAATGGTGTATGTGACAAGGGATTTAGTTCGCTGCTGAAAATAATGAAGAAGAAGCTTCCAAAGGATAACGAATTGCCTGGCAGTACGTACGAAGCAAAGAAGATTCTATGCCCTCTAGGATTGGAGGTGCAAAAGATACATGCATGCCCTAATGACTGCATCCTCTACCGCGGTGAGTACGAGGATTTGAACGCATGCCCGGTATGCGGTGCATTGCGGTATAAGATCAGACGAGATGACCCTGGTGATGTTGAGGGCGAGCGCCCCAGGAAGAGGGTTCCTGCCAAGGTGATGTGGTATGCTCCTATAATACCACGGCTGAAACGTCTGTTCAGAAACAAAGAGCATGCCAAGTTGATGCGATGGCACAAAGAAGACCGTAAGAAAGACGGGAAGTTGAGAGCACCCGCTGACGGGTCGCAGTGGAGAAAAATCGAGAGAAGGTGGGGGGACTTTGCAGGTGACGCAAGGAACGTATGGTTTGGTTTAAGTGCAGATGGCATTAATCCTTTTGGGGAGCAGAGCAGCAATCATAGCAGCTGGCCCGTGACTCTATGTATCTATAACCTTCCTCCTTGGTTGTGCATGAAGCGGAAGTTCATTATGATGCCAGTGCTCATCCAAGGCCCTAAGAAACCCGGCAATGACATTGATGTGTACCTAAGGCCATTAGTTGAAGAACTTTTACAGCTGTGGAATGGAGAAGGTGTACGTGTGTGGGATGAGCAAAAACAGGAGGAATTTGACCTACATGCGTTGCTGTTTGTAACCATCAACGATTGGCCTGCTCTCAGTAACCTTTCAGGATAGACAAACAAGGGATACCACGCATGCACACACTGTTTAGATGACACCGACAGTATATATTTGGACAAATGCAGGAAGAATGTGTACCTGGGGCATCGTCGATTTCTTCCGACCAACCATCAATGTCGAAAGAAAAGAAAGCATTTCAAAGGTGAGGCAGATCACCGGAAGAAGCCCGCCCTCCGTACTGGTGATCACATACTTGATATGGTCAATGATTTACAAGTAATCTTTGGAAAGGGTCCTGGCAGACTATCTGTTCCGACTGACGATGCGGGACGCGCACCCATGTGGAAGAAGAAATCTATATTTTGGGACCTACCCTATTGGAAAGACCTAGAGGTCCGCTCTGCAATCGACGTGATGCACGTGACAAAGAATCTTTGCGTGAATCTGCTAGGCTTCTTGGGAGTGTATGGGAAGACAAAAGATACACCGGAGGCACGGGAGGAACAGCAACGTGTGCATGAAAAAGACGGCATGCATCCAAAGCAGTATGAAGGTCCTGCCAGCTACGCTGTTACCAAAGAAGAGAAGGAAATCTTCTTTGAATGCCTGCTCAGTATGAAGGTCCCGTCTGGCTTCTCGTCGAATATAAAGGGAATAATAAATATGGCAGAGAAAAAGTTCCAGAACCTAAAGTCTCATGACTGCCACGTGATTATGACGCAACTGCTTCCGGTTGCATTGAGGGGGCTTCTACCGGAAAACGTTCGATTAGCCATTGTGAAGCTATGTGCATTCCTCAATGCAATCTCTCAAAAGGTGATCGATCCAGAAATCCTGTCAAGGTTAAGGAGTGATTTGGTGCAATGTCTTGTTAGTTTCGAGCTGGTGTTCCCACCATCTTTCTTCAATATCATGACGCACGTCCTAGTTCATCTAGTCGACGAGATTGTCGTTCTGGGCCCTGTATTTCGACACAATATGTTCCCCTTTGAGAGGTTCATGGGAGTCTTAAAGAAATATGTTCGTAACCGCGCTAGGCCAGAAGCAAGCATCTCCATGGGCCATCAAACAGAGGATGTCATTGGGTTTTGTGTTGACTTCATTCCTGACCTTAAGAAGATTGGTCTCCCTCAATCGCGGTATGAGGGGAGACTGACTGGAAAAGGCACGCTAGGAGCGGACTCAATAATATGTAGGGACGGGCATTCTTGGTCTCAAGCACACTACACAGTTCTACAGAATTCTACCTTGGTGACCCCGTATGTCGATGAACACAAGAATATTCTACGCTCCAAACACCCAGAGCAGTGTGACGACTGGATTACATATGAACACATCAGGACTTTCGGCAGTTGGTTGCAAACACGTCTCATGGGTGACAACACTGTTTCTGATGAGCTGTACTCGTTGGCCAGGGGACCATCTTCGACTGTATTGACTTACAAAGGGTACGAGATAAATGGGAATACATTTTACACGATCGCCCAAGATCAAAAGAGCACCAACCAAAACAGCGGTGTCCGCTTTGATGCAGCAACCAAGAGGGGAAAGGACACATATTATGGTTACATAGTGGACATATGGGAACTTGACTATGGACATGATTTCAAGGTCCCTTTGTTTCAGTGCAAATGGGTCAGTCTGTCAGGAGGCGGGGTACAGGTAGACCCACAGTACAGAATGACAACAGTGGATCTCAACAATCTTGGGTACACAGACGAACCATTCGTCCTAGCCAATGATGTGGCGCAGGTTTTCTATGTGAAGGACATGTCTACCAAACCGAGAAAAAGAAAAGATAAGGAAGCGAATACATCATACGATGAGCCAAAGCGCCACATAGTTCTTTCAGGAAAAAGAGAAATCGTGGGATTGGAGGGCAAGACAGACATGTCTGAAGATTATGAAAAGTTTCATGAAATTCCTCCCTTCAAAGTCAAGGCTGACCCAAGCACCCTGTTAAACGATGAAGATTATGCATGGTTACGGCGCAATAAGCAAAGGACACAAGCGAAGAAAAAGTGAAGACTTTCTCTCCACAACTATATCATTGCAGTTACATGTGAAGAAATTAAATGCCTTTTGTAACAGATGAGTTTTCGTCCGAAACCCTGATACTTCGAAAGAGATTGTCCGTTTTGTACACGAAGTGCATCCAGTTTTTGCCGTAACCCTCTCAACTTTTTAGCACATGCTATGTGGGTGAAATGATGATACCATGCCAACTTTCAACCTGTTCAGAGTTCATTTGTAGTGCTTTTCAATTTCAGGGTCATTTAGCTTAAAAAAATCAGTAAATGCATGAAAAATAGGAAATGAAGTCAGAAAGGGTTAAAAATTGATGATGTGGCTTTGAATGGTGCATTTTGAACACACAAAAAGTCTGGAGTTCAAATAAGTTCAAAAAAATGAAATCCCTTTGTAACAGATGAGTTTTCGTCCGAAACCCTGATACTTCGAAAGAGATTGTCCATTTTGTACATGAAGTGCATCCAGTTTTTGCCGTAACCCTCTCAACTTTTTAGAACATGCTATGTGGGTGTAATGATGATACCATGCCAACTTTCAACCTTTTCAGAGTTCATTTGAAGTGCTTTTCAATTTCAGGGTCATTTAGCTCAAAGAATGAACTAATAGCAAAAAGAATGAACTAGAAAACCTTTATGAAACTCTAATAGCAAAAATAATGAACTAAAAATAATTAATTAAAAAATTCTGTTATGATCAACTAAAATAAAACTATAATATTCTTCAATAGCAAAAAGAATCAACTAAAAAGCTTTTATAAAACTCTAATAGCAAAAGGAATCAACTAAAAATATTTTATAAACCTCTAGTATTTATGAAACTAAAATTATATAAAATTTATGCAACTAAAGTTATCAAAGTATTTTTTGTTCAAAACATTAATAGCAAAAAGAATTTTCATAAAGAATTTTTTTAGAAACTTTAATAGCAAACTAAAATAACAAAATCTGTTTTTGGTTAAAACAGACATTTAAAATTACCTAAAAATTACCAAATTGAATATAATGATAAAACACAGTAATATTAAATAGCAGGAAAAAGAATCACTCAAAAATCTATTTTTATAGTAAAGTTATTCACAAACTAGTGATTCACACCAATTTAAAAGAATTCAAATTTAAACTATTCAAATTTGGAAACTAATGGCACTAACAGAAAGTTTATAATTTTTGTGACCTAAAAGCAAAAAGAATCACTGAAAAACTGTAAGTAGAAACAAAAGAAAATAAATAAAGCAAAAAAAGAAAACAAAAAAAGTAGAAAAAAATTAAAAAAAATGCCGCCTAGTGGGCCACCACGGCCTGAATACGACTAGAAACCCAACCATCTAGTTGGGCCAGGATTCAGGCCCGCAGAAGGCCCAGAAGGCCCACAGGCAGAGGTCATGCGATTAGGCCCGTAAGCCTGCTGCTGAGAGGAGCTCGAGAGGGTGTGCGTAGCAGCGCTTATAAACCACTCTCGAGCCCTCTCAGCTAGCGAGGTGGGACTAAACTTTTGGCCCCGGCAGTACCACCCGTTGGTCCCGGTTCGTGGCACCAACCGGGACCAATGCCCACCTTTGGTCCCGGTTGGTGGCACCAACCGGGACCAAAGGTCCCTGTTTCCCGCCCTTTGGGCTGCTGAAAACTGACCTTTGGTCCCGGTTGGTGGCACCAACCGGGACCAATGCACCCCTTTAGTCCCGGTTGCTGCCACCAACCGGGACCAATGCTCTCCATATATAAGCCAACACTTAGGAATTTTCAGCATTCTCATCTCGCCCCCGACGACGCCGACGAAATCGACGCCGCCAGGCTGCCCGCCCGCCACCCGCCGTCGCCGTTGCCATCGCCCCAGCCGTCGCTGCCGCCCGCCGCACCCGTCGTCGCCCGCCGCCCCCGTCGTCGCTCACCGTCGTCGCCCTCGCCCGCCGCCCCCGTCGTGCTCGCCGTCGCCTCGCCGTCGCCCTCGCCCTCGCCGTCGCCGTCGCCTCTTCCCCGTCGTCGCTATCGCCGTCGCCGTCGTCGTCCCCGAGCCCGGGGCCCTGCCACGCCCCCGAGCCCACGCCCCTGCCCCGCCCCCGAGCGCGCCCGGCCACGCCCCTGCCCCGCCCCCCCCCCCCCCGCCATCGCCGTCGCCGGCGCCCTCGCCGCCGTCGCCCTCGCGCTCGCCGGCCGCCCCCGCTGTGAGCCGCCGCCGCCCCGGCTCTGTGCAATTTTTTTTATATATATGTTGATTTTTTTTATATGATGAATGTTTTTGTTCATATATAATGTATATATGTATGTGGATATATGTATGTGGATATATGTATGTATGGATGTATATATGATGTTTTTTTGTTCATATATGTATTTTTTTCCATGTATGTATGTGGCTATGTATGTATGGATGGATAGCATTTTTTTTGTTAATAGAATATTTTGTCGATTTCCTACCCCCTCCTGCCCCTACCCGACAAACTCTCGAGGCCACCCAAACCCCTAGAAGAAAGCTCCGGTAACTTCGACATGAGGGGGGACGTCGGACATATCGGGCGACCAACTCTCGAGGCCACCCAAACCCTAGAAAAAAAAGCGTTGTCGATCTCCTACCCCCTCCTGCCCCTACCCGACAAACTCTCGAGGCCACCCAAACCCCTAGAAGAAAACTTCGGTAACTTCGACATGAGGGGGGACGTCGATCAACCCCCTCTCGCCCGGCCAACTCTCGAGGCCACCCCAAACCGGAACAAGTCTAGATATATTGAGGCCACCCCAAACCCTAGAAGAGTTGTCGAGGCCACCCAAATTTACCAAGTTAAAAGAGCGTTGTCGAGGCCACCTCCCCGATAACTTCGACATGAAGGGGGACGTCGGACATGACATGAGGGGGGACGTCGGACATGAGGGGTGAGCGTCGTTGTCGTCTACCCCCTCCCCGATAACTTCGACATGAGGGGGGACGTCGGACAAGACATGAGGGGTGAGCGTCATTGTCGTATACCCCCTCCCCGATAACTTCGACATGAGGGGGGACGTCGGACATGTCATGTGGAATTTTTTTTGTTCATATAGAAAACTCCGGTAACATAGATTTATCAAGAATGCCCCCATTATGGATGTGCACAAGTTGATCCAATTTTTTTTTGATCTCATCTATATATATTCTTTTATATGTCACGTTGTCTGTCAAAGTATTGAAGAAATCCATGGCTTCATCATTAGCCGGAAGTAACATGCGTATGATGCTATGAAGCTCTTCAAAGTTGTTTTGGAACGGAGTTCCGGATAGAATAATTTGCTTTTTGGTACGAATTTCAGCAAAGACCTTCCAAATAGCGATATTCGGAAGGCTCTTGCTGAACTTCGTACCAAAAAGCTAATTAATTATCCTATCCGGGACTCCGTTCCAAAACAATTTTGGAGAGCTTCGTACCATTATGCGCCTGTTACTTCCGGCTAATGATGAAGCCTTGGTTTTCTTGAATCCTTTGACACTAGACAACGTGACATATAGAAGGGTAGATGAGATCAGGAAAAATATGGACCATTTTCTGCACATTCAGAATGGCGCCATTTTGTTAAATCCCTTAAAGGTTAAGAGAATCCCTTGTTTGACATTCATGAGAGAGGCGGTCCGGACGTCGGACATTCATGAGAGAGGCAGTCCGGACGTCGGACATTCATGTTTGTATATTAATTACCATGTTGTAATATTTGCAGAAACTATGGATCAAAGAGACTTGGAACAAGAACAGTTGTTGGGGGAGATAATCCTCGCCGGAGGTGATGCTGTCTTGTCGTTTCTCAACGACACCGATGGAACAATGGAGGAGGAAGGACATGATCATGATGGCTCCGGTGACATGATCATGATGGCTCCGGAGGTGCTGACTAGCTAATTGATGGATTAATTGTTTTGGTATGTACATATATATATTAACTCTTCTTTCTTCTTTTATAGCCCTCCGGATCGAGCCAAACTTCGGTAACGAGACGAGGCCCGAAGAAGAGGTTGCGCAAGGATGAAAGGTTCACGATCACAGCACTCGCGGACGATGGCCTACCGATTGAACCCAAGCGGGCCAAGGACGCATTTTCTGCTCAATGCGGAGCTATTGTTAGGGACAACATCCCGATCAGCATCAAGCAATGGAATAAGCCTAAGGACGACGCCCCTGAAGGTGATTATGTCACCGATAGACAGAAAGATGATCTTTGGACCTTGCTGAAGGCAAATTTCACCCTACCGCCAGAGGAGGATCCGAATAAGCCCGTTATAGAGCCACTGGTCAAGGCGTGTGCTCTTAAGAAGATGGCAGATCTATTCAGGAGGTGGAAGAAGGAGTTGAAATCAAAGTTTGTCGACAAAGGTGAGACTCCAGAATTCATCGGCCGATTTGAGAACATAAGAGATCACTGGCCCGCATTTGTGGCCTACAAGACATCAGACAAGAGTAAGAAAATGTCAGAGACAAACAAGAACAACGCTGCAAAGAAGCAGTATCACCATCACACGGGGTCAGGTGGCTACCTCAAAGCCCGGCCGTTGTGGGACAAAGCTGAGAATGACCTGATTGCTAAAGGGGTTGAACCAGAGACATTGAACTGGCCAGACCGTTCAAGGACTTGGTTCTTCGGGGTTGGGGGAACTTTGGACCCTGAAACAGGGAAGTGCCGTTGGACGGACGAGCAACTTGCAATACCCGTCACGAAGCTTCAGAAGTATATCACCGCAGCGCAGGAAGGGACGTTCATTCCTGACAGAGAGAAGGACGAGCTGACTGAGGCCCTAGGGAATGCTGAGCACCCTGGACGAACACGAGGCACACCAGGCTCCGTTCCGTGGAAGTTTGGGTTTCCCGACGCAGGCGGTTACAGAAGCCGGGAGAGAAAGAGGAAAGCGGAGCTCAGCGACATGCAGAAGATGAGTGCAAGACTACAAAAGCTAGAGGAAGCTGAGAGCCAGCGAGCTGCCGGCCAACTATCTGAGTGGCACGAAGCTACCCCGCCATCTCAGCGGAGAAGCAGCGTGGCTTCCACGGAGCCCGTTCAGACTGACTTCACGGAGCCTATCTACCCCGTGGATACTATCACGGAGGCTCAAAATTGCGAGCTTATGACGAAATGCCATAACCTCACTTTCAAGGCGGCTCTCGGCTCTGTTGCACCTCCTCAACCCAATGGAACTTTTCACTGCCTTCCGATTCCACATGGCTATGCTGTTGTGATGGTGGATGAAGTAATGGAGGGATTTGAGGAGCTCGAGCTTTACCACTCTACAGGTGAAGGGGAGAAACAGCTGGTTCGTGCTCTGAGGAGTACATGTCTATGGCAGAAGGAGTACATCAAGCTTCCAAACTGGACGCCTCCGCCTCCTCCTCCTCCTCCGGTGAGTCAGGGCACTCCGCCTCCTCCTCCTCCTCCTCCTCCGGCGAGTGATCAGGGCACTCCGCCTCCTTCTCCGGCTCCTCTGACGCGTGAGGGCACTCCGCCTCCTCCTTCGCCTACTCCGGCGCGTCGGAGCAGTCCGCCTCCTCCTCCGCCTCGTCGGCAACGGCGGAAGACAGACGCCACCGGTCCGGCTCACCCGGCGCGTCGGAGCACTCCGCCTCCTTCTCAGCCTCGTCAGCAACGACGGAACAGAGACGCCGCTGCTCCGGCAGCTAGCAGTACAAGCAGAGGCGGGAGGGAATTCAGATACGGTCCATCTCTCAAGCCTCTGGAAAAGTTACCATATGAGAGGACCGAGTCTGAAAACGAGGAGATATGTCGTGCCCAAGTGAGGGACCATTTTGCAAAGAAAACTCCACCTCCGAAGGAGAAGCTAGATCCGGTGAAAGTGAAGCGCACTATCGATGCCCTGAAGCAACCACCACCGCCTCCGCCGCAATCCAACTATGACCGCATTATTCAAAAGACATATGATGAAGCGCGGCGGTCGGGAAGTACTTCTAGTGATGCAAGGTTAGCAGAACGAAGAAGTGGGAAAACAATTCCCCAGCTCGGCGAACAGGAGAAGAAATCGTGCCCCCCGCTCAAGGTGTCTAGCGATATCGTCGCTAATCATCCGGGGATGGTGCTCGGTACCAATCCTGGTGATTACTTGGGGGATGATGTAATTTTTGAAATGGCTGAGGTACCAAAAGAAGAATAATAATACGTGCACGGGAAGCCTCTCGTCAAACCTGATCATCCTCCTTTAACAACGATGATGTACAAATTGCATGAGTGGTACTTGGAAACCTGCAGGAAGAATGGGTCCGATAGTTTGCTGGTGAGAATTAAAGATGAGCACGACCTCATTGGAGTCGACCTGATGCCTGTTGAATTTTTGGAGTTATTTCAGTTATTCAATCAAAAGGCCCTCGACAAACAAATCATGACTTGCTACTGTCTGTAAGTATTACTTCTGTAATTAAGTCTCTAGCTCAACTCGTTCATTGCATGTATATATAATTGTCCTCACTATATTATGCAGATTGAAGATCTTCGAATGCCCAAAAAAACAAATCTATGACATTGGGTTCATTAGCCCAAATACCGTAAATGAATGGGCGGTACAAGAAAGAGTTAAAGATACCGAGGAAAACTTGCTAAAAGCGTTCCTTCGACATCAAAACAAAAGGGAAATACTTTTTCCTTACAACTTCAAGTGAGTGTTACTGTCTTGTGCATATTCGGTTTCGCTTACTCGAGGTTAAGTACTGTAATTGATGAGTTATGCGTGCGCAGTTTCCACTATATTCTGCTATCCATTAAGCTTGACGGGGGAGTAGTAACTGTCTTTGACTCGAGACGTAAAGATCCCAAGGATTATGCGGACATGACTGCAATGCTCCAGAAGTAAGTTCAATCAATACCGGGACCATATCGACAACTTTCGTTCATTTCCTGATATCAAGTAATCATTTTCTTTGCCTGGCAGGGTTTGGAAACAGTTCACCGGACAGGTTCCGGGTCTGAAGAACGAGCTGCGATTTACACACCCCAAAGTAAGTAGTACTAGCTAGTTCCGCGCATCTCTCATTGATTCCAGTTTCATCAATACCATTATCATGCTTGATTATCAGTTTGATTGAACTCTATTCTCGTAAAGTTCTTGTGGCAGGAACCCGGGAATAATTTATGTGGATACTACGTTTGCGAGTACATTCGCCACAGGACCTCTGAGCGGGGCAGATCTGAAGAACAATTTGAAGTATGTAAACAATATTCACAATTTTTTTTATTACCATCAATTGTGTTGAGTTTCATTCATATATATGTATTGACCCCCTTCTTTAAATTAGATCTGGCAGATGCGGGATGAACTCCTACCACATGATCGCATACGAGCAATTCAAGAGGAATTGGCGGGATTCTTTCTTGACCACGTCATACATGAAAAGGGAGAATACCATGCGGAAATTCAATGAGAGTTTGGCGCTTGATGATGTCAGGGATGTTATATTGTATATATGTAGTAGCGTCGGATAGATTTACGAAAACTTGTTGTTCGAACAAGCACGGAGAAAGAGAGGTCACTTCTCTTTGTATATGTTCATGACGATCTTGTGTAATTAATGGTTTCCTTCATTTGCTTACTAGCTAGCGTCGAGTTCTCTCTATATGTAGTAGCTAGCGTCGACCAAGCACGGAGAAAGAGAGGTCACTTCTCTCTATTAGCTAGCTAACACAATATGAAACCCCTAAACCCTCCAAAACCCCTAAACCCCCCCTTTCAAAAAAAAAAACCCCAGCGCCTTTTGGTCCCGGTTGGTGTTACCAACCGGGACTAAAGGTCCTCCTGCCTGAGTGCTGCGAAGCGGCCACGTGGAGCTCCTTTAGTCCCGGTTGGTGTTACCAACCGGGACTAAAGGTCCTCCTGCCTGGGCTCCCCACAGCAGCCACGTGGAGCCCCTTTGGTCCCGGTTCGTAAGCGAACCGGGACTAAAGGTTTTGGGCTTTAGTCCCGACCCTTTAGTCCCGTCCCGGTTCCAGAACCGGGACTAAAGCCCCTCTGGAACCGGGACTAATGGGCCTTTTTCTACTAGTGAATAGAATTATAGGACCATCGATGAAGAAATAGTGGAGCATATGCTGGCCTCAAAAACAACAAACGCAAGGTTAACTATGGCTGACTGATCTTGAGGAATCATTGAGGCAGGAGCAGTTTTCAAAGGTCTTTCGTTACCCTATGGTTAGTGTGGTGGGCGAGGAGAAGAGCTATTCACGAGGGGGGAGTTCCATTCCCCATTGACGACCTTCTCGTTCATCGCATGTGTGGAAAATTACTCAATAGTTTCACCCGCAAAAAAATAATAAAAAAATACTCAATAATTTAAAATGTGTAATGATTTGGTCGGGGGCTAGTAGATTATTGCTTTCATTATTTTTTGTTGTCAAATGAATATGAAAATGTGGTGAGTTATTAGCATATAATATATTAAACTATAACATATTTAGAAAATTCGAGGATATCTCTCAACAGATAAAGTTTTCCATTAAAAAATGTGATATGATTCGTTTCAGCATTGCTCTTTTTTTCTCTTGTTTTTTTTTTTTTTTTTTTTTTTTGGCTAGCTGATACGGCAAGAAACGAAGCGTTTACTTTTTGGCTCTACAGGCGTCCGTTAATGTGCATTTTTGCAAACGGGCGTCTGTAGCGATCCTGCACCTGGCCGACCCATCTTCGTGTTTTCAAATACTAAAAAAAGGAGCGCAAGAGGGGGATCGATCAGGCGACCTCCGCATCGGAATAAGGCGTGGAAAACATCACGCCACATTTACTGTTACGTTAACACTCATCTTGTTTTTTGTCTTCTCTTATTACATCCTTCCTTTGTCTTTTTTCCTTTGTTCCCTTTTCCTTTATTCTCGTTTCTGTTTTCTTTTTCTCCTTCTTCTTTCTCATTCGATGATTGTGTTTCAAATTCATGAATTTTTTTTCTTCAAAATCGATGAACTTTTTTTCGATTTTGATGTACGTTTTTTCAAATTCAATGAACTTTTTTTCAAATTTGATGAAGTGTTTTCAAACTTGATGAACTATTTTCAAATTGGATGAATTTTTTCGAAAATCAATTATTAATTTTCAATTTTGTTGACCATTTTTCAAGTTCGATGAACTTTTTTCAAATTCGATGAACTCTTTTCCAAATTCGATGAACTATTTTCAGATCCGATGATTTTTTTTTTTAAAATACATTATTTTTTTCAATTATGATGAACTTTTTCGAAATCGTTGAACTTTTTTTTCCAAATTTGATGAGTTTTTATTTCAAATTTGGTGAACCTTTTCTCAAATGTGATGAACTTTTTTCAAATTCATTGATTGTTCTTTCCAAAATACACAAACATTTATCAAATTCAATGATTTTTTTTTCAAATTTGGTGAACTTTTTTCAAACTTGATGAACTATTTTCAAATTGGATGAACTTTTTTTTGGAAAATCATTTTTTTTTCAATTTCGTTGAACATATTTCAGGTTCGATGAACTTTTTTCAAATTCGATTAACTTTTTTCCAAATTCGATGAATGTTTTTTTAATTGCATGAACTTTTTATCAAATTATCTGAACTTTTTTTCAGTTGCGTTGAACTATTTTCAATTAGTTGAACTTTTTTTCAAATTCGATGAACTTTTTTCAAACTCGAGAAACGTTTTTCATATTCGATGAATGTTTTCCAAATTTGTTAAGAGCAACTCCAACGCGCCGACCCATTTCGTCCGCGCGCGTCCGTTTGGGTAGCCGCGAACAGAAAAGTCGGCCCAACGCGCCGACCCAAACGGACGTGCGTCCGCTTTTCGTCCGCCTGCCGACCCATTTTTGAGCCCGATTTGCGTCGGCGCGGACACGAGACGGACGCGTGCGCCGCGCGCCAACTACTCCCCCTGGCCCACGAGTCGGTGGCAAAGCCTCCACCATTTCGCTCCACTTTTCCCAAACCCTCCCGCCCGCGAGCGCTCCCCGGCCGCTCGCCATGGATGACGACTTCGATGCCGCCGCAGGCCTCGCCTCGCTCGCCTCGTCCGGCATCAGGACTGCCCGCTCCGACAAAGGCAAACCCCACGCCCTTTGCAAGACCGTCGCCGCGCCCACGAAGAAGAAGAAGGAGCTGACGCCCGAGGAGCGGGCCAAGGAATCGTCGAAGAGAAAGAACCGTAGGCACGGGGCAGACACAAGGGAGGAAGCAGCGGCTGCCGCGGCCATAGTCGTCGCCGAGCAGTAGGAGGACACCGCCGCCCACGTCGCGGCAGCAACGAGGGAGGCGCTGTTGTACCTAGGGTTAAACCCTGGCCGCGGCCAGCACCGGCTCGTCTGCGTTTCACCCGATGGTGCTGCCAGAGTCGCCCCGCGCATCGGCGACTCACCTGATTCTCGACTTCCACGTCTACCCGCAAGCCTCCCGACTCTCCAGGGAATACTCGCCGGAGGTGAGCGTGGTGGCGCCTTCCACGCCCGCGCCCATCGACCTTAACGCCACACCGGTAGCCGGTGGCTCGTCATCCGGTGGGCCGAGAAAACGCGCACGAGAGATGCCAGCCGACATGCTCCCCGGCGCCAGCAACCTGTTCGACGGAATGCCGGCGGCCGTCGACGACGAGACGGCCAACCATTTCATGCACAACATCATCTTCGAGGGTGCTACGGCGACTGGCTACGATCCCGATGAGACCCAAAGCTAGGACGGACGAGGGCCGTCGACCTATGATCAAGCTGGCATTCATGGCGATTTCATGCAAGATCAGGTCGGTCTGGACCTGGACGGCTTCCCGCTCAACCACGAGTTTCCGGAGGACTACGGCCTCGAGGAAGAGGATGAGGTGGACATTGACGGGGAGTCTTTGTTCGAGGCTGAGCTCGCCAACCAAGCCGCCGGGGTGAAGCCGAAGCGCAAGAGCAAACGGACGAAGGCATACACGGCGGCTGAAGACAAGCTTCTTTGTGAGTGTTGGAGGGACATTGGGCAAGACCCCAAGGTCGACACCGAACAAAAGGCATCAACCTTTTGGATTCGTGTTCATCGAGAGTTCCATGAACGCAAGAAGTTTCCGCCGTACAAAAAGCAAAGCACGCGCGGGTGGGTGTCCATTTCGAAGCGATGGAAGGTGATCCAACAAGAGTTCAACAGGCTTTGTGCCGCTTATGAGGGCATCAAGGCATGCCCCGTGAGTGGCATCGGCATACAAGACATGGTATGCACGCATGCGCCCCTCTTTTGTTTCATTCCATGTCCATTTTCATATCCATTTGCCAATATGCTTGCATGCAATTCATTTGTAGGCATTCCAAGCTTTGGAGGCATTCAAGGCCCAACACGAAGGCAAGTCCTTCCACCTCTCTCATTGTTGAGGATCGTCAAAGATGAGGAGAAATTCAAGGACCAATATGCCGCAGTTCAAGGGGGCAAGAAAGCCGTGGAGGAGGTTGGGGATGGCGAGAAGGCACGGCCGTGGGGGAAGACCAACTCCAAGAAGGAGGACAAGCGAGATGCGGCGTCGATCGCCTTGATCGCAACCGTGGAGGGGATGATGACCAAGAAGGACTCAAGGGAGGAGAAGCGCCAGCAAGACAAGGAAGATCAAATGAATGCCTTCATGGAGATCCAAAGGAGGAGGCTTGAGATGGATGCGGAGAAGCAAGCCATGATGCTTGAGTTGGAGGCGGAGAAGCAAGCCAAGATGCTAGAGATCGAGGCCGCCAATGCCAAGACCAAGGCGAAAGAAGTGGCTCTCGCTAGCATGATGACGGGGGTGGAGATCATGAAGGTGGATCTCAACACCATGTCGCCGAGGAAGAGGCCGTGGTTCGAGAAGATGCAGGCTGACATGCTGAAGTTCGATGACGAGTGATCTATGGCGGCGAGCGCCATCCTTTTTTGTATGCCTGCAAGTGTGCTGGCATGACCACGGCCGCGATGGCGTGGTCGAACTCCCGCCCATATTGTGTGCTGGCATGTGTGCCGGCCGCTAGCAAGTGCGCCAGCATGAACTGTGAGGTGGTTTTTCTGAAGCTGGCATTGTTTGCCGGCCGCTGGCATGGTGCCGGCATGAACTTTCGGCTACGGCATGGCCGCTGGCTTGATCTACGGCCGTGGGCCTTTTCAAAATTTGTGCGCGGACATGAAATGGGCCGCGCTCGTTGGGAGCACTGCCAACCCAAATGTTAAACATGGCGGACGCCGAGCGGGCGACCGACCCAAACGGACAAAAGCGCCGTCTGTTTGGGTCGGCGCGTTGGAGTTGCTCTAACTTATTTCGAAATTTCATGAAAAAAATCAATTTTGTGATGTTTTCTCAAATTTATGAACTTTTTTCAATTTGTACGAATCTTCTCATTTTTTTTGTTTTTTTAAATCATGGTTTTTAAAAAAATATTGAATTCCTTTTCAAAGTTTACGTTTCTTTTCATTTCTCTCCCTAATAATAAAGTGGCTATTGCTTCCGTCGGGTTCACCGTCGTCCACTCACCGTATACAGTATTATTTTCGCTATACGAGGTGGTACTAATTTCTTTTCTTCTAGAAAACGAAAAGAATTTTACGTCGCATGAGTTTGTGTTGGTCTACCATGGTCCATGGGCCGTCGCTTTTTTGTCTGACCATTGAAGAGGAAGGGAGCAGCGAAAAAATAAATGCAGGCGCGTGAGGTTCGAACTCGCAAAACGTCCCCTTCGGCTCACCCTGTGCATTTTAAAACCGAACCGAAAAACCATACCGAAAATAAACCGAACCGAACCAATTTTATGGTTTTTATGGTTTTATGGTTTCGGTATGGTATGAACTTTTCATACCGTTTTGAAGTTTGGTTTTTATGGTATATACTGAAAAACCGAATGGTTAACCGAATAAACCGAAGTACAAAATATATTTATATATCTTGGGGAAACAACCATACATGTAGTCATTTTTGTGTGCAGAAGCCAGATTTCCTATTAAGTGCATCTGTTTTCCTCTCGACAACGAGGTCCAAAACAGAGTATATTACTATATGAAGTCATATTTCTCTTCACAAGAATGCTAAGCACGTCCATAACCATCAAATTTATGCATGCATATATAGTTCATATAGTTATATACTCCTCGTATAAAAAGATATGTGTTTTGAGTCATAAATTTGTAAATTGTTATATGCCATTTTCAAATTCGCGTCAACTTTGGTTTATACGGTATATACCGAAACCATACCGAAATAATTTGGTATATACCGCAACCGAACCGTATATAAATCTCATACCGTATTTACCGAAGTATTGATACCGTACAAACCGAAAAACCGTATAAACCGAACCATGTAAACCGAATAAACCGAACGCACAGAGTGACCTTCGGCAAAGGAGCGTACAGCCAGCAGAGCTAACCTTCCCCGTTGTAACAAAGTTGGATTCCTTTTCTAATAGTCCCACCTCGACGTTTTGCACCAAATACCACCAGTTTATATAGGTTTGTAAAGTTACCTCAAACATCAGCAAGGCCATCTCAAAACCAAGAAACAGAGGGAACGATGTGCCAAGAAGACTTTTGATAAAATCATCATTGCTGATTGGCTATATATATTTAAATGAGAGCCTTGCGAGGAAAAACATGATGAAAGAGGAGTATATCATGCGTCTTATCGGTCATTGTTGTAGCCAGAGAAGGGTACATGGGCAATGCTCTGACCCGGTCTTCCACCCTCACAGCACGTGCTTGCAAGTTTTCTTGATGCAGAGCCATGCCACGATACAAACAGGCTTGCAGCATAGTAGATAGAGAAGATAAAGGGTGTCTACCGGTTCTGACTTGTGAGGAGTTACTGATAAAATACTTGGTATAATAGGCCAATGATTTTCTCCTAGATGTGTTTTAGTCTGTGAAGCGCATGTTTTTTTTTAAACTAATCACATTGTTGTTGTTGGCGTTTTGATGTTTGATTTTCATACACTTGCACAATTATGCAATCTACTGTTGTGAAATTGGAGTTTGTGCATCGGGCAAAAGGTTTTACTTCAGAGTCGTCTTATTCTCTTAGCTGGTGCCTCCACAGTTTCATATCTTATTTTGAAAAAACCCTGAATTTAGTGTTCAAGGATACGTCAATGCTATTGCACGTATGTTTATTGGATATAGATAGCCGTTACTGAATTTCTACTATTGTAGTTTGACATCTCATGTTTTTCCACTGAATTTTCTTAGCGGTATGAAAAATACGGCATGCCTTCCTACTTGAACACTTTCTACTCAAAGGAATTGGCAATCTAAGCAACATGTGGATGAACTTAAATTTTTGTGTAAACACATATGTTAGATATGATCACACGACTGATCTTGAGCGACTAAATTATGTATAACTCATGATAATGCATGTTCTTCTGACAGATTTTGTAAGCCCCGTTACAACGCACGGATCTTTTGCTAGTAATTTATAAAAGGTACATAATAGTATATCTTAATGCTGTAGTAATGGACGTCAAATAGGGCTCTTTCCTGATGATGGTCGTCAAGGGGAGCATGGTCTAGTGGTTAACTTGCGTTTGTCGATGGTGAGAGTAGTTCGAATCCTCTTACTTCCAGTGAACGAAACAAACTTTTTTTAGCGTCAGTTCTCCTCACCGGCGCTTAAAGCGCAAGCAGGCCATCGAGGAGCAACTAATTAGTGAGTACTTCTTGGGAAGCCTCCCAACGATTACTCTCACGAGCCGCCACTTGGCGCATTCTCAGACGCCGGCATGTGTCGCGCTTTGAGTGTTTCCTTCAAAAAAAAAATCGCACGCGTTTTTGGCATTTTATAGTGTTTTTTTTGGGTTTTTTTGTGTTCCGATTTCCCACCGGTCTTCCTTAGCTTCTGGACGGAAAAAAAAATCAATTTTTTTGCGTGAAAAAACGCTGAAACAGGGAAGTGCCGTTGGACGGACGAGCAACTTGCAATACCCGTCACGAAGCTTCAGAAGTATATCACCGCAGCGCAGGAAGGGACGTTCATTCCCGACAGAGAGAAGGACGAGCTGACTGAGGCCCTAGGGAATGCTGAGCACCCTGGACGAACACGAGGCACACCAGGCTCCGTTCCGTGGAAGTTTGGGTTTCCCGACGCAGGCGGTTACAGAAGCCGGGAGAGAAAGAGGAAAGCGGAGCTGAGCGACATGCAGAAGATGAGTGCAAGACAACAAAAGCTAGAGGAAGCTGAGAGCCAGCGAGCTGTCGGCCAACTATCTCAGTGGCACGAAGCTACCCCGCCATCTCAGCGGAGAAGCAGCGTGGCTTCCACGGATCCCGTTCAGACTGACTTCACGGAGCCTATCTACCCCGTGGATACTATCACGGAGGCTCAAAATTGCGAGCTTATGACGAAATGCCATAACCTCACTTTCAAGGCGGCTCTCGGCTCTGTTGCACCTCCTCAACCCAATGGAACTTTTCACTGCCTTCCGATTCCACATGGCTATGCTGTTGTGATGGTGGATGAAGTAATGGAGGGATTTGAGGAGCTCGAGCTTTACCACTCTACAGGTGAAGGGGAGAAACAGCTGGTTCGTGCTCTGAGGAGTACATGTCTATGGCAGAAGGAGTACATCAAGCTTCCAAACTGGACGCCTCCGCCTCCTCCTCCTCCTCCGGTGAGTCAGGGCACTCCGCCTCCTCCTCCTCCTCCTCCTCCGGCGAGTGATCAGGGCACTCCGCCTCCTTCTCCGGCTCCTCTGACGCGTGAGGGCACTCCGCCTCCTCCTTCGCCTACTCCGGCGCGTCGGAGCAGTCCGCCTCCTCCTCCGCCTCGTCGGCAACGGCGGAAGACAGACGCCACCGGTCCGGCTCACCCGGCGCGTCGGAGCACTCCGCCTCCTTCTCATCCTCGTCAGCAACGACGGAACAGAGACGCCGCTGCTCCGGCAGCTAGCAGTACAAGCAGAGGCGGGAGGGAATTCAGATACGATCCATCTCTCAAGCCTCTGGAAAAGTTACCATATGAGAGGACCGAGTCTGAAAACGAGGAGATATGTCGTGCCCAAGTGAGGGACCATTTTGCAAAGAAAACTCCACCTCCGAAGGAGAAGCTAGATCCGGTGAAAGTGAAGCGCACTATCGATGCCCTGAAGCGACCACCACCGCCTCCGCCGCAATCCAACTATGACCGCATTATTCAAAAGACATATGATGAAGCGCGGCGGTCGGGAAGTACTTCTAGTGATGCAAGGTTAGCAGAACGAAGAAGTGGGAAAACAATTCCCCAGCTCGGCGAACAGGAGAAGAAATCGTGCCCCCCGCTCAAGGTGTCTAGCGATATCGTCGCTAATCATCCGGGGATGGTGCTCGGTACCAATCCTGGTGATTACTTGGGGGATGATGTAATTTTTGAAATGGCTGAGGTACCAAAAGAAGAATAATAATACGTGCACGGGAAGCCTCTCGTCAAACCTGATCATCCTCCTTTAACAACGATGATGTACAAATTGCATGAGTGGTACTTGGAAACCTGCAGGAAGAATGGGTCCGATAGTTTGCTGGTGAGAATTAAAGATGAGCACGACCTCATTGGAGTCGACCTGATGCCTGTTGAATTTTTGGAGTTATTTCAGTTATTCAATCAAAAGGCCCTCGACAAACAAATCATGACTTGCTACTGTCTGTAAGTATTACTTCTGTAATTAAGTCTCTAGCTCAACTCGTTCATTGCATGTATATATAATTGTCCTCACTATGTTATGCAGATTGAAGATCTTCGAATGCCCAAAAAAACAAATCTATGACATTGGGTTCATTAGCCCAAATACCGTAAATGAATGGGCGGTACAAGAAAGAGTTAAAGATACCGAGGAAAACTTGCTAAAAGCGTTCCTTCGACATCAAAACAAAAGGGAAATACTTTTTCCTTACAACTTCAAGTGAGTGTTACTGTCTTGTGCATATTCGGTTTCGCTTACTCGAGGTTAAGTACTGTAATTGATGAGTTATGCGTGCGCAGTTTCCACTATATTCTGCTATCCATTAAGCTTGACGGGGGAGTAGTAACTGTCTTTGACTCGAGACGTAAAGATCCCAAGGATTATGCGGACATGACTGCAATGCTCCAGAAGTAAGTTCAATCAATACCGGGACCATATCGACAACTTTCGTTCATTTCCTGATATCAAGTAATCATTTTCTTTGCCTGGCAGGGTTTGGAAACAGTTCACCGGACAGGTTCCGGGTCTGAAGAACGAGCTGCGATTTACACACCCCAAAGTAAGTAGTACTAGCTAGTTCCGCGCATCTCTCATTGATTCCAGTTTCATCAATACCATTATCATGCTTGATTATCAGTTTGATTGAACTCTATTCTCGTAAAGTTCTTGTGGCAGGAACCCGGGAATAATTTATGTGGATACTACGTTTGCGAGTACATTCGCCACAGGACCTCTGAGCGGGGCAGATCTGAAGAACAATTTGAAGTATGTAAACAATATTCACAATTTTTTTTATTACCATCAATTGTGTTGAGTTTCATTCATATATATGTATTGACCCCCTTCTTTAAATTAGATCTGGCAGATGCGGGATGAACTCCTACCACATGATCGCATACGAGCAATTCAAGAGGAATTGGCGGGATTCTTTCTTGACCACGTCATACATGAAAAGGGAGAATACCATGCGGAAATTCAATGAGAGTTTGGCGCTTGATGATGTCAGGGATGTTATATTGTATATATGTAGTAGCGTCGGATAGATTTACGAAAACTTGTTGTTCGAACAAGCACGGAGAAAGAGAGGTCACTTCTCTTTGTATATGTTCATGACGATCTTGTGTAATTAATGGTTTCCTTCATTTGCTTACTAGCTAGCGTCGAGTTCTCTCTATATGTAGTAGCTAGCGTCGACCAAGCACGGAGAAAGAGAGGTCACTTCTCTCTATTAGCTAGCTAACACAATATGAAACCCCTAAACCCTCCAAAACCCCTAAACCCCCCCTTTCAAAAAAAAAAACCCCAGCGCCTTTTGGTCCCGGTTGGTGTTACCAACCGGGACTAAAGGTCCTCCTGCCTGAGTGCTGCGAAGCGGCCACGTGGAGCTCCTTTAGTCCCGGTTGGTGTTACCAACCGGGACTAAAGGTCCTCCTGCCTGGGCTCCCCACAGCAGCCACGTGGAGCCCCTTTGGTCCCGGTTCGTAAGCGAACCGGGACTAAAGGTTTTGGGCTTTAGTCCCGACCCTTTAGTCCCGTCCCGGTTCCAGAACCGGGACTAAAGCCCCTCTGGAACCGGGACTAATGGGCCTTTTTCTACTAGTGAATAGAATTATAGGACCATCGATGAAGAAATAGTGGAGCATATGCTGGCCTCAAAAACAACAAACGCAAGGTTAACTATGGCTGACTGATCTTGAGGAATCATTGAGGCAGGAGCAGTTTTCAAAGGTCTTTCGTTACCCTATGGTTAGTGTGGTGGGCGAGGAGAAGAGCTATTCACGAGGGGGGAGTTCCATTCCCCATTGACGACCTTCTCGTTCATCGCATGTGTGGAAAATTACTCAATAGTTTCACCCGCAAAAAAATAATAAAAAAATACTCAATAATTTAAAATGTGTAATGATTTGGTCGGGGGCTAGTAGATTATTGCTTTCATTATTTTTTGTTGTCAAATGAATATGAAAATGTGGTGAGTTATTAGCATATAATATATTAAACTATAACATATTTAGAAAATTCGAGGATATCTCTCAACAGATAAAGTTTTCCATTAAAAAATGTGATATGATTCGTTTCAGCATTGCTCTTTTTTTCTCTTGTTTTTTTTTTGTTTTTTTTTTTTTGGCTAGCTGATACGGCAAGAAACGAAGCGTTTACTTTTTGGCTCTACAGGCGTCCGTTAATGTGCATTTTTGCAAACGGGCGTCTGTAGCGATCCTGCACCTGGCCGACCCATCTTCGTGTTTTCAAATACTAAAAAAAGGAGCGCAAGAGGGGGATCGATCAGGCGACCTCCGCATCGGAATAAGGCGTGGAAAACATCACGCCACATTTACTGTTACGTTAACACTCATCTTTTTTTTTGTCTTCTCTTATTACATCCTTCCTTTGTCTTTTTTCCTTTGTTCCCTTTTCCTTTATTCTCGTTTCTGTTTTCTTTTTCTCCTTCTTCTTTCTCATTCGATGATTGTGTTTCAAATTCATGAATTTTTTTTCTTCAAAATCGATGAACTTTTTTTCGATTTTGATGTACGTTTTTTCAAATTCAATGAACTTTTTTTCAAATTTGATGAAGTGTTTTCAAACTTGATGAACTATTTTCAAATTGGATGAATTTTTTCGAAAATCAATTATTAATTTTCAATTTTGTTGACCATTTTTCAAGTTCGATGAACTTTTTTCAAATTCGATGAACTCTTTTCCAAATTCGATGAACTATTTTCAGATCCGATGATTTTTTTTTTTAAAATACATTATTTTTTTCAATTATGATGAACTTTTTCGAAATCGTTGAACTTTTTTTTCCAAATTTGATGAGTTTTTATTTCAAATTTGGTGAACCTTTTCTCAAATGTGATGAACTTTTTTCAAATTCATTGATTGTTCTTTCCAAAATACACAAACATTTATCAAATTCAATGATTTTTTTTTCAAATTTGGTGAACTTTTTTCAAACTTGATGAACTATTTTCAAATTGGATGAACTTTTTTTTGGAAAATCATTTTTTTTTCAATTTCGTTGAACATATTTCAGGTTCGATGAACTTTTTTCAAATTCGATTAACTTTTTTCCAAATTCGATGAATGTTTTTTTAATTGCATGAACTTTTTATCAAATTATCTGAACTTTTTTTCAGTTGCGTTGAACTATTTTCAATTAGTTGAACTTTTTTTCAAATTCGATGAACTTTTTTCAAACTCGAGAAACGTTTTTCATATTCGATGAATGTTTTCCAAATTTGTTAAGAGCAACTCCAACGCGCCGACCCATTTCGTCCGCGCGCGTCCGTTTGGGTAGCCGCGAACAGAAAAGTCGGCCCAACGCGCCGACCCAAACGGACGTGCGTCCGCTTTTCGTCCGCCTGCCGACCCATTTTTGAGCCCGATTTGCGTCGGCGCGGACACGAGACGGACGCGTGCGCCGCGCGCCAACTACTCCCCCTGGCCCACGAGTCGGTGGCAAAGCCTCCACCATTTCCCTCCACTTTTCCCAAACCCTCCCGCCCGCGAGCGCTCCCCGGCCGCTCGCCATGGATGACGACTTCGATGCCGCCGCAGGCCTCGCCTCGCTCGCCTCGTCCGGCATCAGGACTGCCCGCTCCGACAAAGGCAAACCCCACGCCCTTTGCAAGACCGTCGCCGCGCCCACGAAGAAGAAGAAGGAGCTGACGCCCGAGGAGCGGGCCAAGGAATCGTCGAAGAGAAAGAACCGTAGGCACGGGGCAGACACAAGGGAGGAAGCAGCGGCTGCCGCGGCCATAGTCGTCGCCGAGCAGTAGGAGGACACCGCCGCCCACGTCGCGGCAGCAACGAGGGAGGCGCTGTTGTACCTAGGGTTAAACCCTGGCCGCGGCCAGCACCGGCTCGTCTGCGTTTCACCCGATGGTGCTGCCAGAGTCGCCCCGCGCATCGGCGACTCACCTGATTCTCGACTTCCACGTCTACCCGCAAGCCTCCCGACTCTCCAGGGAATACTCGCCGGAGGTGAGCGTGGTGGCGCCTTCCACGCCCGCGCCCATCGACCTTAACGCCACACCGGTAGCCGGTGGCTTGTCATCCGGTGGGCCGAGAAAACGCGCACGAGAGATGCCAGCCGACATGCTCCCCGGCGCCAGCAACCTGTTCGACGGAATGCCGGCGGCCGTCGACGACGAGACGGCCAACCATTTCATGCACAACATCATCTTCGAGGGTGCTACGGCGACTGGCTACGATCCCGATGAGACCCAAAGCTAGGACGGACGAGGGCCGTCGACCTATGATCAAGCTGGCATTCATGGCGATTTCATGCAAGATCAGGTCGGTCTGGACCTGGACGGCTTCCCGCTCAACCACGAGTTTCCGGAGGACTACGGCCTCGAGGAAGAGGATGAGGTGGACATTGACGGGGAGTCTTTGTTCGAGGCTGAGCTCGCCAACCAAGCCGCCGGGGTGAAGCCGAAGCGCAAGAGCAAACGGACGAAGGCATACACGGCGGCTGAAGACAAGCTTCTTTGTGAGTGTTGGAGGGACATTGGGCAAGACCCCAAGGTCGACACCGAACAAAAGGCATCAACCTTTTGGATTCGTGTTCATCGAGAGTTCCATGAACGCAAGAAGTTTCCGCCGTACAAAAAGCAAAGCACGCGCGGGTGGGTGTCCATTTCGAAGCGATGGAAGGTGATCCAACAAGAGTGCAACAGGCTTTGTGCCGCTTATGAGGGCATCAAGGCATGCCCCGTGAGTGGCATCGGCATACAAGACATGGTATGCACGCATGCGCCCCTCTTTTGTTTCATTCCATGTCCATTTTCATATCCATTTGCCAATATGCTTGCATGCAATTCATTTGTAGGCATTCCAAGCTTTGGAGGCATTCAAGGCCCAACACGAAGGCAAGTCCTTCCACCTCTCTCATTGTTGAGGATCGTCAAAGATGAGGAGAAATTCAAGGACCAATATGCCGCAGTTCAAGGGGGCAAGAAAGCCGTGGAGGAGGTTGGGGATGGCGAGAAGGCACGGCCGTGGGGGAAGACCAACTCCAAGAAGGAGGACAAGCGAGATGCGGCGTCGATCGCCTTGATCGCAACCGTGGAGGGGATGATGACCAAGAAGGACTCAAGGGAGGAGAAGCGCCAGCAAGACAAGGAAGATCAAATGAATGCCTTCATGGAGATCCAAAGGAGGAGGCTTGAGATGGATGCGGAGAAGCAAGCCATGATGCTTGAGTTGGAGGCGGAGAAGCAAGCCAAGATGCTAGAGATCGAGGCCGCCAATGCCAAGACCAAGGCGAAAGAAGTGGCTCTCGCTAGCATGATGACGGGGGTGGAGATCATGAAGGTGGATCTCAACACCATGTCGCCGAGGAAGAGGCCGTGGTTCGAGAAGATGCAGGCTGACATGCTGAAGTTCGATGACGAGTGATCTATGGCGGCGAGCGCCATCCTTTTTTGTATGCCTGCAAGTGTGCTGGCATGACCACGGCCGCGATGGCGTGGTCGAACTCCCGCCCATATTGTGTGCTGGCATGTGTGCCGGCCGCTAGCAAGTGCGCCAGCATGAACTGTGAGGTGGTTTTTCTGAAGCTGGCATTGTTTGCCGGCCGCTGGCATGGTGCCGGCATGAACTTTCGGCTACGGCATGGCCGCTGGCTTGATCTACGGCCGTGGGCCTTTTCAAAATTTGTGCGCGGACATGAAATGGGCCGCGCTCGTTGGGAGCACTGCCAACCCAAATGTTAAACATGGCGGACGCCGAGCGGGCGACCGACCCAAACGGACAAAAGCGCCGTCTGTTTGGGTCGGCGCGTTGGAGTTGCTCTAACTTATTTCGAAATTTCATGAAAAAAATCAATTTTGTGATGTTTTCTCAAATTTATGAACTTTTTTCAATTTGTACGAATCTTCTCATTTTTTTTGTTTTTTTAAATCATGGTTTTTAAAAAAATATTTAATTCCTTTTCAAAGTTTACGTTTCTTTTCATTTCTCTCCCTAATAATAAAGTGGCTATTGCTTCCGTCGGGTTCACCGTCGTCCACTCACCGTATACAGTATTATTTTCGCTATACGAGGTGGTACTAATTTCTTTTCTTCTAGAAAACGAAAAGAATTTTACGTCGCATGAGTTTGTGTTGGTCTACCATGGTCCATGGCCCGTCGCTTTTTTGTCTGACCATTGAAGAGGAAGGGAGCAGCGAAAAAATAAATGCAGGCGCGTGAGGTTCGAACTCGCAAAACGTCCCCTTCGGCTCACCCTGTGCATTTTAAAACCGAACCGAAAAACCATACCGAAAATAAACCGAACCGAACCAATTTTATGGTTTTTATGGTTTTATGGTTTCGGTATGGTATGAACTTTTCATACCGTTTTGAAGTTTGGTTTTTATGGTATATACTGAAAAACCGAATGGTTAACCGAATAAACCGAAGTACAAAATATATTTATATATCTTGGGGAAACAACCATACATGTAGTCATTTTTGTGTGCAGAAGCCAGATTTCCTATTAAGTGCATCTGTTTTCCTCTCGACAACGAGGTCCAAAATAGAGTATATTACTATATGAAGTCATATTTCTCTTCACAAGAATGCTAAGCACGTCCATAACCATCAAATTTATGCATGCATATATAGTTCATATAGTTATATACTCCTCGTATAAAAAGATATGTGTTTTGAGTCATAAATTTGTAAATTGTTATATGCCATTTTCAAATTCGCGTCAACTTTGGTTTATACGGTATATACCGAAACCATACCGAAATAATTTGGTATATACCGAAACCGAACCGTATATAAATCTCATACCGTATTTACCGAAGTATTGATACCGTACAAACCGAAAAACCGTATAAACCGAACCATGTAAACCGAATAAACCGAACGCACAGAGTGACCTTCGGCAAAGGAGCGTACAGCCAGCAGAGCTAACCTTCCCCGTTGTAACAAAGTTGGATTCCTTTTCTAATAGTCCCACCTCGACGTTTTGCACCAAATACCACCAGTTTATATAGGTTTGTAAAGTTACCTCAAACATCAGCAAGGCCATCTCAAAACCAAGAAACAGAGGGAACGATGTGCCAAGAAGACTTTTGATAAAATCATCATTGCTGATTGGATATATATATTTAAATGAGAGCCTTGCGAGGAAAAACATGATGAAAGAGGAGTATATCATGCGTCTTATCGGTCATTGTTGTAGCCAGAGAAGGGTACATGGGCAATGCTCTGACCCGGTCTTCCACCCTCACAGCACGTGCTTGCAAGTTTTCTTGATGCAGAGCCATGCCACGATACAAACAGGCTTGCAGCATAGTAGATAGAGAAGATAAAGGGTGTCTACCGGTTCTGACTTGTGAGGAGTTACTGATAAAATACTTGGTATAATAGGCCAATGATTTTCTCCTAGATGTGTTTTAGTCTGTGAAGCGCATGTTTTTTTTTAAACTAATCACATTGTTGTTGTTGGCGTTTTGATGTTTGATTTTCATACACTTGCACAATTATGCAATCTACTGTTGTGAAATTGGAGTTTGTGCATCGGGCAAAAGGTTTTACTTCAGAGTCGTCTTATTCTCTTAGCTGGTGCCTCCACAGTTTCATATCTTATTTTGAAAAAACCCTGAATTTAGTGTTCAAGGATACGTCAATGCTATTGCACGTATGTTTATTGGATATAGATAGCCGTTACTGAATTTCTACTATTGTAGTTTGACATCTCATGTTTTTCCACTGAATTTTCTTAGCGGTATGAAAAATACGGCATGCCTTCCTACTTGAACACTTTCTACTCAAAGGAATTGGCAATCTAAGCAACATGTGGATGAACTTAAATTTTTGTGTAAACACATATGTTAGATATGATCACACGACTGATCTTGAGCGACTAAATTATGTATAACTCATGATAATGCATGTTCTTCTGACAGATTTTGTAAGCCCCGTTACAACGCACGGATCTTTTGCTAGTAATTTATAAAAGGTACATAATAGTATATCTTAATGCTGTAGTAATGGACGTCAAATAGGGCTCTTTCCTGATGATGGTCGTCAAGGGGAGCATGGTCTAGTGGTTAACTTGCGTTTGTCGATGGTGAGAGTAGTTCGAATCCTCTTACTTCCAGTGAACGAAACAAACTTTTTTTAGCGTCAGTTCTCCTCACCGGCGCTTAAAGCGCAAGCAGGCCATCGAGGAGCAACTAATTAGTGAGTACTTCTTGGGAAGCCTCCCAACGATTACTCTCACGAGCCGCCACTTGGCGCATTCTCAGACGCCGGCATGTGTCGCGCTTTTAGTGTTTCCTTCAAAAAAAAAATCGCACGCGTTTTTGGCATTTTATAGTGTTTTTTTTGGGTTTTTTTGTGTTCCGATTTCCCACCGGTCTTCCTTAGCTTCTGGACGGAAAAAAAATCAATTTTTTTGCGTGAAAAAACGCTGAAACAGGGAAGTGCCGTTGGACGGACGAGCAACTTGCAATACCCGTCACGAAGCTTCAGAAGTATATCACCGCAGCGCAGGAAGGGACGTTCATTCCCGACAGAGAGAAGGACGAGCTGACTGAGGCCCTAGGGAATGCTGAGCACCCTGGACGAACACGAGGCACACCAGGCTCCGTTCCGTGGAAGTTTGGGTTTCCCGACGCAGGCGGTTACAGAAGCCGGGAGAGAAAGAGGAAAGCGGAGCTGAGCGACATGCAGAAGATGAGTGCAAGACAACAAAAGCTAGAGGAAGCTGAGAGCCAGCGAGCTGTCGGCCAACTATCTCAGTGGCACGAAGCTACCCCGCCATCTCAGCGGAGAAGCAGCGTGGCTTCCACGGAGCCCGTTCAGACTGACTTCACGGAGCCTATCTACCCCGTGGATACTATCACGGAGGCTCAAAATTGCGAGCTTATGACGAAATGCCATAACCTCACTTTCAAGGCGGCTCTCGGCTCTGTTGCACCTCCTCAACCCAATGGAACTTTTCACTGCCTTCCGATTCCACATGGCTATGCTGTTGTGATGGTGGATGAAGTAATGGAGGGATTTGAGGAGCTCGAGCTTTACCACTCTACAGGTGAAGGGGAGAAACAGCTAGTTCGTGCTCTGAGGAGTACATGTCTATGGCAGAAGGAGTACATCAAGCTTCCAAACTGGACGCCTCCGCCTCCTCCTCCTCCTCCGGTGAGTCAGGGCACTCCGCCTCCTCCTCCTCCTCCTCCTCCGGCGAGTGATCAGGGCACTCCGCCTCCTTCTCCGGCTCCTCTGACGCGTGAGGGCACTCCGCCTCCTCCTTCGCCTACTCCGGCGCGTCGGAGCAGTCCGCCTCCTCCTCCGCCTCGTCGGCAACGGCGGAAGACAGACGCCACCGGTCCGGCTCACCCGGCGCGTCGGAGCACTCCGCCTCCTTCTCAGCCTCGTCAGCAACGACGGAACAGAGACGCCGCTGCTCCGGCAGCTAGCAGTACAAGCAGAGGCGGGAGGGAATTCAGATACGGTCCATCTCTCAAGCCTCTGGAAAAGTTACCATATGAGAGGACCGAGTCTGAAAACGAGGAGATATGTCGTGCCCAAGTGAGGGACCATTTTGCAAAGAAAACTCCACCTCCGAAGGAGAAGCTAGATCTGGTGAAAGTGAAGCGCACTATCGATGCCCTGAAGCAACCACCACCGCCTCCGCCGCAATCCAACTATGACCGCATTATTCAAAAGACATATGATGAAGCGCGGCGGTCGGGAAGTACTTCTAGTGATGCAAGGTTAGCAGAACGAAGAAGTGGGAAAACAATTCCCCAGCTCGGCGAACAGGAGAAGAAATCGTGCCCCCCGCTCAAGGTGTCTAGCGATATCGTCGCTAATCATCCGGGGATGGTGCTCGGTACCAATCCTGGTGATTACTTGGGGGATGATGTAATTTTTGAAATGGCTGAGGTACCAAAAGAAGAATAATAATACGTGCACGGGAAGCCTCTCGTCAAACCTGATCATCCTCCTTTAACAACGATGATGTACAAATTGCATGAGTGGTACTTGGAAACCTGCAGGAAGAATGGGTCCGATAGTTTGCTGGTGAGAATTAAAGATGAGCACGACCTCATTGGAGTCGACCTGAAGCCTGTTGAATTTTTGGAGTTATTTCAGTTATTCAATCAAAAGGCCCTCGACAAACAAATCATGACTTGCTACTGTCTGTAAGTATTACTTCTGTAATTAAGTCTCTAGCTCAACTCGTTCATTGCATGTATATATAATTGTCCTCACTATATTATGCAGATTGAAGATCTTCGAATGCCCAAAAAAACAAATCTATGACATTGGGTTCATTAGCCCAAATACCGTAAATGAATGGGCGGTACAAGAAAGAGTTAAAGATACCGAGGAAAACTTGCTAAAAGCGTTCCTTCGACATCAAAACAAAAGGGAAATACTTTTTCCTTACAACTTCAAGTGAGTGTTACTGTCTTGTGCATATTCGGTTTCGCTTACTCGAGGTTAAGTACTGTAATTGATGAGTTATGCGTGCGCAGTTTCCACTATATTCTGCTATCCATTAAGCTTGACGGGGGAGTAGTAACTGTCTTTGACTCGAGACGTAAAGATCCCAAGGATTATGCGGACATGACTGCAATGCTCCAGAAGTAAGTTCAATCAATACCGGGACCATATCGACAACTTTCGTTCATTTCCTGATATCAAGTAATCATTTTCTTTGCCTGGCAGGGTTTGGAAACAGTTCACCGGACAGGTTCCGGGTCTGAAGAACGAGCTGCGATTTACACACCCCAAAGTAAGTAGTACTAGCTAGTTCCGCGCATCTCTCATTGATTCCAGTTTCATCAATACCATTATCATGCTTGATTATCAGTTTGATTGAACTCTATTCTCGTAAAGTTCTTGTGGCAGGAACCCGGGAATAATTTATGTGGATACTACGTTTGCGAGTACATTCGCCACAGGACCTCTGAGCGGGGCAGATCTGAAGAACAATTTGAAGTATGTAAACAATATTCACAATTTTTTTTATTACCATCAATTGTGTTGAGTTTCATTCATATATATGTATTGACCCCCTTCTTTAAATTAGATCTGGCAGATGCGGGATGAACTCCTACCACATGATCGCATACGAGCAATTCAAGAGGAATTGGCGGGATTCTTTCTTGACCACGTCATACATGAAAAGGGAGAATACCATGCGGAAATTCAATGAGAGTTTGGCGCTTGATGATGTCAGGGATGTTATATTGTATATATGTAGTAGCGTCGGATAGATTTACGAAAACTTGTTGTTCGAACAAGCACGGAGAAAGAGAGGTCACTTCTCTTTGTATATGTTCATGACGATCTTGTGTAATTAATGGTTTCCTTCATTTGCTTACTAGCTAGCGTCGAGTTCTCTCTATATGTAGTAGCTAGCGTCGACCAAGCACGGAGAAAGAGAGGTCACTTCTCTCTATTAGCTAGCTAACACAATATGAAACCCCTAAACCCTCCAAAACCCCTAAACCCCCCCTTTCAAAAAAAAAACCCCAGCGCCTTTTGGTCCCGGTTGGTGTTACCAACCGGGACTAAAGGTCCTCCTGCCTGAGTGCTGCGAAGCGGCCACGTGGAGCTCCTTTAGTCCCGGTTGGTGTTACCAACCGGGACTAAAGGTCCTCCTGCCTGGGCTCCCCACAGCAGCCACGTGGAGCCCCTTTGGTCCCGGTTCGTAAGCGAACCGGGACTAAAGGTTTTGGGCTTTAGTCCCGACCCTTTAGTCCCGTCCCGGTTCCAGAACCGGGACTAAAGCCCCTCTGGAACCGGGACTAATGGGCCTTTTTCTACTAGTGAATAGAATTATAGGACCATCGATGAAGAAATAGTGGAGCATATGCTGGCCTCAAAAACAACAAACGCAAGGTTAACTATGGCTGACTGATCTTGAGGAATCATTGAGGCAGGAGCAGTTTTCAAAGGTCTTTCGTTACCCTATGGTTAGTGTGGTGGGCGAGGAGAAGAGCTATTCACGAGGGGGGAGTTCCATTCCCCATTGACGACCTTCTCGTTCATCGCATGTGTGGAAAATTACTCAATAGTTTCACCCGCAAAATAATAATAAAAAAATACTCAATAATTTAAAATGTGTAATGATTTGGTCGGGGGCTAGTAGATTATTGCTTTCATTATTTTTTGTTGTCAAATGAATATGAAAATGTGGTGAGTTATTAGCATATAATATATTAAACTATAACATATTTAGAAAATTCGAGGATATCTCTCAACAGATAAAGTTTTCCATTAAAAAATGTGATATGATTCGTTTCAGCATTGCTCTTTTTTTCTCTTGTTTTTTTTTTGTTTTTTTTTTTTGGCTAGCTGATACGGCAAGAAACGAAGCGTTTACTTTTTGGCTCTACAGGCGTCCGTTAATGTGCATTTTTGCAAACGGGCGTCTGTAGCGATCCTGCACCTGGCCGACCCATCTTCGTGTTTTCAAATACTAAAAAAAGGAGCGCAAGAGGGGGATCGATCAGGCGACCTCCGCATCGGAATAAGGCGTGGAAAACATCACGCCACATTTACTGTTACGTTAACACTCATCTTTTTTTTTGTCTTCTCTTATTACATCCTTCCTTTGTCTTTTTTCCTTTGTTCCCTTTTCCTTTATTCTCGTTTCTGTTTTCTTTTTCTCCTTCTTCTTTCTCATTCGATGATTGTGTTTCAAATTCATGAATTTTTTTTTTTCAAAATCGATGAACTTTTTTTCGATTTTGATGTACGTTTTTTCAAATTCAATGAACTTTTTTTCAAATTTGATGAAGTGTTTTCAAACTTGATGAACTATTTTCAAATTGGATGAATTTTTTCGAAAATCAATTATTAATTTTCAATTTTGTTGACCATTTTTCAAGTTCGATGAACTTTTTTCAAATTCGATGAACTCTTTTCCAAATTCGATGAACTATTTTCAGATCCGATGATTTTTTTTTTTAAATACATTATTTTTTTCAATTATGATGAACTTTTTCGAAATCGTTGAACTTTTTTTTCCAAATTTGATGAGTTTTTATTTCAAATTTGGTGAACCTTTTCTCAAATGTGATGAACTTTTTTCAAATTCATTGATTGTTCTTTCCAAAATACACAAACATTTATCAAATTCAATGATTTTTTTTTCAAATTTGGTGAACTTTTCTCAAACTTGATGAACTATTTTCAAATTGGATGAACTTTTTTTTGGAAAATCATTTTTTTTTCAATTTCGTTGAACATATTTCAGGTTCGATGAACTTTTTTCAAATTCGATTAACTTTTTTCCAAATTCGATGAATGTTTTTTTAATTGCATGAACTTTTTATCAAATTATCTGAACTTTTTTTCAGTTGCGTTGAACTATTTTCAATTAGTTGAACTTTTTTTCAAATTCGATGAACTTTTTTCAAACTCGAGAAACGTTTTTCATATTCGATGAATGTTTTCCAAATTTGTTAAGAGCAACTCCAACGCGCCGACCCATTTCGTCCGCGCGCGTCCGTTTGGGTAGCCGCGAACAGAAAAGTCGGCCCAACGCGCCGACCCAAACGGACGTGCGTCCGCTTTTCGTCCGCCTGCCGACCCATTTTTGAGCCCGATTTGCGTCGGCGCGGACACGAGACGGACGCGTGCGCCGCGCGCCAACTACTCCCCCTGGCCCACGAGTCGGTGGCAAAGCCTCCACCATTTCCCTCCACTTTTCCCAAACCCTCCCGCCCGCGAGCGCTCCCCGGCCGCTCGCCATGGATGACGACTTCGATGCCGCCGCAGGCCTCGCCTCGCTCGCCTCGTCCGGCATCAGGACTGCCCGCTCCGACAAAGGCAAACCCCACGCCCTTTGCAAGACCGTCGCCGCGCCCACGAAGAAGAAGAAGGAGCTGACGCCCGAGGAGCGGGCCAAGGAATCGTCGAAGAGAAAGAACCGTAGGCACGGGGCAGACACAAGGGAGGAAGCAGCGGCTGCCGCGGCCATAGTCGTCGCCGAGCAGTAGGAGGACACCGCCGCCCACGTCGCGGCAGCAACGAGGGAGGCGCTGTTGTACCTAGGGTTAAACCCTGGCCGCGGCCAGCACCGGCTCGTCTGCGTTTCACCCGATGGTGCTGCCAGAGTCGCCCCGCGCATCGGCGACTCACCTGATTCTCGACTTCCACGTCTACCCGCAAGCCTCCCGACTCTCCAGGGAATACTCGCCGGAGGTGAGCGTGGTGGCGCCTTCCACGCCCGCGCCCATCGACCTTAACGCCACACCGGTAGCCGGTGGCTCGTCATCCGGTGGGCCGAGAAAACGCGCACGAGAGATGCCAGCCGACATGCTCCCCGGCGCCAGCAACCTGTTCGACGGAATGCCGGCGGCCGTCGACGACGAGACGGCCAACCATTTCATGCACAACATCATCTTCGAGGGTGCTACGGCGACTGGCTACGATCCCGATGAGACCCAAAGCTAGGACGGACGAGGGCCGTCGACCTATGATCAAGCTGGCATTCATGGCGATTTCATGCAAGATCAGGTCGGTCTGGACCTGGACGGCTTCCCGCTCAACCACGAGTTTCCGGAGGACTACGGCCTCGAGGAAGAGGATGAGGTGGACATTGACGGGGAGTCTTTGTTCGAGGCTGAGCTCGCCAACCAAGCCGCCGGGGTGAAGCCGAAGCGCAAGAGCAAACGGACGAAGGCATACACGGCGGCTGAAGACAAGCTTCTTTGTGAGTGTTGGAGGGACATTGGGCAAGACCCCAAGGTCGACACCGAACAAAAGGCATCAACCTTTTGGATTCGTGTTCATCGAGAGTTCCATGAACGCAAGAAGTTTCCGCCGTACAAAAAGCAAAGCACGCGCGGGTGGGTGTCCATTTCGAAGCGATGGAAGGTGATCCAACAAGAGTGCAACAGGCTTTGTGCCGCTTATGAGGGCATCAAGGCATGCCCCGTGAGTGGCATCGGCATACAAGACATGGTATGCACGCATGCGCCCCTCTTTTGTTTCATTCCATGTCCATTTTCATATCCATTTGCCAATATGCTTGCTTGCAATTCATTTGTAGGCATTCCAAGCTTTGGAGGCATTCAAGGCCCAACACGAAGGCAAGTCCTTCCACCTCTCTCATTGTTGAGGATCGTCAAAGATGAGGAGAAATTCAAGGACCAATATGCCGCAGTTCAAGGGGGCAAGAAAGCCGTGGAGGAGGTTGGGGATGGCGAGAAGGCACGGCCGTGGGGGAAGACCAACTCCAAGAAGGAGGACAAGCGAGATGCGGCGTCGATCGCCTTGATCGCAACCGTGGAGGGGATGATGACCAAGAAGGACTCAAGGGAGGAGAAGCGCCAGCAAGACAAGGAAGATCAAATGAATGCCTTCATGGAGATCCAAAGGAGGAGGCTTGAGATGGATGCGGAGAAGCAAGCCATGATGCTTGAGTTGGAGGCGGAGAAGCAAGCCAAGATGCTAGAGATCGAGGCCGCCAATGCCAAGACCAAGGCGAAAGAAGTGGCTCTCGCTAGCATGATGACGGGGGTGGAGATCATGAAGGTGGATCTCAACACCATGTCGCCGAGGAAGAGGCCGTGGTTCGAGAAGATGCAGGCTGACATGCTGAAGTTCAATGACGAGTGATCTATGGCGGCGAGCGCCATCCTTTTTTGTATGCCTGCAAGTGTGCTGGCATGACCACGGCCGCGATGGCGTGGTCGAACTCCCGCCCATATTGTGTGCTGGCATGTGTGCCGGCCGCTAGCAAGTGCGCCAGCATGAACTGTGAGGTGGTTTTTCTGAAGCTGGCATTGTTTGCCGGCCGCTGGCATGGTGCCGGCATGAACTTTCGGCTACGGCATGGCCGCTGGCTTGATCTACGGCCGTGGGCCTTTTCAAAATTTGTGCGCGGACATGAAATGGGCCGCGCTCGTTGGGAGCACTGCCAACCCAAATGTTAAACATGGCGGACGCCGAGCGGGCGACCGACCCAAACGGACAAAAGCGCCGTCTGTTTGGGTCGGCGCGTTGGAGTTGCTCTAACTTATTTCAAAATTTCATGAAAAAAATCAATTTTGTGATGTTTTCTCAAATTTATGAACTTTTTTCAATTTGTACGAATCTTCTCATTTTTTTTGTTTTTTTAAATCATGGTTTTTAAAAAAATATTGAATTCCTTTTCAAAGTTTACGTTTCTTTTCATTTCTCTCCCTAATAATAAAGTGGCTATTGCTTCCGTCGGGTTCACCGTCGTCCACTCACCGTATACAGTATTATTTTCGCTATACGAGGTGGTACTAATTTCTTTTCTTCTAGAAAACGAAAAGAATTTTACGTCGCATGAGTTTGTGTTGGTCTACCATGGTCCATGGGCCGTCGCTTTTTTGTCTGACCATTGAAGAGGAAGGGAGCAGCGAAAAAATAAATGCAGGCGCGTGAGGTTCGAACTCGCAAAACGTCCCCTTCGGCTCACCCTGTGCATTTTAAAACCGAACCGAAAAACCATACCGAAAATAAACCGAACCGAACCAATTTTATGGTTTTTATGGTTTTATGGTTTCGGTATGGTATGAACTTTTCATACCGTTTTGAAGTTTGGTTTTTATGGTATATACTGAAAAACCGAATGGTTAACCGAATAAACCGAAGTACAAAATATATTTATATATCTTGGGGAAACAACCATACATGTAGTCATTTTTGTGTGCAGAAGCCAGATTTCCTATTAAGTGCATCTGTTTTCCTCTCGACAACGAGGTCCAAAACAGAGTATATTACTATATGAAGTCATATTTCTCTTCACAAGAATGCTAAGCACGTCCATAACCATCAAATTTATGCATGCATATATAGTTCATATAGTTATATACTCCTCGTATAAAAAGATATGTGTTTTGAGTCATAAATTTGTAAATTGTTATATGCCATTTTCAAATTCGCGTCAACTTTGGTTTATACGGTATATACCGAAACCATACCGAAATAATTTGGTATATACCGAAACCGAACCGTATATAAATCTCATACCGTATTTACCGAAGTATTGATACCGTACAAACCGAAAAACCGTATAAACCGAACCATGTAAACCGAATAAACCGAACGCACAGAGTGACCTTCGGCAAAGGAGCGTACAGCCAGCAGAGCTAACCTTCCCCGTTGTAACAAAGTTGGATTCCTTTTCTAATAGTCCCACCTCGACGTTTTGCACCAAATACCACCAGTTTATATAGGTTTGTAAAGTTACCTCAAACATCAGCAAGGCCATCTCAAAACCAAGAAACAGAGGGAACGATGTGCCAAGAAGACTTTTGATAAAATCATCATTGCTGATTGGCTATATATATTTAAATGAGAGCCTTGCGAGGAAAAACATGATGAAAGAGGAGTATATCATGCGTCTTATCGGTCATTGTTGTAGCCAGAGAAGGGTACATGGGCAATGCTCTGACCCGGTCTTCCACCCTCACAGCACGTGCTTGCAAGTTTTCTTGATGCAGAGCCATGCCACGATACAAACAGGCTTGCAGCATAGTAGATAGAGAAGATAAAGGGTGTCTACCGGTTCTGACTTGTGAGGAGTTACTGATAAAATACTTGGTATAATAGGCCAATGATTTTCTCCTAGATGTGTTTTAGTCTGTGAAGCGCATGTTTTTTTTTAAACTAATCACATTGTTGTTGTTGGCGTTTTGATGTTTGATTTTCATACACTTGCACAATTATGCAATCTACTGTTGTGAAATTGGAGTTTGTGCATCGGGCAAAAGGTTTTACTTCAGAGTCGTCTTATTCTCTTAGCTGGTGCCTCCACAGTTTCATATCTTATTTTGAAAAAACCCTGAATTTAGTGTTCAAGGATACGTCAATGCTATTGCACGTATGTTTATTGGATATAGATAGCCGTTACTGAATTTCTACTATTGTAGTTTGACATCTCATGTTTTTCCACTGAATTTTCTTAGCGGTATGAAAAATACGGCATGCCTTCCTACTTGAACACTTTCTACTCAAAGGAATTGGCAATCTAAGCAACATGTGGATGAACTTAAATTTTTGTGTAAACACATATGTTAGATATGATCACACGACTGATCTTGAGCGACTAAATTATGTATAACTCATGATAATGCATGTTCTTCTGACAGATTTTGTAAGCCCCGTTACAACGCACGGATCTTTTGCTAGTAATTTATAAAAGGTACATAATAGTATATCTTAATGCTGTAGTAATGGACGTCAAATAGGGCTCTTTCCTGATGATGGTCGTCAAGGGGAGCATGGTCTAGTGGTTAACTTGCGTTTGTCGATGGTGAGAGTAGTTCGAATCCTCTTACTTCCAGTGAACGAAACAAACTTTTTTTAGCGTCAGTTCTCCTCACCGGCGCTTAAAGCGCAAGCAGGCCATCGAGGAGCAACTAATTAGTGAGTACTTCTTGGGAAGCCTCCCAACGATTACTCTCACGAGCCGCCACTTGGCGCATTCTCAGACGCCGGCATGTGTCGCGCTTTGAGTGTTTCCTTCAAAAAAAAAATCGCACGCGTTTTTGGCATTTTATAGTGTTTTTTTTGGGTTTTTTTGTGTTCCGATTTCCCACCGGTCTTCCTTAGCTTCTGGACGGAAAAAAAAATCAATTTTTTTGCGTGAAAAAACGCTTTTTTTTTTTTGCGAGAGGCACTGTTTTGTTTACGCCCGAGGCACGGTTTTGCCGGAAAGGAAAAAAAATGTGTTTTCTCCTCTCTTTTTTTCCTTGAGAGGCACGGTTTTGCCTTCGTGAAAGGCACGGTTTTGCCTTCGCAAGAGGCACAGCCGTGCCTCTCGGAAAGGGAAAAAGACGCGTTTTCTGCCCTTTTTTTTTCCGCGAGAGGCATAATTTTGCTTCCGCGAAAGGCATGGTTTTGCCTTCGCGAGAGGCGCGGCCGTGCCTCTAGGAAAGGAAAAAGAATACGCGTTTTCTGCTCTTTTTTTCGCAAGAGGCACGGTTTTGCTTCCGAGAGAGGCACGGCCGTGCCTCTCGGAAAGGGAAAAAACGCGTTTTCTGCTCTCTTTTTTTCGCGAGAGGCACGTTTTTTTTTCCGCGAGAGGCACGGTTTTGAAAAAAAACGCGTTTTCTGTTTTTTTATCGCGCGAGGCACGGTTTTTTCGTCCGTTTTTTTCGTGAAAAAAAAGTTCGTCAAAACCTATCGACATGGGATCTAGTTTTGAAGATCTCGACGAGAGAAACCCAACGGTGAAAACGGTTCAAGATTTGGATGCACGATTTTGAAGATAAAATGTTTTGAAAATACGGATCTACGAAAAAAGAGAAAACACCCAGGTTGCGACAAGCGGGCACGCATGCAGTGCGCCACTTGTCGCACACTGGGGAGGTGGAAATGGGATGGGGCTTGCCTGCTCCCACAGCATGCTCCCATCTGTGCTCCCCCACCATTCATTCTTCATCCCACGGCTGCATAAATTCTTCTCCCGCACCTCTTATTTGAGCAGAAAAAAAACCTTTAAAAGACACCGTATTTTCAGCCGCCTCCCGTCATCCATACGTCCTCTCTCCCATTTTCCATTGGACAGCCGTCTCCTGTATTTCCAGCCTTGCCGAGCACCCGCTTGTGCCCCACTAGTAGAAAACGGTCCATTTGTCCCGGTTCCAGAGGCCCATTAGCCCCGGTTCTGGAACCGGGACTAAAGGGTCGGGACTAAAGCCCAAAACCTTTAGTCCCGGTTCGCTTACAAACCGGGACAGAAGGGGCTCCACGTGGCCGCTGCGGGGAGCCCAGACAGGAGGACCTTTAGTCCCGGTTGGTAACACAAACCGGGACCAAAAGGCATCCACGCGTCAGCATCTGGCAGGAGCTGGGGTTTTTGTTTTTTTTTAAAGGGGGGGGGGGGGTTTAGGGGGTTTTGTAGGGTTAATTTAGGGGTTTCATATTGTGTTAGCTAGCTAATAGAGAGAAGTGTCCTCTCTTTCTCCGTGCTTGGTCGACGCTAGCTACTATAGAGAGAACTCGACACGCTAGCTAGTAAGCAAATGAAGGAACCATTAAGTACACAAGATCGTCATGAACATATACAGAGAGAAGTGATCGACCTCTCTTTTTCCGAGAGATTGGTCGAACAACAAGTTTTTGTATATCTATCCGACGCTACTAGCTACATATATACAATATAAGATCTCTTACAATTAATCCCTAACATCTAATGTCAAATTCCAGATGGTATTCTCCGGCTTTATTTATGACGTGGTCAAGAAAGAATCCCGCCAATTCCTCTTGAATTACTCGTATGCGATCATGTGGTAGGAGTTCATCCCGCATCTGCCACATCTAATTTGAAGAAGGGGGTCAATACATATATATGAATGAAACTCAACACAAATCATGGTAATAAAATAAAATTGTGAATATTATTGCTTACGCACTTCATATTGTTTTTCAGAGTAGCCCCGCTTAGGGGTCGTCGCGTTGTAGATGAACTCGCAAACGTAGTATCCACAAAAATCATTCCCGGCTTCCTGCCACAAGCACTTTACGAGAAATGGAGTTCAATCAAACTGATAATCAAGCATGATAAATGGTATTGATGAAACTAGAATCAATGGGAGATGCGCGGAACTAGCTAGTAGTACTTACTTTCGGGTGTGTAAATCGCAGCTCCCTCGGCAGTGCCGGAACAATTGCGGTGAACTCTTTCCAAACCCTACCAGACAAACAAAATAATTACTTGATATCAGGAAATGAACAAAGTTGCCTATATGATGCGATAATGATCGATTGAACTTACTTCTGGAGCATTTCAGTCATGTCCGCATATTCCTGGGGATCTTTTCGTTTCGAGTCTAAGACGATTACTACTCCCCGCTCAAGCTTAATCTCTAGCAGAATATAGTGGAACCTGCGCACGCATGCATAACTCATCAATTACATTACTATAACCTCGAGTAATAAGGGAAACCGAATATGCACAAGACAGTAACACTCACTGGAAGTTGTAAGGAAAGAGTATTGTCTCTTTGTTTTGATTTGTAAGCAACGATTGTAGCAAGTTGTCCTCGGTTTGTGTGACATTGTTTTTAACCGTAAACTCATGTATGATATTTGGGTTAATGAACCCAATGTCATAGATTTGTGCTTTTCTGCATTCGACGATCTTCAATCTGCATAATATAGTGAGGATAATTATATATACTTGCAATGAAAGAGCTGAGCTATATATAGAGACTTAATTACAGAAGTAGTACTTACAGACAGTAGCAAGTCAAGATTGTTTTGTCGAGGGCCTTTTGATTGTATAACTGGAATAACTCGTCAAATTCAACAGACAACTGCCCCAGACTCGCTGCAGGTTTTCATGTACCAATCATGGAATCTTCGCATCATCGTTGTTAGAGGAGGATGATCAGGTTTGACGAGAGGCTGCCCGTACCGGTATCTGAATTCGTCCACCTCCAACGGCTCAAACTGTACATCATCGCTCAGGTAATCACCAGGATTGGTACCGGGCACCATCCCCGGATGATTAGTGACGATATCGCTAGACACCTTGAGCGGGGGGCACGATTGGTTCGCCTGTTCGCCGAGCTGGGGAATTTTTTTTCCCACTTCTTCGTTCTGCTAACCTTGCATCACTGGAAGTACTTCTCGACCGCCGCGCATCTTGATATGTCTTTTTAAGACAGCGGACATAGTTGGAATCCGGCGGAGGCGGTGGTGGTCGCTTCAGGGCATCGATAGTGCGCTTCACTTTCACCGGATCTGGCTTCTCCTTCGGAGGTGGAGTTTTCTTTGCAAAATGGTCCCTCACTTGGGCACAACAGATGTCCTCGTTTTCCTTCTCGGTCCTCTCATAAGGTAACTTTTCCAGAGCCTTGAGAGATGGACCGTATCTGAATTGCCTCCCGCATCTGCTTGTACTGCTACCCGCCGGAGCGGCGGCGTCTCTCTTCCGTCGTTGCTGACGAGGCGGAGAAGGAAGCGGACTGCTCCGACGCGCCGGAGGAGCCGGAGCGGCGGCGTCTGTCTTCCGCCGTTGCTGGCGAGGCGGAGGAGGAGGCGGACTGCTCCGACGCGCCGGAGTAGGCGAAGGAGGAGGCGGAGTGCCCTCACGTGCCGGAGGAGCCGAAGAAGGAGGCGGAGTGCCCTGATCACTCGCCGGAGGAGGAGGAAGAGGAGGAGGCGGAGTGCCCTGACTCGCCGGAGGAGGAGGAGGAGGCGGAGGCGTCCAGTTTGGAAGCTTGATGTACTCCTACCGCCATAGACATGTACTCTTCAGAGCATGAACCAGCTGATTCTCCCCTTCACCAGTAGGGTGGTCAAGCTCGAGCTCCTCAAATCCCTCCATTACTTCATCCACCGTCACAACAGCATAGCCATGTGGAATCGGAAGGCAGTGAAAAGTTCCGTTGGGTTGAGGAGGTGCAACAGAGCCGATAGCCGCCTTGAAAGTGAGGTTCCGGAATTTCGTCATAAGCTCACAATGTTGAGCCTCCGTGATAGTATCCACGGGGTAGCTAGGAGCCGTGAAGTTAGGCTGAACGAGCTCCGTGGAAGCCACGCTGCTTCTCCGCTGAGATGGCGGGGTAGCTTCTGGGGTAGCTTCGTGCCGTTGAGATGGTTGGCCGGCAGCTCGCTGGCTCTCAAGTTCCTCTAGCTTTTCTAGTCTTGCATTGAGCTTCTGCATGTCGCTCAGCTCCGCTTTCCTCTTTCTCTCCCGGCTTCTGTAACCGTCTGCGTCGGGAAACCCAACCTTCCACGAAACGGAGCCTGGTGTGCCTCGTGTTCGTCCAGGGTGCTCAGGATTCCCGAGGGCCTCAGTCAGCTCGTCCTTCTCTCTGTCGGGAATGAACGTCCCTTCCTGCGCTGCGGTGATATACTTCTGAAGCTTCTTGACGGGTATTGCAAGTTGCTCGTCCGTCCAACGACACTTCCCTGTTTCAGGGTCCAAAGTTCCCCCAACCCCGAAGAACCAAGTCCTTGAACGGTCTGGCCAGTTCAATGTCTCTGGTTCGACGCCTTTAGCAATCAGGTTATTCTCAGCTTTGTCCCACAACGGCTGGGGTTTGAGATAGCCACCTGACCCCGTGTGATGGTGATACTGCTTCTTTGCAGCATTGTTCTTGTTTGTCTCTGACATTTTCTTACTCTTGTCCGATGTCTTGTAGGTCACAAATGCGGGCCAGTGATCTCTTATCTTCACAAATCGGCCGATGAATTCTGGAGTCTTCCCTTTGTCGACAAACTTTGATTTCAACTCATTCTTCCACCTCCTGAATAGATCTACCATCTTCTTAAGAGCACACGCCTTGACCAGTGGCTCTATAACTGGCTTATTCGGATCCTCCTCTGGCGGTAGGGTGAAATTTGCCTTCAGCGAGGTCCAAAGATCATCTTTCTGTCTATCGGTGACATAAGAAACTTCAGGGTCGTCGTCCTTAGGCTTATTCCATTGCTTGATGCTGATCGGGATGTTGTCCCTAACAATAGCTCCGCACTAAGCAGAAAATGCGTCCTTGGTCCGCTTGGGTTCAATCGGTAGGCCATCGTCCGCGAGTGCTGTGATCGTGAACCTTTCATCCTTGCGCAACCTTCTCTTCGGGCCTCGTCTCGTTACCGAAGTTTGGCTCGATCCGGAGGGCTATAAAAGAAGAAAGAAGAGTTAATATATGTACATACCAAAACAATTAATGCATCAATTAGCTAGTTAGCACAGGCTTAATTAATATATATACCTCGCCGGACTTTGCAACAGCTCCCTCCTCCGTTCGGTCACCGGAGCCGTCATCATGGTCTCCTTCTTCCTCCGGCATTCGGTCACCGGAGCCATCATGATCTTGTCCTTCCTCGTCCATTGTTCGATCACCGGAGCCATCATCCTCTCCTTCCAGACCATCGGTGTTGTTGAGAAACGACAAGACATCACGTCCGGTGAGGATTATCTCCTCCAACAACTGTTGTTGTTCCAAGTCTCTTTGATCCATAGTTTCTGCAAATATTACAACATGGCAATTAATATACAAACATGAATGTCCGACGTCCGGACCGCCTCTCTCATGAATGTCCGACGTCCGGACCGCCTCTCTCATGAATGTCAAACAAGGGATTCTCTTAACCTTTAAGGGATTTAACAAAATGGTGCCATTCTGGATGTGCAGAAAATGGTCCATATTTTTCCTGATCTCATCTACCCTTCTATATGTCACGTTGTCTAGTGTCAAAGGATTCAAGAAAACCAAGGCTTCATCATTAGCCGGAAGTAACAGGCGCATAATGGTACGAAGCTCTCCAAAATTGTTTTGGAACGGAGTCCCGGATAGGATAATTAATTAGCTTTTTGGTACGAAGTTCAGCAAGTGCCTTCCGAATATCGCTATTTGGAAGGCCTTTGCTGAATTTCGTACCAAAAAGCGAATTATTCTATCCGGAACTCCGTTCCAAAACAACTTTGAAGAGCTTCGTAGCATCATACGCCTATTACTTCCGGCTAATGATGAAGCCATGGATTTCTTCAATACTTTGACAGACAACGTGACATATAGAAGAATATATATATAGATGAGATCAGAAAAAAATTGGATCAACTTGTGCACATCCATAATGGGGGCATTCTTGATAAATCTATGTTACCGGAGTTTTCTATATGAACAAAAAAAAATTCCACAAGACATGTCCGACGTCCCCCCTCATGTCGAAGTTATCGGGGAGGGGGTAGACGACAACGACGCTCACCCCTCATGTCCGACGTCCGACGTCCCCCCTCATGTCGAAGTTATCTGGGAGGGGGTAGACGACAACAACGCTCACCCCTCATGTCATGTCCGACGTCCCCCCTCATGTCGAAGTTATCGGGGAGGGGGTAGACGACAACGACGCTCACCCCTCATGTCCGACGTCCGACATCCCCCCACATGACATGTCCGACGTCCCCCCTCATGTCGAAGTTATCGGGGAGGGGGTAGACGACAACGACGCTCACCCCTCATGTCATGTCCGACGTCCCCCCTCATGTCGAAGTTATCGGGGAGGGGGTAGACGACAACGACGCTCACCCCTCATGTCCGACGTCCGATGTCCCCCCTCATGTCATGTCCGACGTCCCCCCTTATGTCGAAGTTATCGGGGAGGGGGTAGACGACAATGACGCTCACCCCTCATGTCCGACGTCCGACGTCCCCCCTCATGTCATGTCCGACGCCCCCCCTCATTTTAACTAATTTCTATGAACAAAAAAATATTGTATGAACAAAAAAAATATTGACCAAGTTGTCATGAACAAAAAAAATATGAACAAAAAAAATATTGACCAAGTTGTCATGAACAAAAAAAATATGAACAAAAAAAATATTGACCAAATATTGACGCGAGGGCGACGACGGGGGCGACGGGCGGGGGCGACGGTGACGGCGACGGCGGGGGCGGCGGGCGGCGGCGGCGGCGACGACGGGGGCGGCGGGCGGCGGGCGACGGGCGACGACGGGGGCGACGGTGACGGCGACGGCGGGAGCGGCGGGCGGCGGGCGACGACGGGGGTGACGGTGACGGCGGGGGCGGCGGGCGGCGGCGACGACGGGGGCAGCGAGCGGACGACGGGGGCTGCGGGAGACGACGGGGGCGGTGAGCGACGGCGACGACGGGGGCGGCGGGCGGCGGCGACGGCTGGGGTGACGGCGACGGCGACGGCGGGGGCGGCGGGCGGCGTCTGGACAGCCTGGCGGCGTCGATTTCGTCGGCGTCGTCGGGGGCGGGGGCGAGATGAGAACTGAAAATTCCTAAGTGCTACTTATATACCCAGAGAATTGGTCCCGGTTCGTGGCACCAACCGGGAGCAATGCACCCCTGTAGTCCCGGTTGGTGCCACCAACCGGGACCAAATGTCAGTTTTCAGCAGCCCAAAGGGCTGGAAACAGGGACCTTTGGTCCCGGTTGGTGGCACCAACCGGGACTAAAGGGGTGCATTGGTCCCGGTTGGTGCCACCAACCGGGACCAAAGGTCAGTTTTCACAGCCCAGAAACAGGGACCTTTGGTCCCGGTTGGTGGCATCAACCGGGACTAAAGGGGTCTATTTTTTGTTTTGTTTTTTGCTTTATTTATTTTATTTTGTTCCTACTTACAGCTAAATACTTACTGTTTTTCAGTGATTCTTTTTGCTTTTAGGTCACAAAAATTATAAACTTTCTGTTAGTGCCATTAGTTTTCAAATTTGAATTTTTTGAAATTTGTGTGAATCATAGTTTGTGAATAACTTTACTAAAAAAATAGATTTTTGAGTGATTCTTTTTCCTGCTATTTAATATTACTGTGTTTTATCATTATATTCAATTTCGTAATTTTTAGGTTATTTTAAATGTCTGTTTTAATCAAAAACAGATTTTGTTATTTTAGTTTGCTATTAAAGTTTCTAACAAAAAATTTCTTTATGAAAATTCTTTTTGCTATTAATGTTTTGAACAAAAAATACTTTGATAATTTTAGTTGCATAAATTTTATATAATTTTAGTTTCAAAAATATTGAGAGGGTTACGGCAAAAACTGGATGCACTTCGTGTACAAAACGGACAATCTCTTTCGAAGTATCAGGTTTCGGACGAAAACTCATCTGTTACAAAGGGATTTCATTTTTTGAACTTATTTGAACTCCAGACTTTTTGTGTGTTCAAAATGCACCATTCAAAGCCACATCATCAATTTTCAACCCTTTCTGACTTCATCTGGTATTTTTCATGCATTTACTGATTTTTTGAGCTAAATGACCATGAAATTGAAAAGCACTACAAATGAACTCTGAAAAGGTTGAAAGTTGGCATGGCATCATCATTTCACCCACATAGCATGTGCTAAAAAGTTGAGAGGGTTACGGCAAAAACTGGATGCACTTCGTGTACAAAACGGACAATCTCTTTCGAAGTATCGGGGTTTCGGACGAAAACTCATTTGTTACAGAGGGATTTCATTTTTTTGAACTTATTTGAACTCCAGACTTTTTGTGTGTTCAAAATGCACCAGTCAAAGCCACATCATCAATTTTCAACCTTTCTGACATCATCTGGTATTTTTCATGCATTTACTGATTTTTTGAGCTAAATGACCATGAAATTGAAAAGCACTACAAATGAACTCTGAAAAGATTGAAAGTTGGCATGGATCATTTCACCCACATAGCATGTGCTAAAAAGTTGAGAGGGTTACGGCAAAAACTGGATGCACTTCGTGTACAAAACGGACAATCTCATTCGAAGTATCAGGGTTTCGGACGAAAACTCATCTGTTACAAAGGTATTTCATATTTTTGAACTTATTTGAACTCCAGAATTTTTGTGTGTTCAAAATGAACCATTCAAAGCCACATCATCAATTTTCAACCCTTTCTGACTTCATCTGGTACTTTTCATGCATTTACTGATTTTTTTGAGCTAAATGACCATGAAATTGAAAAGCACTACAAATGAACTCTGAAAAGGTTGAAAGTTGGCATGGTATCATCATTTCACCCACATAGCATGTGCTAAAAAGTTGAGAGGGTTACGGCAAAAACTGGATGCACTTCGTGTACAAAACGGACAATCTCTTTCGAAGTATCAGGGTTTCGGACGAAAACTCATCTGTTAAAAAGGTATTTCATTTTTTTGAACTTATTTGAACTCCAGACTTTTTGTGTGTTCAAAATGAACCATTCAAAGCCACATCATCAATTTTCAACCCTTTCTGACTTCATCTGGTATTTTTCATGCATTTACTAATTTTTTTGAGCTAAATGACCATGAAATTGAAAAGCACTACAAATGAACTCTGAAAAGGTTGAAAGTTGGCATGGTATCATCATTTCACCCACATAGCATGTGCTAAAAAGTTGAGAGGGTTACGGCAAAAACTGGATGCACTTCGTGTACAAAACGGACAATCTTTTTCGAAGTATTAGGGTTTCATACGAAAACTCATCTGTTACAAAAGGCATTACATTTCTTCACATGTAACTGCAGTGATATTCTAGATCAAAGGCATCATCATACTAGTTGTGGAGAGAAAGTCTTCACTTTTTCTTCGCTTGTGTCCTTTGCTTATTGCGCCGTAACCATGGATAATCTTCATCGTTTAACATGGTGCTTGGGTCAGCCTTTACTTTGAAGGGAGGAATTTCATGAAACTTTTCATAATCTTCAGACATGTCTGTCTTGCCCTCCAATCCCACGATGTCTCTTTTTCCTGAAAGAACTATGTGGCCCTTTGGCTCATCTTATGATGTATTCGCTTCCTTATCTTTTCTTTTTCTCGGTTTGGTAAACATGTCCTTCACATAGAAAACCTGCGCCACATCATTGGCTAGGACGAATGGTTCGTCTGTGTACCCAAGATTGTTTAGATCTACTGTTGTCATTCCGTACTATGGGTCTACCTGTACCCCGCCTCCTGACAGATTGACCCATTTGCACTGAAACAAAGGGACCTTGAAATCATGTCCATAGTCAAGTTCCCATATGTCCACTATGTAACCATAATATGTGTCCTTTCCCCTCTTGGTTGCTGCATCAAAGCGAACACCGCTGTTTTGGTTGGTGCTCTTTTTATCTTGGGCGATCGTGTAAAATATATTCCCATTTATCTCGTACCCTTTGTAAGTCAATACAATCGAAGATGGTCCCCTGGCCAACGAGTACAGCTCATCAGAAACAGTGTTGTCACCCATGAGACGTGTTTGCAACCAACTGCCGAAAGTCCTGATGTGTTCATATGTAATCCAGTCGTCACACTGCTCCGGGTGTTTGGAGCGCAGAATATTCTTGTGTTCATCGACATACGGGTCACCAAGGTAGAATTCTGTAGAACTGTGTAGTGTGCTTGAGACCAAGAATGCCCGTCCCTACATATTATTTAGTCCGCTCTTAGCGTGCCTTTTCCAGTCAGTCTCCCCTCATACCGCGATTGAGGGAGACCAATCTTCTTAAGGTCAGGACTGAAGTCAACACAAAACCCAATGACATCCTCTGTTTGATGGCCCATGGAGATGCTTCCTTCTGGCCTAGCGCGGTTACGAACATATTTCTTTAAAACTCACATGAACCTCTCAAAGGGGAACATATTGTGTAGAAATACAGGGCCCAGAATGACAATCTCGTCGACTAGATGAACTAGGACGTGCGTCATGATATTGAAGAAGGATGGTGGGAACACCAGCTCGAAACGAACAAGACATTGCACCAAATCACTCCTTAACCTTGGCAGGATTTCTGGATCGATCACCTTCTGAGAGATTGCATTGAGGAATGCACATAGCTTCACAATGGCTAATCAAAAGTTTTCCGGTAGAAGCCCCCTCAATGCAACCGGAAGCAGTTGCGTCATAATCACGTGGCAGTCATGAGACTTTAGGTTCTGGAACTTTTTCTCTGCCATATTTATTATTCCCTTTATATTCGACGAGAAGCCAGACGGGACCTTCATACTGAGCAGGCATTCAAAGAAGATTTCCTTCTCTTCTTTGGTAAGAGCGTAGCTGGCAGGACCTTCATACTGCTTTAGATGCATGCCATCTTTTTCATGCACACGTTGATGTTCCTCCCGTGCCTCCGGTGTATCTTTTGTCTTCCCATACACTCCCAAGAAGCCTAGCAGGTTCACGCAAAGATTCTTCGTCACGTGCATCACGTCGATTGCAGAGCGGACCTCTAGGTCTTTCCAATAGGGCAGGTCCCAAAATATAGATTTCTTCTTGCACATGGGTGCGCGTCCCGCATCGTCAGTCGGAACAGATAGTCCGCCAGGACCCTTTCCAAAGATTACTTGTAAATCATTGACCATATCAAGTATGTGATCACCAGTACAGAGGGCGGGCTTCTTCCGGTGATCTGCCTCACCTTTGAAATGCTTTCCTTTCTTTCGACATTGATGGTTGGTCGGAAGAAATCGACGATGCCCCAGGTACACATTCTTCCTGCATTTGTCCAAATATATACTGTCGGTGTCATCTAAACAGTGTGTGCATGCGTGGCCTTGTTTGTCTGTCCTGAAAGGTTACTGAGAGCAGGCCAATTGTTGATAGTTACAAACAGCAACGCATGTAGGTCAAATTCCTCCTGTTCGTTCTCATCCCACACACGTACACCTCTTCCATTCCATAGCTGTAAAAGTTTATCAACTAATGGCCTTAGGTATACATCTATGTCATTGCCGGGTTGCTTAGAGCCTTGGATGAGCACTGGCATCATAATGAACTTCCGCTTCATGCACAACCAAGGAGGAAGGTTATACATACATAGAGTCACAGGCCATGTGCTATGCTTGCTGCTCTGATCCCCAAAAGGATTAGTGCCATCTGCACTTAAACCAAACCATACGTTCCTTGGGTCATCTGTAAAGTCGCTCCACTTTCTCTCGATCTTTCTCCACTGCGACCCGTCAGCGGGAGCTCTCAACTTCCCGTCTTTCTTACGGTCTTTTATGTGCCATTGCATCAACTCGGCATGCTTTTTGTTTCTGAACAGATATTTCAACCGTGGTATTATAGGAGCATACCACATCACCTTGGCAGGAACCCTCTTCCCGGTGTGCTGGCCCTCAACATCACTAGGGACATCTCTTCTCATCTTATACCGCAATGCACCGCATACCAGGCATGCGTTCAAATCCTCGTACGTACCGCGGTAGAGGATGCAACCATTAGGGCATACATGTATCTTCTGCACCTCCAATCCTAGAGGGCATAGAACTTTCTTTGCTTCGTACGTACTGCCGGGCAATTCGTTATCCTTTGGAAGCTTTTTCTTCATTATTTTCAGTAGCGAACTAAATCCCTTGTCAGATACACCATTGTCTGCCTTCCATTGCAGCAATTCCAGTGTGGTACCGAGCTTTCTGTTGTCATCTTCGCAATTTGGGTACAACCCTTTTTTATGATCCTCTAACATGCGATCGAACTTCAACTTCTCCCTTTCACTTTCGCATTCTCTCTGTGCATCAACAATGACCCGGCGAAGATCATCATCGGGCACATTGTCTGGTTCCTCTTGATCTTCAGCTTCCCCCATTGCAGCATCACCGTATTCAGGGGGCGGGTATTTGTCATCATCCTCTTCTTCTTCGTTGTCTTCCATCATAACCCCTCTTTCTCCGTGCTTGGTCCAAACATTATAGTGTGGCATAAAACCCTTCTCAAGCAGGTTGAAGTGAAGGGTTTTAGAGTTGGAGAAAGCCTTCGTATTCTCACAGACAGTACATGGACAATGCATAAAACCATTCTGCTTGTTTGCCTCAGCCGCTTCGAGAAAATTATGCAGGCCCTTAATATACTCGGAGGTGCGTCGGTCACCGTACATCCATTGCCGGTTCATCTGCGTGCGTTATATAGTTCTCATTATTGAACAACATATAGCTCTTTAGAGCATCTAATTAAAACATACATTGAAACTATGTAAAAAAAATTAATGCAACAACAAATGCGATCATAATCGCAACTAAGGTACCAATTGATCCAACGGCATAATGATACCAAGCCTCAGTATGAATGGCATATTTTCTAATCTTTCTAATCTTCGAGCGCATTGCATCCATCTTGATCTTGTGATCGTCGACGACATCGGCAACATTCAACTCCAATTTCATCTTCTCCTCTTCAACTCTTTGTAATTTTTCTTTCAAGTAATTGTTTTCTTTTTCAACCAAATTTAACTTCTCGACAAGAATTTCTATGTCGGTTGGAATTTCCGGTTCACATACCTCCTAGATTAAAAAAATCTATGTCATGTTGGTCGGCATAATTGTCATAAACACTAAATAAAACAAATAGTTATAAAAGATAATATATACCACATCTGAATCATAGACAGGACGAGGGCCGACGGAGGCGGATACCAAAACCATCGCACTATATAATAACAAACAATAATAAAAGTAAGAAAATTACACAAGTATCTATCTAAATCATACAAGTAAAAACTTTTTTCTTTTAGAAAGAAGATAAGAAGAAGAGGCTAACCACGGTGGTGCCGGTGCCGAGATCGGCGCGGACGATCGACGGCGGTGAGGACGGGGACGGGACAGGACGGACCGCCAAACCTAGACAAATCTTGAGAAAAATGGAGCTTGGACAAGGAGTTTCGAGAGGAGAAAGCTTAAGTGTGGCTCGGGCATTTCATCGAACACCTCATGTGCATGGGAGGTGAGCTAGAGCACCACAAAGCTCTCCCACGGCCGGCCAAAAAAACAGAACAGTGCACTGCTCTGCTCGCGGGCAGGGGGTATATATAGGCTTCCCTTTGGTCCCGGTTTGTGGCTGGAACCGGGACTAAAGGACCCCATTTGGTCCCGGTTCCAGCCACAAACCGGGACCAATGGTTGTGGGCCAGGAGCGAGGCACATTGAACCCGGTTCGTGGCTAGAATCGGAACCAAAGGGGTCAGACGAACCGGAACCAATGGCCCACGAGGCCCGGCCGGCGCCCTGGCCTCACGAACCGGGACCGATGCCCCCATGGGTCCCGGTTCGTGAGTGAACCGGGATTAACGGGCTTTTCAGGGCTAGACCAAAGCCCTGTTTTTTACTAGTGCCCGGATCGAGTTACCGAAGCACTCGCGTACCAAACGGTCTTGAGCATCGCGTTCATCGGCGCCGTCCGCATGATTGCCGCCAGGGACACACGATCGTGGTGGCTTCGTCATTATCCAACTTCAACTGGAGTTCTTCGTACAGCTCGCGACGTGGCTCGTTATGATCAATGGGAATGCTTCGATTGAGGTACGACGGGACGAGCCAGGAGCCACCACGCATGCCCTCCCTCACTGGTCTACTGCTAGACAACTTCACTTCTCGCCGCCGAATGACAGCTGCACAGCCCCGCGCTCTCGAGCGAGCCCTGCCGCGGTCGACTCGATCTGTTTGTGTTCGTCCGGAACTCCTCGTCGGACATGGTGATGCACTCCAGGATCCGCCTTGCTGGCTCGCCTGAGTCGTGGTCCTCTTCGGGTGGCGTCGAGCAGTGTTCTGTGCGGTGCCGGTTATTGCGCCGGCTACGTCGCTGTGCACGCCGCGATCGTCCACAGGTACGTCGTTCTCGCTCGACTCAACCAGCTTACCTCGACGTCGACGTGCAGGCCTGCTGCGCTAGCCACCCACCGGTCGTCGGTTCCGTGTGCAGTCCTCACACGGGTCAGCTCGCAGGAGAAGGAAATACGGTGGTCGTTTGAGTATTATACGGGAACAGGCGAAAATACTAGTCTTAGTGCTTTATTTTGCTCAGAGAAAAGGAGACGTGGGGGAGGAGAATTGGCATAGCCGTCGGATGGAAAAACAAGGAACGGGAGCACGGATGGGAGCATTACGAGGGACCAGGCAAGCCCCGTCCGTGGAAAAAGGTGTACTCGCTAACTAGAGATCTTGAGGTCATCGGACCGTTTTGTTATATTTTTGGGCCAGCAGAGAATGCGAATTGTGTCTCGTAACTATATGTATAATAACCAGCCTAAAGAAAGCCACACTCGCAAAACAAAACGAAAAAATAAACCCTAGAGACCCCATATAATATGTCCAGGGATCTGCACCTCCGTCCGGGTTGATTAGGCCCCTTAGTATTTTGGGTCAAAAAAATATCAAGTTTATGCTACAAAAAGTATATTGTTAGATTTTATTCGGAAAAGATTTTTAATGACATAAATTTCTCACATATAGTTTACATTTAACTAATTAAATATCTGATCAAACTATAGCCCAAAATAAGAAGGTACCTAATAAACCCGGACAGAGGGGAATTATCCCTAAAATAAAAATATGTCCAAAGATCTACAATAAATCTACACCGATCTATGCTAAATTTACACTGTTATAATTCAATCCCACCAGATTAGTGGTTTCTATTTTTTCTGATTAATGTGGGAATTTCTAGGGAGTCCCATTCCTTTTCCTCCTTTTCTTATTAACGTGATAATTTCTAGTGAATCTCCAATTAGTATTAGTAGTACTAGCAAATATGCCCGTGCGTTGCAACGGGAGAGATAGTTGACGTGTCCACTTCCCGTCAGCACGGTCCAATAACATCCGAATTGTGTCTGGTCACGGTAGAGAGGCGCACACTGAGTTCTAGTGGAAATTCATATCAGTAATACATTAAAAAGCATGCATACAATACTTTTGGGACAGTTTTTGTACGACTAATCTGATCTTAAAGAGTATAATTTTCAATTTTTTCGTACCAAAGCATTACTTGTAAGTTGAAAGAATATTTAAAATTTGCATCAAGCCATGAGAAAAAATCTCAATAAACGGATTCTATTAAATGTGTTTTAGGCCATATCACCATATGCTTGAAAATTAATAAAAAATTGGCTGACGCCCTTTATTCTCTCCTTTGTTTATTACTCCTATATGTCAATTAGAACTTATCCTTGATACTTCCTCCGATCCATATATATAGACCCTTCTAACATACTCCATATATAAAAATGATATATTTAGTGTTAGCATTTTTTAAAATACCATAGCAATTAATTAGGTTAATTAAGTTTATGCCCAAAACAGAATTTTAAAGTTGTTCACAAGAGCAAGTAATAGCACGATTGGAAACTGCACATTTTTTTGATTAAATTACATATACAAATTATTTTAATCCGAGTTACGGTTGCAAAGTTATAGCGTGATCATGTTTAGCATATTCTTTGTAAATAATAAAAGTCAGAAACATAAACGGGCTGAAAACAGGGCAAATTGGGCCTACTGCATTGCTGCTGAGCGGAGTATACTAGCCAGCGGCCAGGTGCGTAAGATAATGGCCACCGCAGTTGGGCCAAAGCCTAAAGACACTTAATGTTGGACTGTAGGTTATTTAACGAAAAACTCAGGAGCTTTTTTATAAAACGTATGACGGACGGGCAGAAACACTCTGTACTTTGATAGTAGGTATAGAAATAAATACATAGATTACGACGGGCAACATGTTTATCATTCAAATTTAAACCATAAACATTCCAACACAAAATATTCGATGTCTTAAGATATGTCATAAACAAAATACTACTCCCTTCATTTTTAATTTTTTTTTTAGAGATTTCAATACAAATTACATATGGATATATGTAGACGCATTTTAGAGCGTAGATTTACTCATTTTGCTTTGTATGTAGTTTGCATTGAATTCTCTAAAAAAGACTTATATTTAGGAACGGATGTAGTTGTAATAAAGTACTAGCAAGTTACTTGGCAGTAGAAGGACCACATCCCCATCTTCCTCCATATTAGGCAATTAGCCAACAACTTGTCTGTGGAGTGCTCCGAAGTTGATATGCCATACACTCCTGATCGCAGACAATACACTGCCAATGTGTTGAAATATTGGGATAGGAGTTGGGGGAGGGATTTCCTTGCCTTCGCTCTTTGTAGCACCAGTTGCTAAGGAAGTGGATCTCTTCTTTACCTTGGGCTTCGGGATTCTGCTTTTGGGGTTGAAGGTTCACCTTAAAGCCACCATACTTGTTGGATCTTTGGCTTCTTCTCAGGTTGGCAACATCAATAGGAGTCTGAATCTTGCTTTTACGGTGCTTGACATTGGGAGAAACAGCAGTGATAACGGTGGAGGAACCTGCATGGGAATCCTGATCTTCGCCTGGCTCAGTTTGACGGGGCTGCTAGCAGATGCCACAACACATTAGTCATTCCCAGGATTTGTACCAGTGTGAAAAAAGTACATTTAGAAAGAAATAATGTGTGCGAAAATAGATTTGCTTAACTACAACTGAAGGTGCAATGTGCTTTAGTCGCAGGTTATATATGTTTCCGTTATTTAGATGTACATGTACTATGTGTATGGATGGCCTAGTTTAGACACGCAAGAGTTATCAAAATTAAAATGCCTTGCTCAGGAACGGGAATTTGTTTTCATCTTGTAACTATGTATACTGCTTACATGGACCATTAATTAAGTCGGGGAAATCGAAGTCATGATAATATCCTTCAAGCAACTATACAACTATATGAAAATATGATAGCTAAAACGACCGTGTGGGAGTATGTTGAAATGAAAGTGCACATATAATTTGTCTCTGGCTGCATACAAAAAGCAACCAAACTAGAAATAATATAGCGAGGCAGGACTTTCAACACCCGGGTGCCCCGGCATCCTCTATGAACAGTAAATTTATGTAAAAGTGAAAAAAAACCAAAAATATCTAAAACAATGGGACATCAAATATGATTAAACTTTTGATGATTTTGCAAAGTTTCAGCTACAAATAACATTCGAGAAGCCCTCATCTAAAAAAACAAAATCATTGTTCATTGTCCAGAGTTTATGTGCACTTTTGAGCACTGTTTTTTTATGAGGGCTCCACGAATGTTATATGTGGCTGAAACTTAGCAAGTACATCAAACCTTTACTTGTCATGATGGTGTAGGGGCATCCGGGAGCTCTTACACCTTTCTCATAGTAGAGGTGGCAGATAACGAAAACATAGATATTGTACTAAAAACATGACTTGACAAATGTCATTGGAACATGTTTCGAGGGGACGGGAAGGAAAACTAGGTTACCACTCTTGGGTTAGGACGGTAGGTACTTACTAGTACTCTTGGGCCATTACGGAGGCGGAGCATGAGGTGAAGTGTGTTGTCCTTCTTTATGCCATAGTCCTCCATGGTGCGACCATCTTCAAGCTGTTTCCCTGCATAGATCAGCCTCTGCTCGCCCACATGAATGCCCTGCCGGTCCCGGATCATCTCCTTGACACTTCTGACGGTATCCCAGTGTTCGATGGGATTTTGTCGTAATTTCGTGCTTGTCAGTTACGAAATATGATGGTAATACGCGTGTACGTGCACGTGTATAGCAATGACCAAGGTATTGATTTTGCCTTAGAAAAAAGGGGGTCATCAAGGCGGTGGAGCATTGACCATTCATGCCTACACGTATATGATCTAATCAACGGGATTAATGAGCTACTAACTATATATGCATGCAAGGAGCCATGCATGGCTCATGTACCCAAAAAAAAAAAAAAAAATCTACTACGTAGGCGTGTACACATGCAAACATTCATTAAAGAAACGTGATCAAGATGGCCGCGTAATTACCCCGTGGCTGCATGTGTGCTCGGCTCACGTACAAGTATACATAGGCGTGCATGCTTGGCTATACACGAGCCCAGGCCGGATCAATCAACGGAGATGGCACGCACGCTCGGCCACCCCACGGGTAGGTTCGTTTGAACCACACCGGGCCAACTAATACGGCGGATGACCGGATAAGATAAGCACGCTCCAAGCTAAGCCGTAGGAGGAGGAACGGCCTAACAACCTGCACGACGCTCGCAGGAGCTATCCATTCCTACGTTCAAGCAAGCTCGGCTATAAAAGGCTGAAGACACATACACACGGGAGGACCCAGGGGGGCGGAGGAGAGCGGCGGCAACACGGAGTGCGCCCAGCAGATACACACACATATGTTAGAAGTAAGCCACGGTAATGGTAACCGGTTTGTGTATTTGCGTGCGCTGATCGAGACGGGCCCTGGCCCGTGGCTGCGTCAAGACCGTGACGAGCTGTCGTGTGTGCAGCCTGGGCGAGCGAGTCGCCAGGCGTGCGTGCGTGGGCCGCGGAGGCTGATCGCGTGGGAGCTACGCCCCGTTAGCTACAGAGCCGGTCGTAGTTAGTGGCCGGGTGTGATGCATGCATGCATGGATTAGTGGGCGTTGTGGTGGCCAGGTCATGTGTGCGTGCGTGTGTGCTGGTGTGTGTGCACCTGTGAGTCCGGGTATAAAACCCAACCCCATGTACTGGTTGAAGGAGCGACGGTATGAGCCGAGCCTTGGATAGCCAGAGATGAGCGTAGTCTCCGCCGGAACCGTGGTATGCGCCCGGTCGGCTGTGAGAGAGAGCTTTTTTGGGTAGGCTGCGGTGTGTTGCCGTGCCCTAGTATGTGTCCAGTAAAGTGAGGCTGTTCGTGCGGCCAAGGCGCCGTTCTTGCGGCCAAGGCGTTTATGCGCCGGAAAAATCGTGTGCTCCATCTTCCACATTCGTTTGTGCGAGTGAGAGAAAGAGAGCTATCTGGGTTTGTCCCAACAACATAGACACAAGAAATGAGGTGGCGGTGACCGCACGCGCCGACGATGGCAGCGGGCACTACTCCGATGGACGACCCTGCGCTCGGCATGCTCGTAGCCGGCCGCAGATGATGCACCGGCGTCTGCGGCGCCATCGACGTGCAGCAGCGACGACAATGGAGGTCCGCCGGCAAGCCCGACGAAGCGTCCTGTGCACGCGTCGGAAGGAGGCCAACGTCTGCGGCTCTCCCATTATCTACCTCGACGTCAACGAGGAGATTGAAGTCACTGCATCTATCTTCCTCAATGGCATGCTTACATAATTAACCTTCTCATCATTTCCGGTCTCATTTCAGCCCAGGGGAGCAACGAAGCCGAGTGCATTTCAGGGGAGACCCCAGGTTGAGACGCGCCCAAAGCGGCCGCGTCGGGAGCGGCAACATAGTACGCCCCACATACAGAAGAACGGAGCTGCTAAAAATCAGTCGACTGAGATTTAATGAAGTCTCAGTCGACCATGCAACATTTTTTGCCATCGTTTGCAACATTTTTTTTACCGGTTGTAACATTCGTCTAGTTGGTTGAAGCATGTCATCCTTTCAGCGGTTGTAGCACGTCATCTCACCGGTTGCAACATTTTTCATTGATGGTTGTAGCATTTTAGGTAGAACGGTTGTAGCATTTGTTGTTGTTGCTTGCAATGCCATCGCAACATTTTTCGTCGCCGTTTGTAGCATCCAGCCATGCCGCTTGCAGCAAAAAACACACACTGACGTCACTCGACTGAGACTTCGTTAAGTCTTAGTCGACTGAGTTCTAGACACACCCACAGAAGAAATATAGAGGCCGCGTCTATACGCGCCTACGGAGGCCGCGGGCACCGCGCCGAGGAGGACCACACGCATCCATCTTCATACATGTCACCGTCTCACTATTATTATTTTCAATTTTTATCTCTCATTCCAGTCGGCAACGACGCCGGGTGAGCTCCGGCGGAGGACGCACACGTAGCCGGAGGCAGCGACATGCACGGTCGCAGATGATGCGTCGGCAGTCATGGCGCCCTGCACGTACCACGACGACGATGGGCGCGTGCCGAAGAACGAACTGGCGAATCTCCCTTCCTTCTGTACCGGCACAGGCATCCGGAGAGTGTACACCTGCACACACCGGAAGGCGGAGGCCAGCGCCCAAGGATCCACTGCCATCCACCTCGACATGGAGAAAGAGCACGACGACGAGAGTGTCTTCTTCCATGTACGATTTCCACGATGACGGCGGCGAGGCTGCCGGCGGGTAGCCCGGCGCCAACTCCACCTCAGCGACGACATCGGAAGGGTTGCTGGCGTCCGGCCCGGCACCATCGACACCACCACAACGACGTCGAAGTCGCCGACCTACAGCCCGACGCCATCTCCACCATCCCGGCGTGCGGCCCGACATCATCAACTCCACCTCGCCGACGACATCGGAGAGGCTATCGGCGTGTGGCCCGGCGCCATCTACACCACCACAACAACGGCGCTATCTCCATCATGCCGGCATACGACTCGACGTCACTTCCACCTCCGCGACGTTGTCGTCGGGGCTGTTGGCGTGCAGGCTGGTGCCATATCATCTTCCTCGAACCGTGAACGACGCCCCGAGCTAGACCACATCCACACGGTGATCAAGTGCAGTGGTCCACAAGCAAGGAAGAGAAGGCCGTCATATAGGGCTGTACCATCATCTACCACAGCGAGGGAGGATTAAAATGACGGCATCCATCTTCTTTAATGGCATGCCTACATGCATCATCTTCTCTTTATTTATTTTCTCTCTCTCATTCCAGTGCATCTGAAGGTGAGCGGGCGATGGAAATCACGATCGAGATGGACGGATAATCATAGTTCACCCGTGTCGACCGAAGAAGACGGAGGAGTTTCTCACCGTCGTCACATCTTCATAAACCTCGCAGTGCCGTCATCACCAACCTCGGGCTTGACGAGGAAGGCTTCTACATCAACCTGACTTCGCCATCTTCATCAACTTCTCTCCCGGCGAGGGCACCACTAGTAGAAAACAGGGTACTAGTCCCGGTTCCAGAGGGCCTTTAGTCCCGGTTCTGGAACCGGGACAAACCAAACGGGACTAATACCCAAAACCTTTAGTCCCGGTTTGCTTACGAACCGGAACCAAAGGGGCTCCACGTGGCCGCTGCAGGGCGCCCAGGCAGGAGGACTTTTAGTCCCGGTTGGTAACACCGACCGGGACTAAAAGGCAGCCACGCGTCAGCACCTGCCAGGCGCTGGGGTCTTCTTTTTTGAAAGGAGGGGTTTAGGGGTTTTCCTATTGTGTTTCCCCCTTTTATTTTTGTGTTTACCATTTTTATTTTACGCTTTTCATTCAACTCGACGCTAGCTACTACATATAGCAATGAAGGAACCATTACACAACATCGTCATGATCAATATATAAAGAGAAGTGACCTCTCTTTCTCCGTGCTTGGTCGAACAATATGCAACAAGTTTTCGTAAATCTATTCGACGCTATTACATATAGTACACGTTCATGCATATATACAATATAACATCTCTTACGATCCTAACTTCTATTACCAATCCTGATGGCATTCTCTGTCTTTAGGTATGACATGCTCAACAAAGAATCCCGTCAATTCCTCTTGAATTGCTCGTACGCGATCAGTTGGTAGGAGTTCGTCCCGCTTCTGCCAGATCTAATTTAAAGAAGGGGGTCAATAAAACTCAACACAATTGATGGTAATAAAATAAAAATGTGAATATTGTTTACGTACTTCAAATTGTTCTAAAGATATTCCCCGACCCCGCTCAGTGGTCGAGTGGCGAATGAACTCGCAAACGTAGTAAGCACATAAATTAGTCCTGGGTGCCTGCCACAAGCACTTTACGAGAATAGAGTTCAATCAAAATGATAATCAAGCATGCTAATGGTATTGAAACTAGAATCAATGAGAGATGCACGGTACTAGAGTAGTACTTACTTTGGGGTGTACAAATTTCAACACTTTTTTCCATTTGACACCCTTAACCTGTTTGGTGAACTTTTTCCAAACCCTGCCCGGCAAAGAAAATGATTACTTGATATCAGGAAATGAACGAAAGTTATCGATATGGTGCGATAATGATTGAACTTACTTCTGAAGCATTTCCCTCATGCTCGTCCACTCCTTAGGGTCTTTACGTCTCGAGTCCAAGACAGTTACTTTTCCCTCTTCAAGCTGAATGTCTAGCAGAATAAAGTGGAAACTGCGCACGCATAACTCGTTAATTGCACTTAACCTCGAGTAAGCGAAACAGAATGTGCACAAGATAGTAACACTCACTTGAAGTTGTAAGGAAATAGTATTTCCTTTCTGGTTTGTTGTCCAAGTAACGCATCTAGCAAGTTTTTCTCTGTATCGGCGGGATAATCTTGTAACGTACGTTCATTTATGAAATTTGGGTCAATGAACCCAATGTCATATATTTGTAGTTGTTTGCATTCGAGGATCTTCATTCTGCATAATATAGTGTGAGGATAATTACTACATGCAATGAACGAGCTGAGCTAGAGACTTAATTACAGAAAAAATACTTACAGACAATAGGAACTGACGATAGTTTTGTCGAGCTCCTTTTGGTTGTATAAGTGAAAACTTTCTACGAATTCAATGAACAACATCTGCTTTCCATTGAAGAAGTGCTCATTTTTTATTCCCACCAAGATTTCGTTCTTCCCCTCCTTGCAGGCTTCCAAGTACCATTCATGCAAATGTCGCATCCTCGTTGGTAGACCCTTGAGATCCTTACGTGTGACGAGAGGCTTCCCGTGCTCGTAGCTTAAGGATGGTACTACCTCAACTGTTTCGAACTGTACCGAATCGGGTAAGTAATCATCAGCAGTGATAGCAAGACCATCGGCCGCTTTCTCTGGAACATTAGCGATATCGGTAACCACCTTGAGCGGAGGGCACAATTGCAGTTCTTGTTCGCCGAGCTGGGGAATTGTTTTCCCACTTCTTGAGCCACTTCTACTTAAGCTTCCCGACCGCCTCGCTTGATCATGTTTCTTTTGAATACATCAGTCATAGTTTGATGGCAGCGGAGGCGGTGGTGGTCGCCTAAGGGCATCCAGAGTTCGCTTCGCTTTCACCGGATCTATTTTCTCCTCTTCAGGTGGGCGTTTCGGTGCGAGCTGACGTTTCACATCGGCATCCACGATCTCGTCGAGTTCCTCCTCAGACCTCTCGTAGGGTAACTTGGGAAGAGGCTTGAGGCTTGGGCCGTATCTGAATCTCCTCTGTTTCGTACTGTTGCTAGCCGCCGGAGCGGCGGCACCTCTCTTCCGTTGTTGCTTAGGCGGCGGAGGAGGCGGAGTCCGATGACGCGGCGGAGACAGCTGAGGCGTAGGAGGATTCTGCTGAGGGGCCTTCTCCGTCGGAGACGGCTGACGCGCCGGAGACGGCTGACGTGCCGGAGACGCCTCAGGCAGCGGAGACGGCTGACGCACCGGAGACAGTTGACGCACCGGAGACGGCTGACGCACCGGAGACGACTCAGGCACCGGGGCCTCCTCCGCCTGAGTCTGCTGAGGCGGCGTCCAATATGGAAGCACGATGTGTTCCTTTCTCCATAGACAGGTAGTCCTTAAGGCATGTCGAAGAAGAAGCTCCCCTTCACCTATAGGGTACTCAAGCTCCAGCCCATCAAATCCGTCCATTATTTCATCCACCCCGACAATAGCAAACCCAGCTGGAACCGGAGTGCAATGGAAAGTTGCATCAGGTCGAGGAGGTAAGACAGAGCCGACCGCCGCCTTAAAGGTCAGGTTATGGTATTTCGCCATTAGCACACAATTTTCATTATGCGTGATACCATCCACGTGGTAGCGAGGAGCCGTGCTATCAGGATGAACGAGCTCAGTGGAAGCCACGCTGCTTCTCCGCTGAGATGGTGGGGTAGCATCGTGGGTAGTCTCCAATGAAGGATCTTCGTGCCGCTGAGATGGTTGGCCGGTAGCTCGCTGGCTCCCAAGTGCCTCTAGTTTCGCTAATCTTTCATTCAATTTCTGCATTTCGCTTGCTTCCTCTTTCTTCTTTCTCTGTCGGCTTCTGTAACCAGCGCTGTCGGGAAACCCAACCTTCCACGGAACAGAGCCTGATGTGCCTCGTGTTCGTCCATGGTGTTCAGGATTCCCGAGGGCAAATGACAGCTCGTCCTTCTCTCTGTCGGGAACGAACGTCCTTTCCAGCGATTTCTTGATTGTTTCCTCAAGCTTTTTGAATGGTATTGCAAGTTGAGCTTTCATCCAGACACACTTCCCTGTTTCTGGGTCCAATGTTGTCCCAACCCCGAAGAACCAAGTCCTTGCCCGATCTGGCCAATGCAATGTCTCTGGTTGGACATCTTTAGCAAGCAGGTCTTGCTCAGCTTTGTCCCACATAGGCCGGGCTTTTCTGTAGCCACCTGACCCCGTAACATGGTGATACTCCTTCCTTGCGGCATTTTTCTTATTTGTAAGTGACATGTTCTTAGCCTTCTCCGATTTCTTGTAGGCCACAAATGCGGGCCAGTGATCTCTCATCTTTTCATATTGACCTCTGAATTCTGGAGTCTTGTCTTTCTCGACAAACTTCTTGTTCAATACTTTCTTCCAATTCTTGAATAGTTCTGCCATCTTCTTAAGAGCAAACGCCCTGACCTTTCGCTGTATAACTGGGTTATTCGGATCCTCCTCTGGCGGTAGACTGAAATTTGTCATCAGATTGGTCCAAAGATCATCTTTCAGTCTATCGTTGACATAAGGAACTTGAGGGTCCTTCTTCTTATTCCATTCTTGGCAGCTGATCGGGACGATGTCCCTAACAACCACTCCGCACTGATGTATAAATTTGTTCTTCGTCCGGTAGGGAGCAATCAGTTGGCCTTCTGGAGAGACTTCTTCGATCGTGAACCTTTCTTGCGCGTCCAACCTTCTCCTCGGGCCTCGTCTCCTTACCGAAGTGGAGCTCGATCCGGATGGCTAATTAAAAGAAGAAAGAAGCGTTAATATATGTACATACAAAAAAAATTAATGCATCTAGTCAGCAGAGGATTAATTAATATATACCTCGCCGGACTTTGAAGCAGTTATGGCTCCCTTCTCCATTCGATCACCGGAGCCGTCATGATCTCCTTCGTCCCCAGTTCGATCATCGGAGCAGTCATGATCTCCTTCCTCCTCACCGGAGCCACCATCCTCTCTTTCCTCACCATCGGTCTCGTTGAGAAACGACAAGCAGGTGAGATCGATATCACCCTCTCGTATTATATCCCCCAACAACTGTTCTTTTTCTAAGTCTCTGTCCGCCATAGTTTCTGCAAATATTACAACGTGGCAATATACAACCATGAGAGATGGATTAGTGGGAAACATCATGCAAAGTTCACAAGTTTTATAACAGTCAGTTTCAGACGATCGTCGAGGACTCCTCCCCCCTTTTGTCCTTAATCTTGTTTTGACCACACAAATTGCATATGACCTCGGATTTAGACGATTTTTATATCAAAATCGACCATTTCTAGCTGCCGACCAAGCTACGCGTTCGCCAGGTGGGCGCATCGACCATCCGCCGTCGGGCATCAGGGCAGCTTCAAGTGCCATAGCGGAGCACGACCAGGACGACACACGCGAAGGGTGACAACACGGTGCATGCAAGTGCCACAACGGAGCACGACCAGGACCGCCTCTCTCATGGTCGTTTGTAGTGAAGGCTGAATAGCCCAATATGCTTAGCGTAGTATTTTGACGGGGATGGTGGGTTTCGGGTTCGGGTATTACTGAAACGGGTTTGAACCCGAGACCGCCTCTCTCATGGTCCTCGAGGATACTTGCGGACGCCCACCCCCTCATGTCGAAGTTATTATTCTACGAACATATGAAAATTCTCAAGTGCATTATGTTCATATGGTGGGACTGGCAACCTACGAAGCACCGATACAGCGACATTGATACGTGTACGGCGATACGGGATACGGCAATTTCTAAAAACAGCAATAAGGCGATACGGTAAACATATATAAGTAATAAGGCGATACGGCAATTTCAAAAAGCAACAAGCCATCAGCATCAACATGCAAGCCATGTTCAATGGGCTCACTGTGGGGGCAGGGGCCGACGCGGCGACGTCGAGGCCGGCAGGGGCGCGGCGACGACGACGGGGCAGGGGGAGGCGACGACGGGGAAGGGCGAGGCGACGGCGACGGCGACGGCGGGGCAGGGCGAGGCGACAGCGACGTAGGGGCAGGGCGCGGTGATGGCGACGACGAGGTAGGGGCAGGGGCGTGACGACGGCGGGGCAGGGCGAGGCGACGGCGACGGCGGGCTAGGCGACGGCGACAGCGGGGCAGGGCGAGGCGACGGCGACGTCGACGTAGGGGCAGGGCGCGGCGACGACGGCGGGGCAGGGCGAGGCGACGGCGACGGCGGGGCAGGGCGCGGCGACGGCGACGGGGAGGAGGGCGCGCGAGGAGGTCCGGCGCCGGCGACGGTCAGCGGGCTTGGGGACGGCAGGGCGACGGCAAAATCCGGCAGCCTGGCGGCGTTGATGTCGTCGTCGACGCCGAGGAGAGAAGAAACTGCAATGGATTGAAAAAACTGCTAAGTCCCGCTTATATAGCCCCCCTTTAGTCCCGGTTGGAGCCACCAACCGGGACTAATGCCACCCTTTAGTCCCGGTTGGTGCCACCAACCGGGACTAAAGGTCAATTTTCAGCAGCCCAAAGGGCGGGAAGCAGGGACCTTTAGTCCCGGTTGGTGGCTCCAACCGGGACTAAAGGGGGGCATTAGTCTCGGTTGGAGCCACCAACCGGGACTAAAAGGCTGTGCTAAAAAGTCTGAAATGGTTGAATATTGGCATGGTATCATCATTTCACCCACATAGCATGTGCTAAAAAGTTGAGAGGGTTACGGCAAAAACTGGATGCACTTCGTGTACAAACTGGACAATCTATTTCGAAGTGTGAGGGTTTTGGACAAAAACTCATCTGTTACAAAAGGATTTCAATTTTTTAAACATATTTGAACTCAAGACTTTTTCTGCATTCAATATGTACCATTCAAAGCCACATCATCACTTTTCAACCCTTTTCTGACTTCATTTGCTATTTTTCATGCATTTCATGATTTATTTTGAGCTAAAATGACCCTGAATTGACAAGCACTGCAAATGAACTCTGAAATGGTTGCAAGTTGGCATGGTATCATTATTTCACCCACATAGCATGTGCTAAAAAATTGCGAGGGTTACGGCAAAAACTGGATGCACTTCGTGTATAAACTGGACAATCTCTTTCGAAGTGTGAGGGTTTTGGACAAAAACTCATCTGCTACAAAAGGATTTCAATTTTCTAAACATATTTAAACTCAAGACTTTTTCTGCATTTAATATGCACCATTCAAAGCCACATCATCACTTTTCAACCCTTTTCTGACTTCATTTGCTATTTTTCATTCATTTCATGATTTATTTTGAGCTAAAATGACCCTGAATTGAAAAGCACTGCAAATGAACTCTGAAATGGTTGAGAGTTGCCATGGTATCATCATTTCACCCACATAGCATGTGCTAAAAAGTTGAGAGGGTTACGGCAAAAACTGGATGCACCTCGTGTACAAACTGGACAATCTCTTTCGAAGTGTCAGGGTTTTGGACAAAAACTCATCTGTTACAAAAGGATTTCAAATTTTTAAACATATTTGAACTCAAGACTTTTTCTGCATTCAATATGCACCATTCAAAGCCACATCATCACTTTTCAAACCTTTTCTGACTTCATTTTCTATTTTTCATGCATTTCATGATTTATTTTGAGCTAAAATGACCCTGAATTGAAAAGCACTGCAAATGAACTCTGAAATGGTTGTAAGTTGGCATGGTATCATCATTTCACCCACATAGCATGTGCTAAAAAGTTGAGAGGGTTACGGCAAAAACTAGATGCACTTCGTGTACAAACTGGACAATCTCTTTTGAAGTGTCAGGGTTTCGGACGAAAACTCATCTGTTACAAAAAGATTTCAATTTTTTAAACATATTTGAACTCAATACTTTTTCTGCATTCAATATGCACCATTCAAAGCCACATCATCACATTTCAAACCATTTCTGATTTCAATTGCTATTTTTCATGCATTTCAAGATTTATTTTGAGCTAAAATGACCCTGAATTGAAAAGCACTGACTTCAACTTTTTAGCACATGCTATGTGGGTGATTTTAGTTAATATTTTAGTTGATTTTTTTTGTTCATTCTTTTTAACAAATAAATACTTTGATAATTTTAGTTAATATTATTTTGATTCTTTTTAGTTCATTCTTTTTAGTTAATGTTTTAGTTCATTCTTTTTAGTTAATATTTTAGTTGATTCTTTTTAGTTCATTCTTTTTAACAAATAAATACTTTGATAATTTTAGTTAATGTTATATTTAACTACAGTGATATTGTAGATCAAAGTCATCATCAGAATAGTTGTAGAGAGAAAGTGTTCACTTTTTCTTCGCGTGTGTCCCTTGCTTATTGCGCCGTAACCATGGACAATCTTCATCACATACATCACAATGCTTCAGAAAGTTTGCTCACATCATACTAAATATTCTTACACACAAACCGTACTTAAACAGGGACATAATAGAAATAATAGTTCAGATATCCATTACAGAAAGTACTGCATAATTCAAGATACCAATCATACTATTCCGGATTGCAAACCTACTCGTCCGAATCAGGAGACCCCCAAGCACTACATAATAGAGATAAAAGTGTTCGCCATTGCAAACACTACTCGTCGTCCGGATCAGAATACCCCCAAGCAGGAGATACTAGCGGTACGAGGTGACGCTGCTCATAATTGAAGATTCCAATCCTGCGGTACAACTCGTATGCAACGTACCCATCTATTGATGCATACTCAATGTTGATAGGGTCAAGTGGGGTCTTCTCCCAATGTTGGTGCCCTGACTTGGGGAATTTTGTCTTCATATCAGCGTAGTCCTCGTCGATCAGGGCGGCTGCCATATCAGCCATTGAAGTCTTGTCATGCTCAAGCCTGAACCTGCCCTGAAGATCAATGTGACATTCAGCTGGTATCTCAATACCCCAGGTGCGCCTCATCTTGATCTTGTCATTCGTTATATCAACGCTTGCAAAATATATGCCGCTGCGAAGGAACTCCATGAGTTTTGGACAGTGCTTGTCACTACTGCAACAACAAAATGGAACAAATGTGTTAAATACTGCTGCAACAAGTATATTTTAGAACAAGTATAATAAGAATCATAACAAGTATATTTTAGAACAAGTATAATAAGAATCATAACAAGTATATTTCGGCACAAGTATAATATAAGAATCATAACAAGTATAATAAGAATCATATAATTAACAAGTATAATAAGAATCATAACAAGTATAATTCGGAACAAGTATAATAAGAATCATAACAAGTATAATAAGAATCATAGCAAGTTTCCTATTCCTATGCATTCCGTATCCTATGAATCAAAAGAAGCCCCTAAACTATGACATGTTCTCCCACGATGGCCAATATGCAACTACAAGGAAAATTCTTATGCAAATTTCCTATCCTATTCCTATCCTCCTATTCCTATTCCTATGCAATTTTCCTAATCCTCCTATTCCTATGCAATTTTCTATTCCTATGCAATTTTCCTATGAATCAAAGAAAAGCCCCAATTTTCCTATGAATCAAAGAAAAGCCCCAATTTTCCTATGCATTTTTCCTATGAATCAAGGAAACTATGACATGTTCTCGACATTCCCAATCCTTCTATTCCTATGCAATTTTCCTATCCTATGAATCAAAGAAAAGCCCCAATTAAAACTATGACAAGTTTCGTATTACCTTGCCCACTGGAAGACCATGACATGTTGCTTCAAACAAAGTTGGACGATGGCAACATTGCGACCATCGACCGTGTACTCGAGATCGAGGCCCATGAACTTGTGTTTCTCCTCTTGAAGCCATTCCTCGAACATGGAAAGAAAACCCTCGACTTTGGCGCTGTCGTTCGTGTAGACGACATGAAGATTGGTCGTGCCATGTGCGAGCACGTTCCCGTAGCGAGTGATTGGATTCATGGTGGAGGATGGGGAAGAAGAGAGGAGAGGGAGACGAACAGAAATGGAGGCCGGTCGCGTTACTGTAGCGTTTCCCATGTATGATCTCGCGCGGAACAACTTCCAAGGCGCGGGATTTGAACGGTTTGGACCTTTAGTCCCGGTTTGAGTCACGAATCGGGACTAAAAGGGCTCGCGCCAGGCGAACGGTTGCCACCACCCCTTTAGTCCCGGTTGGTGTCACCAACCGGGACTAAAGGTCCCGTTCGAACCGGGACTGATGCGTGACAAACCCCGGCCGGCGTCCTAGCCGCTCGAATCGGGACTAATGCTCACATTAGTCCCGGTTCGTAACACGGCCGGGACTAAATCTCTGATCCGGCCTGGACCAAAGCCCTGTTTTCTACTAGTGTTGGGTGTCGGGATTGGGCCAACAATATTGCTAATCGTCTAATGGAATTTGTACTTATTTCATTATTCTCATACAATGTCTATACACAGAGTAAGATCTGCCTAGTGATTAATCCTGCAGCTAATTGTTGTTTCAGATACGTGCTGTTTCACCATTTCAATCGGAATCCTATAATTATCCTTTAGAAGTTATACATTGATTTGTCAAACACCTTTTCCTGCAAACATAACGTTGCCAAATATAGAAAAACACTCTCCGATCGAGGAAAATATATTTGCCCAACTATGGCATTTCCTCTGCCTAACTCTTGGTACCTCAAATGTCTGAGGAAGTGCATCTCTTCTTCATCTTGGGCTTCTGGATTCTGCCCTCGGACTGAAGGTTCACCTTGAAGCCACCGGACTTTTTGGATCTTGAGCGCCTCCTCAAGTTAGCAGCATCAAAAGGAGTCTGAATCTTGCTCTCGCGGTGCTCGACCTCGGGAGAAACACCAGTGCTCTCGTGGTGTTGGCCGGGCACACTTTCCTGGGTCTGCTAGCAGAAACACATCAGCCCTTTCACATCTGTCGCCAGACCAGCATTTGTATCGGGGTAAAAAAAAAATTGGCAAAAATATTGTCTGCAAAAACAGACTTGTGTAACTGTACCTGAACTTGGTATGTGAATATATGTTTCAATTATGATGTATTTGGACGTACTATTTGTATGGGTGGCTTAATGTAGGCATGCAGGTCATGGAAGTTAATTAACATGCCCCACCAACATGAGAACGTGAATTTTGTGTCTGTCTTGTACCCATGTATATACATTGCTTACGTGGGTGGCGAGTAGCGTACTATACATCAATATCTAGAACTGTGATAGCTAAACCAACCGTACGTTAGTATGTGACAGCATATATAATTTGAATCCGACTGCATATATAACACAAAGCAACCAAAAGTAGAGAAATAGTTAGGGGCGGCAGATAAAGAAAACATGTGCATAGTGTAAATACTTTGGAATTATATACTCTTGTGCTATCTTCAAAAGAAAAGGAAAACTAGGGTACTCAGAAAATGGCATATGTAACAGGTTTCGAGAACACATGGAGGAAATCAGGAAAACTAGGTTAGAACTCTTGCGTTAGCACTGTTATAGGTACTCACTGAGGGGAATTGACGGCCAGATAGGACGCGGAGGGCGAGTCGAACTGTGTCATCATTCGTGACGCCATAGTCATCCATGGTGTGACGATCATCCAGCTGTTCCCCTTTATAGAGCAGCCTCTGGAGTCTCACGGGAATGCCCCAGATAGCAAAGATCTTGGCCTTGAGAACATGGACGGTATCCATGTTTTCAACATAAAGGGGGGTGGTGTGTCCATTAAGCGTTTCGACATAGATCTTCCTTGTCTGGCAGCGAAGATCCAGGCGAAGAGTGGATTTATCCTTGATGCCGTAATCGGCCACAGTGCGCCTATCGTCTAGCTCCTCCTCGCAAAAGGTAAGGCGCTGCCGATCCTGGATCTTGTCCTTGACAACGTTGATGGTGTCCGACGGTTCGACATTGATGGTGATCGTCTTGCCGGCATGGGTCTCGACAAAGAGCTTCATCTGTTCAACGAGAGCACCGAACGTCAACAGTAGTTTGTAGAACCATGCATATGCACGGCAAGAAATCTCGTCTTTTAAGATGGAACCCAGGAAGCTAGCACAGATCATATCAGCCATGCAAGCTCCCCGAACTAACAAATCGATCAATGGATGGTAATACTACGCAACCTAATGGAGTACGTAAGTTGTAGACATGAGATCAACGAGAGCTCTAGGTATACAGAGATGTGTTACCGTGAAGTAGATGACCACGGAGAGGCGCAAGCAAACGATCGATGATATGGTTTGTTTGATCAATATATTGTTCGAGAGTTGAATCTGGGGAACGATGTGTTTATATATAACCACGGCCGGATAGGGTTTCTGGGAATTAATCTGGTTCGTTCCAAGGCAAGGTGCGCGATGGCCCAACGCGGTTTTGCCACCGGAATCGAGGCTTTCCATTTTTTTTAAATACTGTGGTTCTTTACTCTTTGACTGGAGTCGAAAACCTCAGGGATCGGATGTAGGGGGAAGTAGCATCGGCATCCTACATAAATACGGCTGGGGATTTTGCTGCCCTCCTCAGGCCAACTAAATTTACCACAAAAAACTTTGATTTGCCATACTTAATTAAAAATCTGATGTTGGATTTTTTAGCATTACCAAATATAAAAGCATCTACCAAAAAAAACTTTCAATAGCCACTTATTTGGGAACCCAATAACACTACTCTTTAGTTACTGGACATGGACACTCCATCAAATCCCCAATAACTAACCAACCTGACATATTTTCGATAAAAGACACTTTTATTAACTCAAAATGTAATATCAAGCGGATACAAAGCATAATAAGTAACATCCGCCCTCTGCATAGCTAGTATGCACACAACCAATCGTGAACAGTCCAAAAAAACATATTGACACTAGTAAAGTCGTAAAAGACCAATAATATGCCTATGTCTAAGGACTTGGTGAACCAATCCGGAGATTATGCCGCCATCCATGTTGATGAAAACCTCCCTGGCCACCCGCTTCGGTTGCAGGTACAACAGAGGGGAGAGTGCGGCCCAGCTCGTTGGATACAACGATAGTGATCTGGGCGGCTATATTGACAACCGCAAGAGCACCTCCGGCACATTGTTTCTTCTTGGTGGTGGTGCGGTGACTTGGCAAGTCACAGAAGCAGAACATCGCGGCAATGTCTAGCTGCGAATCAGAGCACGTTGCAGCAACCACAGCGGCGTGTGAGGGGATTTGGCTCTCGCGGCTGCTTGGGGAGTTCAGAGATGGAAAAGCCGAGGTAGTGAAGCTCAAGGTGGATAACAAATCAGCGGATGGCTCGCTCGCACCCTTGCTCGGGCGACAAGGGAGGCGACCCCGCGGCCGGCGCCCTCGCCTCCGATGATGCCGCCGGCGTCCTCTCCTCCGTCGCCCCAGCGTGCCCGGCACCGTCGCCCCCGTCGGCCGTGGCCGGCTCTCCTCCTCCAGCATCCCGCGCCGCTCCTGTCGCCCCTTATGCCCCTCCTCCGCAGCTCCCTGCGGCTGCCATGTCGTGCCCTCGTTGGTCCGATATCGCCGCCGAGGAAGACCTCGCGGAGGCCGCAGCGGCGGCGGCCGGTGTGCCGCGTTCGCCTCGGCGCTTTGGGGACATGCTTGCTACCGCCCTCGCCCCTTTCCTCCCGCCTCCTGCCGTCCCCGACGTGGCACGCCCTTCCCCGCCGCCTGCTGTGACCGGCCCTCCCGCCGGTCGCCGCGGGCGCGGGGCCCGAGCCCGCGCTTGGGGGGTGGTTGGCCGGGCCGACCTCGGTCGGGCGGCCGCCTCTTGGCGTTGCGTCGCGGTCTCGCCGGTGCCGCCGCCATCGGCGCATCCTCCCTTGGTGGCGCTAGACGTCGTGCCGGCTCCGGTGCTGCCGGGATGGATGCGAGGAGGGCCGAAATTCCGGTCCTTCCGTCCTTCGGCTGCCCCCGCGCCCCCTCCGCCGCCCGCTACCATGGCCGCCGCTGGCCCGGACGCTCGCCGCCGACTGTTGGCCGTACAGGGGGAAACCCTACCCATCCTCCACCCTCTTGGGTCGGTTGGGCTGGGCCAGCACCGGCCCGCTGGGCCGTTGGTGCTGGGGGGCTCCTCCTCGGCCCACTGTAGCCGGCCCGCTATGGAGGAGGGGCCCTGGGCTGGGCCGCCACTCTTGGCCTGCCCATCTTGGCCGCCTCTAGCCCAACCTCGCTCGGGTCTAGGGTTAGGCCCTAGCTCCTCCTCTCGCCCCGACGTCCCCATTCGCGCGCCGCCTCTTCTCATCCCGCTCCCCTCGGCTCCGCCGCACTCCGGCTACTCCCCGTAGTCCGCCTCTTCCCCGGCCCCCACCCCCTCCCCCCCCCCCCGTCGCCGGCCATGGCTCGCGAGGCCGGGGACGGAGGCCCGCGCCCGAAGCGCTGTTCCGACGGCCGCGAGGCCGCTGGGTCTCCCCAGCATCGCTTCTGCTCCCCAGCCCGGCCCCGCCGCTCGGATGCGCCGTGGCGACCTTCTCCGGATGCGGAGCGCCAGGAGGCTGAGCTCCGCCAAGCGGCTCTTAAAGGGAAGGGGGCTGCGGCTGGTGACGGGGGTTCTCAGCGGGAGGTGCGCCCCCGCGACACCTCGCCCGATCAATGGCATGGGCGCGACCGCGACCGTGACCGCCGGTCTCCCCGCCAGTCCCGGTCTCCCGCGCGGTCGGGTCGCACCGGCACGTCCCCCACCCGCCGCTACAATCCTTCCCGGTGCCAAGCTCAACTCCTCCGGCCGATTCCAACAACCGGAACAATCGCGGTGATTTCGCCAAGAAGAAGGGTGGGCTGCGCAATGGTGGTGGCGCCGGGCAATCCTCTTCGGTGACCCACCCCACCCCTCCCCCCCCCGCTATGACCACGGCCGCGGCCCCTCCGGTGTCTGAGGAGGTGGTTTGCTTCAACTGTGGGGTGGCCGGGCACTGTGAGGTGGTGTGCAAGCAGCCACCCGCTTGCTTCCGGTGCAAGCGCGCTGACCATCCGGCGGTCATTTGCCCGGACGCTAGGGGGGAGGGGGAGCTTATGCTCTACGGCTATGCCCTCAATGATCTAGGCTTCTTCCAGATGGACATTGCGGAGTCGGAGTCCCCCCCGTCCCTGATGGCTCTCATCTCGATCTTGGGCGGCAAGACGGCCTCGCCTGCGATCATCACCGATGAGCTCCGTCACCTCTTCTGCTCGGACTGGGATTGGGAGGTGACTCCGATCTCTGACCACGAGTTCAGGGCCGTCTTCCCCGACCCGGTCAGCCTCCGCTACGGCACCCACAGCGCCGAGCGCACCCTCGCCCTCAACAAGCTCACGGTCAACATCTCGGTGCCCACAGTGGATCCCACGGTGGTTGCCGTTCTTGCTCCTGTGTGGATTCAGATCTGCGGCCTCCCACCTATTGCTAGGAAGGAGCGGGTCTGACCAGTCCAAGCTCGAGACGACCCTGCGTTTCTTCTTCAACGACACTGGATACGATCTTCGCATCTCGGTCGAGGAGGCCCCCCTGCTGCCCCGCCTGCTCCGACTGATCGGGGTGGTGCTGACCCTGGCCGAGATGGTGATGGTGGTGACGACGCTGACCACCACCGTCGCCGGGCTCGCAGCCGCTCTCCCAACTCTCAGGAGGACGAGGAGGAATCTCCTGGTCGCGGTGCCTCCCTGACCCGTCCCTCAGCCCCGGCTGGCTCTGGGGCCGCTAGCAGGATGAGATCCTGGAGGCTGGGGCGGATCTGCAGGCCATCGCGGCCATTCCGGAGGCCGAATCTACCATCCCCCTGGACCCATCTCTTGCGCTGCTCCTCTCCTCTCCGGTTATCTCTTCCGGTGACGAGGGGGGCAGCGAGGTGAGCTCCGTGGGGCTGGCGGTGTGCCCCCCTCGTCCCCGCGGCCTGCGTCTCTGATCCTCCTCCCCTCCCCGGCTCCTGCTGCTTCGTCACCTATGATCGCTCCACCCCTAGGGTCCCCGGCTCCAGCTCCGGCCCCAGTGGTGGCCTCCACCGCGACCCGCCGCCCCCGTGCCAAGGGGCGCCCTCGGTTGGCATCGTCGCCGCCCTCGTCCGCGCGGAAGAGCTCCCGCTTGGGCTCGGCCTCCCTCACGGGTGGGGCCACCTCCAACGCGATGGAGAAGGCTCTTCATTGGGCAGCGGCTCGTAACCTCGATGCAGGTTCGTCCTCCAGCTCTGCTCATTCTACTGATGATGATGATCCATGTGATGACTCCTTTTCGGCGCTAGCAGGTGTCCCATTGGGACACCTTGCTAAGATTGCGACTGACTATGCGATAGTTTTTCGTGGGGAAAAGGGTCCTGCCTTAGAGCAGATTGCGTCTCTACACGCTAGGGAAATTCTCGAGGGCCGCCTTGCGGCTGCTCGCGCCCGTGCGGCTACCCGGGCTGAGGGAGCGGGGAACGCCTCTACGCGTCCCTCGGGCCGACGGGAGCTCCCGGAGTTAGATCCGGGAGAGGTTAGGGGACGGGCTCGGTCTCGTACCGCGCAGCTCCGTCGGGCTCTTAGTGCTACTACTACTGTTGGGTCCAGAGTGGACCCGGTTGGCGAGTAGATGCGTACGCTCTTCTGGAACCTGCGCGGCTTTGGCCATGATGGCCGCCGCAGGCAGCTCATTGAATACATCCGAGATTAAGCCATTGATATTGTGGCTATTCAAGAGACGATGCGTGCCGAGTTCTCCATGATAGAGCTCGAAGGCCTTAGTAGGCATTTGTTTGCATGGCACTGGCTGCCATCTAGTGGAGTGGCTGGTCACTTCGGTGGTATCCTTCTAGGTTGAAGGATACCACCTTTGAGGTCGGGTCCATGGACCGGGGTGAGTTCTTTGTTAGCATGGAGGTCTGGGAATGGGCGGCTAACTTCAAATGGGAGGTGATTGTTGTTTACGGTCCCGCTGACCATCGTCGTTCCCCGGCCTTCCTTGAGGAACTTCGCCTCAAGATTGGTTCCGCCTCCCTCCTGGTGGTAGTTGGCGGGGACTTTAATCTCCTCCGCTCACCATCAGATAAGAATAATACTAGAGTTGACCTCTCGAGCATCCAGCGTTTCAATGACTCGGTTGCAGATCTGGGTCTCCGTGAGCTTGACCGGGTGGGTGCATGATTTACCTGGACTAATAAACAGGTTGCTCCCACCCTGAGCGTACTTGACCGGGTATTCATATCCCCGGATTGGGAACTTTGATTCCCTTTAGCCACCCTCCAGGCGATCACGCGCATTGGGTCTGACCATGTCCCCCTCCTGCTCTCCTCGGTTGATGAGCGTCCCCGTCCTCCCCCTCGGTTTCGGTTTGAAACCTTCTGGCTCCGGCAGGAGGGGTTCATTCCCTCTGTTCGGGAGCACTGGGAGGCCGCTAGAACCGAGCCGCATAGAGCGATGTCCGTTCTAGACAAATGGCATCATCTCGCCAAACGCTCGCGGCAATTTATGAAGAATTGGGGCGCTAATGTGGGCAGAGATCTTCAGATGCAGAAGGCCAATATCCTGGCTGAGATCCAAGCTCTTGATTTACGCGCTAATGGTACCGGCCTGTCCCCGGATGAGTGGGCATTACGGTACAGCCTGGAGGACACGCTGATGGATATTTACTCCAAGGAGGAGTATTGGAGGAAATGAGGATCCATGAATTGGATCCTCTTTGGCGACGCCAATACAGCTTATTTCCAGGCTATCGCGAATGGTCGTCGGAGGCGGTGCACTATTCCCCTCTTATGGGATGGGGATCGTTTGATCCAGGATCCGGAGGAGCTCCGGACCCACGTAGATGGCTTCTATAAGGCCTTGTTTGCGGGTCGCCCCAGAGGGGGCATTGCCTTTGCGGACGACCTTTGGGTCGGGGACCAACGGATTTCTCCACAAGAGAATGATGACTTGTTGGCCCCTTTCGAGGACGCAGAGATAGAGTCCTTTATCAAGTCCATGAACCCGACCTCCGCTCCTGGACCCGATGGCCTGCCAGTTTGCTTCTTCCAAGCATTTTGGCAGTCCATCAAGCGGGATGTCATTGCTTTGTTCCACGAATTTTCTTGTGGAACCTTGGACGTATCCCATTTGAATTATGGGATAATCTCGCTCATTCCGAAGGTCCAAGGGGCCTCGGATATTAGACAGTTCCGCCCCATCACGGTGATCAACGTGATCTTCCGCATCTTGGCCAAAGGGTACGCCACTAGGGCGGCCCTAATTGCGCCTAGAATCCATCACCCCAACCAGTCGGCCTTTACTAAGGGACGGTTCATCCTTGATGGGTTCCTCGTTCTTCATGAGGTCCTCCATGAGGTCAAGGGAAGACACCAACGCAACGTGCGGTGTTCTTCAAGATTGACTTCCACAAGGCCTATGACACAGTCCATTGGTCCTTCCTTCGGGAAGTTATGATTCATCGTGGCTTCGACCACCACTGGATTGCCCGTGTCATGCAGCTTGTCTCGAGCGTTCACACGGCGATCAATATCAATGGGGCGGTGGGTCCTTACTTCCCTACTGAACAGGGAGTTAGACAAGGGGACCCCCTTTCCCCTTTCCTCTTCAACCTAGTGGTTGATGCCCTTGCCTCTATCTTGGATCGGGCTAGGCTCTCGGGGCATATTAGAGGGGTGTGTCACCACCTCATCCCTGGGGGTGGCCTGACCCACCTTCAGTACGCTGATGACACGATCCTGATGGTAGAAGGATCGGATGCGGATATTACCTGCCTCAAGTTTCTCCTGCTATGCTTCCAGGAGATGTCTGGCTTGACCATTAACTTCGCCAAGAGTGAGGTGATGGTCTTAGGATACTCGGCTGAGGAGGCCCTTGGCATTGCTAACAGACTTAACTGCCGGTTGGGCTCTTTCCCGACGACCTACCTTGGTCTGCCGGTCAGTGATAGTAGGATCCAGGAGAAAGACATGCGGCCGACCGTGTCCAAGGTCCAGCATCGCGTGGAGCCATGGTAGGGCCGCTGGCTCTCAAAGGCCGCGAGGGTTGTTCTTATCAACTCCTCTATGATTAGTCTTCTGATGTTTCTGATGGGATTCTATAGCCTTCATGAATCCCTGCACCAGGAAATTGCCAAGTACCAGTCCCAGTTTTTCTGGGCTGGCAAGGGTAATAAACAGAAATACCATATGGTAAAATGGTCTGAAATCTGCAAGCCTAAAGACCAGGGAGGGCTTGGAGTCATCTCATCCAAACGGATGAACATTGCCCTCCTCTCCAAGTGGTTATGGCGCATTGAGACCGGTGATGGAGGCCTCTGGCTTCACATCATCCGCAATAAATACCTGCGGGGCTAGCCTCTTGCTTTTGCGCCTAGGGTGGGCGGCTCCCAGTTCTGGCAATCGATCATCCAGTTGTTGACGGTCTTACTGATTGGTTCATCGATTAGCATCGGCTCGGGCTTGAGTACGCTCTTCTGGTTTGACCGTTGGTCGGGCACTAGGCCCTTCGCTGAACGGTTCCAGTCGCTTTTCTTGATTTGTGCCACTCCCCAACTAACGGTTGGGGCTGCCTTGGCCGACTTATCCCGCGTGACCTTCAGGCGTACGTTTGGCCCCCATGAGCAGGGCCAATGGGAGGAGCTGCTAGAGTGCATTGCCTTGCATGCTCCGTCCCTAGAGCCGGGCGCCATGTCTTGGCATTTAGAGCCCAATGGGCGTTTCTCCACCAGGTCCTTATACCAGGCCCTGGTGGCCACTCCTAGACCTCAGGAGTTAAATCTCCTGTGGGAGATTAAGGTACCACTGAAGATTCGTATCTTTCTTTGGCAGTGGGTTCGGGGCCGCCTACCTTCCGAGACGGAGGTGCGCAAGCGCAATGGCCCTGGGGATGGTACTTGCCCCCTTTGTGACGTCCCTGAGGACACTAACCATATATTCCTTCGCTGCCCGGCTGCCATTTTCCTATGGAGTTGTTTCCGCGAGACGGTTGGAGGAAACTGGGCCCATGACAATCTCCCGGATCTCTTCCGCGAGACCCTTGATTCCCCCTGCGGGACGCGTCCCACCCTCTGGGTGGCGATTAGTGCGCTAGCTTGGACGCTTTGGAACGTGCGCAATAAAATCGTGATAGAGCATGTGATTCCGCTTCGGACTACTGATGCCATTTATAAAATGTGCGGCTTCTTGCAGCTCTGGCGGTCGCTTAGCAAGCGGCGCCATCGGGACGACATCACCACCATCATCGCCGGGCTCCGCTCCACCGCCATCTCTCTCGCACCGCCGCTCCCCCCTCCGCCTCCGGAGCCTGATTAGCTAGCTATTTATCTTTGGGGTTTGTTGTGCTGTGCCCCCAGCCAGACTCTTGTTTTATTTTTTTCTTGTTGCTCGTGAACCTTGAACTTGTGGATGTGGTATGCTTTATAATATAAAGCGGGGGGGGGGGGGGGGGACCCTTTTTCGTCATAACAAATCAGCGATCTCGTTGGCCAAGAATCCTGTGATGCACGACAGATCGAAGCACATCGAGCTCAGGTATCACTTCATCAGATATTGCGTGGAGACGAATAAGATTGAACTCGAGTTTGTGGTGACAGAACTTCAGCTTGCACACATGTTCACAAAACCCCTCGGACGCGTCCGTCTGCAGCAGCTATGATCGAGCATTGGGATGATCGAGATGGATCCCTGAACTTTTAGTTTAGGGGTGATTGTTGCAGTTAAACTTCAGTTCAGTTAGAACAGGGGGTTTAGGTTTCAATAGTTTTCTGTTTCGTTGGAGAATAACCGAGCTACATCTCGGCCTTAGCTACCTAGGTTTTCGGCGCCCTGACCCGATCGTGGGATGGCACGATGAAACCATCATGGCACTATGGCAGGCGATGAGGGGGAGTGCTGGGATGGCGGCATTCTCAACCCGATCGTGTCCTGGTTTTTCGTTTTCTGTTAGAGTTCGTAACAACTGAATAAATAGAGAAGAACAGAAAAGCGAACCAACCTGTGGTTGGATGGTTAGAGGGATTGTGGTATCTCCAGCCCACCAGGGTTCAAATCCTGGTGTTCGCATTTATTCCTGAAATTATTTCAGGATTTCCGGCGATGCGCATTCAGTGAGAGGAGACGTTCCCGTCGACGACGAGGTGCCTACGGTGACTTCGTAAATTTCAAGATGATATGCCGTCTCAGTCTCTCGGAGGTGCTCATAGGGGTAGGGTGTGCGTGTGTGTTCATAGGGGTGAGTGTATGCGCGTGTATATGAGCGCTTGCGTCTGTACTGTGTTCAAAAAAAAAAGAAAAAAAAGAAGAGGGAAGAACAGAAAAGATGTAGGAGTTTGTAGCGCAACAAATCTCTCTCACTCTCTCGATCTCTAACTGGTCTAGTGGTCGCCGGAGTACTAGCTGCGCGGGGTTCGTCTGACAGGAAGCACATATGTCGACAAGTCTGAGAGGAACTAGAAGCCGTCCCCATCTGCTGCCAAGGTCGCCATGGGTATCTCTTATTTGCCGCGCCCACTCAAGCATCTGTGGTACTTTTTTTAAACCGGTCCGAGTTGCTTTTAGGTGAACACACTCTGATGAAAGTCTGAGAAGGTGTTGTGTCAAAATGGCCTGAAAATTTGATCCAGGCAGTGTGAGAGGACAATGGGCTTCGTGCCCATCAAAGGCCCGATTTAAGTTTTCAATATTGGCCCTTTTTTCGACAAAGGATGAATTTTATTAGCTCAAAATGAAGCATCAAGAGAATACAAACACAATGAGCACATCCAGCCTCTGCAAAGCTAGGATGCACACAGCCAACACTAACGCACGCACACAAGAACACACCAACAAATCGCAAAGTCATATAAGACCAAAGCTATGCGTAGGCCAGGGAAAAAAAAACTTGATCAACTCCACAATCGACAAACTACACCAATGACCATATATGCACCAACATCTCATGACACCACATGAACACCGAAGTTCTTCAACAGCAACGCCTTCAGGGAGCAACGCTCAATCGCCGTCGTCACTGGATCCAACCACTCAAGGTCAGAATCTAGGTTTTCACCCTGAAAAACCAGTCCGAGCATATCCCAGCAATGCCTTCAACAAGGTAACGACTTAAAAGCGTCGCCATTGCTAGGCAACCAACTCAGGTCACCTAGGCTTTCACCTTGGAGCTCGAGACCGGGTGCTTGAGTAGCACCACCATCAAGTCACTCATGTGTTGTCGCCACCACTTTTTCGCGATCCCAGTAGTCGTTACATGCAGTGTGTGACCGCCGCCGCCGCTGCACCACCATCCCTCTGCGTCGAGTCATTATCCACAGTTTGTATCTCATCGTCGAAGTCAACCACCAGATCTGAAGGGATAAATTGACTTTTCGGTGGCCACCGCAGTCCACAGCAAGGCCGCTTTCAGGACAAGATGACCAGCCGTCGACGACCATCAGGCAGCGGCAGATCAAATCTGGGCGTAGTAGCCACAATGACACCACCTGTTGTGCGGACGGCTGCTACCATATCTGGCCGAGGACGTCCCCACCGTAGCAGGCCAGCGACACCGGTACGCACAGGTGGTGGACACGGCCGGATTGACAATGAAGGACGGTCCAGTGCGCCCACCTCCATGACCCGGCGAGACCGGCCGGCCACACAGCCGAATCTGACCATCGTGCACCGGATCAATAGAAACAACGGCGGCCGCCCTTGCGCATCCTCTGGCCACGCCAGATCTGAACATGAGCAGTACAGGGAGGCCCGCCCGTCCTCTGCCGATTAGCACCTAGCAGATCACCAGCCGGCCTTGCAGCCACGAAAGACCATGCATGGAGCACCGCCCGTACCGGCCATCGTCGATGAGACACGTACATGCAAAGCTATCCTCAACCAAGCAGGCAGCTTGATTGATTTGGACCCCGGCAACATGCACGTCTAGGATCGATAAGATTTGATCTCTCTGGCTCATCGTGACTTTGGGAAGAAAAACCACAAGTAGGGTCGTAGGGGCCCCGCCGCCACCGTCAGCCGGACCAGCTTCGCCGGCGGCGTCCTCCGGCGACGGCGGGAGGGAAAGACGGGAGGAAAGAGAAGGTTGGGCGGAGGAATGGCACCGCCGCCCGTGTCGCCCAGGAAGAGCGATGCGGGGGGCAGAGCGTAATTTTCAATATTGGCCCTAAGTCAAGAAATCAAAGTTTAAGGTTGTACTGCAAGTTCTTAAGCATTGCATTAATTTTGGCTGGAATGTTGGTGGATCCAGTGCGATTGGCGCAACTTGAGTTAACAACTTCAAAGTAAGACAAGAAGCATGTTCCAACTATTTTCAGAATGGAAGATTTTACTCACAGGGTGCTGGCTTCAATGGTTATCACATATGGGCATTGTTTACGATGTGTCTTAACCATGGTAGTATTGTTCTATTTTATTTTGCAGGTGCACCATGGTAGTATTAGGAAATGATGCGATCCTATGAGCCTAAGCAAACAACCAATCTAATGGGACGATCATCCCACATATTAATTCCAAACCTAATCGACATCCCTCCCACCCCACCCGAAATTAGTATCTCCTAAAAGAAGTCGGTCGTCGTCTGCAATCGAATATGTCACGGTATTCTACTTGCCAGGGATAAGATATATTTCTTAAAATCCTGGCTTCAGCCGAATGAGTGGAGGTAAACTAAATAGTTAGGAGTAAAAATCTCTATGAACAACTATACCTACTACATCTGCTCAAACTAGTGACGATGCCCCTAGATGTTCCAGGCGAAAGAATCTGAATAAGTTGATCAAAAAAAATTGGCAACACTTTTTAATGAAAGCAGGATCAAAGGACAGCTTCTTCGTTCTTGGAGGCAAAGAACGACACATCTGCTAACATCAAATGCATTACGCTGGGCAACTTGTTTATCATCCAAATTTAAACCACCGAACATTATTCCAACGCAAAATATTCCAAGTCTTAAGAAAAGCCACAAGCCAAATACTAGTAATAAAATAGCAAGCTCAGGACCATCTGCGGCAGGGGGGTTCCTGTGTCTAACTCGTGTACCTCAAATTGCTCAGGAAGTGCATCTCTTCTTCATCTTGGGCTTCTGGATTCTATTCTCAGCCTGAAGGTTCACCTTGAAGCCATTGGACTTTTTGGATCTTGACCGCTTCCTCAAGTTTGCAGCATTAACAGGAGTCTGAATCTTGCTTTCGCGCTTGACCTCGGGAGAAACAGCACTGATAACAGTGGAGGAACCTGTATGGGAATCCTGTTCTTGGCTGGGCACAGTTTCTTGGGCCTGCTAATAGAAATACATCAGCTCATTCACATCTGTCGACAGGCCAGGATTTGTATCGGGTTAAAAAAATTATTTGGCTAAAATACTGTCTGCCAAAATAAACTTGCTTCGGTGTACCTGAACTTGCTATGTGCATATATGTTTTCATTAACGTACTATTTGTATGGGTGGCTTAATGTAGGCATAAGTCATCAAATTTGTGTCCGTCTAGTACCCACCCATATTGCTTACATGCATGGGCCATTGACGTCGGTGGCGTGAAAGCTATACAACAATACCTAAAAATGTGATAGCTGAACCAACCGTATGTGAGTATGTGACAACATATATAATTTGTCTCCGGCTGCATATACTATAACACGTACATGATGCTTATGGTAAATACTTTGGAACACATTCTTGTGCTTTGGTAATCACCGGTCTGCACCAAAGGACTAGACGTCCTCAAATCAAAGGAAAAAAAAAACTAGGGTACTCAAGAAATGCCATATGGAACAGGTTTCGATAACACATGGAGAATATCTAGGTTAACTAGCAGTCTTGTGTTAGGTACTCACTGTGGGGCATCGAATGCAAGATAGGAGGCGGAGCACGAGTTGAAACGTGTCATCATCCTTGACTGCATAGTCATCCATGATGCGACGATCTTCCAGCTGTTTCCCGTGATAGAGTATCCTCTGTAGTCTCACGGGAACGCCCCATACATCACGGATCTTGGCCTTGACGCAATCGACAGTATCAATGTTTTCCACATCAAGGGCAATGGTTTTGTCAGTAAGCATTTTGACAAAGATTCGGATCTTCCTTCTCAGGCAGCGCAGATGGAGGCAAATAGTGGATTCGTCCTTGATGCCGTAATCGGCGACAATGCGTTTGTCCTCCAGCTCGTCCTCGCCAAAGGTAAGGCGCTGTTGATCTTGAATCTTGGCCTTGACAGCGTTGATGGTGTCCTACGGGTCGACATTGATGCTGATCATCGTGTCGATGAAGGTCTCTGAACAAGTACGGCTACTAGCTAGTGCAAAAGTAGATTCAGAGAGTAAGGTGGTCGAATTACACGAGCGAACAAACTCAACTAAATTTACCATAAAAAACTTTGATTTACCATGCCTAAAAATACATCAGATTTTTAAGCATTACCAAATATAAAACCATCTTCAGTAGCTTACCAAAAAAAAAAAACTTTCAATAAGCACGTATTGGGGAAACCAATAACACTATCTTTAGTTATTGGACATGGACACTATCAAATCCCCTCGAAACAGGCTCCCCCCCCCCCTATAAATAAAGGCACACACGGCCGAACGATACATAGTGGTGAGGAAACCCTCATACAAGCAGCAAATCCCTAATAATCCAATCAACAATAACCAACTTGACATACCAGACTCGTCAATCTGACATACAAGGATGCCTGCTCCTCGAGGCGCGGTGGTGGCACGGCATGGCGCGATCCAACGGCGGGCCTGCTCACGTGGCTGTATTGGGGAGGGGATTGGAAGAGAGCCAACTGCCCCTCCACATAGGCGGGGGATGGATTATTTTATTTGTGATCACCAATAATTTATTGGAGAGTTGTTGGAGCTTGGTTTTTGGCCCGACCCCCTCCCTCTTCCAATACCCGGAAATTACTGGGAAAATGGAACTGTTAGGAAACTTCATGCTCCTGCTTGTGCACTTTGTACTCGCGTTGCTGCCGCAGATTTGCCTGTGCACCATTGTGTTGTCCATAGCCTCCCTGCCGATAATTTCCCTGTTGATTTCAGCGTCTCCCCGCCTCTAGAGAATCTTGGGGCAACACCTTCCACATCGGCCAAATCTTGCATGGGCCTGCCTGTGGTTTGCACCATCGGAGCGATGCAGGCGGTTATCCTCGTCCGCTCATTGGTGCCGCCTCGTAGGCCGCTTCCCCTGAAAGCATGCCCCCAACCCCTCGGCGTCCCACCATGCCTCACGTCACGCTACGCTCCCGCCATGCGGGACGAAGCGCCACCTCGGGTTCCTCCTCCTCCAATCACCACTCGACGTAGGAGCCTCAGAGGTATGCTACTCCTAGAAAGGTATGTGCGGAGGTGGAGGGTCTAGAACCCGCAATGTGCTATTGTCGCCATGGCCTTGCAATGCACATCTAGACAATGTTGTTATAATGTGTATGACCTTTCCTGGCTGTTTTTCTGCCTTTCCCGAGTATTTCCGGTACTCGGCGTACAAGGTTTTTCCTGTAGTGTAAAAACATCGCCCAATTGGCCTCGTGAGCCCATTTTTCATATATGACGAAACTTCTAGATCCATCATAGATTTAGGCTAATCTACGACTGTTTCAAAGAACGTGATTGACAACTTTCTTAAAGTGTTATGTTAGTCATATCTTATGGGGTCCATATGTCAGCCTGAGGCATGTGAATGGTTAACACATACACTAACTCGTATCTTATCAATTGATAGTTCACACTATCAATGGCGAGTTCTTCTGCCCATCTTTGTCACATGCATTCATGTATAGCACCTGAGTATTGGAAATCAAAGTCTCGATCTTCACATATTTAAGAGAGTGAGCAATCTTCATCTAAGGACCAGGTTTCTTAACTGTTTTTTTTATTATCAAAGCCATTATTAGAAATTAGAAAGGAAAATCAATCTAGGGAGTAATACAATAGCAAACATTACAAACTGTCACGATGCACACATCCTACGGGAAGCTTATGGTTGTGTGATTCAATGCATAGGAAGGTGATTATCCAACAATAATTCAAAGGGACGTCGGGCATATCATGGGACATATATTCTTAATAGGGATGAAAATTGAGTGGAAGCTTTTCACTTTTCCGGGGGAAATGTGGAAATGGAGAAGAAATATGAAAACGAAAACGGAAATTTGCAAAACGAAAGTGAAAATGATTTTTTTATGAGGAAACGGAAACAAAAACGGACAATGTTTTCCGATGGAACAGACGTGGAAATGGAACTTTTCATTTCCGTGAATATGGAATTTTCGTTTTTACTATAGGCCTATGGCAGCTTTGTAGTCCAACCACCAAACAACACACAATGACACAATGAGTAAAATGAGTAGAATGGATCATTTGAGGTCCAACTTCGACTACCACACATGTACTCAACTAGACAATATACGCAATTGTCTAGTACTACTATAATATTACGCTAAGTTGCTAACATACTCATATTATTTTGTGGCCATGTTAACAATTCGTTTAATTTGTTTGTTTTTGTGTGTATTTCTCTGTGATTCAAGGGGTTTAAAGTTTCGGTCAACGCCCATTTATCTTTCCATTTCTGCTTTGTATTCGCTCTGTGTTCGTTTCCAATAGTATCTGTTTCCACATTCATTTTCGAGGTTTCCGTATACGTTTCCGCTTCTACACAAAATTATGAAAACAAATGTGATAGCACCCAGTTCCGTCCGTTTCCGCTCCATTTTCATCCCTAATTCTCAAGTGCCCTTTTTGGGTGCCACGGCTTCAATAGCTTCCCCGAGAGGCCACGCCGCTTCAATGAAGTACTCCCCATGCTTCACCTTCTCGACCAGTGTGATCTTCTTGGTGGGATCCAAACCTACAAACAAATCTTTACACATTTTTCTTCTAATAAACTCATGATTGTAAGCAGTATTGGTAGAGAAACTCACCGAATCCATTGATGAGCAAGGAGTATTGATAGACGAGGTCCATGCAAACATAGGGTATGTCACGGACCTTGGGGTACTTAGCCTTCACTTCTTTCAAGCTCATCCTACATATATTCTGGGCAATGGCTTTGAAAGCTGCTGGGGTGGACGTCCCGCTTGGAGCATCGCTGTCGATGAGGCCAACCTGTCCAGTACCGAAAGAAATCGACATAGACAAGTTCAGATCTTGCAGCTGGGGTACATATATGATATATCCAAATTCATTTAACTGAGTTCAAGTAATTGAACCCTACATTATTCCAAATAAACTGAATTCTAGTTTTGTCCTAAGTCAAACTTATTTAAGTTTGAATGAGTTCACAAAAATATGCTAATATCTACGACATAGAATATATATAGTATTAAAATGTATTTTGTGATAATTCTAATGAAACTAAGTGTTGATATAATTATCTATAGACTTAAGAAAAGCAACATTTCAATTAATTTAGAACTGATGGAGTACCTGCAAGGCCATGTAGTAGAAGCTAGACGCGACGTAGAGGTTGTCCTGGCCGGGGCCGCCCCCGCCATTCCACACGCCGTCGAAGGCACACTTCTTGGCTTGGCAGGGCGCGTCAAGTTTGAGTGCCTTCACTACATCACCTCTGCACTTCTCGTATTGTGCACCTCCCGTTGACGCGGTAGCATTGTACTCCTCACCGTTGTACGTGTATTTTCCTTGGAGAACGAATGAAACGAGAAATAATATGATACATCAATCAGTTGTGTGGTTATGGGTGAATAGCAAGCCTACTTGTATTGATCTCTATGCACACGTACCACTAAAGCCACGCAGCATGCAGTAGCTAAATGGTCCTTCCTTAGCCTTCAAGATCTCTACGCGAGAAGCTAAGGCGCCGTAGCGTAAGTAGCTGCAAGCAGAAAAAAAGGTCTTCATTTCCTGATCACTCTTTAGGAATCAAAAATCAGCATGCCTCTTATGAATTGTATTACTGTACTTTATCTTTCCTTTCATTTCACATACCTAACTCTTGTACAAATCTTTGCTTTTGCTTTAATAGAAAGAAAAAAAATGCAGTGGGGCTTTGCCCTACTGAAAAGCCCTCCAAAAAAAGTTCGTTACAAAGTTTAGAGTAGGGCCCCTTCCTGCCCCTTTTCCAATCACAATTATCCATCCGGCAGCCTATGTAAAACATCCTAGCTTTGTTTACGTCGATGTAGCATTACTCCAAAGTTTATTCAGAACGACAAAGGTTTTAGTTGGGGAGTACATCAACTTTCCTTTTATTTTGTTTTGTTAAAGTACATGAGTAACTTTCAATTAAGCACAAAAGTATGGGAACACATGCAGGGTCTGGCAATACTGAACAACATGCAAATCAAAGCACATGCATGCATGGAATGGTCCAAATTAACCTGTGAACATAGACGTTGTAATCTCTTCCCTTGAGATACTCTTTTGTAACATAAGGATCCTTGCCATGAGGCACTTCTGGAGCGGCAGCAGCGGCGGCCGGAGAAATTGCATATGCCATTTGCACAGACCCACCTCCAAGATCAATTACACCTACCGTTTTCGAGTAGTCCCCTCCCAACTTATCCAGCAGGTAATTCAGAGCAACCTACAAACACCTCATATCATGCAAAAAGAGGTTAAAACAACAAAATTTTGGTGTTTGTGTGTGATAAAAATTCATGTCAAATAAATGCATGTGACGGTGGATCGTGTGTATTGTACCCATAGGTAGGATCCTTCCTGAGATCCCTCGAGAACATTGATCCACTTGGGATTGTACTGAAACTTGGTCTTGGTGTGGACAGCGCCCCTGACCTGCGCACATCTATTCACGAATCAGTATTCAACATATGGCTACTATATATTCGTGGGACATGTAGATAAATAAATCATAAGATCAAGAAATTAATTACCGTGTCAAGTATCTGCTTTGCTTGCTTCTCTCCGATCAGCCTGAGTCCGGCCGTCGCCTGCACATTTAAATAATTTTACATTTCCACGAATCTAGAGATGATGAGATCCACATGAACTGAATAATAAATTCTGAACATTTACCAGCCACCTTAGAAATATCAAAACCATTACTAAATTGTGCATACCCCTAGTTTAACGGGAGTCGTTTTCATAAGCCTTTGAGGCACGACGCTGTTGGCCTTTTGAAGCAGTGGCAGTATGGACTTGGTAGCCTCCTTGGGCCTTCCAGCGTACGAACTCAGACCAGGATTCACCTGCAATCAAAACAAAAAGACGAGCTCTCAATTAAACGATGAAGATTGATTGCGTCACCCTTGCCACCCATGGGTTCTTCTTTTGATGGAGTATCAATGTATCTTGGATGCATGGAGCTAGGAAACAAGAGTACCTTGGCGAAGACCTCGATGTCGTCGCTGATCTTGACGAGTTCCATCTGCTTGTCAAACCGGAAGACGTGCATACGCGTCCCCGTGCTGCCCGCGTCCAAGATCACGGCGTACTTCCCCGCCGGCGGCCCCGCGGCCACCCGCGCCTGGGCTATCTCCGCCGACGCCGCGAGGAAGAGGAGGAGAAGCGCCACCATGCCCACCAGGTGAGCCATTTTTTGCTAACTAATGCAGTGCGTGCTGCCGGATGCCGGGCGAGTGCTCAAGTCAGACGAGTCCACATGGGGCGGTAGGTTTTATATAGAGTATGTGGGACCCAGCTAGCAAATCTTAGCCCTTAAGTAAGTAGACTAACCGAGCATCCTCATGCTGTCATGCCATATGGCAACGGCTCATCCTCATGCAGAACTATCCATTTGCCATATGGCAACGGCTCCAAAATCATTCTTGTGGTGGGTACAGGAAAATGAGGAAATCCTGATGATCAATAGTATATAGAACTATCCTGATATATGCAATCAGTAGCATAACTCATACAATCTTTTTTCCGCACGAGTTATATTACTGATTGCATATATTGTGTCAAAATTTTATCCAACGACCCCATAAATGTAAACATAGAGAGAGTTGGGCATCTCTAGCAAATCTACCAGAAGCTACTTTTACCGAAAAAGGGTTTCCCTCGCTTTCTATTACAAAGCAACCAACACCGATACATAGATCGCTGGGGCGAGCAGCACAACAAGCCCAAAAGAAAAAGAAGAAGAAACAAATGCCAACAGCGGCAGCTCGACAAAGCGCGGATGTTCCGCCACCGCTGCGCCCACCGGAAACAAACCACCATACGAGGCTCCGATCCTCCGCGTACCAAGCAGCACCTCCAAGAAGGAATGCGACGCCGACGACGCTGCTGCCCGGACGGGTCCTAGGGTTTCCCCCGGCACGCGGAGGGAGGTTGGGGATGGATACCACCGACACCCTCCAGGAAGGAATGGTGGCACCCGCAGGCGTCACCGCATCGGAGCCGAAGACCAGCAAGGATTTCTCCCGTACTCCAAACCTCGCCGCCCAACCGAACCGGAGCCGACCAGCCAAACCTCCGCCCACCACCATGCGCCATCTCGGTTGCGCCACCACCCACACCGCCTCACTGCGAACACCACCACGAGGCCAAGAGAACCGACGAGAAGCGCCAAACGGCGGAAGCAACGGCACCGTTACCGAGCAGGAGGGAACCACCTCCCCCGCCGACGAGCAGGAGGCCCGAGCCCCCGGCATCGTCGCGGTCGCCGTCCGGACGCGGCAGCGGGGCACACCAGGCCACCCCTGGCCCGGCCAGGCCCGAACGGGCCCGCTAAGCCCCGCCGGCCACGCTGCAGCAATTCGGCATCCGCGCCGCCAGTTCCATGCCGCTCGACGCCGCACCCTCGCCTCCTGGAGGTCGCGCCGCGGACCCACCCCGCCGCCGGCCCGCCCGGACTCAGATAGGGCCCGAAGGGCCCAGATCTAGGCCGAGCGGGCGCCGCCAGGCCGCGCCGCCGCGCTAGCCCGCCGCCAACGGCGACGCCGCCGTCCAGCCGTCCACCCGCGAAGCGCCAGTACCCCGCCGCCACGCCGGACCGCCGCCGCCTAGGGACACCCCCCGGCCCGCTCCGTCCCGCGCCAGAGAAAACCGAGAGGGGAATGGTGAGGGGGCCGCCGCCGCCGCCAGCGTCGCCCGGGCCAGGCCCGACGGCGAGCACCGACGACGGCGGCGGGGAGGGAGGGAGGGAGGGGGGGAGCTGGAGGAAGAAGGTTGGGGACGCGGCCGGTCGCCCGCGGGGGCGACGCGGTCGCGAGCCTAACTGATCTCTCGTGTGGTTTGGGGGTCTAAACCCCAGCTAGCAGTTCCTTTTCTGCCCTCTGTCAAACAACTTTTGCCGAGTACCCTTTTTTACACTAGGCAAATAATTACTTGCCGAATAAATTTTCACTTGCACTCGGCAAACAATTCTTCTTCTTTTTTTCTTCTCCTTTCTCTTGTTTCTTTTCTTCTGAACATTACTTATTTTCTTCCTTCCTTTATGCTATATTATTTACTACTCCCTTTGTTCACAAATACGAGATGTTTTGCATGTTTCAATATGGACTACATACAGATTGAAACAAGTGAACAACTACACGAAAATGCGTCTATATACATCTGAATTAGAAAAAAAGTAGAACAACTTATATTTGTGGATTGAAGGAATACATTTTTTTTCTCCTCTCTATTTTCTTTTGTAGCCATCAAATGCATTTCCTAGACATTTGAATATAATTAAAAATTGAACCGTGGCTGCATGAAAAATGGCAAAATTGGGTTAAAATCATTTATTTATAAGAGTTAAGTGCATTTTATGAATTACCATAAAAACCTATATTTAAGTCATTTAGTGCATTTGTAGGAATATAGTGAATAATTCAAATTTAAACTATCAGTGCATGAAATTTTTGATAAAATTGGGTTGAAAATCACATTTGTGTTCTTTAGTCTATGTTTTTTGGCCTTATCCATCAAAAGGAACTGAATTCCAAATATGAGGATGCCATGAGACTTGACCACAAACATTTAATTCTGAAAACTACAAATGAAGTTTGAAAAATATGAAACTTGACGTGGCATTATCATATGACACCTAGATGCACTATACCAAGTTTATGCCTTTTGGACTTTGTTTGCCTTTTTTTAAATTAAAAAACCCAACAAACTCCATGTTTGAGGTCGTGTCTTGGCAACCTCATGTTTGAAATTTCTCTCCTTCTTTGGGATAAGGCCTAAAGATGTACTCAAGAACAAGATTATGATTTTTTAGCAAACAATTTCCAACATTTCATGCCATTGCAGTTCAAATTTTTGTTATATTCATTAAATGCCTAGAAATGCATTTAATGAATTAAATATAGCAAATGGATCCTAAATATAGCAAGTGGACCCCAAAAGAGTCTAAATTTTGACATACATCATATAATGGTGTATCTTGAGTGTAGAAAAATAATAAAGGTTGCATCGCCTGCAAACCTGACCTGTTCCATCTCAAAACCATGATTCTTCCTTCGGAGATGGTCTGGTTTCAAAGCAGCATGTGTTACAACATTTTTGAAATCCTCACAATTTTTTACCAAAACCTCAAGGTGTCATATGAGTGCATGATACTTGTGACATGCGTTGGGTTTCCGGGAAGAGGAACGGGTAATTGCAGCACAATACGGGTAAGTATTTCCCTCAGTTATGAAACCAAGGTTTATCAAACCAATAGAAATATCAATCATCAACCGTCTTCAGTGGTTGCACACAAAAGAGCAAACAACTTGCACCCAACGCGGGCAAGAGGGTTGTCAATCCTCTTATCTCGTTATTTGCAAGCAAATGAGTTGTGTAGATAATTGTAAATTGCAAAATAAAATAAAAGACAAATAATGGCAGCAAGGTAATAATAGCGTTTATGAATTTATAAGTGAATAGATCCGGGGCCATAGTTTTCCCTAGAGGCATCTCTCATGTAGGTAACATACGATGGGTAACAAATTACTGTTGGGCAATTGATAGAAAAGCGGATAGTTATGCAATTTTCACGGCAATGATCATGTTTATATAGGCATCACGTCCATAAAAAAAATAGGCTGACTCCTGCATGCACCTATTACTATTACTCCACTCATCGACCGCTATCTAGCATGCATCTAGAGTATTAAGTAAAATAGAGTAATGCATGGAGAAAGATGACATGATGTAGACAAAGTAAACTCAAGCAATATGAATAAACCTCATCGTGTTATCCTTAGTAGCAACAACACAAAGACGCAACTAGTCCCCTTCTGTCACTGGGATATAGAAACTCGTCAGGTTGAACCTACTACAACGCACCTCTCTCACTAAAGAAAGATCAATCTACTTGGCCAAAGCAAATCAATTGATCGGAGAGAATTATGAAGCTATAATGATCATGAAAATAAGAATCATAATATATATCAGAGGTGACTCAAATACTTTTCATGAATAATATGAACAAAAACCCACAATTCATCGGATCCCAACAAACACACCTCACAAAAGGATTACATCGGATAGATCAAAGCGAAGATGCGATGATCATTATATTAAGGATCAAGAGAGAGAGAGAGAGAGAGAGAGAGAGAGAGAAGAGAGAGAGAGAGAGAGAGAGAGAGAGAGAGAGAGAGAGAGAGAGAGAGAGAGAGAGAGAGAGATAGAGAGAGAGAGGGAGAGAGATTGCCATCTAGGTACTAACTACGGACTCGTAGGTCTGTGGTGAATTACTCACACATCATCATGAGGGCAGTAAGGTTGATGAAGAGGCCCTCCGTGATCGATCCCCCCTCCGACAGGGTGCCGGAACGGAGCTCTAGATGGCCTCCCGACAGAACAGAGACTTGCGGCAGCGTAAAAAGAGTTTCGGGACTGCCTCCAGGGTTTTCACGATATTAGAGAATTTATAGGCCAGAGAACGAGGTCGGGGGAGCCGCCAGGGGCCCACAAGCCATCAGGGCGCCCCCCTAGGGCATGCCCTGTTGGCTTGTGGGGCCCTCGTGTGGCTCCCGGCTTCCTTCCGAATCTCCCAGGTCTTCTTTTGGTCCAGAAAAAATCATCAAAAAGTTTCGTGGCAATTGGACTTCGTTTGGTACTGTAAACCTGAAAAGTGAAAAACATGCAGAAAACAATAACTGGCACTGGGCACTGGGTCAATAGGTTAATGCTCAAAAATAATATAAATTGGTAAATGAATACTTAAAAAGTATCCTAAAATGATAATATATCAGCATGGAACAATCAAAAATTATAGATACGTTGGAGACGTATCAATGCACCATGCCAAGTTTCATTATTTTCAGTCCTTGTTTGCATTTTTAGAAATTAAAAAACCAACAAACTACGTTCGGGGTTTTGTCTTGGGACCCTCATGGTTGAAATATCTTTCCTGATTTTCACAAATGAAATTCCCCCGAGACCTATCGTGCCAACCAGGTGAGCCATTGCTAACTAATGCAGTGCTTGCTGCCGGATGCCTAGCTTTTATATAGAGTATAGGAGCAACAACCAGTCCTGCACGAAAAGCGTCTTCCGGCGAAAGATTCCACACATTTTACATTTCGGGTCTGTTTGGTTTAAGCCCCAAGTAGCCCTACCAAATTTTCTGTGTGACCAATGCAAAGGCGTGACCAAAATTTTGGTAAACTAACATTGTTTGGATTGTGTCCATAGGACAGTCCAATTTTTTTGCCGCGGTACATGCTCTTGCAAATGGTCTGTCAACCCAGTAATTAACTACTCGAAAAGAATCAGCTGCCTTACTGCATGCATCACTTATATAGTAATAAAGAAATAGAAAGCACCTGGGACCCACCGTGACAGAGAGGGCAGGGTGTGCCGCCAATTTTTTGGCGGAGCGTTTCCGCGCCCACAGCTCGCCCGCTCGTTGGCTCAAATTACACGGGTCTGCGGCGGCTGGCTTTGGTGAGCCAATTATTTGGCAACAATCCAAATGACCATCAAATTCTATGGCAAGCCAAAATTTTGGTATGGTATGTTTTGGTTGTGATCCAAACACACTCGAATCATGTCCAAGTGTCTCTGCTTCTCTTTCTTTATTTCATGTCCAAGTGTCCCTGCTTTTCTTTCTGCATACAGTGAGCGAATGATGGGCATCGATCCTCCACTGCATTCCCACACAAGGTACTAGTACAGCTTCGTGTTCAAGCATTAAGCGTGCATTTTCGTCGGAATAGAATCAGTAGCTGCTCTCCACTCCATTGCACGATCTTTCAGTCAGACACTTTTGATTTCCAAATCGTATTCCACATACCGCGGTCTCCCTCCCCACTGCTCGTACCGCTCTCTGCCAGTCCGGCTTTGCGCTGGAACTGCACTGCAAGCCTGTATGCACTCCTCACGGAGAAATTACCATTCTTCTTACGGTGCCACATGCAATGCAATCGTTTACCTCTGTAGCAGGTTTCCTAATGTTGCAGATCGCCTCTGCAGCATGGGCACTGAATAAGTCATGCATGAATCAAAACGTCCTTCTACACTAGTGAGCTTCACACTAGATTCTTTGCTTCGGAACAAAATCCTGTAATCAAATAGATTGTCCCAAGCAGGAGCCCTATTTTAGGAGCTCAAGTTATGCTATTAAAAATGCGTTCCTCTAGCAGTTTCGGTTTAAGCATTCTGTTTTGTTTTTCAAACTCCACTTTCATAACTCCCGGTGAACAGTTGTATTCATATGAAACACATAACGCATGTTTGCTATTGGACCAAAAAATTACTGCTGACATAAAAACCATACCAAACAAGACGACAAAATTAAATATTGCTAGTTTTAGGTGTTGTCCGAAAAGCTCTATTTGTTGCTGCGCTGAACAAGTTACTTTAAACTGTTTACAAAGTGAACACTCGGTAAAAATGCAACTTTTGGATTTTGAGAGACAAAATATAGTAAGAACTTTGCAACGTGGAACGCGGGGTTGTCGATCTCGGCGTCGATCGTTGTGGTGGGTCGTGAGTGTACGATATTTTTTCCGAAACGGAGACAAAAGATTTAACTCATCCATTAAATAAGGGAGGATGGAGTTTTTAGAGAGTTACAAAGCCCTCACAAAAATGGCATGAAAATTACTCGTGCAACACAATAAGCCCTAGTTTCTTTGCTCCCGCGGTAACCCAAAGTTTATCCTCATCAATAATTGCGTTCAGAAGGATTGGCGGCGGTGCACTCTTGTGGCGGAAGACATAAGTGTTTCTCTCGTTCCATATTGTCCAAGAGACGAGCATTGTGAGAGAGGTCAAGGCTCGTCTATTGGGGTTATGCATGTCGGTGCGCTTGTCACACCACTCCCTCACCGAGCCCTTTAGATGCCATATAGGGGACACCAAAAATTCGCACCATACAAATATTTTTTTGAAACAAGGCAAAAGATTTGCCATTTTTATTAATTAATGAGAAGGTTTAGACATAAGCCGCAAAGCGGAAAAACAAAAACTCTACTCTCGCGACATAAGTAGGCTCAACTGCTTGGCTCCAGCAAGCGCCCAGAGGCGGGCTTCCTCCTTGATTCTGCTGACGACGATCATTGTCGGAGCAGCCTTGTTGCGAAAAATTCTTGCGTTGCGTTCCTTCCAAATCTCCCATGAGACAAGCATCATAACCGAAGCGAGGGCCTTCCGATGTTGGTCTCCCGCGCCCACTGCCTTGATCCACTAGGCTCGAACCGAATCCTCATTCCGGCAAGACATTGGCGTGTAGTCGTGAATGCCAAGCCAGGCGGTGATCTCGTTCCATACTCGAACAGAGAAACGACATTGGAATAACAGGTGGGCAGCGGACTCTTGTACTTGTTTGCAGAGAGGGCAAAGACCACAATTAGACCACCCCCTTCATATTAGTCGATCGGCCGTCCAAACTTCGCACCATACAATGATGGTCCATGCACCGCATGTAACACGTTCGTGAATGAATTTATGATATTTTAGTCTGTCGCGCATAAGGAAAGTTGACCCAATTATCCAGCCTTTGAGGCAGCATCTTATACCCAAAAGCAGATTGAGGTAGACAGAATAAAGTGTGTGCCACTAAGAACATCTTTAACGGACCCCTTTAGTAAAACTTCCAAAAGTGCTCACTATCGACTTCACTATCATTATTTTTTTGATGTAAATCACTATTCCGCAACTGGCAGATAAAACCATAGTTGCCATGTTTCCGGTACGGTGGGAACGAGGAACGGGAACGAGGGACGAGAGTCGGTGGTTGAAAAAAATAGGGTACAACGTGGGTATACATCTCTCGAACGATTTTTTTACAGCGGGGACGCGATCCAATCGTTTTGGGTACGATGAACCCGGTACGGTGCCATGGGTCGAGGAATGCCATTGGTGTCTGGTGGTGTTCATTGGACTCATGGCGAGTACTTAAAGGGATAAATCAATGAAGAACGAAGAGTCCCTGACGGTCAGCATTCCTTGCAGTTAATGGACTGGAGGGAGAACGAGGAGTTCTTGAGAAAAGAAACGGCGGCGTGAGTAAATTATGTCTGGCGTTTTGGCTGCTGGATCGCTGAACCCGAATCGAGGAGCAGGCTACGGGGACGCCGAATCTTCATCGAATCGTACCGAATCCGACCTCGTTCCCGAATCCGATTCCGGGTCGATGAATCGGGATCGAGGGACGGCCTACCGTTCCCCGTTTCCGGCTACTTTGGATAAAACTTACTTCCCTAAAGTATACATTCGGTTCACGCAATTCAGCGAGCACCTACGATGCACCCGCGAGGAAAGCCATGTTGGAGAAACTGCACACGGCGAACGTCATCCTGGACACCGTGACTTGTGATGTGTTGTGCCTGCGGCATGTGAGAAACCTGCATTGGAACTAAATAAAACAGGAACCTGCATTGGCAAATTAATGCCGCTGATCGCCTTTGCCATTTGATGATTTGCTCCGGTCAGGAACTGCTGGCACCACCAGCCATCGATCATAGCGAGCCTCGTGCAACGCATGTACGTCTGGAGCGCGGCCGGCAATGGAACCACCCGGCCCAGACGCCCGCGCGCCGGTGTGGTGCAAGTTCTTGCACTTCGAGTTGTGGCAGGCACTCGTGGACGCCCCCGACTCCTCCATCTTTGGCGTGATGTTTGTGTTCCATCTCATCGACCCCTAGGCGGCCGCGTACGCGCCGCACTACGTCGTCGCCTTCCATGGGACCGTCACCAAGAAGGAATCGGTGTCCAGGGTCCGCCATCCCCATCCACAGCGGCAAGACCATGGCACGAATAGGTGAAAACATTCAATATAGCACCTGCACCCCGGCCCGCTTATCCTGTACGTCCATATACATTGGGATCTGTGCCACTGTTTCCGTAAGAATCTCAGGTCACTTTTATATCGCTCTTGTTATTAGTGGTACGCCGCCGTGATCGGCCTACTACCTAAAAGTTGCCATTCAAACAGAAAGTTGCCATGCTTCACAACTAAAGTTGCCATTCACGGATAACTAAAGTTGCCATAAAAAAACGTCAGGACAAAGTTGCTTCGTGCCACATGTGTGGCACTTATCAGGGTCCTTTATTTAGATTGGATGTGGTGGTGAAGGAGTCTCACCACATTACTCCCTCCGTCCGGTAAAGAGTGAACATTTGGCTTTAAAATTTGTCCACAAAAGAGTGTACTTCTATCCTCCCAATGCACTTTAAAGAAGGAAAAAATGTTTCTCTCTCATCACACGATAATCAAGACCAATAGCATTCTACACATGGTCTTATTAATTTCTACATGCACTTAGCTCATTGGGGGTTGGGTAATTAAAGAGGAGAGAGATGGTGGCTTGCACCTTTCCAATGCATTTTTTACTTCACTCCATAATTTGTTCTAAAATTTCTAGATGTTCACTTTTCACCGGACGGAGGGAGTAGGACAGTTGCTCGAGGGGCGCGGACAAGGTGGTCGCCCAAGTTGTGGGTAGCCATTTCTTATTACAGCGTGGCTAAAAGCCACATCGAAATGGGTAGCCGTTGCTAACACAACGTGGCTAAAAACTACATCGATATCATGCTCGATACCTGCATCTGTGAGCTAGAACCGTCTTTCAATCATTATTCCATGCAAGCACATGGAATTTGCTAACTACTAGTAAAGGAAAGGAAGAAGGTAGGTTCCCCCCTCTTTGGCTCTTGTACTTCTACATAAACTTTGTACTCTATGTATGAAATCAGCACGCCTAGATTCTGTAATAAAAAAAAGGCTTTCATGTACGTTGAAATTACCAGAATTTCAGCATATCAAATTCTTGGTAATAAAATATGTCTTTTTGTAACCTTAGAGAAATCAAATAAGGTTTGTCTATAAATGTGTGTGGAGAAATCTGACTCATCCTTATCCTATGACAAGAAAGAAACACTTGAACATTAGACTGTTATAATTTTCATTGATGACGATGGGAAAGGGAAGAAACACGAAAAATCTTTAATCCAAACATATCCAAAGCCAGTTGATAAGTTTCCAATAACATCAATCGATCAAGAGTGTGTTTCTTGCCTATTCCGTATCCGTACAGCTTTCACACAATCAACGGTTCAGTTTTTAGATTGGATACCTGTACACACTAGGATAAGGCGTCAATAAATATTTACCTTTTCCATCCCTTAATCCAACTAAAAATTGACACATGAAAGATAATAGTATATATATGCCCCCATATGTGAGTGTATCATCCATAGATTCATCGAGCAATCAAACAAACACTCCAGCCTACCACCGCTCCTATCCCACAACTTTGTCAACTCTTGCCTTAAAAATGGAGAATGTCATAGTGTTGATTGTTGGTGCTGGACCAGCAGGCCTCTCAATAGCTGCATGCCTTAGCCAATTCTCAATTCCATATGCCATCATCGAGCGTGAGAGCTGCAGCGCGTCACTTTGGCGCAACCGTGTGTACGATCGCCTCAAGCTGCATCTTGCAAAGGAGTTCTGTGAGTTGCCATACATGTCGTACCCAGTAGATGCACCAACATATATACCAAAATCCTTGTTTGTGAAGTACTTGGATGACTATGTTGAGCGTTTCAATATTCAGCCAAAGTATCTCACTAGCGTGGAGTCATCCACATATGACAATGACAACAAATGTTGGTCCATTGTTGCAAATGACATGGCAAAGTGTGTTGGAAATATGCCCTAGAGGCAATAATAAAATGGTTATTATTATATTTCCTTGTTCGTGATAATCGTTTATTATCCATGCTATAATTGTATTGATTGGAAACTCAAATACATGTGTGGGTACATAGACAACACTGTGTCCCTAGTATGCCTCTAATAGACTAGCTCGTTGATCAAAGATGGTCAAGGTTTCCTAGCCATAGACATGAGATGTCATTTGATAACGGGATCACATCATTAGGAGAATGGTGTGATGGACAAGACCCAAACTATGAACGTAGCATATGATCGTGTCAGTTTAGTGCTATTGTTTTCTGCATCACAAGTATCTGTTCCTATGACCATGAGATCATGCAACTCACTGACACCGGAGGAATGCCTTGTGTGTATCAAACGTCGCAACGTAACTGGGTGACTATAAAGATGCTCTACAGGTATCTCCGAGGGTGTCTGTTGAGTTGGCATGGATCGAGACTGGGATTTGTTACTCCGTGTGACAGAGAGGTATCTCAGGGCCCACTCGGTAATACAACATCACAACAAGCCTTGCAAGCAATGTGACTAAAGTGTTAGCCACGGGATCTTGTATTACGGAACGAGTAAAGAGACTTGCCGGTAATGAGATTGAGCTAGGTATAGAGATACCGACGATCGAATCACGGGCAAGTAACATACCGAAGAACAAAGGGAACAGCATACGGGATTAACTGAATCCTTGACATAGAGGTTCAACCGATAAAGATCTTCGTAGAATATGTAGGAACCAATATGGGCATCCAGGTCCCGCTATTGGTTATTGACCGTAGAGGTGTCTCGGTCATGTCTACATAGTTCTCGAACCCGCAGGGTCAGCACACTTAAGGTTCGGTGACGTTTCGGTATAGTAGAGTTATGTATGGTGGTGACCGAAGGTTGTTTGGAGTTCCGGATGAGATCCTGGATGTCACGAGGAGCTCCGGAATGGTCCATAGGCAAATATTGATATATAGGAAGTCTTGTTTTGGTCACCGGAAAAGTTTCGGGTATTTCGGTAGGGTACCGGGAGTGCCGGGAGGGGTACCGGGGACCATCGGGAGGGGTGTCTCGACCCAAAGGACCTCATGGGCTGTGGGAGGAGTCAAACCAGCCCCTAGTGGGCTGGCCTAACCCCCCCCCCCCCCACTAAGGCCCATGTGGCTTTGGGTGGAAAAAATCCAAAGGAGGAAAGGTGGAAAGGGTTTCCAAGTGGAGAGGAGGAATCCTACTCCTAATAGGATTGGAGTAGGACTCCTCCACCTCCAATTTCGGCCAAACCTTGAGGGTTTGAGGCTGCCTCCTCCCCTCCCTCCCTCCTATATATACTAGAGGATTTAGAGGGAAGAGCTAACCCTAATTGCCACGTGCTCCCTCTACTTCATCTAGATCGGTTTCTCCTCTAGTCTAGTTTCAGCGGTGCTTAGGCGAAGCCCTGCCGGAATTGTTCCACCACCATCGCCACCGCGCCGTCGCGCCGCCGGAGAACTCTTCTACCTCTCCGCTCCCTCTTGCTGGATCAAGAAGGCGGAGATCGTCATCGAGCTGTACGTGTGCTGAACGCGGAGGTGCCGTCCGTTCGGCGCTAGATCGGAAGGACCGTGATCAGGATCGCGAGACGATTCGTGATTTGATCGCGGGACGGATCGTGATGGGATCGCGGGACGGATCGAGATTGGATCGCGAGATGGATCGTGATGGGATCGCGGGACACTCGGCGATTTGGATCGCGAAGACGTTCGACTACATCAACCGCGTTTCTTAACGCTTCCCGCTTAGCGATCTACAAGGGTATGTAGATCCATTCTCCCTCTCGTAGAAGCTCATCACCATGGATAGATCTTGCGTGTGCGTAGGAAATTTTTTGTTTCCCATGCAACGTTCCCCAACAGTGGCATCATGAGCTAGGTCTATGCGTAGATGAGATCACGAGTAGAACACAAAGGAGTTTGTGGGCGTTGATATTCAGATTGCTTCCTCCCTTGGTCTTTTCTTGATTCGGCGGTATTGTGGGATGAAGCGGCTCGGACCAACCTTACTCGTACGCTTACGAGAGACCGGTTCCATCGTTTGATATGTGACTTTGTTGCATAAAGATGGCTGGCGGGTGTCTGTCTCTCCTACTCTAGTTGGATCGGATTCGACAAAGGCGGTCCTTGAGAAGGTTGAAAAGCAGTTTATGTATCACCGTTGTGGTTTTTGCGTAGGTGAGAATTGTTCTTGCTAGATACCCGTAGCAGCCACGTAAAACTTGCAACAACAATTAGAGGACGTCTAACTTGTTTTTGCAGGGTATGTTGTGATGTGATATGGCCAATTACATGATGAGATATATGTGATGTATGAGATGATCATGTATTGTATAGAATATCACGACTTGCATGTCGATGAGTACGGCAACCGGCAGGAGCCATAGGGTTGTCTTTAATTATTTTCACCGTTTTGCTTTACTTTATCGCTATGAGTTAGCAATAGTCGTGGAAGCAACAGTCGGCACGACAACCTCATGGCGACACATTGATGGAGATCAAGATGATGGAGATCATGGTGTCATGCCGGTGACGATGGAGATCATGCCGGTGCTTTGGGGATGGAGATCAAAAGCACAAGTTCATGGCCATATCATGTCACTTATGATTTGCATGTGATGTTAATCCTTTTATGCATCTTATTTTGCTTAGGACGACGGTAGCATTATAAGGTGATCCCTCACTTAAATTTCAAGATAAAATTGTGTTCTCCCCGAGTGTGCACCATTGCGAAAGTTCGTCGTTTCGAGACACCACGTGATGATCGGGTGTGATAGACTCTACGTTCGCATACAACGGGTGCAAGTCAGTGTTGCACGTGCGGAACACTCGGGTTAAACTTGACGAGCCTAGCATGTACAGACATGGCCTCGGAACACAAGAGACCGAAAGGTCGAACATGAGTCATATAGTAGATATGATCAACATGAAGATGTTCACCATTGAAACCACCTCAACTCACGTGATGATCGGACTTGAGTTGGTTGATTTGGATCATGTGACACTCGAATGACCGGAGGGATGTCAATTTGAGTGGGAGTTTTTTAAGTAATATGATTAACTAAACTCATTATCATGAACATAGTCAAAATGTCTTTGCAAATTATGTTGTAGATTACTAGCTCGCGCTGTAGCTCCCTTGAATTTTTATATGTTCCTAGAGAAATAGAGTTGAAAGATGATGGTAGCAATAATGCGGACTGGGTCCGTGATCTGAGGATTGTCCTCATTGATGCATAGAAGGCTTATGTCCTTAATGCACCGCTCGGTGCGCCACCCCCTCAAGCGTCGTCTGTAGATGTTGTGAACATCTGACAGGCACGTTCTGATGACTACTTGATAGTTCAGTGCGTCATGCATTACGGCTTAGAATTGAGGCTCCAAAACGTTTTGAACGTCACGGAACATATGAGATGTTCTAAGAGCTGAAATTGGGATCTCAGGCTCGTGCCTGTGTTGAGAGGTATGAGACCTCCAACAAGATTCTTTGCCTGCAAGATGAAGGACAATAGCTCAATCGGTGAGCATGTGCTCAGATTGTCTGGGTGCTACAATCGCTTGAATCGAGTGGGAGTTGATCTTCCAGATAAGATAGTGATTGATATAGTTCTCCAAGTCACTGTCACTAAGCTACTAGAGCCTCGTGATGAACTATAAAATGCCAGGGATAGAAATAATGATCCCTGAGCTATTCGCGATGTTTGACACCGCGAAGGTAGAAATCAAGAAGGAGCATCAAGTGTTGATGGTTAGTGAAACCACTAGTTTCGAGAAGGGCAAGGGCTAGGAGGGAAACTTCATGGATGGCAAGTCAGTTGCTGCTCCAGTGAAGAAACCCAAGGTTGAACCCAAACCCGAGACTAAGTGCTTCTATTATGAGGAGAACGGTCGCTGAAGCGGAACAACCCTAGATACTTGGTAGATAAGAAGGCTGGCAACGTCGATAGAAGTATATTTGATATACGTGTTTTTGATGTGTACCTTGCTAGTACTCCTAGTAGCACCTGGGTATTGGATACCGGTTCGGTTGCTAAATGTTAGTAACTCGAAATAAAAGCTACGGAATAAACGGAGGCTAGCTAAGGGTGAGGTGACGATGAGTGTTGGAAGTGTTTCCAAGGTTGATGTGATCACCATCGCACGCTCTCTCTACCTTCGGGATTAGTGATGAACCTAAATAAATGTTATTTGGTGTTTGCGTTGAGCATGAACGTGATTAGATCATGTTTATTGCAATACGGTTATTCATTCAAGTTAGAGAATAATGGTTATTCTGTTTACATGAATAATACCTTCAATGGTCATGCACCCAATGAGAATGGTTTATTGAATCTTGATCGTAGTGATACACATGTTCATAATATTGATGCCAAAAGATACAAAGTTAATAATGATAGTACCACATACTTGTGGCACTGCCGCTAAATGTCATATTGGTGTAAAACGCATGAAGAAACTCCATGCTGATGGATCTTTGGACTCATTCGATTTCGAATCGGTTGAGACATGCGGACCATGCCTCATGGGCAAGATGACTAAGACCCCGTTTTCCGGTATGATGGAGCGGGCAAGTGACTTATTGGAAATGATACATGTTGATGTATTCGGTCCAATGAGTGTTGTAGCGTGCGGTGGATATCATTATTTTCCTACCTTCATTGATGATTTGAGTAGATATGGGGATATTTACTTAATGAAACACAAGTCTGAAACATTTGAAAAGTTCAAACAAATTCATAGTGAAGTTTGAGATCATCGTGACAAGAAGATAAAATATCTACGATATGATCGTAGAGGTAAATATCTGAGTTACGAGTTTGGTATACAACTTAAAACAATGTGGAAGTTGTTTCACAACTCACGCCACCTGGAAAACCATAGTGTGATGGTGTGTCCGAACGTCGTAGTCGTGCTCTATTGGATATGGTGCGTACTATGATGTCTCTTATCGATTTGCCACTATCGTTTTGGGGTTATGCATTAGAGACAACTACATTCACTTTAAAAAGGGGCACCATCTAAGTCTGTTGAGATGACACCGTATGAATTTTGGTTTGGCAGAAACCTAAGTTGTCATTTCTTAATGTTTGGGGATGCGACGCTTATGTGGAAAAGGTTTTCAACCTGATGAGCTCGAACCCAAAGCGGACAAATGCATCTTCATAGAATACCCTAACGTAACAGTTGGGTAAACCTTCTATCTCAGATCCAAGCACAAAGTGTTTGTTGCTAAAACGTGTCCTTTCTCGAGAAAGAGTTTCTCTCGAAAGAATTGAGTGGGAGGAAGATAGAACTTGATGAGGTTGTTGAACCTTTGTTTCAACCAGAGAGTAGAGCAGCGCAGAAAGTTGTTTCTATGGAGCCTACATTAGTTGAAGAGGAAGTTAATGATGATGATCATAAAGCTTCGGATCAAGTTACTATCGAACCTCGTAGGTCGACAAGGACGCGTACTGCTCCTGAGTGGTACGGCAACCCTGTCTTAGAGGTCATGTTGTTGGAAAACGATGAACCTACAAGCTATGGAGAAGCGATGATGGGCCCGGATTCCGAGAAATGGTTAGAGGCCATGCAATCCGAGATGGGATCCATGTAAGAAAACAAAGTATGGGCTTTGGAAGTATTACCTGAAGGGTGAAAGGCCATTCAGAACAAATGGATCTTTAAAAGGAAGACGGACGCGGACGGTAATGTCACCATCTATAAAGCTCGACTTGTGGCAAAGGGTTTTTCACAAGTTCAAGGAGTTGACTACGATGAGACTTTCTCACCCGTAGCGATGCTAAAGTCTGTTGGAATTATGTTAGCAGTTGCTGCATTTTTCGATTATGAAATCTGGCAGATGGATGTCAAAACATCATTTCCTTAACGGCATCCGTGAGGAAAGGTTGTATGTGATACAACCGGAAGGTTTTGTCAGTTCTAAGGATGCTAAAATATATGCAAACTCCAGCGATCCTTCTATGGACTAGAGCAAGCATCTCGGAGTTGGAATATACGCTTTGATGAGGTGATCAAAGTTTTTGAGTCTATACAAATTTTATGAGAAACTTGTATTTACAATAAAGTGAGTGGGGGCACTATAGAATTTCTGATAAGTATATGTTGATGATATATTGTTGATCGGAAATGATGTAGAATTTCTGGAAAGCATAAAGGGTTGTTTCAAAAGGAGTTTTTCAAAGGAAAACCTGGAAAGAAGCTACTTAAATGTTGGGCATCAGGATCTATAGAGATAGATCAAGACGTCTGATAAAACTTTCAATGAGTACATACCTTGACAAGATTTTGAAAGAGTTCAAAATGAATCAGTCAAAGAAAGAGTTCTTGCCTGATTTGTAAGGTGTGGAGTTGAGTGAGACTCAAAGCTCGACCACGGCAGAAGAAAGAGAAAGGACGAAGGTCGTCCCCTATGCCTTAGCCACAGGCTCTATATAGTATGACATGCTGTGTACCGCACCCGTGTGTGCCTTGCCATGAGTCTGTCAAGGGGTACAAGAGTGATCCAGGAGTGGACCACTGGACAGCGGTCAAGATTATCCTTAGTAACTAGAGGACTAAGGAAATATTTCTCGATTATGGAGGTGATAAAGAGTTCGTCGTAAAGGGTTACGTCGATGCAAGCTTTAACACCAATCCGGATGACTCTGAGTAACAATCCGGATACGTATAGTGGAGCAGCCATTTGGAATAGCTCCAAGTGGAGTGTGGTAGCAGTGTCTACAGTATGACATAGAGATTTGCAAAGTACACACGGATCTGAATGTCGTAGACCCGTTGACTAAAGACCTCTCTCACATGCAAAGCATGATCGAACCCCAGAACTCATTGGGTGTTAGATTCATAACAATGTAAAACACATGGTGATGTGAACTAGATTATTGACTCTAGTGCAAGTGGGAGACTGTTGGAAATATGCCCTAGAGGCAATAATAAATTGGTTATTATTATATTTCCTTGTTCGTGATAATCGTTTATTATCCATGCTATAATTGTATTGATTGGAAACTCAAATACATGTGTGGGTACATAGACAACACTGTGTCCCTAGTATGCCTCTAATAGACTAGCTCGTTGATCAAAGATGGTCAAGGTTTCCTAGCCATAGACATGAGATGTCATTTGATAACGGGATCACATCATTAGGAGAATGGTGTGATGGACAAGACCCAAACTATGAACGTAGCATATGATCGTGTCAGTTTATTGCTATTGTTTTCTACATGTCAAGTATCTGTTCCTATGACCATGAGATCATGCAACTCACTGACACCGGAGGAATGCCTTGTGTGTATCAAACATCGCAACGTAACTGGGTGACTATAAAGATGCTCTACAGGTATCTCCGAGGGTGTCTGTTGAGTTGGCATGGATCGAGACTGGGATTTGTTACTCCGTGTGACAGAGAGGTATCTCAGGGCCCACTCGGTAATACAACATCACAACAAGCCTTGCAAGCAATGTGACTAAAGTGTTAGCCACGGGATCTTGTATTACGGAACGAGTAAAGAGACTTGCCGGTAACGAGATTGAACTAGGTATAGAGATACCAACGATCGAATCTCGGGCAAGTAACATACCGAAGAACAAAGGGAACAGCATACGGGATGTAACACCCCAAAAATCGGGTTATCGATTTTTGTGCTGTTATTCCTTCCTAGCTTTTCTCTCCCAAATTTTTCCTCTGGAATTTGGAAAGTGACCAGATGAATCCAGTCAATCCTCAACCTCTCAGTTCCTATCCCATGCTCTTGTGCCAGCCAACCCTCCGTCAGTAAACCCTGAACCTCATTCAAACCCTAGTTCCGAAATATTGGAACTGGAAATCCTGCCTTTGTGTTTACAAAGGAGCTATCATTTGTCTTGCTCTGTTGATCCTCCCAAAATTTCCAGAGATCCTTCTTCCCTCCTAAACCTTGGATGTGCAAAAATATTGCTAAGTCATATGCAATATTTCTCATCTAGAATTAATTCCTTCTTCTGCCTTTCTGAGGAATTAAATCCAGGAAAACATCTATCCATCTCCAAAGCTCATGAAAACTTGTGGAGATATTCTTTGTGATCATATTGAGCTCTCATAAAAATATTGGCCATAATTAAATAGGAAAAATTGCCTTTTCCTATTTAAAGCCAATATTTCAATTTGGGGCCTTTCCAAAGGAACTACCATTTTGGTAGCTAGGAAAAATCCCAAATAATTTGTGGAGCTTCTCATATCCATATATTCTCCATTTCCATCAAAATATCAAGTTGCCCAATTCAAATTTTGAGCACCACTTCCATTTGAAAATTCTGTCCAGATTTCCCATTTGCAAAGGAAGTGCATGATTCCTTGATCTCCTTGGGCTGAAATTTTGCAGGGTGATTCATGGTGATAAATTACCATTTTCCTCCAAAAATTAGCCCATTCCATCTAGCCAATCCTCCTCAGCAAATTATCCAAGTCTCTGTTCAGATTGGAGCATTGTGAAGGAAGTACCATTTCCACTTATGCAAATGGTATGAACTCTTTACAGTGCCTCCATATGCCTAAAATATTGGTCTCCTCCAAATTTGGGCCATTTTCATCTAGCCAATTGCTCAGAACCATATTATTCCTATTCCTGTCCAGTCTGGCACTTTGTGAAGGAAGTGCTTGTTCTCTTGATTCAATTGAGCTGAAATTTGGCAGGGTAGTGCATATTGATATATCACTACTATAAACCAAAAATAAGCTCAATTATCCAAACCCATCTTCTTCTATAATTTTCTCAAGTTTTTGACCAGATTGCATCTCTGTGAAAGAAGTACCATCATAGATGATCAATTTGATCTGAAACTTGTTCAGATATCTCTCATGACCAAATCATTCATCTACCCCAAAAATCATACAAAGTCATCTAGCCATTTGACCCCTGCATCATCTTCTTCATTTCTGGTCAGATTGCCAAGTTACAAAGGAAGTGCTAATTATCTTTGCTCATTTGAGCTGAGACTTTGCCAAGTTAATGACCTTAGTAGATGATCAACCCCTGCCCAAGATCAGGCCAAGAGGTGTACTGAGGTGACCACACCACAGCACAAACAGTGTGCTGCCGGAGACTATTTGGCCATGGATCAGTCACCTCAGTGCTCCCCCGTGACTTTCAGCCGCATAGGTCAACTCAGAGCAGGACGGTGAATGCCCTAGACATGTTTTGGCTCTAAGCAGGGCGTGGCACTGCCGTGGCCACGCGGTGACCACGGGCAGAGCGCGCCAAAGCTGCGCCCTGTGCTCCGTACGCTTCGGGAGCTCATTCCAGCGAGCTCTGGCTTGTCTTGGAGCGCCGGTGAGCTCTCTACCGCGTGCGTGAACCCTCCAGAGTCCTCTCCCCCTCGTCCCGAAGCTCCTAGCCGCCTCTGTCAACCGCCGGAGCACCGTTGCTTCGTCATGCATCTCGAAGCTTCGGCTGTCGTCAAGAGAGGCCCTTCCCCGAGCTATAAATAGCGTGTCCCAGCAAGCATTCCAGCCCCTCCCCAAAGCTCCTGGAGCTCCCCCTTGCTCCAATGGCCGAAGGCCGCGCCGGACCCCGCGGCCACTCCCGCTCCATAGCCGTTCCCCATCCCCTCTCCTGCGCCCGTGTACTCCCTTGGGGGTCCGCGAGCCGCCGCCGTACTAAACTCCGGCGAGGGAGCCCTGCCGGCGTCCCTCACCTGCGGCCATCGCCGGCCGGAGCGCCGAGCCGCGGCGGCGGTGCTGCCGGCCATCCCGGGCGGCCCCGAGGCCACCTACGGGTACGGCACCGCACGGCCGAGCTGCCCCGCTCGTCGGCCGGTCCCCTAGTGCGGCGAGGCGACCGCTACGCCGGCGGCCGGCTGCGCCTGTCCCTGCCCCGGTCGGGCTTGAAGACAGCCAGAGGGAGGAGAGAGAGAGGCTAAGGTGGGCCCGCCTGTAAGCCAGAGAAGAAAGGTTAACCCGGGCCCGGCGGCAGTAAGTGGAGGCGCACTCCTGTAAATGCGCTTTCACTAAAGTGAAAGCGTAATTTGTAGAATACGTCTTCGGGTCCAGCTGGTGGCCGAAAGGCTTATTTTGCGGACGTTCACTGGTTTAGGCCGAAAATGAATGTATTTTTATTTATTTTCTGCCCAACCAACGAACACCCGTATCTTTGCGACCGTAGCTCGGAATCAGGTAAAACCAGCGCCCACGTTTTCGTCTCGTCGAGCCCGTTCAGATGGTACCATTTTAACTATGTGTTCACACTGTGAAATAACCATTTTGCCCTTGCCCTCCGATCGAGCCCTCCGAGAGAGAACCCTTTCCGGCGAATTCTTCCGCGAGGTGATTGCTCTTCCTCCCGGCGTATTCGTCGACCCCCAGGCAAGCCAACCTCTAACCATGAGCTCCGGACTTGCGTGATGACTTTGCTTGCACCTGCGTGTTTATCTGTATTGCCTGTTAGGTTGCACTTGCATACACCGGTGGTGACATCGGTATTAGACACTAGCATTTCCATTCATCTAGTGCCATGTCTTATTTCCATATTTCCATAATAATGATATTGTTAATAGCATTGCCATGTTAGTATTATGATTGATCTCATGCCATGATTATCAGTACTATGATCTTGCTATGCTAGCACTTATTATTATCAGTGGAATAGTACGATGATGGATATGTTGAGTGGGATGAATAAAGGATACCTAGTTGGTTGATCTCGAGTCACCTGTCCGGGCTTATCCGTGCAACCACATTTGCCGGTATGGGACGGCCTTGACTTGGCCTGATTGCGTGATCTTTCACCGGTACCACCAAAGAGGGAAGGTTATGCGCGCGCGCTGCCCTGGCCCGGTAGGCGGCGATAACCTTGTGAGCCCAGTTGTTGTTGAGTTTTGCGCACGGTCCCCGTTTGGGACAGTAGACCCCGTTTGGGTCTATGTAGTTTGGGCCACGACGGTGGCAGGTGTCATGAGGACACAGGGGCCACCCAAGGCTGACCTCCGGGGGAGGAAGAGTGTCGGTGGTACGATGAAAGAGTCACGGGTCAGGCAGGTTTCGTTGAAGCAACGCTGGTCCACCCGAGTGGGATCACGAGGCCAGGTGCTTCATGGTGTGGGTAAAGTGCGCAACCTCTGCAGTGTCAAAATCTATTCGAATAGCCGAGTCCACGGTATTGGACAGCCCGTCCAGACCTCAGTAGATGGTCAACCATAGCAGTGGAAGTATTAATGAGAGAACTCATCTTGGGTAGACATCAGATGATGTCGGGTATATGTTATGTTAGCCAAGGGATGGCTATATGATGAGTGGTCGGATGACCACATGATTTGGATTGGATTTGAGTCAGTTCAGATTGGATCACGAGTATGTCGAGGGTTGTGGGACGACCCAGAAGAGAGTAAGTTGGTATCCGGTACAGTAAGTATTCTAAGCACTTAGTATGATCTTGCCATAGATTATATGTCTGATCCATGATATGCCATGCTTGATCCATGCTTTCCTTGTTAGAATTCATGCCATGCTTAGGAATTAATTCATGCATATCATAGGGCTTGCTTTGTCACCTGCTTGTTTGGATGCTATGTATTTGGTTGTCTTGCGAGTACATTCAAAGTACTCACATGGCCTTGCACGTGGCCAGTTGCAGGAGAAGATCCATCGTGCTAGAGTGTAACCAAGCCAGTCATGTGCGTTATGGAGCCCAGCCAGAGACGTCGTTGCCGCGGAACCAAGACCTCTGTTGCCAATTTAGTTAGCCTTGGAGCTATGCATATTGTTGTAAGCAATAGTATTGTAATACTCCATTATAATTAATAAAGCCATTTTTACCTGGAATTGCTGTATCATGTCTTTGACGTGCGCCAGGTCTTATCCTGGGGTCTGGCGTGCGTCGGCCCTCTATCGGGGTGCCACACGGGATTAACTGAATCCTTGACATAGAGGTTCAACTGATAAAGATCTTCGTAGAATATGTAGGAACCAATATGGGCATCCAGGTCCCGCTATTGGTTATTGACCGTAGAGGTGTCTCGGTCATGTCTACATAGTTCTCGAACCCGCAGGGTCTGCACACTTAAGGTTCGGTGACGTTTCGGTATAGTAGAGTTATGTATGGTGGTGACCAAAGGTTGTTCGGAGTCCCGGATGAGATCCTGGACGTCACGAGGAGCTCCGGAATGGTCCGGAGGTAAAGATTGATATATAGGAAGTCCTGTTTTGGTCACCGGAAAAGTTTCGGGTATTTCGGTAGTGTACCGAGAGTGCCGGGAGGGGTACCAGGGACCATCGGGAGGGGTGTGTCGACCCAAAGGACCTCATGGGCTGTGGGAGGAGTCAAACCAGCCCCTAGTGGGCTGTCCTAACCCCCCCCCCCCCCCACTAAGGCCCATGTGGCTTTGGGTGGAAAAATCCAAAGGAGGAAAGGTGGAAAGGGTTTCCAAGTGGAGAGGAGGAATCCTACTCCTAATAGGATTGGAGTAGGACTCCTCCACCTCCAATTTCGGCCAAACCTTGAGGGTTTGAGGCTGCCTCCTCCCCTCGCTCCCTCCAATATATACTAGAGGATTTAGAGGGAAGAGCTAACCCTAATTGCCACGTGCTCCCTCTACTTCATCTAGATCGGTTTCTCCTCTAGTCTAGTTTCAGCGGTGCTTAGGCGAAGCCCTGCCGGAATTGTTCCACCACCATCGCCACCGCACCGTCGCGCCGCCTGAGAACTCTTCTACCTCTCCGCTCCCTCTTGCTGGATCAAGAAGGCGGAGATCGTCATCGAGCTGTACGTGTGCTGAACGCGAAGGTGACGTCCGTTCGGCGCTAGATCGGAAGGACCGTGATCAGGATCGCGAGACGATTCGTGATTTGATCGCGGGACGGATCGTGATGGGATCGCGGGACGGATCAAGATTGGATCGCGAGATGGATCGTGATGGGATCGCGGGACGCTCGGTGATTTGGATCGCGAAGACGTTCGACTACATCAACCGCGTTTCTTAACGCTTCCCGCTTAGCGATCTACAAGGGTATGTAGATCCACTCTCCCTCTCGTAGATGCTCATCACCATGGATAGATCTTGCATGTGCGTAGGAAATTTTTTGTTTCCCATGCAACGTTCCCCAACAAAGTGCACAACAGTCCATTGTTGCAAATAACTTTTTTTACTTTTGGAATTTTGAGAATCTGAGAAAACTTCACCGGGTATACCCGGGTGAAATCGAGTCCCAATTTTTCTCTAGTTTTTTCTGATATATTAAACTTTTTTTTTTGACGTCGTATGCAAAAGTTATGGCCGTTTCACATTTTTTTTCGTTTTTTTGCAAAAACGGTCAAAATTCATATTTCAAAATTTCTATACCAACTAGACAGTAAAACCTAACTACATCTCAAAGGATTTTATTTTTTCAAGATTTTATCATTTTTGTTTATTTTCTACAAAACTAAAAAAGGCGGTCCACGGGGGGGGGGGGGGGGGGTTGAGTTTAAAAATTTCAGAACCCCTTTAGTCCGGGTTGGTGTCCATCCAATCATACCGTCGACTACATCTGCTAGCACCGTCCCAGCCAGAGTCACAACTAAGGTTAACCAAGCCAGAGTCAACCCTTTCTAACTTCATTTGCTATTTTTCATGCATTTAATGATTTTTTTGAGCTAAATGACCCTGAAATTGAAAAGCACTACAAATGAACTCTGAAAAGGTTGAAACTTGGCATGGTATCATCATTTCACCCACTTAGCTTGTGCTAAAAAGTTGAGAGGGTTACGGCAAAAACTGGATGCACTTCGTGTACAAACTGGACCATCTCCTTCGAAGTATCAAGGTTTCGGACGAAAAACCATCTGTTACAAAGGCATTTCATTTTTTTTTAACTTATTTCAACTCCAGACTTTTTGTGCATTCAATATGCACCATTCAAAGCCACATCCTCAAATTTCAACCCTTTCTAACTTCATTTGCTATTTTTCATGCATTTAATGATTTTTTTGAGCTAAATGACCCTGAAATTGAAAAGCCCTACAAATGAACTCTGAAAAGGTTGAAACTTGGCATGGTATCATCATTTCACCCACATAGCATGTGCTAAAAAGTTGAGAGGGTTACGGCAAAAACTGGATGCACTTCGTGTACAAACTGAACCATCTCCTTCGAAGTATCAAGGTTTCGGACGAAAACCCATCTGTTACAAAGGCATTTCATTTTTTTAACTTCTTTCAACTCCAGACTTTTTGTGCATTCAATATGCACCATTCAAAGCCACATCCTCAAATTTCAACCCTTTCTAACTTCATTTGCTATTTTTCATGCATTTAATGATTTTTTTGAGCTAAATGACCCTGAAATTGAAAAGCCCTACAAATGAACTCTGAAAAGGTTGAAACTTGGCATGGTATCATCATTTCACCCACATAGCATGTGCTACAAAGTTGAGAGGGTTACGGCAAAAACTGGATGCACTTCGTGTACAAATTGGACCATCTCCTTCGAAGTATCAAGGTTTCGGACGAAAACTCGTCTGTTACAAAGGCATTTCCTTTTTTGAAACTTATTTCAACTCCAGAATTTTTGTGCATTCAATATGCACCATACTACAACATGTTAAAATCTACAGAAAGAACTAACTAAAAATAATAAAAAACAACAATTAAATGACTAAAACAACTATATAAGCAAAACAGTATTGTTTTAATTAAAATCCTAATTTAAATTATTCTAAAAATAACCAAATAAATCTTTCTGTGACAACAATCTAACACGTGACTAGGAGCAAAAAGAATTAAATTAAAAACTATTTGTAAACTCAAGTTATTCACAATCTAGGGTTTGGTGCAAATTTGAACAAATTCAAATTTAAACCATATAAATTTGAAAACTAATGGCACAAACAGAAACTAGACAAAATTTTGAATCTAATGCAAAAAGAATCACTCAAAAACATCAAATATCCTAAAAGATATAAGCAATTTAAAACAGAAACTAAAAACAGAAAACAAATGTAAAAACAGGAAAAAAAAACTTTCAGAACCCCTTTAGTCCCGGTTGGTGTCTCCAACCGGCACTAAAGGTCTAAAGCCTCAACCCCTTTAGTCCCGGTTGGTGTCTCCAACCGGGACTAAAGGCTTCACCTTTAGTCCCGGTTAGTCCCGGTTGGAGACACCAACCGGGACTAAAGGGTATCGGCCCCTTTAGTCCCGGTTGGAGACACCAACCGGGACTAAAGGGTATCGGCCCCTTTAGTCCTGGTTGGTGTCTCCAACCGGGACTAAAGGTCCCATTTGAACCGGGACTGATGCCCGACCGGCGCCCTAGCCGTTCGAACCGGGACTAATGCTCACATATTCCCGGTTCGTAATGCAACCGGGACTAATGTGTAGATCGAGATGGGACGAAAGCCCTGTCTTCTACTAGTGGCCAGGGCCACGGCACAAGCTCAGCCCAAATAAAAGAAGAAGAATGAGAAAAAAGGCCACCGAGTGGCAAATGGGTAGATCGCCTAAGGCGTAGCAAGGCGACGCGCCGTAGCCTGAAGCGCGTCCAGCATGGCCTCCAGCTGCCCCCTGTCTCTCTGTCTAGATAACGGATGCCAGTGCTGCATAAAAGCAAGGAATTTGAAGAGGGAGTCGGACGCCTGCCTCTGGAAAATCCTCTCTATAACCATCTTATTACGAGTCGTCCAAAGTGTCCATGCCATAGCGGCAAAAACAAGCCAAAATAAACGGCGGCGGCGGCCAGTTTGGTTGGCCCTAAGGTGAAGGAATTCCGCGAGGTCCTCGGCCGCCCACTCGGGCCCAAGGGCCTCCAGTGCAAAAGCTATTGATCAAATATATGCAAAGGCAATTACTTAATTAGCAAATAGGGAATAACAATATGGGCAGTAGTGATATGATATACCTTGAATCAGTTGGATCAGGCGCTCAGCGTTGTTGTGTGATGTGAACTGGCAGCATGATGTGTGTTGGCAGTACTTGTATCCTCTATCAATGCAATGATACGCTCGATCTAGATTGTATTTGCGAGAAAAACTTTGTTATTGTTGTCATTGGTGGAACTGGTTATCATGTAATTCATCATTCCTTAGTTGCCAATTCCTCCAGATTATCATAATCACGCTCTTCAATTCCGTTCCTTCTCATTAGTGAATGAATACCAAAAACTTAAGACTACGAGGACTCTTCTATAATTCTGTAGGGCTCTTTGCGAGTGGCGGTGTCAGGCCAAAGCATTAGAGGCAAGTCAAACAAATTTGTTCATGCTTGCTGTAGTTGTTGGTTGTTTATATATTTTTTGCATCATTGCCTACTTTTATTTTCAAAATTTATAATTTTACACAAAGATCTAAAAATTCTCTCAAGTTTTCTATAAGAAATACTCCCTGTGCCGTTCAGAGATAGAGACACCGTCCAATATACAACTGTGAGCGCTCTTTTACATGAATATGGTTGTCAAAATTTAGAAAAATATGCAATGCTCTTGTGTGTTTCTGAATTTCAGAGTGAATGTGGTAATGTACGTGGACCATTGCCGAAGGGCTGCGTAAATTCATGAAATACCCTCCTCGAGCAAAATAAGCAAGCCAAGGAAGCTAGTTCATGCTGGGAATCGACGGCAAATTTCAGCAGTTGGCCACATAATTCGTCTCTGAAATGCAACCAAAGTAGAGCACGCGCAAAAAAGCAGAGTAACAGATACTGAAAAACGTAGCGCATGCAAGCAAATGCTTCAATTCTTGATAACAGAGTGCTCGTAGCAAATACTTCGAACAACATCAACCCATGCTCTAGTGGCACCACTGGGCGAGATAGAAAGGCACATGACATACAATTCAAGCATACTGATTGCCTGTAGGTAGCAAATACTTCTGACATGCTAGCGCTCACTCTTATGCAGGTTTCCGCACGGCTGGACAATTTGCAAACAGAAAGGATCTGAAGCATAGGGAGAAAGACTGGGTAGCACTCACTAGTTAGGCACGGAGGCGGAGCACGAGGTGAACCGTGTCCTGCTGCTTGACGCCATACTCCCCCAGGCTGCGAAAGTTTTCCATCTGTTTCCCTGCAAAGATGAGCGTCTGCAGGTCCACAGGAATGCCCTCCTCAACCTGGATCTTAGCCTTGACACTGTCGACCGTTTCCAAGTTATCAACCTCAAGAGCGAAGATCTTGGCTGTCAACGTTTTAATTAAGATTAGCATCTTCCTTCTCTGGGGCCGCAGATCAAAGTGAAGGGTGCATTCATCGGTTCATCCTCAATGTCGTAATCAGCCAGAGTTAATCCATCCTCAAGCTCCTCCCTGCCAAACATAAGGCGCTGCTGATCCTGAGTCTTCGCCTTGACAACATAGATGGTGTCCCCTGGATCGACCTTGACGGTGATCGTCTTGCCCGCGAGGGTCCTGACAAAGATCTGCATCTGTTGAATGGGAGCACCAAACATCAGCAATTTTGATGGACAGATAGTAGGACCATGGGGAAAACAGTTGTTGTTGCAGTAAGAAACCTTGCTCAGATTAATTACAAAGACTAATGAACGACAAGTGTGACTTGGTGAGGTATCTTGTTCAGATCTGAACAGATATTACCTGTAATAGAAAATCAATATGAACATCCAAACTATCTTTGTTTATGCTGCCATCGATAATAAATACAGAACAAACAAATGAACTAGCTACCTTAACATAAAATCTGTATGATTCGACGACAGACCAACAGACTGTTCGACAGTTCTACAGGTTAGATCATTTTATCTCTTCAGATACAAACCAAAAGATTAATGATATCATGCCAGGCCTCATCTGAATATCTGAAGGATATGCCACCTTCAGTTACTGTTTCCCTTTCGAAAATAACTACAACCAACAAGATCATCCAGTTCGAGAATCAACGGTCAAGATGCATTGGCGAAGCGGTACCAAATGAAGTAAAGCAGAGTAGCCGGTATCAGATCTCTATCCGAGGCAACAATTTAATTACCCCTTTAGGCGCCGATTACTGTACCTTCAGCTGTAATTTTCATCTCTTCGTTTTCACTTTACCAACTCTTGGACTGTAATTCAGGGTGGACACGGTCCGGGCCGGTCCAGGCCCGGTCCGAGCCAACGTTTGGACCGGCCGCCGACGGACCGGACCGGACCGGACCGAGCAGGCAAGCGGTCCTGTTTTCAGGGACCGGACCGGCGCCGGCGAAGCCCGAGCCAGACCGAATGGACCGAACGGACCGGCCAGCAACCACGCGAATGGATGTATTCCGGTGCAGAGGCGAGGTGGGCTACGTGCGCGACTGATGTGATGAAGTGGACAACGTGCACGAGCGTGGACGTGCGCGAGAAATTAGCTGAACCTGACGAAACTGAATTTTCTGAACCTGACGAAACTGAACCAACGTAGCTCTCTCTTTCTATAACTACCAGTCCTAGTTTCTAGTGCATGATCGCACGAGCTTATCTTGATGAGTTTGTTACGGAGGTTGTTAGCGTAGTGGCCGCACCTGCGTGCTTCTCTTCTCTGTACATTTGTAACACTCGACAGATGAATGAACATACGAGCTGTTTCTCTCCTGTTGCTCCTTCTTACACTAACGAAACTGACATGCGCAGGGACGCCTCCAAGAGCAGCGGCGGCATCACCTTCAGAACAGTCGGGATCGTGCCCTGCGACGCTTATTCCTGGTGGTGCCGGCGAGGCTTTTTCCTACCTGGGGCAGCTGTTGGCCGGTGTACGTGATGCCTCCATGGTAGGAATTGGAGCCACGTTTGGGGTCGACTCCATGGTCGAGAACTTCAGATGGGCGGCGGTGCACGCACGGCAGCGATGGCGAGCGGTGCGAAGAGGCTATGGCGCATCGGGACGTGAGGAAGGAATGATAGGGGAAGCTCATGGACATGATGGTTCACACGGGGGCTGCCGGTGGCCACGACGACGAAGCACGGCGGCGACGGTGACTGCGTTTTCTCGGTCCGACCGAGCGGTTCGGTTAAAGACCGGACCGGACCGACATTTTCTCGGACCGAAAATTGCAGCCCGGACCGACCAGTTTTTCCACCGGTCCAGGACCGTACGGTCCGAATAGCCCGCTCGTTCCGTCCAGGCTGAACTGTAATGGCTATAAAGCCAGGGGTTTCCAGCCAGGCTCTACTTTCATATTCACTTCATACAAACCCAAGCCAACCCGCTCTGAATTAGGGGTAAATCTCTGAGGATTTGTGAATTTTGCTCAACTCTGAACCCCTCTAAGTTCAGAGTTTGACATATCGTCATTCTCCATCTGATCTAACTAATTTTAAGATCAGGAAATACTCTGCAGAAAATAAACGAGAAAGAAACACGTTCTAGAGATTATAAATTCTGTGGTGTGTTCAACTATTTGTCAGTGGGAGGTTCACCACGCGATCAACAACTATAGATGCAAGAACAGTCTGCCACATGATAGTTTGATGGTTACAAAAAAGGATGCACCAGCTATAAACTTGTCTCAAGACACTCTCAAGAAAGCTACTCCCTCCGTTCTCGTTTTACTCCGTATGTAGTCCATGTAGGAATCTCTAAAAGGTCTTATATTTAGAAACGGAGGGAGTACATTAGCAGGTTTTAGCAATGCCGACTTCTCATTTCCTAATGCACACATACGGTACTCAGTACTTACAGTTCACCAAGTTAAATGAATCAGGTATATTTTTATAATGTGCTACAGCAAAAAATTGCAACCTAAATAAAAAACACATAAGAAACAGATCAAACTCCTGGTTGGATGGCTACTAAATCACAGAATACAGCGAGGACTAGGGTGATTTCACATAGGAAAAATTGTGGAAATGTCGTATACCAGCACCTGCAGATAGGATAAGAACTACAGTAAAATGTTTCCTCCTTTTTATTTCGAGTAAAAGACAGTTTTTACCAAATCTTCCTCCAGCTTAACACAATACAAAAGTTTACGAGGGCTAATCTGCTTTCTCACAAGTCCATAGCAGAGCACAAATTAGTGTAAGTTGATAAGAAAATAGATGTCATGGGTAAATCAAACTAGTATATAGCCTAAAAAGAGGGCTACTTACGCCAGACAGATGGAGACACGGAGAAGGTGATGCTCTTAATCAGCGAAAGGGAGGCGGTGGATCTGAGGACGAAGGCGCCGAACCAGACGTACACCGCAGCGCCGGATTCAGTGCGAGCAACAGTGCTTGTACCAATGTAGACGGGGCTGGCGTGAACTGCGCTGCGGGAGGCGGCGAGGGAGGAGAGCCGGGTCTATGAGGGCACGTATGGACCGGGAGAGGTCGGCGATTCAGAGGCCATGCGAACGGATTTTGGGGAAACAAGGAAGGATTTATATGGGAGGAGGGTTTGGGTGGGAGAGGAGGGGTTTGCGGGAGTGCGCTGCTCTGGGGTACTATTTTCACACCGTCGGTTTGTCTGCTGGTAATCTGATTAGTCCCACCTCGCTCGCGGAGGGAGGTGGCAGGGCTGGAGGTGGGTATAAGAGGGGCAGGTGGGCGAAGGGAAAAAGGCTATCTTTGCGCTTGGGGCAATGACGCAGCTAGTGAGGTAATACCGAGGCGCGTCAATTGCTGGTTGAAAACTATTTCCAAACCCCCTCTTTGGCCCTCACGGGCCATTGAGAATTTCTGGAAGGGCTCCCTCTCCTTTGGGCGAGGGCAAGGCCCTACAAATTCAATCTCAAAAGTTACATTTTGAATTGGAAAGAAATACAGTATTTTGCTAGTGTTTACTAATTTCTGCAACTTAAGATCCAGATTTGTTCATGTTACCTTTTTCCTTGGACCAGATAAAATTAATCAGCCAGAGTTAATCCATCCTCCAGCTCCTAACCTGCCAAACATGAGAGGCGGAGCACGAGGTGAATCTTGTCATTCTGTTTGACGCCATACTCCACCAGGGTGCGAGAGCAAGGTGCTGCTGACCCTGAACCTTTGCCTTTAAAACGAAGATGGTGTCCCCTGGATCGACCTTGACAGTGACCGTCTTGCCCGCGAGGGTCTTGACAAAGATCTGCATCTGTTGAATGGGAGCACCAAACAAACAGTCGTTGTTGTACGAGCAAAAGACCTTTCTCAGATTAACAAGTGTGACTCGGTGAGAAAGCCTGTTAAGATCTGAACGGAAACTACTACATGTAGTATTGTGGCATGCTAAAAAAAAAAAAACATGTAGTATTGTGGCCTAACCGCCTAAAAATAGATACCAAAATCGATATGAACATCGAAACTATCTTCGTCTGTGCTGCCCTTTGATAATTACTAAGTGCGGAACAAAAGAAATGAACCAGCTATCTTAACACAGAATATGTTTGATTCTACAACCGAGCAGCAGACTGCTCAACAGTTCTACAGATTATATCTCTATCTTTTCAGATACAAACCGAAGTATTAATAATATCATGATGCCAGGCCTCGTCTGAATATCTGAAGAATATGAAACCTTCAGTTACTGTTTCCCTTCCGAAAAGAGCTCGAACCAACGAAATCGTCCAGTTCAAGAATCAACGGTCCAGACGCATTCCTCCTCCTCGCTCGCCTCGCCACGCCGCGGGTTGCGGGATTGAGCCGAGCCGAGCTCATACCTACGCGTTTAATTTTGCCGGTCAGGAACGGAGAGTCCGTAACAGACGCGCCACGATCTGAGACGACTCGGATGTGGGTCCAGTCCACGTCGCTCCACCCTGTCGCGCATATATATATACGCGAGGTTGGCACCTATGGTTTCGCACCGTTCCAGATCATTGCGCCGCCATCCAAGTCTTCTCCATCCCTCCTTCCGACGTGCACCGCGAGAAGGGACAGCAGGCCTCCGGAGCCCCGCCTCTCGAGATCCTGTACGGGAGAGGGGCGATCAGGTTTTTGGGGAGCGCACTCGCGCGACAGTTGGCTGTGACGAGTTCGCCAACGACAACTTCTTCTCCGACCTCCGCAACCTCTTCATCAACGACATGGCCCAGAACATCACCGCTGGCGGTTCTACTCCCGCTGCACCGTATGCAATCTTGTCCTCCCTGTTTGAGATCATGCTAGAATTTATATGTCTAGTTTTTGCCGTAGATTCGATCTACTCGTTTACTATGCTAGTCTGCATGATTAGTGTAGTCTATGCTATTGCTGTCATGATTTATTTACTGTTTATTCGGATTAAATCTTGTAGTAATTTGCTCATATTTTCAACAATCCAAAAACCTGATTATAGGCAATTTACTCCAAGTGGTTTTGCTGCACATCTGAAGCCGCCCACCTTCAAGGGGGTGCAATATAAGAGGTGGCGCACGAGAGCAGTCTACTGGTTTCAAACCATGTACTGTTATGACGCCACCAAGGGCAAGCCTGAGGGCGATCTTAATCCTGCACAGCAGGAAGCTTTTGAGAAGATCGATACCCTCTTCAAGGGCGCCCTTCTGAGTGTTCTTGACGATTTCATTGTGGATTCGTATATGTCGTTCGATAACGGCAAGGATATGTGGGCAGTGCTCGAGGCCAAGTTTGGGGCCTCGGACGCTGGCAGCGAGTTGTACGTCATGGAACAATTCTATGACTACAAGATGACTGATGAGCGCCCTGTTGTTCAGCAAGCTCACGAGATACAGTCACTCGCAAAAGAGCTTGAGTACTTTAAGTGTGTGTTGCCGGACAAGTTTGTGGCCTGAGGCATCATTGCCAAGCTTCCACCTTTGTGGAACAATTTTGCTACTTCTGAAAAACACAAGAGACAGGAGTTTTTCCGTTCCGGATCTCATTGGTACTCTTGATGTTGAAGAGAAGGCGAGAGCAAAAGACACACGTGCTCGAGTTGCCGAGGGAGCTTCTACTGCCCACATGGTATAGAAGAAGAACTTCCAGCCCAACAAGCCAAAAAACAACACGAACAAATCTCAGGGCAAAGGCAAGTTTGATGCAAAGAACAAGCCGTCACATTCTACCAACTTCAAGAAGAATTCTCATAAGAAGGGGAAGGGACTATGCCATGTCTGCGGTGATCCTAATCACTGGGCGCCGAGATGTCCCAACCGCTATGAGGAGCGTGAACTTGAGAAGAGCGGCAAGTCCGCTAATGTTGTCATTGATGATACTGATATGAAAGAATCTGGGTACGGTATTTTTCCTACCATTCTTTCAGTATGTCATTCTCCTGATTGGTTAATTGACACCGGTGCCAATATACATGTTTGTGATGATGCCTCCATGTTTTCTTCTTATCAGGTCACAGGGACTTCTCTCGTGCTGATGGGTAACGGGTCACATGCCATCGTTCGAGGTGTCGGTACGGTCACATGGCATTTTCTCAATTGCATCAACTTTAGCTTTATCCACCTCAATACCTCGTTCAGATATTTTATGCCCCAAGACAATACCTTCATTAACCATAAAGTGACACTTCTCCCAATTCAAGACGAGATTAGTTTGTTCACATCTTTGCAAAACTCGATCAAGGTTGCTTAAGCAATCATCAAAAGAAGTTACGTAAACGGAAAAATCATCCATGAAAACCTCCACAGTCTTTTCACAAAAATCAGAGAATATAGCAGTCATACATCTTTGAAAGGTAGCAGGTGCATTGCATAAACCAAAAGGCATACGTCTATAAGCATAGGTTCCAAAAGGGCAAGTAAAGGTGGTTTTCTCTTGATCGGATTGTGACACAAGTATTTGAGAGAAACCAGAATATCCATCTAGGAAACAAAAGTGTGTGTGCTTAGATAATATATCTAGCATTTGATCAATGAAAGGCAAAGGGTAATGATCTTTTCTAGTAGCTTTATTTAATTTTCTAAAATCAATTACCATTCTATAGCCAGTGACAATTCTTTGTGGAATGAGTTCATTCTTATCATTAGGAACAACGGTAATACCTTTTTTCTTAGGGACACAATGAACGGGACTTACCCATTGAGGGAGTCCGGGATTAAGGGGTCCTCGGACTACTGGCCTATTCCTTATGGGCCAGACTCGCGGGCCACTCGTTGGAGGATCGGACTGACCGAATACCCCGTGACCAGGGAGGAAACCTAAGGAGCCGTGGCGTGCCCTTCAAGCTTATGATGATAGAATAGGCATGTTTACTCCTTCGACAAGCAACCGACTATGTGTAACCCTAGGGACCCCTGGTATCTATATAAGCCAGAGGGTTTAGCTCGTAAACGGCAGGTGAACTCATCTAGGGTTTAGCAACTTGATCTCGAGGTAGATCGACTCTGTAATCTTCATACACATCAATACAACCAAGCAGGACGTAGGGTTTTACCTCCATAGGAGGGCCTAAACCTGGGTAAACATCGCCTCCTTCGTCCCCTGTTACCCATCAATTCTAGATCCACAGCTCGGGACCCCCTACCCGAGATCCGCCGGTTTTGACACCGACATTGGTGCTTTCATTGAGAGTTCCGCTGCGCGATCGCTAGAGGAATCGATGGCTCGCCTTATCATCAGCGATGAAGTCTGCGGCAAGGACGTTTTCATTCCTGGTCAGATTTTCGCGTTCGGTAGCATCGTATCGCATGCCGATCCGGCCGGCCATCTTGGCCAGGTCGGAAGTTTCATCCCCGATCAGGAAGTCAGATTCGGGAACCTTGAGTTCGTCGCCGACTCCCGGGGAGATCTCGTTTTAATGAAGCTCTCAGCTCTCACGGAGGAGCCCGCAGGCCCCGACGCCTTAACGCCGGAGGCAGCAGGTCCCACCGCTGAGGTGGCCTCTATCCCTGGGTCGGCCATAACGCCCAACCCAGCTGACATGCCCGGATCTGCCGCGGCCGAATACAACCCGGGCGCGTCGTCGAGCGACCCTGGGACAACGGCGCTGCGGATCGACCCCATGCGCTCCAGCGACATGGACCCCGCTGACATCTCGTCATTAAACGAGTTGCTTGGTCGGATTCAAACCATGGGTGTGACCGACGGCCAAACGTCAATCTACGACCGGATCGGGTTCAAACCCGATGATAGGGAAATTCGTACCCCACCGATCACTCATTTAGTCGCCACCATCGAGTGTCCGGCCGGAGGCTTGTCCTCTCAACTACCGGAATTAAAAACAGTTTACATCCCGGTTTCCGACAGTCAGGATCTCTCCTACCATCCGGAACCCGGAACCCACACCGGAGACAGTTCGGGATCGGCTGTCGATCTAGCGCGCGACCTAGAACCCGCGCAGAGGGGTCCTGTTTATAATGTGGACTCCAAACCCGCCACGCTGGATCCCGCGATGACACGGGAGGCAAACGCCGTAATCCCGGACTCACATCCTGGTGAGAAACTAAAAAATTTCCCGCCCACCACCCAAGTCAAGCACTCCTCAATCAGCGCAGGAGAGCTCAAGTTATCGGGCTTATGGGAAGTTAAACAACAGCCAGGGGAATCAGTCCATCATTTTTGGGCTAGACTCCTCCTTATTAAAGACAGAGTACCAGACTCTAGTGGCCAGGAGATAATAGCAACCTTCAGGCACAATTGCCACAATGAAGGAATCCTCAATGCCCTGGCCCGTCGTCACATTCATGACTTTACCGAGCTTTCGGACCTGGTACAAAAATATTGCGCCATGGAAAGCACCTGGCAAGCCGAACGTTTGTTTTCGGATCCGGTCCCTACCGAACACCCTAGAGGAGCTCGGAAAAAGTGAATACCTCCGAAACGGCCGGCCCAACTCAAACCCGCTGAGAAAAAGAATAGACCCCCTACGGGAGTCAAAACTGTCCTTGACGGGCTATTAGACAAGCCATGCCCTATACACTCTGTATCACTGAACACAAGCCCGACTCACAGCCTTAGAGCTTGGTGGGTCGTCAGGGAGGTCGCGAAAAGCGGTGAGGCCATCCTCGAGGCCCTACCTCCAGGCAGACGTTCAACAGCGCCACCAGAATGCAACGCCGAGATCCTGACGATCTACGAAACGTTTTCCTCCAGGAATAAGATGAAGAGAGCTCGTCGAGAACTCAAACAAATCTATCAGGTGGCAGCAACGAATTCATGGACAGACACACCGATCACCTTCGGAGAAGATGATCAACCAATCACCCGCCCTGACCGAACACCTGTCGCACTGGTCCTCAACCCCATAGTCGATGGTTTCAGGTTACAAAAGGTGCTAATGGACGGCGGTAGTGGTTTAAACCTCATTTACGAGGATACCTTGGAATAAATGCAGTTCGACCGATCCCGCATCGAACATAGCAACACAACCTTTCGTGGGATCATCCCTGGGAAAGAGGCACGTTGTTCCGAACGCGTTACCCTCGATGTGGTATTCGGCACGCCCGAGAACTATAGATCCGAAGAACTTCTCTTTCATATCATGCCCTTTCACAGTGGTTGCCACGCTCTGTTGGGGCGTGACGCTTTCACAAGATTTCAAGCTATACAACATTACGGGTATATAAAGCTCAAAATGCCGGGCCCAAACGGGGTGATCACAATCACGAGTGACCCGCATAGAGCCCTTCGAGCCAAAAACAGAACAGCAGCGCTCGCCCTCGAGGCACTAGCTGAGACCTTTGTAGCAGAAGAATTGACCGCACTCCGGTCAACAGTGGACAAGGATGATGTGGTCCTTAGCAAGAGTCCCAAATCCACGTCCTTTAAGCCTGCAAACGAAATCGTCAAATTTTAGGTACACCCAACGGACCCCAATAAAACAGCGTCCATCGGAGCTCAGCTGGACCCCATGGTGGACGAAGCACTGCGAACATTTTTACGAGAAAACTGGGATATCTTTGCCTGACATCCTTCAGATATGCCAGGAATCCCACGACGGCTAGTAGAACACAGTCTGAACATAATCGCAGGCTTCAAGCCCGTCAAACAGACTCTACGCCGATTCCGAACCCAAGCGACAAGCTATGGGCGAAGAACTAGCAAAATTGCTGGAAGCCGGATTCATAAGAGAAATTAAACACCCCGGGTAGTTGGCAAACCTGGTGATGGTACCGAAGAAAGATAAATCCTGGCGGCTGTGTGTCGATTTCAAAGACCTTAATAAAGCTTGCCCCAAGGACCCTTTCCCCTCACCACGCATATACCAGATTATTGACGCCACAGCCGGACATGACTCATTGTGCTTCCTCGACGCTTATTCCGGATACCATCAGATCAAAATGAAGGAATCCGATCAAGCTGCAACTGCATTCATCACCCCCTACGGGCCATTCTGCTTTAACACAATGCCTTTCGGGCTAAAAAATGCAGGTGCTACCTATCAGCGTATGATTCAGACATGTCTCAAAAAACAAGTCGGTAAAACAGTCGAGGCATACGTGGATGACGTGGTCATTAAGACCAAACACGTCAGCCAGCTGATAGACGACCTCAGGCAAACTTTTGCTAGTCTACGGGAATATGATATACGGCTCAATCCGGACAAATGTGTCTTCGGAGTTCCCGCCGGTAAACTACTCGGATTCATTGTTTTCCATAGAGGAATAGAAACGAATCCTGCTAAGATCCGCGCCCTATCTCAACTTTCGATTCCTACAGAGCTAAAGCACGTACAAAGGCTGGCGGGCTGCGTGGCGGCTTTGAGCCGCTTTATCTCCCACCTTGGTGAAAAGGCTTTACCGCTCTACAGACTGCTGAAACGGACCAAAAACTTTGAGTGGACCAATGAAGCAACGGCTGCACTAGAGGAAATTAAAACACTGCTGGCCAGCAACCCCATACTCACGGTGCCAGGCGCCGGTGAACCAATGTTACTGTACATCTCGGCCACCAATCAAGTGGTTAGTGCGGTGCTCGTCGTCGAACGAGAGGACGAGGGTCACAAATTCCGGGTACAGAAGCCAGTCTACTATGTGTCAGAAGTGCTAACGCCATGAAAGTTTAGATATCCGCACTACTAGAAGATAGTCTATACAGTGTTTATGGCATCGCGAAAGCTCAGACACTACTTTCAAGAATGTTCGGTCACGGTGGCATTTGAAGTACCCCTGAACGATATAATCAATAACAGGGACGCCACCGGCCGCATAGCCAAATGGGCCATCGAACTCCTTCCTTTCGAAATCGCCTATAAGCCACAACGAGCTATTAAATCTCAGGTGTTGGACGATTTCCTTGCCGAATGGACAGAGGCCGAGCTCCCCAGAGAATATAGTACATACTCCCATTAGACGATGTACTTCGACGGATACAAGATACTGGCCGGACTGGGGGCTGGAGTTATCCTCACATCTCCCACGGGAGACAACGTCCGGTACGTGTTGCAGATCATGTACGCCGATTCCAACAATGCGGCCGAATACGAAGCACTATTGCACGGGCTTCGGATGGCAGCATCGATGGGCATACAACGGCTTGAAGTACGGGGAGATTCTAATCTCGCCATCTCTCAAATCAACGGCGAATTCGATGCTAAAAACCCAAAGATGGCAGCATACAGAAACACCGTTCTTAAAATATCCGCACGGTTTGAGGGGCTAGAATTCCACCATGTCGCTAGAGACAGCAATCAGGCTGCTGACATACTCGCCCGTATGGGTGCCAAGCGTGACCCCGTCCCGAAAAACACCTTCCTTGAACGACTTTTTCAAGCCATCGGTGGTATGACAGGACGAGAATAAGGGCGCTGGAGCCGTCAGTACGGAAGAGATTGTCCCTCCTATAAATGAACCAGATGAGCAAATCATCGGCGGTTCCATAATTGAAGAAACGCCTTCGGCTCATGAGGTCATGGCAGTAATCACACCATGGACCGAGCCCTTCCTTGCCTACCTTCTCCGCCAAGAACTTCCCGACGACCAGACGGAGGCGAGATACATAATTCGGCGATCCAAGGCCTATAAGGTCCACGAGGGTGAGTTATATAAGAAAAGCACTACGGGGATACTCCAACGGTGCATATCAGAGGAAGAAGGAAGGCAACTCTTGGCCGAAGTCCACGCTGGCATGGGTGGCCACCACGCCGCAGCACGGGCCTTAGTAAGCAAAGCCTTTCGAGCCGGATTCTTTTGGCCCACCGCTCGAGCGGACGCCCAAGCACTTGTCCAACATTGTGTCGGATGTCAACTATTCACAAATCAAAGCCACATGCCCCCGACAGCTCTTCGGACTATCCCAATCACCTAGCCTTTCACGGTCTGGGGGCTGGATATGGTCGGAGCACTTAAAGGGGGGACCAAGAAAAATAAATATCTACTGGTCATGGTCGACAAGTTCACCAAATGGATCGAAGCAAAACTAGTAAGATCAGCTAAGTCCGGACCGATAGTCGACTTTATATCCGGCTTGGTACACCGTTATGGTATCCCGCACAGCATAATAACGGACAATGGATCCAATTTCACCGCCCAGGAAGTGAAGGATTGGTGCGCAAACATGGGCATCAAGCTCGATTATGCCTCGGTGTATCACCCGCAGACCAATGGACAAGTCGAACAGGCCAACGGCCTCATCATGAGTGGCATCAAACCACGTCTGGTCCGATCTCTTCATGAATCCGACTGCAATTGGGTAGAGGAGCTTGACTCCGTTCTGTGGGGTCTGCGTACCACCCCGAATCGATCAACGGGATACACACCGTTTTTTATGGTCTACGGGGCAGAAGCAGTCCTTCCCTGCGATATCATTCACGACGCACCTATGGTGCGCATGTACGAAGAAAAGGAAGCCGAGCTAGATCGGCAGGACGACTTAGATGCCTTGGAAGGAGAGCGCGATATAGCTCGGGCCCGCTCTACTTTCTATCAACAGCAGGCTCGGCGTTACCAAAGCAGGGAGGTTAGAGCGAAGGCATATAATGTGGGCGAACTCGTCTTACGACTCCCAAAGAAGCAGAAGCACAAACTCAATCCCAAGTCGGAGGGCCCTTTCATAATTGACGAAGTACTTACAGGAGGGACCTATCGCCTCCGCAACCCGCCGGACAATCGCCTCGAACCAAACCCATGGAACGCAGCTCGTCTTCGGCGCTTTTACGGCTAGACTTGTGTCGTCATATTTCTTACCTTTGTTTTTTCTTTTTCTTTGTTTTTTCTTTCGTATTCTTTCCTTTCCCTTTTTAGCTTTACAGGATTGGATATCATTTCCCAGCATGTGTTCGGCTAAACCGAGCTTGTGTTAAGTTTTTCGGCATACATCTTCAAATGTCTTATCCGAAAAAACAGCTGGGGGCTTCTTCTCGAAGCCGATTATTATATATTCTGTGCACTGATTCACATATATTGTGCATGCACACTTCCCTTCTCGTTCTTAAGCCACTATATGCATCAATTGGACCTAAGATTTCGGTCAAGCTGGGTTGCCTCGCTCCTGGGCTTACCCTCTATGTTCCCGATTGTTTGGCAAGAGGATAAAGGGAGCACCTCTGCGATTGTTACGACCGGATCGTCCGGATACGTACCTCAGACGGGTGAAGCCGAAAGCTAGGTATCTTAAGAAGAAAATTGGTCGGCAACGACGGAAGTAAAAAACTTGTGGTGGTTATCACCATTGACTGGGATTATTTTCCCAAAAGAAGCCATTATCCGCATACTAGCAGTATACGGCCATGATATTTACGATCTACGTAGCAACCTGAAGGAAGGTACCGATAGAGGAACTATTTTCTTCAGAAGATGTTTCTTACGTTAAGCAGTAATATAACATATGTCCCTATGCATGTTCTGTCTGTTCGCACCGCATGGCCGGATTGCCTGGTTCCCCGAAATAAGTTCCTTTTATCGGAGGACATTCGATACGGAACACTCCCAAGCTCTTAGCGAGGGAGGCCAAAGCCGATGGCCGGTTAAGACAACGTTTACAACATAGACGGAGCAGTTTTTGATCTAAAGTACATAGTTACATAGAATCAAACACGTGGCTGCTAGTCAAGATTATCTATTAAGGTATCCAGGGTGCAATCTTCTTGCGAAAGATGAGCGGCGGGCATCATCTGGTCGTAAACCAAATGAAGCGGCACTTCTTGCCCATCCGGCCCTACCGGCCCAACCCGAGCCATATGCTCTGGGTTAAGTTTGGTAAAGCGGGTCTTGACCATCGCCCACGCCTCCCACGCTCCCTCTCGACAAGCCGATGTCTTCCATAACTCAAAACGACATCGGGCCCCTTTAAACCGATCAGCCAGTTCAGACATCCCTTCCGGAGGCGTCTCGGCAGGCCAGAGTGCTTTGGTCATGCTCTTCATGGCTCTCCGAGCCCGCTCATGTACGACGGACAGTTCCTTTAGCAGGTTCCCTCGGAATGATCCGATTTCTTCCTCGGGCCGCCCGGTCAGGAGACCTAGACACCAGACGAAGCATGTCCCTCACAATTGATATAATAAAGACTTCGGCTCAACACACGACGGCCAGCCTCATGCTGAGATTCGGCATACCTCTAAGATTCTCGGGCTGTGTCCAAATCTTTCTGCAACTGCCCTATGGACTCAGCTGCTATAAAGTACTCTCTGATCAGTACGGGAATGTCGAATAATTCGGCAAGTTGACATACTCACCGTGCGCCTCTCGGGTGAAATTCTTCACTTGCTCAAGCTCGGCCTTCACGGTTTGTACCTGTGTTTGGCTCACCTCGAGTTCCTCGGCCAACTTCTCATTTTGCTGCCTTGAAACCTACATTATAAATAAAACATTATTCAGATCCTTAACTCGGCCGTTCCGACCAAATCAAGGCTCGGGGGCTACTGGATTAATATTTCTGTTCGGCTGCTAAAACCGATTACTCACCTCCAGGCTGGACGATATCAGTTTAGCGGCTCCCTCAAGCCCAACTCGGGCAGCTCCGATGTATGCGTCCACCGAACTTAGGGCATTAAACTCTTGGTCGGAAAACGCTTGGTGACGCAGGGCTTCCTTTCGCCGCCGGTGATTCATCGCACTCTCTACCTCGGAGTCAGTGACCGAGACGTCCTCGGAATCTTCAGGGGCCTGATCCGTCACAGGGGCCTCCGCGTCAAGTTCAGCCTGAGCAAAAGACCTTGATTCATGATGGTTGCCTGGCGCCTCGGCGACGTTCCCGAAAGAAGGTGGTTGTACTCGTCTCCTGAGTATTTCGACACGGGATTTTGTGAGTGCTTATTGCAATCATGACAATGGCCGAACTAAAAGGTTAAATAAAGTACCTCTTGGTTGAGTGCGCGGTCGAGGTGGTCCCCGCGGTTGGCTCACGAGGAGGATTCCTGCTGTTGCTTGGTACGGGCCCTGCTGCCGTAGACGACGTTCGACGCGTGGACCGACGACCCTTGGGATTAGATGTCGGCACACTCGGTTTGGCAGGGGTCGCTCGCCCTTTACGGGAAGAGACCTTCTTTTTACCAACGGCGGAAGAAGGAAGTGGTCCGGGGTGATCGGCTAGAAGAGCCACCTTGGAGCCGTCGAGGCTCCCCTGGTAAAAGACCCCGGCCTCATATTCAATTGATAGCTCCGGATCGTCATGGAATCCCGGATCGTCGTCGTGAGAATAACTCTCTGGTTGAGGCGCTGGACAGTTGACGGTCTCGACCCAGCGCCTCCAACTCTGTTCGGACATATTGAAAGTTTCGATCAGAAGGATTATACATAAATATCCGAACTCAGAAAACAAAGCCAAAGGCTTACCCATTCGATGGGGTTATGACTCGAATAGCCATCCTTGGCTGACAGTCGAGCGAAATCTTCTTTTTCTCCTTTGAAAAGATCGGCCAGTATGGCCGCCATTGCCGCCTGATTGGCAGGACCCTGCCGTTGGGAACGAGTGGTGTCACTTGTTCCGTTGTAACGCCACATGGGGTGTATCCTTTGCTGAAGGGGTTGAACGCATCGAGCAATGACGGCTGCCATCACGTCGATGATGGTTAACTTACTGTGAACTAGTAGCCTCACTTGGGCGGCTAGGCATTTTACTTCGGCACTTTCCTCTTGGGACGGACTCTTCGGTTGCCAGTTGAACCTTTTCTTCAAAGGAGCATCGGAGTATTCGGGCAGACCCCTCCGAGCTGGGTCGAACAGGGGAACGTCCTCAATATAGAACCATTCCGAGGTCTATTCTTCGGACTCTTTCTTCGGGGTCCCCACGAGATACCCCGTCCCGGCTATACGCCATACTTCGGCTCCGCCAACTTCCCGAATCGTTCCACCCCGAGTATGGGGGACAAGGCAGAAGTACCTCCTCCATAAACCAAAATGGGCCTCGCAGCCCAAGAACATCTCGTAGAGGGCAACAAAGCCCGAAATGTGCAGGATGGATCCAGGGGTGAGATGATGGAGTTGGATCCCATAAAATTCCAATAATACCCTCAAGAAGGGATGAATGGGGAATCCTAGGCCCCGTAGGAGGAAGGACACGAAACATACCCGGTCTCCCTTGTGTGGAACAGGGAAATTCTCTGCGAAGGCTTCGCCATTAGAAGAAGTCAATCCGGTGCGGGTAAACGCCAGATCTGAGGCGGGAAGATAACCCTGGGTCTCAAGGTTGCGCATCTGGAGGAGAGATACTGAACAACTTGCCCAATCTCCGGGAAGGGGGCCGTGAGGACGCGAGGAGGAGCCAAGGACGCTCGCCATATTTTCAAGTTTTTTCGCTTGGGGTTTTTCGATGGTGAGGAAGAGGAAGGGGTTGCCTAAGCCACGATTCAGCCTGCTTAAATGGGCAGTTCCTCCCCTTCGCTTGCAGGAAGGGCAGTCATGTAAAAGGCTGTTGGGCCGCCCATCTCCCATTGGCGCACAGGGATCGAGGGGCGGCGGAGTTAATGCTGTGGGCCCCGTGACGTCTCGACGATCGAGGGCTCACTAATGACCGGATTATTGTTTACCGAACAAAGAGGGGGAGAAGAACTCGCCTCACAAGCCGAAGACTTTGGGAGCACAAGACCATCCGGACTACATACATCGGCATTGGAGGCCAGTTCGGGGGCTACTGAGGGAGTCCGGGATTAAGGGGTCCTCGGACTACCGGCCTATTCCTTATGGGCCGGACTCGTGGGCCACTCGTTGGAGGATCGTACTGACCGAATACCCCGTGACCAGGGAGGAAACCTAAGGAGCCGTGGCGTGCCCTTCAAGCTTACGATGATAGAATAGGCATGTTTACTCCTTCAACAAGCAACCGACTATGTGTAACCCTAGGGACCCCTGGTATCTATATAAGCCAGAGGGTTTAGCTCTTAGACGGCAGGTGAACTCATCTAGAGTTTAGCAACTTGATCTCGAGGTAGATCAACTCTGTAATCTTCATACACATCAATACAACCAAGCAAGACGTAGGGTTTTACCTCCATAGGAGGGCCTGAACCTGGGTAAACATCACCTCCTTCGTCCCCTGTTACCCATCGATTCTACATCCACAGCTCGGGACCCCCTACCCGAGATCCGCCGGTTTTGACACCGACACCCATCTACTATCAGCTATGGGATAGATTATACCTGCTTCTAGAAGCTTTAATATTTCAGTTATTATCACTTCTTTTATATTGGGATTCAATCGCCGTTGGTGATCAACAACGGGTTTAGCATCAGGTTCCATATTGATCTTGTGCTGACATAGAGTGGGACTAATGCCCTTAAGATCATCAAGAGTATATCCAATAGCAACCCGGTGCTTCCTTAGAACTTTCAATAATCTCTCTTCTTCATGTTCTGAAAGGTTAGCACTAATAATAACAGGATATATCTTTTTCTCATCAAGATAAGCATACTTCAAAGTGTCAGGCAATTGTTTCAATTCAAACACAGGATCACCTTTAGGTGGAGGAGGACCTCCAAGGGTTTCAATAGGCAAATTGTGTTTCAGGAGAGGTTGTTGTTCGAAGAAAATTTGATCTATTTCATTTCTTTCACGCAAGTGCATATCATTTTCACGGTCAAGCAAATATTGTTCTAATGGATCAGTAGGAGGCACAGCACTAGAAGCAAGACCAATTATCTCATCCTCACTAGGTAGCGCTTTATCACGAGGTTGTCTACTAAACTTGGAAAAATTAAACTTATGAGACACATTACCAAAACTGACACCGACGGTTTGTTTTTCACAATCTATCTTAGCATTAACGATGCTCAAAAAAGGTCTACCAAAGATAATGGGACAAAAGTCATCTAGTGGGGAACCAAGGACTAGAAAATCAGTAGGGTATTTTACTTTCCCACACAAGACTTCAACATCTCTAACAATCCCAAGTGGTGTGATAGTGTCTCTATTAGCAAGTTTAATAGTAACATCAATATCTTCCATTTCAGCAGGTGCTATTTCATTCATAATTTCTTGGTATAAGGTAAAAGGGATAGCACTCACACTAGCACCTAAATCACATAAACCATGGTAGCAATGATCTCCTATTTTAACTGAGACAACGGGCAAGCCTTCTATAGGTTTGTGTTTATCTTTCTTATCAGGTTTAGCAATTCTAGCAGCTTCATCACAAAGGTAGATGACATGCCCATCAACATTTTCTACTAAGAGATCTTTAACCATAGCAACACTAGGTTCTACTTTAATTTGCTCAGGGGGTTTAGGTGCTCTTATATTACTCTTACGAACCACAGTTGATACCTTAGCATGTTCCTTTATCCTAATGGGGAAAGGTGGTTTTTCAATATAAGCGGTAGGCACAACTGGATCAACATTGTAAAAGATGGTTTCTTATTTAGCTATGACCGGTTCTTTAATTTCTTCTTTAATAGGGGGATGATATTTAAACCACTTCTCCTTAGGGAGGTCAACATGAGTAGCAAATGCTTCACAGAAAGAGGCTACTATCTCAGAGTCAAGTCCATATTTAGTGCTAAACTTATGAAAAGTATCGGTATTCATAAAAGATTTAACACAATCAAATTCAAGCTTTATACCTGACTCATTACCTTCGTCGAGTTCCCAATCTTCACAGTTGCCTTTAATTCTTTCTAAGAGATCCCACTTGAAATCAATAGTCTTCTTCATATAAGAACCAGCACAAGAAGTATCGAGCATGGATTGATCATTATGAGAAAGCCGAGCATAAAAATTCCGAATGATAACTTCCCTCGGAATGTCATGATTGGGGCATGAATATAGCATTGACTTAAGCCTCCCCCAAGCTAGAGCGATACTTTCTCCTTCACGAGGCCAAAAATTATATATATAATTCCGATCACGATGAACTAGATGCATGGGATAAAACTTTTGGTGAAATTCCAATTGCAAACGATTCCAGTTCCACGATCCAAGATCATCACATAGCCTATACCATGTCAATGCTTTTCCCTCCAAAGATAAAGGGAAAACCTTCTTATTATCTTCATCTCTGGGTAAACCTGCAAGCTTAAATAATCCATATATTTTGTTCACATATAAAAGGTGCATATCAGGATGTTCAGTTCCATCTCCTTCATAAGGTTTAGCAAGCAGTTGTTCTAGCATACCCGAAGGAATTTCATAAGTAACATTTTCAGTAGGTGCTGTAGGTTGAGGGGTAAATAATTGTGGTTCCAGTCGAGGTGAAGATACCCCGAACAAACCCCTCAAAGGATTGTTCTCCATAGTAGCAAGTAGCAATAAATTTCAGCACGTAGTATAAGTTTTTCCATACCGATTTCCACTTACCAAGAGCGCTTCACTCCGCGGAAACGGCACCAGAAAAGAGTCTTGATGACCCACAACTATAGGGGATCAATCGTAGTCCTTTCGATAAGTAAGAGTGTCGAACCCAACGAGGAGCAGAAGGAAATGACAAGCGGTTTTCAGCAAGGTAATCTCTGCAAGCACTGAAATTGTAGGTAACAGATAGTTTGATAGCAAGGTAATTTGTAACGAGCAAATAACGGTAACGGTAAACAAGGTGCAGCAAGGTAGTCCAATCCTTTTGAGGCAAAGGACAGGCCCGAACAATCACTAGTATTAGGCAAAGTGTTCTTGAGGGTACACGGGAATTTCGTCTAGTCACTTTTATCATGTTGGTTTGATTCGTGTTCGCTACTTTGATAATTCGATATGTGGGTGGACCGGTGCTAAGGTGCTGTTCTTACTTGAACTAACAACCTACGTATGATTAACCCCCTCGCAACCATCCGCAACTACGAGAAAAGTATTAATACAAAGTCTAACCATAGCATTAAACATGTGGATCCAAATCAGCCCCTTACGAAGTAGCGCATAAACTAGGGTTTAAGCTTCTGTCACTCTAGCAACCCATCATCTAATAACTACTCCACAATGCATTCCCTTAGGCCCATGAATGGTGAAATGTCATGTAGTCGACGTTCACATGACACCACTAAGGGAATCACAACATACATATCATCAAAATATCGAACACATATCAAATTCACATGATTACTCGCAACATGACTTCTCCCGTGACCTCAAGAATAAAGGTAACTACTCACAAATAATAATCATGCTCAAGATCAGAGGAGTAATGAATAGCATAATGGATCTGAACATATGATCTTCCACCAAATAAACCATATAGTAATCAACTACGCAAGGTAATCAACACTACTAGTCACCCACAGGTACCAATCTGAGGTTCCGATACAAAGATTGAACACAAGAGATGTACTAGGGTTTGAGAGGAGATGGTGCTGTTGAATATGTTGATGAAGATTGGCCTCCCAAAGATGAGAGGGGTGTTTGTGATGACGATAGCTTTGATTTCCCCCTCCGGGAGGGAAGTTCCCCTGGCGGAATCGCTCCGCCGGAGGGCAAAAGTGCTCCTGCCCAAGTTCCGCCTCGAGGCGGTGGCGCTTCGCCCCGAAAGTCCTCCTAATATTTTAGGTTTTTTGGGAATTTATACCAGAAGATGGGCACCGGAAGCGGGCCAGGCTGGGCAAAACCCATCATGGCGCGCCCAGGGGGGCCTGGCGCGCCCTGGTGGGTTGTGCCCACCTGGGGGCCCTCCTCCGTTAGTTTTCAGCTCCAGTAATTTTTATTAAATACACAAATAATATCTGTAAATTTTCAGCTTCATTGGAGTGGTGCAGAATAGGTATCTCTGACGTGCTTTTCTTGGGTCCAGAATTCCAGCTGCCAGTATTCTCCCTCTTTGTGTAAACCTTGCATATTATGAGAAAAAGGCATTAGAATCACTCCCCAAAGCATTATTATTCAACAAAACAAAGTAAATAACAGTAGGAAATCATGATGCAAAATGGACGTATCAATGACTGATGAGCGCCCTGTTGTTCAGCAAGCTCATGAGATACAGTCACTCGCAAAAGAGCTTGAGTACTTTAAGTGTGTGTTGCCGGACAAGTTTGTGGCCGGAGGCATCATTGCCAAGCTTCCACCTTCGTGGAACAATTTTGCTACTTCTCTGAAACACAAGAGACAGGAGTTTTCCATTCCGGATCTCATTGGTACTCTTGATGTTGAAGAGAAGGCGAGAGCAAAAGACACACGTGCTCGAGTTGCCGAGGGAGCTTCTACTACCCACATGGTACAGAAGAAAAACTTCCAGCCCAACAAGCCCAAAAACAACAAGAACAAATCTCAGGGCAAAGGCAAGTTTGATGCAAAGAACAAGCCGTCACATTCTACCAACTTCAAGAAGAATTCTCATAAGAAGGGGAAGGGACTATGCCATGTCTGCGGTGATCCTAATCACTCGGCGCCGAGATGTCCCAACCGCTATGAGGAGCGCGAACTTGAGAAGAGCGGCAAGTCCGCTAATGTTGTCATTGGTGATACTTATATGAAAGAATCTGGGTACGGTATTTTTCCTACCATTCTTTCAGTATGTCATTCTCCCGATTGGTTAATTGACACCGGTGCCATTGTACATGTTTGTGCTGATGCCTCCATGTTTTCTTCTTATTAGGTCACAGGGACTTCTCCCATGCTGATGGGTAACGGGTCACATGCCATCGTTCGAGGTGTCGGTACGGTCGATCTGAAGTTTACTTCGGGGAAGATCGTGCGCTTGAAGAACGTTCACCATGTGCCCTCCATCAATAAAAATCTCGTCAGCGGTTCCCGTTTGTGTCGAGATGGTTTTAAGTTGGTTTTCGAGTCCAATAAAGTTGTAATTTCCAAGTATGGACAATTTGTGGGAAAAGGCTATGAGTGCGGAGGCTTGTTCCGCCTGTCTTTGTCAGATATTTGCACTAAAGTTATTAATAATGTTTGCAATGATAATGAGTCTAATATTTGGCATTCGCGACTTTGTCATATTGACTTTGGTTGCATGTCGCGGCTATCCAATATGAGTTTAATTCCAAAATTCACTACTGTCAAGGGCTCCAAGTGCCAAGTGTGTGTGCAAGCTAAGCAACCTCGCAAGTCTCATAAGACTGCAGAGGCAAGAAACTTGGTGCCGCTAGAGCTTATACATTCCGATCTTTGCGAGATGAATGGTGTGTTGACAAAAGGTGGAAAGAAATATTTCATGACATTGATTGATGACTCCACCAGATATTGTTATGTGTATCTTCTGAAATCAAAAGATGAGGCTTTAAACTTCTTCAAAAATTATAAAGCTGAAGCAGAGAACCAACTTGATCGAAAAATTAAACGCCTTAGGTCTGATCGTGGTGGAGAGTATTTTCCAATGACTTTGATTCGTTTTGTGAGGAACATGGTATAATCCATGAGAGGACGCCTCCCTACTCACCTCAGTCAAATGGGGTGGCCGAAAGAAAGAACCGAACTCTAACTGGTTTGGTTAACGCCATGTTAGACACATCGGGTCTCTCCAAGGAATGGTGGGGGGAGGCGCTAATGACTGCATGTCATGTCCTAAACCGAGTTCCCACAAAGAAGAAAACCATTACTCCTTTTGAGGAATGGGAAAGGAAAAGGCTGAAACTCTCTTATCTACGCACTTGGGGTTGTTTGGCGAAAGTCAATATACCAATTCCTAAGAACCGCAAGCTTGGACCAAAAACCGTGGATTGTGTTCTTCTGGGCTATGCCTTTCATAGCATTGGCTATATATTTTTGATAATAAAATATGAGGTATCTGACATGCATGGTGGTACAATTATGGAGTCGAATGATGTGACTTTCTTTGAGAACATATTTCCTATGAAGGATATGCCTAACTCATCAAATCAGGAGATACCTACTCTATCTACTCAGGAATTATTTGTAATTCCTGAACCCACCATTGTGATGGAACACATTGAGAATCCTAAGGAGGATGACAATGAATCTCCTGTAAGGAGTAAGAGACGAAGGACTGGAAAGTCCTTTGGTGATGATTTCATTGTGTACCTCGTGGATGACACACCCAGGACTCTTTCAGAAGCCTATGCATCCTCTAATGCTGACTACTGGAAGGAAGCTGTCCGTAGCGAGATGGGCTCCATCTTAGCTAATGGAACCTGGGAAGTCACTGATCGTCCTTATGGGTGCAAACCCGTGGGATGTAAGTGGGTGTTCAAGAAAAAGCTTAGACCTGATAGTACAATTGAAAAGTACAAGGCACGGCTTGTGGCCAAGGGTTATACCCAGAAAGAAGGTGAAGACTTCTTTGATACTTACTCACCTGTGGCTAGACTGACCACTATTCGCGTGCTACTATCATTGGCTGCCTCACACAGTCTTCTCGTTCATCAAATGGACGTTAAGACGGCTTTCCTCAATGGAGAGTTGGATGAGGAAATTTACATGGATCAGCCCGATGGTTTTGTAGTACCTGGTCAGGAAGGAAAGGTGTGCAAGTTATTGAAGTCTTTATATGGCCTTAAACAAGCTCCTAAGCAGTGGCATGAGACATTCGAAAGAACGTTAACTGCTGGAGGCTTTGTTGTAAACGAAGCTGACAAGTGTGTATACTATCGCCATGGTGGGGCGAAGGAGTTATTCTCTGTCTGTATGTCGATGACATACAGATCTTTGGAACCAACCTTGATCTAATCAAGGAGGTTAAGGATTTCTTATCTCGCTATTTTGAGATGAAGGATCTAGGAGTAGCTGATGTTATTCTGAACATCAAGCTATTGAGAGATGAGAATGGTGGGATTACACTGCTTCAATCTCACTATGTGGAAAAGGTGTTGAGTCGTTTTGGGTATAGCGACTGCAAGCCTTCTCCAACTCCATATGATGCTAGTGTGTTGCTTCGAAAGAATCGACGGATTGCTAGAGATCAACTGAGGTATTCTCAGATTATTGGCTCGCTTATGTATTTGGTGAGTGCCACGAGGCCTGACATCTCGTTTGCTGTGAGCAAACTAAGACGGTTTGTATCAAACCCGGGAGATGATCATTGGCATGCGCTTGAGAGGGTTTTGCGCTATTTGAAAGGCACTGCGAGCTATGGGATTCACTATACTGGGTACCCGAGAGTACTGGAGGGTTAGAGTGACTCAAACTGGATATCTGATGCTGATGAGATTAAGGCCACAAGTGGTTATGTTTTTACACTTGGTGGTGGCGCTGTTTCCTGGAAGTCTTGCAAGCAGACCATCTTAACGAGGTCAACTATGGAAGCAGAACTCACAGCATTAGACACGGCCACTGTTGAAGCAGAGTGGCTTCGTTAGCTCTTGATGGACTTACCTGTGGTTGAAAAACCAATACCCGCTATCCTGATGAATTGTGATAATCAAATTGTGATCATAAAGATAAACAGTTCTAAGGATAATATGAAGTCCTCAAGGCATGTGAAGAGGAGATTGAAATCTGTCAGGAAAATGAAGAACTCCAAAGTTATTTCGTTGGATTATATCCAAACGTCTAAAAACTTGGCAGATCCCTTCACAAAGGGTTTATCACGTAATGTGATAGAAAATGCATCGATGGAGATGGGTTTGAGACCCACCGTATGAGTTGTCCATAGTGGTAACCCACTCTATGTGATCGGAGATCCCGTGAAGTAGAAGTGGGAGACAAGCTATTGGACAACTAGAAGGAGAGTATCCCTATATTTGTTATCCCACTCCGTGAAGATGCAATGCTCTCATAATCTGCATGGCAGGTTGATACTTATCTTAATGTGTTCCAAGTGGCTTATTTGAGTAAGCAGAGATGTTGTCCTGCAGAGCATCTCCTGAGGAACACACCTATATGAATTTGACTGTTAAACGTCGCAGTCTATGAGAATAGGGTGTTCTCTAATAAATTCATGAAAGGCCTTGGAGTATGACGTATACGCTCCACCCGCGGGGAAGTCTTGTGGCAGCCCAGTATAGGTCAAGGGTTTGTGTGAAACTAGTCTCGCAGAAAACTTGTAGTTCAAGGCATTGTCCACTATTCAAGTTGTGATCTAGTGTAGCATAAAATTCTAAATGGAAGTTCAACTTAACAGTCTCCAATAAGCATCGGTATATAAACAATGTTTTGGAACAAATGATGATATGTGCCAATGAGACTTTGTGGGGGATTGTTGGATTTTTGCTATTAGGTCTTTGGCCCAAAGCCCATCTAAACTCTGAAATTCCCATGACCCATATGTGTTGGCTGTGTGTGTGGTGTGACTGGGACTAAAGTTTAGTCCCACCCCGCTAGTTGAGAGAGAGCTACACCTCTTTATAAGATGAGCTCTTCTAGCACATGTAAGAGAGTGAGAAGAGAAGAGGCTCTCGCGCACTCCTCCTCCTCGCTTGCCTCGCCACGCCACGCCACGCCTCGCCTCGTCACGACGTGCCACTCCGCGGATTGTGGGATTGAGCCGAGCCGAGCTCATACCTACGCGTTTATTTTTGCCGGTCAGGAACGGAGAGTCCGTAACAGACGCGCCACGATCTGAGACGTCGGATCGTGGGCGGTAACCGACTCGGATGTGGGTCCAGTCAACGTCGCTCCACCCTGCCGCGCATATATATACGCGAGGTCCCTGCCCACCCTAGCCGCCGCCACAACCTATGATTTCGCACCATTCCAGATCATTGCGCCGCCATCCAAGTCTTCTCCATCCCTCCTTCCGGCATGCACCGCGAGAAGGGACAGCAGGCCTCCGGAACCCCGCCTCTCGAGATCCTTTACAGGAGAGGGGCGATCAGGTTTTTGGGGAGCGCACTCGCGCGACTGCTGGCTGTGACGAGTTCGCCAACGACAACTTCTTCCCCGACCTCAGCAACCTCTTCATCAACGACATGGCCCAGAACATCACCGATGGCGGTTCTACTCCCGCTGCACCGTATGCAATCTTGTCCTCCCTGTTTGAGATCATGCTAGAATTTATATGTCTAGTTTTTGCCGTAGATTCGATCTACTCGTTTACTATGCTAGTCTGCATGATTAGTGTAGTCTATGCTATTGCTGTCATGATTTATTTACTGTTTATTCGGATTAAATCTTGTAGTAATTTGCTCATATTTTCAACAATCCAAAAACCTGATTATATGCAATTTACTCCAAGTGGTTTTGCTGCACATCTGAAGCCGCCCACCTTCAAGGGGGTGCAATATAAGAGGTGGCGCACGAGAGCAGTTTACTGGTTTCAAACCATGTACTGCTATGACGCCACCAAGGGCAAGCCTGAGAGCGATCTTAATCATGCACATCAGGAAGCTTTTGAGAAGATCGATACCCTCTTCAAGGGCGCCCTTCCAAGTGTTCTTGACGTTTCCATTGTGGATTCGTATATGTCGTTTGATAACGGCAAGGATATGTGGGCAGCGCTCGAGGCCAAGTTTGGGGCCTCGGACGCTGGCAGCGAGTTGTACGTCATGGAACAATTCTATGACTACAGGATGACTGATGAGTGCCCTGTTATTTGCTCCAATTCCTGTACCTTTACCTGTCATTTTCATCTCTTCTTTTTACTTTACCTAGTCTTGGATTGTAATGGCTACAAACTATAAAGCCAAGGATTTCAAGCCGAGATAGGCAGTTGTAAGACGGATAAGGTCGGGCTCTACTTTCCTCTTTGTTGAATACAAACCCTAGCGACCCCGCTCTGAATTGGGGACAAAATCCCTAAAGATTTCTAGAGTTTGTTCACCTCTGAAACCCTCTAAGTTCAGAGTTTGACATATCATTATCCATCTGATCAAGCTAATTTTATGATCTAAAAATTCTCTGCAGCAAATAAATGAGAAAGAAACACGTTGTAGAGATTGTAAATTGTGTGGTTATGACCGGCGTGCACTACAGCCGGATGAGGCCCAATGGCGCCTCTAGTTAGGGGGCCTGGCCCAACTTATCTTTATTTTTAGCACACATAGGATTATATAAACTCCTGTAAGGACTCGTTTTACAATTAAGCAATAAGACATATCTATTGCCCGGCTCCCTCAGGAGCCGGAACCCTAAAACCCTAGCCGCCGCCGCGTCTCCCTCTTCCTCTCCTTCGCGCGACCACGGCGCCCCAGCGCCGCCGCTCGCGCCCATCGCCGTGGCAACCTCCCTTCCACCCCTACAACCTGCGGGCTAGACCCGGTAGAAACCCAGCTCCTACCAATCTGGTATCAGCTGTCTCGGGATCGATCATGTCCGCCCCGCTGCCCACCGCCACCCTTCCGCCGCCGATCACCACCTCGCAGCCGATGACCACCGCGGCCGGCGCGCCGTCCTTGTCCGGGCCGGCCTCCTCCGCCGCCTGGACACCACCCGCACCCGTCCCCGCCGTCTTCACCCCGGAGGAGATGTCGGCGGCGCTTCGGGACCTCACTCAGGTGGTCAAGGGCATCCGCCTCTTCCTCGCGGGGCCATATGTGCCGCAGCCGCCAGCCCCCGTCGCCAACATCATGGGGCCGCCGCCGCTCCAGTGGCACCCGCCGCCCCCGGCGAGCTCCGTCGCCCCTACCATGCCGCTGTTGCCGCATCAGCAGCCGCCGGTGCCACCGGCAACCTCGGGGCTGGGGCTCCCGACGACGGCAGCTGGGGTGCCCATCCACCAGCTGCGGTTCCCCCCGTCACCGTCCCCGCTGCTGGCCTGGCTCTCCGGGCCCCTCGACCCGGTCTACACGACGGCCTCGGGCCACCCGTACGTGCCACCGCCGCCCACGTCACACCCGACCCTGCCGCACGGGGGAGCTCCGAGCTCCTCCGGCCCCTACGAGGGCGTCGACGGGCCCCTGTTCCAGGGAGGGCCCCTGATGGCCGCCTTCTCCGCCCCGCCGTCCTCACTGCTCCATGCCGACGAGGCGTACCCGCCTCTCGTCCACGCCCAGCCGCCGCCGAGGTTCTCCAAGTTGGAGTTCGCCACCTATGACGGCACCGTGGACCCCCTGAATTGGCTCAACCAGTGCGACCAATTTTTCAGGGGGCAGCGCACGCTCGCGTCCGACCGCACCTGGATCGCCTCATATCACCTATGGGGGGCGGCCCAGACGTGGTACTACGCCCTCGAACAGGACGAGGGCGGCATGCCCCCATGGGAACGTTTCCGCGAGCTCTGCCTCTTGCGTTTTGGACCGCCGATACGCGGGAGTCGGCTAGCAGAGCTGGGGCGCCTTCCTTTTCTCTCCGCGGTGCAAGACTTCGCCGACCGCTTCCAGGCCCTGGCTTGCCACGCTCCCGGCGTCACGGCTCGCCAGCGGGCCGAGCTCTTCGTTGGCGGTCTTCCGGACCACATCTGCGTGGACGTGGAGATGCGCGGGCCACAGGACCTCCAGACGGCCATGTACTATGCCCGCGCCTTTGAGCGCCGCGCGGTGTCCATGCAGCAGGCGTCACCGCCCCGGGCCGGCCGGCAGCCCCCTCGGAAAAAACTACCAGCGCCGGCCCGTCCGGCCCCGGCGGCCGCGGCGCCCAACGCCCCGGCCGCGACGCGCCCCTTCCGCCGGCTCACCCTGGCCGAGCAGCTCGAGCGCCGCCGACAGGGGCTGTGCTACAACTGCGACGAACCCATTGTTCCGGGCCATGTTTGTCCACGCCTCTTCTACTTGGAGGCTGCGGACTATATCGAGGAGGACGCCACCGCCGCCGGGCTCGGTGAACCGGCCGCCCCACTTGACGTCGAGGTTCCCCCGGGGCCCGCCCCGGCGAACGCCCTCGTGGTCTCTCTCCATGCGCTCGCGGGCATACGGACGGAGAAAACTATGTTGCTACCGGTAACGCTCAACGGGGAGCAGTTCCTCGCCCTGCTGGACACGGGCTCCACCCACAACTTCTTGCCCGGGGCTACCATGCGCCGCGTGGCGCTGCAACCGATTGGCGGGGAGCAGCTACATGTTACCGTGGCCAACGGTGACCGTCTCCAATGCCAGGGCATTGCTCGGCATGTCCCCATTATCATCGGTGACGAGCACTTCACCATCACCTGCGTCGGCATCGACATGGACTGCTTCGACTTCATCCTCGGCGTCGACTTCTTGTGGACCCTGGGTCCCATCCTCTGGGATTTCGACTCCATGACGATGATCTTCTAGCGCCTGGGTCGCCGCGTCCGGTGGGAGGTCATGGGTGGCGCCGCTCCGAAGGTGCCTCGGGCCCAGCTGACGGCGGCCGCCGTCGACGCCGAGCACCCCCTGTTAACTAGCCTGTTGCAGCAGCACAACGACCTCTTCGATGAGCCACATGGCCTACCACCGGCCCGGCCCTACGACCACCGCATCCACCTGCTGCCGGACACCGCCCTTGTCGCCGTGCGGCCGTACCGCTACCCCCAGCCGCAGAAGGACGAGTTGGAGAGGCAGTGCGCGGTCATGCTCGCCCAGGGCATCATCCGGATCGCCACATCCCCGTTTTCCGCGCCGGTGCTCCTCGTTCGCAAGGCCGACAGCTCGTGGAGTTTCTGCATCGACTATCGCGCTCTCAACGCCAAGACGTCTAAGGACAAATTTCCTATACCCGTCGTTGAGGAACTCCTGGAAGAGCTACACGGGGCCCGCTTCTTCACTAAGCTTGACCTCCGTTCGGGCTACCACCAGGTGCGGATGCACCCGGACGATATCGCGAAGACAGCCTTTCGCACTCATCACGGCCATTTCGAGTTTTTGGTGATGCCCTTCGGCCTCTCCAACGCCCCGGCGACATTCCAGGCCTTGATGAACGACGTCCCCCGCCCCTACTTACGACGGTTTGTGCTCGTTTTCTTTGATGACATTCTGATCTACAGCCCATCATGGGCGGAGCACTTGCAGCACGTGGCCATCGTCTTCAACGAGCTTCGCGCACACCATCTGCACCTCAAGCGCTCGAAGTGCTCGTTCGCCACACCCTCAGTCCCCTATCTCGGCCACGTCATCTCGGCGGAGGGTGTCGCCATGGAAGCTGACAAGGTCGCGGCGGTCGCGGCTTGGCCAACGCCGCAATCGCCGCGGGCTCTCCGCGGCTTCCTGGGCCTCGCGGGCTATTACCGGAAGTTCATCCGGGAGTTCGGCCTCATCGCGGCACCGTTCACGCGCGTGTTGCGCCGCGACGCCTTCTCCTGGGACACTGAGGCGACCGAGGCTTTCCAGACCCTCAAACAGGCCCTCTCTACGGGGCCGGTCCTCCAGATGCCGGACTTTGACAAGCTGTTCGTGGTGGACTGCGACGCCTCGGGCGTGGGGTTTGGCGCCGTCCTTCATCAGGGCAACGGGCCGCTCACGTTCTTCAGCCGGCCCTTCGCCGCGCGCCATCACAAGCTCGCGGCATACGAGAGGGAGCTCATCGGCTTGGTGTAGGTTGTGCGCCACTAGCTGCTGTATCTGTGGGGGCGGCCATTCCCTATTCGCACGGATCATTACAGCCTCAAGTTCCTGTTGGACCAGCGCCTCTCCACCGTGCCGCAACATCAGTGGATCAGCAAACTCTTCGGATTCGACTTCACCGTCGAGTACCGCCCAGGCCGCCTCAACACCGTGGCGGACGCGCTGTCCCGCCGCGACGCCGACCTCGACACGGGCGCCGTCGACACCGAGGGGGCGGTCCTCTGCACCCGCTCGGGACCCTCTTTCGCCTTCATCGATGACATCCGCCGCGCCACCGCGAGCGCCACAGATGCGCAACACCTCCGCCAGCGCCTCGAGGCCGGCGAGTTGGAGGAGCCGTGGCGCCTGGACGATGGCCTGCTCTTGCATGGGCGGCGTCTCTTCGTGCCGGATCACGGGGACCTCCGCCACCAGGCCATGCTGCTGGCCCATGCGGCCGGCCATGAGGGCATCCAGAAGACCCTGCACCGCCTCCGAGCTGATTTCTACATCCCCGGTGACCGGGCGCTCGTACGGGACTGGGTGCGGTCTTGCGTGACGTGCCAGCGCAACAAGACGGAGAGACTGCAGCCGGCCGGACTGCTCCAGCCCCTTGAGGTTCCCTCCCAGGTCTGGGCCGACATCTCCATGGACTTCATCGAGGGCCTTCCCAAGGTGGGCGGCAAGTCCGTCATCCTTACGGTGGTCGACCGCTTCTCCAAGTATGCGCACTTCATCGCGCTCGGCCATCCCTACACCGCCACCTCCGTCGCACGTGCCTTCTTCGATGGCATCGTACGCCTCCACGGGTTTCCCTCCTCGATCGTCAGCGACCGTGACCCGGTGTTCACTGGCCACGTCTAGTGCGATCTTTTCGGATGGCAGGCGTGAAACTGCGCCTGAGTACGGCATTCCACCCTCAGACGGACGGCCAATCCGAGGTGGTCAACAAGGTGATTGCTATGTACTTACGCTGTGTTACAGGAGATCGCCCCCGTGCTTGGGTGGACTGGCTCTCTTGGGCGGAGTACTACTGTAACACCTCCTATCACTCCGTCCTGTGTGCCACCCCCTTCGAGGTGGTCTACAGCCGCCCTCCACCGCCCATTCTACCGTTTCAACCCGGGACGGCCCGCACGGAGGCGGTAGGCGATCTTCTACGCAGCAGGGATGAGATCCTTGCTGAGGTGCGCCAGCGTCTTTTACAGGCCCAGCAGCTGTCCAAGAAGTACTACGACGCCAACCACCGCGAGATGGAGTTCGCGGTGGGTGACTGGGTGTGGCTGCGTCTCCTTCATCGCACTACGCAGTCACTGGACCCGCGCGCCAAGCGCAAGCTGGGCCCTCGCTACGCGGGACCGTTTCCAGTCTTGGAACGCGTCGGCAAGGTCGCCTACTGACTTCAGCTTCCACCTGGCGGCCGCATCCACGACGTATTCCATGTGGGCTTGTTGAAGCCTTTCCGCGGCGAACCGCCGGCAGCCGCACCGGCGCTCCCTCCGACCTCCGCCACCTCCGTCGCACGTGCCTTCTTCAACTATTTGTCAGTGTGGGAGGTTTGCCACTGCTGCCAATAACTATACATGCAAGTACAGTCTGCCAAAAGACACTCTCAAAAAGATGCACAGATACATTTAAGTTATGAAATTGTCTCTCAACCAAGCTACATTAACAGGTTTTATCAATGCCAACTTCTAATTTCCTAATGCACAGATACTGTACTAAGTACTTACAGGTCAATCTTGTCATACTAACACGAAATTAAATGAGTCAGGTATATTTTTTATAATGTATTACAGGCTTACAGCAGAAAGTCAAGAAACACATACTATAAGAACTATTATGTCAGTATAATATTTCAAGTAAAAGACAGTTTTTACTGAATCTCCCTTTAGCTTAACACAATGAAAAAGATTATAACAGCTAATCTGCTTGCTCACGAGTCCATAGCAGCGCAAGAGAACGGAGTTAAGAGGTTAAAGAGCAACAGATCACAGTGTAATATGACAAACAAAATAGACGCCTTGGCCAAATCAAACTAGTATATAGCCTAAAATGGGGCTACTTACACCAGTCAGATGGAGGTCGGGGATTCAGAGGCCATGGCGACGAGTTTGTGTTCTATGTTCTGGGCTTCTGGCATGTGCATGTAGATCTCATGTTTGAGTTTGACCACTACATTTGACTCTCTGGTCAATCCATAATAGATGGTTTATATACTTTACTATTCAGCAGAAAATTCCACATGGTCGAACGAACGAACCCTTCTGTTCAACTCTTGGTTTTCCTTTGCTGTTTCGCTACAAAACTGAATCCATGACGAAATGTCTGAAATCTAACGGGTGTTACTTTTGTGTTGAAACACGCAGAATCTGAATCTGGTTTGCTATTTCCGGGATGGTGTAATAGTATGGCAGCCATGCATATTCAGCGCCAACTTCCAAATGTTGAAGTTGAAAACTTCTTGGCCTTGAATTGACCCTGCCGTACGTCGACTCTGAACAATTCCAAGTCCAACATGTTGATCATTGGGTCGTTAGATTATTTTCCCTTTCTTTTGTTTTCTGGGAGGACGTAGAGTAGAATACATCTTTTTTTTTGTATTTCTTATTCATGGGACTGGGAAGCCGTAGAATATTTCTTGGCTCTCGATGCTTTCTGAAGGAAAAGAAGTTGCATGGCTCCTGCTCATCTGCCGGCCGGACGTTATTATATCTGAGAATTAGTCCAGTGAGCTATTATTATTGTTTCTCTTTATAAGACAAAGACCTGTCTAACTAGATAGAATCACGGACGTTTTCAGAGCGCCATCTATGTCTGCTGGCTCAGCTCAGATCAGAACAAGAGAAACTAACAAGCCTACAATACGACCTCAAGGCTACGTTAGGTGGCGCCGCGCAAACCTTCGGCATTTAGCTCCTCCAACCCCGTCCGTATACTAAGCACGCCCATGCATGTTCTTGTGCGTGTTGACCGCATCTCTTTGATGGTTAGGCTATTGCAAGAACGGTAATCTCGGTCCAAACTTTAAATAATTGTGCGCAAATTGGGATTGAAAATATAAGAATGAATGAATCAAATAATTCTCATCTCAGTTTCTAGCTACCTTTACAAAAGAATTAGTGATGGAACTTGGAATCTCTATACAGATTTCATGAATTCATCTGTCAGCTAATCTAGAGTGAGTGTGTGGTCCGGTCGATTAGAAGAGTTTCCCGGCAAATTCCTTGATGTCCTCGTCCCTGACGGACGGCGAGGCCATCTTCCTGAACTGCTTCAGGTCCGACAGGCTCCGGCCGAGCTTCAGCGCCACCTTGGTCGCGAACACCTCGCCGCGCTCCCTCCGCTCCACGTCGGGCTCGCCGAGGTTCGCCTCGATGTCCTCCTGGATCTTGCGGTAGAACCCGGCGCAGTTGCGGAGCAGCTCGAACAGCATGCCCATCTGCCCGCCGTGCTCCATCGTGTTCACCGCGGCCGCCAGCGCCCCGCCGAAGACGGCCGCGCCCGACGCCCACGTCCCGGCCTCGCCGGAGCCGATGAACACCGTGGCGAGCGCCGCAGTGCCGGCCAGCGCCGGACCGGCAACGGCGAGGCCCCTGTTTAGGCTGAGCACCAGCTTGCCCACCGTGAGGAACTCCTGCTCGTCCTTGGCCTTGATGACCCTCAGGATACCTCGCATCTCGTCCTCAAGATCTTGGGTCCAGCCGTTGCCGGAAGCGCCGCCACGACGGCCGAAGCTCTTTGAGTTCTTGGGCTGCGCGGGGCGACGGCGCGGCCACCAGCGCGTGGGCTCGACGGCCTTGGGGAACTTCTCGAGCATGCCGGGGAGCAGCGGCAGCGGGTAGGCGGCATCAAGCGCGAGCACCCGGTCCATGGCCTCCTGCACATCGGCCCTCGTCGTCGACTTGCCGAGCGCGAGCGCGGCGCGGACGTCGCGCTCGAGCTCCCTCCACAGCCTGGTGGCGTTGCGCTGCTCCTCGGCGAGTTGCGAGGGCTGGATCTTGTTGACGGCCGCCATGGTGACGGCCGCGGAGGCGAGGAGCACCCCCGCGGACGCCTTGAGCGCGACCATGGTGGGCGCGGCGGGCGCGAGCGCGGCCATAACGGAGGCGGCGAGCGTGAGGGAGTTGGTGGAGTGGAGAAGCAGGTGGTTCCAGTTGTCGCGCTGCGTGCCGATGATGTCGTGCATCTCGGCGCGGTCCGCCGCCGCCTCCGCGATGGCGCGGAGCTTCTCCACGGAGACGTCCCGGTCCGCCGACGGGGAGGCCGGGACGCGCGGCGCCTGCGGCTCGATCCATTCAAGGTTGAGGCTGAGGTTGTCCCGCGCGGTTTGAATACCGGAAGGCAACCGCAGGGCGGCGCGGCAGGGAGCGGCGCCGCTCCGTCGTGGCCGAGGCCGTGGGCGCGCTGTGCAAGTCGAAGGCGAAGAGGAGGACTGGGCCAAGAAGAGGTGCTGCGCCCGGAGTGCCGCCATGCTTTCTTTGGGTTGCTGGTTTGGCGTTGTCGATTCGTTTGCTTCCCTGGAGACTGGACCGGAGCGGGAGTTGCTTCGAGCTCTTGCCGCTTCGATGTGGTGTCGATGAACTGACCGGGTTAGGGATGGAAGCAAGTGGTAATGGTATATATAGGGCAAAAATGCTACGTAGGTGTAGCGTTGTCCTATATAGGGCGCCCGCGGATGAGTGGGTGATGGATGTTGTGTACGTTTGACCGAGCATGGGTTGGGCTGGGTCCGGGTCAATTCCCTTGCTGTGAATTGCGGTTTGAAGTGTGTGCTTTGACCTTCCCGCCATGCACGACCTGTCCTCTCCTGCTGCGCATGCGCCATGGGGGCATGCAGCCGTTCGATCTACGCTGCGGCCTGATGCGCGCGCTGGGATCCTAGGGCCTGCCCCTTCCGACCGCCGTGGGGTCCCACGAGAGCTCCTGGCCATGGGTAGCTGGAACAGGGTGTGGCTGCGCCCTGATCTGCCCCCTCCACCTCCGGGCGGGGCTAAATTTCGTGTTTTTGACCCTTTTGCGAATGTTGTTTTGTTGGCGTGGAAATTCGCACCGCGCAACACAACGATAATCCTCGCACTTTCGCGGCGAGGGGCGGATGCTTTTCGAGCAAAGCAACAAAGAAGGTTCCTCGATTTCGGAGAGGAGGGACGGATGCTTTACGAGCAAAGCAACAAAGATGAAAACAGTAAATGAAAGTAAAAGTACGAAAAAGTAGTAGATGTGTTTGTTCGATTGTGTGTCCTTTCAATCGGCCATCTCCTCTTCTATTTAAGAGGGGGTTGGACTTCCCGTACAAGACACGGACCCAGATTTCCTTCCAAAGGGTCAAAAACGCTATCCAAACTCGGACTCTCCAAAATCTGCCCGAGTCTGCGCGACGGCAAGCGGTAGTACCGCTCTGGGCACGGTAGTACCGCTCTGGGCGGTAGTACCGCTCTGAGCATAGCTAAGTACCGCTCTACTACCGAGTAAGGGTCTCGGGATACCAGAAGAATTTTCATAAGCGGTAGTAGACGCGGTAGTAAAATACAGCACTACCGCTTAGCGGTACTTCCGCTCTGGAGGACGGTACTACCGCCCTGGAGGGACAGGGCCGCACTCAGATGGCTCTAACTTTTGCATATGACCTCGCATTTAGACGATTTTTATATCAAAATCGACCGATTCGACGAGACGAAGACAATCCGTGTAGATCATTTTCTCATATGAGGTCATATTGGGGGCTTAATCAGCCGAATAGTGTTCTGGATACAAAATCTCAGCACTTCTAACACAACTTCGGCCTCAGAGATGAGATCGGATGGCTATGGCCCAAATATCAAAGTTTCTCTTTTCGACGATACGGAACTTTCTCACTTTGAGCACTTTTCCATTTGAGGCCTTCTTAATTATGTTTTTGACCATGCCAAAATCTGTTGTCAACACATGCCCCCCTGTTTTTCGGCAAAACTTGTGTGCCGAAAAATAACTTGCACAATGCTTTTTCTAAGGACGATGTCAACACTCCATCGGCCATTTATATTCTTAGGGCGATAATCATATATCGGCCACGTTTGCTCTTAGGGCGATAATCATATATCGGCCACGTTTGCTCTTAGGGCGATAATCATATATCGGCCACGTTTGCTCTTAGGGCGATAATCATATATCGGCCATGTTTGCTCTTAGGGCGATAATCATATATCGGCCATCGCCTATTTAGGCTTCTTGCCACACACTTGGATGGTACTTCTTCAGATATTTTCCATTGAGCGCTTTAGCCAGCTTCTCCCCTTGCAAAGATTGTACAAAATATGAATTGCCAGGGACAATCTCTACAACTTTATATGGACCTTCCCAACTCAGCGACCACTTGCCGAATTTTCTATCTTTAGTTCCAATGGGTAAAATCGTTTTCCATACTAAATCTCCTATTTGAAACGACTTTTCTTTCACCCTTTTGTTATAAGCCTTGGCTACTCTTAATTTTTCTTTCTCAATTTCTCGCAAAGCTTTTAACCTTTCTTCTGGAACGTCAACTATTCTGTCCATCATCAAATCAGTATATTCAACAGCCGACAAATCATTTTGTCTGGCTACCCTAAGACCTTGCAACTTAAGTTCCACAGGTAACACCGCCTCCTGGCCATACACTAGCTCAAAAGGTGATACTTGAATAGCTCCATGCTTAGATATTCTATGAGCCCATAAAGCTTCCGAAAGCACCTCGTGCCACCTTCTCGGATGTTCTTCAACTTTCTTCTTTATAAGCTTGATCAAAGTCTTATAGCTAGATTCGGCCTGTCCATTAGCTTGAGCATAATAAGGCGACGAATTCAACAATCTAATTCCATAAGATTCGGCAAATTCACGAAATTGATGGGACATAAAAGAAGCACCTTGATCAGTAGTCAAAGTTTGAGGAATACCGAATCTATGAATAATATGCTCCAAAACAAAATTAATTACTTCTCTATGAGTCATTTTCCTCAAAGGAATCGCTTCCGTCCACTTGGTGAAATAATCAGTGGCTACCAGGACGAAGCGATGTTGTTTAGAAGACGAAGGATGTATCTCACCAATAAAATCTAAGCCCCATCCTCTAAACGGCCATGGCTTAATTATGGGATTCAACATAGCTGCGGGTGCTAATTGTATGTTGCCAAATTTTTGACAAGCTTCACAACCTTTATAATAACGGAAACAATCTTCTAACAAAGTCGGCCAATAAAAACCTGCTCTTTTTATCAACCACCGCATCTTATGAGCCGACTGGTGTGTCCCACATATGCCCTCATGCACTTCACCCATGGCTAATCTAGATTGGTCAGAATCCAAATATTTTAACAATAGCCCATCTATAGTTCGGCGATGTAACTCGTCGTTAAACAGAGTATACTTCAAAGCTTGTCGCCGAATTTTTTTATCTCTCGTTTGACTTGGATCTTTTAAATGATTAATCAAAGGAATTCTCCAATCTACAATCTCCGAATTAGTAGCTAATTCGGTCACTGGTGATAGTTCGTTTATTTGTAACTCGGTCTCACCCTTTGTAGCAATCAACATCGGTTTTTCTAAGACGAAGAACTTTCCTCTACTGATATTGTAACCGGATGCTTGCTGTGCCAAAGAATTAGCTCTAGAATTTTCTTCTCTAGGTATATGATGGATGGTGAATGTATCTAGAGATTTAATCATGTCCAAACATCGGTCCAAATAACTATTTAACAACCCGTCAAAACATTGGAATTCGCCTTTAATTTGTTGCACTACCAGAAGCGAATCACCAAAAGCATCTACATCCTTAACACCCATATCCAGTAAATTTTGTAAACCAAACAAAAGAGCCTCATACTCAGCTTGGTTATTCGTGCAATGATATTCTAAGCGAACCGATGTTTCATATATAACATTATTAGGAGAAATCAAAATATTGCCGACGCCTTGTCCCTTTCTACAAACCGATCCATCAAAATAAAGTTTCCATGGGCATATGCTAACATAATTAATATCTTCTTCATCCTTAACCCTATGATCAACAATGAAATCAGCGATAATTTGACCTTTCATAGCACGCAACGACTCATATGTCAAATCATACTCTATTAGTGCATAAGCCCATTTACCAATCCTACCATTAAGAATCGGTTTTTGCAACATGTGTTTAACTACGTCGGCCTGACAAGCTACCACACAAGTACTGGACAACAAATAAGGTCGAAACTTGGTACATGCATAATATAAGGATAAGCATAACTTTTCAATAAACACATACCGAGTTTCGGCGTCAATCAAGCGACGACTTAAGTATGCTATGATACACTCCTTCCCGTCATCTTCTTGTGCCAATACTGCGCCGATCACTTTATCTTGTGCAGCAATATATAATTTGAACGGCGCACCAGATTTGGGTGCACGCAACACCGGAGGATTCAACAAATATGTCTTTATGTTATTAAAAGCCTCTCGTTGTTCTGCCCCCCAAGTGAATTCGGCTTCATTCTTTAGCCGAAGTATTGGAGCAAACGATTCAATCTTCCCTGCCAAGTTAGATATAAATCGTCTCAAGTAATTGATTTTCCCCAATAACTTTTGCACATCTCGTTTGCAAGTCGGCTGTTCCAGATTTTTAATTGCCTCTACTTTCTTAGGGTCAATCTCTATACCACCTTCATGAATTATAAATCCTAAGAATTTTCCAGCCGACACACCAAAAGCACATTTAAGGGGATTCATCTTCAACCCATACCGGCGCATTCTTTCAAAACCGAGTCGTAAATCGGCAAGATGATGCTCAAACCCATCCGATTTAACAACTATATCATCAATGTATATTTCTAATATAATGCCTAGAAGATCATGAAATATTAGATTCATGGCACGTTGATATGTAGCACCGGCATTCTTCAACCCAAAAGTCATGACTACCCACTCAAACAAACCGACAAAGCCAGGGCACCGAAAAGCAGTCTTAGACATGTCCTTTTCGGCCATAAATATTTGATTATAACCAGCATTGCCATCTAAAAAACTGATTATTCTATGTCCCGAAGCATTATTAATAAGGATGTCGGCAATAGGCATAGGATATTCATCTTTTGGAGTAGCCTTATTCAAGTCCCTAAAATCAACACATATTCTAATTTTGCTAGTATTCTTCTTTTCAACAGGAACAATATTAGACACCCAATCCGCAAATCTACATGGCCGAATAAACTTTGCTTTTATCAACCGGTCAACTTCTTCTTTGATGCGGTCATACATGTTAGGATTAAAATTTCTACGCGGTTGCTTATACGGCCTAAAACCAGGTTTGATAGGTAATCTATGTTCCACTAAATCTCTATTTAAGCCAGGCATTTCGGTATAATTCCAAGCAAAGCAATCAACAAATTCTTTAAGTAACACGGTTACCTTGCTTTTCTGATCGGCTTTTAAATTAGCATTGATAAATGTAGGTCTCGGAGTGCTCCCATCACCAATGTCTATTTCTTCAAGTGGATCAGCCGATGAGAATCCATGCCCAAGCTTGTCCATGTCTTCAAATTCTTCAATAGTCTCATGCATATCGTTCTTTCCGGAACGATATTCTTCTGTACGTTTTTGTAACCATTTAATGCTATCTTCTTTATTCATCATTTACATAGATAGATCATTAAGCCGAGCTACATCAGCCGGCTGTAAATTTATGGGTACAAAACCATCTCGACCTATACTAATGTAATCATAGTCCGATAGATCTCTACCGGTCAAGCATTGCATATCACCGAGTTGCCAATCAACCGGCGCTTCTGTCAAGGCTATGCAAGTTGAGTTGTCTGCCCCAATCACCTCTACATCATCATCTATACATTGAATTAAGCACTGATGCAAAGTAGATGGAATGCAACAATTCGCATGGATCCAGTCACGCCCTAACAGAATATTGTATCGGCCTTTGACATCAACTACAAAGAAAGCAGTCGGCACTGTCTTGCTTCCGACTGTAAGCTCCATAGATATAACGCCTTTGGCTTCAGATAGCTCTCCTGAAAACCCAATGAGTGCCATGTTGGTCTTCATTAGCTCGCTCTCCTTTCGGTTCAGCTTGGAAAACACCGAAAGAGGCATGATATTCACACCTGCGCCGCCATCAACAAGCATACGCCCAATAGGCTTGCCATCAACATGTCCTTTGATGAATAACGGCTTCAAGTGTTGGTCGGGTTTTTCGAACATAGCCTTACCCGGCCCAAGAATTAATTCAGCAACCTCAGACTCAGGTGCGCGGAACTCGGCGGGCAATGCAAAAACCATGTTAATATCCATATCAGTGAATATATTGTTGCCATTCTCCGAGTTGACGCTGTCAACCTTGTCATCTGTCATGTCATCATCTGAGTACTTGCCATCATCTTCCGAGCAATCGCCACCATCTTCCGGATTGTGAGCGGTATCTTCCGAATAACTGGTGACTGCATCAACCGAGCCAGTGGGAGCATCAACCGAGTTATCGGCAACTGCATCTTCTTCTTTTGATATGCGCTTTTCTCTCCACACCAGTCGGGGTATCATTGGTCTATCCTCATTGAATTGCTCATCCCGCTTTTTCTCGGTTATTTCTTTTTCGATTTCCAATGCTCGCAGCCGCTGCACTTGGCATTTCTGAGTGTGATTTAATCCTGTCGGACACCATTGAGGTTCTGGTTTGGTCCCTGGAGCGACAGATTTGCTGCCCCCCGAACTACTCGGCATTTTCTGACGTACTGTCCTGTTGCCCCCCGAGTAACCCGGCCTGTACTGACTGCCACCTGAGTATCTCGGCATGTTGCTTCTCATGTAACTCGGCCTGTTCCGAGTAGCCGAAACACCCTTCTGCTGATGCGATACACCCCCTGCTGCAAATTTCTGGCTTCCATTAGTACTTGGGTTCCCATGATTGAGCGAGCCAAAAATAACTGGAGACTGTCCAGGGGATGCACGTGAGCTGTTCTCTTTGATGAGTGGATCAATTATCACACCAACCGCTCCAATTTTCCGAGTTACGCCGGCAGATTCAGTATGTGCATTAGCATCTTTTTCCTGAACAGAATTATCTTTCAACTCGGCAATGTCCTCCTTTCCTGGACTTTTCTTTTCACCGAGTTCTTTTGCAGACTTACGCACCCAAGTGAGCCCACGGCCATTACTATTTTTGTTAGCCACTTGGCGCACTGGTGACCGATCCCTTCGAATCGTGTCTTCATCAAATCGAGTCCTTTTCTGACGCACTGGCCCCCTGTGCATATTACTCGGCTGATTCCATTCTGGCCGAAAATAACCCGGTGGCCCCATAGGGTGTGGTGCCCAAGGATTAAACCCCCACGGAGGACACGGAGGAAAATATGGGTGCATAGGAGGTGGGCATCCCCAATAAGCCGGTTGCATTGGAAAACACGGCTGTTGCTCATATGAATTTCTCCCCCAATGCTCATGATCATCAAGTCTAGGAGGGGACCTCGGACGCTTGACTCCTCCAAGCCGATTGAACACATTGCTGTTTCTACGCGAAGTGTATTTTTCCAATAGCATGTTGACAGTCGGCTTTGGTCTTGGACCTTGCTTTTTCTTTCCATTGACTTTCCATACTCCGACCTCTGGGTTCTTGGGTTTAATCATTTTTGGTGGAGCATTCTCATCAACAGTATTTTTCTCCTTGGCTGACTCGGCCTGATCCGACCGAATTAGCATCCTTTTGCCTTCAAACTCGATCACATTAACAGGGAAAGGATCACTATCGAGCTTCATCTTGGCATCCTCTATGAATGTCAATCGTCCTTCGTTAATGGCCGATTGCACCTGTCGACGAAAAATATTACAATCATTAGTAGCATGTGAAAAAGAATGATGCCACTTACAGTAAGCTCTTCGTCCCAATTCTTCCGGAGATGGGATCACATGATTTCCACTCAATCTTATTTGCTTCCCTTGCAATAACATATCAAAGATCTTATCACACTTGCTAACATCAAAAGTATATTTAATATCATCTTTTTTAGCAGGTGTAGGTTTTAAAGCTGGACATGCAAAGGGTTTAGACTTTGGCGTTTGGATCCACTCGGCTACACATATGTCTAGATCATCATCACTAGCCGAATCATCTTCACACTCTAAAGTATTAACAGCAGGAATAACCTTATCTTTATTTTTGATTTCTCTGAACCAACTAGATTGCTTAACTTCTCTAGCTCGGTTTTCCTGCGCCAAAGCCTTTTGTAACACTTGGTTTACATCTAAAAATTCCTGCCCTTCTAGTTTATCTTTAATGTGAGCATGCAAACCCGAAAAAGCTAGATCAGCCAAATCTTTTTCGGCTATATTTAAGCTGTAGCAGCGGTTCTTTACATCCCTAAACCTTCTAATGTAATCATGCACCGGCTCAGTATACTTCTGCCTAACCATAGTTAGGTCAGAAAGCCGAAGCTCAGCTTCATCGCTATAGAAGTACTCATGAAATCGCTGCTCTAACTGTACCCATGAAGAAATAGAGTTAGGAGCAAGGGATGAAAACCAAGTAAATGCAGTGTCGGTTAAAGACAAAGGAAATAGTCTAACTCTATAAATATCTGAATTACCAAACTCACTGCATTGTGCTAAGAACTGTGCCACATGTTCAACAGTAGACCTACCACCTTCCCCGGTGAATTTAACAAAATCAGGGATCCTAACACCTCGAGGATAAGGAGTGGATTCAAAGTATTCGGGGTATGGTTTCCGATAGGTACGTGCCACACCTTTCGGCGCCAAACCGTATTGACTCAGGATCTCAGTTATTTGATCTTTCACACTAACATATGTTTGTGGAACAGCATGTGGTGGATTCTCCGGCAATATGGTTTGAGCATGTGAAGTTTGCAACGGAGGATCATTAGCTTGCGAATCAAGTACCGGCCCATATGGAATCCCGGTACTGACAGCTGGCGGCATAGCCTCTGAATTATTTACAATTCGGTGAGGGTTCGTACCGAATTGATTGTAACTCGGTGGTGAGTTTGCTCCGAGTTGATTGTAACTCGGTGGCGTGGTATATGCTACTGTTTGATAGTAGGGTTGCTGCAGATTTGAATTCAAAACCCTACTTCGGTTATTGCTATCATAACTTTGTGCAACCGATGTAGAAACGATAGGAGGAGCAACACTAGGGATAAAGTTATGGGCCGAACTATTAGTATAGTTCCGGCCACTTTGATCATTGTTTAGAACAGCATGAATTTGATCTCTGTTAGCCGATGCACTTTCAACATGTTGCCCTAATGATTGAATATGGTGAGATGAACCATCCCCTAAACCTTTGCTAAGTCGCTTTTCAAGTTCTTCAAATTTATCAGCCATGGATTTAGAAAGTGTGTTCATCGCATTTGTCATGTCGGATCCAAATTTGCTAGCTACGGATATATCAATTAAATGAGCAATTTCTTCGGTTGGCTTTTTTACCTCAGCATCGGAAGGACTTGGCGCAACTACCTTTTTTACGACGCCGTTCCTTGTCTTCTGGTATCCCGCCAAAAACATGTTCTTCTTTTCAGCGTTCTATCTCTCGAGCTCCTGTTCAAACTCGCGCCGATCATCTTCCGACAGGTCATCGAACGTAACGGCGATGACGTTCTCCGGGTCGATGTCGCTCCCGTTCCTGGACTCGGTATTCATCATGTCCTGAGTAGATGTTGCCCTTGTTCTTCTCGTCGCCGAGTAGATTGGAAGTACTCGGCGTTCTTCGGTCCCCAGCGGAGTCGCCAATTTGTGTTGGCGCGGAAATTCGCACCGCGCAACACAACGATAATCCTCGCACTTTCGCGGCGAGGGGCGGATGCTTTTCGAGCAAAGCAACAAAGAAGGTTCCTCGATTTCGGAGAGGAGGGACGGATGCTTTACGAGCAAAGCAACAAAGATGAAAACAGTAAACGAAAGTAAAAGTACGAAAAAGTAGTAGATGTGTTTGTTCGATTGTGTGTCCTTTCAATCGGCCATCACCTCTTCTATTTAAGAGGGGGTTGGACTTCCCGTACAAGACACGGACCCAGATTTCCTTCCAAAGGGTCAAAAACGCTATCCAAACTCGGACTCTCCGAAATCTGCCCGAGTCTGCGTGACGGCAAGCGGTAGTACCGCTCTGGGCACGGTAGTACCGCTCTGGGCGGTAGTATCGCTCTGAGCATAGCTAAGTACCGCTCTACTACCAAGTAAGGGTCTCGGGATACCAGAAGAATTTTCATAAGCGGTAGTAGACGCGGTAGTAAAATACGGTACTACCGCTTAGCGGTACTTCCGCTCTGGAGGACGGTACTACCGCCCTGGAGGGACAGGGCCGCACTCAGATGGCTCTAACTTTTGCATATGACTTCGGATTTAGACGATTTTTATATCAAAATCGACCGATTCGACGAGACGAAGACAATCCGTGTAGATCATTTTCTCATATGAGGTCATATTGGGGGCTTAATCAGCCGAATAGTGTTCTGGATACAAAATCTCAGCACTTCGAACACAACTTCGTCCTCAGAGATGAGATCGGATGGCTATGGCCCAAATATCAAAGTTTCTCTTTTCGACGATACGGAACTTTTTCAATTTGAGCACTTTTCCATTTGAGGCCTTCTTAATTATGTTTTTGACCATGCCAAAATCTGGTGTCAACATGTTTGAGATCTGATCCTCATTTAAAAAAAAATCAAGATCTAACCCTTTTCCTACCGTCGGGGTCTATGACGGTAGAGTATAACAGCCTACCGTTAAGGTCCCTGGCGGTAGGCAACTTGACCACGTCAGCATAGCGCACCCCTACTGCCATAGGGGCTGACGGTAGCATGTGCAACCCTACCGCCAAGGTGCCCGGCGATAGGTGCATACACGCATTGTGTCTGGAACTTAGCAATTTTTTGCGGTCGGACGTGCAACCTTACCGTCGGGGTTTAGGGCACATGGCTCAACTTTTCCAATCTCTTCGACCATGGGAATGTATGGCCCATATGTGTGGTTTTCAGTCTCCTGGTCATGGGTTGTCCTTCATTCCGGACATGAGTGCTACTAAACAAACTTAAGAGAGAACATGTACTGGGGTGATCACTATTTTAGAAGGAACTATCAATACTAAGGATCTAGAAACTGAGTTTAATGAGATTGTTAGTTTGCCTAAGTGGAGGAGTACTGCCCACACTAGTAGTCCTACTCAATTTGTAATGCGGTTCCCTAATACCAAAGAACTAGAGTGCGCTTGTTGTTATGGTAAAAAGCTTGCTCTGAAAGATGGTGTTGTTCTGGTGAACATTTCTCATTACTCAGCCTCGGTTGGTTCCAAGGCTGGTCAAGAAAAAGCTTGGGTTCGTGTCTGCAATATTCTTGGTGACAAACGTTATGAGGAACATGTGGCTTATGTTGGTTCATTGGTAGGGGTGACTTTGGAGGCCACTGTACACAAACCTGAATATGCCCGTATCCTGCTAGGTTGCAGAGAGGTTGAGAATATCCCTCCTTCAACAGAAGGAACATGAGGCGGTAAATTTTATGATTTCTTCTACGAAGTGGAGAAAGTCGTTGTTGGAGGGTATAAAAAATATCAAGTTTCGTCTTTAGATGATTACGTCATTCATGATATCTTGTGGGTTGCCAATAATGTGATAATCATCAATATACATTGATATCCCTAATGAGCAATTTTTTATGAACACGTATGGGCAATCATCATTGTTGGAGTAATCCTTTTATATAAGGAACTCACTAAGTCGATTGTACCAAATTTGTTTCGACTGTTGTAAGTCATGTTGTGACTTACTGAGTTTAAACAATACATGTTGCATTTTCATTTTGGATTTTGAATTAATTCAGATTCCCCCGGGGAACCTATATGTCCGAATTGGATGAAAAATGAATATATGTGATCACCACATCTATCAACTACATAAATAGATGATTTGTACTCCCATTGAGATAAGTTATCGGGAAGTGGTTCCACTAGTGTTTGGAGAAGATATTTTGGGTATCCACGTGAACCCTTATGCTACAAGCCTTGCTATGCACCACCTTGTTGTTCTCAGTCGGTTTTTCAATAAACTAACGTAGGTATTACTTTTGTGAATACCTTCCTTTTATTGAGCAAGGCTATTTCTTTTCGACTGCATCCTTTGATTGAGTCCAGTCCGGGCAAGTATTTTTCAAACTCTGCCATAGCTATGGTCCTTGGATCCGGATCATTGTTAAGGTTATTTGCAATCATGGTTGAGAAATGTATGTCGACGGTTGTAGGCTTTCATTTATATGTTTGTTCATAATGTGCAAAGTTTGGGTGAAATCTTGATTACCTTTGGTGACTCTTCGTGGTTTCCAAATACGGCCGAGTTTGTATTTCGATGTCCTGGTCATTGGGTGCACTATTGAGCTTGGTTCTGGAGGTTTTCCATCCATTTGGGTGTATACTATAGTGACACCCTGGGTTTTGCTACATTGATGATTGTAATTAAGCTACAGTAATGGCCAAGTGATTAAGATAATCTTTTGCTAAATAGTGCTTGATCACCTTTGATTCAAATATCATTTAAAACTCCACTTAGAAATCAAATTCAATTGGCAAGTGAAATTTGAAGTTGCTCAAATATTTCTGCAAAAATGTTCATCATTTAACAAAAATTCCCTAACTATTATTTGTTAGGGAAAACAACATACCATCAAGCTAAGGTGGGCCATAGCAATTTAAAACAGTGCCAAAAGAAGCATTTTAAATGCCTTTTTCATTTATGGAAATTCCAAATGGATTCAAATAAATCCCAAACTTATTGTGGCAGTGCATCACTGACCCTAGTATTTGTTTTCACCAATGGCACATTTTTGCAAAAGTTAATTAGTGCAAAAGAAAATGCAAAAGGCTACTGTTAAATGAAAACAGAAAAAGAAATAAAGGGAAAGGGCTAGGAGGCCACTTACCTGGCCTCTAGGCCGTAGACACAGTGCGGCCCAGCCCACTGAGACCTCCTCCTACCTGCTCCCGCCCCGCTGTCGCCTATACCATGGCCAGAGCTCGGCCTCGCCGCCGCTGCTCGCCACCTGCCGCCACAGGGCTCCGGGGAGGATAAGGCCGAGGCCATCCACTCCCCCTAGACGCCCTCGCCATTCCTCCCTCGCCTCGCTCGCTCTCCTCCCTCTCTCCCTCCTCCAGATCCGCCGCGCCCGACCGCACCGTCGCCATGGCCGCGTCATAGCCGTGGCCATCGTCGTCCCTGAGCCTCGCCAGCATGCCCACGGGCTCCGTCGAGCTCCGCTACTCCCTCTGCGACCCCGAGCTCGAGTTCTACGTCACCACAGCCTCGGGACCGAGCTCGTCTTCTCCCATGGTCGCCGGCGCTTCTCCGACGAACGTCGCCGTTCTGCTGCTCCTAAGCCCTCGCCGAGCCTTTCTTGAGCTCCACGATGAGCAGACGCGCGCAACCCCTCGCCTCTCCGTCTCTTTCCGCGTCCTAGCTCGCCTCGCCGCCATGGCCGTACCCGCCGCCACGGTTGGGCTCGCCACCGCGGCCACCACATGCACAGCTCGCGTCCGAGCCCCGCGTCGTGCTCAGCACGCCTCTCGGAGTCTAGCGCCGCTGCCTGCGTCGTCTCCCGTGGCCACTAGCACCTATCCCGACGAGCGCCCGAGAACGCCGCCGCCTTCGCACGTCGCCGACGTCGTTTCCGGCTGACTCCGGCGATGCCACCACCACCACTCGACGCGACACTCCACGGCCATTCGAACGCGACCCCTCGCGCCCGTTTTGATAGCCCATAGCGAAATCCCGACGAGGGCCGAGCCGCTCCGCCGCGGATTTGGCTCGCCGGAGCTTCTCCGGCGCCGCCGCCGACGTGGTCAACGTGGGGCCCACATCTCAATCGGGTGGTCTTAGGATCTTTTATTCCTCGTCTATATACTCTGGGTTCTGATCTCTCTTCTCTTTCGGGTTTAAGGTTTTATTAACTCTAACTCTAGGTTCTCGTAACTACTCCTCCCGGAGAGCCCCTCATTTCAGACGATGGCTCGATTCATCTGAAGACTTCGAAGATACTCTCCGATGTTCTCCCGAGAACTTGTGCTCATCGCTTTTGCGATTCCCTTCCACCGTCAACCCCTATGGATGACTACATGCAATTGTCCCTCATACTTTCATATCCAGTTGCTCTTGTTATTACAAGGTACATCGAATTATCTTACCAGAGATTCTTTCTTCCTCGGTTGTTCATGTCTTTCACAAAATTCTTCGAAACGCTATCCGATCTTCCGAAATCCTCATTAGCCTATTGCTCTTGACCTTTCTCACCTGCTTACATTGTGGTTAATTCCATATGTCTAGCAATATTCATTGAAATCCTCTGTGATTTTCATTTGATTTTATTGATTCAACCTGTGTGTGGATGCACGCAGTCATCTGTTGTTTATCATAAATTATCCGTCCGGCTCAGACGTCTTTCCAAACATGGGTTGGTTTCCGACAAATCAACCTTGATTAATTGCCCATCTAAGTCCTTTCATCTTACTTGTATTTGATCGGAACATCTGATTTTGATACACCAACCTGGAAATCATAATTCCTTTGGTATTTAAGTATCTATATCATTCAGATAAACTCTAATGTGATGCCTTGCATTCTTTCTCCCTCTGATTGAGTACCGATACTTACATCAGGCCCTTTGTGGATCGTCAGACCCATTGTTCGATTATTATCCGATAGCATCCTTCACATGCTAAATTCTTGTGGTGTTCTTCCCCTGATATATGATGCCATTGGTAAATTGTGTCTTCTCCCACTGATAAGTTGTATCCTATGCTTTTATCAGCCATGCTCTGTTATCAAGCATGTGTTAATTACTCTTGAAGCTTGTGGTATATGTTCCTAAGATGCCCCGATGGGTTGAACCTATGCCTTCCTTAATTCGTGTGAACTCAAGAGTTTTCACGAGTCCTACTCTTCTGGTGTTTTGCCGGATAATTTTTCAAAGCTACGACCTGATTTGATACCTTACAACCGTGGTTCCGACCATGAATGTTCTTCTTTGATCCCATTTTTAGACCAGTTTGAGCAGTTGTCTTCCGCGGATCAATACATTGGTCCAAACTTTAATTCTGATCTACATCCGAGTATTACCCCTGGTATCTCAAGAAAATCATGGAGCTACATAGCTTCTTATAAGCTCCCCATCAGCTATGTTTCCCTTCATTGGTTCCGGTTTCCTCGTGTTCTGAGTTGTTGGACACTCAAGGACACCGATAATTGAATCAAGTCCGCATTACGATTCAACAACTCTTAGTAATCTTCTTTGCTTATGAGTTTGTGCTCGATCATGTCTTTCCAAACTGTTTGGCTACATCATCATCGTCATGCTAAGGCTTAACCAATGCTCTAGCAACCTTCTCTCGCCTGATGAACTATATATTCATGGACTACCTCGATAAATTCGTCGTGGTTTATCTGGATGATATTCTGGTATTCTCCAAGAATAAAGAAGAGCATGTTGAACATCTTCGTCTTATACTGGAGAGGCTTCGAGAACATCAACTTTATGCAAAGTATTCAAAGTGTGAGTTCTGGATGGACGAAGTAACCTACCTTGGTCATGTGATCTCCAAGGATGGTATTGCGGTCAACCCTGAACGAGTTCAGGCTATTCTTGACTAGACTCCCCCGAAGAATGTCAAGCAAGTCAGAAGTTTTCTCGGACTCGCTAGCTATTGTCGTCGATTCGTCGAGAACTTCTCCAAGATTGCAAAGCCCTTAACCAATCTGCTTCACAAAGGTGTTAAATATGAGTGGACAGAAAAATGTCAGGAGAGCTTTCAGGCACTTAAGGACAAACTGACGTCTGCTCCAGTGCTAGCTCCTCCGGATACTCGTAAGGACTTTGTCATTTATTGTGACGCTTCTCGTCAGGGAATGGGTTGTGTCCTAATGCAAGAACGCAGAGTGGTTGCTTATGCATCTCGTCAATTGCGTCCTCATGAAGAGAACTACCCAGTTCATGACCTTGAACTTGTTGCAGTAATTCATGCACTGAAAGAGTGGCGTCAATACCTTGTTGGAAATCGTTGCGAGATCTACACCGATCACCAAAGTCTGAAGTACTTGTTTACTCATCCAGATCTGAATCTCCGTCAACAACGATGGATAGAACGAATAGCAGATTACAATGTGGGTATTTCTTATACCCCAGGCAAGGCTAATGTAATGGCTGATGCCTTCAGCCGCAAGTCTTACTGCAACCACCTTCAGGTTCACAAGGTTTACCCCCTTCTTCAAGAAGAATTCCGCAAGCTGAACCTCCATATTGTTCCTCAGGGTTATCTCACTCCCCCTCCTGAAGGGTCCTACAAAATGAACCTCCACGTTGTACCCCAGGGTTCTCTTAATACCCTGGTTGCTAAACCAGATCTGGTGGACGTCATCAAGTGGATCCAGAAGTGTGACAACGAAGTCGAGAGGCTTAAACTCGATCTCGCAGAAGGAAAGCCCTCACCCTTCACTATTGCTGAGGATGGCGCTTTGTACTTCAAAGACCGTCTAGTGGTACCGAGTAGGGAGAAGAACCATGATATGACCCAGGAGGTCATGAAGGAAGCACATGACACTCCGTTGTCTATTCATCCTGGTAGTACCAAGATGTACCAAGACATTCGTCGAAGATTCTGGTGGTCTAACATGAAGCAAGACATTGCACGCTATGTTTCAGAATGTGACATTTGTCGTCGGATCAAAGCAGAACATCAAAGGCCTGCTGGAACTCTACAACCTATTTCTATTCCTGAATGGAAATGGGATCATGTTGAAATGGACTTCAGTACTGGTTTTCCCAGGTCGCAGAAAGGTAATGATGCTATTCCTGTCGTCATTGAATGACTGTCCAAAGTTGCACATTTTCTGGCTGTCAAAGAAACTATTACTGCTAGTCAGCTGGCAGATCTATATATGTCCAGAGTTGTTTCACTCCACGGTATTCCATTGGTGATTAGTTCAGACCGTGGTAGCTTATTCACTTCAAGGTTCTGGGCAAGTTTCCAGGAAGCTATGGGGACTCGTTTGTCCTTCAGCACCGCTTTTCACCCTCAATCCCACGGACAAGTTGAACGAGTCAATTAGATTCTCGAAGACATGCTTCGAGCTTGTGTCATTTCTTTCGGCAAGAAATGGGAGGAATCTCTCCCGTATGCTGAGTTCTCCTACAACAATAGCTATCAAGCTAGTCTTAAGATGGCTCTTTTTGAAGTGTTATATGGGCGTAAGTGTCGAACTCCTCTGAATTGGTCAGAAACTGCGGAACGTACACTTATCGGTCCGAATATTTTCCAACATGCCAAAGATAAAGTCCGCATTATTCATGCAAATCTGAAGGCTGCTCAGTCTCGTCAGAAGAGTTAGTATGACCATCATCACAAAGATATGGTCTATCAACCTGGCGAAAAGGTTTATCTTCGAGTCACGCCAATGAGAGGTACACACCGTTTTGGGATCAAGGGCAAGCTGGCTCCTCGTTATATTGGTCCTTTCACTGTTCTCGAAAGGCGTGGTAAAGTGGCATATCAATTGGAACTACCGCCAAACCTTTCTCAGGTTCACGATGTGTTCCATGTGTCACAGCTTCGTCGCTGCTTCAAGGATCCTATCCGAGCAGTGGATCATGATATGCTTGAGCTGCAACAAGACCTTTCTTACAAGGAGCAACCAGTCCGCATTCTCGATGAAACTGAACGTCGGACTCATCAGAAGGTTACCAAGTTCTTCAAAGTGCACTGGGCAAATCATTCTGAAGATGAAGCCACTTGGGAACGCGAAGATCATCTTCGTGTAGAATACCCCGAGCTCTTTCCTTCTACTTCTTAATTCTCGGGACGAGAATTCTTTTTAGTAGGGGAGAGTTGTGACACCCTGGGTTTTGCTACAGTGATGATTGTAATTAAGCTACAGTAATGGCCAAGTGATTAAGCTAATCTTTTGCTAAACAGTGCTTGATCACCTTTGATTCAAATATCATTTAAAACTCCACTTTGAAATCAAATTCAATTGGCAAGTGAAATTTGAAGTTGCTCAAATATTTCTGCAAAAATTCATCATTTAACAAAAATTCCCTAACTATTATTTGTTAGGGAAAACAACATACCATCAAGCTAAGGTGGGCCATAGCAATTTAAAACAGTGCCAAAAGAAGCATTTTAAATGCCTTTTTCATTTATGGAAATTCCAAATGGATTCAAATAAATCCCAAACTTATTGTGGCAGTGCACCACTGACCCTAGTATTTGTTTTCACCAATGGCACATTTTTGCAAAAGTTAATTATTGCAAAAGAAAATGCAAAAGGCTACTGTTAAATGAAAACAGAAAAAGAAATAAAGGGAAAGGGCTAGGAGGCCACTTACCTGGCCTCTAGGCCGTAGACACAGTGCGGCCCAGCCCACTGAGACCTCCTCCTACCTGCTCCCGCCCCGCTGTCGCCTACACCATGGCCAGAGCTCGGCCTCGCCGCCGCTGCTCGCCACCTGCCGCCACAGGGCTCCGGGGAGGATAAGGCCGAGGCCATCCACTCCCCCTAGACGCCCTCGCCATTCCTCCCTCGCCTCGCTCGCTCTCCTCCCTCTCTCCCTCCTCCAGATCCGCCGCGCCCGACCGCACCGTCGCCATGGCCGCATCATAGCCGTGGCCATCGTCGTCCCCGAGCCTCGCCAGCACGCCCACGGGCTCCGTCGAGCTCCGCTACTCCCTCTGCGACCCCGAGCTCGAGTTCTACGTCACCACAGCCTCGGGACCGAGCTCGTCTTCTCCCACGGTCGCCGGCGCTTCTCCGACGAACGTCGCCGTTCTGCTGCTCCTAAGCCCTCGCCGAGCCTTTCTTGAGCTCCACGATGAGCAGACGCGCGCAACCCCTCTCCTCTCCGTCTCTTTCCGCGTCCTAGCTCGCCTCGCCGCCATGGCCGTACCCGCCGCCGCGGTTGGGCTCGCCACCGCGGCCACCACATGCACAGCTCGCGTCCGAGCCCCGCGTCGTGCTCAGCACACCTCTCGGAGTCTAGCGCCGCTGCCTGCGTCGTCTCCCGTGGCCCCTAGCACCTATCCCGACGAGCGCCCGAGAACGCCGCCGCCTTCGCACGTCGCCGACGTCGTTTCCGGCTGACTCCGGCGATGCCACCACCACCACTCGACGCGGCACTCCACGGCCGTTCGAACGCGACCCCTCGCGCCCGTTTTGATAGCCCATAACGAAATCCCGACGAGGGCCGAGCCGCTCCGCCGCGGATTTGGCTCGCCGGAGCTTCTCCGGCGCCGCCGCCGACGTGGCCGACGTGGGGCCACCCCCAGGGTCACTGGCCAGTGGGCCAGCCCGACCCCGTTGACCTGTTGACCAGGTCAACGTGCTGACTGGGCCTGGTCCAGTCACTGACTGGTGGGTCCCAGTCCCCCTGTGTGTATGACAGGTGGGCCACCCCTGTCAGATTACTAATTAGTAATTAGGTTAATTGAAAATAATTAACTTAGCCTAATGACCCTATGACATGTGGCCCCCACTCACTAATTAGTCTCTGGTTAGTTTAAATAAATCTGAATTAGAGCTGAGTCTATGACATGTGGCCCCCACATGTCAGGTTTGACCTGGCCAGCCGTCCTGTTGACTCATGACATCAGGATGATGTCATGCTGACGTCACCTGCACTGTTCTGGATAATGTTGATTTTAATAAATAGAAATAATTCCAAAAATTATTTAAAACTTTAGAAAATCATATCTTTTAATCCGTAGCTCAGATGAAAAAGTTTTATACATGAAAGTTGATCAGAAAAATCCCACGAATCTGATTATGCCATCCGTTCATCTGTCACATGCTCCTAGCATGATGAACATGGAACTTTCTCCCTCCGGATCGTCTGTCCGATAAATCCAAAGACCCGGGAAATATCGTCAGATATTCTCCCGCTCCGTCTGCAACGTGTAGTACTGCGTTAGTGCATGCCTAGCTCTGAATATTGCCATGTCATGCATCGTGATGCATTTGTCTGCTTTATATTTATTGTTTCTTCCCCCCTCTTCTTACCGGTAGACCCCGAGACCGACGCTGCTGCCGGGTACGACTACGTGACTGACGATCAGCCCTTTGCCGCAGAGCAGCAAGGCAAGCAAACCCCCCTTGAGCATTCCGATATCGCCTATTCCTTTCCCTCTTATTCTTGCATTAGATTTTTGCTACTGTATTAGTTAGCTCCTATTCTGATGCATAGCCTGTTTTTGATAAACTGTCACTATACATGCAATCATATCAACTGCTTAGTATAGGTTGATCAGTGAATCCCCAGTGACCCCTTAGTCCCAGTAGCCTCTGCTTCTTCATCGACGACTCGACGACTCGAAGACTCGGTCGACCGACCGACAAGCCAGGTCCCTCACATCACCGCACACCCCTTAGTTGTACGACTCTGCAGCGCTACTATCGAGTACCGAGGGTGACACCTCGTGAAGTACTCATGATGCTAGCTCTGTAGTGTAGCTAGTCGCTCGTGTTTATCGAGGGTGATTCCTCCTTCACCACTCCCGACGATGACTCTGTCGTGCAACCCCTCAAGCGTGGGACCCTCGAGGGTGATTCCTCTAAGTCCACCTTGACGGTATTATCGAGCGGGGCCCTTTGAGGGTGATTCCTCAGGTTCCGTCTTGATGACTTATACACATAGTTACTATGTCCTGGTTACAGAAACATGTTGGTGATGGGTTGGCCCTGAGGGGTACCCACGGTTTGATGTTGACGAGGCGTGGACGGGCAGGAGAGGCCCTTGCCACACATCCTCGAGACGGGGTGACGGGACCGCACCTTATGGGGCGCGCTTGCCCCGCCTTAATAAAATGCTAATGGGTTGGGTATTTGATCTGAGTTGGTCGTTGGCCTTATTGCGCACCAAACCATCACGTGGGAAAGTTATGGGCACTCAGCGTCGTTGTATCAGCCGAAGCTCTTCGGACGTCAGCAATGGAGCGGCGCACGCCGGATTGGACTGGACGGTACAGTTCTTGGACTGGAGTGTACTAGGTCTGCTTCCGGCCGCCCTCGCATCGTGCAGGTGTGCAAAGGGTGATTGGGCCCATGACCCCTGCGCGCATAGGATTTAGGACGGCGAGCTGGCCTCTTCGTTGAGTCTAGGTGGGGCGACGACGTGCTGCTATCCCGAGGCCGGGCATGACCCAGGAAAGTGTGTCCGGCCGGAGGTGATCAGGCGTGTTGGAGATGCGGTGCACCCCTGCAGGGATGATTAATCTATTCGAATAGCCATGTCCACGGTAACAGGACGACTTGGAGTTGTGCCTTGACCTTATACAACTATAATTGTGATTTAAATTGAAATGAATTGTGGCTCCGGGATTGCTTCCTCGCAGGGAGTCGAGGGAGGATCTCTGGGCGTGGTTACTTAATAAAATTGCTACAATAATATGACTATATGTGAGATACCAATCTACTCTCTTCTAATGCTGCAAGATGTTGAAGATGCTAGTCTTCGATAGGACTAGGCCTTCTCCCTATTCTTGCTTTCTGCAGTCAGTCCAGATATAACCCCTCCCCTTGATAATGATGCATACTTAGCATAGTTCTGATGTCAGTCTTGCGAGTACTTTGGATGAGTACTCACCGCTGCTTTGCTTCCTCTTTTCGCCTCGATACGTTTCTGCGTTCAGACGACGGAGCCCAGGAGATGGAGTACGCCGGAGATGACTACTACACCACCGCTGGAGCCTACTACTACGTGGAGAACGCCGACGCTCAGGAGTAGTTAGGAGGTTCCCAGGCAGGAGGCCTCGCCTCTTTCGATCCGCTGCCTATGTTTGTGCTAGCCTTCTTAAGGCAAAACTTGTCTAACTTATGTCTGTAGTCATATATTATTTGCTTCCGCTGACTCGTGCTTATCGAGCTTTGTATTCGAGCCCTCGAGGCCCCTGGCTTGTAATATGAAGCTGTATGACTTTAATTTGTGTCTAGTGTTGTGTTGTGCTATCGAACAGTGAGTCCCTAATCTTGGTCGTACGCATTGCGTGATTGATTAGCGTACGGTCGAGATCGGGGCGTCACAACTACCCATTAGGTGTCTGCCAAAATCATTGGCTTGCATTTGCTGATTTAGGGGCTTCGATATCCTGTTGCTTGCGGCAAGCTGAATTCTAGTAATATTATTGCCATACTTGTTCCCCTGTCGTTTTGAACAGAAGTTGAGTGGTTTTTATTGGTACCTCCAATCTTTTGGGTGTATTTTTGCAGGATCATAGGATTGTGTGAAACCTTTATAGTCAACAAATGAATTTGGCGGATCTTTTGCAATGTGTTGCAAATTGATGATTTTCTGAACGTGAAGTTCAATGTCTTGAGTACGTGAATTTGAGGCAGAAATGTGTTGAAAATTTTATCGATTTCCTAGTATTCATTTTGGTACTTAAAATCTCCCCCTAATACCTGAAATGGTTCTTACATAGCATGCAATCCTTGAATAACTCCCCTTGACACGGGGTTGCGATATTTATAGCTAATGGAAATACAGTCGTTCCTCACATAGATCCCAAATTTATGTGAGGAGCCATTGATGTATGGCACGGTGGTGATATCGGTATGTGACCGCCTTATCGCATGTGGGAAATACTTTTGATTTGCATGTACTAATTTTGGAGGAGAGGTATGTTGGGGAACGTTGCATGGGAAACAAAAAATTTCCTACGAACACCCAAGATCTATCTATGGAGATCAACAGCTACGAGAGGGAGAGTGGATCTACATACCCTTGTAGATCGCTAAGCGGGAAGCGTTAAGAAACGCGGTTGATGTAGTCGAACGTCTTCGCGATCCAAATCGCAATCCGTCCCGCGATCCAATCACGATCCGTCCTGATCTAGCGCCGAACGGACGGCACCTCCGCGTTCAGCACACGTACAGCTTAATGACGTCTCCGCCTCCTTGATCCAGCGAGCGAGGTCGGAGTAGTAGATGAGTTCTCCGGCAACACGACGGCGTGGTGGCGGTGGTGGTGGTGCTATCCCCGCAGGGCTACGCCTAGCGCTACCGAAACCGCAAACGGAGGAGAAAACGATCTAGGGAGAGAGAGGGGCGCCAAGGGCTTCGTGTGTCCTCTTGGGGCACCCCCTCCCCTCTATATATAGGTGGAGGGGCGTGGAGATCAGCCCCTCCAAGCCCTAGGGCGCAGCCAAGGGGGAGGAGTTGGACTCCTAGTCCAATTCCCTCCCTTTCCAAAAACAGGTGGACTTTCCACCTCTCCCAAGCCACATGGGCCTTGAGGGACTTGTGCGCCTGGCTCAATAAGGCCAGGGCGCCTCCCCTCAGCCCATGCAAACCCTTGGGACGTGGTGGAACCCTTGGTGGACATCCGGACTCCTCCGGAAGTTTCCGGAACCTTCTAGAAGCTTCCCGGTACAATACCGGAAAAACCCGAAACCTTTCCGGTAGCCAAAATATGACTTCCCATATATAAATCTTTACCTCCGGACCATTCCGGAACTCCTCGTGACGTCCGGGATCTCATCCGGGACTCCGAACAACCTTCGATCACCAACATACATAATTCAACAATACCGAAACGTCACCGAACGTTAAGTGTGCAGACCCTGAGGGTTCGAGAGCTATGTAGACATGACCAAGACACCTCTATGGCCAATAACCAATAGCGGTACCTGGATGCCCATATTGGTTCCTACATATACTACGAAGATCTTTATCGGTTGAACCTCTATGTCAAGGATTCAGTTAATCCCGTATGTAGTTCCCTTTGTTCATCGGTATGTTACTTGCCCGAGATTCGATCGTCGGTATCTCTATAGCTAGTTTAATCTCGTTCCCGGAAAGTCTCTTTACTCGTTCCATAATACAAGATCCCATGGCTAACTCTTTAGTCACTTTGCTTGCAAGGCTCATTGTGATGTTGTATTACCGAGTGGGCCCTGAGATACCTCTCCATCACACGGAGTAACAAATCCCAGTCTTGATCCATGTCAACTCAACAGACACCCTCGGAGATACCTGTAGAGCACCTTTATAGTCACCCAGTTACGTTGCGACGTTTGATACTCCTCCAGTGTCAGTGAGTTACATGATCTCATGGTCATAGGAACAGATACTTGACATGCAGAAAACTATAGCAATAAACTGACACGATCATATGCTACGTTCATAGTTCGGGTCTTGTCCATCACATCATTCTCCTAATGATGTGATCCCGTTATCAAATGACATCTCATGTCCATGGCTAGGAAACCTCGACCATCTTTGATCAACGAGCTAGTCTACTAGAGGCATACTAGGAACACAGTGTTGTCTATTTACCCACACATGTATTTGAGTTTCCAATCAATACAATTATAGCATGGATAATAAACGATTATCATGAACAAGGAAATATAATAATAACCATTTTATTATTGCCTCTAGGGCATATTTCTAACAAGGTATTCTGATATGTAGTGTGTAAAGTTGGATTAAGTCAAAGGTGTGTAAAACTACATTACTCCAACGTGAAGTTGGAAAGTTACAATTCTTTAATAAAGATTCTTTGGATACATGATTTTACCAACCCATTTTGAGTCTAAACATATAGGAGAGTGTTAAACTTCAATTCTAGTTAGGGCCATAATGAAGGCATGTAAGGAGAATTTTGCGGGGTTGTCCATTCGAATTTGATTGAAATCGGTATTCAGAATAATGAGCCAATGATTTTGTGTGGATAAAGGCACACTTGAGATCATCGTGTAGATGTATCCTTAAGAACCATGAAATATCTGAGTAGTCTAGTCAATGGTTGAAAAGAGACACTTACCTCAACTTGATGGGTTCAACGAATATGGGTGGTCCAACATAGATTTTAAGTTGTGTGGGTCTTACAATTAGCTTTCGTGTGTTACAAGTGGTGCACATTCAATTCAAATATTGTTAGAATTAACATCATTTTAGTCATGACTAATAGAGTTGCTGATAATTTCCTTTTCAACCCAATATAGGGATGTGCAAATTGAGTATGTCAAGTTTGAAACATAAACGACATTCTGGAAAAATATTTTGTATGCAACATGTGCTATGAGTTTTGTAGTATGCAGTACAATCCTGATGAGACGAAGAAAATGTGCTTGCTATATCCGTTGTAATTGGATCTTTGCTGTCATCATAAGTTTCGATACGAAAACTGTTTTGACGGATATCGCCTTAACTTCATATAGTATGAGTTGATCATGGACACATACGTTCAATCATGTCTCCGTCCCTTTTTTATTTTGAATAATTTAGGTTGCTTATCTCATATATCATGTGGTAATCATGTCTCCGTCACTGCATGCAAGTGTACGTCCACCACAGCCGCTGCCGTGGTGTTGCTGTTGTAAGCGCAAACTCCCGACCGCCGCGCCACTGCAGCTCAATCATGGTCACCGCTGCAAAGTGTAGTCGTCCATGCCGCAACAAGGCTGGCTAGGGGGCGAGGCGCTGAAACCGCCTTCTCCCCTGCTGGCTAGATGGGACGCTGAGTCGCTGACTATTTTGGACCATCTCTTGGCCAGTTGCGAGAACAGGTCTCTCGCCCGATCTCCGTGCACACAGACACAGTCAGTTCAAACCACGATTCTCTCTGGGCATGGCAATTGACCCGGACCGGACCCAGCCCAACCCATGCCCGGTCAAACTTATAGCATCCATCAACCACTCCTCCGCGGGCGAACGACCTATAAATAACCAACTTCGCCGGTCCATCGCTTCCATCTCCAACTAATTCGTCACTTCATCAACACGACCGACACGGGAGCAGCAAGAGCTTGGAGCCACTTCGACTTCCAGGCCCGCTCCAGTCCATTCTCCAGAGAAGCAAACGAGGAGACAACACCGAACCAGCAACCCAAAGAAAGCATGGCGGCACTCCGGGCCGAGCGCCTCTTCTTGGTCCAGTCTTGCTCTTCCCCTTCGACTTCCACAGCGCGGCCACGACGGAGCGGCGCCGCTACCTGCCGCGCCGCCCTGCGGTTGCCTTCCGGTATTCACACCGCGCGGGACAACCTCAGCCTCAAGCTTGAATGGATCGACGCGCCGCGCGTCCCGGCCTCCCCGTCGGTGGAGCGGGACGTGTCCGTCGAGAGGCTCCGCGCCATCGCGGAGGCGGCCGCGGACCGCGCCGAGATGCACGACATCATCGGCAAGCAGCGCGATAACTGGAACCACCTGCTGCTCCACTCCACCAACTCCCTCACGCTCGCCGCCTCCGTCATGGCCGCGCTCGCGCCCGCCGCGCCGGCCATGGTCGCGCTCAAGGCTTCCGCAGGGGTGCTCCTGGCCTCCGCGGCCGTGACCATGGCGGCCGTCAACAAGATCCAGCCCTCGCAGCTCGCCGAGGAGCAGCGCAACGCCACCAGGCTCTGGTGGGATCTCGAGCGCGACCTCCGGGCCGAGCTTGCCCTTGGCGCGCCCACGACCAGGGCCGACGTGCAGGAGGCCATGGACCGGGTGCTCGCGCTCGACGCCGGCTACCCGCTGCCGCTGCTCCCGGGCATGCTCGAGAAGTTCCCCAAGGCCGTCGAACCCGCGTGCTGGTGGCCGCGCCGTCGCCCCGTGCAGCCCAAGAACTCCAGGAGCTTCGGCCGTCATGGCGGCGCCACCGTCGCTTCCGGCAACGGCTGGACACAGGATCTAGAGGACGAGATGCGAGGCATCCTCAGGGTCATCAAGGCCAAGGACGAACAGGAGTTCCTCACGGTGGGCAAGCTGGTGCTCAACCTAAACAGGGGCCTGGCCGTGGCCGGCCCGGCGCTGGCTGGCACGGCGGCGCTCGCCACGGTGTTCATCGGCTCAGGCGAGGCCGGCACGTGGGCGTCTGGCGCGGCCGTCTTTGGTGGGGCGCTCGCGGCGGCGGTGAACACGGTGGAGCACGGCGGGCAGATGGGCATGCTGTTCGAGCTGCTCCGCAACTGCGCCGGGTTCTACCGCAAGATCCAGGAGGACATCGAGGCCAACCTCGCCGAGCCCGACGTGGAGCGGAGGGAGGGCGGCGAGGTGTTTGCGACCAAGGTGGCGCTGAAGCTCGGCCGGAGCCTGTCGGACCTGAAGCAGTTCAGGAAGATGGCCTCGCCGTCCGTCAGAGACGAGGACCTCAAAGAATTTGCCGGGAAACTCTTCTAATCCACCCACTCACCCGATCACTCACTCTAGAATAGGAATAGCTCACAGATGAATCCCGGTTCCATTAATTCTTTTGTAAGGTTAGAAACTGAAATCACAGTTATCTGATTCATTCATTCTTATATTTTCAATCCCGGTTTGCACGTTACACACTTGCTCGGGAATTTGCGGGAAACTCTTCTGATCCACCCACCCACCCACTCACTCACTCTAGAATAGCTAGCTCAGAGATGAATTCATGAAATCTGTATAGGAATTCCCGGTTCCATTAATCCTTTTGTAAAGGTAGAAGCTGAAATCACAGTTATTTGATTCATTCATTCATATATCTTCAATCCCAACTTGCTCGGGAGTATGAAGTTCGGAGTGAGATTGCAATTTTTGCAATGGCCTGACCGGCAAAGATGCGGTCCACACGCAAAGAACATGGACGTCCTTACTTAGTACTCCCTCTATTTTTATTTACTCTACATATTAAAGTTGATTGAAGTCCGAAAATACCTTTTGGAGCTCGGCCTCCATGGAGGCCGGTTTTTCAAAAACACAAAATTCATGAAAATTCATATTTTTACAATTCAAAAAAATCTGAAAAAAATACAGATATACATGGAGGCATAACACACATGTGTGTAAATTTTTAGGATGAAATACGTTGAAATGAAGGCTGTGCAAAAATGACAAATCTAAGGCTTTTTAACACATGATACTATTCATCCTCAAAGTCCAGAAATTTGTCTTTTTTGTACAGGTCGCATTTCAATGTATTTCATCTTGAATTTTTACACACACATACATTTCATCCTTGTATAGTTGATTATTTTTTTTCGGAATTTTTTGAAGTCGAAAAGTTTGAATTTTGAATTTTTCAAAAATAAAGGGCTCCATGGAGCTCGGTCACCAAAACGCCCTACTCATTGAAGTCAAACTTCATCAAGTTTGATCAAGTTTATAGTAAAGAATAATTAATCTAATGATATTGATTTGTTATTGTACTCCCTCCGTCCGGAATTATGCACAACTGGATAAAAATGGATGTATCTAGAACTAAAATACATTTAGATACATCCATTCCTATGACAAGTATTTCCGGACGGAGGGAATATATGTTAATATTTTTGTCTATAAATTTTGTCAAAGTTTACAAAGGTTGACTTTGACCAAAGCTAATACACGGAGTAAAAAAAAATGAAGGGAGTAATAGTATATAAACGGACGGGTTGGAAGCATCCACGCTAAATGTCGAAAGTTTGCGCCACCCAACCTTGAGGTCGTATTGTAGGCTAGCTGAGCCGAGCCAGCCAACATTTCACACCTGTTTTCTTTCCTACTTCTAAAGATTTGAGTTGGTGGTGAGTTCGCTCACTCATTCGCCCTCCTCCTGCATGTGGGACCCATCAGATTAAAATAATGGCAATCTCCATCTCACCAGTTTCCTAAAGAAAGAGCCTAAAAAAAGCTACCTAAAGAAAGCGTGGTCTCGACCGCTCCTATTACCCAATCGGCCATCAAGCCTGCTGTCCAATCAGAAGCGCTCCACCACCGCCATCATCCTGTGGATGACAGCGACGACGGCTCCTCCTAAACAACTTCACAGGTCAAGTTACCCAATCGTACCAAGAAGCCAAAAGCTCGCCGATGACGAGCGTGGTCGGGCTTAGCTTGGTGCTACGGTGAGCGCCAACAAGAGGCTCCGATGGATCAACTCTCTAGGTCGGGCTGGCTCGCCGGCGTCGGCGGCACTGGTCAATGCTAGGAAGGCGGCGTGCGGAACGTGGTCATGGAGGCGAAGCACCAGAGCGTCCGGGAGGCGTGCTCGTGGACATAGTCGTCGAGGAGGAGAAGCACCACGACGACATTGCAGGTCGACAACGCGGAGCCGCGGACACCACGAGTAGGATAGGAGCTTGGCGTAAATTAGGGGAAGTGTTAAGATTAATTACTAATGTAATTAGGGGAAATCTCCCCTTGCCCAACCGCCGTAAGGTTGCCTCCCGCATGGACGCATCTGTCTCTGAAACCGACGCTTCTCCGTACCGTCTTGTCTCTCCAAATCATATAAATGGCATCCTGTAACCATCGATGAAAACAATTCAATCATTTGTTTCAACACATACGACTGCTGGGGTTAGCCCATGGACGGCAGCCAGAGCTGGTTATCTACTATCTCGGAAAACGTCCTTAATTAAAATTGTGATTCTATCTACTAGTTAATTAGACAGGTCTTTTTCTTATAAAAGGATACAATAACTCTGATCACGACACTTGCAACTAGTGATAGTAGCTCACTGGACTAATTCTCTGCTATTATAACGTCCGGCCGGCAGATGATGAGGAGCCATGCAAGTTATTTTCCTTCAGAAAGCGAGAGGCAAGAAGTATTCTACGGCTTTCATGAATAAACAAAGCAAAAAAGAAGTATTATAGGTCCTCCCAGAAAACAAATTAAAGAAAGGTAAACTAATCTAGAGACCCAATGATCAACCTGTTGGACTTGGAATTGTTCAGATGCGACGCAAGGCACGGTCAATTCAAGGCCAAGAAATTTTCAAGTTCAACATTCATCTATTTATGCTAGTTCATTGAGATTCCATCGAGGAACCGATATGTCCGAATTGAGTGAAAAATGAATATATGTGATCGCCACATCTATCAAGTACATAAATAGATGATTTGTACTGCCATTGAGATAAGTTATCAGAAAGTGATTCCACTAGTGTTTGGAGAAGAGAATTTGGTATCTACGTGGACCCTTATGCTACAAGCCTTGCTATTCACCACCTTGTTGCACTAGTAGAAAACAGGGCTTTGAAACGGGCCAGAATATTGCATTAGTCCCGGGCGTGTTACGAACCGGGACTGATGGGTGCACCAGTCCCGGTTCGTGAGGCCAGGGCACCGGCCGGGCCTCGGCTGGAACCAGTCCCGGTTCGTGTGACCCCTTTAGTCCCGGTTCCAGACACGAACCGGGACTAAAGGGCCTCGCTCCTGGCCGAGCCCCTTTAGTCCCGGTTGGTGGCTGGAACCGGGACTAAAGAGGCACCTTTAGTCCCGGTGCTAGCCACCAACCGGGACTTATACAACGCCTATATATATGCTCGCCCCTGCCCGCTCACTCCTCTGTTTTTTGGCTGGGCGGCGTTTGGGAGGTTTGTTGCTCTCTGTTCTCACCTCCTATGCACATGAGGTGTTCGATGAAATGCCGCAGCCACACTTAAGTTTTCTCCTCTCCAAGCTCGACCTTCAAGCTACATTTTCCCTAAGATTTGTTTAGGTTTGGCAGTGCACCAACTACACAAGTGTTCTAAAAGGTTAACGACTTCATCGTTTTATCTCTCACTGCTAGTTTAGCTCATTTCAAATGCTCTAGAAGTATGAATTTTATGTATTTATTTTGGTCACTACTGTACTTTGGTTTTAATGTGATGATGAACTTCTATTAATTTGGTCACTTCTCTATTCATGATGTTTTGTAATGGGTTTTGATACACTTAATTATATAATGCACGCAGATGAACCGGCAATGGATGTACGGTGACCGACGGACCTCCGTGTACATTAAGGGCCTGCATAATTTTCTCGAAGTGGCTGAGGCAACCAAGCAAAATGGTTTTATGTATTGTCCATGTACTATCTGTGGGAATACGAAGGGTTACTCTAACTCGAGAACCCTTCACGTCCACCTGCTTGAGAAGGGTTTCATGCCACACTATAATGTTTGGACCAAGCACGGAGAAAGAGGGGTTATGATGGAAGACAACGAAGAAGAAGAGGATGATGACAACTATCCGCCCCCTGAATACGGTGATGCTGCAATGGGGGAAGCTGAAGATCAAGAGGAAGAACCAGACGATGTGCCCGATGATGATCTTCGCCGGGTCATTGTTGATGCAAAGAGACAATGCCAAAGTGAAAGGAAGAAGTTGAAGTTCGATCGCATGTTAGAGGATCACAAAAAAGGGTTGTACCCAAATTGCGAAGATGACAACACAAAGCTCGGTACCACACTAGAATTGCTGCAATGGAAGGCAGAGAATGGTGTATCTGACAAGGCATTTGAAAAGGTGCTGAAAATAATGAAGAATAAGCTTCCAAAGGACAACGAATTGCCCGACAGTACATACGAAGCAAAGAAGGTTGTCTGTCCTCTAGGATTGGAGGTGCAGAAGATACATGCATGCCCTAATGACTGCATCCTCTACCGCGGTGCGTACGAGAATTTGAACGCATGCCCGGTATGCTGTGCATTGCGGTATAAGATCAGACGAGATGACCCTGGTGATGTTGAGGGCCAGCGCACCGGGAAGAGGGTTCCTGCCAAGGTGATGTGGTATGCTCCTATAATACCACGGTTGAAACGTTTGCTCAGAAACAAAGAGCATGCCAAGTTGATGCGATGGCACAAGGAAGACCGTAAGAAAGACGGGAAGTTGAGAGCACCCGGTGATGGGTCGCAGTGGAGAAAGATCGAGAGAAAGTGGGGGGACTTTACAGGTGACCCAAGGAACGTATGGTTTGGTTTAAGTGCAGATGGCGTTAATCCTTTTGGGGATCAGAGCAGCAAGCATAGCACATGGCCTGTGACTCTATGTATGTATAACCTTCCTCCTTGGTTGTGCATGAAGCGGAAGTTCATTATGATGCCAGTGCTCATCCAAGGCCCTAAGCAACCCAGCAATGACATTGATGTGTACCTAAGGCCATTAGTTGATGAACTTTTACAACTGTGGAATGGAAAAGGTGTACGTGTGTGGGATGAGAACGAACAGGAGGAATTTGACCTATATGCGTTGCTGTTTGTAACCATCAATGATTGGCCTGGTCTCAGTAACCTTTCAGGACAGACAAACAAGGGATACCACGCAAGCACGCACTGTTTAGATGACACCGATAGTATATATTTGGACAAATGCAGGAAGAATGTGTACCTGGGGCATCGTCGATTTCTTCCGACCAACCATCAATGTCGAAAGAAAGGAAAGCATTTCAAAGGTGAGGCAGATCACCGGAAGAAGCCCGCCCTCTGTACTGGTGATCACATACTTGATATGGTCAATGATTTACAAGTAATCTTTGGAAAGGGTCCTGGCGGACTATCTGTTCCGAATGACGCCGAGGGACGCGCACCCATGTGGAAGAAGAAATCTATATTTTGGGACCTACCCTATTGGAAAGACCTAGAGGTCCGCTCTGCAATCGACGTGATGGACGTGACAAAGAATCTTTGCGTGAACCTGCTAGGCTTCTTGGGAGTGTATGGGAAGACAAAAGATACACCGGAGGCACGGGAGGACCAGCAACGTGCGCACGAAAAAGACGGCATGCATCCAAAGCAGTATGAAGGTCCTGCCAGCTACGCTCTTACCAAAGAAGAGAAGGAAATCTTCTTTGAATGCCTGCTCAGTATGAAGGTCCCGTCTGGCTTCTCGTCGAATATAAAGGGAATAATAAATATGGCAGAGAAAAAGTTCCAGAGCCTAAAGTCTCATGACTGCCACGTGATTATGACGCAACTGCTTCCGGTTGCATTGAGGGGGCTTCTACCGGAAAACGTTCGATTAGCCATTGTGAAGCTATGTGCATTCCTCAATGCAATCTCTCAGAAGGTAATCGATCCAGAAATCCTACCAAGGTTAAAGAGTGATTTGGTGCAATGTCTTGTCAGTTTCGAGCTGGTGTTCCCACCATCCTTCTTCAATATCATGACGCACGTCCTAGTTCATCTAGTCGACGAGATTGGCATTCTGGGCCCTGTATTTCTACACAACTTGTTCCCCTTTGAGAGGTTCATGGGAGTCTTAAAGAAATATGTTCGTAACCGTGCTAGGCCAGAAGGAAGCATCTCCATGGGCCATCAAACAGAGGAAAGCATTGGGTTTTGTGTTGACTTTATTCCTGACCTTAAGCCGATTGGTCTCCCTCAATCGCAGTATGAGGGGAGACTGACTGGAAAAGGCACGCTAGGAGCGAATTCAATAATATGTAGGGACGGGCATTCTTGGTCTCAAGCACACTACACTGTTCTACAGAATTCAACCTTGGTGACCCCGTATGTCAATGAACACGAGAATATTCTGCGCTCCAAACACCCGGAGCAGTGTGACGACTGGATTACATGTGAACAAATCAGGACTTTCGGCAGTTGGTTGCAAACACATCTCATGGGTAACACCACTGTTGTAGATGAGCTGTACTCGTTGGCCAGGGGACCATCTTCGACTATATTGACTTACAAAGGGTACGAGATAAATGGGAATACATTTTACACAATCGCCCAAGATCAAAAGAGCACCAACCAAAACAGTGGTGTTCGCTTTGATGCAGCAACCAACAGGGGAAATGACACATATTATGGTTACATAGTGGACATATGGGAACTTGACTATGGACATGATTTTAAGGTCCCTTTGTTTCGGTGCAAATGGGTCAATCTGTCAGGAGGCGGGGTACATGTAGACCCGCAGTATGGAATGACAACAGTGGATCTGAACAATCTTGGGTACACAGACGAACCATTCGTCCTAGCCAATGATGTGGCGCAGGTTTTCTATGTGAAGGACATGTCTACCAAACCAAGAAAAAGAAAAGATAAGGAAGTGAATACATCATACGATGAGCCAAAGCGCCACATAGTTCTTTCAGGGAAAAGAGACATCGTGGGAGTGGAGGGCAAGACAGACATGTCTGAAGATTATGAAAAGTTTCATGCATGAAATTCCTCCCTTCAAAGTGAAGGCTGACCCAAGCACCCTGTTAAACGAAGAAGATTATCCATGGTTACGGCGCAATAAGCAAGGGACACACGCGAAGAAAAAGTGAAGACTTTCTCTCCACAACTATTCTGATGATGGCTTTGATCTAGAATATCACTGCAGTTACATGTCAAGAAATGAAATGCCTTTTGTAACTGATGAGTTTTCGTCTGAAACCCTGATACTTCGAAAGAGATTGTTCATTTTGTACACGAAGTGCATCCAGTTTTTGCCGTAACCCTCTCAACTTTTTAGCACATGCTATGTGGGCGAAATGATGATACCATGCCAACTTTCAACCATTTCAAAGTTCATTTGCAGTGCTTTTCAATTCAGGGTCATCTTAGCTCAAAATAAATCATGAAATGCATGAAAAATAGCAAATGAAGTCAGAAAAGGTTTGAAAAGTGATGATGTGGCTTTGAATGGTGCATATTGAATGCATAAAAAGTCTTGAGTTGAAATATGTTTAAAAATTTGAAATCCTTTTGTAACTGATGAGTTTTCGTCCAAAACCCTGACACTTCGAAAGAGATTGTTCATTTTGTACACGAAGTGCATCCAGCTTTTGCCGTAACCCTCTCAACTTTTTAGCACATGCTATGTGGGTGAAATGATGATACCATGCCAACTTTCAACCAATTCAGAGTTCATTTGCAGTGCTTTTCAATTCAGGGTCATCTTAGCTCAAAATAAATCATGAAATGCATGAAAAATAGCAAATGAAGTCAGAAAAGGTTTGAAAAGTGATGATGTGGCTTTGAATGGTGCATGTTGAATGCATAAAAAGTCTTGAGTTGAAATATGTTTAAAAATTTGAAATCCTTTTGTAACTGATGAGTTTTCGTCCAAAACCCTGACACTTCGAAAGAGATTGTTCATTTTGTACATGAAGTGCATCCAGCTTTTGCCGTAACCCTCTCAACTTTTTAGCACATGCTATATGGGTGAAATGATGATACCATGCCAACTTTCAACCATTTTAGAGTTCATTTGCAGTGCTTTTCAATTGAGGGTCATTTTCGCTCAAAATAAATCATGAAATGCATGAAAAATAGTAAATGAGGTCAGAAAAGGGTTGAAAAGTGATGATGTGGCTTTGAATGGTGCGTATTGAATGCAGAAAAAGTCTTGAGTTAAAATATGTTTAAAAAATTGAAATCCCTTTGTAATAGACGTGTTTTCCCAAGGTTATTTGTAATAGACGATGCGGTCCGAGATAGACATCTTCCAAAAGTTATTTTTGTTAAAAACTTTAATAGCAAAAAGAATATTCATAAAGTATTTTTTGTTAAGAACTTTTAATATGCAAAAAAATAACATAAAAAATAGCAAAAATGAACATAGTGTGAAATTCACTTTGATTTCAGGTCAAATTTCCCGTATAAGGGCATCTATTTTCACTTTGAGAGGATCTCAACAAGGCAGAGAGGGGCGGGCTTATAAACCAGCGCGAGCGCCCCTCGCTTGGCGAGGTGGGACTAAACTCCCACCACAGCCAGGACCAACCCTTTAGTCCCGGTTGGTGGCTATAACCGGGGCCAATGCAGCCCTTTCGTCCCGGTTGGTGGCTCCAACCGGGACTAATGCCACCCTTTCGTCCCGGTTGGAGCCACCAACCGGGGCCAAGGGTCTCTGCTTCCCGCCCTTTGGGCTGCTGAAATTGACCTTTAGTCCCGGTTGGTGGCTCCAACCGGGACGAAAGGGGGGCATTAGTCCCGGTTGGAGCCACCAACCGGGACTAAAGGGAGGGCTATATAAGCGGGACTTGGAAAAATTTCCAAATCCACCTGCAATTTCTTCTCCTCCTCTCCCCCGACGGCGTCGACGACCACCTCGATGCCGCCAGGCTGCCGGATTTTGCCGTCCCCCGCTCCCCTGCCCTGACGTCGCCGTCGCCGTCGTCGCGCCCTGCCCCTACGTCGTCGTCGTCGTCACCGTCGCCGTCGCCGCGCCCTGCCCCGCCGCCTTCGCCCTCGGCACCGTCGGCCTTCTCCGGTCGATTCGCAGCAACGAGGACCTCCCCGGCCACGCCGTCGACGCCTTCGCAACCGCGGTGAGGCCCCGGTTCTTTTACCCCTAGCCCCGTCGCCGATCTCCTCTCCTAACCCCGCTAGCCGCCTTGCCCGTGAGCTCCTCGCCGCCGGTCGTCTCGCCACCGTGGGTAGAGCTACCGTGACCCCCTTTAGATGCGGCCGAGCATGGGCTATGCCCTAGTAGCCTCACGCGCCGCTCCTGTTGTCCCTAGCGTGGGCACCGCCGCGTCCAGAGGTCGCCGGCGACGATCATCGCCGCCTGTGTCACCTTCAGGTGGGCCCCGACCGTCAGGTGATTAGCTTAATGCTAATCACCCTGTTAATTAACCCCTAGGTCACTCACATATGGGCCCGACCCTGTTAATTTGATAGTTAGGTTAATTTTAAAACCCCTGGGTCACTGACATATGGGCCCGATCACTAATACATCACCGCCGCTCGCCCCCGCCCACCGCGCGCAGCACCGCCACCGGCCCCGCCTCCGCCCACCGCAGCACCGCTGCTGGCCCCGCACGCGTCTCCGGCGAGCCCGCAGCGCCGCCCGCGCCCGACGATTTTAGTTGATTTAGTTGATTTAGTTGTTTAGTTAATTTAGTTAATTTTAGTTGTTTTAGTTGATTTAGTTAATTTAGTTGTTTAGTTAATTTAGTTAATTTAGTTGTTTTAGTTGTTTTTATTGTTTAGTTGTTTTTAGTTGTTTTTATTGTTTTATTGTTTAGTTGTTTTTAGTTGTTTTTATTGTTTAGTTGTTTTTATTGTTTTTAGTTGTTTTTATTGTTTAGATGTTTAGTTCTCTTATCGTCGGTTGTTGCATAGTGTAGCCGTTGAGTCGACGATGCCCGGCCCGCATCCTCGTCGTCGACTCGGCGCCGGCGACCACCTGCTTGAGAGGCGCCATGTCCGGGACTGGGCTCCGCCGGGCTGGCACTGGGAGGTGCTGCCTTCCGGGGCGCCCAGCTTGGTGAGGAATGAGGGTCCCGTCGTCGACCCGGAGGTTCTTTGGTGGCGGTTGCGTGGACCACTGTCAGTGCAGAGGGAGCCGGCCCCCACGGAGGTGGTCTGTCGCCGTGTCAAGGAGGAGGACGAGCACGTCCGATGCTACATGGTTGCGTTGGACGCCAGGTTCTCCAATACCTGGCAGGTTCTTCAGGGATCTCACCCGAGCTATGATCCTGTCATAGTTCCTTCTCTTTGGGTGTCCACCGCCTGCGCCGTGAGACGTCAACTATATCTGTATTAGTGATATTATATAATACTATTCGATGATGTATTAGTGATATTGTATGATCGTATTGTTGCATTGCCTTGTATTGATTTGCATATCTCATGTTTGTATATTGCCATGTTGTATAATATTTGCAGAAACTATGGATCAAAGAGACTTAGAAAAAGAACAGTTGTTGGGGGATATAATCCGCGCCGGAGGTGATCCCTTGTCGTATCTCAACGACACCGATTATCAGGAAGGAGAGGATGACGGCTCCGGTGATCCAACAATGGAGGAGGAAGGAGATCATGACGGCTCCGGTGACCGAATGGCGGAGGAAGGAGATCATGATCACGGCTCCGGTGACCGAATGGAGGAGGGAGCCTCAACTGTTTCAAAGTCCGACGAGGTAAGGAGACGAGGCCCGAAGAAAAGTTTGCACCCGGATGAAAGGTTCACGATCACAGAAGTCGCGAAAGATGGCCAACCGATTGCTCCCAAGCGGACCAAGGACGCATTTGTACACAAGTGTGGAGTTGTTGTTAGGGACCATGTCTCGATCAACACCCATCAATGGAATAAGAATAATAAGGACCCTGAAGTTTCTTATGTGCATGATAGACTGAAAGATGATCTTTGGACCGAGCTGATGGCAAATTTCAGCTTACCGCGAGAGGAGGATCCGAATAACCCAGTTATAGAGCGAAAGGTCAAGGCGTTTGCTCTTAAGAAGATGGCAGAACTATTCAGGAACTGGAAGAAAGAGTTGAACACAAAGTTTGTCGAGAAAGAGGAGACTCCGAAATTCGTCGGTCGATATGAGAAGATAAGAGATCAATGGCCCGAATTTGTGGCCTACAAGAAATCGGAGAAGGGTAAGAAATGGTCACTGACAAACAAGAAAAATGCTGCCAGGAAGAAGTATCACCATCACACGGGGTCAGGTGGCTACTACAAAGCCCGGCAGTTGTGGGACAAAGCTGAGCAAGACCTGCTTGCTAAGAATGTCCAACCAGCGACATTGCACTGGCCAGATCGTTCAAGGACTTGGTTCTTCGGGGTTGGGGGAACTTTGGACCCAGAAACAGGGGAGTGTGTTTGGACTGACGAGCAACTTGCAATACCCTTCTAGAAGCTTCAGGCAGTAATCAAGGCAGCGCAGGAAGGGACGTTCATTCCCGACCGAGAGAAGGACGAGCTGACAGAGGCCCTCGGGAATCCTGAACACCCTGGACGAACACGAGGCACACCAGGCTCCGTTCCGTGGAAGCATGGGTTTCCCGACAGCGGTGGTTATAGAAGCCGAGAGAGAAAAAGGAAACAGGAAGCAAGCGAAATGCAGAAGCTCAGTGCAAGATTAGCAAAACTAGAGGAACTTGAGAGCCAGCGAGCTACCGGCCAACCATCTGAGCGGCACGAAGATCATTCCTTCGACGCTACCCCACCATCTCAGCGGAGAAGCAGCGTGGTTTCCACGGAGCTCGTTCATCCTGATTTCACGGCTCCTCGCTACCCCGTGGATAGTATCACGGCGGCTGAACATTGCGAGCTAATGACGAAATGCCAGAACCTGACCTTCAAGGCGGCGGTCGGCTCTGTTGTACCTCCTCGAGCTGAGGGAACTTTCCATTGCCGTCCGATTCCACATGGCTATGCTGTTGTGACGGTGGATGAAATAATGAATGGATTTGAGGGGCTGGAGCTTGACAACCCTACAGGTGAAGAGGATATTATTCTTTTCGAAAATGCTTTGAGGAGTACCTGTCTATGGAGAAAAGAGTACATCAAGCTTCCAAACTGGACGCCTCAGCAGACTCAGCCTCCTCCGGCGCGTCAGGGCACTCCGCCTCCTCCTCCTCCTCCAGCGCATCAGGGCACTCCGCCTCCTCCTTCTCCTCCTCCGGCGCGTCAGGGCACTCCGCCTCCTCCTCCTCCTCCTCTGGCGCGTCAGGGCACTACGCCTCCTCCGGCGCGTCAGCAACGGCGGAAGAGAGTCGCCGCCACCGCCGCTCCGGCGGCTAGCAGTACAATAGGCGGGAAGAAATTCAAATTTGGTCCAAGCCTCAAGCCTCTTCCAAAGTTACCATATGAGAGGACCGAAGAGGAAAACGCTGAAATCAGTGCAACCGAAGTGAAGGCCCATTTTGCATGGAAAGATCCACCTCCGAAGGAAACGGTAGATCCGGTGAAAGCGAAGCGAACTCTGCATGCCCTGAAGCGACCACCACGGACTCGGCTATCCAACTATGACCGCATAGTTACTAAGACACATGCTGAAGCGCAGCGGTCGGGAAGTACTTCCAGTGCTGCAAGAGAGAGAAAACGAAGAAGTGAGAAAACAATTCCCCAGCTCGGCGAACAGGAGAAGCAATCGTGCCCCCCGCTCAAGGTGTCTAGCAATATCGCTAATCATCCGGTGCTACTGCCCGGTACCACTCTTGATGATTACCTGCCCGATGATGTACAAATTGAAACGGCTGAGGTAGTAGACGACTTTAGATACGAGCACGGGAAGCCTCTCGTCAAACCTGATCATCCTCATCTAACAACGATGATGTAAAAATTGCATGACTGGTACATGGAAACCTGCAGGAAGTCTGGGACTGACAGTTTGTTTGTCGGAATTAAAAAAGAGCACGACTTCCCTGGAGTCGACATGCTGCCTGTTGAATTTGTGGAGGTATTTCAGTTATACAATCAAAAGGCCCTCGACAAACAACTCATGACTTGCTACTGTCTGTAAGTATTACTTCTATAATTAAGTCTCTAGCTCAGCTCATTCATTGCATGTATATATAATTATCCTCACTATATTATGCAGATTGAAGATGGTCGAATGCAAAAAAGCACAAATCTATGACATTGGGTTCATTAGCCCAAATACCGTAAATGAATGGTCGGTACAAAACGAGGCCGAAGATACCGAGGACAACTTGCTAGAAGCGTTCCTTAGACATCAAAACAAAAGGGAAATACTCTTTTCTTACAACTTCAAGTGAGTGTTACTGTCTTGTGCATATTCGGTTTCGCTTACTCAAGGTTAAGTAATGTAATTGATGAGTTATGCGTGCGCAGCTTCCACTATATTCTGCTATCCATTAACCTTGATGGGGCATTAGTAACTGTCTTAGACTCGCTCCGTAAAGATCCCAAGTATTATGCGGACATGACTGCAATGCTCCAGAAGTAAGTTCAATCAATACCGGGACCATATCGGCAACTTTCGTTCATTTCCTGATATCAAGTAATCATTTTCTTTGCCTGCCAGGGTTTGGAAAAAGTTCACCACTATGGTTCCGGGTCTGAAGAAGGAGCTGCGATTTACACACCCCAAAGTAAGTAGTACTAGCTAGTTCCGCGCATCTCTCATTGATTCTAGTTTCATCAATACCATTATCATGCTTGCTTATCAGTTTGATTGAACTCTATTCTCGTAAAGTGCTTGTACCAGGCACCCGGGACTCATTTATATGGATACTACGTATGCGAGTTCATTCGCTACTATACCTCTGAGCGGGGCTTCTCTGAGAAACAATTTGAAGTACGTAAACAATATTCCCAATTTTATTTTACATATTACCATCAATTGTGTTGAGTTTCATTCATATATATGTATTGACCCCCTTCTTTAAATTAGATCTGGCAGATGCGGGATGAACTCCTACCACATGATCGCATACGAGCAATTCAAGAGGAATTGGCGGGATTCTTTCTTGACCACGTCATACCTGAACACGGAGAATACCATGTGAAATTGCAATGGTTGTAAGGGATGTTATATTGTACATATGTAGTAGCGTCGGATAGATATACGAAAACTTGTTGTTCGACCAAGCACGGAGAAAGAGATGTCACTTCTCTCTATATATGTTCATGACGATCTTGTGTAATTAATGGTTTCCTTCATTTGCTTACTAGTAGCGTCGAGTTCTCTCTATATGTATAGTAGCTAGCGTCGACCAAGCACGGAGAAAGAGAGGTCACTTCTCTCTATTAGCTAGCTAACACAATATGAAACCCCTAAATTAACCCTCCAAAACCCCTAAACCCCCCCTTCCAAAAAAAAACCCAGCGTCTGCGAGCTGCTGACGCGTGGCTGCTTTTTGGTCCTGGTTGGTGTTACCAACCGGGACTAAAGGTCCTCCTGCCTGGGCGCCCCGCAGCGGCCACGTGGAGCCCCTTTGGTCCCGGTTCGTAAGCAAACCGGGACTAAAGGTTTTGGGCATTAGTCCCGATCGTGTTGTCCCGGTTCCAGAACCGGGACTAAAGGCCCTCTGGAACCGGGACTAGTGCCCTGTTTTCTACTAGTGTTGTTCTCATTCGGTTTTTTGATAAACTGGCATAGGTATTACTTTTGTGAATACCTTCCTTTTATTGAACAAGGGTATTTCTTTTCAACTGCATCCTTTGATTGAGTCCAGTCCGAGCAAGTATTTTTCAAACTCTGCCATAGCCATGGTCCTTGGATCCGAATCATTGTTAAGGTTATTTGCAATCATGGTTGAGAAATGTATGTCGACGGTTGTAGGCTTTCATTTATATGTTTGTTCATAATGTGTAAAGTTTGGGTGACATCTTGTTTACCCTTGATGACTCTTCGTGGTTTCCAAATACTGCCAAGTCTATATTTTGATGTCCCAGTCATTGGGTGCACTATTGAGCTTGGTTGTGGAGGTTTCCCATCCATTGGGTGTATATTACCCATTAGGTGTCTGTCAACATCAAGTTGGCTTGCATTTGTTGATTCAGAGGCCTCGATATCATGTTGCTTAAGGGAAGCTGAATCCTAGTAATATTATCGCCATACTTCTTTCCTTGTTGCTTTGAACAGGAGCTGAGTGGTTTTGTTGGTAACTCCAATCTTTTGGGTGTATTTTTGCAGGATCATAGGATTGTGTGAAACCTTTATAGTCAACAAATGAATTTGGTGCATCATTTGCAATGTGTTGCGAATTGATGGTTTCCTGAACGTGAAGTTCGATGTCTTGAGTACGTGAATTTGAGGCAGAAATCTGTTGAAAATTCTATCAATTTCCTGGTATTCATTTTTGGTACTTAAAATCTCCCCCTAATACCTGAAAATGGTTCTCACTTAACATACTAGCCTTGAATAAACTCCCCTTGACAAGGGGTTGAGATATTTATAGCTGATGGAAATATAATTGTTCCTCACATAGATCCCAAATTTATGTGATGGGTCATTGATGTATGGCACGGTGGTGATATCGGTATGTGACCGCCTTATCGCATGTGGGAATACTTTTGATTTGCACGTACTAATTTTAGAAGAGGGGTACTATGATTTGTGTAAAACTGCATGACTCAAACGTGAAGTTGGTAAGTTGCAATTCTGAAGTAAAGATTCTTTGGATACAATATTTTATCAACCCATTTTGAGTCTAGACATACATGAGAGTGCTAAACTTCAATTCTAGTTAGGGCCACATTGAAGGCATGCAAGGAGAATTTTGCGGAGTTGTCCATTCAAATTGATTGAGATGATGTTCAGTATAATGAGCCAATAGTTTTGTGTGGATAAAGGCATACATGAAATCATGGTGTAGATATATCTTTAAGAACCATGAAATATCTTAATAGTCTAGTCAATGGTTGGAAGAGACACTTACCTCAACTTGATGCGTTCAAGGAATAGGAGTGGTCCAGCGCAGAATGTAAGGTGCATGGGTCTTACAATTAGCTTTCGTGTGTCACAAGTGGTGCACATTAAATTCAAATATTGTTAGCATTAACATCATTTTAGTCATGACTAATAGAGTTGCTGATAATTTCCATTTCAACCCAATATAGGGATGTGCAAATTGAGTATGCCAAGTTTGGAATGTAAAAGGCATTCTGGAAAACTATTTTGTATGCAACATGTGTTGCGGGTTTTGTAGTATATATAGTATGCCTTTTACATTCCATGATTTCAGTAACCTATGGCATCAAGGTTCAGTAACCTACAAGGTAAGAAATATAATTAAAATTTTCAATTAAAACATAATAAAATGCTCAAATCAAAGTACTTAAATTACTCGAAATTTGGAAGTAACCTTTGGTATATTCTTTTTCTCCGAACCATGAAATACTCAACCACTTTATCATTGCTGACCTCATAGGAAAATATTTAGAAAATGCAATTGTTGCAAGTTATAATAAGAACATATAAGAAAACAACAGAAAAAGGGATTCTGGGCATAATTCAAATTGAGTGATGACTGTAAAAATGTATTGCTATTTTGATAAGAAAGAAAGATGAAATTACGGCATGCGGTGTTCGCGTGGGAGGCGTAGGCATGGCCGCATGGACGATGTAGGGTACAGCGTCCGCTTGTTGTCGTCGATCGGCGGCCTGCCGGCTTCCGCTGTCGCTCCCGCGCGTACGCGTGACGGCGTGAACCGGTCACCCACCCGCCAGAACAAAGGAATAAATCAATTCCATCTCTGCTCTGTGCTCGTGCTTGGGATAGACACAGAACGTGAACCGTTGTGCTTTGTGCTGAGTAGACTGGGATCGCCGATCTGGAAGACGGATCGCTAGCAGAAGGATACGAGAGATTCATCTATCGCGAGTGTGTGCTGGTCTACGTGACATGGGCTACTAAAAGCGCAGCGAGGGAGCGTGCGTGCGGATTGATTAGATGGATCGGGGCATATTGGCTAATTATTACCACTAAAAAATGTTTTGACCCTCCTAGTGCAATCCTTTTTTTTTTTGAGGGGGGCTCCTAGTGCAATCCTGATGGCATAAAGAAATGTGCTTGCTATACCCGTTGTAAAATTCGCTTTGTTGTCATCATAAGTTTCGATATGAAAATTATTTTGACGGATATCATCTTATTAGTTTAATATGGTATGAGTTGATCATGGATACTCCATTCAAAACCTGTCTCTGCCACTGCATGCAAGTGTACGTTCACCACGGCCGCTGCCAGGGTGTTGCTGTTGTAGGCGCGAACTAGCTCTTTAAATATTTTGGACCATCTCTTGGCCAGTTTGCCAGAACAGGTCTCTCGCTCGGTCAGTTCAAACCACGGGATTGGAATTGACCCGGACCGGACCCAGCCCAACCCATGTCCGGTCAAACTTATAACATCAATCACACACTCCTCCGTGGGCACCCACTCCCCTATAAATACCGCCTCGCTTCCTTCCCCAACTCGCTCAGTTCATCGACACGACACGGATTCGCCTTCGAAGCCAGCTCCAGTCTCCAGGGAAGCAAACGACGCGACAACACCGAACCAGCAACATGGCGGCACTCCGGGCGCAGCGCCTCTTCTTGGCCCAGCCATCCTCTTCCCCCTCGACTTCCACAGCGCGCCCACGGCCTCGCCCACGACGGAGCGGCGCCGCTACCTTCCGCGCCGCCCTGCGCGTGCCTTCTAGTGTTCGCACCGCGCAGGACAACCTCAGCCTCAACCTTGAATGGATCGAGCCGCAGGCGCCGCGCGTCCCGGCCTCCCCGTCGGCGGACGGATCGCGCAGAGATGCACGACATCATCGGCAAGCAGCGCGACAACTGGAACCATCTGCTGCTCCACTCCACCAACTCCCTCACGCTCGCCGCCTCCGTCATGGCCGCGCTCGCGCACGCCGCGCCAGCCATGCCCGCGCTCAAGGCGTCCGCGGGGGTGCTCCTCGCCTCCGCGGCCGTCAACAAGATCCAGCCCTCGCAGCTCGCCGAGGAGCAGCGCAACGCAACCAGGCTGTGGAGGGAGCTCGAGCGCGACGTCCGGGCCGCGCTCGCCCTCGGCGCGCCCACGACCAAGGCCGACGTGCAGGAGGCCATGGACCGGGTGCTCGCCCTTGATGCCGCCTACCCGCTGCCGCTGCTCCCGGGTATGCTCGAGAAGTTCCCCAAGGCCGTCGAGCCCGCACGCTGGTGGCCGCGCCGTCGCCCCACGCAGCCCAAGAACTCAAGGAGCTTCGGCCGTCGTGCCGTCTCTTCCGGCAACGGCTGGACCCAAGATCTTGAGGACGAGATGCGAGGCATCCTCAGGGTCATCAAGGCCAAGGACGAGCAGGAGTTCCTCACGGTGGGCAAGCTGGTGCTCAACCTAAACAGGGGCCTGGCCGTTGCCGGTCCGGCGCTAGCCGGCACGGCGGCGCTCGCTTCGGTGTTCATCGGATCCGGCGAGGCCGGGACGTGGGCGTCTGGCGCGGCCGTCTTCGGCGGGGCGCTGGCGGCGGCGGTGAACACGATGGAGCACGGCGGGCAGATGGGCATGCTGTTCGAGCTGCTCCGTAACTGCGCCGGGTTCTACCGCAAGATCCAGGAGGACATCGAGGCCAACCTCGGCAACCTCGGCCGGGTTCTACTGCTGTCGACTCTCGATAATGCGCATTGAACCAATAATTATAAAGTATGACGAAACAAATAAATTGTCATCAAGTTTTATCCTATAAAAAAAATGGAGGACACATGGTTTATATGTACGCGCACCGTCGTTGACGGATACTGATCTAAAATTTAACCATCAGAGGCGGAACCAACATTGAGTATGTTCCTCCGTCAAAATGTTACTGCATATTAACAAAATGTATACAAAATATAGTTGATGACTAAAGGAAATATTAGCATCAGTTAAATCTTCAGCTAGGACGTACATGCATTACGTAAAATCGTTGACTAGCTAGTACACCTGCAAGACGTATGTGTAATGACCATGCATGCATTAGGCTCCAATTAAAATATTGGAGGGAAGTCCATGCGCTGCCTTGTGTCAGGCCCATCTTTAGATAGAGCTTGATTAAGTAAATTCATTAAATTAATTGGGCCAAAGGACCGTGCATGTATGCTCCCATCAATCAACTCAAGGAGACCAAGTCTGCAACGCACCATACCCACGTTCTGCTCATCCAGCCACGCTCACGCTCCCACGTTCTGCACGATGGCGACGTGCAGGTTGACTGCTTGGTGCCCGCGGCAGCCTCCAAGGACCCAGCGCTGCACGCCCGCTCCCATAAATAGCCTTATCGCATAGTACGCCAGCAACGCTCCTATGGCGTTTCCGTGTCAGCCAGAAACGCCAAAGCGCGTTTCCAGCAACGGAACGTAGGTCGGCGTTTCCAGCAACGCGGCCTGGTTCGGCGTTTCTATGTGTCGCAGCAACGCCGTGGGATCTGGCGTTTCTAAAAGGGTCAGATCGTGAAATACTTTCAAGTCGAGTTCATTTTGTGACAAAGATCACTGTTAAGGTCAGAACAGTGATTTCGTCCAACCGTCCCCTCATCTCTCGCATCAGTCGTCACCTCCTCCTCCTCTCGCTCCTCACCTTCCATGCCGTCGCGGTCACCAAGGATGCGATGGAGGAGAAGCTAGCTGGCGGCGGCGAGGGCCTTTTGGAGGCGGATTCAGAGGTGGACGCCTACAGCCAGCGTCCATCGATGGGAGAAGGGGGGCGCATCAGTTGCATCAGGCGGCCAGCGAGGAAAACGCCTCCGCCCGGCCGTCGATAACCATCAGCCACTTCTGCTCGGCGTCGTCGTATTCTTTCTTTGCCCACCCCGATTTGTCCAGGACCATCACCAGCAGCAGCAAGAGGAAGGTCAAGCCCTCCACCTCCAGGTTCCTCTCCCTCACCCCATTCGGCTCTCGCGGCGCCGTCCGTCCACCCGAGAGGTCAGTCCCCGCGTCCTCGCCTCCATCCTCTCTCATTGTCATGCACGCCCTCTCCTCCATCCTCTCACGCATGTCCATTGATAAGCAGTTTCAGGGGTCGGACATGGAACAAGAACACTGAGGCAGGGCCAGCGCAGTAGAAGCAGCAATCCATGAGTCGTTGTAAGTGCTTCTGGTGTCCCTCTGTTCAAGCAGCCGAATCCGTAAGTCTTAACTTCCTAACTTCCTGCTTGTTGTTCCTAACTTCTTGCTACTGTACCATTTGATGATTTCCTATGTGCATTCGGAGTACTAAGATCAAGGGGGTTTCCCAGAGCTCCGTGGAGATTAGTTTGCCGTCATACCATTTGCTGATATGGTAAGATCTTTGAACACAAAACATGCCTACATGGTCTGATGATACTTATCCAAAAGATGGGCATCCTTGTAATATTGGCGATTAAGTTGTCATGATACCCGTTCATATGTTTCGTGATGTTTTAATATTAGAGTTCTGACATTCTTCATTATCCGTGTATCAAATCAATTTCTGAACCAATATGAGATACACACATTTAGTATTACCAATATGAGCTTCAGAGAAAGACTAACCAGTACATGATATTTTTTTGCAAGGAGCCCTTACATAATCTCATGGCAGTAGATGGTTATATATTTTTGCTCCACAATGCATTGTTATGTTCAAAATATATTCATCCCTGCACAATGCAGTCGGAACGATACATGTGTTTACCGAAATGGATTTTCTTGGTCAGCAAAATATATTTTGAGGCTTGAAAATAGCATCTTGAAGCAAATGCTGGAGAGTATAGTTCAATAGAGACTAATTAGACATGGTAAGTAATTTTGCATGCCCTCGCAATTTTGTTTTGTATATTCCTTGGAGTTTTACACTCCATTAAAATTTCATTTGAGCACTTGCATTTACTGTATGAGATATTAGTCATGTGTAAACCTTCAGTTAACTTTACTGGCATTGTATTGATGTTCTTTTGTATGAGATATCATTCAAGTGTAAACCTTCAGTTAACTTTACTGGCATTGTATTGATGTTCATTTCATTGTGAGCAGAATTGAGGAAATTGTACATTATGTGACGGTAACAAGGATCTAAGAATGTGTTTCTTAACTAAGTCCTATGATCTGCTTAATAGTGTGTACAAGATGATGCATACTTTCTCCTGTGCAGAAATTCTTTCAAGGACTTCTTCGTAAACAGAATGATGACCATGCAATTTAGGAGCATTCATGTGTTGTAGCTGGTGTAAATATACTGTACAAACATGTTAACAGGTCTAAAAGCAAGACAATTGCGCACAATTACGCTTGAGGAGGCGCGTCCAGGGCGCGCGCCACTAATGAGATGCAACGGACACGATTGTAGTCGATGGCTTCCTGCCAGGCCGGGAAATCACCAGTACAATAGATTGATTAATCATGTCCTGATGCACCAGTTCATACGTGGCCAGTCGATTGTTTTCCGGCGATCAAGCCGGCGGCTGCGGCCGTTGCACACAAGCCACGCAGGCACAAGCAGCAGGGGCACCTTGGAGGGAGCTGCAGCGAGGACGGCGCCGTTGATCAAGACGCGTAGCAGTGACGACGGCGCCGCTGATCAGGACGCTGTAGCGGCGGCTCCGTGGCCTGCTGGTTGATTAGATGCGTGGTAGGAGACTTGGAGCTCCTACTTGAAGGGCACCGACGCCAGCTCCAATCAATTGTTGGACGTGCGTCCTTGATGATCGGCAACGACGAGGCTTCACGAGAATGGTTACCGCCAGGGATTTTACAAATTAAGTAAATAATAAAATGACAGAACTACCCCGCTATTCAACGGCTGAGATGATTCAATACTACTCGGTTCCAGAAATAGTACGATGTACCGTAAAAAATCTCAAGAAATATTCTACGGCTTCCGCAGTCCCATGGATAAGAAATACAAAAAAGATGTATTCTACATCCTCCAAGAAAACGAAAGAAAGGGAAACTAATCTAACGACCCAATGATCAACCTGTTGGACTTGGGATTGTTCAGAGTCGACACACGGCAAGGTCAATTCAAGGCCAAGAAATTTTCAAGTTCAACATTCGGAAGTTGACGGCTGAATGCATGGGTGCGACTTCCTTCGAGCATGTAGAATTTTTTCAATAATAAAGTCAAAACCATCCATAGATTGAACAGAGAAGCACATGTGGTGGTCAAACATGAGATCTACATGCCAGAACATATATAGCACGCAGACTTGAACAACCAGAACTTCTGAAAATGGCTGGTTTTTAAAAAATTCAAAATTCAATCAAATTCATATTTTTACATCTCAAAAAATTCTGAAAATAAATACAGATATACATGGAGGCATAACATACATTTGTGTAAATTTTCAGGACGAAATACGTTAAAATGAGGGCTGTGCCAAAAAGAGAAGAAGAGAGTACGGCAAAACTCTTTTTCGCTCTTACTTATACAAATGTGTTTTAATGTGTTTATTCACCCATTTCAATCATCTGTAGTCCATAACTCCATATTGAAATATCCAAAACATCTTGTAATAACGAATGGAGGGAGTAAGTATGATGTCATGTTAGATTTTTGCCTCAATGGCATGCTTAATTTAGATACGATACAAAGAGATGCCCACAAAAGTCAAGATCACTAGGCAACGGTTGCGTCACCACCCTCTTGGGGCGTTATCGTGGTGCTCAGGTCTCTTTGGTCGAGCCTCGACTAGGTGTTAGGCTTGTTCTAGTTTTTTATTTATCTTTTGATCTACTTTATAAGTGGGCTTTCATCATATTTATCGATCGACCGTGTATTCTGTTATGTTGCTTTATATATATATATAAAGCGGGATGAAAGCCTATTTTGAAGAAACAAAAGTCAAGATCCAATGGCCCATGTCCCTTCAATAAGCCCTTTTTAGCACTTGATTCGTATTAATAACGGCAATCAACCAGAGACTCGAAAAGCATGTATAGACAGCATACTGTTTGTAGCAAACAGCAGTACTTAAATCAAGCACGTTAACACGCACACTTGCGCAAGGTTATTCCGGGCCATGCATTGATGCATGCATGCACCGTACGTACGACTGGAAAAATAGCCAAACAGAACAGATTTCGACCACACCGTGAAGTGAACTGGGCCAGCACCCATGCATCAAGTCTCACCGCGGAAGCGTCGTGGCAGTAGGAGGTGAATGGTGTCCTGATTCTTGATGCCAAAGTCCGCCAGGGTGCGGCCTCCGTCTGGCTTCCCCACGACGAAGCCAGAGCTCTGGGCGGCCACGGGGACGCCCTCCTCGGCCTGGCGCAGGTCCAAGTGGAGAGTTGATTTATCTCGCACGGCGTAGTGAGCCAGAGTAGAGAGTACGCCCGTCCTCCAGCTCCTCCCCGCCAAACACGAGGCGCTGCTGGTCCTGGATCTTCGCCTTGACGACGTAGATGGTATGTCCGAAGGATCGGCCTTGATGGAATGATGGTGATGGTCTGGCCGGTGAGGGTCTTCACCGAGATCTCCATCTGTTGAATCAGAGGCTCAGAGCACAAAACATTAGCAATCATCCTTCCCAACAGATGATACAACGTCAGAGATAACCGTTATTGTTGCAGGAATAACAAATGTTGTCCAGATGACAAGGGCTAGTTAAGATTGGTGAGGCATCTTGTTCAGATCAGCGGTGCATGTTAGCAAGGTACCAGATCGAAGTGTGTACCTTGACAATGGAGAAAGGAGGCGGGTAATCGAGGGTTCTTGCTCCGTTTGGGGAGCAAGCAAGGAGGGATGGGTCGTCGGGTTGTAGTGGGAGGAGGCCAAGGAGACTCCATGACAATTTTATAGCGGGGTGTCTTTTGTGAAGTTGTAGTGACGGAATTGATTATGTGCAACTCTTCACTTTTGGCAGTTCAGAAGACTCTTCGGGTTAGCTCGTGCTCACCGGTCCACGCTTATTGTTTCGTAAGGTTGTTCAAGGTGCACTTAGGAACCGGTTAGAGGAGTAAAAACCAGATTTTACTCTTCTAACCAGACCTAGCCGATCAATAGTCGGTGTAGAAAAATTTATCCTCAGCCACACATACTGTTTTACTCCACCGCTTGGCGGCCAAGTAAAAAACCCGCCACTGATCTCTCCGACTCCTCTGTCTCTCCTCCCCCCCCATCCCCACAGCCGGCGACCCCCTCCCCTCCCCCCACCCTTGGTCGTTCGGCGACCCCCTCCCCTCTTCCCACCCCCGGTCGTTCTCCGACACCCCCAACCTCAAAATGGCCGGACCACAGGGCCGACGCTTCCCGCCGCCTATCCGCAACACGGATCCGCGGCCCCACGCCTGGCGCGCGTCTTCAAGGGGGGCCGCATCTCCGACTTCCCCGACCTCCCTCCGTCGCCGCAGCCGTAGAGGAAATACCTTGGCGGCTGCCAGCAGCTGTGGGGGACGTGGGTGGCGGAGATAACGGACCACGAGACCCACACCAAAAAGTAGCTCGGTCCTTCCACACGGCGGAGCTCGCCGCGCTCGAATACGACCGGTGGCAGGTCCGGTTCCACGGCGTGGCGGCGTGCCTTAACTTCCCGTGGGGGACGGCGCCCGTCCACCTCTTCTCGCCGCCGCCCAGAGTGTTGAATGCGGCCATGGCTTGGGAAGACCAGGAGGCAAGGGAGCACCTCGAGGCGGAGGCTGCTGACGAGAAGTACATGGCGGACCTCCGCTGCCAGTACCCCGACCTTGTGGAGGCGAAGCAGGAGATCTTCACGGAGCGCGCGATCGACGGGGAGGTCATCGACATCTTCGATGACAAGGATTTGATCCGACGAGCGGATGGGGATGAATATATGTGCGGTCGATGCGTGCCAACGCGGACCAAACCGACGTGGCGGGCGTGCCCGGGCGCGCTCCCATATCCGTCCCATATTTTGGCTGGATATGAGGGGTGCCGGTCAGCCCGGGCGTTTGAGACCCGTTTGAGACGTCCGGCTGGATCAAAATTTTATGACCGCTCAGTGACAGGGCGGCCAACCAGGGTGTTTGAGGGGGGTTTGGAACGTTCGACTGTAACTAATAGAGACAAACATATGAATCACCGGATACCACTTTATCTGTTCTTCCCTGGTATCTTTTTTCTCCTCCTTCCGCCAGCACCATTGCGTTTGTATCTGTAAATTACTTTTCCGTTGATATAGAAGAATATGAGAGTGGTGTTTTGGCTCCTAGATGCAGATACATCTAATTAAAAAAATTATAAAAACACATTTTAAAATGTTAAAAAAAATTCGAACAATAATTTCACTTGTACATCCGAACATTCTATGTTCACACACAAAATTTCGCAAAGAAATAACATTTTTTGTGGCATTTAAAAAAAAACTGTCGCGTGAATAGTTATAATCAAGCATAAAAAATTGTCTTTTTTACACAAGGCACAAAAAATGTCATTTTGTCACCGAAACTTTATGCACGAACATATAATGTCCTGATTTTCACCCGAGAATTTCTATCGATTTTTCTTTACTTTTTAAAACGTGTATTTAGACATCTACACCTATGAGCCAAAGTCAATTTCCTACTGCCTGCCCACGTCAAGGCGGTGTTGGAAGCATACACGAGAGGAGAGAAAGAGCCAGCACCAAGATTTGGAGCCATTCACGCCAGGTGGCATACGAAGTGATGTTTGCGTGTGCATCTTCGTTGTATCCGTGGGAGGACAATAAACGGGCCGAAATCACTGTTCTGACCTTATCAGCAAAGAATGACACAAAATGAACTCGACAGGAAAGTATTTCACGATCTGACCCTTTTAGCAACACCACAGCCCGCGGCGTTTCTGCCCAACTTAGAAACGCCGAGCCAGCTAGCGTTGCAGCGGCACTTAGACATGCCGAGCTAGCTCGCGTTTCTGTCCAACTTAGAAACGCCATAAGCTAGGGCGTTGTTGTCCAATATAGAAACGCCATGAGCTACTGTGTTACTGGCATGGCACACGGCAGGCCGACTGCTGATGTGGCTAAGCACGGAACGCCAATGTTGTTGGCGTTTCCTAAGCTTTCACCAACACCATTGAGCATGGCGTTTGCTCCTTGGTGGTGCAGATGCTTGGCATTGCATCCATGAATGCATGCATGCACGTAGGAAATACCCAGCCAGGGCTTTGTAAGAGGTGCCCTTCTCTCTCTCTCTCTCTCCTCCCCCTCCTCCTTCTCAAGCTGCATGCATGCATGCCCTACAAAGCCAGCCACAGGATGAGAGAGGGAGGGAGAAGAGAACGATGGATGCAAGCAAAGGACATACTAGGCCTAGCTATTGTTGGAAGTATAAGCACCTTCATGGTGCATGCTAGGCCTACGTGCATGCATGCATTCATGGATGCAATGCCAAGCATCTGCATCACCAAGGAGCAAACGCCATGCTCAATGGCGTTGGTGAAAGCTTAGGAAACGCCAACAACATTGGCGTTCCGTGCTCAGCCACGTCAACAGCCGGCCTGCCGTGGGCCATGCCAGTAACACAGTGGCGCATGACGTTTCTATATTGGACAGCAACGCCCTAGCTTATGGCGTTTCTAAGTTGGGCAGAAACGCGACCTAGCTCGGCGTGTCTAAGTGCCGCTGCAACGCTAGCTGGCTCGGCGTTTTTAAGTTGGGCAGAAACGTCATGGGCTGTGGCGTTGCTAAAAGGATCAGATCGTGAAATACTTTCATGTCGAGTTCATTTTGTGCCAACGATCGCTGATAAGGTCAGAACAGTGATTTCGGCCCAATAAACGCACGGCTGCTACCACTTCTAATCCAACTTTCAAGTTCAAACTGCTGTGCGCACTGCAGTAGTGTGTGTGTGTGTGTGACTGTGTGCACGATGCAGGGCTTGTCGGTATCGCAGCTTTTACCCTACTATGTCCTCTTCCTAACGATCTTGTTGGCTAGTTCGCCGGGGGCAGAGACGGCAACCGTCCCCGCCGTGGCCGTGCGGGCCGACCTCACGCATGTGGACAGCGGCCGTGGCTTCACAAGGCGCAAGCTCCTCCGCCGGACGGCCGCCCGGTCAAAGGCCCGCGTGGCCAGCCTCTGCCCGTCCGCCCGCCGCCACCACAGCCAAGCTGTGACCGCACCAGCAGTCCGCAGCACCAACCCCGAACAGGACCACCAGTCCGAGTACCTCGTCCACCTCGGCGTCGGCACACCGCGGCCGCAGCGCGTGGCGCTGACCATGGACACCGGGAGCGACATCATCTGGACGCAGTGCGCTTGCAGGGTCTGCTTCGGCCAGCCGTTCCTGTTCGTCGACCCCTCGGCCTCCGAGTCCCTCCGCGGCGTCCCGTGCTCCGACCCTCTCTGTGCGCGCGGGGAGCTCCCGGTCTCCGGGTGCGCCGCCGACGACAGCCTCTGCTTCTACGTCTACTCCTACGGCGACCAGTCGGTCACGGCGGGCAAGATCGTCGAGGACATAAATGTGTCGCCATGAGGTTGTCGCGCCGACTGTTGCTTCCACGACTATTGCTAACTCATAACGATAAAGTAAAGCAAAAACGGTGAAAATAATTAAAGACAACCCTATGGCTCCTGCCGGTTGCCGTACTCATCGACATGCAAGTCGTGATATTCTATACAATACATGATCATCTCATACATCACATATATCTCATCATGTAATTGGCCATATCACATCACAACATACCCTGCAAAAACAAGTTAGACGTCCTCTAATTGTTGTTGCAAGTTTTACGTGGCTGCTACGGGTATCTAGCAAGAACAATTCTTACCTACGCAAAAACCACAACGGTGATACAAAAAATGCTATTCAACCTTCTCAAGTACCGCCTTTGTCAAATCCGATCCGACTAAAGTGGGAGAAACAGACACCCGCCAACCATCTTCATGCAACGAAGTTACATGTCAGTTGATGGAACCGGTCTCTCGTAAGCGTACGAGTAATGTTGGTCAGGGCTGCTTCATCCCACAATACCGCCGAATCAAGAAAAGACCAAGGGAGGAAGCAATCTGAATATCAACGCCCACAAACTCCTTTGTGTTCTACTCGAGATCTCATCTACACATAGACCTAGCTCATGATGCCACTGTTGGGGAACGTTGCATGGGAAACAAAAATTTTCCTACGCACACGCAAGATCTATCCATGGTGATGAGCATCTACGAGAGGGAGAGTGGATCTACATACCCTTGTAGATCGCTAAGCGGGAAGCGTTAAGAAACGCGGTTGATGTAGTCGAACGTCTTCGCGATCCAAATCGCCGAGTGTCCCGCGATCCCATCACGATCCATCTCGCGATCCAATCTCGATCCGTCCCGAGATCCCATCACGATCCGTCCCGCGATCAAATCACGAATCGTCTCGCGATCCTGATCACGGTCCTTCCGATCTAGCGCCGAACGGACGGCACCTCCGCGTTCAGCACACGTACAGCTCGATGACGATCTCCGCCTTCTTGATCCAGCAAGAGGGAGCGGAGAGGTAGAAGAGTTCTCCGGTGGCGCGACGGCGCGGCGGCGATGGTGGTGGAACAATTCCGGCAGGGCTTCGCCTAAGCACCGCTGAAACTAGACTAGAGGAGAAACCGATCTAGATGAAGTAGAGGGAGCACGTGGCAATTAGGGTTAGCTCTTCCCTCTAAATCCTCTAGTATATATAGGAGGGAGGGAGGGGAGGAGGCAGCCTCAAACCCTCAAGGTTTGGCCGAAATTGGAGGTGGAGGAGTCCTACTCCAATCCTATTAGGAGTAGGATTCCTCCTCTCCACTTGGAAACCCTTTCCACCTTTCCTCCTTTGGATTTTTTCCACCCAAAGCCACATGGGCCTTAGTGGGGGGGTTAGGCCAGCCCACTAAGGGCTGGCTTGACTCCTCCCACAGCCCATGAGGCCCCTTGGGTCGAAATACCCCTCCCGATGGTCCCCGGTACCCCTCCCGGCACTCCCAGTACACTACCGAAGTACCCGAAACTTTTCCGGTGACCAAAACGGGACTTCCTATATATCAATCTTTACCTCCGGACCATTCCGGAGCTCCTCGTGACGTCCGGGATCTCATCCGGGACTCCGAACAACCTTCGGTCACCACCATACATAACTCTACTATACCGAAACGTCACCGAACCTTAAGTGTGCAGACCCTGCGGGTTCGAGAACTATGTAGACATGACCGAGACACCTCTACGGCCAATAACCAATAGCGGGACCTGGATGCCCATATTGGTTCCCACATATTCTACGAAGATCTTTAACGGTTGAACCTCTATGTCAAGGATTCAGTTAATCCCGTATGCTGTTCCCTTTGTTCTTCGGTATGTTACTTGCCCGAGATTCGATCGTCGGTATCTCTATACCTAGTTCAATCTCGTTACCGGCAAGTCTCTTTACTCGTTCCGTAATACAAGATCCCGTGGCTAACACTTTAGTCACATTGCTTGCAAGGCTTGTTGTGATGTTGTATTACCGAGTGGGCCCTGAGATACCTCTCCGTCACACGGAGTAACAAATCCCAGTCTTGATCCATGCCAACTCAACAGACACCCTCGGAGATACCTGTAGAGCATCTTTATAGTCACCCAATTACGTTGCGACGTTTGATACACACAAGGTATTCCTCCGATGTCAGTGAGTTGCATGATCTCGTGGTCATAGGAACAGATATTTGACATGCGGAAAACTATAGCAATAAACTAACACGATCATATGCTATGTTTATAGTTTGGGTCTTGTCCATCACATCATTCTCCTAATGATGTGATCCCGTTATCAAATGACATCTCATGTCTATGGCCAGGAAACCTTAACCATCTTTGATCAACGAACTAGTTAACTAGAGGCATACTAGGGACACAGTGTTGTCTATGTACCCACACATGTATTTGAGTTTCCAATCAATACAATTATAGCATGGATAATAAACGATTATCATGAACAAGGAAATATAATAATAACCAATTTATTATTGCCTCTAGGTCATATTTCCAACATGTTCTACATGAAACTTGCTTTGAATCTCATATAGTTTCATAATATCTCGTTGCATCCACGATTTGACATGTTTATGGTTGATGTTTGCATGCATTTTGCATTCATGGCATATTCACCTTGTGTCTGTCATATCTTTTAGACCGTAGCGCCGTTTCAAACGTTCTATATATGTAAATCACCTAGAATGCCGAGTAGAATATCATTGTGCACTTTATTTTCCTGTTTAATAAATATAAAATATGGTTAGTTCAGATCTGGACCAAAATCATAATTTGCATATGGGGCCATTTCGGAAACACTATATGTTGTTTCCGGCTTCATTTAATATGCCTAGATGAATAGTTTACTTATGCTTCACTTCTTGCCATGTTAAACAACATTTAAACTTGCAATGTAAATAAATGAGAGTGATTTAAATGATTCAAACGTCGAGTTTTGTCAATATGCAACCCGTTGCATATTGAACTTCACTTAATGTGTAGTAATCGATTGTTGTGATTTGCCATGTCTTGCATATTTAAACTTGACATGCATCATATTTGTTTGTGCATCATGTCATGCATATGTTGTGGTGTTTATTGTGTGTTGATTGTTGTTTCTGATTTGCTTCTTCTCGATAGAGTTCCGAAAGCGTTCGGAGGGTGAGGATTCGTTCGACTACGTTGGTTCGTCTTCTTCATGGACTCGATCTTCTTCCAAGCGGGATCTTAGGCAAGATGACCATTTCCCTGGATACCATTACTATCATTGCCATGCTAGATGTCTCGTTTCTATCGCTGTCTCGCTACCTACCACTTGTATGTCAAGCCTCCCAAATTGCCATGAAAAGTCTCTAACCCCTCCACATCCCAGCAACCATTGTTTGGCTATGTTACCGCTTGCTCAGACCTTCTTATAGCGTTGCTAGTTGGAGGTGCAAATTGGTTCCATGTGCCAACATGGATGTTTTTGAGATATCACAATATTATTGCTATTTCATTTAATGCACATATATACTTGGTAAAAGGTGGAAGGCTTGGCCTTTTGCTCGGTGTTTTGTTCCACTTTTGCCGCCCTAGTTACTTGTGTACCTGTGTTATGTTCCATATTTGAGCGCTCCTAACATGCTCGGGGTTGTTATGGGGACCCCCTTGACTTTCGTTTTGGGATAAAACTCTTCTTGCAAGGCCCAACATTGGTACTACATTTGCCTAATAACTAATAAAATTGCATAGGGACTTTCCGGACCCCGTGGATAATTAATCAACAACCCGGGCCAGTGCTCCTCATGAGTGTTGGTCCAAAAATAAAGCCACTTGCGGGGCCACCCGGGGCGACTCGGGGGATTTCTATCCGGCCACCGTACGTACTGCTCATCCGGTCGTGTCCTGAGAACGAGATACGCGGCTCCTATCGGGTTCGTCGACACGTCAGGTGGCCTTGCTTGATTTGTTTTACCTTTCTCGAATGTCTTGTGCGCGGGATTTCGAGGACACTTCGGGCTATCTCGAGGTTGAGATTTTCCAATGGAATTTCCAAGGAGATCACGGGTTTCGTGGTCGAGGTTATTCCCGCGGCGTGTGGTTAGTTTGTGATGAATGAGTTGGAGCAACCCTGCAGGGTTAAATCTTTCATGAGAGCCGTGCCCGCGGTTATGTGGCAACTTGGAAATTTTGTTTAACACCCGGTCATAGCAAATTTAAAGTAAGCTCAAATAAAATACACCAACCGTGTGCATAACCGTGATTGTCTCTTCTCGTGATTTCTGAACGAGAGGCAACACGGTGGGGTTATGTTTGACTCGTAGGGAGGTGTTCAGGATCACTTAGTGATCATTACTAGTTCACGTCCGTTCATGCGACGATCACCCCCCCCCTTATTCTTGTACTCGTAAGTTAGCCACTCAAATAAATGCTTAGTGCTTGCTGCAGCCCCACCACTTAACCTTACCTTACCCATTAAGCTTTGCTAGCCTTGATACCCTTGGAAATGAGATTGCTGAGTCCTTGTGGCTCACAGATTACTACAACAACAGTTGCTGGTACAGGTAATGCGATGATTTGACGTCAGCACGATGTTTGTTTGATTTGGAGTTCTTCTTCTACTTCATCAATCATAGGATGGGTTCCAGGCCGGCAGCCTGGGATAGCAAGGATGGATGTCATTTTATCATTTGATTTCGTCCGTAGTTGGACCCTGCTCTTTTGTATGTTGAGTGTGTATGTTGTTGTATTGATGTGATCTTGATTTAGCTTGTGGCGAGTGCAAGCCAATTCCATATACTCATCTCTTCTTTACATGTACTTGTAATGATATCAATTCTTGCAAAACGACGAGATGCGCTTCTATCCCTGTCGAGGCCCTCGAGCCAAAATAAGGATAGGATCGCATCTTGGGCGTTACAGCTAATCCTTATGATGGTTCAACTCATCCTGATTACCATTTGATATATGCCGATGAGATTTGTGGATTGTTTAAGCTTTCAGGACTACCCGGAGACAAAGTTAAAAAGAAGGTTTTCCCTTTATCTTTGGAGGGAAAAGCATTAATGTGGTACATGTTATTGGGTGATATTGGATCATCGGACTGGAATCGCTTGAAGCTGGAATTTCATCAGAAGTTTTATCCTATGCATCTAGTCCATCGTGATCGGAACTTTATTTATAATTGTTGTCCTCGTGAAGGAGAAAGTATAGCTCAAGCTTGGGGGATGCTTAAATATATGATGCACACTTGCCCCAACCATGAGCTCTCGAGAGAAATGATTATACAAAAAAATTATGCTCGGCTTTCTCATGATGATCAAGCATTACTCGATTCTTGTGTTACTGGTTCCTACATGAAGGAGACTATTGAATTCAAATGGGATCTTCTGGAAAGAATTAAACACAACTCTGAAGATTGGGAACTTGACGAAGGTAAAGAGTCAGGTATAAAGCTTAATTTTGATTGCGTTAAATCTTTCATGGAATGTTTTCCATGAGTTTAGCAATAAATATGGTCTTGACTCTGAGATAGTAGCTAATTTCTGTGAATCAATTGCTACTCACGTTGATCTTCCCAAAGGGAAGTGGTTTAAATATCATCCTCCCATTGAAAAACCATTAGAGGAACCTGTTAAAATTAAGAAGGAAGGAGTAATTGTTAACCATGTTGATCCAATTGTTCCTACTGCTTATATTGAGAAACCTCATTTTCCTGTTAGAATTAGGGAACATGCTAAGGCTACAACAGTGGTTAATAAAAGTCATGTTAGGACACCTATACCTTCTGAACAAATAAATGTTGAGCCTAAAGTTGCTATGGTTAAAGATCTTCAAGTTGATAATATTGATGGTCAGGTTATTTACTTTTGTGATGAAACTGCTAGAATTGCAAAACCTGTTAGAAACAAGAGGGATGAGCTCGATAAAAACAAACCAGTTGTAGGAATGCATGTTGTCTCTGTTAAAATTGGAGATCATTGTTACCATGGTTTGTGTGATATTGGTGCTAGTGTTAGTGCCATACCTTTTTCATTATACCAAGAAATTATGCATGACATAGCATCCTCTGAGATTGAAGATATTGATGTCACTATTAAACTGGCAAACCGTGATACTATTTCACCACTTGGTATTGTTAGAGATGTTGAAGTCTTGTGTGGAAAAGTCAAATACCCCACTGATTTTCTATAGTACTTGGTTTGGAACAAGATAACTTTTGTCCTATTATATTTGGTAGACCTTTCTTGAATACTGTTAATGCTGAAATTAATTGTGCTACTGAGAAGGTCAAAGTAAGCTTTGGTGATATGTCTCGTGAATTTAATTTCTCTAAGTTTAATAGATAACCACTTGAAAAAGAATTGCCTAATAAGGATGAAATAATTGGGCTTGCTTCTATTGCCATACCCCCAACCAATCCGCTGGAACAATATTTGCTAGACCATGATAATGATATGCATATGAATGACAGAAATGAAATAGATGATATATTTCTTAGACAAACACCTATTCTTAAACACAACTTACCAGTTGATATTTTAGGGGATCCTCCTCCACCCAAGGGAGATCCCGTGTTTGAGCTAAAGACATTACCTGATACGTTGAAGTATGCTTATCTTGATGAAAAGAAGATATACCCTGTTATTATCAGTGCTAACCTTTCAAAGCATGAAGAAAGAAGATTACTTAAAACTCTAAAGAAGCAGAGGTTTGCTATTGGATATACTCTTGATTATCTTAAGGGCATAAGACCCACTCTATGTCAGCACAAAATTAATATGAAACCAAATGCTAAACCTGTCGTTAACCATCAACGTCATCTCAGTCCTAAGATGAAGGAGGTGGTAAGAATTGAGATATTAAAACTTCTGGAAGTAGGTATAATTTATCCTATTGCTGATGGTAGATGGGTAAGTCATGTTCATTGTGTTCCTAAGAAAGGAGGTATAACTGTTGTGCCTAACGATAAAAATGAGCTCATTCCACAAAGAATCGTAACTGGCTATAGGATGGTGATTGATTTCAGGAAATTAAGTAAAGCTCCTAGGAAAGATCATTATCCTTTGCCTTTTATCAATCAAATGTTAGAAAGACTATCAAAGCACACACACTTTTGTTTTCTTGATGGATATTCTGGTTTTTCTCAAATACCTGTGTCAAAAGAAGACCAAGAGAAACCCACCTTTACTTGTCCTTGTGGAACTTATGCTTATAGACGTATGCCTTTTGGTTTATGCAATGCACCTGCTACCTTTCGAAGATGTATGACTGCTATATTCTCTGACTTTTGTGAAAAGATTGTTGAGGTTTTCATGGACGATTTTTCTGTTTATGGGACTTCTTTTGATGATTGCTTGAGCAACCTTGATCGAGTTTTGCAGAGATGTGAAGAAACCAATCTTGTCTTGAACTGGGAGAAGTCCACTTTATGGTGAATGAAGGTATAGTACTTGGGCATAAAATTTCTGAACGAGGCATTGAGGTGGACAAAGACAAAGTTGACGCAATAGAGAAAATGCCATGTCCAAAAGATATCAAGGGTATAAGAAGTTTCCTTGGTCATGCTGGTTTCTATAGGCGTTTCATTAAAGATTTCTCATAGATTTCTAGGCCATTAACTAATCTCCTCCAAAAAGATATTCCTTTTGTTTTCGATGATGATTGTGTAGAAGCCTTTGAGATACTTAATAAAGCCTTGATTTTGGCACCTATTGTCCAACCACCTGATTGGAACCTATTATACTCGTGATCTGCGTTGGGTTTTCCGTGAAGAGGAACAGGTAATCGCAACACAAAATGGGTAAGTATTTTCCTCAGTTATGAAACCAAGGTTTATCGAACCAATAGTAATACCAATCCTTAACCGTCTTCAGCGGCTGCACACAAAAGAACAAGCAACTTGCACCCAACGCCGGCAAGAGGGTTGTCAATCCCCTTGATCTCGTTATTTGCAAGCAAGTGAGTTGTGTCGATAATTGTAGATAATAGTAAAGTGCAAAATAAAATAAAAGGTAATAAATAACAGCAAGGTAATGATAGCGTTTGTGAATATATATGTGAATTGACCTGGGGGCCGTAGAGTTCTCTAGTGGCATCTCTCATAAGCAAAGCATACAGTGGGTAAACGAATTACTGTTGGGCAATTGATAGAAAAGCGAATAGTTATGCGATTTTCACGGCAATGATCATGTATATATAGGCATCACGTCCATAAGCAAATAGGTCGACTCCTACCTGCACCTATTACGATTACTCCACCCATCGACCGCTATCCAGCATGCATCTAGAGTATTAAGTAAAACAGAGTAATGCTTGGAGAACATTGACATGATGTAGACAAAGTAAACTCAATCAATATGAATAAACCCCATCGTTTTATCCTTAGTAGCAGCAACACAAAGAGCAACGTGTCCCCTTCTGTCACTGGGATATAGAAACTCGCCAGGTTGAACCTACTACAACGCACCACTCCCACCGAAGAAATATCAATCTAGTTGGCCAAACTATCTCAATAGATCGGAGAGCATTACGAAGCTATGGTGATCATGCAAATAAGAATCATAGTAATCAGATTTGACTCAAATACTTTTCATGAATAATCTGAACATAAACTCACAATTCATCGGATCCCAACAAACACACCATACAAAGGGATTACATCGGATAGATCAAGGCAAAGATGCGATGAACATTGTATTGAAGATCGATCGAGAGAGAGAGATTGTCATCTAGGTACTACCTACGGACCCGTAGGTCTGCGGTGAACTATTCACACATCATGGTGAGGGCAGCAAGGTTGATGAAGAGGCCCTCCGTGATCGATATCCCCTCCGGCTGGGTGCCGAAACGGAGGTGTAGATGGCCTCCCGTCGGAACAGAGACTTGCGGCGGCGGAAAAAGTGGTTCGGGAGCGCTTCTGGTGTTCTTAGGGTAGATGTGAATTTTTAGGCCAGAGAACAACACCGGGAGAGCCACCAGGGGGCCACCACATATCTGGTCGCGCCCCCATGGTGGCACGGTGGGATATGTGGTGGGGCCCTGGTGCACCTTCCGGCCTTCCTCCGAAGCTTCGAGGTCTTGTGTTGGTCCAGAAAAAATCGTCAAAAAGTTTCGTGGCAATTGCACTCCGTTTGGTACTGTAACTCTGAAAAGGCAAAAACATGCAGAAAACAAGAACTAGCACTGGGCACTGGGTCAATAGGTTAGTGCTCAAAAATATTATAAATTGGTAAATAAATACCCAAAAAGTATCCTAGAATGATAATATATTAGCATGGAACCATCAAAAATTATAGATACGTTGGAGACGAATCAGCATCCCCAAGCTTAATTCCTGCTCATCCTCGAGTAGGTAAATGATAAAAACAGAATTTTTTATTTGACATGCTACCCATTATGTAATCTTTGGTATGTATGCTCATTGAGAAATGATGAATTAACAAACAGCAACATAGTAATATTTATAAGTATAGGAAACAAAATCATTGATTTTTCAAAGTATACGATCCTAAAAGAATGTTTGCCCCTACTCATCTTATTATATTAGCAAGGCATGACTCCGTCTTCACCACATAGATATAAATGTTAAGCACCACGGTGTCCAAGTCAGGCAATTGGATCGTACTTTTTCAATATGCATCAACTTTTTATTATGCATGCAATACATGAGCGTGAACCATTGGACGTAGCATATAGGTGGTATAGAATATGGTAGTAGGTATCAAAGGGGTAAAAGGTGGAAAAAGATAGTCTCACATCAACTAGGTGTACAAACGAGCTATGGAGATGCTCATCGATAGATGTCAATGCAAGGAGTAGGGATTGCCATGCAAATGATGCACTAGAGATATAAGTGTATGAAAGCTCAACTGAAGCAAAGTGGGGTGTGGATCAAACTTGCTTGCTCATGAAGACCTCGGGCATTTGAGGAAGCCCGTCATCGGAATATACAAGCCAAGTTTATCATATGAAAAGGTAATTCCTGATGTCTACTACGCAACTTTATTCTTGTAGACTTTGTTGGGCCTCCAAGCGTAGAGTTTTGTAGGACAGTAGCCATTTTCCCTCAAGTGGATGACCTAAGGTTTATCAATCCGTGGGAGGTGTAGGATGAAGATGGTCTCTCTCAAACAACCTTGCAATCACATACAAGAAATCTCTTGTGTCCCCAACACACCCAATACAATGGCAAATTGTATAGGTGCCCTAGTTTGGCGAAGAGATGGTGATACAAGTGCAATATGGATGGTAAATATAGGTTTCTGTAATCTGAAAATATAAAAACAGCAAGGTAGCAAGTAACAAAAGTGAGCACAAACGGTATTGCAATGCTTGAAAACAAGGCCTAGGGTCCGTACTTTCGCTAGTGCAATCTCTCAACAATGCTAATATAATTGGATCACATAACCATCCCTCAACGTGCAACAAAGAATCAGTCCAAAGTTCTTATCTAGCGGAGAACATAAGAAGAAATTGCTTGTAGGGTACGAAACCACCTTAAAGTTATTCTTTCCGATCGATCTCTTCAAGAGTTCCTACTAAAATAACATCAAGTTATCCTTTCCGTTCGATCTATATAAGAGTTCGTACTAGAATAACACCATATGATACGCATCAACCAACTCTAATGTCATCAAGATACACAAATGTCACCACAAGTATCCATGAGTTAATTATACGATACGCATCAAACAATTTCAGATTCATAATACTCAATACACACAAAGAACCTCAAAGAGTGCCCCAAGATTTCTATCGGAGAAAGTAGGACAAGAACATGTATCAACCCCTATGCATAGATTACCCCAATGTCACCGCGGGAATCCGCAAGTTGAGTACCAAACCATATATCAAGTGAATCAATAGAACACCCCATTGTCACCACGGGTATCCATATGCAAGACATATATCAAGTGTTCTCAAATCCAATATTCAATCCAACATAACGAGATCTCAAAGGGAAAGATTCAATTCATCACAACAAGATATCAAGGGAAACATCATATGATCCGACTATATTAACAAAGCCCGTGATAAATCAAGATCGTGACATCTCAAGAACACGAGAGAGATATTGAACACATAGCTACTGGTACATACCCTCAGCCCCGAGGGTGGACTACTCCCTCCTCATCATGGCCTCCGTCGGGATGATGAAGATAGCCACCGGAGATGGATTCCCCTCTCCGGCAGGGTACTGGAACGTCTCCAGATTGGTTTTTCGTCGATACAGAGAGTTGCGGCGGCGGAGCGGAGAGTCTAGGGGTATTTTTGATGGTTTCCGAATATTTGGGAATTTATAGGCATCGGAGGCGGTTGAGGGGGTGCCCGAGGCGCCCAACACCCACCAGGCCGCGCCAGAGGGCCTCTGGCGCGACCTGGTGGGTGATGGCCACCCTGGGCCCCCTCTTCTGGTGTTCTTTGGCCCATCTTCTTTCTTCTGGTCCGTAAAAAATCCACAAAAATCCCCGCAGCGTTTTATCTCCATTTGGTACTGATTTTCTGCGAAGTAAAAAACACGCAAAAACAACAACTGGCACTTTGGCACTATGTCAATAGGTTAGTCCCAAAAAATGATATAAAGTTACAATAAAATGATTGTAAAACATCCAAGAATGATAATATAACAGCATGGAACAAGCAAAAATTATAGATACGTTGGAGACGTATCAGCATCCCCAAGCTTAATTCCTACTCGTCCTCGAGTAGGTAAATGATAAAAACAGAATTTTTGATGTGGAATGCTGCCTAACATGTTCATCATATTATTTTCTTCTTTGTATGGCATGGACATTTGGACTTGTAAATGATTCAAAGCAATAGTCTAGTTTTAACATAATAACTTAAATACTCAAGCATGTCAACAAGCAACCATGTCTTTCAAAATATCAACACTAAAGAAAGTTATCCCTAGCCCATCATGCTCAATCATTGATCCATTCATGAAACACACTCAAATATTAGATTTGCCCAATGCTCAAGTACGATCATAGTGCCCCCTAGTTGGTGCTTATAAGAGAAGATGGAGACTCAAAGCAAAAATAAAAATTGCATAAAGTAAATAGATAGGCCCTTCACAGAGGGAAGTAGGGATTTGTAGAGGTGCCAGAGCTCAAGGTTTAAATTGAGAGAGACAAATATTTTGGGTGGCATGCTTTTCCTGTCAACGAAAACGACAAAGTAGCTCACAATACTTTCCATGCTAGATATATCATAGGCGGTTCCCAAACAGAAAATAAAGTTTATTCCTTTTTCCACCAAACTTTCACTTTCCACGGCGGGCTGTATCCACGGTTGCCTTCCATACCAACACTTTCGAAGGAATTTATTATTTGACAACATAAAGTAAATATTTTTTCTTTTTCATTTCGGGAATGGGCATCCCTATTACCGCCGCACTCTCGTGCAATGACAAGTGAATAAACACTCATATTGAGAATAACACATCTAGCATGGCAAAATATTGTACACTCCCCACCGTTTCATGAGCGGTACGGGCACACAAAAGAGAAAATTTATTTTGAAAATTTAGAGATGGCACATACAAATTTGCTTGGAACGGCATGGAAATACCGCATATAGGTAGGTATGGTGGACTCATAAGGCAAAACTTGGTTTAAGGATTTTGGATGCACAAGTAGTATTTCTACTTAGTACAAATGAAGGCTAGCAAATAGATTGGGAAGCAACCAAACCAAGAAACGAAAAATCACATAAGTGAGCATTGAACATAACTAACACCGAATCATGCACCACAAGTAGGATGTAACTTCATTGCATAACTATTGACTTTTGTGCATGCATAGGGAATCACAAACCTTAACACCAATATTCCTACTAAGCATAATTACTCACTAACATGACTCACATATTACTGTCATCATGTTTCAAAACTATTACAAAGAATCAAGTTTAATTTGTCCAATGATCTTCATGAAAGTTTTTATTATATCCTCCTTGGATATCTATCACTTTGGGACTAGTTTCATATATTGCCATTTTTTTTGACAAGCTCAAACAAATTTAAATGAAGCACATGAGCATAAATATTTCATCCCTCAAAAAGGTATAAGTGAAGCATGAGAGGAAATGACAAGCTACTCTCAAAAGATATAAGTGAAGATCAATGAGTAGGTAAACAATCAATTAGCTATGTGAGGACTCTCTCTCTCAATAAAGGTTTTCAGATCTGAGTATTTTATTCAAACAGCAAACTAAACAAAAATAGAACTCCAAGAATAGCACGCATCATGTGAACGAATAAAAATTTAGGATCAACATAGGCTAACCGATAGTTGACGAAGAGAGGTGGGATGCGTAGCATCCCCAAGCTTAGATGCTTGAGAATTCTTGAAATATTTACTTGGGGTGCCTTGGGCATCCCCAAGCTTGAGCTTTTGTATCTCGTTCAATCCTCTCATATCCCAGTTTCACCTATTCTCAAAAACTTCATCCACACAAAACTCAAAAAGAACTCGTGAGATAGGTTAGTACACATAAGAACAAATCAACACTTCATGTACTGCCAAGACAAGTTGCATAATAATTTCCAAATATTATCTACTGTATACTATCATTTCCACAATTTATATCTACCAATATAGGCTATGGAAACTATAGGATAAGTAGATAACAAAACTATGGCAGCAATCTTTCCAAAGAGAAAAATCTGTAGCAATCTATTAAACCAGTGTACTTATGTAACTCAAAAAATTATGAAAATTTAGGACATGCTAAATACTTTATATGAAAATACTGTGTAAAAATTTCAAAAACTTTCCACGTTCCAGTAAAATATGAAAATTCAAACACTACAGCAAAAGTTTCTGTTTTTACACAGCACACATCAAACATGCAATGCAAGCATCCTAAGGCAATTCATGGAACTTTTTATTGAAAAACAAGATTATAAATAACACCTAACAGAGAACAACAAAATAAAATGATGCTCCAAGCAAAACTCATATTATGTGACGAATAAAAATATAGCTCCAAGTAAGATATACCGATAGTGTTGAAGACGAAAGAGGGGATGCCTTCCGGGGCATCCCCAAGCTTAGGCGCTTGAGTATTCCTTGGATATTACCTTGGGGGTGCCTTGGGAATCCCCAAGCTTAGATTCTTGTCACTCCTTATTCTCCTTATATCGGTGTCTCAGCCAAAACTTGAAAACTTCAATCACACAAAACTTAACGGAACTTCGTGAGATGGGTTAGTATAATAAAGATAGATCATTCACTTAGGTACTGTAAGGACAAGATTCAGAATTATTACCACATGATACCTACTGTATTCTACCATTCCCATAATTTATACCACTAAATATAAGCTATGGAAACACTAAAACAAGCAAACTATGCATGCAAAACAGAATCTGTCAAAAACAGAATTGTCTGGGAAGATCTGTAGTGTAACCATACTTCCCTTTCTCTAAACATTCTGAAAAATTAGTACAACCTGAATAATTTGTATATCAAGACTGTGTAAAAATTTCAGATCATTATCACGCTCCAGTAAAAAATGAAAATTCCTGTGCTGGAGTCAAAAGTTTCTGTTTCAGTTCAACATCAATTCTACTCATCTTGTGAGTCATCCCAAAGGCTTTACTTGGAACTTTATTGAAATAAAAGGCAAAAAACATGATTACTACAGTAGCTTAATAAAGTGAACACATAAAAACAGAAAGTAAAAGTGTTGGGTTGTCTCCCAACAAGCGCCTTTCTTGAATGCCTTTTAGCTTGGCATGATGATTTCAATGATGCTCACATAGGAATAATAATTGAAACATGCAAAAGAGCATCATGAATCTCATGACAAGCACATTTAAGTCTAACCCACTTCCTATGCATAGGGATTTTTTGAGCAAACAATTTATGGGAGCAGGAATCAACTAGCATAGGAAGGCAAAACAAGCATAACTTCAAAACTTTGAACACATAGAGAGGAAACTTGATATTATTGCAATTCCTACAAACAGATGTTCCTCCCTCATAATAATTTTCAGTAGCATGATGAAGGAATTTCACAACATAACTATCACATAAAGCATTATCTTCATGATCCACAAGCATAGAAATTTTTTCACTCTCCACATAAGCAATTTTCTTCTCATTCATAATAGTGGGAGCAAACTCAACAAAATAACTATCATGAGATACTTGATTGACATAACCACTTTGAATATTAAAATCATGATGACAAGTTTCATGGTTACTATCACTCTTTATAGCATACATGTCATCATCATAATCATCATAGATAGTAGGCATGTCATTATCATAACAAATTTGCTCATCAAAACTTGGGGGACTAAAAATATCATCTTCATCAAACATAGCATCCCCAAGCTTGTGGCTTTGCATATCATTAGCATCATGGATATTCAGAGAATTCATACTAGCAATATTGCAATCATGCTCATCATTCAAGGAATTCTCATTAAGTATTTTCATAAATTCTTCCTCTACCAATTGAGCACAATTTTCCGAACCATCATTTTCACGAAAGACATTAAAAAGACGAAGCAACTGAGGCAACCTAAACTCCATTTTTTTGTAGTTTTCTTTTATAAAACCAAACTAGTGAAAAACAAGAAACTAAAAGATTTAATTGCAAGATCTAAAGATATACCTTCAAGCACTCACCTCCCCAGCAACGGCGCCAGAAAGGAGCTTGATGTCTACTACGCAACTTTATTCTTGTAGACTTTGTTGGGCCTCCAAGCGCAGAGTTTTGTTGGACAGTAGCAATTTTCCCTCAAGTGGATGACCTAAGGTTTATCAATCCATGGGAGGTGTAGGATGAAGATGGTCTCTCTCAAACAACCCTGCAATCAAATACAAGAAATCTCTTGTGTCCCCAACACACCCAATACAATGGAAAATTGTATAGGTGCACTAGTTCGGCGAAGAGATGGTGATACAAGTGCAATATGGATGGTAGATATAGGTTTTTGTAATATGAAAATATAAAAACAACAAAGGTAGCAAGTAACAAAAGTGAGCACAAACGGTATTGCAATGCTTGAAAACAAGGCCTAGGGTCCGTATTTTCGCTAGTGCAATCTCTCAACAATGCTAATATAATTGGATCACATAACCATCCATCAACGTGCAACGAAGAATCGCTCCAAAGTTCTTATCTAGCGGAGAACATAAGAAGAAATTGCTTGTAGGGTACGAAACCACCTTAAAGTTATTCTTTCCGATCGATCTATTCAAGAGTTCGTACTAAGATAACATCAAGTTATCCTTTCCATTCGATCTATCTAAGAGTTTGTACTAGAATAACACCATATGATACGCATCAACCAACTCTAATGTCACCTAGATACTCCAATGTCACCACAAGTATCCATGAGTTAATTATACGATACGCATCAAACAATTTCAGATTCATAATACTCAATCCACACAAAGAACCTCAAAGAGTGCCCCAAGATGTCTATCGGAGAAAGTAGGACAAGAACGTGTATCAAACCCTATGCATAGATTACCCCAATGTCACCGCGGGAATCCACAAGTTGAGTACCAAAACATATATCAAGTGAATCAATAGAACACCCCATTGTCACCACGGGTATCCACATGCAAGACATATATCAAGTGTTCTCAATTCCAATATTCAATCCAACATAACGAGATCTCAAAGGGAAAGATTCAATTCACCACAACAAGATAGCAAGGGAAACATCATATGATCCGACTATATTAACAAAGCCCGTGATACATCAAGATCGTGACATCTCAAGAACACGAGAGAGAGAGATTGAACACATAGCTACTGGTACATACCCTCAGCCCCAAGGGTGGACTACTCCCTCCTCATCATGGCCTCCGCCGGGATGATGAAGATAGCCACCGGAGATGGATTCCCGTGTCCTGCAGGGTACTGGAATGTCTCCAGATTGGTTTTTAGTCGATACAGAGAGTTGCGGCGGTGGAGCGGAGAGTCTAGGGGTATTTTTGATGGTTTCCGAATATTTGGGAATTTATAGGCATCGGAGGCGGTTGAGGGGGTGCCCGAGGCGCCCAGCACCCACCAGGCCGCACCAGGGGCCTCTGGCGCGCCCTGGTGGGTGATGGCCACCCTGGGCCCCCTCTTCTGGTGTTCTTTGGCCCACCTTCTTTCTTCTGGTCCGTAAAAAATCCACAAAAATCCCCGCAGCGTTTTATCTCCGTTTGGTACTGATTTTCTGCGAAGTAAAAAACAAGCAAAAATAGGAACTGGCACTTTGGCACTAGGTCAATAGGTTAGTCCCAAAAATGATATAAAGTTATAATAAAATGATTGTAAAACATCCAAGAATGATAATATAACAGCATGGAACAAGCAAAAATTATAGATACGTTGGAGACGTATCAGTTCCCACTAGCATACGGAAGTGTCAACATAGGAGACTCTCTATATGAAGAACATGGTGCCACTTTGAGGCACAAGTGTGGTAAAGGATAGTAGCAAAGTCCCTTCTCTCTTTTCTCTCATTATTTTTTTTATTTTTTTATGGTGGGCTTTTCTCCTTTTTTTTCTTTTTTCCTCCCCATTTTCTCTTTTTTATGGTGGGCTCATTTGGCCTCCCCCATTTTTATTTCATTTTTCGTCCGGAGTCTCATCCTGACTTGTGGGGGAATCATAGTCTCCATCATCCTTTGCTCACTGGGACAATGCTCTAATAATGATGATCATCACACTTTTATTTACTTAGAACTCAACATGAAGGACTGATAGGAAGATATGACTCTGAATGAATGCCTTTGGCAGTGTACCAGGATGTGCAATGATCTAGCATGACATGTATCAAAAATATGATGAACGGTGGCTTTGCCACAAATACTATGTCAGCTCTACATGATCATGCAAAGCATTATGATGATGAAAGAACTAAGTCATGTGAAGTGACGATGGAATTTGCATGGCAATATATCTCGGAATGGCTATGGAAATGCCATAATAGGTAGGTATGGTGGCAGTTTTTAGGAAGATATAATGAGGCTTATGTGCAACAGAGCGTATCATGTCACGGGGTTTGGATGCACCGGCGAATATTTGCACCGATCCTCGAGGTGAGAATGGGCTATGCACGGTACCGAAGAGGCTAGCAAATATGAGAAGGTGAAGATGTGTATGTCCATGGTATCACATTAGTCATAAAGAACTCACATACTTATTGCAAAGTTTTATTAGTTTTATCACAAATCAAAGTACTCCTGACATGCCCTAAGGGAGGAGGTTGGTAGGAGTTAACCATCGCGCGCCCCCGACTCGAAACAACACTAGGATTTTAACGAGGAATATAAATGCTCACACATAATCACCATGCCTCTTTAATTTTTAGATGAATAACATGTTAACACCTATTAATCTCGACACTTCTAGGAATCAACAATTTTGGACTCACACCTTTTTCATATTACTACATCAATGTCATTAACCCACAACTTCTCTATATGTGCTACACGATGGTTTTGATTATCATTCATTGAATACCTAATATGCTTGGACTAGTCTTATGACCCATGCAAATTACCGTCACTATTAATTCAGCTCTCAAACAAGTATAAGTGAAGAACGAGAGCATATTATTTCTATAAAATCCACACGCCACCGTGCTCAAAAAGATATAAGTGAAGTACTAGAGCAACTGCCTAGCTCAAAAGATATAAGTGAAGCACATAGAGTATTCTAGCAAATTATCATGAAGGTGTGTCTCTCTCAAATAGGTGTGTCCAGCAAATGGTGATTGTGACAAACTGAAAGTAAAAGCAGACAAAAGCAAACGATGCTCCAAGCAAAACACATATCATGTGATGAATAAAAATATAGCTCCAAGTGACATATCGATGGATTGAGATGAAAGAGCGGATGCCTTCTGGGGCATCCCCAATCTTAGAAGCTTGATAATCCTTAGAATTATACTTGGGGTTCCTTGGTCATCCCCAAGCTTGGGCTCTTGCTACTCCTTATTCCGTAGTCCATCGTGATCACACCCAAAACTTGAAAACTTCAATCACACAAAACTCAACAAAACTAGTATAAGAAACAATTTGCATACTTGAGGTACTGTGATAAATTAATTCAAATTCATTTTTTAATAATAGGTATTGTATTCTAACCACCCCATGGCTTACACCCCCCGATATAGTCCATGGCATAATCAAAACAAGCAAACTATGCAAGCAAAACAGAATCTGTTTAAAACATAACAGTCTGTAGCAATCTATAAAGAGACCATACTTCTGTAATTCGAAAAATTCTGAAAAATTAGGAAAACTTAAATAATTTGTATAGAAATACTATATTAAAATTTCAGATCAAGATCAGGCTCCAGTAAAAAATAAAAATTCCTGTACTGGAGTCAAAAGTTTCTGTTTTTGTTTCAGCATTGTTTCTACTCATCTTGTGAGTTATACCAAAGGCTTTACTTGGCACAAATACTAATTAAAATATAAAAACATAATAATCACATAGTAAATAATCATTTTATCACACAAAACATAAAGGAAAAAACAAAAATTAAGGTACATATTGGGTTGCCTCCCAACAAGCGCTATTGTTTTATGCCCCTAGCTAGGCATAATGCATAGTTTCAAGTGTTGTCATCTTTGACACTAAACCCATAAGTGGATATCATGATTGATTCATAAGGTGGTTTAATTCTCTTCCTAGGGAAGTTTTCCATCCCTTTATTTAATGGGAATGGAATCTTATGTTTCCCTCTTCCATATCAATAATTGCACCTATAGTTCGTAAAAATGGCCTTCCAAGTATTATGGGACAAGAAGTATTGCAATAAATATCAAGCACAATGAAATCTACAGGCACATAATTTTTGTTTGTAATAAAAAGCGCATCATTAATTCTACCTAAAGGTTTCTTGATGGTAGAATCTGCAAGATGCAAGTTTAGGGAACACTCTTCAATATTAGTGAGACCAAGCACATCACATAAGGTTTTAGGTATAGTTGAAACACTAGCACCAAGGTCACACAAAGCATTGCATTCATATTTATTTATCCTTATTTTGATAGTAGGCTCCCAATGATCATGCAATTTTCTAGGAATAGAAATTTCAAGCTCAAGTTTCTCATCATAAGCTTTTATCTTAGCTTCTACTATATGTTCGGTAAAAGCTTTGTTTTGTTCATAAGCATTGGATGAGATAATAATGGATTAAAGCAAGGAAATACATTCTACTAAAGGGCATTTATAATAATTAAAGTCCTTGTAATCCAAGATAGTGGGCACATCACTAGCTAAAGTTTTGACCTCTCCAAACCCACTTTTTTCAGTTTTAGCATTAGAATCATCACCCTCCAAGCAAACGGGACGCTCCTCAACTAAAGTTGACTCATCTCCAGTCCCTTTATAATTCATACTGGAATCAGGTACTTTGCCGTCAGCCATAGCGGACGGCAAAGGGCAGGACCACTGACAGCAAAGGCTTTGCCGTCCGGCAGCAGACGGCCAAATTTCCGGCACTGTGAATTCCGGTAAAGGAGTGCTTTGCCGTCTGCCTTGCCATAGCGGACGGCAAAGACCTTTGCCGTCAGCTTTCCTAGGCAAGCCGACGGCAAAGAAAGTGGACGGCAAAAAATAGACATTAGCCACATTAGGTATCTAACGGGAGGCTTTGCCGTCTGCCAGCAGACGGCAAACGTGCCCTCCCCTTTGCCGTCTGCTTCCTGACGTCAGCAGACTGGTCAGCAGACCAAACTCCTTTGCCGTCTGCTGTCGGACGGCAAAGTACCACTCTCCTTTGCCGTCTGCCAGCAGACGATAAAGTGATCAAATGGGTCAGCCCTAGTGCTCCCAGGTTGCACAGGTTGCTGCCACGTGTCACCTTTGCCGTCTGCTGGCAGACGGGAAAGCCCTTTGCCGTCCGCCGGCAGACGGCAAGTGCCTGCACTGCCACTGTTTTATTGTTTTCTGTTATTTCCCTGCATTTTCAACAAACAAATATGATATATATATAGTTTCACCATAGAAGTACACCAATGCATAGGCCATGTATCAAACATCTAGCAGTCCATCAATGCAACACATCCACATCACCATCGAAGTACACCAATGCATAGGGTATTAAAAGATCCAATACATACATAGTTTTACCATGTTCATCCATATATACAAATCAGAACAAAAAACTAAATAGTAGCATTCTGCCATAGCCAGCTTCCATTAAGTGAATCAAACCTACAAAAGTGGGAGTAAGAAAGTTAGAAGAAGAAGAAAAAGAAGAAAAAGAAGAATAATAAGAAGAAGAAGACTACTAGAAGAAGAAGAAGAAGAAGAAGAGGAAGAAGAAGAAGAAGAAGAAGAAGAAGAAGAAGACTAGAAGAAGAAGAAGAGTTTTTGAATAAGTCATTTTGGAGCTAGTATGTCATTTTGGAGGAAAATAAGCTAAGTATATGACATTTCGGTCTTTCGAGGTTTTCCTTAGAAAAACTCTCATGCCTCATGGTGTGTATGGTGCGCACTCTCTCACACTTATATGGTGGTGTATGTTGGTGGACACTACCTAACACTATTATTTCGACCGTCGGTGATGGTCATTTCCCCCTTCTCCTTTCCCGCAATATACCAAGGTATATATCGAGAAAAGGAGAAGAAGAAACGACCCCCGCGACAACAGTCGGAATTCCTCCATCAAGAAGAGACATGAAACTCTCACAAGGAGCTAAGTTTTTCTATGTGCTAAGTTTGTCTTTCTTTGAGAAAATAAGCCAAGTAAGTGGCATATTGGGGCTTAGCGTCCTCGTCATCACGGAGGAGAGGCACCGCGGTTGCTCGGGCCAGTTTCACCTGGAGAATGCTGCCCTGGAGAAGGGTCGTGCGATGCATTTCTGGAGATATTCTGCACCAAAGATGATTTGCAATGTCTCGTTAGCATGATGACACTGAAAAGATCATTGCATTCAAATGAAAAATCAACGTTCCAGCCGTGGTAATGACTGGCATCGACGGAGGGGTCTGGCCGGTCTTCTCGCACATAGACTGCACATTTGGTTTTCACAAGTCAATGATATTAGTTATTAATGAAACGAACATTAAATGCAAGATTTGACAAATATGAAGAAGAAACTTACCACCAAGAGCTCGTAGATGGCCCGGTGAGACGCATCGTTCCGTGCTCTCTCCTCCTCCAACAACCTAGCCGTCCTCTCCTCCATCACCTTCTCCTTCGCCGCCATAAGCGCCTATGTTACCTCTCTTTCTTTCTGAATAGCAGCCTGCAACACAACTCTTCGTTAGCATTGTAATCATCTTTGTTCACACACACAACGTAATGAGGAAAGATATCTGAGTCTGTATAACTAACCTCGATGGCGAGCTCGACTGGCCGTGAACGAGGCCTTATCTCAGGACAGGAGCTCGTTTGGCGCGCCTTGATCTGCCGGAGGTTGCTAGGACAACGTATAAGGCCATCTCCAATGGCAATCGAGCCATGGGGCCTCCCGCCGCTAGCTATCATCACCAGCTCTGGATCAATAGGCTTCTGGCTCAGGTTAAAGTCCTCCCCTTTCCTCGCCTTCCCCTCATCTCTGTACATCACGAGCTTGTTGTGGGAGGAGATGTTGCTGGACTTCAAGGGATCATCGAGGTCAGACTCAGAGAATGCCTTGACCTTCTTGTACATCTGTGGTACCTCCGTTTTATTGTGATGCGCCTAAAAGAGAGAGAGAGGAACAAAGTATTAGTAAAGGGCTCAAGCTAGAATCAAGAATGAATTGCATGAATCATGAAGCTAACCACATACCCAGTTCTGACCAAACTGATTTAAGTTGGCGCTCCCTTGATGGTGTGGCACACCAACCATTTTGTTACCCCGGTCCTTGGCATTGTTGTGGACGGCTAGCCATTGTTCTGAGCACCACCCATCCACCAACACCTCCCAACAATCCATCTTATCCGCACACCATCTCGGGGGCACCTAAGTTAATAAAGAGATATTTGAGCGCTACGTGTAGGAATCAAATGAAGGAAACTAAGTACAAGGCCTTAAGAATACGTAATTACCTTCATGTAATACTCCTTCTCCATCTTCTTTCCGTAGCACGTCGACTTCTCCTTCCTAATACGCCGCGAGGCGTAGTAGTCTCGAACAGCCTGCACCCGAGCCTCGTGCCGAAAGTTTTGCAGTAGGCGCTTGCATTGCTGATCGATAACCTTTGCCGCGGCCTCCTCGTATCCCTCCTGACACCTGTAGAAGGTCTGCAATCAAACGAGACAACACTTATTAGTACAATAACTAGCTATTGTTGATTTTCAATTGTGTAAAGGAGAAATTACCCAAAACTGTCTGATCACCATCTCCGCCCTCGTGTGGCACAAAACACCGTCGATCCTCTCCTCAGGCGGGGCCGGTGCAGCCAAGTAGTGCTCCCAGGTCAGTCCTAACTCTGGAACCTGACCCTCACCGGGCAACGTGACAAACCCCGGGAAGTTTTGCCTGACAAGGACACCAAGGATGCTGTTGGGCCTGCGGGCATCCTTGGGTTGATGCCAACCCCTACAGTATGACAAAGCCAACACATTAGATATTTGAAAAAACGTGAAGGCAAAAGGTTAAAAAAGAGTACATGCACTTACCTCTCTCCATCAGGCCTAATCAACCACCTCAGCTCGCGGGTCGCCGGCACGGGCGGGAGCCGTGTCATACCACGCTGGTAGACGGTGGCCCCCTCAGCCACCTCCTCGTCGCTACCAGAAAAACGATACCCGCCACCATCAGCATGGCCACTAGGCTCCTACGGCCAGGTATCCCATGGGGTCTGCCGGGACGTGCCCTCATCCCTACTCTGCTCCGGAGTCTCATGGGACGAAGCCTCTGGGACAGGAGTCTGGTAGGTCGAAGGCTCGTCGACCCGAGGGTCGTGGACCGGAGTCCGCGTAGCCTCGTCCTTAGACGGGTCCACCCTAGCAGTCCTGTGCTCGGGTGAATCAGCTGGGGGTGGCGGCAAGGAAGGTGTAGCAGCCACCCTACCTTTGTCGCGGCCTCGTCTCCCACCTCTACTACCTCTCTTCTTCCCCCGACCTCCTCTCACGGGGGTCGACGAAGAAGCGGCCACCGGTGTATGCAGACTAGAGAGCAACGCTCTCCGGAGAGACTCTGCAGGAATGGAAGTACCCATCCCACCACCCTCCGACGAAGGAGCCGCGGAGTGCTCTCGACCCTTTCCCACCATCTTTCAACAACTGCCATGACAAATAGTAAACGAAATTAGTACAACATAAAATTGAATACTGACATGAATAATAAAATGTATATAATTTAAGTGTATCATCATATACCTAACATGAACTAAAAGTTGATTACCTGACATGAATTAATAATAATCTTGATCATCTATATATTCTCCGGGATCAAAAGATGCATCATCATCATCACTATCATCAATAAATGCATGATCATCATCACTATCAGGAACAACGTGTGGAAGGCCTCCTTCATGTAATCGGTTAAGCATTGACAGGTCATCCGCATCAGTAACCTCTTCTTGTTCCGGCTCTTCCTGTTCCGGCTCAGGGGTTAAGTCGGATTCATTGTCGCTGTCTACTTCAATGTTCCGGGGTGAAGTAGAGCGGTTCTTGAAACGTTTTTTGGAAATACGTGTTTCTTGGAAGAATTCTCCTTCATATGTGTCTTGGTTAATGTGAGGTTCATAATCCTCTTCATTGAGGGGAGGTGGTCTAAAATGTGGCGGCACTTCATAAACGACATCCCAACCTTTCAGATTTGGATCAGTTTGGCAGGCCCACGGTAGATAGAAAACTTGGGTCGCCTGTTGAGCCGTAATATAGACATCGGGCACATCTAAATGGGTGCTTTGTTTGATTTCGACTAGCCCTATATGTTCATGAGTCCTTCTAGTCTCCTTCGGCTGGAACCAATGACATTTGAAGACTACGACGTTCGGTGGGTATTCACCATAGAATAGAAGTTCATAAATTGCTTCAACTCTTCCATAGTACTCTGTACCTCCTTCGCCGATAGCAGAGACACAACAATTTGTAGTCTTTAGGTCGGTCATAGATAGCTCTTTGCCAAAGGTACAAAAGCGATACCCGTTGATGTCGTATCTATCAAATGAACGGACCTTATAGTCAAAACCATTAGCGACTTGTCTTAGCTCGGCGTCCATAGACCCTGAATTAGCCTACAAGTTTAATACAAATGGATTGTTGCATTAACCGCAAATAAGACGAAGAAATGAAATGGTCCATTAATGGTAATTACCATTTGTTTAAACCAAGAGATGAAACCGGGATAGCCGCCTCCATTCTTCGCCAGGAGCTCATACTCTTCGACGGAATCCTTTTGGATGACCACTCCATCCGAGAATTTGGCGACGTATCGACTATATCAAATATCCGGGAATAAGAGCAGTTCTAAGGAATTACAAGTTGCGAAACAATAATGTACCGACAACTTACTCGATGTACGGCCGCACTTTTGTTAGGTTGTTGAAGATATACAACGAAATGGTCCGCGATTCATCGACATCCAACACTTTTGCTTTAGAAGCACCGGCTGGTGCGAGCTTCCCTTTGAATAGGCTGAGGTTGGATCGACTTTTTTTGGGTCGCCATCATTGTACCGAGGCTTCGGATTATGCAAATGACGATTTTTGGCTTCATAGTGTGCTGTCACGAAGTTTGCCGCCTCCTCAGTAATGAATGCCTCGGCCATCGATGCTTCAATTCTACGTTTATTTTTACATTTTGCTCGAAGCGTCTTCTGCATCCTCTCAGTTGCGAAGCACCAACGATTTTGCACGGGCCCCCCCAATCTTGCCTCGGTCGCGAGATGCAAAATCAAATGCTGCATTGGATTAAAGAAGCCCGGTGGAAAGATCTTCTCTAACTTGCATATCAACTCCGACGCCAACTCTTCCATTTCATCTAGCACGCCAGGCGATAGTTCTTTCGCACAAAGAGAACGGAAGAAATAGCTCAGCTCTGCCAGTACTAGCCATTCATCCTCAGGGATAAAGCCACGCAGCATCACCGGCATTACCCGCTCAAGCCATATGTCCCAATCATGACTCTTGAGACCAAATATCTTCAGTTTGTCAAGACTCGCTCCCCTCTTTAGATTCGCTGCATAACCATCGGGGAACATCAACTGCATTTTCACCCACAAGATCATTTCCCTCATAGCCGGCCTTCCAAGATTGAACCATGCCTTTGGCTTTGTCCAGTTCTTCTTTCCTTTCGCTTTTCGCATGTTTTGTAACGGTCTGTCACATAGAGCCTCCTGATCGATTCTAGCCTTAGGATTATCCTTTGACTTCCCCTCTATGCCGAACAATGTACCAAAAATGGCCTCGGCGATATTCTTTTCAGTTTGCATCACGTCGATGTTGTGTGGGCAAAGGAGGTCTTTGAAGTAAGGCAGATCCCATAAGCATGGCTTGTGAGTCCATGCGTGTTCCGTATTATACCCTTTGAAATACCCAGGACGATTTGGATCCGGCTCGAGAGCGTTTAACTGATCCAGGAGCTGTTGGCCTGTCAATGCGGGTGGTGCAGAGTTTTTGACAACTCTACCTTTGATGAAATTCTTCTTGTCTTTTCTGAACTTATGGTGAGGATCCAGGAACTGTCTATGCATGTCGAAGCAAGAATACTTGCGACCCGCCTGCAGCCAACGGAACTGAAGAGCTGCCTTGCATGTGGAGCACGGGAACCTTCCATGCACACACCAGCCAACGAATAGGGCATACGCCGGCAAGTCATGCATCGAGTACATGTACCACACATGCATTTTGAAGGTTTTTTTGGTAGCAGTGTCGTATGTCTTGATCCCATTATCCCAAGCTTGTTGCAATTCATCCTTAAGCGGCTGCATGTACACATTCATATTCTTCCCCGGATAGTTGGGCCCTGGAATTATCAATGTCAGGAAAATGTTCTTTCTTTTCATAATCTCTTCGGGGGGGAGATTGAGTGGAATGACAAATACAGGCCAACAACTGTATTGGGTTGCCGTCATACCAAACACATTGAACCCATTCGTGCTGATGGCGACTCGAGGATGCCTTGGATCTGCTGCTTTATCATTATGTAATGCATCGAAGTGCTTCCACGCAAAAGCGTCTGAAGTGTGTACCAACATCTGATTCCCATCTGCATCTAGTTTGGTTCTTTTGCCCAATTTGTGCCATGTCATCTGTCTGGCCATCTCTTCGATCATGAAAAGACGTTGAAGTCTTGGTATGATTGGCATATAGCGAAGAACGTTAACAGGAATTTTTGTCTGCATCTTCTCACCCATACCGTTGTCTACGACAACATACCTGGAAGACTTGCACATGGGACAATAGTTCAAGTCCGCATACTCAAGCCTAAATAAGGCACATCCACTCTCACAGACATCTATCTTCTCATAGGGCATCTTAAGTACACGGAGGATTTTGTCCGACTGGTACAGGTTTGCAGGCAGTACATGGCCTTTGGGTAGAAAGCGTCCAAATATTGTCATCATCGCGTCGTAGCATTCTCTGCCCAGGTTGAATTGAGCCTTCAGAGCCATTACTTGCGCGATGGCATCCAGCTGACAAAGGTCAGTGTGCTCGTGGAGAGGACGTTTTGAAGACTCCAACATTTCATAGAATGCCTTTGCAGATTCCTCCATCTCATCGTCTGAATCCCGAGCATCATCAAAGTCTTGCACCATGTCTTCGATCCCGGTACCATGCTCGTCGGTGCGACGACGAACCACCTCAGCTCTGGCACGTTGGGCAGACTCACCATGAAAAGTCCACACCGTATAATTAGGCCTAAAACCCCACTTCTATAGGTGTTTAACCATTTCACCCTCTGTCTGCCTTTTAAAGTTGTCGCACCGGGGATAGGGACACCATGTTTTTTCCTGGCCATTTGCAAATGCGGCTCTCACAAACCCCTTGGTATTTGTTAACCATTCTTTGGTCATGTCTTTCTGACTGGTGTGACCGGTGTACATCCACGCACGATCAGTCATCTTGCCTAGCTACTGGACACACAAGAAATATATATATATAATTCAGCATATATATTCATCAGTTAATCAAGTTTGTCAGTTTTATTACGTCCATGCAACCTACACGCTAATAGGTTAAGATAGGTCCTAATCCCACCCGAGTATGTGTAGATTGGGTTCGTTTTCCCATGCACTGCTCCGGATCCGACGCAAAATTTCGACAACACCTCCCCGCTGTTCTCCTGATACACGTCTCGGCAATAAGAAGAGAGGATGTGTACCCGGAGAACAACGGGGAGGCACTGACGAAATTCTTCATAGGATCCGGAGCAGAGCATACGGGAAAACGAACCCAATCTACACATACTCGGGCTGTCCATGGATAACGTTGGACAATTCGAAAGGACGGCGGTTATAAATATGCAAAGACATGCATGTTTATAGATGTCGCCCTTTCGAACGGGAGACGCATACTGGTCACACATACTGATGATTGAAGACACCTATAGCTAGCACGTTTCGTCGGCACGAAGACCGGAACAGAGCAAATTAAGGGGGGAGGAGGAGAAGTCATTTGTGCTCACCCACGAACACAGGGGCGGAGCTCGTCCAACGCACGGGGAGGTCGTCAAACAACTGCACATTGAAATCCACCCGGTCAACACAAATATGATGTTTTTTATAACAAAATCGGAAAATATGTGACCTAACTCATAATTTACAAAACTATGACCCCGTCGGCCTCTGGAAGGCCGAAAAGCACCTTCCCGGTCAACAGTAGGGGTCGGGGGTCGGTGGCGTCGGGGGTCGGTGGGGTCGGGGGTCGGGGGTCAGTGGCGTCGGGGTTCATGAGTGGCGTCGGGGTTCAGTGGGGTCGGTGGCGTCGGGGGTCGGTGGCGTCGGGGGTCGGTGGGGTCGGGGTTCGGGGGTCAGTGGCATCGGGGTTCATGAGTGGCGTCGTGGTTTAGTGGGGTCCGTGCTGTCGGGGGTCGGTGGCGTCGGGGGTCAGTGGCGTCGGGGGTCGGGGGGTTGGGGTTCATGAGTGGCGTCGGGGTTCAGTGGGGTCAGTGCCGTCGGGGGTCGGTGGCGTCGGGGGTCAGTGGCGTCGGGGGTTGGGGGTCGGGGGTCCTCTCTTCTTCTTCTTCTTCTTCTTCTTCTTCTTCTTCTTCTTCTTTCCCTTTTTCCTCTTCTTCTTCTCCTCCTCTCCTCTTTTTCTTATTCTTCTTCTTCTTCTTCTTCTTCTTCTTCTTCTTCTTTTTTCTCCTCCTCCTCCTCCTCCTCTTCTTCTTCTTCTTCTTCTTCTCCTTCTTCTTTTCCTTCTTCTTTTCCTTCTTCTTCTTCTTATTCTTTTCTTCTTTTCCTTTTTTCTTTTTCATTTTTTTCCTTCTTCTTTTCTTCTTTTTTTCTTCTAACCTAACTAACTAACCTAATTGACCTAATAAACTAACTTAATAAACTAATAATACTAACCTAAATAACCTAATAAACTAACCTAATAAACTAATACAACTAAACTAATTATAAACTAACTAAATTAACCGAAATAAAAAACAGAAAAATGAAAAAAAGGGGGCGGCTGGCGGTGGTACTCACAGGCGGGGGGCGGCGGGGGCGGCGAGGGCGGCTGTGGACGGGGGCGGCGCAAGGACGCCAGGGGCGGCTGTGGTGGCCGGCGGCGCCGCGGCGGCAGTGGCGGCCTGGCGACGGGTTGCAGGGGCGTCGGCGGCGTCATGGCTGCGGGGGGGCGTCGGGGGCGTCGCGGCGTTGGGGGGCAGGGTCGCCGGGGGTGTCGGCCGGGCGGTGGGGGGCAGGGGCGCAGGGGCGGCAGGGCGGTGGTGGGTAGGGGCGCAGGGTCGTCGGGGAGGCGATGGCGGCCGGGGGGACGCAGCGGGGGGGGGGTGAGAGGGAGAGAGAGAGAGAATGAAAGAGAGAGGGGCGGGGTGGCCGTTGACGCCGTTAGGTATAGGGCGCCTTTGCCGTCTGCTGGCGGACGGCTAAGAGCCCCAGGCTGACGGCAAAGAGCCTGCATACGGCCCGCCACCCCCACAGGGCCAGTGGGGCCCAGGTTGGTTCTTTGCCGTCTACCTTCTGGCTCTTTGCCGTCCGCTGGCTGACGGCAAATCCCTGGCAGATGGCAAACGGTGTCTTTGCCGTCAGCCTGATCTTTGCCGTCCGGGTTTGGCCAGCTGACGGCATACAATTTCTTTGCCGTCCGCCAGCCGATGGCAAATAGCTGGCTGACGGCAAATAACTGAATTCCAGTAGTGATATTCAGAGAAGTAAACAAAGAATCAATAGGAGAAACACCAATCATTTTATGATTTTCATCATGATTTCGGTAAAAACCGGGTGGACGAGCTTTTTCTAAGAATTCTCGCTTAGCTCGCAACTTAGTGGTCCTCTCCTTAGTTTCATTAATAGATAATTGGATAGATTAAATAGTATCATTAAAATCATGCTTGGGTGGCAAAGATTTATTTTAAGAGTTTCAACATCAAGAGCAATTATATCCATGTTTTTAGCCAAAGTATCAATCACATGCAACTTTTCTTCTACCGTAGTGTTGAAAAACTTTTGAGAATTAATAAAGTATTTAATTGTATTCTCAAAATCAGAAGGTATCATATTAGGATTTGTAGAAGAATTTTCATAAGAAATACCATAAGAATTATCATAGTTGTTAGAGGAATTACCGGGATACGGTCTAGCATTGAAATTTCCTCTATAAGCATTGTTGTTGAAATTATTTCACGAGATGAATTTCACATCAATAGCATCATTATTTTGCTTAATCAAAGTAGACAAAGGCATATCATTGGGATCAACATTAGCATTTTTATTAGCAACCATATTCATAAGAGCATCCACTTTTTCACTCAACGTAGCGATTTCTTTGACAAAATTTACCTTCTTACCAGTTGGAGCTCTATCAGTATGCCATTGAGAATAATTTGTCATAATGTTGTCCAGAAGTTTTTTGGCCTCTCCTATGGTCACATCCATAAAGGTACCACCTACAGCAGAGTCTAGAAGCTTTCTAGACACAAAGTTTAGTCTAGCATAGAAATTTTGGATAATCATCCACAAGTTTAAGCCATGAGTTGGGCAATTTCTTATCATCAATTTCATTCTCTCCCAAGATTGTGCAACATGATCTTGTTCTTGCTGTTTAAAATTCATTATTTTATTTCTAAGGGAGATGATCTTAGCAGGAGGAAAATACTTGGCAATAAAAGCATCTTTACACTTATCCCACGTTCCATTACTATTACGAGGTAAAGATGAAAACCAAGCGTTGGCTTTATCTCTTAGTAAAAAAGGAAATAATTTTAATTTCACAATATCATTATCCATATCCTTATTATTTTGCATATCACATAATTCAACAAAGGTATTAAGATGTGATGCGGGATCCTCGTGAGGACTTCCCGAAAATTGATCTTTCATGACAAGATTCAGCAATGCAGCATTAATATCAAATGCATCCGCGCTAGTGGCGGGTGGTATAGGAGTACTAATAAAATCATTATTATTAGTATTTGAGAAATCACACAACTTAGTAGTATCTTGAGACATGGTGACCACACAAGCAAAGCAACAAGCAAGACAAGTAAACTAGCAAGTAAAGCAAACTAGAAGCAAACTAGTAACTAGCAAAGATAAATATTCTTGTATTTTTGATTTTTTATGAGACACACTAAATATAACAGCAAATAAAAATAAGAACAAGTGAATGAAATTTTGTGCGAATTTACTTGATAGTTGGTGATGGTATTCCCCGGCAACGGCGCCAGAAATCCTTCCTGATACTTGTGATCTTTGTTGGGTTTTCCGTGAAGAGGAATGGGTAATCGCAGCACAAAGTGGGTAAGTATTTCCCGTAAATATGAAACCAAGGTTTATTGAACCAATAGGAATACCAATCCTCAACCGTCTTAAGCGGCTGCACACAAAAGAACAAACAACTTGCACCCAACGCCGGCAAGAGGGTTGTCAATCCCCTTGATCTCGTTATTTGCAAGCAAATGAGTTGTGTAGATAATTGTATATAATAGTAAAGTGCAAAATAAAATAAAAGGTAATAAATAACAGCAAGGTAATGATAGCGTTTGTGAATATATAAGTGAATAGACCGGGGGCCGTAGAGTTCTCTAGTGGCATCTCTCATAAGCAAAGCATACGGTGGGTAAACAAATTACGGTTGGGCAATTGATAGAAAAGCGAATAGTTATGCGATTTTCACGGAAATGATCATGTGTATATAGGCATCATGTCCATAAGAAAATAGGCTGACTCCTGCCTGCACCTATTACTATTACTCCACCCATCGACCGCTATCCAGCATGCACCTAGAGTATTAAGTAAAACAGAGTAATGCTTGGAGAATATTGACATGATGTAGACAAAGTAAACTCAATCAATATGAATAAACCCCATCGTTTTATCCTTAGTAGCAGCTACACAAAGACGCAACTTGTCCCCTTATGTCACTTGGATATAGAAACTCGCCAGGTTGAACCTACTACAACGCACCACTCCCACCGAAGAAATATCAATCTAGTTGGCCAAACTATCTCAATAGATCGGAGAGCATTACGAAGCTATGATGATCATGCAAATAAGAATCATAGTAATCAGATTTGACTCAAATACTTTTCATGAATAATCTGAACATAAACGCACAATTCATCGGATCCCAACAAACACACCATACAAAGGGATTACATCGGATAGATCAAGGCAAAGATGTGATGACCATTGTATTGAAGATCGAGAGAGAGAGAGAGAGAGAGAGAGAGAGAGATTGCCATCTAGGAACTACCTACGGACCCGTAGGTCTGTGGTGAACTACTAACACATCATGGTGAGTGCAGAAAGGTTGATGAAGAGGCCCTCCGTGATCGATCTGCCCTCCGGCAGGGTGCCGGAACGGAGGTGTAGATGGCTCCCGTCGGAACAGAGACTTGCGGCAGCGGAAAAAGTGTTTCGGGAGCGCTTCTGGTGTTTTTAGGGTATATGTGAATTTATTGGCCAGAGAACGACGTCGGGAGAGCCACCAGGGGGCCACCACATATCTGGCCACGCCCCCTGGTGGTGCGGTGGGATATGTGGTGGGGCCCTGGTGCACCTTCCGGCCTTCCTCCGAAGCTTCTAGGTCTTGTATTGGTCCAGAAAAAATCGTCAAAAAGTTTCATGGCAATTGGACTCCGTTTGGTACTGTAACTCTAAAATGGCAAAAACACGCAGAAACGAACTAGCACTGGGCACTGGGTCAATTGGTTAGTGCTCAAAAATACTATAAATTGGTAAATAAATACCCTAAAAGTATCCTAGAATGATAATATATTAGCATGGAACAATCAAAAATTATAGATACGTTGGAGATGTATCAACCTACCATTTGAAATTATGTGTGATGCTAGTGATTATGTTGTTGGTGCTGTTCTAGGGCAAAGAGTCGATAAGAAATTGAATGTTATTCATTATGCTAGTAAGACCCTAGACACTGCTCAAAGAAATTATGCTACTACTGAGAAGGAATTTTTAGCAGTTGTGTTTGCATGTGATAAATTTAGACCTTACATTGTTGATTCCAAAGTAACTATTCACACTAATCATGCTGATATTAAATACCTTATGGAAAAGAAAGATGCTAAACCTAGTCTTATTAGGTGGGTGCTTTTACTTCACGAGTTTGATTTGCATATCGTTGATAGAAAGGGAGCTAAAAACCCTGTAGCAGATAACTTGTCTAGGATGGAAAATGTTCTTGATGACCCACTGTCTATTGATGATAATTTTCCTGATGAGCAACTTGTTATAAATACTTCATGTAGAACTCCTTGGTATGCTGATTATGCTAATTACATTGTTGCTATATATATTCCACCTAGCTTCACCTAACAACAAAAGAAAAAATTCTTCTATGATTTACGACATTACTTTTGGGATGACCCACATCTTTATAAAGAAGGAGTAGATGGTATTATTAGACGTTGTATACCTTAGCATGAACAGGGACATATTCTAAGGAAGTGTCACTCCGAGGCCTACGGAGGACACCATGCCGGTGACTAGAACTGCACACAAGGTATTACAATCCGGTTTCTATTGGCCTACTCTTTTTAAAGATGCTCGTAAGTATGTCCTTTCATGTGATGAATGTCAAAGAGTTGGTAACATTAGTAGACACAGGAAATGCCTATGAATTATTCACTTGCTATTGAACCATTTAATGTTTGGGGCTTTGACTTTATGGGACCTTTTCCTTCCTCTAATGGGTATACTCATATTCTAGTTGTTGTTGTGTTACTAAGTGAGTAGAAGCTATTCCAACTAGTAGTGCTGATCATAACACTTCTATTAAAATGCTTAAAGACATCATTTTCCCGAGGTTTGGAGTCCCTAGATACTTAATGACTGATGGTGGTTCACATTTTATTCATGGTGCTTTTCGTAAACTCCTAGCTAAATATGATGTTAACCATAGAATTGCATCACCTTATCATCCTCAGTCTAGCGGCCAAATTGAATTGAGCAACCGAGAAATAAAATTAATTTTGCAAAAGACTGTCAATAGATCTAGAAAGAATTGGTCTAAGAAATTAGATGACGCTTTATGGGCTTATAAGACTGCTTACAAAAATCCCATGGGGATGTCTCCATATAAAATGATCTATGGAAAAGCATGTCATTTACCTCTTGAGTTAGAACATAAAGCTTATTGGGCAATTAAAGAACTTAACTACGACTTTAAACTTGCCGGTGAAAAGAGGTTATTTGATATTAGCTCATTAGATGAATGGAGGATCCACGCTTATGAAAATGCCAAGTTGTTTAAAGAAAAGGTTAAAAGATGGCATGACAAGAGGATTCAAAAATGAGAATTCATTGTAGGAGACCTAGTACATTTGTACAATTCTCGTATCAGATTTTTTGCAGTTAAACTCCTCTCTAAATGGGAAGGCCCATATGTTGTCAAGGAGGTCTATCGCTCCAGTGCTATAAAAATTAATAACTTCGAAGGCAAAAATCCGAGAGTGGTAAATGGGCAAAGAATTAAGCACTACATTTCAGGCACGCCCATTAATGATGAAACTAAATATTATTCAAGTGATAACACCAGAGGAGCACATAAGAGAGATCTTCTGGAACACTCCAGAAACCTGAAAAGGGAGTAGGTACGTGATACGGTAAGTAAACCGACTCGAAAAATTCCAAAAAATATGTTCTGTTGGTTTTGGTATTTTAGAAAAAAATCCAAAAATAAAAAGGAGTCAGGGGGGCCCACGAGGGAGGCACAAGCCAACAGGGTGCGTCCGCCCCCGTTGGGCACGCCCTCATGGCTTGTGGGGCCCTCGTGTGCCTCCCGGACTCCGATTTCTTCCCGAGCACTGACGTCGCTTGAGACTGCGTCGGTATTTCCCCAAAGAGGAAGGGATGATGCAGCACAGCGACGGTAAGTATGTTGGGGAATGCAGCAGAAAACAAAAATTTTCCGACCTACGCACCAGCCCAGGACCACTATGGAGACTGCATACAAGGTTTGATCATTATCGTTACCGACTCGTAGCGCAGCGGAAGTAGAGTCGATGACGATCGGCGGTGCAGATCCCCGCAGCTAGGATTTTACAACCTCCCAACCGCGAGGATGTATACCCTCATCTGCCCCGCGGACAGCCCTCCGGGAGGCGGTCACACAGTCCCCCGGACGGTGTCGCGGACAGCCCTTCGGGAGGACCTCCGAAACTCGGACTGTCACTCGGACAGCCCTTCGGGAGGACCTCCAAAACTCGGACGGTCACATGGACAGCCCTTCGGGAGGCACTCTCGAACTAAGACCGAAACTACGATCTCTCTACAGAGTTGCACACATACGGTGTCATCTATCCGGCAGGGCTTCGCCGTCCAGAACTAGTTCCTGCCGGAACCCAGACAGCCTTTCGGCTCTACGAAACTATTTCGCTGGGAGGGAGAGAAGAATGCCAGATCATGCATGGCTTTGTGTATGAGAGCAATAGTGTGTCTTATGGCAGCCCACACACCTCCTATTTATAGGAAACCCAAGGGGTAGGGTGGTTTTACAAGAAGACCCAAAACCCACATGGAAAGAAGTCCTTCCCAAGGACCTAAAAGGTGAAACCAAGGAACAAGGGGGACTCCATGAAGGAGTCCACCATGTGGCCGGCCACACCCTCATGTGGGGCCCCAAAATTGGCCCCTATCCATCCATGTCATCCCCAAGATCTTTTGGAGCAAAGCCCCAAAAGGTGGCTTTCCAAAAATATCCCAAAAAGCACTTTCACTATTCACGACGACATTTTTCAGCGTCTGATCGAACTGAAAATATTCATGTGGGCTTAGAACAATTCTAGTACCCACCAAAATAATTTTCAACGCGAGCCGGAACAATTCCAGTTTAGTGATTTCATCTGCGAAAAGCATCTGAAGCGGTTTCGGCAGCTCCGGAACATTTCCGGTTTTCATCCCGGAAAATTCCAGAAAGTTTCCAGAATGATTCTGGCACCCTCCAAGAATTATCAGGCATGTGCCAAAACCAATTTGACTTTATGGTATCCTCTGAAACAACTTTTCAGTTTCACCGGAACTCATCCGGTGACCTCTCTGCGGAACTTTTCCGTTGTCTGAAACTTTTCCGGCGTCCGAAACTTTTTTGGTGATTTTCTCTCAGACTCCCTGTCTAGTATTCAGCAGATAGATGACCCTTAAGCGTGTGACCCTATAGGTTCGGTGAAGCATAGACATGACCCGGAACCCCTTCCGATCAATGATCAACATCGGAGCCGTGGACACCCATATCGATCCCTATACCCACACGAATAAATATTCGAGTGAACCTCCAGTTGCCGTGAGCTATTCCTGTTGCTTCGCGATATGTTACAAATACCCGAGGTGAGAAACATCGGCATCCTCGTGGATCAACACTTCTCCACAATGCCAGTTACCTCGTTGCCGGTTTTTGTTCTCTTTTCTCGTTCCCGTGTTCCGGCATCCCTGTGATCGAATCACCCTGTGTCTGGCCAGACGATGATGGATACCGTAACACCGAGAGGGCCCAGAGATATCTCTCCATCGTCGGAGGAGCAAATCCCAATCTTGAGCTATCAAGTTACTTGACATACTTTTCCATGAACCCGTAAGCCGCCGTAATAGCCACCCATTTACGGATGACGTTTAACAAACCCCAAAGTTCATGAGGCAAGCATGAAGAAACTCGATACTCTCATGGTCTAAGGAATCATGCAAACGTTAACCATCTCTGTGTTATTAACCATTAACTTATGACGAATGTATCTCATAGCATAACATCAATTCGGGTCGATTCAACACAAGTGTTCTACCAACAATTGTGCCCTCAAAATTGCCGGCATAGCCATGCCCTTGATCAGGAAAACAGGATCATCATGCAATACTTGAGCCAGTCCTAGAGGCTTGACTAGGAATACATTTTACCGTTTATTATCCCACACGTGCATATGAGTCTTCCTCCGAGCCTCGTGGTTATTGCAGACTCGAGAACCATAGCAGTTATAGCATGGAACATAAACCTAATTATGAACAGGGAGATAATCAATAACATTTATTATTGCCTCTAGGGCATATCTCCTACAGACTCCCACTTGCACTAGAGTCAATAATCTAGTCAACGCTAATGCACTTTACACCTATGGCATACTGGTGTAAAATATGCTTCGCATGTGGTATAGCCTGATGTCCAACGGATCTGACGACTTCAGCTCCGTGTGTAACTTTGCATATCCTCGCGTTTTCACGCTTTCACAAAATTCATATTTTGTGTGGACTTGGCTTTGCATATGTGTGAATCATTGGTCGAAACCTGATTCCTCAGACTGAGCTATGGAGCAACTATCTGCAATAGTGTCCCATAGACCAAAGTCATCTTGGAACCATACTAAGTTCATGAATGAACTATATGATTCAACAACTTCTTTGTCGCTTCTTAAGCATCAACATACTTAGCCTTTGTTATAGAATTCGCCACAGTATCTTGTTTGGAACAATTTCCAACTACCGTGCCACCATATTGTGTATCACACAAAACCCTCAATTTAAATCGAAAATCGCATGGAGCATTGATGAAGACTGTATCGATGTAATCACTTACAACGAGCACTTCATAATCTCTACTTGCGAGAAAACATGTCATCAGTACTACTCTTAGCACTTAATGACATCTTTCACTGTTGTCCCATGATCAGTACTTTGATCACTATGGTATCTATACTCGCAACAACTTTGGAGTATTGGACATATCTGTTTGTTTTTACATACCATGGAATACATGATTAATCCAAACACAAGAGTGTGTGGAATCTCCATCATGTATTTTACTCATCAGTGTTTTGGGACACCGAGTCTTGCAAAAACTCTTTCCATGCGACTTCGGCAAGAATCACTCCTTGGCGTTTTAAATGCTAAAAGGTTTTAGCATCTTGTCAATATGTATTCATTGCTTAGCCCCATTAGGTAAATCTATCTCCATAGATCATCATGCCTAATATTGAGGCTATTTAGCCTAAGCACTTCTTTGAAAAACTATTTTCAAATGAAGTCCTAATTCGTGTCAAGAAATTTATTTCCAATTAACAATGTATTAAGTACACAAGGTTTTTAGCAATATTATTATGCTCCCACTTACTTTCTTGAATCACAAGCATCTTCGATAACCATTTGATGAAGTCAAACCCCCTTGAACATTTCATCAAAAACGAAGATTCCAACTCCACTTTGCTCTCTTCTGTCCATCGCTGGAACTCTGAAGTTTGCATACTTACTAGCATCCTCTGGATCGACAAATTACTTTGGACTGTATCACATACAAGTCCTAGGTTTCATTTCCATCAGATGGAAATCTTTTTGTCATCCATGTTTCATATCTCATGATTGAAATATGTATTAATTGCTAGTTCAACCTGAACCGACTTTAAGCATCGCTACGGTGAGACAATCTCATTGTAGTCAACTCCTTGAACTTGTTATTGCAACAAGTCGAGCTTTATGGATAAAACATTTTATCCGTATCAGTTTTTAGTTCCATAAATATTCGTTAGACTCTAAGTCTTCCGAAAGGTGTATCAAGATTTTAATCTCGAATCACTTATATGGAAACTATCTCGGATTGTATTGGCATTTAGCCAATTCCGGAGTCAGGGCCCATCAACGCTTCCTTGTGTATCGTAGGTATACTGTTGTCTAACAACAATATCTCGTATGCACACCTGAGAGGTTTGCACGAGTTTTTCCTACGCGGTTCAGCTGCAAGTTCGACCGAAGTCCATACATCTCATGTAGAGGCTTCCGTATCAGTCGCAGTAGGAAACTCCGGAATCACTTCCAAGGTTCCTTTCCTTTGACCTGATGACAAAGATACTGGTTATCTCGTCGAGTTGCACTGTCCTCCCACTCACCTTTTGTAAGAACTATTCTCTTTAAAAGCATACCGTTTTGTGGCAAAAAACCTTTGCCTCGGTATAGTGGTGGGGGAATACCCAATGACTTGGGATAACCTTACAAAGTAGCACTTGTCTGATTTGGAATAGGTTTCATAACTTGCACCTCCCGGAACACCACTGCAAGTGGAGAGTCCGTGTAAAAGCCGCAGTCTCTAAAGCATCATTCTTTAAAAGGGATAATGGCAAATCTATTTATGTCATCTTTTATCTTACCATGTCATAAATGGTTCGATTACATCTACACGGACTCTCCACTTGCAGTGGTGTTCCGGGAGGTGCAAGTTATGAAACCCCTTTCACAACTCATCAGACATTCGCTAAACTTGTAACTCAAATATTCCTTTCTGCAATCGAATTGTAGAAACACAATTTTCTTGTTACAACAACTTCTACTTCATTTTTGAAAACCTTATGAATGAATTCAAAAGATCCAGACTTACGTCTCAACAAGTAAACATCCATATATCTACTTGAGTCATTTCTGAAGATAGATGAATCCACTACTTGCAACAACATTTATTGGACTACACACATCATAATGTATGATCACCAATATGTTCTTTGCTCGTTCCTTATGGCCTGTGAACGGTATTTTAGTCACTTCACCTTTCAGAGGAAAGTTGCAAGTGTCAGATGATTCAAAATCAAATGACTTCAAAATCCATCATAATGGAATTTTCATGCGGGTTTCTCCAATGTGACCAAATGCAGTGCCACACATATGTGGTATTCTTTTAGTCTTGCGACATTTAGCGTCAGTGTTATGGATGTATCATATTACCATCAATATTCACAACATACATCCCATCCTGGATGGAAGCATGGCCCTTCATGTTATTCATAACACCGAACATTAAAAGTTCTCTTATGAATAACCTTCTTGCAAGATACCTTATGCAAAGGGCTAGAGTATATGAAACTCTAAAATGAATTATGAAAGTAAACCCAGAGGTATGTATTATTATCAATATTCATAACATACGTCTCATTCATAAATGAAAGTATGGCCCTTATGTTATTCACAATACCGAACATCAAAAGTTCTCTTATGAACAACCTTCTTGCAAGATACCTTATGCAAAAGGGCTAGAGTGTGAAACTCTAAAATGAATTATGAAAGCAAATACATAGGGAATACACCGTTGGAAGGTATAGTAACATTTACTATGTTCCCTGTGTGTATCTAAACCTCATTCCTGGCTAGTCTTTCAGGCCTTAGTAGTTCTTACATCGAGTTGCAACAGAATGCAATCGAGCGGGTATCTTTGTGATTAACTCATTTACGGATGACGTTTAACAAACCCCAAAGTTCATGAAGCAAGCATGAAGAAACTCGACACTCTCATGGTCTAAGGAATTATGCAAACATTAACTTCTCTGTGTTATTAACCATAAACTTATGACGAATGTATCTCATAGCATAACATCAATCGGGTCGATTCAACACAAGTGTTCTACCAACAATTGTGCCCTCAAAATTGCCGGCATAGCCATGCCCATGATCAGGAAAACAGGATCATCATGCAATACTTGAGCCAGTCATAGAGGCTTGACTAGGAATACATTTTACCGTTTATTATCCCACACGTGCATATGAGTCTTCCTCCGAGCCTCGTGGTTATTGTAGACTCGAGAACCATAGCAGTTATAGCATGGAACATAAACATAATTATGAACAGGGAGATAATCAATAACATTTATTATTGCCTCTAGGGCATATCTCCTACAAAGTATTTCCCTCAGTTATGAAACCAAGGTATCGAACCAGTAGAAGGATCACCACCACTTTGTAAACAACACCTGCACACAAAGAACAAATACTTGCAACCCGACGCGAAAGAGAGGTTGTCAATCTCTCTACGGTAAAAAGATAGATTAGGTAGTGATAGATTGGAGAGATAGATCTCTCAAGAACACAAAATAAAAAGGGCAAATAAAAAGTGCAGCAAGGTATTTTTGGGTTTTTGGAATAATAGATCTGAATACAAAAAGCAGCAAAAAGATAGATCAGAAAGCAATATGTTGGAAAAGTAGACCCGGGGGCCGTAGGTTTCACTAGTGGCTTCTCTCAAGAGTATAGCACACGGTGGATGAACAAATTACTGTTGGGCAATTGATAGAAGATCAAATAATCATGACGATATCCAAGGCGATGATCATTATATAGGCATCACGTCCAAGATTAGTAGACCAAAATGATTCTGCATCTACTACTATTACTCCACACATCGACCGCTATCCAACATGCATCTAGTGTATTAAGTTCATGGAAAAACGGAGCAATGCAATAAGAACGGTGGCATGATGTTGACAAGATCTATTCATGTAGGAATAGACCCCATCTTGTTATCCTTAATAACAACGATACATGCGTGCCTCGCTGCCCCTTCTGTCACTGGGAGAGGACACCGCAAGATCGAACCCATCACAAAGCACCTCTTCCCATGGCAAGAAAAATCGATCTAGTGGGCCTACCTAAACCAAAGATTTGAAGAAGAAATACGAGGCTATAAGTAATCATGCATATAAGAGATCAAAGAAGACTCAAATAATATTCAGGGATAGAAACTTATCATGAACTCAAAATTCATTGGATCGCAACAAACACACCGCAGAAGTTTACATCAAATAGATCTCCAAGAGACCAATGTATTGAGAATCAAAAGAGAGAGATGAAGCCATCTAGCTACTGCCTACGGACCCGTAGGTCTATGGTGGACTACTCACGCATCATCGCAGAGGCACCAATGAGGATGATGAACCCCTCCGTGATGGTGTTAGATTGGATCTCGAGGTTCTTGAACTTGCGGCAGCTGGATGTGTTTTCCGTCGACTCTTCTAGGGTTTCTGGAATATTTGGGAATTTATAGGCGTCAGAGGCGGTGGAGAGGGGTCCCGCAGAGGGCACAACCCATCAGGGCGCGCCCGGGGCCTCTAGCGCGCCCTAGTGGGTTGTGGTCTCCTCGACCCTCCCCTCTGGCACTTCTTTGGCCCACTGGATGTCTTTTGGCCCAAAAAAATCTGCAAAAAGTTTCGTCGTGATTGGACTTTGTTTGGTACTGATATTTTGCGAAGTAAAAAACAAGCAAAAACAGCAACTGGCACTTTGGCACTATGTCAATAGGTTAGTCCCAAAAAATGATATAAAGTTGTTATAAAATGATTGTAAAACATCCAAGAATGATAATATAACAGCATGGAACAAGCAAAAATTATAGATACATTGGAGACGTATCAAGCACGTATTCTGACCTAGAAAAAATCATTATATATACTCCCGTATTTTTTGACCACCGCATCGCAAGTTTCTCCTCTATTCTTGTTTCATGCTATTCTGGCAAATCTGAAAGTGTGTCATCACGGGATTCAGATGGAGAGAGCTATGTTTCCCGCTATGTTGCAGATCCAAAGATCTTTGGGGATATTTACCCCTACCCATGGTCCACAGATGAGGGGGAAGATACTGACTTGGGGGAGACGAGGGATGTCGATTCAGATAAAGATGAAGCTCCACTACCTTAGCCTGGAGATACGCACATGGAATTCAAGAAGTCAAGTCTCCCAAACGGAGTAAACAAATCTAAGATCCAATTTATCCCTTCCCGTTTTCTACAAGAAAGTAACGAGGCATTATGCAAAAAGATATTGAAGCTCGAGGAAGAAAATGATGAATTAAGGGAGGAAAATTTTATCCTCAAGCGTAGGCTGAAGAAGAAGAATGCTACCGCATCATCACCACCATCACCCAAGAGGGAAGCCTGAGTACATGGGTATGGGCACCACCCTTAGCTTGTTCCAAGCTTGGGGGAGGTGCCCCGGTATCGTATCACCATCACTTTTACCATTATTACCTATCTTAGTTCGATCCTTAGCTATTTCATGATTTGAGAGAAAATAAATTTTCAGATTTGCTTTGCTTAGAATTTTTGCTTTGAGATCTATCTATCTTTGTAATTGGGCGTGAGAGTTATATAATGAAGATTAGTTGAGTTTGCGTGCTTTACCTTCATACCCTATCATCATAGCATGGCAATAAATAAATAGAAAAGATCATATGCTTATCTCATGAGGAGTAATGACTTCACATAGAAAAAGTATAAGTGATAAAAGTTGTTGGGAATTGACAAGCATAGAATTAGTAATTCATATAATCCATGCAGGATTATGATATAGAAGAGGAGATTTACATATAAATATACTATCTTGGACACCTTTTGTGATTGTGAACCCCCATCAAATATTATATAATGATCGAATGTTGATGTTGGACATGGAACACAACATAATGACCATGATTGTTTACATTTGCATAGAAGTTATATTGTCATGGATCCCTTAACATGTGATTCTTGCTTTAGATCTTTTGCTAGCCAAAATTTTCCGCACTAAGTAGAGATACTACTTGTGCATCCATAACCCTTTAAACCCAGTTTCTTTCTATGAGAGTCCACCACACCTACCTATGAATTGAATAAGATCCTTCAAGTAAGTTGTCATCGGTGCACAAAGCAATAAAAATTGCCTATAAATATGTATGATCTTTTATTGTAAGGTAAAATAAGCTTTGTACGATCTTATGATAGAGAAGAAATAAAAGCAACAGAGTGCATAATAAAGTTCACTATCACAAGGGTACAAAGTGATGTTCCTTTGCATAAAAGTTTGCACATTCAAAACAAATAAAAGCGCATGACAACCTCTGCTTCCCTGTGTGAAGGGCCTATCTTTTATCTTCTTACAAGAATTTATTTTCATGCAAAGAGTCAATATTATGTATCCTTTATTCCTACTATTAACTCTTTAGCCGGCAAGCATTATGTGTTGAGGAAAGATCCAGACAAATATATCCAGTTGAATGTGGGTGATCATGACTCATTATTGTGGACATTATCCTTGAGGAAAATAAGTTGTGAGGCAAAGATAACAAAGCCCCCATCTTCCTATGTGTCCAGCGGAAACATTTGCTCCAAAAATATGCAACGTGTGTGCACAATCATAGAAGACTACATGATGGTTGAGTATGTAAACTTGCTAGAAATAAAAGCTCTTACATAGACTCTTCTCTTGAATATGACAGATTATGATTATCTCAATGACTAATGGCATTGTTTGTTGGTTTCCAATAAAGTTTATGCTTCATACTACTTCATTTGTGAATAGATTGTTACTTGTTTATGAGAAGCTATATGATGGAAAACTTGCTGCTATGTTAATATTCATGATGCTCTCATGTCCGTATTCTATTTTTATCGACTTCTATATCTCTCAAATCATGTGACCATTATTCTCAAGCTCGACTTTCGCTTGAGGACAAGCGAGGTCTAAGCTTTGGGCAGTTGATACGTCCATTTTGCATCATGATTTTTTATTGATATTTATGTTATTCTTGGCCATTATTCCCTATTATCATACAATTCTTATGCCCTTTCTCTCTGAATATGCAAGGTACACCACAAAGACGGAAATATCTGGAAACTGGAATTCTGGACCGAGAAACCGAGAAAAAGGCAGAAAAATCACAAGATTCCAAATGACCTTAAACTTCATGGAGAATTTTATGGAATATTTAAGAATTGGGCCAAAAATATACCAGAGGGGGGCCACCTGCTGGCCACAAGTCAACAGGGCCCGCCCACCCCCCTGTGCGCACCCTGATGGCTTGTGGGGCCCCTGCAGGCCTCGCGACCCCCTCTTCTCCTATATGGTGTGTTTTACCGAAGAAAAAATCATAAGCAATCTCTCGAGACGAAGCGCCGCCGTCGCGAGGCGGAAACCTGTGCAGAAGCCCTTTTGCATTCTGGCAGTCAGATTCTGCCGGGGGAATCCGTCTCCGGGAGAAGGAAATCGAAGCCATCATCATCACCAACGCTTCCTCCTTCGTGGGACCAATCTTCATCAACATCTTGACGAGCACTGTCGGAATCGGGGCTCCGCAAAACCCAACAAGGTTCGAACATTGGGGCGTGTGCGAAGATCTCAACCGGCTCAAAAACCCAACCTGTCACCCTTCAGCCTAGCTACATCGAGTAAGTTTTTGCGAGGAAGAAGATGGACACCGAGATTTACCCAGGTTTGGGCCACCTTGCGGTGTAAAACCCTACTCCTGCTTTGTGGTGGATTGGCCTCTCGAGGAGGCTGTGGATGAACTAGTACAGTGGTTGGGTGGCCTCACGAGGGCACTTGGTGGTGATGAACTCCACCTGATTCAACCTGCCTTCTACGATGGGAGCTCGTCCCTACTTATAGGGGCCACGGTCCTCTTCCCCCGTCGAACAAGCGGGAAGTGTCATGGTTTTGTCATGGCAGATGTCCTAGTGTAAGGACTTAAGGGTGAAGCCATCGCTACGGCGGTTAACTCGAAGGGGTTGATCGGGACGAAAGACACAAGTTTACCCAGGTTCGGCCCCTCTCGAAGGAGGTAATAGCCTACGTCATGCTTTGAGTTGTATTGATTGGATATCGATTACAAGGGAGCGGATTAGTTTGACCTAGTACTCGACCAAAGGTTTTCGTGTGTAAGCCGCCCAGGGAACCCGCCTTTATATACATAGGTCGAGGCCCTAGGCTTACAAGAGTCCGGGCCGGGTTATATCTGGTAACCGATCTTATCTTTAGCTATTCTTGCCTTGTCTGGCAAACTATCCCCCGACGGCTCATGCCTCCGGGTCACACTTAGCCTTCCGGCTCTGGGCCTCTTCCAGGCCCATCTAGTAAGTCGCCTTCAGGCCCTGCCTTGACCTTTCAGCCTGCTTAGGCCTTACTGCTAAGCCGCCAATCTCATGACCCGGCCCCTCCTGGGCAGGTCTCACCACGGGGTTATATCCCCAACATTAGGCCCCAGATTGATTTGAACTGGTTCATGTCAATCTTCAAGTCTTCTAGTTGGCGGGTCTTGCATTCTCCATAAGCATCTGACCTGCAATGAATCTTCATGACCCGCCGTGGGAAAATGGGTGACGTCATCTGTGATAAATTAAAACGAATCTGGGTGACATCACAATGGATCTTTGCATTAACTAGTCAACCCGAGAATCGAAGCGTTTTCTTGGTCAATCATCATTTTGTCTCCTCGATTCCCGTGCAAGACTGTTGCAATTCCATCCTCCTCATAAATAGGCGCGTGGGGTCCTTATCCTTTTCACTTTCCCCCGTCGCCGCCTCTCTTCCTCTTCTTCCTCCAAACGCTCGCGCAGCCGAAGCTCCGCCGCGCCGCTTGGACCTCGCCGTCGTCAACACCAAGGCCGCTGCATCACCCTGAATCTGTCCAGAGTTCGCCGTCGCTCACCCGCATCTCCTACGCATCTCAGGTTCCATCCTCTTCCTCCTCTGAATCTGCATTAGTTCATCGGGTGTTCTTCGGGGCCGCCGCCGTTCATCGGTGTTCTTGCCGTAGATGAGGGAAAGAAATACTTTTAGGTTTCCATCCGCTTGCAAGAACCCGCGGCGCTCCGCCGGATGCGTTTTCCATGCATATCGCAAATCTTCCCTTCCCGAGAACTCATGTATAAACTATATGTCCTTCGCTTTCATTTTAGGTTTAGGAAATATTTTACTTTTTTCTTCGCTCGCAGATCTTATAACTGCAGCCATAGTTGTTGGAACCTGTTTGTCCATACTTAGTAAGTTTTTCAACTTTTGCTAGCAAACTTGACCCGCCATCATGCTGCTGGCTCTCCTCGTAATGTTGCAATCCGCCTCGTTATTGTAATGATCGGCGGCTCACAACTTAATAATGAGCTGCCAAGTATCATTACCCATTTAGAGTCATAGATGTCTTGGTCATGCCACGTTTTTAACCCGCCACATAATCATGCTTTTCCACAGTCCGTTAAGCCGCCTCCATGGCTAAAGCTCCTGCCTCCTGCGAGTGGGTAGGATCTGGGGTTACCGAGGGAATGCTCAACGACTTTGTCGTCATGGGAGCTTGGCCGGCTAAAGATGTTATCCATTGGCGGGTTCCCGGCAACGAAGTCACCCCAAGCCCCAGGATGGGGAAGTTGTTGTTTTCATGGATCATCTTCTCCGTGGCTTCTCTCCGCCCGGGTCAAAAAAATTCCGGGACGCCCTGCACTTCTACAATCTGCACCCTCAAGATATCGGCCCCAACTCTGTAACCAACTTATGCCAGTTCCAAATTCTCTGTGAGGCCTATCTGCAAGAAGAGCCATCTGTTGACCTCTTCAGGGATTATTTCTATATCAACCGCCAAACAGAGATGGCGGATGGACTGAGTCTTGAACTTGGAGGTGTCTCCATTCAGAGGTGGAGGGACGTAACCTTTCCGTCGGCGATTCTACCCAGCCACCCCAAGGATTGGAATAAAACCTGGTTCTACTGCAAAGATACCTCCCTAGAAGGAGAGAATCCACTGTCGGGTTATCGTCCTTACCGGCTTAGCACCGACACCGAGCTCCCAGACCGGATGTCTGCTGCAGAACGCGCCCAGTACGGTCCAACTTTTTCAAAGATACGGGCCCTGTTAGCCAACGGGTTAACTGGCGTCGATCTGACCCGCTGCTGGGTCTCTTGGAGAATTATGCCACTGAGCCACCGCAACGCCTTGATGTGCCAATATACTGGGGAGGTGAATGACCCTCAGCGCTTCAATCAAACCCCCTTGATGGATCAGGACCTTAATGCAATCGTCAAGTCCTTGCTGGGCAAGCCGCAAGAAGTTTGCAACAAAACGGGGTTAAGCCCTTTCTACGCTTGTAACCCGGCTCCGGAGGTGAACTTTTTCATCCTAATCTTCACTCTTTCTTTAAATGCTGCACTTCATATGCCCTTTTTAATCTTTCTACCAATGCATGTACTATATGCAGGCCGACTCTTCTTTCTGGAACAAGAAACTAACCACTATCTCCAAGAAGAAGAAAAGCAAGGCAACCAAGCCCCGAGCTCCGGCTCATAGGAAGAAGCAAACAACTGAGGAGCTGTTTGGGCTGGATGACTCAGAGGTAGAACTTGATTCCCTTGGTCTTCTTTTTATGCAACTTATTGACGCTGACTCCTCTCAGGCTGAAGCGGAGGCAAGCGAGGCCGGAGCTGCAGAGGTAACTATCATCTCCTCCGACTCAGAACCTCTGCCAATAGAGAGAATCCGGCGGGTCATCCAGAAAATAAAATTTTCACATCCTCTTGCTCACTTGGACCCTGACTTTCTTTTGAAGAAGCAGCAACATCTCGCTAGGCGTCAGACCCGGAGCGGCGGCTCTGAAGACCTGGTGGCCGGCTTACCCGACACTCTGGCTCGTCGGAAACGTCGCAACGAGGTATTTCATAACTTGCACTTGTACATCTGCATATTAGTCTTGCACTATCACTTACTCATACTTCTTAATTGAACTATCAGGAATCAACCGCCTCCAAACTGCCTCCCCTTGTTATCAACCCGGGGTAAGCTTCTTTGCATCTTCTGTGTGCTTATTGCTATTCTGTTCTTGCATATAACTGATAAAGGAAATTTTGTTCGCAGGGCCTAGGCTAAGCAAAGGAAACTGAGCGGGTCAACTCCCCGTCCAGATGTCTCAGAGCCGGTGGACCAGGAACTTGGAACTTCTGAGATTCCAGTGGACACCTCTGGGGCTGACCAAGGCCCCCATGAAGAAATTCCTCAGCCTACTGAACCGGCAGGTGCCGATGTTATAATTTCTGAGGCCAATCCAGAGGCGGATCCTAAGCCGCCCAGCCCCCTGCCAACGACCCAAGACGTACCTTCTCAAGAAGAAGAGGTCAATATCACCGGCTCAGCCTACACCGCTCCAGCCCCTTCCAACGTGCTAACCAAGCACATCAGCAAGGATGAGGCGCCTTCACCTGAGAAGGAGAAAGCCAAACTTGACCTACCCAACTTGGAGAAATTGACTGCTGATGAGCTGCATTCGGGTTATCTGAGCCGTCTTGCCGCGAGCCGGGACATGGAGGCCAAACTAGTTGATATGATGAAAAGGAAATATGAGGTACTGCACTTTCTACTCTCTGTATACCCTTACGTAGCCCCCAAGGGCCGGCTTATATTCGCGAAGATAAGCCGGGTCTTCAGTAATATGTAGATTTTGATAGACCAACTTGTAGCCCCCAAGGACCAGCTTATTATGCCAATAATGAGCCGGTACTTATTGTCTTGATGAATGCAAAAATGCCAAGTGTAGCCCCCAAGGGCCGGGTCATTATGCCAATAATGAGCCGGAACTTTGTAGATCTGATCTTAGACTTGTAGAGCAATGTGTAGCCCCCAAGGGCCGGGTTATCTTGATGAAGATGATCCGGGTCTTATTTGTATTTGGGTAAACTTGAAAAGACTGATGCACATTAGCCCCCAAGTGTCAAGTATATTGCTTGCAATCTGCTTGAAACTTGTAACAATCCTGTCAGGGATATAACCCCGCGATATAACCCGGCCGGAGTATAACCCGTCCAGGACTTGGCGATTCACTGAAGACCAGGAAACCAGCTTGGCGGTTCATTGTCAAGACCCATAAAGTGGGCCAGAAGACGGAGACCAAACCACATGGCGGGTTACCAAGTGGGCCAAGAGGAAGACAAGACATGAAGACCAGGCCGTATGGCGGCTTACCAGATGGGCTGAGGCCAAGGCCCAAGAGGCAGGAGGCGACTCATGGGCCAGAAGGTATAAGCCGCCATAAGATGACTTGTTCTGTAAAACTATGAAGTTGGAACCAGGATCGGTTACATAACCCGACCCGGACTCTTGTAAACCATCGGACCTCAGCCTATGTATATAAAGGCGAGACCTGGCGGCGAGTTAGACAAGTTAAGACAGACAGACAAGCCTTACAGCGAGAGAGACCAAGCAGTCGAGAGCTAGGGCAAGCAAGCCGCCTCTTGTAATCGATACACCAGTCAATACAACATAAGCAGGACGTAGGCTTTTACCTCCACGGTGAGGGGCCGAACCTAGGTAAACTCGTGTCCCTTGTCCCGTTTAACCCCTTTGAGTCCACTTCTTTTGCGATGGCCTCGAACCTAAGCCTTCGGGCATCTGCCGTGACAAAACCACGACAGTTGGCGCCCACCGTGGGGCTAGCGCTCGGTGGTGTTGAGTTCTCAAAGGGTTCTCTCTCTGGGAGCGAGGGGGACGTCAATGGTGAGATGACCAAGAGTCGCCATGGGAGACTCTACCTCGACGATGCCGGCTGGGTCCTGAGGCCGACACAATCGAGCATGGTTTCCGGGTCCCCTTCGGTGGAATCAACGTCTTCATCGGCAAGACTGGCGGATCTGAACCCGAGCCGGACATCTGCACCGACATCGTCGAGCCGGCTTGGCGCAAGCAACTCGCCCGGAGCGTGCAACCCGCCCATGTTGACCCGGGCAAGAAGCACGTCTTCGTTGGCTTTACTCAGGGCATGGAACTTGAAGGTTCTATGTCACAGGAGGAAACTCTTGTCTACTTAGAGGAAGGATCCTCGAGTAGAGAGACGGAATCGATCTATCAGCTTCATAATGGTGGACTTGGGGGCTACGACGAGCCTTACCCCGAGTCGGAGTACCATGAGCCGGAGGAATATGAGCCGCCAAGCCATGCCGCCGTCTTCATGGCGGGTGCAGCGGCGGCTCAGGGCAGCACAGCCGCCGGTCTAACTGGGTCCGTGTCAGGCACCCCCCCGGTTCAGGTTCTTCTGGATCTAATAAACGAGCTTACAGCCTTGATGGAGACTGAGGTCACTACTGAAAACCAAGTGGCCCGTAATGCGGAGATCGCAAAGTTGAAGAATCAGATGGCCGGAGTCCAACAGGAAATCAATGAGCTGAAGGCTCAGATGGATGCTGAGGCGGAACGCCTTAAGGCGGACGTTTTCCACCTTGAGTTAGAACAACAGTCAGCAGTGGCGGTTTATCGCATGAGACATCAATCCCGCTTGCCAGAGCAATATGAAGCTCGGAATCTTTTTAACACCCCAGGAACGGGACGGAACGTACCTTTGACCGTAACCCGGACGGCGGAAATACCTGGAAGCCGGGCGGCGGCTCAATGTCAGCAGCTAGACCCGCCCCGACGGAATCAAGACCCGCCACCTTTCTATCCAACGCCGCCAGGTCATTATGCTAACCCGGCGGAGAACATGGTGGCGGCGGCAACCAGGCTTGATACAATCCCAATCCCCGATGAGGCGCCTTATCCAGAAGAGGTGCGGAATGCCATCGGATACCTGCGCACGGCGATGGCCCAGCAGGGGAAATATAATTACAGCCGGAGTCGTGTGCATTCAACCCCCATCCACAGCCGTAGCTACAGCCGGCGTTATGAGTCACCGGCGGTCTCTAGCAGTAACCCGCCGCAAGCTGATCGGGTGGCTCTGGATGTTCAAACACGGGTGGAACGGGCAAAAGCACAGCAAGAAGCGGCGGCTCTGGCAGCAGCGGCGGCTTATCAGGATCCCATAGTTGCCCCTTCCGTCTCAGGAGGAGCGGGGGCGACTTCCAGGGCTGTGGGAGTACCATGTTTGGTGCCGGCTCTGCGGAATGAGCGTCTGCCGAAGGATTTCAAGGGTCCTCGTAAGGTGCCCAATTACACTGCTGATTTACCTCCAGAGGACTGGGTTGAAAGTTATGAGCTAGCCATGGAGATGTTGGACGTTAGTGATGCGGTTTGCGCCAAGTATTTCATCATGATGCTGGAATGGCCGGCTCGCACATGGTTGAAGGGTTTGCCACCCAACACCATTAACTCCTGGGCCGAGTTAAGGGCGAAATTCATCAAAAAATTTAAAGGAACATGCAAGCAGCCCATGACGATTGTGGATTTGGACCAGTGTGTGCAGCGTGAGGACGAGTCGGCTCATCACTGGGTCCGGCGAGTCTCCGAAATCATCCACTCTTCTGAGCAGATTACGGCCTCTCAGGCGGTTTTGATTCTAGAGAAGAATTGTCACTTCATGCCTTTGAAGCTGAAACTTGGCTGGCTCAAACGCTCATGCCAAGACATGGGGGAGCTCATGGCGGCTCTCACCAAGTACGCAGATTCTGATAACACGAAGGACCCGGACTCTGATAATGAGAAATCAGGTCAGGGGAAGAAAGGTAGCAATGGCAAGCGGAAGCACCCAGATGGCGAGTCAGAACTGGTGGCAAACACCAATGTCAGGAACAACCGTGCTAAGGGCAACGGGAACTTCGAGCAATCTTTTAACAAGGGAAAAACTACTTTCAACCTGGAGGAGAGGCTTAGCCAACCTTGTCCAGAGCACACCCGGCCAAATAAGCCGGCAAACCATCTATGGAGGGATTGTTATACTATGAGACAGTTCTGGAATTACAGCATTCAACAGCATCGTGATAACGGTGATGGCCCATCGGGCGGCTCAGGTCCGGGCGGCTCAGAAGCCGGCTTTGATGCTGGTGGCTCAGGGTCCGGTTACCAGGGTCAAGGCAACCATGGAGGTCATAATCAATAGCCTCGTGGCGGAGGCCAGCGGCAGAATAACCAGTCAGGGTATCAGAAGAACCCAAAACACCTTAACGAGGATTACTAAAACACCTCGAACGGGATCATTTATAACCCGCAATGGGCAACTTCAACCTTCAGTGGAGATTATTAAGCCGACTCCTCAAGTCACCTTAAAGACTTGGGTGCTATGCAGTTATGACTCGGCAAAGATTGTTATTTCAAAGAAGATAAAACCTGATCCTGGAGATTGCCGCCACATTCCAACAGGTGACCCGCCGTTCTCTTTGACAGTCAATCCATATGACCCTGAACTTTCAAGAGCCGGCTTATGATTTACGTCTCTTTGACAGTCAATCTATATGACCCTGAACTGTCAAGAGCCGGCTTATGATTTACGTCTCTTTGACAGTCAATCTATATGACCCTGAACTATCAAGAGCCGGCTTATGATTTACGTCTCTTGACGGTCAATCTATATGACCCTGAACTGTCAAGAGCCGGCTTATGATTTACGTCTCTTGATGGTCAATCTATATGACCCTGAACTGTCAAGAGCCGGATTATGATTTACCTCTCTTTGACAGTCAATCTATAAGACACTGAACTTGTCAAAAGAGTCGGTTTTATAAATTGTTGTACTCTTAAACAGTCAATCTTTAGAGACCCTGAACTTGTCTCTTGACAGTTAATCTCGCAATAAGACCCTGAGCTGGTTAAGGTTAAAACGACGAATCTGTGCCATGTGAGAGCCGGCACATGAGTGGCAATCATGCCTAAATCTTTACAAGATAAAGCCTGAGTTTTAAGCAAATTTGTGAGAGTTAACCTCTCCGGGTTGTGCTTACTGGGTTACACCGTAACCTCTGCAAGCATAATAAAGACACTAAATAGCCGACATGGCTGGCTATTCTTGAAGAGCCGTCCTATTGATTATAATGCCGGATTATCTAGATCGACCGGCTCTTGGATTTCTTCAACCAGTGCTATGTAGTATACTACAGCATTCATGGATTTCTCAAGCATATATTTGCCGGGTTGCACCGCAACCACGAGCAGGGATTTCATTATTCATAACCGGGTTACAACCACGGTCAAGGAATCATGTTACTCTTATACAGTCCCGAGTCGCCGCAGGCAGACAACCCGGCACTTGGGGGCTACATTATTCAAATCCGGCTTATATCAAGTACGCAAGTCCCATGTCGCTGCAAGCATGCGCCACAGCACTTGGGGGCTAATGCAAGCCGGTTTTCAAGACATTACATTACCAAGCAAGACCCTGTTATTTCAAGGAGATGACCGGTTTTCTACAATCCTTCTAAAGTCCCGGCCCAGTACATATTACTGACCCGGCACTTGGGGGCTACACCGCTCAGATCAAATTCTCTAAAGTCCCAAGTCGCCGCAGGCATGCGACCCGACACTTGGGGGCTACAGTATTCAGCTGTTCAAGCAGACTGTAAAGTTCCCATTTAAGACCCGGGCCATCATATACTGAAGAACCGGCTCTTGGGGGCTACACCAGCTGAAGCTTTATAAGGTATAAGACAGTTGCAAGTCCCAGGATGCTGCAGGCAAGACAACCTGGTACCTGGGGGCTGCACAGTCAAAGATATGATTGCAAAGCGCCAAGTCATCATGGCTAAACTTGGAGCTTGGGGGCTACAGGTAATATGGATATATCAAAAAATTGAAAGGAATTATCAAAGTCAGCCGGAGTCTGGTTATTTGACCCGGCGTCACCAACATTACCTGACCCGGCGGTGATAACCCGGCGGTGATGACCTGCCGAGAGTATTGGAGGCCGACTCAATGGCATATGGGTGTTGTATTCCCAGAGTTTTTACTTCAAAGGACACTGACAAGCAAGACGATTGAGAAGACGGCTCGTACACATGAAACCCGGATTCTGAAAGGAATTACTTCATTAAAGCCGGCTGATGGGGTGAGCCGGTCACTTAACATATTTATTCTTATTTCAGGAGCTTAGCATGAATAAATTCAAGCTAACCTGGGGGCTAATGTCAGGGATATAACCCCGCGATATAACCCGGCCGGAGTATAACCCGGCCAGGACTTGGCGATTCACTGAAGACCCGGAAACCAGCTTGGCGGTTCATAGTCAAGACCCATAAAGTGGGCCAGAAGACGGAGACCAAACCACATGGCGGGTTACCAAGTGGGCCAAGAGGAAGACAAGACATGAAGACCAGGCCGTATGGCGGCTTACCAGATGGGCTGAGGCCAAGGCCCACGAGGCAGGAGGCGACTCATGGGCCAGAAGGTATAAGCCGCCATAAGATGACTTGTTCTGAAAGACTAGGAAGTTGGAACCAGGATCGGTTACATAACCCGACCCGGACTCTTGTAAACCATCGGACCTCAGCCTATGTATATAAAGGCGAGACCTGGTGGCGAGTTAGACAAGTTAAGACAGACAGACAAGCCTTACGACGAGAGAGACCAAGCAGTCGAGAGCTAGGGCAAGCAAGCCGCCTCTTGTAATCGATACACCAGTCAATACAACATAAGCAGGACGTAGGCTTTTACCTCCACGGTGAGGGGCCGAACCTGGGTAAACTCGTGTCCCTTGTCCCGTTTAACCCCTTTGAGTCCACCTCTTTAGCGATGGCCTCGAACCTAAGCCTTCGGGCATCTGCCGTGACAAAACCACGACAAATCCTCTGCAGTACCTATAAGTACTACTATGAGCCAAACTGGCGGCTTAAAATTGATAATCTTGCTGTCTGACAATTTGTAACGTGTAGGAATCTTTACACGCGGCCGACTCGAGTTTGACTGTCCTCGGGAAAAGCCTAGCACTGCACCAAGACGCCCGGGCTGAGGCTGACACCAAGTGGCGGCTATCCTCGACAGAACTGGAGAAGATCAAGGCAGAATTTGAAGCATACAAGCAAACTGCTGAAACCAACGAGGCCGCCTTGACTAAACGTGCAGAAGATGCCGCGGGCCGTCTTAAGCCCATCACTGAAGAGATGACCAGCTTGAAGCGCCATATAGCCCGGATGACCGAAGCCGTCTTTGGTAAGCATTGCTGACTGTTGTGAGTATTTTCCAAAAATTCTCATAGAGACTCGCCTGGCGGCTTACAACGTGTTATGTTTTCACGCAAACGAACCCGCCAACTTCCGGACGATAGCTTGCTGAAGCTGAAAGCTTTATACGCTTTCACTGAACAGCTATATGCCGGAAGCCTCTTCACCATCAAGCCTGTCTTTGGTGAAAAAGGGGTTCCAAAGCTGATCAAGGATGTGCTGAAGTGCCTCTCCACCGTCCCCCAACATTTCGAAGAGATGAAGAAATCAGCCGCCCGCAAGGGCACAATATCTGCTCTAAACTGGGCTTTGGCGTATGCGCCGGAGCTTAACCCGGAAGAGATGACGGGGGGTTTCCCAAAGCTAAAGGACGACGGGTCAGAGTTCACTCAAGATGACTACGCCCGTTGCTTCAGAGCATCTCGAGTGTTGGGCAGCCAGTTAGTCGCAGAAGCTGATCTGAAGATGTATCAGGCGGCTTACGACAACAACAACGCACGAGTCCGAGCGCCCACATTTGAGCCAAAGGATCTGACTCCCAAATGGCATAAGCATATCTTTGCTCCTGATGTTGACCCGTCTCCAATCTTGCATGATGAAGATGAATTTGAAGCTTTAATCAATTGCAACTGGGATGTGGACAACCTTCAGATCTGGGAAGACGAAGACCCGGCGCAGGATGACCCGTCGACGAGCTAGACGAAGAGACGGCCTTCAATGAAGTTAACCCGGGCAGAGCTGAACCGCCGGGTTATAACTTGTGAAAAACTTGAGTTCCATATTTTGGGTCCTCTGAGGCCTTGTAATAGCGGTAGAAAAAATTTGATTGCCTGTTCTTGTGCCTTCGTGCACTTTTTAAACTTCAACTCATATTCCGGCGATTTAAAAACTTTCCAGTATGAATGTCTTGATATAATCATCTTACTTCATTAATTCGCACTGGCGGGTTATACTCCATGAGCAATGCTAAGCCGGGATTACCCAGGAACTTAGAATCTTATCATGAAAAACGCGTGCAAAAACAAACAACAGAATATATACTTGTATATCTCCTGCTTTGTAAGCCGGCTTTAAAGGCACAGCAAGAAGAGATACTCTTATTTTTGTAAGGAAAAATTGTATTGCCTCAAAAGAAGCTAGGCATAAAAGCCTGAAACCTCGTAAGCCGGCTCTCACGTGACATAAATCCATCGTTTAAACCTTAGCAAGTTCAGGGTCTTTAAAAAGATTGATGTTGCTAAGAGTACGAACGGGCCACATAGCGGAGAGACTACAACAGACAAGGCGGGTTTATCCTAGCTCACTGTAAGCCGGCTCTCTCGTGACAAAAGCCGCCGTTTTAACCTTGACAAGTTCAGGGTCTTATGGCGAGATTAACTATCAAGTTCAGGGTCTCTTTGCAAGATTGACTGTCAAGAGTTCGGCGGGTCACCTGGCGGAGTAGCAAGTTGCAAACAGGCAGGTTTAACTCGAATATGGCATATAAAGCCGGTCAAGAGGGTATGAAAGCTAAACCCAGTGCGTTGGAAGCCCCCAAGTGACCTTATGAAGAATCAACTCTTTGCATAAAACTTGGTGCAGGAAAACGGCAGAGGCCCCAGAATCATAGGGATGTCGGCTTTATTATAAAAAGTGGTATATACAATGACAGAAGTATGTACATTGATGAGAGTCGGTGGCTCAAGTATAGTATGGCCGAAGATGAGCAATGTTCCACGGCCTGGTAGTCTCCTCTCCAGAAGTGCGTGATTTATCGCCCTCCCGTATATCAATGAGATAATAGGAACCATTGTTGAGATTTCTGCTGATCACAAAAGGTCCTTCCCAGGGAGGTGACAACTTATGCATATCTGACTGGCCTTGAATCAGCCGGAGCACTAAGTCGCCTTCTTGGAATGTCCGGGTCTTGACTCTGCGGCTATGATAACGACGCAGATCTTGCTGGTAAATTGCCGACCGTGCTGCCGCAAGATCCCATTTTTCGTCTAAGGCATCCAAAGCATCCTGACGTGCCGTCTCATTATCAGTTTCAACGTAAGCCGCCACCCTGGGCGAGTCATGACGGATATCACTGGGGAGAACAGCTTCTGCGCCATAAACCATGAAGAAAGGCATGTAGCCAGTTGACCTGTTAGGGGTGGTTCTTATGCTCCAAAGAACTGAAGGTAACTCCTCCACCCAACAACCCGGCGTGCACTCCAAAGGAACCATGAGCCGGGGTTTTATCCCTCTCAAAATTTCCTGGTTAGCACGCTCTGCTTGACCATTAGACTGTGGATGAGCTACAAAGGAAACATCAAGGCGGATGTGTTCACTGTCACAGAACTCTTTCATAGCCCCCTTGGACAGATTTGTACCATTATCAGTAATGATACGGTAAGGGTAACCAAACCAGAAAATTAGCTTTTTGACAAATTGAACTGATGTTGCTTCGTCACACTTACTGACTGGCTCTGCTTCCACCCACTTAGTAAACTTATCAACCGCCACCAAGAGGTGGGTCTTCTTATCTTTAGACCTCTTGAACGGTCCAACCATATCAAGCCCCCAGACCGCAAACGTCCATGTGATTGGAATCATCCGCAACTCCTGAGCCGGCACATGGGCACGTCGCCCAAATTTCTAACACCCATCACACTTGCTAACCAATCTCTCTGCATCTGCATGAGCTGTCAACCAGTAGAAGCCATGCCGAAAAGCTTTCGCCACCAAGGATTTTGACCCGGCGTGATGACCACAATCGCCAGCATGTATCTCTTGCAAGATTTCCAGGCCCTCTTCTGGAGAAACACACCGTTGAAAAACGCCAGTCACGCTGCATCTGTGCAACTTGCCATTGATAATAGTCATGGATTTAGACCGCCTTATGATTTTTCGTGCCAAAGTCTCATCTTGGGGTAACTCGCCGCGAGTCAGATACGCCAGATAAGGTAGCGTCCAATCAGGGATTGCATGGAGAGCCGCCACCAATTGTCCTTCCGGGTCAGGTATAGCAAGATCCTCTTCCGACGGTAATTTAACCGACGGGTGATGCAGTATATCCAGAAACACATTTGGTGGCACCGGCTTACGCTGAGACCCCAATCTTGATAATGCGTCAGCCGCCTCATTCTGCCGACGATCAATATGATCCACCTGATAGCCCTTAAAGTGACCAGCAATAACATCAACCGCCTGGCGATAAGCCGCCATGCGAGGGTCCTTAGAATCCCACGTGCCTGATACTTGCTGGGCCACCAGATCTGAGTCGCCGAGGCATCTGACCCGGCTCAAATTCATTTCCTTGGCCACATGAAGCCCATGAAGCAGAGCTTCATACTCAGCTGCATTGTTAGTACAAGGAAACATTAGCCTCAAAACATAACAAAACTTGTCACCTCGTGGGGAAGTTAAAACAAGTCCAGCCCCCGAGCCTTCCAATTGTCTGGATCCATCAAAATGAATCGTCCAGTATGAGTTGTCCGGCTTCTCCTCGGGTGCTTGACATTCTGTCCAGTCATTGATAAAATCCACCAGGGCTTAAGATTTAACAGCCGTCCGAGGCACATACTTCAGATTAAGAGGCCCAAGCTCAATCGCCCACTTAGCAATTCTGCCGGTGGCTTCTCTCTTTTGAATGATATCTCCCAAGGGGGCAGAGCTGACAACCATGATTGGATGCCCAAGGAAATAATGCTTCAGCTTGCGATTTGCCATGAATACTCCAAACACCAGCTTTTGCCAATGCGGGTATCTTTGCTTGGATTCTGTCAAGACCTCGCTGACATAGTAAACCGGCCGTTGGACTGGATATTCCTTGCCTGCCTCCTTGCGCTCCACAACAACTGCAGCACTGACGGCTTTGTTATTAGCCGCCACGTACAGGAGCAAAGGCTCTTTTTCCACCGGAGCAGCTAAAATGGGCGGCTCAGCCAACAGCTTTTTGAGCGCCTCAAACGCATCATTGGCAGCATCGCTCCAGACAAAGTCATCTGTCTTCTTCATCATCTCATACAAAGGAATAGCTTTCTCACCCAGGCGGCTTATGAACCGGCTTAAAGCGGCAATACGACCCGCCAAGCGCTGGACATCATTAATGCACTCCGGCTTAGACAAATAAGTGATGGCCTTTATCTTATCTGGGTTAGCCTCAATGCCCTGTTCGGAGACCAAGAAACCCAAGAGCTTGCCTACAGGCACACCAACATACACTTAGCCGGGTTAAGCATCATCTTGTAAACCCGTAGGTTATCAAAAGTTTCCTTCAAATCATCTCGCAGAGTCTCCTTCTTCCTTGACTTGACCACAATATCGTCCAAATAAGCATGAACATTGCGCCCAATCTGACCATGAAGACAATTCTGCACACAGCGTTGATAAGTCACCTGCGCGCTTTTGAGCCCAAAAGGCATAGACACATAGCAGAAAGCTCCAAAAGTTGTGATGAAAGACATCTTCTCTTGGTCTTTAACTGCCATCTTGATCTGATGATAACCCGAATAAGCGTCCAGGAAACATAGACTCTCACAACCCGCCGTTGCATCAATGATCTGGTCGATACGAGGGAGAGCAAATGGATCAACCGGACACGCCTTGTTGAGATCGGTGTAGTCTACACACATGCGCCACGTGTCGTTCTTCTTAAGTACAAGCACGGGGTTAGCTAACCACTCCGGGTGAAAAACCTCCACGATAAATCCTGCGGCCAAGAGCCGGGCCACCTCTTCCCCAATAGCTAGACGCCGCTCTTCATTGAAACGACGGAGGAATTGTTTGACCGGCTTAAACTTAGGATCCACATTAAGGTGGTGCTCAGCGAATTTTCTCGGTACACCCGGCACGTCAGAAGGCTTCCATGCAAAGATGCCCCGATTCTCACGGATGAATTCGATGAGCGCGCTTTCCTATTTGGGGTCCATATTGGCCCCAATAGTGAACTGCTGAGATGAGTCGCCAGGAGCAAAATCCACCAACTTGGTATCTTCTACCACAAATTTCAGGGGCGGCTCAGACTCAGTGATGGGCTTCTTCAACAGGGTCATATCCGTCGGGTCAACATTGTCTTTGTAAAATTTGAGCTCCGCCTCAACACAACTTGATTCTGCATAAGCCGCATCGCTTTCTTCGTACTCAAGAGCAATCTTCCGATCACCATGCACTGTAATCGTTCCCTTCAAACCAGGCATCTTGAGCTGCAAGTAAACATAACAGGGCTGTGCCATGAATTTAGCATAAGCCGGCCTTCCAAACAAGGCGTGATACGAGCTCTTGATTTTAACCACCTCAAACCACAAAGTCTCCACCGTGTAGTTGAACTCATCACCAAAGGCTACCTCAAGGGAAATATTCCCTACTGGATAAGCTGATTTGCCGGGCACCACACCGTGAAAAACTATGGACGACGGCTTGAGATCCTTGTCAACCAGGTTCATCCAGCGAAAGGTGTCATAGTACAGGATGTTGATGCTGCTACCACCATCTATAAGCACCTTGGTGAACACGTAACCTCCTACTTGGGGAGCTACCACAAGGGCGAAATGCCCCGGGTTATCTACACGCGGCGGGTGATCTTCCCTGCTCCAAGTTATTGCATATTCATACCATTTTAAGTATTGCAGAAGAGCCGGCATGGCTGCGTTAACCGCCTGCTTGCGCACTTTCTGATCCGCTTATCAAGGATTGTTGTGAAAACGTGATACTGGCCTCCATTAAGCTGCTTTGGGCTACTCTGATACCCTGACTGGTTGTTTTGTTGCTGACCACCATTGCCAGACTGTTGATTATGACCTCCATGGTTACCTTGACCTTGATAACCAGAGTTTGAGCCGCCTGCACCGAAGCCGGATCCTGACCCGCCGGGCGGTCCGTTGCCGTTACCTTGCTGCTGGCTAAGGCTGTAATTCCGGAATTCCCGCATGACCCAGCAATCCTTCCAAGCATGAGTGGACGGCTTATTTGGCAGGCTATGCTTCGGGCAGGGGTCATTAAGTACTGCTTCCATGTTGAAAGGCTTATTTTTACCGAAAGGCGGTTTACCGTTCCCCTAGCCACGGTTGTTCCCACCATTAGTATTGGCTACCAGATCTGACCCGCCGTCCGGATGCTTCCACTTACCGCCATTACCTGGATTGTTATTTCCTGCCCCGTTCTGCTGCTGACCCTTGCAGTTGCCATTCTTCTTTCCTTTAGCCGATTTCTCATCATCGGACCCAGGATCCTTCGTGTTGTCAGAGTCTACATATTTGGTGAGAGCCGCCATGAGCTCCCCCATGTCCTGGCAAGAACGTTTGAGCCGTCCAAGCTTCTGCTTAAGGGGCAAAAAGTGACAATTCTTCTCTAGAATCAGAACTGCCTGAGCCGCCGTGATATTATCAGATGAGTGAATAATGGTCGAGATCCGCCGGACCCAATGGTGGACCGACTCATCTTCACGCTGCACGCAATGATCCAAATCCACAATCGTCATAGGCTGCTTGCACGTTCCTTGAAAATTCTTGATGAATTTCGCCTTCAACTTGGCCCAGGAATTAATGGTGTTGGGTGGCAAACCCTTCAACCACGTACGAGCCGGTCCCTCCAGCATCATGATGAAATACTTGGCACAGGCTGCATCACTAACATCCAACATCTCCATGGCTAGCTCATAACTCTCGATCCAAGCTTCTGGAGGCAGATCAGCCGTATAATTAGGCACTTTGCGCGGGCCCTTGAAGTCCTTCAGCAGGCGCTCGTTCCGCAGAGCCGGTGCTAAACACGGCACTCCCACGGCCCTGGAGGTGACTCCGGCTCCCACCGAAGTGGAAGGTGTGACTAGGGGCAATTCTTGATAAGCCACCGTGGCTGCTGCCGCCTCCCGCTGAGCTCTGGCATGGTCTACGATTGCCTGAGCATCGACAACGGGCGGGTCATCACGGGGCGGGTTCCGACGTCGCTCACTGCTAGAGATCGCCGGTGACTCCAAACGCCGGCTATAACTGTGGCTCGGGATGGGGGTTGAGTGCACACGACTTCGACTGTAAGTATACTTCTCCTGTTGAGCCACCGCCGTCTGTAAGTACCCAATGGCATTCCTTGCCTTTTCCACAAAGGGTGTTCCGTCAGTGATGGGGAGCACATTGAGCCTAGCAGCCGCTGCTACCATGTTCTCCACCGGGTTAGAGTAATGTCCAGGTGGTGTCGGAAAACACTACAGCGGGGTCTGGTTCCTGCGGGGCGGGTCTGGCTGCCAATGCTGAACCGCCGCCCTGCTCCCAATCACCTCCGCCGTCCGGGTCACAGCAAGTGGCGCTTTTGGACCTGCTCCCGGGGTGTTAAAAAGAATTCTGGGCTCATACTGATCAGGCAGGCGAGTCTGATGCGTCATCCGGAACACCGCATCTGAGGCTTGTTGATCCAGATTAAGGCGAAAAGCATTCATTTCCTCCTGGGCCCTGGTCATCTGGTCCGTCAACCTCGCGATCTCCGTATTACGGGCTGCTTGGTTTTCCGCTGTGACCTCGGTTCCCATTAGAGTTGTAAGTTCATTCATCAGATCTAGCAAAACTTGAGCCGGCGGCCTTGTTGACCCGGCGCCAGCGGCCGCTGTCCCAGCCGCCGTGCTGCCAGAAACCGCTGCCGATCCAGCCATGAAGACGGCGGATCGGCTCCGCGGCTCATAGGGCTCCGGGTCATGGCAATCCTCAAAGTAGCCCCCAAGCCCGCCGTTATGAAGCTGGTAGATTGATTCTGCCTCTCCGCTCGAGGATCCATCCTCTGAGCAGATGAGGGTTTCCTCCCGCGACATGGAACCTTCCTCAAGTTCCGTGCCTTGGGTGAAGCCGACGAAGACATGCTTCCGGCCCGGGTTGATCCGGGCGGGTTGCGCGCGCCGGGCCGACTCGATGAGGTTGGTGCAGATGTCCGACCCAGGCTTAGCTCCGCCGATCATGCCGATGAAAACGTGAATTCCGCTGAAGGGGACCCGATACTCGTACTCAATTGAGTCGACCTCGGGGCCCCAGCCAGCGTCGTCGTGTAGAGCTTGCCATGGCGACTCTTGGTCATCCTACCAACTGCGTATCCCTCGATCCCTGGGAGAGAGCCCTTCGAGTACTCCAAACCACCGAGCATCTGCCCCACGGTGGGCGCCAACTGTCGTGGTTTTGTCACGGTAGATGTCCTAGTGCAAGGACTTAAGGGTGAAGCCATCGCTACGGCGGTTAACTCGAAGGGGTTGATCGGGACGAAAGACACAAGTTTACCCAGGTTTGGCCCCTCTCGAAGGAGGTAATAGCCTACGTCCTTCGTTGAGTTGTATTGATTGGATATCGATTACAAGGGAGCGGATTCGCTTGACCTAGTATTCGACCAAAGGTTTTCGTGCGTAAGCCGCCCAGGGAACCCACCTTTATATACATAGGTCGAGGCCCTAGGCTTACAAGAGTCCGGGCCGGGTTACATCTGGTAACCGACCTTATCTTTAGCTATTCTTGCCTTGTCTGGCAAAGTATGCCCCGGCGGCTCACGCCTCCGGGTCACACTTAGCCTTCCGGCTCTGGGCCTCTTCCAGGCCCATCTAGTAAGTCGCCTTCAGGCCCTGCCTTGACCTTTCAGCCTTCTCAGGCCTTACTGCTAAGCCGCCAACCTCATGACCCGGCCCCTCCTAGGCGGGTCTCACCACGGGGTTATATCCCCAACAGGAAGGGATCCCACAATGGCCAAATTTGAAAGGGGACAAGTAGTACACCCTATCCTGACTAAAGGTGGTCTTCGCCTGCAAAGCTTCTGGGTGTGATGCAGCGGTGGGCTCGGCGATGACATCCGTCCTGCCGAGCTCGTGGTCTTGGTCCTCTTGCACCGGGAAGGAAACCTTTGGGGGGTTCCTTACAAACCCGCGTACGTCCTTGCCTCCTTTGCACCAAAGAAGAAACTCTCCTCCGCCTGCGCCTGCTAGCGCCCGCCTGGCTTGGTCATCAGAACCCACGTCACCCCGGCCTCACGAGGCCGGGTACTTGCATAGGGATCTCTGCTCCTCGGGAGGCGGCCTGAAGGGGTGCCACTCCTCCGGAGGTCTTGACGTTGTCCTCCTCGCGAGGCGGTGGCTCCCGCGAGGGTCTTGACTTGGGGGGCTCGCTGCAGGGCCGTACCGGGCCTTCGTGGTGGGCCATGCGCTGGGCCGCAGGCAGGCAGGTTTGGGTACCCCCATTCCCAGAACGCCGACAGTAGCCCCCGGGCCCAAGGCGTGCCAACCTTAGCCTCTAGACGAAGGCAAAGGGGCGATGGGTGAAGCGCCGCGGGCCCCAAATCTCCTGTGTGACCGGCGCGTGGTGCCTCGCTGGCCGCTGGACACCCCCTCCTCTGCTGGGCTTCGGGAACAACCCCGAGTCATGTCGATTCATAGCCTACGCGCTGTGCTGATCATCATTGCTCTTCCTCGACTAATGCCCCCTTCCTGCTCTCTTGCCACCTTGAGCCCACGCCGAAGTGACCCGCCATGGAACTGAGGCGACGCGAGGCAGAGCCGCCCACGAGCCGAGTACGACACGTGGCGCCCGAGGAGCTCACGTCGCCTCCGCTCCCCATGACGCCTCGGGGACTGCGGTTGCGCCTATAAACCCGCCTCACCCGAGGGGCGGTTCCGTCCTTGCTTGCCTTCCCATTTGCCTCTTTCCATTGCTGCCCGTTCTCCTTCGTCGGAAAACCGCCTTCTCCGTCCTTCCTCCTTCCGATGGCGTCCAAGGGAGGTGTTGCCAGCGCCGGAGCACGAGCGGGGCCCTCAGCGCCGCGACCGACCAAGGAGGGCGGAAGAGGCCAACCCTCGAGGCCGGTCCAGGCACGCTGGCGCTGGGCCGCCACCGACGAGTAAGTGCGCCATCGCCTCCGTTTTTCTTGTTCATCGTGTCTGTCTTGCAGGGCCTAACTGCCGACCTTCCTCAGGGCACCCGCGCCCAAGAGGCGTATGCTCGACGCGCTCAGGGCGAGGCGGACGCCCTCAGGGCCCAGATCCTGAGCACCGAGGCCGCCTTTCAAGCCGCGCTGCGGGGTGAGGAGGATGCCAAGGCGGAGTTGGCATCCCTCCAGACCCAAGTCGAGGAGGCCGCCAACGCCGTCCAAGCGTCCAAGGACGACGCGGCGCATGCGAAGATGATGGAGGCGCAGACGGCGCGGTCCGCCGATTCGTCCGGGAAACCCCCGCGTTGCCGTTAGCGCATGGCGACGGGGGCTACCTCACCTTCTTCCAGAAGGTGGTGGAGGCGCTTGAGTCCGGTGTCTCCCGGGTCGATGAGAATGTCGAATCCAGCGCGCGCGTTCTCCTGGACAACGCGCTGACGCGCGTCTTCTCCAACTTGCGCCGCCACGTCCCCGCATTCGACCTCTCCCGCGCGATGGAGCCAGTGCCCGTGGAGCTCCAGAGGCCCCTCGGGGACGAGGTGCGTGAGCACGTGGAGTCCCTGATCGAGCGGTTTGCCCCGGCGGCGTCGTCCGAGGGGGGTGGCAGCTCCGGCGGCGAATCCTCCATGGGCCGCGACGGGGGCAGCGCCTCCTCCGCCTGAGCTCCTTTTCTTTTATTCATGTTGCATCATGAACTATTTGGCCCCTGTGGGGTGTTATGCGTTGTATGATACCTTTGCTTTTGGGTAGTTGTTGCCTGTCGCGCCTTGAGCTTCCATGTTTCCTTCGCATGGTTTCCTGTTTTCCTCGCGCACCTCCGGCGCCCCTGCTGACGGAGGTCTACGATAACGGCTCCGGAGGTCCTCGCTTCTAGCGTGCGGTGGAAGCCATGGGGCGGCAGCCCCCGTGCTCCTCCTGACGCCTGTACTCGCCCTGCGGGGCTGATGCCTCCGTGATGGCCTTGCTTGTGAAGCCTGGGCGGCGCCCGCGTCGGGCTCTTTGGGGCGGCGTCGCGAGAGCCCGATTCTCCCCCATCTACGTTGTTTTTCCCTTCCAGTAGCATCCCTGCCGGCCCGTGAGTGCAGTGGGACGGGTTGTATCTTTCTTGCTCAGGCGCCGGTCTCGCGAGGGCTCCTGAGGCGCGGCTCCTGAGGGCCCGCCTTGGGCAGTTGGGGTGACCCACTCCGGGAAGCGCGTTGCCAGCGAGGCATGTGCCGAGAGGCCTGCAAATGGGGGTCCTGCAAGGAAATTATCATGTCCCAAGTGTTAAGCGCACGCCCGCCTGCATTTGGGCGTCCCCGCCTGCATTTGGGCGTTACGCGAGAAAGGTTGGCCTCAAGACCCTGGTGGGGTAATTTGCGTGCGATACGCTCACGAGCCGGGGCTCGGTCTCTGAATCTTCTTGTGTCATCGGGACGAACCCAGGCACGGACACTATATTAGACCGGGGGAGTGACCCCCGTATGCGTTTTGTCTTCTCCCCAACACGGAGCATGGTGTCCTCCACTTGGGCGTGGGCGGGAGCCCTTCCCTCTGCGGCCACGACGCGGCTTGTCGTGGGCTTCCACTTTGGGGGGTCCGAAGCATGTACAACCCCTAACTCATTATTACGTGAGAGTGTCACGACAGCGATAATTGGGGGGATACCCCAGGCACAAGGCTCAGGAGCTCCTAACCCGGTCTTCAGATGCTCCTGCACATTTCGGTGCGGGAGCGCGCTAGTCGGCGCTACGCTCCTGCGGCCTGTGTACGAGCGTCGTCGTACACTGCGCGGCCACAGGGATGCGGTTGCGTGCCCTCACGGCCCAGACATGAACGCCGTGGCTCGCCCCACGTGTCCATAAGGGCAAGCCCGTAGGGGAGGCGATGATCACCAATTGCGTGCCCCTACGGCCCAAACATGGGCGCCGTGGCACGCCCCGCTTGTCCGTAAGGGCACGTCTGCATGGGAGGCGTTGTCCACCGATTGCATGCCCCTACGGCCCAAACATGAGCGACGTGGCACGCCCCGCGTGTCCTCAAGGGCACGTCTGCATGCGAGACGATGATCACCAATAGCATGCCCCTACGGCCCAAACATGAGCGCCGTGGCACGCCCCGCGTGTCCGTAAGGGCACGTCTGCATGAGAGGCGTTGTCCGCCAATTGTGTGCCCCTACGGCCCAAACATGAGCGTCGTGGCACGCCCCGCATGTCCGTAAGGGCACGTCTGTAGGAGAGGCGTTGTTGCCTGCTCCATGGCATCGCGAGCCATGCCACCATCCGTTCCTCTGCCCGCAATGGTTCACCGAGGGGGTGCGGCACTAAGGTAGATGATCCGCACTGGTGGCCAGCCCGTGGGTCAGAGCCCGGGTGCTTAGATTTTTCAACGATTCACTGCGAGGACAAGTCCTACGCAGACGTCGTGCCCAGCCCTCATGTGGAACCATCACGGGGCAGTCGTGTGGGGCACGCCAGTCCTCGGTAGTGACGACGCGCCAGAGCCCGAGGCTTAGACAAATGATACCATCTCGAGCGGGGGGTTAGCCGGATTCGTTATGTATTCAAAAAACTTTTGTTCGGAACGATACAAAATACAGAGGATTGTCTAGCAGGAATAACCCTTGGAATCACCTGACGGCCGCGCACGGGGGGGGGGGGGGTCGATCGGCTCCCTTACGCCTTGAGGACGGTGGTGCCCCGGCGCCTCGCGAGGCACATGCATCTTGCGTCCTCCGCCATACGTCGCCCTTGTGAGCACCGGATCCTCGTGCTCCTGGCGCCTCACGCCTTGCTCCCTGCTTGCGGGGTCGCACACCTAAGTATGCCCCCGAGTGGTGCCCGGGCTCCTCCTCCGTTGCGCTGGTCTGATCAGGAGCTCTCCAGGCGGGAGCCCCCGAGCCCATCCTGAGGGAGGTGTCGGACGCTACCTCCTACGCGGAGAGGGAAGGCGCCCCAGCAGCAGGCACGGGGCCTGCGGCGCCAGCGGCGTGGGCTCCAGCCCCCAGGCGGCTCTTGGGTAGGAGCTGCGTGAAGGCATGGTTGGGGGCCGGGGCCTGCGCACCGCTCAGGACGCAAGCAATCGCACGGGGCTCTTGGAAGCCCCCTGCCCTATCGTCTGGTAGGCTGTCGTTCTTCCTTGGTGGCGGTGGCAGCGGAAGGAGGCCGGCCCTGTCCCGGGGACGGGCCTCCTGAGAATGACCACACCGAGGTTCGCCGCGAGGCACGCCGCACCGGCAATCCTTGCGAGGTTGGTCTCGCTAGTCCCGCCATGAGTCGCGGTTGTCCCAGCGGTTCCCACTGCGGCCCTCCCCACGGCCGCTGTCGTGGTTGCCGCGCTCGGGGCGGCGGCCGAAGCGCTCGTCGCGGAGCTCCCTGAGCTCCAGGCGGTTGCTGGTGTCGTGGGTGTTGGTGTAGTGGAAGACGCAGAACGGGCGGTGGCCCTTGAGGGGCTCGTCCGGGGCGCAGCTACCAGCACGGCGGGGCCCGTGCGTTTTGCCTCCTTGGCCTCGGCCTTCTGGTCCTTGCGGTCCACCCCCAAGAGTATGCGGAGGGAGGTGCGGCCTTCTTCGGCCTTAGTGCACCCGTTTGCCGGGTTGAACTTCGGGTGAAGCGCGCGCGCTCCGCCCTGCGGCTGCGGTATCATCTGGCAGCTCGTCTCGTCCTGCGCGCGCGCCGGCGTCCCACGTGGTGGTTCGTGGCGTCGTGCTTCGCACATGGGCTTGCGGTCGGCCATCTACGCGAAAGGAGGAGGTGGTGTGCCGCGAGCCACGTCTCCCGCCTGGAAGGGCGGGAGCGGAGCGAGCGGGTAGGCGCCGGGGTTTCACTAGCAGCGTCGGCGGGCTCAGCGATGCGGCTAAGCCAGTCTTCGGAGTTGTCGTCGTCGGGGTGGTAACACAACAGTCAGTGCACCATGGGCAGTGCAGCCGGTGTCCCCGCTGGTCCGCGGCGCGCGTGGGAGGTCAACGCCGTGGTGGGGACGGGGGACGGCGCTACGATGCCACCGCCTTGCCGCTCGGAGGGTGGCAGCGGTGGGTCCTGCCTACCGCAAGCAGCCCACCTGGTAGCAGCGTTGGCTGCGGAAGTAGCGGAGCGCCGTGGAACGCCGCTGCTCATAGGCGCCACTTGGGCGACGCGGGCTGCCCGGCGCTCGGCGCGGGCTCGATGGGCGTCGGCCATGGGAGTGGTGGAGCTGAGACGGAGTGGAACCAGAAAGACTTCGACACGCCCCTACCTGGTGTGCCAAATGTCGGAATCTGGGCTCCGCAAAACCCAACAAGGTTCGAACACTGGGGCGTGTGCGAAGAACTCAACCGGCTCAAAGTCCCAACCTGTCACCCTTCGGCCTAGCTACGTCGAGTAAGTTTTTGCTAGGAAGAAGATGGACACCGAGATTTATCCAGGTTCGGGCCACCTTGCGTTGTAAAACCCTACTCCTGCTTTGTGGTGGATTGGCCTCTCAAGGAGGCTGTGGATGAACTAGTACAGTGGTTGGGTGGCCTCACGAGGGCACTTGGTGTTGATGAACTCCACCTGGTTCAACCTGCCTTCTACGATGGGAGCTCGTCCCTACTTATAGGGGCCACGGTCCTCTTCCCCCGTCGAACAGGCGGGAAGGGATCCCACAACGGCCAAATTTGAAAGGGGACAAGTAGTACACCCTATCCTGACTAAAGGTGGTCTTCACCTGCAAAGCTTCTGGCAGTGACGCAGCGGTGGGCTCGGCGATGACATCCATCCTGCCGAGCTCGTTGTCTTGGTCCTCTTGCACCGAGAAGGAAACCTTTGGGGGTTCCTTGGGAACCCACGTACGTCCTTGCCTCCTTTGCACCAAAGAGGAAACTGTCCTCTCCATGCGCCTGCTGGCGCCCGCCTGGCTTGGTCGTCAGAACCCACGTCACCCCGGCCTCACGAGGCCGGGTACTTGCATAGGGATCCCCACTCCTTGGGAGGCGGCCTGAAGGGGTGCCACTCCTCCGGAGGTCTTGACGCTGTCCTCCTCGCGAGGCGGGGGCTGTCGCAAGGGTCTTGACTTAGGGGGCTCGCTGCAGGGCCGTACCGGGCCTTCGTGGTGGGCCACGCGCTGGGCCGCAGGCAGGCAGGTGTGGGTACCCCCGTTCCAGAACGCCGACAAGCACCATCTCATATCCAACCCTAGTTCATCTCTTTTATTCAATCTTTGTCTCAAAACATCAGATTGGTACCTGTGGGTTACTAGTAGTGTTGATTACATCTTGTAGTTGATGCTCGTTGGATTACTTGGTGAAAGTTATTATGTTTAGATCCTTAATCTCCATTATTATACCTATGATCTTGAACATGTTGATGAGGTGTGCGTAGTTACTATTGTTCCTGAGGACATGGGAAAAGTCTTGTTATAAGTAATCTTGTGAAGTTGGTATCCGTTTGATATTTTGATGATATGTATGTTGTTACTTCCCTTATTGGTGTCATGTGAACGTCGACTACATGAAAATTCACCATGTTAAGGGCCTAAGGGAATTCAATGTGGAGTAACAAGTAGATGATGGGTTTCGAGAGTGACAGAAGCTTAAACCCCAGTTTATGTGTTGTTTCATAAGGGGCTGATTTGGATCCATACGTTTCATGCTATGGTTAGATTTATCTTAATTCTTCTTTTGTAGTTGCGGATGCTTGCGAGAGGGGTTAATCATAAGTAGGTTGTCTGTTCAAGTAAGAACGGGACCTTAGCACTGGTCCACCCACATATCAAATTATCAAAGTAGCGAACGCGAATCAACTCAACATTGTGAACATGACGAGACAGGAATTCCCATGTGTCCTCGGGAGCACTTGCTTAATATAAGATTACTTTCAGGCATGTCCTTTTCTATAGAAAGGATTGGGCTACCTTCCTGCACCTTTTTTACTATTGCTACTTGTCACTTGTTACGAATTATCTTGCTGCAAAACTATATACCACTGTTACTCACAGCACTTGTAGAGAATACCTTGCTGAAAACTGCTTATCGTTTCCTTCTGCTCCTCATGGGTTCGACACTCTTACTTATCGAAAGGTATACAATTAATCCCCTATACTTGTGGGTCATCAAGACTCTTTTCTGGTGCCGTTGCCGGTGAGTGAAGCGCCTTTGGTAAGTGGAAATTGGTAAGGAAACATTTTCTATACGTGCTGAAATTTACTGTTGCATGTCACTATGAACGGTCACCCTTTGAGTGGCTTGTTTGGGGCATCTTCGCCTCGAACGGAAGTTAAAGAAGTTGTTCCTCAACCTATTGAACCTACTGAAAATATTTATTATGAGATTCCTTCGGTTATGGTAGAGAAACTATTGGCTAATCCTTATGACGGTTCAACTCATCCTGATTACCATTTGATATATGCCGATGAGATTTGTGGATTGTTTAAGCTTTCAGGACTACCCGGAGAGAACGTGAATCAACTCAACATGATGAACATGACTAGATAGGAATTCCCATGTGTCCACGGGAGCACTTGCTTAATATAAGAGTACTTTCAGGCATGTCCTTTGCTATAACAAGGATTGGGCTACCTTGCTGCACCTTTGTTACTATTGCTACTTGTCACTTGTTATGAATTATCTTGCTGCAAAACTATCTACCACGGTTACTCACATCACTTGTAGAGAATACCTTGTTGAAAACTGCTTATCGTTTCCTTCCGCTCCTCGTTTGGTTCGACACTCTTACTTATCGAAAGGACTACGATTGATCCCCTATACTTGTGGGTCATCACCTTGCGAGGGAGAATCAATCACAGAAGACATCTACATCAACCTTGCTGCCTCCATGATGATGTGTGAGTAGTCCACCACAGACCTACGGGTCCATAGATAGTACCTAGATGGCTTCTTCTCTCTCTGTGATCTTCAATAAAAAGTTCACCGCGATTCCCGCGGTGATCTATCTGATGTAATCCTCTTTTACAGTGTGTTTGTTGGGATCCGATGAATTGTGGGTTTATGATCGGATTATTCATAAATATATATTGAGTCTTGTTTGAATTCTTTTATGCATGATTGTTACAACTTCGTATTTCTCTGTGATCTATCGGTTTGGTTTGCCAGCTAGATTGATTTATCTTAAGTGGAAGTGGTATGTTGTGATGGGTTCAATCTTGCGGTGCTCAATCCCAGTGACAGAAAGGGACATGACACATATTTGTATTGTTACCATTAAGGAGAAAACAACAGGGTCTGAACATATTGCTTGTCTTACTTTGTCTACATCATGTCACCATGCTCCAAGCATTACTCTGTTTCATACTTAATACTCTAGATGCATGTTGGATAGCGGTCGATGAGTGGAGTAATAGTAGAAGATGCAGGCAGGAGTCAGTCTACTTGTTTATGGACGTGATGCCTATATACATGATCATTGTCGTGAATAACATGTCATAACTATGCATTATTCTATCAATTGCCCAACAGTAATTTGTTTACCCACCATCTGCTATGTTCAAGAGAGAAGCCTCTAGCAAAAACTATGAATCCAAGTCTACTTAATTATATTTAGTAAAACCTTAATTACCTTGCTGCAATTTATTTGTTTTTGTATTTATTTTATCTATCTATTAGTATTTAATCCTTGCAAGTAACGAGTTCAAGAGACTTGACAACCTCTTGCTCGCGTTGGGGGCAAGTGTTTGTTTCTATGTTTGTAGGTGTTGTCGAAGGGAGTTTGTGTGATTATCCTATTGGTTCGATAACCTTGTTTCTCACTAAGGGAAATACTAATCTCTAATGTATTGCATCTCCCCTTCTCTTCAGGGAAAAACCCAACGCAGTTTACAAGTAGCAGCCCCCGCCCAATCGACTGTCGGTGCAATTTATCAACCTTTTTTTGTAACTGCCGGATAGTTCGAGACAAGCATCCAAATTCCCGCGCCCCCAAGGTTCAAGTTCATGTTGGAGAGCATGAAGTGACTCCACGATACCCTGCAATCCCGGGGACGGTTCTGCCGTAGCCACGTATCCGTAACTAAGCTCTCATAATCCATATGAGTCGGTCATACATTCTCGTAACGGAATTGTTTCGGTCAATGTATGCCGTGTTCATGCAGTTTCTCTCGTGTTTCAACAATTACAAAACAATGATCAGATTCTACTGCACTCACACGACGAACTCGAATGAACTCATAGTGTTGTCGAAAGGCTTCGTCGGCGAACGCCTGATCAAGCCTTGCTTTCACATTAGAATCTCTAGGTTGCCTGTTGTCCCAAGTAAAGGGCAAACCAGTCCAACCCAGATCTTGAAAAGACATGTCCTCAACCACTTCTCTAAAAGCTCGCATTTTCCACTCTGGTCGAGCGGATCGACTAAAGTGTTCATCACCATATAAGGTCTCGTTACGCCCATACAAAGTCAGGCCAAGTGCGGCAATGCATATAAAGTTCTCAAGAATCGCCAACTATGATGTCTATTTTCCACCCTTGGCGCTCCATAGAAACCAGTAAATTGCCACTCCTTAGAGTTTTGATTTTTTGATCTGTACCAATACATCTATATGGTCGGTACTGTAGTTTTTGAGCTCTACATCAACATCCAAGGACCAATAAAGACCTATGCCTCCACTTAAGCCATCACTGTTCACAGCAAAGCAACATGCAGAACCAAATTCCTATAGCAGGTCTTCCAATCTCTTAGCCCTGATTTTAGTCTCCATAACTAACAGCGGGGTAGGAACTTCTTCCTTCATAATATTGCGAAGCTCGCAAACTGCCTCGGGGTTCCCAAGCCCCCGGCAGTTCTAACTTAAGTAATTCATTGGGATCAGCAGGGCCGCTCCACAGCCGCCGCCGAGTTCTCCGGTGTTGGTTTCTTTTTCTTAGACTCCCTCTCAAGCTCTTTTTCAGTATCATGACCATTCTGGCCATCTCCTTCTTGCTCCGTGTCAGCCATAGGATCTGCAATATCAGTGCTATTTCCATCGGTCAGAAGGGGCAGCCGATTCTGAACTCTCTGATAAACCTACTTAGGCGCTTCTTTCATTTTGTTCTGTGATCTATTCTTCAGCAGCGAAGTAACCTTTGCGCCTTCCTTACCGGCGGTAGTGGAGTTTCGAGACTCCCTCTGGTTGCTTGGGGCTGAATACTGATCTTTAGATGCACTATCAACAGATGGAGTTCTCTTCTTATCATCCGGTGCCCTCAACTTTGGCCCAAAGGGTAAGTCAACCTTTCCATCCCTAGGTCCTGGAGTAGGACAAAATAATTCTTAATGACCTAGGTGTCCACAAGAGAAACAGAAGTGTGGCACTTGTTCATATTGGATGTCATACTAATCTGTCTTTTGCCTCTTTTCCGAGTCATTCAAGATCCATCTTCTCAATGGTTTGTTCACATCAATTGAGACTCTGGCTCGCAGAGATCTGCCAACATGATCGAACTGGATCGAAGTAGCATCTTTGTTGATTTTTGAGCGATCAACTTTCCCCTGGAATCATTCTACAGATTATAAGGAAGATTGGGGACCCTGGCCCAAAGATTGAGCCGGTCAAACTGTACCTCATCAGGTCTCATGCAGTCTTCAAACACTGCCAAGATTACATCTTTTGTGCTTACATGCCATTGTGATCCCTCCCATATGCTATCTTGATCGCGTTGGGATTCAAATTCTGCAACGAAAGTGTTTTCACCCATCGATCTGAATTAAAGTCCACGGGGATTGCCGCAGGCGAAGTATGGAGGAGATGGTAATGCAGCACCCTCCCTGCCACCAGCCACTTCGCTGGCTTCCCTTCTTCCCTGTCATCAATTACCAATGGAGTCGCCTCCTCGTCTGTGATCTCGAGTTTGCCGAGCGCCTCCTCCAGCCGGACCCTAGCTGTCCGTGAAGAAGTAGGGCCCGACCCACCCTACGTGATGGTGAGCGATGAAGCCATACTTCCCCCAAAGTCCATAGCCCCGCCGGAGAGGTCCGTCGGGAGCCGCCAAAGTCCGCTCGAAACCCTAATCGCCTTTGATGTTTTAGGTTTTCGGGAAAAAAAAGGTTCTCTACTTATAGATTATTTTTTAGGAAAATCTAGTTACAGATGTATACGTAATTTCTCTATTTAACAAACTAACAAAATCCCCTCCCCCAACAAGGCCTAATGTGGCTGAAGCCCCAAAATGGCCCGGTTACAAGTGGTCCACACAAACAAAAGTTCCTGGTCATTCGACTCATTTCGTTGTGCTTAACTTGGCTGGCACCTATTTGTCGCCATCACCGCCCGATAAAGGTGATTGTGCAAACGAGCGCACACGATCCCTCCCTTCCTACAATTCTAAATGGGCCGGCCCATCGAGCGGACGACTGGAACATTTCTCCCGGATTTTGCGAACCTTCCCAGGCTGCTGTTGGGAAGCTTCTGGAAGCTTACAGTCTACTTTTTCCTAGTTTTTTGGACTGATTTTATTTCGTTTTATTCAGTCTTTTTATTTTTTGTTTTCTATTTCTATTTCTCCTTTTCTTTTCTTTTACCTTTATTTTTCTTTTGATATGCGTGAAATTTCATTAAATTCAAAAATTGTTTTCAGATTTGAAAACTTTCATTAAATTTGTGAACATTTTTTCAAATTCATGAATATTTTCAAAAATGCTTAATTGTTTTTAAAAATTGTGAACATTTTACGAATCCCATTTTCCTAAAATTTGTTAGCATTTCTTTCAAATATCATAAGATCGGACTCATGATTGAGACTCTTAATCAAAATACTCCACGACTTGAGTTTTTTACCCAGGTTGTTGTTGATGATCAACAAACAATGGTTGAGGAGATGAAGGGACTGTTCAGGAACATTCAGCGTCTGCAAGGATACCCAAGAGTGTGCATGAAACGCTAAGTGTCTGGATCATCCTGGCTTGATAGTAAGCTTGGGGAAGATTCACGTTCACTTTGTATCTTTGCCTTTCTGCATTTCTTTCCCACAAGTTGAAATTAGGTTATAAGTTTTATTTCAGTTAAGATTGAACCATCAATTTCTCTTTTTAATAAAGGATGATCCTTTCCGGTGAGTATTTGGATGTCTTGATGTGTGGGATCATTATGGCTTACTTGGGAACGTACATGTTATAGTTGTGATTTAAATAGTAGCACATATTTACATGCATGATGATTAGAAGTACTCCACATTGTAGGTGTGAAGTTTTTGAAAGGAGAAGAAATAACTATATATGCTAATTCATTGAAGGTTAAATTTAAAATATGGCAAGCATAAAAATAAATGATTCTCTTAAGTTTAATAATGCTTTTCAAAAATGAGTTCTCCCTAGATTCATGTTTTACTAGCATATCACGTAAAAAGTGAAATGATGCTCTTAAACATGTCCGAAATAACGATGAACTAGGATATGAAGCCGTTACATGTCCATAATAAAATTGCACGACAATGTGTGGATGCCCGCATGATCATTATCATAATATAGATGAGCTATCATTTCATAAACCCTCTTATCCCTACTCGTTTCTATAAACAGTAATGGACTCATACTTCTTTCATATCCGTATCTCATAAACATCAAGTTGACCTTATTCTTTACGTGCTATGGTACTTGCTTGGGGACGAGCAAGACTTAAGCTTGGGGGAGTTCATGAGTCCAATTTATGTGATAATCTTATCAAGTATTTTATGCCTACATGATAAGCTTTGTGCAATTTTACCGCGTTCGCGCACCTCCTTTTGTTGATAATCTCTTAGGTAATACCTTTTGGACCAGTTAGCATAATATGGAGAATATCCCCAAAAATGGTAGTGAAATCACGTATTTAAAGTGATAATAACCTACCATAAAAGAATCAGACAAGAAGGATGAAGAATATATCGTCGCTGCAGTTCCAAAGCAAAATAGGGCGTTCCATACGACCGCGCCCGCTCGTATAGGCAGTCGTATAGAGTGCCAACGCCGCCGCTAGATCCACTATTTCAGCCCCATAAAATCGTATCGTGAATCACAGGCCTAGAGAGACCAGAAACTCGTTCAAAAGGCAGAACCCTAGCCTCCGAAGTTCATGCAGAGGAGGGATTGCCAAGGAGAAGAGGGTCATATTCCTCATTGCGCTCAAGGAGGCTTCAACATCATCACCATTGTCATCGTCATCATCACAATTGTCATCGTCATCATCATCCACATCCTCACCATTGTAACCTCAGGAAGCCTAGTGGATCATTTTGTGGGATATTCGAATCATCCATCCATGTATGCCATCACCCTTGTTACGATGTTTGTTGCATTGTTCAAAAAATCGTTCGATTTATCGCTACACAGGAGGTGACCGATAAGATTATGCATTATCTTCGTCGTTTATCGTTAGGGCCAATTTATTGCTCTGACAAGCGATTTATCGATAATCTAGTGATAAATCGGGCATATTCCTAGCACTATGTTTGCAAAAACTATGTTTATCTGTGTTCTGTGGACCTTGTTATGCTATATATACCATTGTCATAATTTTTTATCATTATACGAGGATTCAAAGGCTAGGAATCAAGGTAACACTTATGTCCAATATTTTTTGGGTTTTGAATATAGCATATTTTAGTGCTGGGGACCTGGGATTTGCAAAAAAAATGGCCGATTAATAGTTGACCAATAAAATCGATTAATCGGCCGATTTCCGATTAATATCTAACCCCTAGCTGACCGAGACGCTAACGATAAGCGATATACTCAACATTGGTTTTGTTGTCTCCATGTGTGAGTAGACCCCTAGTTCTCGGGGATATGGATGGACCTTGGTATGTGTAGGATTTTAAAAGCTATTTTTGATATGGGATTCCCTGTTGAATGCTTAGTTTAACAACTTCATGAATGTTGTGAAGGGGCCCCACTCAGCATTTGTGCCTTATGGCCACGAAGTATATTACTGTGGTTATAAAGGGCCTTTTGCTCCTTTCCTTTGCAATTGATAGGGGGATATGGAGAACCCTGAGAGCAGTTGCATCCACGGGGTAAACCATTAACTATCATGAGTTGTGACCCTACGAGGGAGACTATGATGGTGGTGTGAGTGGCACGAAGTCTACCTAGAATAGAACATGTTCTGTACCCGGATCCTCCATGCATAATCGTCAAAAGTGGCTCAAGTATCCATACCATACTATGCCCAAGCATTGGTGCGCTAGAAAGATACCAATGGGGATTCTGGACTCCTTAAGAACGCCTTACTCCTTTGTTGTTCCACCAGTCATTTAATCGTTGTTGTTTATTTATTTTTATATTATTTACTGCAAATTTTGTTCCACTACTCAATTACAATTTATTTCCGCAATCACTTTGCTTTAATTCTACAATTATCTTCAGGCATAAAAATACGTAATTCACTACGAGAGGCAAAAGTAAGATTCATGTGCTCCCTATGGGATCGATACTCTTACTTAGAAAAGGCCACAACTAAACCATGTGCACTTGCAGGCTATCACCTGCTTTGTTGTCGTAGCCGCTGCGGGGATCTTTCGTCATAGGAGTCGTAAGGATTTGTAGTTCCAGCAGGTCATCGTGGGAAGGACGGCTATGGTCGCACTCGCCGCAGGAAAGGATTACTATTGGTTCAATCCGCCGCCGCCCTTCTCTTGCCCATGTCGCTCTACAAGAGAGTGGATCTTGCAGTCGGGACGATGCAACAAGGGCCTTGTTGCAAAGATCGACTGTGAGTATGGGTTACTGCATGCATTGCAAGATGGGCTCTATTACAAAGTCGGACCGCACCTATGGGTTGTCGTGGACCGTTCGATTAGACTCGGATCTAGCGAACATGAAGGCGGTCGACGCTTAAAGAGTTATCTTCACCACTTTCGCTAAGAAAATATGTTTTCCTAATCTATCTTACCTACTAATAAAGAAAAAAGTATTCTTGTTCCATCATGCTATTTTGTAGAAAATCCCCTCATATGTCTGTTAATAAACCCACAGTCCACTCTTATGTTAGATTTTTGATTTTTTTAAAAACCCTCGATGTTCCTAGAAATATACCCGCATGCTAGTTTTAAGTTAGATTTTTTGCTTTTTGTAGGAAACCCCCAAATATTTGGGTTAATCAACCCGCAATACATATCAAATGTTTTTTTCTAAAATATCCATATCTTTTGAACCCGAATTCCAAATTTACCATGTTATATATGAAATTTGATTGAAAATATGTAGAATCTGAATATAATGTTGTGTTACATGTTAACCGTTTTTAAGATGTTATTTAGGTTGTAACCTTAATCAATAGCGCATGATCCGTCTTTATTTCATACTGGTACCAATCCGGATTTGAAAATAAAAACCTCAGCAAAAGCAAGATAATCAGGATGCGAGACGAAAAAACATATATAACCACGCATGCACGCCTCGACAAATCTCACATGGAAAAAAGCAAATTTATCATCTTATGCCGAAAGAGATGACTTAGAATTGACAACATTCAAATGTGTTGTGATTGTTTGAACACACTAAGGCCACCATCAACATGGGTGCATAGGAGAATAAATGGCAACACGAATGAGATGTCATGTGTTGAAATAAAATACATGGACCTACTCAAATCTGGAGTCATAGTTAATGGATTAGAGGGTGTGGTATTAGTTTTTCACCCGAGGAATTTACGGTCTGTTTTGCTAATAAAGAAAATAGGTATTTTTGGTCCGTCATGCTATTTTGCAGAAAACTCCCTGGCGTTTATGTTAATCAACCTGCAATCCACTTTTAAGTTAGATTTTCATGTTTTTCAAAAAAAACTGATGTTTCTAGAAATCAACCCGTAGGCTAGGTATAAGTCAAATGTTTTGCTTTTCAGGACCCCCCGATATTTGGGTTAATCAACTCGCAGTACATATCAAATGCTTTAAAAAAATATACATATCTTTTAAATCCTAACTCCAAATTTAACATGTAATATATAAAATTTGATTAGAAAATATGTGAAATCTAAATATGATGTTATTTTACCGTTAACAATTTAAAATGATATTGAGAGTGCAATCTTAATCAATAGCATATGATTCATCTTTCTTTCATACCGGTGCCAATCCGAATTAAAAATGAACACCTCAGCAAAACCATGATGGAAGACGAAAAACACATCTATGCCCACGCATGCATTACTTGCCAAAACCTCACACACAAAAGCACATTTATCATCTTATGTTGTGAGAGAGTGACGCCTTAGAATTAACAACATTCAAATGTGCTATGATTGTGTGACCACTAAGGTCACCGTCGACGAGGGTGGGAAGCAGGATAAGTGGCAACACATATAGGATGTCATGCATTGGAATAAAGCACATGGACTTATTAGAGTCCGGACTCATGGCTATTGGGTTAGGAGACTGTAATTTTTTTTCACCCGCATAGGCTCTTTTGTTATTTCTCTAAAAGAAGTGTTTCCCTACTTATTTTTGGTGTATTTTTGTTTGACGGTAAGACCTTCATGACTAGCTTTATTAAACTCAAATAATGCTTACATCGTCTACTAAAAATTCAGCAATAGTACCTGGAGGTGCATCCACCCATAAGGAAGGGGTGTTTGCACGCCCCCACTCAGCTAGCTCATAAGCAACTACATTTGATTCTCTATTACAATGCTCAATAGTAATCTTCCCAAACTCTCATAATAACTCTCTACAATCATCTAAAACTAGAGCCGCCACAATAGATCCCTCATTCAGATGTATATCATCGACCACAATAGAATTATCCATTCTCACCAAGACATTATTGCACCTCATACTTTGAAGTAACTTTAAACTTTCAAGTGATGTCGCAGCTTCCGCAGAGACGACATCGGCCACATGCTCAAGGCAAGAAGTAGAAGCAGCAATGAAATTAATTTTGTGGTCTCTAACTATCGCTCCACATGACCCCGAATGCAGATCCTCAATAAAAGATGCATCAACGTTTAGAATTTGTTGCGTTGCCAAAACAATGGGCCATGTGTTCCGTCGGGTGCAGTAGTTTGTTTCGCCGCCGCTCGTGTGAAGTTTGGAGCCAATGCATGGATGGTCAGCGCCGATCGCAACGGTGTCTGCACTTGCTCTCCTCTGACCTGTTGTTTACGCTGCCACCACACGAACCAGCTCGCTGTAGCTATCCACTTTGGAAGCTCTTTCGAGTCCTCATAATTGTTGGCGTGGATTGGTCACACAAGAGAAATTCCAGCACACCAGAACCCGAGCAATCTTCAAGCGACGCATCATGTACGATCTTCTCAATCCCAAGCGCAGCCCATACTTCCTTTGCTCTCACGCAATTAAACAAAGCATGCTTGATATCTTCTCCTCCTACTTTGTAAATTGGGCATTGAGAAATGAAGAGACCGGCCTTTCAATGCCCGGGTGACACCCGGCTATCATGCACTACCGGAATTTGCCTAACTGCCGACGGCCTAATATATGCCGACGGCCCCCGTCGGCATAAATGGACATATCCCGACGGCCTACGTAGAGCCGTAGGCGTAGGGAAGCCGTCGGCATATTTACACCTATGCCGACGGGGGCCGTCGGCAAAACGGGGCCGTCGGGAGAGCTGACTGTATCCCTATGGTCGCCGTCGGCATATGTTGGCCCGTCGGCATAGACGCGGACCCGGCTACACGATAAGCAACGACCGTTTGACGGCGTCAGCCCTACACCGATGGGTCTGACGGGGGCCGTCGGGATAGGTATGTCGACGGCAAAACCGTCGGCATACCGAGGCCGACGTCATCGATCTGTGTCCTCTCCACGTCATCGATCCGAGCCCGTCGGCGATCCGTCGGGTGGCAAATGGCACAAGTCTGGCCCATGGCCTCTGCCACGTCATCGATCCGCGTCCGACGCCACCGTATCGATCCAGGCCATCGTCGATCCTTGGGCGTAGATATGCCGACGGCCTAACCGTCGGGATAGATTTTGCGCTATTTTTTTCCTATTTTATTTATTTTCTCTTTTTTATTTATTTTTCTTTTTTTCAAAACTTAAATGTGCCTTATCTAAACAAAAAACATACCTCAATTATATCCCGACTGCCCCCCCCCCCCCACGCACACGGACGTCACTGTCGCCGTGTCAAGGAGGGGGGAAACGGCCGACACGGAGGGAATCAGGTTTAGAAGGGACGGGGTACCTAGGGGGTTAGCAATGCCGCCAGGTCTTGCGGTGGGTCGTCCTACGCGTGTTGAAGCGTGGTGGCAGGCGAAAGCACCCGGCACGCGGCTCTTTGGTATGTCCAGCCGTGTTCGGGGATGTTCTTATGGCCTACCCTATCGCAACCAGGTGGAAGAGTCAACTGTTCAAAGCCCGTCCGGTGAAAGTCAAAGGCGTAGATCGCCGGGTCAACGGTGCTAGGGTTAGTCCGGTCGGTGGGGCTTCCGGGTGTAGCTATGCCACCGAAACATCGCACGGGTCCTGATGCATGTGTGAAAGTGACGTGGCATGCGTAGACGCCCGTCTTGGGGCTCCGGGGTGTGGTCCCCCCTCCACGGACTGCACTGACGCCGTCACTTGGAGGGGGGAAACGTGCGCGTCGGGTAGAACCGGAGGGAATCTAGTGGTGGGTTGGGTCCAGACCGTGTTCGGGGATGTTCCTATGGGCTGCCCTATCGCAACCGGGTGGAAGAGTCCACTGGTCAAAGCCCGTCCGGCGAAAGTCAAAGGGCTAGATCTCCTGGTCAACGGGGCTACGTGGTGGCCTTCCGGGGGTAGCAATGCCACCGAAACACCGCATCGGGGCCTCTTGCATGTGTGAAACTGAAGTGGCATGCGTAGACGCCCGTCTAGGGGCTCCGGGGTGTGGCCTCCCTACACGGACGTCGCTGCCGCCGTCACTTGGAGGGGGGAAACGGCCACGTCGGGCCGACACGGAGGGAATCTTGGGGTGGGTTGGGCCCGGACCGTGTGCGGGGCTGTAGCTATGGGCTGGGCTATGACAAACCGGTGAAAAGGTCCATCGGTCAAAGCCCGTCCGGCGAAAGTCAAAGGTCTAGATCTCCTGGTCAACGGGGCTTCGTGGTGGTCTTCCGGGGGTAGCAATGCCACCGAAACACCGCATCGGGTCCTCTTGCATGTGTGAAAGTGATGTGGCATGAGTAGACGCCCGTCTTGGGGCTCCGGGGTGTGCCCCCCTTCCACGGACAGCACTGCCGCCGTCACTTGGAGGGGGGGAAACGTGCGCGTCGGGTAGAACCGGAGGGAATCTAGTGGTGGGTTGTGTCCAGACCGTGTTCGGGGATGTTCCTATGGGCTGCCCTATCGCAACCGGGTGGAAGAGTCAACTGGTCAAAGCCCGTCCGACGAAAGTCAAAGGGCTAGATCTCTTGGTCAACGGGGCTTCGTGGTGGCCTTCCGAGGGTAGCAATGCCACCGAAACACCACATCGGGGCCTCTTGCACGTGTGAAAGTGATGTGGCATGCGTAGACGCCCGTCTTGGGGCTCCGGGGTGTGGCCCCCCTCCACGGACGGCACTGCCGCCGTCACTTGGAGGGGGGAATCATGCGGGTCCGGTAGAACCGGAGGGAATCTAGTGGTGGGTTGGGTCCAGACCGTGTTCGGGGATGTTCCTATGGGTTGACCTATCGCTACCAGGTGGAAGAGTCCACTGGTCAAAGCCCATCCGGCGATAGTCAAAGGGCTAGACCTCCTGGTCAACGGGGATTCGGGGTGGCCTTCGAGGTGTAGCTATGCCACCGAAACAATGCACGGGTCCTGATGCATATGTGAAAGTGACGTGGCATGCGTAGACGCCCGTCTTGGGGCTCCGGGGTGTGGCCCCCTCGACGGACGGCACTGCCACCGTCACTTGGAGGGGGGAAACGTGCACGTCGGGTAGAACCGGAGGGAATCTAGTGGTGGGTTGGGTCCAGACCGTGTTCGGGGATGTTCCTATGGGCTGCCCTATCGCAACCAGGTGGAAGAGTCAACTGTTCAAAGCCCGTCCGGCGAAAGTCAAAGGCGTAGATCGCCGGGTCAACGGTGCTAGGGTTAGTCCGGTCGGTGGGGCTTCCGGGTGTAGCTATGCCACCGAAACATCGCACGGGTCCTGATGCATGTGTGAAAGTGACGTGGCATGCGTAGACGCCCGTCTTGGGGCTCCGGGGTGTGGCCCCCCTCCACGGACGGCACTGCCGCCATCACTTGGAGGGGGGGAACGTGCGCGTCGGGTAGAACCGGAGGGAATCTAGTGGTGGGTTCGGTCCAGACCGTGTTCGGGGATGTTCCTATGGGCTGCCCTATCGCAACCGGGTGGAAGAGTCCACTGGTCAAAGCCCGTCTGGCGAAAGTCAAAGGGCTAGATCTCCTGGTCAACGGGGCTACGTGGTGGCCTTCCGGGGGTAGCAATGCCACCGAAACACCGCATCGGGGCCTCTTGCATGTGTGAAAGTGAAGTGGCATGCGTAGACGCCCGTCTAGGGTCTCCGGGGTGTGGCCCCCCTACACGGACGTCGCTGCCGCCGTCACTTGGAGGGGGGAAACGGCCACGTCGGGCCGACACGGAGGGAATCTTAGGGTGGGTTGGGCCCGGACCGTGTGCGGGGGTGTAGCTATGGGCTGGGCTATGACAAACCGGTGAAAAGGTCCATCGGTCAAAGCCCGTCTGGCGAAAGTCAAAGGGCTAGATCTCCTGGTCAACGGGGCTTCGTGGTGGACTTCCGGGGGTAGCAATGCCACCGAAACACCGCATCGGGTCCTCTTGCATGTGTGAAAGTGCGTGGGATGCGGAGACGCCCGTCTTGGGGCTCCGGGGTGTGCCCCCCCTCCATGGACAGCACTGCCGCCGTCACTTGGAGGGGGGAAACGTGCGCGTCGGGTAGAACCGGAGGGAATCTAGTGGTGGGTTGTGTCCAGACCGTGTTCGGGGATGTTCCTATGGGCTGCCCTATCGCAACTGGGTGGAAGAGTCAACTGGTCAAAGCCCGTCCGACGAAAGTCAAAGGGCTAGATCTCCTGGTCAACGGGGCTTCGTGGTGGCCTTCCGGGGGTAGCAATGCCACCGAAACACCGCATCGGGGCCTCTTGCATGTGTGAAAGTGACGTGGCATGCGTAGACGCCCGTCTTGGGGCTCCGCGGTGTGGCCCCCCTCCACGGACGGCACTGCCGCCGTCACTTGGAGGGGGGAATCGTGCGGGTCCAGTAGAACCGGAGGGAATCTAGTGGTGGGTTGGGTCCAGACCGTGTTCGGGGATGTTCCTATGGGCTGCCCTATCGCAACCGGGTGGAAGAGTCAACTGTTCAAACCCGTCCGGCGAAAGTCAAAGGCATAGATCTCCGGGTCAACGGTGCTAGGGTTACTCCGGTCGGTGGGGCTTCCGGGTGTAGCTATGCCACCGAAACATCGCGCGTGTCCTGATGCATGTGTGAAAGTGACGTGGCATGCGTAGACGCCCGTCTTGGGGCTCCGGGGTGTGGTCCCCCCTCCACGGACTGCACTGACGCCGTCACTTGGAGGGGGGAAACGTGCGCGTCGGGTAGAACCGGAGGGAATCTAGTGGTGGGTTGGGTCCAGACCGTGTTCGGGGATGTTCCTATGGGCTGCCCTATCGCAACCGGGTGGAAGAGTCCACTGGTCAAAGCCCGTCCGGCGAAAGTCAAAGGGCTAGATCTCCTGGTCAACGGGGCTACGTGGTGGCCTTCCGGGGGTAGCAATGCCACCGAAACATCGCGCGTGTCCTGATGCATGTGTGAAAGTGACGTGGCATGCGTAGACGCCCGTTTTGGGGCTCCGGGGTGTGGCCCCTCTCCACGGACGGCACTGCCGCCGTCACTTGGAGGGGGGAAACGTGCGCGTCGGGTAGTACCGGAGGGAATCTAGTGGTGGGTTGGGTCCAGACCGTGTTCGGGGATGTTCCTATGGGCTGCCCTATCGCAACCGGGTGGAAGAGTCCACTGGTCAAAGCCCGTCCGGCGAAAGTTAAGGGGCTAGATCTCCTGGTCAACGGGGCTACGTGGTGGCCTTCCGGGGGTAGCAATGGCACCGAAACACCGCATCGGGGCCTCTTGCATGTGTGAAAGTGAAGTGGCATGCGTAGACGCCCGTCTAGGGGCTCCGGGGTGTGGCCCCCCTACACGGACGTCGCTGCCTTGAAGCCATATACATGTACCCGCTCTCTTGCGTTAATATTTTTCAAGAACTCACAAATATTTATGTTCTTTCTTCTTCTTCCGGCAGCTCTTGAAGCTAAGCATGATACTATTTGTTCAAATAAAATAAGAAAGGTATGCCGGCAGCTCTTAAATCACTAATGACATAACTGAAATAAGTAATCATGTGTACTAAAAAAAAGGTATGCCGAAACCTATGCCGACGGTTACACCGTCGGCATACCGCCCACCTTATCCACTCGATCGGCCGGCCCCTCCCCCACACCCCGCGACCACTCGTTCCCCGCCTCCTATCCACGCACGCGCCGCCGCTCGATCCACGCACGGCCGCCCCTCGATCTCCCCCGCCGCCGCTGGCTCCGGCCCGCCGCCGCCGCCCCCGTCCCCCGCCCCCTTCTGAGCCGCCGCCGCCCCCGCCCCACACCGCTCGCCCCCGTCCCCGCCCTTCACCGCGCGCCCCCGTCCCCACTCCGCAGCGCCGCCGGCCGTCCCCGCCCGCCCCGCACCGCCGCCGGTCGTCCCCGCCCGCCCCCGTCCCTGCACCGGCCCGGCCGTCCCCGCCCGCCCCCGTCCCCTCACCGGCCCGGTCGTCCCCGCCCGCCCCCATCCCCGCACCGGCCCGGCCGTCCCCACCCGCCCCGCACCGCTGCCGGTCGTCCCCGCCCCGCAGCGCCGCCGCCCGCCCCCGTCCCCGCACCGGCCCGGTCGTCCCCACCCGCCCCCGCCCCCTTCCCGCCCCGCAGCTGTTGGTGAGCTGGCCGCGGCCGCGGCTCCGGCGGTCCGGCGCCCCCTTGCCGGCCCTCTGCTACTGGTGAGCACCGGCTCCGGCGGTCCGGCGTCCTTTTCCTTTTTTTTTAGCTTTTTACCTACTGTTAGTTCTTAGATAATAAGTTAATTTGATATATATGTAGGAGTATAGTTAGTTTGATCACAAAAGGATGGATATGTACGACTTGGACTGCTAATAGAAAGTTTCTCAATCGGTGTAGATATATAGACCGAAATCGTCGAGTAGGTGGTGTTGTATTATTTTCATTCAAATAAATGAAGGGGATAATTATTAGTGAGCTGATGTAATATGGAGTGGAATTGGTGGTGTTGTATTAATTTCATTCAAATAAATGAAGGGGATAATTATTAGTGAGCTAAGTTTTTTTGTCGGTAAAATTTACAGGCTTTGTGGGGTTGCATATCTTTGGAGTCATCGTCGTTGAAGGCATTGGTCCGTGATCTCGTCGCTGTTTGACTACTTCCTCTACAGCCGAGGGTGAGCTACGAATCCACCTTAACCTTGTACACTCTTTTAATCATGTCACTAGATTTTCTTTTCTCGTCAAGTCGCGTAACCTAGGCGTCTCTCGTCCGAAATGGTTGCATCGATAAATATGCATTCAATTGCATATTTATCACCGCAACTTTTTCGGATTGTCCAGCGTTTTCCACGGACAGCCCGAGGATGTGTAGATTGGGTACGTTCTCCATGCTCTACCCCATTTCGAGACAGGATTTCGGCGGCGCCTCCCCGTTGTTCTCCGGAGCACATTCTCTCGGCTATTTGCCGAGACATGTATCTGGAGAACAGCGGGGAGGTGCTGCCGAAATTTTGTCTCGGAACGGGGTAGAGCAAGGAGAACGTACTCAATCTACACATCCTCGGGTGGGATTAGGACCCTCTTTACCTATTAGAGATGTAGGTGGATTCAGTGCCGTTTCTCGTCAACCCGGTAGAAAATAAAAATTGTATGTGATTAATTTTAATGAATCCATAATTTTGTTGTGTGGCTCGTGATAAAGCAGAGGATGGCAGATAATCAGTGGATGTACAATGGTTTTATCCGTCGGAATCAAGTGACAACAGAGTGGGTCGAGAAAACCGATGTGTTCTTAAAGGAGATATTCCGTCCTCCAATGATAATTAACCCAGAATGCCCCTATGCAAAATGTGAAAGACGTCACCGTAGAGCTCAGGGAGAAATGACTTTGCACCTTCGAACGTTTGGATATATGGAAGACTTTAACATGCCCATAAACTTTGCCGAGCGGGACCGTGGTAGAGAGGAGGTGATGCGACAACGCATCGGTGGTTATGAGGATGATGGGGTTAGAAACATGCTAGATGATGTCTTTGCTGCCGAGACGACACATACAACACCTTCAGAGAATGAACTGGAGGAGCCGGAGGCAATCACAAAGGCCTTCTTGGAGGTCTTGGCCTCGTCAAAGAAACCTCTTTATGCGGGTGCCAAAATTTCTCAGTTGGATGCCATCTCGCAACTGATGGCAGTCAAGGCTGAGTACGGCTGCACCCAAGCTTGCTTCGAAGCATTTCTGGGAGTATGGGCTAACAGCCTTCCTGAGGGTCATGAACTGCCGAAAAGCATGTACGCTACGAAGAAAATCATGAAGGCACTATCTATGAAATATGAGAAAATAGATGTTTGTCCGAAGAATTGCCTTTTGTTTAGCCACGAGTATGCCGGTGACAAGTACTGTAGGGAGTGCGGTTCCTCTCGGTACCTTGAGGTGGTCGATGAGCATGGTGAGAAGAAGCAACTAGACATCCCCGTAAAGATTCATCGGTATCTCCATTTCATAGAAAGACTGCAGCGCCTTTTCATCACGGAGGAGTCTGCCAAAATGATGAAGTGGCACAAGGAAGGGAAAATGTACGATAAAAAAATCGTACATCCATCGCAAGCTGAAGCATGGAAGTCATTCGATAAAGAGTACCCCGAGGAAGCAGCCGATGCAGGGAATATCAGGATTGCAATAACAGGTGACGGGTTGAATCCATATGGTATGTCGTCCAATCCATACAGATGCTGGCCCGTGTTTGTTATTCCGCTCAATTTCCCTCTCGGTGTCGTAATGCAATGCAAGACCATGTTCTTGACGATGCACGGAATGATGGAGAGACCATTGTGAACGACCAAGACATACTTATGCTAGAGAAATTAAATGAATACGTTGAAGACGAGGAAGAGCCTGCACCTACGTCAGACAACGAAGATGATATGCGTGATAGTGACGATGAGACCGGTCGAGGAAACGGTTACAACAGTGATGATTCGTATGGGTTCTAGCAGATGTATGTTCCATGTCTTATTTGTATGTTCTATTAATATGTCTTTTTTTATATGGTTTATTATTATGAATGCGCTTTTTTTATTCCTTTTTATTATGTCTACTCCTTCATTATTAATACACTAACTTTTTATTCTCTTTTCAATGCAGGTTCGCTAAGTATGGGAAAGGGCAAGGCCGATGGTACTGGTTTGCTAAGCAAACTCGCCGCGAAGGTTAGTCGGAGTGGTCGACCCCGTAATGTCCCCTCCCGACTACTTGACGATGAGTTCTCACAGGGAGGTCGAGGGAGAGGTGCCCCTAGAGGAGGACGTGGTGGGGGGAGAGGCCCAGGGGGACGGTCTCGGGGCCAGAAACTGCGCTCTGTGACCGACATAGGGGGGTCGTCTTCGCGACCCTTCTCTAGTGAGGTAACCTCTGAGGAGGAGCAGGAGGTTGGGGAGGAGGAGGAGGAGCAGGAGGTTAGGGAGGAGGAGGAGGAGCAGGAGGTTAGGGAGGAGGATGAGGATGGTGGCGAGGAGGGGGATGGTGGCGAGGAGGGGGTGGTGGCGAGCAGGGGGATGGTGGCGAGGAGGGGGATGGTGGCGAGGAGGGGGTGCTGGCGGGGAGGGGGGTGGCGGTGATGATGGTGGTGGCGGGAAGGGGGGTGGCAAGCAGAAGGGTTGGCTGCGTGGTGGTGCGCGACTCCCAAAAGCTCCTGATACCGAGGAGATGAAGTGGCTCATTAAGCCCAAGGGGAAAAGGTAAGTGCCCCTTAATAATATTTTAAACACATAGCATCATTTTGATTGTACACATGCTAATATTTTCATTCTTTTGCAGTAGCTGGGAATATCCTCAAGGTGCCCGTTATCCAAACGGCATCCTCACTATCCTGTTGAAGAAGCTTTGGCCGGGGATGTTCGCTCCGGACCGAGACAACGAGGAGCACAAGATTTTGGCCACGTGCTGGGAGCACTACGAAGCGGCCTTCCACCCAACCCATGTGACGGCCGCTAAGGCCGTGATATCAAAGTTTTGGGTAAGTTCTCTTGAGAAGCACAATTCTTGAGTTACTTTCATAGTTTATCATCAAATCGTTTAACTCATGGCTTGTTCCATTCTGGTTTCATGAATGACTGTAGAAATTCTATAGAGTTCTTGAGGAGGACAAGGCCGAGGCCGATGAGTTCTTGCTGCGGGCTGCGAGGAAGCAGGCCCGTCAGTTGCAGTACGAGGTGCGCTGGGTGGCCATCTCGCATTATTATCACGAGGTATCTAACGAGAAGGTGACCAAGGATGACGTGAAGGAGCATAACCTTACCTTGACTAAGGAGCAGTACATGTTGGTAAGTATAATAGACTTTTCATTACGACGTTTGTGGTAAATTTCATTGTTTCGTGGTCACATGCCATTATGCTTCTTATGTAGGTGCGTCCTGATTGGTGCTTTGGAAAGAATGATGGATGGGAGGGATTGGTGGATCTGTGGGTCGGCGAGGACGCAGAGTTTGCTGCCAAGAGCAAGATAAACAAGGCTAATCGAGGTACCGACGGAACACACCGTCAGGGAAACCGAAACCACTGGCGCCACAAGAAACTTCAGGTATATCTATGTACATGAAACATTCTTGATCTTCTCTTTACCGTATGTTATTATGTATGACTAACCTCTGTTTGGCGGTGCAGGAGGAGAAATTGAAGCGGCCGCTCTCAGACATCGAGTCGTGGAGGCTCGCCCGTGTGCGGCCTAATCCCAAGGCCGGCGAGAGTGAGTACTACTGCCATACCGGGGAGAACCTGACGTCATACACGAAGGAGTTTCAGAAATGGAATCCTGGCACATCAGACCCCTTGTCTGTGGATACCGACGAGAGGGCCGCCGTCAGCATAGGGCCGAAGAGTCATGGTCGGCATCCGATTTTGGATTCTATGATCACCCCTTCTGTCTCCTACAGGCGGATCCGCGCTACCGACCCGAGGCCGAGCCAGCGCCCGCGCCCCAGTGCGTCCTCTACACTGTCACTCCTAGCCCAGCAGAACTCTGTAAGTATTTTCCCTCTTATCTTCTTTCTTTCGACCTTTCTTTTCCGCATTGCTATGTTTTATGAGTTCCATCATGTCATATTTGTAGGCCTACATGGACTTCGTACGTCAGCAACTCTTCGTCTGGAACGAGAGAGTTGCAGCAGCCACTGAGTACAACAGCCGCATGACGGAGCTTGTGGTTGAGTCTATGGCAACCGAGCAGATTCCTACACTGCCACCACCACCACCACCTCCTGGACCACAACCAGTGCCGCCTACGTTTGAACAATTCCTGGCAGAACACTATGGCACTCCGGTTAGTACATCACCAAACTATTCAACCACAACATACCGTTTATTCAATACAATCATATATTGCCCTCCCATCTCTTTTCAAACATGCAGGGAACCGGTGGATCATCCGTCGGTGGTGGTGCTACTTATGGTTCCACTCCTGAGTCACAAAGCCCAGTCACTCCGGTCTGGCGAGGCGGTGGCGGTGGCGGTAGCGCTAGCGCTAGCGGTGGCGGTGGTGGTAGCGCTAGCGGTGACGACCTCGGCTTTGGCTACCTCGGCTTTGGTGGTGGAAGTGATGGCGCTTAAGCCTTTGGCGGTGGAAGTGATGGCGCTTAAGCCTTTGGCGGTGATGATGTTGTTGGCTTTGTCGAACTTGTCATTATGTTGAACTATGCCTATGTTGAACTTGTCATTATGTTGAACTATGCCTATGTTGAACTTGTCATTATGTTGAACTATGCCTATGTTGAACTATGTTGCCTACCTTGAACTTGTCATGCTGTGTATGTTGTGCATTTGCTGTATATGCTGTGTATTTGAACCAAATAATTTGGAAAAAAAATTCTATGGTACCTATCCCGACGGCATAACCGTCGGCGTAGATGGCACGAGGCACCAGGTTTCGCCACGTGGCAGCTCCTGGCAGCTCCTGGTGACCCTCTACGCCGACGGTTATGCCGTCGGGATAGCTTTCACTGTATGCCGACGGCCTAGCCGTCGGCGTAGTGGGCCACGTGGCCGCTGTGCGCAGCTCCTGGTGACCTTCTACGCCGACGGTTAGGCCGTCGGGATACACAGAAAACTATGCCGACGGCATAACCGTCGGCGTAGAAGGTCACCGGGAAATGCGTGGAGCGGCCAAGTGGCGACGCCTGAATGGACGATTTCGCCGTCAACGGCCGTCAGTCCCAATTCGTTGCCGAGGGGGTATCTACGCCGACGGCTATACGGAAGCCGTCGGGGTACATGCCTATGCCGACGGTTTTTGTATGCCGACGGCCGCCCGGGGGTACGCCGACGTTCGAGTTGCCGACGAAGGTACGCCGACGGCCACCGTCGGCGTAGCCCTATGCCGACGGCTTTTGGGCCTATGCCGACGGCCTTAGGCCGTCGGGATAGGTGGTTATTCTGGTAGTGATATGAACGTCCAAACAATACGTATCTCGTTGCGATATGTGCCGCGCATTGCAATTGCGTTTTACCTCCTTCATTTCTAAATATAAGTCTTTTTAGAGATTTCACTACGAACTACATACGAACCAAAATGAATGAATCTTTACATTTAATAACAGAGAAAGTATTTAGCAGGCTTACTTTAAAGAGTAATAAACAGTAACACTAGTATGAAGTGCCCATGGATTGATTTGACCACACAAGTTTACCCCAGCGGCTAAATTAGATTCCAGCGCATGCTCTACTTCCCCATACACAGTGTACAAGGCACGACCAGTCACATCTGAGACGTCTTCGTGGTGAAAGTGTTACTGCATCATGGAGTTACTGCATTGACAAATCGCTAGATATCAAAAATGCTGTTGCATGCGAGCTCTGAGGTGCTGCTGGCGTGTCGTCAAAAATAAGAAATCAAGCAATCATTTTATATTTTGTACTTGTCACTCTGGCACGAAAGAACATAACACGCCTCTAGCACGGGTCACATATGAGGCCTCGTCACATATCAACAAGAACAGTGACCGTCAGACAGGCTAGTAAACAACTCGTACCTGCTGTTCAGTCCTATACCCTTATGCCTATCCGTCATCACTAGAGGATGTGAATGCAAATATAATTAATTTTTACATTTTTAAGGAAAAATATTTCTAAATTAAATCTACGTCTTCTGAAAATATAAAATACAACACCTCGCGATGCAAATTTGCAACTCCATCTATTAGAGATGTAAAAACGACGATCACACGTCAACCGCCAACCACCTTTCATTTCCTTTCTCTTCTTCATTTCTCCGCCCGCCGCACAGCCGCCGCGTCCCCGGTTCACCCGCGGCACTACCGCCGCCCGCCCGCCCACGCCACCTCCGGCCATCAACCACCCCCGCCAGCCTTCATCCGCCGCCTCGAATTGCGGCCCCAATTCGCACCGTTGCCGCCCCGATTTGCCAGCTCCGCCGCCACGTTTCCACCGTCGTCGCGGCCACCACCCGACCGCCAAGCACTCGCCCAGCCACCACCTCACCGCTGCTCCGCCCGCACGCTACGAATCGACTGTATTTTCCGCCACACCACCGTCACCGTCCGGTTCATCCCCTTCCGTTTTCGTCGTCGTCGTCGCTCATCCGCCACCGCCCAGCCCCTACACCCATTGTTGCCTCGCCGCACAGCTTTTTCCCCGTGGCCGCCGCCCCAATTCGAACGTCACGTTTCGACCGCCGCCGCTCAGCCGTCCCCATTCTAGTTTTACATCTTCATTTGCATCATTTATTGTAGTTGCATTTTTACATCACCAATTTCATCATCTGTTGAAGTTGTCTTTTTTAGATGTAAAATGCATTTTTTGGAGACGTACATTTTTACATCTCTAAATTTGCATCTTTTATTGAAGATGCTCTTAAAAGAGTCAAGTGGACTGACCTTGAAATAGGCTTTCATCCCGCTTTATAAATAAAGCAACGGTCCATACAACCAACAGTCAGTTCCACAGCATAGTCGACGGCTGGGCAGCAGCACACTCATGCCCAAAAAAGAAGAGAGAAAATAAGAAAAAAAACCACCTAGTGGCTGCCGCCATGCGGCCCTACGGAGATGATAATTGACGCGTCGTAGTCTGAAGCGCGTCCAGCATGCTACCAAGTCAATCCCGATCTTGTTGCCTAGAGAGCGGGTGCAAATGCTGCAGAAAAGCAAGGAATTCGAACAAGGAGTCAGCTGCCTGCCTCGGGAATATCCGCTCAATAACCATTTTATTGCGTGTTGTCCAGAGGGTCCACGACATCGCCGCAAAGATCAGCCAAAACAAGCGGCGACGTCGCCCAGGTTGATTGGCCCTGGTCTGGAGAAACTCCGTGAGGTCCTTGGCCTCCTAGTAAGGCCCAAGAGCCTCACGTATGAATGTCCATAGGACCCACGCCGCCGTGCAAGTGAATATGTTGTGGGTCCGGGTCTCCATCATCGATCATAAGGGGCACAGTCCATCACCAGGTATGTGTCGCTTAAGCACCTCCGTCCCCAAAGGGATGCGGTCTCGGAGAAATTGCCACACAAAAATATTAATCTTCAATGGCAGGGGAGCCTTCCACAAAGGCGAGAGCCAAGGAATGGTGGATGATCGGCATAATGTCTGGTATGCCAAGATGACAGAGAACTCACCAGACGGTGCTAGCCGCCAGGACACGGTGTCCAGATATCCCGACAACACCAGCGTTAAGGCGGCCCTTAGACGGTTCCACTTGGCCGTTTCTGATGGACCAAACGAACGCCTGAACCGGACATCCCATTGCCCAAGCTGGAGGGTCGTGGAAACGAGAAGGGACGCGTATGCGCAGATGAAGAATAGTTTGGGGAACCCCACCCTTAGTGGCTCGTCCCCCACCCATGGGTCCAACCAGAATTGGGTCCCGTCCCCATAACCTATAGAGAAGGAAATTCCTAGTCGAATTTCCTCCTTGATACTTTGGAGCGCATGCGAAAACTGGGATCCACCGGAGCAGGAGAAAGCGAGGAGTGGCTCACCCCTTAGGTATTTTCCGTGAAGGAGCTCGAGCCACAAGCCTCCGTCGCCACACAAGAATCGCCAGACCCAACGTAGCATGAGCGCGACATTCATCTGATGGGAGTCCGTAATCCCGAGGCATCCACGGTCCTTGGGCAAGCATATGTCCGCCCACTTGACCATGTGATACTTTTGGCGGCCATCAGATGCCTGCCAGAAGAACCTCGCGAGCTCCTTATCGAACGAGCTATGGACGCCCTCCGGTAAGATATGCAACCTCATCATATACATGGGTAGGCTCGCAAGGTTGGAACTAATGAGGACCGTTTTACTTCCCTTGGAAGTAAACCCTCCTCGTCACGGCTCGGCCCGCGATGCCACGCGGCCGACCAACAGGTCAAATCCACTCATGAGGATCTTTGAGTCGGCCAAAGGCGTCCCCAAATACGTGATGGGGAACAACGACAGCTTGCAGTTTAGGTTGTATGCAATCCGTTGTTGCTCCTCTAACGGAACTCCAAGAACGATAACCTCACTCTTGTCAAAGTTAATCTTAAGTCCCGACATCGCTTTGAAGCACGGGAGGAGGAACTTCAAATTTGCTATGTCAAGGTCCTATCCCTCCACCATAATCATGGTGTCGTCTGCATATCGGAGGTGGGTGACCCAGCCTCCAGGGATTAAATGACCAACAACCCCTATAGGATAGCCGGCCATCCTCGATTTATCCAGGATACCGGCCAAGGCATCCACAGCGAGGTTGAATAGAAGGGGGGAAATCGGGTCCTCCTGCTTCACGCCCGCCTAGGATGTAAAGAAAGGTCCCACCTCTCCGTTAATGTTAATGGCCGTCCGATTGGACTGGACCAGCTGAATGATCCCGGAGCACCATCTCTCGTTAAAGCCCCGACGATGGAGCACCAACCTCAAGAAGGACTAGTCCAGTCGGTCATATGCCTTCTGGAAATTCAACTTGAGGAAGACTCTCTTATGGCGACACGAATATACCTCGTGTGCGATCTCGCGAAGGGCCAGGATCACATCATGGATCTGTCATCCCTTCAGAACTGCAGTTTGGAGGGGATGGTCTAGCCTCTCCGCTACAGGGGCTAGTCTAGTCGCACACACTTTCGAGAAGATGTCCTCGAGAACATTAATTACCGTGATGGGTCTAAAGTGTCTAATATCCGTCGCCCCAACTATTTTGGGGATCAGGGTAATCACACCAAAGTTTATCCGTGACATGACAAACGTTCTGATGTAGAATTCATGGAACATCGGCATGATCACCGGCTCTAGGACATGCCAGAATTTCTGGAAGAAGGCCACCGATAGGCCGTCAGAACCCGGGGCCGACCCCACCTTCATAGAGGCGATAGCCTTGCCCACCTCCTCCGGCAAGAATGGAAGGAGTAGCTCTGCATTCTCGCTGTCCGAGACTCTGTTCGCCGTCGACCAGAAATCCTCAGCCAACGAACCCCCACCACGGGGTGCCGCCGAGAAGAGCTCCTTATAAAAGGAGTAAACGTGGGCCTTAATCTCGTCCGGGTGGTCCAGGAGGTTTCCCCCTCCCAGAGGCATGGGATAGTGCATATCCACCGGCACCTATTGGCACTCGCCTGGAAGTATGCGGTATTTGGCATCACCCTGGAGGTGCCATTTCTGCCCTCCACGGCGCTACCAAAATAATTCTTCGCCCTTGAATATCTCCATCAACGAGAATTCAAGGGCGTAGCGCCTAAGCCAATCATCGGTCGAGAGGCCAGACGAGCCGGCCTCCGCATCAAGTGCCTTAATCTGTACTAGCAGGGCTTCTTTACGCGCCCTAATGTCTGCACCCATGTTTGCCCCCCACCCTCGCATGAGATGTCGGACGAGCTTAGTGCAGTGGTGCCAGATGTCCATGGCGCAATAAGACCGAGGCGGGGATGCGGCGGCTTCTAACCAGCAGTCCCGCATCATCTCAAAGAACCCTGGTCGTAGCAACCATGCAGGTTCAAAGTTGAATCGCCTCGTCCTCGGAGGTGCGTCGTCTCCAGAGGAGAAGAGCAAGGGACATGGTCAGAACCAATCCGCGTGACCGCTCGAAGCAAACACAACGGGAACATGACCTCTCACTGAACTGACACTAGAACCCTATCCAGCACACTCTGAATAGGGTCGGTTTTCTTATTAGTCCACGTGAATCTAGCGCCTACTCGGGCTATCTCCCGTAGGGCCAGATCGGCAATGCAGTCGTTGAACATGCGCATACGCAACCGATCCACATTCGGAGAGCTCTTATCAGCCGGGAGCCGAATAAGGTTGAAGTCTCCGATCAGCACTATGGGTGTAGTGCAGCGTTCGACTTTATCCTTGAGCTCGGCTAGGAAATCCACTGACCTCCCGTGGTCAGCTGGGCCATAGACGATGATCACCTCCCAGCTGTGGTTCACACGTCGGTCAGTGATGGGCATACTAAGGAAGAATTCCCCTCGGTCCATGTCCTCGACCGAGAAAGCATCCTCCCGAACCCCTAGTAGGATGCCCCCAGAGAGACCAACTGAGTGCAGCCACTCCCAGGCAAACGGGTGCCGGAAGAGACCTGGAGCTCCTGGACAGAGAAGTCCTGTCGAATTGTCTCTTGCAAACCAACTATATCAATTCCCTCTTGTCGTATGTACTCGATCAATTGACGCTTCCGGCCCAGATGCCCGAAGCTCGTATGTTCCAGCATAGAAGATTCATGATGGAACCATCGTCGTTGGACTACTAGGCCCCTCGGGTGGGGTTGAGCTAACCCGGCCGCAATCCGCGGGCCAGGTGACCTGCTTGGTCGGGCGTCCGCGACGCCCCTTCCTAACAGGGGCACCCACGATGTCAGTGTTCCGTGCTCGAAGATCGACACTAGCACCACGCACAACCGCCTGCTGCTCAGTGGGGTGGAGGCGCGTGGGAGGTCTGTCCCGTAGCACCCTTTCTGTCGAAGGGCAGCCACGAGCATCTGCACCTGCAAAAAGTTTGTTCCTACTTAGGCCTCAGCACAAATCTGAACGGCGCCGAACGGGCCAGATAAGGGGGTGCCGTTGAAAAATACTGCCAATGTGACGGTTTGTAAGAACACAAAAACCATTAAAAACTCGCTTTTTTTAGGATAAACTTGCTTGTATTTTAAGATATGGAAGAAGTAGTATAATTTGGATAACTTTGGTGGGCGTTGATCGAACAACCGACTGTATCAAACCGCCAATGCAGCTCTCCTTAAATCACGAGTTCACGACACCTTTCGCCAAAACAAAAAAGAACGAGTCCACGACACCTTGGAGACGGATCGCTTGGAGACCCATCTCTTGCGTACGCGATGCCGCCGGCGCGGCGACCCAGCCTCGCGTCCCGTCCTAACTCCTCCGTCACAGCGGCGGATCCAAGCAGCAGAGGCTGGCTACCTGCCCGGTGCGAGCCCTCCAAGCGACCTTGCCGGGCCGACTCCGCCTCCCATGGCGGCGCCGAGGACGGCACGCCACTCACGGACGCGATCCTCATCGGCATCTTCGCCGGCCTCCCCGAGATCGCCGACCTTGTGCGCTGCGCTGCCACGTGCAGTCGCTGGTGCCGCCTCGTGTCCAGCGAGGCGGCGTTCATCTCCCGCACGCCGCGGCCGTGGCCCGGGAGGTTCGTCCGCCGGCTCGCCCTCGGATTTTTCCACCAGGACGCCGCCGCGCTGCGGTTCGCGCCAACGGCTTCCGCCGCTCGGCTGCTCGGCCTCCTGCAACCTCCCTCGCTGAGCGCGCTTGTGGTACGACCGGAGAACGGGCTGGTCCACAGCCCCCGCCTCGTCGCCTCCCGCAACGGCCTCATCGTCGCCGATCTCCGCCGCGGGAGACGCGACCTGGCCATCAAGCTCTGCGTCTGCAACCCCATGACCGGCGAGGTGAACATCCTCCCGCCCCTCAGCGGCGAGGACGGCATCGGACGCTACGCCTGCACGGTGCTCACCGCCGACGACCACGACCAAACCGGCGACCCGCCGCCGCCTGCCTACCGCGTCATCCTCCTCTACAACACGTCTCGCAGCTACACCGCATTCAGGAGCTACTCGTCGGAGGACGGCGTCTGGAGCCCGGAGACCATAGGGAGCGAGAGGCTGGGGAAGAAGCAGATGGGGACGGGGGTGACGCGTACCACCGTGGTGGTTGACGGCGGCAAGGTGGCGTGCTGGTTTGCCAAGAACGCGGTGTTCGCGCTTTCGCTGGACAAGCTGCACGCGCAGGTGCTGAGCCGCGCCTTCAGGGGCGGAGCTACAGTGACAGGCCGGGGTCAATTGACCCCGATGACCTTGGCCCAGACCCAGTTATATATATATACAGCCCACAAGGTAAAATGATGTTGTGTATTGTTTTTGACCCAAGTCACAAAAGGACTCAGCTCGTAGCAGCCCAATAGTGATGCTCGTAGGCCCATTGCCACTTTGTAGTTCGCATCCAACTCCAATTCCTGATCGATCTCCTTCCAAAAAAACTACCGATCGGAGTTACGTACACCTGCAATACTTTTGGGTCGGCAGGAGCAGGCAGGCCCAGTCGCCCCTTTCAATTGATTTCGCTCAGAAAAAAAACTACCGATCGATCTTAGATCGCTTTCGCTCGTTCTCAAGCGTGCGCCCGACGGTCCCTGTGTTCGCCAGAAGCGCCGCCGTCGCCGTTCCCAATCTCCACTCCTCTGGGCTCTAAGATCTGTTTCGCAGATTTGATCCGTAAGAGGTACTAAAGCCAATTTCTTCATCTAATCCCTATTGTCCTATTATATTAGGAATTGTTTTGACGTGTTGATTTCTTTTGATAAATGCTTGAAGGCTGTGTGCGTAATCTAATCAGGTGGGTTACAATTTAGATTAGGCCTCAAGTCACATAATGTCAGGTAAGCTAGCAAGAAAGATTTATAATCTCTTTGTACTATAATTTTTTTTATGTTAGTACTAACTCTGTTTTGTTATTTGCTTATTTTAAATTACAGGTAGTAAGAGTATAATGGAGCGTTTTTTGAATTTGAAAAGAAAATCACCACCACCGTCCAGCAATGATCCCGATCATGATGAAGATCCATCAAATGTTAGACGTGCTATATACGCCCATGTCCTTTGCCGGCGACTTCAACTCCAAGCAGAATAGGAGGTAAAATTCGAGCAGACCAGGTAGATTTGGATAACTTGCCGCATGATCCAGCCGATAGGAGGAGAATATCAGAATACATAGGGCCAAAGCTACAGGATGAAGTAAGGCGGACATATTTACTTAGAGGTCCGCATAGGCCACTACCTGGCTTCAAGTATCCGCAGAAGAGGATAGGCAATGTTTTACGTCGGTTCAATCATAAATGGTCTGGAGACTATCACTGGCTAGAGTACAGCGAGGAGAAACGTGCTGCCTTTTGCTTACATTGCTACTTGTTCAGAGATTCCATTGAAGGACAAGGAGGGAATGACGCATTTGTAGTGAATGGTTTTGATTGTTGGAACAAGCCGGAAAGACTTCGTGACCATGTGGGCAAATCTCCTAATAGTTTTCATAACACGGCAGTCAAAAGATGTAATAATTTGCTGAAACATGACCAGTCAGTTGTTATTGCTCTCGACAAGCAAAGAAAAGTCACTCAAGAGGAGTATATGATTCGATTGAACAATTCCATAAGTGTTGCTCGATACTTGCTGCATCAAGGTCTAGCATTCCGTGGTCATGATGAATCAAAAGAGTCTAAGAACAAAGGAAATTTTCAGGAGTTATCAATTCTTTTGGCAGAGCAAAATGAGAACACAAAGAGGGTTGTGTTAAGAGATGCGCCTGGAAATAATAAACTGACAGCTCCAGAAATTCAGAAGGACATCGCTGAATGTTATGCAGAGGTAATAATTGATTACTATTATTATTATACCTTACAAATGATGACATAACCTATAGTACTCTTCAAACTGACTTTTTTTATTTGTACAGATCATAGTCAAATCTATTGTTGCTGAAATTGGAGGTGGAGTTTTCTGTTTATTGGTTGATGAGTATGCTGATGTTTCGGGCAAGGAACAAATGGCTGTAGTTCTGCGGTATGTCGACAAGTCCGGAGCAGTCCAAGAAAGACTTATTGGTGTTGTTCATGTGAATGAGACATCTGCTTCATGTCTCAAATCCAGCATTGATCACTTGTTCAAGAAGTATGGATTGAACATAAAACAAGTTCGAGGCCAAGGGTACGACGGTGCCAGTAACATGAGAGGTGAGTTCAATGCCTTGAGGGCTTTGATCATGAGGGAGAATAGTTCAGCATATTATGTTCACTGCTTTGCTCACCAACTTCAGTTAGTCATTGTGGCTGTAGCTAAAAAGAATGATGATGTTAGTGACTTCTTTGACATGATATCTCGTCTACTTAATGTGGCCGGAGCTTCTTGTAAACGAAAAGATATGATTAGGGAGAGTCAGCAAGAGAGAGTGAAGAAAGCCATTGGTTGTGGACAACTTAGTACTGGAACGGGATTAAATCAAGAGCAATCACTTCAAAGAGCCGGAGATACTCGTTGGGGTTCTCACTATAAAACACTTTGGAGCATACTTAACTTGTTCCCAGATATTATTGAAGTACTCAAATATGTTGAAAAAGATGGGCCAAGTGATGCAAAGAAGCGTCAAGCTCATGGTCTTTTAGATTATGTTACTGATTTTGACTTTGTGTTCCTTCTACACTTGATGTTTCTTATCTTGGGACATGCAAATGCTTTATCTCTATCTTTACAGAGGAAAGATAAGGACATCTTGGAGGCTATGGTAGAGGTGAAGTTAACCAAGCAAAAATTTCAGAAAATCAGAGATGATGGTTGGGAGTCTTTATTGGAGAGAACTTTCTCATTTTGTGAGAAGTATGATATTCCTAAGTTGGATATGGAAGAAGAGTATATAGACCGGCATAACCAAGGAAAAAGACCAACCGCACTAACTATCAGCACTACAGATATGATTGCATGAACCCTGTTATTGACTTGCAGCTTGCAGAGTTCGATGATCGTTTTAATGAGGTAAATTCAAGCCTTCTTACCCGAATGGCTGCATTATGTCCAAAAGATTCCTTTGAAGCTTTTAATGTTGAGAGCTTAGTTGATTTGGCTAAGTCCTATCCAGATGATTTTGATTCTATCCAGTTGAAGGAACTTGCTCATGAGCTTCCTTTCTATATTGATAATGTGCGAGCAGATGAAAGATTTGGGGGCCTTAAAACTATTTCTGAACTTGGTAAGCTGATGGTTAGTACAAATAAGCATCTTGCATTTCCTTTGGTCTATCAACTCCTGAAGCTAGTATTAGTGTTGCCTGTCGCCACTGCATCAGTGGAGAGGTGTTTCTCTGGAATGAAAATAGTGAAGACTGTGCTACGTAATCGCATTGGTGATGATTTCATGAACTATTGCATCATTTGCTTCTTGGAGCAAAGACTTCTATATTCAACTCCACGTAAGGATGTGATAGATTACTTTTTGAAGATGAAAGAACGTAGAGGTCAAGAAAAATAGAGAGGTAACTACTTTTGTAATCTGAGCTTATTTTTTTATGATACATTGGCAACTATGTTTTATGTGAGGTTACTAAAAGAACATTATACACATGTTACTTAATACGAGCTATGAATTTTTGGTCATCTACTATTGCTATTTTATTTTTTAAGAGACACATTAGTGTTACTTGTTTATGTTGACCCCGGCGACCAATTATCCTGGCTTCGCCCCTGCGCGCCTTCGTCGACGGCAACACCATACTGGGCGTGTCGCCGCCGCCGGAGCGGAGACTGTGTACCATCCAGATGATATTCGAGGCCGCGACGTGGAATTGGCCGAGGAGGGTGGCGCTACGGGTCTCCAAGTTGAACCGCAGCATTCATCAACGGGAGGAGGAGGATGAGGTTGAGTTGATCCAGGTGGAGCAGCACCTGCCCGCCGATGTGACCAAGGTGCAGCTGCGGTGGTTCTGCGAGAAGAGCGGCGTCGTCCTGTTCACGGCCGGGTACCGCGACGGGAGGAGCGAGGTCTACGCGCTGAGCCTCGATAAGCAGGAAGTGGAGAAGATCGCGAGCCACGAGGGCGGCGGTGGCGGCAGTGATCCGTGGGAAAGCTTGCACGGGTACGAGATGGACCGGGCGGCGTACCTCGCCACACTCGGCGTGGGATACCGTACGGGAGGATAGCTTGGATTAGAATATGAGTGCTTAATTTGCTTGGAGTATGGTTCTTTTGTGCAAACTATGGCTGGTTTATGTAGTGATTTCCCTAGAGGCGCACATGCTTAATTAGACATCCGTGCTGTAGAAATAATCACTTTTTTGAGAAATTTTCTATACCATTAAACAGATGTCAAATTACAACACAAAATCGAGAAAACCACAATAGAAATTTTGTCTATTGTGGTTTTAGAAATAATCACTTGGTGGTTCCGGAAAAGTCGTTCATTTCTCTAAGCATCGAACATGGTATACATGGCCTTTACATCGTCTCCAATGTTGCAAAAACATGGATCTTGAGTACGTCTATATTCATCGAAACAAGCTATCACTGAATTTTATATATAAAGCACAATCGTCAAATTGATAGAAAATGGTGAAAAAATCACACATAACTACATAAGCAGGTCGAAAGAGAACGCGCCACCAACTACTCAAAGCCAAGCTGAAAATATGAGTCGCCGTCCCTAGGCCAACTTCAACGCACGATCCCAAACGGACGTCCGTTTGGGTCGTGCGTTGGAATTGGTCTGTCTAGATTTCGTTTGTTTGGGTAGGACAATGGACCAGCGTCCGGTCTGTTTTGTGGATGTGCTTTGTGCGTCCAACGCGCGGACGCATCTGGTCCATCACGATTGGAAGTTTCCCTTATTATTTTTGTTGGCATTGTTTTTTTGTTTTATTTTATTAAAGATACATACATTCATCAATTCTTCGCTACGAGAGCAAGACCAAAAAATTAGACATGTTCATCTTTTATAACTGCTCCCAGTAGTTGGACTAATACCTTCTCTATGTCTTCATTATTGATCTACAGATTCTTCAGCTTAACAACTTTTTTCTTCTTCGATTTTAAAGAATTAGACGTTGCTTTTCCTTTGATCTCTTCTTTTGTCAAGGCCTTTGCTTGGATCCTCTTCCGAAAAATAGTAAACACTAGGCTCAACCTCCAGTGCAAGCACATCGTCCATTCTAGAGCTTGCCAGACATGCGGTTACCCACAAGAATATACAGAAAACGTGTTTCTTCGTTGCCCCCTCTGCATTGACAAAGGCTGGGACTAAACAGACATAAAGTTCCAAGAAGATTTCTCTGCATTTGGAACACCGTTCCGCTGCTCTATCTAACACAACAAATGGGCACCTTTCCCTCCCCACCGCCCTTCAGAAGATTTGGGATACAAGGAATGACTTGGTCTTCACAATGTTGACCAACACAACACCTCTACACTTGGAAACATTCTAGATGACTTCATTTTTGGGTCTCATCGGTCATGAAACTGAGTCATAAGGCATCTTCGAAGCAGACCCTCAAATTGTCCGCAACCATCCGGACTGCACGGTGGATACGTGTTAGCCGTTCAATGCGGGCATGTATCAGTCGACCGACCGGTCCATATCCATTTTTTTCCCGCAAAGTCGAAACAACTAGGGGAAGCTTTGCGGGTTCCGAACAACAACCACGTAGGACTCCGACACCCTCGGCCACCCAAAACCCCTCCTAGGCCCCACGCCTCCACCCTCCATCTTTATCCGCATCCATTTTCTTTGTTGCCTCCGCCGCCGCTCCACCACCCCGACCGTTTCACCACAGCCTTGCTGAAACTCGACGAGTCGTCTCCTCCAACGCTACACCCGGGCTCCACGTCGCTTTTCCTCCGACGCCGATCCACACCTCTCCTCTGTTGTTCAAATGCATCAACAAATTCGGCATCGAGCAACTCATAAGCAAGTGAACATCGCTGGGCGGTTAAAGGGGACAACTAGTACATACGTGCTAGTTAAATTCAAGTCTGAACTATTACAATTTGAATACTTTGTTGGATTATAATATTTAAATTATAACTACTACTGCATTTGAACAATTGAACATTTTTTTAATCCAAACTAGAGCTACATATGCGGCTATTTTGAGCGTGCAGACTTCAAAAAACTGGATGACAGGTGTATGCGGCTAGCTTTGGATGGCCGGCTCTGGCATCCGTGTTCGCGGACTGCTTCCCCCTATCAGCAGACGGATGTGATGTCCGGTTTGCGGGTCAGCATTGGAGATGCCCTAAGGAAGCTGCCAACTCCAGAGGCTTTATCTTTCCTCGCATGCTTTAAAAAGAGGAACTCAACCAAATTGAAGCTTAATAAAAAGTTAAGTGTTTTTTGGGGTTCTTTTTAACAATATATGACCTTTCTAGCAGACGTTGAGCATGATGGTGATGAGGGTGAACAACTGAACATACAATTATTTGACATAGGGTGACATCGTGGATTGTAACCCTATTAGCAGACAACATTAAGATGACGGTTGTGTGGCTGCATCGAGGACTCCCATGTATAGAAGGAAATCTTGCTTCTTGATCGGAACCCTATTACTAGGGCATAAAACTCCTATTAAACCCGCAAAAAAACATGTGTTTTAAGTAGCAACGACACTTAATTAATGAAATTGAAAATAAATCTAACTTAGGTTCCGTTTGGATCTTCTCATGTTCACAGCTTCCTCGGCTCCGTGCTGGAGCCGGCCCGAACGCCGCAGCTTCGAGAAGCCTGCTTAGCGGAGCAAAGTCCCCTCGTAGTGCAAAAACGAGAAGCTGGACCAACCTGGCTCTTAAAAAATCAATGGAAGTGGAGTTGGAGATTATTACCCGATATGCCACCGCCAATTGTCGTGGGAGCATCGTATCAGTTCGCTGGACATGTTCTTTCTCTCGGAAACGTTGCTATTCCAATCGGACGGACCTGACCTCTCTTTCCTTCAAACAAGACTAAAGCAAGTTTATTGGCCTATCAGCCCAACCAATCCAACTGGAAGTGGAGCTGACCTCCCGAACGGTTTCTCTCGTGTCCATTTCCTATTCAGCCACCGTTGAGCCCTCACAGTCATCGGCCCAAATACCCCCCCCCTCCACTAGTAGAAAAAGGGCCTTTAGTCCCGGTTCCAGAGGGCCTTTAGTCCCGGTTCTGGAACCGGGACTAAAGGGTCGGGACTAAAGCCCAAAACCTTTAGTCCCGGTTCGCTTACGAACCGGGACCAAAGGGGCTCCACGTGGCCGCTGCGAGTAGCCCAGGCAGGAGGACCTTTGGTCCCGGTTGGTGTTCGTCCCGGTTGGTAACACCAACCGGGACCAAAAGGCATCCACGTGGCCGCAGCGGGGAGCCCAGGCAGGAGGACCTTTAGTCCCGGTTGGTCACACCAACCGGGACCAAAGGTCATCCACGCGTCAGCTTCAGGCAGCAGCTGGGGTTTTTTTTTGAAGGGGGGGGGGGTTGGGGGGTTTTGGAGGGTTAATTTAGGGGTTTCATATTGTGTTAGCTAGCTAATAGGGAGAAGTGTCCTCTCTTTCTCCGTGCTCGGTCGACGGTAGCTACTATACATATAGAGATAACTCGATGCTAGCTAATAAGAAAATGAAGGAAACCATTAATTACACAAGATCGTCATGCTGAACATATATACAGAGAAGTGACATCTCTTTCTCCGTGCTTGGTCGAACAACAAGTTTTCGTATATCTATCCGACGGTACTACATATATACAATATAACATATTTTACAATCCCTAACATCATCTACCTAAGATCCAATCACAAATCCGCATGGTATTCCCCGTCTTTAGGTATGACGTGGTCAATAAAGAATCCCGCCAATTCCTCTTGAATTGCTCGTATGCGATCATGTGGTAGGAGTTCATCCCGCATCTGCCAGATCTAATTTAAAGAAGGGGGTCAATACATGCATATATATAAATAAAACTCAACACAATTGATGGTAATATATAAAATAAAATTGTGAATATTATTTACGTACTTCAAATTGTTTGTCAGAGAAGCCCCGCTCAGAGGTCGAGTGGCGAATGAACTCGCATACGTAGTATGCACATAAAACAGTCCCTTCTTTCTGGTACAAGCACTTTACGAGAATAGAGCTCAATCAAATTGATAAGCAAGCATGGTAATGATATATTGATGAAAATTTGAATCAATTAGAGATGCGCGGAACTAGCTAGTACTACTTACTTTGGGGTGCGTAAATCGCAACTCTTTGTTTAGACCGGGAACCTTTCGGGTGAACTTCTTCCAAACCCTGCCAGGCAAAGAAAATGATTACTTGATATCAGGAAATTAACGAAAGTAGCATGCCGATATGGTCCCGGTATTGACTGAACTTACTTCTTGAGCATTGCAGTCATGTCCGCATAATTCTCGGGATCTTTACGTCTCGAGTCTAAGACAGTTACTAATGCCCCGTCAAGCTTAATGGATAGCAGAATAAAGTGGAAACTGCGCACGCATATATAACTCATCAATTACATTACTTAACCTCGAGTAAGCGAAACTGAGTATACAGAGAAGACAGCCATACTCACTTGAAGTTGTAAGGAAGGAGTATTTCCCTTTTGTTTTGATGTATAAGGAACGACTGTAGCAAGTTCTCCTCGGTCTCTTTGATTGAGTTTTGTACCGTCCATTCATTTACGGCATCTGGGCTAATGAACCCAACGTCGAAGATTCCTAGTTTTTTGCATTCGACGATCTTCAATCTGCATAATATAGTGAGGATAATTATATATACATGCAATGAACAAGCTGAGCTAGAGACTTAACTATAGAAGTAATACTTACAGACAGTAGGCAGTCATGAGTTGTTTGTCGAGGGCCCGTTGATTGTATAACTCAAATAACTCCACAAATTCAACAGGCATCACGGAAAGTCCAATGAATTCATGCTCTGATTTCACTGCCATATACATAGTGTCTCTCCCAGACTCCCTGCAGGTTTTCATGTACCACTCATGCAATTTGTACATCATCGTTGTTAGAGGAGGATGATCAGGTTTGACGAGAGGCTTCCCGTGCAAGTATTCATATTCTTCTGTTACCTCAGCCGTTTGAAAAATTACATCATCCCCCAAGTAATCACCAGGATTGGTACCAGGCACCATCCCCGGATGATTAGCGACGATATCGCTAGACACCTTGAGCGGGGGGCACGATTGCTTCTCCTGTTCGCCGAGCTGGGGAATTGTTTTCCCACTTCTTCGTTCTGCTAACCTTGCATCACTAGAAGTACTTCCCGACCGCCGCGCTTCTACATATGTCTTTTTAATAATCCGGACATAGCTGGAATCCGGCGGAGGCGGTGGTGGTCGCTTCAGGGCATCGATAGTGCGCTTCACTTTCACCGGATCTAGCTTCTCCTTCGGAGGTGGAGTTTTCTTTGCAAAATGGTCCCTCACTTGGGCACGACATATCTCCTCGTTTTCAGACTCGGTCCTCTCATATGGTAACTTTTCCAGAGGCTTGAGAGATGGACCGTATCTGAATTGCCTCTCGCCTCTGCTTGTACTGCTAGCCGCCGGAGCGGCGGCGTCTCTCTTCCGTCCTTGCTGACGAGGCGGAGAAGGAGGCGGAGTGCTCCGACGCGCCGGAGGAGCCGGAGCGGCGGCGTCTGTCTTCCGCCGTTGCCGACGAGGCGGAGGAGGAGGCGGACTGCTCCGACGCGCCGGAGTAGGCGAAGGAGGAGGCGGAGTGCCCTCACGCGTCGGAGGAGCCGGAGAAGGAGGCGGAGTGCCCTGATCACTTGCCGGAGGAGGAGGAGGAGAAGGAGGCGGAGTGCCCTGACTCGCCAGAGGAGGAGGAGGAGGCGGAGGCGTCCAGTTTGGAAGCTTGATGTACTCCTTCTGCCATAGACATGTACTCCTCAGAGCATGAACCAGCTGATTCTCCCCTTCACCTGTAGAGTGGTAAAGCTCGAGCTCCTCAAATCCCTCCATTACTTCATCCACCATCACAACAGCATAGCCATGTGGAATCGGAAGGCGGTGAAAAGTTCCGTTGGGTTGAGGAGGTGCAACAGAGCCGACAGCCGCCAATAAAGTGAGGTTATGGCATTTCGTCATAAGCTCGCAATTTTGAGCCTCCGTGATAGTATCCACGGGGTAGATAGGCTCCGTGAAGTCAGTCTGAACGGGCTCCGTGGAAGCCACGCTGCTTCTCCGCTGAGATGGCGGGGTAGCTTCTGGGGTAGCTTCGTGCCGCTGAGATAGTTGGCCGGCAGCTCGCTGGCTCTCAGCTTCCTCTAGCTTTTGTAGTCTTGCACTCATCTTCTGCATGTCGCTCAGCTCCGCTTTCCTCTTTCTCTCCCGGCTTCTGTAACCGCCTGCGTCGGGAAACCCAAACTTCCACGAAACGGAGCCTGGTGTGCCTCGTGTTCGTCCAGGGTGCTCAGCATTCCCTAGGGCCTCAGTCAGCTCGTCCTTCTCTCTGTCGGGAATGAACGTCCCTTCCTGCGCTGCGGTGATATACTTCTGAAGCTTCGTGACGGGTATTGCAAGTTGCTCGTCCGTCCAACGGCACTTCCCTGTTTCAGGGTCCAAAGTTCCCCCAACCCCGAAGAACCAAGTCCTTGAACGGTCTGGCCAGTTCAATGTCTCTGGTTCGACCCCTTTAGCAATCAGGTCATTCTCAGCTTTGTCCCACAACGGCCGGGCTTTGAGGTAGCCACCTGACCCCGTGTGATGGTGATACTGCTTCTTTGCAGCGTTGTTCTTGTTTGTCTCTGACATTTTCTTACTCTTGTCTGATGTCTTGTAGGCCACAAATGCGGGCCAGTGATCTCTTATCTTCTCAAATCGGCCGATGAATTCTGGAGTCTCACCTTTGTCGACAAACTTTGATTTCAACTCCTTCTTCCACCTCCTGAATAGATCTGCCATCTTCTTAAGAGCACACGCCTTGACCAGTGGCTCTATAACTGGCTTATTCGGATCCTCCTCTGGCGGTAGGGTGAAATTTGCCTTCAGCAAGGTCCAAAGATCATCTTTCTGTCTATCGGTGACATAATCACCTTCAGGGGCGTCATCCTTAGGCTTATTCCATTGCTTGAGGCTGATCGGGACGTTGTCCCTAACAATAGCTCCGCACTGAGCAGAAAATGCGTCCTTGGTCCGCTTGGGTTCAATCGGTAGGCCATCGTCCGCGAGTGCTGTGATCGTGAACCTTTCATCCTTGCGCAACCTCTTCTTCGGGCCTCGTCTTGTTACCGAAGTTTGGCTCGATCCGGAGGGCTATAAAAGAAGAAAGAAGAGTTAATATATGTACATACCAAAACAATTAATGCATCAATTAGCTAGTCAGCACCTCCGGAGCCATAATGATCATGTCACCGGAGCCATCATGATCATGTCCTTCCTCCTCCATTGTTCCATCGGTGTCGTTGAGAAACGACAAGACAGCATCACCTCCAGCGAGGATTATCTCCCCCAACAACTGTTCTTGTTCCAAGTCTCTTTGATCCATAGTTTCTGCAAATATAGAAGAATATATATATAGATGAGATCAGAAAAAAATTGGATCAACTTGTGCACATCCATAATGGGGGCATTCTTGATAAATCTATGTTACCGGAGTTATCTATGGATCATCATTGCTCAGTGCGGAGGGTTTGGGTGGCCTCGAGAGTTTATCGGGTAGGGACGGGAGGGGGTAGGAGATCGACAACGCTCTTTCTTCTAGGGTTTGGGTGGCCTCGAGAGTTTATCGGGTAGGAACGGGAGGGGGTAGGAGATCGACAACGCTCTTTCTTCTAAGGTTTGGGTGGCCTCGAGAGTTTATCGGGTAGGGACGGGAGGGGGTAGGAGATCGACAACGCTCTTTCTTCTAGGGTTTGGGTGGCCTCGAGAGTTTATCGGGTAGGGACGGGAGGGGGTAGGAGATCGACAACGCTCTTTCTTCTAGGGTTTGGGTGGCCTTGAGAGTTTATCGGGTAGGGGCGGGAGGGGGTAGGAGCCGCTCTAAAATGCTAACGGGGGGTGCTCCTGTGGTCTAAAATCGGTCTATTCACGATAGAAAATCTGAAAAAATACATACAAAACATCTAAAAACCTCTGAAAAATTCTGAAAAAATACATCTATGATCCCTCATACATACATACATACAAAAAATACATCTAAAAAAATACATATATGATCCCTTACACATACATACATACATACATAAATCTATGTTACCGGAGTTATCTATGTTACCCCTCATGTCATGTCCGACGTCCCTCCTCATGTCGAAGTTATCGGGGAGGGGGTAGACGACAACGACGCTCACCCTCATGTCCGACGTCCCCGTCATGTCGAAGTTATCGGGGAGGGGGTAAACAAAAAAAAATTCTTTGCATATTCTTTGCATATGAAAAAACATACATTTTCTTTTTTTCTTAAATGTAACTTTTGCATATATATATGAACATACATACACAATTTTTTTTTCTAAAAATGCACATATGAACATATACAAAGAACATACATACATAAAACTTTTCTAAAAATGTAACTTTTGCATATATGAACATATACAGAGAACATACATACATACATTTTTCTAAAAATGCAAAAAAAATCATCATATGAACAAAAAAAATTATATGAACAAAAAAAAAGTATACATCATCTATCATCAACATCATCATATCTATCATCAACATCATCTAGCTAACAATCATCAACATCATCATATCTAACAATCATATGAACAAAAAAAATGTATATGAACAGGGGAGGAGGACAGGGAGGAAAGGGGGCCGGCCGGACCGTAGCGCGGGGCGGCGCGGACCGTCGGCGAGGGCTCGGGGAACGGTGACGGCGTCGGGGGCAGGGGCGCGGCGACGGCGTTGGGTGCGTCGGCGAGGGCTTGGGGCAGGGGCGCGGCGAGGGCGTCGGGGGCAGGGGCGCGGCGACGGCGTCGGACGCGTCGGCGAGGGCTCGGGGCAGGGGCGCGGCGACGGCGTTGGGGGCGGCGACGGCGACGCCAACGATGGGTCAGGGGCGACGACGGCGTCGGGGGCAGCGACGGCGAGGGCTCGGGGCAGGGGCGCGGCGACGGCGTCGGGGGCAGGGGCGCGGCGACGGCGTCGGGGGCAGCGACGGCGAGCTCGGGCAGCCTGGCGGCGTCGATGTGCTCGGCGTCGTCGGGGGAAACTGCGGGGGCTCGGCGGCAAATTTTCCCAACTCCCGCTTATATAGGGAGACCTTTGGTCCCGGTTGGTGCCACCAACCGGGACCAATGCCCACCTTTAGTACCGGTTGGTGCCACCAACCGGGACCAAAGGTCTCTTTTCGTCAGCCCAAAGGGCGGGAAGCAGAGACCTTTGGTCCCGGTTGGTGGCACCAACCGGGACTAAAGGGTGGCATTGGTCCCGGTTGGTGGCACCAACCGGGACCAAAGGTTGGTATTGGTCCCGGTTGGTGCCACCAACCGGGACTAAAGGGTGGTGCTGCCCGGGGCCAAAAGTTTAGTCCCACCTCGCTAGCTGAGAGGGCTCGAGAGTGGTTTATAAGCGCTGCTGCGCCAGCCCTCTCGAGCTCCTCTCAACTGCAGGCTTACGGGCCTATTCGCACACACCTCAGCCTGTGGTCCTTCTGGGCCTTCTGCGGGCCTGAATCCTGGCCCAACTTGCTGGTTGGGTTACTAGTCGTATTCAGGCCGTGGTGGCCCAGTAGGCGGCATTTTTTTTAATTTTGTTCTACTTTTTTTGTTTTCTTTTTTGCTTTATTTATTTTCTTTTGTTTCTACTTACAGTTTTTCAGTGATTCTTTTTGCTTTTAGGTCACAAAAATTATAAACTTTCTGTTAGTGCCATTAGTTTCCAAATTTGAATAGTTTAAATTTGAATTCTTTTAAATTGGTGTGAATCACTAGTTTGTGAATAACTTTACTATAAAAATAGATTTTTGAGTGATTCTTTTTCCTGCTATTTAATATTACTGTGTTTTATCATTATATTCAATTTGGTAATTTTTAGGTTATTTTAAATGTCTGATTTAACCAAAAACAGATTTTGTTATTTTAGCTTGCTATTAAAGTTTCTAAAATAATTCTTTATGAAAATTCTTTTTGCTATTAATGTTTTGAACAAAAAATACTTTGATAACTTTAGTTGCATAAATTTTATATAATTTTAGTTTCATAAATACTAGAGGTTTATAAAATATTTTTAGTTGATTCCTTTTGCTATTAGAGTTTTATAAAAGCTTTTTAGTTGATTCTTTTTGCTATTGAAGAATAGTATAGTTTTATTTTAGTTGATCATAACAGAATTTTTTAATTGATTATTTTTAGTTCATTATTTTCGCTATTAGAGTTTCATAAAGGTTTTCTAGTTCATTCTTTTTGCTATTAGTTCATTCTTTGAGCTAAATGACTCTGAAATTGAAAAGCACTTCAAATGAACTCTGAAAAGGTTGAAAGTTGGCATGGTATCATCATTTCACCCACATAGCATGTGCTAAAAAGTTGAGAGGGTTACGGCAAAAACTAGATGCACTTCGTGTACAAAATGGACCATCTCTTTCGAAGTATCAGGGTTTCGGACGAAAACTCATCTGTTACAAAGGGATTTCATTTAATTTCTTCACATGTAACTGCAATGATATAGTTGTGGAGAGAAAGTCTTCACTTTTTCTTCGCTTGTGTCCTTTGCTTATTGCGCCGTAACCATGGATAATCTTCATCGTTTAACAGGGTGCTTGGGTCAGCCTTGACTTTGAAGGGAGGAATTTCATGAAACTTTTCATAATCTTCAGACATGTCTGTCTTGCTCTCCAATCCCACGATGTCTCTTTTTCCTGAAAGAACTATGTGGCGCTTTGGCTCATCGTATGATGTATTCGCTTCCTTATCTTTTCTTTTTCTCGGTTTGGTAGACATGTCCTTCACATAGAAAACCTGCGCCACATCATTGGCTAGGACGAATGGTTCGTCTGTGTACCCAAGATTGTTGAGATCCACTGTTGTCATTCCGTACTGTGGGTCTACCTGTACCCCGCCTCCTGACAGATTGACCCATTTGCACTGAAACAAAGGGACCTTGAAATCATGTCCATAGTCAAGTTCCCATATGTCCACTATGTAACCATAATATGTGTCCTTTACCCTCTTGGTTGCTGCATCAAAGCGGACACCGCTGTTTTGGTTGGTGCTCTTTTGATCTTGGGCGATCGTGTAAAATGTATTCCCATTTATCTCGTACCCTTTGTAAGTCAATACAGTCGAAGATGGTCCCCTGGCCAACGAGTACATCTCATCAGAAACAGTGTTGTCACCCATGAGACGTGTTTGCAACCAACTGCCGAAAGTCCTGATGTGTTCATATGTAATCCAGTCGTCACACTGCTCCGGGTGTTTGGAGCGCAGAATATTCTTGTGTTCATCGACATACGGGGTCATCAAGGTAGAATTCTGTAGAACTGTGTAGTGTGCTTGAGACCAAGAATGCCCGTCCCTACATATTATTGAGTCCGCTCCTAGCATGCCTTTTCCAGTCAGTCTCCCCTCAAACCGCGATTGAGGGAGACCAATCTTCTTAAGGTCAGGAATGAAGTCAACACAAAACCCAATGACATCCTCTGTTTGATGGCCCATGGAGATGCTTGCTTCTGGCCTAGCGCGGTTACGAACATATTTCTTTAAGACTCCCATGAACCTCTCAAAGGGGAACATATTGTGTAGAAATACAGGGCCCAGAACGACAATCTCGTCGACTAGATGAACTAGGATGTGCGTCATGATATTGAAGAAGGATGGTGGGAACACCAGCTCGAAACTAACAAGACATTGCACCAAATCACTCCTTAACCTTGGCAGGATTTCTGGATCGATCACCTTCTGAGAGATTGCATTGAGGAATGCACATAGCTTCACAATGGCTAATCGAACGTTTTCCGGTAGAAGCCCCCTCAATGCAACCGGAAGCAGTTGCGTCATAATCACGTGGCAGTCATGAGACTTTAGGTTCTGAAACTTTTTCTCTGCCATATTTATTATTCCCTTTATATTCGACGAGAAGCCAGACGGGACCTTCATACTGAGCAGGCATTCAAAGAAGATTTCCTTCTCTTCTTTGGTAAGAGCGTAGCTGGCAGGACCTTCATACTGCTTTGGATGCATACCGTCTTTTTCATGCACACGTTGCTGTTCCTCCCGTGCCTCCGGTGTATCTTTTGTCTTCCCATACACTCCCAAGAAGCCTAGCAGGTTCACGCAAAGATTCTTCGTCACGTGCATCACGTCGATTGCAGAGCGGACCTCTAGGTCTTTCCAATAGGGTAGGTCCCAAAATATAGATTTCTTCTTCCACATGGGTGCGCGTCCCGCATCGTCAGTCGGAACAGATAGTCCGCCAGGACCCTTTCCAAAGATTACTTGTAAATCATTGACCATATCAAGTATGTGATCACCAGTACGGAGGGCGGGCTTCTTCCGGTGATCTGCCTCACCTTTGAAATGCTTTCCTTTCTTTCGACATTGATGGTTGGTCGGAAGAAATCGACGATGCCCCAGGTACACATTCTTCCTGCATTTGTCCAAATATATACTGTCGGTGTCATCTAAACAGTGTGTGCATGCGTGGTATCCCTTGTTTGTCTGTCCTGAAAGGTTACTGAGAGCAGGCCAATCGTTGATGGTTACAAACAGCAACGCATGTAGGTCAAATTCCTCCTGTTTGTGCTCATCCCACACACGTACACCTTCTCCATTCCACAGCTGTAAAAGTTCTTCAACTAATGGCCTTAGGTACACATCAATGTCATTGCCGGGTTGCTTAGGGCCTTGGATGAGCACTGGCATCATAATGAACTTCCGCTTCATGCACAACCAAGGAGGAAGGTTATAGATACATAGAGTCACGGGCCAGGTGCTATGATTGCTGCTCTGCTCCCCAAAAGGATTAATGCCATCTGCACTTAAACCAAACCATACGTTCCTTGCGTCACCTGCGAAGTCCCCCCACCTTCTCTCGATTTTTCTCCACTGCGACCCGTCAGCGGGTGCTCTCAACTTCCCGTCTTTCTTACAGTCTTCTTTGTGCCATCGCATCAACTTGGCATGCTCTTTGTTTCTGAACAGACGTTTCAGCCGTGGTATTATAGGAGCATACCACATCACCTTGGCAGGAACCCTCTTCCTGGGGCGCTCGCCCTCAACATCACCAGGGTCATCTCGTCTGATCTTATACCGCAATGCACCGCATACCGGGCATGCGTTCAAATCCTCGTACTCACCGCGGTAGAGGATGCAGTCATTAGGGCATGCATGTATCTTCTGCACCTCCAATCCTAGAGGGCATAGAACCTTCTTTGCTTCGTACGTACTGCCGGGCAATTCGTTATCCTTTGGAAGCTTCTTCTTCATTATTTTCAGCAGCGAACTAAATCCCTTGTCAGATACACCATTGTCTGCCTTCCATTGCAGCAATTCCAATGTGGTACCGAGCTTTCTGTTGTCATCTTCACAATTTGGGTACAACCCTTTTTTGTGATCCTCTAACATGCGATCGAACTTCAACTTCTTCCTTTCACTTTCGCATTCTCTCTGTGCATCAACAATGACCCGGCGAAGATCATCATCGGGCACATCGTCTGGTTCCTCTTGATCTTCAGCTTCCCCCATTGCAGCATCACCGTATTCAGGGGGCGGGTAGTTGTCATCATCCTCTTCTTCTTCGTTGTCTTCCATCATAACCCCTCTTTCTCCGTGCTTGGTCCAAACATTATAGTGTGGCATAAAACCCTTCTCAAGCAGGTGGAAGTGAAGGGTTTTAGAGTTGGAGAAAGCCTTCGTATTCTCACAGACAGTACATGGACAATGCATAAAACCATTCTGCTTGTTTTGCCTCAGCCGCTTCGAGAAAATTATGCAGGCCCTTAATATACTCGGAGATGCGTCGGTCACCGTACATCCATTGCCGGTTCATCTGCGTGCGTTATATAGTTCTTATTATTGAACAACATATAACTCTCTAGAGCATCTAATTAAAACACACAAGTAAGAACTTTTTTCTTTTAGAAAGAAGATAAGAAGAAGAGGCTAACCACGGTGTTGCCGGCGCCAAGATGGGCGCGGGCGATCGACGGCGGTGAGGACGGGGACGGGACAAGACGGACCGCCAAACCTAGACAAATCTTGATGAAAATGGAGCTTGGACAAGGAGCTTCGAGAGGAGAAAGCTTAAGTGTGGCTCGGGCATTTCATCGAACACCTCATGTGCATAGGAGGTGAGCTAGAGCACCGCAAAAGCTCTCCCACGGCCGGGCAAAAAAACAGAGCAATGGGGCTATATATAGGCCAACCATTGGTCCCGGTTCCAGCCACAAACCGGGACCAATGGTTGTGGGCCAGGAGCGAGGCGCATTGGTCCCGGTTCGTGGCTGGAACCAGGACCAAAGGGGTCACCTTTAGTCCCGGTTCCAGCCACAAACCGGGACCAATGGTTGTGGGCCAGGAGCGAGGCGCATTGGTCCCGGTTCGTGTCTGGAACCGGGACAAAAGGGGTCAGACGAACCGGGACCAATGGCCCACGAGGTCCGGCCGGCGCCCTGGCCTCACGAACCGGGACCGATGCCCCCATGGGTCCCGGTTCATGAGTGAACCGGGACTAATGGGCTTCTCAGGGGTGGACCAATGCCCTGTTTTGAACTAGTGCTCCCTCCTTCCATCGATGTTGCATGGGCCGGCACATTAGGTTTTTTTTTTCTTTTATGTTATATTCCAAAAAAGAGTGCGACGGAAAGATTCGAACTCATGGCCAACGGCGGAGCTTAGTAGAAGGCTGAGGGGGCCGTGCCCCCCCCCCCCCCCAACCAAAGTGCACTTTTTCTACTAGGTACTAGTAATCGCTCTGCCCTGCAGTTCTTGGATGGCTCATACACGTAGATCGCCAAAAGCCTGTGGCATTATCACGATTTTTGCGAACACCTGCGCATGAACCTGAAGTTGTGTAGCACTTGATTTTGTAAGTTGCCATCCACCCACCTCAATTACAACCCTAAGAGCATCTATAACCGGATCCTTTATACCTGTCTCAAACGTTCGGATAACCCGTCCGTTCAGTGACCGGTCACTTAATTTCGATCCAGTCGGGCCTTTCAAACCGGCCTCAAACGCCCGGGCTGACCGGTACCCTCATATCCAGTTCAAATATAAGGCGGTTATGAAGACGTCCGGGCGCGTCCGCCTGACTGACCCGGCCTACCATCGACCTCACCGCCGTCCCACAAAATCCCCATTCCGGGCACCTCTCTCCGAACTCTAGCTCCTTCCCCCGTCGTTCGCTCCTTCACGCGGGCAGCGTTGGGTCCTAGTGCCCGCGTCGCCGGCTCGCACGCGCACTCCGGAATCGAAGGCGTGTGCCGCCCGCCGTAAGAGGCAGCGGGCAAGGGAGAGGGCAGTGGAGCAGTCCGCGCGTCAACCTTGTGTTCGTTTGCTTCCCATTTTGTTGTCCGATGTTTGATCACGTAAAGTAGTTCAACGTTGCATGTGTAGTATGGATATAGGGTGTTCGATATGAGATACGTGGATGTGGAAAAGGAAATATGAGACGTGCCCGGTCAGGGTCCGTGGGCGTTTGAGGGACCGAATTAGCCCATCGCACATTATAAATTTGTTCTCTTAGTAGCAGTGGCTCACTACATATATTTTTTGTATTTTGGCCCCCCAAACATTTTTATCTAGCTCCGCCACTGCTCATGGCACCTTCTTTTGCAAAGAAACACACTAACCACTAGGACTCGTTTAAAACTTGTGACCCATTTCTTCGTTTTCACCCTCTTATTCTTTCTTTAGTTAGCGGAAGCCAGGTTTTTTTCATTTTTGTTCTTTCAGGACCGGTTTTTGTTTGGTTTTTATTTAATTTTTTAAAAATATTTTTTATATTTACATTTTTTAAATGCACTTATTCTTTTTGCAATAAACGATGATCTTTCCTCAAAATTGATGAATTTTTAAAATTTCGTGATCTTTTTTTACAATGTCGATGAATTTATTTATTTTGAACTTTTTTCAAAATCAATGATTTGTTTTCAAGTTTATGAATTTTTTTCAAAGTTTTTTTTTGCGATGGAACTTTTTTCAAAATTGATGATTTTTTTTACAATTTATGAACTTTTTTCAAAATTGATGAACCTTTTTCTCGTGCGTCTCACCTGAAACCCCGTGTGTGTTTACCACTTGAGAAAGTTGTAACATATGTATAATTGGGTGGCGCAACTCGTTGTGGAATCAACTTGTATTAAAAATGTGATTCCGCATAGCTATGTGGTTTCAGATCTCGCGACTCGTTGGTGCAGAGACTGCTGACAAGAACGCCTGTCTTTCCGCAAAAAAAAAAAGGACAAGAATGCCTGTCTAGACGTGTCCACGACCGTTGCTTCGCCCAGCAGAATCAGCGCACTTATTTCTCAAAAAAAAAAAAAAAAAAAAGCAGAATCAGCGCACTTGTGAGGGCCACCGAGACGGAGGATGACGCAGAGCGTCGACTCCTTCATCACGTTGTACTCCGCCAAGGTGCGGCCGTCCTCCAGCTGCTTCCCGGCGTAGACGACGCGCTGACGATCGAGCGGAACGCCCTCCTTCTCACGGACTTCTCCATGACGCTCCCAACGTTGTCTGAGCCCTCGACCGTGACGCTGAGGCCTGAGGGTCTTGCGGCTCGGCACCTTCACGAAGATCTCCATCCATCCGGGACCCCAGCGGCCGACGGCGAGGTGGAGGCGGCAGCAGGAGGACCCCGTCTTCCCGGCGACGCCGACGCCGTAGGATGTCAGGGTGCGCCCGTCCTGCAGCTCTTCCCGTCGAGGACGAGGCGCTGCCGGGGCGGGGGCACGCCCAGCTCGTGGTGGATGGTCGTGGCCGACGGTGTCCGTGGTCCGGAAGTCCAGCTCCAGGACCTTGCCGGCCATCGTCATGACGGAGATCTGGACACGACGGCACTGCTCATGGCGACAGCGTTACCCATGGATAGATGGATATGAGTTGAGCTCGCGGAGCGGCCGGCCGACGACGAGTCGATCTGGACCGGTGGAGCTGGCGGACGTCGGGAGGTGCCCGATCGAGGAGAAACCGCCGTGCGTACGTACTCCGTATCGGAGGCAGATCAAGGCGAACCGCCAGCGATCGCAGCTGAACCCTGATACGAACCGGCTGCTGCCTGGGAGGGATTTCTGTCTGTCTGGCCGTGCCGACGAAATACATGGGGCCCGTGGGCGTGATGAGAGCTGTAGGATTCCTGCAGTGAGTCGGTAGATCCACTGCAGATCTTGATCTTGATCGGGAAGATGCAGCTGTGCAGGTGCAGACACGGGAAGATGCAGATCTTGATCGGGCAGACGCGTTGTGCGACAGGCAAATTTGTGTCACCACGTGCGTGTGTTTCTTTTTGTCTTTTTTCCTTTCTCGGCAAACTTGAGTCCTTCCAAATGAGGGGCGCCTCTGGTCCCTAGGGCCTCCTCCATCCTCTCTAAGAGCATCTCCAGCCGTTCGCCCCCCCAGGAGGCCGAAATAGCGCCGCCTGGGGCCAAGCCGGCGCTAAAATCGGTCTGGGGGGCTCGGGTTCCCAGCCACTGCCCCACGGTCACCCCCCAACCGGCAATTTCGGCCCAGTATGGGCGCAGATTCGGCTCAAATTCGGTCTAGATTTGGCGCTATTTCGGCATAACTTTAACAAATTCGGCGCTCTTTCGGCTTAAAATCAACAAATTCGGCGCTCTTTCGACATAAATTCAACAAAAAACTAAATGTTTCGTACCAAAGTTCATCATAGAGATTAATAAAAAAAATCAAATAGTTCAATGAAGCAAGTTCCAACATAAATTAAAACAAATCGAGCTAGGCGTTGTCCTTGAGCCTCCATAGGTGCTCTACCAGATCGTCCTGCAGTTCTTGATGCACTTGTGGGTCTCGGATCTCCTGGCGCATATTGAGGTAGGCAGCCCATGTTGCTGGTACCTGGTGATCAACAACTGCAAGAGGTCCCATCCTGTGATATGGTTCAGTGTCAAACACTGACTCTTCCTGCTCGCTCTCAATGATCATGTTGTGCAAGCAGACACAGCAATTCATGATCTCCCACATCTGCGATTTCGACCAGGTCAGAGCGGGGTACCGGACAACAGCAAATCGCGATTGGAGCACACCAAATGCTCGCTCGACATCTTTCCTGCAAGCCTCCTGACACTTAGCAAAGTGCGCCTTCTTTGGTGCCACAGGTTTTGAGATAGTCTTCACAAATGTGGACCATCTCGGATAGATACCATCTGCTAGATAGTATCTCTTGTTGTAGTGACACCCATTGACCTCAAAGTTCACCGGAGGAGCATAACCTTCAACAAGCTTGGCGAAGACATTCGAGCACTGCAAGGCGTTGATGTCATTGTGAGTTCCTGGCATACCAAAGAAGGAGTGCCAAATCCATATGTCATGTGTGGCTACTGCCTCAAGTACCACACTGCAAACTCCTTTGGCGCCTTTGTAGATCCCCTGCCAAGCAAATGGGCAGTTTTTCCATGCCCAATGCATGCAGTCGATGCTTCCAAGCATCCCTGGAAATCCTCTTGCTGCATTCTGTGCTAGGATTCGAGCATTGTCTTCAGCATTGGGTGACCGCAAATATTGTGGTCCAAACACTGCCACCACTGCCCTGCAGAACTTGTATAAACACTCAATGGTGGTGGACTCGGCCATTCATCCATAGTCTTCTTGTATGTCAGCGGGAGCTCCGTATGCAAGCATCCTGTGACGCGCTGGGTTTGCTACTACAGTAATGATTGTACTTAAGCTACAGTAATCTGAGGATTAGGCTAATCCATTTTGCTAATCAAATTGTTATCACTGTTGGAATTATCCTGCGGTTCAAATTCCGTTGCAATTTAAATTCGTCTGAAAGGTGGATTCAAAAGTTGTGCAAAACCAGAATTAAAAATGTTGGATGGGTTGCAAATATTCCCTAAGATTTTATAAAATTGAAACCGGTATTTTTCGAAGCATTTTGGTGCTCAAAATAATTAAAACGGCTTATGTTTTAATTATTCTAGAAAAGGAAAAAAAAAGCCTAACTGGGCCGAAAGGGTCGGCCCAGCCAACCCTAGCGAGCCCCCGCGCCCCAGCCGCCCCCGCTCCCGATCCCCCCCCCCCCCACGACGCGGCTCGCCCGGCCGGCTGCGCCCGATCCCCCCCCCCCCCCCGGCGACGCCCGACCGGCCCCGGCCGACCGCCCGTCCCTCGCCCCCCCCTGCCGACGGCCGGAACCGGCGCCCCCGCGCCCGGTTCGTCCGCCCCTCCCCCCCCGACGCTGCGCACGGGCGCCGCCCCGTCGCGCTCCTTCGCCCCGCGCCGTCCGCCGCCAGGATCCGCGCCGCCCGCGCACGAGCTGCTCCGGCCCGCCGCTCGCCGGCGCGCCACCTCGCCGTCCCGCGCCGTCTGCTGCGCTCGTCCGCCTCGTCGCCGTCGCCCGTCTGCATCGCCTCCTCCTCGCGCACGCCGCCCGTCCCTACCGGCTCCCGGTGAGCTGCTGCTGCTGCTGCCAGTGCTGCTGCTGGCCTGGCCAGCGCGTGCGTGTGTGCATGCAGTGAGTGTGTGTGTGTTCTGCATGCATGTATGTGTGTATGTATGTATGTATGTATGCATGTGTATATGTATGTATGTGTGGGTTCGTCCCTATGACAAACGGGACCCATGTCGTTAAAACGAAAATAATAAATAAAATGATTTTATAAATATTAGTATTAATAATTAGTTAATTAATTAATTACTTAATTAATCAGTATTTACTGTTTAGGATAAATTAAACAGAATTATTACTGTTTTGGATAATTCGGATTTATTAAATTAAAAGAAATTCAGAATATTGTTTAATCTTTAAAAATTAATATAAAATAAACCGTAGTCCGGATTAAAATGTTTTGAACATGAAAGTTGCTCAGAATAATTCTACGGTTCCAACTATGCTGTCTGTTCGTCGGTCACATGCCTCTAGCATAGCGAACATGGAACTTTTCCATCGATTTCGTCTGTCCGGTAGTAGCCCGAGACCCGGAAAATATCGTCAGATATTCTTCCGATCCATATGCGACATGTAATACTGCGTTAGTGCATGCCTAGCCCTGCATATTGCCATGTCATGCATCATGATGCATTTGTCTGCTTGGTATTTATTGTTTCTCCCCCCTCTTCTTACCGGTAGACCCCGAGACCGACGCTGCTGCTGAGTACGACTACGTCGTTGACGATCAGCCTTTTGCCGTAGAGCAGCAAGGCAAGCAACCCCCCCTTGAGCATTCCGATATCGCCTATTCCTTTCCCTCTTATTCTTGCATTAGATTTTTGCTATTGTATTAGTTAGCTCCTATTCTGATGCATAGCCTGTTTTGATAAACTGTTACTATACCTGCAATCATACTGACTGCTTAGTATAGGTTGATCAGTGAATCCCCAGTGGCCCCTTAGTCCCAGTTGCCCCTGCTTCTTCATCGACGACTCGAAGACCCGAAGACTCGGTCAACCGACCGACGAGCCAGGCCCCTCACATCACCGCACACCCCTTAGTTGTACGACTCTGCAGAGCTACTATCGAGTACCGAGGGTGACACCTCGTGAAGTACTCATGATGCTAACTCTGTAGTGTAGCTAGTCGGTCGTGGTTATCGAGGGTGATTCCTCCTTCACCACTCCCGACGATGTCTCTGTCGTGCAACCCCTCAAGTGTGGGACCCCCGAGGGTGATTCCTCTAGGTCCACCTTGACGGTTTCATCGAGCGGGGCCCTTTGAGGGTGATTCCTCAGGTTCCGTCTTGATGTTTTATACACACAGTTACTTTAACTTGACATTGTTTACATGTGAAAGACGGGACTGGAGGGACAGGCGGTACCACCCTGGTTGAGGTGGACCTGAGTTCCCGACAGTCTTGAGACGGGTCGGCCCTAAGGGTACCTGTGTGTGAGATGTGGTGGGATGCGCCGGTAAGGCATCCAAAGGGTTATTATGAGGCGTGGACGGGCAGGAGAGGCCCTTGCCACACATCCTCGAGACGGGGCGATGGGACCGCACTTCATGGGTCGCGCTTGCCCCGCATTAATAAAATGCTAACGGGTTGGATATTTGATCTGAGTTGGGTCGTTGGCCTTTTTACGCACCAAACCATCGCGTGGGAGAAGTTATGGGTACTCAGCGTCGTTGTATCAGCCGAAGCTCTTCGGACGTTAGCAATGGAGCGGCGCGCGCCCGAGTGGCCTGGACGGTGCAGCTCTTGGACTAGAGTGTACTAGGGCTGACCTCGGCCGCGTACGCATCGTGCAGGAGCGCGTAGGGCAAGTGGGCCCACGACCCCTGTGTGCTTAGGATTTAGACCGACGGGCTGGCCTCTTCGTTGAGCCTAGGTGGGGCGACGACGTGCTACTATCCCGAGGCCGGGCATGACCCAAAAAAGTGTGTCCGGCCGGAGGTGATCAGGCGTGTTGGAAATGCGGTGCACCCCTGCAGGGATGAATGATCTATTCGAATAGCCGTGTCCACGGTAACAGGACGACTTGGAGTTATACCTTGACCTTCTACAACTATAATTGAGACTTTAAATTGAGATGAATGTTGGCTCCGAGATTGCTTCCTCGTAGGGAGTCGAGGAAGAATCTCTGGGCGTGGTTACTTAATAAAATTTTGCTACAATAATATTGCTATATATGAGATACCGGTCTACTCTCTTCTAATGCTGCAAGATGCTAGTCTTCGATAGGACTAGGCCTTCCCCTTATCATTCTTGCTTTCTGCAGTCAGCCCAGATATAACCACATTCCTTGATACTGATGCATACTTAGCATAGTTCTGATGTCAGTCTTGCGAGTACTTTGGATGAGTACTCACCGCTGCTTTGCTTTCTCTTTCCCCCTCGATAGGATTCTGCGTTCAGACGATGGAGCCTAGGAGATGGAGTACGCCAGAGACGACTACTACACCACCGCTGGAGCCTACTACTACGTGGAGAGTGCCGACGCTCAGGAGTAGTTAGGTTGGCTCCCAGGCAGGAGGCCTCGCCTCTTTTGATCCGCTGCTTATGTTTGTGCTAGCCTTCTTAAGGCAAAACTTGTTTAACTTATGTCTGTACTCAGATATTATTTGCTTCCGCTGACTCGTGCTTGTCGAGCTTTGTATTCGAGCCCTCGAGGCCCCTGGCTTGTAATATGAAGCTGTATGACTTTAATTTGTGTCTAGTGTTGTGTTGTGATATCATCAGTGAGTCCCTAATCTTGGTCGTACGCATTGCGTGTATGTTTAGCGTACGGTCGAAATCGGGGGCGTCACAAGTTGGTATCAGAGCCGACTGCCTGTAGGTAGCCCCCCTTTCTAACTCCTTGGCCGAAGTGGAGTCTAGTCTTTGAAAAACTTTTACTAACATTGCTGTGTGGCTTACGGGCCCACATCTCAATCGGGTGGTATTAGGATCTTTTATTCCTCGTCTATACTCTGGGTTCTGATCTCTCTTCTCTTTCGGGTTAAAGATTTTGCAAAATCTAACATTAGGTTCTCGTGATCACATCCACCGGAGATTTGTTTCGTCGACAATTGTTTCCTTTGAAGTTATGATGCACACACTGTCATTTGACATCTTTAATTCTTCTTGTTACAGATGCGTCCCGCTAGGCAGGTCGTTCGTCTGACTTTGGCTCACGACACGACTGGGTTCCCGGCCATTCTGATCAACCTCTTGATCAGGCTGGGATATCGCTGGTACCCCGAGTACACTGTTTACGAGGACTACCGCGAGTTCAACCAGGAACAGTATGAAGCTGAGATGGTTATCTGGGATCGACGGGACCTCTCCATCACTGAGCTGCACACCTTTCGTGGCATTGGAGTGACCGTTGGTATGGCAGTACAGGATGATGCTTATGTTGCTATTGTTCGTCTCCGTGCAGCAAACCCCTGTTTGGAGGAGACGGCATACAGATACATCCCGTATGTTCCTGCTGGAGTGGATACTACCGCCCACGCTGAGGTCTTGACCCCTTTCGCGCGGCAGCGCAACGACCGGTCCTACACTGATGTTTGCACCCCCTACGTGAGTCGTCGTTACGACCCACAGGTTCTGGTTCAGTACACTAAGGCACTGGATCGCACTGTCAGGGCTCTTAACGTCGAGATGTACGCCACCCGTGCTCGTCTTTATCTGGCTATGGAGCAGTTGCTGCCAGCAGTCACTGCGGGGATGCATCCTGAGTACATTCTTCACCCGCGTCGGACTGAGTTTCCCCCAGGTCTTGAGTGGCCTGCGGTTGGAGGTCGTACTCCGGCACGTGGACCTGCGCTCCCGGATGATCACTAGATTCTGCATCAGGGTGTGCACGGGATGCAGAACCCTGCCACCAGGTTTCACATTCAGGGCCACGTGCAGTTCCATGGGTTCTTTCGTTGTCCCCGGCGTTGATGTAGCGTATCGCTATGCCTCATTGTTGTATCCCTCTACCGCGAGCCTGCGTGCTGCCTAGTTATCTAGGTTAATTTCATGCCGGACCCATCGTCTATTTTGTAACGAACTTATGGTTTGTAATAGACCTATGTACGGATCTGTATGCTGGATTTGAACTACTATGTCATATCTATCGTACTTTCTTCTTAGTGCAATTTACTTCATGAATGGTTCTTTGTCCTTGCAATTATCCAATGCTAAACTACCACTGTTAAAAATTTGACAGAATGGTTAGGCCAGCTGGTCGTGGTTGTGGTGCGCCTGAACCACCACCACCACCGGAATACATGGCTGGTATGATGCAACAGTTTGAACTGAATCGCCAGTTTATGCAAGGGCTTATGGACCAGTTCCCGAGGCCGAATATGAATCAGCAGCCAGCCCCAATGACTCTGCAAGACTTCATGCGTCTCAACCCTGCGACCTACCGCAGCTCAACTCAGCCGCTTGACGCAGATGACTGGCTCCGTGACATCACTTATGAGCTGGAGTCTTCAGGCGCCCCAGTGGCTAGCTATGTCACCTTTGCCTCGTACTTTCTGAAGGGTCCCACCACTCAATGGTGGGACAGTCACAGGCGCTCACAGCCTGTTGGAACAATCATCACCTGGCCGGAGTTCCAAGCTGCATTCCGTGCTCGTCACATTCCTCAGGGACTGATGGATAAGAAGAAGCGTGAATTCCGCAACCTAGTCCAGGGCAACAAGACTGTGGATGCTTATCAGCGGGAATTTCTGGACTTATCTCGCTATGCTGAAGAAGACGTCGCAACTGATGCTCGTAGGAAGGAGAAGTTCCGTGAAGGTCTCCACCCGGATATCAAGCTGGCACTCCTTGTTCAAGACTTCGATAACTTTGCCACCTTGGTGAACAAGTCTATTATAGTGGAAACAGGTCTGCAGGACTACAAGAACAGCAGCAAGCGCAACCGTGACATGGGCTCATCTTCGGGCTCATCTGCTCAGAAGCGCAAGATCTGGATCCCCCACAACATGTACCATGCACCGCCTCCTGCTCCGAGGTCGTCCTATGCTGCACCTCGTCTGCCTCCACCCCCACCTAGGCAGCCGAGGCTCCCAGCTCCGCCACCACGAGCTCTTGTTCCCCCTTCTCATGCTGAGGATGGGTTGTGCTTCAAGTGTGGTCGTCCAGGACACCGTGCTAGAGAATGCAGGCAGAATCAGAAACAACTTGCACTGCCTTCCAACCAGCCCCGCAACAACAATGTCGGGCCTGCTCAGGGTCATGTTCAGGCTAACAATATTGATCTGAATGAAGTTCAAGACCAGTCTGCTACTGTGATGGGTACTCTTCTCGTCAACTCAGTACCAGCTTCTGTATTGTTTGATACAGGAGCATCGCATTCTTTTATGTCTGAAGATTTCGCATACATGCATGACATTAAGTGTGAAGAGATGAACGTCCCAATAGTGGTAAACACTCCCGCGGGCCAATGTCGGACCTCCGTTATTAGTCACAATGTCCCCATTGAAGTTGAAGGGTTGGAATTCCATGCCTCCCCCATAATGCTGAAGTCTTCCAATATCGATCTCATTCTCGGAATGGATTGGTTGAAAGCGCATACCGCTTCTATTGTTTGTGACACCAAAACCGTCCACCTCCTACATCCATCGAATGAGATTGTAAGCTATCATGCTCATCTTGTTCGGAATGCTGAAGCCCGACTATATGCCTTGAATGCATTAAATGAGTCACCTCTCGAAGGGATTGAAAACATTCCAGTTGTCCGGGATTTCCAAGATGTGTTCCCGGAAGAACTTTCAGGGATCCCCCCTGCTAGAGCTGTCGAGTTTGTCATCGACTTGGTACCTGGTACCACTCCTATAGCCAAGCGTCCGTACAAGATGCCACCACATGAACTCCTAGAACTTAAGAAAGAAATTGACAATTCGCTTCGTCTGGGTTTCATTCGTCCAAGTTCCTCTGCTTGGGGAGCACCTTCTCTCTTTGTCAAGAAGAAAGATGGTACGAATCGATTGGTCCAAGATTACCGTCCCATCAACCAAGCAACGATTCAAAACAAATATCCACTTCCTCGGATCAACGATCTGTATGATCAACTTGCTGGTTCATCAGTGTTTTCGAAGCTCGACTTGAGGTTGGGTTACCATCAGATCCGGGTTCGTGAAGAGGATATTCCCAAGACTGCATTTGTTAGTCGCTATGGTTCATACGAGTACACCATCATGTCCTTCGGCTTAACCAATGCTCCAGCAACCTTCTCTCGCCTGATGAACTATATATTCATGGATTACCTCGATAAATTCGTCGTGGTTTATCTGGATGATATCCTGGTTTACTCCAAGAATAAAGAAGAGCATGCTGAACATCTTCGTCTTATACTGGAGAGGCTTCGAGGACATCAACTTTATGCAAAGTATTCAAAGTGTGAGTTCTGGATGGACGAAGTAACCTACCTTGGTCATGTGATCTCCAAGGATGGTATTGCGGTCAACCCTGAACGAGTTCAGGCTATTCTTGACTGGACTCCCCCGAAGAATGTCAAACAAGTCAGAAGTTTTCTCGGACTCGCCAGCTATTGCCGTCGATTCGTCGAGAACTTCTCCAAGATTGCAAAACCCTTAACCAATTTGCTTCACAAAGGTGTTAAATACGAGTGGACAGAAAAATGTCAGGAGAGCTTTCAGGCACTTAAGGACAAACTGACGTCTGCTCCAGTGCTTGCTCCTCCGGATACTCGTAAGGACTTCGTCATTTATTATGACGCTTCGCGTCAGGGAATGGGCTGTGTCTTAATGCAAGAGCGCAAAGTGGTTGCTTATGCTTCTCGTCAATTGCGTCCTCATGAAGAGAACTACCCAGTTCATGACCTTGAACTTGCTGCCGTAATTCACGCACTAAAAGAGTGGCGGCAATACCTTGTTGGTAATCGTTGCGAGATCTACACCGATCACCAAAGTCTGAAGTACCTGTTTACTCAGCCAGATCTGAACCTCCGTCAACAGAGATGGATGGAGCGCATAGCAGATTACAACGTGGGTATTTCTTATACGCCAGGCAAGGCCAATGTAATGGCTGATGCTTTGAGCCGCAAGTCATACTGCAATCACCTTCAGGTTCACAAGGTTCACCCCCTTCTTCAAAAGGAATTCTGCAAGCTGAACCTCCATATTGTTCCTCAAGGTTATCTCACTCCCCATCCTGAAGGGTCCTACAAAATGAACCTCCACGTTGTTTCCCAGGGTTCTCTTAATACCCTGGTTGCTAAACCAGATCTTGTGGACGTCATCAAGTGGATCCAGAAGTGTGACAATGAAGTCGAGAGGATTAAATACGATCTCGCAGAAGGAAAGCCCTCACCCTTCACTATTGCTGAGGATGGCGCTTTGTACTTCAAAGGCCGCCTAGTGGTACCGAGTAAGCAGGAAAACAATGATTTGACTCAGGAGGTCATGAAGGAAGCACATGACACTCCGCTATCTATTCATCCTGGTAGTACCAAGATGTACCAAGACATCCGTCAAAGATTCTGGTGGTCTAACATGAAGCAAGACATTGCTCGCTATGTTGCTGAATGTGACATTTGCCGTCGGATCAAAGCAGAACATCAAAGGCCTGCCGGAACTCTGCAACCTATTACGGTTCCTGAATGGAAATGGGACCATGTTGAAATGGACTTCGTCACTAGTTTTCCCACATCGCAGAAAGGTAATGATGCTATTCTTGTCGTCATTGACCGACTGTCCAAAGTTGCACATTTTCTGGCTGTCAAGGAAACTATTACTGCTAGTCAGCTAGCAGATCTTTACATGTCCAGAGTTGTTTCACTCCACGGTATTCCATTGGTGATTAGTTCGGACCATGGCAGTTTATTCACTTCAAGATTCTGGGCAAGTTTCCAGGAAGCTATGGGAACTCATTTGTCCTTCAGCACCGCTTTTCACCCTCAATCCCAGGGTCAAGTTGAAAGAGTCAATCAGATTCTCGAAGACATGCTTCGGGCTTATGTCATTTCTTTCGGCAAGAAATGGGAGGAATCTCTCCCGTATGCTGAGTTCTCCTACAACAATAGCTATCAAGCTAGTCTGAAGATGGCTCCCTTTGAAGTGTTATATGGACGTAAGTGTCGGACTCCTCTGAATTGGTCAGAAACTGGGGAACGTACACTTATCGGTCCGGATATTATCCAACATGCCGAAGATCAAGTTCGCATTATCCATGCAAATCTGAAGGCTGCTCAGTCTCGTCAGAAGAGTCAGTATGACCGTCATCACAAATATATGGTCTATCAACCTGGCGAAAAGGCTTATCTTCGAGTCACGCCAATGAGAGGTACACACCGCTTTGGAATCAAGGGCAAGCTGGCTCCTTGATATATTGGTCCTTTCACTGTTCCCGAAAGGCGTGGTAAGGTGGCATATCAACTGGAACTACCGCCAAACCTTTCTCAGGTTCACGATGTGTTCCATGTGTCACAACTTCGTCGCTGCTTCAAGGACCCTATCCGAGCAATGGATCATGATATGCTTGAGCTGCAACAAGACCTTTCTTACAAAGAGCAACCAGTCCGCATTCTTGATGAAACTAAACGTCGGACTCGTCAGAAGGTTACCAAGTTCTTCAAGGTGCAGTGGGCAAATAATTCTGAAGATGAAGCCACTTGGGAACGCGAAGATCATCTTCGTGCAGAACACCCCGGGCTCTTTCCTTCTACTTCTTAATTCTCGGGACGAGAATTCTTTTTAGTAGGGGAGAATTGTGACGCCCTGGGTTTGCTACTACAGTAATGATTGTAATTAAGCTACAGTAATCTGAGGATTAGGCTAATCCATTTTGCTAATCAAATTGTTATCACTGTTGGAATTATCCTCCGGTTCAAATTCCGTTGCAATTTAAATTCGTTTGAAAGGTGGATTCAAAAGTTGTGCAAAACCAGAATTAAAAATGTTGGATGGGTTGCAAATATTCCCTAAGATTTTATAAAATTGAAACCGGCATTTTTCGAAGCATTTTGGTGCTCAAAATAATTAAAACGGCTTCTGTTTTAATTATTCTAGAAAAGGAAAAAAAAAAGAAAAGCCTAACTGGGCCGAAAGGGCCGGCCCAGCCAGCTCCTATAAGGAGCCAGCTGGGGCGAACCCTAGCGAGCCCCCGCGCCCCAGCCGCCCCCGCTCCCGATCCCCCCCACCCCCCGCCGCCTCCTGCTACGCCCGACGCGGCTCACCCGGCCGGCCGCGCCCAATCCCTCCCCCCCAGCGACGCCCGACCGGCCCCGACCGACCTCCCGTCCCTCCCCCCCCCCCCCGCCGACGGCCGGATCCGGCGCCCCCGCGCCCGCTTCGCCCCCCCCCCCCACCCCCGACGCTGTGCACGGGCGCCGCCCGGCCTGCGTCGCGTGTCGCCACCGCCCCGTCGCGCTCCTTCGCCCCGCGCCGTCCGCCGCCTGGATCCGCGCCGCCCGCGCCCGAGCTGCTCCGGCCCGCCGCTTGCCGGCGCGCCACCTCGCCGTCCCGCGCCATCTGCTGCGCTCGTCCGCCTCGTCGCCGTCGCCCGTCTGCACCGCCTCCTCCTCGCGCACGCCGCCCGTCCCTACCGGCTCCCGGTGAGCTGCTACTGCTGCTGCCAGTGCTGCTGCTAGCCTGGCCAGCGCGTGCATGTGTGCGTGCAGTGAGTGTGTGTGTGTTCTGCATGTATGTATGTGTGTATGTATGTATGTATGTATGCATGTGTATATGTACGTATGTATATATGTATGTATGTGTGGGTTCGTCCCTATGACAAACAGGACCCATGTCGTTAAAACGAAAATAATAAATAAAAATGATTTTATAAATATTAGTATTAATAATTAATATTAATAATTAGTTAATTAATTAATTACTTAATTAATCAGTATTTACTGTTTAGGATAAATTAAACAGAATTATTACTGTTTTGGATAATTCGGATTTATTAAATTAAAAGAAATTCATAATATTGTTTAATCTTTAAATATTAATAGAAAATAAACCATAGTCCGGATTAAAAAGTTTTGAACATGAAAGTTTCTCAGAATAATTCTACGGTTCCAACTACGCTGTCTGTTCGTCTGTCACATGCCTCTAGCATAGCGAACATGGAACTTTTCCATCGATTTCGTCTGTCCGGTATTAGCCCGAGACCCGGAACATATCGTCAGATATTCTTCCGATCCGTCTACGACATGTAATACTGCGTTAGTGCATGCCTAGCCCTGCATATTGCCATGTCATGCATCGTGATGCATTTGTCTGCTTGGTATTTATTGTTTCTCCCCCCTCTTCTTACCGGTAGACCCCGAGACCGACGCTGCTGCCGGGTACGACTACGTCGTTGACGATCAGCTTTTGCCGCAGAGCAGCAAGGTAAGCAACCCCCCCTTGAGCATTCCGATATCGCCTATTCCTTTCCCTCTTATTCTTGCATTAGATTTTTGCTATTGTATTAGTTCGATCCTATTCTGATGCATAGCCTGTTTTGATAAACTGTTACTATACCTGCAATCATACCAACTGCTTAGTATAGGTTGATCAGTGAATCCCCAGTGGCCCCTTAGTCCTAGTTGCCCCTGCTTCTTCATCGACGACTCGAAGACCCGCAGACTCGGTCAACCGACCGACGAGCCAGTCCCCTCACATCACCGCGCACCCCTTAGTTGTACGACTCTGCACTATCGAGTACCGAGGGTGACACCTCGTGAAGTACTCATGATGCTAACTCTGTAGTGTAGCTAGTCGGTCGTGGTTATCGAGGGTGATTCCTCCTTCACCACTCCCGACGATGTCTCTGTCGTGCAACCCCTCAAGTGTGGGACCCCCGAGGGTGATTCCTCTAGGTCCACCTTGACGGTTTCATCGAGCGGGGCCCTTTGAGGGTGATTCCTCAGGTTCCGTCTTGATGTTTTATACACACAGTTACTTTAACTTGACATTGTTTACATGTGAAAGACGGGACTGGAGGGACAGGCGGTACCACCCTGGTTGAGGTGGACCTGAGTTCCCGACAGTCTTGAGACGGGTCGGCCCTAAGGGTACCCGTGTGTGAGATGTGGTGGGATGCGCCGATAAGGCATCCAAAGGGTTATTATGAGGCGTGGACGGGCAGGAGAGGCCCTTGCCACACATCCTCGAGACGGGGCGACGGGACCGCACTTCATGGGTCGCGCTTGCCCCGCATTAATAAAATGCTAACGGGTTGGGTATTTGATCTGAGTTGGGTCGTTGGCCTTTTTACGCACCAAACCATCGCGTGGGAGAAGTTATGGGTACTCAGCGTCGTTGTATCAGCCGAAGCTCTTCGGACGTCAGCAATGGAGCGGCGAGCGCCCGAGTGGCCTGGACGGTGCAGCTCTTGGACTAGAGTGTACTAGGGCTGACCTCGGCCGCGTACGCATCGTGCAGGAGCGCGTAGGGCAAGTGGGCCCACGACCCCTATGTGCTTAGGATTTAGACCGGCGGGCTGGCCTCTTCGTTGAGCCTAGGTGGGGCGACGACGTGCTGCTATCCCGAGGCCGGGCATGAACCAGGAAAGTGTGTCCGGCCGGAGGTGATCAGGCGTGTTGGAAATGCGGTGCACCCCTGCAGGGATGAATGATCTATTCGAATAGCCGTGTCCACGGTAACAGGACGACTTGGAGTTATACCTTGACCTTCTACAACTATAATTGAGACTTTAAATTGAGATGAATGTTGGCTCCGAGATTGCTTCCTCGCAGGGAGTCGAGGAAGAATCTCTGGGCGTGGTTACTTAATAAAATTTTGCTACAATAATATTGCTATATATGAGATACCAGTCTACTCTCTTCTAATGCTGCAAGATGCTAGTCTTCGATAGGACTAGGCCTTCCCCTTATCATTCTTGCTTTATGCAGTCATCCCAGATATAACCCCATTCCTTGATACTGATGCATACTTAGCATAGTTCTGATGTCAGTCTTGCGAGTACTTTGGATGAGTACTCACTGCTGCTTTGCTTTCTCTTTCCCCCTCGATACGATTCTGCGTTCAGATGATGGAGCCCAGGAGATGGAGTACGCCGGAGACGACTACTACACCACCGCTGGAGCCTACTACTACGTGGAGAGTGCCGACGCTCAGGAGTAGTTAGGTTGGCTCCCAGGCAGGAGGCCTCGCCTCTTTCGATCCGCTGCTTATGTTTGTGCTAGCCTTCTTAAGGCAAAACTTGTTTAACTTATGTCTGTACTCAAATATTATTTGCTTCCGCTGACTCGTGCTTGTCGAGCTTTGTATTCGAGCCCTCGAGGCCCCTGGCTTGTAATATGAAGCTGTATGACTTTAATTTGTGTCTAGTGTTGTGTTGTGATATCATCAGTGAGTCCCTAATCTTGGTCGTACGCATTGCGTGTATGTTTAGCGTACGGTCGAAATCAGGGGCGTCACACATCCTCATAGCTTGGGTGCATTTCTGGAGTGAGGAGAAACCAACTGTGTCGGTGCAATCCTTCTTGCAAACGAAATAGCTGTCGAACTCCCGGACGGAATTAACAATCCTGAGGAAGAGCTTCCGGTTCATCCGGTAACGACGCCGAAATACTTTATCACCGTGCAATGGAGAGTCGGCGAAGTAGTCGGCGTAGAGCATGCAATACCCTTCCATCCGATGCCGGCCTCGGCTTCTTCCTCCAACAGGGCCGCGAACGCCTCCTCGTCATCGGAGTCCATAGCCGAGCAGGCAAAACGACGAACACCTTGTAGGCGTGATGGGCGAGCAGCCGCCGGTGTCTTGCCGGCGTGGTGGCGGCCGGAGGACGTCGATGGGAGAGGGTCGGGGAAGCGAAATCCGGCGAGGGGGAATGAAGGGGCGGTCAAAAGAGGCCTTCTAGCGGCGGCGCAGTGGCCGTGAACAGGCGAGAGGCGCCGGAATCGGCATGGGGGAGAACGCGAGGGGGAGGAAAAGGACGAGATTCGCCTGACAGTGGTGTCCCACACGCCGGTTTGTTTCCGCCGGAGCCCCCCAAGAGCCCCCCAGCCCGCCGGGTTCGGCCTGGGTTCGCCGGCCCAACAAAGGGCTCTAACCGGCTAAAAACGGGGTTCTGGGGGCGCGACTGGGCCGATTTTCGCCCGCCGGCGGTAAAAAAGTCGCCCGGGGAGGCCTGTTGGGGGCGCGGCTGGAGATGCTCTAAGTTTATGTTGTTCTTTTTTGAGAAATCTGTTTTTAAATTTATGTGTGGCTATTTAGGCCATCGTACAGTCTATTAGGGCAACTTCAATGGGCCGATCCATTTCGTCCAGCCGTATACGCTTTTCTTCGCGCGAACAAAACCACGGCTCAACCGGGCGTCTCAAACGAACGGATGTCCATTTTGCTACCTGCTTTGGCTCATTTTGGCCCAAATTTGGACTGTATTTGCATTGCGCGGACACCTCGTGGCATCCTTCCCTTGTCCTTTCTTGGCCCGCATGTAGGTGGCACACAGGCCATCCCTCCCCCCATCAAGTTCAACCTCTTCACGGTCGTCGCCGCCACCTAGCTTTCGGCCTCTTCGTCACCCTCAACGTTCGCCACCCACCCACTCAGCCCCCACCGCCACCGACGCATGCACCGCCAGCGTTGTTTTCACACCTGCCGCCGACGGTGTAGCTCGAGGCCCGGACCCTACCCAGGAGGGGTCAAGGCTAGGCTATCCTCGGGAGCTCTCCACGAGGATGATCGAGGAGCAGAAATCGGCGAAGTAGATGAGCATAGATGCAGTGAAACTTCCGTTGATGCAATAGAGAGCTCACGTGACCCAAGACACACTTTAGACTTCCGTAAGCCCTTGCCGGAAGACAAAATCATTCCTCGTGGTCCATAAGTGACACAAGGAGATATCAGTTGAAACAACATTACTTTTACACGTTTTCAATGTTTTGATAGGTCATCCAAAGAATATGGTACAATAATACCAAAAACTCGGTAATTGTTTACCCAAAAGTAGAAGAGACAACACAACGGGCAAAAAACAAAATGTTTAACACATTCATCCCCAACACAGAAAACACAAATTGGGTCATCAATATGGCGACATTTGGACATGTTATCTCGAGTTAGAACTTGTTATTAAAGACCAACCAAAAGAAAGCATACAAAATTGAAGGAGTTTTGATTTTCCAAATATAGTCTCCAAAAGAATGTGAGATTCCACCAAAATTAATCATACTATAAAAATGTATTAGCGAAGTAAGTGCAAAGATTCAAGCCACCAAACAGGACAATATTTTTTAGAAGATAAAACTACTAACCCAACAACCAACAATAAGAAGTTCTCCAAGAGGATATGTACCGCAACTGTCATCCGGTTTTCGTACGATGTTAAAGATCGAACCATCAACACCAAATTGCAGCAAGCACTTGGATTCCAGCCCGTACCAAAATCAGGGGCCAAGTATCCCACGTGTGGTAGTTTCGAAAAAAGAAATGCACACAAATTATGCGCATGAACTAGATTGTGTCAGAAATATCAGATATTTTACGATGTTGCTAAACCTTATGTTCCTGAAATTTCATATTGCGGCAATCATGTTTCTCGTTCTTCCCGAGCGTGTGAGATGCGGACGCCAAACCTTGCCGAGGAAGAAGCAACATGACTATCTATCTTAGGGAAAATCATCAACCTCATTATCTATTTTCGGGATGAGGAGCGCAGGTTCTCCAGAAAGCAATAACCTCAGTATCTTTGTTAGGGTGTTGGGGTGCAGCGGGGTCGCCAGAATCATTGCAGGTTTGTCGGGCTTACAGGGATGGTTGTGGCGACGATCAACAATGGTGATTGGGGGAGTTTGAGGGGAGGGCGGGGCGGCGATACGACGGGGTTGTTGGTGACCGGCAATTGGGCTGGTAGGCTGGCGGTGTGAGGAAGAAGAGAGATGGAAGTTGAAGATGAATAGTGTGATCTGTTTTGGACCGTTTGATCAAGATCTAAAGGTTCATGAGGAAAGTGGCCGATGATTGAACGAATAGAATCTGAATATTGTATTGGGTCTGTCTAGGACACGTCTAAACATGCTTTAGTTATTGCACATCTAAATGACTCAATTAAACTAAAAAAAAAAAAGAGAAAACACAAAAAAAAATATTACACGAATCTTAGTGTAAAATCAATGACATAAGGCTTAGATGCAATACTTAAAGCACGTAAAACTGTATTTTATTTTAAAAATGAAAAAGGAAAAATAATTAGATTCTCTAATACCGAGAGAGAGGCGAGCTATGACGATTTTTGTAGGCAGCAGTACAGCAATTTTAACAGCAGCCGACCAGCCGTCCACGCAGGCAACGCAGCTCACATGCGGCTCACGGCGTGCTGCGCCGTGTCGGTGGTCCCCAGCTCGCCGCGGCGGGGCGCCGTAAACCCGAGCCGGTCGGCGGTGGCCGGCTTGAACACGGCCTCCGGGTCGGCGTCCACGGCGTCGGCGAGCCGTGGCCACATCCTGGCGGTGACCAGCCACGACCCGTCTCCCGCGGGGCTCCGGATCACCGTCATGGCCGCCGACCCGAGCCGGCCGGGGCGCACCCACGGCATCACCAGCCGCGGCGGGCCGAACCCGAAGTCCCCCTTCACCCTGAACGGCACGAACGCCGACACCACCAGCGCCGGGCTGCCCGTGCCCAGCCCCACCGCCTCCGTCCACTTGCCGCCCTCCGCGAACACCCCCTTGTGCGCCTCCATCCAGTCCACCAGCTCCTCGTACCGCTCCTGCCGGAACACCTCCGCGATGGCTGCGGCAGCCATCGTGGCCACGTCGGCGAGCGGGGAGGAGCGCACAGTGTCTACGGCGGCCTCCCGCGACGCGTAGGTGACGACGTTGCCGAGGTAGTTGTTGACGTGGGTCTTGTTGTACTTTGCGGGGTCGAGGCGCCGGCGGCCGTCGACGAGCCACGCCATGCGGCAGTGCGTGTCGGAGCCGCCCACGGCCGCAGCGAGCAGCTTCCAGACGTGCGCGGAGAGGGCCTCGAGCCGCGTGGCGCGGCGTGCGAGGCCGCTGGCCGCCGCACGGAGGCGGTCGACGTCTGCGGCATCCACGACGTAGTTGCGGCGCACGAGGGCGGCGGCGAGCAGGGCGTTGGGGAGGCTGGCCGGGTCGTAGCGCACGAACTCGGCGTCCAGCGACGGGCCGTACCGCGGCGGCGAGCGGGGCCGGAAGAGGGAGGCGCGGTCGTGGTGGGGCTCCCACGAGAGTCCGCCCCCGACGAGCATCTCAGCCCATGCGTTGGGCAGCGTGGTGAGGCCGTGGCCGTCGACGAGCAGGTGGTCGGTGCCCCACGTGAGCGAGAACCCGCCGCACGCGAACCGGACGAGCTGCAGCGACAGCGCGAGGCCGCGCTCGAACGGCACCTGGATGCGCCCGAGCGAGGCGTCGGCGTCGGCGAAGTCCACGTCCGCGAGCGCCGCGTCGGCGCGCGCGACCACGAGCTCGGCCCCTTCGTTGCCGCACACGACCTCCGGCACGCCGGTGGAGGCGCTGGGCACGACGCGGCCGGCGAAGGGGTAGAAGCGGGAGAGGAAGGCCGGGAGCGCGGCACGCGCGGCCTGGGCCACGGCCGGGAACCCCGCGGCGGGCGCCGGATAGACGGCGATGAAGAAGACGTGGAAGGAGCCGAGGATGAGGTCGAGGTTGGAGACCGGGAGCACCGCCGGGAACCCCCGCGGCGGGTCGGAGGCCCGGACGAGCGCCCGGGAGACGACCTCTACGGCGACGGCGACGGCGCGGCGCTCGGCCGGCGGCATCCCGGCTGCGCACGGACGGACGCGGCGGAGGGAGGGAGAAGGCAACACGTAGACGTAGGCAGGAGCGAGCGGTGGAGAGCGCACGAGGCGGGATGACAGTGATCAGACCGCAGTTGGACCCGTCTTGTTTCGGCACGCCGCACGTTGCGTTGCGTTACGATCGAGCAACATCAACACGGCGGTTTGTTTCAACTTTCAACCAACACTTTGCTGAAGAAGAAGAGAAAATTGGCAAGTGCAACTTTTGTCCTTCTTCCTTTCGCCATTTCAACTCAAAGTAGACTCTTAGTGACTCTGACTCACCGATATGACAAAGCGTCCAGTGCCATCCGTCATCTTCCCCAATACAGAAGTTTCTTTGGAAGATGGGGGCCAAGTGGACAGCCGCCCCTAGTTTGGCACGTCGATAGGGTGGATCTTTGTTTCCTTTAGTTCCAGCTGCAGGCACGCCAGGTCAAAGATGAGGAAGAGCTAGCTCGCAATAGCCGCCGTTCTTGGACTTGGGTGACCTCAGACCGCCTCCAAGCTAAACAATGGGCACTCCGTGCACATGTAACCCCCTCTAGCATCTGAACTTTAGCTTGTATTAGAGCATCTCCAACAGGCACGCAATCGCGCGGCGCCCAAAAAACGGTTTTAAGCATGCAAATAGCGTTTTTTAACGCGCTGGCTCCAGCGGCCTCCGCAAAATATAGCGCGCGGCGCTCCAGCAGGCGCTGAAAAACACGGCACGCGCCCATCAGAAACAACATATGCACTCTAAAAATAAAACCAAAAGATCAAACACATAAAAAAAAATCAACAATAAATAGTTCAATTTTATTACAACTCAAACAAATAATTTATCATCCAATACAACAAATAGTTCAACAATACAATTCAAACATATAACATCAAACAACCAAATAATCATGCGTTTTGTCGGCCATTCCATTCCCACCACTCCTCGATGAGATCGTTCTGAAGATCATCATGCGTTTCGGCACGCCGAATAGCATGATAGGAGGCAACAAATCGGGCCACCCTCGCAGCACTCCGCCGCACTCACACGGAATGTGCCAAGAGCTCGTACTGAGAGTAGTCTAAATTTTGGCCACGTTCATTCTCGATGATCATGTTATGCATGATCACACAAGCGTGCATGATGTACCAAAGGATCTTTTGATCCCAAAATCTAGCCGGTCCTCTCACAATAGCAAATTGGGCTTGCAAAATCCCAAATGCTCTCTCCACATCTTTCCTAGCCGCCGCATGAGCATTGTGAAAATCTAAAATTTTTGGTTTTTTATTGATGTGCATAGCTAGGATGATTGCAAGGTCCTCTTCCTTTTCAATATCAAATTCTTCTTCGGAAGAATCATATGATGAACTCATCTACAATATTGAATTTAAACTAGTCTATAAAACTACGAAAAACATGCATCAAGTTAATGTAAAAAATGTGAAGTTAAAAAGCAATACATACCTTGTGGGCCTTCTGTCGAACACCTTGTGGGCGCTGAGCGGCAATGGGCGGTCGAGCGCTGTTCGTCGGAGGAATGGCGCGCGCAAGGGGCGGCGGCGACTAGAGGGAGGGGGAGGAAGCTACAGCGGCGCGGGGATAGGTCGGGGAAGCGTCGTCGGGTCGCCGGAGCAAATGGGGTGGCGCGGCGGCGGCGCGGGCGCTCGAGGTGGAGGGAGGTGGGAGAGGAGGCGCGAGCGCTCGAGTGGTTCCGCGCGCGGGAGCGAGCGCACGAAATAAGCGGCGCGCGGTGCCGTTTCGCTCCGCGCGCGGAACCACTTATGCCACGCGCGCGGTTTTTGCGCGGCCGCTGGAGCGTCCGGTTCCGCTGCGCGCGCTAAAAGAGCGAATTTTACAGCGCGGGGCAATTTTTGGACACCTGTTGGAGATGCTCTTAATAGTACTAGCAAATATGACCGTGCGGCAACGGGAGAGAAAAATAAGCATGGCTTAAGACTAGTCTCAAAGTCCGCGTCATATATTTCAACACAGTACACGTTCTTTGATACAGGGAAAAGGTGAAAATAAGCATGCTCTTTGGCTCGGTCTTGTAGAGACATGACATTGAGGACTTTGGGATGGGTCAGGCGTCGGTGACGCACAACTTGACCAAGATTTTAATTTGGTATTAGAGTGGTTCGACCAACAACATCCATTCTAGGTTTTTTCACCACTTTCGTATCGCCATGTCTCTGAATAGATTAATCTTCTCTACCCAGGAGCGTGTCATCCAATCAATCAAAGAACAAATCCGTTTCATAGATAGTTCATTGAATTTCGAATTTCCAGTAGATTGAGTCCTATTGATTGATTTCTTCAAATTAGCCAAATAAAACCGACTGAGGGATTATAACCAACCCGGAAGCACCAATAGCCTTGGTGCGTATGCACGTCGCACCACATCGAAGCAGCGACATCTATCTGAGGTATTCATCATGCTCACACCATTCAGCTCCTCGATATCAACCTTTCGGGCAAAGACTTCCATGCACATGCAAACGCCGGCTGCGTCGCCTCCATCTGCACATAGAAGCAGTGACTCCTTTGTGCGCCTCTGATGGAACATACAAGTAGATCGACGTCGATAGCCTGCCAGATCCGATCTACGGATGCTAAAGAGATCATGCGACGAACACGTACGCGCCACAGACGGCATCAGAAAGATCATGCGGGCGGCGATGGCAGGCGACCTATACTGTCGTTTGTTTCCACATGTACTGATCGTATCGGCAACTCAGACACATAGCATATCCGTTAACTTGAAACCAGCAATCAGACCTATCCATCCAAAAGTCAAAAATCCCAGAGGCCATGAAGCCTGGAGTGAAGTCAACTATACATCTCAAAGTACCTCCAGCTATGCATATAAGCTCTACGCACTTGCATGCAAGGCAGAGATCCCGTCGTTGATGTGAGGCAGCTCATGTGAGGTTGGCGGCCTGTTCGGGTGCGGCACGATCGAACCCGAAGCTTCGCCGACCCCCTGACAATATGAATCTGGACGGACCACACACACATATATGAGTAAGCTAGCTGGGAAAGAAATCCATCCGGCTGTATGCACACACGTCAAGCGTCAATGTATCCATATATAGTATTGGAGAAGATCTTTGTAGTCATCTCCGTGTTGTATAAGAACTCTTTCTGCGAAAAGGTCAGAACCGTTTTAAATTAAATTGACTGCGGGTTGATTTTTATAGTAAATATTAAGGGGTTTTGTGAAAATGACGATGGACTAAGAATACCTATTTCTTTTATTAGTAGGTATATATAGATTCTAAGGGAGACTAATATATGAACTCCAATTAGGTGACATCAATGAGATCAACCACAAAAATTCATATTTGGACATTCTGAAAAACTCTAAAATTATTTGACAACATACCTACGGAGTATGTCTGCAACTCCAAAAAAAATCAGCTCAAAACTCGATGTACAGTTAGAGATTCAAAAAAGACAAATTAATTGTGAATAGTGCCAGCTTTTGGGTGAATAGTATTTGATACTAATCACATCCCATTTTGTTTCCTTTTTGTTTTGACAAGTGTAGGTCTAATTAGGAGCTGAAACTTTTTAAGGTTGTACATCAAACGTTGATATGTGTCTACAATTTTTTTGAGAATGCTTAAACATATTTTGTATTTTCAAAAAAAAAAAAAGTGATCTCATAGTTCTCATCTAATCTAAGATACCATACTAGTCTCCCCCGCAAAAATACATTGGTGGACATGATGCCACACGAGGTCTATATCCATAGTTCCACACCATTCATTTCTTCAGGATTCGTGTCACATATACGAAAATAACAGGGTGAAAAAACCTGGAAACTTTTTTGTAAAAAAAAAGAGGGCCCCCTCTTCTATTTCATATAATGAATCCGTCAGATCTGTTTGCTACAACCATATGACCAACTCAAAAGCAAGCTAAAAAGAGAACGAAAACTATAAATCCCGAACGTGCCATGTTTTTGGATTTCAGCCCAAACGCCACACGAGCCTTTAGATCCAATATCGAATCTTAGAGCAAGTTAATCAGCCATGTCATCTAATTTTTTCGCTCAGGAAAAGTTGGGTCATCCCGAACGCCCTTTTCTCCCACGCACCAGCCCACTCTCTCTAGTCTCTACTCCTCTCCTGGTCACTCTGTTTCTCTTCCCCATCCGTACCACAGTGAGATAGAGACGAGATTGATGCCGGCGACGGCGGACCTTGAGAAGGCGAGGAACCGAAACGATCTGGTGAAATAGCCCACGGATTCGGCGGCGGCGCATCGCGGAAAGAGCTCCGGCGATGAACGTGAAGCGGTGCGTCTCCCCTCGGGTTCGTCGCAGGTAGGAGAGAGGTCGACGACCGGTCGTGGGGGAGCAGGTCCTATAGGAGACGCTGGTGGCGTTAGTGAAGAGCTCTGGCAACACCCCCCTCTCTCTCTCCTCTCGCCCCTAGCTCACTCATGTCATGAGTGAGCATAGGGGCTCTTGTATTCTCTCCTACTATCAATGAAAGATACGCAAACAAAGATTCGCTATTGTTGGAGATATGCCCTAGAGGCAATCATGTATGATGATATTTTCTATGTGTTTATAAATAAAGATAGTCCTTGTACATTATCAATAATGTGTATTAACAAGTACGTGACTTGTTTATGAGACTATGAATATGTGATGACTGTCCTAAATGGTCCGTAGTCGAAAGGGTTGTGTGGACGCGTAGCCAGTTAGACTAGCATATGACACGGTGGATGGTCTGGTCTCACTGACCATGTAGCATTGGATGCTAACCGGATAATAGGAACTCAGAAAGATTTGGTCGGATACGACGTAGTCAGATCTGAGTCAAGATAAGGTCCGAGTTGGACAGACCCGACTATGAGACGCAGCAAGATGAGGTCATCTGTGAGTCTCTAGTACGATATAAGTTATGTGTCCTAAGACATGAGCTGACTCATGCACTCGGGATGGTGACAGACTTTTTTTGGGCCGACCAAACGCTACTGTGTAACTGGATAGTTATAAAGGTAGGTTTCGGGCTTGTCCAGACTCATGCTGCGAGACATTGTCGAGCAAAATGAGATTTGCCCCTCTGATCCGGAGAGATATACTCTGGGGCCCCTCGGGTGATCCGTCCTGGATAAGCATGGCCATGCGATGAGGATTATGAGATAATCCAAAGGGTTGGTCGGATTCATCGGAACGAAAAAGTGGTCGTGCTGCAACAAGGATGCCATGTCGCCTTGAGCACGACAACATATACGGTAATTTTTTGTGTATAAACTCTATAGTTAGAAATTATATTATATCATGAAAATCTAGTCTGATTTAAAATAAGAATTTTTTTCCAATAAGCAGTAGTTATTCGTTTTTCTTTATAGTTTAATAAAGAATTATTAGATTTTTATAACAAAAAGACAAAACCAAAGTTTAGTAATCAGTAATCGTTCTTGAATTCGAAGATTTTTCTTCGTTTATTTTACTTTCAGACGAATTCCTAATTGTTTGAATTGTGTAATCTCCCATTATGGAGATTGGTAACCGACTTAAAGCAATTTGATTGTAATTCAATTCATGACGATCATAGGTAGAAAGTTCATATTCTTCAGTCATTGATAAACAGCTTGTTGGACAGTACTCAACACAATTGCCACAAAATATACAAACTCCGAAATCAATACTATAATTAAGCAATTGTTTTCTTTTAATATCCTTTTCAAATCTCCAATCCACAACGGGTAGATCTATCGGACATACGCGAACACATACTTCACAAGCAATACATTTATCAAATTCAAAGTGGATTCGCCCTCGGAAACGCTCTGGTGTAATTGATTTTTCATAAGGGTAGTGAATCGTTATAGGTAAACGATTTGTGTGGGATAAGGTAGTTATGAAACTTTGACCTATGTACCTTGTAGCACGTATTGTTTGTTGACCATAACTGCAAAAAGAACATAAGTGTGAAGTACAGGTTCACCTAACCAGCTTCATCGGACACTTGGAGTCGGCACGCTTCGCTAGAGGCCGCTACCGGCTAGCTGAGCCGGCTGTAATCTGACTTGTGACCAAGTGAATGAGAACCTAAAGGGTCATGCGCTTAAAGAAAGGAACCTACGAGGTCAGATCCGAGGACACTGGTCGGATGAGATCCGGGCTGGACTTGGATCGTGACCGACCGAGTAGAATTGTGGGCTTTAGGATCCGTGCGAGTGTAGGGGAACGCAGCAGAAAACAAAAATTTCCAACCTACGCACCAGCCCAGGACCACCATGGAGACTGCATACAAGGTTTGATCTTTTTCGTTACCGACTCGTAGCGCAGCGGAAGTAGAGTCGATGACGATCGGCAGTGCAGATCCCCGCAGCTAGGATTTACAACCTCCCAACCGCGAGGATGTATACCCTCATCTGCCCCTCGGACAGCCCTCCGGGAGACAGTCAGACAGTCCTACGGACGGTGTCGCGGACAGCCCTTCGGGAGGACTTTCAAAACTCGGACGGTCACTCGGACAGCCCTTCGGGAGGACCTTCGAAACTCGGACGGTCACACGGACAGCCCTTCGGGAGGCACTCTCGAACTAAGACCGAAACTACGATCTCTCTACAGAGTTGCACACATACGGTGTCATCTATCCGGCAGGGCTTCGCCGTCCAGAACTAGTTCCTGCCGGAACCCAGACAGCCTTTCAGCTCTACGAAACTATTTCGCGGGGAGGGAGAGAGAAGCCAGACAAGTCAAATGGCATGTGTATGTGATAAGGGATGAGGTTTGGGCAGACCCCTCACCTCCTATTTATAGGAAAACCAAGGGGTAGAGTTGCCATTCCAAAAACCCAAAAATGCCCCCACTTTATGTCATACACAAAGGGCATAAGAGGGAAAAGGGATGCCATGTGGAGCTCCATGGAGCTCCACTCACCTTGGCCGGCCACCCCCTTGGGGCCCCCCGTGAGGGGCTTCCTTGGCCCCCAAGGCCTTCTAGAAGCCTTTTGGGAAATATCCCAAAAGGTGGTTTTCCAAAAATATCCAAAAAACACTTTCACTATTCACGATGACATTTTTCAGCGTCCGTTCGAACTGAAAATATTTATGTGGGCTTAGAACATTTCCAGTACCCACTAAAATAAATTTCAATGCATTCCGGAACAATTCCGGATTAGTGATTTTCATCTGCGAAAAGCATCCGAAGCGGTTCCGGCAGCTCCGGAACATTTCCGGTTTTTCTTCCGGAAAATTCCCAGAAGTTTCCAGAATGATTCTGGCACCCTCCAAGAATTATCAGGCATGTGCCGAAACCAATTTTACTTAATGGTATCCCCTGAAACAACTTTTCAGTTTTACCGAAATTGTTCCGGTGTTCTCTCTGCGGAACTTTTCCGCTGTCCGAAACTTTTCCGGTGTCCGAAACTTTTCCGGTGATTTTCTCTCAGGCTCTCTGTCTAGTATTCAGCAGATAGATGACCCTTAAGCGTGTGACCCTATAGGTTCGGTGAAGTATAGACATGACCCGGAACCCCTTCCGATCAATGATCAACATCGGAGCCGTGGACAGCCATATTGACCCCTATACCCACACGAATGAATATTCGAGTGAACCTCCAGATGCCGTGTGCTATTCCTGTTGCTTCGCGATATGTTACAAATACCCAAGGTGAGACATGTTGGCATCCCTGTGGATCAACACCTTGTCCACTATGCCAGTTACCTCGTTACCGGTATTGTTCTCTTTTCTCGTTCCGTGTTCCGGCATCCCCGTGATCAAATCACAAAGTGTCTGGCCAGACGATGATGGATACCGTAACACCGAGAAGGCCCAGAGATATCTCTCCATCGTCGGAGGAGCAAATCCCAATCTTGAGCTATCTTGTTACTTGCCATACTTTTCCGTGAACCCGTAAGCCGCCGTAATAGCCACCCAGTAACGGATGACGTTTAACAAATCCCAAAGTTCACGAAGCAAGCACGAAGGAACTCGATACTCTCATGGTCTAAGGAATTATGCAAACATTAACTATCTCTGTGTTATTAACCATTAACTTGTGACGAATGTATCTCATAGCATAACATCAATTCAGGTTGATTCAACACAAGTGTTCTACCAACATTGCGCCCTCAAAATTGCCGGCATAGCCATGCCCATGATCAGGAAAACAGGATCATCATGCAATACTTGAGCCAGTCTTAGAGGCAAGACTAGGAATACATTTTACCGTTTATTATACCACACATGCAAATGAGTTTCCCTCCGGGCCTCGTGGATATTGCAGACTCGAGAATCATTGCAGTTATAGCATGGAATATAAACTTAATTAGGAACATGGGGATAAATAATAACATTTATTATTGCCTCTTGGGCATATGTCCTACAAACTCCCACTTGCACTAGAGTCAATAATCTAGTCAATGCTAATGCACTTTACACCTATGGCATACTGGTGTAAAATATGCTTCGCTTGTGGTATAGCCCGATGTCCAACGGATCTGACGACTTCAGCTCCGTGTGTACCTTTGCATATCCTCGTGTTTTCACGCTTTCACAAAATTCATATTTTGTGTGGACTTGGCTTTGTATATGTGTGAATCATAGGTCGAAACCTAATTCCTCAGACTGAGCTATGGAGCAACTATCTGCAATAGTGTCCCATTGACCAAAGCCTTTTTGGAACCATACTAAGTTCATGAATGAACTATATGATTCAACAACTTCTTTGTCGCTTCCAAAGCGTCAACATACTTACCCTTTGTTATAGAATTCGCCACAGTAACCTGTTTGGAACAATTTCCAACTACCGTGCCACCATATTGTGTATTACACAAAACCCTTAATTTAAATCGAAAATCGCATGGATCATAGATGAAGACTGTATCGATGTAACCTTTTACAACGAACTCTTCATGATCTCCGCTTGCGAGAAAACATGTCATCAGTGCTACTTTAGTACTCAATGACATATTTCACTGTTGTCCTTTGATCAGTACTTTGATCACTTTGGTATCTATACTCGCAACAGTTTGGGAGTATCGGACATATCTGGTTGTTTTACATACCATGAAATACATGATTAATCCAAACACAAGAGTGTGTGGAATCTCCATCATGTATTTTGCTCATCAGTGTTTTGGGACGCCGAGTCTTACAAAACTCTTTCCATGTGACTTCGGCAAGAATCACTCCTTGGCGGTTTTAGTGCTAAATTGTTTTAGCATCTTGTCAATATGTATTTTTGCTTAGCCCCATTAGGCAAATCTATCTTCATAGATCATTATGCCTAATAGCAAGGCTATTTAGCCCAAGCACTTCATCAAAAACTATTTTCAAATGAAGTCCTAATTCGTGTCAAGAAATTTATTTCCAGTTAACAATGTGTCAAGCACACAAGGTTTTTAGAAATATTATTATGCTTCCACTTACTTTCTTGAATCACAAGCATCTTCGTTACCCATTGATGAAGTCAAAACCCTTTTTACCATTTCATCGAAACACGAAGATTCCAACTCTATTTTGCTCTCTTCTGTCCATCGCTGGATCTCTGAAGTTTGCATACTTACTAGCATCCTCTGGACTGAAAAAATACCTTGGACTGTAACACATGCAAGTCCTTGGTTTCATTTCCATCAGATGGAAATCCTTTCATCATCCTTGTTTCATATCTCATGTTTGAAATATGTATTAATTGCTAGTTCAACCCGAACCGACTTTAAGCATCGCTACGGTGAAACAACCTCATCGTAGTCAACTCCTTGAACTTGTTATTGCAACAAGTCGAGATTTATGGATAAAACATTTTATCCACATCAGTTTATAGTTTCATAAATATTCGTTAGACTCTAAGTCTTCCGAAAGGTGTATCAAGGTTTTAATCTTGAATCACTTATATGGAAACTATCTCGGATTGTATTGGCATTTAGCCAATTCCGGAGTTAGGGCCCATCAACGCTTCCTTGTGTATCGTAGGTATACTGTTGTCTAACAACAATATCTCGTATGCGCACCTGAGAGGTTTGCACGAGTTTTTCCTACGTGGTTCAGCTGCAAGTTCGACCGAAGTCCATATATCTCATGTAGAGGCTTCCGTATCAGTCGCGGTAGGAAACTCTAGAATTACTTCCAAGGTCTCTTTCCTTTGATCTGATGACGAAGATACTGTTTATCTCATCGAGTTGCACTGTTCTCCCACTCCCCTTTTTGAAAGAACAATTTTCTTCAAAAACCATACCGTTCTTGTGGCAAAAACCTTAGCCTCGGTATAGTGGTGGGGGAATACCCAATAACTTGGGATAACCTACAAAGCAGCACTTGTTTGATTTGGAATAGGTTTGTAACCTTTTACACAAGCCCCATATTCCAAATGTTAAGAAAAGATATAACATGGTTGGGCGTACCATACCATGACGTCATTTCAACAGACCCGATGGAGCTCTTTTCAGTGTAAAAGCCACAGTCTCTAAAGCATCACTTTAAAAGGGATAATGGAAAATTTATTTATGTCATCTTTGATCTTACCATGTCATGAATGGTTCGATTACATCTTCACAGACTCTCCACTTGCAGTGGTGTTCCAGGAGGTGCAAGTTATGAAACCCCTTTCACAAATCATCAGACATTCGCTAAACTTGTAACTCAAATATTCCTTTCTGCAATCGAATTGTAGAAAACTAATTTTGTTGTTACAACAACTTGTACTTCATTTTTGAAAACCTTTCGAATGATTTCAAAAGATCCAGACTTACGTCTCATCAAGTAAATATCCATATATCTACTTGAGTCATTTCTGAAGAGAGATAAATCCACTACTTGCAACAACATTTATTGAACTACACACATCATAATGTATGATCACCAATAAGTTTGTTGCTCGTTCCTTATGGTCTGTGAACAGTATTTCAGTCACTTCACTTTTCGGACGAAAGTTGCAAGTGTCAGATGATTTACAATCAACCGATTTCAAAATCCATCATAATAGAATTTTCCATGCGGGTTTCTCCAATGTGACCAAATGCAGTGCCACACTTGTGTGGTATTCTTTTAGTCTTGCGACATTTAGCGTCAGTGTTATGGATGTATCATATTTCCATCAATATTCATAACATACATCCCATCTTGGATGGAAGCTTGGCCCTTCATGTTATTCATAATACTGAACAACAATTGTTATTTTATGAACAACCCTTTTGCAACAAACATTGTGCACTGGGTTAGAGTGTATGAAACTCTAAAATGAATTATGAAAGTAAACACATAGGTAATATATTAATATCATTTTTCATAACATACATCTCATTCATAATAAAAGTATGGCCCTTATGTTTATTCATAACACCGAACATTAAAAGTTCTCTTATGAACAACCTTCTTGCAAGATACCTTATGCAAAGGGCTAGAGTGTGTAAAGCTCTAAAATGAATTATGAAAGAAAACACATTGGTAATACACCGATGGAAGGTATAGTAACTTTTACTATGTTCCCAGCATGTATCAAGACTTCATTCCTGGCTAGTCTTTCAGGCCATAGTAGTTCTTGCATCGAGTCGCAACAGAATGCAATCGAGCGGGTATCTTTGTGATCAACTCACAATACCCAAAAATTAGTGATTAACATGTTTAACCATAATTCCCAAAAACTATATCTTTGACCAGCCTTCTATACATCAAAAACTGGTATGACATTCATACATGAGCTGGATATTCCAGTCTTCTTTCTTTCTGCCTTTATACTTCTAACAGTTTAACTTTTAGTATTTCTCCTACTCTCAGAAGAAGCACCCAACTTAAGAGTGGCGTTTAGCCCCGGACTTCCTAGGTGTGAAAGTTTCACTAACACCCTTCGGACACTTCCTTTCTCTTTAAGTTGTTGTTTTATTCACCTTCATTTACATGACAGGCGTTCTCCTGGATCCCTCTCTTATCAGTCAAATGCTTAGTAAACACCTTTACTAATAGTTTGCAAACAACTATTGCTCCGGATATTCCATATCTTTCAGCCTTTGTTTGTATCTGAAAATTAATTTTCAGTTCCATGAATATCACATAACTATCCCAAAACTTTCGAAGTTCGGGTCTCATGGAAGCAAACGTATTGCACTTGACTGAAAACGGAATTCCAGCTTTTGGTTCGAAAGACGAGAGTCACATGATCCATAGCATTAGCGGGAGAATATCGAAAGCATGCGATAGGACAAAGTCCTTCTCGGCACTCTTGAGGACAATCCTCACATTACATTATCAATCGTAAAGTTTTAACTAGATAAATAACAGCTTATTTAATTTTATTAGGGAAGGTGGAAACGCGAGCCATTATTCTACAACTATTATGCAAATTACACTTAGACAGTGTTCAAAATTAATTGCACTAAAAATTAAAAGAATTAATTCTAAAGTGCGCTCCCACTCAAATCAATATCTCTCATAATTGATTGTGAGTGATTCAAGATCCGCATTTCAATTCAACGCCATTGATGTGGACATCACTGATGACGGGAATTTTAATCGGTAGGCAAACTTGCCAATCACATCTTTATGGGACTCTTGTTCATCTTTCGATGGGTGTGTTCCGAGCTCAGGACTATCCTGCCTGAACATCAAAGACAACCAAGTGATCTTGCTGCGAGGTTTGACCTCACCCGCCTCATTCCTCTCGATTCGTTCGTACCCATGTGGACATGGCGCACCCCGAAAAGATACGAATTTCAGACGGTGCTACACTTGGGTGAACACTAACTACTTTGATATTTTAAAGTGAGAGATCACCCTAATAAAAAGCGACTACCGCGCAATCAAGAAGGGTGCATCATAAGGGATAAACATCTTAGGCAATTCATAATTAGCATGACATGGTATAGCCCCTTCTGACGGAGAAGTCAAACATTTCTTCGTCTTCGGCATTTGCGTCGGTGTTCACCTTCGCGAAGATTGCCACCACCTTGTTGATGCATCAGATAATATTGCTATCTCTATAGCTAATAAAATAAGTGCATTACACAAGGTTGACACGTAGGTCATTGAAGTGACAATCATATGGCTCCAGCCATCATGCCGAATCATGACACGCAGGTCATGTTAATTTACATCATATAGTCATCTCATACATAATCAAATTAATATGAGCATTGCTATACAACATCACATGCTCATGCAAACCCTCCTGCAAAACCAAGTTAGACGCCTCTAATCGGTTTATGCAAGAACTTGTTTTTCATGGCTTCTAAGGTTTCGAAACAAACCGAAGCTACCAACGTCCATCATCAAGTATGATAATTCAAGTTGCTATATTAACTTTCCGGGGTGTATGAAACACGAGATAATAAAATCTCGAGCCCCATACTGAACTTCGTCATACGCATGACCCCCGTGCAGATCATATCTGCATTGCCCTTTCATCTGCGAAATTTCATCTTTCTTTTTAACTACAGTGGAATTCAATGAACTGTTAGCACTTCATTGATTAATCAGGATCGCGGATTGCCAGAACATTGAAACTCCACCATGCTGTTATCAAGATCAGAAATATGCAAATCCCAGGGAAGCAACAAGAACATCGGGTAACAGATTTCATCTGCTACCCGCACAAATAATTTTCAGTAATAGAACTCATCTACTACCTAATTATATTGTGCAACACCCATACATCTCTATGTATTCTAGATCGCAACCTGCATCTACGCATAGCCTGGCTCATGATGCTACTGTAGGGGAACGCATGAGAAAACAAAAATTTCCGACCTACGCACCAGCCCAGGACCACTATGGAGACTGCATACAAGGTTTGATCTTTTTCGTTACCGACTCGTAGCGCAGCGGAAGTAGAGTCGATGACGATCGGCAGTGCAGATCCCCGCAGCTAGGATTTACAACCTCCCAACCGCGAGGATGTATACCCTCATCTGCCCCTCGGACAGCCCTCCGGGAGGCGGTCAGATAGTCCCCCGGACGGTGTCGCAGACAGCCCTTCGGGAGGACCTTCAAAACTCGGATGGTCACTCGGACAGCCCTTCGGGAGGACCTTCGAAACTCGGATGGTCACACGGACAGCCCTTCGGGAGGCACTCTCAAACTAAGACCGAAACTACGATCACTCTACAGAGTTGCACACATACGGTGTCATCTATCCGGCAGGGCTTCGCCGTCCAGAACTAGTTCCTACCGGAACCCAGACAGCCTTTCAGCTCTACGAAACTATTTCACGGGGAGGGAGAGAGAAGCCAGACAAGTCAAATGGCATGTGTATGTGAGAAGGGATGAGGTTTGGGCAGCCCCCTCACTTCCTATTTATAGGAAAACCAAGGGGTAGAGTTGCCATTCTAAAAACCCAAAAATGCCCCCACTTTATGTCATACCCAAAGGGCATAAGAGGGAAAAGGGATGCCATGTGGAGCTCCATGGAGCTCCACTCACCTTGGCCGGCCACCCCCTTGGGGGACCCCATGAGGGGCTTCCTTGGCCCCCAAGGCCTTCTAGAAGCCTTTTGGGAAATATCCCAAAAGGTGGTTTTCCAAAAATATCCAAAAAACACTTTCACTATTCACGACGACATTTTTCAGCGTCCGTTCGAACTGAAAATATTTATGCGGGCTTAGAACATTTCCAGTACCCACTAAAATAAATTTCAATGCGTTCCGGAACAATTCTGGATTAGTGATTTTCATCTGCGAAAAGCATCCGAAGCGGTTCCGGCAGCTCCGGAACATTTCCGGTTTTTCTTCCGGAAAATTCCCAGAAGTTTCCAGAATGATTCTGGCACCCTCCAAGAATTATCAGGCATGTGCCGAAACCAATTTTACTTAATGGTATCCCCTGAAACAACTTTTCAGTTTTACCGAAACTGTTCCGGTGTTCTCTCTGCGGAACTTTTCCGGTGTCCGAAACTTTTCTGGTGATTTTCTCTCAGGCTCCCTGTCTAGTATCAGCAGATAGATGACCCTTAAGCATGTGACCCTATAGGTTCGGTGAAGTATAGACATGACCCGGAACCCCTTCCGATCAATGATCAACATCGGAGCCGTGGACACCCATATTGACCCCTATACCCACACGAATGAATATTCGAGTGAACCTCCACACTTCGATTCCCTTCAAAATGTGAACGTTTAGCATATCAAACTACAAGCACGCGGTTTTTGATAAGGTGTATGAACAAAAGCATTCCTCTAATTTTATGAATGCTGTCATCGTTTCCCAACTTTCACTTCTCGTGTTTTCCAACAAATCCCAACAATTATCCACGGTCATCATGCATTCAATCGAACAAAAACCGAATGCAAGGAATATGATGCCTTCTTTTTTACCTCATCATTGTTGCTGATCCAGCATATGACTTGAAGCCCTCCCTAGTTTTGCTCGCCGTTGGGAGGAAGCGAAGAGGGGCAAAGGTAGCTGCGAGGCACTTCCCCATTTACTTCTTTGGTCTATTCGTTGAGGACCGACGTGGCAAAGGCCGGGGGTGGGGGAGTGGGGAGGTCGTTGCCTCCACACGGCGGCATATGCAGAGTCTTTTTTATGGCCAATTTCAAGGTTTTTTAGGCAATCAAGTTTTTTGTGCGGTGTGGCTAGGTCTCAGTCAACTAAGATTTACGGAAGTCTCAGTCAAGTGACATAGTATACAAGAAGAAAAAAGAAAAAACTGAAAATAAAAAGTTTGTACGAATCTTCATGCAAGATCAAAGAAATATAGCATCGACTCAGACTTAACGAAGTCTTAGTCGACTAAGACTTGGCAAAACTGTTTTTGTGTTCTTTTTCGTAGGGGCAAGTTTTTTTTGTTGATGTTCCTGATTGGAGTAAATGAATCAGGCCTTAGGATGACGAGAGTGAGAACGATGGAAGGGAAGCAACGACTGCTGTTCAACCTGCCTCCTAAACCCGGCAGACGACTCGGAGTCTTACCCTAATTTTGGAGGGAAGCGGGCATTGGAGGTAAGGGCAGTACAAATAGTTTTTGGATCCATGGCGAATTAAATGAGTATTTTATACCAATTTTGTATCTAGAAATATGTTATCATGATAAGACATTAATGACTTTAATTTTTAGTATTATTTAGCTGATTAACCACATAACAACGTTGCTTAATATTAATTATGAAATTATTGTTAGCATTTTTTAATGTTTGTTACTCAAAAGAATTAAGTATGTGAAATATTAATTGTATGTTTAAAAAAAAGTTATGTTTAAAGAAAAGTTGGAAAACTGTATAAATTATATAATACATATGCATATACTTTTGTGTATTTGTATGTGTTGGTATATATTTTAATATTATCATATATCATTGTAGAGATCTCTAAAAGTTTATTGTGTAACTAATGTCTTAATAGTGGTTTCTAGTATATTATTAGCTAAACTTATTTATAGAACCTTCTATAGTATAAATTGAACCATTTCCAAATGAGACAAGTTAGATCCCCTAATAAGTTGGCAAAACGTGATTGGTAGGCTAACTAAGCCCATTGTCGCCCGCTAGATTTCGTGTCACCTATTAGAATGGTTTATTTCTATGGGGTACACTCTATTGTTCTATAGTCTAGATTGTCTCGTACAATTTTATGATGTTTTCTGTACTATAATCTTTCAAGCTAAGGGCCTCTTCGATTCGCAGGATTCAAAAATTGTAAAAATAGGGGGGGGGGGGGGGGGGCGTATGAATAGAGTGTCATGTATTTTCGTACCCTACATGATTTTGAAGTGTGTTTGATAGCAGAGGAAAAACAAAAGAATCAAACAAAGAGGTTTGAGTGGATGGAAATTGTCCTCCAAAATGTAGTACAAATGAATCCTATGAAAAAATACCTAAAGATTCCAATCTTGCGAATCAAACGACTATCGTAGGAAACAATGTCCTAAGGATCCAAATCCTCCAAAAATTCTATGAAATTCCTTAGTATCAAAAGCCTTGAGTAGATTTTTTTTCTTTTGAGTAATAGAAGCCCTAAATAGATAGTAGTAGTATACAATGGTTGCTAGAAGTATAATTTAACTAGATGTGTGACCCACGCAATTGTGCAGCTAGATTTCTTACAGTTGGTATTTTGGATTTAGACACAGTCTCAAATGCAGAACTTCGGTCATTATTATTTTATGAATTTAGTCACATTTATAGATAACATAGCGTATTTATAGGGGAAATCTAACAGTGTACTTATCAGAGCATACTCATCAAAATATGCTAAATTAATCTGTCGATAACTCTTGTCGCAACTTGTAAATATTCTGATCTTGACCATGCATGGTGTTTGCGTCAAGTTGTATTCTTTAGCACGCCTAAATAGATGATCACATACTTGGTACTATTTGTGCTTCCAACTCTTATTATTGTTCTCACAACACCATGTTCCTTCCTTTGCATACCAGCTCGTAGACATGACACATAGCATTGGATGGAATGCTAGGTCCTAGATATGACACGTTAGCATTGGCTGGCCGATTATTCTTACCTAATGCTATATTTCTCCTACACATGATATGTTAGTCCTTCTAATCAACCACATCTCACTCGCTTGCAGTTGCTATGAATTTGATCCATCAATGTTGACCAATTTATGAATGTGTGTACACATATTTATTGTGTTCACGCCCATCTTTATTTGTACTACAAAAAACCTTGATGCTGATAAATCTCATGCACTTTTCATATTTTTCTATGCAAGCAACACATGCATGTCAATATATCTTAGGCATATTACCTTAAAAAAACCTCTCTGGCACATTTTTTTTTCATTTTATGTAAACCCATGAAAGCAAGTTGCTGTTTTTTTAATGTGTCATTTGTAGTTACAATAGTGTATACAATCTCTCATTGTGTTAAGATACTTGTAGAGTTCACAATTAAAAAAAATGCTAGGACCTTTTGCTTTTCATTTTGAACGACAACAGTTGTACTTTCTATTCATCCGATATTTTATAATGCTGGTCCATATATCTAAAGTAGTTTGTATGTCCTGTTCATAATAAGAAAATAATAACTAAAACCTACTTTTTATCCAAAAAATAATTTTAGTTTTAATTCACACAATAAGAAAGTTTTGTGAGCATCTTCGATTGTGCTGTGTTAACAAGGTAAAAAAAGGTTATGTGTAGCTTGACCGTGTATCTAAAACAAAGATAGTTCACATAACATTTTAGTGTGTAGTGTATGTAGTAAGACATTTTGGCTACCTCCTTCTATTTAATATTTATTATTTGTAGAATATAGTTCAAGTATTTATCATCCAATAAGAACTATCGTCAACATCATCCCTTAGCATCTAAGGCATGAAATATGATTTTTTTAAATAGATCTATATTATCAGCCAATTAACTGATAGGAATATACAGAGACAGTGGTATCCCCAGCCCACCAGGGTTCAAGTCCTGGTGTTCACACTATTCCTGGAATTATTTCAGGATTTCCGGCGATGCGCATTTAGTGGGAGGAGACGTTCCCGTCGACGAGGAGGCGCCTACTGTGGCTTGGTACACTAGTAGAAAACAGGGCTTTGGTTGAGGCCAGGATAAGGGCATTAATCCCGGTTCACTTACGAACCGGGACCAAAGGGTGCACCAGTCCCGGTTCGTGAGGCCAGGGCGCCGGCCGGGCCTCGGGGGCCATTGGTCCCGGTTCATCTGACACATTTGGTCCCGGTTCCAGACACAAACCGGGACCAATGGGCCTCGCTCCTGGCCCAGCACCTTTAGTCCCGATTGGTCGCTGGAACCGGGACCAAAGGTCGGTCTTCTGTCCCGGTTCTGGCCACCAACCGGGACTAAAGATAAGCCTATATATACCCCCGCCCCTGTCCGCTCACTCTGTTTTTTGGCCGGCCGGCGTGTGCAGGTGTGTGTTGCTCTAGCTCTCACCTCCTATGCACATGAGGTGTTCGATGAAATGCCCGAGCCACACTTAAGCTTTCTCCTCTCCAAGCTCCATTTTCCTCAAGATTTGTCTAGGTTTGGCGGTCCGTCCTGTCCCGTCCCCGTCCTCACCGCCGTCGATCGCCCGCGCCGATCTCGTCGCCGGCACCACCGTGGTGAGCCTCTTGTTCTTATCTTCTTTCTAAAAGAAAAAATTCTTACTTGTATGATTTAGATAGATACTTGTACAATTTTCTTACTTTTATTATTGTTTGTTATTATATAGTGCCATGGTTTTGGTATCCGCCCCCGTCGGCCCTCGTCCTGTCTATGATTCGGATGTGGTATATTATCTTTTATAACTATTTGTTTCATTTAGTGTTTATGACAATTATGCCGACCAACGTGACATAGATGTTTTTATCTAGGAGGTATGTGAACCGGAAATTCGAACCGACTCTCTTGTCGAGAGGTTAAATTTAGTTGAAAAAGAACACAATTACTTGAAGAAAAATTGAAAAGAATTGAGGAGGAGAAGATGGAATTGGAGTTGCATGTTGCCGATGTCGTCGAAGATCACAAGATCAAGATGGATGCAATGCGCTTGAAGATTAGAAAGATTAGAAAATATGCCATTCATACTGAGGCTTGGTATCATTATGCCGTTGGATCAATTGGTACCTTAGTTGCGGTTATGATCGCATTTGTTGTTGCATTTAAATGTTTTACATAGTTTCAATGTATGTTTTAATTAGATGCTCTAGAGAGCTATATGTTGTTCAATGAGAACTATGTATGAACTTTATGTATTTATTTTGGTCACTACTGTACTTTGGTTTTAATGTGATGATGAACTTCTATTAATTTGGTCACTTCTCTATTCATGATGTTCTGTAATGGTTTTTGATACACTTAATTATATAATGCACGCAGATGAACCGGCAATGGATGTATGGTGACCGACGCACCTCCGAGTACATTAAGGGCCTGCATAATTTTCTCGAAGTGGCTGAGGCAACCAAGCAGAATGGTTTTATGTATTGTCCATGTACTATCTGTGGGAATACGAAGGATTACTCTAACTCAAAAATCCTTCACGTCCACCTGCTTGAGAAGGGTTTCATGCCACACTATAATGTTTGGACCAAGCACGGAGAAAGAGGGGTTATGATGGAAGATAACGAAGAAGAAGAGGATGATGACAACTATCCGCCCCCTGAATACGGTGATGCTGCAATGGGGGAAGCTGAAGATCAAGAGGAACCAGACGATGTGCCCGATGATGATCTTCGCCGGGTCATTGTTGATGCAAAGAGACAATGCCAAAGTGAAAGGGAGAAGTTGAAGTTTGATCGCATGTTAGAGGATCACAAAAAAGGGTTGTACCCAAATTGCGAAGATGACAACACAAAGCTCGGTACCACACTGGAATTGTTGCAATGGAAGGCAGACAATGGTGTATCTGACAAGGCATTTGAAAAGGTGATGAAAATAATGAAGAATAAGCTTCCAAAGGACAACGAATTGCCCGACAGTACATACGAAGCAAAGAAGGTTGTCTGCCCTCTAGGATTGGAGGTCCAGAAGATACATGCATGCCCTAATGACTGCATCCTCTACCGCGGTGCGTACGAGGATTTGAACGCATGCCCGGTATGCTGTGCATTGCGGTATAAGATCAGACGAGATGACCCTGGTGATGTTGAGGGCCAGCGCAGCGGGAAGAGGGTTCCTGCCAAGGTGATGTGGTATGCTCCTATAATACCACGGTTGAAACGTTTGTTCAGAAACAAAGAGCATGCCAAGTTTATGCGATGGCACAAGGAAGACCGTAAGAAAGACGGGAAGTTGAGAGCACCCGGTGATGGGTCGCAGTGGAGAAAGATCGAGAGAAAGTGGGGGGGGGGACTTTACAGGTGACCCAAGGAACGTATGGTTTGGTTTAAGTGCAGATGGCGTTAATCCGTTTGGGGAGCAGAGCAGCAAGCATAGCACATGGCCTGTGAGTTGTTACTCTATGTATGTATAACCTTCCTCCTTGGTTGTGCATGAAGCGGAAGTTTATTATGATGTCAGTGCTCATCCAAGGCCCTAAGCAACCCGGCAATATCATTGATGTGTACCTAAGGCCATCAGTTGATGAACTTTTACAACTGTGGAATGGAAAAGGTGTACGTGTGTGGGATGAGCATGCACAAGAGGAATTTGACCTACGAGCGTTGCTGTTTGTAACCATCAATGATTGGCCTGCTCTCAGTAACCTTTTAGGACAGACAAACAAGGGATACCATGCATGCACGCACTGTTTAGATGACACCGAAAGTATATATTTGGACAAATGCAGGAAGAATGTGTACCTGGGGCATCGTCGATTTCTTCCGACCAACCATCAATGTCGAAAGAAAGGAAAGCATTTCAAAGATGAGGCAGATCACCGGAATAAGCCCGCCCTCCGTATTGGTGATCACATACTTGATATGGTCAATGATTTACAAGTAATCTTTGGAAAGGGTCCTGGCGGACTATCTGTTCCGAATGACGCTGAGGGACGCGCACCCATGTGGAAGAAGAAATCTATATTTTGGGATCTACCCTATTGGAAAGACCTAGAGGTCTGCTCTGCAATTGACATGATGCACGTGACGAAGAATCTTTGTGTGAACCTGCTAGTCTTCTTGGGAGTGTATGGGAAGACAAAAGATACACCGGAGGCACGGGTGGACCAGCAACGTGTGCACGAAAAAGACGGCATGGATCCAAAGCAGTATGAAGGTCCTGCCAGCTACGCTCTTACCAAAGAAGAGAAGGAAATCTTCTTTGAATGCCTGCTCAGTATGAAGGTCCCGTCTGGCTTCTCATCGAATATAAAGGGAATAATAAATATGGCAGAGAAAAAGTTCCAGAACCTAAAGTCTCATGACTGCCACGTGATTATGACGCAACTGCTTCCGGTTGCATTGAGGGGGCTTCTACCGGAAAACGTTCGATTAGCCATTGTGAAGCTATGTGCATTCCTCAATGCAATCTCTCAGAAGGTAATCGATCCAGAAATCCTACCAAGGTTAAAGAGTGATTTGGTGCAATGTCTTGTCAGTTTCGAGCTGGTGTTCCCACCATCCTTCTTCAATATCATGACGCACGTCCTAGTTCATCTAGTCGACGAGATTGGCATTCTGGGCCCTGTATTTCTGCACAACATGTTCCCCTTTGAGAGGTTCATGGAAGTCTTAAAGAAATATGTTCATAACCGTGCTAGGCCAGAAGGAAGCATCTCCATGGGCCATCAAACAGAGGAAAGCATTGGGTTTTGTGTTGACTTTATTCCTGACCTTAAGCCGATTGATCTTCCTCAATCGCGGTATGAGGGGAGACTGACTGGAAAAGGCACGCTAGGAGCGAATTCAATAATATGTAGGGACGTGCATTCTTGGTCTCAAGCACACTACACAGTTCTACAGAATTCTACCTTGGTGACCCCGTATGTCAATGAACACAAGAATATTCTGCGCTCCAAACACCCGGAGCAGTGTGACGACTGGATTACATGTGAACACATCAGGACTTTCGGCAGTTGGTTGCAAACACATCTCATTGATAACACCACTGTTGCAGATGAGCTGTACTCGTTGGTCAGGGGACCATCTTCGACTATATTGACTTACAAAGGGAACGAGATAAATGGGAATACATTTTACACGATCGCCCAAGATCAAAAGAGCACCAACCAAAACAGTGGTGTCCGCTTTGATGCAGCAACCAACAAGGGAAATGACACATATTATGGTTACATAGTGGACATATGGGAACTTGACTATGGACATGATTTTAAGGTCCCTTTGTTTCGGTGCAAATGGGTCAATCTGTCAGGAGGCGGGGTACAGGTAGACCCGCAGTACGGAATGACAACAGTGGATCTGAACAATCTTGGGTACACAGATGAACCATTCGTCCTAGCCAATGATGTGGCGCAGGTTTTCTATGTGAAGGACATGTCTACCAAACCGAGAAAAAGAAAAGATAAGGAAGCGAATACATCATACGATGAGCCAAAGCGCCACATAGTTCTTTCAGGGAAAAGAGACATCGTGGGAGTGGAGGGCAAGACAGACATGTCTGAAGATTATGAAAAGTTTCATGAAATTCCTCCCTTCAAAGTGAAGGCTGACCCAAGCACCCTGTTAAACGATGAAGATTATCCATGGTTACGGCGCAATAAGCAAGTGACACACGCGAAGAAAAAGTGAAGACTTTCTCTCCACAACTATTTTGATGATGGCTTTGATCTAGAATATCACTGCAGTTACATGTCAAGAAATGAAATGCCTTTTGTAACAGATGAGTTTTCGTCTGAAACCCTGATACTTCAAAAGAGATTGTTCATTTTGTACACGAAGTGCATCCAGTTTTTGCCGTAACCCTCTCAACTTTCTAGCACATGCTATGTGGGTGAAATGATGATACCATGCCAACTTTCAACCATTTCTGAGTTCATTTGCAGTGCTTTTCAATTCAGGGTCATCTTAGCTCAAAATAAATCATGAAATGCATGAAAAATAGCAAATGAAGTCAGAAAAGGTTTGAAAAGTGATGATGTGGCTTTAAATGGTGCATATTGAATGCAGAAAAAGTCTTGAGTTCAAATATGTTTAAAAAAATGAAATCCTTTTGTAACAGATGAGTTTTCGTCCAAAACCCTGACACTTCGAAAGAGATTGTCCAGTTTGTACATGAAGTGCATCCAGTTTTTGCCGTAACCCTCTCAACTTTTTAGCACATGCTATGTGGGTGAAATGATGATACCATGCCAACTTTCAACCATTTCAGAGTTCATTTGCAGTGCTTTTCAATTCAGGGTCATTTTAGCTCAAAATAAATCATGAAATGCATGAAAAATAGCAAATGAAGTCAGAAAAGGTTTGACAAGTGATGATGTGGCTTTGAATGGTGCATATTGAATGCACAAAAAGTCTTGAGTTCAAATATGTTTAAAAAATTGAAATCCTTTTGTAACAGATGAGTTTTCGTCCAAAACCCTGACACTTCGAAAGAGATTGTCCAGTTCGTACACGAAGTGCATCCAGTTTTTGCCGTAACCCTCTCAACTTTTTAGCACATGCTATGTGGGTGAATTGATGATACCATGCCAACTTGCAACCATTTCAGAGTTCATTTGCAGTGCTTTTCAATTCAGGGTCATTTTAGCTCAAAATAAATCATGAAATGCATGAAAAATAGCAAATGAAGTCAGAAAAGGGTTGAAAAGTGATGATGTGGCTTTTAATGGTGCATATTGAATGCAGAAAAAGTCTTGAGTTCAAATATGTTTAAAAAATTGAAATCCTTTTGTAACAGATGAGTTTTCGTCCAAAACCCTGACACTTCGAAAGAGATTGTCCAGTTCATACACGAAGTGCATCCAGTTTTTGCCGTAACCCTCTCAACTTTTTAGCACATGCTATGTGGGTGAAATGATGATACCATGCCAACTTGCAACTATTTCAGAGTTCATTTGCAGTGCTTTTCAATTCAGGGTCATTTTAGCTCAAAATAAATCATGAAATGCATGAAAAACAACAAATCAAGTCAGAAAAGGGTTGAAAAGTGATGATGTGGCTTTGAATGGTGCATATTGAATGTAGAAAAAGTTTTGAGTTAAAATATGTTTAAAAAATTGAAATCCCTTCGTAATAGACGTGTTTTCGTCCGATCAAAGTTATTTAACTTAATATTATATAAAATTTATGGAACTAAAATTATCAAAGTTATTTTTGTTAAAAACTTTAATAGAAAAAAGAATATTCATAAAGTATTTTTTGTTAAGAACTTTTAATATGCAAAAAAATAACATAAAAAAATAGCAAAAGTGACATAGATGCGCTTATAGGGAAAATTCGACCTAGCACTTTGAATTTAGGTCGAATTTCCCGTATAAGGGCATCTATTTTCACTTTGATCGGAACTTAACAAGGCAGAGAGGGGCGGGCTTATAAACCGGTGCGAGCGCCTCTCGCTTGGCGAGGTGGGACTAAACTCCCACCACAGCCAGGACCAACCCTTTAGTCCCGGTTGATGGCTCGAACCGGGACCAATGCCACCCTTTCGTCCCGGTTGGTGCCACCAACCGGGACCAATGCCACCCTTTAGTCCCGGTTGGTGCCACCAACCGGGACCAAAGGTCTCTGCTTCCCGCCCTTTGGGCTGCTGAAATTGACCTTTAGTCCCGGTTGGTGGCACCAACCGGGACGAAAGGGGGCCTTTCGTCCCGGTTGGAGCCACCAACCGGGACTAAAGGGTTGGGTATATAAGCAGGGACTTAGGAATTTTTCAGATTTCTGCAGTTGCCCCCGACGACGCCGAGCACATCGACGCCGCCAGGTTGCCCTCGCCGCCCTCTGCCCCGTCAACACCGTCAGGCTGCTCCACCTCGCCGTCGACGCCCTCGCCGACGACCTCAACGCCGCCCCTGCCCCGACGCCGCCCCTGCCCTGCGCTGCCGCCGCCCCGACCCGACGCCGTCGCCGCTCCTCGCCGGTCTCCTCCGTCGCTCCGTTGCCGTCGCCGCTCCTCGCCGGTAAGGCTCCCTCCTCCTCTCTGTCCCCGTCGGCCCCACGCGCGCGCCTCCGCCGCTCGCCCCCGCCCACCGCGCGCAGCACCGCCACCGGCCCTGCCTCCGCCCACCACAGCACCGCCGCTGGCCCCGCGCGCGTCTCCGGCGAGCCCGCAGCGCCGCCCGCGCCCGACGATTTTAGTTGATTTAGCTGATTTAGTTAATTTAGTTGTTTAGTTAATTTAGTTAATTTTAGTTGTTTTAGTTGATTTAGTTAATTTAGTTGTTTAGTTAATTTAGTTGTTTTAGTTGTTTTTAGTTGTTTTTAGTTGTTTTTATTGTTTGGATGTTCAGTTGTTTTATCGTCGGTCGTCGGTGACGCGATATCGAGGAGTCCCCGACGATCGTCGGTGAGGGAGAGTACCCCCCGACGATCGTCGGTGAGGGAGAGTCCCCGACGATATCGAGGAGTCCCCGACGATCGTCGGTGACGCAATATGATGTTTAATTAGATGTTTAAATGTTTAGTTGCATAGCATAGCCGTTGAGTCGACGATGCCCGGCCAGCATCCTCGTCGTCGACTCGGTGGCAACCACCTACTTGAGAGGCTGAAAATTGCGAGCTAATGATGAAATGCCAGAACCTGACCTTCAAGGCGGCGGTCGGCTATGTTGTACCTCCTCGAGCTGAGGGAACTTTCCATTGCCGTCCGATTCCACATGGCTATGTTGTTGTGACGGTGGATGAAATAATGGATGGATTTGAGGGGCTGGAGCTTGACAACCCTACATGTGAAGAGGATAATCATATTATTCTTCTGGAAAATGCTTTGAGGAGTACCTGTCTATGGAGAAAGGAGTACATCAACCTTCCAAACTGGACGCCTCAGCAGACTCAGCCTCCTCCGGCGCGTCAGGGCACTCCGCCTCCTCCTCCTCCTCCTCCTCCGGCGCGTCAGGGCACTCCGCCTCCTCCGGCGCGTCAGCAACGGCGGAAGAGAGTCGACGCCACCGCTCCGGCGGCTAGCAGTACAATAGGCGGGAATAAATACAAATTTGGTCCAAACCTCAAGCCTCTTCCAAAGTTACCATATGAGAGGACTAACAAGGAACGCGCTGAAATCAGTGCAGCCAAACTGAAGGCCCATTTTGCACGGAAACATCCACCTCCGAAGGAAACGGTAGATCCGGTGAAAGCGAAGCGCACTCTGCATGCCCTGAAGCGACCACCACCGCCTCGGCTATCCAACTATGACCGCATAATTACAAAGACACATGATGAAGCGCTGCGGTCGGGAAGTACTTCCAGTGCTGCAAGAGACAAAAAATGAAGAAGTGGGAAAACAATTCCCCAGCTCGGCAAACAGGAGAAGCAATCGTGCCCCCCGCTCAAGGTGTCTAGCGATATCGCTAATCATCCGGTGCTACTGCCCGGTACCACTCTTGGTGATTACGTGGGCGATGATGTACAGCTTCAAACGGCTGAGGTAGTAGCAGCAGAGGACTTTAGATACGAGCACGGGAAGCCTCTCGTCAAACCTGATCATCCTCATCTAACAACGATGATGCAAAAATTGCATGAGTGGTACATGGAAACCTGCAGGAAGTCTGGGACCGACAGCTTGATGATCGGAATTAAAAAAGAGCACGACTTCATTGGAGTCGACCTAATGCATGTTGAATTTGTGGAGTTATTTCAGTTATACAATCAAGAGGCCCTTGACAAACAACTCATGACTTGCTACTGTCTGTAAGTATTACTTCTATAATTAAGTCTCTAGCTCAGCTCGTTCATTGCATGTATATATAATTATCCTCACTATATTATGCAGATTGAAGATGGTCGAATGCAAAAAAGAACAAATCTATGACATTGGGTTCATTAGCCCAAATACCGTAAATGAATGGTCGGTACAAAAGAGAGCCAAAGTTACTGAGGACAACTTGCTAGAAGCGTTCCTTAGACATCAAAACAAAAGGGAAATACTCTTTCCTTACAACTTCAAGTGAGTGTTACTGTCTTGTGCATATTCGGTTTCGCTTACTCGAGGTTAAGTAATGTAATTGATGAGTTATGCGTGCGCAGGTTCCACTTTATTCTGCTATCCATTAAGCTTGACGGGGCATTAGTAACTGTCTTAGACTCTTGACGTAAAGATCCCGAGAATTATGCGGACATGAGTGCAATGCTTCAGAAGTAAGTTCAATCAATACCGGGACCATATCGGCAACTTTCGTTCATTTCCTGATATCAAGTAATCATTTTCTTTGCCTGCCAGGGTTTGGAAAAAGTTCACCGGAATGGTTCCCGGTCTAAACAACGAGCTGCGATTTACACACCCCAAAGTAAGTAGTACTAGCTAGTTCCGCGCATCTCTCATTGATTCTAGTTTCATCAATACCATTATCATGCTTGCTTATCAGTTTGATTGAACTCTATTCTCGTAAAGTGCTTGTACCAGGCACCCGAGAATCATTTATGTGGATACTACGTATGCGAGTTCATTCGCCACTCGACCTCTGAGCGGGGCTTCTCTGAGAAACAATTTGAAGTACGTAAACAATATTCACAATTTTATTTTATATATTACCATCAATTGTGTTGAGTTTCATTTATATATATGTATTGACCCCCTTTTTTAAATTAGATCTGGCAGATGCAGGATGAATCCCTACCACATGATCGCATACGAGCAATTCAAGAGGAATTGGCGGGATTCTTTCTTGACCACGTCATACCTGAACACGGAGAATACCATGTGGAATTGCAATGGTCTTAGGTAGATGATGTTAGGGATTGTAAGAGATATTATATTGTACATATGTAGTAGCGTCGGATAGATATATGAAAACTTGTTGTTCGACCAAGCACGGAGAAAGAGATGTCACTTCTCTATATATATGTTCATGACGATCTTGTGTAATTAATGGTTTCCTTCATTTGCTTACTAGCTAGCGTCAAGTTCTCTCTATATGTATAGTAGCTAGCGTCGACCAAGCACGGAGAAAGAGAGGTCACTTCTCTCTATTAGCTAGCTAACACAATATGAAACCCCTAAATTAACCCTCCAAAACCCCTAAACCCCCCCCCCCTTCCAAAAAAAAAAAACCCCAGCGCCTGCGAGCTGCTGACGCGTGGCTGCCTTTTGGTCCCGGTTGGTGTTACCAACCGGGACTAAAGGTCCTCCTGCCTGGGCGCCCCGCAGCGGCCACGTGGAGCCCCTTTGGTCCCGGTTCGTAAGCAAATCGGGACTAAAGGTTTTGGGTATTAGTCCCGTTTGTTTTGTCCTGGTTCCAGAACCGGGACTAAGGTCCCTCTGGAACCGGGACTAGTACCCTGTTCTCTACTAGTGGTAAATCTCAAGATGATATGCCGGCTCAGTCTCTCGGAGGTGCTCATAGGGGTAGGGTGTGCGTGTGTGCGTTCATAGGGATGAGTGTATGCGCGTGTATATGAGCGCTTGCGTCTGTATTGTGTTCAAAAAAACTGATAGGAATTTTTTTTTACGGACAACAATGTAATCCTGCATGTCTAGTTTTTTTTAAATAAATCCGGAACTTTATTCATTCACAATAACAATTACATCGTTTATGAGGAGCATTACAATTTCATTTAGAGGTTCCTCAAACCATTCATCGACTAAAGAAAATCTAGCTAGTCTAGCAAGCTCATGCGCTACTTTATTTGCTTCTCTGTTACAGTGTTCAAATCTAGTAGTAATAAAATCACAGGCATAATGAAAACAATCATCAAAGATTGCCGCCGCCGCTCCCGCCGATTGTCCTCCGTCCTGCATGGTCTCAATTACCTCCATATTATCCGAATTAATAATAAGGCGATTACATCCCGCCCTTTGTGCCAATGTTATGCCATATTTTAGTCCTGAAGCTTCCGCCGTCAGAACATCCGTGCAAAAATCAATCTTCCCATTCCCTCCAGCAATAAACCTGCCTTTGTCATCTCTTAGAACCGCTCCCATCGAACCACTAAGCAGGTCGTGGTCAAAAGAAGCGTCAACGTTAAGTTTTACAAAACCCCTCGGGGGACAGGACCAACCCCCCTTTTTTATATCAGCCTTGGGGGGAAAGCATTGGCAAAGTTTGATGTAAGGGCTAAGATCCCCATTGAGACCTGATGAACATTTTGTGTTACCTCCTTATGCATCAATTTTCGTCTTTCCCACCATAAATACCATGCCGAGACCGCAATCATTCCCCGCACATTGTGATGGCCCATTATCCATAATTCTTGGTTTGGCAGAAGTAGTAATTACTCCAAAACCGCCTCTCCCGCACGGTCCACCCCGCAAGCTTGCTGCCTGTCTAGTTTTTTACATGGTCCGACATGTACTCTTTTTCGGCGCGTGCTACAAATCAACCGTCTGATAACTTTCAGGTATCAGCCGTCTTAACTACCGTCAGATCAAGGCCGCTACAGCCATTGGATTTATCAAACAAAAAATATTTTTATTTCACATAATAAGAAAGTTCTGTGAGCATCTTCGATTTTATTGTGTTAAAAAAGTGTAAAAATAAGTTTTGTGTGGCTTGACCACGTATCTAAACCAAAGACAGTTCATTTAACATTTTAGTGTGCAGTGTCCGTAATAAAAACATTTTGGCTACCTCCTTCTATTTACTCCCTCCGTCCCATAATATAAGAGCGTTTTTGTCACTAATGACAAAAACGCTCTTATATTATGGGACGGAGGGAGTATCATTTATAGAATATAGTTCAAGTTTTTATCAGCCCAATAAGAACTGTCGTCAACATCATCCCTTAGCATGTAAGGCATGAAATATGATTTTTTTTAAATAGATCTGTATTATCAGCTAATTAACTGATAGGAAAATGTTTTTCACATGGTCCGACATGTACTCTTTTTCTTGCATGACCCGAGGTAGTTTGAGAGCTATCTCTTTTTACACAGTCTAAACCGTCCTTTTTTCCAGACTAGTAAATGTGCCCGTGCGTTGCAACGGGAAAAAAAATCACACACCCTTAGCGACCTGTCCTTGTTGTCACTTTTCCTTTCCACCATCATCGTTGATGTGGCCACGTTGTTCATGTATTCATGATAAATGTGATCAATCCCACAGAGAATAAGTCGTTAACTCCTTTTATATCCTCAACAAGCTTTTTTTCTGCGTGCCAATTCTCATAATGTCACATCGCACGTCTTGTTCCTGTTGGCCAAGGTCTAAACTTCAGCATCATGAGCCACATACTCTAATTTTAGATTACAAGTTAAGGAGAAGTCAAGTTTGGGAAAACACGGATTTATAGAGCCTCTTTGATTCAAAGTGATTTCATATGGGAAAAATGATGTAGATTGATCATGCATGAAGAAAACATGATTGTATAAAATGGCAGAATGCCATAGATTAGGCTGCCTCTGCGCGTCCAGATGGTTTCGCGGTGCCGAAGTATTCATTGATCGGATACTCTTTCTCATGGAAGACAAGGTATACAAGAACCAACATTTTTACACCAGAATCATAATACTCATTTATGTGCCTTTTAATCTCTTCCTCAAATTATCTTCCAGCCGGTACACATAGAGAAAACAGACTTTTAGTCTCTTCCTCAAATTCTTTAACAGCTGGTGCACGTGAAGAAGCAGAATAAGCAGGCATGGGCAGTGCACAAGTTTGACAGTTATTTGTGAAAAGATACAAAAAATTTAAAGTAAGTTGAGTACTTATGTATCCTCCCCTCTGGTTCCTTCAGTAAAAGGCACATCCATTTTCATGAGCTACTAAATTCCAGGACATTCAGAAGCTCATACTTTCTGTCAGAACATATAAATACATTCTGGTTAGGATCAGAATCAAAAATAAATATAAAAGACCATGCCTAGCGATTTATCTGTATTGCCACTTCTCTTTGCATTTCTAATTCGGCAAACTTTTAATGATGGTTGACGTCATCCTGTATTGTCTATAGGGACCATCCACAACACTCATGTTTCACTACAGCGCAACCACCATTCCTGCCCATCATCAACACCACTGCCTTTTTATGCAAAAGTTTTGTCAAAGGTGAAAGATACATCATCATGCATGAACTGTATTAGAAAAACATCAATATTTTTCATGTTTTAACTCCACAAAGGTATGTGTCGATCCATCATTGATTGTATTCTTCCAACCCAAATGACATTCACAATTTCCCATGATGCAACCCTGGCCCCATCGGACACAATGCTACCCTAGGAAAGCCGCCATCTCGTCAACACAAAGATGAAGCAAATTATATGTTCCCTCACGAATCATAACTCTTGATCTCACAATATTTTTGTATTCTCTCCCCTTGTCCTCTGTCCTCTATACACAACATGGTACGCCAACCATCAGCAGCTAAAAAAGCACAACAAGAAGGATCAAACAAGAGGACGGGGAGGTTAGCATTACGTAGAGCATCTTGCCGACATTGTCGTCCTAGGCGGGCGACTCTTGCAGCTGGATGGCACCACGGCTCGACATATTGGCCGTGACTAATTGAACGCCGGTTCTCCCTCCTGATAACGCAGCATGGAAACTACAACACATTGATAATGTCTGTCAGTCCATTGCTCTGTTACTTGTTACTTCCGCTGATATGAACATTGCTAGAAATCACTCTAAAATACTCTAAGTAAACACCAGATACCAAATTATTTGATTACTAAAAATATCAAGTAAATCTATATATGCAGGAAAAATATGTGTGTTATATTTTCTACAGTTTTCTAGAATTGTTGAATATAACCTTGTCATATGGACACGTAGACCACCGTGTCGTATCTGAAGAGATCCACGAGTAGATGATGGATGCAGCTGATAGTACATCGACCTGTTATGAGTTATGAGATCCTGAAGCTCTGTCTCGTGGACTGAGAACAACGACAAGTGGACTACGGAGAGCTACTTATTTTCCTTTTCGTCTGCAGCTAGCTTGCTTGTGTACATTTAAATTGAAAGGAACGGAATGTCAGCTCCAGCATACACCGACACAGTAAGTTAAGTTAATCCGATTACTATTTTGGGTTAAAAAAATTAGCAAAATAGAAAACCGACAGCCTTCTCTGAACCAGACTTGATAATGGCGCACATGGTAAGGTGTCAGCAAGGTGATCATAGATTTTTGTTCTACCCTGTAGTGGTCATGGAGTAAAATGAGATCAAACATGCGAGACATATCGGTTTTTTGTTGGTGTTATCATGGGATGTGATTCTGAGCAGTAAATTCTGAGCAGAACAGGGCTAGTAACATCATAATTGCTACCAACAATTTACTTGGAAGAAGCTGCGACAGTAGTAACAACAAATTCAGTAGTTGCTATACATGTGATTGCAGAGATATTCCTCCAACCTATACTGATCAGAGGTTCAGAAGCAGTAATAATTGGGTAGTTTCACATGATAGCAGCCAGCTACCTATCCAACCTGCCTAGCTGCCGAACGCAATTTGGGCAAAGCATGGCCATGAACACAAAGGCACAAGTCACACGAGGTCACGAGCAGACGGTTGAGCCCGCAACAGCAAGGGGTGGGCAGAAGGGGGTGGGCAACATACCAGAGTCCAGCGTTGGAGGGCTGATGGAGACCATGTGCGCGGGGAGGGCGGCGGGCACCCGGGGACGGCGACCACTGCCCCACCACCCCTCCCGCTCTTCCCACAGCAGGTACTGGCATGAGGAGCACCCAGCCAGCCGGCGCGAGGTTCGCGGTGCGATACTCCCCTCCCCCTTCAGGCACCACGTCGTCGTGGCCAGCCCACCACCTGCCCCGTCGACGACGATTGCCTCTGCCTCCTCACCACCACCACCGTCGTGTCCACCCTACCAGGTCAGGTCGTGTTGCTCCCCCGCGCTCCATGGGCGTGGTGGTCGAGTGGCTGTACTCTAGATCTGACGGTACTCCCAGCTGTGGGATGCCTTCTCCCCACATATGCGATTCTGCAATGGCATGGAGGAGGGCCCCTGGTGGTGCGGGGGTTGGGTATGATCCGGGAGGAGCGCCGCCGGAGGTTGCGGTGGGATGTGAGGTCGCCTTGCCTCCGCGGCCTCTGCTTCCCCACGGCCACTTCCTAGAGGAGGCGCACGTCATCGGCGGCGACCACGTTGAACGGAGGAGGGTTGAAGGTGGGAGGAGGGTTGGAGGGTCGGAGGTGGCGGCGCACGGTGAGGCGGGGTGGGGCATGGCAGGAGGTGGCGGCGCGCTGGATGGGGAGATGGGATTGGGAGAGGGTCATGCGGGTGTTTTTTTTTCTTTTTTCTCGCGCAAACCGGTTCGGGTTGACTTAACATGAGGACTGCGGGTTGAACACGGCAAAACACAGGGGCCTTTCTGTAAAAGTGCCGCGACGATGAGCGGGCAGACGCGACAGCCGCTTTATCTCTACCTCTCTACCTAATCTCTCCCTAATAATAAAGCGGCGATCGCTTCTGTCGTACGTCGTCGGCATTTTTGCAAAAAAGCCCCTGTGATTTCTGGTAATAGAACCCGCAGTCCTTTTTAAGTTAAAAAAACGTTTCTTTTTTACGTAACGCCCCCTGGCTTATCCATTCGCATCCTCCACCGCCGGGCTGACGGGCGAGGAGGAGATGGAGCTCGGGGCGGGGCCTTATCGCCGGCGCGAGGAGGCGGGGGAGGCGGGGTCGAGGAGGGGCGGTGCGCGGGCGCAGGAGGACGAGGAGGCGGGGCCGAGGAGGGCGGCGCGCGGGCGCAGGAGGACGAGGAGGCGGGGGTGAGGAGGGCGGCACGCGGGCGCAGGAGGATGCCGGCCGCCGGCTTCCAGCGAGGAGGCGAGGGAGCTCGGGGAGCTCCGGCCGAGCCTTGACGCCGGCGAGAGAAGGCGGACGCCGTGGGGGCATGCTCCGGTAAGGGAGGCCCCCCTTGCTGCGCTCGTGGGCGTTGATGGAGGGTGGAAGGAGAGACAACTTCGGGTGGGTACGCCGGCCGCCAGCGCCAGCTGCGAGCATGCGCCGTTGTGACCTTTCGGCCTCTGCCAGTCCTCTCCGGCCTCCTCCGCCCCTTGAAAGCTAATCACTGGATGGAAGGAATTCCCTGTTTTAGTTATTGTTTCTGTCCCCTGGCTCTGTCTGCGATTCTGCTCTTTCTTTCTTCAGTTATCAATTAGCTTTGTTGTGGCATACACACAAATAGATATGCTAGCTTAGTACATATTGATCGATCCATCCGTAATTAGTAGTGTACTGGATTGTTGGTTGGAAATCTCAGTAACAGCTAGATTCTGTTTGTACACTATAGCCCTGCCACTCTTTGATGCAATAATCCAACTAAAAACCCAACAACTTAGTAGATGAAGTTTACTGTGTGCAGTACAGTTTATACTACTCCTAGATAAATTTACTTTCCGTTTCAGTAATCTTCTGCCATAGCGTACTGACCTGCAGAAGGTCACCTCTCATAATCTGGATTAAGAAACTTCTTCATGGTTGTGCTGATTATAACTGCATCTATAATAATGCATCAGGCACTGAATACTTCTTCGTTTGTACCTGTTTGCCATTGTCCATACCATGTTAGCTTTGATATGCATATTGTTTCTGCATTAGGACTGAACTCTTTGTTTTCAGTTTGTCTCATATCTGCAGCCACTTGATATTTAAAATTGCACTGCCATACCTGCAATAAATAAAAAAAATACTCGTTACATGCTTAGTGAAAGTACAATAGGTAATGAAAAGAATGATCAGCTATTTTTGTTACAGTTAGGATTTAGTCAAGCTTGATCTCCCTCTGCATAAAGCTTATTCTGATATGGAGTTGCAAGGTTCCAATAAACAATGGATACACTTTTAAAAGTCATAGAGGTTTCTTCAGAATTTAGGAAATTACTCAAATTTGAGGAGTATCAATGTTCAATCTATGGACAGAGGAGGAAAGCAATGGAAACCATCGAGGTCCTGGTGCTTCTCTCTGTGTGTTCCCTTGCTCACCTCGGCACTTGCGGTTTCTACGGCTTCTATAGGTTCGTACTAGATGACTACCCACCATCTTTTTTTCTATTTACAGTTTGATTGCTTCATCAATCCTTCTAGAGGGTCTTGACATGAAGGGCTGGGCAGCCACTGCGCTGGAGTAGACTGTGTGACAGGTTTGCTCGTCTTTCTCCTTCCCGTGATCGGTTTCTCTGGTGAAGAAAGCATCACCGTGTTTCAATACATCATGGCTGGAGTCTCAACCTGTATGTCTACATGGTACATGAATGAAGATTAACCGTTCAATCTATTGATTCAGAGTGAGACAAGGCCGAAACAGAATAAGCTCATTTTTTAGGTGAGTTCCCTAAGCCCCAGACCTAGCATTTTAATTACAAATTCAGTTTTGATCACATCATTTCAGTTTCCTTATAGACTTCATATTGTGTGGATCAATCAGTTTCGCATAGAAAAGAGATCGCCTAAATTAATGACAGGTTTATCTTATCTTCTATACAATATTGCTTCTATAAAAAAATCCGTCTCCTAATCTTTAGTTCTACTGAGAGTTGCCGAAGGAAAAATTCAGCAAATGAACTCTAAGTAGGTGTTTTTGGTATTTTCCAATGTAATTAAAAAATTGCCGCTCATAATATGATAGATTCAGTGTCGGGAAAAATATATTTAGCATGAATGTAGGCGCTTTCATATGAAGCTGGACATGTTTAGAGTGATCGACCGGATATCGTTACATATGTCTTCAATATGAAGTTTAATGATTTCTGAGAAGACGTTAAAAGTGGACATTTGTTTGGTACAATTCAAGCATGTAAGTTATTTACATACTGTTTTTTCCCACCTTTGTTTTAATCTTTTCATTTATATATTCTAACTTCGTCCATCTATTTCTCTTTCTCTTTTTTGGGTTATCCAGATTTGTACATCATGGAATTCCAGAAAAGGGGCTTGCCTCATACTCATACTTCAATTTGGCTTAAAGCAAGATGGAGAAGGACATGGCGACCACTTGCTAATGCACCAGCAGGTGCCTACATCTGTTCTATGAATTGAATGTCCTGCCATATAGCTTTAAACATCACAGTTGATGGTACTCTACATTTATGTTAAAGTGCTTGATGTGGTAACAAAGTTTTTTTCTTGGATCTGATCAAACATATGTTTTTCTCCCATGAAGTTATTTAGACATTTCTTTGGTTTTTTTATGAAGAGCAGCAGTGCTCAAGGGAAGTGTCAAATCATTTCTTTGGTTATCACCTCTGTTGCATAAGCATTAGATGAGGCACGAGCTAGCAAATTTAATTTGTAAGATCTGGAGTCACTTTTGTTAGGGATAACATTGATGTGACCACTTATATCTGTGTTTAGCGGGTCATTTGAAGGGCGTTCATCCACCTGCAGCCCGATCCCGAGCCAGAGCAGTGCCCACGAGCAGGCAGAACCGCACGAGCCTACGAGCGCGACCAGCGGTGTACTCCCACCTCCCGGCAAGCACGACTGGGTGGGCGGAGGACCGGTAGCAACCGCTGTGTCCAGTCAGAGTTTCCGGGACATTCTGCTCCTGCCAGGATGCTGTCTCGCAGGCCACATCTTGTCCTCCTCTGATTCCCCACGGCGGCGGTGCTGATGGACGGCTGCACAAGGTAGGGGAAGCTGAGGGATGCGGAGGTAAGCGAGGAGGACATGGCAGTCATCACGATACTGTGACGGTTTCATCTGCAATCCACCTCCTTGCATTTGTTCTCTACTAGAATAGAAAGTGGCTTGTTCTGTCAGTTACATATATCCTGAACTCTGATATGTAGTACAATCTTCATAAGGAGTTACCTTGAAACCAGGAAAGTTGCTTTAATTTTTGCTGATAAGACGACGAAAAATTATGAATACAATTCTGGAGGAAATAAATCACTTTGGCTGAGAGCATCTCTAGCAGACCCCGTAAAAGTCGACCCTTAAAAACGCGTATAAGGGGCACTGTAAACCGTTTTTACGGTGCGAAATTGCCCCGGACAGAACAGACCCCGTAAATAAAACTGTATCTCACTATAGCACATTTTTTTCTTTTTTTTTCCTTTTTCCTTCCGTCCCGGCGAGTCCGTCTCCGACCACGGCGTGCCTCGCCCTGGCGCCACCCGCCTCGCCCCCTCCTCGTCCCGGCGCCGTCCGTTCCGGGCCACACATGCAGTGGAGGAGCCTTCCGCCGCCCGACCCAACCGCGCGCTCCCTGGCGCGCCCGCCCGTCCCCGATTTGAGCCCGGCACTGCCCGCCACCGCACGCGCGTTCGCCATCATGGCCGCGCGAGCTCCCCCACCCCTACCCCGCTCTTCTCCGGTGCCGCCACGCCCTGATTCGGGCCGCCGGTGGCCTGCTCCGCCCTTCCCGTGGACGGTCTCACCTCGGCAGTGGAGGTCGAACCGGTCGCAATTCGGACCGGTGGCAGCAAATTTCGGCGTGTAGCGGCTTCTTCCGACGTGCGGCGATGGATTCCGGTGAGTTCCAGGTACATTCCGGCCAGTTCCGCGGTGGCGCGTCTGCTCTGACGAGGTTTGACCGGTTACAGGTTGAACTGTATATTGCCTTCGAAACTGTACATATAAGGTTTTCGCGGATGAGTTTACCGTGCCCCTTAAAAAGTTTAAGGGGCGAACAAGTTTTACGGGGTCTGCTCGGCGATGTTTTTCCGACCGAAACTGTAAACACCTCGTTTTTTTACGGATTTGACCAGTTTACAGGGTCCGCTAGAGATGCTCTGAACAAGCTACAACCAACCGAGCCATGCAAGTGTTGCCAACTCTAATGACTCACGATGCAGTCACATAGTGCATGGTCACATCTTCGCTTTCATGGTAATTCTGCACTTTGAAGGAAGTTTGTTTCTTTTCGGGGAACCTAATAAAATTTGATCAATTCATGTATAATCTATGGAAGATGCATATATTTTCCAGGGTTAATCAGCTTGACTGATAAGTTATTTTTTTCATTTTGCAGTCCGTATCTGGTGAAACTTTATTGGCCAGTTTCACATACATATAGAAATAGTGTCATTTTCCTCAATAAAAGGATTAGCGTTGCATGTTGATAGTAGCATTGGCCAATAATTTCACACCGAGTAGAATATAAGATGAGGCAGAAATAGATGGATTGCAAGCCAACTAAGCAGTGCACAAGGACAGATAAACTAACGAATGTGAACTCTCTTATTTATTTTGTAATTGTTGCAACACACGTGCTATGATTCATCGTTCGGACAACGACCCGTAGCAACGCACGGGCATATTTACTAGTAATAATAAAGCACGGAGTGCTTCTTCCCGTTCACCGTCGTAATACGCTTCTTCCCACGAATTTACGCTTTCTCCCATGAATTTTGTCTGTCAATTTTTTTCTTTGACACATACATAAAAAAGATGGTAATCCCACCCGGGCCCGAACCGGATCATGCCACCGCCTGCAGCTCCCTCCTGCCCGAGCTACCGTCGTGCCAGCGAGCCGCCTCGCCGGCGACCCCACACCTCCGCCACGCCCCGCCACTAGCGACCTTCTCCGTCGTACCTCCGACCGCTCCGCCGCCTCGCCTCCCTCCCGTTTCCTCCTTCTTCTTGATCTCCTCTCACCTCTCTCCCTCTTTCTCGCTGAACAAGGACCTCTAGGAGGGCCATGACGCCTCCGACCTTAAATCTCGCGGATCCGGCCGCTCTACACCAAATCCGTCAAAAATGGATCCACCCCGTCCAAATCGGCCAGATCCGACCAGGCCTCGCTGTCATCACCACCGGAGCATCACCCCGCTCAATCGGTTACCCGTCGTTACCTGCCTGAGCCGGCCCAGCATCAAGCCAAGGCCCAACCCAAGCCGAGATGTTGCCGTACTAAAAAACCGGACCATGCCGCCGCCCGCAACTCCCTCCTCCCCGAGCTACCTGTTGGAAATATGCCCTAGAGGTAATAATAAAGTGGTTATTATTATATTTCCTTGTTCATTATAATCGTTTATTATCCATGCTATAATTGTATTGATTGGAAACACTAATACATGTGTGGATACATAGACAACACTGTGTCCCTAGTATGCCTCTAGTAGACTAGCTCGTTGATCAAAGATGGTCAAGGTTTCCTAGCCATAGACATGAGATGCCATTTGATAACGGGATCACATCATTAGGAGAATGATGTGATGGACAAGACCCAAACTATGAACGTATCATATGATCGTGTCAATTTATTGCTATTGTTTTCTGCATGTCAAGTATCTGTTCCTATGACCATGAGATCATGCAACTCACTGACACCGGAGGAATACCTTGTGTGTATCAAACGTCACAACGTAACTGGGTGACTATAAAGATGCTCTACAGGTATCTCCGAAGGTGTCTGTTGAGCTGGCATTGATCGAGACTGGGATTTGTTACTCCGTATGACAGAGAGGTATCTCAGGGCCCACTCGGTAATACAACATCACAATAAGCCTTGCAAGCAATGTGACTAAAGTGTTAGCCACGGGATCTTGTATTACGGAACGAGTAAAGAGACTTGCCGGTAAGGAGATTGAACTAGGTATAGAGATACCGACGATCGAATCTCGGGCAAGTAACATACCGAAGAACAAAGGGAACAGCGTACGGGATTAACTGAATCCTTGACATAGAGGTTCAACCGATAAAGATCTTCATAGAATATGTAGGAACCAATATGGGCATCCAGGTCCCGCTATTGGTTATTGACCGTAGAGGTGTCTCGGTCATGTCTACATAGTTCTCGAACCCGCACGGTCTGCACACTTAACGTTCGGTGACGTTTCGGTAGTATAGAGTTATGTATGGTGGTGACCAAAGGTTTTTCGGAGTCCCGGATGAGATCCCAGACGTCACGAGGAGCTCCGGAATGGTCCGGAGGTAAAGATTGATATATAGGAAGTCCCGTTTTGGCCACCGGAAAAGTTTCGGGTATTTCCGGTAGTGTACCGGGAGTGCCGGGAGGGTCCCGGAGGGCCATCGAGAGGGGCCACTCACGCCGAGAGGCCACATGGGCCTTAGGAGTGGCGCACCAGCCCTTAGTGGGCTGGGAAAGCCAGCCCCTAAGGGTACATGCGGCTGGGGTGAGGGGAAAAGGCAAAAGCCCAAAGGGGGAAGGGTTTCCAAGTGGGGAAGGAGTCCTACTAGGAGTAGGATTGGAGTCCAACTCCCTCTCCTCCCCACTTTGGCCGACCCTAGGGGAGGATCCCTAGGGCTCCGGCCCCTCCCCTCCCTCCTATATATACTAGAGGGAGAGAGGGCCATATCACTTCAACCAAAAAGGCCACGGTGCAGCCCTCTCTCCCGATAGATCGATTCCTCTAGTTTTCAGCAGCGCTTAGGCGAAGCCCTGCTGGAATAGTTCCACCACCTCCGCCGCCGTGCCGTCGCGCTACCGGAGAACTCATCTACCTCTCCGCTCCTTCTTGCTGGATCAAGAAGGCGGAGATCGTCATCGAGCTGTACGTGTGCTGAACGCGGAGGTGCCGTCCGTTCGGCGCTAGATCGTGATTGGATCGCGGGACGACTTGCGATTTGGATCGCGAAGACGTTCGACTACATCAACCGTGTTTCTTAATGCTTCCCGCTTAGCGATCTACAAGGGTATGTAGATCCACTCTCCCCCTCGTAGATGCTCATCACCATGGATAGATCTTGCGTGTGCGTAGGATTTTTTTTGTTTCCCATGCAACGTTCCCCAACAGTGGCATCATGAGCTAGGTCTATGTGTAGATGAGATCACGAGTAGAACACAAAGGAGTTTGTGGGCGTTGATATTCAGATTGCTTCCTCCCTTGGTCTTTTCTTGATTCAGCGGTATTGTGGGATGAAGCGGCCCGGACGAACATTACTCGTACGCTTACGAGAGACCGGTTCCATTAACTGACATGTAACTTTGTTGCATAAAGATGGCTGGCGGGTGTCTGTTTCTCCCACTTTAGTTGGATCGGATTCGACAAAGGCGGTCCTTGAGAAGTTTGAATAGCAATTTGCGTATCACCGTTGTGGTTTTTGCGTAGGTAAGAATTGTTCTTGCTAGATACCCATAGCAGCCACGTAAAACATGCAACAACAATTAGAGGACATCTAACTTGTTTTTGCAGGGTATGTTGTGATGTGATATGGCCAATTACATGATGAGATATATGTGATGTATGAGATGATCATGTATTGTATAGAATATCACGACTTGCATGTTGATGAGTACGGCAACCGGCAGGAGCCATAGGGTTGTCTTTAATTTATTTTCGCCGTTTTTGCTTTACTTTATCGCTATGAGTTAGCAATAGTCGTAGAAGCAACGGTCGGCGCGACAACCTCATGGCGACACGTTGATGGAGATCAAGATGATGGAGATCATGGTGTCATGCCGGTGACGATGGAGATCATGCCGGTGCTTTGGAGATGGAGATCAAAAGCACAAGTTCATGGCCATATCATGTCACTTATGATTTGCATGTGATGTTAATCCTTTTATGCATCTTATTTTGCTTAGGACAACGGTAGCATTATAAGGTGACCCCTCACTTAAATTTCAAGATAAAATTGTGTTCTCCCCGAGTGTGCACCGTTGCGAAAGTTCGTCGTTTCGAGACACCACGTGATGATCGGGTGTGATAGACTCTTCGTTCGCATACAATGGGTGCAAGCCAGTGTTGCACGTGCGGAACACTCGGGTTAAACTTGATGAGCCTAGCATGTACAGACATGGCCTCGGAACACAAGAGACCGAAAGGTCGAACATGAGTCATATAGTAGATATGATCAACCTGAAGATGTTCACCATTGAAACCACCTCAACTGACGTGATGATCGGACTTGAGTTGGTGAATTTGGATCATGTGACACTCGAAAGACCAGAGGGATGTCAATTTGAGTGGGAGTTTTTAAGTAATATGATTAACTAAACTCATTATCTTGAACAATAGTCTAAGTTGTTTTTGCAAAATTTATGTTGTAGATCAATGGCTCGCGTAGTAGCACCCCTGAATTTTAATGCGTTCCTAGAGAAAGCTAAGTTGAAAGATGATGGAAGTAACTTTGTGAAATGGGCCCGTAATCTAAGGATTATCCTTACGGCTTCCCAAAAGGTTTATGTCCTTGATGCACCGCTTGGTGATCTACCCGCTCCATTAGAGTCTCCAGACGTTGCGAATGCCTGGCAGACTCGTTCTGATGATTACTCAATGGTTCAATGTGCAATGTTGTATGGCTTACAACCGGGACTTCAAAGACGTTTTGAACGTCATGGAGCATATGATATGTTCCAGGAGTTGAAGTTTATCTTTCAGAAGAATGCCCGGATCGAGAGGTATGAGACCTCCGATAAGTTCTATGCTTGCAAGATGGAGGAGAACGGGTCTGTCAGTGAACACATACTCAAAATGTCTGGGTATTCCACCCGTCTGGCTGAATTGGGGATGCCCCTTCCAGCAGAGGCGATCACTGACAGAGTTCTTCAATCATTGCCACCTAGCTACAAGAGCTTCGTGTTGAACTATAACATGCACGGGATGAACAAGTCAGTCGCCGAGCTATTTGCGATGTTGAAAGTCGCTGAGTCTGAAATTCAGAAGGAGCATCAAGTGTTGATGGTCAATAAAACCACTAGTTTCAAGAAGAATGGCAAGGGTAAGAAGGGTAACTCCAAGAATAGTGGCAAAGCAGTTGCCCCTCCCGTGAAGAAACCCAAGGCTGGACCCAAGCCAGAAACTGAGTGCTTTCATTGCAAGGGAACTGGTCACTGGAAGCGGAACTGCCCCAAGTATCTGGCTGACAAGAAGGCGGACAACACCAAAAAAGGTATATATGATATACATGTTATTGATGTGTACCTTACCAACTCGCGTTGTAGTGCCTGGGTATTTGATACCGGTGGGGTTGCTCACATTTGCAACTCAAAACAGGAACTGCGGAATAGATGGAGGCTGGCAAAGGACGAAGTGACGATGCGCGTGGGAAATGGTTCCAAGGTTGATGTGATCGCTGTCGGCACGCTCACTCTTCGATTACCATCGGGATTAGTGATGAACCTGAATAATTGTTATTTAGTGCCCGCGTTAAGCATGAACATTATATCTGGATCTTGTTTATTGCGAGACGGTTACTCATTTAAGCTAGAGAATAATGGTTGTTCTATTTATATGAGTAATATCTTTTATGGTCATGCACCCAATGTGAGGGGTTTATTCTTATTGAATCTCGATCGTGATGATACACATGTTCATAACATTGATGCCAAAAGATGTAGAGTTGATAATGATAATACCACTTTCTTGTGGCACTGCCGTTTAGGTCATATTGGTGTAAAACGCATGAAGAAGCTCCATGCTGATGGACTTTTGGAGTCACTTGATTTTGAATCACTTGACACATGTGAACCATGCCTCATGGGCAAGATGACTAAAACCCCGTTCTCTGGAACAATGGAACGGACAAGTGACTTATTGGAAATCATACATACTGATGTGTGCGGTCCGATGAGCATTGAGGCGCGCGGTGGTTATCGTTACTTTCTCACCTTCACTGATGACTTAAGTAGATATGGGTATATTTACTTAATGAAACACAAGTCTGAAACGTTTGAAAAGTTCAAGCAATTTCAGAGTGAAGTTGAGAATCATCGTAACAAGAAGATTAAATTCCTACGATCTGATCGAGGAGGAGAATATCTGAGTTATGAGTTTGGCAATCACTTAAGACAGTGTGGAATTGTTTCACAATTGACACCGCCTGGAACACCACAGCGTAATGGTGTGTCTGAATGTCGTAATCGAACCTTATTGGATATGGTGCGATCTATGATGTCTCTTGCCGACTTGCCACTATCGTTGTGGGGTTATGCATTAGAGATAGCTGCATTCACTTTAAATAGGGCACCATCGAAATCCGTTGAGACGACGCCATATGAACTATGGTTTGGCAAGAAGCCAAAGTTGTCGTTTCTTAAAGTTTGGGGATGTGATGCTTATGTCAAAAAGCTTCAGCCTGAAAAGCTGGAACCCAAAGCGGAGAAATGCGTCTTCATAGGATACCCAAAAGAGACAGTTGGGTATACCTTCTATCTCAGATCCGAAGGCAAAGTGTTTGTCGCTAAAAACGGAACATTTCTTGAGAAAGAGTTTCTCTCGAAAGAATTGAGTGGGAGGAAAATAGAACTTGATGAGGTTGTTGAACCTTTACTTCAACCAGAGAGTAGCGCAGCACAGAAAGACGTTTATGTAGAGCCAACATCGGTTGAAGAGGAAGTTAATGATGATGATCATGAAGCTTCAGATCAACTTGCTATCGAACCTCGTAGGTCGACAAGGACGCGTACTGCTCCTGAGTGGTACGGCAACCCTGTCTTATAGGTCATGTTGTTGGACAACGATGAACCTACGAGTGATACGTCTCCAACGTATCTATAATTTTTTATTGTTCCATGCTATTATATTATCTATTTTGGATGTTTTATATGCATTAATATGCTATTTTATATTATTTTTGGGACTAACCTATTAACCTAGTGCCCAGTGCCAGTTTCTGTTTTTTCCTTGTTTTTGAGTATTGCAGAAAAGGAATATCCAACGGAGTCCAAACGGAATAAAATTCTACGCTGATTTTTCTTGGACCAAAAGGAACCCAGGAGGCTTCGAGAAGAGGCCAGAAGACCTACGGGTAGGCCACAAGCCACCAGGGCGCGCCCCTGGGGGGGGGGGGCGCCCCCCTGGCTTGTGGGCCCCCCGTAGCTCCTCCAACCCTAACTCTTCGCCTATAAATTCAGGAATATTCCCCCAATGCCAAAGAGAGCCACGATAATACTTTTCTGCCGCCGCAAGCCTCTGTTCCCGTGAGATCCCATCTTGGGGCCTTTTCCGGTAATCTGCCGGAGGGGGATTCGATCACGGAGGGCCTCTACATCAACACCATTGCCCTTCCGATGATGCGTGAGTAGTTCACCTCAAACCTTCGGGTCCATAGCTAGTAGCTAGATGGCTTCTTCTCTCTCTATGATCTTCAATACCATGTTCTCCATGATCTTCATGGAGATCTATCCGATGTAATACTCTTTTGCGGTGTGTTTGTCGAGATCCGATGAATTGTGGATTTATGATCAGATTATCTATGAATATTATTTGAATCTTCTCTGAATTCTTATATGTATGATTTCATATCTTTGCAAGTCTCTTCGAGTTATTGGTTTGGTTTGGCCAACTAGATTGGTAATTCTTGCAATGGGAGAAGTGCTTAGTTTTGGGTTCAATCTTGCGGTGTCCTCACCCAGTGACAAAGTAGGGGTAGCGAGGCACGTATTTGTATTGTTGCCATCAAGGATAAAAAGATGGGGTTTTCATCATATTGCTTGAGTTTATCCCTCTACATCATGTCATCTTACTTAATGCGTTACTCTGTTCTTCATGAACTTAATACTCTAGATGCAGACATGAGTCGGTCGATGTGTGGAGTAATAGTAGTAGATGCAGAATCGTTTCGGTCTACTTGATACGGACGCGATGCCTATATGCATAATCATTGCCTTGGATATCGTCATAACTATGCGCTTTTCTATCAATTGCTCGACAGTAATTTGTTCACCCACCGTATTATTTTCCTTCAAGAGAGAAGCCTCTAGTGAAACCTATGGCCCCCGGGTCTATTTTCCATATTGTATTTTCAGATCTATAAACCAAAAATACTTTGCTGGAATTTATTTACTTTTATTTTAGTTTTCGTTTTAGTAATCTTTTATATCTATCTCTATCAGATCTCATCCTTGCAAGTAACCGTGAAGGGATTGACAACCCCTTTATAGCGTTGGGTGCAAGTGTTTGATTGTTTGTGCATGTGCATAGATTGGGGCCTTGCTTGTACCTCCTACTGGATTGATACCTTGGTTCTCAACAACTGAGGGAAATACTTATCTACTTTTCTGCATCACCCTTTCCTCTTCAAGGGAAAACCAACGCAAGCTCAAGAAGTAGCAAGAAGGATTTCTGGCGCCGTTGCCGGGGAGGATACATAGCAAGTCAAGACAAGAACTCTCCCGTCAACTTGCCAATTTTTGGCGTGGTTGTCGGAGAGATCTACATCAAGCCAACCAATTACCCATCACAAACTTATCTCTTGCATTTACATTATTTGCCATTTGCCTCTCGTTTTCCTCTCCCCCACTTCTAAAATGATTTTAAGAAAAAACCAAAAAGATTTGCCTTTTTATTCGCCCTTCTTCCGTTCGTCTTTTCGTTTGCTTTTCGTTTGCTTGGGTGCTGGATCGATTCGTTGCCACCATGTCTGAATCTAGGAAGGTTATCATTGGAAATTTTGAGGGTATTGCTAGTACAAATCTTGAGGAAAAATTTGGATCTTTCTCTCTAGATCATGAAACCGAACCTCCTCCTAATTATAAAGCTAAAACTTTTCAAGTGGGAGACGGTGATATTATTGGGAAGAGAGTTATTCAAGAGTTCTTTGATTGTACGGGGGTAATGCCTATGAATAAGAGATCTATTCTTCTTAGCACCAATTGTTATGCGGATGCAATTGTCATGCTCGTTGAAAAATTGGAAAGAAAATTTGTGCACGTTCATCCCGCTTTACAAAAGGTGTTTTATGAACTTCCCAAAATTAATCATCCTAAGGCTAAAAAGATTGCCACTATCATCCTTATGCGTGAATTTGATTTTATCATACAAGAAGCCAGGGAAATTTTGGTTTCTATAAAAAGGATATTGAACACCCTCCGATTGAAGAAATCCTACACGATAAAGAAACCTTGCGTAGCTTTGAGTCTAGGGATTATCAATCTTATCGTGACAATCTTAGAAGAAGAGTTCCCTATTCCGAAATTACCCAAACCATTTTACCTTGAAACCTATGATGAATTTGATTGGATCACTAGGGGCATTTATGTAGGATTCAATGATGATTGGTTAGAAGAAAAAATCAGGGAACCCGTTAAAAATGAGATACGCGTTTTATATGATGACATTTATGGTGACGATCCAGATTATGAGTTTATGAATGTCAAAGTTACTAATCAAACTCCTTTTCATGAACTAAGTTCTCCTATTAGAAAGGAAAGAAAATAAATAAAGGATTTGCTAAAAAGGGTTTTGGAAGATATGGTTGAGAATGGATTGCATACCAAAGATGACAATACCTAGATCTATTGCGTTATGCCTAGCTAGGGGCGTTAAACAATAGCGCTTGTTGGGAGGCAACCCAATTTTATTTTATGTTTTTTGTTTTTGTTTCTGTTATTGAGTGATTTACACATTATTACCTCTGTAGTAATTGTGTTTTAGTGTTTTAATTAGTGTTTGAGCCAAGTAAGACCTTTGGGATGGTCTACGGTGATTGTTGATTTGATCTTGCTGAAAAACAGAAACTTTTGTGCTCCGTCCAGGAATTTTATAAATTCACCAGAGCGTCGAATGAGTCTGAAATTTTTACAAACGATTGATAAACAAATTTTCCAGATTTTCCTAATTTTTCAGAATTTTTTGAGTTACAGAAGTATTCGAAGTTTACAGATTGCTACAGACTGTTCTGCTTTTGACAGATTCTGTTTTCTTTGTGTTGTTTGCTTATTTTGATGTATCTATGGGTTGTATCGGGGGGTATGAACCATGAAGAAGTTGGAATACAGTAGATATTACACCAATATAAATAAAGAATGAGTTCACAACAGTGCCTAAAGTAGTGATTTATTTTTCTTATACTAACGGATCTCACGAGTTTTCTGTTGAGTTTTGTGTTGTGAAGTTTTCAAGTTTTGGGTAAAGATTTGATGGACTATGGAATAAGGAGTGGCAAGAGCCTAAGCTTGGGGATGCCCAAGGCACCCCAAGGAATATTCAAGGATACCAAATAGCCTAAGCTTGGGGATGCCCCGGAAGGCATCCCCTCTTTCGTCTTCAATCCATCGGTAAATTTACTTGAGGCTATATTTTTATTCACCACATGATATGTGTTTTGCTTGGAGCGTCTTGTATGATATGAGTCTTTGTTTTTTAGTTTGCCACAATCATCCTTGCTGCACACATCTTTTGAGAGGGACACACATAAATCGTGAATTTATTAGAATACTCTATGTGCTTCACTTATATCTTTTGAGCTAGGCAATTTTGCTCTAGTGCTTCACTTATATCTTTTTAGAGCACGGTGGTGTTTTATTTTATAGAAACAATTGAACTCTCGTACCTCACTTATATTATTTTGAGAGTCTTTAAACAGCATGGTAATTGGTTTAGGTTATGAATTTAGTCCTAATATAACGGGCATCCAAGAGGGATATAATAAAAACTTTCATATAAAGTGCATTGAATACTATGAGAAGTTTGATTCCTCGCATATAGTTTTGAGATATAAAGATGGTGATATTAGAGTCATGCTAGTGAGTAATTGTGGATTGATAGAAATACTTGTGTTAAAAGTTTGTGATTCCCGTAGCATGCACGTATGGTGAACCGTTATGTAACGAAGTCGGAGCATGATTTGTTTATTGATTGTCATCCTTTGTGTGAGGGTCGGGAGCGCGCGATGGTTAACTCCTACCAACCTCTCCCCTAGGAGCATGCGTCTAATACTTTGCTTCGATAACTAATAGACTTTTGCAATAAGTATGTGAGTTCTTTATGGCTAATGTGAGTCCATGGATTATACGCACTCTCACCCTTCCACCATTGCTAGCCTCTCTAGTACCGCGCAACTTTTGCCGGTGCATTAAACCCACCATATTCCCTTCCTCAAAACAGCCACCATACCTACCTATTATGGCATTTCCATAGCCATTCCAAGATATATTGCCATGCAACTTCCACCGTTCCGTTTATCATGACACGCACCATCATTGTCATATTGCTTTGCATGATCGTAAGATATCTAGCATGATGTTTTCATGGCTTGTCCGTTTTTTGATGTCATTTGCTATGCTAGATCGTTGCACATCCCGGTACACTGCCGGAGGCATTCATATAGAGTCATATTTTGTTCTAAGTATCGAGTTGTAATTCTTGAGTTGTAAGTAAATAAAAGTGTGATGATCATCATTATTAGAGAATTGTCCCATGAGAGGAAAGGATGATGGAAGCTATGATTCCCTCACAAGTTGGGATGAGTCTCCGGACTTTACAAATAATAAAAGAGGCCAATGAAGCCAAAAAAAAAGAGGCCAAAGATGCCCACCAAAAATAATGTGAGAGAAAAGAGAGAAGGGACAATGCTACTATCTTTTTTCCACACTTGTGCTTCAAAGTAGCACCATGATCTTCATGATAGAGAGTCTCCTATTTTGTCACTTTCATATACTAGTGGGAATTTTTTATTATATAACTTGGCTTGTATATTACAATGATGGGCTTCCTCAAATTGCCCTAGGTCTTCGTGAGCAAGCGAGTTGGATGCACACTCACTTAGTTTCTTTTTGAGCTTTCATACACTTATAGCTCTAGTGCATCCATTGCATGGCAATCCCTACTCACTCACATTGATATCTATTGATGGGCATCTCCATAGCCCGTTGATACGCCTAGTTGATGTGAGACTATCTTCTCCTTTTCCTCACAACCTCCACCATATTCTATTCCACCTATAGTGCTATATCCATGGCTCACGCTCATGTATTGCGTGAAAGTTGAAAAGGTTTGAGAACATAAAAAGTGTGAAACAATTGCTTGACTTGTCATCGGGGTTGTGCATGATTTAAATACTTTGTGTGGGGAAGATGGAGCATAGCCAGACCATATGATTTTGTAGGGATAACTTTCTTTGGCCATGTTATTTTGAAAAGACACGATTGCTTTGTTAGTATGCTTGAAGTATTATTGTTTTTATGTCAACATTAAACTTTTGTTTTGAATCTTATGGATCTGAACATTCATGCCACAATAAAGAATATTACATGGATAAATATGTTAGGTAGCATTCCACATCAAAAATTCTGTTTTTATCATTTACCTACTCGAGGACGAGCAGGAATTAAGCTTGGGGATGCTGATACGTCTCCAACGTATCTATAATTTTTTATTGTTCCATGCTATTATATTATCTATTTTGGATGTTTTATATGCATTAATATGCTATTTTATATTATTTTTGGGACTAACCTATTAACCTAGTGCCCAGTGCCAGTTTCTGTTTTTTCCTTGTTTTTGAGTATTGCGGAAAAGGAATATCCAACGGAGTCCAAACGGAATAAAATTCTACGCTGATTTTTCTTGGACCAGAAGGAACCCAGGAGGCTTCGAGAAGAGGCCAGAAGACCTACGGGTAGGCCACAAGCCACCAGGGCGCGCCCCAGGGGGGGCGCCCCCTGGCTTGTGGGCCCCCCGTAGCTCCTCCAACCCTAACTCTTCGCCTATAAATTCAAGAATATTCCCCCAATACCAAAGGGAGTCACGATAATACTTTTAAGCCGCCGCAAGCCTCTGTTCCCGTGAGATCCCATCTTGGGGCCTTTTTCGGTAATCTGCCGGAGGGGGATTCAATCACGGAGGGCCTCTACATCAACACCATTGCCCTTCCGATGATGCGTGAGTAGTTCACCTCAGACCTTCGGGTCCATAGCTAGTAGCTAGATGGCTTCTTCTCTCTCTATGATCTTCAATACCATGTTCTCCATGATCTTCATGGAGATCTATCCGATGTAATACTCTTTTGCGGTGTGTTTGTCGAGATCCGATGAATTGTGGATTTATGATCAGATTATCTATGAATATTATTTGAATCTTCTTTGAATTCTTATATGCATGATTTCATATCTTTGCAAGTCTCTTTGAGTTATTGGTTTGGTTTGGCCAACTAGATTGGTAATTCTTGCAATGGGAGAAGTGCTTTGTTTTGGGTTCAATGTTGCGGTGTCCTCACCAAGTGACAAAGTAGGGGTAGCGAGGCACGTATTTGTATTGTTGCCATCAAGGATAAAAAGATGGGGTTTTCATCATATTGCTTGAGTTTATCCCTCTACATCATGTTATCTTACTTAATGCGTTACTCTGTTCTTCATGAACTTAATACTCTAGATGCAGGCAGGAGTCGGTCGATGTGTGGAGTAATAGTAGTAGATGGAGAATCGTTTCGGTCTACTTGATACGGACGTGATGCCTATATGCATAATCATTGCCTTGGATATCGTCATAACTATGCGCTTTTCTATCAATTGCTCGACAGTAATTTGTTCACCCATCGTATTATATTCCTTCAAGAGAGAAGCCTCTAGTGAAACCTATGGCCCCCGGGTCTATTTTCCATATTATATTTTCAGATCTATAAACCAAAAATACCAAAAATACTTTGCTGCAATTTATTTACTTTTATTTTAGTTTTCGTTTTAGTAATCTTTTATATCTATCTCTATCAGATCTCATCCTTGCAAGTAACCGTGAAGGGATTGACAACCCCTTTATAGCGTTGGGTGCAAGTGTTTGATTGTTTGTGGAGGTGCATAGATTGGGGCCTTGCTTGTACCTCCTACTGGATTGATACCTTGGTTATCAACAACTGAGGGAAATACTTATCTACTTTGCTGCATCACCCTTTCCTCTTCAAGGGAAAAGCAACGCAAGCTCAAGAAGTAGCAACGAGCTATGGAGAAGCGATGATGGGCCCGGATTCCGAGAAATGGTTAGAGGCCATGAAATCCGAGATGGGATCCATGTATGAAAACAAAGTATGGGCTTTGGAAGTATTACCTGAAGGGCGAAAGGCCATTCAGAACAAATGGATCTTTAAGAGGAAGACGGACGCGGACGGTAATGTCACCGTCTATAAAGCTCGACTTGTGGCAAAGGGTTTTTCACAAGTTCAAGGAGTTGACTACGATGAGACCTTCTCACCCGTAGCGATGCTTAAGTCAGTCAGAATCATGTTAGCAATAGATGGCTTTTTAGATTATGAAATTTGGCAGATGGATGTCAAAACAGCGTTCCTTAACGGTTTCCTTAAGGAAGAGTTGTATATGATGCAACCAGAAGGTTTTGTCGATCCAGAGAATGCTGACAAAGTTTGCAAACTCCAGCGATCCATTTATGGACTGGTGCAAGCATCTCGGAGTTGGAATCTTCGCTTTGATGAGGTGATCAAAGCGTTCGGGTTTATACAAGTTTACGGAGAAGCTTGTATTTACAAGAAAGTGAGTGGGAGCTCTATAGCGTTTCTAATATTATATGTGGATGAAATATTGCTGATTGGAAACAATATAGAAATGTTGGAAAGCATGAAGGAATATTTGAACAAGAGTTTTTCAATGAAGGACCTAGGAGAAGCTGCTTTCATATTAGGCATCAAGATCTATAGAGATAGATCAAGACGCTTAATAGGACTTTCACAGAGCACATACCTTGACAAAGTTTTGAAGAAGTTCAAAATGGATCAGTCCAAGAAGGGGTTCTTGCCTGTATTGCAAGGTGTGAAGTTGAGTAAGACTCAATGCCCAGTGACTGCAGAAGATAGAGAAAAGATGAGTGTCGTCCCCTATGCTTCAGCCATAGGCTCTATCATGTATGTAATGTTGTGCACAAGACCCGATGTCAGCCTTGCCATAAGAATGGCCGGAAGGTTTCAAAGTGATCCAGGAATGGAACACTGGACGACGGTCAAGAATATCCTGAAGTACCTGAAAAGGACTAAGGACATGTTTCTCATTTATGGAGGTGATCAAGAGCTCGTCGTAAAGGGTTACGTCGATGCAAGCTTTGACACTGATCCGGATGACTCCAAGTCTCAAACTAGATACGTATTTATTCTCAATGAGGGTGCGGTAAGCTGGTGCAGTTCCAAGCAGAGTGTGGTAGCTGATTCTACATGCGAAGCGGAGTACATTGCTGCCTCGGAGGCAGCGAAGGAAGGTGTCTGGATGAAGGAGTTCATGACAGATCTTGGAGTAGTGCCTAGTGCACTAAACCCAATGACTCTGTTCTGTGACAACACTGGTGCCATTGCTCTAGCCAAGGAACCAATGTTTCACAAAAAGACCAGACACATAAAGCGACGTTTCAATTCCATCCGCGATTACATCAAGGAGGAGGACATAAATATTTGCAAAGTACACACGGACCTGAATGTCGCAGATCCGATGACTAAACCTCTTCCAAGGGCTAAACATGATCAACACCAGAACTGTATGGGTGTTAGATTCATTACAATGTAAATCACATAGTGATGTGAACTAGATTATTGACTCTAGTGCAAGTGGGAGACTATTGGAAATATGCCCTAGAGGCAATAATAAAGTGATTATTATTATATTTCCTTGCTCATTATAATCGTTTATTATCCATGCTATAATTGTATTGATTGGAAACACTAATACATGTGTGGATACATAGACAACACTGTGTACCTAGTATGCCTCTAGTAGACTAGCTCGTTGATCAAAGATGGTCAAGGTTTCCTAGCCATAGACATGAGATGCCATTTGATAACGGGATCACATCATTAGGAGAATGATGTGATGGACAAGACCCAAACTATGAACGTAGCATATGATCGTGTCAGTTTATTGCTATTGTTTTCTGCATGTCAAGTATCTGTTCCTATGACCATGAGATCATGCAACTCACTGACACCGGAGGAATACCTTGTGTGTATCAAACGTCACAACGTAACTGGGTGACTATAAAGATGCTCTACAGGTATCTCCGAAGGTGTCTGTTGAGCTGGCATTGATCGAGACTGGGATTTGTTACTCTGTATGACGGAGAGGTATCTCAGGGCCCACTCGGTAATACAACATCACAATAAGCCTTGCAAGCAATGTGACTAAAGTGTTAGCCACGGGATCTTGTATTACGGAACGAGTAAAGAGACTTGCCGGTAACAAGATTGAACTAGGTATAGAGATACCGACGATCGAATCTCGGGCAAGTAACATACCGAAGAACAAAGGGAACAGCGTATGGGATTAACTGAATCCTTGACATAGAGGTTCAACCGATAAAGATCTTCGTAGAATATGTAGGAACCAATATGGGCATCCAGGTCCCGCTATTGGTTATTGACCGTAGAGGTGTCTCGGTCATGTCTACATAGTTCTCGAACCCGCAGGGTCTGCACACTTAACGTTCGGTGACGTTTCGGTAGTATAGAGTTATGTATGGTGGTGACCGAAGATTGTTCGGAGTCCCGGATGAGATCCCGGACGTCACGAGGAGCTCCGGAATGGTCCGGAGGTAAATATTGATATATAGGAAGTCCCGTTTTGGCCACCGGAAAAGTTTCGGGTATTTCCGGTATTGTACCGGGAGTGCCGGGAGGGTCCCGGAGGGCCATCGGGAGGGGCCACTCACGCCGGGAGGCCACATGGGCCTTAGGAGTGGTGCACCAGCCCTTAGTGGGCTGGGCAAGCCAGCCCCTAAGGGCCCATGCGGCTGGGGTGCGGGGAAAAGGCAAAAGCCCAAAGGGGGAAGGGTTTCCAAGTGGGGGAGGAGTCCTACTAGGAGTAGGATTGGCGTCCAACTCCCTCTCCTCCCCACTTCGGCCGACCCTAGGGGAGGATCCCTAGGGAGCCGGCCCCTCCCCTTCCTCCTATATATACTAGAGGGAGAGAGGGCCATAGCACTTCAACCAAAAAGGCCACGGTGCAGCCCTCTCTCCCGATAGATCGATTCCTCTAGTTTTTAGCAGTGCTTAGGCGAAGCCCTGCTGGAATAGTTGTAACAGCCCGAGACCGACGCTCCAGAAGATTCCTCTTTTATTTCCATTCTCGTCGTGTGATTCTTTTGTTTGTCGCATTCATCATCGCATCATTCGCATCATCCGCATAGCATCGGCACTTCGTTGCCGTCCGTTTTCAAAACTGCATCCGTTCGTAGTTGCCGGTTCTCTCCGTTCTCGTCGGTGACCGTTTCGAGACCAACCACACACGCACGCGCCCGTGGCATCTTTAAAATATTGTTTTCAAAAGCGCGCATAAAACTTTCTCGGATTGGGTCGGAAGTTGGCATGTGGTCTTGTTATATTGTAGGTAGACCGCCTGCCAAATTTCGTCGCAATCGGAGGTCGTTTGATACCCGAACGGTCGACCGTAGTGGAACCGTCATCGGCTTAATTATCGGACGTTTTCGGTGTTTTAAAATTTTTGTTGCCGGGCCGCAACTTCCCTCTCTTCTCAGCCCCTAGCCCATCTACACAGCCATTAGTCAACCCTAGCCTAACCCTCCATTTCGGACCGCCCGATCGAGATCCGACGATCCGAAAACGGACTAAAACCATCAACCCTAGACTCTGCTTTAAATAGACATCCCCTCGTCCAAATCGGGCAAACCCTAGTCCCACCTCGTAATCCACGCCGCCGCCAACCCATCCATTCCTCAGTCATCTCCCACCTCCCACCGCGGGCCCGCTGAAGCCCATCACCGGCCCGCCGAGCACGAAGCAGCCGATCCCCGCCCGTACGCCGAGCTCCTCCCGAGCTCCCGCTCGGCCCCAACACCCGCGCCGTCGGAGCCACGCCAACGACCCCGCGCCGCCCGCCGGAGAGGGCCCAGCCTCGCTGGAGCCGCCTCGCGCCGCCGCCGGGTCGACCTCGCCTTCCCTCGCCGATTCTCTCCTTCCTCTCCCCATGCTCGAGCTCACCCCGAGCTCCTCTTCTCTCGCAGGTCCTCCGCGCCGGCCTAAGGCCTCGCCGCCGCCCAGATCCGGCAACGGCCGGTCGGATCCCGCGGGTCCCGGCCGGATCTGGCCTCGTCCCCGCCTCCAGGTCGCCATGCCCCCGCCCGGAGTCCCAGCCGCCGCCGTGGCTGTGCAGCGCTCGCACGCGGGAGTACAGCGAGGGGTTGACCCGCTCGCTCATCCGACACGCCGACCCACCTCCTCAGCGCCCTGGCCAGATTCGGGCCTCCAGCTCCCGTGGGCCGCAGTGCCACCCAAGGCCCATCAGCTCCGCTGGCCTTTGGGCCCATGGGTGAGCACCCCAGACCCTGCTATCCAAAGCCCATAGGCGTCATATAGTCATCCCGCGCCAACAGATTTGGCCCATTGACGTTTTTGTTATTGCAAAAGGCTTGATATTGAAATGTCCATATATAATTAACCGTGCATCGCATGCAAACACGTTATATATGAAATATGTCCAGAATTTTGCGTAGATTAATAATATGCCACTTTCATCCATGTTTTAAAATGTTTAACATGTTGTTTTCTTTATTTTGCATAAATGTCATGTTTGTTGCATTGCGCATAATTATTGAATCGTGCATCCGAATTAATCAAACCTTGCATGTAAAATGTGTAGATTATTTATATCGCATTTTCATGCATGCTAAAAATGTTTGATGTGGTGGTTGCATTTATTTTTCATACATAACTTGCTAAAATGGTTTATGTCATAAACTCGCATAAATGTTGTGGCATTTGTTTTATTATAAGAACCCACATATTATATATGTTTTCGGGGTAGAAAAATCCATAGAATTTATCTGTGCAATTAGTTTTGTCATTTGAGCAATTTTGATGTGCATGTTATTTTGCTATGATGCCCTTTAGTTATTTTCGTGTGATTTAATCCATGCATGATATGAAATAATTTTGAACTTGAGATATGCCCTTGGACATGTGTGCTAGGCCTTGGTATTTTTGGTTGCTATAGAAATGCATGTTTAGGTGTTATTTTCTTGTTGCCAACATGCCATAAAAATGTGCTGTTTTGACGGGTCTAAATATTTCTAAGTCTGAAAACTGTTATTTTGTTGCCATGTTGCCATGTGGTTTGCTATTGATCTAGAAGTCTTTTGTGGTTGCTCCCAAGGTGTCTTTTGTTAAGCATGTTGTTGTCTACCAGGTTGTGTCTTTTGATGCCATGTATAGGTTTTGCATCATAGTTATATTCTTTGCCCAACATGTCAATCTGTTAAAAACTGCTGCTCATGTCTACTCTAATTTTCACCAAGCCTAAGAATCTGTTTTTTTTCATAATGCCATGTTGTGTTGATGCTAGCCATGTTGTATTGATGCTAGCCATGTTGTAGGCATAATTAGACCTTGCCACCATGTAATGATTTGTAGTGCATCATGTCTACTACCATGCTGTTAATTTTCATGCCATAATATGCCCTGTAGCATATAGTTTTGCTGCTGTCAATATGCCTTCGTGAAAAACTGCTATGCTAAAAACTCTTATCTTCACTAAGTCCTAATCTGCTATATTTTAATGTCATGTTGTGAGCTTCCTACCATGTGATCCATGACTCTTTTGAGTATGTTATGTGAAGATGAAATGAAGTGTGTGTTATATGCTACTGCCCCATGCTTAGTTTGTGCATTTTAGGATCTTGTAGCTTGTTGTTTTCATGTGTGCAATATGCTATGTTGCTGTTTTGGACAGATTTGCACTAAAACTTGTGTTGGTTGTTGTGGTTGACCCGTAGCTCCGTTTTGGTCATGCCATATATGAAATTTGCTTAGATTTTCATGTAGTATCATAATATCTTGCTGCATTCATGATTTGAAATGTTTGTGGTTGTCATTTTCATGCATTTTGCGTTCATGTCATGTTCATCTTGTGAAGGTCATATCTTTTAGACCGTAGCTCCGTTTGAGATGTTCCATATATGTAAATCGACTAGAATGACGTGTAGAATTGCATGGTATACTTTATTTTCCTGTTTAATAAATATAAAACATGATTAGTTCAGATCTGGACCAATTTCGAAATTAACATATGGGGTCGTTTCGGAAGTGCTATATGTTGTTTCCGACCTCATTTAATATGCCTAGATGTCTAGTTTACTTATGCTTCACCTCTTGCCATGTTTAACAACATTTAATATTGTTGTGTACCTAAACGGGAGTGAACTAAATAATTTGAATGTGGAGTTTCGTCAATATGCAACCCGTTGCATATTGAGCTTCACTTAATGTGTAGAAGTTGATTGTTGTGCTTGCCATGTCATGCATAACATGCATCATATTTGAAGTGCATCATGTCATGCATATGTTGTGGTGTTGTTCATGTGTTGATTGTTTGAAAGGATCGATATGGTTGACTAGAGGGGGGGTGAATAGGCAACTAACAATTTTTTACTTTCTTTAACAATTTAGGCTTAGCAACAAATAGGTTGACTAGATATGCAACTAGGTGAGCAACCTATATGATGCTAATCACAACAAGCACACACGCAAGCAAGGGATACAACACAATAATAGCTTGCAAGAAGTAAAGGTAAGAGATAACCAAAAGTGGAGCCGGTGGAGACGAGGATGTGTTACCGGAGTTCCTTCCCTTGTGAGGAAGTACGTCTCCGTTAGAGCGGTGTGGAGGCACAATGCTCCCCAAGAAGCCACTAGGGCCACCGTATTCTCCTCACGCCCTCACACAATGCGAGATGCCGTGAATCCACTATTGGTTCCCTTGAAGGCGGCAACCGAACCTTTACAAACAAGGTTGAGGCAATCTCCACAACTTAATTGGAGGCTCCCAACGACACCACGAAGCTTCACCACAATGGAATGTGGCTCCGAGGTGACCTCAACTGTCTAGGGTGATCAAACACCCAAGAGTAACAAGATCCGCAAGGGATTAGTGGGGGGAATCAAATTTCTCTTGGTGGAAGTATAGATCGGGGCCTTCTCAACCAATCCCGAGAGAATCAACAAGTTTGATTGGCTAGGGAGAGAGATCGGGCGAAAATGGAGCTTTGAGCAACAATGGAGCTTGGGAAGGGAAGAGGTGGTCTTCTTGGGGAAGAAGACCCCCTTTATATAGTGGGGGAAAAGATCCAACCGTTATCCCCACTCTCAGCCCGCGCATTGCGGTACTACCGCACAAAGCCACGGTACTACCGCAAGAGGCTGCGGTACTACCGCTCGCACGGAAGTGACCAGACGCAGACCTATTGCACAGGGCAACGAGCGGTAGAACCGCCGGAGCGGTACTACCGCGCGCCCATACGGTACTACCGCATGGTAGGCATCATCTGGCACAAGAGATGCATGGAAATAAAAAATTACTTCCGTGCCTACCTCCGCTGAGGGTGGAGCTGCGCAAAAGTCCGACACGGTAGTACCGGACATACATCACGGTACTACCGCTCGAGGGCGGATGTAAAAAATTACATCCGCGCCTACTACCGCAAGCGCACGCATCAGGTGCTGGGGACAGCGGTACTACCGCGGGCACCTGCGGTACTACCGCTCCCTTGAGCGGTACTACCGCTAGCCACTGAAAACTAGCACCTTGCAGCCTTCACTTTGCACAGACAAGGGAAACGGACTGGAGCTCCATTGAAGCGAAGGAAAGGTGGTGCAATAGAACAGATGTGTACGTGTTGATTCCACCCTAACCTTTCCGAAGCGGACCCCCTCTTAATAGTACGGCTTTCCTACGACTCAAATCCACCGAAAAGAAACGTAGAAAGCAACCGTCTTCGATAGACTCCGAGGGGCACCGAATCGTCTTGTGCCTAGACATGAGATATCTGAAATGCTCAATGCACACGATTAGTCCGCAAATGAATTGTCATCAATCACCAAAACCACTTAGGGAGAAATATGCCTTTACAATCTCCCCCTTTTTGGTGGATTGATGACAATACGGGATTTGCACATAAAGATATATAATGAGCATATGCAAACCAAAAATCTATAAAATATAGACATGCTCCCCCTAGACGTGTGCAATCTATAGATATGATTTGGACTGCAAAGCACACACACTAGGATCAACACTCCCCCTATATTTTATAGACAAGGCAATCCTTGCAACAGAATGAATAATCAATAAGCATGGAAACAAGGCATAACATGTGAGCATGAAGATAAGGGCACATAATAGACAAACTCACAAGCTACTAGTCATACTAGACAATAATATGATAAGAGTGATAGCATATGTCTCACACCATATGATAGAAGAAGTCTCCTGGTCTCACACACAAATAGCATAAACCAAAGCAACGACGAAGGTTCAACGAAAGCGAACGAAAACACTCGCAAATCCTACACTCTCTCCCCCTTTGGCATCGAGACGCCAAAAAGGCAGAGAGGACACCTAAGACATAGGTGGTAGCTCCTCCTCCTCCTCTGATGCAGCTGGAATAGACTCCTCATCTGAATCAACCCACTGATAGCTCTTCTTCTTCATCCAAGCAGCCTCAGGAGTGATGTTCTTCTCAGACCCACTCGAGATGGTCTCGCCAAGCTTCCTCAGAATCTGCTTGTCGCGCTGACGACTCTCCTTCTGAGCAACGTGAGTCTGGTACTGTCCCTTGGCCTGCATGCAGAACAAAGTCTTCATCCTGTTCTTGAGCTTCTTGGCCCAAGATGACTCAGTATACGGTGTCTCATACATTTCTGAACTGTCCTCCTCCTCCTCTTCAATTTCATCTTCATCAACATCCATATGTGTAGCAGCAGGCTTAGTGGTAGTGTTAGCCCACTTGTCCTTCTGACGTATCCGAATAGGCTCATGACGGATCCAGTCGGGAGCATGAAAGTCCTCACCCGGAAAGGTCTTCTCCCAAGTCTTCTGAATCAAGTGGAACAAGTAGGGTCCATAGATGGGGACCTTGCGGTGGAACACAGCAGACTGAAGCTCACTCCACATGATGTGAGAAACATCAAGTGGTCCAGGAATGCGAATCCGCCCTTGCTTACAAAGGAGCGGCATGTCCACTAGATAGGAATGCACCTTGTCCTTGTCTCCCATGCGAGGAAAGAGAGTGTTGCGAAAGATCCGGTGCATGACATCGAGAAACGGGTTAAGCACATAAGTTTTCTCACCAGAGGGTAATGACTTCCCAACAAGGTATGGCAGAAGCTTCTCCTTTTGTGCAGAGTGTGGGTTGGCATGCGGGCGCAAACCAATGGGCACATCAAGCCCCTCATCACGAATGTGCAGCAGATCCATGAACTCCTTCCAGTTAGCAGTCAACTTCTCTCCATTGGTCATCCAAGTCATGCTCCGCTCCACATCCGTGTGGAAGTGGACAGAAGCAAAGAACTGAGCCACAATCTCGGGATCAAAGTCAAGATGGAACAAGATGATATTCTCGATATCAAACTGCTCCACCATATCCAGAGGCTCACCAAAAGATGCCTGGTTCTTCCTCAGATGAGCCATGTCAATCCACTGTGCAGGAACATAGATATTCTTCTTTCCCTTGATCACATCCATATACATGAGATATTGTTGCTTGGTCCAAAACAAGTCATTGCCCCTGAATTGTTCCCTAGGGTTGACATAGGGGTTGATCTTCTGACGAACCAGAAAATCTGCTTGAGGCATCTCTTCCCAGTCGACAACTGGCTCCTTGATCTTGGTTGCGGTTCTCTTGAAGTGGCGAGGCGAGGCATTGGACCCCTCAGGTGCATCTTGATTGCGTAGACGCTTTGAACTCGTATCATGAGAGGGATTCGAGCGTCTTGAACCGGAACCGGAGCCACCACCTATGACACACAACGAAAACACAAGAGAAGAGCGAAAGAAGTCATTGCAAAGACCAAGGCAAACAAGAGAACCACATAGAAGTGAGAATTGGCAGGACAAAACAGGGAAATTTTGGATCGAGCGGTAGTACCGCAGGTCTTGCGGTAGTAAAATTTTACTACCGCGCCGACCGCGGTAGTACCACTCCAGGTAGGGGCGGTAGTACCGGGCTGAGCGCGGAAGTAAAATTTTACTTCCGCCCGACGGGCGGTAGTACCGTACCAGGAGGTGCTGTAGTACCGCACGGGGCGGAGTCCTCAAGAACAGCGGATCTGAGCCGAAAAACCACACCGGTACTACCGTAGATCAAAAACTACCATATTGTATCCTACCAAATAACATTTCTACCGCACAAGCACTCTCCAACCATCACCTCATGCAAAGATTTAGCCAAAAATCACAAGACCAACTCATATTTCCCCCTAAACCTAGATTCAAAAATAGAGAGGCAAAGAGAGAAGCACAAGGGGAAATACCGGGGTCCATGGCAAGAGGACGAGGTGGGGAACGATCCCACCGGTTGGAATGGGAGGAGAGTGGCCGGAGATGGAGATCCGGCGAGGTCCTCCGGCGCCGTTCGTGGGGAGGAGAGAGAGAGAGAAACGTGAGGGGAAGAGATGAATGGGTATGGGGGAGTTTGAAACCCCCCTGCCCGCTCTTAACCCCCACGCAGTTCTCACGGCGTGGTAGTACCGCACATCATTGTGGTAGTACCGCCTGGCCAGCAGAAGAAAAAAAATAATGCCGCTCACCGGGCGGTAGTACCGCTCCTCCAGCGGCAGTAAAAAATTACTGCCGCGCTAGATGCGGTAGTACCGTGCCGGGGCTGCTGCTGCTGCACAAGCGCAGTGGTAACCCCTCTCCAGCGGTAGTACCGTGGCAAGCCACGGTAGTACCGCGCTGCCAACAAAAAACAGGATTTGGCAAAAAAAAAGGACTTTGCACCACAATTAATTTTGAAAAGACATTATGGCACGAAGATAAAACAATAAGCTTCAAGCAAAAAGGACACATACGAAAAAGCACAAAAGAAGCAGCTCCACCACGAACAAGGTCAAAAAGATTAGAGAGGAGAAACGAGGACCAAACATCGAACCACTACCTCTCATGAAGAGAGGGCGATGGCCGAAGCCACCTATGTTTGAGTCAATTGGTATGGCACCGCGAAGAATTATCCTTGGGCCCATGACCAAAACTCGTCTTTGAAGCACAAGTGCCATCAATAATGGCGAATGTGAAAGAGTTTGATTAGTTTATGCATAATAGGAGGAGGGATAGTTCATTGAGAGAACTAGACCCCCCCTAAATTCATGCCTACATCTAAACAAGACATAATGATGAGTGTGGTGGGGTGTGCACTAAGTCAAACCATATTGCTCGAATCAATGATATTTAGCTCATGCCTTAACTCGCGAAATCTTGCTTCATCTAAAGGCTTCGTGAATATATCTGCAAGCTCTTCCTTAGTATAGAGATGAATAAGATCAATGTCTCCACGCTTGATGTGATCACGGATGAAGTGATGACGAATCTCAATATGCTTTGTCTTGCACTGTTGAACCGGGTTGTTGGAGATCTTGATTGTGCTTTCATTGTCGCGGTAAAGAGGCACTTTGTCACAGTTGACACCATAATCCTTTAAAGTTTGCCTCATCCAAAGAATCTGAGCACAACAGCTTGCGGCGGCTACATACTCGGCCTCGGTGGACGAGAGAGAAACACAGTTTTGTTTCTTGGAAGACCAACTTACCAGAAAGCGACCAAGAAATTGGCAACCTCCGGAAGTGGACTTCCTTTCCACACAGTCTCCCGCCCAATCCGAGTCAGTATATCCAATGAGATCAAATGAAGCACCTTTGGGGTACCATAAGCCAAAGTTTGGGGTATGAGCCAAATATCGAAAGATTCGCTTGACAGCCACATAGTGACTTTCCTTAGGTGTGGATTGAAATCGTGCACAAATTCCCACACTCAACATGATATCCGGCCTAGATGCACAAAGGTAAAGCAGAGATCCAATCATGGAGCGATATACCTTCTGATCCACAGCTTTACCATTGGGATCACTGTCAAGTTGGCATTTGAGTGGCATCGGAGTGTTGGCCTTCGGAGGATTTAGCTCATCCATCTTGAACCTCTTGAGCATGCCTTGAGTGTATTTGGCTTGGTTGATGAAGGTTCCTTGGCTTCGTTGCTTGACTTCGAATCCAAGGAAGAACTTCAACTCTCCCATCATAGACATCTCAAACTCTTTGGTCATTAGTGCGGCGAACTCATCATTAAAAGCTTTGTTAGAAGAACCAAAGATAATATCATCTACATATAGTTGGCATACGAACAAGTTCCCGTTAACCCTCTTAGTAAAAAGAGTGGGGTCGATTTTCCCAATTTCAAACCCACGATCTTGCAACATCTCGGTAAGGTGCTCATACCACGCACGTGGGGCTTGTTTAAGGCCATAGAGTGTCTTATCAAGAACGTATACATGATTGGGGAACTTGGGGTCCTCAAACCCCGGGGGTTGCTTGACATATACCAACTCCTTAAGTGGACCATTAAGAAAAGCACTCTTCACATCCATTTGATATAATATGAAATCATGATGAGAAGCATAAGCAAGCAACATGCGAATAGATTCAAGGCGAGCAACAGGGGCAAAGGTTTCACCGTAGTCGATACCCTCGACTTGGGAGTAGCCTTGAGCCACCAGTCTTGCCTTGTTGCGAATAATGATACCATGTGCATCTTGCTTGTTCTTAAAGATCCATTTGGTTCCGATGACATTGTGATTCTCTTTTGGTCTTGGCACCAATCGCCACACTTTGTTGTGCTCGAAGTTGTTGATTTCATCATGCATGGATTCAAGCCAATCCTCGTCTTCGAGCGCATCATGTACCTTGAGGGGTTCAAAGCAAGAAACAAACACATGATGTGCACAAAAGTTTGTTAATTGACGGTGAGTAGTTACCCCTATTTTCAAGCTTCCGTAGACGTTCTCTAGGAGGTGTTGCGTTTTCTGAAGCTTGGAGGCAGTCTTGGCAGCTCGTCTTTCAAGAATTTCCTCCATGGAAAGTTGAGGCTTGGTAACTTGACGAGCTTTGGTACTAGCACCGGCTTGCTCATGATCTTGAACATGATCTTGATCTTTAGCTTGACCTTGATCTTGAAGCTTGCACGGGTGTGTGAACAAGATCTTGAGCATCATGTGAAGTAGAAACATCACTATCAAGTTGATCTTGCCCTTGATCTTGATCACGGGGTTGAGGGCCTTCACTGGGTTCTTCGGAAGCGTGTGGGTCGTGCGTCGGTGATGGTTCCACTTGAGTAGAACATTGTCCTTCTCCTTCAGCCACAAGGGGTTCCTCAACGGGTAGGAAGTATCCCACACCCATTCTTCTTATGGCTTGGGGAGGAATTTCATCACCTACATCACACAGACCACTTTGCGCCACTTGGGAGCCATTATTTTCATCAAACTCTACGTTACTCGTCTCCTCAATGAGTCCGGTGGACTTAATGAGGACACGGTAAGCATGAGAGTTTGCAGCATAACCAACAAATATGCCCTCATGGGCTCTAGAATCAAATTTAGACAAACGAACACCTTTCTTGAGAATGAAACACTTACAACCGAACACCCGGAAGTATTTGAGGTTGGGCTTGTTCCCGGTAAGAATCTCATAAGGAGTCTTGTTCAAGCCTTTGCGGAGATAGAGCCGATTTGATGCATGACACGCTGTGTTGATGGCTTCGGCCCAAAAGTTGTACGGAGATTTAAACTCTGCCATCATGGTTCTTGCCGCATCCATCAACGTCTGGTTCTTCCTCTCCGCAACACCGTTTTGTTGAGGGGTGTAATGAGTGGAATATTGGTGCTTTATCCCCTCATCACTGAGAAACTCATCTAGGGTGTAGTTCTTGAACTCAGTGCCGTTGTCACTTCTAATCATCAAAATCTTTGCTTCATGTTAACGTTGGACTTCATTTGCAAAGTTGATGACGGTCTGTTGGGTCTCACTCTTCCTCTTGAAGAAATATACCCATGTGTATCTCGAGTAATCATCCACAATCACTAAGCAATATCTTCTTCCTCCAAGGCTGTCAAAAGATGGAGGCCTGAAGAGATCCATGTGAAGGAGCTCTAAGGTCCTCTTTGAGTAGATTGTAGTAGTTGGACAATGAGCTTTTTCATGTAGCTTTCCTTCGATACAGGCACTGCAAGCACGATCTTAGGCAAAACTCACATTTGTTAGTCCAAGAATGTGATCCCCTTTGAGGAGACTTTGCAAAGATCTCATATTGGCATGGGCTAGTCGGCGATGCCAAAGCCATCCCACATCAACTTTAGCCATTAGACATGTCGCGGTCTTAGTGGGTCGCTCCGAGAAGTTAATCACATAGAGACCGTTTTCGACATGCCCAACAAAGGCTACTTTAAGAGTCTTGCTCCACAAAAGGGTCACGGTATCAATGCCAAAGAAGGTACTAAAACCCATGAGTGCAAGTTGACGAACGAAAAGTAAATTGTATGCAAGGGTCTCAACAAGCATGACTCTCTCAATAGTTAAGGTCGGAGAGATAACCACCTTGCCAAGACCCAATACCTTTGAGATTGCATCATCTCCAAATGAGACTTGGGTGGCCACGGATGCATCGGGTCGAACATCCACCACCAAGTCCTTGCTTCCGGTCATATGATTTGTTGCTCCGCTATCGAGCAACCATGAGTCTCCCCCGGAAGCAAAGTCCTACAATAGATCAATGCTTGGATTTAGGTACCCATTCTTGAATGGGTCCTTTCATGTTAGTGACAAGGGTCTTAGGAACCCAAATAGACCACTCAATATACTCATAAGAAAAACCAACATATTTGGCATAAACATGCCCATCACTAGCACGACACAAAACATAGGAGGGGTTAAAATCGCCGGTCCTGTTGGAGGGAGTGATCTTGCCCTTCTTGGCACTATCATTCACAACCTTGTCTTTCTTCTTCTCATGAGTAATGTTCCCCGCTTTGACAAATGTTTCTTTGAGCAGAGGAACCTGCGTGGTCTTCTTCTTCTTCTTCTTTTTGGATTTGGGTGCAAACCCAACTCCTTCCTTTGCAATCACTTCCTTTTGATTGCTCAAAATGTCATTGAGATTCTTCTCACCTTGTATACATGTCACAAGGCCTTTCTCAAGCTGCTCTTTTAGCTTAGCATTTTCCTCCACAAGATGTGCATGCTCACAACACGGGTTAGTAGCAGATGCATTATCAATTAAGACAAAGGGAGGACACGTGGCAATTTCCTTAGTGAGTTTTACTTGGAGTTGATCATGCGACTCTTTAAGGGAAGCATGAACGCTCTTCAATGCCTTATGAGCATTGTCAAGAGAGACAAACTCATCCTTGAGTCGAGCATGGTCAACCCCAAGTGCAACCTTTTCAGATTTAAGAACACGGTTAAGAACAATAGCAAGATCATAATCTTTACGTAATTTAGCAAAGTCTTCATTTTGTGACTCCTTAAAAGTCAAATGAAGACCTCGCTCTTCCTCTAGAGCAATAGAAAGATCTACTATCTCGTCGGCATAATCACGACTATGGCCTCTCATCTCCTCAAGAGATTCTTCTTGAGAATCAATCGTGTCATTGGCCTCACCAAGTTGTTCCAAGAGAGCAACGAAGTGCTTCTTGGACTCTCCCTTGAGTTTACACAAGAACTTGTCAAACTCATTCTCACCCTCTATCGCCTCCTCAAGTTCATCCACACAATCTAACAAAGACGGAGTGGAAGAAACGGAAGTCTTAATGTTAGAGGTTTTGGCGTTGGAGGTTACCTTGGTGATACCTTTTGCCATGAGGCACCTAGCGATGTGGTTCTCATTGGGGGCGTCGAAGAGTGACACCTTTGTTGGGGTAGAGGATGTAATTGCCACAGATGCCATTGCCATTCCTTCACCACTTGTGTCTCCGTCATCACTATCATCATCCGATGCATACTCTTCTTGAGCCACCAACACCTTGTGTGAAGTCTTCTTGGTGAAGTTGGTCTTGTTGGGGAAAGACTTGGCCTTATCTTTGCGGATGAGCTTGCCACCATTGTCTTCCCTCTTCTCGTATGGATAATCCACCACAAAGTGACTCACATTGCCACAGTTGTAGCAGGTCCTCACACATTGCTTGCCCTTTGACCCGTTTGAGTTGTTCTTGGAGAAGTTTGGCCTTGTGTTTCTCTTGTTGCCCCAAAATTGCCTGGACGCAAGAGCCATGTGCTCATGATAAGCATATTTGGTGTCCTCGGGGCAACCCTCTTCTTCTTCTTCTTATTCTTCCTCTTGACAGACCTTGGCCTTCAAAGCAAGGTTGGGGGATGATTTCTTTGACCGTTGCACGCGAGCGAGAGCATTGTCAGCTGTCGTGTTCAAGATGTTCATTGCAATAAATTCATCCAACACATCACCAGAAGACAAGGTGTGAAAGTCCGGTCTTTGACGGATGACAGCGGACATGGCCTTGTTGTAGGGCATGATGGCCTTCAGAAACTTGCGCTTGATCCAAGTATCATCCACATCCTTGCTGCCATGATCCTTGAGGGCAACGGCGAGGGCAGTCACCCTTCTATAGAGCTCACGCGGTTCCTCATCCTCTACCATTACAAACTCATCTGACTGATCAAGGACAACTTCATAGTTTGACCGTTGAATGCTTGAGCTGCCCTTGTACATGGAGATAATGTGTTCCCAACACTCTTTAGCAACTGTGAAGGGACGCAAGTGAGGTAGGTCTTCAGTAGGAACAGCAGCTTGGAGTATGAACAAGGCAGAGGAATTTAGCTGTTTATTCGCTTCTTCCCTTGGAGTGAGGTTGCGTGGATCACGAGGGTAGTATCCTTCTTCAATGACTCGCATGAGTTGAATTGAGCTGTGATCCAAATGAGACTTGATACAGAAAACCCAATTAGCAAAATCATTTTTAACAAGCTTAGGAGGAGGACCGTGATTAACTATATGAGGTGGGTGCACCGGTCCTCCATAGACCAAGGGAGGGGGAACTGAGGCAAAAGTCCCCGACCCATTAATTCCTTGAGAACGATTATCTTTATCAGTACTAGCCCCCTCATCGGAGTTAACATCCGATGTCGAGTTAGTGGGATTAACCACTTGAACCGCATCGGTGGAAAGTTTAAGAGAGTCAAGGAATTCTTTAAACATGGATTTGACCTTGGTCGTCATGGAGGATTTAAGCGAGGAAATGGCCTCGTTTAAATCCTCGCGAGAGACCGTGTTCACTCCCACGGCCTCAGGAAGTTCTCCCAACCGCTCCTCTTCGCCCTCCATACTCTTCGGGTGGTGAAACCCTTAATAAAGAGACGAGGCTCTGATACCAATTGAAAGGATCGATATGGTTGACTAGAGGGGGGGTGATTAAGCAACTAACAATTTTTAACTTTCTTTAACAATTTAGGCTTAGCAACAAATAGGTTGACTAGATATGCAACTAGGTGAGCAACCTATATGATGCTAATCACAACAAGCACACACGCAAGCAAGGGATACAACACAATAATAGCTTGCAAGAAGTAAAGGTAAGAGATAACCAAAAGTGGAGCCGGTGGAGACGAGGATGTGTTACCGGAGTTCCTTCCCTTGTGAGGAAGTACGTCTCCGTTAGAGTGGTGTGGAGGCACAATGCTCCCCAAGAAGCCACTAGGGCCACCGTATTCTCCTCACGCCCTCACACAATGCGAGATGCCGTGAATCCACTATTGGTGCCCTTGAAGGCGGCAACCGAACCTTTACAAACAAGGTTGGGGCAATCTCCACAACTTAATTGGAGGCTCCCAACGACACCACGAAGCTTCACCACAATGGAATGTGGCTCCGAGGTGACCTCAACCGTCTAGGGTGCTCAAACACCCAAGAGTAACAAGATCCGCAAGGGATTAGTGGGGGGAATCAAATTTCTCTTGGTGGAAGTGTAGATCGGGGCCTTCTCAACCAATCCCGAGAGAATCAACAAGTTTGATTGGCTAGGGAGAGAGATCGGGCAAAAATGGAGCTTTGAGCAACAATGGAGCTTGGGAAGGGAAGAGGTGGTCTTCTTGGGGAAGAAGACCCCCTTTATATAGTGGGGGAAAAGATCCAACCGTTATCCCCACTCTCAGCCCGCGCATTGCGGTACTACCGCACAAAGCCACGGTACTACCGCAAGAGGCTGCGGTACTACCGCTGCAGGGTGCGGTACTACCGCTCGCACGGAAGTGACCAGACGCAGACCTATTGCACAGGGCAACGAGCGGTAGAACTGCCGGAGCGGTACTACCGCGCGCCCATACGGTACTACCGCATGGTAGGCATCATCTGGCACAGGAGATGCACGGAAGTAAAAAATTACTTCCGTGCCTACCTCTGCTGAGGGCGGAGCTGCGCAAAAGTCCGGCACGGTAGTACCGGACATACATCACGGTACTACCGCTCGAGGGCGGATGTAAAAAATTACATCCGCGCCTACTACCGCAAGCGCACGCATCAGGTGCTGGGGACAGCGGTACTACCGCTCCTTGGAGCGGTACTACCGCGGGCACCTGTAGTACTACCGCTCCCTTGAGCGGTACTACCGCTAGCCACTGAAAACTAGCACCTTGCAGCCTTCACTTTGCACAGACAAGGAAAACGGACTGGAGCTCCATTGAAGCGAAGGAAAGGTGGTGCAATAGAACAGATGTGTACGTGTTGATTCCACCCTAACCTTTCCGAAGCGGACCCCCTCTTAATAGTACGGCTTTCCTACGACTCAAATCCACCGAAAAGAACATAGAAAGCAACCTTCTTCGATAGACTCCGAGGGGCACTGAATCGTCTTGTGCCTAGACATGAGATATCTGAAATGCTCAATGCACACGATTAGTCCGCAAATGAATTGTCATCAATCACCAAAACTACTTAGGGAGAAATATGCCCTTACATTGTTGTTTCCGGATTGCTTCTTCTCGATAGAGTTCCGAAAGCGTTCGGAGTGTGAGGATTCGTTCGACTACGTGGTTCGTCTACTTCATGGATTCGTTCTTCTTCCAAGCGGGATCTCAGGCAAGATGATCATTTCCCTGGATACCATTACTATCATTGCCGTGCTAGATGTCTCGTTTCTATCGCTGTCTCGCTACCTACCACTTGTATGTCAAGCCTCCCAAATTGCCATGAAAAGCCTCTATCCCCTCCACATCCCAGCAAAACATTGTTTGGCTATGTTACCGCTTGCTCAGCCCTTCTTATAGCGTTGCTAGTTGCAGGTGCAATTGTTTCCAGCTATCACAATATTATTGCTATTTAATTTAATGCACATATATACATGGTAGGGGGTGGAAGGCTTGGCCTTTTGCTCGGTGCTTTGTTCCACTCTTGCCGCCCCTAGTTACTTGTGTACCGGTGTTATGTTCCATATTTGAGCACTCCTAACATGCTCGGGGTTGTTATGGGGACCCCCTTGATTTTCGTTTTAGGATAAAACTTGTCTGGCAAGGCCCAACTTTGGTACTACATTTGCCCAACATAATAATTCTGATAATTAATTTGACGCATAGGGAGTTAACGCTACCCGAGGTTCGTTATTCAACCTAATATAGGGGGCCAGTGTTGCTGGTGCTGGTCCAAACTAGAGCACTGTGCGGGGCCACCCCGGGGCAACTCGGGGGATTTCTATCAGGCCAATGTACGCGTCGCTTATCCGCCGTGTCCTGAGAACGAGATACGCGGCTCCTATCGGGATCGTCGACACGTCGGGAGGCCTTGCTGGACTTGTTTTACCTTTCTCGAACGTCTTGTGCGAGGAATTCCAAAACTTTGGGCTATCTCGAGGTTGAGGTTTTCCAATGGAATTTCCTAGGAAATCACGGGATTCGTGGTCGAGGTTATTCCCGCGGCGTGTGGTTAGTTTGTGATGGATGAGTTGGAGCACCCCTGTAGGGTTAAATCTTTCGGAAAGCCGTGCCCGCGGTTATGTGGCAACTTGGAAACTTTGTTTAACACCCGGTCATAGCAAACTTGAAGTAAACTCAAATAAAATACACCAATTGTGTGCGTAACCGTGACTGTCTCTTCTCGTGAGACCTTTTCCGAGAGAGAACACGGTGGGATTATGATTGACGTAAGTAGGTGTTCAGGATCTCTTAGAGATCATTACTAGATCACGTCCGCTGATACGACAATCACCCTCCTTTATTCTTGTACTCGTAAGTTAGCCACTCAAATAAATGCTTAGTGCTTGATGCAGCCTCACCACTTAACCATACCTCACCCATTAAGCTTTAATAGTCTTGATACCCTTGGAAATGAGATTGTTGAGTCCCTGTGGCTCACAGATTACTACAACAACAGTTGCAGGTACAGGTAATGCGATGATTTGACGTGAGCGCGATGCTTTGTTTGATTTGGAGTTCTTCTTATTCTTCTTCGATCATAGGATGGGTTCCAGGCGGCAGCCTGGGATAGCAAGGATGGATGTCATTTTACCGTTTGTTTTCATCCGTAGTCGGACCCTGCTCTTCTGTATGATGTTTGGATATATTGTTGTATTGATGTAGCTTGTGGCGAGTGTAAGCCAATTCCATATACTCATCTCTTCTTTACATGTACTTGTAATGATATCCATTCTTGCAAAACGACGAGATGCGCTTCTATCCCTGTCGAGGCCCTCGTGCCTGTTAGTGCATCTAGTGCCCCTTAGTGATGGTGTATTGAAGACTTATAGGTTAAGAGACTAATGCGTTTGTAAGTGTACACAGGCTCTATAAGTCGCTGAGGAGTTTGATACATTCGGAGATTATCGACCCCTAAAAATGTATGTCTTCAACTGAAGACTTTGGTGAAGACTTTGGTGAAGACTTTGCTGAAGACTTTGGTATTCCCTGAAGACTTTGAAAAAGAAGAAGTTGGTGTGACCTTGAAGATATGAACGAGGACTATGAAGCGTGAAGACTTTTGTTTTCGTAGTTTCATTTCCTTTCTTTGAGTCATAAGAAACACCGTACTGTTAAAGGGGGCCGAGGTAATACTAAGGAAAATTTCCAACTGATACTCAACTCAAAAGCCTCAACCTATCCAATCCTTCGAGTGAAGCCTTTGGAAATCTCTTGCAGTTCAGTCAAGTTCTTCAGTGACAGAGACGATGATCTTCTGGTCTCTGAGGAAATTGGTCTGACTGAGGAGTTAGGATTTTGCCAGTGCGAATTGCCTACAAGTGAGGAATATTATAAGCCTGAGGACTTTCATAGTTCGAAATTCCGACCGTTGCTGTGCTAAGTGCCAGCTGTCCCCAATCATCCTATCCACATAACGGTCATATCATTGGGGGCATTTATGTCTTATCATGTCGGGTTGCACCCTGGCTATAAATAGCCACCCCCCACAACCACTAGTTGGTTGGCTGCTCCGAGAGAGAACTGACACTTGTCATTTGAGAGCATCCCATTCCTCGAGGACTTTGAGAGAAAATCATCAGTGAGGAAAAACCCCAAACCAAACCACCAAACCCAAAGTGATTGAGCATCACTGAAGAAATTGTTCCTGTGTGGAACCGACGCTTGTTACCTTTGAAGACTGTGTATCTTCCAGACGGTTAGGCGTCATGGTCTAGTGCATCCTGCAGTCAATTGGGGATCACGAAGTGACCTTGGTCTAGAGCATCCAGCAGTCAATTGTGGATCGCCGGGTGACCAGTTTGTGAGGGTTTTGGAAGTCTACCCTGAAGACTTACCACGAGTGTTGGGCGAGGTCTGTGTGACCTTAGCTCAAGGAGAATACGGTAAGGATTGTGTGTCCTGGGACTGTGTGTCTTCTGGTTTAAATACCAGGCCGCTCCAAACCAGACGTACGACTATCACAGCAGTTGGAACTGGGTCATCAAATCATTGTCTTCATCGAGCTACCTGGTTCTATTTCCTCAACCCTTTAATTTCCTCGTATACTTGTTGATGAAATTGATCGTTACTATTTGAAGAATTTGACTGAAGACTTTCTCAATTTCCTCACCTCAAATTCTTCAAGCTACCTTGTTCCTCACCTGCTTATCCTGTATCACGCCATCTATAATCTGTGCATGCTTTATTTCATCATGATGACTATGCGATCGCTATGCTTCGTATGCACTTGAGTACTTATTTCGCTGCCAGTTATTCATCACATTTCAAATTCCTCAAGTTGAAATTCCTCAGTGATGAATTTGTAAAAATCGTCTATTCACCCCCCTCTAGTCGATATAACGCACTTTCAATTGGTATCAGAGCAAGGTACTCCCTTATTCTGTGTGATTTTGGTTTAACCACCTGGAGTTCTAGTTATGTCAACTGCAGGTATGATCAAGGTTTCCGCAGGCTGTCCTACCTTCGATGGGACGGACTACCCCTACTGGAAGAACAAGATGCGCATGCATCTTGAAGCTATTGACAACGATCTCTGGTATGTTGTGGAAAATGGTGTTCCCCGCACATCTCTGACTGTTACTGCTGCTGATGCGAAGAAATTCAAGCAACTCGATTCTCTAGCGAAGAATATCATCTGTGGCCATCTGAGCAAAGGTCAGTATGGCAGAGTGAGTGCTTTGGAGACTGCTAAGCTTATCTGGGATAGGCTGTCCAAAGTCAATGAAGGTGTTTCCACTCAACGTGACTCCCGTGTTGATGTTCTTCGCAATCTCTTCAATCGCTTCAAAAGACTCGACAATGAAAATGTTCAGCAAACTTTTGATCGTCTCACTGATATCTCCAACGAGCTTCAAGCTCTGGGTGCCACTGACATCACCGACCATGAGGTGGTGAAGAAACTGCTAAGATCTCTTGATTCCTCATTCGATACTCTGGCTTTGATGATTCAAGAACATGGAGACTACAAGTCACTTGATCCTGCTGATATACTTGAGAGACTCAATACTCACGAATTCCAACAAGCTGAGAAGAGAGACCTCTACGGACCAAGCTATGGAAGATCTCGTGCTCTGAAGGCAAAAGCAATCTCCTCATCCGAAGACGAAGATTCTGATAGCAGCCTTGGTGATCCTGAAGAACTGAGTCAGGAGCTGGCAATGCTTGTGAGAAAATTCCAGAAGTTCTCAAGGAGAGGCCGATTTGGAAAGTCATCAAAAAGTGGTTTGAGAAAGTCAGATTCCTCAAGCGACTACAAGAGAACTTGTCACAAATGCAAGAAGTCTGGTCACTTTATCTCTGACTGTCCTCTCTGGGAAAAAGAATCAAAGAAGAAGAAATACAAGGACTACAGTTCTGATGACTCGAAGAAAAAGAAGAAATCTTCAAAGTCCTCAACTTCAAAGTCCTAATCTTCAAAGTCCTCATCGCACAAGAAGAATGGTTCCAGAAAGGCTCGGGCTTTCATTGGCAAGGAAATGGATTCTGAAGAAGAATCTGAAGAATATGAAGAAAAGGAAGAATCTGAGGAGGAGTCTGGCTCTGGTGTTGCAAGCCTTGCTCTCGCCACTGCTTTCGACAGCAAGTCCATCTTCAACGATGAAGAAAATGACCACTCCAACGACTCTGACGTCAGCAACGATGAATATGCTCCCACTTACTGCTTCATGGCAAAAGGTTCCAAGGTACACAAGCATCACTCTTCTTCTGAATCAAGTGAAGGTGAATCTGATGAATATGTGAAACCTAGCTATGCCAAACTTGCTCAAATTGCCACTAAGCAACAAAGTGCACTTGAAAAGCTTCAGAAATTGCTAGACAAAAGCGATGATCTGTTGAATGAGGAAGTGGATCAGACTCAAACTCTGTCTGATGATCTCAAAAGTCTTCAGACAAAGTATGATAACCTTCAGAGTCATCATAATGCTCTCTTAGTTGACCATGAGAAGCTTTCTTATGAATTTCTTCAAAGAAAGCAAGATCTTAAGAAACTAAGAGTGGCTCATGAGGATCTCCAAAGGGAAAACGATTCCTTACTGGCTCAACAGATCAGTACCGCTCAGGAAGAATTTGTTCCACCATGTATGAAATGCATCGAACGTGAAACTGCTAATTCTTCACCTGAATGTTCAAATGCTTCTATTGCTGCAAATTCTTCAACTATCCCCGTGGTCACAAATTCCTCATCTGAGGATACCACAAGTATCACTGACGAAAATGCGGGGTTGAAGGAATTGTATGTGATAGGCATGTACAAAAGTCTCAAAGGGCATCAAACCCTTTGCGATGTGCTCAAAAAGCAGATTCTGAACAGGAACCCTAGGAAAGAGGGTATTGCATTTGAGAGGAAACTCAATGCTGATGGATCCTACCGGACACCTGAGCAGTACCCCAAAACCTCATGGGTTGCTGCAAAAGGACCTCCTGTGGATCCATCCACTTTATCTGGCTTTACTTGTGAAACTTCATATTCCTCTGATGAGTCACTTGACTCCAACTACAAATTCTTCAAAAATCAGAAAGGTGAAGTATTTGTCAGATTTGTTGGAACTAACTGCAGGAACGGTTCACCTATGAGGAAAATCTGGGTTCCTAAGAGCTGCTAGGAAAATCTTCAAGTGAATGTCCTCACGACACCACCCATGAAGAAAAGGAACCCCAGATCAAATTCCTCATATGGACCAAAGTCTTCACTTGGACCAAATTCCTCAAATGGTCAAAAGTATCATTCTCGTGCTAATGCATCTGTTTCGCAGGAAAAATCTAAGAGTTCTGAATATCTGCATTATTCTTCAAATCATTATGTTCATAAGTCCTCGAAGAATTTCTCTGCTTATTCATATGAGTACTCTAACCCTAGTCCTGTGAAACGAAGTGCACTAGCTTCAATGCCTCCCTTCTCATATGGAGCTCGCAGAATGATGAACTCTTTGCCACCCCTCCAGATGTGGGTGGTGAAGAAATTGAACTAACTTCTTATGCAGGGTCAGGTCTCCAGACGAACTTGAACGTCTGATGAATTTGCCGGAGACCTGAGGAAATGCTTGAAAGGACGCAAGCTAATCATGCAGAAATGAGTTCCTCATTTCTCACGTCCTCACACTGCTTTACTTACTATGTTGTGTGATGAAATTTTGCCTGATGAATTTGATGTCATATTCTTCACTCTGAAGCATATGAGTTCGTAAGTTGTACTAATTCATCTGCAGGATGAAACTCCAAAAACTACTGAGTGGGTCCTCGATAGTGGATGCACCAACCACATGACTGGTGACAAGAGTCTATTGATGAATATGCCACTTGCCCCATCTCATCTGAAGCATATCACCTACGCTGACAAAGGAAAAAGCAAGGTATTGGGTCTAGGTAAGGTTGCAATCTCCAAGGACCGACACATGGACAAGGTGATGCTTGTCGAATCCCTCGGGTTCAACCTCATGTCTGTCTCAATGCTTTGTGATCTTGATATGGTTGTCATCTTTGGAAAATATCGTTGTGTTGTCATCATGGAATCTGACCATTCCAAAGTCTTCGAAGGCTTTAGGAGAGGAGACTTGTATATTGTTGATTTCTCTACAGGTCCTCAGCCTGCCACGTGCCTACTTGCAAAGTCCTCAGAAGGCTGGCTGTGGCATCGACGACTTGGACATGCTGGTATGAGGAACTTGCACACGCTCGTGAAGAAAAAGCACGTCATTGGCATTGAAGGTGTCAAATTCCTCAAGGATCACCTCTGTGGTGCTTGTGAGTCTGGGAAGATGACCAGATCCAAGCATCCCTCGAAGACAATCATGACCACGACTCGACCTTTTGAATTACTTCACATGGACCTCTTTGACCCCACTCATTATTCCACACTAACAAATGCTTCAAGTTTGTATGGCTTTGTCATTGTTGATGATTACTCTCGTTACACTTGGGTGCATATTATTCTGTACAAGTCTGAAGTGCAGGATGTCTTCAGACGATTTGCTTCAAGGGCCTCAACAAACTTCGGCGTCAAGATCAAGCATATCAGGAGTGATAACGGGACTGAGTTCAAGAACACCAATCTTGATGAATATCTTGATGAACTTGGTATTACTCATGAGCAATCTGCCCCATATACTCCTCAGCAGAACGGCGTCGTGGAGCGCAAGAATAGGACTCTTGTTGAGATGGCTCGCACCATGCTTGATGAATACAAGACTCCTCGTCGCTTCTGGCCTGAGGCAATTGATACAGCATGCCACATCATCAACAGGGTATATCTTCACAAATTCCTCAAGAAGACATCATATGAACTCATGACCGGCAAGAAACCCAATGTAAGTTAGCTCAAAGTCTTCGGTGCAAAATGCTGGATAAGAGGTCCTCACCACAGTTCTAAATTTGCACCGAAAGCACATGAAGGTTTTATGCTTGGTTACGGAAAGGACTCGCACACCTACAGAGTCTTCAACACCTACCATCACAAGGTTGTTGAAACTATAGATGTGTGGGTCGATGAAACTAACGGCTCGCAAAGAGAGCACCTGCCTTCTGTGCTAGATGAAAAGTCTCCTGAGGAATCCATTAAGTTGAAGGCTACTGAGGATGTAGTACCCACTGAAGAAAATCCTCAACCAACTGAGGAAGTCATTCCAATCAATGAAGACATTCATGCTAATACACTTGAAGAAAATGGTGCTGAAGAAAATCCTCAGCCACATCAACCTGCTCATCCAAGAGTTGCAAATGAAGTGCAGATTGACAAAATCATCAACAACATCAATGCACCAGGTCCTCTCACTCGCTCAAGAGCTTCACATCTGACTAACTTTTGTGGGCATTTTTGCTTTTGTCTCTATGATAGAGCCCACCAAAGTTGATGAAGCTTTCAAGGAGCCTGAGTGGATTCAAGCAATGCAAGAGGAATTGCATCAATTCAAGCTCAACAACGTGTGCGAACTTGTCAAGCGGCCAGATCCTCGCAAGCATAACATCATAGGTACCAAGTGGATCTACCGCAACAAGCAAGATGAAAATGGCCTTGTGGTAAGGAATAAGGCTCATCTTGTAGCTCAAGGCTACACACATGTTGAAGGAATTGACTTTGATGAAACTTTTGCACCTGTTGCGAGACTTGAAGCTATTCGCATATTGCTTGCTTATGCTAACCATCATGATATCACTTTATATCAAATGGATGTGAAAAGTGCATTCCTCAATGGTAAGCTTGAGGAAGAGGTATGTGTTGCTCAACCCCCGGGTTTTGAAGATCCTAAGCATCCTGACAAAGTCTTCAGACTCAACAAGGCCCTCTATGGCCTCAAGCAGGCCCCTCGGGCGTGGTATGACACTCTGAAGGAATTCCTCATGAAGAAAGGCTTCAAACCCGGTTCACTCGACCCAACTCTTTTCACCAAATCCTATGACAATGAACTGTTCATATGCCAAATATATGTCGACGATATTATCTTTGGCTGTACTGACAAACGTTACAGTGATGAATTTGCCTATATGATGAGTGAATAATATCAAATGTCTATGATGGGAGAGTTGAAATTCTTCTTAGGTCTTCAAATTCGTCAAGCAAGACAATGGCATCTTCATCTCACAAGAGAAATACCTCAAGGATGTGCTGAGGAAATTCAACATGCACGAATGCAAAGGCGTCAAAACTCCAATGCCTTCAAAAGGCCACCTCTGCACTAACGAAAATGGTAAAGATTTCGATCAGAAGGTATACCGCTCCATGATTGGCTCTTTATTGTATCTGTGTGCATCTAGGCCTGATATTATGCTGAGTGTTTGCATGTGTGCCCGATTCCAAGCAACACCGAAGGAATCACACCATAAGGCTGTGAAACATATTCTTCGATACTTAGCTCACACACCAACGCTTGGATTATGGTATCCCAAGGGCTCAAATCTTCACCTCGTCGGATACTCAGATGCTGACTATGCTGGAGATCGTGTGGATCGCAAGTCAACCTCAGGCACATGTCATTTCCTCGGACGATCCCTAGTCTGTTGGTCCTCGAAGAAGCAGAAATGCGTGTCACTTTCTACTGCTGAAGCTGAGTACATTGCTGCTGGTTCATGCTGCGCTCAGCTGCTGTGGATGAAGCAAACCCTCAAGGACTATGGCATCAAGGTGAAGAATGTGCCTCTTTACTGCGACAATGAGAGCGCTATCAAGATTGCTTACAACCCAGTTCAGCACTCCAAGACCAAGCACATCCAGATTCGTCATCATTTTCTTCGAGATCATGTACTCAAGGGCGACATCTCCATCGACCACATCCCCACTGAAGAACAACTGGCCGATATCTTCACTAAGCCCTTGGATGAAAAGAGATTTTGCAAGTTGCGGTGTGAGCTAAATATCTTAGAATCTTCGAATGTTCTTTGAAAGGACACACATCCTAACACTTATGCAAAATTGATGACTTTGATGTGCAACACACGAAGTAACGTTTTTCTTCAATCAATGAAGAATAACTCTCTAAGTGTGAAGAAATTAACGAAGAATTTGATTCTCAGAACCCTACGACAATTGTACGCGGTGTCTGAAATCATCATTCTTATACGGTGGGTCACGCCACCAACAATAGTTGAAATTCTTCAGAGTTGAGTTTTTCATCATTTTGCAAATTCTTCAAATTTTCAAATTCCTCAAGTTTGCAAATTCCTCAACTTTTTCAAATTCTTCAAACTATGAAACTGATGTTCTTCATTGACTATATATATATGAGTCTTCAATGTCCTCAACAGCATTCACTTATTGCTAATTCTTCAAGTTGATTTTCATCTAAGTGAATGTGATCGGACCCGTTCCCCCTCTATGCTAAACTCAACCCAGTCTATTCACAAATTCTTCATATGCGTTCTACTTTGAAACTCGTTCAAAGTCTTCACTGTATCCTAGACAACTGAAGAATTTGCGAACGGAAACTTTAAAATTTTCACTATCAAATTTTTTGGCGCTTCCCGCTCAAACAGTTCCGATTCCCATGACTGGATAAGCCACGATCCCCCACTATCTCCACTACTCAGAACGTGGGTGACACCTGTCGCGTGGAGAGCAAGGGTCAGGGGCAATCTGGTCCAAAATCTTCGGGCCGATTCGTTTTTACTGCCACTATATATACCCCCTCCCCTTCATTGTGCTCGAGTTACTCCTCACTCCCATCTCTCCCGAGCTCAAACCTAGCGCCGCCGCTAAAATCATCGCCGCCGGAGAGGAAGAGCTTCACTGCCTCGACCTCGCCGTCGCCGTACTCGCATCGGCCGCGGAAGTCTTCACCCCGCCGCCACTGTAGCTGTCTCCCTCTGCCAAGCTAGGGCGTGGGAGATCTGGACGGACGAACTTCCCCGGTTTCATCTCTCTGTTCGTCGTGTTCTTCATCAGGGTAAATAAAATCTAATTTTACTGCCCTTGTTTGATCTTCATGTCTTCCACAAAAACCTCAAAAGTGTTTATTCTTCAAGAATCATCTTCTTAAGCACCTTACATGTTTCAATCCCTTGATGTTTTTTCCTAAGTTATGATTTTCTTCAAGATTCCTCAATTGTGTGGATCAACATATTCGCACAACTCTGGAACCTAAGACAAAGAACACTTAGTGAAATTCCTCAAGACATCTATGGTCAAAATCCTCAACTTGATGTATTTTGAAAAATTTCTGAGAACGCATATGACCTCTTCAAATTCCTCGCACCTATACTCTGTTCACAGGTACAAATGTCTGCTGATGAATCACTAGGTTCTCATCAACTTAACTCATTTGCAGCGTTTCTTGAGGAAAAGACCTCAGAAGGGTGGAAAGAAGGCTGAACAAAACACTGCCTTTGAGATACCTGAGGATTTGTATGCTGGTTACTGTACTCCAGATGAGGCCATTCATGGCAAAGAAACGAAAGAGCAGAGGAAAATCAGAATTCAAAGAATTGAACGGAGGTGGGCAAAGGAGTGGAGAGACTATCGCTATGTCACTCCCAAGTATATGAAGAAATTCGCCCTCAAACCTCCTTGCAAAAGGGCTCCTCCTGCTGATGGTCAAGAAATCGATCCCACTAGCGTTGCTCGTGGTGAAGACTTTCCAGATGAATGGGCAAAGCATCAACACAAACTTCAGAGAACTGCCAAAGCTGCAGTGAAGAAATTCAATGAAGATTTTGCTGCTGCTGCTGCCTCTGCCGGAGCCTCTGATAGTGCTCCGAAGAAATCATTAGTGAAGAAATCTGCAGTGAAGTCAAAGTCCTCAACTTCAAAATCCTCACTGCAAAATACTCATGCAAATTCTTCAAAGGCCACTGCAATGCCTTCAGTAGCTGCACAATCATCAGCTGCTGCTGCAAAGTCCTCAACACCTGTAAATCTTACAACATGCCAGAGGACTACTGGCTTCTCAATTGCTTCAGGGGCCTCTGCAAGTTCCTCAACCCAAGAACAGTCTTCAACAAGTCCTACTTTGATGAAGATAAAGAGAACTGCTGGACGAGGTCAGAGACCAAGTCCTCACAAAAGCCAAGTTACTGTGAATGTACCCTCAGGGCCTGAGGATAATGATGATGCTACTAATGAAGAATTGGAAGAAATCATCAGAAACAGTCAGCAGAGAGCTGCAATAGCTAAGGGCAGCTCTGTTCCTCTTATGCTGGATCCAAAGATGATCCTCAACTTCATTGACATATGGCATGAGGATCCCAGCACTCCACTTTCCTCACTGAAGTTACCTCTTGGTGTTGACCATGTCCTCACCCACTTCATTGCTGAAGAAAAATGGAAGAGAGATCAAGCTCAGAGAGCTAAGAGGAGCAGGGCCAGAAAGGAAAAGTTCCTGAAGAACAATGTGATGAATTTGACTCCTACTCAACTCATCACAGTTCAGTCTGAGATTCGCTGCCTGACTGATGAACAAGCAAAATATGATGCTGAATGGAAGGGCACCAAAGTAAGATTTGTCAGGGCAGCCCAAGCTGCAGTTAAAGATCACAACTCAAGGGTTGCAGCTCAATTGCAACAACAAATTCCTCAGGCTGAAGAATCTGCTTAGCCTGCTGAAGAAACTGCACGCGCAGCTGAAGAAATTCAGGCTGTTGAAGAACCTGTCAGGGCAACCTCCACTGTTGCGCCTGAAGAAACTGCAAGGCCAGCTGAAGCTTTTGCTGCGCCTGATGAAATTGAGACCACTAGGGCGACTGCATCAGTCGTGCCTGAAGAAACTGCTCCACCTTCACCCTCTGCTGAAACTGCAAAGTCCTCAAGGGTGAAGAACATCAACCTTCCTTCTGCATCAGAAGCGAAGAAAACAAAGGCTGCGGAGAAAATTGCTGCTAAGAAAAGAAAAGCATCAACTTCAGATTCCTCAGTGGTGAAGAAATTGAAGACACTGCCAAGTTCTTCAACTGAACCCATTGATGCAACCCCAATCTCCTCCGTACCTGCCTATGAAATAGTTCCATTTGGTGTCAAGTATGACATTCCAAATGTTGATGATGAAGAAGATCATTCTGCTGCTTCCTCAGAGCAGATTGATGAAGAAATTGAAGTGGAAGCAAATGCTTCAACTCCACTGGTATCATCGCCCCTGCCTCAGTTGACTGCTGAAGAGGCCAGCGTTGAAGAAATGGAAGAGGACGTGGACATTGGCAACACAACTCCTCTAATCAATGATGAATATTGGGAAGCTGCACACCCAAATTCTCCAATGACCACACCAATTACTCAAATTCCTCAGTCTCCAGCCCAGACTGAAGAAATTCATACTGAAGATATTCCAGCTGCATCAGCTGAAGAAATTGCTGCTCAAACCGCAAATGAGGAAACTGCTATTCAAATTCCTCAATCTGAAGAAGTTCCTCCTATGACTAAGGACATTGTGGGCCGCTTCAAGCCAAATCTTCAGCCGAAGCCAAAGTTGCCCCTCAAAGGCTCAAAGCGCCCCAAATTCATCAAGACCAATTTCTTCAACGAGCACATTTTCTTCAACGGGCCAAATCCTTATGACTCAGCAAGGACCGGTCGCACAAGATTCTGGACCCCTTCGCAGATGAATTTCTATGCATCAGTACTATTTGACAAAGAGAAAGTCTTCGAGCATCAGCAAATTCCTCATGTGGATATGGAATCCATTCCGTGCTTCACACCTGTGCTCGCAGTTCTTCATGATGCTGGACTTCTTCCCTTCTGCGTTGACATATGCGACTGGAATGAAGAGCTAATTCTTCAATTCTATGCAACCTTGCATATCTCGGGTGATACTTTTGATGTCAATTCATGGATTCTGGACTGGATGACTGGATCTACTCACTACACTGCCCCGGCCACTGAATTACTTCAGGCTGTGCCAATAGCAATTCCTTCAGAAGGAGCACGCTGCATCTATGATGAAACTGAACTGCCCAACCACTTGATGCAAGTGCTGATGAAGCCATTGGCTCAGGGCCAACCTCAAAGGACTTCCTTCCTTGTGAAGGATTTGCTCTATGTGCCCAGGACAGTTTATCGCATTCTGACCAAAACCCTCAGTCCTCAGAAGGGCCATAATTCTGAAGAAGAAGAAGTGGAGGGAATCATGAAGAACATGCTATTCAACATCATTCATGGGATTCCCGTAAATTACCATGATTTCTTCATGAGGACTTTTGCCAATGCTGCTTCAGCCCCATTTGAATTGAAGCCTTACGCTCCCTGGATCATGAAATTCATCAGATCAAGGTCTTCACTTCCATTCAAGGCTGACTTTCAGAATCACTTCAGTTTTCTGCCTCCAATTGAAGTCCTCAAGAGCTCATTTTCCTCAGTTGAGGGTAAAGGCAAAGCTGTCATTGATGAAGGTACTCGTCCATTGGATGGTCAGTTTCGCAAAGCTGCATCCTATTCCACCAATGATGACACTGCTACCCAAGATTCTGCCGCAAAATCTTCAGCGCAAAATCCTCAAGAAACTGCCCCTCGTGTGATGACTGATCGAGAGCTTCTTCTAAGTCTTCATCAGAAGATTGATCGCAATCACAAGTGGGTAAAGCGTCAGTTTGGTTCACTTCTTCGAGACATGACTGTCACGCACAACTCTGTGAGGAAGAACCACTATTATCTTCATGAAGTCTTCGACCGCACATGGGCCATCCTGTCTCACCTCAAGACTCCTGAAGAACTCAAGGAGATGGAATTTCAGCAGGACTTTGATTGGTCCATCCCTCCAAGGAAGAAATGGAAGAAAGTTCAAGTTCCTCAGCTGGTTACAAGCTCATATTCTTCATCACGCCAGGCGGATGAAGCTGAGGATATTGACGAAACTGCTGCAGGCCCTACATCAACGAACGACCCCCACAACGCTGGCGCTCCTCCACCACCTTCAAGATGAAATTCTTCAGGGGCGTTAGTCCTCAATTTGTGTCCCTTTTGGTCTTCGATGACAAAGGGGGAGAAAATTTGAGTTAGTCTTCAAGCGGGTCTCTATATATGGGCTGTTTTTGTTTAAGTTACAACTCTCGCTCTTCTGAAGCTTTTGTTGGTTGAGTTGTAAACTTAAGTCCGATGGTGGTCTGATGCTTTTGAACTGCTTTCCGCATGCTATTTCCTCAAGTTATCTTAATGCACGCATGTTGAACTTCCTCAGACCCCATTTTCCATCATGCATTTCAATTTCCTCATGATATATATTAAATGCGTGTATGGATTACAAGATATAGGGGGAGTTCTCCATGATTTTAACCTGCCATGTGCATTTGCAGTCCAAAGCAAATTCCTCAAATATGCATATCTTCAGGGGGAGTTCTTCTGTATCTTGCAATCAAATTCCTCAAACTCAGTACTTACACTTCATATTATTATCCCCGCTGAAAACTTAACCTATTTGTCATCAATCACCAAAAAGGGGGAGATTGTTAGTGCATCTAGTGCCCCTTAGTGATTTTGGTGTATTGAAGACTTATAGGTTAAGAGACTAATGCGTTTGTAAGTGTACACAGGCTCTATAAGTCGCTGAGGAGTTTGATACATTCGGAGATTATCGACCCCTAAAAATGTATGTCTTCAACTGAAGACTTTGGTGAAGACTTTGCTGAAGACTTTGGTATTCCCTGAAGACTTTGAAAAAGAAGAAGTTGGTGTGACCTTGAAGATATGAACGAGGACTATGAAGCGTGAAGACTTTTGTTTTCGTAGTTTCATTTCCTTTCTTTGAGTCATAGGAAACACCGTACTGTTAAAGGGGGCCGAGGTAATACTAAGGAAAATTTCCAACTGATGCTCAACTCAAAAGCCTCAACCTATCCAATCCTTCGAGTGAAGCCTTTGGAAATCTCTTGCAGTTCAGTCAAGTTCTTCAGTGACAGAGACGATGATCTTCTGGTCTCTGAGGAAATTGGTCTGACTGAGGAGTTAGGATTTCGCCAGTGCGAATTGCCTACAAGTGAGGAATATGATAAGCCTGAGGACTTTCATAGTTCGAAATTCCGACCGTTGCTGTGCTAAGTGCCAGCTGTCCCCAATCATCCTATCCACATAACGGTCATATCATTGGGGCATTTATGTCTTATCATGTCGGGTTGCACCCTGGCTATAAATAGCCACCCCCCACAACCACTAGTTGGTTGGCTGCTCCGAGAGAGAACTGACACTTGTCATTTGAGAGCATCCCATTCCTCGAGGACTTTGAGAGAAAATCATCAGTGAGGAAAAACCCCAAACCAAACCACCAAACCCAAAGTGATTGAGCATCACTGAAGAAATTGTTCCTGTGTGGAACTGACGCTTGTTACCTTTGAAGACTGTGTATCTTCCAGACGGTTAGGCGTCATGGTCTAGTGCATCCTGCAATCAATTGGGGATCACGAAGTGACCTTGGTCTAGAGCATCCAGCAGTCAATTGTGGATCGCCGGGTGACCAGTTTGTGAGGGTTTTGGAAGTCTACCCTGAAGACTTACCACGAGTGTTGGGCGAGGTCTGTGTGACCTTAGCTCAAGGAGAATACGGTAAGGACTGTGTGTCCTGGGACTGTGTGTCTTCTGGTTTAAATACCAGGCCGCTCCAAACCAGACATACGACTGTCACAGCAGTTGGAACTGGGTCATCAAATCATTGTCTTCATCGAGCTACCTGGTTCTATTTCCTCAACCCTTTAATTTCCTCGTATACTTGTTGATGAAATTGATCGTTACTATTTGAAGAATTTGACTGAAGACTTTCTCAATTTCCTCACCTCAAATTCTTCAAGCTACCTTGTTCCTCACCTGCTTATCCTGTATCACGCCATCTGTAATCTGTGCATGCTTTATTTCATCATGATGACTATGCGATCGCTATGCTTCGTATGCACTTGAGTACTTATTCCGCTGCCAGTTATTCATCACATTTCAAATTCCTCAAGTTGAAATTCCTCAGTGATGAATTTGTAAAAATCGCCTATTCACCCCCCCCCCCTCTAGTCGATATAACGCACTTTCAGTGCCAAAATAAGGATAGGATCGCATGTTGGGCGTTACAATAGTTCCACCACCACCGCCGCCGCGCCGTCGCGTTGCTGGAGAACTCATCTACCTCTCCGCTCCTTCTTGCTGGATCAAGAAGGCGGAGATCGTCATCGAGCTGTACGTGTGCTGAACGCGGAGGTGCCGTCCGTTCGGCGCTAGATCGTGATTGGATCGCGGGACGACTTGCGATTTGGATCGCGAAGACGTTCGACTACATCAACCGCGTTTCTTAACGCTTCCCGCTTAGCGATCTACAAGGGTATGTAGATCCACTCTCCCACTCGTAGATGCTCATCACCATGGATAGATCTTGTGTGTGCGTAGGAAAATTTTTGTTTCCCATGCAACGTTCCCCAACACTACCCTCGCGCTTGCGAGCCGCCTCTCCGACGACCCCACACCTCCGCCATGTCATGCCGCCGGTGACCTTCTCCGTCGTACCTCCGGCCGCTTCGCTGCGTAGCCCCTCTCCCGTTTCCTCCTTCCTCGACTGCCATTCTCGAATGACGCTGTCTGTCCCCTACGCCGCTCTCCAGCAACGTAAATCAGTCATTTTCGCTTCGGGCGAATCCCCACACGTTGGTACCGTGTCTAACCTTATCCACTTGGGTTGGTACCGTGTTGTCTCATTGGATGCCGACATGGCTTTCCCAGCTGGACCTCCTCGACGCCGTTCATGTGGTTTAGACCATGTTATTAGGCTACGAAGTGTGATTTTTTTTCTCCCGTTACAACGCACGGGCATTTGTGCTAGTTATTAAAAATAAAGATAGGTAAACCGTCCTTTTTTCTCTTATATGTCATGAATCTTCGTGTGTATTGCTCGGACTCTCTCCTTTTTTTAGAAAATTTGGCCCCGCCACTGGCGACCTTCTCCGTCGTACCTCGGCCGCTCCGCCGCCTCGCCCCCCACCCGTTTCCTCCTTCCTCTCGATCTCCTCTCACCTATCTCCCTCTTTCTCGCTGAACAAGGACCTCTGGGAGGGCCATGACGCCACCGACCTTAAATCTCGCGGATCTGGCCGCTCCACACCAAATCCGTCGAAAATGGATCCACCCCGCTCAACCTGTTGCCCGTCCTTGCCTGCCCGAGCCAGCCCGGCATCAAGCCAAGGCCCAACCCAAGCCGAGATGTTGCCGCACTAAAAAACCGGACCATGCCGCCGCCCGCAACTCCCTCCTCCCTGAGCTACCCTCGCGCTTGCGAGCCGCCTCTCCGGCGACCCCACACCTCCGCCACGTCATGCGGCCGGTGACCTTCTCCGTCGTACCTCCGGCCGCTCCGCTGCGTAGCCCCTCTCCCGTTTCCTCCTTCCTCGACCGCCATTCTCGAATGACACTGTTTGTCCCCCTACGCCGCTCTCCAGCAACGTATATCAGTCATTTTCGCTTCGGGCGAATCCCCACACGTTCTCCGTATGCGGCCTTGAGGCTAACCTTATCTACTTGGGTTGGTACCGTGTTGTCTCATTGGATGCCGGCATGGCTTCCCCAGCTGGACCTCCTCGACGCTGTTCATGTGGTTTAGACCATGTTATTAGGCTACGAAGTGTGATTTTTTTTCTCCCGTTACAACGCACGGGCATTTGTGCTAGTTATTAAAAATAAAGATAGGTAAACCGTCCTTTTTTCTCTTATATGTCATGAATCTTCGTGTGTATTGCTCGGACTCTCTCCTTTTTTTAGAAAATTTGGTCGGACTCTCTCTCTCTCTTTTTGCAGCGTGCACAGACTCTTTTAGTTTTTTTTTGACAATGTAAAACTTTATTTCTCAAATGGTAGCGAGATCGTTTACAATAAGATGAGAGATAAAGTCCGGGATAGCATCTTCCCAAAACTCAGAGGATCTACTAATGAGAGATGATTTAGCTATACAATCAGCTACACAATTTGCTTCCGGAGGGCATTTACTTACTTCATAATTTGCATAGTCCAAACCCATCTCTTTGCTCTCAAGAATGATAGCTGATTCATGCCCAAGAAAGGTTTCGGAATTGAGAGCCTCAACCGCATTAGAGCTATCAGACTCAATGTGTAGACTGTTGCAACCAATCTTGCCTGCTAGATAGAACCCGTTCCGAATAGCAATCATCTCCGCCGCATCCACAGACACCACATGCGGTATGAACCAGGCTGCAGCAGCTATAAACTCTCCATATTCATCTCGTGCAACTGCTCCTGTACCTGCAGACATGTTCTCTGCGCTGAAGGATGCGTCAACATTAATCTTTACCACTCCTCTCTTTGGCTTATGCCACATTAGATCATGCTTCACCACCGGCTGGTTGGGTGTTAGTGAGCGAAAGAAGTTTGTCGCTAGAACTCGTATTGATATTGCAGTTTGGTTCGGCAGCCGGACAACCTCCCCTCTGACGATTTGACGTCGCTGCCACCAAATATACCAGCTTCCCACAGCGGTTAATTCCGCCACAGACAACGTGTTCTTAGAATCATATCGCTCAATAAGAGCCGCCATTGTGAAAGAGCCCGACCGATCCTCCACAACAATTTTCTGAATATCTTCCTTGAGTCCTAACTCCTTCCAGATATACATCGCTCGTTTGCAAGTAAATAAGCAATGTTGTGCATCTTCGAACCCTGTATGGCATACCGGGCATTGTCCCGTAACAGGTATATGCCGGCTGGTTAGAGTACCATAACAGGGTAGGACTCCTCTGATTACCTTCCACACAAAATGCTTGACCTTCCCAGGAATTCGAAGTTCCCATACACGCTTCCAAATAGCATTCGGCCAACTCCCTTGTGCTGCACTCTGATTTCCTATATGACCAAACTGGTGTTGGAATTGTGCATGATATGCTGAGCGCCCAGTAAAGACTCCAGATCGGTTGTGGTGCCACGATACAAAGTCTTCCATCACCTGCACCCGGAGAGGGATTTGAAGAATCCTGTGAACATCAACTGGCCAGAAAACTGTTCGGATCAAGCTCTCATCCCACTGACCGGTAAAGGGGTCAATTAATTCCTCGACCTTGCTCAACATAGTTGCTCCCCGTGGAGTTATAATTTTCCTTGTTTCACTAGAAGGGATCCAAGGATCATTCCATATGTTGATTTGCGAGCCCGTGCCCACACGCCAAATGCATCCTCTCTTGAACGTCTGTATACCAGCTACAATGCTTTGCCAGGTAAATGAAGAACCCTTCTTGGGACTAGCCATGAGTATATTGCCATCAGGATAGTACTTTGCACCTAGAACTCTTGCACACAAAGATTCGGGATTATGGAGTAAGCGCCAACACTGTTTTGCTAATAAAGCAAGATTAAAATTGTGAAGGTCCCTAAACCCCAAACCACCCTTACTCTTCGGGGTGCATAACTTCCACCATGCAAACCAATGCATCTTATTCTTTTCCTCGCTGTCCCCCCACCAAAATCCTGCAATCTCATATGTAATTGCCTTGCATATGTTCTTTGGGAGTTTAAAGACTGACATCGCATAGGAGGGGATCGCTTGGGCCACTGCCTTCAGCAAAATCTCTTTCCCCTTCATTGAGAACACCTTTTCTTTCCAACCCTTAATTCTCTGGCAAATTCTATCGATGAGATGCTGAAAGCAGTCACTCCTATCAACTCCTACCATAGTGGGGAGCCCCAGATATTTATCTGTTAATGCCTCCGTTAGGATATCCAGATTTGTACATACCTCTTCTCTGACATGCACACTTGTGTTCGTACTAAAGAAAATGCTAGATTTAGGTGTACTTACGCACTGCCCACTGCTTCTACAATAAACTTCCAAGACTCTTTTCAGTGTGCTTGCATTCTGAACGTTTGCTTTCATAAGTATCAACGAGTCATCTGCAAAAAGTAAGTGGGATATAGACGGTGCATCTCGGCATACTCGAATACCTTCAATTCCACCCACTTCTTCTTCATGAGCTAATAAGCTCGAAAGACCTTCTGAGCAAAGTAAGAACAGATAGGGAGATAGAGGATCTCCCTGTCTTAAACCTCTCGATGGTATGATCTCTTTCGTTTCCACTCCATTGAATCTTATAATATAAGTCACCGAGGAGACACATTGCATTATCATCTCCACCCAAAGCGGGTGAAAGCCCAATTTCAGCATCATTTGTTTGAGAAAACCCCATTCTACCCGATCATATGCCTTCATCATGTCCAGTTTTACTGCACAAATCCCATTAAATCCATGGATCTTCTTTTTAATTGCATGAAAGCATTCATAAGCTACCAACACATTGTCGGTAATTAGCCTCCCAGGAACAAAAGCACTCTGCGTTGGAGATATTACCTCAGGAAGAATCTGCTTGAGTCTATTCACAATCATTTTTGATATGATTTTATAGACCACGTTGCATAAACTAATAGGTCAAAATTGTGTGATTACCTCCGGGCTATCAACCTTTGGAATTAACACAATATTCGTTTGATTCCATCCTTCCGGTATTTTTCTATTATGAACTGCCTCCAGCACCTCATCTGTAAGCTCGTCACCTAGGATGTGCCAGAAATGTTTGAAGAAAATAGCATGTAGTCCATCAGGTCCAGGAGCCTTCATATCTCCAATCTGGAAAAGGGCCTTACGGACCTCCTCCTGTGAGTATGGCGCCATCAAGAGTGTATTCATCTCTACAGTTACTTTCGGCTTTACCGTATGCAACAATTCTTGCTCATATTCAGTAACATCAGAAGAAAACAAGCCAGAGAAGTAATTTGAAATAAGCGGGCTGAGGTTATCATTGCCCTCTACCCACCCGTTATTACTGTCTTTCAATTTTTTTATCAAATTCCTCCTCCTCCTAGCAGAAGCAAAATGATGAAAGTACTGACTATTGCGATCGCCTCTGCGTAGCCATCTAACATTGCCTCTCTGGGCCCAAAAGATTTCCTCTTGGTCCAGTAAATTCTCTATCAGTACTGATAGTTCTTTTTGTCTTGACCGAACCTCGTCAGTAAAAGGAACTTGCATCAGCTTTTCCAGCTCCTTCTGAGCTTTGTTCAACCGGGTTCGAGGCCCTTTAAGGACTTTTCTATCCCAGTCATGCAGGTCCAGGTGGACTGCATTAACCTTTGCTTTCAACGTTGTGTGGAGACCCTGATGATGTGCCTTCTGCCAAGCAGTTTTTATGATCTCTTCCAAAGTTTCTTCTTCAAGCCACCTTGCTTCAAAACGCCGGTTGTATTGTGGTTTTGCTGCCACTCCCTCAAGATACTCTGTATCCAGCAAAATGAGCCTATGATCAGATTTGCCCATTTCCAAATTACATAGGCCAGCATATGGGTGCATACTCATCCACTCGCCGTTAGTTACAGCCCGATCAAGTCGCTCTTTCAGGCCACCTCGAAACCATGTGAATTTATCTCCCACATAGCCCAGATCCTCCAGAGCACAGTCTACCAGCAAATCTTGGAAGGCCTGCAAGCGAGCTTGTTGTCTTGGCGCCCCTCCCTCCTTTTCCGACGACACCAAGATCTCATTGAAGTCTCCAATGATCACCCAAGGTAACCTAGACTAGGCATGCAAATCTTGTATATATTGATAAGTACGGTCCTTGTGTTCCCAGCTTGGTTCCCCGTAGATGCCCGTCAATCTCCAAATATCTCCATTTGCCTGATGCACATGAACATCAATTCCTCCGCGTGTTGTGGTCTGGGAGTAGATCCTCACCTCCTTCTTCCAGGCCATTAGTAAACCGCCCGTCCTACCATCTGTGCAAGGTACCACAATTCTCTCCTCCATTCCTAGTTTCATCATCAGTCTTTCTGCCTTAACATCATCCAAATGCGTTTCAGACAGGAAGAACGCATCCGGTTTATGCCGCCTCTGGATATCCAGAAGCGAGCGAACTGTCGGGGCACCGAGGAGACCCCGACAGTTCCAACTTATGAGTTTCATTGGGCGCGGCGATCCTCCTCGAAGGAGGTCGCCGATGAACTGTTTTCTTGGTTATACTCCACTTCCGACCCTGCCTTAAACCTCTTCTTATCATGAATTTTCTTGGGGGGGGGGGGGGGCTGAGCAGGTTTTTATCAACGATTTCCCTGCTCCCATGCTCAATTAACATGACTTTCTCATTGACATGTCCCACATGAGTTGAATTAACCGCAGGTACACCATCCTCTCCAATCAGCCTTTTGCGTGCCGTGGGGGTGAGATCATCTCCCAAGTCCATATCCTCAGTTTCCCGATCATTGGGAGCACCCGGGTTTCCCCTTCCTCTGCCCATGCCCCCTCCTCTTCCCATGCTTCCTCCACCCCTTGGATTACTAGTGTTCCCATGCCCACCACCAATATCAAACTGGACTAGCAACCAGTCTCCCCACTCGCAAGATTCCAGGCTATGAATTCCATCTCCACACTCTGTCACTTCATGTCCAATTAAACCACAGAAAGAGCAGAACTTTGGGAGCTTTTCATACTCCACCGGATACCTTTTCTTCTCTTTCAGAGTCAGTGGCACAAACCGGACCAAGGGAGTATCCAGCTTCACAAATACACAAGCTCTCAAGTACTTTGTTGGGTTGAGTCGGCATTTACAAAGACTTTAATCGGATGAACACCAACCTTATTTGCTATCTTCTCTGAAAGTGCAGGTTTTTGCATTACAGCATCTGGGATACCTTTGATTCTTACGCAAACTGGACGATCGAGCTTATAGTCATAGACATCAGATAAGCCATCATATTCTTCAATCACAACCGCCTCACGCTGGAACAGCCAGGGTCCTCCGCTCATAACCCTATTCCAATCTCCCAAGCACATAAATTGCACAATGAATCGATTCTCTCCCATTGTTTTGAAGATCACGTCCTGTGCAGATGACCATGCATCACGCATATCCTTAAACAGAGCTACATGAGAAAACGGTCTTTGGGTATGAACCCTAAAGACTCCTAACCATCTCGTCTCTTCCAACAATCCTTCCAATTCCCCTGACAGATACAACTCCTCTTCCTCTTCCCCGCAGAGATTCAGCTCCTCAAACTTACTTTCAAGATTGGATTCAGTCGAGGGCATCGCTTTACCAGATGCGTCGCCGCCGCCACCGCCATCCACCGGTGTTTCCTTCGTTCTTCCCGCCATGCGATCTCCTGTCACAGTCGCCAGATCGGTTTGGGACTCGACCTTGCCTTCAACTCGAGCCGATAACGTGAGAATTTGACGTAGTATCTAGTAGATCTGGGTATACTCTCGCATTGCCACGAGAGGAACTTGGGAACCCTAGGTCGCCCTAGGGGAAAAAACTTTTTGTAGGTTTCGTCTCTCTCGTTCATCCTTATCTCTCTCGAACCTGGCCACTAATACGTTCTGTGGCTACTCCATTTTCTGCAACTGGTCACCTGTTTTAGAAAGCAAACCATAACAAATCGTATGTTCCAGACCGACTAGAAGGTAAACCCGTCGGCGATGGCCTCCCCGATCATGACGGAGCGACCAGGGTGGTGGGGTTGTTGCAAACCAATCACGGTCTAGATTCTGCAGCGGTTCATGTTACAAAAAAATATTCTACAACACGACCCATGTTGTAATTTATTTTTCTGCAACATGACCCATGTTGCAAAAAAAATCCGCAACACAATCTATGTTACAAAAGAACCTGCAACATAACCTTTATTTACAAACGTTTTCGCAACAAGATCTCTGTTGCAACGTAAAGGAATGCGTCTGGATGATTGATTATGTTAGATCTGACGACTCGCAAGGCGGCAAATCTTTTTAAAAGATCCGTCGGCCGACACGTAGCAGCCCCATATAATAATATACTCCCTCCGTTCCTAAATATAAGTATTTTTAAGATTCTACTATGGATTACATACGAAGCAAAATGAGTAGATCTACACTCCAAAGTATGTCTATATACAACCGTATGTACGTAGCCTACAGTGAAATATCCAAAAGGACTTATATTTAAGAACGGAGGAAGTATGTATGTAATTTTTCGTCTTTTAGATCTCGGCCGATAATATAAAAGATTAACGATCAAGAGAATTTAATCTGTTTGGACGAATATTGAGGGCCTTTAACGTCAAAAAAAATTATTAATAACGTCAAAAAAGAATATTGAGGGCCCTTCTCCTCCCAGGGCCCTCTTTGCCTGCTGGCCGGCCCTGGACGAAAGAGTCCGCGGCCACCACGAGGGCGTGCGTGCGCTTCGGAGGCGGTCCGGCCGGCCGCGGCGATGCTACTATAAATTACCGGATTTCTAGTTGGGTACGGCATCGTCAACTCCATCTCCACGGGACTCGGGGTCTTGTCTGATCGCCGCACGCCGTCGATCGAGGGGGCCGAGCCATGGACGGGAAGCAACGGTTGGTGCTGGACCTGCCTCCTGGCTTCCACTTCGCGCCGACGGACGCGGAGCTCATCCTCCACTACCTCCGCCGGAAGATGGACGGCCTCCCGCCGCACCTGCCCATCTTCAACGACGTGCCCATCATCGACTACCGCCCGGACCAGATCACAGGTAGCCCTATAGAATCCTTCCTTCCACACGATGATGATGATCGAGTATTCGAGTTAGTTCGATCTGGATTCTGGAATGCGAGCTGACTAATAAAACGGGGGAGACCGATCGGTTTCGATGGGCATTTGCAGAGGAGTTCAGGGACTCCGGGGAGGACCGGTGGTACTTCTTCACCAAGCGGACGCGCAAGTACGCGACGGGCACCCGGCCGGACCGGACCACGCCGGGCCGGGGGTACTGGAAGGCCACCGGTCCTCAGAAGGACATCTTCGTCGTCGCCGGCGGCGAGCTGGTCGGGCGCAGGAGGACGCTCGTCTTCTACACCGGGCCGGACGACAAGACCGACTGGACCATGAACGAGTACGAGAACATCACGTCCGAGGAAGAGGCCAACAACAAGAACGTCGACAAGGTGACCATCTTGATTATCATCGTCCTACGCATCTTCATTGGTGATCTATGTTTTTGACAGGCCGATGAAAATAATCTGTTGCATTGCATTGCAGCTTGGCGAGTGGGTGCTGTGCACGATACAGAGGCAGAAGAGTCCGCGTGGCGGCGACGAGGAGAAAGAGGGCAAGGCCAAGGCGGGCGGCAGGAAGAGGAAGGGCAAGGCACAGAAGGGAACTGATGATCAGATCCTCCGGATTCAGGGACCCGAGGAGGCGGTGCCGGAGATGGCGTGGCCAGAGGAAGGAGATGAGATGGACATGTTTCAGTTGGAGCAAGCCAGCTCCCCCAACAAGAGACCACAAATGATGCAGCAGCATGATGAACCGCCACTGCCATGCCCGGAGACAATGATGCCAGCACAAGATTGTGACTACGGTCCAGGCATCGCGCCTCCGTCGCTGGAACTGCCGCCGCAGCTCTCAGATTCAGAGATGGCAGCATCTTTTCCTGCTGTTTCATGCTACGGCTTTGATGAGTCCATGTTGCTGCTGCTGCAATTTGAGATGGCGTGTCCAGTTCTAGGAGTAGGATACGACGACTACGGCATGACGATGTATCAGCTGGCCACCAGCCACCTAGATATTGCGGCGGCGCCTCTTGGGGCTTTCAGTTATGGCGGCAGCGGGGCGGGTCACCTGAACAATGGTGGGTACGCCGGTGGTCATCCTGGTAGCCTTTTGGGCGCCTGCAACAGTACATATACTTACCAGCAGCAGCACTCATACGCCGCCGGAATCAACAAGTTGGCCACCAGCAGCAACAGTACATACACTTACCAGCAGCAGCAGCCGTGCGCCGCCGGAATCAACAAGTTGGCCACCAGCAGCAACAGTACATACACTCACCTGAAGCAGCATTCACACGCAGCGGGAACCAACAAGTTGGCCCCTAGCAGCAGTACATATACTTACCACCAGCAGCATGCACACACCGCCGGAACCAACAAGGCCGACGGAACCAGCAATTTGGCCACCAGCAACAGTACATATACTTACCAGCAGCAGCAGTCATGCGCCGCGGGAGCCAACAAGGTGGCGTTGGTCAGGGGACCGATGAGCAGCGGCATTGGTCAGGGGAGCAATGTGCAGCCACAGGTAGAGCTGTGAGACCCGCGGCAGGAGCCTAGAGAATATATTTGTCGGATGGTTAGGGGATATAGAACTTACAGCAAAGAGCACTCACTAGTAGTCGTCGTCAGCTCGCCGTTAGGGCAAGTATTAGTAGTTTAGTATGCTTTAGGATTGTTCGGAGAAAGAGTTCATCAAAACATACTCGTATGGGATCTAGTTTGAAAGTTCATCTGTTTCCAATGTCCATATCATACACCTATCAGCTTCATATTTTTTCATTTCATTCACCGTAGAGTGAGTGATGTGACCAACCATCTAAAAACGCTTTCGCCGAAACAGTCAGGATCACAGTAGGACGGTTCCAGCAAGAAAGATTGTGCAATGGCATGTCCAAAGGCCCGAAACCATCCCATCATCTGAGATGCTACTCCTGCTGAAATCCGAAAACTGAAAGTTTCCTAAGCGATGGGTAAATAAGTAGTCCAAATCCTGTGGCACAGGACATATGCACAGCTCCTGGTTCTCATGTACTTCGATAAAGAATACGAGTACAAACTAAAACAACATATGCTACAGCCTAGAGGCAATTACATGTGCAGGTGATGCTCAATGATAGCTTGGGAGTCACTCCAGTCGAAGACGGCGGGTACTGCTGGCTAGCTCTTCCTCATCTTTGACCTGGCGTACCTGCAGCTGGAGTTAAAGGAAACAAGGCCAAGGAACAGTTCCAGGGAAAACCAATTACTGGGTTCATGTAAAACATTATGAACACCAGTCAACAAACCGACATGCACGAGAAATTATAAGAAAAATTGCATTTAAAGTAGAACGTGCAGTGTCTTGAACAGCAAAAAATAAAGGATACTCAATTTGCAAGCCATCGCTATCAGAAGAAGACAGGATGGTGCCTTTGAGGTTCTCCATAGCAGCTGTGGATGACTCGATATCCTGCACAATGAGGCCATGTCTCAGAAAAGTAAAGCTATGGAAACAGGGATGAAGAAGCGATATTACCCCCTCTTCTATTCTAGATGTATTTTCAGAATGCACGTAAACAAAGACCTTCTAAACATGAAGCGCTAATATACACCAAAATATAGTGATTTGGCATATCAAACACTGTTCCGACGTTGAACATGCATCTGATTGTACTTTCAATAATTATAAGTACAAGAAAGTATGGCATCTGTCCGATTATGCCAATTCTATACCACTAACAAATGCAAGAAACATAAACTTGTTAGTAAGTTAAAAGACAATAAGAACCCATGTGCAACTCAAAGACAACCTGTGATGTGCCTATTGGTCATATATTTACTCGAAAGACCCTATTGGTCATATACTCATATATTTTAATTTTTACAGTAAGGACAATCAACCATCCATAGCATCTCTGAAGAACAGGTAAAATAACATAACTAAAACGTAAACAACAAAGGTAGACATACCGTAAAATCAGCAAACGCTGCAGGCAGTCCACCGCGGCGACGCATTTTAAGCACATGAAATCCAGGTTGCCTGCCAACAATAAGCAATGATCATCATTTTATTTCTTCTACACTTCACTTTAGTGAATATATTGGTTGAGTTTAGTCGACATACTTAGACAAAAGTTCCTCTAGCTCCTTCTCTGTACATGATTGTCCTAAATTTGAAAGAAATAAAGTAGAGCAAGGTGGAATTTTGTCTGGCTGATCCTGTACAATCAATGTCGCATTATAAGAAATTGAAAATAATAGGGAAGCACTGCATGGGAAAAATCAAATATACTTTTAGGGTTATAAATTGATATGCATCCATCATTAAAATATTGCACCTGTGCACTTCAAAATTCTCCAAAAACATATATACAGAACGTGTCACAATATGTGCAGTTAAAGAAGACATGGAGAAACATGATAAAAGCATGTGCACTGGCCCACTTACGAGCCCTATTCGTATTTAAAACATTTATAAGAAAACATGTTCAAAGTAACCCAGTTCGTACAGATACACCCCTTTTCAGATTGGTAGATAAATCGAACTACTACATGATTCTTCAAGGCATGCGAAATCTACATTGCAAGCGTAATTTGGTCAGCCTCTTCTATTAGTCGTTAAACAGAACTATGAGCATGAACACAAGTAACATCATGCCACAATATAGAATGTGACAAAGCATGCTACAAAAACATGTAGAACCGGTTGCTTTGTTTCACAACACTGCCGCAGTGCATATTAGTTTTACAAAGACGATATAAGATCAAAATGTGATGAAGTGAAGCTATGACACAAAACTCACATTTGAAGAAGAACGCCCCTTCTGCTGCTTGATCCCTGGTTCACCACTGTCCATCAAAGGAAACATCAATCAAATATCATCAACAAATCCAAGCACAATTGGCAGACAGAAGAGAAATGGCTCACTAGCACTAGTGTTTAATTAAGTTGAATGCCAAATTAAGAAATATAACTAACTCAAACTATGAGTAATGAGAACTGCATGTCAACCTTTGGTCTGTGGGTAACTCGTTCTTGTCGCTGGAATTATCATTTTCTTCATCCGATGGTCCATCAGATCCACCCTGTCCTGTTTGGTTGCCAACAACAACAAGAATGTGCAGGTAAGACACACTATGTTGTAGTGATAGTGTGTTGAGAACCCATACTGCAACCGGCGTTAACCGCAAAATTGATTCCTAATGGGGGCATACCAAGTGCAAACTCTTACTGCTGCTAACATGCCAATACTCTTGCTAGTTATTTCATGAAATCAACTCAAATAATTCTAGAGAAAATAAAATGAAGAGGTACCCCTCGAAGTAATCAACTATCAAAATTAAGTGTTAACACTCAAATTGTGCTCCTCAAGGTATGGAACATACCAACATAAACAAGAGGAGAAGGAAGTGAATGGAAGCCATGTTGAACAGCAAATTTCCAGCCCTTCCTAATTTCTCTTATAACAAGTTCAGTCTGAATGCGATTTTTTAGATGGCACTACAGTGGCTTGCTAGCTATGTGGAGTTGAGGACCAACTCCCTTACAGATGTGAGATATTATCAAATATGTATGAACATTACCATCATCATTGCCTGATACATCATCATCACCTTCATCACGGTTGTTATCATTATCGGAATTTTCCTCTGTTCGAACTCGCTTGTCAATTACTCTGTAGATCTCACCACCACCTAACATGAAAATTGTAATCCATTGAATGGTGTGCAAGTTTTCAATAGCATTTTAATTAGGGAAACTGATATGATTAAGAAAATTAGCAATAGTGCACAAAAAGTACCTCCATGGCGTTTGCGTGAATTTGACTTAGCTAGCTCAATGTGCAAGCAATCACCGTTATCGGGATCAAAAACAGATCCCTAAAATGGAACACAATGTCAGACAGGTGCTAATGAAAATCAAGTGATCAACACTATTGATACAGCTATGAGGCCAGAACGTAAGATTTCTGAGGCAGGAGTAGGTAATTTCTTTCTACTACCGCATACATCGAAATGTACTTTATACATCAGAGGCATGTGTAGAGCTTTTGACCTACTTATATGGTCAAGGTTTGACAAGTAAAAGTATAAGAGTTTTTCTAGATCATATTTACGGAAATCCAGTCTTTGAGTTTTGAGTCCACTATAGCAGGCCAAGTTTCCTCTTAGCAATTCTCATTGGCTTGATGTACTACTGTGAAGTGGCACATGATTTCATCATTCAATATCAACCTATTGATGCAAATCAAGAACCTTTTACACAACAGACACTGTCAATTTGCTACTCAGCATACGGATTTTAATAGTGACTAAAGCTATTGCCCTGGAAATTCACTGCATTAAGACCATTGTTTATAAGGCTTGGACGCTTAGGCGGCAAGGCGCCCTGGCAGCGCCTTACAATCATGCCCGCTTTAGGCGTCCGCCCTAGGTCTCCTTACAGCCTCATAAACAATGATTAAGACCTGCTGCAGAATTTTTAATTACAATGATTGAACTGAGGATGCCGACAACGGCACGATACTTAGCGAGGAATTGAGTAGAATGCTTTGCCTTAGTTCGTATCCACATTAGCACAGAGAAATTCTAACAGCACAAACAGGAAAAGTGCAGAAGGAACTTGACTCGCAGTATAACTCACATTTAGCGAGGCCATGGCTGACAATGCCGCGTGGTGCGTGAAGAATGACACAAAGGCAACAGCCTGCAGCATAAGAATTCAGGTACGACATCAGAAAAAACAAAAACAAAAAACAGCGGTATGCTCAAATCTAAGTACTGTGCATACAGTTATACACCCAAACAGACAGAGGAGGCTGAAATTCTGCCTTGCCGCTATGGCGCCTACTAGAGAAAACTGGATTTCGTCCCAAGTCTACACTAATCATACAAATTGAAGCCTGGATGTCAAAAGCCGAAACAGCCGAATCGAATGGCTCCTCTTCCCCCTTGTGCGTACGCGAGGGTTTAGTTTTGAGTGAAGAGCACGCGGCAGTAACGGAGGCTTGTGGGGGAAGGGGGGGACCTGGTTGCCGCGGCCGGTGTACTCGAGGAGGCAGTGGTCGAAGCCGGGGCGGCGGGAGAAGAGGTTGTGGATCTCGCGGGGCTTGACGTCGTCGGGGAGGCCGGCGACGAAGAGCGTGACGACGCCCTGCCGCGGGTCCGGGTGCTGGAGGAGCTGCGGCGCGTACAGGTGGTAGCAGGCGTCCCCCGCCGGCGGCGCGGCGGGCGGCAGGTGGGGGCGGCGGTGGGAGAGGCTCATCTCGGCGGGGGGCGCGGCGCGGCGGAGGGGAGGGGGGCGCCGCTGCGTGTGTTTTTTTTCTGCTGCAGGTGCTGCGCGCTGAGATTACCGCGGACCGGTTTAGATGCCTCGTCGGGGGTCTGGTTTAACCCTGGTTTTTTTCCGCCCTTCTGTTTTTGCTGCGGCTGGTTTTCTGGGACCGCCGGCCGACTTTGTTTCCTCAAACAAAACGGTGCGACAAATTTATAGCAAACTGAGATGAACGCTTTTTTAAAAATAAGGAGGATGACCCCCGGCATCTGCATCTAGATGATCCATGCATTCATTTTATTAATTATTCACAAAGACCTTACAAAGTAGTACATTTGGTAGTCTGAAGCCATCATCTTAGCAACAACTGTCGCTACTCCTATCCACATGATGAAGGGGTGCCGGTAGTCCGAGCTTAATACTCCCTCCGTTTTTATTTACTTCGCAAATTAGTTTTGGTCAAAATCAAGCTTTGTAAAGTTTGACCAGGTTTATAGTAAAAAATATAAACATTTACCGTCACAAATCTATATGATGTGAAAGTACATTCAATAATGAATCTAATAGTATTTATTCATTACGGCAAATGTTCATATTTTTTACTATAAACTTGGTCAAACTTTATGAAGCTTGACTTCAGTCAACTCTAATATGCAGAGTAAATAAAAACGGAGGGAGTACCCAACAGACATCGCACAAATTCCTAACATCTAAAGCCAGAGGCCCCAACCAAGCCACGTACTAGGTTTGGGGCACTGACTGGTCCGACGCACTCTCTGTATCGTCGCCGCCATCTTCCATCAAACCATCTTCAGAGCAGAAACTAATGCACCGACCTTGTCAGGCCTCTCTGCCATCGACGCCATCATGACGCGAGACGGCATCCTCCTCCTACCTAGTCCATCTCTACGCGTCGGAATCTGAGTCTCCGCAGCGCCACACCATCGAGATCCGTCGCCATCAATGTGTAAGATGAAGCACCGCTCCCCCAAAGAAGTCGTCCTCTGGTCCATCGAGCCCGTGTGTACCTTCATGAATAACGCCCCCAAGGGGAAAACGACACCAGAGCGACGCCGTCATCCGATCTGCTGATCTAGGGTTTCCCCCGAAGGTAGCAGAGAGTGGCCTTGAACTTCACCACGGCGATGCCTTCCAAAAGGGAACGACCACTACTAGGAAGAAGCCTAGTAGTAGCGCCGGGTAAAGGACTACTAGTAGCGCGGGTGCCCGCGCTACTACTAGGGCGCTACAGCTAACTGGTAGTAGTAGCGCAGGTGGCACCCCGCACTACTACTAACTAATTAAGAATTAAAAGAATAAATTCCATCCATGGTTGCTGCTGTTGGGCGTCATCGTCCTCACCATATGGCCGATGTTGGTCCTGGAGGGGATGAAGTCGTCCATGGTAATAGTGCTTCCCCATCCAACTCGTCTCCACGCCTCTCCTCTGCTGCTGCTACAAAAGAAGACAAAAAGATTAGAAGAGGAAGAGAGATATAGAGAGGAGTAGGAGGAGCAACTGACCGGCGGCCGCCGGAGTTGGAGCCGATGCCCAAAACCCTAGACGACACTCGAGCTGCTACTTTTCCTGGGACCTTATGTTCTCGCAAGGCCCTGTCCCGACGAGGAAGTGCAAGTGGTTGCGTGGCTTATCTGGCCATCGCCATGGACGACACTCTGCTGGATCTCCCTCTCCTTCCAGCACCAGAGAAGGAGGAGGAAGGAGGGGGAGGGGAGGGGTTGCGGTGGGAGAGAAGGTCACCGGATTTGGGGGAGACGCCGAGGTGCTAGCCCAACAGTGGCGGTAGGTGAGGAATGGCATTGCGGGTGGGAGGGGAAAGGGGAATCGAGAGAGTGTGGGTTTGGGTTTGGGCCTCCACACGCTATGTGTACACATGTGTCGGTGGGTCGATAGCAGCAGCGCCGGGTTTATACCCCACGCTACTACTATGGCCTGTCCCGGGGGGCACGGTAGAGACCGCTTAGTAGTAGCGAGGGGTATAAACCCCTCGCTACTACTATCAACTTAGTAGTAGTACGGGTTTATACCCCTCACTACTACTATGGCCTGTCCCGGGGGCACGGTAGAGACCACTTAGTAGTAGCGAGGGGTATGAACCCCTCGCTACTACTATCAACTTAGTAGTAGCGTGGGTTTATAACCCTCGCTACTACTAATTAGCAGCAGCACGGCCCATTACCCTTCACTACTGCTAAGCATCTATCTATAAGGTATTTCCTAGTAGTGGACGCAGACAGCGCCGCCACCGCCGGCCTTGGCAGTAGCCGAAAGCAAGTTTTCACCCAGATTTGTTCGAAGAATTCATCTCACGTGCACGGGCCGCCGCCACCACCAGCACCACCAGGCCGAGCACACGCCGCCGCCGGCACCTCCACAGTGCCCAGAGGCCGCGAGACTCGATGCCACCACGCCTGACAGGCTGCCACGGCCCGGCCCAAGCACCCCAAATCCAATCGGGGGTCAAGAGCCCCAGGTCGCAGCAGCTGCCGAGGCAGCACCACTGAATGGGGACAAGCCCTCCACCCCGCCACAGAATGAGCCACCGCCGGAGCTTCGAAGCGTTGTGCCACCAAGCCATCACCGGGAACAACTGCGTCCCCGCGATGAAGGAGGGAGAGCCGCGCCAGGGGAGAGGCCCCGACGCCGTCGGCACTGCTCGGGCTTTGCCCGACAGTGGTGTTGGGAACGTTGCATGGGAAACAAAAAATTTCCTACGCACACGCAAGATCTATCCATGGTGATGAGCATCTACGAGAGGGAGAGTGGATCTACATACCCTTGTAGATCGCTAAGCGGGAAGCGTTAAGAAATGCGGTTGATGTAGTCGAACGTCTTCGCGATCCAAATCGCCGAGCGTCCCGTGATCCCATCACGATCCATCTCGCGATCCAATCTCGATCCGTCCCGCGATCAAATCACGAAACGGACGGCACCTCCGCGTTCAGCACACGTACAGCTCGATGACGATCTCCGCCTTCTTGATCCAGCAAGAGGGAGCGGAGAGGTATAAGAGTTCTCCGGCGGCGCGACGGCACGGCGGCGATGGTGGTGGAACAATTCTGGCAGGGCTTCGCCTAAGCACCGCTGAAACTAGACTAGAGGAGAAACCGATCTAGATGAAGTAGAGGGAGCACGTGGCAATTAGGGTTAGCTCTTCCCTCTAAATCATCTAGTATATATAGGAGGGAGGGAGGGGAGGAGGCAGCCTCAAACCCTCAAGGTTTGGCCGAAATTGGAGGTGGAGGAGTCCTACTCCAATCCTATTAGGAGTAGGATTCCTCCTCTCCACTTGGAAACCCTTTCCACCTTTCCTCCTTTGGATTTTTTCCACCCAAAGCCACATGGGCCTTAGTGGGGGGGGGGTTAGGCCAGCCCACTAGGGGTTGGTTTGACTCCTCCCACAGCCCATGAGGTCCTTTGGGTCGAGACACCCCTCCCGATGGTCCCCGGTACCCCTCCCGGCACTCCCGGTACACTACCGAAATACCCGAAACTTTTCCGGTGACCAAAACAGGACTTCCTATATATCAATCTTTACCTCTGGACCATTCCGGAGCTCCTCGTGACATCCAGGATCTCATCCGGGACTCCGAACAACCTTCGGTCACCACCATACATAACTCTACTATACCGAAACGTCACCGAACCTTAAGTGTGCAGACCCTGCGGGTTCGAGAACTATGTAGACATGACCAAGACACCTCTACGGCCAATAACCAATAGCGGGACCTGGATGCCCATATTGGTTCCTACATATTCTACGAAGATCTTTATCGGTTGAACCTCTATGTCAAGGATTCAGTTAATCCCGTACGCTGTTCCCTTTGTTCTTCGGTATGTTACTTGCCCGAGATTCGATCGTCGGTATCTCTATACCTAGTTCAATCTCGTTACCGGCAAGTCTCTTTACTCGTTCTGTAATACAAGATCCCGTGGCTAACACTTAGGCACATTGCTTGCAAGGCTTATTGTGATGTTGTATTACCGAGTGGGCCCTGAGATACCTCTTCATCACACGGAGTAACAAATCCCAGTCTTGATCCATGCCCACTCAACAGACATCCTCGGAGATACCTGTAGAGCATCTTTATAGTCACCCAGTTACGTTGTGATGTTTGATACACACAAGGTATTCCTCCGGTGTCAGTGAGTTGTATGATCTCATGGTCATAGGAACAGATACTTGACATGCAGAAAACTATAGCAATAAACTGACACGATCATATGCTATGTTTATAGTTTGGGTCTTGTCCATCACATCATTCTCCTAATGATGTGATCCCGTTATCAAATGACATCTCATGTCTATGGCCAGGAAACCTTGACCATCTTTGATCAACGAACTAGTTAACTAGAGGCATACTAGGGACACAGTGTTGTCTATGTACCCACACATGTATTTGAGTTTCCAATCAATACAATTATAGCATGGATAATAAACGATTATCACGAACAAGGAAATATAATAATAATCAATTTATTATTGCCTCTAGGGCATATTTCCAACAGTCTCCCACTTGCACTAGAGTCAATAATCTAGTTCACATCACCATGTGTTTTACATTGTTATGAATCTAACACCCAATGAGTTCTGGGGTTCGATCATGCTTTGCATGTGAGAGAGGTCTTTAGTCAACGAGTCTGCGACATTCAGATCCGTGTGTACTTTGCAAATCTCTATGTCATACTATAGACACTGCTACCACACTCCACTTGGAGCTATTCCAAATGGCTGCTCCACTATACGTATCCGGATTGCTACTCAGAGTCATCCGGATTGATGTTAAAGCTTGCATCGACGTAACCCTTTACGACGAACTCTTTATCACCTCCATAATCGAGAAATATTTCCTTAGTCCTCTAGTTACTAAGGATAATCTTGACCGCTGTCCAGTGGTCCACTCCTGGATCACTCTTGTACCCCTTGACAGACTCATGGCAAGGCACACACAGGTGCGGTACATAGCATGGCATACTATACAGAGCCTATGGATAAGGCATAGGGGACGACCTTCGTCCTTTCTCTTTCTTCTGCCGTGGTCAAGCTTTGAGTCTCACTCAACTCCACACCTTACAAATCAGGCAAGAACTCTTTCTTTGACTGATCCATTTTGAACTCTTTCAAAATCTTGTCAAGGTATGTACTCATTGAAAATTTTATCAGACGTCTTGATCTACCTCTATAGATCAAGATGCCCAATATTTAAGTAGCTTCATTCCAGGTTTTCCTTTGAAAAACTCCTTTTCAAACAACCCTTTATGCTTTCCAGAAATTCTACATCATTTCCGATCAACAATATGTCATCCACATATACTTATCAGAAATTCTATAGTGCTCCCACTCACTTTATTGTAAATACAAGTTTCTCATAAACTTTGTATAGACTCAAAAACTCTGATCACCTCATCAAAGCGTATATTCCAACTCCGAGATGCTTGCTCCAGTCCATAGAAGGATCGCTGGAGCTTGCATATATTTTAGCATCCTTAGAACTGACAAAACCTTCCGGTTGTATCACATACAACCTTTCCTCACGGATACCGTTAAGGAAATGATGTTTTGACATCCATCTGCCAGATTTCATAATCGAAAAATGCAGCAACTGCTAACATAATTCCAACAGACTTTAGCATCGCTACGGGTGGGAAAGTCTCATCGTAGTCAACTCCTTGAACTTGTGAAAAACCCTTTGCCACAAGTCGAGCTTTATAGACGGTGACATTACCGTCCGCGTCCGTCTTCCTTTTAAAGATCCATTTGTTCTGAATGGCCTTTCACCCTTTAGGTAATACTTCCAAAGCCCATACTTTGTTTTCTTACATGGATCCCATCTCGGATTGCATGGCCTTTAACCATTTCTCGGAATCCGGGCCCATCATCGCTTCTCCATAGCTCGTAGGTTCATCGTTGTCCAACAACATGACCTCTAAGACAGGGTTGCCGTACAACTTAGGAGCAGTATGCGTCCTTGTCGACCTACGAGGTTCGATAGTAACTTGATCTGAAGCTTTATGATCATCATCATTAACTTCCTCTTCAACTAATGTAGGCTCCACAGAAACAACTTTCTGCGCTGCGCTACTCTCTGGTTGAAACAAAGGTTCAACAACATCATCAAGTTCTATCTTCCTCCCACTCAATTCTTTCGAGAGAAACTCTTTCTCGAGAAAGGACTCATTTTAGCAACAAACACTTTGTGCTTGGATCTGAGATAGAAGGTTTACCCAACTGTTACGTTAGGGTATTCTATGAAGATGCATTTGTCCGCTTTGGGTTCGAGCTCATCAGGTTGAAAACCTTTTCCACATAAGCGTCGCAGCCCCAAACATTAAGAAATGACAGCTTAGGTTTCTGCCAAACCAAAATTCATACGATGTCATCTCAACGGACTTACATGGTCCCCCTTTTTAAAGTGAATGTAGTTGTCTCTAATGTATAACCCCAAAACGATAGTGGCAAATCGATAAGAGACATCATAGTACGCACCACATCCAATAGAGCACGACTACGACGTTCGGACACACCATCACACTATGGTGTTCCAGGTGGCGTGAGTCGTGAAACAACTTCCACATTGTCTTAAGTTGTATACCAAACTCGTAACTCAGATATTTACCTCTACGATCATATCGTAGATATTTTATCTTCTTGTCACGATGATCTCAAACTTCACTCTGAATTTGTTTGAACTTTTCAAATGTTTCAGACTTGTGTTTCATTAAGTAAATACCCCCATATCTACTCAAATCATCAGTGAAGGTTGGAAAATAATGATATCCACCGCACGCTACAACACTTATTGGACCGAATACATCAACATGTATCATTTCCAATAAGTCACTTGCCCACTCCATCATACCGGAAAACGGGGTCTTAGTCATCTTGCCCATGAGGCATGGTCCGCATGTCTCAACCGATTCGAAATCAAATGAGTCCAAAGATCCATCAGCATGGAGTTTCTTCATGCGTTTTACACCAATATGACATTTAGCTGCAGTGCCACAAGTATGTGGTACTATCATTATTAACTTTGTATCTTTTGGCATCAATATTATGAACATGTGTATCACTACGATCAAGATTCAATAAACCATTCTCATTGGGTGCATGACCATTGAAGGTATTATTCATGTAAACAGAATAACCATTATTCTCTAATTTGAATGAATAACCGTATTGCAATAAACATGATCTAATCACGTTCATGCTCAACGCAAACACCAAATAACATTTATTTAGGTTCATCACTAATCCCGAAGGTAGAGAGAGCGTGCGATGGTGATCACATCAACCTTGGAAACACTTCCAACACTCATCGTCACCTCACCCTTAGCTAGCCTCCGTTTATTCCGTAGCTTTTATTTCGAGTTACTAACATTTAGCAACCGAACCGGTATCCAATACCCAGGTGCTACTAGGAGTACTAGCAAGGTACACACCAATAACACGTATATCAAATATACTTCTATCGACGTTGCCAGCCTTCTTATCTACCAAGTATCTAGGGTTGTTCCGCTTCAGCGACCGTTCTCCTCATAATAGAAGCACTTAGTCTCGGGTTTGGGTTCAACCTTGGGTTTCTTCACTGGAGCAGCAACTTACTTGCCATCCATGAAGTTTCCCTCCTAGCCCTTGCCCTTCTCGAAACTAGTGGTTTCACTAACCATCAACACTTGATGCTCCTTCTTGATTTCTACCTTCGCGGTGTCAAACATCGCGAATAGCTCAGGGATCATTATTTCTATCCCTGGCATTTTATAGTTCATCACGAGGCTCTAGTAGCTTAGTGACAGTGACTTGGAGAACTATATCAATCACTATCTTATCTGGAAGATCAACTCCCACTCGATTCAAGCGATTGTAGCACCCAGACAATCTGAGCACATGCTCACCGATTGAGCTATTCTCCTTCATCTTGCAGGCAAAGAATCTTGTTGGAGGTCTCATACCTCTCAACACGGGCACGAGCCTGAGATCCCAATTTCAGCTCTTAGAACATCTCATATGTTCCGTGACGTTCAAAACGTTTTGGAGCCTCAATTCTAAGCCGTAATGCATGACGCACTGAACTATCAAGTAGTCATCAGAACGTGCCTGTCAGATGTTCACAACATCTACAGACGACGCTTGAGGGGGTGGCGCACCGAGCGGTGCATTAAGGACATAAGCCTTCTGTGCAGCAATGAGGACAATCCTCAGATCACAGACCCAGTCCGCATTATTGCTACCATCATCTTTCAACTCTATTTCTCTAGGAACATATAAAAATTCAAGGGAGCTACAGCGCGAGCTAGTAATCTACAACATAATTTGCAAAGACATTTTGACTATGTTCATGATAATGAGTTTAGTTAATCATATTACTTAAAAACTCCCACTCAAATTGACATCCCTCCGGTCATTCGAGTGACACATGATCCAAATCCACCAACTCAAGTCCGATCATCACGTGAGTTGAGGTGGTTTCAATGGTGAACATCTTCATGTTGATCATATCTACTATATGACTCATGTTCGACCTTTCGGTCTCTTGTGTTCCGAGGCCATGTCTGTACATGCTAGGCTCGTCAAGTTTAACCCGAGTGTTCCGCACGTGCAACACTGGCTTGCACCCGTTGTATGTGAACGTAGAGTCTATCACACCCAATCATCACGTGGTGTCTCAAAACGACGAACTTTCGCAACGGTGCACACTCGGGGAGAACACAATTTTATCTTGAAATTTTAGTGAGGGATCACCTTATAATGCTACCGTCGTCCTAAGCAAAATAAGATGCATAAAAGGATTAACATCACATGCAAATCATAAGTGACATGATATGGCCATGAACTTGTGCTTTTGATCTCCATCTTCAAAGCACCGGCATGATCTCCATCGTCACCGGCATAACAGCATGATCTCCATCATCTTGATCTCCATCAATGTGTCGCCATGAGGTTGTCGCGCCGACTGTTGCTTCCACGACTATTGCTAACTCATAGCGATAAAGTAAAGCAAAAACGGCGAAAATAATTAAAGACAACCCTATGGCTCCTGCCGGTTGCCGTACTCATCGACATGCAAGTCGTGATATTCTATACAATACATGATCATCTCATACATCACATATATCTCATCATGTAATTGGCCACATCACATCACAACATACCCTGCAAAAACAAGTTAGACGTCCTCTAATAGTTGTTGCAAGTTTTACGTGGCTGCTATGGGTATCTAGCAAGAACAATTCTTACCTACGCAAAAACCACAACGGTGATACAAAAATTGCTATTCAACCTTCTCAAGAACCGCCTTTGTCAAATCCGATCCGACTAAAGTGGGAGAAACAGACACCCGCCAGCCATCTTTATGCAACGAAGTTACATGTCAGTTGATGGAACCGGTCTCTCGTAAGCGTACGAGTAATGTTGGTCCGGGCCGCATCATCCCACAATACTGCCGAATCAAGAAAAGACCAAGGGAGGAAGCAATCTGAATATCAACGCCCACAAACTCCTTTGTGTTCAACTCGAGATCTCATCTACACATAGACCTAGCTCTGATACCACTGTTGGGGAACGTTGCATGGGAAACAAAAAATTTCCTACGCCCACGCAAGATCTATCCATGGTGATGAGCATCTACGAGAGGGAGAGTGGATCTACATACCCTTGTAGATCGCTAAGCGGGAAGCGTTAAGAAACGCGGTTGATGTAGTCGAACGTCTTCGCGATCCAAATCGCCGAGCGTCCCGTGATCCCATCACGATCCATCTCGCGATCCAATCTCGATCCGTCCCGCGATCCCATCACGATCCGTCCCGCGATCAAATCACGAATCGTCTCGCGATCCTGATCACGGTCCTTCCGATCTAGCGCCGAACGGACGGCACCTCCGCGTTCAGCACACGTACAGCTCGATGACGATCTCCGCCTTCTTGATCCAGCAAGAGGGAGCGGAGAGGTAGAAGAGTTCTCCGGTGGCGCGACGGCGCGGCGGCGATGGTGGTGGAACAATTCCGGCAGGGCTTCACCTAAGCACCGCTGAAACTAGACTAGAGGAGAAACTGATCTAGATGAAGTAGAGGGAGCACGTGGCAATTAGGGTTAGCTCTTCCCTCTAAATCCTCTAGTATATATAGGAGGGAGGGAGGGGAGGAGGCAGCCTCAAACCCTCAAGGTTTGGCCGAAATTGGAGGTGGAGGAGTCCTACTCCAATCCTATTAGGAGTAGGATTCCTTCTCTCCACTTGGAAACCCTTTCCACCTTTCCTCCTTTGGATTTTTTCCACCCAAAGCCACATGGGCCTTAGTGGGGGGGTTAGGCCAGCCCACTAGGGGCTGGTTTGACTCCTCCCACAGCCCATGAGGTCCTTTGGGTCGAGACACCCCTCCCGATGGTCCCCGGTACCCCTCCCGGCACTCCCGGTACACTACCGAAATACCCGAAACTTTTCCGGTGACCAAAACAGGACTTCCTATATATCAATCTTTACCTCCGGACCATTCCGGAGCTCCTCGTGACGTCCAGGATCTCATCCGGGACTCCGAACAACCTTCGGTCACCACCATACATAACTCTACTATACCGAAACGTCACCGAACCTTAAGTGTGCAGACCCTGCGGGTTCGAGAACTATGTAGACATGACCAAGACACCTCTACGGTCAATAACCAATAGCGGGACCTGGATGCCCATATTGGTTCCTACATATTCTACGAAGATCTTTATCGGTTGAACCTCTATGTCAAGGATTCAGTTAATCCCGTACGTTGTTCCCTTTGTTCTTCGGTATGTTACTTGCCCGAGATTCGATCGTCGGTATCTCTATACCTAGTTCAATCTCGTTACCGGCAAGTCTCTTTACTCGTTCTGTAATACAATATCCTGTGGCTAACACTTAGTCACATTGCTTGCAAGGCTTATTGTGATGTTGTATTACCGAGTGGGCCCTGAGATACCTCTTCGTCACACGGAGTAACAAATCCCAGTCTTGATCCATGCCCACTCAACAGACATCCTCGGAGATACCTGTAGAGCATCTTTATAGTCACCCAGTTACGTTGTGACGTTTGATACACACAAGGTATTCCTCCGGTGTCAGTGAGTTGCATGATCTCATGGTCATAGGAACAGATACTTGACATGCAGAAAACTATAGCAATAAACTGACACGATCATATGCTATGTTTATAGTTTGGGTCTTGTCCATCACATCATTGTCCTAATGATGTGATCCCGTTATCAAATGACATCTCATGTCTATGGCCAGGAAACCTTGACCATCTTTGATCAACGAACTAGTTAACTAGAGGCATACTAGGGACACAGTGTTGTCTATGTACCCACACATGTATTTGAGTTTCCAATCAATACAATTATAGCATGGATAATAAACGATTATCACGAACAAGGAAATATAATAATAACCAATTTATTATTGCCTCTAGAGCATATTTCCAACAAGTGGCCCTCGGCGGCGGCGAGGGGGGGGTGGAGAGGGCAACAAAAAAAAAAGAAAATTTGCGAGGTACTCCCTCTGTCTCGTGATATAAAACGTTTATTTGACACTACAGTGTCAAAAATGTGTTATATTATAGGACGGAGTAGTAGTAAACAACGAAAATCTTCCTTGCAAAAAGTAAAAGATAACCAAAACCTTGATAGAATAAGAAATACACCACTCTCTTCCTAATTGTTTAAACTGTCAAAACGTCTTATATTTAAAAATGGTGGTAATACGTGATACCAAAATCCTCTGAAATCAGCTAAAAAATCCTCTAAAATCTTCATTCCATAAAATAACTATTCAAAGCAAATATGTACCAACTGGCTAAAACTCAATATGTATTGTACAACTACATGAATCGTTCACATCAAGAGATAAAAAGAACTTCGGCTATCAATACTAAGCAGAGACACATTTGCCCTCTGGATTTTTTTCAGTAGTTTAGCTTTTCGTTTAAATAAGAGACCATTTATCTTTGTTGTGATGATTTACATTTTCACTAGGCTTTTTTACCCCAACTTATCTAGGCTTATCATTTGCATCCTAACATTTGGGCTCACACACAAAGACCGTAAATGTCCATATTTCCACTTTCCTCCTCCTCTTCGTTGGTTCGAGTCTTTCATGTCCTCCTTCAATGACTTATTTTTTAACATTTTATGTAATACTTTATACTCCCTCCGTTTCTAAATATAAGGCTTTTTAGATATTCCAATGAGGACTATATACGGAGCAAAATGGGTGAATCTACAATCTAAAATACGTTTATATACATCTGTATGTAGCCCGTATTGAAATTTCTAAAAGGTCATACATTTAGAAACGGAAAGAGTATTTATTAAACTGACCTACTAGCGGAAGACAAAATTTTCTTTTAAGTGTTCTGAGTTTCAGGAAACCTCCTACCTAATATAAAGTAAACTAAAATACTTTGGATACACATAGGAGGGATCACAAAGGCACACAAAAATTGAGGGAGAGAGGGGCTCCGCCCAGCGTGCCCAGGGCCAAACTTCGTGGAAGGGCGTCTGGAGCCCACATTCACCCTCGTAGTTACCCTTTGGAAGGTAGTTGCTCCCCCAAGTTATCAAAACGTAGTGTTTTTTATATTTTTGGGAGTTATGGATCCGACAACAGATAAAATGGTGAAAGGTGTTTCAAGATCCATAAAGTACTCCCTTGAAATAGAGATCCAATCTAAGGGAGACTCTAGCCCTTCCACAACCATTTCCATAGAGGAGAAACACCCCTCTTTCATGGGAGAAGGCCAAGGAAGAAGGATGAGGGTCCCTCACCCTATCTCATCCGGTTGTGTAAGAATGTGCAAGGTTAACTAGTGCCCTTAGAGGTTTTTGGGTTTCATGTAAAAAGAAGTTAAGGGACTAATGTGTTTGTGAGTATACACAGGTGAAATTTTGTCAAGATTTGGTTTAACAAAAGTGTATGACCCCTAATAATTGTGTGGAACAATTGAATAATTTGGTTTGTCCTTTTAAGGAACATGAAATTCGCTGCGAGGAATATGAAGATGTACTGAAGACTTTGTATTCTAGTTTTAATTTTCTTCTATTGAGTCAATAGTGCAAATCATACTATTAAGGGGGTACAAGTGAAAGATGAGATTGAAGTCTTCGTGTGTGTGCCCTCAATCCAACCTAACTTTTTGAGTGAATACTTTGAAATCTCCTTCGAAGTAGTTCATTTAGTTTCGGTGTAAAAGAAGTTGTTCTTCGGGACACCCTAGTTAAATGTCCTCGCTAGGGAGTTGGATGACTTATTATGCAAGTCGGTCTAGTGCTTATGTTTGAAATTCGAACGTTTCGCCATGTGTCGATGTACGTTGTGTAGCCCTACCTCCAACGACCATTTAAACTCGGAGTTGCTCCCAGCTATAAATAGTAGCCTAACTCCAACCATTGGCGGCTGGCTACTACGTGTGATTTGACAAGTGTTATTTGAGCAGCCCATCCTCCCGAAGAGATTAAGAGAATCCTAAGTGGGGAAGAACTCGGAGCCTAAATATGCAAGTGATTGAGCTTCACTGAAGAACTTCATTGAAGTTGAACATAACATTTTACTCTTCACTACTATGCATCCTCTAGACGGTTAGGTATTTGTTCTAGAGCATCCAAGAGTAATTGTGAACTTCCAAAGAATGGGTTTGTGAAGGTCCGGAGATCACCTCGAAGATCTAACATGAGTGATCGAACGAGATCTAAGTGATCTTAGCTCAAGGAGAATAAGGTGAAAGCGAGTTTGTCTTCTGAGTTTAATCTGAATCCCTCTAACTAGACGTAGAGTTGTGCCAACAACTTGAAATGGGTGGACAAGTATATTGTCTACATCACGCTTCCAGGTTCTATCTCTCTGCTTCATTTTATATTATGTAATTTGTTTGTGGTTTGAATAACCTCCCTATCTTCTTTCTCTGTGATTGATTTCAAGACCTTGTTGCGAACTACCTTATTCTGTTGCTTATGTCATGTTTTGGTTTCTGTTCACCCTTGTTGTTCTCAAGATTGTATGCTTATTTGTTAGACTCGAGTACCTCTACTGCCACCTAGTTATTCTTTTATCTAGCTTGCTCATGTCTCTGTCTCTAGCATACTAGTTTACTTCCTTCGAGACTTTTGCTATCTGTTTAGATTTTCATCTATTCAATCATGCAACATCGTTAAGTTACTATGTTTTTCTTTGAAGAACTTGCATTTTCAAAGCAATTGTCATACCTCCCATTCTCCCCTCTCCGGTCGATATTTGACTTTACAGAAACAAAATGTCTCCAGGGATACCTCCGTAGTCACCATAACCTTTACCATAAAATATCTTTGCAATAATTCCATGGTGATCTGTGAGTAGTGTCCCTTCAGTTTGTGAGTTTATATATAGTAACTAGGCTCTCTCTCTCTCTCTCTCTCTCTCTCTCTCTCTCTCTCTCTCTCTCTCTCTCTCTCTCTCTCTCTCTCTCCCTCTCTCTCTAGTTGTAGAACATGATTGTCATACTATACATTGTATCTTGGGAATCCTGAAATCACATGGTGATTATTTAATACAATATTAGGATATACTCGAGGGTACATTGGGTTGCAACTCTATACATTGTGATTACAAAGATAGCCGGTGTTCTTTTTTGCGAAAAGAAAGATAGTTGTTAAGATGTGATGCTTTGCCACTATAAGGTGGTAAAATATGCATTATCAATCATATGCACTTGCTCATAGCCAAAAGATAACAACCACATATTGCAAGTTTTTTATCAATAAATTGGATAATCAAGTTTAAAAGGTCGGATAATACGGCTTGAAAATCATTCTATCTTATATAATGTCATGTTAACAAATTCTCTATAACACTAAGCTCCCTAGTTTTAAAGAGTCTACATTCAATTGAGGTCTCCAAATGGAATTGGGTCACCCGACTTTGCCCGGGTCAACAATTTCTCAAAGCTCTGTCGTTCAATTCTTTTATACTTACTATACACTATGCATCCTAATTTTTAAGGCCCCACAATTAATTGGTTCTTCAATTTAGAATTGGGTAACCCGATTTTGACCAGGTCAATAATTTCTCAAGGTGCTCTCCCATTCAATTCTTTTAATTACGCATGTCTCTAATTTTGAAACTCTTTCATTCAGTTAATTCAATTTTGAATTTGCTTTACGATTTTGACTGGACCAATGATTTTTCAAATCAATCTGTACCAATCGGCCTATAAAGACATATTTACCCCGTGCACCCTGTAACCACCTAGGAAAAAAAGAACTATGTGATATTGTAGCACCAATATAGTAGATGCATCGACCAACACATAAATTTTCTCACATAAATATACGTTGATTAGCGGATGACACATACCACACTATGAAATTCCCATTAAATCACCGCATTATAAAATAGAAATAAACATACTCCATTATCTCCCACACCCGTCAAACTAAATATTTCATAAGTTCCAAAGTAGAAAGGGTATTAGCTTTTTGGAAAATCAAATTTCTTTAACTTTGGCCAAGTTCAGAGAAAAAATATCGACATCCACAATATTGGACAAAAAAATACAGAAATTCATTTCATGATGAATCTATCATACCGATTTGTTATTATGAAGTTTGATATATTTCTCTATAAATTTGATCAAACTTAAATAGTTTGACTTTTTTTAAAAGTTATATACCTTTTTTTAAATAAAGTGTGTTTTTAAGAACCCCAACAACATCAACGACACAGCAAACCGTGCCCAAACCTTCTAGTACCATACCATATCTGAAAACCAGATTTAGACTTGGATCGAATTGTGTCCAGGTATCAAGAATTTCTTACCGTATCTTGCACTATAGAATTCATATTCGATTTTAGTCAAAAATTATGCTAATCACTTTCACCTTTATATACAACCGGTGGTGTTCTGAAAGTACTGTAAATCAAGATTTTGTCATCTTTACACAATCACATACCTAGTCTAATTAATGAACGTCAATGGTGACATAGAAATGTTTATCTTCTTTGTCACCTAAGAAATAAGAAATAGTAAACGGAATTGCTTTATGTACAATTGAAATCCATACGATGTCACATTGATTGGAACGTGGCGATGTTGCATCAAGTTGTAATCAGCGATGTCTATCTCAGTGTCGTACCGTTTGTACGTGAAGCAACACTCAACATTAACGCCGTATAAAATTTGTGCACAATCACTATAAAAAGGTCCTTAGGGCATCTCTAGCATACCCCTTGAAAGTCGATCTTTAAAAACGAGTATAACGGGCACTGTAAACCGTTTTTACGGTGCGAAATTCATCCGGACATAACAGAACCGTAAATAAAATTGTATTCCACTATAGTCCATTTTTTTTCTCTTTTTTCTTTTTTCCTTTTTTTTTCCTCCCGTCCCGGCGAGTCCGTCTCCGGCCATGGCGTGCCTCGCCCTGGCACCCCGGCTCGCCCCGGCACCGCCTGCCTCGCCCCCGCCTCGTCCTGGCACCGTCCGTTCCCGACCACGCATGCAGTGGAGGAGCCCTGCGCCGCCCGCCCCGACCGCGCGCTCCCTAGTGCGCCCGCCCGTCCCCGGTTGAGCCTGGCACTGCCCGCCGTCGGACGCATGCGTTCCCCGTCGTGGCCGCGCGAGCTCCCCCACCCCCGCCCCGCTCTTCTCCGGTGCCGCCCCGCCCTGATTCAGGCCGCCGGTGGCCTACTCCGCCCTGCCTATGGACGGCCTCGCCTCTGCAGTGGAGGTCGAGCTGGCCGAAATTCAGACCGGCGGCGGCAAATTCCGGCGTGCGGCGGCTTCTTCTGACGTGCGGCGACGGATTCCGGTGAGTTTCATGTAGATTCCGGCCAGTTTTGTGGTGGCGCGTCTGCTCCGACGAGGTTTGACCGGTTTACGGGTTGAACTGTATACTGCCTTCGAAACTGTATATATAAGGTTTTCGCGGATGGATTTACCGTGCCACTTAAAAAGTTTACGGGTCGAACAAGTTTTACGGGGTCTGCTAGGCGCCGTTTTTCCAATCGAAACTGTAAACGTGTCGTTTTTTTACTGGTTGACTATTATATGGGTCTGCTAGAGTTGTTCTTAGTCCCTAGCGTGAATAAATCACTCTTGCCAGCTGAAAAATTTCCTAGAGTGAAGATGCTACGAGACCTCCACGGCTCCACGCACGTAGCAAGACGGCCACCGGAGCGTCCTGCCGATGCAACAAAAAGAATATGCCTACTTTGTTTTCAACACAGTATAATCAGTTCATGTACATAAGTATATATTTATGTTTATGAACGCACGCACGTACATCCTATCTTTACGAACATCTCCGAAAAATTGACTATCCATAGTGGAGAGTAACTTAGACGAGTAACATATGTTACTAGTCTATATTACTACATCAATAATGGGGAGTAAGAGTATCTCTAGTAGATCCGTATAACTCCGACGAACTGTGTTTTGCGGGACGTTATATGGGACAGTCCAAAAAAAGGCCCGCGTAGGTCCTCTAAAAAGGGCCCGACCCGTAATATTTTTAGAGGAGGCCCGTAAACCGCCCCCGGTTCCTCCATATATGTGGGCGCCGACGGGATTTAGGGTTCCCGTCCTACAAATCATCTGTCGTCCTGCGCCGCAATCCTCCCCTCCGGCATCAAATCCACACGGCTCCAGCCATGTTTTTTGACCCATTTTTTCGTCCTTTCTCGTCGGAAATGTCGTCCGATGGCCCTGGTCGTGGAGGCGGTGGGGGTTTCGGCCGCCACGGTGGATTCGGGTGCCGCAGCTGCGACGGGTTCGTCGGCCACAATCGCTTCCACGTCAACGAGGCCGGCGGCTCCGGTTTCCGCCCTCCCGTGTCAGAAAGGCAACGGGAGGCGGCGTGAAGTCCCGCAGTGCCGGAAAGACGTCGCGGGCATGGAAGACCTTCTGGCGCTACGGCCGGCTCTTCGACCGGATGATCCAGCGGCAACGCGCGCTCGAGCGGGTGTTCTTAGCGGCAAGGGCCTTCGCCGCCAACGGAGATGCGGATGCGCAGCTTCCGGCGCTCCATGAGGAGTACCAGCTCCAAACTCGGCGCTCCGGTGCGCTGATCTACAATACGCTGCACGGAGGCGAGCCGCTGCCCGTCGAGGTCATCTCCAGCGACGAGGACGATGAGGGCGACGACAGCGGCTCCGGCGACAGCAAGTTTATCTAGTTCTTAGCTAGTTTAATCTAAGTTTTATCTAATTTTTGTGTACGTTCATATGAACTCCGGCAAACTATGTGACGCGAACTATCTAGTTTTATCTAAGTTTGGGATCTGTTCTGCGCGAGACTTGCGCGTTCCCGCAAATTGGTTTTACAGGATCCCGCAACTGACAATTAGGGGACGGAGAGATACGGGATTTATTAGATATGGTCTAACATATGTGTGTTGTCATACAACACTTTATTTATTAGGTTGTAGACTCGTCTTGTCTTGATATATGTGATGTTACTCATAATATGAGTAACTAGATATGTTATCCAAATCATCTGTCTCCTCATTAAATCAATGCTACATAAGCAAATTTGCTGAATTGGATCATATGTTACCATGAAGTTACTTCCATTATGGACAGTTTGAAGGGGGCATAGCATCTTTAAATTTCATGAAGTAAGTTGACGAGAACTTCACCTTTCACTAAATAAGCATCTCCGTAAGTCCAAAATAAAATTCAAAAATAATGCGAGCACCAATATCAAATCGACTTGACACCGGTGGGCTAGGCATATTTTCCTCCTACCGTATAACCACAAGTTTCGCAAGAATATGTACTTGTATGGTATCTTTTTTTTATTTTTTATGTACATGGAACGCAGCTATCCATTAACAATGTTCCGTTATAGTATCTGCAAAAGAAAGGAAAGAAGAAGCTTGAGGGAAGACTTGACCGTCCAAAAAAAAGGAGGGAGAAGATTTTTTAACGGTTTTGCTAGAACTCATCTAGATGAGAAATAGTTTGGTCTCATTCACTTTTATAGTCATTGGATGTGACTATAAGATGTGTGTGTGCTGATGTGGGTTGTAGTACTATTTTGTATCTGTTTTTGTTTCAAAGTGAAAACCAAACTATTTCTCATCTAGATGAGTTGTAGGCACTCCCATTTTTTAATTTCACCGACAAACCTGCGCCAGCCAGCTTGACGAGCAACGTCGACGACAGGCACGCGACGGCGTCGGCGAAGCACCTCCGGAACCTGCGCATGCCGTCCAACGGGAGCGAGATGCCCACCTCCGTCCCGCCGGCGCTGCCGCGGCTTTCCGCCACCGATATCGCGCCGGTCCTCGCCACGGACACGATGTCCACCTTGGCGGGCCTCCCGAACCCGAAGTCGACGTCGTACACCCGGAACCTGGGCGACCCCGCCAGCGTCAGCGGGACCCCGGCGCCGTACGCCTCCACGACGCGCTCCAGGCACACGTCCCAGCTGCCACGCCCGCCGTCGCCGCCGCGCGGACGCGTCGCCTCGTCGATGGCCGTGGCCACCGCGGAGCACGCCGTTAAGAGCCCGCCCGCGCCGTCGGCGGTGATCTCCTTCTTGCTTGCCGAGGCGAAGCAAAGGCCCAAGCAGTTGCCGAGGTACGTGGCGGGGACGGGTGGGTCAAGCCGCGCGCGGTGGTCAGCGGCGAACACGGCGTAGGCTCGGTCGTCGTTACCGCCGCTGCTTTCTTTCGCGCGGTAGTAGCAGTGCCAGATGAAGCCGTATGTCGCCACGGTGGACGTGAGGGGAGGCGGCGGCGGCGACACTTCGCGGCGCACCGCCTCGCGGGCGACCGTGTCCTTGATGCGCCGTAGGAGGTCCTCGGACAGCACGAACGTGGCAACGAGCTTGTCCACGACAGGGTTGGGCGACCTGAGGAGCTTCCCGTCGCGGTCCCTGTACGGCCTGGGGGCGGCGAAGGCGTCGTAGAGGTCGTCGCGGTCGCGGATGAAGGTGCGGCCGATGACAGGGGCCTCCGGCGCGATGGTGGAGCCGCGGGATGCTGCCGCCCATGACCACGTGCGGAGGAAGTGCGTGGAGCACGCGCCGTCGCAGGCGGCGTGGTGGACGGTCACGCCAACGGCGAGGCCACCACGGCGCAGCAGGGTGACCTGCAGAGCCAGCACCGCGCCGCCCTCCGGCAGCCGCGGCACGAGCGGGGCGATCCTGGCAAGCTCCGTCGGCTCGTTCGTCGCGAGTTCGTCCACGCCGACGTGATCGTACTCGGCCACGGTGAAGCTGACGCCGTTGCCCGGTTGGTAGTGGAGCTCGTGCCGGTTTGACTTGCCAGGGGTAAGGCGGAGGTGGCCGGCGAGAGGGTAGAAGGAGCAGAGCGCCTCGGACAACGAGTCCTGAAGGTTGGAGAGGAGGACGTCGTCGTCGTCGTGCGCGTTGTGGAAGAGGAAGACCCGCTCTACGGGGGAGGTGTGGGGTCACATGGCGTCCATGTAGGTGAGCGGGAGAGAGCGCTCGGGAAGCGTCGTGCCGCCGGACGACGGCGAGGGCGTCACGACGGAGGTCCGGACGATGCGAGCCATCGTCAGCTGGCTACTTGCCTGGTCGCGCGAGATCGATGGGCAATGTACGTTACGTAGGTAGCGTTGGGTTGATACTAAATGTTTTGGTTGATGGTGCCACGTTGTGTGTCTAGGGCACACGTAGATGTGAAATAGTTATTGCACATCGAAATGACTAAATGAAGTATAAAAAGAAAAAGAAAAAGGAAAAAAAATATTCACACGAATCTCCATGTAAGATCAATGATATATGATTTAGATGTGCAATACTTATGTCACATCTAGATGTGATTTAGCAAAACCGTATAGAGTACATCCCATCTGATCCGATCCAAAACATTGATTGATTGATGATGCAAGATTCTGGTCCATCCACTTTCTAAAACTTTGTAAAAGAAACCATCTTTTTAGGGTTTTGAATAACTCCAATAGAATCAGGCCATATTCTGGTCCATCCACGTCGAGTCGATACTTATCTATGTGAAATTTCGCAAACTTAGGCCCAGTTCTTTGGACCGATTCTTTAGGTATTAAGTTCATAACAAACAGAGTAATGCTTTAACCAAGATGATATGATGTATACAAAGTAAATTTAATCAATATGAATAAACCCCATCATGATCCACTTAATCCAAGTGAATCATGGCATGTGTGAAGTTTGTCAAATACTCGGTGATATATAATGGGACGTTACTCCTGGGATTTACTCCATCAAGAGGTCTTCGTTAAGGTGATCCATTGTCTTTGCCACCTAAGTCTGACGCATTGTCCGCTCTTATCTCAAAGTCAATAAGTGATGGGGAGTTGAAGGGAGTGTCTATATGCCGGGGTGCACCGGTTATTTCTCATCTCCTGTTTGCGGATGATACTATGTTGCTTTTTGAAGCTTCTGGTCAGCAGGCAAGTATTGTCAAAGGTTTGTGGAACACATACACTAAAGCTACGGGTCAACTCATTAATCCGGAGAAGTGTTCGATCCTTTTCTCTAATATAATTGCCTAGATGCAGTGTCGGATGAGGTAAATAATACTTTGAAGGTTACGCAACATGTGTTTGAACCCAAGTATTTAGGGTTGCTAGTGCCTGAGGGGAGAATACATAAGGGACAATTTCAAACCCTCCAGGAAAGGCTAAGGAAGAGGCTAGTGGATTGGAGCGAGCAATATGTCTCTTCAGATAATAAAGAAATATTGATCAAAGCAGTGGCTCAAGCTATACCCACCTATGTTATGAGTGCATTTCGTTTGCCTGCATCGGTGTGTGATGACCGAACAAGAATGATGAGGCAATACTGGTGGGGGTGGAGAACGGCAAGAGAAAGATGGCATGGCTGAGCTCGGAGAAAATGATGCTACCTAAGGCGATGGGTGACATGGGATTCCGGGACATGCGGGCTTTTAACCAGGAGCTAAGCAAGCCAAACGCCTCCTGGAGACCCCGGATAGCTTATGTGCTCGTTTACTACGAGCAAAGTACTTCCTCAATTTCAACTTGTTAGATACGGTCTTTCCCACAAGCTCCTCAGCGGTTTGGAAGCGGATCGTACATGGATTGGAGCTCTTGAAACAGGGTATTATTTGGCGTGTTGGGGATGGCACTATGATCAAAACTTGGAGAGATGCATGGATCCCTAGGGGTCATAACTTTAGGCCGGTACCCCAAAGAGGAATTGCAGATTCAATTGGGTGGCTGGCTTTCTGGATGAGCATGGTGCATGGAATGTGCAAAAACTCCACGAACACTTTTGGGATGTGGATGTCTGTGAAATTATTGAGATAAGAACATCTCCAAGAAATGTCCAAGATTTCATTGCTTGGTTTCCAGAGAAGAGTGGGCAATTTACTGTCAGAAGCGCCTACCGCCTTGCGGCAGAAAACCAGCACTCCACCATGTCATTGGGTTCGTCTAGTACCAATCCATCTTGTCGGAGGCCTGTGTGGCGGTGCATTTGGGGCGCCCAGGTTCCACTAAAGATGAGGATATTGGCTTGGAAAGTTGTGTCGGGTGCTCTTGCTACGAATGCGTCCAAGAAATATCGGCACATATCTACTCGGGACACTTGCCTGTTGTGTGGAAAAGATAAGGAGACCAGCTTCCATGCCTTGATTTCATGTGAGCATGCACGCACGGTCTGGTCGGAGATGTATACCAGATGGATACTACCGGTGCAAGACTTGCTTGTGGACTCGGGGAAGGACTGTCTACTCAATATCTTGGCGAGCTGTACACAAGAGATGTAGATTTCACTATTATGCTGATTTGGAGGATCCGGTCTTTGCGATCCGACTTGGCGCATGGGAAGGAGGTCCCGCCTCCAGCAGTAACTGCGGATTATTTGCAAAGCTATATGGGTTCGCTTAATCTCTCCCGTAAGTTTACGATAGAAGAGATATTGAAGGGGAAGATGTTGGCGACTGGGATGCATGTAGAGCACAATCGGGAGGGGGCTGGTTCTGTTTTGCCATGGTCGCGTCCTCCTACTGACCGGGTTGCTCTATCTGTCGATGGGGCCTTCTCTCAATTTGATGGGTCAGTGGCTTCGGGTATGATATTACGGAGACATGATGGAAGTTCCATTTTTGCTGCTTATCGATGCATGTTTAATTGCAATAATGCATTGGAGGCAGAGTTACATGCACTAATGCAGGGGATGGCTATAGCAGTTCAACATTGCAATCTTTCCATCATTGTTCGATCATACTCCTCAGTGGCTCTCCCGACGTTGACGAGTGGGAGTCTGAACAGATCGGCTTATGGTCATTTAGTTGCTGAAATTAGACATCTTATGGTAGATAGGGAGTTTGTTCCTCTAGAAATTAAGCAGGATCAAAATAGGGTGGCAGATCGGTTGGCATGGTATAGTCGTACAAAGAACATTACTGATGTATGGATTGGTAGAGGTCCAACGTGTCTTGAGGACTTGTTGCCTCGCGATTGTAACCCTATGCATATGGAATAAAACTCCTTTACCCTCGCAAAAAAATAAACCCCATCGTTTTATCCTTAATGATAACAATACAAATACCTGTCTTATCCCCTTCTGTCACTCACTGGGATATAGAGCACCGCAAGATTGAACCCATTACAAAGCACCTCCCCCACTGAAGATAAATCAATCTATTTGGCCAAACCAAATGGATAGATCGAAAAGAAATACAAAGCTATAACAAGCATGCATAATAAAGTTCAGAAAAGACTCAATTACTTTCGATGAATAATCTGATCATAAATCTACAATTCACCGGATCACAACAAACACATCGCAAAAGAAGATTACATCGGATAGAACTCCAAGAAGATCGAGGAGAAGATGGTATTTAAGATCAAAGAGAGAGAGAAGAAGCCATCTAACTACCAGCTATGGACCCGTAGGTCTGTGGTGAATTAATCACGCATCATCATGGAGGCAGCACGGTTGATGTAGATGGTCTCCGTGGTTGACTCCCTCTCTGGCAGAGTACCGGAAAAGGCCTACAGATGGGATCACATAAGAACAGAGGCTTGTGACGGCTGAAAAAGTGTTTTGGGTGTCTCTCTATTGGTTTGGGAATATATGATAATATATAGAGGTGGAATTAATGTAGGATCGATAGAAGAAACGTCTAGAGGAGGGGTGAATAGACTACTTGCAAGAATTAAAACCTAACCTTTTCCCAAGTTAATTGGTTGGCAGATTTTAGCAATTATAACAAGTCTAATGCACCCTACACATGCTAGTCAACAAGTATGGCAGCGGAAAGTAAAGACAAGCATATGTAAGAGAGTTGAGACAGGAAGATCAAACGCAATTGTAGAAACGAAGATTTTTCCCGTGGTTTCGATAGGTGGCGCTATCGTACATCCACGTTTATGGAGTCTTCAACCCACGAAGGGTAGCGGTCGCGAGAGTCCACGGAGGGCTCCACCCATAAGGGTCCACGAAGTAGCAACCTTGACTATTCCATAACGGCTTCCGTCTACGAAGAACTAGCCTCACTATGGGTAGATCTTCACTAAGTAGGCGATCTCCTTGCCCGTACAAACTTCTTGGTTCAACTCCACAACACGAAGTAGGAGGCTCCCAAGAAACACCTAACCAATCTAGGAGGCACCACCCTCCAAAAGGTAATAGGCTTGATAGTGATGATGAACTCCTTGCTCTTGTGCTTCAAGATGATAGACCCCTCAACACTCAATCACTCTCTCACAGATTTGGCTTAGTAGAAGAGATTGATTGGGTGGAAAGCAACTTGGGGAGGCTAGAAATAAAGATCCATATGGTTGGAGTGGATGATCTTGACCTCAACACAAGGGTAGGTGGTTCTCTCTCAGAAAATTGGATATGGCAAGCGTGGAATAGTTCTGAGTGCTTCTCTTGCGAGTGGGATGTGGTGGAGGGGTATATATAGGCATCTCCAAAAATCCAACCGTTACACCATTATTGACCAACTCGGTGAAACCGAAGTAAAACTCGGTAGTACCGATTTGTTCAAAATGTGGCAACTTTAGGAATCTCGGTGAGACCGATATATGATTCTCGGTAGTACCGATAAGAGTGGCCGAGGGCAGTTTCCAAACTCGGTGACACGGAATCATAAAACTTAGAAATTGCGATTTTATAAAATGGGACACCAGAATGTTGGTCACCAAAACTCGGTTGCACCGATAAAGAACTTGGTTGTACCGAGAAGCTAGGGTTTGGCTGGGTTCTGTCTGAGATGAAAAATCGGTTGGGCCGAGTAGGAAAACTTGGTGACACCGATTTTGTATGGTAGGGTTTAGACAGAGTGTTTTGTGGGAGAGCTTGTGGGTATTTTTGGTGGCTAGCACTTGTGCATGTGGAGCAATTTGTTCACCAACATTACCTCACCCCCTTTTAATATTATTGGCTTTCCTATGGACTCAAAGTGATTTCTCACAAAGTAAAATGTAGAGTCTCCTTGCTTGAAGCTTGCCAATCCTATTCCTTCCTCTTCTTGTTCTTGGGGAATCTCCTCACACCCTTTTTCCAACAATCTGTGTGGACTAAACCTGAAATAAACTAGGTAGAAATATTAGTCCAAGAGACAATGTATGTTGTCATGAATTATCAAAACCACCAAGGGATCATATGTGCTTTCAATCTCCCCCTTTTTGGTAATTGATGAAAACATACAATCAAAGCTTGAAGTAAATATACGCAAAGAAATAATGAAGACTTTGAGAGACACATGACTAAAATATGCCCCCCCCCCTAAATGTGTGCAATCCTTTTGAGGGATAGTTGCTTTGGAATGCATGGACACACATATAGTAGAAGGGATAAGATGAGTCATGTGCATCTTGGCTATATGCATCAAATATATGTGAATGAGATGTATCCTTGTTCAAGACTTCACTATTGCAAACAATATGTGCAAGAATCAAGAGATCATCTTGATCAAAGATATGATGCATATACTTACCTTGAGTTCTTGAGCATCCTAATAGTAGAAACGCACTTGAGAAAACAATGTTAGGGAACACAAGAGTGTTTTACATACCAAAAATGCAATAGAACTCAACAGTACCAAGATGTGGAGAACATATAGAAGATAGTATTCCTTAAGATTGATATGTCTCCAAGATCATTTAGAGCTTTCTCCCCTAGATGTGAAATTGTAGGTCATCCTCTCCCCTGAATCTTAGCATGTAGATATTGGAGTAGGTAGGGTGAGACAAGTCTAACATGAGTAGACAGATAAAAAATATTTTCTCTCCTCAAATGATAGAACAACATTACATGCTCTCTCCCCCTTTAGTAGTGTTTCTCCATTTTGGGTAATCATGATGTTTCTCCCCCTATGGATAGACATAGACTTTGGTATTCTCCCCCTATCTATATAAGCATAAGCTTTGATATTCTCCCCCTTAATTTATATCTCCTCCTTGTTGTATCTCCCCCTTTGCATTGAAGCTTTGGTATTTCCCCCCCTTTTGCAATAATTTCCAAAAAGGTTCATACACAGGGTCAGACACCGGGATCATTGAGTTAGAAGGGATCCTAGAGGACAAGGCTCATAGAATGTAGGGATCATGGAAAGATTAGAATCATAGAGAGCATTTAAAATTGAGGGATCATAGAGTACAATTTCTCCCCCTTTCACTAATCTGAAAGCTTGTAAGACTTCTCCCCCTTTGACATAGGGATCCTTGAATAAAGTTTCTCCCCCTTCAAGGTTTTTTTTAACAAAGGGGTCATTGAAGGAATAAAGATTTGCTAATTTTAACACAGAACATAGAGGATGGCAAAATCGGTGGCTCCGAGGCAAATGAGTCGGTGGAACCGAATAGTGGTTCTGCAGCCTATCTGCAAAGTCGGTGATACCGGGTTATTTGAATCGGAGGCTCTGAGGGCAAAATAGAAACTTGGCAACTTTCAGAAAATCTCAAATGATTTCAGAAAACTTGCAACAAAATTTTAAAAAGATTTGCAAAGTAAATTCAAAAGAATTTACAAAGGAATATCAACTAGATGAGGGTTGAGTGGTTCCCAGAAAACAAACAACTATAAGATAAACCACACAAGAATCTTCATCTAGATGATGGTCGGTGACTAGGTCACCTATATTAGAGTATATTGACTTAGGAACCAAGCAAGAATACTTGATCATAGGTCATACTCATCGTTAAGCTCAAAATGGGGTTACCATTTTTTCGATTAAGCATTTTAATGTTTTCATATCACTTGAGTTGCTTTAGCTCATGACTTGGAGTAAAGCTTCTTCACGGATATGATCACATACCTTCGAGTGATGTTGATGACGTGGCGTGTAGGAGAACTTCTTGTGGATTCTCGAAGTTGATGAAGATCACCTTGAGTTGAGAGCAATCCTTGATCGTTTTGGTTCTCTTTTCACCTACATGGGTTAGTCATGCAAGGAAGAACAAGATATATCCAAATGACAAGAATGAAATTTTCATCATATGTAAGTCAAGGATATAGTTTGTGTTGTATTCTTCCTTCCATCATCAAAGAAGGGTTGTGGATACTTGGCTTTTGACAAGATTGCTTAAGATTTGAGTTCATGGCAACCTTGTGGAGTGGAGTTCTTCCCAGTACCTACAAAATGTTAGATGCAATACAAGGGAGCATATATTTCCAAGGTATAAGATAGTGTCATATCAAGTGCAACATGGAATAGTCATGTAAGCTCATGCCCTTGCATGCATCCGAGTGAGTCTAGCTCAAGTTTGAAGCATCAATGATGTTCAACTCATTCCTCAAGTGACAAAACACTTTTTCATCAAGTGTCTTAGTGAAGATATCGGCCAATTGCTTGTTAGTACGAACATGTTTGAGATTAATGTCCCCTTTAGCAACATGATCACGAATGAAATGATGACGAACTTGAATATGCTTAGTTCGAGAATGTTGCACGGGATTATAAGCAATCTTAATAGCACTCTCATTGTCACACAACAATGAAACATGTTTCACATGGATTCCATAATCCTTAAGAGTTTGAGTCATCCATAGCAATTGAGCACAACATGATCCAGCGGCAATGTATTCCGCTTCGGCGGTAGATAGAGATATCGAGTTTTGTTTCTTGGAGGACCAAGACACAAGAGATCTACCAAGAAATTGACATGTACCCGAGGTGGATTTTCTATCAACCTTATCTCCGGCATAGTCCGAGTCGGAATAGCCAACAAGGTTAAAAGAAAATCCCTTGGGATACCATATGCCAAAGTTTGGTGTATATATCAAGTATCTCACAATTCTTTTCACGGCCTTAAGATCACACTCTTTAGGAGCGGCTTGATATCTAGTGCACATGCATACACTAAGCATAATGTCGGGACGGGAGGCACATAGATATAGCAATGAACCAATCATTGATCGATAAACTTTTTGATCAACCGGTTTGTCCTCCTTGGTAAGATCAACATGTCCACTAGTAGGCATAGTAGTTTTCATACCTTTACACTCTTGCATGTTGAACTTATTGATCAAGTCCTTGGTATACTTGGTTTGAGAAATGAAAGTTCCTTCTCTCGTTTGCTTGATTTTCAACCCAAGGAAAAATTTCAGCTCACACATCATAGACATCTCATACTTCTCGGACATCAACCTTCCAAATCTTTAACTAAATTGTGGGTTAGTAAATCCAAATATAATATCATCCACATAGATTTGGCACACAAATAATTCACCATTAACTCTCTTAGTGAATAAGGTTGCGTAGATTTTACCAATTTCAAAACCCTTTTCAATGAGAAACTTCGTTAAGCATTTATACCAAGCACGTGGGGCTTTTTTAAGACCATAAAGAGCTTTATGAAGCTTGTAAACGTGGTTAGGGTTAGGGTTAACAAAACCAGGGGGTTGTTTAACATAGACCTCTTCTTCAATCTCACCATTTAAAAAGACACTTTTAGTGTCCATTTGATAAAGCGTAATATCATGGTGATTAGCATAATCGAGAAGAATACGAATAGCTTCAAGTCTAGCAACGGGTGCATAGGTCTCACCGTAGTCCATACCTTCGACTTGGGTGTAGCCTTGAGCCACGAGACGCGCCTTGTTGCGTACGACCTGACCGTCTTCGTCTTGTTTGTTCCGAAACACCCATTTGGTTCTGATGATGTTTTGTTCGTCCTTGGGCTTCTCCTCTAGTGTCCACACTTCGTTCCTCTCGAAGTTGTGTAGCTCCTCGTGCATAGCATTCACCAAATCCGGGTCCTGGATAGCTTCTTCTACCTTCAAGGGCTCAATACTAGAGATGAATGAATAATGCTCACAAAAGTTAGCTAGTCAAGTTTTAGAGCGAGTTATCCTCCCGGTTTGTATGTCACCGAAGATTTGATTTAGAGGATGGTTTTTGTCCACTCTTGCTCGAACTCGGGGTAGCTTTTGCTTGTTGGATGGTGGAGCTTCTTCATCATCATCTTCTTCTTCGTTGTTGTTGAAGGTGTCGTTGCCTTGAGGTGGTGGTGAAGGTGGTTGCGGTGGATCATCATGATGAGCTTCTTCCTCCTCTTCATCTTGGCGTGTACCGCTTGTGGATGCCTCCATGTCATGTTGAGGTTCACCTTGTCGTGAAATAGGGGCTTCCACTTGGGTTGATGAAGTACTTTCCTTCACCTCCATGGGACGAATCTTGCTAATGGACAAGTCTTGGATAGCTTCCGAAGGTTCCTTATCTCCTACATCATTTGGCAATTGTTTGACTTGCGAACCATTAGATTCATCAAACTTCACATCTACCGTCTCTTCAACTTTTCGAGTGAAGTTGTTGTAGACACGGTAAGTGTGAGAGTTCGATATGTAACCGAGTAGGAAACCTTCATGAGATTTATGAGCAAATTTAGAACGACGATGCTTATCAAGAATGTAACACTTGGAGCCAAATACCCGAAAGTATCCAACTTGGGGCTTGTTACCGGTGAGTAGCTCATATGCCGTTTTACCGAGAAGCTTGTGAAGATAGAGTCGGTTCGTGGCATGACAAGCTGTCTCAACGGCTTCCGCCCAAAAGTGTCTTGGCGTCTTGTATTCGTCGAGCATCGTTCTTGCCATCTCAATAAGAGTTCGTTTCTTCCTTTCAACAACTCCATTTTGTTGAGGTGTGTATGTAGCCGAGAACTCATGTAGAATCCCTTCTTCGTCAAGAAAGGTGTCTACATTTGTATTCTTGAACTCCGATCTGTTGTCGCTCCGAAATTTCTTGATCTTCACTTCAAACTGATTTTGAGCTTTGCGAGCGAAGTTCTTGAAGATCTTTTGCACCTGCGACTTATCATCAAGAAAGAATACCCACGTAAATCTGGAAAAATCATCAACTATAACTAGACCAAAGGAATTTCCACCGAGGCTCTTGTAAGCATTGGGACCAAAAAGATCCATATGAAGTAACTCGAGTGGTCTCCTAGTAGTCATGATATTCTTTACGGGATGACTTCCACCTACTTGCTTTCCATCTTGACAAGCACTACAAAGTCTATCTTTGTCAAAGATAACATCTTCAACACCAAGAATATGATCACCTTTGATGAGCTTGTCTAGATTACACATACCAACATGTCCTAGTCTTCTATGCCAAAGCCAACCTTTAGAAGATTTCGCAATAAGACAAGTGCGAGGTTTGGATCTCTTAGTGAAATCAACAATGTATAGATCACCTCTACGAAAACCGGTAAATACCATGTTATGATTGTCTTGACGAAACACTTGGCAATCTACTTTGGTAAATAGCACATTAAAACCGAAGTCGGCAAGTCTAGATACTGAAAGAAGATTATAGCCAAGGGATTCAACAAGCATGACATTTTGAATAGAGCTATCATGGGATATGGCCACCTTACCAAGACCAAGTACCTTACCCTTGGAGTTGTCTCCAAAAGTCACATACCTTCGCGGTCCATGGTTTGGTGTGATATCTTCAAACATGTCTCTATCTCCGGTCATATGATCGGTGCATCCACTATCGAGAATCCACTCTTTTCCTCCGGACATGTAATCCTTGAAGTTTGCCATGAGACTTAGATTCTTCATAGTCTTCTCATACTCGATGTCGAACAACTCATCTTCATCATAGTAGCCATGTTCCACATTGTCATCATCAAGTGGGAAATCCTCGTCATAAGAAACAAGTGATTCGTTAGAGTTGTGATCATGACAATGTTCAAGATTATGAATGCGAATGACTTCAACAATGATGTTGTTGATAGTTATGACATCTCCTTTAGCACGCATGAGGTCTCTAAGCTCAAATAGATAGTCATCAAACTTAGGATCACTAGGCATCATTTTGTGAAAAGCAATGGTTTTATGAAGAATTTAATCAAGATTACTCAATGAATAGTTTGGATATCGTTTCTCCAAATCACTCCACAAAGTGTAAGCACATTCAAAATTCTTCATTTGATTAAGCACAATTCTAGGCAATCCTTTAACAATAAGATTAACAGTTCTAAGATTGCGTAGCATGTCAATTTCCTCTTCGTGTGTGGGATGTAAGGGATCAATGGGAGGTACATAGGGGTTCTTAACATGCTTGCTCAAATGGAATTCATTGAATAACTCAAGCATCTCATATTTCCATTGACTATAGTACTCCCCATCGAGAACGGGCAATCTACAACTAATACTCCCCAAACTAGACACATCCATCTTCCTCCACGGTGATGAAACCGAAGCTTTGGAGACCAAAGCTCCGATACCACTTGTAGGATCGATAGAAGAAACGTCGAGGGGGGTGAATAGACTACTTGCAAGAATTAAAACCTAACATTTTCCCAAGTTAATTGGTTGGCAGATTTTAGCAATTATAACAAGTCTAATGCACCCTACACATGCTAGTCAACAAGTATGGCAGCGGAAAGTAAAGACAAGCATATGTAAGAGAGTTGAGACAGGAAGATCAAACGCAATTGTAGATACGAAGATTTTTCCCATGGTTCCGATAGGTGGCGCTATCGTACATCCACGTTTATGGAGTCTTCAACCCACGGAGGGTAGGGGTTGCGAGAGTCCACGGAGGGCTCCACCCATAAGGGTCCACGAAGTAGCAACCTTGACTATTCCATAACGGCTTCCGTCCATGAAGGACTAGCCTCACTATGGGTAGATCTTCACGAAGTAGGCGATCTCCATGCCCGTACAAACTTCTTGGTTCAACTCCACAACACGAAGTAGGAGGCTCCCAAGCAAGACCTAACCAATCTAGGAGGCACCACCCTCCAAAAGGTAATAGGCTTGATAGTGATGATGAACTCCTTGCTCTTGTGCTTCAAGATGATAGACTCCTCAACACTCAATCACTCTCTCACATATTTGGCTTGGTAGAAGAGATTGATTGGGTGGAAAGCAACTTGGGGAGGCTAGAAATAAAGATCCATATGGTTGGAGTGGATGATCTTGACCTCAACACAAGGGTAGGTGGTTCTCTCTCAGAAAATTGGATATGGCAAATGTGGAATAGTTCTGAGTGCTTCTCTTGCGAGTGGGATGTGGTGGAGGGGTATATATAGGCATCTCCAAAAATCCAACCGTTACACCATTATTGACCAACTCGATGAAACCGAAGTAAAACTCGGTCGTAGCGATTTGTTCAAAATGTGGGAACTTTAGGAATCTCGGTGAGACCGATATATGATTCTCGGTAGTACCGATAAGAGTGGCCGAGGGCAGTTTCCAAACTCGGTGACACGGAATCATAAAACTTAGAAATTGTGATTTTATAAAATGGGACACCAGAATGTTGGTCACCAAAACTCGGTTGCACCGATAAAGAACTTGGTTGTACCGAGAAGCTAGGGTTTGGCTGGGTTCTGTCTGAGATGGAAAATCGGTTGGGCCGAGTAGGAAAACTTGGTGGCACCGATTTTGTATGGTAGGGTTTAGACAGAGTGTTTTGTGGGAGAGCTTGTGGGTGTTTTTGGTGGCTAGCACTTGTGCATGTGGAGCAATTTGTTCACCAACATTACCTCACCCCCTTTTAATAGTATTGGCTTTCCTATGGACTCAAAGTGATTTCTCACAAAGTAAAATGTAGAGTCTCCTTGCTTGAAGCTTGCCAATCCTGTTCCTTCCTCTTCTTCTTCTGGGGAATCTCCTCACACCCTTTTGCCAACAATCTGTGTGGACTAAACCTGAAATAAACTAGGTAGAAATATTAGTCCAAGAGACAATGTATGTTGTCATGAATTATCAAAACCACCAAGGGAGCATATGTGCTTTCAATTAGGTCAAAACGCGTTGCGGAGGAGTCACGAACTCAAGGGGCATGCCCTACCCCCAGGGCGCGCCAGGCGAGCTCGTGGCTCTCCCAAAGATCGTCTGGCATCCTCCCAAAGCTTCCAGGGTTCCTTTTGCTCCAAAAAATCACTGTAAAGTTTAATCGTGTTTGGACTTCGATTGGTATTGATTTTCTGAAAAGTCAAAAGCATGCACAAAATAGAAATTGGCACTGGGCACTGGGTTAATAGCCCCAAAAACGATATAAAATAACATATAATGCATATAAAGTATCCAAGATTGATAATATAATAGCATGAAATAATCAAAACTTATAGATACGTTGGAGACGTATCAGTTCGGCGAAGAAATGGTGATACAAGTGTAGTATGGATAATAAATATATGTTTTTGTAATCTGAAATAATAAGAACAGAAATGTAACAATTGCTAAAAGTAATAAAAATGGTATTGCAATGCTTGTAAACAAGGTCTCGGGTTCATACTTTCACTAGTACAATATCTGAACAATGCTAACATGATTGAATCATATATCAATCCCTCGATGTGTGATAAAGAATCAATCCAAAGTTATTATCAATTGTGGAGAACATAAGAAGAAATTTTTGTAGGTAGCAAACCACTTCAAAGTTATCTTTCTAATCAATCTATTGAGTCATCTCTATAAGTGTCACAAACAACCATAGAGATCGTACTACAATAACACCATATGATATGTATCAATCAGCTCTAATGTCACCTAGATACTCCAATGTCACCACAAGTATCTGTGGGTTAATTATTTGATACGCATCAAACAATTTCAGATTCATAACATTCAGTCCAACACAAATAATTTCAAAGAGTACCCCAAAGTTTATATCGAAAAAAGTAGGATGAAAATGTGTATCAACCTATGTGCTTAGATTACCCCAATGTCACTACTGGAATCCACAAGTTGATTACTAAAACATATATCAAGTGACTCAATAGAATACCCCATTGTCACCACGAGTATCCACATGCAAGCCATACATCAAGTGATCTCAAATCCAATATATATAATCCGATAATAATTAAACCTCAAAGTGAGAGATTCAATTCATCACAAGAAAGGTAAAGAGGGAAGAGCACCATATGATTTGTCGGGCATGCATGCAGCGTTAAAAGGCGTAACCTTACTAAGTATGGCAATGGGTAGGGTATGGGGCGAGTAGAGCAATACCATACCCATAACCGTGTAGTCAATGGGTATAAAATTCTACCCATACCCACGGGTATGAAACTTTATCTGTACCCATAACCAACGGGTACCCATACCCATTGGGTACCCAACGGGTAGATCAAACAGTACACAAGTTATTCGTAATTTTACATTCATCATAGCACATTTGACAAAATAACATTGATCTTAATTCAATAACAGATAGATGAGTACATCATAATTATCTCAATTCAAATTGACAATTGATGACAACTTTAACATAGGTTCACAAGCTCATGACACAACTTTAACATAGTTAAACTTGTGAATCATGGGTAAGGTTCACATGTCAGTATAAATGGGTAGGGTATGGGCAGTAGCGGAGCTAACGGGAACACACGCCCCAGGCCACCTTCAGTATGAACAGTAGCTACAGTGGTAGAAATTAGCTACAGTACGAACAGTTACCAAAGGAATTGGTAGACACGCCCCAGGCCAAGGCCCCTGTTGCCTGGGGCCTGTCTCCGCCACTTGGTATGGGTATATCCATGGGTAAAAGGTTATACCTACACCTGGCCATGGGAAACCTAACCTTGCCCACGGGTCGGGCCCGTGCTTAACGTTTTTGCGATTTAGAGAAGAAGCCGGCCCGAGACCCGACGGGCTTTTACACTAATGGGTCGGGCTTGGGCCTCAAATTCAGGCCCGACGCCCGGGCCGGGCCGGGCTCGGGCCTAGGTTTTTTGTCGCAGGCTTTGTCAGGCCCGGCATGAAGCCCAACCCCGCTCGAGGTATGGCCAGGTATAGCTATACCCGTGCCCTACCCATGACTTAACGAATAGGGTATGAATACTACCCACAGATATAAAATTGTACCCATACCATGCCCAGGTGGGTACGATATCTGCGGGTACCCGTACCCATGGATAAAATTGCCATACTTAAACCGTCCGCACCTTGGAAGCGCCGACGCCCAACCCGAGGCCCGACGTGCTTTTACACTAATGGGTCGGGCTTGGGCCTCAAATTCTGACCCGATGCCCGGGCCGGGCCGGGCTCAGGCCTGGATTTTTTGCCATGGGCTTTGTCACGCCCGGCCCGAAGCCCGTCCCGGCTCAAGGTACGGCCAGATATAGCTCATGACTTAACGAGTAGGGTATGAATACTATACGTGGATATAAAATTATACCCATACCCTGTCCATACGGGTATGATATTTGCGGGTACCCGTAACCATGGATAAAATTGCCATACCTAAACCGTACGCACCTTGGAACGCCGACGCCTGGCAGTGCATGCACGCCAGCGTGGACACTGACGCCGTCAAACTGGACCTCCACCTTCCCCGGAGCTCCGTCGCATCCCGATCTACGCACGCACACGTACATGCACAACTTTGCGTTCATTAATCTGCATTATAAAAACATAACAGCGCCAATGAACGTATATCGGTATATGTGCCGTTGCGTGGCCTCCCGGCGAATGCGAAGGAACTCTCGGTTCTCTGCATGCGTCAATGGAGGCACCTCCGCCATTGTTGCTGCAAGTACGTGTTGTGTGTATAGCGAGCAACTCATGGTGTGTATTAGTGTATACTAGGACGCGTTTGGTTACCTGCATCGTTTTTGGGCACTTTGCATACTTGTCCCAACTGGGCCTGGCTGAGCATATGCAGGCAAAAAACCAACATCTGCATGTTGTTTGTTTGCCTGCATTGCATCAAGGCCCAGATGGCTGTAAATTGTTTGGTTGCCTGTGTTTGTGCTTTAGGTGTGAGCAGATGCAAAGCACAGCTGTTTGGTTGTGTGCAAGTACTTGATCTGCTCACCCCTTTCAAATGTGGTGGAGTTACCACCCATTTGACAGCACACAACACACACACAACACACTATGATCAACAGCAGCACAAAAACAGCAAGCAAGCAAAGAACAGGCAGATCATAAGCTACTAGGCATAAGTTTAAAACAGCAGGGCATCCCATGCCCCTGCTGGACCCCAGGGTGCTGCTCCCTGGGCAAAATATGGACATGTTGACAGCAAAAGAGACGATCGGGCTTCAGTTCAAACCTACACTACTTCAGTTCAGAGTACTACGCATGGTTCAGAGTACTACGCATGGTTCAGACTAGACAGACGAACTAGAGGGCCTACGTGATGTCGCCGACGCAGCTGTGCCTCGTGCACCGGACGGTGCAGATGTTGGAGTTGTTGGCGTTGTAGATCTGCACCTTGAGCCCCAGGCCGGAGAGCTTGAAGACTACAAGGTCGCCGGGGACGATCTTGTGCCGGCCGCAGAAGTACTGCCAGCCGCGCCCCAGCACCATGTGCCCTTTGAACATCTGCACCTCGACCCAAAACTCGCACCACTTGTCGGCGGAGAGGCTGACGACGCGAGGAGGGCCGCTGACCAGCCATTGCTTCATCACCGGCCTGAACTTACGCGGGATGATGAGCATGGCGATGTCCTCCTGGTCAGCGATCTACACGTAGAACCTGATAGGTTCCTGTGCACCCTCTTCGTGCCCTGTCCTCGGCCTCCTACTAGCGCCCAGCGGCATCCTCATGAACTCCACCCTTCCAGGGAGCACCACCCTCTTCAGCCACCGGTTGGTGGGGATGAGGTCCTCCGCCCCCTCTGCGCCAGCGACGACCTGCGCACCACCGCCAGCTCTGTCCCACTCCGTCTTCATTATCTTGTCAGCAAGATGGCCATCAGTTAGCTACTCTGATCAGTGGTTACAGTTATCAGTGCTAACACTGATCAGATGAAGCCACCGCTCACATGTCCTACTTGCACCTACTATTTTTGGCATTCAGGTATGACCTACTTGCATGCCACATGCACTCACGTACCCTAGCAACAATAACAACAACAGCAAGAAGAGTAGCATCAACAACAGCAGCAAAAGAGTAGCATGAACAACATCAGTAAGAACTAACAACGGTACCATATACACTAGTAATAGCATCAAGAACACACAATGTGGCACTACAAACTAACAATTTGGCAGTAGAAAGTAACAATGTGGCACTAAAACGATGCAAACTACCACTACATTATGAACAATCTAGGCATGTGGGATGAACAAAGTAAGCATGCACTCTTGTTCATCCCCAAAACAGTGGATTATCATCGAATCCGGTCGAATCTAGTAGAATCCAGTCGAATCGGATCGAATCGGATCGAATCGGGTCAAATGTATGGGCCACAATCTAATCTAGCACACTATGAACTACCCTAAGAACCCTAACTAAGAAGCAGAGGGGGATTTGAGAGCTTACAGTGGGGGTTGCCAGTGTAGCGTACGCCGGCCATGGTGAAAACCCCGGCGGGAAGAGGGGTGTTGCCGCCGCCGATGAAGAGGACCCGGCCATTCCCAGGGCCGCGGCCGTGCACCTCGGCCTGCGCCGGCTCGAAGATGACGCCGGCGTCCTAGAGCTCCCCTCCCCTTACACCGGACACAGAGGAGAAAACCCTCTTATGGGGGTAAAAATACCCCCATAAGAGGGGTCTGCAAAGGACGGCGCCGGCGGGTATTGGATCCCCGCGATGTTCGAGCCGATGGAGAGGAACACCGGCTCCGGTGGCGGAGCCGGAGCGACCGGCGCCGGCGCTGCATTGGCCCGGGGTGGCGACATGGTGCAAAAAGGGGAGGGAGCTCGCAGTGCCGCCGCCAGATCTACTCCGGCCGCGGAGAGGCCGACAACACACCTCTCTTGGATGGGATTGCTGCCGGCAATGACCGGAGTGGGTGGAGCGTGGCGAGACGGCGGCGTGGCCATCGCAGAAACCGAACGGGCGGTGAGGTGAGAGAGAGGGAGTGGGTGTGAACTGGCAAGGGAGGTGACGGGAGAGGGCTTGGGGAGTTATGAGCAGCCGCCTCGTCTCCCGCGCGTCCCAAGGCGTGCACGCGCTCGCCACGCGTGGCTCGAGCGAGCCTGGCTCGCAAAAAACGGCCGATTCGGCCGTTCCTCCAGAGTCAGGCTGAGGCCTGCTTTGAGGTTCGTGTGGGCCAGGTTTTTGATGCAGCCCAGGCAATCAAACGGGCCAGCGCGGGCCTGTCCCAACCTAATGCGACCAACCAAACGCGTCCCTAGTCGTCAACCCGTGCATTTGCACGGGCTAGCTGGAAAATATGTAAATACAATATGTAGAAAAGAATAAATGATATTCCCTTAATACTTCATAAATACTGCCAAAAATGCATGCAAATAATTTGTTTCTTTGTTTTATCCTTGTAGCCTTGTAGGCATAGATTGTATCTGATAAACTATGATGTGATGTGGTTACTTTAGAATTGACTATGGAAAATTGACAATGAGAGACGAAAACGTGGGTCAAATAATAAATATAATAGACAAAAATGGGCAAGGCAAATGTTAAACCCATGCATAATCATGTTGCGTTTATTAGTAGCCCGGAAGTTTATTGAGATAACCGTGTCCTTGCAGAATCAAACATATAGACACAAATATAACTGTAGTAGCGTAATAGAGCTAGCCAATGTGTAGATTTATTTGATATGTTTGATCATCAGAGTTACCTCAACTCGATTGATATGAAAAAAAAGGCAAGCTTGGGATGCTATTACTATTCTTGTATCGGCATATCGCCATAATGGAAATGCCAGATCATCATGGCCGACCACAATCAGCCAATTATGTTATGTGTTAAAAGTTTTAGCCATCAAGTTATGTGAAAAAAAAGTCCTCCAGTTTTTACAAACAAAAGTACAATTTAGAAGTAAGCATATACGTATGAAGATTCAACCGTACAGAAGAGAACCGCTACATTTTTATACTAAGTCAAAATCTCGAGCAACAGCGTTAAACATTGTCATATTGACATAAATCAAAGGACACTGATTAAATTCAGTTAACTACATATGCTATGTGTAGAAGATTGCATTACATAATTGAATTGTCGGATTAACTAATTATAAGAAATCCATGATTCTATAGGTCAACACTAGAGAGGCTTTGACCTGTAGTAAGTTTTACCTTTTCCCAGATTGATATGACATGAAGACCTCATGTATTCCTAAAGTACATAAAAGGATCTGATCATATGCGTAAATAAAATAGTAAAAATCATCTATGAGGATTATAATAGAATTAATTAGTGCGGGCAGGTAGAATTGCTGTATATTATGATATGTACATAATTAAGGGATCATTACGGCTCATGCACTTGAAGCATCTCGCTTGTCTCCTAGCAATATGGCTTGCAATACCATATATTAAACATATCGACCATTTAGGACAGTAAAACCGAGCCTAAAGCGAGCCCCCTCAGCGATTCACATTTCTGGCCGTCCGTTTTTCCGTCAATCTGATCTGTGCATCATGATTTATGGGTCGTGGGCTGGCTGTCCTATGGGGATGCTACTCCGGCGGCCGAAACGCAGTCTGCTGGTTGCTTGGACAATTGGGCCTGACCGGCCCATTAGTTAGCGAGGAGGGATAACGAGCGTCTGTGTGGTTCCCGTGAGGATGCGAAGGCGACGGTTCGAGCGCGACATCCCTATTCTCCTCCATCTGCGGCGACGGCGGCACCAACAATCGGAACCCGACGACGATCCCCTTCGCCCCTCTGCACCGCGCCCATGGAAACCCTAACCTTCCGTCTCCGTAGAAAAATCTCTTCGCTCAAGACGGTCGTTGCTTGATACAGAGGAACTGGACAGGCTGGGGAGTGAGGAAGGAGATTTGTGCATGCGGCGTTGCGGATGAGGTTCAATTCGGCGAGGCTGGGGTGTGGGGACGGGCGGTCGGGCCACTGGACCTGCGCCCACTGGCTGTGGGCTATGGCCGGCATCGACGGCGGCGGGGCCGCAGCAGCAGCACGGCAGCCCGAGTTGACGCCCATGGAGAGCGTCGAGCAGGTGCGTCTGTCTTTTTCCTCTGCTCTGATCTCCTTCGTGTTCTAAATTCTGCCAGTCTTCCCTCCTTTGAAAATCCCCTCTTTTGCAATCCTTATCTAATTTTATCTTATTCGTGATGTTATTTGTACTCCCAATTCATAAGTGAATGCATGTGTTTACGGATTCAAGTTCGGTTCTGCTAGGATGGCTTCTCCCTTGTACCGAATTATGTCAAATTATTGTGTTGGTGACTATGTGATCCAAGAAAAATAGCATGGGCATGCTAAGCTCGATATTAGCATAGTACCGTTTGCATTTTTCTAACTTGCATAGTACCACCTGCTTCGCCTAGCCACATTTGTCGTCCTCCCTGTTGTCGGGATAACTGCAAGCCTGCCGCTGCTTGTTGCCATGGATCTCCTCCGCTAGCGCCTCTACAGGTACATATTTATTGCTCATATCACATCATGTTTTCTGTTTTTAAATTAAGGCGGTTCTGTTTGTTATACATTTTCCATTTCAAGCAATTATTAACTTCATGAGTTTTCACGGGTTGACAGGATTCGGCCGCTTTTTTATTGATCTTTCTTCCCTGAATTTATCCTACTCCCGTTCCCATTAATTGACATGACACATAGAAGGTAAATTTTGGGTTCCATGTATATGATTGAAGCTGTTACATGCATAGTTAGCTATTTACATTGTACTATAAATCTGCAGGTTAGGATCATAGTTATCAAAGTTGTACTTTCTGAAAGTGTTGGCTTACTGGGTTGCTGATATATGTCAATGGAATCCGAGGTGCCCCTGCGAACACACAACAATGATTTTCTTTAGGGGATTATAAGCAGGTTTGTCTATAAGGCTAAGTTAACAGTAACTAGAGTTAATGCCATATACTAATTAGGTTCTCCAACTCTTGCAGGTCACTCACGAGGCAGTGGATGTTGCTTTTGGCATATTTGATCCTGGTCATGTTAGATATGTAAGTAAAGCATTACTGTATGTCAAAATTGAATGGTAAAATTATCATGCAATCAAATTTAAGACGTTTCATTTATCAGGTTAGCCTCTCACCCAATTTGTCCTTTAATCTTGTATAAGATTTTTTTTTTGTGCAGTGTTATAGTGCCTTCATTTCCTTATGAATAATTTCACTCAAGAAAATTTGAAGAGGCTGTTGTTGGTCGCGTACTACTTCATGCATGCTTGAAATACCTGCACTGAGGTTATCCTGTTGCCGAGTCAAATGATCAAAGGTAACGTTTTTATCTCACTTTTTGTGTGGCTTCTCCAATTTTGTTAGACATAAATACTATCTAATGGAAAAACACAACTGTCTGCAGACTAATATATGACAATTATTGATAAAGAAAGAAAACATGGAATTCATTGTACATATGCCTTCAGTGAGGATTATCTTTGCAAATTCACTATGAGCATATAGAAAGTTTGACAGAACCACATGTTTTCTAAGATAAGAGCATGACAGTAATTCAAGTGCACAAGTATATCTTTGTGTTATAATGTGTGTACTAAGCATGCATGTAAAGCTGTGTTTTCTCCAGTGGCACTCATACATTACATATCTTAAGTTATTGCGCTTATGGCCACCTAAAATTATTAGGTGTGTATAAATTTATTTTCATTGGCTCATTGCTAATCATATATAGTTGTTTTTCTCTTACATACAAACGTGAGGGAGATGATGATTCATGTATTGTCATGCAACATTGTTTCTTATACCATATGTCGTGTGTCATTTTGACACGTAAATTATATGAATTTCTATTGGGCCAGGACGATTAAAATAACTTTCTATGATTAATTCAATATATAGAATCAAATTTGCGTGTGATAGGTAACTACACTGCTCTTTTGCTACAACTCACCATGGTGACTGATGCTTCACTATGAGGCTGTAACCAGATTGTGCTCACCTCCCTGGCTTCCTCATGTTGGACGATCGAGGTGAACCATGCCTCTAACAGCCTCATTTCTAAGTCGATTATCTTAGTCGTGTTTGAAGAAATTAGCATAGGTGTTTCTAAAATGTTGTGGAACCAGTGCGGATGATGAAGGTTGTTAAGAATTTGTGATACAATTTGCATTTAACCTTTCCTCAAGTAAAGAACTATTATTCAATGTGATTTCAATTATATGAGTAACAACAAATGGCTGTCATTATTATTTACCATGTCTTAACTATGTATATGCTAATAACAGTAGAGTTTACTGGATGTCAGCCAAATAAATTCATCCACAGATCGGTTCAGCATCGGGGGTTTACTTTTCTTAAATATTTATAGTATTCGTTCCTCGAGACTGACGGGTGCGGCAAAGCGCATGTTCACAATAGTTATTAGTATGCTGAACTTAGTGTTACCTGATAAAACTATGTGGCATGTATAAAATGGATAATACTCAGTTTGTGGCCCGGTGTTTTATGTCGTTTAGAGTTTGACATTGATAGAAAATGGTTGAATGACCGCGATCACTCTACTTTGTTGCATCATCTTGCAGTACAATAATGATATGCTAAATTAATAGCATTATGATCTGGAATAAAGAATTTTAGGCGTCATTTCTTTCTTCTTACATCAGTATTTGGAATAAACATTCCCTTGTTTCTTAATGTATTGAGATGAATGGTTGTTCAAATTGTATCGTCCTTTCATTCTAGAATTATCTTTTCCTCCCATTATATTTTAGAATAAATAGCTCTTACATTTTATGGGGGTTTTTGCTAAATGGATCCACCTACTGTATATGCCTGTTTTATTCGGAACCTCTACAGCGGTTTGTCATGAGCATAGGGTGTTGTTGCATCTTATCTGGCTGTGTACAAATTTATCATAATATTACCCTTTATGATTAAATTAAATTTAGTCCAGTTTAGTCCTCACATCTGTTCATCTTCTTGTTCATCAGATTTGATGAGACTGATTGTTGCGACCATAAGTGCCGGTGATTTCCGTACATGCACTGAACCAACTAAAGCTGGCATTGATTATGTAGCTTCTTCCTTGGTAAGAATAATGTGCGCTCATCTTTGCATAGTTTTTACATAGATAAGTTTGTAATGTACATGACTAAATGGAGCCACATGGCTCACCAAATAGTATTTGTAGTGTCTTGCACTGTTATTTATACAAAATTTTCGTTTGTATTCATCTGAACAGAAGGACACAGTTGCATTTTGGTTCTGTATATGTAGTACTTCCACTGATCTTTTTTCTATACAAATATACAGGGTCCTTTAATTGTATTACCAATGTTACTTACATATATATATGTAACTAAGAGAAATTAGGACTTTATAAGGATGTCACATTATTATTATTTTGACGTGTTTCGCTGAGAAGCTTTGTCAAGATTAGTATACTGATCAGTTTTAGGGAATGCCATTTGTTTTCACTTTCCTTGTACGGTCACCTCTTGGCACATTCATGGTCATGAAATACTTACGTTGTAGATTTATGATCCAATTTATGAGATGCTAGAAGAAACTTGGTAGACATGGAACTAAGAGGATGGGCAATATAACCGGAAAATATACAAGATGATAGCTATATAAAATAATAAATATCAGCGTAGGTTTAGAAGTTCTTTCACTGAAAATATGAATTCAGTTCTTCCATGTCTATCTATTTGTAAAATTACTATCGCTCTATTGAAAAAATAGACGGGCGCAGCAACGCGCGCCAATCATGATCTAGTGTTGAATAAAAACCTACACTTGCCAGTGCTGCTGCACAATTTTGACTGTTCGTCTCTGAAAAATAAAGAAGAATCGAGAATTGCAATGGAATCAAGTTGTTCCATGATAACAATAATCTGAAACATTGAATTAAGTATTGATGCTTCAGATCAAACATAAAGCATCTGAAACCCAAAATACAAAATTAAATGTGTGACTTAATTGGGAAAAGTTTATATTGTAGTTTGCATTCTTTTTTTCTGGCTGAATAAAAGGTCTTGGAAGGGACTAATTAATCTACAAAAAATATGCAGATTAAGTATATGGTCACCAAAAACTTTATTGTGTAATTTGGTTAATATAGGCCAGTTTATTCCTCTAGCATCTGCAATGTAAAGAAGATTTGACACATTTTCTAAGTTATGCTTGCTATGAATATTTGTTTTATTTACAAAACATACAATCAACCATTAGAAAAAAAATTGTTTGCTTACATATCACACACATCAATGCATAAACCTGACTTGAAATTTTGTTCACTTCTTCTTCTTGCTATGATTGAGAAATCAAGCAGCCACAATAGCAACAAATTTTGTTTTAGTGTGTAATGATGAACACTACTCTAGAAAATCTGAAAAAAAATATGGGTATTACAAACAGATTACGACAGAACGACATTCATGTTCTTACCCGTGCAGCAGCCTGTATGCGAGTAATTCTTTTGCAACATATTGTCCCATATACATGCAGTTAGTAATTTATACATATGCCAATGAAAGCAACAAAGGAATCGAATATGAGAAAATAAAGAACGTACTCTGAATTTGCACGGCTGCTTGCACCGCACCTAGAGCATGTCTGAGGCCGAGGCTGAGGCTGGCGTATATATTATCTCTCCACTGCACCTGGCCGACACCGGAGTGCAGGTCAACGTCTCGTCATCCCACATGTTCTCCCTCGTGCATTTTTCTACAATACAAAAGTATGGGCCGAGCCTAGGTTGTAGCGTGGTCATGTTTCCGGCCGATTGAAAGCTAGCTAGCCATAGCCCTCGTGCAGCTGCTCGAGGGAGAGGCCGGCTATCAGGGGCGCATTTGGTTGTGCGCATTAGGCAACCGAGTTGAAACACCAAATGTGTGTTTGGTTGAGAATACAGAGGGCTGGTTCGCATGCGCACAAAGCTTAAAGCAGCCCTAAGGCTGGCTCGCTAGAAACTGCCGATTCGACAGTTTCTAGCGAGCCAGCCTTAGGGCGGCGCAGGCTCGCACGCGAGTGGGGATGACGGGAGATGGAAATCGGGCGCCCCCCCCCCCCCCCCTCCAACCCATTTACTCGGCCACCGCTACCGCTAGGACAACCTCCACCTCCGGCGGCGTCTCAGATCTGTGCAAGCGGCGGTGGCGGCGTCTCAGATCTGTGCAAGCGGCGGCGGCGGCGGATCCGGCAGTAGGAGCTATTGCTGCTCGTCCTTGACTCAGTCATGGCCCCCCTTCGTCGTCCTCGTCTCCGATGCCGGTAAGCAACGCCCCCTTTCCCCAATGTTAGGTTCCGTTGTCAGTTCGTTAGGCGTGTAGGATCGATTTCCCCATTGCTCAACGCACCCTCGACGTGGACCAGGTTACGGACGCGCGGATGCGGCTGGTAGTTCAGGCAGCAGCGCTGATATCTGTGATTCGGGCATGGGTCATGTTCATGCACAAGAGAACTGTTCGCCGTGGTGAGACACATGGCATCAGATATGCTCCAATGATTACACGGGAGCGGGAAAGGCTCGCCAATCTGAACTACATATACAACTGCACCGACACAGAGGCTCTGTGGATGCTTAGAATGAAAAGAACACCATTTTTCAGACTTGTCCAGATCTTCAGGAACAGGGGGGCTGCTAGAAGATAGCATCCACACTAGTGTGGAAGAGCAAGTGGCCATGTTCCTTCATGTTGTTGGCCATAACCAGAGATTCAGGGTTATCCACAACACGTTTGGGAGATCAATGGAGACCATCTCAAGATACTTCAAGCAAGTGTTGTATGCTGTTGGGGAGCTGATAGGAGAGATGATCAAGTCACCATCTGGTCGGAGTCCTAACAAGATCCACACTAGCCCAAGATGGTATCCATACTTCAAGGTGAGCAACACAGTATGTAGTTCATTGCTTCATATGCTAGGATTGTGCAAGGTGAGTACTGACACAGTCTTCTATTGCCATTTCAGGATTGCATTTGGGCAATAGATGGTACTCACGTCACTGCCAGAGTGTCGAGGTCACAATCTGCAACATTTAGGGGGAGGAAGCACTACACAAGCCAGAATGTGCTTGCTGCTGTTGACTTCGATATGAAGTTCACATATGTGATGGCTGGCTGGGAAGGGTCAGCACATGATGCTAACATACTCAATGACAGCATGAATCGACCTGATGGCATCAACATCCTTGATGACAAGTTCTACCTAGAAGATGCTGGCTATGCATGCAAACCAGGTCTTCTTCCACCCTTCAGGAAGACCAGGTACCATCTTAACGAGTTCTCTGGTAGGAACTACCCTAGGACTCCACAGGAGCTGTTCAATCTCAGACACTCCAGTCTTAGAGTAACCGTTGAGAGGGCATTTGGAGCTCCGAAGAACAGGTTCAAGATCTTGGATCAAAAGTCATTCCACCCTTACCCCACTCAAGTTAAGTTTGTTCTTGCATGCTGCATTCTGCATAACTGGATCCTGCAGTGGGGGTTTTGATGAACTGGTGCCTGAGGAGGAAGATGTGACGCCTGACGATCTTGACCTCGGTGGCCATGGTGTGGAGGCATTTGACAACGATGCCCGGAAGACCAAAAGGATGGAGTGGGCACATGCAATGTGGGCTAACAGAGGGCAGACAAGGATCTGAAGAAAAGCAGAGGAAGAGACACAACAACAGCAACAGAAGAAGAAGAGGAACAACGGCAGCAGCAGAAGAGGTAAGAGGTAGAGGAAGAGGATGCAGATGAACTTTCTGATTCAGCCAATCGGCTCTTAATAATGTGTACTGACATTTGATAGTAGCTAGGAGTGAAACTGTTAAGATCGTGTATGGTAAGGTCACCACTAGTGAGAAATGGTGAGAGCACATAATGCAGGTTGCAACCAAACAACGTGTGGTATTTGCACCTGATACAATGCGGGCAACCAAACAGCGGGTCAAAATTAGTTCCCTCATGCAGCTAAACTATATGCGGGCAACCAAACGAGGTGCATATGTTGGTTTTTCTTTCGTTTTCCCTTAACCTGGCTCCACTCGACAACACATGAAATGCAGTCACTATTCAATGGAGTCAACCAAACACGCTCCAGCTGAATCATGCCGCATGCATCAGCCAAGAGGGCGCGACGCCCTCAATTTAGATTGAAGGAACATGGTCATGGCTTCGAAGGGAAGATAGACTTTGCCCGAGAAGATTTTGGAAAAAGAAAAGCCTTGCACGAGGAGATATGATTGTTGCAGCCTGAGGGGATACACTCGACGCATATATCCGATCGAGGGAGATAAATTGAGATCGTTAAGTTCTTTTTTTGGCGAGAAGAGATCCTTAATTAGGTTTCACAATGATATAATTGTTTTTTATTTTCATTGATTTACGTCAGAATTCTAAATATATTCACATGATATAATTGTTGTTTATTTTCATTGATTTACGTGGGAATTCTAAATATATGGATTAATCTGGACCGTAATAACTCGGTCTCACCGGATGAGCGTCTTCTAATTACTAATTAACGTGGGAATTTTTAGGGAGTCTCTAATTAGTAGAGGTATAGATAGATAGATATACACATTTAGGAGGTGTTTGGTTACAGGAATCGTAACGTTAATTAACGTAATAAAATCGTGGAGTTTTAGCGGCCGTAACAAAAAAAATTCAAGTTTGTTTGGTACGTCCATGGAAAGGGAATTGCGCCTCTTTCACCAACACATGAGGAATCTCTCTCCCTGCAGCTCGCGGGCCACCTTCCTCATGTCAACGACTAGCTCTTGCTCGTCCCCGGCCGCTCCGAGCTTGCATGCCGCCGGCCGCCCCCGATCTCGCGTGCGGCTGGCCGTCCCTGATCTCGTGTGCCGCCGGCCGCTCAGATTTTGCACGCCCCAAGCCGTCCCCTATCTCATCCTCCACGGGCAACCCTTTGGCGTGCTCTTCACCCTTGAGAGAAAGAATAGCAGAGCAGCAGCGAGCCAGCGATAAAATCGCATGAGAGAGGGATCAGATAACGGTGAGACTTGAGCGGAATCAGATTTGAACAACGATGTAATCTGATTACAAGGGACCTCATTACGTTGAAGTCGAACCAAACACAAATTAACGTATTCAGGTCCCATCATTATCGAGTTACGTTACGGAACTTTGAACTAAACACCTCCTAAAACGAACGCTTCCACTTTGAGCGTAACCTCAGGAAATGCTAGCGAGTAGTACATATAGAGTGATCTAAGAGCATTTCAAACCGATCCCCTGTATCAACTTAGTGGAGTCAATTTGGTTTTTTACTCCACTAAGTTTGACCTAGCCGATCCCCAATACGGCTTAGTGGAGTAATTTTTTTACTCCATCCCTAAAATTTGGAGTATATTTACTCCATCCCTACGCGGCCGAGTAAACTCGCCTCCTCTTCTCCCCCCGCACCGCCACCGGCACGCCTCCCGCCCTCCCCTGCCTCTCCGATGGCCGGACGTGGTGGCCGTCAGTCTCCGCCGTCGATCCCCAGCACGGATCCGCGCCACCACACGCGTGGGTCATCCTCCACAGGCTCCTCATCGAGCCGTCGTCGCCGGTCGCCTGATCCGCCCGCCGCGGCGCCCCTACGCCGGTTCGAGGACTTCCCCGTCCTCCCTCGGGCCCGGACGCCGACGAGGTCCTATGTACCTCGGGGTCTGGTAGCGGCAGTGGGGGACGTGGGTCGCCAAAATTACGGATCGGGAGACCCACACCCGCCGGTGGCTCGATATAGCTTCCACATGACCGAGCTCGCGGTCATGGAATACGACCGCTGGCAGGTCCGCTACCATGGCGTGGCAGCCCGACTCAATTTCCCCTTCAGCACGGCTCCGGTCCACCTCGTCCCGCCGGAGCCGGGGGTGGTGAGCTCGTCTATGGCGCGAGAGGACCGCGAGGCGAGGGAGCGCCTCGAGGCCAAGGCCGCCGACGAGGCATGCATGCAAGAGCTCCGTCGGCAACACCCGGAGCTCGTGGAGGCGGAGCGGATGATTTTTGCCGACGTCGGCGGCAACGTTACCGTGCTCTCCTCCTCCGACGAGGTCGAAGGCGGCGAGGACGAGGAGACCGACGCCGTCGAGTGGAGGATTGTCTTCCCTGACGACGAAGACGACGCCATCGGCCCGGACCCAAATTGCGGCACACCGTACCTGACGAGGAAGGATTAGCTCGACCTCACTTTGGACCGAAAGTAGTTTAGTTCAAGTTTAGTTTAGTTTAAATTTGTGTTTTATGTTTGTGCAAAACTATCTATGTTTTATGTTTGAATGCATGCTATTTTCGGTTCAAATTGCTTTGAACTTGATCAAATTGAAGTTTACTCCGTTAAGTTTAGGGGATTGACTAGAAACGGCCAAAAATTTGTGGAGTATATATATTCCACTAAGGGTTTACTCCGTTAACTTTTAGGGGATCGGTTAGAGATGGCCTAAACACTCTTATTTTCTTTACGGAGGAAGTATATAATTAAAGACGCATGACTCGCATTGCTCTGTATTCTAAGCGTCTAAGCAACCATGCATATGGGCTAAGAAGCGTCTAAGCAACCTACACGATCAACAAAATGATTCAGTCGAATGTTAGTGGTGCCAATGATACGTATAAAATGGGTATGGGTTGATATATTTGTGCTGAAGTAATGTGTGCATGTACTTTTAAAAACATAGAATTACATGACTTCACGTTACAAAATCGATAGTTATATAGGTATATCACAACGATCGGTACGATCGACCCACGTTGTAACACCTACACATAGTGCTAATACGTTAGCTAGAATCTTAATCAATTAGTTAAGAGATTCTGCAAGCGACGTGCGTTGAGTAAACATACTAGCTGGTGATTGCGTCGACTTTAATTAGCTTATATGCATGCACCACATGTGCTCCACGCTGTGCAATTGTTTTCCGTAGGACAGCGAGGTCTAGACAAACCTGCATAACAAAACGCCGGACCCGAAGAACCAAATCTAGGGACACGCCATCTTTCACACACACCTTCCGGCGACACGAAGAAGCAACGCCGGAACGAGGGCGAGATGGGTGGATCTTATCGCATGCCGACAATGGCATCATCATCTCGCCACCGCCGAACGGGGGCAACCCTAAATTTATTCCTAACCCTACCATCACTCGAACAAAGCCTCGGGCCCCCCTCCCTTCATCGAGCGACAGATGGAGGGACAGGTGGCCCTCAGACTCGCGGGAAGTACGTACGGTACATCGGGCTCACCACTCTCCTAAGTGAGGGAAGGAGAGGAGAAAAGAACGACCCAACACTTTAACATCCTAACACAATCGATTAACGTTCATTTGATTTTCCTTGATCCACCACGCAAACCGGTTCATCATTTTCATTAACAATACATAGCTCCTCACAAATCTCTTGCCTTATGAGAACATTCGTGTTACGACTAAAAAATATGCTTGATTTTGCCACATTCGCAAGTTGACCAGAATTTGTTGTGTCTATAAATTGTTGCAAGCAAGTTGCATTAATCTCATCAGCCTTTGTAATGATCATTGAATCGTTAGCGAAACGTAAAGTAGGTACTCCCTCCGAACGAGAATATAAGTAGGGCACTGCTTTTTTATGTCTTTGATTTGACTAGCGAAACATGAGTTTTATACCATAAAAACTATATCTATAGATACATTGTCAAATGACGTTTCTAAACATGTATTTGTTGTTGCATATCATACATGTTTTATTAGTTAAATTGATGACCTAAAATCCTATGCCCGACTTATATTCCCTTCCAGAGGGAGTACTGATTGTGCATTTCTGCAAACCTTGACACCTTCAAAGTCACCAACTTCTTCATGCATTAACAAATTAGACAAGCCTTCCACACATAGCAATGAAGTGACAAGGGATGGCAAAATCCCCTAGTTGGATGGAAACCATTTGTCACTTGAGAATTATATCTCACATTATAATTGACTAAATTAACACAAGTCAAATTAAGTTTAACCTTACTATTCCTGCTCAAGGAGCTAGTTGGTCAGAACATCTTTACCCTTCCTGAAACCCCCGTTTGTTGCACTGGAGCTTGCCCCGTCCATCGCCATCGAGTCGCCATGCAAACCCTAGCGGCCTAGCCCACAACAGGACATGTCACCCCAACCTCAAGCCTATCGCCTGAGACAAGAGCCAAATGATCGTCATGAACAAGAAGAAAACTCATGTTGGAGATACTGTTGAGAGGAGGGAAAACCCTAGAATTACGCCAGGGAAAACAAATATGTAAACTCTTTTTTATGATGCATACTGATATAGGTTTATATAACTTTTTCTAGAAAAATCCCACTGGAACTTATGGGTTTATATACCTAGATCCGCCAATAAATCTATCATACTCAGTTCAGCGTAAGCTAGTTTCTTCTTACTTTGAAAGCCTATTGGCCCTTTATAGCCCGGGCGCGGCTATGCCTCACTTTATGCGAGGCGGTAGCTCAGCTCGTCTACTGAGAGCCGGTAGTGGATCGGCCTAGTGGCCATGTGGGATCGTCACACCGATCTTATGCACGTTTTCTTTTTCTATTTTACGTTTGTTTATATTTTGAAAAAATATTAAATACATATATCATGGAAAATTAGTTTTGTTAACTTTTTTACAGTGTTCATCATACATTAAAAAAATTGTACATGCAGTGTAAAAAAATGTTCGCTCAACTTTTCGAAAATATTTATACCATTAAAAAATGTATGCGACTTTCAGAAAATGTTTCAAGTTTTAAAAAGTGTGTTTGACATCTAAAAAATTGTACAATGTAAAATAATCTTCATGTTATTCAATTAAAAATCCCATACCATTCCAAAAATATGTTCATTACATTCAAAGTTTGAAGAAAAATTAATATGTACTCTGTCCGTAAATAAATACAAGAGTGTTTAGATCACTACTTTAGTGATCTAAACGCTCTTACACTTCTTTACGGAGGGAGTATTCAAGAAATGTTAAAAACATTAATCGTGTATTTTTAAAATATTAATATGTAAAAAATATGTTTTAGATGTATACGGAAAACATACAATGTGTATGAATAAAGTGGACATCAAAAAATATATTTTAAAAAAGTAATCATGTAGTTGAAAAATGTTAAACATCTATAAAAAACTATTTGTGATGTATACGGAAAATATATAATGAGCGTGAAAAAATAGATATGTGTTGAAAAAATGAATAAGATAAAATAAAAGACCAAAAAAACACAGAGGAAAACCAAACAAACCCGATGCAATATATTGAAAACCAAATAAATAAACCACAAGTATAAAACTCACGCGGCAGCTACAGTGCTGTGCTGGCTCAGTAGGTCCGCTCCAGAGGCGAGACCTTATTTAGGTCTCGCAGCGGGCGTGAAATAATTCCCGCGCCTCAGGTCGAGCTAGTTTTTAGTGTCTCGGCCGAAAGTTACACGTTCTGTGGGCCCAGCCCAACGACGGCAGCTGTACAACCCAAAGCCGGAATCCGTAACCCCGTCGGAACATCCTATATGGAGACCAACGCGCTGGAAACCAGTGAAGCACGCATACTCCCATGTGCGGGAGACCCATGTGCGGGGCGGTAAGCTGTTTGGTTTTTCTTTTTTCCTTTTTATCTATTTTAAGTTTTTTCCTTTTTTAAAAATAGTTGGGGATTTATAAAAAATTGCGACTTGTGCAACCAAATGTTCATCAATTCAAAAAATATTCAAGATTCAAAATTATTCACGAAATGATAAATGCTCACAGCTTCAGAAAATGTTCATGAATTTTAAAAAACTGTTCATAAATTTTCGGAAATATTGAAAATATTAAAAATATGTTTGGAAGTTTCAAAAGCTGTTATAATAATTAAAAAAAAAATCGTGAACTCAAACAATTTTTGTAAAAAATGATACTGATTTTCAAAAAAAATCCCTGTTAAGAAAATGTTCACGAATTCCTAAAAAATATGAATTTTATAAAATGTTAATGGTTTTAAAAAATAATCAAATGTTTTTTTAAAAAATCTTGCATTTATAATTTTTGCACAAATTTAAAACAATGTTTGTGAATTTAAAAAACATTCATGATTTCAGAAAATGTAGACGAATTTGAAAGATGTTCGTAAATAATGACAAAGAAGAAGAAATTTAAAGAAATAAAAATAAAAAAATAAAAAGGAAGAATAAAAGGCAAAAAGAAAAAGGAAAGGACGAAATGAAAAAGGTAAAAATGGAAAGGAGAATAAGGAATAAAAAAGTGAAAGGGAAACCAAAAAAAACCGGTTCAGGGGAGATTTTAAAACATTCCCAAAACCGGTGGAGATAAAATTCAAAAATGGGCCGGCACATACGAATAACGCATGAGGGTGGGAGCACGCACTAGGTTGCTAGACAACGACCGATGCACAAAATAGGAGTGGGCAGTTCAGGGCCTAAGAGCATTTACAATTGGACCACTATACCTTCCCCAAACGTCTGGGTGGGCTGCTCGTTCAGTTCCTGGACGAGTTTAGGCCACCCAACCAGGCTCCCCATAGCCGTCCCAAATGCCTGGATTGGCCGGTACTCCCCATATCCGCCCACATCTGTGGCCGATATGGGGCGCCCGGGCACACCCGCCACGTGAGACTGACAAGTAGGTTCCACGAGCGGATACGGAGAAACCGCTAGTTCGTCGGCGCCTCCTACACTCCACATCGTGTGGCGCCGCTCCGGCGTGCCACCTGAGGAAGAAGGCCGGCTACTTAAGTCGGATTGCGATAGCCGAGACCATATTAGCCCCATTTTCGCTTTCTCCTTTTCGCCGCCGCCACTTCCAATCTGCCTCCACACCATGCCGGTGCGCTGGATCACCACCTACGCCATGATCACTCTGGAGCCCCGTGTGGAGCTCATGGAGGAGATCCAGGCACGCACTAGCTGCTCATTTTGCTGCGGGCCTTCCTCCGGATTCGCCCAAGCCGTCTGAAGAGGACGAGGTGGAGGATGAGGAGCAGACGGGGGAGGAGGAGGAGGAGGGGGAGCAACCGTCGGAAGCGGAGCCCATGAAGGAGGAGGTGGCGGAGGAGGAGGAAATGGAGTCGGTTGCGGGCTTCACCATGATGGACGTAGCGGCGGAGTACGAGTCCGCTCAATCGATGGAGATGGCAACACCAGAGCAACATCCTTGAGTCCACCAGACGAGGCCTACGCCAAGGTCAAACGACAGTTCATCCGGCAAGAACAGACGGCGACGGAGACGCTTTTCACTGAACTGGACGCGGAGGCGGAGGGGGAGGAGGATCCGAAGCCTCCGCATGCGCATAAGCTGCCGCACTTGCTTGTCTACCTGGCGCCAGGCACGGAGATCGTCGACATCTGCGACGGTGAGTAGTTTTAGCTATGTACAATACTAACTTTTTATTTGCATGCCTAGTATGATTTTGTGGTGTGAAGTTTGAGTTTCATGGTTGTAGCGGATGTTTTTAGGGTGTTGCCCGCAAAATGAATTTAGAGCATCTTCAGCCACGACTTGCAAATCTCGCCCCTCAAACGCCCGCGGACATGCCCGGTCAGTGATCGGGCGTGTCCGTTTTGAACCCCTACTTTTTCATCCGTGCAGCTGCATCTCTCATATTTTTCCTCATATGTCCGGTCACTTGCACATGATTGGCGGAGAAGAAGAGAGAGAAAGAAAAGAATGATTAAAGAAAGAGAAAAGGTGGTCCGGGGTGGGGTCACGTCCTACATGGCGGACTGACCGGGCGCGACCCCTCATATCGTCCTCATATTTGAGATGGATATGAGGGGTGCCGGTCAGTCCGGACGTTTGAGATGGGTATGAGGGGTCCGTCTGGATCGTTTTTTTTGTGACCGGGCGGCCTGCCCAGGCGTTTGAGGAACGTATGAGAGGTCCGGCTGTAGATGCTCTTATGCGGAATATGACAGTGTTTCCCTTTCGGAAGTTTCATTCCATATGCCCGCCGCTCCCCTCCCCACTTTCCCCGCCGGCGCGCCCCCAAACCCCCTCAAAACCCTGCGAAAACCTCCGCCGTCCCCGTCCCCGTCTCCGCCCCCTTCCCCTTCCATGCTCCGCACCACCGCCGCGATGCTCCCGTCCCCCTCCTCCCTCCGCGCGCTCCTGCGCCTCTCCCGCCGCGCCCCCCTCCCCCGCCTCCGCCCGCTCCACCCCCACCTCCGCCCCCTCTCCTCCTCGCCCAACCCCGCCCGCGACCCCCTCGTCCCGCCGGAGCCGCTCTCCTCGGCTTTCTTCTTCGCCGCCGCCGCCAACCCCGACACCCCCGCCGACCCCGACCCCGACGCCGGCTCCTCCTGGGGCGTGTTCGACCCCGTCGCCGGCCGCATCGTCATGCAGTCCCACCCGCCCCCTCCCCCTCCCACCTCCAGCTCCGACCGGGAGGAGGAGGACGAGGATGAGGAGGAAGAGGAGGAGGTGGTGGAGGTGAAGCGGAAGGCGAGGCCGAGCGGCGGGAAGCGCGAGCCCAGGTGGGCGGATGTGGCCACCGCGAGGAGGGCCGCGGGGAAGGGCGGCAAGGCGCCGAGGGCCACGTACGTCTGCAGCAACTGCGGGGAAGGCTTCTCGCAGTGGTGGGGCACCTGCCGCGGCTGCCAGGCCGTGGGGACCCTCACCAAGTTCTTCCCGGGGGCCGCCGCCGACTCCGCGGACGCCGACGCCGACGCCGAGGGGTCGCACCACGCCGGCCGCTCGTGGATTCGGCAGAAGAGCAAGGAGATGGTGCCCAAGAAACTCCAGGAAGTGACCAAGGGCTTTGACCAGGCGGGATGGCGCATACCGCTGTAAGGATCCTCACTCTCTGGTCCAAATTTGTATGAACTCTTGCTTCCTTAGTTTTTTCTATTCTCTGAACTGTCGTGTAGATAAATTGTGTTAACATGTTTGAACTGTTGGATGCTCTGTGCGTGCATGATAATCGTCATTAGGATGGTACTTTCCTTGAACTGCTTGGTAGCTCACTGGACATTTCCCCCCATTATCAGCTGATGGTGTGTTATGATTTTGTTTGTTTGCTTATTGATTGACAGGCCAGGGACATTCGGAAATGAAATTTCTCGGGTGCTTGGAGGTGGCGTTGTTCCTGGTAAAACATCGCTCTAACCTCTTTGGTACTGGTTGAAAGGGAACTTGGTGTAGGATCACTCAAGGATCGTATTTGTATAGATTCAAAACTGTGACATCCAACTTGCAGTTCTACCAAAACTTTTAGATTGCTCAGGATACCCATGTCTCATCAAATACGGTGTCAGTCAGATGGCGCTTTTCAATAGGTTTTCCTTTGCCTCTCGAAAGTGGCCTCAAAGTGAGCTGTCTGTAACACATAGTGAAAATAGACTATCGAGCACTACTATGTGCCCATAAGCTCTCTACTTTTACTTTCTTTCCACTTCAAGACTGTTTGTATCATGCAATATTGCTTGATTTGGCTTGAAACTTGCATCTTCTGCCTACATGTTGCACTTGTTCTAGATTCTTGTTGTTAAATTCTTCTAACTCAGTTTGTATTCTGAAATAAGGTTTAAGTTTCAGATAACATGTTGGTCATGAATATTCAGTAGTTACTGATAGACATAACCCTGAATTCTTGCCCCTGCTTGCTCTAAGCCTCTAACCTGGACGCTGTCTGCATACACGATGTGCCACATTGGCACATCCCATGGGTCCTCCAAACCAGCCACAGCCTCCCCTTTCCTACCTCTACCACTCCCTGTACATTCCAGTCACAGCCCCTCAACTGAATCTCCTCCCCATCTTTCTGAGTCCAGAATCAGGTACCTCTGCTCCTGCACATTTTCATTCAAATGAGAATGCAAATTAATGGTTAATGTGTGTTTGCAAGCGACTGCTCACTACAGTTATATTTAAATCTTGGGAAAATAATGAAACTGTATGTTTCAACTCAATTTATAGCTAATGCTGTGACCTATCTTTTTCCATGGATCAGATGCTGGCTTTAGTTGTTCCAACTTGTGGTTTTCGTCATGGTCTGAATTGAATATAAGCACTATGGGTTGGTAATTTATTACCAGAAGGATGTTGTATCTTCCCCTCTTATATTTTAGTTCCATGTGTTTTTTGTTTGTGGATCACCAGATTGCAACTAATGAACGATTGTTGTGAAACCCAAGCAACGTAAAAGTTCCAAACGTTCTTTGTGCGAGTCTGGGCTCACTACGTTTGCTTCCGATCTCATGCCACTCAATTTTTTGTATTACATTGAATCATGACAATGTCCAGGAAAAAGTGCACCTCATGGGTTGCATGAAGCTTTCTGTATTTCACGGCTCAATGCATTACCTACTGTTTTTCATTGTTGGCCATCACACATGTGGTTTTGCAGGCTCCTTGGTTTTAGTAGGTGGGGATCCAGGTGTTGGCAAAAGTACATTGATGTTACAGGTAAAGACACACATCTGGCTATTAATTGTTAAATTGGTATCCCTTTTCTTGTGTTTTCAACCCATTAATTCCCTGCATGCAGTTATCTACTTATATTTATGAATTTATACTTGATGTACTTATTCTTACATTTTGGATATTAGAGTTTGGGATTTCTGCACCTATTTCTTACCTTCGGAATCTGACAACATTTTTTCTATGTAGCTCGCTTCTATTGTATCTGAAGGTTCCGAGGACCATGGGTCTTCTCCTGTTGTGTATGTGTCCGGTGAGGAGGTTGGTTATAGCCTTGTCCAATCTCCATCATCTGCACCTTCTAACTGTTTTGTGTTCTTGTTAACAAAAACTCCATGGATTGATCCATATGATTAGCTACCTATCTTTGATTTTTTTCAGTTTTATTGCTATTATCCCGAACATTCTTTGAGAAAAAAATTGTGACTTTGTCTGCAGAGCATTGAGCAAATTGCAAACAGGGCTGACAGGATGAATATCAGGTCTAAAGATTTGTATCTATACTCTAGTACAGATATTGAGGTAACATTATTTGTCTGGCATCATTTCTATACTCATTTTCTTAGGTTCATTGACCTTTGTTTTAAGGAAACAGGAACATGCTAGCAGAAGATATTTCATATTTTGTGATTTGATATTTTTTACCAGCTGACGGTATCAAATAATTTTTATCTTGGCCTCTTGGGAGAATCTAGACAGATTCATAACTGAGAAGCTATTGACGTCTCTCACTTGTTGAACAGGATATCTTGGACAAAATCCAGCCATTATCTCCAAGAGCTCTTGTTGTTGATTCAATTCAGACAGTTTATCTATCAGCGTTTGCTGGAAGTGCAGGGAATCAAGTGCAGGTGTTTCAATCAATACATTTAAGATTATTTTCTTACTAAATTTTGGTTTCATGGAAGGTGCCATTTGTAGTAGTTTTTCCTATTTTGTTGTCTCTCCAAATGTCCAATTCAGCTCAACCAACTTCAGGAATACATATTATGGTAGCTGATCCTGGAGAATTTGACCCGTTTTCTGAATTTTTGTATTGGACCCAGTAACAGTTTAATTTTGTGAACTAGGTTACAGATTGCAAACCAAACATTATTTAGCATAAATTGTGATACTGAATGTGATGTATGATTCTTACAAATTCTCATATTCATATCTTCGCTTTCTGAAAAGATATTCTATTTTCCGTGTGGAGCATAGGTCAAGGAATGCACATCTGCCCTGTTAAGTTTTGCAAAAATGACAAATATCCCTGTTTTCCTGGTGAGTTACACACTGCAATATATCCTATGTCCTGCATAAATGGGCGATTATGTTTGCTTGATTATGCTTTCTCTCTTTCTCTTCCTCTAGATTGGACACGTCACAAAAACTGGTGATATTGCTGGCCCTCGTGTTTTGGAGCACATAGTAGATGTTGTTTTATATATGGAGGTTGGTAAATACTGATTTCTCGCACATGTTCTTGCTTGGTAATACTGGATGACTCTTTTAGAATTTCACAGAACTTTATAGATTATACATGTGTATGCACCAATTTTTTTGTTCTGCCTGGGAATGCCTCTTTTTTTGCGATACATGCTGGGGAATGCTTTAAATATAGTTGTTTTGTTGTAAAGGATCTTCAAGCTCACAATTCCTGTTAAGAAGTCACTAAGCACACTAATAGGTTTGTAACGGTCTACCAAAAACTTCCTTTGCCACATTATTAACACCCAAGGTTATAATTGACGATTTTTTCCTTTAAAAAATTCAAACAATAATTAATTGGCTGAAAGATCACGTACCAACAAGAGTTTTCCTCCCTTTTATCAGAGTTGACGTAGCATGGCAAATCACGAAAACCACCTTATGTTTTCGTTATTGTTGAAACACATGTTCTAGAATCTTGGGTCTCTATATGTGTGTTTAAGTGAGTTAGGGATCCTATGCAGTGGTGAGTAAAATCAACGGAACTGCATCATAGTGAATTTTCTTCACTAATGCAGGGACTGATTGGCAAGTGGGAGATATTGGCTGAGACCTTGTAATTATTGATATGTGCACCACCGTAACACTAAATGCATCAAGCTGTGATCCGAATTTGTTTCCTTTATGAAGTTGTTTTTTGAACGCTATACATTTGCCTCTGCTGATACTAGCAGGCTTTTTGTGCGGCGAATCCAGGAGTCGGAGGTCAAGGAGGCTTTGAAGAGGATGAAAGGAGGCAAGGCGATGGGCCCTGATTGTATCCCCATTGAGGTGTGGAGAGGCCTCGGGGACATAGCGATAGTATGGCTAACCAAACTTTTCAACCTCATTTTTCGGGCAAACAAGATGCCAGAAGAATGGAGACGGAGTATATTAGTACCAATCTTCAAGAACAAGGGGGATGTTCAGAGTTGTACTAATTACCGTGGAATTAAACTGATGAGCCATACAATGAAGCTATGGGAGAGAGTCATTGAGCACCGCTTAAGAAGAATGACAAGCGTGACCAAAAATCAGTTTGGTTTCATGCCTGGGAGGTCGACCATGGAAGCCATTTTCTTGGTACGACAACTTATGGAGAGATATAGGGAGCAAAAGAAGGACCTGCATATGGTGTTCATTGACTTGGAGAAGGCCTATGATAAGATACCGCGGAATGTTATGTGGTGGGCCTTGGAGAAACACAAAGTCCTAGCAAAGTACATTACCCTCATCAAGGACATGTACGATAATGTTGTGACAAGTGTTTGAACAAGTGATGGCGACACTGATGACTTCCCGATTAAGATAGGACTGCATCAAGGGTCAGCTTTGAGCCCTTATCTTTTTGCCTTGGTGATGGATGAGGTCACAAGGGATATACAAGGAGATATCCCATGGTGTATGCTCTTTGCGGACGATGTGGTGCTAGTCGATGAGAGTCGGACGGGGGTCAACAGGAAGTTGGAGTTATGGAGGCAAACTTTGGAATCGAAAGGTTTTAGACTTAGTAGGACTAAAACCGAGTACATGAGGTGCGCTTTCGGTACTACTAGGCACGAGGAGGAGGAGGATGTTAGCCTTGATGGGCAGGTGGTGCCGCAGAAGGACACCTTTCGATATTTGGGGTCAATGTTGCAGAAGGATGGGGATATCGATGAAGATGTGAACCATCGAATTAAAGCCGGATGGATGAAGTGGCGCCAAGCTTCTAGCATTCTCTGTGACAAGAGGGTGCCACAAAAGCTAAAAGGCAAGTTCTATAGGACGGCGGTTCGACCCGCAATGTTGTATGGCGCTGAGTGTTGGCCGACTAAAAGGCGACATGTGCAACAGTTAGGTGTGGCGGAGATGCGCATGTTGAGATGGATGTGTGGCCACACAAGGAAGGACCGAATCCGGAATGATGATATACGAGATAGAGTTGGGGTAGCGCCAATTGAAGAGAAGCTTGTCCAACATCGTCTGAGATGGTTTGGACATATTCAGCGCAGGCCTCCAGAAGCCCCAGTACATAGCGGACGGCTAAAGCGTGCTGATAATGTCAAAAGAGGCGGGGGTAGACCGAACTTGACATGGGAAGAGTCCGTAAAGAGAGACCTGAAGGATTGGAGCATCACCAAAGAACTAGCCATGGACAGGGGTGCGTGGAAGCTTGCTATCCATGTGCCAGAACCATGAGTTGGTCGCGAGATCTTATGGGTTTCACCTCTAGCCTACCCCAACTTGTTTGGGACTAAAGGCTTTGTTGTTGTTGTTGTTGTATACATTTGCCTCTGCTGTAGACCGTGTGAGTTCAACAAGTAGACAATATAGGAAGAGACTCATTGTAACATCCCTACTTTAATCTCCTCATATATTGTTTTTCCCTTTGCACGATAGTGATTTGTCCCTGTAGGGGTTTCCACATTAAAACGGCGTCTCGCCTATTTTTGGGATCAGCTTCCATTCTCTGCATATTTCACTGACAAAAACATCAATCTTCATTTTTGTCATTGCCTCCATACTATGTTCCAGGTCATCCAGCCTTTTGAGAATTGTAATACTATTGTTTATCACAAATAAGGTTTAAAACGTGTTTTTTTTAAACCGTGCAACTTCACTCTTTTTATGCAAGCTCATGTATTATACAGTGCAAGCCTAACAAGCTTGGTTCTCTTCTTTCAGGGAGAGAGATGCTTATCTCATCGACTGTTACGGTCAGTGAAGAATCGTTTCGGTTCAACAGACGAGGTATATGGTATACCCCCCTACATTCTTGTCAAATGCAATGCATTTCTTATCTTAGTGTATAAAAAGCATCTGTTTCGGCTTTATCTGTCCAGTTAGTCCTAAGATATTGCTTTCTTTGTTGCCTGTTATCTTCCGATGTGATATTCTAGTTCTGGTGGCTAGTAATATTTTGTCTGCATGATTAGGGATTTTTTTTTTCTGCAAAACTTCCTCCAGCCAAAAAGGCATTGTTCAAGATAAAAATAAGATCGTGGAAGATAAGCAAAATGGCTCCTTCCTGATTCTGAGTGGATGCAATATGTTTATTCAGCAAATCCTAGAAGATACTCTTCAGGGACCTGTCTAATGAAATTGACTTTCCTTTTTCATGATGAGAGTGAAATATACTATTGTTACTGCTATGCCATCACTTTGCACAATATTGAAGGTTGCTAGTTGGCAAACATAATAGTTTCAGGCTTTTAGCCATTGATGATCTTCAAAATATAAGAATTTGCATGAAATAACCTGAGAATCACTGCTTTTACATCCCTTTCCCACCCAATCTAGTTGCTGCCTTGAGCTCCCATTTCCCCTCCCTTTACCTCGTCATGGTCCTTTCCTCTGCCTCCTGTAGTGCCCTTGTGCGGACATTGCTCCTCATCTCTCTTCCACTTCTCTGCACATATTGTGTGCTGTCTTCTGTATGATCCTGAGGAAAAGCAGACTACAGCATAGTGCTATGGCATTCCGGTTATTTGAACTATCCGATTGAAATACCAATGCATGAGATTAGTTGTAACTAGCAAAGATCCTACAGTGATTTGCTACAGTTTTTTCTTCGCAAACCACAATGCTATAGAACCTTTCTTAATTTCATGTTTATCTAAGAAAAGTTGCCTACCTGTTTTCCATTACATGTTATGTTGAATTTAGTTTGCGATATATTTACATTGTTGTTTGAGATACATTAAGCCTCTGTAGGACATTGTTTTGGCTTTTTGGAAGCATTTCTCAGTTTTGGGTGTACAGTTAAAGGGAAATAGTTGGTTAGCAGCATCTTTGTTCAAGCCATAACAGCATCTAACTGGGATTAGTAAAGAATCATGCAACAAACTAGATTCTACTGCACCGCACATCAGCCACAAACTGACCCTAAAGCAAATGTGTGCCACTTATGCCTTTTTTTTGGCCAGCTTGGTGTATTTGAAATGTCAGAACACGGTCTGCATGCGGTTCTGAATCCCAGTGAGATGTTCTTAACTGAACATGGCTCTGATTCTGAAATATTGGCTGGGCTTGCTGTAGCTGTTGTTTTGGATGGATCCAGAACCTTCGCTATTGAAGTTCAGGTACTAGATATGATCATCATTCTTGAGCTGTCATTTATTTTCCTTCCAACAATTCATATTATTTATTTTGTTCTCGTGGTGTAATATTGCGTTGAGCTTAATTTTGTCAAAATGTAACTTGTCATTTGCTGTGAAGGTTTTTGGTATAGGATGTAATAATAGTAAGGAAACTTAAGAAATAATTGTGTTACCAACTAGACTTGCTGTTTTAGAGCTTGTATCAGTCTTTTGAATTGGGCACGTGGTACTGCAGCTTTGCGCATAAGCTAGCTAGTTGCATGAAGCTTGCATCAATCTGTTAAATAGGCCACATACTCTCTAAAAAAGCTATGTTTATAACGTTTTTGTCACTTCACTCTATGTTTGACCTTGTGAGGACCATTCATTTGGACCATCTGGGCACTCTGAATATTGCAGCTGGGTTGAGACCATGGAATGTAACCTTAATTTCCTTGGATCTCCTTCAGCGCTGTTTTGAATAAACTTTCACCTTTCTTTTGCACATTTTAGAGTGCAATTCAATAATTACGAGTCTTTGTGAGATGTAATTTGTGTTGTTTTTCAGGCACTGTGTGTTCCCGGTTCTCCTGGTCACGGAAAAGTTGTTGGCACACTGTCAAAAAGGGTTGATATGATAATATCAGTAAGTATTTAATAGTTTCCATAATACTTCCTACCTATAAAGCATTTCTGCCCCATATACTGTATATATCTGAAGTAAATATACGTATAAGATCCAGCTGGATGGGCAGTATTCCCCGATTACAAAAGGCTGATGGCTAGTGTTGCAAGCTTATTCTAGCTCCGCTGACCCCAGTATTTTGGTGATAGAGCTGCAGAAAAAAAAAATGCCAACTAACCTCTTTTCTCAACCCTACAGGTTCTTATGAAGCAGGCAGGTCTAAAATTTCAGGATAATGTAAGCTCAGTTCCTGAATCCTCTATTTGCCGAGCTCTTTCTAGTTGCATGCTGGTTTCTTTGTTAATTTAGAGACACAATCAGTAAGCTGGTGTCATGTGTAGGCTGGTTAGTTGCTTGGCATTGGCCTTCAAAAGACTTAATGAGCTAATTTGCACCAACATTCCGCCAAACCACATATGTGCTCTGGTAGGGGCATTGACACAAATGCTGGTGTGCTCTAAGTTATGACAGTGGCCTATCTGTAGCGAATTTTATTGACATATTCTGTAGTGTGCCAGGGTTTGGGTCAATCGTGACTGTGACTCAAATCTTTTAGATGTTCTGTTCCCAGTTTTGTTCCAGATTCTTATTCTGGTACTATTTTCTGTTTGGATGCAGGTTATTTATCTGAACGTGGTCAGTGGGTTCGTGCTGTCGGAGACTGCAGGAGATCTGGCCATAGCAGCTTCGATTTGCAGCAGGTAATTCCTTTTGTGGTTTATGTTTGGGAAATCTTAACTACTTAATACAATTTCAGTTAGTATAAGTACTGGACCTCCCGCCTTGAATACCTCTCCACACATGCCCTTGTGTTAGGATCATCATGCAGATTTTCGTTAGGGATAGTTTCATAGGCTAATTAAAATTTACTGGATGAACTGGATAAGTATGACACGAATTTGACAAAGCATGGGGGGTAGGGTTCTTTCTGTCTATATTTCTCTGTATATGTTTGTTGAAGTAACCCTTTTCCTCCTTGTTTTCAGTTTCTTGGAATTTCCTATCCCAAATGATATTGCATTTATTGGAGAGATTGGCCTTGGTGGTGAACTTAGAACTGTAAGTTCATATGTTTTTCTGCTTTGTGTGACCATCGCTTATACTTAGTTGGTACTTGTGGCTTAAAGAAAGAGCTTGTGTTTGTTTAGAAAAATGTGCCTTCAGAAGATAAGAAAGATGTTAATTGGGAAACAGGATCACCTATGTTCTTTCCCCAAGCCTATAACAGTGCTTAGCAATCGTACTTCCGACCATTTTACTGAAGCCAATAAATATTACTACCACAAGTAGATTTTACAGAGCCATGGAGCTATTAACAGGTTCATAAGAGAAGTATGGCCCTACTAACCACTTTTTCCAACAACTACAGTGTCCTGACCTGTAAAACAAGTTGATGAGCAATTTTTCTATATTTCTATATTTCAAATAATATTATGATACAATATATATGGTTCCTGTGAAGAATTTGCAATGTTATCGAGTACTTGTTTGCCACTTATTGGCTTATATGTTTTTCCTAATTATGCAAATGCATGTTGCAATGGCTAACCTTCTGCTGTACCTGATTATGTACTTTTCACAAATGGATTTCATACATGGCAAAAGTGCAAAATAAATCTTTTGGATCCGGCAGTTTACTATAAATTTGTTTATTTAAATGGATATTGGTTTGTAAAATCTAAATGCACAATAAAAAATGATGCTGGAGGGGGAAGAAACCCCTTGGTCTTTAATTAAACAGAGCGTGTGATGACCCACCGTTGCGAGCACGGAGATTTGAGCGCGGGTGGGCAGGGGCGCATCATCAGCCCACCCGTGCCAGTGTCGGGTTATGTCTCGGTCCACACTGCACAACAAAACAATCTGACTGTCATCATTTTGGACATTATTTCTGCTAGATGTCTTTTAAGATGTATAAATGCTAGTGTCAAGTGATCATGCATAAACATGGAACTAGGCTTTTGGAATAATAATGTGTAAATGTGTAATGCATGTTGAAAACAATAACATGCATTAGTTTTATTACTGTATCAAGGCCTGCGGAACATAGTTGGCATACATTACTATTGGAAGTACACCCTATGAAGCAACAATCCCCTATCACTTTGTTCCTCTTTCAGTTTGCACTTATACTCCAATTTGGACCTAAGTTGCAGAGAAATAATATGTCGCAAGGAAATGTGCATTTGCTTATCCAATTTTGTTTTGTCAGGGTTGCTTGTTGATTATTTTTGCCCGATCTATCGGAGTTCAAGGTTTTGGCCTATTCTAACTGCAATGTGGTGTGGTAATGTTTCTTCCATTTTTCCCTCTTTAAGGTGCCAAGAATGGATAAGCGGGTGATGGCTATCGCGAAGTTGGGCTACAGGAAATGCGTCGTTCCCAAGACTTCGGTGAAGCTGCTCAAACCTCTCGATCTAGATATCCAGATCTTGCCCTGCAACAACCTGAAGGAGTTCATAAACACCGTGTTCAGGCCAGAAGCATGATGTTGCATCCTGGCAACAGCTAGCTGACTGACCGACTGTAGGTTTTTAGCATGCATACTGCATAGGTCCATTGGTCAACGATAACTTGCTCGTTCATTTGAAGTGCCATTTATACACTTCAACCGTTCAAATCCCCTGGCCATTTTGTTCACGTTCCTTTTGCTAGGAACCACGGCTCACCATGCTCACTAGGCCGCTATGCATGCATGATGTAAATCATCTCATCCTGGTTATATATATAGTTCTGTTTGCCTTTTGTTGCATGGGTTCAGGTTCCACGATGGTTGGTAATGAAAAGTAAGCAATCTCTTGTACTTGCTCTGTCTGAGTTTACAAGTCCCCTCTGTATTTTGGGTCAAAATTGACCATTGATTTAACTAGCATAAAAATTTATATCACTAGATTCACATTCAAAAGAAGTTTGAATGATACTATTTTTACTACATATAACTTCGATTTTATTAGTTTAATTTGACACAAAATACGAGGTAGACTAATAAACCTGTCAACAACTGTCCTTGTTCTTGTCATTTTTAGGGCCTCTTTAGTTCACATGATTTTTAAAAATTAGGAAGATAGGAGTTACTTCCTCCGTTCCTAAATATAAGTCTTTTTAGAGATTTACTAGGAGACTACATACGGAGCAAAATGAATGAATCTGCATATGTCTATATACATCCGTATGTAGTCTTCTAGTGGAACCTGTAAAAAGACTTATATTTAGGAACGGAGGGAGTAGATGTCATGATATGTGGAAACCTTACATTAAACACACAAGAACATGTAATACTACCTCTGTACCATAATATATGACGTTTTAGCAGCTCAAATGAACTGCTAAAACGTCATATATTATGGTACGGAGGGAGTAGAAGAGTTTCCTGATTGTGTTACATGAACTTTCTGGAAATTGGGTGTTTACCATAGTTTTTCCTTTAGAGAAAAAAAATCTTTGGAATTGCACGCAACTGTAGTCTTTCATGTAGGGTCAAACAAGATCGCATCATGGGAATTACTCGCCCAAGCAGAACAGTAAATTTGTACATCAAGCTTTATGCTTCATCTGCTGACAATGCCAAACATCCTTGTTCTACCTGAAGAACATCAGTCTGACAAGCAATACAGAGGGAGCATAAAACATTAGAAAATTCCTAATTCTATGCTAAGCCAGAGGCCTTCAGTTGAATTAACTGGTTGGCCTTTGAATTTATATCTGGTCTAAGCAAAAACTAGCATGAAGAAATACAAATCATACGTTGTACTCCCTCCGTTCCTAAATATGTCTTTTAAGAGGTTTCACTAGGGAACTACATACGGATGTATATAGACATGTTTTAGAGTATAAATTCACTCAATTCACTCATTTACGGCACTCACTAGGGAACTATATATACGGATGTATATCTCCGCGAAGATAGGATAGGCTAGTTTCTTCCACAGGCGTTGCATCAATGGATGGGATGTCGCCGCGTTCGAATAATTTGCCTCTGTTTTTCCTCCATCTCGGTGATGCTTTAACCAGCGGTGCCGGGGAGCAGTTGGCTTGGTGTTCTTGCCGGTCTTCGGATCCGGTGAGATTTGTATCTAGTGGTCGGCGCTTAGCACTCTTCTGGGTGGTGTTGGCACCGGTTATTGTAGTTGTGCTTGGTGTCTTGCATTGGGGTATGTGGATGATGGCAGACGGCGACGTTCCACTTCTTCAACCGTGTTGGATGAAGTTGATGGCGCCGGGATCTAATGGACATGGGGTAGAACCCCGGCCGACGTGCCACAAAGCCTCGGTCTCGTCGCTTGCGGCGGTCCGGTTCATCGGCTCGAAAAGCATCCTTGTATGCAATGGTGCTCCCTCAGATCTTGGTATGGTGGATATTCTCCTTTTTCTCCAGCGTTGCCTTGGTGATGGCGGAGGACAATGGTTGACAACGATTCAGCGAGGCATAAGGTTCTCCACTCGTGAAATTCTAGTTTTACTGATTGCGGGATCTTTAGTGCAAAAATGTAAGACACCTATGTATGTCTCATGTAATGACCACATATGTACTCTCTATAATAAGTTTGTCTAATGAAATATATGTGGTTATCTAAAAAAAAATGCCTTCTACCCTATGCGCATGCCATCTTATACTCAACTTCCCTCATGCCATCCCACTCCGTTATCAAGGTGAGACTAATAACACAACCGGCAAACAATCTATGAATCACTACTGGACAAAAGGCGGACGGCAAAGGCCTTTGCCGTCCGCTAGCGGACGACACAATTTCGGGCCCAACGAGCTCCGGTAAAGGGGTTCTTTGTCGTCTGCTTCGGCCCAGCGGACGGCAAAGATTCTTTGCCGTCAGCTTGCAGACGGCAAAGGACCTGGATGGCGTAGTACTGACGGCGCCACCGTCAGGCGGCTAACGGACCCCCACCCTTTGCCGTTTGCCTCCCGCGCCCCGTTGCCGTCTGCCTCGCGCCCCCCTTTGCCGTCTGCCACATGGCAGCTTTGCCGACGGCGGCCGTCGGCATAGCGCCTCTCTTTGCCGTCTGCCTCCCGCCCCCCTCCCCCCCTTTGCCGTCTGCCTCCTCCCCCTTTGCCGTCTGGCGCGGACGGCAAAGAGGCAAAATGGGCCAGCCTTGTTTTCCCAGGTTTCACAGGCGGCCGCCACGTGGCAGCTTTGCCGACGGCGGCCGTCGGCATAGCTGCCTTTGCCGTCCGGGGCAGACGGCAAAGAGGCTGTATTGCCTCTTTTCTTTTGTTTTTGTTACATTCAACAATTTTCAAACAAACAATATATGATATATACATAAATAATTCACAGAAACAATGTGCAACAGCCATATATGATCAACCAACAATTATACCAAATTAAAAGTATCAAATGTCACATTGTTCGCCATATTACAATAGGTTCATCCATACATACATATAGTCTCATCGACACAAATGACTCAATACATGAAAACAGAAAGTAAACCTAGCACTACATCAAAGCAAGCTGTCGTGAACTCGCCTCAAATCTGCAAAATTGGAAATAAGAAAGTTAGAAAAATAATACTAGAATTAAGAAGTAGAAGAAGATCTAGAATTAGAAGAAGATGAAGGGGCTGTTTGGTTTCAAGACACAACTAGCCACACTTTGCCACAACTCAACTTAGGCAAGTTTGACCATGTTAGGTGTGTGTTTGGTTCTTGCCACAACTAAGGCAAGAATATTTTTTATTAGCAGTAAGACCCACATGTCATAGATAGAAAAAGTGTGGCAAGATTCCCTTAGGCAAGCCAAAGTGTGGTAACTATTTGAGCACCTCAAGTAAGGCAAGTGTGGTAAAATTGTGGCAAGCCAAAGTGTGGTAAAATTGCGGCAAGCCAAATTGTGGCTAACTATTTGAGCACCTAAAGCCAAAGTGTAGCAAGCCAAAGTGTGGCAAGATTTTTTCTCTGTCTCCTCTTGTTTTTCTTCTTCTTATTGCTTATTTGTGTCATTTTAGAGCTAACCTAGGTAATTATCATATTATTTACCTAACTAAGATTATTGTGTCATTTTGCAAGAAAATAAGCTAAGTCTATGGCATCTATGAGGTTACCAAGTCTATTATGTCATTTTTGAGTTAACTAAGCTTATTATGTCAGTGTGGAGGAAACAATGCTAAGTATAGGTCATTTTAGAGCTAACTTGGTACAATATGTTATTTTGGAGGTAAGTAAGCTTACTATGTCATTTTATAGGAAACAAAGCTAACTTAGGTAAAATATGACATTTGTCTAAGTGCTAAGTTTGTCTAAGTGCTATGTTTGTATTTGTTTGAGAAAATGAGCCAAGTAAGTGGCATATTAGGGCTTACCGTCCTCGTCATCACGGAGGTGAAGCACTGGGGTTGCTCGGGTCGTGCGATGCGGCTCGGGAGTTATGCTATACCAAAGATCATTTGCGTTAGCATGATGACGCTGAAATGTTAAGACTAGTAACTAATGAACATTGAAATGGAACTCACCGTTCCAGCCGTGGTAATGACTGGCATCGGCAGAGGGGTCTGGCCGTTCTTCTCGCACAAAGTCTGCACATTTGGTTTTGCCAAGTCAATCATATTGGTTATTAATGAAAAGAATATGTAGTGCATGATTTGGCTAATATGAAGAAGAAACTTACCACGATGAGCTCGTACATGGCCCGGTTAGACGCATCGTTTCGTGCCCTCTCCTCCTCCAACAACCTAGCCGTCCTCTCCTCCAGATCCCTCTTCTCCTCCGCCGCCTGCCGGGCCTGTTCCGCCAGAAGCGCCTGGGTTGTCTCTCTCTCTCTTTCTGCAGAGCAGCCTGCAACACAACTCCTCGTTAGCATTGTAATCATCTTTGTTCGCACACACAATGTAATGGAGGAAACCTATCTGAGTCCGTATGACTAACCTCGATGGCGAGCTGGACTGGCCGTGGACGAGGCGGCATCTCAGGACAGGAGCTCGTTTGGCGCGCCTTGATCTGCCGGAGAGTGCTCGAAGACCGTATATGTCCATCTCCAATGGCTATCGAGCCATGGGGCCTCCCGTGGCTAGCTATCATCACCAGGTCTGGATCAAGTGGATGCTGGCTCGGGTTGAAGTCCTCCCCATTCACCGCCTTCCCCACATCTCTGTACCTCACGAGCTTGTGGTGGGAGGAGATATTGCTGAAGTTCTCGGGATCATCGAGGTCAGACTCAGAGAATGCCTTGACCTTCTTGTATGAGGCAGTATGGGCCATGGCATAGAGGTCGTACACCGCTGGCACCTCCGTCTTATTGTGATGAGCCTACAAGAGAGGAACAAAGTATTAATAATGGGTAAACCTAGCACTACAAGAATGAATTGCAGGAATCATGAAGCAAACCACATACCCAGTTCCGCCCGAACTGATAAATGTTGGCGCTGCCTTGATGGTGTGGCACACCTTCCATTTGGGCACGCCGTGCCTTGGCATCGTCGTGGACGACTCGCCATTGGTCGGAGCACCATTCATTCACCAACGCCTCCCAACAACCCATCTTATCCGCACACCATCTAGGGGGCACCTAAGTTAATAAAGAGAAATTTGAGAGCTACGCCTACGAATCAAAGCAAAGGAAACTAAGTACAAGGCCTTAAGAATAGGTAATTACCTTCATGTACTGCTCCTTGTCCAGAAACTTTCGGCGGGACGACGACTTGGCCTTCTTAATATGCTGCGAGGCATAGTAGTCTCGAACAGCCTGTACCCGAGCCTCGTGCCGTAAGTTCTGTAGTAGGCGCTTGCACTCGTAATCGATAAGCTTTGCCGCGGCCTCCTCGTATCCCTCCTCACACCTGTAGAAGGTCTGCAATCAAAAGAGACAACACTGATTAGTACAATAACTAGCTATTATTGATTTTTAATTGTGTAAAGGAGAAATTACCCAGAACTTCCTGATGACCATGTCGGCCCTCGTGTGGCACAACACACCGTCGATCATCTCCTCCGGCAGTGCAGGGGCAGCCAAGTAGTGCTCCCATTTCAATCCTACCTCTTCTTGCTGACCCTCGCCGGGCAACGTGACAAACCCCATGAAGTTATGCCGTAAAATCACACCAAGGATGGAGTTGGGCCTGTGGACATCCTTGGCGTGAATCCAACCCCTGCAGTATGACAAAGCCAACACATTAGATATGTGAAGAAACATGAAGGCAAAAGGTTTAAAAAGAGTAAATGCACTTACTTCAGCGACTCAGGCTTAATCAGCCACCTCTGCTCGCGGGTCGCCGGCACGGGCGGGAGCCGTGTACACCCACGCTGGTAGACGGTGCCCTCAACCACCTCGTCCCCGCTATCAGAAAGCCGATCCCCGCCACCATCAGCATGGCCACTCGGCTCCGGCTGATGCAGATCCGGCCAGGTATCCCATCCGGTGGAAGCCTGTGGAGTCTCATAGGACGAAGCGTCTGGCACAGGAGTCTCGCGGGACGAAGCGTCTGGCACAGGAGTCTCGCGGTTGGCCGCGTCTGAGACATAAGGATCGTCGACCCGAGGCTCGTGGACAGGAGTCCTTGTAGCCTCCACCTCAGACGGGTCCACCGTAGCAGTCCTGTGCTCGGGTGAATCAGCTGGGGGTGGCGGCGAGGAAGGTGCAGCAGCCTTCCTACCTCTCCTGCGGCCACCACGTGTAACTTTAGGAGCCTTCCTACCTCTCCCCCGACCTCCTCTCCCGGTCGGCAACTTCGCCGACGAAGAAGCGCCCTCGGGTGTTCCAATACTGTCGTACAACGCTCTCCGGAGAGTTTGGGGTGGAATGGAAGTACCCCTCCCACCACGCGCCGACGAAGGATCCTCGGATCGCTCTCGACCCGCGCCCACCATATTTCAACACCTGCCATGACAAAGAGTAAACGAAATTAGTACAACATAAAAAATGAATACCGACATGAATAATAATATGTATATATATAATTTGAGTGTATCATCATCATGTATACCTGACATGAACTAATAATAATCTTCATCGTCTATATATGCTCCGGGATCAATAAATGCATCATCATCATGACTATCATTAATAAATGCATCATCATCACTATCGGGAGCAACATGTGGAAGGCCTCCTTTATGTAATCGGTCAAGCATTGAGAGGTCATCCGTAGCAGTAACCTCTTCTTCTTCCGTCTCTTCTTGTTCCGGCTTAGGGGTGAAGTCGGATTCACTGTCGCTGTCTACCTCAATGTTCTGGGGTGAAGTAGAGCGGTTCTTGAAACGTTTTTTGGAAAGACGTGTTTCTTGGAAGAATTCTCCTTCATATGTGTCTGGGTTAATGTGAGGTTCATAATCATCTTCATTGAGGGGAGGTGGTCTAAAATGTGGCGGCACATCATAAACGACATCCCAACCATTCATATTTGGATTAGTTTGGCAGGCCCACGGTAGATAGAAAACTTGGGTCGCCTGTTGAGCCGTAATATAGACATCGGGAACATCTAAATGGGTGCTTTGTTCGATTTTGACTAGCCCTATATGTTCATGAGTCCTTCTAGTCTCCTTCGGCTGGAACCAATAACATTTGAAGACTACGACGTTTGGTGGGTTTTCACCAAAGAATCTAAGTTCATAAATTGCTTCAACTCTTCCATAATACTCGACACCTCCTTCGCCGACAGCGGAGACACAACAATTTGTAGACTTTCGGTCGGCCATAGATAGCTCTTTGCCAAAATTACGAAAGCGATACCCGTTGATGTCGTATTTGTCAAATGAACGGACCTTATAGTCAAAACCATTAGCGACTTGTCTCAATTCGGAGTCCATAGACTCTGCATTAGCCTACAAGTTTAATACGAAAGGATTGTTGCATTAGCCGCAAACTAGACGAAGAAATGAAATGGTCTAATGGAAATTACCGTTTGTTTGAACCAAGAGATGAAACTGGGATAGCCGCCTCCATGCTTTGCCAGAAGCTCATACTCTTCGATGGAATCCTTTTGGATCACCACTCCATCCGAGAATTTGGCGACGTATCGACTGTATCACATATCCGGGAATAAGAGCATTTCAAAGGAATTAGAAGTTGCGAAACAATGTACCGAGAACTTACTCGATGTACGACCGCACTTCTGTTAGGTTGTTGAAGATATACAACGAAATGGTCCGCCATTCTTCGACATCCAACGCTATTGCTTTCGAAGCACCGGCTGGTGCGAGCTTCCCTTTGAATAGGCTGAGGTTGGATCGACCTTTTTCATAGTCGCCATCATTGTACCGAGGCTTCGGATTATGCAAATGACGATTCTTGGCTTTGTAGTGTGCTGTCACGAAGTTTGCCGCCTCCTCAGTAATGAATGCCTCGGCCATCGATGCTTCAATTCTACGTTTATTTTTACATTTTGCTCGAAGCGTCTTCTGCATCCTCTCAGTTGCGAAGCACCAACGATTTTGCACGGGCCCCCCCAATCTTGCCTCGGTCGGGAGATGCAAAATCAAATGATGCATTGGATTAAAGAATCCCGGTGGAAAGATCTTTTCTAACTTGCAGATCAACTCCGGCGCCAACTCTTCCAGTTCGTCTAGCACGTCAGGCGATAGTTCTTTCTCATAAAGAGCACGGAAGAAATAGCTCAGCTCTGCCAGTACTAGCCATTCATCCTCAGGGATAAAGCCACGCAACATCACCGGCATTACCCGCTCAAGCCATATGTGCCAATCATGACTCTTGAGACCAAATATTTTCAATTTGTCAAGACTCGCTCCCCTCTTTAGATTCGCTGCATACCCATCGGGGAACATCAATTGCATTTTCACCCACAAGATCATTTCCCTCATAGCTGGCCTTCCAAGATTGAACCATGCCTTTGGCTTCCTCCAGTTCTTCTTTCCTTTCGGTTGTCGCATGTTTTGTAACGGTCTATCACATAGAGCCTCCTGATCGACTCTAGCCTTAGGATTATCCTTCGACTTCCCCTCTATGCCGAACAATGTACCAAAAAGGGCCTCGGCGATATTCTTTTCAGTGTGCATCACGTCGATGTTGTGTGGGCAAAGGAGGTCTTTAAAGTAAGGCAGATCCCACAAGCATATCTTGTGAGTCCAGGCGTGTTTCGAATTATACCCTTTGAAATACCCTGGACGATTTGGATCCGGCTCGAGAGCGTTTATTTGATCCAGGGTCTGTTGGCCTTTCAATGCAGGTGGTGCAGAGTTTTTGACAACTCTACCTTTCATGAAATTCTTCTTGTCTTTTCTGAACTTATGGCGAGGATCCAGGAACTGTCTATGCAAGTCGAAGCAAGAATACTTGCGACCCGCCTGCAGCCAACGGAACTCAAGAGCTGCCTTGCATGTGGGGCACGGGAACCTTCCATGCACACACCAGCCAATGAATAGCGCATACACCGGCAAGTCATGCGACGAGTACATGTACCACACATGCATTTTGAAGTTTTTTTTGTAGCGGCGTCATATGTCTTGATCCCATTATCCCAAGCTTCTTGCAATTCATCCTTAAGCGGCTGCATGTACACATTCATATTCTTCCCCGGATAGTTGGGCCCTGGAATTATCAACGTCAAGAAAATGTTCTTTCTTTTCATAATCTCTCCGAGAGGAAGATTGAGTGGAATGACAAATACAGGCCAGCAACTGTATTGGGTTGCCGTCATACCAAACACATTGAACCCATCCATGCTGATGGCGACTCGAGGATGCCTTGGATCTGTCGCTTTATCCTTATGTAATGCATCGAAGTGCTTCCACGCAAAAGCGTCTGAAGTGTGTCCCAACATCGGATTCCCATCTGCATCTAGTTCGGTTCTTTTGCCCAATTTATGCCACGTCATCTGTCTGGCCGTCTCTTCGACCATGAAAAGACGTTGAAGTCTTGGTATGATTGGCATATACCGAAGAACATTAACTGGAATTTTGGTCTGACCCTTCTCACCCATACCGTTGTCTACCACAACATACCTGAAAGACTTGCAAATGGGACAATAGTTGAAGCCCGCATACTCAAGCCTAAATAAGGCACATCCATTCTCACAGGCATCTATCTTCTCATAGGGCATCTTAAGCGCACGTAGGATTTTGTCCGACTGGTACAGGTTTGCTGGCAATACATGGCCTTTGGGTAGAAAGCGTCCAAATATCGTCATCATCGCGTCGTAACATTCTCTGCCCAGGTTGAACTGAGCCTTCAGAGCCATTACTTGCGCGATGGCATCCAGCTGACAAAGCTCAGTGTGCTCGTGGAGAGGACGTTTTGAAGACTCCAACATTTCATAGAAGGCCTTTGCAGATTCCTCCATCTCATCGTCCGAATCCCGAGCATCATCAAAGTCTTGCACCATGTCTTCGATCCTGGTACCATGCTCGTCGGTGCGACGACGAACCACCTCAGCTCTGGCACGTTGGGCAGACTCACCACGAAATCTCCACACCGTATAATCAGTCGTAAAACCCCACTTCTGCAAGTGTTTACCCATTTCATCCCGTGTCCACTTTTTATGGTTGTCGCACCGGACACAGGGGCACCAGGTTATTTCCTGGCCATTTGCAAATGCGGCGCTCAGAAACCCCTTGGTTTTTGTTAACCATTCAATGGTCATTTCTTTCTGACTAGGGTGACCGGTGTACATCCAAGCACGATCACTCATCTTGCCTACCTACTAAACACACAACAAATATATATATAATTCATCATCTATATTCATCCGTTAATCAAGTTTGTCAGTTTTATTACGTCCATGCAACCTACACGCTAATAGATAGAGATAGGTCCTAATCCCACCCGAGTATGTGTAGATTGGGTTCGTTTTCCCATGCTCTGCTCCGGATCCGACGCAGAATTTCGGCAGCACCTCCCCGCTGTTCTCCTGATACACGTCTCGGCAATAAGCAGAGAGGATGTGTACCCGGAGAACAACAGGGAGGCACTGACGAAATTCCGCATCGGATCCGGAGCAGAGCATAAGGGAAAACGAACCCAATCTACACATACTCGGGCTGTCCATGGATAACGTTGGACAATTCGAAAGGATGGCGGTTATAAATATGCAAAGACATGCATATTTATAGATGCCGCCCTTTCGAACGGGAGACGCATACTGGTCACGCATACTGATGATTGAAGACACCTATAGCTAGCAAGTTTCATCGGCACGAAGACCGGAACCGAGCAAATTAAGGGGGCCGGGGGAGATGTCATTTTTGCTCACCCACGAACGCGTTGGGAAGCTCGTCAAACGCACGGGGAGGTCGTCGAACAGCAGACCCTCGCAGCGACGAAACAACTGCACATTGAAATCCACCCGATCAACACAAATATGATGTTTTTCATAACAAAATTAGAATATATATATGACCTAACTCATAATTTACAAAACTATGACCCCGTCGGCCTCTGGAAGGCCGAAGAGCACCTCTTCGGTCAACAAGAGGCCGAAGAGGTGTCGGGGGGTCAGTGATGTCGGGGGCGGCATATTAACAATTGCTTGGAGTGTCGTGCCGGGGTGTCATGTCTGGGTGTCGGGGTGTCGTGTCGTGTCTGGGTGTCGGGGTGTCGGGGCGTCGTGTATGGGCGTCGTGTCTGGGTGTCGGGGTGTCGCGGTTCTTGGCGGGGCGTCGTGTCGGGTGTCGTTTTCTTCTTCTTCTCTTCTTCTCTTCCTTTTCTTCTTCTTTTCCTTTTTCCTCTTCTCCTTCTCCTCCTCTCCTCTTTCTTCTTCTTCTTCTCTTCTTTTTCTTCTTCTTTTCCTTTTTCCTATTCTCCTTCTCCTCCTCTCCTCTTTCTTCTTCTTCTTCTTCTTTTTTCTTCTAGTTTTTTTTTCTTCTAATTTTTCCTTTTCTATCTAAGTTTTTCCTACCTAATAAACTAACTATCTAATTTAACAGAAAATAAAACAGAAAATAAACTAACTATCTAATTTAACTAACTAACTAACTAAAAAAACAGGGAAAAACAAAAAAAATGTGAGGGGGGCGGTGGCCGGGCACTCACCGGAGTTGGGTGGGGGCGGCCGGGGCGGCGGGGGGAGGGGGGATCCGCGGGGAGGGGGGCCGCCTGGAGGGGGCGGCTTCGGGAGCCGGCGAGGGGAGGGGGGCGGCGTGGGGGCGCCGCCGAGGGGATTGGGGCGGCGCAGGGAGGGGCTCGTTGCGGTGGTGGGGGCGGCGCACGGAGGGCGGCGGCGCGGTGGTGGGGGAGGCGCAGGGAGGGGGCCGGCGAGGGGAGGGGCGGCTCGGGGAGGGGGGCGGAGCGGGGGAGCCGCCGAGGTGATGGGGGTGGCGCGGGATGGGTGGCGGCGCGGTGGTGGGAGGCGGCGCAGGGAGGGTGGCGGAGCGGTGGTGGGGGGCGACGCAGGGAGGGTGGCGGCGCGGTGGTGGGGGGCGGCGCACAGGGAGGGGGCCGGTGGTGGGAGGCTGGCGGCGCAGGGAGGGAAAGATTGAGATTCGGGAGAGTGAGGGGGTGGAGGAGGGATCCGGCCGTTATAGGGGCGTCCTCTTTGCCGTCTGCTAGCAGACGGCAAAGAGGGGGGGGGTACGCGGGGTGGGGCCCCGCCGTGACCGTTAGGGGGGCGTCCTCTTTGCCGTTCGCTAGCGGCGAACGGCAAAGAGAGGGGAGGCAGACGGCAAAGATGTACCCGACGGCAACGAGGCTGTCCTCCGAACCCACGGTGCGGTGGGGCCCGCCCGTGACCGTTGCCGTCTGCCTGCCCCATCTTTGCCGTCTGCTAGCCGACGGTAAAGACCTAGCTGACGGCAAAAAGACCCTTTGTCGTCTGCCATTCCTTTGCCGTCTGTTTTCGGGAAGCTGATGGCAAAGGCCTTCTTTGCCGTCTACCAGCAGACGACAAAGACCTGGCAGACGGCAAATGTCTTGATTCCAGTAGTGAATGCAGACATGCATTGGAATAGAAAAGGAAAGGGAAGGAATATGTAGTGGGCAGAAATAATGTACTTTCAAATGTTCCACTTGGCGGAGAGAAAACACCGTCTTTTCCAGCCAAAACTCAACTACTCCCTCCGTTCACTTTTCTAAGTCGTTTCAGACAAGTAAAAGTAAGCTGTTTTGCATGCTGTCCTAAATCTCTACAGCGCCTTACAAAAGTGAAGGGAGTAGTTGTATTGTATAGGTACTACAAGTGTAGTCTGATCTAACTATCGGATATCACCCCGTTCTCTCAATCGACGTCCTTCTTCTCCCACATGAAATCCTAATTACGATTACACGGCTCCGCTGAAAAAGAATTTAAGAAATACCACATCTCAAAGAATAACACTGATCCGAGAATAACGCTGACCCCCGTACGTGTCGCTCTTCCTGGGCGACAGGGGCGGCGCCGCCGTACCCCAGACTAACCTTCCCTCTCCTTCCGTCTTTCCATCCCGCCGTCGTCGGAGGACGCCGCCGGCGAAGCTAATGCGGCTGACGGCGGCGGCGGGGTCTCTGCTTGTGGTTATTCTTCTTGATGTCACGAGGACTCTGCAAAGAGATCGAATAAATCAAGCCAGATTCTTCTTGATGTAGTAGTACGTACGTCTACTCGGACGTGCATCTGTTGTTAGGCTGCAAATCAATCAAGTTGCCTGTGTGGTTGGTTGAGGCTAGCTTTGCACATACGTGTGAGTTCTCATCAACGGCAGCGGCTTTTGGCGGGGCTCCATGGCTGCTGGGAGCTTGACCTTGAGTGGTTGGATCTGGTGACAGCAGCAATTGATCGTTGCTTCCTTTCTGAATAAGTTGTTGTTGAAGAACCTCGTTATTTATATGGTGTCATGAGATGGTTGATGCGGATATGATCATTAATGTAGCTTGTGAATTGGATCCGATCTCTTTGTTTTTTTCCTCGCCTATGCATAGTTTTGGTCTTATATGACTTTGCTATTTGCTAGTGGGTTTTTGTGTGCGTGCGTTGGCGTTGGCTGTGTGTATCCTAATTATGCAGAGGCCGGGTGTGCTCGCGATGTTTGTATCCTCTTGATGCTTCATTTTAAACCAATAAAATTCACCCTTTGTCAAAAAAAAAACACATCTGAAAGAATGTTTACTCTGGGATTTAGACAACACGCGAGTTGTTAGATTGGGATTGTGGATCAACTGTCTTCACTTATCGTCTTACTAAAATGGTAAAAAAAAAAAACAAGATGGATGATGTCTCTTCCACACCATAGAGCTTTCAGGTAGAGCAGCAATTCATTCATTTGCTGCTCGTAGGTAGTATTGTATAACTCTGTTGTGCAAAAACGGGATATGCATTTGAACTTAAGATGCTTCTACGTCAGGTTTTTTATTGAAAATGTTTAGAAACATCAGGAACACATAAATATTTCTTGGTTTCAACTTTGCGATGTCAAAAGAGAAATGCCAGATCTTAAGTCTCATCTAAGTGAAAGTTGTGCCAAAAAATCCTTGATCTTTTTGGTTAGCGAAAGGGTCTCGCCCCTGTTCCATTGAAGAAATCACGCCATACATCAGGATTTGTAGCAAGCGAAGCACTGTTGTATGCAGGCTCATCGAAAGGGAGATAGCTCTTGAGCTTGAATAGCCAAGTCTTACGACGTAATGCAAGCAACAAAAGCACCCCATGACAACAACATTCAAGACAAATCTTGACAACACCAGAGAATCAGAGGCGTCTCCGTCAGGATGTATTGCACCCCAGGATCCGACCAGAGAACTGGGACAGGCAGTGGAGTCCCCTAGCAGTGTGTTTCAAATCTCCTATCAATCTTTCCAGGTGAGCTTTGGGATCTCCATTTAGGACAATTTTCCATTTGGAAAGTAACACGTAACCTTCCTGTAAATGTTCTGTAATCCAGACCAACAAGAAGAACAAACACTTGATCTTTCTCTTGCAAAGCAGAGATCGGAATGGTGCTCGCCGAATCGGATCAAACTATCTAGCACTCAAGAAGAAAGTCAGGCAATCCGTATTCTTATTCAGTTCAGATCTCGCCCATGTTTGATGTTAGCTAGGCCAAGTTCTGCAGTGGAGCTGACTAATTTGTTCGTTATGATTATTAGGAGCGAGCAACCAAACTGATGTATCGGCCCTCCAAACGTGCATGATGGCCTGAATATGTTGACCATATAAGAAATTTAAAGAAATGAATCAAATCTAATCTGAAGAAATTTCCGTAGAATAAAAGGACTACACGTATCTTTCTCAGCCAAGAATCTAAATTTTGAGATTGAATTTGTAGGCAGATAAAAGGACTAATCAAATAGGCAGCATCAGCCGACGTACCTCACGGACGGCCATCCTCGCCTGGGCCGCTTCTCTACTGCACGGGAAGAGCTTCGGCCCATGATGGTCCGATTAGAAGATTCTATGAATGGAATCGTATCGCTCAGAAAAAAAAAATATGAAAGCAATCGTCTGCGTACAAGGACTCAAGGAGGGTCCTTGGCTCCTTGCCAACGGTTTGCTTTTCGCTTCGTTTTACAACAAAAAAAAAACATTCAAAATCATATATACAATTCCACCTTTACATTTTTCATCTGTTCATCGCATGTTCAGCTGCATTTTTTTTTTTTTTTTGCAGGGGAATTATTATTTGTGCATTACTTATTAAACGGCACCGAAGGAAGCACCGTCTTTTGACATACATGAACAGAATAATGCCACTCATACCACAATGAAATCCCAATTTGACATAATGTCTGCCTGGTCATTAATCCATACATGGTGGAAATTTCAACCGGTAGAAAGATCGGCCAGGCCCTACCAGTAACTGGTCGAAATCGAGAAACTGAACCATGTGCGGCACAAACAAATATCTGGAAGGTCCAGCCAACTGTGCATATTTATTTACCACAGGAATTTCGACTGGAAAAAGAACTAACTAAAGCGTGACTTGGCAATTGGAAGAACCAACAAATACAGCTGGCGGGCACTAATCGATGCGCACATAGCTATCGGCAGACGTGGCGGCCTCACTTCGCGCCGTTGGAGTTGGAAGTCGCGACTTTATCTTCGACCTTGGGGTTGGAAGGCGAGCCGTCCAAGAGCTTGGCCGTCCTCTCGTCCTCGATCTTGGCATCGTCGACGTCTTGCTTGCTGAGGAAGCTCGGCTGGTTGGTGGAGGAGAGAAGCCTTGCCCACATCCTGTCGGTTATCGAGACCTTGTTCTGCTTCTCTGTGATCCTCTGGAGTTGGAGAGCGGAGCAAAAAAACGGTTATGGAGGGCACTGGAACAGTTTATAAATCAAACATTGTGGTTCTGAATGCAGTGCTTACGTAGAAGGGAATGTAGCAGTGCCGGCCGTTTACTTGGCCGACAGTGAAACCGGTGTATCCAGCCATGGCTCCATGGACCACACTGTGAGCCAGCAATGTGCAGTAAACGTTATCCGACGCGTTGCTAGGAATGGCGCGTATCATGTATGTAGGATCTGCAAAAGGCATGGTTGTCAGAAATTAAGCACCTGACTTACTGTCAGACTGGGAAAGTTAGAGAAACAACTGACCACTGACCTATGTACTTCAGATTTATGGTTGTCTTGTTTTTCTTGAAATGTTCCTGAATTTGCAAAATAAAAAGTAGAACAAAACGGTGTCAGCTAGCGCAGAAAAGGAGCTACAAGAAGTGAAATACTAAACCACACAAAATAGACATATGGAGGATGCAAAGTGAATTTCCAAGAGTCTCTTACATTTATCTTCTGAGACAACCAAAGACCAACATCAAGAAGCAGTGTGTTGCCAGAAGCATCTTGCCCCATTTCCTTCATGTTTTCGGCGATAAGTTTCTGTCCTGCACCCTCCGCAACAACAATGACCATATGGCCATTCTCCTTCAGCCGCTTTTCTATATATTTGAAGAGTCCACCATCACCTTCCAGGTAGAAAGGTGACTCTGGAATCAAGCAACAATCCTGATATACAGAAAATAAGAAGATGCGTGTTAGTTCAGTTGACATAAATTAGCCAGTGTAAAGGTACAATCAAAAGTTTCCACTTGCTGGAGAAGTTAACATACCACATCTCTGCTTGCTAGGGTGGCATAATGTGCGATGAAACCTACATCAATAAAAATAGTACTGGATCAAAATTATGGTATAGAAGAATGAGTAAATGGGCAAATTACATTATTACTCTCAAAGTTGCTACAGCACATAGGTAAGTTCGGTTTTAAAAGTTGAAGCGTTGCATTCACAAACAAGGGGAACAAGCCAAATGCTACCCAAAAGAATGCGGAACACCCACAACCCGATAAGGTTACATATGTCAGCTACTGCCATCTGTATTACTTGCAACAGCGAGGAAAGTTATATGCAACAATTAGCTGTAGCAGCACAAAGACATGCATCTAAATTTTCAAATCACATACTCCGTCCGGAATTACTTGTCGCAAAAATGGATAAAAATGGATGTATCTAGAACTGAAATACGTCTAGATACATTCATTTCTGCGACAAGTATTTCTGGGCCGAGGGAGTATAAATTAACAACAAAACTGACAAGTTGGTTTAGATTTCCTTAGAGCAGTAGATAACACTTAGGTTGTTAACAGCAATAAGTAGCAGTAAAGCTTCACAGGAAACTGTTGATAACAACAATATATCTAAGAGTTCCAAAGAAGCACTGGAACTTCTTTAAAGATGCTCATTTCAGAAAATATATTAACAGGGCAACTTTTCAGCTAAATGTGTCAAAGGAGGCAATTGGCTAATAGCATATCATATTGTGTCTGTCCAAGTATACAGCTGGCTACTATAAACTTACCACTGTATCGACCCATTAGCTTTACAAGTCCTATTCCATTCTCAGCACTTCCAGCTTCTACATGAGCGGCATTTATGGCACGTTGAGCTTCCTCAACTGCACTGTCGAAACCAAATGATTTATCAATTACCTGAAACAAGGGTAGCAATCCATTCAGGGATACCAAGAGAAGAATGTATTTTCACCGTAATACTATCATTATAGCATGGAGCAGAGTATTACCGGGATGTCATTATCAATAGTCTTAGGAATGCCAGCAACAGCAACTTTGAGACCACGCTTCATAACCTCCTGCGTTAAGATTCATTTAAACAGTATACTTACAAACTTGTTTCAGCAAAAAAAAACAATGTACGGTTGATTTAATATCAGCAATTTTTTTACAATATACAATTGATTTAATATCAATATGCCATTTGATCACATTATAAGCTATAAAGGATATCATAAGAGCTCTAATTAAATCAGCTTAGAGAGAGCTTCTGGTTTATAGTTGAGCTTACATCAAAAATCACTCCCGCGCCCCTTTGACTACCATCGCCACCAATAACATACACCTGGAGGAAAAACAAGAGAGTGAAACCATCGCCACCAATAACATACAAAGAAGGAAAAATAGTATAAATGATGTTTCTTTACTTCACCTGATTTATACCACGGTACTGAATACTATCAACAATCTTCATGGTGTCATGGCCTCCTCGTGATGAGCCAAGAATAGTTCCGCCCCTTTTGTGAATGTCATTTACGCTCTTTGGGGTCAAGTCGATGGTGTTGCGAGCGTAGAAACCTCTATACCCACCCTACACAAAAATAATCATAATATTAGAAGACAGAGAACCAATGTAATATTGATATCTCAGTCTCTCGTGAGGCCATTTTGTTATTGTTTTTCCTATGATTCCTAATCCCACACATCAAAAACTTGCTGTAATCCAGTTTGTAAGTGAAAAGAATCTGCTACAGATGTACATCATAATCAACGTGACAAGTTTGGTAGAATTTTTCCGGTACTAGGTCGAATTATTGAATCCTCAAACTGGAATAGATATCCATTGTCCATACTTGGCTTTTGCATGATGCATCTTCCTGGATATCAGGTTGATACGATTGGACAGTTGTAACAGAAATAATGAAAGTGTATACCAGTTATCCCAGGATACAGAAAGAAGCAATATAATCCAGGGGGGAAATAGCCTCTTGGTACTGAATTTTGTGATGCAATGTAATTGAGCAGCGACTTACCTGGATCCCAAGTATCTTGGTGACACCGTACATGTCAGATAAGCCGCATACAATTTCCCTAATTACAGTATTAAGACCAGGGCAGAGTCCTCCACAGGTGACAATGCAAGCATGGACCTCGTCAGGTTCAAAATAGACCTGATGGAGACAAAAACGAGGTTAGAGAAAAATCCCTCTCTTTGCAGTGGCTATATCAGCATAAACAGTTAAAACACGGTGTGATATACCCTTTGGCGAGGTCCAGCACGACGGAAGTGGTTTCCTCTTGGCCCATCCTTGTGGACAACAATCTGCATTGGGCCGTGCAAGACACCGAATCAAAATGAAGACTATCTAAACCAAAGTACTTGTCATTTTGTTGGCAGAAAGGAAACACGAGTACACGACTAATCTCTCAAGAATTCACCTTCTGGCAGACGGTGTCATCCGGGTTAACGAAGTACTGCCTGCAAACAACATGTTTTATCTTGCAGTCAATAACAATGTGCATGCAAACGAAAAGCAGGAGTAAAGCCAGTTAGCAGCAAGTTGAGTCTTACTTGACAACCGAGTATGCAGTGTTATCTTGCAGTGGATTTGGGTAGGTCTGCCACATCAAACAGCAAAACGATCATCATCGAAGTAACGACTGTGTCATTTGGCTCAAAGATTCAACACATTTTCGTGTTTCTTCAGTGATTAATCAGAGGACACCTAAAACGGTGCCACCAAATAAGGAGCAAACGAAAGAGGGAACAGTGAAGTTCGGTGACCACTTTCAACGGCAACCACTGTTCCAATCCCCAAAAGCGCCCACGCCATGACGCAAGTTGAACTAACCAACAAAAGGTACTATATAAGTTTAGTACTATTAAATGACAAAAGGCAAGCAACAGCTCTGGATCGCGCGGAATCTTGATCGGATTCCACGTTCTCCGTCATGGCCGCGTGATCCCGCGGCCGGCCAACTGCTCCATGCGCCAGTGATCTAGCGCAGCGGCGACCGGTCCGACCCGGGGACCCCCGGATCCACGCACGCAGAAACACACTCCTCGCCGGGACGGCCTGGCCGGGAAACTCACCGGGAGATCGGGGAGGTAGTCGGAGACGTGCGGCACGTCCTCGAGGACGTACCCGGCCTCGCCGGCCGCCAGCTTCGCATCCGGCTTGGGCGGCGGAGCCCCGTCCATCGCGGCTCCTCTCGCGCGGCGGTCGAGCAGGTGGTAGTGCGGGTGCAGAGGTTCCCGCGGGCCGGGGACGGCGATTGGAGCGGGGGTCGGGTCGGGATCAGTGGCGGCGGCGACCACGCCATGGGGGAAGGCGGCGGCCGCGGGGGAGGGCTCCATTGTCGGCTGGGGTTGGGGGCAGCTTTGTGGCGGGGCGGCGACGGCGACGGCGACGGCGACGGTGGCGCGTGGCGACGGACGACGGGGAGTTGACGGCGACTGGAGGGGGAGGCGAGACTGCTTCTGTTTCCGTAGAGGGATTGGGAAACGGCCGAAGCGAAGAGTACGGGACAGGGCAAAGAATTGGAGTGACACTTGTTGGTAGGGGCCAGGCTGCGGGTGGGCCCGGCCGGATAGGTTCCAGCCAGGATTCGTCCGGCTCTTGTCTGCAACCAGCGGATGCACGTAGACCGACAACTAGGTAGGAAGGCAATAGCGAACCAACCTTAGTTGGATAGTTAGAGGGACAGTGCTATTCTCAGTCCATCAGGGTTCAAGTTTTGATGCTCGCATTTATTTCTGGATTTATTTCAGGATTTCCGGCGATGCGCATTCAGTGGGAGGAGACGTTTCCGTCGACGACGAGGTGCCTACGGTGACTTCGTAAATTTCAAAATGATATGTTGGCTCAGTCTTTCGGAGGTGCTCATAGGGGTAGGGTGTGCGTGTGTGTATTCATAGGGGTGAGTGTATGCGCGTGTATATGAGCGCTTGCGTCTGTACTGTGTTCAAAAAAGGTAGGAAGGCAATATAGTAACTGAAGCATTGCAAATATAAAAAATAGCATAATATAGTTGTGTGTGTCAATCTAATATATCAAGTTTATATCAAAAGCACTGCATATATGCATAGACATTCAGTTTAGAACAATAGGTTGACATGATGAACAGGAAAAGTGCACAGGTTTAGAACATTATACCAAAAGCAAAGAAGAATCACAGCACACATAAATTATTTACAATGCAGTGACAGTTATATCCAACTTGGTAGAACACGATTCATATCGATTCAGGCTGTTACACGAATAGCAAAGCACAATGGCAACACCCACCCAGTCCACTACTGGGTACACAATATATATTCCACAGATTGAAGGAAATATAGACCATTGATTCCATCATTCGAATTTCTCAAAAAAAGATATAGGAGGAACTAAGCACTAATAACAGTAATGGTTTTGTTAATAACATCACTTCGAGCATGTCATACACAATGTCACATGATAAACCAAAAGCAAGTCCTAACAGTAGCCTACGAGAACCGATATATACAATTCTTCTATGGCATATGGTGATAGTAGTGTATTGGATAGCTCTGTTTGAAGTCCTTGCCTGTCGAGGTGTTGTCCAAAAGACCTGTTGATAGAACTCTAAAGAGATGGAAGTGAACCTAGAATGGAAACAAATACAATTTTGCAACCCAAAAAGGTATATCCACAAGCATGGCACAAAAGGCAAAACATTACTAAAAAATGTCTTCCTAGTTTTGATGGAGGTACTGCCAAAAGTAGGGCAGGAAATCTCAAATTAGAACGCCTGGAAACAAACCTTAAAAATAAATATTAAAACTGGAACAGAAATAACATAAAGTAGATCTGATAAATAACACAAGAACGTAATTAGTTACGTCTAAATCACCATCATTTGCTCTGTAATTTTGTGAAAAAATGATATAAGTTTTATACCAAAATAGGAATAAGAAGCAAATACTAAAATATAGGGCATTTAACTATTTGTCAAATTGTGATTTATGTACATGCACCGCTATCTCTTTGAGGTCACTATCAAATGCTGGGTTTCACATGAATGAAATGTTGCTTGGATAGGTATTCAAAATGAAACAACAAGAAAATTGTTAGGTTGAGAAAAATTAATAGACCACTCAATCTATTTGTGCAGCAGCCACAAGATTAGCCATGGTAGCTAGCTACACAAATCTATGACCCCCTAATCATCTGTACACAAGTCCTCCCCACCTCCCACTCTACTTCCTATTCTTCATGTTGGCTCTCACCGGGGCGGCACACCAGACAGCACCACGAAGAGGTCAAACACAACCAGGCCATGAAGTACCCAGCAAGAAGAAAGAAAGGAACAAAAGACTTTCAAGCGGGAGGAGATTTAAAATGGAACAGCAAAGCCTAATTAAATAGGAGAAGTTTGTTACCGACCATATGTCCCCTGCATCAAGGTGAATGCCTGCTCCAGCAGTTCCTGTGGTGTGAACCTTGAGAAATGCACAGTACCCCGAACGCCTAGAAAATTATTCGCATGTTTTTTTTCTTCAGTATAAGAATGGGGGTGCATGTACAATAACTCGCAGGATAGATGAACACAAAGGAAAATATAGGGAAATTCAGAGACATAAATCAATCGACCAAAACCTTGACTTCCAGTCAATCAGCGCACATTGTTATGCTTGCGAAGGGAGACAGCGATGTTAGAATCACATAACTATCTCGCGACAGAGATCATCAGTACCTTACACAGCGTCATGCCGACTCGTACACCATGTTGTCGTGGAAGGAAAACCCAGAGAATAAGGCCCATTTCGAAAGCTACCAAATTCACCACTCAGAGTCCATTATATTTATCTAGTGAGTTTCCTCCCATAAGGCTCACAATAATGGTCACAATCTATATAAAAATATAAGCCATCAGTAAAAGTAGTTGACAGTAAACTATAAGCATTACTCATAAAACTATTCATTCCGACTCCTACGTCTAAATATTGGCTCAACTTGTTCTATTTAATTAGTAGGCACAACAACAAATCTAATTCTTTCGATTGACACACATGAAAATAATGGAAGAAAGGGAAGAGAAATAATAATTTCAGCATACGAACAGCTGCCATCCGACATAACACATGCCTTCAGGTTATCTACATAAAGAAAAAATGTAGCAATGTGTAGAAAGAAAAAGAAAGCAAGTGTGATTACTTTTAAAGGCTTCATTGAGCAGGTGCACACGTGACTCATATGTCTATATTAGCAGAGGCGTATTTTAAGAGCACTGACATTTTCCTTTACGATGCCCTAATGTTAAGAAGTACATTAACAGGTACGAAGCGCAGCTTGCAGCACGCTGCCTAAACCCAGTCCACATAACAGGTTGCATCCATCAAAAAAGCATGCAGGCACATCACATAAGAAAGTGGCCGCTGAGATATGGAGGAGCATAGGTAAACATTTCAATTGAAAAAAAAAAGCCTTTCAGGCCACACTCCAAATCTGTAATGTAAGAGGGAATCTAACTTGACGTGTGTGTGTGTGTGTGTGTGTGAGAGAGAGAGAGAGAGAGAGAGAGAGAGAGAGAGAGATGGACCTGTAGATAGCATTGTATTGATATGGTTATGCTGATGCCGTCCACAACACAACCCGTTACTTGGATTAGGATAGAAACATGAGATGAAGGAGAATATAACTTTATAAATGTGATCCTAAATAAGTCAGAACCAGCACCAGCACCTAGAAGCAGGAAAAAGTCGAAGAGGTCGATATATGTACCGAAGGTTTGGCAAGATAAAAGTTTCAGGCCTAAATATGCATCTCCAAATCCTTGATATTTTCTGGAAATCTTTATATTACATTGATTAAATCATTAGATATTACAGTACTCTCTCCATAAAGAAATATAAGAGTGATCTAAACGTTCTCATATTTCTTTAGAGAGGGAGTACATGTTAAATGTTCACACCTGACATAATTTGACATAAGACAACCACGTAAGCATCATACTTAATAGCAGGAAATAGTGACATAGTTTATTATAGACACTCAAGCGTAAAGCATCTGTATGAGAATAAATGAGCAAAGAAAACAATTCGAGTGCAATGCAGAGAAGGAAAGAATTGCAAGCATAAACAGAAGAGACACCTTCATCTTGAGACCCCTGACATCGACCCTGCAGTGGACGATGTGGACGCCCCAGCCGGCCTTGAGATCCGACGCATAGTTGTGCCACACGACGGCATCCACTTTAGTAAAACTGTATGTAAGCAAGTTTTACACTAACTGCAACATAAGCAGAAATGGACAACACAATAAAGTGATTAAAGATAAGCTTTCTATGACATTTTTCACTTGAGACATCAAATGTTCATGCAAAAGATAAGATCATAATAGAAAGTCTCGACATATTTCCAATAGGACCCACCTTCTATTTATTTTTCAGGATTCTTTTGGTACACAACATAAGCCTTTGATTGAAATCTTTGACAACATTATATATCTTGGAAACTACCCCCACCTTGTGCAAACTAACCTGCACAAAAACAACAATGCATTTTTTTCCCTTCAGAAACAACACTTTTGGTAAGAAAACAAATAACAGCGGAAATAAATCAGAACACATTGACATTCTCTGTGTTCCTGACCTGGCAGCAAGATAAAACACATGATTGACCTGGCAAAATACTAAAGTCGCACAACATAAACTGATCAGCAGTATAACTGTTACAAAGTGAGAAGCAAAAATGACATTATTGGAAACAAAAGGAGAAGCAATAAGCCTAATGAGATAACAACGATATAATGTTTCCAATAAGTAATAGGAAGCATATATGTTTTCTTTTTGCCCTAGCTTCTCTCCCCACTCAGCTTCTACATATGTGACACTCTTGATAACTGAAGTTTAGTTAGTATAACTTGCAAATCAAATCCAAGTTGAATCACTTGAAGCATAAAGAGAGCATATTGGAGAGGAAAACACAATTTACGAACCCAGACTGAGCTGTGGGTGTTCATCCTACTCTACCGAAACAAATAAAAAAAGGCAGGGAGTAGGAGCTGCTATACCTGGGGTGTGCAGAGGCAGCAGAAATTGACCTCCTCTCAGGCGTGGTTCGTGACAGATCTCCTCATCCACCACTGGCAAGTGCTCGTCCAGAATAGATGGGGCGCCCAAGAAGCAAGCGAGGCATAAGACCACCGAGGCGGATGGAAGTGAGCTCGCCCACCAAACCCTGGGTCAGGGACTGGGGCAGCCCGGCTTGATGGAACCCGCTAAAACACATAGGCAACCGCAGTGGCTCGATACCCATGGATCCATGGCTGCGTGGTCGCCTCCTCCTGCCTGATGGCTGCGAGCTAGGGTTTGGGGTCCATGGCTCCGCCTCCACCGCTGCGCTGCGTGGTCGTGGAGGAGGACGGCGTCGTGGATCTGGCCGCCGGGGATATGGCGAGGTGAGGAAGCAGGCCCCGCCCGCAACCCTAGCTAGCCACGGGGATGGGGTGGGCGTTAAAAACTACATGCGGTGGCACGACCCGTGCGCCCATTTAAACCAGCACCGCACGCACCTGCCCCGGCAGCCGTTGACGGAGGCGGACCACCACGCCTAGGACCCGCCTGTCATGGAGAGGTAGCGCCTATCACGGTTGCAAAAAAATGAGCACTAATCATTTCTAGTCACATCAGTTCGGATCCAACGGCCCGGATCGTTTCATCTCGGGATCTGACGGTGGGGATTCGTTTGGACAGCCAATCGGATGGTCCAGAGTGTAAGTGCCCTGAGAAGGCTCCATTTCTCGCGGGAATCTAACAATGGGATTACATTTTTCTTCTTCTTCTTCCCTACGAAGAACAACGGCATCTTCACGAATAAAACGGTCAGGACTATGAAAATGGACTCTAGATACTCCCTTCATTTTTACTACTCTGCATCTTTTTTTTGACTAAAGCCAAACTTTGTAAAATCTCTACCTCTCTATTTAATAACTAGCAAATGAGCCCGTGCAACGGGTGAAAAAACACTCACTAATCTAATAACCATGAGTCCGTTGGACCATGTCCTTTATTTCAACACATGATATCTCATATGTGTTTCTATTTATCCTTTTTTTCACTTTCGTCGACGCTGGCCTCAGTGTTCACAACATCACAAAACGTTTGAATGTTTTCAATCTTAAGACGTCTCCCTCTCGACATAGGATCACAAATATTTTTTTTCTGTGAGGTTTTGATGAGGCGTGCATGCGTGGTTATAGATATTGTTTTCGTTCCCATCCTGATTTTACCGAAGTGTTCATTTTCAATTTGGATCGGCACCAGTATGAAGGAAAGACTGATCATGCGTTATTGATTAAGGTTTCATTGTAATTGACATTTTTTTTAAATGGTTAACATGTAAAATAGATTCTACATATTTTTCTAATCAAAATTCATATATAACATGTTAAATTTGGAGTTGGGGTTAAAAAGATATGATTTTTAAAAAAAATCAATTAATATGTACTACGGGTTGATTACGAGAAAGTTAAGAGAGCGGCGTTTCGGCTCTCGGGTGCATCTGCACCCGCGCCGACGGAAAAAATCAAAACAAATAGTAAAAAAATTCAAAAAATTTCAACTTTTTTTGTGTGGTAGGTAATTTGATGCGTGAGGAGCGCTCCAAAATTCAAGTTATTTGGAGATCTGAGCAGCTCTCGGCAAAAAAGACAAATCGGGGTCTGTAAAAAAGGTTTACTGTTCACGAACTTTTCTGACCCGATTTGTCTTTTTTGCCGAGAGCTCCTCAGATGTCCAAATAACTTGAAATTTGAAGCGAACCTCACGCATCAAAATATCTACCACACAAAAAAAATTGGAATTTTTTGAATTTTTCTAGTATTTTTTTGATTTTTTTCGTCAGCGGGAGCATCTGAGCCCGAGCTCAGAGTTGGATTTTCGGAAACTTAAGAATTTTTCTGCAAAATAGCATGATGGATCAAGAATACCTATTTCTTTTATTAGTAGGTAATAGATAAAGCACGTACTGTTTCTGGTCGTCCGTCATTCAAATTACCTCTAAAGTTGTTGATAATTACCCATCATGTCACCGGTAAGTAAAAAAACGGTTCACACCGAAGAATCCCCGCCTTGGCCGGCCCATGCAACAGATGTCCTATACTGTGCTCTGCACGCAGGGAGAACACACAGCGCTCCTGTTCGGCCCGGCCCATGTCCGGGCGGCCTTTATTTTTCTTTTTTACTTTTTACTTTCCTTGTCCATCTTCCTTTTTTGTCTACTTTAAATAATTTAAGAATTCAAAAAAATTCTAGAAATAAAAAAAATGAGAATTTTGAAATAAAACGTTCAACAACTCATAAATGTTTGTGGGTTCAGAAAATGTTCGCTATTTAAAACATATATTCGCATATTAAAAAATGTTCGCAATTTTGAAAACAAATATTCAAGAAGTAAAAAAACATTCATGATTTTTGTAAAAGTTGGATATTAAATTTTTTTTAATGAAATTGCCCATAAAGTTGCGAATAATTACCCACTATGCCACCCGTAAGTGAAAAAAAACGATTCACTTTTTCCTTCACAAGTCGCTGGCCGAACTTTTGTTTATTACCAAGCTAGATCGTCACGTTTCCACCCCACACACCCGAGTTCGATCCCTAGGTATCTCAATTTTATTACTTTTTTGTTTAATTTTTCTTTTATCAGGCATATTAAAATACTCTAAAAATATTCATATCTTTTAAATCCTAACTCGAAATCTAACATCTTATATATGAAAATTCGTCAAATCAAATATGCTATAATCTTGCTTGTTAATAATTTCTAAAATTAGGTTTGGAGTGCAACCTTAACTAATACCTTCTTTATAGCTATTTTTTAAATATTACTTTTTTTATTAAATTCGTCACATATTATGCCGGTCCGAAAAATTGCAAATATGTAATCCAATTGGCCCCGGGGAACCCGACTGCATCTAGTCGGCCATGAGATAGCCGACATGTCCCAATCGGCCACGTGGTAGCCGATAAGTGGCCACTCGGCCACGTGGCGACCAATAAGCGAGCGGAACACCTCACTCGGCCCGGCCCCCCTCATGTCGGCCTGGGCGCAGCCGACAGGGCCCAATCGGCTTCGCTAGAGCCGACTGGAGCCCTTACTCGTGCCCCCGCGCCGGACATCTTCTTCCTCCTCTCATTTTCTCTTCTTCCTCACTTCTCTCTCAACCCGAACAAGCACCGATTTTTTCACGTATATTGAGCCGATTTCTTCCCCGTTTTCCACCGTAGGTTGATTCGAGAGGGTTAGGGGAGGCAAGGGAAACCTCGATCTCTTGATGGGGTAGCTCATAGTGGTGGTTGTGGAGGTGGAGGTGGACGACGAGGTGTAGGTGGTGGAGGTGGAGGTGGTGGTGGAGGTGGTGGTGGTGGTGGTGGAGGTTGTCGTCGTTCGTTCCCGTGCTTGAAGGCCGGCGTTCGTCGTTTCTTCACACGCTTCAAGGGTAAGATTCAACGTCCGTTGTCGTAATATTATTTTAGTTGATTCGGTAGCTTTGTGTAATATATTTAGGACTGTCAATTTATAGTTGGTTCGGTACAATATGTAGATGTCAAATATTTTTAGTTTATCCGGTAGCTTTGTGTAATATTTTTAGTTTATTCGGTAGCTTTGTGTAATATTTTTAGTTTATCCGGTAGCTTAATATTTGTCCTTGTTGAATAAATTTTTAGGTGAACAGATATGTCTGATTTAGTGAAGTTAGTTTTTTACTACGGCCCTGGTACTGTCCAAAAAAATGAGAGGGGAGCTGATCTGAGTGAATTTGATTACATTGAAGTGCCAGCCCCTGAAACATGGTCTGTTAGTCAGTTGACAGAATGGCTTGCCGGATGTTTAGGGTTAAATACTGAAACACACACCATGGGTGTTCATGCATTATGGACCCAATCCAGGTCGAAAATTTTCTTTTATTTGAAGGAAATAGAGCGGGACTCTCAGTGGGTGCGCTGGTTACAAGCTTGTGAGGGCAGGGGAGTTAATCCTGTCGCCTTAGTGCTTCCCGTGGTGAAGCAGGTCAGTGCAACTCCCGAGGGTGGTTATGATTATGGCCAGAGCAGTGAAGGGATGCATGATTCAATGTCAAATTATGCGTCCCATGCTGAAGATGATGTTTACGAATCAGGGCAGAGCAGTCAGGCAGAAGGAGGAAATGTCGGTGATTATGTCAGTGGCGAGGCAGATGCCGACGAGGTAGATGGGCACATGCAAACCAGATGGAAAATGAAGATAGAGATGGTGATATTGCTGATGATTCCGATGGGTCCGACGAAGAAGAGAACGTCCAGGAGGTGCCTAATCCTGCATCATGGAATCAGGACTTCTCAATTGCAATGACCGTGAATGATGGTCATGATTCTGCCTGGTAATATCACCAGAACAACATTGCGACGGGTGCCATGTATCCAAACAAGCAAGCTCTCAAGGATGCAATAATTAGTTGGGCAATGTCCACGCAAAGGGTTTTTGTAGCAGATGTGTCAAGCTCGAAAAACTTGACAATGGTATGCAAGAATGCGGGTTGTCCCGCGAGGGTGCATGGCTATCTCCCTAAGTATGGCACAAACTGGGTGATCAGTGACTTAGTTCATCGCACTTGTGTGATTCCATGCATCCCTCAAGATCATCCTAACCTTACATCCACGCTCATTGTTCGGTTGCTTTATAGCGAGATAGTGGAGAGCAAAGCGATGGAAGTGAAGGCTATTCAGACAAAAGTCTTCGTCAGGTTCAAGTACAAAATATCTTATGGCAAGGCTTGGAGGGCTAAGCAGAGGGCACTTGAGTGCAGATTTGGTTCTTATTTTGATGCATATGACTCTGTTGTCCGGCTCCTCCACACATTGCAGGACCGGAATCTAGGCACATATGTCGATATCCAAGACTTGTTCATGCCAGAGTTCCCAAATGTAAAGGTGCTGCATCGATTGTTCTTCTCTTTCGGTGTGTGCATAGAATCTTTCAGACATTGTCGACCAGTGATATGTGTAGATGACACTTTTCTCACTGGTAAGTACAAGGGTCAGATCCTGACTGCCATTGGTCAATACGGGAAAAATCAAGTCGTTCCTCTGGCATTTGCTTTTGTGGAGAGCGAGAACATTGAAAGTTGGACATGGTTCTTCAGGCAATTGAAAATAGCTGTTGTGCAGGATAAGCCGAATATGTGCATCCTTCATGACAGGCATGCAGGTATACTCAGTGCGATAAAGACATTGTCAAACCCTGGTCCTGATGAACAAACTCCATGGCAGGACTTGCAGAGCCGTTGGTGCATGCACCATCTTGGGGCCAATTTCTTCTCACAGTTCAGAAATAAAGAACCTCATGAATCTATTCAAGAAACTCTACAAGCATAACCAGCTATGGAAGTACAATTTGATACGTGATAGACTAAATGCTTGCACGCAGAGGCATGTCAGGGACAGGAAAGCTGCACGAGATGCAGCTGTGAGGGCACATGTTGAAGCAGTAGCTACACGGTTAGCAACAGGATCAGCTGCCGTGGAGGAGGAGCCTGTTGGGCTATGTGACTTGCCAGGATTTGATCCACCTGGTACAAGGAGAAGGTTTGGGAGGACAATTAAAACCTTTGATCAGTGGGTAGAGCATGAGCCTCTGGAGAGGTGGTCTTTGCTGCATGACACACATGGAGCAAGGTACGGTGTGATGACTACCAACCTTGCTGAAACATATAACTTTGTCCTCAGAGGAAATAGGGCTTTGCCACTTACAGCCATCGTTGAGGGAATTTTCTATGATACGGTGAAGTATTTCAGAGATAGACGTCAAAGCGCTGCCCTGCATATCACTAACAACCCGAACATACGTTACTGTGAAAGGGTTATGAAGTACATGAATGAAAAGATTGAAAAAGCCCAGTCACACACTGTTATCGCCATCGGAAATCTAGAGCGAAGGTTTGAGGTTCGCTTAGCTAACAACAAATTTGGATGTGCAAATCAGACGAGGACACACGAGGTGAAAATTGGAAACGAAGTCCGGCCAACGTGTGAGTGCACATGCAACAAACCCAAGTTGCTTCATCTACCTTGCTCTCATGTACTTGCTGCTTGCGGGCAGTTAGGACTGGACGCAATCTCATTCGTGTCACCATAATTTATGAAAGAGTCCGTCCTCAATACCTGGACAGGTGAGTTGTTTGGTTTTCGATCAATGGGTAACTTCAACACCGTCGACCCTGCTGAAAGGAGGTACATTCCACACCCTGAGTTTATGCGTACAAGCAGAGGTAGACGACAGTGTCAGCGCATCCGAAATGATATGGATGAATCTGATGTCGGAGGGCGCACCATGCAATGCATTATGTGCAATGAATTTGGACATCGGGACCCTAAATGTCCCACTTTCGTCACTACCAGGGGGGGGGGGCGCTAGGCTCCGGTTCTTGCGTCAGAGCCTCATGGACCTAAGTATGATTGGCTGGCCTGCTTTCGTGTTAGTTCCTCAGCCTCATATCTTTCGTTTCTCATGCTTCTAGTTTCCAATTACAATTGTTATTTACTAATACCTTCTCTTTACTCAATACAGTTGCAGAATTTCCCCGGGTATCCAAATGTCCCTATCAATGAGACACAGATCACGCGTAGCCTGGAGGCGTACTTATTGTGGCTTCTCGGGAAGGTTATGTTCACAGAGAACCATGTCACCACTGTAAGTGCGCGCTACATCCCTATTGCACTGGAGATCGCGAGAGCTGAGATGCCGAATCAGATCACACCTAGGAGTTGGGGTTCGGCGGTCTTAGCAGCTACATACAAAGGTATGTGCAACGGTTGCCAGCTTACGGCGAAGAAGTCAGCCCTACTTGGATGCCCCCTATTTTTACAGCTGTGGCCGTGGGAGAGGTTCTCTATAGGACGACCGAACATAGATGTCGAGGAGGGTTTTCCTGTGGGCCACCTGTTCGATGCTGAACACATCGACATGCCTACATTCGGTCTATGCTGGACACGTCGCAAGGTATGTCTCGTGTTATAATTTAATGAATGCTCTACACTGGGGCCGAAAACTCGCTTATAATCTGTGCAGAGACGCTATGCTTCTGAGCAGACTAGGCGAGCATACATGACATTAAACGAGCAGTTCGATACATACACCGGGGTGATCTGGCAGCCATACACACAAGCAACCATACATGCCAGATACCCCGGCGGTATTTCTGAGCTATGCACAAGAGATCGGGGTTACTGGATGACGAAATCGAAGATCATCTTCGATATCTTCGTCGAGGAGATGGCACAGCAGCGGGTTATGAGACAATTTGGTCTTTGGCAGATGGTCGAGCCCCCACCTATAGAGAACCCACTGCCAGCAGTAGTCCACAGGTATTCTATACGTATTCAATGTTTCGTTGTCATTCACAAATTGTTCACAGTGAATCATCAGTTAATTCTTAAACACACATCTCAATTGCAGGAACACAAGAAAGGGGATAAGCAAGACACAGGCTCAATGGCTACAAAGGCTTCAGCAGTACATTACAGACTGGGATACTGCGACGACGCGTCTCTGGGACGAGGAAGAAGGGTTTGATCTCGGTTATTTCAATGCCTACTTGAATCGGTACATGAGCGGGACAAGGTTACGTGTCGTTCGGCACCCTCATCCAGATGATATACCGGACCCTGTTACGTCGGATACTTACCCGAGCTATGATACTTCGGGCTCTAGGCAGTACGCGGTAACATCTATTGTCTTTATCTAATGAATCTTGTTGTTACATACTTTGTCGTCCATACTTAATAATCATCGTGACAATTTCAGGCTGAGCTGGCATACGATCTGCATAGTGAGGTCAGTGACTATACACGTTCACTGTCGTCTGGACCTCTTATGGTACCTAGGTCTCAGCTCCGACCATGGTTCTCGTGCCTGGAGCAAAAGCTACGAGCTGTCTACACGGCTATCACGTGCACCCGCACTTCGGACGTTGTTCCCCACCACCAGCAACAGCAGCAGCAGCCGCGTCCCTCAATGCAACGACAAGAACCACGTCCACGCCTAGCATATCAGCCGACGCCCCCTCCACCACCTCTTGACCAGGCTGGCAGTTCGGCGTGGCAGCACCCACAGCAGCATGGTCCCTCGTCCAGCTTCTCGTTTATGCCTCCACCACAACAACAAAGTCCCACGTCGGGTTTCATGTTTCAGCCACATCCTGGTATGTCTCTTCAAATTTCCTCATTCCAATATTAATTGAGACTACATATTTCTTCATTACTTATGTTCCCTCCTGCAGGATCCTTCGCATATCACCAGGCGTCGACGTCCGGATCCGGGTGGGGGAGTGAGGGTGAGCCACTATCTCAGCTCAACAGCTGGATGGACATATTTTCGACTCCTCCACCAGGACCCACCCAGGATACACAGGATGACCAGGACGGGTCCGAGGTTCCTCTTCGTAACATTAGGCCACCCCACAGGTTTGGCTGGAGTACGCCTAGCACACCGCCTGAGCGCCGAGGCAGGCGTCGTCATTGACGCTTCCATCTATCAGTAGAGACATGACTATCTAATTATGTATGAGACATATGTCTATTCTATGTATGGAACAAATGACTATCTACTTATGTATGAGACATATTCATGCAGTCCTCGGTAAGTTTGCCGGTGATAATAGTTAGATAGAACATAATACCCCCACCTAAGGAGACAATACAACCAAATAATATAAAATACATCTGAATAAAACAGTACGACTAAAACAGTATAACTACATGAAGGCATCATCGTCATCCTCCGTCGATACAGTGCTCTTGCCCTTTGTCGATGCAGAGCTCTTGCCCTTTGTCGATGCTTAGCTCTTGCCGTGCGACGATGCTGAGCTCTTCCCTTCGATGATGCGGTAGTCTTGGCCTTGGTGCTCGGCATGAAGATGTCATCTTCGTCCTCACTGTCATCTGTCCACCAAGTTGTATTTTCTGCTGCAATCTTCAGGTAAGATTCACTCTTATGCAGTTGCTTCTGCCATCTTCCATGCAACCTGAGAAGTTCTTTCTGTATCTCCTCAAAGGTCCTTGAAGGCCAACCGCTCCTAGCTAATGCGTGAGCCAGCTCATTCAGTAGGGTGTCACTACTGATGAGTTCGTCCCACGAAACTATTCTATTGTCTACCTTGAAATTGCTGGCTAAACGCAGAAGACATCGGCACATCTGAGGGTGAAAACTACGATCAAAAGGATAACCGGACATCTTCACGCTACTACAAGACTACACTGGACTGCTTTCCAACCTTCGTGTGGAGGGGATTTTATAGGCTGAGAAGAGAGGAATAGGTGGGAACCCAGAAGCGGGAAACTTTGGCGGGAAACAAGAAGCGGGAAACTATAGGCGGGAAACAAGAAGCGGGAAACTATGGCGGGAAATAAGGAGCGGGAAACTATGGCGGGAAATAAGAAGCGGGAAACTATGGTGGGAACATAGAAGCGGGAAATTTAGAAAGAAACATGCCACGACGGAAACTAGAGGTCACAAAAAAGTCATTAGCACGGGGGCAAATGGATGCATGCACCAGTCGGTCTTGCCAAAACCGATTGGCACTAATTGGTCACGCCTAAACCAATTAGTGCCAGTCGGCTTCCCCAAAGCCGACTGGGCCCTAAACAGTGGCCGAGCGGCCTATCGGCCCAGCCAAAGCTGACAGGGCTCTAATCGGCTCAACCAAAGCCGACTAGATGCAGTCGGCTTCCTCAGGGCCAATTGGATTACATATTTGCAATTTTTCGGACCGACATAATATGTGACGAATTTAATAAAAAAAAAGTAATATTAAAAAAATAGCTTCCTTATATGAGGTATTTTGAAAATACTTATTATATATTACCTCCATCATAAGAAGATTATTTTTGCTTTTCTAAATATGGATGTATCTACCAGCAAGCTACCATATGTTAAAGGTTACAACATGTATATAATCATCCTTTCTATATCGCACAGTGCACAATAACCGACCCCTATGCGATGATTGTACACTAAACTATTTATATGAGCTATTATGTTAACAAGTGGATTAATGTTAATTTTCATATATTTTTCAAATTCTGTCTATAAAGATTTTTTTAACAATATCAATGTTTTTTTGCGGCGGTAACAATATCGATGTTGTTATGCAACCTTGAATATTTGGTATGCATGTCCGTATAGATTGATTGTTTTCGATGGAGCTGTCTAATATGCATGTTTGCAACTAAATTAAATCTTTTATTTGGATTACAGTTGCAAACACATATATCAGCAAGAAAAATAATAATGCTCTAATGCACAAGTTATCTGTATTTCTCTACTTTCATCCTAATACAATGTTTGCAGGGCCGGGCCAACAGAGATACAATTTATGCTGCCCGCACAGGGCCCAGAATTCTGGGGGGGGGGCGATTTTTTTATATAGGCCTGGTATTAAAAGGAAAAAAACTAGGTGCTATTGGGCCGCTAGGCGCTTGTCCCGCTGGAGTTGGGCTGGAGTCTGAAGCCGAGGCGACGAGGCCATCAAACGCTGCCGCTGAAACGGGATCTCCTCGATTCCTAGTGCTATGTTAGATCGCTACAACCTACAAGGGCCGGAAAGAAAATATCGCTACAAAGATCGGGATCGGGCAGGCAGCGTAACTCTCAATCGTGGAAGGAAACGTCTAGTCGCCTCGTGCCCTCGCCTCGTGGCTCGTACCATTGTCCCTGATCACAGATCGATCGGAATTCGGATCAGGCCGCTGCCGTCGTTGCCTTCCTTGCCTTCTCTTTCAAATTTCAAACTCGTCGACGTCGTCTCATCGGATTGATCGGTCCCGGCTCCAGCCTTCAGGTGCTTACCGAGTCCTTTTTTTCGATTAACTTCGGTTTCTACTTTTAATTCCTATTGTTCAAATATATAGTAACCGGGAATTGGATAGGTACGACTCTTTTATACGTCCAATGGTTATGTAAGACATTATATTATATACATTATATTTTTTTTCTGTGAGATATATACACATTATAACTGCTCGTTAGTTTTTTTTGTGGGATAGGACCTCATTTTTTAATTTCTCACATGGCCCCGGATTTTACCGGCCCGACCCTGAATGTTTGTTGGGCATCACTATAAGGAGGAATGACAACAAAGACGTAAAGAGATAGCGGCAACTAGGTAGATATTTTTGTTGTCTAATAAATTGAAAACACCTTGGGTTTACTTCCAAAATCATCCCACGTGTATGTGTTCGTGCAACACCACTTATCATGTTGTTTGGCATGCAACATCGAGAAATATTTTAAGTGATTTCTTGATGATGTCGGGTGTGTGTATGAGGGATAATTTTTTCTTCCGGTGCGTTCTTCCGGTGCGGCGCACGGGCATGTTTGCTAGTTTGACCAATTTTTTGAAAAAAACAATATGAACATTTACATTAACAAATCTATATGATGTAAAAAATATGTTCAATGAAGAATCTAAAGGCATTGCTTTTATGATATTGTATATGTTAATATAGCTTTCTATAAACTTGGTCAAGGTTTGTATAGTTTGACTTCAAAAGAGATAATACGCAGAGTAAACAAAAAAGGAAAAAAGCGAGACGCTGCCGCACAAACTGCAACCGCTCCGCTGAAACCTCCTCGCTGCCCGACCGCCGTCGTCCCACGTTGATTCCGGTTGATTCACCTCCACCACTTTGTCGGCCACCCAAGGCCTCGCTGCCACCCCATCGGACGAAACGTCCATCGTGACCCCCTCGGACGAAACGTCCACCGCGAACCCCTCCACCGTCATCGAAGTTCAAAATGCCGCCGCCGATTCTCGTTGCTCCTCCGCTCCTTTGCCGGTCGAAATGGTTGCCACACCAACATCGTCCAATGAGGTTTATTAGAGGCCGGGGGACATCCAATCGATTTGCGCGACCATTGCCGAGTTGTGGCTCCGTTCGACGCTCAGGTTGTGCGGCACAACCGAAGTTGGCCGCACTCCAGGCTCAACTCAGGCCCCTTATCCCTCCTGACACCATTCCAAGGCGTCCCAGCGAGCTACACCAGCCAAAATGAGCTTGGTGCCCCGACGAAAGTCAGATCCGCCTCCCCGCCATTGGATCCTTATGAGAAGCGGAATTTGTGGGGCACCAGTTTTTAGAGCATCAGCTACAACATAAAATTTTCTAGTGCCCAAAAATCTTTCTCTCTCCTAACATAAAACCATTTCAGGGCATCGACGTTTACATCATATGTTAGATATGCTCTTAGAGAGAACCCCTTGGACCACCTTGCATAGGTCACTTTAGTGGAGTGCGGGGCACATGAGACATGTCAGGTGTCGTTTCTTAGTGTCATGATGCAGCATAGTTGCGCGCCACCCGAAGCATACGCAGGCGGGGTGAAGCACAAGTGTGATTTCCGCGAAGCGCGGATGTGATTTGCAACACGTGCAACTGAAAAGGAAAAAATTGTGCTCCACCGCGAAGAGAAGATGTGCTACAACGGGTAGAGCACGAGTGTGTTCGAAAATGTGCTTCAAAAGGTGAAACACAAGTGTGCTCCATCACGAAGTGTATGTTTGCCCCGTGGGTGAAGCACGGGTGTTCCCGGAAAGGGAAAAAATGAAACACATATGTGTGCCATAATATACTTCGTTGGAGAGGATAGACATGCTGCGGTGTGAAGCATAGCACACCCGTGCTCTGGCAGAGCATGCTTAGGTCGTGTACAATGTATTTTTCTTTTTGAGCCCCAAACCGCAGAACAATTGTTCTACGGTATTTTTTCCATTAATAAAAGAAGAGGTAAGTTACAAAGGTTTAAGAGAAAAGAACAACTAAGAAAAAAGTAAGACAGAGCTATCCAATTCCAACTTTTGGGGAAAGGGGCATAATATCAGAATTTATTCTCTATCCACTGAGAGAAAGCTTGAGCATGCTTCTCTTTTATTTTGAATCTCGGTAATTTAAAGGTCTTTCTGAAGGTAGAACCTCCAAGATTGAATTGATTGTTGTTGTGCTCTGAAAAATTTCCCATTCCTTTGGATCCAAATATTCCAGCAAGTCAGTATAACAATTTTTGCAGCAAATGGTTTGAGCAGCATGTCCATAGCCAACATGGTTTCCTCATAGACAGAAGTACCTCTCTTCTTGCCTGGGAGCAAGTTGTTCCAACATTCTCTTGCAAAATTGCAGTCAAAGAGCAGATGTAATCGTGTTTCTTCAGCTTGTTGATTACAGTTAGGATGATGGGGGTCATCTAGATGCATTCCTTTTCGTGCAAGCAGTGCTCTTGTGTTAACTCTGCAGTGGGCCACTAACCAGTAGAAAATTTTGTGCTTTAATCTGCTAGAGTTGGTCCAAATGAGTTTAAATATTGGATGTCCTTCCTTTTCTCCCATCAACTGTTTGTACATTTGCATAGGTGAATAGATTCTTCCAGAGCCCTTACAGGACCAAAGGTCATTTTAATTTGGGACCAGCTCAGGCATGTTGTCTCTTAGAATGTTGAGTTTTTGAAAAGCTTCCACAAACAGAGGCAAATGAAAAATGCTCAGTTACATCTTGAGCATCAAAGTACTCATGTACTGAAATATTGTCATTGATAGCATAAGAGTGTAGTTCTGGGTACTTGTGTTGCAGTGATTGTTCTTCCCAAGTATCTTTCCAAAGAAGGATTGTTTTCCTAGAATTTGCTTTGCAGGTAGAGAGCTCTTTAAATTCATTCCACAAGAAGTTATGTGCTTTCCACCAAAATAATCCTTCTGGCTGACCAGTGGGAATATTGTTCTGGTAGTATTTTTTCCAAACCAGCTTTATCCATGGGAGTTCTGTTTTATTCAGGAATTTTGAGATGTTTTTCATGAGCAAAGCCTTATCATGAATTGCAATATATAGAATTCCCAGTCCTCCTTGTTCTTTGTTTTGCAAACCTTAGACCATGCTATCAAAGCAGTTCCTCTGTCCTCCATTCCAAATTTTCTCCATAAAAAATTTCTTACGTATTTGTTGAGCTGTTCAATTACTCCTACTGGCAATGCCAAAGTGCACATGAAGAAAATTGATAGGGCAGAGAAGACTGATTTAATAAGCAAAATTATTCCATCATATGAGAGTAGGGTGGAGCAACTAGTTAGTCTTCTTTCAACTCTTTGCATGATGGAAGTGAAGTCCTCTATTTTCAGTCTGCTAGCTGGTGCTCATTGGCAGCCCTAAGTAAGTGAAAGAAAATGAGCCTTGTTTGCACCCTAGTGTGGTAAGCAAATGTCAGGTCGTGTACAATGTAAAATGCTTAGGAGAGTGCTTGGTAAAATAAGCTGAGTTTTTCTCAAGCACCATGGCTTATATCTATTTAGGAGGAGGGTCTAGTTAAGTTTTTATTCTCCACAAATAAGCAACTGTGCTTAGGAAAAACTATTTGTTTTCTAGGCACCTAGCTAAGCACTTTACATTTGCCTTATGCTTCCTACGATAGAGCATATAAAAAAAGAAAAAGAAATATTCAACGCGATCCCCTCTGCATGCACCGCATGTCAAACGCGGAGCGCTTCAAAGATTAATCTTAGGCGCGCGATGTCGCGTGGCAGCAACTTGGTTAAATCTCGGTCGACTGAGATCTAACCACTTTTCGTTTTTGAATATTCAATGCCGCTTTTTACGGGCCAAAACTGCCGACCAAGCGGGGCCTCAACGTTGAACATCATCTTTCTCCTTTCCAACCCAAGTTCATTTAAGTAGGTCATCCACAATTCCACATGCACACAACTCGACAGCGAAAGCACCACCACTGCCACCTCAACGAAGCAATCACATTCACAGAATCACAGGTAAGGGGACTCCTCCAGGTGCTGCGCCCGGCACCTCCGCCCCAGCGGGATCGGCCGGTCGTAGAACAGTTCCGCCTTCTCATCACCAGCACCGCCGACACGGCGACCGGCTGCCAGCCTGCCGTACGAGCCCTTCAGGGCCCTGGAGCGCGCTCCCAGCGACGCGAGGACGACCACCAGCCTCTCCACGTTCATCAGCGCCTTCGGCGACAGCATGGCGCCGCCGCCACCACCGGCGTCGAGCTCCTCCGCGGGCACCATCGCCGTCTCCTTCTCGTCACCGGGGCAGTTAATGGCGCCGTGCTGATCTTCTGAGATGGCCAGTGGCGCCATGACATTCTCGTCTTCGATGCGGCGGCTCTTGTCGCTGTCTTCGCTTAGATCGAACACCATGATTGCGCTCTGCTTCCAGGAGTCGTCGTCGTCGTCGTACGGGTCGACCTTCTCATCAGGCTTGTCGGGTCGATTGAGGTCAGGGAGATTGGACGAGGACGCTTCCATCCTCAGGAGCTCCTCCAGGCTTGGCCTTCTCGTTGCCTGGTCGACGTCGTGTGCAGCTCCACCGGCGGAGCACGCGGTTCCGAAGACGGCGGCGAAGGGCGAGCAGATGAGCCTGACGACGGCGTGCCTCCTCCTCCCCGCAAACCTCGCCTTGCCGCCGTTGGGCACCGGTAGCAGCGGCCAAGGAGACGACACGCCGGAGAGAGGCGGAGACGTGCCGAACCCGAACGGCGACGCAGCCCCGTCGTGCTCCGGCCTTCCCATTTCCACGGCGTGGCTAGCTAGCTATCTACTATCACCTTGTGCATGCGCACTCTTCACACTATACCAAAGCTTCGAAGAGGTGGGCATGGCAAAGCGTGAAGGCGTTGCGAGTGGTACTTATGCTGCTGAATTGCTGATGATGAGTCAGGTGGGTGTGGAGTTTGTTCCGAGTAGATAGGCTTTCGCGCGGTATGATCTGCAAAGTGTAGCAGCACTCGTTTGTTCAGCTACCGTAGTGGCTAGGACGAGTGTTTGGTCCGGGAGGTTTCGAAATGCGGCGGAGTTTTGGGGGAGGGGGCAAAGGATGGATGGGAAACGTGTGGGACTGTGCGACAGTGCGAGTGAAAACAGGACATGTCGATGCAGCTCCATTGCTCGACGGAGAACAGCAGGAGCTCGACGGCATTCAATTTACTCCGGGTGCGGACGAACGTGCTTACTACCAGGCAACGCCACGCGTGCGCACTACTCCTGGCATACAAATATCAGGGCAGCCCAAAGTTTTACAGCAGACATATACGATTTAACAGCAGCCTCGTATACGATTTTGTGTACGCATTTGCTGATTTGGCACTGGATCCACTTGGCGTTGACAGGACACGTCGACAGAAGAGCAGTAATACGCAAACAGTCGAGTTTTTTTTTTGCAAAAGCGCCACAAACTAAAACCCACCGCCCGCACCTGGTCGGACCAGACCCAACCCATCTTCGCCATCGCTCTCTCCCCATCGCCCTCCTCTCCCCTATTTCTTCGTCGTTGCCGAGGTGATCACCCGGAGCTCGTCGGCAGGGGCGTGTGTGGCGACGATGCCATGAGCTCTTCGTCGGATGCCGAGTCGCCGCCATTTGCGTCGTTTGGGAGGGGCCTTCGTGACGTTCCTCTCGCTCTCACCATGTCTGCTTGATGCGTCGCCGCCCATGTACGGTACGGCGTCGTCGCCTCCTCCGCTTGATCCGTCTCTTTCTTCTCTGGGAATGTCTGCAGGTAGGATTCGTTTCCACATGTGTGTTAGGGTTTAGGCTGCTTCGCCCTTTTTTGCCACGGATCGGGGTAGGATTTTAGCTGTGGGGTTCAAATTACTAGCATAGCTACATTAGGGTCACATGGGGGGTTTGCATGTGAGGTTTGCAGGTGAAATCGGAGGGATGTTGTGGTGAAATCCAAGTGTAAATCCATGCCTTATATAATGTGCGAAAAATGCTTCCTTTACTATTTGCTTGGTGCTCTTGTGTTTATCAGATGCCCTTCTGTTTGTGACATGCCCTAAAAAATCCATGCTTTTGGACGTGAAAGATCATTTGTTTAGTGGAGGTCCAAAAGTCCATGCTTTTGGTCCAATAACTTGTGTGCAATTGTCTGTAGTTGTCTGAATTCCTCTGAATTTAGTATAGTCTGAACTTGTCTGAATTTTGCTTGTCTGAATTATGTAGTTGTCCAATATTGCTTGTTTTGCAGGACTCCGAAGCAACTTCTTCTCTGTTGAGATCATACATGGTGGTTATTTCCTTTGTGCAGGCAAGCATATGGGTTACCACAAAGGCCATTCCATTTGGTTTGAGTAATGTGACATAGATAATTGGACCCTTATTGTTGTTCGCAGTTTAGTGGAGGAAATAGGGTATGAGTTTGAGGGCGGGATCAGGGTATATTGGTGTGTTCCTAGATTGACAGTGTATAAGAATGGATTAAAAGAGATTAAGACAGGGGACAATACTATGGATGCAACAGATGCAGATTGAGTATAGGTACAAAAAAACTTGTAGGATTCTAAACATGGATGCAACAGATGCAGATCATGATGTAGGAATTCATTCTTCATATGTGAATTACAATTCACAGCTTGTTGACTCAGATATTGATGTGCAAGATGGGGATGATGACCTGTTTGACAACAATGTTGACTATGGGAAAGGTAAAGCAGCCCAAGAAGAATTTGATGATCCTACTGAAGATGGGGACGTGTACTTGCCTGATTCTGATGAAGATCATGTGAAGCTGAATTTCAAATCTTTGAGAGAAGAAGACCTGAGTAAACCAAGCTTCCAAGTTGGTATGACCTTTCAAATTGTTTAGTTACTTAGTAAAGCTATTAAAGAGTACAACTGTCAGGAAAGAGTTGACATTAGGTGTCCCAAAAATGATAGTGAAGACTGAAGGCCATCTGTGAAGATGGCTGCACTTGGTCTATGTGTGCATCATTTGATAGCAGAACCAATTGCTTCATGATCAAGAAATACATCCCACGACATACCTGCATAAAGAAATGGAGTGTTAGGTCAGTCACTGCTCCTTTTTTTCCTCAAAAGTATGTTGATTCTTTCAGAGCTGACGAAAACATAAACAAGAAGAATTTTTCAAGGATAGTTCAAAATGATTGGAACGTGACAACATCAAGGAGCAAACTGAGAAGGACTAAAAGAATAGTGAATAAAGTCATTGAAGGAGATGAGTTAGAGCAGTACACCAACATGTGTGATTATGCACAAGAATTCAGAAGATCAAAGCAGCTCTTTCTATGTGGGTGTCAATGATGGCATATTTGGAAGATGTTAGTTCTCTCTGGATGCCTTCAAAAGGGGTTTCATGCAAGCCTGCAGTAATGTCATATGTTTAGATGGCTGCCACTTAAAGACCAAGTACGAACGTGTTCTGCTGTGTGTTGTTGCGATGAATCCCAATGACTGTATTTACCCCCTAGCATTTGCAGTTGAGGAGGCTGTGAACACTAACACATAAAAATGGTTTCTTTCAAATCTGAAGAGTGAATAGGGAATTATTAACACAAAACCATATACTATAATGTTAGACAAGCAAAAAGGCCTCATAAAGGGAGTGAGACAACACTTTCCTGATATAGAACACAGACACTATGTGAGGCATATATATGGCAAAATTTCCAACAAACATAGAAAGGAGATGTACTTAACTGTGAAAGTGCAAGGAGCACAACAACACAATTGTGATAGGCTAGCACGGAGGAAATGAAGGCCATCGATTTAGAAGCCTACACATGGCTGGCCAACCCATTACGACATCCTTGGCTAGCTCAGTTGTGTGTTTCCCATGCTATTTACCGCCGCAAGCTTCCTCAAGAAAACATTACCACAGCGAGTGACAAATAGGGATTACCACGGCAAACCCTCGTTGCACGCTTGGGACCGGCTCATGTGTGGAGCTGACGCCCCTTTTTTGGTATTTTGTTTCTTCTTGTCTTTTACTTTTTGAATTTTGAAAAATGTTCATGAATCCAAAAATTAGTATTTTTGGGGGATTTCAAAAAATGTTTCGAATTTAAAAATAATTACGAATTACATTTTTTTATGAATTTTAAAGAGTGTTCCAAATTTCAAAGAATGTTGATGAATTCAAAAAACATTCAAGAGATCTATTCCAAATTTCAAAAAAACATAGAACTATTAAAATATTCAAATTTAAGAAATTTTATAGTTTATAAAATGTTACCAGATTTCAAAAAAAAGTCCAAATATCAAAATATGTTCATGAATTTGAGAATACTGTGAATTTTTTTAAAACATCATGAATTTGGAAAAATGTTCTGAATTTTATAAAAATCATGGAACTGAAAAAACATTGGATTTCAAAAACTATTAACTAATTTTAAAAATGTTCCTAGATTTCAGAATAAGTTCTTGAATTTGTGAAAAGTTCTTAGATTTCAAAAAATGTTTGCCAAAATTTAAATTTTTAGGAACCTGATAAGTGTCATATGTGTGGCAGGAAGCAATTCTGCCCTAACGTTTTTTATGGCAATTTTAGTTGCACGAGGATGACAAGTTTAGTTGTGAAGCATGGCAACTTTCTGTTTGGATGAAAATTTTCAGTTTTTTATGGCAATTTTAGTTGTAAAAAACATCAAGGCGGTGTTACTTCGTGTCACACGTGTGATGCTTATCATTTGAGAATTTTTAAGAAGGATAAGGAAAAAAGGAAAAATAAAATAAGACAAGAAAAACCCAGAGGGAAAGCAAAAGAATAACAAAAATAGAAAGGAAAATCGGTCTAGGAAGGTTCTAGGAACTTCTGAAAACCGATTGGAAAGCATGCAAAATCCCACAACAATCCCCGAATTGGATCGGCTCAAAAAGTAGGACGGGTCGCCGGGCTATGCGGTAGGTCGCTACGCGCAGACTAGGAATCACATTCCCAAATTGCGTCATCTCTCTTCCAGTGGGCCCGATATGGGCTTCTTTGTCACTCGACTTTTGTTCGCCCTTGCTGAAAAACAAAGCATAACAGAAACGACGGCACGTTCTAAAAAAAAACAGACATTGTTCCAAGAGAAATGTTTCATCCCCTCGCCTTCGGCTGCCATCTTAGCACCGACAGGTGGAAGGACCTTGAATATTCAAGAAATTTGAAATCTTTGTTAGAATCTAGTAGTGGACGTGGTGTTTTCGTGAGTAACTTATTTTAGCTTTTGATGATGCCACGGAGCCAGTGAGGTCTCCATGCAGAGCCGATTAATCTGATGAGATGAGTTTATGTGTCATGTGTTTTTGTTGGTTCGATTATCTGTGAAGTTTGATTTTTTTTCTTCGACGTTATGATGAAGATTTTGTGGTTCAACGGTTTGCACTTCTAGGGGGTCTTCACCGCTCGTGGTTTCCTGTCTTTTTGGATGGATGACTCAAGGGGCTTTCAAAATCCTTTACCGGTATTCAAGTTCGTCCAAATGAAGGAGAGACAGTATGGCTGCTTCAGTTCAATTGCAGTCTTTTTATTGAAGGCTTGGCGGTATTTCGTCTTGTAAAGTTTGATACCACAAAGAAGATGTGTTCAAGAGGTTACACTGTGATACTTGACCAAACATGGCATGAGCGATCCCGCCTGTCTCTGTTGTCTAGATAGCATATTTTCTGCCACTTTGAAAAATTTGGTGTGTGCAGGCAACTCACTTTTCGCCCCACCGTTAAAGTGGATATGCAGAAAAAAAAAATGAATTTTGCATAAAAAGGGAAGTGTGATTGCAACAAACACAAACAAAAACAAATTCTCTAGGGATATTCAAGTACAAAACTAAGGAAAACAGATATATAGCCAAAAAAGAGACGTTAACATCACAAAGATGACTATAACATCATTGAACAAAATTGACTGGAACTTGAAAAAACAAGCACCAAGGAACAAACATTTAAACATTTCCCACTATTTAAAATAATATTTAAAATTGCCAGTTTGAATTTATCAGAAAAAGAATCTAAAAGAATTGGTGTGCTCACTACAAATTTATATGGTGAGCACTCCAAGCCATAGCCGAGAAGAGGTACGCGGCTGCTGTAACGGCGGCTATGGAGCCACCACAGCAGGTTCGTCAGCGAGTTCCCGTCGTCGAGCGCCGCCAGCGCCCTCGCCTTCTCGAGAGCCGAGTACTTGTCGTAGATCCCTTCCAGTGCATGCACGAAGCCCTTCCACCCGTCTCCGGCGCCCTGCCGCCCCGACGAGGCCGCCGTGGTTGTCCAGTTCACAAGCTCCCGCACGAACGGCATGTCCGGGAAGAGAGCCCTGGTGGTCGGCAGGAGCGGCAGCACCTGCATGCCCACCCTGCGTTCCTTCCATTCCGCCGGGCAGAGGCTGGGGAGGCGGTCCCTCTTGTTCGCCCACACGGCGCCGACGACCCGGGTGCCGCGGCTGAATCCGGCGTCGTACGTCGTGGCCCCTTCTGGGTCCGGCTTCGGGACATGCCACCACGTATGCGCCGCCAGCATCTCGAACGCGGTCAGCGTCGTGCCGGCGGTGACCAGGCCGCTGTCCTTGTAGCTCAAGCCGAGGAGCTTGGCTGAGTAGTAGGCGTTCACGGCCTCGCCGATCCGCTCCTGGCTGCGCCCGTCGCCGGACTCCGTCAGCCCTCCGGCCCAGGAATGCAGCTTCCAGAGATCGAAATTCCTCAGCCTGGTGCAGCGCGCGCCACCGTCTCGGGACAGCGTCAGGTAGTCGGCGACCACGGAGTAGGCCTGTGACCTGTGCTCCCTCCCCCAGGATGGATCGATCCTGACGAGCACGGCGATGGCGTACACGAAGTACCCCAGCTGGTAGTGGTGCTCGTTGTACATCCCGAAACCGGAGTCGGCGCCGGAGTCCGTCAACCCCTGCCTGGTGACGAGGCCGCCCCACTTGGGGTCGTACAGGAAGCCGTTCGACGGGAAGGTGCCGTCCAGCCACGGCGTGACGGTGGCGCTCAGGAACCGACGCACCTCCGGGATGACGTCCGGGCACCGCACCTCCTCGGCTATCACCGCCAGCCTCGCCGCCCTGGCTATCGCCTTCCCGTAGAGGTAGCACGAAGTGGTCCTGATGGGGCTGGAAGAAGCAAGGCCGTCCACGTCCTTCCGCAGCGCGGCCACGATCTCGTCCACCCCGCCGTCCTTGATGCCCTCCCGAGAATGCCATGAGGGGGCCAAGTATATGCATAGTTTGCCGGGATTTAGGAGCCAAGAATCGCCAACGACGCCGACAAGGTCGCCGTCGATGCTCCGGTACCGGAAGTCCTTGAGCACCCGGACAGACGGACGCTCGCTGAGGATGAGCAGCCAGAGATGGAGAGGATGCGCGAGCATGAGCAGGTCCCCCGTCCCCTGCTTGCGCCACGTATACTCGATGCTGAACGGCCGGTTAAGCGCGGCTTCCCCGGCCGTCGGGAAGCACCGGCTGTAGCGGTCAAGATCAGCCTCCATGGCCGCGTCAGGCAGATACGCCACTTGGTCATCCGGAGGCGCCACTTGGTGAGCGTCCCGTCGCAGGGAGCGGCCTCGAGGAAGGCGTGCCCGGTGGCGACGGAGATGCCAACGCCGGCAGCGGCTGCGGCGGTGACGTAGGGGCAGCCGCGGACGAGGAACGCGCGGAGCGAAGGCGAGACGTCGAGGGTGATGGAGAGGTCATCGAAGGCGGCGATGCGGTGGCGGGGCTGGGCGGTGTTGGTGTCGGACGGCAGGGACGAGACGGTGAGGTCGGCGACGAAGTTCTGGACGATGGAGGAGGCGGAGTGGCTCCGCCTTGGGTAGCCCACCGTGCCGGATCCGGTAGCACAGTGGACGTGGCCGGCGGGAACATGATAGTGTCAAGCTGCGGTGCGGCAGTGGAGGAGAGGAGACGAGAGGAATGCGGCAGGATGGGATTTTGAGAGGAAGAACAGCGGGAGCCTTTATGCGACCCGTCCCGTCTGATGTTAATGGCGCGCGGCTTCGACTGCCGAGCACGGCAATGGTGGGAAGTCGGGCCGTCGGGGCGTCGCCTTGGGTGCTGGTACAAATGATGGCTGCTGTCAGCGTATGGTTGGCCCTTGCGTGCGGCGGCGACCCAAGGTGGAGTCAAATCAAAGCCCTGCACAGCACTGCATGCAGCTCCTCCACGCGGGAAGCAGACGTTTGGTCGTGGGTGTATCTACACCCTACATATAGGAAAAAACGGTTTTGCTAAGAGCAAATACAATAAGGTAGTAACATAAGCAGGTTATAATAACTAAAATATTATATTTTTGCTTAGTTAGAAGAGAGAGAAGAAAAACGGGCTCTTGATGAGTAGCCAGCTGCAGCACGAGACCCAAGACGTTTTGTGAGGACGTGAGGTGGACCAACTACTAATAAGTAGTAGTAAACATCTAAAACTTACTATTGTACATGCCGGCTATTAGGTTGGCTCTAGATGACATGACAATTCCTTATAGCCAATTGTTGGCTATATTATTAACCATGCTCTAAGTCTCAGTCATTTAAGACTTCGTTATGTCTCAGCCGATGTTATATGCCTTTAATCTTTCATAAAGTTTCGTATAATTTTTTTTTGTTTTTATATACTATGTCATTTGACTGATACTTGGTTAAATCTCAGTTGACTAAGACCTAGCCACATCCATAAAAAAATTCAGTAATTTAACAAAAATGTTAGAATTTTCTGATAATTATTTTTAAAATAAACTTAACCTTTCATTGTACTTGTGAGAAAAGTTCCACAAAAAGAAAATCTCCATTTAACCTATTTTCAAAAAGACAAAATTTTGGTTAAAATGGTGTGAAGAAAATCAACGTTAGTTTTTTTGTGTGGAAATTTATATACTACTTCAAAAGAAAGTCAAGTTTACTTTAAAAAGGTTTTCAAACTATTTTGAATTTTTGTTTAACTACTAAAAAAATCTTCATATATAGAGTGTATCTACAAACATGAACCAAAGTATATTTTCCGTTTGCCTGCTTAAGACTCAAATGCAAGGCCAACCTGCTTCGGAAGCATATCTCCACCAACTCTGCATGCTCGCGCTGCAACCACGACACTGACACCGATCACATCTTCCTCCGATGCCCCCTTGCGGACAGGGTTTGGCAACGGCTCGGCCTCCCGAAGCCTGATCATATTGACGACCTTTGGGAGATTATTAATCCTCTCATGCCCTCTCAGACCCTGTGGCCCTTCATCCTTTCTTCTCATTCTTCGGAGGATTTCGGACGCCTAGAATGCTAAAACTTCCCGCTTGCTAGATATCCACTCTGCTACTATCTCTATTAGACTCATGATTGCTGATTTGGACCTTTGGTCACATACTACGTTGCGTAGATACTTCAGAAAGCGCACGTATCTAGCCGGATACTGCCCCGATACCCCCCGATACGTATTTCGTAAGTATCTCTCAATTTTATTTAAAAAAATATAATAATATTTGATACTCTGAGGATACTGTTGTGATACATTTTGGATACCTGAAGCCCCTCGACGTGAAATCTCCTCAATAGTAAAGGCGCACCTTTTGAAGATTTTCAACATGGACGTGAGTTCATGTCAAAACATGACTATCAATATTTTTGTTCAGTTGAAAGGTGAGCAAGAGTGTGACGCCCCCAATTTCGACCGTACATTAATCATACATGCAATGCGTACGACCAAGATTAGGGACTCACTGATCGATATCACAACACAACTCTAGACACAAATTAAAGTCATACAGCTTCATGTTACAAGCCAGGGGCCTCGGGGGCTCGAATACAAAGCTCGACAAGCACGAGTCAGCGGAAGCAAATAATATCTGAGTACAGACATAAGATAAACAAGTTTTGCCTTAAGAAGGCTAGCACAAACATAATAACGGATCGAACGAGGCGAGGCCTCCTGCCTGGGAACCTCCTATCCTACTGCTGGTCGGGGGCAGCCTCCACGTAGTAGTAAGCTCCAGTGGTGGTGTAGTAGTCGTCTCCGGCGTACTCCATCTCCTGGGCTCCATCGCCTGAACGCAGCAATCGAATCGAGGGGAAAAAGAAAACAAAGCAGCGGTGAGTACTCATCCAAAGTACTCGCAAGACTGACATCAGAACTATACTAAAATATGCATCAGTATCAAAGAATGGGGTATATCTGGACTGACTGCACAAAGCAAGAATAGGGGGAAGGCCTAGTCCTATCGAAGACTAGCATCTTCAGCATCTTGCAGCATTAGAAGGGAGTAGACTGGTATCTCATATATAGCAATATTATTGTAGCAAATTTTATTAAGTAACCACGCCCAGAAATTCTTCCTCGACTCCCTGCGAGGAAGCAATCTCGGAGCCAACATTCTTTTCAATTTTAAGTCACAATTTTAGTTGTAGTAGATCAAGGTACAATTCCAAGTCGTCCTGTTACCGTGGACACGGCTATTCGAATAGTTTATTCATCCCTGCAGGGGTGCACCGCATTTCCAACACGCATGATCACCTCCGACCGGACACACTTTCATGGGTCATGCCCGGCCTCGGGATATCAACACGTCGTCGCCCTACCTAGGCTCAACAAAGAGGCCAGCGCGCCGGTCTAAATCCTAAGCGCGCATGGGTCATGGGCCCACTCGCTCTTTGCACTCCTGCACGATGCGTGGGCGGCCGAGGTCAGTCCTAGCACACTCTAATCCAAGATCTGTGCCGTCACGGACCACTCGGGCGCGCGTCGCTCCATTGCTGACGTCCGAAGAGCTTCGGCTGATACAACGACGCTAAGTACCCATAACTTGTCCCACGTAAAGGTTTGGTGCGTAAAAGGTCCAATCGACCAACTCAGATCAAATACCCAACCCATTAGCATTTTAATAATGTGGGACGAGCGCGACCCATGATGTGCGGTCCCGTCGCCCCGTCTCGAGGATGTGTGGCAAGGACCTCACCTGCCCGGTCACGCCTCGTCATCATCAAACCGTGGGTACCCCTCAGGGCCGACCCATCACCAACATGTTTTTGTAACCAGGTCATAGTAACCGTGTGTATAAAACATCAAGACGGAACCTGAGGAATCACCCTCAAAGGGTCCCGCTCGATGAAACCGTCAAGGTGGACTTAGAGGAATCACCCTCGAGGGTCCCACACTTGAGGGGGTTGCACGACAGAGTCGATATCTAGAGTGGCAGAGAGGTATCACCCTCTGATTACCATGATCGACTAGCTACACTACAGAGCTAGCATCATGAGTACTTCACGAGGTGTCACCCTCGGTACTCGATGGTAGTTCCGCAGAGTCGTACAACTAAGGGGGTGTGCGGTGATGTGAAGGGCCTGGCTCGTCGATCACGAAGATCGAGTAACTGATAATTAAAGCGGGGCAACTGAGACTAGGGGTCACAGGGGGGTTCATTGATCAACCTATACTAAGCAGTTGATATGACAGCAGGTACAGTTGCAGTTTATCAAAAGCAGGCTATGCATCAGAAATGGGAGCTAACTAATACAGTAGCAAAATCTAATGCAAGAATGAGAGGGAAAGAAATGGGCGATATCGGAATGCTCGGGGGGGCGGGGGGTTGCTTGCCTTGCTGCTCTGCGGCAAAGGCCTGATCGTCGGTCGCGTAGTCGTACCCGGCAGCACCGTCAGTCTCGGGGTCTACCGGTAAGAAAAGGGGGGATAAACAATAAATATAAAGCACAGATGCAATCACGATGCATGACATGGCAATATGCAGAGCTAGGCATGCACTAACGCAGTAATACACGTCGCAGACGGATCGGAAGAATATCTCACGATATTTTCCGGGTCTCGGGCTACTATAGGACAGGTGAAAACGATGGAAATGTTCCACGTTCGTTATGATAGGAGCGCGTGACAGACGAACGGACCGCGTATTCGGATTCGTGGGATTTTTCTGAACAACTTTCATGTATAAAACTTTTTCATCTGAGTTACAGATTATTTTATATTAATTTTTAAAGTTTTATTAATATTCTGAAATTAACAGATTTAAATTAATTCAATAAATTTAATTATGACATCAACATGATGTCATGCTGACATCAGCAGTCAACAAGGGGTTGACTGGTCAAACTGACCAGTGGGCCCCACATGTCAGTGACACAGTTTTAATTATTGTTTAAATAATATTAAGCAAATTAATTAAGAGGGGGGGTCCCACCTGTCATTGGTACATTAAACCTAAGCTAAATATTTTAGTTAACTTAACAGTTTAATTAGTTTTAATCAACTTGGCCCACATGTCAAACACATTAACTTAAGAGAGAGGTTAATTAACCTAATTAGGTTTTTAATTAAGTTAATTAACAAATTAATTAATTAATTAATTAATTATATTTTCTATTTTATTTTTTTATATTTTTATTAACAGGGGGTGTGGGCCCCCATAGTCAGCGTCGGGGGGGGGGGGGTTAGTGGGGTGTTATCCCCCCACTAACCGGGTCGGCTTAGGGGAGGCGACAAGGCCTCGTCGGGGGCCTCGCCGGCGACCAGGGGGCTGGCCGATCCCCTGGCCGAGGGCAAAACGGCGGCTAGTGCGGACGGCGGCGACGGCGTGGGCGAGCGGGGCTGCGCGGGGCCGGAGCGGGCGAGCCAAGGAGGGTGCGAGCGCGGAGGCGGGCTGCAGGCAGCGGGGCCATGGGCGTGCGGACGCGCACAGGGGCGCGGGCGGAGGGTGCGGCGCACGGCGGGGGCGCGGGGGCCGTGGCGAGCAGGGGCGCGAGCGGCGGCGCGCAGCAGGGGGCCGCGGCGGCGCAACGGCGACGCGGGGGTGAGGGGAGGGGCGACTCCGGCCGGGGGGGAGGGAGGGGATGGGAGGAGCCCGGGGGTTGGGCTCACCGCGAGCGGGCGACGGGAGGGCAGCGGGCTCGATGAGGGGTTTTGGGGAGGCGCCGCGGCGGCAGGGAGCGACGGTGGCGGCGCCGGTGCGGGGCGGGGGCGCCGGTGACGGCGCGTTCACGGCGGGGGCGGCCCCGATCCAATCGGGCGCTCGGGTGGGGGACGGGGTCGAACGTGGAGGGGGAGTGGGGAGTGGGGGTAACCGGGTGGGGAAGCTAGGGTTTCGGGGAGGGGGTTATAGCCCCGGGGGTGGCCGGTTGGGCCGGCCTGTTGGGCCGGTGGCCCAGTTGGGCCGGGGGGGCTTTATTTTTCTTTTTGTTTTTGCTATTTATAATTTTCTGTTTTAGTTTTATTTTAATTTAGTGAATTTAACTACTTTCAAAAATGTTGATTTCTAGGACACAATTACCTATGCATTATTTGCCGCATTTCGAACATTTTTGTTTTGGTATTTTGAAAACTTTAATTTTTAACATTAACTTAAATTTGAATTTCATCGTGATTTGAAACAAAGTGAGATTAGCAACAGTGAAAGCGATGACAAGGCATCATTAGCGTGGGATTACTGTAACTGCAAATCCAGGGCGTCACAAAGAGAGAGTCTACGCATTGATTGGAACAACAAACCTAGGAAAATCCCACCGCCAATTAATGAAAGTGGACCAAGTGCAAGAAAAGAAGGGGATAATCCTATTGAGGCATGCTTTGACCTAGAAGCTCCTTTATTTTTTTCCCTCATATTTTCAATAATTAATATATGCAATATCTATATATAAACGTATCCCTGTATCCATGTTTTAAGAAAATTGCCGTATCAAGCGTATCTCCGTATTGTGTATTCGATACGTATCCAAGTATCCGTGCAACATAGGTCACATAGATTGTGTACTTCTCATAAGGAAACCGCTTTCTCGTGGCGACTCTTCCTCTTCTCACGCGCAAGCGTCCCTATGTAACTCTGCCTCCCTTGCACTTAGCCACGAATGTATTACCTTTGAGTAATATATTCAGGTGGTGAACTAACCCCCTCCCCCTCCCGATTCCTCAAAAAAAACTCCTCTGATGCACTCCTTGATCGTCAATTCTTCCCTTCCAGCACCGCTACCCGTAGCCACTTTCTCCCTCCCCGTCGCCATGCCCTTGCGGCTTTGGGTGCCGCTCTAGGAAGATGAGGAGCAAAGAGGGGGCTGCCCTCTTGAGGCTCGTCGTTAGGCCCTTCCCAGTGTTCCATGATGTGATGTCACATAGACAAAAAAAGTGATGTGGCAAAGCAATTAAAAAGAAAAGAGAACATTATGGTGACCTTTGGAGAGAACGATGATAAACACGTGGATCTATGCAAAATGACTACCAACCAATGCATGACATAGTTTAATTGTTAAACAATTCAATGAGTACAAAAGCTAAACACCTATGCATTAAGGAGACTAGTTAGTAAGATTTTTAATGCACTTAGCACCTCACGTATGTCCCAATGCATTGAAAGTGGCCTTACGCGGTGAAGGGATACAAGGTTTTTTTAACACAATACAAACGCAAACGCTCATACATACACGCATGCACTCGCCCCTATGAACACACACACACTATCCCTATGAGCACCTTTGAGAGACTAAGCTGGCATATCATCTTGAGATTTGTGAAGTCATCGTAGGCGCCTTGTCGTCGATGGAAACGTCTCCTTCCACTGAAAGCGTAGCGCCGAAAATCCCGAAATAAATTCAGAAATAATGCGAGCACCAGAACTTAAACCTTAGTAGGCTGAGAATACCACTGTTCCTCTAACCATCCAACCGTAGGTTTGGGATCCAAACGGTTTATACAACTATTGGATGTGTGGAGTATCACAAATACAGCCACATCACGGCTCAAACTCGCAGCATTGATTTTTTTTTTTTTGGGCAAACTTAGGGCATCCCCTGTATATTAAAATTGAATGTCACAGTACAGATTAGGGACAGAGCGAGCAGTCCCTACATGTACATCAACCCTGACAAATTGAAAGATTACAAAGATGTCTAGAAAGTAACACGTGCACCCCAACACAGCTGATGGACGAGCCACGCGTCAACTTCGACCGCATGAATTGCTTCGACGGACAAAACAACTTCCAAGGCGTCCGCGACACCGCTGACCGGAGAAGGGCTACGCGCGACAAGCCAAATCAGAATCACCGGCTGCCACCATCAAAACAGTCTCACCAGTCACCGCCAATGGCCTACAGCGCGCTCTAACGGCCCCTCTTGGCTCACAGGCTATGCAGCTACCTCCACGGCAAGGATGACGCTCGCAATTGGAAGAGATATCGGCGACGCCATGAAAGAAGGCTGAACACCTGCGTCGACGACAAGCACTCGTGCCGCTAAGAAGTAGCAGCACCAAACGCCCATGACAAGCGCATAGCGCACCTTAACAGAGCAGAAGCGAAAGGGTTGACCCTGTCGGCAACACTCCCTCGCCATAAAACCAAGAATGGGCCTCCTAAGATGGAGGTCAAAGGGGCACAAGCACACCACCGCAGATCGACCTCCACCAAATGCTTGAGAAGACCTATAAGCCCAACCATACCGCCTCCCCTGCCATCCGATTGCCAATAGGGCAGCCGTTGGACCTAATGCTCGCTCATCCCCTCCCCGCACGCGCTCATCCCTCTCGCCTCCCGCCCCATCTCCCCGCAAGGCTTGCGCAAGAATAGAACTGGGCATGGCCTGTCCTGCGGTGCTGTCATGGTGGTGGCCATAGTTGCCAAGCTGGCCTTGCAGCAGCGAAAAACCGCACCAGTAGTTGGCCCTTGCAACACCAAATCACAGCCTTGCAGCATCATCGCTAGGCCTTGGAGCGTGTTGGCTGGCTTCTTCAGCACAATATGGCCCCACTCGCAGCACCAACAGTTGACCTTGCAACTCTGGGGCTTCGGCTCGCAGCAGTGGTGATCGCCTCTTGCAGCACCATACCAGTCCTTTAGCCCACAAGTGTTGCTTCCACTTCGCAGTGCGTGAATTAGCCAACGGGCGGTTCATGCACATGAGCTCAGAACCATCATTCCTCGTTGGCCAGCAGATGCTCCCGGGTGCTTGTCCCGGGTGCTATGTACGTTCTTGGTAAAATACGGTGTTGTTTTCACTTCTTGCTGGAAAGTTTCAGTACCAATCTAACATGATTTTACAGTATGCTGTCACGGTTCACAAGTTCTATCAAACTTCTTTGTCTATAGCAAGCTTCCATAAGCTGCTCCTCTGATGAGCCTCTCAAAATCTACATCGCCCGATCCAAAATTGCATGACTGGAAAATGCAGTTAACATTTCTCTGCTGAGCAGAGGCTATATCGACTGAGATCACTAGTTCTGTCGGAAGAGATGCAAACAACGGTATCTGGTTTGGGTTTCCAATGCACTGTTTGAGCCGGAGCCGGGCAAGGTCAAGATGAGTTTAGGGCATCGAGTTGCCGCTGGAGCTCCTCGAGATCGTCGTCGATGGCACCAGAGCTAGCTGGTGCGGGTGGCTCTACGTAGGAGTCTTCATCTGGAAGTTCACGGACAAGGCCTTCTGGAAGGATGTCTGCATGGATTTTCAAACGAGGTAAAACACATCACGAGTGGTAAATAAGGAAATAATGCTTCGTTTTTAGAACTTGATTTTACCTGTAGCAGCCCTTTGAACGCTTGACGTTGCTGTGTCACTATCATCAAGAACACTGCAGAAGGGAAAAACACTGCAAGTAAGAAACTATGTGCAACTTCTGCGATGGATATTCAGTTCACCAGGAAAATAATTCTGCACTCCTGGAGTATGTACTCCCACTCCTCATATACCACTTAGATGAATCAACTAACTTCTCATATTAATACACTTTGTTAGCAATTACTAGATACCCCATAGTGAGTTCTACAAAAAAAATCCTTCCGACCCAACATATTTTGCATAGTTTGCTTATTTGTACAGAAAATCGTATAGTGCCAAAACTAGAGGCCCTGGTGATGTTTTTTCGTAATACTTGTATTGAGGTATCTCAGTAGGGTATATCGAGAATGATAAAGTAGTATAATGGATTCATTTAAGAGGTATACTGAATGTGGGAGTAAATACTCTGGAAGTATATAAAAGGAGTCCTTATATTATGTATATATAAAAAATCATGAAAATACAGCAAGCATCAAAATGCAAATAGTGGCTGGGTAGTTCTGAAGATCTACATGAACAAACATGGTAGTTCAATATAGTGTTGAGAACAATTTAAACACACATGCAATCCTGTTAGCTATATTTGGTAAATAACTATGGATAACAACACTGGACAGAACAATTAGGTGTTAGGGGGTGTTTGGTTGGGCTGTGGCTTTTAATCAAGGGACCACCTTAGTTGATCAGTAATCAGTCAATGCAAGGTTTCTTCGTGGCAGGTTTTAGGGATAGGTAATCTGCTGGATCTGTTTTTAGGTCATTGCAGCAGTTTTTAGGGATAGGTAAGCCGTTGGAGATGCATCTCAATCAGAATAGGGGGCATAACAAAGTTTAATATGACATAGCATGATTGTCATATGGAATGATGTACCTAATGTTCCACTCGTTATCTATGTGAACCGGGTATTCAATTGCCGCGGATGCTTCAGCTTCCATCTTAGCCTTTGCCGCTGCATCTCTAGCAGGTTTTGATTGCATATATTCTTTCTACAATATGATGAACGTCAGGATGCCATTAGGAAACAGTCACATTTGTAACTAGCAAAGAGTACCAAAAGGAAGCAAGGGTGAAAATAAGCACCTGTCTCTCAAGGCATGCTGGGTTTGAACATTGTGGATTTGGTCTCATTTCCATTGTTGGGAAAAAATCCTTAAGTGAATTATATCCCTGCAGAATAGGAGAGTGTCGCAAAAATATGACAATTAGAAAATGTTCAGAATTTTGAGATGAATATGTTGGATAAACATGTGGCACATTGGGGAAATCTTTCTACCTACAGGAACGAAAATGATACTAAGAAACTACTGCTTTGCGATCACTTCCTTCCAAAAATAGAGAGCCCAACAATGTCATTTAAAACATGCCAACAGTGTTCGCAGCATCACAACAGCTAGATTGAAGCAATTACCAAGTAAGGGGAAACTTGTCCAAACTTCAACAGATATTTCAGAGAATTCTGGACCAGGAGTCCAGCAACAACACCCTGCAAAGAACATGTTCATCAGCCAAAACAAATGGGACATGAAATGTTCAGAATGGTTTTGGTTAACTTTGAGACAGGAATCTTGTAACTAAGAGTAACTAGAATGCATTATCACTTTGGGATGGTAGTGCTAAGTCGTTAAATGCATGGTGCACTGCATTGAAGTTATGTCCAGCAATGCATAGGTCCAATTGAAACAAAAGTCGACTAACATAAGCTGAGAGTCAACAGTACAGTAGATAAGCTTTTATTTAAACAAGTCCAAAACCAAATTAATAACAACACTCACAGTGTCCCACTTATAGCTGCTAAACAGGTACAAGAATGTGACTAATCAGAACCAAGCTTCCACAGCTTTGTGCAAATTGTTGTCAGGTGAGAAAACAACAAAGCAAAAAACAAAAGTCAACGAAGTAAAGGACTCACCATTGTAGTAGGCAAAGAGGCAGCACAAACACCATCTCGCTTAAGTGTACGCTCGTCCACTCCTGATGCTACAACCTTTACACAGAAGTACCACAAACAGGTTACCAAAAGATAAACAGATTAAATACAAATACAGGAAATGCAAAGGGACATCTCAAGTCCTCAACTAATTAGATCAACTGTGAAGAATAAAAAAAAAGGCAGAAACTAAAATCAAAAGCATAATAGCACACTATTAAGGTACGAAGTAAAGAGAACAAAATCTGAGATACATAGAAAGTACCAATGGAGGAGCACATGCAAAGCATGCAGTTTCACCAGGAACCAATAGCTGTATATGACCAGAAACAGCGTCTTCAGACACACCTGATGCATAAGTTCTCATGTTAGGTGCATTTCACATTGATGAGATTATTATAAATGAAGAGAATTAGCATGAAATGAAGACAAAACTATGTCACACTTTAATTGTGTGTTCCTCACCGAGGGCTAGTCGCGTAGGTAACAACGAGTAAGCATCTATTCTGGCTGCTACAACATGCTTTAAGAATGCAGTGTATTTCCATGAAATGCAAGTGTGGAACCTAGGGTACACATTTGTGAAACATAATCTTGCCTAATTCAGTAGCATGCTCTGCACTATTTTACGAACCAATCAAATGCTAATATATTTGCATATAGCTTGAGCAGCCTCATAATAAATCTAGCAAGTACTACAATAGAACTGTAAAAGAATAAGGTCACAGGAACACAAGATTCTTTTCCCTATTCGTGTACAAATTTGAACTATTTTGATTAGAGTTCCTGCCAAATTCTTGGGTGCCAGAGGCCACCATGTTCTCACAAAAAGATTTGTATTCAATTAACTCTTGAACAACACCTATGGATTAATTCATAACCAGGAATTACAGTAATAATATATTGCGGATGAGTTTATCCGATGCATATACAGATACAGGCATAAGGGGATGTATAACAACTTTTAAAGGCAAGGTGGGCGATAAAATTTCTATGTACATCAGAATACAACAAAACAGACCAATTGCCATGAAGATATAAGTGCTGATAATATGAACGGTATCCAAAAAGCAGTAAATACATTCTCAATAGGGCACAACATAATTAAATGCAAGTTTTGGGCTTACCAGATTCCATCCATGTTTGGCGAAGCTCATTGCAAGCCTGAAAAGCAAGCATAAAAACAAATAATGCACCACTGGATCACAGAAATGCAGAGCTACACATGCAAAGTTAACAAGCCATAGAGAATGAGAATGTTGAGACGACTGATGAAGTGCTACACAAAATCATGAAAGTATGATGTTCACTAGTTTTCACCTGATTGACAACCATACGAGCTTCATAGTTATCAACACAGCTCAAAACAAGATCAACTCCAGTGCTGCGCCCATGAGAGCTCCTGGCTTTGAGACTTCCCAAAAATGTTTCAAATCCTTTCACTGTAGTGATATTCAACGAATAGCTCTGTGGGAAGACAACAAATGCTGTCAGTTTGCACAACAAAGTAGGAATAGTGTAACACTTGAAGGGTTGGGCGCACTTCGCCGTGCCGTTGGTATTGTTGGGATTTCATAAAAAAAATGTTATTTGGCTTGGCGCGTGGAGAAGATGATGGAGTGTGCTTTCTTTTTTATATAATATGGTGTTTTGTTGGGCTTTCTTTGTGGTGTGATTATGTGGGGAGGTTTCTTGCACTGGTGGCTGCACATACTATAGGGGTGCAACAATGTCACGTGTTGGCGCTTCTTTTTCTGGGTGGTGAGAGCGTGCACAGGACCGATGTGTTTTTATAGGCTGGTTGATGCCGATTAATTTGAGAAATCATTGACCCAGTCAAAATCATGAATCAAATCTGAAATTGAACACCTCAATTAAATGACAGAGCTCCTTGAGAAATCATTGACCCAGTCAAAATCGTGAAACAAATCAAAACTGAACACCTCAACTGAATGAGGGCTCCAAAATTAAGGAGAATAGTATATTAAAAAATAACAACTGAATGGGAGAGCTCCTTGAGAAATCGTTGACCCGGTCAATATTGTGAACCAAATTCAAAATTGAGCACCTCAATTCAATGGGAGGGCTCTAAAATTAGGGAGCATAGTGAATTAGAAGATGTGATCCAGTATATAGATGACTGTTACTAATGGGCACAGTTCTCACCTCCAATACAACATCGGGATTTATTTCGCTAAGTGTCTGCACAGCAGCATCAGTCTTGGTCATTCCAACCTAACAGCACAAGAATACTGTTATTAGTCTGGCCAGCGTTATGCTCTTGGAGAGTACTAGGTATAATCAATTCAGTAAAAAGAGTGTAAATAGTGTTTCAGTGGTATCATGCACAGAATGGAGAGCAGATAAACATTTCCCTGGAAGCTTACCTGGTCCGGGCGGAAGAACAGCCTATTCATGTTAGCCAACTCAACTGTGTCATAGTCATATAACAAGAGGCGTCCGATTCCACATCTAGTGAGCATCTCAGCAGCAACACTACCAACGCCACCTACACCCTGTGGAGCATGTACTAATGTATCAAGAACTTTAATGAGCCCAAAGTTTGATCTGGTAAACTAAGAAATGTTTGATCTTCAGCCAAGAAATGTTCTGCTCAAGTAAATTGTACAGTTGCAACCATTTCTTTTCTGTTGTTTCATATAACTCAAAAAAAGCCATGTGTTAAACCAGAAAAACAACTGTGTATCATGAAATTCAATTAAATTAGTAGAAGTTAGTCTTAGATGAAAAAGGCAGTTGTTCAAAACATATATTTGCGCTACATTTTCCTTACTAGGAACGCCAACCCATATACTATCACCCCCCCAAAAAATACACGTATACTATCACTTCCTTTTCTGATAGGCAGGGGCAGACAACCAACCGCCGTGACTACGAGTTGATCTTACAAATTGGTGATTTCATCATAACTGAGCTTCACCCAAGATCTTCACCAAAAATGAAAAGATAATTTTTCTAGAACAGTCTGAAAAGATTTAATGTTGCTATTACTGCATTGACATCAAACTCTCGTGGGGTTGAGTACATGTTGGTAACCATGATATTTCATCGAGGAAAGCCTAGTATGCCAAAGACACAACTGAAGAGTACTCATCTACTCACTACCCTAGCCTACTACATATTTGCTTGATCCATGGATTCCATCTGATAACTTCATAGTGAGTAACACCCTCTACTCAAAGATGGAAATTGCACAGGTCTGCTCAATACCAATTGCCAACTCAAATTGCTTTAGAATTTTAGAAGTAACGTCTCGAAGCTGGATGAGAGTAGAAGATGCTAATACCACAATGGCGACAGAGTAGTCCCGGATGCGCTCGTAGTTGTCGACGATCCCCATCCGCTGCAGCGCCATGAGCCTGCTGTAGGGGTTGCTGTCCACCACCTCCGCGCTCATGTCCTGCACCACGCAACCCCAAATCCGCAAGCCACGGTCAATTCCACAAATACACAAGTCCAATTCGCCACCTAGAAGAAGCCCGGCAAGCGCCATCGGATCGCACCTTGATCTTGGACCGGGTGGCGGCGGCGGCGGCGCCGGACGGGCCCATCATCTTCACCACGCGATCTCGCATCTGGCGACAGGGGAGGAGAAGATGTGAGGCAGTGGCCAGATGACGGGATCGAGATCTAGGGAGGGAGGGAGCGGACGCCGGCTCACCCGGTGGATGGAGGCGGGGTCGGGGAGCTGCTTGAGCGCGTCGAGGTCGCGGAGCAGCGCGTGCAGCTCCTCCTCCATGGTCGCCGATTTGCCTCCGCCGGCCGGCCGGGTGGATCCGTTCGAGTGCAAGCAGTAACGGCGGCTGTCCGGATCGGAGTGTGTCGAGTGGAGCGCGGGGGCGACGAGCAGACCACAGAGTATTTGGTGGAAACCACGATAAAAACGCCGTGGAAAGAAAAACATTTTTGGAAGTTTTCAAAAGTCTCAAAAGGTTACATTTATTATCGTCCACCTAATAATAATATAAGATAAATACAAATATATTTTGCAATAAACATATTACTAATGCATTTATTATTACTAATAATATAGTATTATTTCTACATTTTCCTCTCATAAGATATACTAGTAATCATGCACGTGCAAATGCACGTATTAACTAATGCAAAAAGAATGTTGCACATGTTAATTTTTATTCAGTTCTCAAGCTATATAATACGTGCATATTGATGGGGTTATGTACCTAGGGTAGGGTCATAGGCCTGACCTACATACCCTACCTAAGGACATTACCTTAGAGAACTTAAGGATTACAAGGAAGACTCCGACTGAAATCACCAAGGCGTATGAGTCACTCGACAACATCCACTCGGAGGTCTCTTCCTCCACTCGACGGATATCTTTTACTCGGAAGAACCAGAAGACAGTCGACCGCAGAAGGCCAGAAGCCACTCCGGGGAGGCCAACGGGCAGGCGTTTGGCTGGACCATTAATAGCATTTATTACCTACGTTATCAGTAACGTCCATCTTTATTGCCACGATCGAACCCTTGGTTGCTGGGTATTGATGAGGGGCAGCGCACTCTATATAAGCCACCCCTCCCCTCTGGCACAAGGGTTCGCACCCCCTGTAACTCTCATATTCCACACGACAGAAAGCTCCCGAGCACTGAGACGTAGGCCTTTTACCTCCACGAGAGGGGCCTGAACTCATACATCTGTGTGTACACCCTCGCCGTAGCTAGGACTCTGCCCTCTCCTTTCGTACCCCTATCTTCTACTCTCAGGCTCGTTCCCACGACAGTTGGCGCCCACCGTGGGGCAGGCGTCTAAGCGACTTCCGGCGAGGTTGCATTTTTTCTCCTTCGTCATGTCTTCCGGCGGTGATTTGTTCCTGGGCCACGATATCCGTCTCGGAGCGCTCACCTTCATCGCCGACGACTCGGCATGGCTCCAGGAAGCGCCTCTAGATGTTGAGGCGCTCCCGATCCGCGGGGCGATGCACTTCTGCGCAAGCTCTTGCGGTGTTCTTCTACTACAGCCGTCGACTCCGTACTTGTCAGCCCTCCCTGCTGTTCGTCGCCGCAAGCGATCCGGTCGTTCGCGGCTCCAGCGTTGGGTGAGGAATGCGGCGGCTCGCCAAACTTCGTCTCCGCAGATTGCGGCTATCGAGCCCGCCGAATCACTTCACGGCGTGTTCGACTCAGCGTCGGATCCGTCTGACGTTTCCTCCGAGTGTGAGAGCTGCGATCCTGTGGCTGAGGTTCTCATGGCTGGTTCACATCAGAGTCCGCCGCCTGGCTTTGGCCGCGGCAGACGCGAGGCTGGAGGTCCGTCGGATGAGCAGCAGCGCCGGGATGAGGAGATTCTCCATACTCCCATCGTCGGTGTGACTGCTGAGGCCCGGGCCATGGAGGCCACGCGCCTTCGGCTCAAAGAGATGCAGGAGGCACTCGACGAGCGTGCCCGCCAGCGTCCGCCTGTTTCCAGTCGACGTCAGCGACAGTTGTTTCCGAGTGGATCTCATAACAATGTCAAGGTATTCCGTACTCCAATTCTGAATGTAGCAGCAGCTGCCAAGATTGCAGATTCCATTCAGCCATCCCGTTCGGAGGCTGGCAGAGGTTTGCAGCAGATCCGGGCGCTGCTTGATGCAGCGCAACAGCAGAATTCGACTGTTTCTCAGTTGCGCAACAGATTACATAGTAACTCTCCCAGAGCTGACACAGTTCAGTCGGCGCACAGTCCGGGGTCGCCTCTGCGTCGCAGGGGCGGAGGTTACCGTGAGGATCAGTACCAAGATCAGGGGCGAGATCATTTTGCTCCTCGTTATCACCGTGATGACCACCGTCGAGTGCTTACTCCTCCGCGGAGTGGTTCATATGTGCCCCGGCACTATGACGATAGGCGCCCGTTCGGCGATGAGCGGAATCCTGGGTTCGATGCAAGGAATGTCCTCGCACAAAGGCGGATCGACGGAGGCAGAGCCCATAGAGATGGTAATGACAGAGACTATCCGAGTGGAAGTGGTACCGTTGTTTTTGGTCCCGAATGTTTTAGCAGAGCCATTCGTTTTGCAGAGATTCCCCCCAACTTCAGGTTGGCGGCTGGAATTAGCAAGTTCTCCGGCGAGTCGAAGCCGGAAACATGGTTAGATGATTACCGAGTGGCCGTGCAGATTGGTGGAGGGAATGACAACGTAGCCATGAAGTATTTATCCTTGAGGTTGGATGGTTCGGCCCGGGCATGGTTGAATCGTTTGGCTCCTTCTAGCATCTATTGCTGGGAGGATCTTGCCCGAGTGTTCATCAGTACCTTCGAGGGCACTTGCAAGCGTCCTGCGGGTTTGATCGATTTACAGCACTGTGTTCAGAAGCCCAATGAGTCTTTGAGAGATTACATTCAGCGTTGGTCCACCTTGCATCACACAGTGGAGAATGTTTCCGAACATCAAGTTGTTTGTGCTTTCAAGGCCGGTGTGAAGTACAGAGAGCTCTACCTGAAGTTCGGGCGGATAGGTGACATTTCCCTGAGCAAGATGATGGAGATTGCCACTCGATACGCCAATGGCGAAGAGGAAGACCGCCTCCGCAGCGGCAAAGGAAAAGCAGTCGACAATGATGCCGGCGGCAATTCCAGTCGTAAACAGAAGCGCAAAGCTGATGGCCCTGTTCAGGCAGAGGCGGCCGCTCTGGCGGCGCAAGGAAAAAATAAGGGGAAGGCCAAAGGTCAGTTTACCCTCAAGAAAGGAAAGAATCAGTCGGGAACAGATGTCCTGGATTTACCGTGTGCAATCCACACGAAGAAAGATGAAGAAGGCAATTTGATTTTGCCGAAACATACCGCTCGACAGTGCCGTTTACTGATCCAGCAGTTCAAGGAAGGTCAGTCGAGTGAGAAGGTTCCTGAAAAAGAGGATGATGAAGGCAAAGAAGAGTTTCCTGAGGTCAATGCCACTCTGTTGATTTTTGCTGATGTAGAAAGCAAGAGTCGACTGAAAGTTATCAACAGAGAAGTCAACATGGCTGTTCCTGCCACTCCCACATACCTCAAATGGTCTCAGACTGCTATTACATTCGACCAGTCAGACCACCCTGCTCGTATCGCTACCCCCGGTCGGCAAGCGCTGGTGGTGGACCCGGTTGTGGGAGGCACTCGACTCCGCAAAGTCTTGATGGCTGGAGGGAGCGGTTTGAATATCTTGTATGCGGATACCCTATAGGGGATGGGCATTCCGATGTCCCGACTCAGCGAAAGCAACATGCAGTTCCATGTAGTCATCCCTGGGAAGAAGGCCAAGTCACTCGGCCGGATAGCATTGGATGTGACGTTTGGCACCGACAAGAATTTTCGCAAAGAGAAGTTGACGTTTGAAGTGGTGGATTTTCAGAGCGCTTACCACGCCATCCTTGGCCGTCCGGCTTATGCCCGTTTCATGGCCCGTCCATGCTACGTGTATCTCAAGCTGAAGATGCCCGGGCCCAAGGGTGTGATCACAGTCACTGGCAATCGACAGAGGGCTGAGGAGTGCCTTCAGCAGGGCTCCAAAATTGTCGATCATCAGATGGCTGTGGTCGAGTTGGAGGAATACAAGAAGAGTGCTGATCCTGCCGATCTGCTGCGTACCAAGAAGCCTGCTTCTGAGTCAGCTTTCCAGTCGGCAGGCGAAGTGAAGCAAGTGCACATTCACCCGACGGATCCCAATGCTGCCTCGACCAACCTTTCAACGACACTCGACAGCAAATAGGAAGCCGAGCTCATCCAGTTCCTTCGTGAGAACTGGGACATCTTCGCATGGAAGCCTGCTGACATGCCGGGTGTACCCAAGGAACTGGCTGAGCACCGACTGAGGGTCGACCCGAAGGCCAAGCCTGTGAAGGAGCACTTACGTCGGTCGGCAGCAGAGAAGCGGAAGGCAATCGGCGAGGAGGTGGCTCGTCTCTTGGCGGCTAAGTTCATACGCGAGATTTACCACTCCGAGTGGCTCTCGAACGTAGTTATAGTCCCCAAGAAAGATAAGTCACTCCGCATGTGTATTGACTTCAAACATATCAATCGGGTTTGCTCGAAAGATCACTTTCCGCTCCCCCGCATCGACCAGATTGTCGATTCGACTGCGGGGTGCGAGCGTTTATCTTTTCTTGATGCATACTCCGGTTACCATCAGATCCGTCTGTTTGGTCCGGATGAAATAAAGACAGCCTTCATCACCCCATTCGGGTGTTTCTGTTATATCACCATGCCTTTTGGTTTGAAAAATGCTGGCGCTACTTTTATGCGCATGATTCAAAAATGCTTGCTTGATCAGATCCCTCGGAATGTTGAAGCATACATGGATGATATAGTCATCAAGTCTCGCAAAGGTTCTGACCTGCTGACTGACTTGGCTGAAACATTCGCCAACTTGAGGAGGTATGATATCAAGTTAAATCCGACTAAGTGCACTTTCGGTGTTCCCGGTGGCAAGTTGCTCGGTTTTCTCGTTTCCGAACGAGGAATCGACGTCAATCCTGCAAAGATCAGTGCCATTACCCGAATGAAAAGCCCTGAGCGTGTGCACGATGTCCAGAAGCTCACAGGTTGCCTGGCGGCGTTGAGTCGATTCATTTCTCGTCTCGGTGAGAAGGCATTGCCTTTATACCGACTGATGAAGAAGTCTGATACGTTCGAGTGGACTCCAGAAGCTGAAGCAGCGTTTGTCGAGCTCAAAGCCCTGCTTTCCACCCAGCCGGTGCTTGCTGCTCCGCACAGCAAAGAGCCCTTGCTCCTGTACATCGCGGCCACTAATCAGGTCGTTAGTACAGTTCTCACTGTCGAGCGGGAAGAGGAAGGCAAAGCTTACAAAGTCCAACGTCCTGTTTATTACATTTCTGAAGTGTTGACTCCTTCAAAGCAAAGGTACCCACATTACCAGAAGCTTGTATATGGTATATATCTGTCAGCGAAGAAGGTGGCGCACTACTTTCAAGATCACTCAATTTCAGTCGTCGGTGATGCTCCATTGTCTGAGATCCTCAACAATCGAGATGCGACTGGTCGAGTGGCCAAATGGGCTATTGAGCTCCTTTACTTTGATATCAAGTTTGAAGCGAAAAAGGCAATCAAATCTCAAGCACTCGCTGATTTCCTGGCCGAGTGGATAGAACAGCAGCAGCCAATCCAAATCCACTCGGCACACTGGACCATGTTCTTTGACGGATCGAAGATGTTGAATGGGTCTGGTGCTGGCGTAGTATTGGTATCCCCAAAAGGCGACAAACTCAGTTATGTCCTGCAGATTCACTTTGATTCCTCCAATAACGAAGCCGAATATGAAGCACTACTGTATGGGTTGCGTATGGCCATTTCACTCGGCGTCCGGCGCCTGATGGTATACAGTGACTCCGATTTGGTGGTCAATCAGGTGATGAAAGAGTGGGATGTCAGGAACCCTGCTATGACTGGATACTGCAACGCTGTAAGAAGGTTTAGAACCTCATCATGTTCCCCGAGTGAAGAATCAGGCAGCTGATGAGCTAGCAAAGATTGGATCCACTCGGAAGCCTGTCCCCAGTAATGTGTTTCTGGAACACCTACATTCTCCTTCAGTGCAGGAAGATCCCTTCACTGAAGAGCCCCCACAAGCAAAGAGCGCCTCTGATCCGACTGAAGTTGATGTCCCCGCGGTCATAGATCTGGTCATGGAGATTTTGGTGATCACGCCCGACTGGACAGTACCTTATATTGCATACATTCTGAGGCAAGAACTCCCAGATGACGAGGTTGAAGCTCGACAGATCGTCCGCAGATCCAAGGCCTTTACTGTTATGGATGGATAACTTTACAGAGAAAGCGTAACTGGCATGACTCAGCGGTGTATCTCTCCTGAAGAAGGTCGACTGATTTTGGAGGAAATTCACTCGGGGACCTGTGGTCATCATGCGTCCTCTAGGACGATTGTTGCCAAAGCATACCGAGCTGGTTTCTTCTGGCCGCATGCCAACGAGATGGCTAAGGAGATTGTTGATCACTGTGAAGGATGCCAGTTCTATTCAAACTTGTCGCACAAGCCTGCATCTGCCTTGAAGACTATTCCACTCGTCTGGCCGTTTGCTGTATGGGGTTTGGATATGGTCGGACCCCTTCGAACAGGCCAGAGCGGATTTACTCACTTGCTTGTAGCGGTCGACAAGTTCACTAAGTGGATTGAGGCTAAACCCATAAAGAAGCTGAACTCACGCACTGCAATCAAATTCATTAAAGAGATAACATTCTGATATGGAGTTCCCCACAGTATCATTACAGACAACGGCTCAAACTTTGACTCGGAAGAGTTCAGATACTTTTGCTCCTCTCAAGGCACTCGGGTGGATTACGCATCTGTTGCGCACCCCCAGTCTAACGGTCAAGTTGAGCGAGCAAATGGCATTATCCTTCAAGGGTTGAAACCTCGACTCATGCGAGATCTTGATCATGCAGCTGGAGCTTGGGTCACTGAATTGCCGTCTGTTCTGTGGGGCTTGAGGACGACTCCAAACCAGTCGACGGGGCGCACCCCTTTCTTCATGGTGTATGGAGCCGAAGCCGTTTTGCCAAGTGATGTCCTCCACAATTCCCCCCGAGTAGGCCTGTACTCTGAGGCTGAGGCTGAGCAGGCACGACAAGACGGTGTTGATCTCCTGGAAGAAGAACGCGAGATGGCTCTGATTCGGTCGACTGTATATCAGCAAGATCTGTGCCGCTTCCATGCGAGACACGTCAAGAGTCGGTCGTTCCATGAAGGTGATCTTGTACTCCGAGTGGATCAGCAGCGACCTCACAAGCTTGCCCCAGCATGGGAAGGCCCTTTCGTCGTCACCAAAGTACTGAACAATGGAGCCTACCATCTCTTCAACCTCAAGAAGAATATCGACGAGCCGCGCGCCTGGAACGCGGATTTACTTCGACGTTTTTATACTTGACGACTGAGTTGTTTTGATGTAATAAGGGTACTCCAGACAGTTCCGTTTGTTAAAGTTATGACTCCTGCAGTCTATTGTCGATTCCGATCGCACAATTTCGCATTCAAAAACTACTCCGAGTGACGAGCGATCCTCTCACTCGGGGGCTTAGCTGCGAACCAGTTTTCGCCTAAGTTCAAAACCCTTCCGAGTGGATAGTATTCCATTCACTTGAAAACTTAGCTGTGAACCAGTCTTCGTCTAAATTCAAAACTACTCCGAGTGACGAGCGATCCTCTCACTCGGGGGCTTAGCTGCGAACCAGTTTTCGCCTAAGTTCAAAACCCTTCCGAGTGGATATTATTCCATTCACTTGAAAACTTAGCTGTGAACCAGTCTTCGTCTAAATTCAAAACTACTCCGAGTGACGAGCGATCCTCTCACTCGGGGGCTTAGCTGCGAACCAGTTTTCGCCTAAGTTCAAAACCCTTCCGAGTGGATAGTATTCCATTCACTTGGAAACTTAGCTGCGAACCAGTCTTCGTCTAAGTTCAAAACTACTCCGAGTGACGAGCGATCCTCTCACTCGGGGGCTTAGCTGGGAACCAGTTTTCGCCTAAGTTAAAAACCCTTCCGAGTGGATAGTATTCCATTCACTCGGAAACTTTGCTGCGAACCAGTCTTCGTCTAAGTTTAAACCTTCTCCGAGTGACGAGCGATCCTCTCACTTGGGGGCTTAGCTGCGAACCAGTTTTCGCCTAAGTTAAAAACCTTTCCGAGTGGATAGTATTCCATTCACTCAGAAACTTAGCTGCGAACCAGTCTTCATCTAAGTTCAAACCTTCTCCGAGTGACGAGCGATCCTCTCACTTGGGGGCTTAGCTGCGAACCAGTTTTCGCCTAAGTTAAAAACCTTTCTGAGTGGATAGTATTCCATTCACTCGGAAACTTAGCTGCGAACCAGTCTCCGTCTAAGTTCAAACCTTCTCCGAGTGACGAGCGATCCTCTCACTTGGGGGCTTAGCTGCGAACCAATTTTCGCCTAAGTTGAAAACCTTTCCGAGTGGATAGTATTCCATTCACTCGGAAACTTAGCTGCGAACCAGTTTTCGTCTAAGTTCAAAACTTCTCCGAGTGACGAGCAATCCTCTCACTCGGGGACTTAGCCACGAACCAGTTTTCGCCTAAGTTCGAAATCCTTCCGAGTAACGAGCGAAATTAACCAAGCAAGAGATCGGAAAGCAAAATGCAGATAAATCCAGAATCTCTAGCGCGGTTAAAAGTTATTCGCGCAAAGGAAAGTACTCAGGCCCAAGGCCCGAACGAAGTTTTAATCGGTTACACCATCACTCGGTATACCGAGGCAAATAAAGTTTTAACTGCGAGCAAAGTATTTTTCAAGCATCAGTAGGGCTCGCGGGCTCGACGAAGGTGTCCAGATCAATCCCGTCAGCGATCCGAGTGGCTGCTTCGATGAAGGTCTCCATGAAGTCTTCAAATTGAAGTTTCTTTGTGTTGATCACTCGGAGAGCCTTCAGTTTGTCCTCCCTGGCCTCCTTGCAATGAACCCGGACGAGTGAAAATGCCACATCAGCACCGCAGCGAGCGGCAGATTTCTTCCATGCCTGCACTCGACTAGGAATCTCAATGAGGCGGGTCATCATCGACTCGAGGTCAGTCTGGAGGGAGTCCTCTGGCCACAGTTCTTTGTCGACCCTCTCCAGCGCAGCCCTCAGTCGAGTGACATATCCTTGGACACTCCTGAGACGAGCTTCAAGTCGAAACATGTCCATGGCCATGGTGTCCCCGACAGGTGATTTGGTGGGATCCAGATTTGGCTCGATCTCCTCAGTTTCCTTTTCAAAATCTTGACAGAATTCTGCGCGAAGAGAAAATGAAAAGATGATCACACTGCCGTTCTGAAGAAATCAAAGAAATTCACTCGACGGAAGAAAGTTACCTTCAAGCATGCCGAACATCTTCTTCGCGAAGTCTCCCAAGTATTTCTCCAGGGTGCTCCTTCTCTTGGTAAGCTGCTCAAACTTCTGGATCCAGTCGGCCTTTTACTGCTTGAGTTTGGCGTTTTCTTCCTCCAACTTATTGGCTGCAGCAAGCTTCTTCTCAGCAGCCTCGGTTTTCTCCCTCGCCACCTTCTGAGCATCGGCGAGTGCCTTGGCCTTGTCTTCAAGCGCCTTCTTCATGGTATCTAAAGAAATAGCATTGTTGAGTCGCGCTTGGAGTCGGCGGTTCTCATCACGTACGTCTGTTCGAGTGGATACACTCGGTTCAAAGGATGGAAGATGAAAGTGATAGTACAGCTTGTCGACAAAAATTACCTCCCAGGGTCCTCAGCTCAGTCTGCGCACGGTCCAGATTGTTCTTAGACACCTCCAGATCCAGTTCGAGCTGATTCTTCTCCTTCTCCAGGTCGACGCACTTGGTCCCGAGTTCACAGGCTTTCTGAAATCAGCAAAGAAGTAGTTCAGTCGACATGAATATTTCTCTACTCTCGAGTGGAAAGGTACAAGTTCAGTCGACTGGAAGGCGGCCCGCCGCCCCACCCCACACCCCTATACATTGTCATATCATAGTTGATGGAAATGATGTCCATGAAACCTGCATGATAGTTCTTAAGACTACTGCCAATCGTAAACGATCGACAGTAGTCTCGGGGACTACACCCAGTGGGTGCACTCAGCGTGCCCCCACTGGACTAGAGATCACTCGACCAGGTCCGACCTGTCCGAGTATAAAAAAGAAGAAGCAAACAAGCGAACATCGTCTCTATCAGACCCCCGCCGATGCAAGCACTCGACGGCGGTCTCGGGGACTACACCCAGTGGGTGCACTCAGCGTGCCCCCACTGGACCTACTATCACTCGACTAGGTCCGTCCTGTCGAGTGACAAGCAACTTTCAAAACGAATCTAAGACCCCTGCCGATGTCTTCGTCATTCGACAGCGGTCTCGGGGACTACACCCAGTGGGTGCACTCAGCGTGCCCCCACTGGACCAGAAACTACTCGACTAAGACCTGATCTATTCGAGAAGAAAGCAAGCAAGTATGCATCCAAAGAAAACACCCGGTGGGTGTAAAGTCAAGATAGGCAGGAATTCAATCGGAAACGAACTTACAATCGCACTTACTCGGACATTGGCTTGAAGCGCTGAGCTAGCATCATAGGCTAACTTGTTGGCCTCATACGCTTCCTTCGTTCGCAGCATCATTTGCCCAGCTTGGATCATGGCTTCTTTGGCAGCTCCAGTCTGGTCTTCTGGGACGTGGTACAGAGGATATGCAGGCGCCAGATGAGTCGGTGCTGCAGTTGAGGTCACGAGGAGTGTTTGAGGTTGCCTAATCAGCGCTGAAACCACGAGAGTTGAAACCGCTAGTGGGGCACTCGACAACGGAGCCACAGGATCAGTTCTGGCTTGGGAAGAATCACCAAGCTCTTGAGAGGACGCGGCAGTCGACCTACGTGGTGCCTGTCCTGATGACATTCTCCGAGTGCGTATGCGTGGAGTGTCTAAGGCCACGACTTCACCCTCAGCACCCTGCTGCGGCTCCTCGTCGTCCTCCACATGGATGACGTCGTCAACTGTCAATCGACAACGTTGGCTTATTCATTCGACGAATTACCTTCAGAAAATCAGTCTACAGTGAAGATTTACTATACCTCGTTGAGAGGTGGCTGCGTCAGGAGTGTCCACTTCCATGTGATCCCCCTCATCCCGCAGAGGCGACGTCACCAAGGTAGCAGCTCTGGCGAATAAATTTCACTCGGTCAGCAAAGACATGGAGTTTCACAACAACAGAAAAAGAAGATGAATACTTACGTTGAGGCGACAGGCACGGTGATCTTCATGCGGAGCAGAGCCTTCCGAGGTTTTGGTGCGTCAGACTTGGGCTGTTTCGCGACCTTTTCAGTCGACTCAGGTGTCGCCACTCGGTCGCGCTTCGGATTCCTGGTGCTCGATGCTAAGGTTTTGCTTGGAGCAGCTTCTGGATCTTCGCGTTGTTTGGTACGACGCTCGACACGCGGACGAGCCTGGACTTCTTCCTCGATCTCTTCCAGGTCGTCGTCGCTACCTTCACTGTCGTCGGCGTAGTCGACGTCTGCGCTGCCGCCTGCGCTCTCTTCTCCGTCCTCAGGCTGCTCTCCGTTCGGCACGGGTGAATACATGTTCGTAAACTCCTGCAAGATACAAACTGTAAAGTCAGTCGACTGAAGACTCAATCACTCGACGAAACAAGAAATCACTCGACAAAGATATAACTCACCAGGTTCGTCGGTGGGTTCAAAGCAGAGAAGGGTAAGATTCGCTTGGCTCCCAAAGGGTTATCACAAGCTCCGGTGATGCTCCTAAGCCACTGGGCAACAGTCTCGTCGGAAACTTCCTCTGGATGTGTCCGAGTGGTATCCTCAGGGCCCGAATAATGCCACATAGTGTGATCCCTGGCTTGAAGAGGCTGGATTCGTCGACTGAGAAATGCCTCTAAGAGATCCATACCAGTCACTCCGCCACGGATCAGATCTACTACTGCATTCACTAAAATCCCTACCTGGACTTTCTCTCCCTCTGTCACGTTCAGTGTTCTGGGAGTGGTAGGTCGATCCAATGTGAAGGGGGGAAGGCCAGTCGACATATTGGGGGATGCTACATCTTTGCAGTAAAACCATGTCGACTGCCAACCCCGAACAGATTCAGGAAAAGTCATTGACGGAAACGCACTCCTACCTCTCTTTTGGAGTCCCAGGCCACCGCACAGCTGGATGGCATGGGTCTTGCTATCGCTAGGATTGGCTTTTTTGACACACTGAGACCGAATGGTGAATATGTGTTTGAACAAGCCCCGGTGTGGAGAGCAACCCAAGAAGCATTCGCACAGAGTTATGAAAGCAGCGAGATACGCAATAGCATTCGGAGCAAAATGGTGGAGTTGCGCCCCGAAATAGTTTAAGAAACCGCGGATGAATGGATGGGGAGGCATGGAAAAACCTCGCTCGACGTGGGTGAGGAGGAGGACTCGCTCGCCGTCGCGCGGCTCCGGCTCGGTCTCCCCCTCCGACAGCCTCCACGACCCTTCAACAATCAGCCCGTCGTCGACAAGATTCTGGACGTCCTCCGCCTTGACGGTCGACCGGAAGAAATCCCCCTGGATCCACCCCGGCGGCACCACAGACCGGGCGCCCGACGGCTTCTTCGCCTTGGCTCCCTTCTTGGCGCGCTCGGCCTTCTCCGTCTTCCCCTTCGTCATCGCGGCGGCGGTTGTCGAGGTGGAGCAGAGCAGCGCGCTTGGAACAGGGGAGGCAGAGAGAAAGAGGGGAATGGAGGAGGAGCACTGTACCAACCCCGGTGCCGTCGCGTCTTATATCTGCCCGAGTGAGTCGTTGACTTGTGGGCCCGCCAGATCTCTGGATATCCCGGTTTCAGAGGAAGAGCGGTACGTGGCGGTAATGACGGCGCGAAAATCGAGGCGTCGTGCCCCCACTTGCCCCAATCGTTGCGTCGCCTACCCAATTTTCGAATCCCGTGAAATCCGGGCCTGACGAAACGACCCGTCGCATCAGAAGGCCCTGCTGACCGCTCGGACCTGATTCCGCGCTCAACTTCACTCGGACGCATTTCAAGACAGAATCGATCAGGGTGAATGACGCAGACTCCAATCGACGCAGACTCCTTTGAAGCCTTAAAATGCACTCAGAGTTTTTGTGTCTTATCAGAATCCGCATCGATCCCTTTTCACTCGAACCCCGATCCATTCGGGGGCTAATGATGGGGTTATGTACCTAGGGCAGGGTCATAGGCCTGACCTACATACCCTACCTAAGGACATTACCTTAGAGAACTTAAGGATTACAAGGAAGACTTCGACTGAAATCACCAAGGCGTATGAGTCACTCGACAACATCCACTCGGAGGTCTCTTCCTCCACTCGACGGATATCTTTCACTCGGAAGAACCAGAAGACAGTCGACCGCAGAAGGCCAGAAGCCACTCCGGGGAGGCCAACGGGCAGGCGTTTGGCTGGACCATTAGTAGCATTTATTACATACGTTACCAGTAACGTCCATCTTTATTGCCACGATCGAACCCTTGGTTGCTGGGTATTGATGAGGGGCAGCGCACTCTATATAAGCCACCCCTCCCCTCTGGCACAAGGGTTTGCACCCCCAGTAACTCTCATATTCCACACGACAGAAAGCTCCCGAGCACTGAGACGTAGGGCTTTTACCTCCACGAGAGGGGCCTGAACTCATACATCTGTGTGTACACCCTCGCCGTAGCTAGGACTCTGCCCTCTCCTTTCGTACCCCTATCTTCTACTGTCAGGCTCGTTCCCACGACACATATAATTTTCCAGTGAGATCAAGCAGAAAACATCGGGAGGGCAAGTTACCATGAAATCTTAAGAACTGGGACTTTTATCAACATCAAAAGATCCAATAAGCATGTATTCAGAGAACATATATGAGAAGCATGTACTAAACATTCAGAGAAGCATAGTTTACTGGAAAGGATGCCGCTTGATGGCTAGGGCCTCAACGCACCGTGTATGGTAGCGGTGGCCGAGTGGAGTGGTGGCGGCGGCTGGCAGCAACGACGGCCAACGCTCCAGGAGAGGCTGGGGGTGACCGCGACAGTGTGGCAGCAGCTGAGCGAAGGAGCGGCGGGCGGTGACGACGACCGTGACCGCGTCCATGGGGCAGCGGAGGAGCAGCGGCCTGAGCATGTGCACGCACGTCTCAAATCAATATGTGTGTATTACCAAAAAATCAACGAATGTAAATTTAAGTGAAGTGCACACAAGTATAAAATTGAGTTTGTATGTTACCAAAAAACATAACAATGCACTTATCATGGTATACTTATCAGTTCTCACACAAAAGTATTATATAAAAAAAACTTCAACCTTCCCCATTCCGTCTCGGTATTGGTTTCATTCAAATACTACTATAATAAACTAAACAATAGTCTAAGATTAATCGCAACATAAATAGAAGATCATTACATGAATTGTGTATGCATATTCCTAGCACAATAACGCACTGATATTGCTCTCGACTTGGTCCCCATTACCATCACAAATTTATGTTCTTGCTCAATCCAAATCACGTCCGGATGTGCATATGCTCTAGCAAGCTGTGGTTCAAGGCTTTGCTAACCGACCATGTTCCCCTCGTGTTTCTATGAATTGCAGTCCTCCCGTGATTCTTAGCAGGCCCTCAGGCCCTCCTTTTCACCCAAACAGTCAACCTAAAAGAGTTCATTGATTAGTGTCATAACAAAAATGATGCAAACTGATAAAAGCTATCAAGGCAACAAAGTTTTCTAGACGAAGCAGTATAACCATTCAACCTCTAGCGAATAAACAATATGATGACGATAGTGCTACTTCCTCCGATCCATATAGGAGTATAATAAGTTCTACAGTTTTGAACTAAAGTTGAACTAACCTTAGTCAAACTGCGAAACCTATTTTGGGTCAGAGGGAGTATTATTTATTAAATTATAGCTAAAGCTCAACAACCACATGTTTTGACATCAATAATCATGTAAGATTGATCTTCTCACCAAATTTTTTAAAAAAGTAGCGACCGGTCATATTTTCAATAAGCAACAAGCTCGGATTCATAAATCAATTAAGAATGCAATAAGCAAAGAGAGGTCACGTCATCCACCAGACTCAAAATGGTAGTCACTTCCCTTTTGTTAATGCAACCAACATAAATTTGAATTAGTCATAACCTGAAGGTGGGCGATAGTTACCAAGTGATTTAGACATAGAAATACCAAGAGGCCTAGCAGCCACCTGCGGAAGAGAAACCACTTATGTTACACGTCTTGGTGCGGGTATATCATACGTCTGGGCTTCGGGTTGGCCTTGCAAAAGCTCAAGCTTCATCCATCAGGCCCGTCGATCATTGCAACCAGGAAGACCAAAGGTGTGATCTTGTAGACCCACATATCTGGCTAGTAGTATTTTTAGAATGTTACTGTGAATGCCTTGTATGTAAAATTAATTATCGGCATACCAAGCAATAGGTCATACATACCATGTACTCCCCCGTTCCTAAATATAAGTCTTTTTAGAGATTCCACTATGAACTACAAACGGAGCAAAATGAATGAATCTGCACTCTAAAGTATGTCTATATACATCCGCATGTAGTTTATAGTGGAATCTCTAGAAAGGCTTGTATTTAGGAACGGAGGGAGTACAAGATTGTTCGACGTGTTTTTGTCACAATTTTGTACACGTCAAGCATAAAGAATATGACATCAATATGTACGTTCAAGAACGTATGGATATGATGTTGATTTTTCATCAGAGGGTCGTCAAGACGGGTGGAGCATTATTTAATTATGCCTACACATACATTAACTGATGAGCCTCAATTAACTAGCAGGTTGATGTACGTCGAAATGCAAAGAGCTATGCATGGACACAGCTCACGTACATGCAATGATGGAAATCCCATGCGTGCATATGGCTACTAGGCTCATTAAGTTGAGGGGCTATTTGGCTTGATTACCCGTTCAAGATGATTAGGCCATGCCATACGTGCCAGCCGTGACCATGTGCAGGTCAGGCTGCCGCACCGCACGCCCAAAGGATAAGTTTCAAAGAGATTACGTGCTTATCATCTCCATGAAAATAGCACCGGCCGAACAAATCTCCCGCAGCGTCGTGCATCTCATGACTATCCACTCCCATGATCGCTGGCCTATAAATACTGAAGAGCACACACACAGCAGGGGGAGGAATTGAAGGCGTCCGCGGAGACGGGCAGCACCAAGTGCGCCCAGGAAAAAGAAGGACCGGAGCCGGGACTGTCGTGCACGATGTGCCGGCGTTCGCGATGACGGTGGACGTCCACCGGCGAGCCCGGCAAAATCTTCATTCATATGGGCTGCCACACGCTACATCAACATAAGCATCCATCTTCCTCATAATAAATCTCACTGTCTCCTCTCCCTTTTTATCTCTCATTTCAGGGGGGAGCGACGACACATAGAGCGCGCCCCGGCGGAGAGAGGCAACCTGTGATGCATCGTCGAGGAGATGGAGAGGACGCGCCCACAACGGCGGCCAGCTCGCCGGGCAATACACACGCCTCTGGCCCTGTCCGATGCGACGGAGGACGTGCCTGTCGCAGTGGCGACGGCCGACCCCGCGAGTCCAGAAGCAAAGCAGCACGGTGATGAGGAGCCATGTCCCCTGGCTCGATCTGTACGCCAAGCTCGATGGACAGACCGGCGGCGGCAACATGTGCTCCGGCGGATGCGATGCATCTGAATGCTTCCATCATCTAGCTATGTTCGTCTTTGCTTTAAGGTCTAACACGCAGATCGGCCGCCACACAACAAGAGGCAACGATGCCATCATAGGCCGCAGGCAGAGCCTGAAGGAGCATGATGTTCTTCGTGCACTCGTAGCTGAGGCGGCCCCGGCGACCCACGCGTGCCACGTCGACATCAGATGTGCGCCGGAGAACCGGCCGGCGGTGCCTTCTCCCATCTACACGACTCCACCAACATGCTGCATCAACCCATATGACACAAGTGGTGGCGGTACACACACGCTCCGACGGAGGCCGCGTACACCGTGCCAAGGAGGACACGCGCACCCAGGAGGTGACAACGTGATGGCGGGTACACGCGCCGACAAAGGCCGCCAGCACCGCGTCACGGAGGACCGTGGGGAGCCGCAGAAGAGGCCCTGGCACTCGGTGCAGTTGCACCCCAAGGCAGCCGTGGACGCGCCGACGATTGCAGCTCCCTGGACGTGCCACGACGTCGACGGACGTCCAACGGAGGGCTCGCCAGCGGTATCCCCTCCCATGTACGCTTCCACGACGACGACGGCGAGGCTGCTGGCGAGTAGCACGGCGCCAACTCCACCTCGGTGGTGACATCGGAGAGGACGGCGGCATCCGGCCCGACACCATCTACACCACCACGATAGCGACGAGGCTGCCGGCGAGTATCACGGCGCCAACTTCACCTCGGCGGCGACATTGGAGAGGCCGGTGACATCCGGTCCGACACCATCTACACCACCACGACGACGTCGAAGCAGCCGACCTACAGCGACATCAACCTGCACCAAAGTTGAGAATAGTGATACATCGCGCCCAAGAGCTAGGCAGGTGATATTCATGTACACATGAAGATGCTCCATGGAGTCGACGAGACACTCGTGGCAGCGATGTAGTACGCGCCTCGACGAGGCTCAAGATGACGGCGACCTGGCGCGCGCCCATGAAGACCACGACGGCAACGACGAACGTCCACCGGCAAGCCAGGCAGAGCCTTCTCCCGTACACTGCCACACACTGCATCAACATAGGTATCCCAAGGTGGCTCCCGATGACACCCCGAACCGCAATGCATCCGCCTGATGAACTTGTACAAGTGGTGCACATGCCGGAATGAGGAGACCGCCGTCCAAGGCAGCGCCATCATCTACCTCAGCAAGGGAAGATCAAAATCACATCATACATATTCTTCAATATCAGAGCTCGCCCATGCGCCACTGAAGAGGACGGAGGAGGAGTTTCCCATCGTCAGCACATCTTCCTCAAACACATCGGGGCCGACTTCATCGACATCTAGCCCGACGGACAAGCCAACTACATCGACATACGACGCAATCTTCATCAACTCTTCATGTGGCGTCGTCTACGTCGGCACCACCGGACGTTCATATGATGTCACCATCTTCATCGACTTCACATCCGGCATGGACGCCAACTGCATCGACATGCCGCCCGACTACATCGACATACGTCGCAATTTTCATCAACCCTTCATCCGGCAAGGACGTACGTCGTCTGCATCGACGCCACTAGACGCCTGCAACGACAAGATGTCACCACCTTCATCGACTTATTGTCTGACGAGCACGCCGACTGCACCGGCACGTCGACATTCTCCTACACCAACCGTCTACACCAAGCGGAGGCCGTGTCGTGGGAACGACTCCGACAGTACGAAGGGGGTAGGGTAAAGGAGCATGATCTACCGAGATGCATATGGGTGACACGAGTATTTTTAGCAGGTTCGGGCCCCTCTCGGAAGAGTAATAAGCCCTACGTCCTGTCCTCCGGAGAGGGTTCTTGTCTCTGCGTATGAACACGGGGTTACAGGGTGTGTGAGAGGGTTGGAGGAAATGAGTCCCTGGAGGGAGAAGAAGTCGCCCCGAATGAGAAGCCCCGGGCGGCTTATATAGAGTCCGCTGCCCGGGAGTTACAAGTCATAAAGACAGGTTCAATTGCGTACTAATGGCCGACCGTTTCAGCCATAATGACGGTGGTAATTGTCTCTGGCGGTTGGACTGCTGTCGTCCGAGTGGACCATGCGACCGAGTGGTTGACCGTCGAGTGGAGGGAGGAGACTCCGAGTGGATGCTGTCGAGTGACTCATACACCATGGTGATTTCAGTCGGAGTCTTCCTTGTAATCTTGTAATCCTTAAGTTCTCCGATGTGATGTCCTTAGGTAGGGTATGCAGGTCAGGCCTGTGACCCTACCCTAGGTACATATCCCCATCATTAGTCCCCGAATTGATCAGGGTTTGAGTGAAAAAAGGGATCGATGCAGGTTCTGATATGACACAAAAATTCCGAATGCATTGTTAGGCTTCATAGCAGTCTTCGTTGATTGGAGTCTTTGTCATTCACCCTGATCAATTCTGTCTTGATATGCGGAGCTGCCGAGCGACGAAGGTGTGTCCGGTAGAGTGACGGCGCGCGGGGTGGCCGAGTGACGATGGAGCGTCTGACTGAGTGTCGGTGCGTGGAGTTACCGAGTGACGAAGACGCGTCCAGTAGTACGACGGCTCGCTGGGCGGTCGAGTGACGATGGAGCGTCCGACTGAGTGGCGATGAAGACGCGTCCAGTAGTACGACGGCGCGCGGGGCGGTCGAGTGACGATGGAGCGTCCGACTGAGTGGCGATGAAGACGCGTCCAGTAGTACGACGGCGCGCGGGGTGGTCGAGTGACGATGGAGCGTCCGACTGAGTGGCGATGAAGACGCGTCCAGTAGTACGACGGCGCGCGGGGCGGTCGAGTGACGATGGAGCGTCCGACTGAGTGGCGACGAAGACGCGTCCAGTAGAACGACGGCGTGCGGGGCGGTCGAGTGACGATGGAGCGTCCGACTGAGTGGCGATGGAGGCGCGTCCAGTAGTACGACGGCGCGCGGGGCGGTCGAGTGACGATGGAGCGTCCGACTGAGTGGCGATGAAGACGCGTCCAGTAGTACGACGGCGTGCGGGGCGGTCGAGTGACGATGGAGCGTCCGACTGAGTGGCGATGGAGGCGCGTCCAGTAGTACGACGGCGCGCGGGGCGGTCGAGTGACGACGGAGCGTCCGACTGAGTGGCGAGGAAGACGCGTCCAGTAGTACGACGGCGCGCGGGGCGGTCGAGTGACGATGGAGCGTCCGACTGAGTGGCGACGAAGACGCGTCCAGTAGAACGATGGCGTGCGGGGCGGTCGAGTGACGATGGAGCGTCCGACTGAGTGGCGATGGAGGCGCGTCCAGTAGTACGACGGCGCGCGGGGCGGTCGAGTGACGATGGAGCGTCCGACTGAGTGGCGATGAAGACGCGTCCAGTAGTACGACGGCGTGCGGGGCGGTCGAGTGACGATGGAGCGTCCGACTGAGTGGCGATGGAGGCGCGTCCAGTAGTACGACGGCGCGCGGGGCGGTCGAGTGACGATGGAGAGTCCGGCTGAGTGGCGATGAAGACGCGTCCAGTAGTACGACGGCACGCGGGGCGGTCGAGTGACGATGGAGCGTCTGCCTGAGTGGCGATGAAGACGCGTCCAGTAGAACGACGGCGTGCGGGGCGGTCGAGTGACGATGGAGCGTCCGACTGAGTGGCGATGGAGGCGCGTCCAGTAGTACGACGGCCCGCGGGGCGGTCGAGTGACGATGGAGCGTCCGACTGAGTGGCGATGAAGACGCGTCCAGTAGTACGACGGCGTGCGGGGCGGTCGAGTGACGATGGAGCGTCCGACTGAGTGGCGATGGAGGCACGTCCAGTAGTACGACGGCGCGCGGGGCGGTCGAGTGACGATGGAGCGTCCGGCTGAGTGGCGATGAAGACGCGTCCAGTAGTACGACGGCACGCGGGGCGGTCGAGTGACGATGGAGCGTCTGACTGAGTGGCGATGAAGACGCGTCCAGTAGTATGACGGCGCGCGGGGCGGTCGAGTGACGATGGAGCGTCCGACTGAGTGGCGACGAAGACGCGTCCAGTAGAACGACGGCGTGCGGGGCGGTCGAGTGACGATGGAGCGTCCGACTGAGTGGCGATGAAGACGCGTCCAGTAGTACGACGGCGTGCGGGGCGGTCGAGTGACGATGGAGCGTCCGACTGAGTGGCGATGGAGGCGCGTCCAGTAGTACGACGGCGCGCGGGGCGGTCGAGTGACGATGGAGCGTCCGGCTGAGTGGCGATGAAGACGCGTCCAGTAGTACGACGGCACGCGGGGCGGTCGAGTGACGATGGAGCGTCTGACTGAGTGGCGATGAAGACGCGTCCAGTAGTATGACGGCGCGCGGGGCGGTCGAGTGACGATGGAGCGTCCGACTGAGTGGCGATGAAGACGCGTCCAGTAGTACGACGGCGTGCGGGGCGGTCGAGTGACGATGGAGCGTCCGACTGAGTGGCGATGAAGACGCGTCCAGTAGTACGACGGCGTGCGGGGCGGTCGAGTGACGATGGAGCGTCCGACTGAGTGGCGATGGAGGCGCGTCCAGTAGTACGACGGCGCGCGGGGCGGTCGAGTGACGATGGAGCGTCCAGCTGAGTGGCGATGAAGACGCGTCCAGTAGTACGACGGCACGCGGGGCGGTCGAGTGACGATGGAGCGTCTGACTGAGTGGCGATGAAGACGCGTCCAGTAGTATGACGGCGCGCGGGGCGGTCGAGTGACGATGGAGCGTCCGACTGAGTGGCGATGAAGACGCGTCCAGTAGTACGACGGCGTGCGGGGCGGTCGAGTGACGATGGAGCGTCCGACTGAGTGGCGATGGAGGCGCGTCCAGTAGTACGACGGCGCGCGGGGCGGTCGAGTGACGATGGAGCGTCCGGCTGAGTGGCGATGAAGACGCGTCCAGTAGTACGACGGCACGCGGGGCGGTCGAGTGACGATGGAGCGTCTGACTGAGTGGCGATGAAGACGCGTCCAGTAGAACGACGGCGTGCGGGGCGGTCGAGTGACGATGGAGCGTCCGAATGAGTGGCGATGGAGGCGCGTCCAGTAGTACGACGGCGCGCGGGGCGGTCGAGTGACGATGGAGCGTCCGACTGAGTGGCGATGAAGACGCGTCCAGTAGTACGACGGCGTGCGGGGCGGTCGAGTGACGATGGAGCGTCCGACTGAGTGGCGATGGAGGCGCGTCCAGTAGTACGACGGCGCGCGGGGCGGTCAAGTGACAATGGAGCGTCCGGCTGAGTGGCGATGAAGACGCGTCCAGTAGTACGACGGCACGCGGGGCGGTCGAGTGACGATGGAGCGTCTGACTGAGTGGCGATGAAGACGCGTCCAGTAGTATGACGGCGCGCGGGGCGGTCGAGTGACGATGGAGCGTCCGACTGAGTGGCGATGAAGACGCGTCCAGTAGTATGACGGCGCGCGGGGCGGTCGAGTGACGATGGAGTGTCCGACTGAGTTGCGATGGGCGGAGCGGTGAAGTGACGAAGACGTGTCTCGCCGAGTGGCGATGCGTAGAGCTGCCGAGTGACGAGGGAGCGTCCCGTGGAGTGGCGATGCGCGGAGCTGCCGAGCGATGACGACGCGTCCAGTAGAGCGGCGATGCGCGGAGCTGCCGAGTGACGAAGGAGCGTCCAGTTGAGTGACGGCGCGCGGAGCTGCCGAGTGACGATGGAGCGTCCGACTCAATGGCGATGCGTGGAGCTGCCGAGTGTCGAAGGAGCGTCCGACTGAATGGCGATGCGCGGAGCTGCCGAGTGTCGAAGGAGCGTCCAGTTGAGTGACGGCGCGCGGAGCTGCCGAGTGACGATGGAGCGTCCGACTGAATTGCGATGCGGGGAGCTGCCGAGTGTCGAAGGAGCGTCCGACTGAATGGCGATGCGCGGAGCTGCCGAGTGTCGAAGGAGCGTCCGACTGAATGGCGATGCGCGGAGCTGCCGAGTGTCGAAGGAGCGTCCGACTGAATGGCGATGCGCGGAGCTGCCGAGTGTCGAAGGAGCGTCCAGTTGAGTGACGGCGCGCGGAGCTGCCGAGTGACGATGGAGCGTCCGACTGAATTGCGATGCGGGGAGCTGCCGAGTGTCGAAGGAGCGTCCGACTGAATGGCGATGCGCGGAGCTGCCGAGTGTCGAAGGAGCGTCCGACTGAATGGCGATGCGCGGAGCTGCCGAGTGTCGAAGGAGCGTCCGACTGAATGGCGATGCGCGGAGCTGCCGAGTGTCGAAGGAGCGTCCGACTGAATGGCGATGCGCGGAGCTGCCGAGTGTCGAAGGAGCGTCCAGTTGAGCGGCGATGCGCGGAGTCATCGGCAGGGGTCTTAGATTTGTTTTGATTGTAGGTCCAGTGGGGGCACGCTGAGTGCACCCACTGGGTGTAGTCCCCGAGACCGCCGTCGAGTGCTTGCATCGGCGGGGGTCTGATAGAGACAATGTTTGCATGTTTGCTTTTCAATCCTTTACGTTTGTTTGGTTTCCGAGGGAGATGGATGCTCATTACTCAGAAGAAGTTTGAACCTAGGCGAATCTTAAACGGGGTCCGACTCGCGGCTAAGTCTCCGAGTGAGAGGTGCTCGTCACTCGGAGTAGGTTTTTACTTGGGCGAAGCGGATTCGCGGCCAAGCCCCCGAGTGGAGGGATGCTCGTCACTCGGAGGAGGTTTTTACTTGGGCGAAGTGGATTCGCGGCCAAGCCCCCGAGTGGAGGGACGCTCGTCACTCGGAGGAGGTTTTTACTTGGGCGAAGCGGATTCGCGGCCAAGCCCCCGAGTGGAGGGACGCTCGTCACTCGGAGTAGGTTTTTACTTGGGCGAAGCGGATTCGCGGCCAAGTCCCCGAGTGGAGGGACGCTCGTCACTCGGAGGAGGTTTTTACTTGGGCGAAGCGGATTCGCGGCCAAGCCCCCGAGTGGAGGGACGCTCGTCACTCGGAGTAGGTTTTTTACTTGGGCGAAGCGGATTCGCGGCCAAGCCCCCGAGTGGAGGGACGCTCGTCACTCGGAGGAGGTTTTTACTTGGGCGAAGCGGATTCGCGGCCAAGCCCCCGAGTGGAGGGATGCTCGTCACTCGGAGTAGGTTTTTTACTTGGGCGAAGCGGATTCGCGGCCAAGCCCCCGAGTGGAGGGACGCTCGTCACTCGGAGTAGGTTTTTACTTGGGCGAAGCGAATTCGCGGCCAAGCCCCCGAGTGGAGGGACGCTCGTCACTCGGAGGAGGTTTTTACTTGGGCGAAGCGGATTCGCGGCCAAGCCCCCGAGTGGAGGGACGCTCGTCACTCGGAGTAGGTTTTTTACTTGGGCGAAGCGGATTCGCGGCCAAGCCCCCGAGTGGAGGGACGCTCGTCACTCGGAGGAAGTTTTTACTTGGGCGAAGCGGATTCGCGGCCAAGCCCCCGAGTGGAGGGATGCTCGTCACTCGGAGGAGGTTTTTACTTGGGCGAAGCGGATTCGCGGCCAAGCCCCCGAGTGGAGGGACGCTCGTCACACGGAGTAGGTTTTTTACTTGGGCGAAGCGGATTCGCGGCCAAGCCCCCGAGTGGAGGGACGCTCGTCACTCGGAGGAGGTTTTTACTTGGGCGAAGCGGATTCGCGGCCAAGCCCCCGAGTGGAGGGACGCTCGTCACTCGGAGTAGGTTTTTACTTGGGCGAAGCGGATTCGCGGCCAAGCCCCCGAGTGGAGGGACGCTCGTCACTCGGAGTAGGTTTTTACTTGGGCGAAGCGGATTCGCGGCCAAGCCCCCGAGTGGAGGGACGCTCGTCACTCGGAGTAGGTTTTTTACTTGGGCGAAGCGGATTCGCGGCCAAGCCCCCGAGTGGAGGGACGCTCGTCACTCGGAGGGGGTCTTCATGTATTCGGATTGGATCTTCGTGGGCTCGGCACGGTAAATAACTGTAATCTTGAGTTGAGTCAATCTGATGGATCTTCTTGCGCTTGGCACCGTAAATAAGTTCAGCCTGGAACTGGGTCAATCAGGTGAATCTTCATGCACTTGGCACGGTATGTAACTTCGGTCTTGAAACTGCCGACTGGAGAGAAAAGTTGGACACTGCGAGGAAAAACTTGGTGGCACTCGTATGTCTCCCGGAGGAGATAGACTAGTGGTCCGAGGTGGACGTGCCATGAAAACCCGAGTGGCAAGGCTAGCGCATGGACTGACTCTCCGGAGAGAGGCCACTCATTATCCCGGGGGAACACCAGCACAGGCCATCTCCAAGTCCAAGTGTATCCGTAGAGGAGCGTCATTTTCACCCTTTTGCAGTCCTGAAGATGACTCCAGGTAATGATTTGGGCGGCTGAGTCGAGCTTGTCGTCGAAGAGGAGTCGACCCAATGACGGCGCACAGAGCAGCCGAGTCGAGTGATCTTGTAACAGGAGTCGACCCAATGGTGCAAATCTCTCAGAATACTTTGAATTTGCTGAAATGATTTGCATAAATAATACCCATATACACCCACTGGGTGCGCCAGGTGTTTGCTGGTCCAGGACCAGCGAAAGTATAAAAGAATGAAGAATCTGACTGAACTCGCTTGAGTACTGTACCCAAATGAAGCGGAAGTGTAGTGTTCCGAGCGAACATCATGTGCGACTTACTTAACACTCGGTAATGCAATAACTATTTAATTGGATGCAGTGTGTGAAGAACGACTTAGCTGTCAGACGGCGCAAGAGCAGTCGAGTGACGAAGTAGCGTCCAACTGAGTAACGGTGCGCGGAGCGACCGAGATGATGAAGGAACGTCTGGCGGAGTGGCGATGCGCGGAGCTGCCGAGCGATGAAGACGTGTCTCGCCGAGTGGCGATGCGCGGAGCTGCCGAGTGGTGAGGACGTGTCCAGCCGGGTGGCGACGCGCGGGGCGTCCGAGCGATGAGGACGTGTCCGACCGATGGCGACGCGCGGGGCGTCCGAGTGATGAGGACGTGTCCGTCCGATGGCGACGCGCGGGGCGGCCGAGTGGCGAGGACGTGTCCGACCGATGGCGACGCGCGGGGCGTCCGAGTGATCATGACTTGTCGAAGTGGCGGATCTGACTGCACTCGTTGAAGTGAAGGATCCGACTGGCGATGAAGTACTAGACCACTCAGGAAAGTGTGATTCCGAATGAGCTGCAGCCTCCGAGTGCGGCGTAGCCCCCGGCTGCACTATAGGCTCCGACGGCGGATTTGTCGGAATACGAGAAATATAGTATTGAATGGGTAAATTGTAATTCATCGAGTCGGACTCGGGTAAAGGTGAGGAGCAGCTCTCGAGTGTTACTCGAAAGAGGCAAACTCGTAACGGAATGAAGTATGCAGTTTAATTATAAAAGGGACTTATCTGTCTCATGCCCAACGTGACGACGAGGTCTATGTCGCTGACACGACGAAGAGGACTCCACGGAGGGGTCGGCCAGATGTGTCCGAAGTCAACAGAGCGACGTGGTCGATGCTGCACTGCGTTAGGATCGGTGTGGTGACCGAGTCCGAGTAGTAATGAAGTTGGTGCACCGATCCGCCGAGTGATCGCGTAACCGAGTGGCGATGCGCGGAGCTGCCGAGTGATGTAGACGCGATCAACTGAGTGGCGGCGCGCGGGGCGGCCAGGTGACGAAGGAACGTCCAGTCGAGTGACGACGCGCGGAGCCGTCGAGTGATGACGACGCGTTCCGCCGAGTGTCCGGACGTTTAGTTGTCCGTATGTAAAAAACTTATCTTGACGAAGCGGAGCCAGCGGAGTGGCGACGCGCGGGGCGTCCGAGTGGCGATGGAGCGTCCGACCGAGTGGCGATGCGCGGAGCTGTCAGTAGTCGAAGGAGCGTCCAATCGAGCAACGGCGCGCGGGGCGGCCGAGGACCTGCACGCTAGTCATCTAGATAGAAATGCCACCGAAATAAACCTGGACATTTTAGTGGTCATCGTGGACGTTTGGTCGTCCGAGTGACGGGCCTGTCAGCTTTCGGAATAAGCCTGTTGGCTGTCCGAGTAACCTGGTTACCAGCTAACCGATTGACCCTACAAGTTAGCAAGTATAGCCACCAATGTTTGCGCTGGACAATAAACGCCTACACTAATTGGCAGGATTAAAGTCCGTGGACGGTTATGCATGCATGCATGCACGATTTATTGGCGTGGGAAATACTCACCTGATGAGGCGTTAATGACGCAATTATGCATGCATGCATGCATGGAAAATGCTCACCTGATGAAGGGCTTAATGAGGGAGGGAGTTTATGAGGCATTGACTCGTTTGATCCCGAACGGCTATCAGTTGCAGGTTGTGGCCGTTTTGTAGGTTGTCGCTGCAGCGCGCGTCCGCTGCCGAGACCGTCATTCGCGACTGACGCCGGAGGAAGGAGCGATGCGCGGCTGTGCTGCGGCAGGCTTGCGCCTCCACCGCGGAGGTCGAGGACACGAGGCGGAGTCGACAGCCGTGCGTGGGCGCTCAATCGACAAGGTTGAAGACGATGATGAAGCGAACGACGCCGGCGGACGCGCGTGACGACGGCGAGGCGGATGGTGCCGGCGGCCATGCGAGGAGGCGCAACGACGACGTCACCGACGAGGTGCAACTAGTTGTGCAGAGGTCGGAGACGACGATGACGTGGACGGCGCCGGTGGCCGCGTACGCACTAGGCTGTACTGAGGTTGGAGACGAAAGGATGACAGCGCCGGTGGCCATGTGTAGGAGCTTGCCGACGGCGTCATACAACGGGCTGTCCTTTTCTCTTCTCCTCAGCTTCATGACCAACCATGTATTTGTATGTCTGATCCGACAGGAATAAAAGACAAACTCATGGTTAAATAATTGATTGTAAAAAGACTAGATGGAATCGATACTTCCCTGATCCTCTTGTTTGTATAATGGCATGATGGCCAGTAAGTTTCTCCGGCGATGGTCATTGATCCGTTGCCGAAGATTGAAGAAAAAACCATTTGCACCATGGCTCGATAGACGCCAGGCCCCACGGTGGGCGCCAACTGTCGTGGGAACGACTCCGACAGTACGAAGGGGGTAGGGTAAAGGAGCATGATCTACCGAGATGCATATGGGTGACACGAGTATTTTTAGCAGGTTCGGGCCCCTCTCGGAAGAGTAATAAGCCCTACGTCCTGTCCTCCGGAGAGGGTTCTTGTCTCTGCGTATGAACACGGGGTTACAGGGTGTGTGAGAGGGTTGGAGGAAATGAGTCCCTGGAGGGAGAAGAAGTCGCCCCGAATGAGAAGCCCCGGGCGGCTTATATAGAGTCCGCTGCCCGGGAGTTACAAGTCATAAAGACAGGTTCAATTGCGTACTAATGGCCGACCGTTTCAGCCATAATGACGGTGGTAATTGTCTCTGGCGGTTGGACTGCTGTCGTCCGAGTGGACCATGCGACCGAGTGGTTGACCGTCGAGTGGAGGGAGGAGACTCCGAGTGGATGCTGTCGAGTGACTCATACACCATGGTGATTTCAGTCGGAGTCTTCCTTGTAATCTTGTAATCCTTAAGTTCTCCGATGTGATGTCCTTAGGTAGGGTATGCAGGTCAGGCCTGTGACCCTACCCTAGGTACATATCCCCATCAGGCCGTCCCTGTAACTGAGACGCCCCAAGGTCTACATCAACGTCATCTTCAAGCAACGCCGCACAATCAAGTCTACTCCAACTTCTACATCAACACACTTCCCCAACCTCGTCCAAGCTCCGACGAGGCGAAGCCACTTCACCGACATGTCTTTTACCGATGAAGCTACCCATATCTTGCCGGGCACCGACGAGGCGAAGGCAAGACACCATGTCCGACACCGACGAGGTGGACACAACCAGGCCGGGCACCGACGAGGCGAAGGCCGCCCATCTGTCTGAGCTGATGAAGCCAGACATCTTCATCATCGGACATCGACAAGCCGGAGGGATATGACTAAGCATCGCCGGAGCGACGGATGTACCGCTCCACCCTTCTATCATCATCTCCACCATCTACACCGACCACTTGGAGAAGACGAGACTTGAAGACGACGACCATTGCAGCAGCTTAATCGGAGATGGTCCGCGACTTCGACTCGCGGACATAATTAAGCGGGAGCCTTCCGAGGCCCCGTGAACCAGAACTTCACAATCGCCCAAGTCATATCGGCCGCGCTAGCAGGCCACGGAGCGCTTATGTAAAGGGATCATGTAATTTGTTTTCTCCCACGAGAGATTAATAAAGTACAAGTTTCCCTATATTTTATTTGTGTACTTAGTACACTGGCACGCCCGCAATGTTTATTTCCCCTAGCGCGTAGAGAGAAAATAACATAACAACCAACGTTGTTTTTTATTATTTCTCGTGTCAAACAAAGATTTATCTCACGCCGGCAGAGACGCTAATGGTTATTAGCCATTGTAAGGAAGGGGACAATCGAGGCATCCCTACATTAAAATCCACTATGCTAGACCTTATATTGCAGAATATAAAAATAAACAAAGAGGATCAACCTTCGGAATATGGGTACCAAGCATAGAGTGTCAATTTGCCTCTTCTCTAGAATATATCCTTTTGCAAACAAAGATTTAGGCAATAAACCATGCAACAGAAAGATAGCTGATTTTCTATATATTAGATGATGATAGCTCCTCTTGCACATTCCATAATTACAATGCATGGAGTTAAGGGTGCAAGGAAGAAAGGATACTTACAGAATTTTCCATATTCTTGAGATGCACCATTAGGAATACCTTGTAGTAAACTCTAGCTGATCCACGAAACTGAACAGACGACTATTAGTGCATTTGAAGTAAACCCAAAGGAAAATAGTAACAGATTAACTACTATTGAAGTACACCTAAGATAGGCATATTCCCGAGGATGCAGCGTGCGGGGTGGCCGTCGACATATACACCAATGCGTGGATGATCCATGCTGTGGCCGCGCAATCGGTGAGCCACATCGCTGTCGGCGGAGGGGTGGGGCATGCAGAGTATACATGTGTGTCAGATTGGTCTGACTCAAATATGCAAACTGGAAATGTCTGTCAGATTGCAGAATATACATGTAATTTTGAAACCTAAATTTTGGATGGATATGTAAATTAACAAAGTCAAAATGTCGTTGAGTCGGCACTGCTTCCCACGTCTTACAAGTGAAACCTGAATTAAAAAGAAACCAAATTTGGATGGTGATGTAAATTAACAAAGAAGACGTTAATGTAAATTAATAGAAGTTTAAGATCCAGAGCCAACACATAAGTGATACACGGTTGCAAAAGTTCAGGCTGTAAAGTACCTGATTTTTACATCTGCTACAGCAACCAGGTGATGACTGCTCACGCTTGGATGCGGGATATGCACGGACGGCGGCGAGTTCACCGGCGCATGATTGCGTGCCGGGCTGCTGGCCTGTGATGGTAGGAATATCACGCGAATAGAAACTGCACAGGCAAGGCAAGCAGTGTAAGCAAAAGTCATGTTTTCCATAAAGATTGCGAGGGATATCACGCAAAATAGCTTACCTTCCTGACCCAGCAAACAACCATTATTCCAGTCTTTGTGCACTCCTCCAATGTCTCGTGCTGAAGGAGCATATCATCCCAAGTGTTTTTGATCCGGAAGTCATCATCCCAGAAGAAATCCATCACATCTGGCGATGCGTCTTCAAATTGAAAGATAGTGCTAATGCAGTACAGCGGCGGGTATTCTAGAATGAAACAAAGCGACCAAACAGTTTAATCTTGAGCTCTAGTATAGTATCTTGTATGTCTAAACACAGAATTACTGAACCAAATTTCATGGAAACTAATCTCACAAATTTACAACTCATCATCATCAATCCAAAAACAGTACAATAATTGATATAATTTCGAAAAGTTCAGACACCCATACCTTGAATTCTAAGGCGGTCGTGCTGGGCGGCGTCGGGAACGGCGGGGCTGGGGCGGCGGGTGCTAGTGGGGTGGGGAGTGCGGGAATGAGAGGCTGGTGCGGGGGCAGTTGGCGGGGCGGCGACGTGCGGCGACCTGCGGCGAAGGGCACAGCGGGCGGCTCCGGTGGCCCGTGGCTCCCGCGGCGAAGGGCGCAGCGGTCTACGGCGGCCCGCGACGACTCGCGCGGCGGGCGGCTTCGGTGGCGGCTACCGCGGCGAAGGGCGCGGCGGCCCGCGACAACCCGCGGTGAAAGGCGCGGCGGGCGGCTCCGACGACGGCTCCCGCGGCTAACGGATGCGGGAGGAACGGCGTGTTGGAAATATGCCCTAGAGGCAATAATAAATTGGTTATTATTATATTTCCTTGTTCATGATAATCGTTTATTATCCATGCTATAATTGTATTGATTGGAAACTCAAATACATGTGTGGATACATAGACAACACTGTGTCCCTAGTAAGCCTCTAGTTGACTAGCTCGTTGATCAAAGATGGTTAAGGTTTCCTAGCCATTGACATGAGATGTCATTTGATAACGGGATCACATCATTAGGAGAATGATGTGATGGACAAGACCCAAACTGTAAACGTAGCATTTGATCGTGTCAGTTTATTGCTATTGTTTTCTGCATGTCAAGTATCTGTTCCTTTGACCATGAGATCATGCAACTCACTTACACCGGAGGAATACCTTGTGTGTATCAAACGTCGCAACGTAACTGGGTGACTATAAAGGTGCTCTACAGGTATCTCCGAGGGTGTCTGTTGGGTTGGCATGGATCAAGACTGGGATTTATTACTCCGTGTGACGGAGAGGTATCTCAGGGCCCACTCGGTAATACAACATCACATTGAGCCTTGCAAGCAAAGTGACTAAAGAGTTAGCCACAGGATCTTGTATTACGGAACGAGTAAAAGAGACTTGCCGGTAACGAGATTGAACTAGGTATAGTGATACCGACGATCGAATCTCGGGCAAGTAACATACCGAAGAACAAAGGGAACATCATACGGGATTAACTGAATCCTTGACATAGAGGTTCGACCGATAAAAGATCTTCGTAGAATATGTAGGAGCCAATATGGGCATCCAGGTCCTGCTATTGGTTATTGGCCGTAGAGGTGTCTCGGTCATGTCTACATAGTTCTCGAACCCGCAGGGTCTACACACTTAACGTTTGGTGACGATTAGTATAGTTGAGTTATTATGTTGGTGACCGAAGGTTGTTCGGAGTCCCGGATAAGATCCCGGACATGACGAGGATCTCCGGAATAGTCCGGAGGTAAATATTGATATATGTGATAATAGTGTTTTGATCTCCGGAAGAGTTCCGGAGTTCACCGGAAGGGGTTCCGGATGTTTACCGAAGTGTTCGGGTGCAGCAACACTTTATATGGGCCAAGGGATAAAAGCCCACGAGGTATTGGAAAGTGCAAAAGTAGTTTTGCTGCCGCGTAAGCGGTACTACCGCTTGGTGAAGCGGTACTACCGCCCGAGCGGTACTACCGCTTGTGTGAAGCGGTACTACCGCCCAAGCGGTACTACCGCTTGTGTGAAGCGGTACTACCGCTTGTGCGCGGCTATGCACGGTTCGGCAGGGATCCGAGTTGGACTCTTTCCCTGCGGGCCAAACCGACCTTGTGCGGGCAAAACCGACCTGGAGGAGGCTTTTACTCCAAGTTTAGACCCCAAGGCTCAACATATAAATAGAGGGGCAGGGCTAGCACACGTGATACATCAAGATTTCCCCAAGCCGTGTGTGGCAACCCTAACCCTCTAGTTCCTCCGTCATAATCTCCGTAGCGCTTGGCGAAGCCCTGCAGAGATTGTTCCTCACCACCATCACCACGCCGTCGTGCTGCTGGAACTCAACCACTACTTCACCATCGCTCGCTGGATCGAGGAGGTGAAGGCGTCATCAAGCCGTACGTGTGTTGAACGCGGAGGTGCCGTCCGTTCGGCACTAGTTCGTGATCGGTTCGAGGGACGACTTGCGATTTGGATCGCGGAGACGTTCGACTACATCAACCGCGTTTCTTAAACGCTTCCGCTTAGCGATCTACAAGGGTATGTAGATTCACTCTCCCTCTCGTAGATGCTCATCACCATGGATAGATCTTGTGTGTGCGTAGGAAAATTTTTGTTTCCCATGCAACGTTACCCAACACGGCGGGGCGGCGAACGGCGCGGGAGGATCGGCGGGCGGCTCCGGCAGCGGCTCCTGCGGTCGGCTACGGGAGGATCGCCCGTGCCGTGGCGTGCGTTGGGAGGAGGAGGAGGAGGGGGGCAAGAGATCGTGCGGACGTGCAGTTTTCTTTTTTTAACAACAGGGCAGGGTTAGCTATCGATGGATTGTTAGTGGCTTAATGCGTGGTTGGTAGCGTTAAACACCGAAGGATTAAGGGCCATTAGATCTTTTTTGATGGATGTACCTGATTATTTGGATCTCCACCTCTCTTGCTTTTATAGGGGTAGTAGATGCACATGTGTTGCAACAAGTGAAACAATCTTCAAACACAACTATTTTCCTAACAATGGAGATTACAGAGGTTTATGGATGTATGGACCAATGTATAGATTGAGGAGAAAACGATGGAGATGGTAACGGAGTTTGATGAAGATGATGATAGCTCCCCGACGACACTCTCGCGTCATCGAAAGATAGGGGAAGAGAGGGCTCCCTCCTTTCTCGAAACAGGCTCATGCCCCACTTTATATATAAAGCAACAACCAAAGTACACGGCCGAACGATACAGAGTGGAGAGGTAACCCTTTACAAAGCAGATTCTAGGATCTCAGTACAATGCAGAGACTATGCTACCAAATAAGAATAAAGGGAAGACAGAGTACAACGCCACGCCACGCCTAGCACACATAGGCTCCACGACAACGCCCTCGGGAGGGAGAATGGCACAGAGCGTCGCCGCCATCAGGAAGAAAATGACAACGACGCCTGCGGGCACACAGAGGAGAACCACAACGACGTCATCAGGAGGGAGAATGGACAAGGGTCTTCACCCGGAGCTCGGACACACAGAGGAGAACCACAATGACGTCTTCAGGAAGATAACGTTGCCCGTGGGCGTCGCTGTCATCGGCGCCAAAGCACAGAGCTTTCACTCGGCAACTCATCCATGTCACACGGAGAAGATTGCCCCTCTAGTCCTTGGTGTTCATGGCCCGCGGAGGGTGAGAGCCCCCTCCGAGACTGGATCTCTCCCCGGGCAGATTTTTCTCGATGTTGTTTTCTGAGTCACATCACCGTTTTATTCGCCACGGGAGTTTCGTAACTCCGAAAAGTCTGAAATTTTAATGGCGGTGGGAAAACTTCCGAAAATGGTATGCGACTAAAGGACGCTATCAGGGGTCTCCTAGTTGGCACACGCGGCCAAGGGGTGGGCGCATGAGGAGGCCGCGTGGCCTCCCTGTAGCCCCCTTCGCCCATTTTTTCTCCTTGGGTCTCTCCTGGTGCGGAACTTTCTAACGTATCTTTTTTATTTTTTTAGTCCCGGCAAAAATCATTTTTCTACAAAGTCAAAAACATTAAAAAGTATCAGTTGTCCCTTCACACTAGATTAATATGTTAGTCCAATAAAAATATTAGAAAAAGTGTAAAAACCCTATATAAATAATACGAATATATAACGATTACTTTAAAAGTTATATATACATTGAAGACGTACTAAGCATCTCCAACAGATGATTAGAATTAACCGTGATGCCCAAAAAATGTTGTTTGGAGTACTTTTAGGCCTAAAAAGAAGACCAGTGATGATCTATGAATTTATTTTGAAAGCCTCAATTTTAGGCTCCAAGTGTTGCGATTTTGTAGCAACTATAGTGGCTACCCAAAACGAAAACGTTGCGACAGGACCCAAACGCCACGTTAAAACTTCCACGTGCTCAATCACCGTTCGATTCTGGATGATTATCGCCGCCTGTCGCCATCGCCATCGCCACCACTCTCGCGACCACCCGAACCCCTCCGCTCATTCCCATCCCCCGAGACAATCGTCGCGACCCCACTACCGTCGCGGAAGCTCAGAGCGCTACCGCCGATTCCGACCATTCTCTCGCCACACCCACCACTCGAGATGCTCGTCACTGCAGCACCATCGGTAGACAAGGTCAATTAGCGGTGGAGTGGCCTCCAATCGACCGCCACGTCTACGCCCTCATTCGGAGCTCTCGGCGGTCGAGCGGGGCGCCATCGCCGAAGTTGGCCGCACCCCCGCCTTCTGCCCCCCCCCCCCCCCCCCCCCCCTATCGTATGCGACGCGACGACCTTCTCGGCCTCGGCGACCTCCGCCGACCAAAAATCGATCTTGGCTCTCGACGACCATCAGATCCGTCTCCCGACCTCGCACCGTTGGATCTCCTGTTTTAATTGCTTTCCAATTTTTTGACAACTGAAAAAAAAGAATCTCTTCTTTCCTATAATCATGTTTACATCACCAAGTTTTACATCCGTTGGAGAGGCTCTCGGCTCAGCACCCCTCTCTCCTCGAGATCTCCCGACGCAACAAACGCAAGGGCACCGGCGCCTCTGCGCCTCCGCAGTCGCCGCATCTTCGATCTTGCCCGCCGCCGCCGCCCCGAAAGATGGTGAAGGCGTCTTACGCGGTGGGGTTCTGGATCCGGGAGACTGGTGAGGCCCTCGACCGCCTCGGCTGCCGCCTCCAAGGGAACTACTTCTTCCACGAGCAGAGTAAGCACAAACCCCACCCCCCCCCCCCCCCCCCCCCCCCACCTTTTTGCACAGATACTCCGGGCATCGCGTGGATTTGGTCTTCTCGGGCGGTGAAATGAATGAGCAAATCGGGATCCCCGTTAGGATTAGAGACGGTTCAGGAAATATCACGGTTATGTGTGCCCCCATTAGGCTTGGGTTGGTCTAGGGTTATGCATTGTTAGGTCATCAAGGTCTTGCACAGATTCGAATTCAAATCGGCTGTCTTTCTGCGTGAGTTGCTCAGTTCATTTTGAGAAATGTAGTGCTGGTTATTTACTGACGTTTTGGAATAATTAACCTGTTTAATTTACAGTAGGCTAAAATTAAGGAGGTGGACAGTGTACCGATTGTAGATCCCTCTTTGGTATAACCTGGCTCATACCCAATTATATTTATATACTAGTTGCATATTAACCGAACTTGCCTTTTTGGTTCTGCACATTTCTTCCTAACCGATCTCATTATCCTTGGATGTGCATATGTTGTCTTCACCCCTTATTTGTATGTCTGATGATGTTATTTTTCTCGTTCTCTGCTGGATTATTTCTATATATTTGTAAGCTTAGTAATCCCGTGTTAGCATTTTGACCGCCCATCGCAGGAATGATATCTAATTTTGTCACATTTCAGTGAACGAAAAGGCATTGGCATTTTACTTACACTGATTCTATCTTCTTTGATCACTTAATCCCTGATCAAGCTCATGAATTTGTATTCCCTCTTCATGTCACCATCTGTAGATGGATAAAATGTGTATCCATCTGTAAGTTTTTCTTTATCTGCATATTGGCTTTCTGTGGCTGTGAAGTGGCAGATGACACTTTCTGATCACCTGATCTTCTGCACCCTTATCTGCAGGATGCTGCTTATGTTGTGCACTGCATGCAATTATTACTACCATGTTTTATGTTGGCATACGTTATAATTGTTTGTGCTGTTGTGAGCAACTACACCCATCAAAGTGCTAACATGATTTTGTTTTGAACCTATTCAGTTTCAAGGCATCGCACACTTATGAACATCTTTGACAAAGCCCCTCATGTTCATAAAGAGGCATTTGTCGCTCCAAGTGCATCCCTTATTGGTGATGTTGAAGTTGGACAGGGGTCTTCAATTCGGTACGGATGCGTCTTAAGAGGTTTGTGCTCAATTTTCCAGTGAGCATCATTTTGGTCTTCTTTGCTAAATCAACATACTTGTTTTCAGGTGATGCAAATAATGTTCAAGTTGGATCTGGGACCAATATACAGGACAATTCTGTTGTGCATGTGGCAAAATCTAATCTAAGCGGGAAAGTCTTTCCAACCATCATTGGAGACAATGTCACAGTAGGTAAATATAGACATTCTGGTTCTTGTATTAACCACTGCTTTATTCCAGTGTCTCGTGATGTTTAATTGTTGATTATCTGCTTAGACCAAAGTCTAGTATAGTAAAATTGTTATTGATCTTTATCGGGGTACTACTTTTTCATTATAGTATCCACAAATATTTCGTTATTGGAGCCCTAGTTCTATCGTTAAAGTATGCTCGCTGGACTGTAAGCAAACATACCAGACAGATACCATGTTTTTATTCCAACACAATAGTATCGATAATTTTGAAGACAGGTTTGAGCAATTGAGCTTTTGTGCAAAACCTTAGTAGAGTTAGCATGACATACATTTAGCAGAGGATATGCACTATAACTAAACAGTTGTATTCGAAATTTAAACTCTGATATTGGTAATGGTACCCATTGCCTCTCTCACCTTGCCCACTATATGATATGCCAAAACCAATCTGACACCAAACCTGTTTTCTGTTATGTAGGACCTTCATTCTCGTGTAAAAAATTCACTGATATTCTGCTATAATATATATGTTCCAAACTTTGTTTCTCAGGACATAGTGCTGTATTACAAGGATGCACCTGTTGAGGATGAAGCTTTTGTTGGTATGGGAGCAACCCTGTTAGATGGTGTTGTTGTGGAAAAGCATGGGATGGTTGCTGCCGGAGCCCTTGTAAGACAGAACACAAGGATCCCTTGTGGAGAGGTTGTGCTTTACCTTACCATTATTGTTTGGATTCTTATTTAGGTCATCTCAGACACGTTTGCTTATCTTTTTTAATTAATTAACGGTTCTTTACAAGAAGTACTGTATGTCTGAATCTGGATTAGCATGCATTGAGAGAAGTACCATTTTGTTAGATACACGCATTATCCAAATGGCTTGGAAATTTTATTAGATATTGCAAAATGCTTCATGTTGCTTTTTTGGGGGGTAATTGCATCTGGCAGTGACTTGTATGCCATGCATTCTATGCATAGATGACAAAAAAATGCTGCCTAACTCTTGTTTGATTATCTTATCTCAGCAAGTGATCTCTTGTTGACTGTCTCTGTTCAATTTAGGTATGGGGTGGAAACCCTGCGAAATTTCTGAGGAAGCTCACAGAGGAGGAGATTGCTTTTATTGCGGAATCGGCTGCCAACTATTCCAACTTAGCCAAGGCACACGCTGTTGAGAATGCCAAGCCCTTGGAAAAGATTGATTTTGAGAAAGTGTTGCGCAAGAAAGTCGCTCACCAGGACGAGGAACACGGTCCCATGCTTGGTGCCACTCGAGAGGTCCCTCCAGAGCTGGCGTCGCCCAGTCCTACTCCTGCCCAATAAGCTTTGCTTATCTGTTTCTTCTTCTTTGGTGCCTTCACCATCTTCAGTTTGAATTCGTATATCTTATCTGTTCAGTGAGTTTGGCAGCTTAAGTTTGTTTCAATAATTTTGGGTCCAGCAATGTTCTAAAGCTGACCATGTACTTCAGTTTCTGTATTCCATATGTTAGGAATAAACAGAACAAATTTACCAGTAGCGTGCGCTGCTTGCATAGTTTACTCTGGCTGAAATTGCGAGATGCACTGGAGGAGATAAACCTACGTGAGGGGGAAACAACATGCGTCTTGAGGTATTCCATAGGCACACGTGATCTTGGGGCCGTGGTGTGGATTTATAGGTATTTTTGCTTTTAAAATTTCTAGATTTATTAGTCCCTCTTGTATTTTGAGTCAAACTTTGATCGTAAATTTTACTAGCGAAAATTTAAGTTATATGACAGAATACTAGTCCCTACCAAAGTTGCACTAAAGTTGCGTCAAATTATTTGGATTGGAGGGAGTATCGAATTTGTATTTGAATTCTTTTTTTATGGTATAATTTTTCTTTCATATAAACTACTCCCTCTGTTCCTAAATATTTGTCTTTTTAAAGATTCAACTACGGACTACATACGAAACAAAATACATGCATAGCACTGAATAGGGAACCGCCGAATACACCAGCTACACCTAACATGTGATGAATCTACACTCTAAATCATATCTATATATATCCGTATGTAGTCCGTAGTGAAATCTCTATAAAGACAAATATTTAGGAACGGAGGGAGTATATTCAACTATGGACTACATACGAAGCAAAATAAATGAATCTACACTCTAAATTATGTCTATATACATCCGTATGTAGTTCATAGTGAAATCTCTAAAAAGACAAATATTTAGGAACGGAGGGAGTAGTATATTTCAAATTTATTTGAAAAATAAAATATTGTTTGCAATTTAAAAAATGTCTTATTTTCAATTTTTCTTCACAATTCAAAAAAATGTTCGTGTTTCAAAAATTGTTCAAGAATTTCAAAAACTGTTCTCGGATTCAAAATATTGTTCACAATTACAAAAATATTCTCTTTGTCAAATTTTGTTCATAAATTCAAAAATTGCCCACTTTTCAAAATTGTTCTGAATTTCAATTATTTCTCAATCTTTTCTTTTCCCCTCAAATTTGTGGCATATTCAAGAAAATGTTCGCATTTAAAAAATACTATTAGAAAAATGTTTACCTTTTTCAAATTTTGTTCGTTCATTTTTAATAATGTTCGCATTTTTTATAAAATGATTGGGGTTTCTCAAAATATGTTCGTGTTTAAACAATTTTCCTTTTTTAAAACAAAATAGAATGTAGAAAAATCAAATGTTTTAAAATTTTCTCACAAATTCAAACTGAACAATTTTTGACCCTTCAATTTTTTTTTTGAAAATGCGCACATTTTTCTAAATTGGAAAGAATACATAAACATGTAATTTTTTTGGAATTCCGAAGAATTTTTTGAAAATGTGGACGTTTTTTGAAATGTTTGAATTTTTTGTAATCTGAACAATTATTCAATTCATGAACATTTTTTAAACGCGAACAATTTTTGAATTGCAAACAGTATATAGAAGAAAGTGAAGAGTTTTTGAAATCTTTAAAATTACGAACATTTATTTCAAAACACTATTTTTTTTTTGAAATTTTTGATTTGAAACAATGAAGAAAAAGTAAAACCATTAAAGGAACAATAAAAAAGAAACCACATTTGGCGCTCGTTTCTTTATTAGAGAGCATAGATGATTAGCTGAGCTGGTCTGCGACAAGCGTCCACCAGTTCGAGGTGCAGGGTTCGAAACCTCGCACATAGGTGCGTTCATTTTTCGGTGATCTTTTTACTGCTTTGTCGCAAAAAAATGGGCCGGTCCAGTGGAGGGTTGTTCCTGTGCGGCGCGCGTGTATCGGACACAAAGAGCGGCGTACAGGAGGTCCTTGGTTTCTGGGATGTCTTTGCTTGTCCCGCGGGAGGCTGATGGATTGTTTGTTTTTTGCCACACTGTTGGGCCAGGTAGAGGCTGCTCTGATTTGTTTTGTTTTTCTCTCATGCTTTTACGTGGGTTATATGATTTGCATTCGAAAATCACTCGCTCGTGTACACCTGAAGATTTTTTTTTTTGACGTTTTCGTTTTGTCGTTGTTTGTCTCACATGGAATGCGCGTCCTTGTTATCCGTACGCGAGCCATGATTTTTTGTCTGGGTTCTTATGTTTTAGTTTTTCCGCTTGGGTTGTGTTTTTTTGCTTGCTTTTTGTCACGGGATGTTGTATTTTCTTTGGGCACCCGCACTCATTTTAGTACTCTGGTTACAAGTCTAGCCTCAACTCGTAACCGATTTCGTATTTTTTTCAAGTTGCAAGTCCATCGTCGAATCGTAACCGGGTCCGGCCATTTTTTGTCTTAGTTGCAAAGTCACCCTAAACTTGCAACTGATCATCCATTTTTTTTGTCTCAGTTACAAGTCCACCATCGACTTGCAAGTTCTTAAAGTTTTTTTTCCAGTTGCAAGTCCACCGTCGACTCAGAACTAAGCCCGACCATTTTTTTGTGTTAGCTACAAAGTCACCCTCGATTTGCAACTGGGCCAGCCATTTTTTCTGCCTCAGTTACACATCCAGCCTCCACTCGTAAGAGGGCCCAACTTTTCATTTGTCTTAGTTGTAAGTCTACCCTCGATCCATAACTGGGCCTGAAGTGTTTTTTTGTCCGAGTCAACCATTGACTCGCAACTACTCTCGATCTGGGTCCACCCTTAACTGCAACTGGCCTAATGTTTTTTCCTAGTTCAAAGTCCACCATCGACTCGTAACTGGCCCGGTCATTTTTTTATTAGTTGCATAGTCACCCTTAACTTGCAACTTGGCCAACCATTTTTTCTTCCTAAGTTGCAAGTCCAACCTCGACTGGCAAGTGGGCCCGATATTTTATTTCACTCATTTGCAACTTCACTCTTGGATCACAACTAGCCCCGAATTTTTTTTGTCCCAGTTGCAAGTCCATCGTCGACTTGTGACTAGCATGTGCAAAGTCACCCTCAACTTGCAAGCGGTCGAACTATTTCTTTCTACCCCAGTTGCAAGTCCACCCTCGTCTCGCAAAGTGAGCCCGACTTTTATTTCTCCTCAGTTGCAAGTCCACCATCGATTCGTAAGTTGGCCCGTAGTTTTTATTGTCTAGAACTGGGCCCAATCCTGTTTTTGCGTCATTTGCACGTCCACCCTCGACTCGCTACCGAGTCTGACCCCTTTGTTTTTTTTGCCCAAGTTGCAAGTCCACACCCTCAACTCGCAACTAGCCCGAAGTTTTTTTTGTCGTGGATGCAAATCCACGATCAACTCGCAACTGAGCTCATTATGGATTCGATCTTTTTTTTTGCATTAGTTGCAAGTCTACCCTCTACTCGCAACCGAGTCCGACCTTTTTTTCTCCTTAGTTGCAAGTCCACCCCAACTAGAACCAAAGTTTTTTTTGTCCCGGTTGCATGTCCAACATCGACTCGTAATTGGATTCCAGGTTGGCCGGCCCAAAATTTCCTTAGTTGCAAAGTCACCCTCAACTTGCAACCAAGCCTAACCATCTTTTTTTGCCTCAGTTGCAAGTCCAGGGGTCCGCCATGGACTTGCAACTAGACCTAAAGTTTTGTTTCCACCCAATCAACCTCGAATATGTATATTTCTACTTGAACAAATAACTTGCTAGTTGTTTGTTTTTGTTCCTTTTCAATTATAAATATAATTACAGTATGTATGTGTTTTTATGGTTTTCTCCAAGAAAAATTGTAGAATGTATATTTGATGAAAAAAAAAACAATATGCAGAGCAGCGATTTGGCTCCCAGGCTCACATGAGCCCGGGCATGAACAATAATGCGATAAAAAATAGATTTTTTTTCAAAAAATTCCAATTTATTTTATGGTGCAAGATGCTCTCATGCGTGATCTCCGTGCAAAAATTCATGAAGTTTGGACATTTGAGGAGGTCATGGAAAAAAAGACAAATTTCCGATGTCTGGAAAACTTTTTAAAATCACACTGTTCACGTCTGATTCTGTCTTTTTTGCCACGAGCTCCTTGAACGTCAAAACCTCACAAAAAATTGCACGAAGTTCACGCAAAGGAGCATCTTGCACCACAAAACAAATTGGAATTTGTTGATTTTTTTCTATTTTTTCGCGTTACTGTTCATCGGGCTCATCCGAGCCCGGGCTCCAAGTTGAGTTATCAAATTTTAGGTGAAGTTTGACTCAAAATTTAAGGGGCCTTATAAACACAAATAGAGATGGTGCATTTGTATGTAATTGTGATTCCATGTATTCTGTGATAGGTCATCACCTCACGTGTTCCAATTACGAGTTGCTGACGTGCCACTCTCGTCGCTCGTCTACTGGAGACGGCCCGACCTTGTCAATGACAGTCAGAAAGTCTTCCCGCACGTGCCCCTAAGGACCAACACCATGGAGCCGCAACCATCGTCGTTGAACCCTTACATAGATCTGGAGCACCTGCACCAAATCTCGTCACATGACGAAAAACCCTAATCTCACTACCCCAAAAAGTTGACATGTTATTCATGCATTTTTAGAATCTTGCGAATCAAAAAGATTCTTAATGGATCGAAGCTAGGCAACATTTTTTCCGTGTAAATGGTATGCAGCAAAACCGATTAAATATCCTGGCATTTGGTGATACGTGAAGATGTCCTAAGAGCATGTTCAACACATGATGTAAAACAGGACACCCAAAAATAGTTTTAAGGCACTCAAAAGTATTCCCAACAAATTGAAATAAAACCATGACAAGTATTTTGGAACAGAGGGAGTAGGTTTTAGGGCATCAGGATTTTTTCTATCATAGCAGATAATGCAAAATAGGGCACCAGAACATTTTCTGCTGAGAGTTGCATATTTCGATATTTCAAACTAAAAATGTTCAAATTTAAATATGATACACTCACTACGAAAGTACCGCATATACGATAGACTCACTACAATGAACACACCACTCATTATCCTTGTCGTCGACATGGTTCCAAAGCTCCAAGATTGACTCATCCTCGCTATCCAACTCGGCCTCGACTTCATCGTCGTCTGACTCAACCCTAGGGGCCTGCCTCGTCCTCCTTCTTGATCACACCCTAGGGGCCTGCCTCGTCCTCCTTCTTGATCGTCTTCTTGCTTTTCGTGTCCCTACTAGCAAATAATTCATACTCCGCCTACCTAAGGTGCGGATTTTTCACGACGAACCTCGTCATAGCCACCGCATCACTCGCGTGGGCGATGCGCTGCTCCATGACGAGGCAATATTCCTTCTCCTCGTTATGAGACACAACCCGCAATTCGAGAGCAAGGAACTCTACCACCTTCCGCGACGTGACGTTGGGAAAGTTCAGCTTGGCCTTGGGCCGATAGTACCTTCAAGCCGTGGCGCCGTATGCGCGTGCGTCGAGATCCGGTGTCTCGGAGGTCCCGAGCCCTGTCCCGTTGCACGAGATCTCAACGCGTAGCGTCCATACAGCCGGAGTCGAACGCTAGGGAAGCCCGTGTTGCACTTCGTCTAAGCGGTGGCAATGGTGCGGCGACGGATTCGAACAATGTGGTGATGTGGGGATCCAACTAAGGGGGAAGGGGAAGGTGGATCCGACGGTAGGCGGTGGCGGTTTTGGCCAAAACCGGTCGACGCGGTGCCGTCCTGACACGACATGGCTGTGGGTTGGCTCGTGTTGCTTTTCAGCCTTCTAGGATGTTCTTTTAAATTCAGCAAAAACTAAAATATTAATAAAAAGTTATAGAAAAAACTATTTTTTAAGAAAAACACATAAAAATCAAAAAAATAAGAAAAATACAGAAAAATCTAAAAAACTAGAAAAAACCCTTTTTTTAATTGGTTTTCTTAGACAATTTAATTGGTTAGATTGCTTACTACATGTGTCACGTAGTACGTAGAGAAACCTATGTTTTTTTTCAGAAGATAGAAAAACCTAGTTATATGCCGGGTCGTGTCACCTCACAATTAAAAGGGTCGTGTCGTGCCCGACCTTAAGGTCTGGCTTTCGGGATTGGCCCTGTTCCGTGGCGTGCCAAAGGCGGGCTCTTCCAATTTATCGCGTCACACGCCGGGCACATGCCGGGCCGGCATGTCGTGCCTGTGGGCTGGCCCGCGCAGCACGGCCCAATTCCATCCCAATTGTTCTTCTCGAGAAAAAACGCCCCAACTCGGCAGTTCATGCCCCTCTGACAGCGGAGAAGGGCAGCTTGTTCGAAGTCGTCGGGACGGAGACCTCCCCTGCGAATCTCGAGTGGCCATCAATCCGGCCGTCGTTCGCACGGCCGCCGAGCGCCGATTCGCCATGGCCGCGGCGGAATCGGCCGGCCTGCGGCGCGGGGCGGGGGCGGGCGCGCGGAGGAAGGCGAAGGAGGCGGCGGTGGGCGCCGCCGCGAGGGCGCTCTTCTACCCGACGCTGCTGTACAACGTGGTGAGGAGCAAGGTCCAGGCCGAGTTCCGGTGGTGGGACGAGGTCGACCAGGTGCGTGTGTTGCCACCACCATAGATCGCCTTTCCAGCAGCCTTGATCCCGGGCGAGACAAGACTCAGAGACTACCTAGGTTATTTGTCCGATGAGCAAGTAAATTCCGCCATCGCAGTGAACTTTTAGATACAAACGCGTTATCATTTTGTTTTAGTTTACAAATAATGATTTCTGTCTTGAATTTGAATGCATTATTTGGAGTGAGAGGAGACATTCGTCTGAAATGTGTTCATCCGTGGGGCTGTCAGAATTAGCAACTACTAGTAGCAAGTACTGTAATATTTTGAATACTGGCACTTGGGATCTTTGAGGTCATTGGTAGACAGGGGGTAGTCTCAGTAATTTTAAGAAAGGCAAAAATCCAGAAATGTAGCATGATTGGGTGCTCTCCAAATGATGTTGGTTCAGTTTTCGGTCGCTGTCAGAAATTAAAGAGCAATACTATTTGTGAGTCTAGCTTGATGTTTCCGGAGAATTTGACAGTCTCATGGTGTATTCACTTTATCACTGCCAGTGGCTAAATGCCTAAATCACAAATGTTTGTTTATAGCTACACTGACCAGACGTTTAGGCCTGTTCGATGCATTTTTTTCTCTTAAAGCACGAATTAACAGAAATCATAATTTATAAGACAAACCAGAAACAGACCTATTGGTGCATTTACAGTTTCTCATTTGCAACTATATTTAATGATCGCTGTTTATTATCAGTTTTAGTCACGGTTCTACGTTGTGTTAGTTTCCGCATTCGCACACTGATTGATCATGACCATGGTATTTATTGTGGATCAGTTGCTGGTTATGTGTACTTTTTTTCCATGGGTGTAGAGATCAAAGATTTTGTTGTACTCACATTTGCCTTTAGTTTGCATTATGTGATAGTGAATTATAATGCAATCCTTCTGTTTGAGTATTTATTTCATTTTAATGAGATTGAAGCCTATTACTAGTTTCTATGCTCTTATTCTAACTGATACAGATAAGATGAATAGATCTCGTTGATCAAACATTGTTTTCTTTACCAGTTCATTTTGCTTGGAGCTGTTCCATTTCGTAGGGATGTTCCACGCTTGCAGAAGCTTGGAGTACATGGTGTTGTAACCCTGAATGAACCATTTGAGACTTTAGTACCATCATCAGTATATAAGGCAAGTAACTCACAAGTAATTTTATGTGTAGAAGATGGATATCATTGTACAGAGCCTTTAACCCTTTATAAGTGCACGTAATTTATGTCCACACTCTGATCATAATTGTTGCAATGGAAGTCATGACCAACCGGTATTCCTTATGACCTAAGTGCTCATCTGTTAAAAATTTACAGTCGCGTGGGATTGATCACCTTGTTATTCCTACAAGAGATTATATGTTTGCTCCATCACTTGTGGATATTAGTCAAGCTGTTGATTTCATTCATAGTAAGTGAGCATCGGAGTTTGTCCAAATTGATTCCTATTAACTAAGCAATTTTTTTCTTGATTATACAGAATCGATGATGAAGTTACTGGCCATTCATAACATCACTTTCTGTTAGATATTAAGATTTTCAATGCTAATTTATCATCCTTAATCAGGAAACGCATCTCGTGGGAGGATGACATATATTCACTGCAAAGCTGGAAGAGGGCGGAGTACAACGATTGTCTTGTGCTATCTGGTAAGTTGCTTATTCTTCTTTTAGAGAAACTAACATGTCAAATATTCAACTAAAAACTGAAAAGATTTATAGCAGTCAAGGTTCCAAATTTGTGGTTTTCCCGCCTTCAAGGCTATAATCTAAGAAAGCTACAACGGAGCTACTCACTAAAATCACGCTTTCTGGGCAGGGACCCGAGCTATTGCTAGCTATTTAGAACCTTTATAGAACCTCTATAGGGTTGCATGGGGGCTTTCGTATGGCACCAGGAATCAAGGAGAAGATGTCTTTAGCTTTGCTCTAGCCTACCACATGATCGTAGCTAACACCCTCTTTAAAAGGAGAGAACCGCATCTAGTGACTTTTAATAGTGGTCAAGACTCCAGCCAGATCTTGAGAGGAGAAGACAGGCGTGCTTGCCTAGATTGTAAGGTGATACCTGGAGAGAGTGTTGTCCCTCAACATAAGCTTGTGGTGGCTGACTTTCGCTTTCGGATTCGTGTCCAGCGGGATAAGCGCGCCAAAGTCGCTAGAACGAAGTGATGGAAGCTTAAGGGGGAGGCAGCTCAGGCTTTTAAGGAGAGGGTCATTAAAGAGGGCCCTTGGGAGGAAGGAGGTGATGCAAATAATATGTGGATGAAGATGGTGACTTGCATTCGCAAGGTGGCTTCAGAGGAGTTTGGAGTGACCAAGGGAAGGGGAAGCGAAGCAAAAGATACTTGATGGTGGAATGATGATGTCCAGAAGGTATTAAGGAGAAGAAAGACTGTTTGAGACGCCTACATCTGGATAGGAGTGCAGACAACATTGAGAAGTACAAGGTGGCAAAGAATGCCTCAAAGCAAGCTATGAGTGAAGCAAGGGGTCGGGAGTATGAGGACCTCTACTAGCGCTTAGACATGAAGGAAGGCAAAAGGGGCATCTATAAGATGGCCAAGATCCGAGAGAGGAAGACGAGGAATGTAGTCCAAGTCAAATGCATCAAGGACGGAGTAGATCAGCTCCTGCTGAAGGACGAGGAGATTAAGCATAGATGGCGGGAGTACTTCGACAAACAGTTCAATGAAGAGAGTAAGAGTTTTGCTGTTGAACTCGACGACTCCTTTGATGATACCGGTAAGCGTTTTGTGCGGCAAAATCCAGGAGTCTGAGCTCAGGGAGGCTTTAAAAAGGATGAAAAGAGGCAAGGCGATGGGCCCTGATTGTATCCCCATTGAGGTGCGGAGAGGCCTTGGAGACATAGCGATAGTATGGCTAACTAAGTTTTTCCTCATTTTTCAGGCAAACAAGATGCCAGAAGAATGGAGGCAGAGTATATTAGTACCAATCTTCAAGAACAAAGGGGATGTTCAAAGTTGTACTAATTATCGTGGAATTAAGTTGATAAACCATATAATGAAGCTATGGGAGAGAGTCATTGATCACAACTTAAGAAGAATGGCAAGCGTGACCAAAAATCAGTTTGATGGCAGGTGATACCTCAGAAGGACTCCTTTCGATATTTGGGGTCACTGCTGCAAAAGATGGTGATATCGATGAAGATGTGAGCCATCAAATCAAACCATATGGATGAAGTGGCACCAAGCTTCTGGCATTCTCTGTGACAAGAGAGTGCCACAAAAGCTAAAAAGCAGGTTCTATAGGACGTCGATTCGACCCGCAATCTTGTATGGTGCTGAGTGTTGGTCGACTAAAAGCCGACATGTTCAATAGTTTGGTGTAGTGGAGATGCGCATGTTGAGATGGATGTGTGGCCACACAAGGAAGGATCGGGTCTGGAATGATGATATACGCCATAGAGTTGCGGTAGCACCGATTGAGGAGAAGTTTGTCCAACATCGTCTGAGATGGTTTGGCCATATTCAGTGCAGGTCTCCAGAAGCTCCAGTACATAGCGGACGGCTAAAGCGTGTTGAGAATGTCAAGTGAGGTCGGGGTAGACCGAACTTGATTTGGGAGGAGTCCATAAAGAGAGATCTAAAGGACTGGAATATTGCCAAGGAACTAGCCATGGTCATGGGTGCGCGCAACCTAGCCATTCATGTGCCAGAGCCCAAAATCATGAGTTGGTTACGAGATTTGATGTGTTTCAACTCTAGCCTACACCAACTTGTTTGGGACTAAAGGCTTTGTTGTTGTTTTATAGTTATAACAAAATTGTTGCATGCCACTTATTTGGAATTAATTTTGTATTGTGCTTCAGTGGAATTTTGTATGCTTGATTTTTACCAGGTGAAGTACAAGAATATGACACCTACCGCAGCATTTGAGCATGTGAGATCTAAAAGGGCTAGAGTGCTGCTGACCCGTTCCCAGAGGAAGGTGCTGGACATATCCTAACTCGTTTCTGAAATTACCAACTCATTGTACTAGCAATGTTTGGTTTTGTTGCTCTCCAGTTGTGTTGTTTCTTGGATGTGACAAGTTCCATACATTTGTCCCTCAGGCCTTCACTATTATATACAGATCGACATAAGTTACCTGTGATAGGTAGTTAGCAGTCAACATATAGCTGGTGATAGCTGATAACTAACTAAAAATATATGTTGCACTTTAGCGCTCTCTCCCATCATTTGGCACTTGCAGACCTTTGTTAAGGATTAATTAAACTGGCTTCCATCAAGCACAAAGGGAACATCGCTGCCAGGAAATATGTTTGTTCTAACTCTTTGCACCTGGACCGATCACCTGTAGTCTATATGCCATATGTAAAAAAAAAGATACTTTTGTGGTTTGATCATTTGAAGATGATTAAACATGAAACTCATATCCTATCTGTAAATCAATGCTGCTACGTGTAAACTGCTTGGATTGTGACATGTTAGCCACTTTTATCATATAGCTGCACTAAATTTATATAATGTGGCTGTGGACCAAACTCACTCCTAGTGGACCTAATCCAGCCCACTAATTATAGAATGAATTAAATATGAATTATCTTCTTTCCAGTGGTGCGATCACTGTAGAACTCCGAGTTTCGGAGGTGGTCTTGAAAGATAGGCAGCTCCTCATGTGCCCATGTTGGTCCATTGGTAGAAGAGATGGTTTAAATTAAATCAGTACCCGTCGAAATATTTATATTCTCTTTTTTTTAATGTTGGGAAAATACTTATATTCTCGGTGGCCCTGATAATGGCAGGTAGTTCAAGAATTCAGTACGAAGGTCGTTGGAGCAGCAGCAGTGTCATCATCATCTCCATCAGTGGACGCGGTACCGCAATCTGAAGATGGCTCTAGTTTGCCAGGCGTTATCAGGGAGGATGCCAGCTCGCCTTCTCACAAGGCCACCCCATCAGGGCCAATGATGAAGAAGATGCTGTCATGCCTGCTTCCTTCCCCGATGCGATCTGGCGGCGACTCGCCGTCGCATGCCGACCTGCGCGCATCCTAGCGCCGTACCAGTCCCGATCTCAAGTGGTTCGTCGACGTGGAGCCGAGGAGATCGATTCCTCTGCCGGAAGATCTTCCTAAATGTGCTGCTCATCCTGTTTGTCATGTGTTCTCCCGTTGTTGTGTCGGATCCAGTTCGTTTGGGTCTTGCTCCGTTCATACATCGTTGTTGGGGGCTGGTTCTGCGTCTTGTGCTTGCCTGACAGCCCTTGTGTAACTTTCTACAGGACCAGGACCTCAGCTTTTTTTTGTAAATAAAGTAGCAACTGTTTAAACTTGCAAGGCCAACATACAACTTCTGCTGAAGACTAGTTGTGGAGTTTCAAGATTAAGGAAATCAGATAAGAGCATGGTTAATAACATAACCAACAATCAACTATAAGAAATTGTCATGTCATTTAGAGTCAACTGAATAGCCGACTTGTACAATAGTAAGTTTTAAATATGTACTACTTTACTAATAGTTGACCCATCTTACAATCTCATAAAGTGTCTTGGGTCTCGTGCTACAGCTGGCTCTTATTGTACAACCCACTCTCCTTTTTTTTTTTTTTCATCCTACTAAGGGAAGATATAATAGTGCTTATAGCTTGTTTATGTCACCTTATTATACTTGTTTTAAGTTGCGGAGTTTCAAGATTAGCGAAATTGACATTTTCCATAGGAAAAGCCTCTTTAGAATTTTCTTGTGGATGGCAGCGCCCGGAATATTTTTTTGCTTGAGTTGGGCACCGAATCTGTTGGGGGGAAAGTGAACCCTAGTTCGGATAGCAAAAACGGTGCTCCAGCCCTGCAAGTTTCCTCCTGTCGCCGTCGGAATGCGATCGCCTGATCGGATCTTAATTTAGGATCTGGATTCGTGATGAGAGGGGTCACCGACAAATCCCCAAAGCAAATGGTTTTGGGTTTGCTTTTCTTCTCTTCTTCTCTGATGACAGCCACCTCTTGCGACACCCTGTTGCAACTTGTCATGATAGGTTCTTTGATCATGGCTCCCTTTTTTTTGACTTAATTAGTCCCGCCTCTGTAGTGATCTAAAACGTCTTAAATTAGTTTACGGAGAGAATACTTTTAAGCCATCGCCATATATAATATATTTTTTGATCCGTCGACTGTTGGCACGGCACCAACCTCAAACTATCACACTCATCTCTAACTCGCCAATGAGAACTATTCGAAAAAGTTTGCACTCATCCCCCACAAGCTGCCACTGTCATGTCAAATTGTTGGGTGGCCCTTCACTTGTTCTCATGATATGATATGTAGACGGATCAACTTGTTTTTCATCCGGCTACATATTGGTAAATTCTGTTCGATGACATATCTTGTTCGACGAAAATTATGCCACTGTTCCCTTTTGGATAATATTTAGCGAGCAACACCTGGCATGTTTCCAAATTCTTCGTAATGGTTAATTATTCATCACCTTTGACCAAAACTATCATTATTGACTTGTTCAACTCCGTCCAAAGCTATGATTCATTACGGAACTACTACGTGTCTACAACTACCATCCCATGGACATACAAGACATTATGAAATGCATGGATTCCTTGTGAACCACCATACCTTATGGGTTTCGTTTACGTGGTGACTATTAAATAACACAAGTAGTACACTAGTCGAGCTCCTCAAATGCCACATGCCCATCTTGGCACCGCCTACCATCTTTGACCACAAAAACAAAAACTTAATACCGAATAGACTCTACAACACGTTGGTAATAAACACAACGGGTTATCAAAACCGACCTAAAGTTATTTTAACCCGCCAAAAGAAAACTATTGTAAACCAAAATGATTGTTTTTGGAGGCGACCTTCGTCCCCTATGTTTGTGTGCGACCCTCTAATCTTCTTCTTGCCGACCATGCTCTTCCTCACCTACTTCTTTGTTCTTCCTTCTCGCATCGCAACCCTAAACTCCTTTCTCCTACCTCTTCCACGGGCATCCACCAAATTTCATCTACCCCGACCCATCGAGCACTTCGCTCCTTCGACACTTCAACGTCCTCCTTATGCCGTCGTCGAGATCCTTCATCACGATCCATCACAACCCACCATCATCGTCTCTTGTGGTGTCAAACCGAGAGTAAGACCGGAATTTGAACATTTGCACGGTAAACTTCTCAATAAAAAATAAAAATAAAAATCACGCTCCTTCCATTCCCTCGCCATCACAAAAATAGATAATAATTATTTTCCATCTTATAAAGGTAAAAGGCGAAATGAAAAAGTATGGTTTGTGACTTGTGAGGACCTCCCTCACACACGCGCAATCGATATATTCCCCACCCCAACCGTCACATTCTTGCACCGCAACGTTACACATTGTCTGCTAAATAACACCAAAAACATCATAGTCGATTTCCTCGGTTGCCAAACTGCTCATCTTCGCAGTCCTAGCCATCTTTGACCATAACAATAACAAGTGAACATGGGTTAAACTCTACAAGACGTGGTAATAAACACAATGGGTTATCAAAACCAACCTTAAAATTATTTTAACTAGCGAAAAGAAAACAATTGTTAATCAAAATGATTGTTCTTTTTCTAGCAAAAAGAAGGGTCCAGAAGGACCCGATGCTAAATTAAATATAAAACAATGATGCATAGCATCTTACAAACATGACCCTTAAGAAACAGGAAATAACAAACCGGTCCCTGAAGATTGCAAAGAGGACCCAAAATAGCTGATACAAATTGCAATAGGGTCTCAAGCCGCTCTGACACAAACCAAGCCTTGTCGTCGTTTGGGACGACACCACTTGGGACGGTGAAACCTCTATGGCACCTCACCATGGACTTCTTGCTAGAGCCGCACTGCCTCCCGTTAGGTATCTTAGCCGGGAGGAAGAAAGAAAGCTACCATTCGACCAAAAGATTTGATGGTGAAACAAAGATGACCGGCAATCGATCGCGAGTTCAGGCGCAAATGCCTCTCCGCGAGAACCACCAAAAGAAAAAGGAAGGGATTCTAATCCAGAGACCAGCAATACCAATTCTTCAACGAAATTGCTGCCACCTCCATGGTGGCTAGCTTTGCGTGGAAGGAGGCTTCAACACCAAGGATCCGAGAAGACGCCAGTTATAGCCGAACGAAGGGTCTCAGGTTTGGTCCCTTGAAGCCCTCCCGGGTCCTCAATCCCAACCACCATGGATGAGATGAAATGAAAGAGGAGGAAGATAACCATGCCTGGTTTAATTGAAAAGGGAGAAGACCTAAAAGCAGCAACTAGGGATGCATCTACTAAACCTAAAGCTACTAAGGAACACGAGGACCCCTCTCCCTCACCTCCCGTGGCGACATGGCCGCTGGATCCGGGAGAAAGAGAGAGAGAGAAAGAGAGAAGGGTCGACGAGGGAGGTCGCCTACCCCCGACCCATCGCCCACCTCACTCCTTCGCACGCTTCAACTTAACGCTCTCTTCCGCTACCGTCGAGATCCAGTCACCACCACAACCCACAATTGCCGTCTCCGGCGGTTTCAAATCAATAGGAACAAAATTCGAATATCCGTAAAGTAAATTCCTCAATATACGTCCGTAAAAATGAGAAATAATTCTTTGCCGTTTCTAGAAACGTAAAAGGCAAAACGAAAAAGTAGGGTTTTCTACCCGGACCTCCCTCCCACACACACGCACGCGCACGCGCACGCAACCGATATATTCCCCACCCCACCCCACCCCATCCCAGCCAGCCAGCCGTCAAAGCCAGACACATCCAGGTCCAAGCAAAGCATCCCCAGCCGAGACCGCGTGCGCTCCACGCCGCAGCAGCCGAGAGAAGTCGTCGCCGGAGAAGGAGGAGGAGGAGGAGGAGGCGACCGAGGATGTCGTGGCAGACGTACGTCGACGACCACCTGTGCTGCGAGATCGACGGCCAGCACCTCACCTCCGCCGCCATCCTCGGCCACGACGGCAGCGTCTGGGCGCAGTCCCCCAACTTCCCCCAGGTATCCGCTGGTCTACTCCGTTTCGTTTCTCCTCTGATTGGCCCGCTCCGCTCGCGCCGCGGCAGATCCGCGCGCGATCTGCTCCCCGCGCCCGGATCGGGCCGGGGTGTGCGAGATCCGGATCTCGGCCGACACGAGCCGCGGATCTCGTAGCCTCCGAGGCGGCGGTGCCCGACGCCGTCCGCGTGGTTGTTGCTGCCGGATGCTCGTTGTGGGTAGCGCGTGCGCTGCCTGCTCGTATGATTCGTGTGCAGGGAGCGGGGTGTTGATGTGAATTACACGAGGCGTGCCTTGTGAGTTGAACGATGGCTAGATGGTGGAATTGCCGGCGGGATTGGATTCGTTACCCTGGCCGCGTGATCCCACTCAGCTTACCATCAGAGTAGCAGTAGCTTAGTGTTGGGCTACATATAAATCTCATAGTCTGGGCAGCTGATGACCGGAGCACGTATCGCAACGGAGAAGTTTCTGCTGATCCTGTTACATTGCATGTAGAATTTGCGTATGCTGGACTAGAAACGCCCTCATGTCATCGATTTATGCAAGCGTGTCCTTTGTGGCCATGAATTTGTGTTGCCTAGGTGTGCCTCATATTGTTCGATTGTCCTCTTTTAGGTGCTTAACTGCAAAATATATTGTTAAGAAAATAAATGATCTAGCATTGCATTAGGTTCACTTTGACTGCTGGTTAAATCACGCTGTATCATATTCATATCGTTGTATTGTATGGTGCTGGTAATAACTATACTGTTGTTTGAGAATGCACCTCAATTCACCATCAAAGCCTATTGTGATGTGTCGTGGGAGTCCATGTTTTTATGTGCACAATGTGTTTATTATGACTGTTTTATGTTTTATTTTGCCTGCCCTATCTGAGCTTTCCCTTGTTTTCTGCTTCTGGATGCTGCAGTTCAAGCCTGAGGAGATTGCTGGCATCATTAAAGACTTTGACGAACCTGGACATCTTGCACCAACTGGTCTTTTCCTTGGAGGCACAAAATACATGGTCATCCAAGGTGAACCTGGGGTTGTCATCCGAGGAAAGAAGGTACATTTCTTTTTGAAGAAACTGCCCGCAAACCATCAACGCTTTGTGACTTCTCTGAACACTCATGTTAGCTTTGCTCAGCAAACTGAATTAATTTGTTCTGTTGGTACCGGTTGTTTTATGAATAATATGTTATTAAACCTCATTGTAGAAGCTACTAGTATACTGCTGTACCCCCCAATTAATGCAAGCGCGTTCATCAGATGAATGCTCTCACGCATTATGCATTATAAACAGGACAACTCATGCTGCTTGATAAAATCGTGACACCATAGCATGTACAAGCCTCATATCTATTAGCTCGTACATGCACATTTCCTTTCCCTGTATTGCGAAGACTAAAGGACTTGTTGCTCTTATCTTCACTGCATGCATACCATCTATTAGTGGGTCAGCTGCTAGATTGTCATTAGTGCGTTTCCAGTCTACCGAATGGTGATACTTATTTGCTGATATTCCCCACAAGGATAAGTTGATAGTCATTACTGCGTAATGCATTTCAGTTAAGTTGCAGAAATCCATACGAAGTTACTTGTATTACAGGGACTAGAGAGTAGAGAAGATCATTGATTTTTCCTTTTTCACTGAAGTGAGAGCTGGTTCTTACATGTTTCCCATGATGTTTCTTATAGGGTACCGGTGGCATTACTATCAAGAAGACGGGCATGGCCCTGATTCTCGGTATCTACGACGAGCCCATGACTCCGGGCCAGTGCAATTTGGTCGTGGAGAGGCTTGGCGACTACCTGGTCGAGCAGGGTTTCTAAGCCCGCCCTGATATGTTGTTATTTTGGTCGTCTGGGACTAAGTTTGCTCCTGTGGGCTTTGCATCCATCTGCTTGGCGTACCACATGATATATGCAGTGAATAATTTTAGCTTGGGGTTTGTCGGTCGGTGACGTGTCGAAGGGGAAAATGGATTTACTATGTTTTCGTTTTAATGTTTGGCATCGCGTCGTATCAAACTCGGCCGCACTTTGGCGGAGTAATGTACATTTGCCTGGTCATGGTAACTTGTGGGTTCTGCTGCTGCTTTATTCAAGATGATTGCATTTTTACTGACGTGCTTGCCTGGTAGTACTACGTTGTGTGGTTGCATTACAGCTGCCTGCCTGCCTGCCTGATGCTGTGCCAACAACAATCACCAGCCCACCACCGAACAACTAAAATTTCATTTGTCAACTCGTAAAATGCTCATCTATGCAACCATTATTATTTAACTACTTACTGAATATCTGATCCACTCACCTATGGGATACGTTGACCCCATACAGTGGGGGTCTGCTATCCACGTTCTCTCTCGGTTATGCCCCTCGCTGGCCGATGCCTCCAGTTTGAAGGGCCGAATATAGCTATGTCAATTTTGTTGTAAGTAATCGAGTGGGAACGAAAGACAAACAAATAGAACAGATTATATACAAGGTTGAAGAGGCGCCTCCTGGGATGCGCCGGTTGGCAAGGGATGCAATGGGGAAGTAACTGCCGTGACGGTTGCTAGAGTTGCAACTGCACGTGAGGGAAATCAGGGATTTCCCTGGTTAATTATCCTTAACACCCCCGCTAATCCCTGATTTACCGTATGTGTGATTAGCAACTTGACAAATTCTTCTTCAAAAACCCCGTGGGAAAATGTGAGGAGATACATGTTTGATATGTTGCTAAAACTCGAACTCAGTGGAAACACTACATATAATGGTTATTGTCTCTTTAACTCAATACGAGAAAACCCATAGAGTTTAGAGGACAATAAATATGTCGTATATACTTTCCTAAAAATCCAGGTGGGAAAAACAGAAAGTATGATGGTCTTGTGTTGATATTACCTCGTTAAAAACCTTTATGAGAACCTGTAAAGTAAACTCATTAAGGAAAAAAGAGTATAATATGATGCTTTGAACAGGAACAATTCAGGAAGATACCCCCTGATTTTTGCAAATTTCGAAGCCGTCACATACCAATTCCATGAACATATTTATGGAATGTAGAAGTTGGTAGAGATTTGATGAACAAATCAGTCGCATGATTTGACTTACAAGATATGCAATATAGTGATATTGCTTATTATGTAACATGTTCGCATCCGGACAACACAAGCAACATTATCTTTGAGATAATGATTGGTGGATGTAGCCACGTGGTCTGTTTCGAAGACTCTCATGAGATGGCTACCACACCAGTAGGAACAAAAATCTTGTCTACGATCTCACATAGTAGGATCTGATCGATGTATCCAATGATATTGGTGTCCAGATTTCTCTGAAACTGAAAGATTAGGACAAAATGTTTGATGCCTTGGAGATATCGAAAGATATTCTTAACTCCCACCAATTGCGTTTGGTGGGTCCAATTCAACTAGGATATGGAACCTTGTGTCCCAATACCTCATGTCCATCATCAATGTCTCCAATATAATCTGGATATAGACAACATGATGTATCATAATGTATGAGTGAAGGTGCTCGAGGTTTTACCCAAATCCTTCATCTCAAATTCCATCATTTAGATGATCACGTGCTTAGCATGCATGGATAATCATCATTGTAGGAGTACTCCTTGCATCTAAGGGACTCACTATACGTCGGTTGTATCAAATGTACCGACATCAATAAGTCCTATAGTGACTTACTAATTTGACACAATGTATGTTGCGTTTTGCATTTCGATTCAGACATAAGATTCCATCGGGAACCATCTATATCTGAATCTAGTGATCCACATGGATATGTAATCACCACATCTATCAACTGCAGAGATAGATGATTTTGTACTGCCAATGATATAAGTTATCGGAAAGAGATTCCACTTCCGGAGAATAGTTGGGTATCCTGCGTGAACCCTTGTGCTACAATACTTGCTCAATATTGCACCACCTTGCTGTTCTTAATTCCGTTTCCAAAACAAAACTGGTGTAGGTATTTCTTATGAATACCTTCCCATTATTGATCAAGATTATTTCTACCTAGATTATACCCTTTGCTTGAGTTCAGTCCGAGTGTATTTCACACTTTGCCATGGCCATGGTCTTTGGACCTGAATCATGTGAAAGGTTTTTGCAATCTAGTTGAGAAATGTATGTCGACAATTGTAGACTTTCGGTTATATGTTTCTCCAGAATCTATATATCAATATATAGTTGATGGAAATATCGTTACCCATGGCGACTTCTCGCGATTTCGCAATGCGATTGAGTCAGGTATTCCGATGTCCCGGTCATTGTGTGCACTATGACCTGGGTTGGTGGGGGTTGCCCATCCACTGGGTGTATACTACCCATTAGGTGTCTGCCAACGTGAAGTTGACTTGCATTTACTGATTCAGAGGCCTTGATATCCTTGCTTGTGAGAAGCTGAATCGTGATGTCCTATTGCAGTACTTCTCCCCCTGTTGCTTTGAACGGGGAGTTGAGTGGTTTTAGTTGGTACCTCCACTCTTTCCGACATATTTTTCAGGATTGTAGGATTGTATGACACCTTTATAGTCAGTAAATGAATCTGGCAGGTTATTTGCAATGCGTTGCAAATCTTCTGAACGCATGGTTCAGATCTTTGAGAACGTGGAATTGAGGCAGAAATGTGTTGAACATTCCACTAATTTCCTGGCATTCTTTATGGTACTTGAAATCTCCCCCTAATGCCCAGAAACATTCCTCACTGAATCAACATACTGGCCTTGAATAACTCCCCATGCGAGGGGCTTGAGGTATTGAGGGTAATACCGTTATTCCTCACATACATCCCAAATATATTTGAGGGGGGCCAATGATGTATGCTGGGGTGGTGATATCAGTATGCAACCGAATTACCGCAGATGGGAAATACTTGGTAGATTTCCACATATCAAAGATAGAGGGGAACAATATTATGCAGTTTTGTCATGAGCGTGTAAAACTACATGACTTCAACGTAAAGTTGGTAGTTGCAATTCTGAAGTAAAGATCATGCAATGAGCTTAATTCTTTGGATAGCGTATTCTACCAAGACATTTTGAGTCTATATATTAGGACAAAGTGCTAAACTTCAATCCTAGGGCCATTATGAAGGCACACAAGGAGAATTCTGCAACATGTCCATTCGATTTTGATTAAAATCGATATCGGGATAATGAGCCAATGGGTTTGTGCGGACAAAGCGCACTTGAGACCATCGTATGGACATGTCTTTTAGAACCATGGAATACCTGAATAGTGTAGTCAATGGTTGGGAAGAGCCACATACCTCGACTTGATGCGTTCAAGGAGTCTGAGTGGTTCGGCGTAGACTTTAAGGTGCATGAGCCTTAAAATTAGCTTCCATGCGTCACATGCCGTGCACATAATATCCAAATATTGTTAGATTTAGCATCATAATAATCATAAACCAATGGAATTGCTGATAGTTTCGGTTTCAACCTAATGTCTGGATGACCAATGCAAGGCGAGCATGCCAAGTTTGTCATGTACAAGACATTTTGGAAAATCATCTTGTACGCAACATGTGCTACGGGTTTTGTAGTATGTGTAGTACAATCCTGATGATACATAGAGAATGTGCTTGTCATATCCATTGCATATGGTAAAGAGAAGAGATTTCCCCTTTGTTGTCATCATAAGTTTCGTTATGGAAACTATTTTGACGGATATCTCTATACTTGAGTATGGTACGAGTTGAACCGGGATGCAATAAAGCATCCTCGATGTTACTTGAGTACCCATAGGGATTATGACTCTATTTGAGCCAAGAATTGCATCATTGAATTTAGCGATTGTTAAAATATCTCCTTTCCTCTTAGTAAGAGTGAAGACATTTTACTTCCCCGAGTGTCGTGGTGTTCTCATGGTAGATGCCATGGGATGGCTTATCGAGAGTGGTTGGGGCCAAAGTGCGTTGGTGCATTCCGAAGGCGAGCTTGGGGACAAGCGGTGCGAGACACACGATGTACCCAGGTTCGGGGCCCTCCGTGGGAGGTAACACCCCTAGTCCCGCCGGAGTAAGTATATGGGGGGTTGATAGTACAATGGTGCTCCTTGAGCTGTTCGACGGAGGAGGAAGAAGGAGCTAGCTCTCTCTTCTTGCCTCTCCTGTGTGGGTGCAACTGAGAGAGTAAGCCCAGGAGGAAGAACCCGCCAACCCCTCTGCATGGAGGGGTGCCGGGTTTTTTTATAGGCCAACCCCCGGCTTACAATAAGCAGGGATAATGGAGGCGGGAACAAGCGTCCGCGATCCTGTCGCTGCGAGTAGCCCCTTGGCGTCTCTTATCGCCTGACCCAGGGGGTACTGTAGACTGTGGATGATGGTGGACACTGTGGATGATGCTGCAATACTGTTGATGGTGATGCGGCATAGTAGATGATGCAAGGCATGGCCGTCACATCCACGCAGGTCCGACCTGGCGCTGCAGTTGACTTCGGGCAGCCGACTGGTCGGAGCAGCCGGCCACAGGCGCGAGCTGGGGCAGGCGGGCGTCCTGCCCAACTCGCTGTCTTGGGACTACCTGGGGATCACCCCCACGACAGTAGCCTCCGAGCGTCCGGGCGACTCAAAGATTCGGGCGGAGGGTCTTCGCCGTTGATGTAGCGGATGGGGGCGTTAAGGATCTCAGTGGCAGCCGGCTGCGGGCCTGTGGCCGGTGTAGCTGTCTTTCCAGTGGGGGCGCGCCAGCATACCCCTTGGGTGTAGCCTCCGAGCCTCCGGGCGACTCGAAGAGTCAGGGAGAGGGTCTTCTCTGCTGTTGTAGTAGAGGTTGTCGACGGAGGCCGGCTGCGGGCCGCAGCCAGCGCGGCTTTCTTCCAGTGGGGGCGCGCGAGCGCACCCACTAGGTGTAGCCTCTGAGCCTTCGGGCGGCTCGAAGAGTCGGGCGGAGGGTCTTCGCTGTTATTGTAGCAGACGGTGGCGTCAAGGATCTCGGTGGCAGCCGGCGCGGCATTTTCCCAACGGGGAACGCCGGCGCACCCACTGGGTGTAGCCTCCGAGCCTCTGGGAGATGGGGGGGGGGGTTCCCCATGGAAATGATCGTGCAAAAGACAAAGTTAGTCGGCCGATACGTCTCCAACGTATCTATAATTTTTGATTGTTCCATGCTATTATATTATCATTCTAGGATACTTTTTGAGTAATAATTTACCAATTTATATTATTTTTGAGCACTAACCTATTGACCCAGTGCCCAATGCCCAGTGCCAGTTCCTGTTTTCCGCGTGTTTTTTACTTTTCAGGTCTACAGTACAAAACGAAGTCTAATTGCCCCGAAACTTTTTATGATTTTTTCTGGACCAAAAGAAGACCTGGAAGCTTCGGGAGAAGACCGGAGGCCGCACGAGGGAGGCACAAGCCAACAGGGCGCGCCCAGGGGGGGGCGCCCTGATGGCTTGTCCCTCCCTGGTGGCCCTCCTGACCCTGTTCTCTGGCCTATAAATTCACATATATTCCAAAAATCCTAGAGGGCATCCCGAAACACTTTTTTCACCGCCGCAAGTCTCTGTTCCGCCCGATCCCATCTGGAGCTCCGTTCCGGCACCCTGCAGAAGGGGGGATCGATCACGGAGGGCCACTTCATCAACCTTGCTGCCCTCATGATGATGTGTGAGTAGTTCACCACAGACCTACGGGTCCACAGTTAGTACCTAGATGGCTATCTCTCTCTCTTTTGATCTTCAATACAATGATCATCACATATTCGCTTTGATCTATCCGATGTAAATCTTTTGTGCGGTGCATTGTTGGGATCCGATGAATTGTGGGTTTATGTTCAGATTATTCATGAAAATTATTTGAGTCACCTCTGAATATTATGATTCTTATTTGCATGATCATTATAGCGTCGTAAATCTCTCCGATCTATTGAAATAGTTTGGCCAACTAGATTGATATTTCTTCAGTGAGAGGGGTGCGTTGTCGTGGATTCAATCTGGTGGTGCTCTATATCCCAGTGACAGAAGGGGACAAGACACGTCTTTGTATTGTTGCCACTAAGGATAAAACGATGGGGTTAGTTCATATTAATTAAATTCTCTTTGTCTACATCATGTCAATGTTCTCCAAGCATTACTCTGTTTTACTTAATACTCTAGATGCATGCTGGATAGCGGTTGATGGGTGGAGTAATAGTAATAGGTGCAGGCAGGAGTCGTCCTATTTGCTTATGGATGTGATGCCTATATACACTTGATGATTGTCGTGAATATCACATAACTATGCGCTTTTCTATCAATTGCCCAATAGTAATTTGTTTACCCACTGTATGCTTACTTTCATGAGAGATGCCGCTAGGGAAAACTATGCCCCCCGGGTCTATTCACTTATATATTTACAAATCCTATCTTTACCTTGCTGCCATTTATTTGCTTTTATTTTATTTTGCAATTTACAATTATTTACTATTATCTACACACTTCACTTACTTGCAAATAACGAGATCAAGGGGATTGACAACCCTATTGCCCGCGTTGGGTGCAAATTGTTTGCTCTTTTGTGTGCAACCGCTGAAGACGGTTGTGGATTCATATTCCTATTGGTTCGATAAACCTTGGTTTCATAACTGAGGGAAATACTTACACGTATTGTGCTGCAATTACCCGTACCTCTTCATGAAAAACCCAACGCAGATCACAAGTATCATCTGCGCAGATATATCAAAATTTTAACTTCAGCCGTGCAAGTTTTATGCAGAGGGAATGTCGACTCGGTTTCGTCCGAGCCCCTTGGGTCATTTCATGTCCCCTCGGCTCTTTAGCTTTGGCTCTTGTCGGCCGGATAGCCAGGAGCCGGCCTGTAGCTGAGACGAAGAGTGGGCCGCAGAGTGGAGCGTATAGTACTCAGACTTTGAGGAGCGGATTCGACCGAGCAAAAATTCGTGAAGGAAACGGCCAGGTCGCCCAAGCCGTTCACCCGCCGGATACCTTTCGCGTGGGGTGACCTCCAGCCTTTGCTCTTGCTAGCCGGACAGCCGGCGTGCGGTCTGTAGCTGAGACGAAGAGTGGACTTTCGGTACCGTATACTCTACTAAGCCGTCTAGGGGGAACATATCAGGCCAACGGACCAGCCCCGGGCAGAGACTAGCTGGCCCCGGGCCGAACAACAAAGCAGCTGGAAAAAATGCAGAGATGGCCCCCAAGGATCGCTCGGGGGTATCCGTTTTTGCGCGCAGTGCAAAGGTGTGAGGACGAGAGCTCACATTGCTTGTCGCGCAGATGGGGTGGAGGGGGGGGGGGGGGGGGGGGGGGGTGGGGGTGCACTCCGGCGGGGACCCAAGCCTCCGGATGGTCAGGGAGCACCCTAGCCAACCGGGCCTAGCCGACCAGGTAGCAGAGCGGGAGGCAGCCGATCTGACCCCCCAGCCGGCCGGCTAGGCGTCGGAGCGGGTGCGCAGGACAGCCGGCCAGGCGGTGGCACGGCTGGTCTTCTTTCTCTATCTCTTTTTTTGGCCGGTTCCCACTTCTCTTTGTTTTTTTATAGCCGACCCCCTTTTACTCTTTTTTCTAGCCGGCTATCCCATTCTTTTTTTCTTTCTTTTTGGGCAGAAGGTTGCTCTTTTACTAGCCGGCTCCCCACTTCGTTTCTGTCCTTGCGTGGGAGCCGGCCACGTGAGTTGGGGAGCGGGAGCCGACAGGGAGCGGGGCAGCAAGCGACGAGCCGGCGCACGTGGGGCAGGCGAGACCGGCTAGCGCAGGAACCAGCGGGCGCGCAGGAACCGACCAGGCTCGGCGAGGGCGAGCTGGCGGGCGTGCAGAAACCGTCCAACGCGGGAGCTGGTGAGCGCGCGGGAGGCGGCTGGGCGCGGCGAGGGCGAGCCGGCTGGCGCCGCACAGGGGCGGCGGCCGAGCGACGCGACACGGACACGCCGACGAGGGATTGGGGAGCATGGAGAGGTCACCTGGGAGCAGAGGAACGCGGCAGAGGAGGGCTGTGGGCACGGCGAGTTCCCAGCCCCGAGCTCGAGCGCCTCGCGACGGGAAGCAGAGGAGGAGGTAGGAGGGGCAAGGGCGACCAGGAACGCCGCGGCTAGCGGCGGGGCAGCGGCCATCTTGGCGGTGTCGCGACAGAGGAGCTTGGGGGCCATCAGGGCGCGACAGCGCGGGAAGCGCAGGGACTCGGCCGCGCGCGGTGGTGGAGAAGTGGGGTACGAGCGGCGTTGCCCGCTGCGGGCAGCATGGCGCGCAGGGGTGCGACAGCGGCCAGAGGGCGATGCGCCGGCGCGTGGTCGATCTGGCGGAGGAGGGTGCCCGGCGACGCCAACCGTCGTGCCAGGAGAGGGGGAAGCCGCAAGGGTCGAACAGGTCCTGCAGTCCCTGCTTGTGACAACGCCGAGCGGCCATCGATTGGTGGTCAGGGTGGAGAAGGGATTTTTCGGTCAGGGAGAGGAACTACCGTGCGAGAGGGGGGAAGGGAACGATCTTGCGCGAGCCTATTGCTGCGAGCAGCCCCCTGAGGTCTCTTATCGCCTGACCCAGGGGTACTATAGACTGTGGATGACGTTGCGGTACTATTGATGGTGATGCAACACTGTAGATGACACGAGGCATGGCCGTCGCATCCGCGCAGGTTCGACGTGATGCTGCACTTGACTTCGGGCAACCGACAGGTCGGAGCAGCCTGTCGCAGACGCAAGCCGGGGCAGGCGGGCGCCCTACCCGGCTCGCCTTCTTGGGACTACCCGGGGTCATTCCCACACTGAGTATAGTATAGTGTTTGTGGTGCATATGTCCACAAGACACATATTATCTTTCATCAGACTGACCCCGTAGAAATCTATATATAGACTTGAAGATTCTCAGTATGAAAATCACTGTCAGATATATAGAATACATACAAATGTATTGTATTGTACCAAAGTGCTGATACGATAAATTGTAAATATACAATATATGATGACAACAATACTTATGTTCTTATTAGAACATCATAAATGGAAATTAATTATATTGACCACTCAGAAGATTGAGAGACAAAACGAAGTCTTCAAACATGTTAGTTGAGTTATATTCAACCATCGTATTCTCCGTGCCCATAGGGTCCCGTCATCGCTGGTGATGCCGGGTTGAAGGTTGAAGTGAGTTTCAAACCTTTGCCCTTGAGGCTCATTGTGTCCCGGGAAATGCTGATACAGAATAACCAGATGCTGAGATCTGAATCAATATAATGCCTTATGATGTATAAGACATCATTTTTTTTGTTAGCGGTATGAATCCAACCGGAGGTGAATCATACAGGTCTTGGATTGCACACATTATCCCTTGAGACACAAGAGTGGTCATGATGTCCACAGCCCAGGTAGGGATGTGGTGGCCATTGAGGGCGAATGCCTCAAATTCTCTAGCCATTGGTTGCCAGAGATAATTAATTTACATACGGTAAATTAAAGACCATCATGGTTGATGTTGTAATGAACTTAGCAAAATCAATGGGTATTTCAAGAAGTTAGCTTGAAACCATTAATGTGAACTTCAAATTGTTAAGCATGACACTTTGTAGATACTCCCCAAAATAAATTTCGGAATCCATCTCTCAGCACTAGAGAGTATAATCTGATGAAATCAGTAGATACTCACATTTCTAGTAGCTCATATCATAACTTAATAAAATGTATGGGAGAGCACACTGTTAAGTAATCATAATGTCAAATGTGACAAAATGTAGCCTTAAACAACAGTGATGATAATCCGCAAAGCAGCAGATCAACACACTACCTTATGATCGCAATACATCAATTCGAAGAAATCACTTCAATTTTTCATCCATATTTGCAAGAAATTAAAAATCTCAATTGCAAATAGACGTAATTAATCTCGACACGTAACAAACGCGGAAAAAAAATATTACATCAACTTAGGATCTGTAATACACCTCTATACTCAACAGAAAACAATACTGAAATATATATATACTGAATTTAATAGTCTTAAACACAACTAAAATCACGGCTAAAAGTGTTGTTACGAGACTACCTGCTAAAACAAAGGTGCAAATAAGTGATACTTGTGATCCGCGTTGGGTTTTCCATGAAGAGGAACGGGTAATTGCAGCACAAAGCGGATAAGTATTTCTCTCAGTTATGAAACCAAGGTTTATCGAACCAATAGGAATATCAATCCTCAACCGTCTTCAGCGGCTGCACACAAATGAACAAACGACTTGCACCCAACACGGGCAAGAGGGTTGTCAATCCCCTTGATCTCGTTATTTGCAAACAAATGAGTTGTGTAGATAATTATTGATAAATATAAATTGCAAAATAAATAAAAAGTAAATAAAGGCAGCAATGTAAATATAGCGTTTGCGAATATATAAGTGAATAGACCCGGGGGCCATAGTGTTCCCTAGTGACATCTCTCATGTAGGCAACATACGGTGGGTAAACAAATTACTGTTGGGCAATTGATAGAAAAGCGGATAGTTATGCGATGTTCACGGCAATGATCATATATATATAGGCATCACGTCCATAAGCAAATAGGCCGACTCCTACTTGCACCTATTACTATTACTCCACTCATCGACCGCTGTCGTCGTTTCGTCACGGCAGATGCCATGGGTAGGCTTATCGAGAGTGGTTGGGGCCGAAGGACGCCGACGGGCTCCGGGAGCGGGGTTAGGCACAAGCGGTGGCGGACACACGATGTACCCAGGTTCGGGGCCCTCCGTGGGAGGTAACACCCCTAGTCCTGCTCGGTCTAGTTGAGATAATGGTGAAGTTACAATGGTGCTCCTGGAGCTGAATAGCTAGAGGAGGAAGAAGGGGCTAGACTGCCTCTGCTGCCTCTCTACGTGAGTGTGCTGTGTGGAGAGAGAGTCGTCCCCCTTGCATGGGGGAGGTCCGGGGGGCTTTATAGGCCAACCCCCCGGATTACAATATGAATAAGAGATCTCAGGGGGCCCCCAGTCGGCAGCCTCACTAGCCGGCCGTGGGGCCCCCGGCTGAGGGGTCCCGTCGTTGGTAGGGCCCGCCGGCTGCAGGGTCCCGTCAGGAGCCGGCGGGGCCCGCACGGTGGGTCCCCGTGCCGGTCGTGTCGCGGCACGGGTTCGTCCTTCGGGACGTCGTCTTCTGGCAGCCGGCCGAGGTCAGCGGTACTGTTGGGAGTCCTGTCGCGGTCGGCCAGAGTCAGAGGCACTGCCACCTCCACTGTGGCCGCACGGGCGCTGACCCCGGATGGGATGGGGGCCACTGTAGCCGCGCGTACCCGACCGTGGCATCCAATGGGCGGCAGGGCGTAGCCGGCAGGGCATAGCCGGCTGGGCGTAGCCAGCAGGGCGTAGCCGGGCCGTAGGGGGAGTCGGCTCGCCCTCCACTCGCTTCAGAAAGTTGGAGTAGTGGGTCGCTTGAGGCTACCCCGGGGTTATCCCCCCGACAGTAGTCCCCGAAGCAGGGGAGGCCCGCCGACGAACCGTGGCGGTCCTTGCCGGCTTGAACATCGTCTTTATGCCGCATCATGTCTCGGAGGTCAGATGAGGCGGGCGAGCGGCGGCCGGCTCCGCAGCCGGCCGATGCTTCGCGCGCCGCCTCGAGCGCCTCGTCTGGTGGAGAAGCCGCGCCACGTGGAAGACGCAATGGGCTGTGTCCTGACAGGCCGTGGGCGGGGCCCGCCACGGCCGCTGCCTCGGCCCGCGCGCACGGATCCTTTGTGGCACGGGCCGCCGGTTGGCATTCCTGAGTGCCATAACTTCCGCCCTGCATGCGGCGGGAAGCGCGGGGGTCGTGCGCAATGAATCCGCCCCCCACGTTCAGTCGCGTGGGGTTTAAATGGGGAAGGGAGAGGGACAAAGCGGCACATTCGCCCCTCCCGCCCCAGTCGCATCGTCTTCGTCGCCCTCCTCCTCCCGCTCCGAGAGAGAGAAGAAGGGTAAAGCCCACGGGAGCGTCGCGCCGCCGCTCGCCGCCGCCGTAGGCCCGCACCGCGGCCGAGCAACAGCGCCCGCCGCCGCGACCGCAAGCCCTTTGTAGAAGCCATGGCGACCAAGGGCGCCTGGGATGGCAGCATGGTGGAGGAGCAGTTCATCGAGCACCTCCGCTACCACCGCAAGCTTCCGTCGAAAGCGCACCTGGAGGCGCGCATCGCCGGGCCGGAGAACTCCCCGACCCCGCGGGAGGGCGAGGTGGTCGTCTTCGCCGAGCATTTCCTCCGCGGGCTCGGACTGCCGGCGAGGACCTTCTTCCGGCGGTTCTTGACGCGGTTCGGCCTGCAGCCGCACCACCTCGCCCCCAATGCCGTCTTGCAGCTGTCGGCCTTCGTCACCCTCTGCGAGGGGTTCTTGGGGGTGGAGCCGAGGCTCGACCTCTGGTTCCGGCTGTTCTTCCTCAAGCGGCAGACGGTGGTGGACCCGGCGACGCAGGCGAAGGTCATGACCGCCTGCGAAGGCGCCCTGATCCATATCCGCAAGGGAGCCGGCTTCCCGAAGCTCCCGCTGCAGGAGTCGGTGAAGAATTGGCAGCGGGGGTTCTTCTACGTGAAGAACGTGAAGCCGGAGGAGGATTACATCAACCTCCCTGACTTCGTCAACCAGCCGCCGGTAGCGATGCTGAACTGGCGGGCGGCTCCGCCCCAAGCGCCCGAGACGGCAGACCGGCTCTGCGAGCGCCTGCTGGTGATGACCGGGACGGAGGGGCTGAAGGCCACCGACCTGTTGGCCGCGATGGTGGCGTGCCGGGTGCAGCCGCTGCAGAGCCGGCCGCACCTGATCTGCCAGATGGGAGGGCGGCACGACCCCTGCCGGCTCTCCACCAAGGAGCTGAAACCGATCCACGTGGCGAGGAGGGTGAACGCCATCTCGCAGGCGAAGCTGAAGGAAGAGGGCTGGCAATGGGGGAAAACCCCGTACAGCCGGAGCCATCCGGCGCCGCGGGTAAGTGACTAGCCGTCTCCCCCTCTCCTTCCTTTTTAGAGACGGCGTTCCCCCTTTGGTCTGACGATGTGGCGCTTTGCCGGCTCGCAGGTTTTCGCGCAGTTGCAGAACTACGGGGAGCCGGCCGCTGACTTGGCGGACTCGGACCCCGAGGAGATCGAGGACGTCGACGACGTGGAGCCGGCGGACCCGGAGCAAGCCGACGCGTCCGATGCCGGCGAGGCAGAAACGGAGACGGAGGAGGCTGAGTCGACGGGTGAGTCCCCTCCCACAAAGCATCTACGGGATTGGACCGATGATGATGCTGAGTCGGAGGAGTCGCGTGCTGCAGAGGCTCCGGAGGAACCCGAGGCCCCGGAGGACGAGGTCACGGCGCCGAGGAGGCGCCCGCGCCAAGCCGGCCACGAGTCCAGCCGGGGCGGCCCGGACGCGGGCGACAAGGGGAAGCGGCTGGCTGTTGCCAAGCCGGCGCCCAAACGAGCGGCCACCGCGCAGCCGGGCGGCAGCCGTGGAGGCGGTGGGAAGAAACAGCGGGTATCCCAGGCGGGACCCACGAGGAGGGCGGTCCCCGTCGTCGTCGGGTAAGCCCATCTCCCCCTCCTCCTTAGTTTTTTTTCCCTTTCTCCCCGGTTCCTTATCCCGCCATGATCACGGAGGCGCGCGCCCTTGGGAGGACCCCAGGCGGCGAGGCCACGAGGACGGCGCCGCCGGACACCGCCGAGGAGAGGGAGTGCCAGGCGTGGCTCGACCTCAAGGCGGCCGAGCAGGAGCGGCGCGTTGAGGAGCGCCGCCCCTGGGAGAAAGCGGCGGAGAAACTGCAGCCGCCGGGAGGGGCCGGCGGAGAGGCCGCTGGCGGAGCGTGGGAGCCGTTCCCCCGCGGCCGGGAGAGGAGGTCGAAAGACCACCACGATCCCGAGCGGCGGGCGGAGGCGGACGTGAAGGCCGCGGAAGATGCGCGCGCGGCGGCGGGCGCGGACGCGGCCGGCGCTGGAGGGAGGGAGGAGATGGACCGCGACGCCGCCCAGCCGGGGGCGGGCGATGTGCCGCCGGGGGCAGATGGGCCCCCGGAAGTCGAAATCCCGGCTCCGGATGTGCCAGCCCCGGAGGCGCCGGCTCCGGAGGCGCCCGCACCAGAGGAGAGCCGGCCAGGAGCGGCCGGAGGTGGTGCGTCGGAGGGGACGATCGTCACGACCGAGGGGACGACCGCCGGGAGCTCGTCGTCGGGGCCCCCCGGCACGACGGCACCGGGAGGGGCAGGTCCCCTGGTGACCTCCGGCAAAGGGGGGCCCGCGGACGGGGGCCGGCCGCAGCAGAACTGGGCCGCAGCCGGCCGCCCGGCCATTGGTGATCCGCCGAGCGCCCTTGGGGCGGCGGTGGTCGCCGTCGTCGAGGCGTTTGCCGCCGCGCGCGCCCAGACGTAGCAGGACGCTCGAGCCGCCAACGACCGGCTGGTGCATCTGGAGCAGTCTGTCACGGCAAGTTCTCTTCTTTCCTTCTTTTCTTGCTTTGGCGTTTTCTTTCTTTTCCAGTGGGGGCGCGCTAGCGCACCCACTGGGTGTAGCCCCCGAGGCTCGAGCCGGCTGGAGCGCAGGCGGGTCGAGCCTAACGCTGCTGTGTATCTTCGTCCTTCGCAGGCAGCGCATGAACGACGGGTGGCCGCGTACAACACCCTGCTGGGCTTGTACCGGGAGGCCGAGGGCCGGCTGGCGACTCTGTCCGCGGACCTGCAAGGTATGGAACCTCGCGATCTTCCAGTGGGGGCGCGCAAGCGCACCCACTGGGTGTAGCCCCCGGGAATCAGGCCGGCCGCTCCGGAGGCGGGCTGAATCCCTTTCTTCGTTTGGTTTCTGACAGCGGCCTCCTCGTCCCGAGCAGCCACCCACGCCGAGACGGCCAGCCTTCGCCGCCAGGTGGTGCAGCTTGGGGAGCAGCGGAGTCTCCTGACCGTGGAGTGCGACCGGCTCCGCGGGGAGACGGAACAGGCGAAGGCGGAGAAGGAGGAGCGCGAGGCGGCCTACCGCAAAGAGCTGGCGGACCGCGAGGCGGCCCTTCGTCGGGAGGCGGAGGAGCGGGAGAAAATCCTCCGCCAGGAGCTGGAGGCCAAGGATGCTGCGCTGACCAAGGCGGCCGAGGATGCGCAGGCGGCCCGGGATGAGCACGAGCACCAGCGCCAGGAGTGGTCGGCCAGGGAGGTTGAGCTGCAGGAGCAAGGGCACGAGGTGGATCGGATGCTGCGCGGTGAGTTTTAAACGCCTCGCTCTTTCCGCGCGTTGCTTCTGGGTTTTCCGGTTTGCCTCTTTGCTCATCCCGCGTATTCTTCTTTTATCTTCTTAGGGCTTTTCCCCGGTACACAGGAGGCCGCGGAGGCGGCCGTGGAGGCCCATCGTGAGGGCCAGCGGGCGCAGGGGAAGCCGTTGGGCAGCTTGCCCCCTGGACCTTGGACGAGGTGGGGATCGCCGCCGGGGCGCGGCTGTCGGAGGTGGTTCGAACCCTGAAGCGGCTCCAGGCGGCCGGCACGGCGCTGGTTCGCATCCTTTGGCCCGGTGTGGTGGAGCCGGTCTCCATGAGCCGGCTGTCGAGGTGCCTGGAGTTCGGGGCCGCGCGGGTGAACGCTTGGAGGGCCTCCGCAGCACGCGCCGGTGCGGGCATGGCGCTTCGCATTGCGAGGTCATGGTACCCCGAGCTGGACCTGGGTCTTTTCACGGCCCAGCATGCCGGCACCGACGCGGAGTTGGAGGCGGTGGCCGACGCGCTATCCGTGAGGGCGAGCGACCTCGCGTCCTTCGCCGCGTGGGACGAGTACGTCCCGGAGCGCGGGGCGGACGGCGTGGTGATCCCGGAGGACCGGTACACGCTCGCCCTGGACGACCCGGAGGGGAGTGCCGCCGAGACGGACGAGGAAGAATCCGGCTCCGGCGCCTATGCTGACTCCGAGCTGGCTCCGGACTTGGAGACGGGAGCCGACGCGGAGCGCACCGCGGACAAGGACGGGGCTTCTTCGTCGGCCGCCGCGGGCGGTGCCGGAGGAGATGACGGTGCTGGCGCCATCTAGAGCTTTTATCTTTCTGCATAGTTAGACTGCCATTCCACCCACTGGGGGTGTATATGTAATGAACTCGTGGCCGTGGGCCCTTTTTAAATTGTATGAAATTTTTGGTTGCTGAGATGTTGTTTTATGCATGCCGGCTCGGCCTTACCCCTTTTTTTGCTCTTTTGGTTCTGTTCGCTCAAAATCTTTTCCCTCTTGGCTTCGGTCCCGCCAGCCAGACAGCCGGGAGCCGGTCTGTAGCTGGGACGGGGCGTCCGCCTCGAGGGAGCCGGTCGTGAGTTTGGAAATCGCGGGAGTTTTTTGGGTAAGGTGAGTGACAGAGGCGAAAAGAAAGTGTTCCGACTAGCCTTAGCCAGCAATCCCCTTTGCAATCGATTTTTCGTGTGTGCTAAGCTTTGCCGTCTCAAGGTCCCATCAGCCGGACAGCCGGGAGCCGGTCTGTAGCTGAGAGGGGTGGGGGGGCTCTTTTTAGTTCACATTACTTGACCGGCTTCGGGGGAGGAGGGCAGGACTAGCCGGCGAGCCCCCGGGACCGGGAGCCGGACCCAGGAGCCAGCGAGCTAAAGTCTTAGAAAGAGACGAAAATGGGCGTGTCCCAAGAGCAGGCTTGGGGCACCCATTGCATTCATAAGCCCAAAAAGGAACAATATATACATACACTGGTTCTTAGCAGTAAAACGGGCGGAGGAGCGCCGCGTTCCACGGGCGCTCCGTTTCCTCACCGGAGGTGTCTCTCTTGTGCTTCTGCGGCTTCTGGGCGTCTATTAGATAGTACGCGTTGTTATGCAGCGCCCGGCTGACGATGAACGGGCTCTCCCATGGGGAGGATAGCTTGTGCTGGCCGGCAGTTCGCTGGATTCGCCTGAGCACCAAGTCTCCTTCGCGGAAGGAGAGTGGCCAGATCCGCTTGCTGTGGTAGTGCCGGAGCTTCTGGTGGTAGATGGCTGTCCGGCTCAGAGCCAGCTCGCGAGCCTCCTCGAGGAGGTGGACGCCGTCTTCTCTTGCCTCCTTTGCGTCCGTCTCCGTGTACAGGGTAACCCGAGGCGAATCAAACTCGATGTCGGTGGGGATGATTGCCTCGGACCCATACACGAGAAAGAACGGGGTGTAGCCGGTCGACCGGTTGGGCGTGGTCCGGAGGCTCCAAAGGACAGCCGGCAGCTCTTCAACCCAGCAGCCGGCCGACCGGACCAGTGGCGCTACGAGACGGGGCTTGATGCCGGCCAAGATCAGGCCGTTTGTCCTCTCGACCTGGCCGTTTGACTGTGGGTGGGCGACGGACGCCAGATCGAGCCGGATGCCCTGCTTGGAGCAGAAACGCGCTAGTGCGCCCTTGGTGAAGTTCGTGCCGTTGTCGGTGATGATGCTGTGGGGGACGCCGTAGCGGACCGTGATGTCTTCGATGAACCGGACGGCCGTGGGGCCGTCCAGCTTCTTGATTGGCCTGGCCTCGATCCACTTGGTGAATTTGTCGACGGCTACCAGCAGATGTGTCATGCCGCCTCGTGCGGTCTTGAAGGGTCCTACCATGTCCAGCCCCCAAACAGCAAAAGGCCATGAGAGGGGGATGGTTTGGAGGGCTGAAGTCGGCAGGTGGCTCTGCGTGCTGAAGCACTGGCAGCCTTCGCACTTGTCGACCAGCTGCTTGGCTGCCTCCAAAGCAGTCGGCCAGTAGAAGCCGTGGCGGAACGCCTTGGCCACCAGGGTCCTGGAGGCGGCGTGGTGACCGCACTCGCCCTGGTGGATGTCAAGGAGGATCTCTTGCCCTTTCTCCGGCTCGACGCAGCGTTGGAAAACGCCGGTGGTGCTGCGATGAACCAGCTCGTGGTTGATGATGTTGTAGGCTGGGGCTCGGCGCTGGATTTGTCTTGCTATGGCCTCATCGGAGGGGAGCTCGCCACGTAGGAGGAACGCTAGGATGGGCCGGGCCCATGAGGGGGCCGATACGGGAGCCGGCTTGGGTTCAAGGGGGGCGTTGGCAGCGGCAGGAGCCCCCGGGTCCGAGGGACCAGTCCCCGGGTTTGGCCCACCAGTCCCCAGGTCCGGCTCGCTAGCCCCCGGGGCCGGCTCGCCAGCACCCGGGGCCGGAGCAGTGGAAGGGGCGTCGATTGCCATCATGACGGCCATGGGTCCGGAGCTGGCCACTGCGGGCGCGCCCGGCTCACTGGCCGGAACAGGTGCTGCCGGCTGGGCAGCCGGAGTTGGTGGAGCCGGCGGAAGGGTCGACGCCGATGGTGTCGGCTGTGAAGCCGGAGCTGTCGATGGGCCGGCCGCGTTAGCCGGCACGAAGATGGACTCCGATTCGGGGGAGGGCTTGATCGAAGGCTTGAGCAGTCGCTCGAGGGAAACGCCGGCTGGGATGGCCTGCCGGGTGGAGCCGATCTTCGCCAGCGTATCGGCCGCCTCGTTGTCCGCACGGGGGACGTGATGGAACTCGCAGCCCTCGAAGGAGCCGGTGAGCTGCTGGACGAGGAAACGATAGCTGGCCATGTTGGCATCCCGGGCGTCCCACTCGCCAGAGACTTGCTGCACCACGAGGTCGGAGTCGCCGAAGCATATGATGCGCTGGATGCCGATCTCCTTGGCGAGCCGGAGGCCGTGGACGAGGGCCTCGTACTCGGCCACGTTGTTGGAGGCGGCGAAGTGGATTTGGAGCGCGTACTTGAGTTGATCTCCCCTTGGGGACGACAGGACGATGCCGGCTCCCAGGCCGGCCCGCATCTTCGAGCCGTCGAAGTGCATACGCCAATGTGTGGAGTCGGGTGGAGGCGGCACGAACTGGGTTTCGGCCCAGTCGACGAGGAAGTCGGCCATCGCTTGTGACTTGATGGCGGTGCGCGGCTCATACCGTATCTCATAGTCGGCGAGGGCGATGATCCACTTGGCTATCCGGTCGGTGGCGTCCCGGCCGCACATGATTTCGCCCAGCGGCGCCGTGCTGACCACGGTGATGACATGCTCCTGGAAGTACTGCTTGATCTTCTGGGCGGCGAAGTATATGCCATAGCACATCTTCTGGTAGTGGGGGTAGTTTTGCTTGGAGGCGGAGAGGACCTTGCTGAGGTAGTAGACGGGGCGCTGGATTGGCAGCGCTTTGCCTTCCTCCGATCGCTCCACCACCAAGACGACGCTGATGACGCGTGTGGTCGCCGCGATGTAGGCGAGCAAAGGCTCCTTCTCGGCCGGCGCGGCCAGGATGGGCGCGCTGGTGAGGGCCCGCTTGAGGCCGCGGAACGCCTCGTCCGCCTCATCGGACCAGTCGAACATGGCCGGCTTCTTCGATGGGTCGCGGCCCGGCTCGACCAGAGCCGTCTTGCGCAGGAGCCCGTAGAGGGGCAAGGCCTTCTCGCCCAGCCGGCTGATGAACCGGCTGAGGGAGGCGAGGCAGCCGGTGAATTTCTGGACGTCGTGGAGCCGGGTCGGCTTGGGCATGCGCTCGATTGCCCTGATCTTCTCGGGGTTAGCTTCGATGCCGCGGACGGACATGAAGAAGCCCAGGAGTTGGCCGGCTGGGACGCCGAAGACACACTTCTCCGGGTTGAGCTTGATCTTGTATTCGCGCAGGTTGGCTAACGTCTCCCGGAGATCGTCGAGGAGGCTGAAATGCTTCTTGGACTTGACGACGATGTCGTCGACGTAGACGTGGACGTTCCTGCCTATTTGAGGCAGGAGACACTTCTGCATGCAGCGCTGGAAGGTGGCGCTTGCGTTCTTCAGGCCGAAGGACATGGTGATGTAGCAGTAGGCCCCGAAAGGGGTGATGAAGGAGGTTTTCAGCCGATCGGCCGGGTCCAGCTTGATCTGGTGGTAGCCGGAGTAGGCGTCCAGGAAAGACAGCAGGTCGCAGCCGGCCGTGGAGTCGATGACTTGATCGATCCGCGGCAGGGCGAACGGGTCCTTGGGACACGCCTTGTTCAGGCTCGTGTAGTCGACACACATGCGCCAAGTTTTGTTCTTCTTCAGCACCAGGACTGGGTTGGCTAACCAGTCCGGGTGGAATACCTCCATGATGAAGCCGGCTGCGAGCAGCCGGGCGATCTCTTCCCCTATAGTACGCCGCTTCTCCTCGGAGAAACGGCGCAGGGGTTGCTTGACCGGCTTCGCATCCGGCCGTACGTGAAGCTTGTGCTCGGCGAACTTCCTCGGAACACCCGGCATGTCCTTTGGAGACCATGCAAAGATGTCCCGATTCTCACGGAGGAAGTCGACGAGCTCGCTTTCCTATTTGCTGTCGAGGCGGGAGCCGATGGTGATGCATTGCTTGGGGTTGGCCGGTTCGAGTGGCACTTGCCTGGTGTCCTTGGACGGCTGGAACGAGGCTTCGCCGACCGACTGGGACGGAGGAGCCGGCATGGCCGGCTGGCCAGAGGTGTGGGCCACGAGCCGGTCGAGCTGCCGCTTCTCCTCTGCTATCTCCAGGGCTTCGGCCAGCCGGCTACCGTCCCGCGCGCACGCGATAGACATCTTGTAGTCGCCGGCTACGGTGATGATGCCCTTGGGAGCCGGCATCTTGAGCTTGAGGTAGGCGTAATGGGGGATCGCCATGAACTTGGCGAGAGCCGGCCGGCCCAGCAGCGCGTGGTAGGGACTGTCGAGGTCCACCACCTCGAACCATACTGGCTCGCGGCGAAAGTGGCTGTGGCCACCGAAGAGAACGTCGAGCTTGATCTTGCCGACGGGGGTGCAGGACTTTCCCGGGACGATGCCGTGGAAAATGGTCCGGCTTGCTTGCAGGTCCTCCACCTTAAGCCCCAGCTTGAGCATCGTGTCGAGGTAGAGGATATTGATGCTGCTGCCCCCATCGATCAACACCCGCGAGAAGCGGCACGTGCGCCTCTCGGAGGCGATGGTGGGATCGAGGACGAGGGCGTAGCTGCCCGGGCTCGGCATCACGGCCGGGTGGTCCGCCCGGCTCCAGGTGACCGGCTTCTCGGACCAGTGCATGAACTGGGGAGTCGCAGGCATGGTGGCATTCACCTCGCGGTGGAGCCGGCGTTGAGCGTGCTTGTCCGTCTCTTCACTGGTGAAGACGACGTAGGAACCGTCTTGGACGGGGAATTGGTCGAGTAGCCGGCCGTCGTTCTGAGCTGGAGCCGGGGACTGAGCCGGAGCGGGAGCCGGAGGCGGCGCCAGCGCGTGAAGAGGCGGCGGAGGAGGAGTCGGAAGACCCTCGCCCCGGGCCAGACGCTGCGAGAAGCTGCACTGCCGGAGCGTGTGCGTGGCCGGCTTGGCGCCGGAATGGTGTTTGCAGGGGAGGTCGAGCATCTGCTCGAACGTGAGCTTGGGCTGCCAGGCAGCCTTGCCGGTGCGCTGACGCTGGCTGGAAGCCTGGGCAGCCGGCTGCTCTTCCTCGATTGAGGCAACCTGCCGGCTCCCGTAGCGGGGGTCCGGCTGGTCGGCTTTGCAGTTGTTGTTCTGCTGCTGCCGGTTGTCGGCGGCCGACCGCGGCGCGGCGGGCGGCGGAGCCGGCTTGGCTGGCGTGGCGACCTTCATCCGCATAGCGGAGTCGGCCGTGGCGTACTTGTCTGCCTTGGCCATCAGGTCTGCCAGGGTAGCCGGCTCGGAGCACAGGAGCTTGTGCTTGAGGTGGGTGCCGTCCCGGCAACCCTCGATGAAGTATTGGATGGCCTGCACCTCGTGCACCCCTTCGCAGGAGTTGCGGAGCTCGGTCCAGCGCGTGAGGTATTCGCGGAGGGGCTCCTCCGGCCCCTGGACGCACATGGCCAGCTCGCGGGGCCGGCCAGGCCGCTTGTAGGTGCCGGTGAAGTTGCGGACGAACGCTTCTTTGAAGTCCGTCCAGGTGTTGATGCTGCCGGCCGCCAGGCTGTTCAGCCAGGTGCGGGCCGAGCCGATCAGCATAAGGGGGGCGTAGCGGACGGCTACGCGCTTGTTCCCCCTGGCGATGCCGACTGCGGTGGTGTAGTCGATCAGCCAGTCCTCCGGCTTGGCAGCCCCGTTGTACTTCGGGGTGTCGCGGGGAAGCGTGAAGCCGGGCGGAAACGGCTCGTTGCGGATCCGGGGGCCAAAGCACGCCGGGCCAATCGAGCCCTCCTCCTCGAGGAGGGCCGACTGCGCCAGCCGGTCGAGGCGGAGCCGCGCGTCGTTTTCGCTGTGGGGGACCCGCGGCCCGAGCCGGGCCGCGAGTTCGGGGCGGACGACCGGCGGGACGGACCGTGCCGGGTCCTGTCGTGGAGGCGGAGTGTGTCTGCGGCTACGCCGGCTACCGCCAGCCGGCGCCTCGTCGTGGCGGTTGCCGTTAACCGGGTTGTTGCTGCGCCGGCTATTCACAGCCGGCTGCTCGTTCCCGCGCAGCTGGGAACGCCGAGCGTTGCTTCCCTCGGCCCGCCGGCCGGAGGGGCGGGGGGAACTGGAGTGTTGAGCCGGCTGACGGTCAGCGGCCCCAGTGCCCGCACCCTCAAGACGGGGGAGCTCGGAGACGGCTTCGCCGGGGGCGAAACCGATTTGTTGCGCGTTGGCGGTGTCGATGAGGTCCTTGATGTGCCGCTCGCGTGCAGCACGCTCCTCACCCACCAAGGTAGCCAGATCCTCGTAGGCTACCTTGGCGGCCCACAGGTTGGCCGCGGGGGTGTCGTAGACGGGAAGGCGGCCGCCAAGGATTTCCGCGACCACGCGGCCACGGTCACGCACAGCCCCACGCCGGCTGGGCTCGGTGCCAGCCGGGGTGAGACCATACGCGGAGGCGTACTCCCGCTGCGCGGCTTCCATCCGGCGCCGCTCGGTAGCGAGAGCGCTGGCATCTTCGAATAGTATGCGGCGGGCCGCCTCCAGCTCGGCTGTGGCGGTGGCCGGGTTCGCCGTCGGGGCAATGGGGGTGCTCAGACCCCGGAGGGTAGCGGCGAGCGGGTCGGAGGTACCGGCGCGGGCGGCGGCCGCGTCGGCCTCTGCCCGCGCACAGCCCGACGTGGTGGAGGAGGTGGTGACCATCACTCCCACGCGGACGCGGGAGCCGCTGGCCTCGCCCGTGGCGAGTGCACCTACGGACGCGGGGGGATCGGTGCAGTCGAGCACCTGGCTAGGGTACTCGTCGGCCGCCGGCTCGTCGGCGATGCTTAGCTTGCCGAAACACCCGGCGAGCACGGCGACATCGAGTGCCAGGTCGCGGCCGAGGCACCCGTCAGAGAGGCCGGCCGCGTCACCCGCAGAGCCTGCCGGAGCAAGCCCCACGAGCATGCATTTCCGCCCGGACGCGGGGCAGCCGAGGGAGGCGGTGAAGGGTCCCGCCCGGAGCGTGATTCCGGCCGGCGCCGCGCGAGGCCCCACGGTGGGCGCCAACTGTCGTCGTTTCATCACGGCAGATGCCATGGGTAGGCTTATCGAGAGTGGTTGGGGCCGAAGGACGCCGACGGGCTCCGGGAGCGGGGTTAGGCACAAGCGGTGGCGGACACACGATGTACCCAGGTTCGGGGCCCTCCATGGGAGGTAACACCCCTAGTCCTGCTCGGTCTAGTTGAGATAATGGTGAAGTTACAATGGTGCTCCTGGAGCTGTATCGCTAGAGGAGGAAGAAGGGGCTAGACTGCCTCTGCTGCCTCTCTACGTGAGTAGGGTGTGTGGAGAGAGAGTCGTCCCCCTTGCATGGGGGAGGTCTGGGGGGTTTTATAGGCCAACCCCCCGGATTACAATATGAATAAGAGATCTCAGGGGGGCCCCAGCCGGCAGCCTCACTAGCCGGCCGTGGGGCCCCCGGCTGAGGGGTCCCGTCGTTGGTAGGGCCCGCCGGCTGCAGGGTCCCGTCAGGAGCCGGCGGGGCCCGCACGGTGGGTCCCCGCGCCGGTCGTGTCGCGGCACGGGTTCGTCCTTCGGGACGTCGTCTTCTGGCAGCCGGCCGAGGTCAGCGGTACGGCCGACCGCACTGTAGCCATGCCGGGGCAGGTAATGGAGTGGTTGGAGGCGTGCCGACACTGTTGAGTGTCCTGTCGCGGTCGGCCAGAGTCAGAGGCACTGCCACCTCCACTGTGGCCGCACGGGCGCTGACCCCGGATGGGATGGGGGCCACTGTAGCCGCGCGTACCCGACCGTGGCATCCAATGGGCGGCAGGGCGTAGCCGGGCCATAGGGGGAGTCGGCTCGCCCTCCAGTCGCTTCAGAAAGTTGGAGTAGTGGGTCGCTTGAGGCTACCCCGGGGTTATCCCCCCGACAACCGCTATCCAGCTTGCATCTAGAGTATTAAGTAAAACAAAGTAATGCTTGGAGAACGATGACATGATGTTGACAAAGTAAACTCAAACAATATGAATGAACCCCATCGTTTTATCCTTAGTAGCAACAACACAGAGACACATCTTGTCCCCTACTTTGTGACTGGGATATATAAATTCGCCAGGTTGAACCTACCACAACGCACCACTCCCACCGATGAAATATCAATCTACTTGGCCAAAGCATATCAATAGATCGGAGAGCATTACGAAGCTATAATTATCATGCACATAAGAGATAATATAGTTCAGAGGCATCTCAAATACTTTTCATGAATAATCTGAACATAAACCCACAATTCAGAACCCACCGATGAAATATCAATCCCAACAAACACACCGCACAATAGGATTACATCGGATAGATCAAAGCGAAGATGCGATGACCATTGTATTGAAGATCATAAGAGAGAGATTGCCATCTAGGTACTAGCTATGGACCCGTAGGTCTGTGGTGAACTACTCACACATCATCATGAGGGCAGCAAGGTTGATGAAGAGGCCCTCCATGATCGATCCCCCCTCCGGCAGGGTGCCGGAACGGAGGTCCAGATGGCCTCGTGATGGAACAGAGACTTGCGGCGGCGGAAAAAGGGTTTCGGGACTGCCTCCAGGGTATTCCATAATATTAGAGAATTTATAGGCCGAAGAGGGACGTCGGGAGGTGCCCGAGGGGGCCACCACATATCAGGGCGCGCCCCCCAGGGCGTGCCCTGATGTGTGGTTGGGCCCTTGTGCGCCACCCGGCTTCCTTCCGAAGCTTCTATGTCTTCATATAGTCCAGAAAAAACCATCAAAAAGTTTCATGGCAATTGGACTTCGTTTGGTACAGTAAACCCGCAAAGGCAAAAACACGCAGAAAACAAGAACTGGCATTGGGCACTGGGTCAATAGGTTAGTGCTCAAAAACATTATAAATTGGTAAATAATGACCCAAAAATTATCCTAGAACGATAATATATCAGCATGGAACAATCAAAAATTATAGATACGCTGGAGACATATCAAGCATCGCCAAGCTTAATTCCTGCTCGTCCTCGAGTAGGTAAATGATAAAAACAGATTTTTTTTGATGTGACATGCTATCCACTATGTAATCTTATTCAGGTATGCTCATTGAGAAAATATGAATCAACACATATTAACTTAGCAATATTCAAAGTGTAAGAAACAAAATTGTTAATTCCTAAAAGTATACGATTCTCAAGAAATGTTTACCCCCCATTCATCTTATTGTATTAGCAAGGCATGGCTCCATCTTCACCACATTAATACAAATGTTAAGCACCACGGTGTCCAAGTCAGGCAATTGGTTCGTACTTTTTCAATATGCATCAACTTTTTATTCTTCACGAAATACATGAGCGTGAGCCATTGGACATAGCATTTAGGTGGAATAGAGTATGGTGGTAGATATCAAAGGGGTAGGAAGTGGAGAAGATAGTCTCACATCAACTAGGCGTACCAACGGGCTATGGAGATGCCCATTGATAGATGTCAATGTAAGGAGTAGGGATTGCCATGCAAATGATGCACTAGAGCTATAAGCGTATGAAAGCTCAAACGAAGCTAAGTAGGGTGTGCATCCAACTTGCTTGCTCATGAAGACCTCAGGCATTTGAGGAAGCCCGCCATAGGAATATACAAGCCAAGTTTGAAATAATGAATATGTAATTCCCACTAGCATATGAAAGTGATATATCATGAGACTCTCTACATGAGGAACATGGTGCCACTTTGAGGCACAAGTGTGGTAAAGGATAGTAGCAAAGTCCCTTCTCTTATTTTCTCTCATTTGTTTTTGAATGGATGGTGGTCTCATTTGGCCTCCCCCATATTTATTTTCATCCGGAGTCTCATCCCGACTTATGGGAGAATCATCGTCTCCATCATTCTTTCCTCACTGGGACAATGCTCTAACAATGTTGATCATCACACTTTTATTTACTTACAACTCAACATGGAGAACATATATGAAGATATGACTCTGTATGAATGCCTCTGGTAGTGTACCAGGATGTGCAATGATTTAGCGTGACATGTATCAAAAACATCATGAAGGTGGCTTTGCCACAAATACTATGTCAGCTCTATATGATCATGGAAAGCAATATGACGATGAACGAACTAGTCATGTGAAGTGATGATGGAATTTGCATGGCAATATATCTCGGAATGGCTATGGAAATGCCACGATAGGTAGGTATGGTGGCTGTTTTAAGGAAGATATAATAAGGCTTATGTGTAACAGAGCATATCATGTCACGGGGTTTGGATGCACCGGCGAGGGTTGCACCGATCCTCGAGGTGAGAACGGGCTATGCACGGTACCGAAGAGGCTAGCAAATTATGAAAAGGTGAGATTGAGTATGTCCATGGTTTCACATTAGTCATAAAGAACTCATATACTTATTACAAAGTTTTATTAGTTTATCATAAATCAAAGTACTACTCGCATGCCCCAAGGGAAGAGGTTGGTAGGAGTTAACCATCGCGCGCTTCCGACCCGAAACAACACTAGGATTTCAACGAGGAATAGAAATGCTCACACATCATCACCATGCCTCTTTAATTTTTAGATGAACAAAAAGGTCAATCCCTCTTAATATCAACACTTTTACAATTTAACAATTATGAACTCACACCTATTTCACATTACTACATCAATATCATTAACCCACAATTTCTTTATATGTGCTACATGATGATTTTGATTATCAATCTTTGAATACCTAATATTTTTGGACTATTCTGTATGACCCATGCAAATTACCGTCACTATTCATTAACTCTCAACAAATATAAGTGAAAAACGAGAGTGAAATCATTTCTTTAAAACCTACACGCCACCGTGCTCAAAAAGATATAAGCGAAGTACTAGAGCAAGTGCTAAGCTCAAAAGATATAAGTGAAGCACATAGAGTATTCTAAAAAATTATGATGAAGGTGTGTATTTCTTAAATATGTGTGTCCAGCAAACAATGATTGTGGCAAACTGAAAGTAAAAGCAAACTAAAGCAAACGACGCTCCAAGCAAAACTCATATCATGTGACAAATAAAAATATAGCTTCGAGTGACATACCGATGGATTTGAGACGAAAGAGGGGATGCCTTCCGGGGAATCCCCAAGCTTTGACGCTTGAGTATCCTTTAAAATATTACCTTGGGGTGGCATCCCCAAGCTTAGGCTCTTGCTACTCCTCATTCCTTTGTCCATCAAAATAACACCCAAAACTTGAAAACTTCAATCACACAAAACTCAACAAAACCTCGTGAGATCCATTAGTATAAGAAACATATTGCATACTTTAAGTGTAGGGGAACGTAGCAGAAAACAAAAATTTCCGACCAACGCACCAGCCCAGGACCACTATGGAGACTGCATACAAGGTTTGATCTTTATCGTTACCGACTCGTAGCGCAGCGGAAGTAGAGTCGATGACGATCGGCGGTGCAGATCCCTGCAGCTAGGATTTACAACCTCCCAACCGCGAGGATGTATATCCTCATCTGCCCCTCGAACAGCCCTCCGGGAGGCGGTCGGACAGTCCCCCGGACGGTGTCGCGGACAGCCCTTCGGGAGGACCTCCGAAACTCGGACGGTCACACGGACAGCCCTTCGGGAGGCACTCTCGAACTAAGACCGAAACTATGATCTCTCTACAGAGTTGCACACATACGGTGTCATCTATCTGGTAGGGCTTCGCCGTCCAGAACTAGTTCCCACCGGAACCCAGACAGCCTTTCGGCTCTACGAAACTATTTCGCTGGGAGGGAGAGAGAAAGCCAGATCATGCATGGCACTTGTATGTGAGAAAGAGTGAGTTTGGGCAGCCCCCTCCACCTCTATTTATAGGATAAGGAGGGGTGGAGGGGCTGAAATTTCAGCCACATCCATCCATGTCATCTCCAAGATATTTTGGAGCAAAAGCCCAAAAAGGTGGCTTTCCAAAAAGTAACCATAAAGCTGATTTCACTATTAACGACGACATTTTTCAGTGTCCGTTCGAACCGAAAATATTTATGTGGACCTAGAACATTTCCAGTACCCACTAAAATAATTTTCGAAGCATTCCGAAACAATTCCGGATTAGTGATTTTCTTCTGCGAAAAGCAAACAAAGCGGTTCCGGTAGCTCCGGAACATTTCCGGTTTTTCTTCCGGAAAATTCCCAGAAGTTTCCAGAATGATTCTGGCACCCTCCAAGAATTATCAGGCGTGTGCCGAAACCAATTTGACTTAATGGTGTACTCCGAAACAACTTTTCGGTTTAGTGATTTTCATCTGTGAAAAACAACTAAAGCGGTTCCGGCAGTCCGGAACATTTCCGGTTTTTGTCTCTGAAAAATCTCAGAAGTTACCGGAACAATTCTGGTACCCTCCAATAATTTCCAGACATGTGCCAAAACCAATTTGACTTAATGGTACACTCCGAAACAACTTTTCGGTTTTATCGAAACTCTTCCGGTGTTCTCTCTCCGGAACTCTTCCGTTGTCTCCGAAATTTTTTCGGTGAATTTCTCTCAGACTCCCTATCTAGTATTCAACAGATAGATGGCCCTTAAGCGTGTGACCCTATAGGTTCGGTTAAGTTTAGACATGACCCGGATTCCCTTCCGATCAATGATCAACATCGGAGCCGTGGACACCCATATTGACCCCTATACCCACACGAATAAATATTCGAGTGAACCTCCAGTTGCCGTGTGCTATTCCTGTTGCTTCGCGATGTGTTACAAACACCCGAGGTGAGATTTTCTGCATCCCCGTGGATCAACAACTTGTCCACTATGCAAGCTACCTCATTACCAGTTTTGTTCTCTTTTCTCGTTTTCGTGTTCCGGCATCCCTGTGATCAAATCACACTGTGTCTGGCCAGACGATGATGGATACCGTAACACCGAGAGGGCCCAGAGATATCTCTCCATCGTCGGAGGAGCAAATCCCAATCTTGAGCTATCAAGTTACTTGACATACTTTTCCATGAACCCGTAAGCCGCCGTAATAGCCACCCATTTACGGAGGACGTTTAACAAACCCCAAAGTTCATGAAGCAAGCATGAAGAAACTCGATACTCTCATGGTCTAAGGAATCATGCAAACGTTAACCATCTCTGTGTTATTAACCATAAACTTGTGATGAATGAATCTCATAGCATAACATCAATTCGGGTCGATTCAACACAAATGTTCTGCTAACATTGTGCCCTCAAAGTTGCTGGCATAGACATGCCCATGATCAGGAAAACAGAACCATCATGCAACACTTGAGCTAGTCTTAGAGGCCAGACTAGGAATACATTTTACCGTTTATTATTCCACACATGCATATGAGTTTTTCTCTGAGCCTCGTGGTTATTGTAGACTCGAGAACCATAGCAGTTATAGCATGGAATATAAACTTAATTAGGAACATGGGGATAAATAATAACACTTATTATTGCCTCTCGGGCATATCTCCTACATTAAGTACTGTTTTAAATTGATTCAAATTTTATAAATGCATAATAGGTACTGTATTCTAACTTCTCCATGGCTTATACCCCCCGATACAATCCATAGTTTAATCAAAATAAGAAACTACACAATCAAAAACAGAATCTGTTTAAAACAGAACAGTCTGTAGAAATCTGTAGAGACCCTATACTTCTGTAACTCTAAAAATTCTGAAAAATTAGGAAAACCTCGAAAATTTGTATAGAAACACTTTTTAAAAATTTCAGAGCATTATAATGCCCCAGAAAAAAATGAAAATTCCTGTACTGGAGTCAAAAGTTTCTGTTTTGTTTCAGCATCGATTCTACTCATCTTGCGAGTCACCCCAAACGCTTTACTTGGCACAAACACTAATTTAAACACAAAAACATAATAATTACAGAGGAAATAATCATTCTACTAAAAATAAACAGAAAGTTCTAAGCAAAAAAATTAAGATAACTATTGGGTTGCCTCCCAACAAGCGCTATTGTTTTATGCCCCTAGCTAGGCATAATCATTTCAATGATGCTCACATGAAAGTAAAGAATTGAAACACAATGGGAGCATCATGAAGCATATTACAAGCACATTTAATCCTAACTCACTTCCTATGCATAGAAACTTTGTAAGCAAACAATTTATGGGAGCAAGAATCAACTAGCAATGGAAGGCAAAACAAGCATAACTTCGAAACTTTGAACACATAGGGAGGAAACTTGATGTTATTGCAATTCCTACACGCATATGTTCCCCCCTCATAATAATTTTCAGTAGCATCATGAAGGAATTCCACAATATAACTATCACATAAAGCATTCTTTCATGATCCACAAGCATACAAAATTTATTACTCTTCACATAAGCAAATTCCTTTTAATTCATGGTAGTGGGAGCAAACTCAACAAAATAGCTATCATGTGACACTTGATTGTCATAACCAAACTAGAAATAATCATGATGACATGTTTCATGGTTATCATTACTAATTATAGCATACGCGTCATCACCACAATCATCATAATAAATTTGCTCATCAAAACTTGGGGGACAAAAAATATCATCTTCATCAAACATAACATCCCCAAGCTTGTGGTCTTGCATATCGCTAGCATCATGGATATTCAGAGAATTCATACTAACAATATTTCTATCATGCTCATCATTAAAGGAACTCACATTAAGCATTTTTTATAAATTCTTCCTCTAACAATTGAGCACAATTTTCCGAATCCTTATTTTCATGAAAGACATTATAAAGACAAAGAATACGAGGCAACCTAAACTCCATTTTTTTTGTATTTTTGATTTTTATGAGACAAGCTAAATATAACAGAAAATAAAAAGAATAACAAGTGAATGAAAATTTGTGTGAAGTTACTTGGTAGTTGATGATGATATTCCCCAGCAACGGCGCCAGAAATCCTTCCTGATACTTGTGATCTGCGTTGGGTTTTACGTGAAGAGGAACGGGTAATTGCAGCACAAAGTGAATAAGTATTTCCCTCAGTTATGAAACCAAGGTTTATCGAACCAATAGGAATATCAATCCTCAACCGTCTTCAGCTGCACACAAATGAACAAACGACTTGCACCTAACGCGGGCAAGAGGGTTGTCAATCCCCTTGATCTCGTTATTTGCAAGCAAATGAGTTATGTTGATAATTGTTGACAAATATAAATTGCAAAATAAATAAAAAGTAAATAAAGGCAGCAAGGTAAATATAGCATTTGCGAATATATAAGTGAATAGACCCGGGGGCCATAGTGTTCCCTAGTGACATCTCTCATGTAGGCAGCATACAGTGGGTAAACAAATTACTGTTGGGCAATTGATAGAAAAGCGGATAGTTATGCGATGTTCACGGCAATGATCATGTATACATAGGCATCACGTCCATAAGCAAATAGGCCGACTCCTGCCTGCACCTATTACTATTACTCCACTCATCGACCGCTATCCAGCATGCATCTAGAGTATTAAGTAAAACAGAGTAATGCTTGGAGAACGATGACATGATGTAGACAAAGTAAACTCAAACAATATGAATGAACCCCATCGTTTTATCCTTAGTAGAAACAACACAAAGACGCATCTTGTCCCCTACTTTGTCACCGGGATATAGAAATTCGCCAGGTTGAACCTACCACAACGCACCACTCCCACCGATGAAATATCAATCTACTTGGCCAAAGCATATCAATAGATCGAAGAGCATTATGAAGCTATAATGATCATGCACATAAGAGATAATATAATTCAGATGCATCTCAAATACTTTTCATGAATAATCTGAACATAAACCCACAATTCATCGGATCCCAACAAACACACCGCACAATAGGATTACATCGGATAGATCAAAGCGAAGATGCGATGACCATTGTATTGAAGATCATAAGAGAGAGATTGCCATCTAGGTACTAGCTATGGATCCGTAGGTCTATGGTGAACTACTCACACATCATCATGAGGGTAGCAAGGTTGATGAAGAGGCCCTCCGTGATCGACCCCCCCTCCGGCAGGGTGCCTGAACGGAGCTCCAGATGGCCTCGCGATGGAACAGAGACTTGCGGCGGCGGAAAAAGGGTTTCGGGACTGCCTCCTGGGTTTTCACAATATTAGAGAATTTATAGGCCGAAGGGGGCCACCACATATCAGGGCGCGGCCCCCCAGGGCGCGCCCTGATGTGTGGTGGGGCCCTCATGCGCCTCTCGGCTTCCTTCCGAAGCTTCGAAGTCTTCATATAGTCCAGAAAAAATCATCAAAAAGTTTCGTGGCAATTGGACTTCGTTTGGTACAGTAAACCTGCAAAGGCAAAAACACGCAGAAAACAACAACTGGCACTGGGCACTGGGTCAATAGGTTATTGCTCAATAATATTATAAATTGGTAAATAATGACCCAAAAAGTATCCTAGAATGATAATATATCAGCATGGAACAATCAAAAATTATAGATACGTTGGAGACATATCAATAAGCCAAAGTGGCAAGCGCTGCTGGTTGGCAAAATTTCCGACCGGAGCGGTTTCTCAACGGTGGGCTCGCCAGCGGGACGCCGAGGGCCAAGAGGTGGCGGTGAACCCCCGAGCACGGCAATGACGGAGGCGTGGCAGGGGAGCCATGACCCATGGAGGACAACATGCGTGGGTATCCCGGCGGCACGATATCGTCCTCGACTGCGGGTGTTGGCGACGTGAGGCGCGGCGACGCGACGACCACAACGACCGCAGGTGTCGGTCAGAGATGGCAGCGGTGCGTCTCGGGCTCGTCGTCATCAAGGACAACAATGCCGTTCCCCGAAGGCAGGACTGCTTCAACATGGGCGACATGGTCGATGTGCAGCATTGGGGAGAGAGCGGCATCGACGGATACCCATGCGGCACAACATCGTCCTCGACGACGGACGTTGGCGATGGGAGGCGCATCGTGATGGCGTCAACGTCGATAACCGTGTGGTTGGAGGAGCCGCTCGCAACGGCCATCATCCGGCCATGTCGGGATCAGACAAGACCGGCTACACACCGCGCGCTGGCGGGCACTGTCGCGTGCGCTGCAGGCTTCGCATTGGGCGAACCGGCGATGGGGTCGAGGCTCACCTTGTGCTTCATGGGGGGAACCATTTTTGCCAAGGCCGCCCCTGTCTCGCGCTGGAGCGCGTCGTGTCCGGGAGGATGAAGAGCCGCCGAGTCTGCACGAGTGCAGCGTTGTTCCTCTGCTTAGAGCATCTCCAGCCGTTTAGCCCCCAGCGCACCCGGCGAAGGCGTTTAGAGCATCTCCAGCCGCCCCCGCAACAGGCCCCCCAGGCCCCTTTTTTTTGCTGGCAGAAAAAAAATCACCCAGTCGCGCCCCCAGGACCTCGTTTTTCGCCGGTTTGGCCTGAAATTGGCGCCGTCGGACGCAGGACGAACCCACGCGCCGGGGGACGCCTGGGGGCACCGGCTGAAGCGAAAATGCGCGTGTGGCCTCACTGTCGGTGACACCGCTCGATTTTCCCACCGGTTTTGCCTTTCCCTCCCTTTCCCTCCCCAACATCCCCATCTCCCCCTACTGTTCCTGCCATTCTCCCCATCTTCTCCCCCCGCCATGCCGCTGAAGAAGTACACTGCCCGTCGCCTAGCCACTGAACCCGCAACACCAAAGGCGAGGAAGCCAAGGGCTCCGATACCAAGGCCCCTAGGCTTGAGGAACGCGCAGTGGAAGGCCGACGTTGATCGCCTAGCGACGGTTACCAACGATCGGAGAAACAAGCTCAACATGAAGAAAGCCAGGGACGCGGCGACGGAGTAGGAGGTGTCATCTCGCTCGGCCATGGCGAACGAGCGGCCGATCTTTCCACCTCAACGGGCGGGCCCGTTGCCACAAGGCGCGTGGGGTAGCCAGCAGAGCATCACGTTGTTGGAAATATGCTCTAGAGGCAATAATAATTTGGTTATTATCATATTTCCTTGTTCATGATAATCGTTTATTATCCATGCTAAAATTGTATTTATCGGAAACTCAGATACATGTGTGGATACATAGAGAACAATATGTCCCTAGTGAGCCTCTACTAGACTAGCTCGTTGATCAAAGATGGTCAAGGTTTCCTGACCATAGGCATGAGTTGTCATTTGATAACGGGATCACATCATTAGGAGAATGATGTGATGGACAAGACCCAACCGTATGCATAGCATTTGATCGTGTTAGTTTATGGCTACTGCTTTATCCATGTCAAATATCTGTTCCTACGACCATGAGATCGTGCAACTCCCTGACACCGGAGGAATGCCTTGTGTGTATCAAACGTCACAACGTAACCGGGTGACTGTAAAGCTGCTCTACAGGTATCTCCAAGGGTGTCTATTAGGTTGGCGTGGATCGAGACTGGGATTTGTCACTCCGTATGACGGAGAGGTATCTCTGGGCCCACTCGATAATACATTATCACAAGAAGCTTGCAAGTAATGTGACTAAGGAGTTAGTCACGGGATCTTGTATTAAGGAACGAATAAATAGACTTGCCAGTAACAAGATCGAACTAGGTATGGAGATACCGACGATCGAGTCTCGAGCAAGTAACATACCGTTGGACAAAGGGAACTGCACACGGGATTAATTGAATCCTTGGCATCGTGGTTCGACCGATGAAGATTTTTGTGGAATATGTGGGAACCAATATGGGCATCCAGGTCCCGCTATTGGTTATTGACCGGAGAGGTGTCTCGGTCATGTCCACATGATTCTCGAACCCGTAGGGTCTGCACGCTTAACGTTCGATGACGATATAGTATTATTGGGTTATGTATGTTGGTGACCGAATGTAGTTCGGAGTCCTGGATGAGATCCTGGACGTCATGAGGATCTCCGGAATGGTCTGAAGGTAAATATTTATACATGTGAAGTCATATTTTGGCTACCGAAAAAGTTTTGGGTTTTTCCGTTATTGTACCGGGAAGCTTCTAGAAAGTTCCGGAAACTTCCGGAGGAGTCCGGAAGTCCACCAAGGGTTCCACCACATCCCAAGGGTTTGCATGGGCTGAGGGGAGGCGCCCTGGCCTTATTGGGCCAGGCGCACAAGTCTCTCAAGGCCCATGTGGCTTGGGAGAGGTGGAACGTCCACCTGTGTAAGGAAAAGGAGGGAATTGGACTAGTAGTCCAACTCGTCCCCCTTGGCTGCACCCTAGGGCTTGGAGGGGCTGATACCCACTCCCCTCCAGCTATATATAGAGGGGAGGGGGCACCCCAAGAGGACACACCAAGCCCTTGGCGCCTCCCTCTCTCCCTAGATCATTTTCTCCTCCGTTCGCGGTTCCGATAGCGCTTGGCAAAGCCCTGCTGGTACTGCACCACCACCACCTCCACCATGCCGTCGTGCTGGTTGAGAGCCCATCTACTACTCCGCCCTCGCTCGCTGGATCGAGGAGGCGGAGACGTCATCGAGCCGCACGTGTGCTGAACGCGGAGGTGCCGTCCGTTCGGCGCTAGATCGGGACGGATCGCGATTGGATCGTGAAGACGTACGACTACATCAACCGCGTTATATACGCTTCCGCTTAGCGATCTACAAGGGTATGTAGATACACTCCCCCTCTCGTAGCTATGCATCTCCATGGATAGATCTTGCGTGTGTGTAGGAATTTTTTTGTTTCCCATGCAACGTTCCCCAATAGTGGCATCATGAGCTAGGTCTATGCGTAGATGATATGCACGAGTAGAACACAAAAGAGTTTGTGGGCGTTGATGTTCAGATTGCTTACCTCCTTAGTCTTATCTTGATTCGGCGGTATTGTGGGATGAAGCGGCCTGGACCAACCTTACTCGTCCACGTACGAGAGACCGGTTCCATCGATTGACATGCAACTTGTTGCATAAAGATGGCTGGCGGGTGTGTGTCTCTCCCACATTAGTTGAATCGGATTCGACAGAGGCTGTCCTTGTAGAAGGTTAAAAGGCAACTTGATTATCACCGTTGTGGCTTTGCGTAGGTAAGAACGGTTCTTACTAGTTGCCCATAGCAGCCACGTAAAACTTGCAACAACAAAGTAGAGGACGTCTAACTTGTTTTTGCAGGGCATGTTGTGATGTGATATGGCCAAAGACATGATGTGATATATATGATGTATGATATGATCATATTTTGTATAGATTATCACGACTTGCATGTCAATGAGTACGGCAACGGGCAGGAGCCATAGGGTTGTCTTTAATTATTTTTGCCTTTTTTGCTTTAATTTATCGCTATGAGTTAGCAATAGTTGTAGAAGCAATAGTTGGCGCGACAACCACGTGACGACACGATGATGGAGATCATGATGATGGAGATCATTGTAGGAGATATGCCCAAGAGGCAGTAATATCAGTTACTTTGTATCTCCTGGTTTGTAATAAATGTTTATGATCCATGCTATAACTGCAATGATTCTCGAGTCTACAATATCCACGAGGCTCGGAGGGAAACTCATGTGCACGTGTGGTACCATAAACGGTAAACAGTATTCCTAGTCATGCCTCTAAGACTAGCTCAAGTATTGCATGATAATCCTGTTTTCCTGATCATGGGTATGTCTGTGCCAGCAATTTTGAGGGCACATTGTTGGTAGAACACTTGTGTTGAATCGACCCGAATTGATGTTATGCTATGAGATACATTCGTCACAAGTTAATGGTTGATAACACAGACATAGTTAATGTTTGCATAATTCCTTAGACCATAAGAGTATCGAGTTCCTTCGTGCTTGCTTCGTGAACTTTGGGGTTTGTTAAACGTCATCCGTTACTGGGTGGCTATTACGGCGGCTTACGGGTTCACGAAAAAGTATGGCAAGTAACAAGATAGCTCAAGATTGGGATTTGCTCCTCCGACAATGGAGAGATATTCTCGGGCCCTCTCGGTGTTACGGTATCCATCATCGTCTGGCCAGACACAGTGTGATTTGATCACAGGGATGCCGGAACACGAAAACGAGAAAAGAGAACAAAACTGGTAACGAGGTAACTTGCATAGTGGACAAGTTGTTGATCCACGGGGATGCAGAAAATCTCACCTCGGGTGTTTGTAACACATCGCGAAGCAACAGGAATAGCACACGGCAACTGGAGGTTCACTCGAATATTTATTCGTGTGGGTATAGGGGTCAATATGGGTGTCCACGGCTCCGATGTTGATCATTGATCGGAAAGTGTTCCCCTCATGTCTATACTTCACCGAACCTATAGGGTCATACGCTTAAGGGTCATCTATCTGTTGAATACTAGACAGGGAGTCTGAGAGAAAATCACCGGAAAAGTTTCGGGGACAACGGAAGAGTTCCGGAGAGAGAACACCGGAAGAGTTTCGGTAAAACCGAAAAGTTGTTTCGGATTATACCATTAAGTCAAATTGGTTTCGGCATATGCCTGGAAATTATTGGAGGGTACCAGAATTGTTCCGGTAACTTCTGAGATTTTTCGGAGACAAAAACCGGAAATGTTCCGGACTGCCGGAACCGCTTTGGTTGCTTTTCACAGATGAAAATCACTGATCTGAAAATGTTTCGGAACGTGTCCAAAATTGTTTTAGTGGGTACTGGAATTATTCTAAGACCCAGATAAATATTTTCGGATTTATCGGTCGCGAAAAATTGGTTTCGTGAATAGTGAAATAGCATTTATGGTTATGGTTGGAAGTTGACCTTCCACAAAATACCTTGAGGGGATGACATGGAAGGATAAGGGCACCCATTTGGGGAGCCCTAGGAGGGGTGGCCGGACAAGGTGGGCTCCACCATGGAGCCTCACTTGCCCCACTTGCTTTCCCTTTATGCCCTTGTGAAGGACTCCTTTCATGGGTTTTCTGGGTATTTCAAGTCCCACCCTACCCCTTGAGTTTTCCTATAAATAGAGGTGGAGATGCACTCTCCACACTTACTCTTTCTCAACATACAAATGCCATGCATGATCTGGCCTTCTCTTTCCCTCCCCGCGAAATAGTTTCGTAGAGCCGAAAGGCTGTCTGGGTTCCGGCAGGAACTAGTTCTGGACGACGAAGCCCTGCCGGATAGCTGACACCGTATGTGTGCAACCCTGTAGAGAGGTCGTAGTTTTGATCTTTTGCCTGAGGGGCTGTTCGAGGGTCCTCCCGGTGGGCTGTCCGAGTTTCCGTTCGAGCTTCAAGGGTCTTCCCGAAGGGCTGTCCGTGACATTGCCCGGGGGACTGTCCGACCGCCTCCCGAAGGGCTGTCCGACGAGGGAGAACATCCTCGCGGTTGGGAGGTTGTAAATCCTAGCTGCGGGGATCTGCACCACCGATCTTCATCGACTCTACTTCCGCTGCGCTACGAGTCGGTACGGATCAGATCAAACCTTGTATGCATCTCCATAGTGATCCTGGGCGTGCTCGCAGTACCTAATTTTTTTGTTTTCTGTCGCGTTCCCCAACAATCATGGTGTCATGCCGGTGACGATGGAGATCATGCCGGTGCTTTGGAGATGGAGATCAAAAGCACAAGACGATGATGGCCATATCATGTCACTTATATGATTTGCATGTGATGTTTATCCTTTATGCATCTTATTTTGCCTAGGATGACGGTAGCATTATAAGATGATCCCTCACTAAAATTTCAAGATAAATTGTGTTCTCCCTGAGTATGCACCATTGCGAAGGATCATCGTTTCGAAGTACCTCATGATGATCGGGTGTGATAGACTCTACGTTCGCATACAACGGGTGTAAGCTAGATTTACACACGCGGAATACTTGGGTTAACCTTGATGAGCCTAGCATGTACAGACATGGCCTCGGAACACAGGAGACTGAAAGGTCAAACATGAGTCATATAGTAGATATGATCAACATGGAGATGTTCACCATTGAAGCCACCTCATCTCACGTGATGATCGGACTTGGGTTGGTGGATTTGGATCATGTCACACTTAGACAACCTGAGGGATGTTGATTTGAGTGGGAGTTCTTTAGTAATATGATTAGTTGAACTCATTATCATGAACATAGTCAAAATGTCTTTGCAAATTATGTTGTAGATTAATAGCTCGCGCTGTAGCTCCCCAGTATTTTGATACGTTCCTAGAGAAAAGTAAGTTGAGAGTTGATAGTAGCAATTATGCGGACTGGGTCCGTGATATGAGGATTGTCCTCATTGCTGCACAGAAGGCTTATGTCCTCGATGCACCGCTCGGTGCGCCACCCCCTCAAGCGTCGTCTGTGGATGTTGTGAATGTCTGGCAGACACGTTCTGATGACTACTTGATAGTTTAGTGGGCCATGCTTTACGACTTAGAACTAGGGCTCCAAAGACGTTTTGAATGCCATGGATCATATGAGATGTTCCAAGAGCTGAAATTGGTATTCCGGCCTCATGCCCCTGGTGAAAGGTATGAGACCTCTAACATGTTCTTTGCTTACAAGATGGCGGAGAATAGCTCAGTCAGTGAGCATGTGCTCAGAATGTCTGGGTGCTACAATCGCTTGAATCAAGTTGGAGTTCATCTTCTAGATAAGATAGTGATTGACAGAGTTCTCCAAAGTCACTGCCACCAAGCTACTAGAGCTTCGTGATAAACTATAACTTGCAAGGGATAGAGAAGATGATCCCTGAGCTATTCGCGATGTTTTACGGCGCGAAGGTAGAAATCAAGAAGGAGCATCAAGTGTTGATGGTAAGACCACTAGTTTCAAGAAGGGCAAGGGCATGAAGGGAAACTTCAAGAATGGCAAAACAGTTGCCGCCCCAGTGAAGAAACCCAATGTTGAACCCAAACCCGAGACTAAGTGCTTCTATTGTAAGGGGAACGATCACTGATAGCGGAACTACCCCAAATACTTGGTAGATAAGAAGGATGGCAACGCCAACAATAGTATATTTGATATACGTGTTATTGATGTGTACCTTACTAGTACTCCTAGTAGAACCTGGGTTTTAGATACCGGTTCAGTTGCTAATACTGGTAACTCGAAATAAAAGCTACAAAATAAACGGAGACTAGCTAAGGGCGAGGTGACGATGTGTGTTGGAAGTGTATCCAAGGTTGATGTGATCACCATCGCACGCTCCCTCTACCTTCGGGATTAGTGTTGAACCTAAATAAATGTTATCTGCTGTTGGCATTGAGCATGAACATGATTAGATCGTGTTTATTGCAATACGGTTATTCATTTAAGTCAGAGAATAATGGTTATTCTGTTTACATGAATAATACCTTCAATGGTCATGCACCCAATGTGAATGGTTTATTGAATCTCGATCGTAGTGATACACATGTTCATAATATTGATGCCAAAATATGCAAAGTTAATAATGATAGTACCACGTACTTGTGGCACTGCTGCTAAGGTCATATTGGTGTAAAGCGCATGAAGAAACTCCATGCTGATGGATCTTTGGACTCACTCGATTTTGAATCGGTTGAGACATGTGGACCATGCCTCATAGGCAAGATGACTAAGACCCCGTTTTCCGATATGATGGAGCGGGAAAGTGACTTAATGGAAATAATACATGTTGATGTATGCGGTCCAAATGAGTGTTGAAGCGTGCGGTGGATATCATTATTTTCTTACCTTCACTGATGATTTGAGTAGATATGGGTATATTTACTTAATGAAACACAAGTCTGTAATGTTTGAAAAGTTCAAGCAATTTCAGAGTGAAGTTGAAGATCACCGTGACAAGAAGATAAAATTTCTACGATATGATCGTGGAGGTGAATATCTAAGTTACGAGTTTGGTATGCAACTTAAGACAATGTGGAAATTGTTTCACAACTCACGCCGCCTGGAACACCATAGTGTGATGGTGTGTCCGAACGTCGTAGTCGTGCTCTATTGGATTTGGTGCGTACTATGATGTCTCTTACCGATTTGCCACTATCATTTTGGGGTTATGCATTAGAGACAACTACATTCACTTTAATAGGGCACCATCTAAATCCGTTGAGATGACACCTTATGAATTATGGTTTGGCAGAAACCTAAGCTGTAGTTTCTTAGAGTTTGGGAATGCGACACTTATGTCTGATAAGCTCGAACCCAAAGCGGTAAAGTGCATCTTCATAAGATACCCTAAAGAAACAATTGGGTATACCTTCTATCACAGATCCGAAGGCAAGGTCTTTGTTGCCAAGAATGGATCCTTTCCAGAGAAGGATGTTCTCTCGAAAGAAGTGAGTGGGAGGAAGGTAGAACTTGATAAGATTGTCGAACGTTCACTTGAATTGGAAAAGTAGAGCAACACAGAAAGGTGGTCCTGTCTTGGAGGACACGTACTGCCCCGAATGATACGGTGATCCTATCTTCGAGGTCATGTTGTCAGACAACAGTGAACCTACGAGCTATGAAGAAGCGATGGTGGGCCCGGATTCCAACAAATGTCTAGGAGCCATGAAATCCGAGATAGGATCCATGTATGAAAACCAAGTATGGACTTTGGTAGACTTGCCCGATGAACGGCAGGCCGTTAAGTACAAATGGATCTTTAAGAAGAAGACAAACGCTGATGGTAAATGTCACCATTTATAAAGCTTGACTTGTCGCAAAGAGGTTTCTGACAAGTTCAAGGAGTTGACTACGATGAGGTTTTCTCACCCGTACAGATGCTAAAGTCTGTTGGATTTATGTTAGCAGTTGCTGCATTTTTTGATTATGAAATCTGGCAGATGGATGTCAAAACAGAGTTTCCTTAACGGTTTCCATGAGGAAAGGTTGTATGTGATACAACCAGAAGGTTTTGCCGGTCCTAAGGATGCTAAAAGGTATGCAAGCTCCCGCGATCCTTCTATGGAATGGAGCAAGCATCTCGGAGTTGAAATATACGCTTTGATGAGGTAATCAAAGCTTTTGGGTTTATACAAAGTTTATAAGAAACTTGTATTTACAAGAAAGTGAGTGGGAGCACTATAGAATTTCTGATAAGTATATGTGGATGACATATTGTTGATCGGAAATAATGTAGAATTTCTGGAAAGCATAAATGGTTGTTTTAAAGGAGTTTTTCAAAGGAAGACCTGGATAAAGCTACTTAAATATTGGGCATCAAGATCTATAGAGATAGATCAAGACGCGTGATAAGACTTTCAATGAGTACATACCTTGACAAGATTTTGAAAGAGTTCAAAATGGATCAGTCAAAGAAGGAGTTCTTGCCTGATTTGTAAGGTGTGAAGTTGAGTAAGACTCAAAGCTCGACCACGGCAGAAGAAAGAGAAAGGACGAAGGTCGTCCCCTATGCCTTAGCCATAGGCTCTATACGGTATGCCATGCTGTGTACCGCACCTGATGTGTGCCTTGCCGCGTGTCTGGCAAGGGGGTACAAGAGTGATCTAGGAGTGGATCACTAGACAGCGGTCAAAATTATCCGTAGTAACTGGAGAACTAAGGAAATGTTTCTCTATTATGGAGGTGATAAAGAGTTCGTCGTAAAGGGTTACGTCGATGCAAGCTTTGACACCGATCCGAATGACTCTGAGTAGAAAACCGGATACGTATAGTGGAGCAGACATTTGGAATAGCTCCAAGTGGGGAGTAGTAGCAGCATCTACAATATGACATAGAGATTTGCAAAGTATACACGGATCTGAATGTTGCAGACCCGTTGACTAAAACCTCTCTCACAAGCAAAACATGATCAAACCCCAGAACTCATTGGGTGTTAATCACATGGTGATGTGAACTAGATTATTGACTCTAGTGCAAGTGGGAGACTGTTGGAAATATGCCCTAGAGACAATAATAAATTGGTTATTATCATATTTCCTTGTTCATGATAATTCTTTATTATTCATGCTATAATTGTATTGATCGGAAACTCAGATACATGTGTGGACACATAGACAACACTATGTCCCTAGTGAGCCTCTACTAGACTAGCTCGTTGATCAAAGATGGTCAAGGTTTCCTGACCATAGACATGAGTTGTCATTTGATAATGGGATCACATCATTAGGAGAATGATGTGATGGACAAGACCCAACCGTAAGCATAACATTTGATCGTGTTAGTTTATTGCTACTGCTTTATGCATGTCAAGTATCTGTTCCTACGACCATGTGATCATGCAACTCCCTGACACCGGAGGAATGCCTTGTGTGTATAAAACGTCACAACATAACCGGGTGACTTTAAAGGTGCTCTATAGGTATCTCCGAGGGTGTCTGTTGGGTTGGCATGGATGGAGACTGGGATTTGTCACTCCGTATGACAAAGAGGTATCCCTGGGCCCACTCGGTAATACAACATCACAAGAAGCTTGCAAGCAATGTGACTAAGGAGTTAGTCATGGGATCTTGTATTACGGAACGTTTAGAGAGACTTGCCGGTAACGAGATTGAACTAGGTATGGAGATACCGACGATCAAGTCTCGGGCAAGTAACATACCGCTGGACAAAGGGAACTGCATACGGGATTAATTGAATCCTTGGCATCGTGGTTCGACCGATCAAGATTTTCATGGAATATGTGGGAACCAATATGGGCATCTAGGTACCGCTATTGGTTATTGACCGGAGAGGTGTCTCGGTCATGTTCACATGATTCTCGAACCCGTAGGGTCCGCACGCTTAACGTTCGGTGACGATATAACATTATTGGGTTATGTATGCTGGTGACCGAATGTTGTTCGGAGTCCCAGATGAGATCCTAGATGTCACGAGGAGCTCCAGAATGGTCCGGTGGTTAAGATTTATATATGGGAAGTCATATTTTGGCTACCGGAAAAGTTTTGGGTTTTTCCGGTATTGTACCGGGAAGCTTCTAGAAAGTTCTAGAAACTTCCGGAAGAGTCCGGAAGTCCACCAAGGGTTCCACCATGTCCCAAGGGTTTGCATGGGCTGAGGGGTGGCGCCCTGGCCTTATTGGGCCAGGCGAACAAGTCCGTCAAGGCCCATGTGGCTTGGGAGAGGTGGAAAGTCCACCTGTGTAAGGAAAGGGAGGGAATCTCTACTCCTAAAGGAGCAGTCTATGGTCGTGATGGTAGAATCCGTTTCGTTTTTTTCTTCTCACCTTCGTCTAGTTTTTTATCCCTCCTCCCATCATCATACATTTAGTAATGTATTTATGTGAAAGAATCAATCCAGCGATTTATTTTCCCTCCATTCCTTTCTTCCAAATCAACACTTTCCTAACGTACAAAAGATCACATATCTAGCTTTCTGAACTGATCTATCTAGTTAATGCAAAAGAAAGGAAAGTATCTCTCTCACGATTGCATGTATCTCTTGTTGTAAAAAGGAGATAATATCTCCACTCCCTTCTTTCAAATCAACACTTTCCTAATGTACAAAAGATCACATATCTAACTTTCCTAACTGATCTCTCTAATTAATGCAAAAGAAAGGAAAGTATCTCTCTCACGATTGCATGTATCTGTTCTTGTAGAAAAAGGAGAGAATCTCTCTGTCAATTGTGTGTATCTCTTCCTTTATTTTCCTAATTGATTTACTTGCCATTAACCAACAAATTACCCAAGGAAAATTTTGTCCAAAATTTTCTATAATGTTGTGCCTTGGTCACCGTGACAAAAATAATCTCTACTCCTAAAGTCTCAGTACCTATGTCGTCGTTCGTTTCGTCGTTTCCCCCTCCCAACAATTACCGATTTTTTCTATCCCACAAAAAACCGATGGATGAATAGAAAACCCCAAAAAACCTTTACGTTCAAAACCTAATGTACGCCCCCAATCTCCTCCCGCATCCGCCGCAAGCCCCTTTCCTTCCCTCCTTCCTACCTCCTCGGCTCCTCCCCTACCATCGCTACTCCACTCCTGCCCTAACCCTACACGCGTGCTGCTGGGCCACGCCGCCGCATACCGGGTCATTCGGTTCCTATACGCCACTCCCTCCGCCCCGGCCATCCGTCGCATATGTGAGGGGCGTCCATCCGAGGCATCGGTTTAGGCAGTGCAACTGAATCGGCCATGTCGTCGTGGCCACCGACAAGGGAAAGCCCGCGCTCGAGCGTCGGGACATGGTTGTTGCATGGTGCGGCACGATCCAGGCGCTGGAGCTGCACATATGCTTGGTGCATCGCGGCTGGATCTCCATCTACACCCTCGCCGACCCGACATCCACCAAGAACGAGGACACACCAGAGACGAGGTAATATTATGAATACGATGAAGGTACTATCATGTACATGGTACACACGGTGCAGTGTTGAGCTCACTTGCAGCTACATGCTCGTGCAACCATGGGTGTTAGGTGCTGAAAGCACATTTGCTCCCTTGGTGATTTTGGTAATTAATAACAGCATATAAGTCGTTGAACTAATGTTTCCACTAAGTATATTTCAGGAAAAGTTCAATGATAGGGATGGCAAAAGGATTGTGGAGATTGTAGAATACCCCTAGATGCAAGGAAATAGGTTGGCAAAGCTTCAAGGAAGAGGACTCTACATTTTACATTTGTGAGAAATCACTTTGAGTCCATAGGAAAGCCAATACTATTAAAAGGGGGTAAGGTTTTGATTGGTGAACAAAATGCTCATACGTGCACAAGTGATAGTCACCAAAAACACCCACAACCTCTTCCACAAAGTCTGTCCATAGCCAAATACTCAACATCGGTGCAACCAACATTTCCATCCCGGTGCCACCGATTCTCAACCATAGACAGACTCAGCCAAACCCTAGCCACTTCGTTGCAACCGATTCCATACCGGTGCCACCGAGTTTAGGTTGCCAACTTTCTATTACGCAAATTCACAATATCGGTACCACCGAGATTGTTGGATCGGCGTCACCGAGATTGGGAATCTGACCGTTGGTCACCTTATCGGTGCAACCGAGTTTCCTATATCGGTCTCACCGAGATTCAAAAGTTGCCACCTTTTGGTCACTTCGGTACCACCGAGATTAACACATCGGTGTCACCGAGTTGGTCATTTTGTGTGTAACGGTTGGATTTTTGGGGATGCCTATATATACCCCTCCACCACCACCTACTCGAGAGAGAAGCACTCAGAACTATTCCATACTTGCCCCATCCAGTTTTCTGAGAGAGAACCACCTATCCTTGTGTTGAGGTCAAGATCTTCCACTCCAACCATATGGATCTTGATTTCTAGCCTCCCCAAGTTGCTTTCCACCAATCCCATCTCTTCCACCAAGCCAAATCTGTGAGAGAGTGATTGTGTGTTGAGGAGTCTATCATCTTGAAGCACAAGAGCAAGGAGTTCATCGTCATTACCAAGCCTATTACCTTTTGGAGGGTGGTGCCTCCTAGATTGGTTAGGTGTCGCTTGGGAGCCTCCTACTTCGTGTTGTGGAGTGAACCAAGAAGTTTGTACGGGCAAGGAGATCGCCTACTTCGTGAAGATCTACCCATACTGAGGCTAGTCCTTCGTGGACGGAAGCCGTTATGGAATAGTCAAGTTTGCTACTTCGTGGACCCTTATGGGTGGAGCCCTCCGTGGACTCTTGCGACCGTTACCCTTCGTGGGTTGAAGACTCCATAAACGTGGATGTACGATAGCACCACCTATCGGAACCACGGGAAAAATCATCGTGTCTACAATTGCGTTTGATCTTCCTACCCTATCCTTTCTACTCATGCTTGTTGTTACTTTTCGCTGCTATACTCTTAGACTTGCATGTGTAGGGTGTACTTGACTTGCCATGAAATGCTAAAAACTGCCAACTCTAAAATTTGGGAAAAGGCACAACTTTTATTTGGTCAAGTAGTCTAATCACCCCCCCTCTAGACATACTTTCGGTCCTACAAGTGGTATCAGAGCTTTGGTCTCCATTGCATTGGTCTCACAACCTAGGAGAGTATGGCGTCTAGTGAGGGAAGTTATCATCGTAGAGGTCCGTATTTTGATGGCACTAATTTTGCTAGTTGGAAGCACAAAATGAAAATGCATATTCTTGGTCATAACCCCGCCATTTGGGCTATTGTTCGTGTTGGCTTGCAAGGTGAATTCTTTGGTGATGGAAAGGAACTGGATCGTGAAGCGACCGCGGATGAATTGAAGATGTTGCAATACAACGCTCAAGCATGCGACATTCTATTCAACTGCCTATGCCTAGAAGAATTCAACAAAATCAGCCGTCTTGAGAATGCAAAAGAGATTTGGGATACTTTGGTTGATATGCACGAAGGAACCGAGTCCGTGAGAGAATCCAAGTTGGATGTTCTTCAAGGTCAGCTTGACAAGTCAAGATGAAGGATGGTGAAGGAGTCGCTGAGATGTACTCTAGGCTAGCTCTCATCACCAATGAGATTGCCAGCTTAGGAAGCGAAGAGATGACCGACAAATTCATCATCAAGAAGATACTTAGAGCTTTGGATGAGAGATACGACACCGTGTGCACATTGATCCAAATGATGCCCAACTACAAAGATCTCAAGCCTACGGAAGTCATTGGAAGGATTGTTGCTCATGAGATGACACTCAAAGACAAAGAAGAGCTTCACCACAAGTCTAGCGGTGCTTACAAAGCCACAAGTGATGCTCCTGCAACTTCAAGCAACAACCTTGTCACCAATGAAGAGATAAGCCTCATGGTTAAGAAATTCAACAAGTTCTACAAGAATAGAGGCAAAGAAAGAAGCTCCAACTCAAGATATGATGAGAAGCGTTCGTCAAGTCATGACCTCAATTGCTACAATTGTGGGAAGCCCGGACACTACTCCAATGAGTGCACGGCTCCCTACAAACGAAGAGAAGAGTCACCTCGAAGACGAAGCTCAAGGAATGAATCACCTCAAAGAGAGAGAAGGAGTTGAGATGATCGTTATGAACGAAGACCCTCAAGGAGAAGTAGAGATTCGGAGAAGAAGGACAAGTACACCAAGAGCTACACAAGAAGAAAACATCAAGCTCATGTTGGTGAATAGGTTTCCGGCTCCGACTCCGACAACAACTCCGAGAGAAGCTATCACTCCGACTCCGACTATAGCCAAGATGATGGTGTTGCCGGAATTGCTCTAGTGACTACCAACTCCCATGATTTATTTGATTCACCAAACGAAGGGAGTGGAAGTTTCTTCATGGCTAAAGGCCCCAAGGTATCACACCCCGAGTATCTTGATTTCAATAGTGATGAAGATGACTTGCTTTGTGATGATGACTTGCTATTTGATAAAACTAGTGATGTTAGTCAAAATGAACTTGATAATTCTCATGCTAGTCAAGATAAGTCAATTGATGATGATAAGATGAAAATAGAAGAACTAACTAAAGAACTAAAAACTCTTAAGTTAGCTCATGAATCTACTCTTGAAGATCATAGAGAGCTTGTGAGAACTCATGAGAAGCTACGCTTCGAGAAGCTCAACTTGGAGCAAGAGCATGAGTTTCTTAAAGCTATCAATGACGATCTCCAAAAGAAGACTTCATCTTATCTAGCCAAACGACTACTCTTGTCTACATTCATGCCTCAAGTTAAAACTAAGCAATCTAGTAACAAAGGCAAGAAAGTTAATCATCTAGTAGCAACAATAAAAATGCAAAACCCAATGATGTTGCTTCTAGTAGTTCTATTGATTCCACTAATGATGTTTCTCTTAGCCAAGTTACAATTGAGCAAGAAAATGCTTTATTGAAAGGAATTATAGAGAAATGTATCTACAAGAGTCTTGCCGGGTGTAAGCAATTTGAGGAAATTGTACGCAAGCACGGAGGATACCGGAAGAATCGTGGTGTTGGCTATTTCAACGCAAATGGAGTTGAATGGGAAGAAGGTCAATATCCCGAGCCCAAGTTTGTTCCTCAAAAGGAGAAGTATGAAAATACTCTTCCCAAGGGGACAAACACTATAGATGATCTTCCACCACAAGACCACAAGCTCAAGGGCAAGAACAAGCTTCAAGAGGACACTGACTCATATGAACATGAATCCCTAGCTATGGTGGAGTGGGTTCCCAAGGCTACTTCAAGCTCAACTTCTACAAAGGCTACAACAACACCAAGGATCCCCATCAACTTGATGTGGGTCCCCAAGAAGAAGAACTAGATAGTTCTTGAGGGGTGACTCCGCCAATGAAATTCACTCACATTCATTATTGGCAAGAATTATTTGCAATCAACATCAACTCTATGCAATAGTTCAAGGAGTCACACATTCCCTCAAAGGTAAGCAAGGGACAAGGTAATCAACAAATCAATGGACATCATTACACATGCTTTGCACTCCATGTCCATAGATATCCTTGTATTTGTCTCTTGTGTGTTGGGACTAACCCATGTAGGTGAGAAGAGTAAGGAAACAACAAGGATGCTCCCAATTCTTGGTGATCTTCATCAACCTTGAGCATCCACCACTACCTCACCAACATGAAGTCTTCATCGACAAAACCCAAGGTTAGTCTATCCCTCTTATGGGGGGATGTCACATCAAGGGGGAGCTTTACTCTAAGACTTGAGTCAAAGCATCTCTTAGTATGTGACAACATTAAATGCTTTATGTAAAAGTGGTAACCCCACTTGTGCTTAAACGATGAGTATGACCTATGATCAAGTATTCTTACTTGGATCCTAAGTCAATATACTCATATATAGATGACTTCGTCATCGCCCAAGTGCTTGTTAGATGCTAGTGTGTATGTGCATGTTTGTCATGATTTCTTTTGACATCTTAATGTGTGAGCATGTTGGTCTGCATTTATTTTCTCATTCAAGGACATCTAATTGTTGCTATTTGGTTTTTCATTTATCTTTTGCCAATTGGATGGACAAGAATGCCTAGGACCACTCTTTAGCTATCTATGCTTTCTCACCTCATATTCCATTCATGCTGCATCACAAAATTTGAACAAGTACTTTTCGATCCCTCTGTGTGTGGAGCACTCGGAGTTCCGTATCAACAAGGACTGACCATTAAAACCTCCCAAGTGCATCTCGGTGGAACCAACCCACAATTCTCGGTCACACCGAATGCCTAGGGTTGATCTGGTTTTCAATCTCGGTACTACCGATTCCATATTCTCGGTTACACCGAGTTTCCCTGTCAGCTGACAGTTGAGGAACTCGGTGACACCGAAAATCTAGAACCGGTATCACCGACAGTGAAGGTATATAGCCTGTGGTCCCGACGATTCGAAATTTCAATCTTCAATCGTCGCACCCCAAACCCTAAACTGCCGCAAAAGGACCCCCTAGTCATCGCCTTGCCTCCCCGTGTGTCTTCGCCGCTGGGAATCCTCGCCGTCGACGGGCATCATCGCCGTCGTCGCCGCCGTAGCGGATCCGTCACCGAGCTAGGGTACGGATTCGATCTTTCTTGCGCTCCCCGTCTGATTCTTGCGCAATAAAGTTGATTTTCTCTATAAGCCACAGTTTGCACATCTTTCTATCCACGAGAAAACTCCGTAGATTAGAGAACCATCGATTTTCTAGGGTTTGCCTTCCGCCCGATGGAACTCGGTAGAACCGAAGTGAACTAATCGGTATCACCGATTTGCCTGTCTGTGTTGCTGAGAACTGTCTCGGTGAAACCGAGTACTTCCTTTCGGTCTCACCGAAAGGAGTGCTAAGTTTCTGTTATTGAGATAGTCAGTCTCGGTAGCACCGAAAACGTTGCTTCGGCTGTACCGATTTTCATTTGACAGAATGTAAAACTTTGAAAATCTTTTGTTCAAACTTTCAAAAACCAGCCACATTTTGTGATGACTTATCCTTTTCTGCTCCTCTATACTCTATTCACAGGGTCAGTATGTCAAGTGCTGAGGACAGTGAGAACAACTTCAGAGAGCAGAGTGTTGAATTGGATTCTGGCACTAGTCCTGAGTCCAGTTCATCTTCAGATCCAGGCACTCCCAGTTCCCATGGGTTTCCCAAAGCTGCTACAAGGGCTAGGAAGAAGCTGAATTCAGATGAGGAGGATTCAGACTTCGTTCCAGAAGAGGTTCTTGCTAAGAAGCAAGAGAAGACTGCCAAGAAAGCTGCAAATGAAGCTACCTCTTCAAGGAGAGCTGTCAGGAAAGAGTATGCTAGCTTTGAGGCTATGAAAGCACCTGAGGGTGCTAGGGCAAAAATGGCTCTTCACCTTGAGTCACCCCCAAAGAAATCTATGCCTAAGAAGGCAGGGGAGAAGAAGAGAGCTAGAAAGAGGATAGTCTATGTCACTGGCAGGCAGACCTCCATGTTTGAGGATCCTAAGGAGGCTGCTGCTGCTGAGGAGGAGGAAGAACATGTTGAGAAGGCCCCTCCCAAGAAGAAAAAGAAGCTTATGTCTGATGCTATGCCAAAGACTGGCACTTCCAAGAGCACCAAGTCTGCCCCCAAGAAGCCTGCTGCTGAGAAGCCCAAGAGGACTTCCAGGCAAATTCCAGCATCTGAGAAGAACAAAGGGACTGCCTCCAGAGTTGAGGATGAGGATGCTATGTCTGCCTTAATGAAGCTTAGGCCACACCTTCCAGTACATAATGCCAGCTACCCACTTGCTGAGGATATGAAGAAGAGGAAGGATTCTGGTTTGAGGGCTTGGAGAGCTGCTGATCCATATGCCCAAAGGAGGAAGACAACTGTGGGCTACAGATTTTACACCAAAGAGCAATAGGATTTCTATGAGACTGTGCTTTTTGACAAAAGTCCAGCTGTGAGTGATATGAGGTATGTGGACTGGAAATTCATCAAGGAGAATGAAGACTATTTTCCAAGTGTCCAAGACAATTTCCACTGCATTGGTTTGGATGAGTTTGTTGGCAGAGAGTTCACAGCTTGGAATGATGAGATGATCATGCAATTATACTCCACTGCACATTTCTATGGAGATGGTAGAATTGTATGGATGACTGAAGGAGCTAGATATGAGTCTACTGTTGAGTGGGCTGCCATCTTAGGAGTTCTAGAAGTTCAGGATGGAGATTTGGATGTGTACTCAGAATCCAAGGAGAGCCACAATGCTATGGCTAACATGTATAAAGAGATCCCTGCTGCTAACGTGAAGTCTCACAGGCTAGGATCTATTTACTTTCTTCAGGCTGGCCTCCGCACCATGAACACCATTCTGAGGCATACCTTGATGCCCAAGTCAGGAGATGACAAGATGATCCGAGGCTACTCCATCAACATGCTAATTCATCTTGACAGACACACCAGGATTAGAGTCATGGACTTAATTGTTGAGACAGTTAAGAGGGTTGCTGCTGATCAGAAGCACTCTTGCTGCTATGCACCCTATATCCAGATGCTTATCAACTCTAAGTTGGAGAAGCGCATATTTGCTCTAGACCGTCCCCACTTGCCCCTACAGCCAGATCTCGAGGACAACATCGTGGTGATGAACCCGGATCATCCCACTTCAGCTGCAGCACAGGCAGAAGCAGAGGCAGCTGGAGCCACTAGTGCTCAGGTCCCTAGATCCAGGAACGAGCAAATGGATCTTTTGATCTCATCAGTACAGGGCATGCAGAAGGACATTGAGGGGATTCTGGACAACCAGAACAGTCTTATGAGGATCTTCGAGAACAGGATCAAGACCCTTAATGATAAGGTGGATGGGCTGACCAAGACAGTCAATGAGCTCAAGAAGGAAGTTGACTCAGTGCCTCTTCCTCAGACTTCTTCAGATGATGATGATGATGATGAGGATGGATCACCTCTCAGGCCAGGCACACAGTTTACTACTCAGGCCAGATCAGCCACTGTGCCAGCTCCAGACTTGAGGCCCTCTTCATCAGCTCCAGCCACTGTCACCTCAGCTCCTGCTCCATCAGCTTCAGTTCCTCCTGTTGCCACTCCAACTCCATCCACGACATCTGCAGAGATCTTCGCCGACGCTGTTCTCTCGACTCCTTCATCAACAACCGGAGGAGATCAGCCCAAGAACGCTTAGACATATGCCTTTGAACTTTTTGGTAACTTGTTGCCAAAGGGGGATAAGTGTATATAGATCTTTAGGCTTCGAGTGAGAGAGCGTTTGGTTTTTATTCCTTTTTCAAAAACACACATGGTTCATTTACTTTTGGCTACGCTTTGTGTTTTGATCATACACTTTATGTGTGTTGTGCTACTATTTCCTATCATCTTAATGCTTTTGAGATGATCATTATCTTTGTCTGGTTGTGTTATGCTATGTTGTTCACTCTTATTATTATCGCACACCACCAAGATGTATGTGACATGGAAGAAGTGCCCCATGTACCTAATCGATTGTGCATTTGCATTCAAACGCAAATTCAAAATAATGCACAAATTTAGGGGGAGCTCTTGCTTATCACATACTTCTCAAAGCGATGATTATATTCATTGATTATATCATATGTCGAAGCTTTGATCTATATGTTGTCATCAATTACCAAAAAGGGGGAGATTGAAAGCACATTTGCTCCCTTGGTGGTTTTGGTAATTAATAATAACATATAAGTCATTGAACTAATGTTTCCACTAAGTATATTTCAGGAAAAGTTCAATGATAGGGATGGCAAAAGGATTGTGGAGATTGTAGAATACCCCAAGATGCAAGGAAATAGGTTGGAAAAGCTTCAAGGAAGAGGACTCTACATTTTACATTTGTGAGAAATCACTTTGGGTCCATAGGAAAGCCAATACTATTAAAAGGGGGTAAGGTTTTGATTGGTGAACAAAATGCTCATACGTGGACAAGTGATAGTCACCAAAAACACCCACAACCTCTTCCACAAAGTCTGTCCATAGCCAAATACTCAACATCGGTGCAACCAACATTTCCATCCCGGTGCCACCGATTCTCAACCATAGACAGACTCAGCCAAACCCTAGCCACTTCGGTGCAACCGATTCCATACCGGTGCCACCGAGTTTAGGTTGCCAACTTTCTATTACGCAAATTCACAATATCGGTACCACCGAGATTGTTGGATCGGCGTCACCGAGATTGGGAATCTGACCGTTGGTCACCTTATCGGTGCAACCGAGTTTCCTATATCGGTCTCACCGAGATTCAAAAGTTGCCACCTTTTGGTCACTTCGGTACCACCGAGATTAACACATCGGTGTCACCGAGTTGGTCATTTTGTGTGTAACGGTTGGATTTTTGGGGATGCCTATATATACCCCTCCACCACCACCTACTCGAGAGAGAAGCACTCAGAACTATTCCATACTTGCCCCATCCAGTTTTCTGAGAGAGAACCACCTATCCTTGTGTTGAGGTCAAGATCTTCCACTCCAACCATATGGATCTTGATTTCTAGCCTCCCCAAGTTGCTTTCCACTAATCCCATCTCTTCCACCAAGCCAAATCTATGAGAGAGTGATTGTGTGTTGAGGAGTCTATCATCTTGAAGCACAAGAGCAAGGAGTTCATCGTCATTACCGAGCCTATTACCTTTTGGAGGGTGGTGCCTCCTAGATTGGTTAGGTGTCGCTTGGGAGCCTCCTACTTCGTGTTGTGGAGTGAACCAAGAAGTTTGTACGGGCAAGGAGATCGCCTACTTCGTGAAGATCTACCCATACTGAGGCTAGTCCTTCGTGGACGGAAGCCGTTATGGAATAGTCAAGTTTGCTACTTCGTGGACCCTTATGGGTGGAGCCCTCCGTGGACTCTTGCGACCGTTACCCTCCGTGGGTTGAAGACTCCATAAACGTGGATGTACGATAGCACCACCTATCGGAACCACGGGAAAAATCATCGTGTCTACAATTGCGGTTGATCTTCCTACCCTATCCTTTCTACTCATGCTTGTTGTTACTTTCCGCTGCTATACTCTTAGACTTGCATGTGTAGGGTGTACTTGACTTGCCATGAAATGCTAAAAACTGCCAACTCTAAAATTTGGGAAAAGGCACAACTTTTATTTGGTCAAGTAGTCTAATCACCCCCCCTCTAGACATACTTTCGGTCCTACAAGTGGTATCAGAGCTTTGGTCTCCATTGCATTGGTCTCACAACCTAGGAGAGTATGGCGTCTAGTGAGGGAAGTTATCATCGTAGAGGTCCGTATTTTGATGGCACTAATTTTGCTAGTTGGAAGCACAAAATGAAAATGCATATTCTTGGTCATAACCCCGCCGTTTGGGCTATTGTTCGTGTTGGCTTGCAAGGTGAATTCTTTGGTGATGGAAAGGAACTGGATCGTGAAGCGACCGCGGATGAATTGAAGATGTTGCAATACAACGCTCAAGCATGCGACATTCTATTCAACTGCCTATGCCCAGAAGAATTCAACAAAATCAGCCGTCTTGAGAATGCAAAAGAGATTTGGGATACTTTGGTTGATATGCACAAAGGAACCGAGTCCGTGAGAGAATCCAAGTTGGATGTTCTTCAAGGTCAGCTTGACAAGTTCAAGATGAAGGATGGTGAAGGAGTCGCTGAGATGTACTCTAGGCTAGCTCTCATCACCAATGAGATTGCCAGCTTAGGAAGCGAAGAGATGACCGACAAATTCATCATCAAGAAGATACTTAGAGCTTTGGATGAGAGATACGACACCGTGTGCACATTGATCCAAATGATGCCCAACTACAAAGATCTCAAGCCTACGGAAGTCATTGGAAGGATTGTTGCTCATGAGATGACACTCAAAGACAAAGAAGAGCTTCACCACAAGTCTAGCGGTGCTTACAAAGCCACAAGTGATGCTCCTGCAACTTCAAGCAACAACCTTGTCACCAATGAAGAGATAAGCCTCATGGTTAAGAAATTCAACAAGTTCTACAAGAATAGAGGCAAAGAAAGAAGCTCCAACTCAAGATATGATGAGAAGCGTTCGTCAAGTCATGACCTCAATTGCTACAATTGTGGGAACCCGGACACTACTCCAATGAGTGCACGGCTCCCTACAAACGAAGAGAAGAGTCACCTCGAAGACGAAGCTCAAGGAATGAATCACCTCAAAGAGAGAGAAGGAGTTGAGATGATCGTTATGAACGAAGACCCTCAAGGAGAAGTAGAGATTCGGAGAAGAAGGACAAGTACACCAAGAGCTACACAAGAAGAAAACATCAAGCTCATGTTGGTGAATGGGTTTCCGGCTCCGACTCCGACAACAACTCCGAGAGAAGCTATCACTCCGACTCCGACTATAGCCAAGATGATGGTGTTGCCGGAATTGCTCTAGTGACTACCAACTCCCATGATTTATTTGATTCACCAAACGAAGGGATTGGAAGTTTCTTCATGGCTAAAGGCCCCAAGGTATCACACCCCGAGTATCTTGATTTCAATAGTGATGAAGATGACTTGCTTTGTGATGATGACTTGCTATTTGATAAAACTAGTGATGTTAGTCAAAATGAACTTGATAATTCTCATGCTAGTCAAGATAAGTCAATTGATGATGATAAGATGAAAATAGAAGAACTAACTAAAGAACTAAAAACTCTTAAGTTAGCTCATGAATCTACTCTTGAAGATCATAGAGAGCTTGTGAGAACTCATGAGAAGCTACGCTTCGAGAAGCTCAACTTGGAGCAAGAGCATGAGTTTCTTAAAGCTATCAATGACGATCTCCAAAAGAAGACTTCATCTTATCTAGCCAAACGACTACTCTTGTCTACATTCATGCCTCAAGTTAAAACTAAGCAATCTAGTAACAAAGGCAAGAAAGTTAATCATCTAGTAGCAACAATAAAAATGCAAAACCCAATGATGTTGCTTCTAGTAGTTCTATTGATTCCACTAATGATGTTTCTCTTAGCCAAGTTACAATTGAGCAAGAAAATGCTTTATTGAAAGGAATTATAGAGAAATGTATCTACAAGAGTCTTGCCGGGTGTAAGCAATTTGAGGAAATTGTACGCAAGCACGGAGGATACCGGAAGAATCGTGGTGTTGGCTATTTCAACGCAAATGGAGTTGAATGGGAAGAAGGTCAATATCCCGAGCCCAAGTTTGTTCCTCAAAAGGAGAAGTATGAAAATACTCTTCCCAAGGGGACAAACACTATAGATGATCTTCCACCACAAGACCACAAGCTCAAGGGCAAGAACAAGCTTCAAGAGGACACTGACTCATATGAACATGAATCCCTAGCTATGGTGGAGTGGGTTCCCAAGGCTACTTCAAGCTCAACTTCTACAAAGGCTACAACAACACCAAGGATCCCCATCAACTTGATGTGGGTCCCCAAGAAGAAGAACTAGATAGTTCTTGAGGGGTGACTCCGCCAATGAAATTCACTCACATTCATTATTGGCAAGAATTATTTGCAATCAACATCAACTCTATGCAATAGTTCAAGGAGTCACACATTCCCTCAAAGGTAAGCAAGGGACAAGGTAATCAACAAATCAATGGACATCACTACACATGCTTTGCACTCCATGTCCATAGATATCCTTGTATTTGTCTCTTGTGTGTTGGGACTAACCCATGTAGGTGAGAAGAGTAAGGAAACAACAAGGATGCTCCCAATTCTTGGTGATCTTCATCAACCTTGAGCATCCACCACTACCTCACCAACATGAAGTCTTCATCGACAAAACCCAAGGTTAGTCTATCCCTCTTATGGGGGGATGTCACATCAAGGGGGAGCTTTACTCTAAGACTTGAGTCAAAGCATCTCTTAGTATGTGACAACATTAAATGCTTTATGTAAAAGTGGTAACCCCACTTGTGCTTAAACGATGAGTATGACCTATGATCAAGTATTCTTACTTGGATCCTAAGTCAATATACTCATATATAGATGACTTCGTCATCGCCCAAGTGCTTGTTAGATGCTAGTGTGTATGTGCATGTTTGTCATGATTTCTTTTGACATCTTAATGTGTGAGCATGTTGGTCTGCATTTATTTTCTCATTCAAGGACATCTAATTGTTGCTATTTGGTTTTTCATTTATCTTTTGCCAATTGGATGGACAAGAATGCCTAGGACCACTCTTTAGCTATCTATGCTTTCTCACCTCATATTCCATTCATGCTGCATCACAAAATTTGAACAAGTACTTTTCGATCCCTCTGTGTGTGGAGCACTCGGAGTTCCGTATCGACAAGGACTGACCATTAAAACCTCCCAAGTGCATCTCGGTGGAACCAACCCACAATTCTCGGTCACACCGAATGCCTAGGGTTGATCTGGTTTTCAATCTCGGTACTACCGATTCCATATTCTCGGTTACACCGAGTTTCCCTGTCAGCTGACAGTTGAGGAACTCGGTGACACCGAAAATCTAGAACCGGTATCACCGACAGTGAAGGTATATAGCCTGTGGTCCCGACGATTCGAAATTTCAATCTTCAATCGTCGCACCCCAAACCCTAAACTGCCGCAAAAGGACCCCCTAGTCATCGCCTTGTCTCCCCGTGTGTCTTCGCCGCTGGGAATCCTCGCCGTCGACGGGCATCTTCGCCGTCGTCGCCGCCGTAGCGGATCCGTCACCGAGCTAGGGTATGGATTCGATCTTTCTTGCGCTCCCCGTCTGATTCTTGCGCAATAAAGTTGATTTTCTCTATAAGCCACAGTTTGCACATCTTTCTATCCACGAGAAAACTCCGTAGATTAGAGAACCATCGATTTTCTAGGGTTTGCCTTCCGCCCGATGGAACTCGGTAGAACCGAAGTGAACTAATCGGTATCACCGATTTGCCTGTCTGTGTTGCTGAGAACTGTCTCGGTGAAACCGAGTACTTCCTTTCGGTCTCACCGAAAGGAGTGCTAAGTTTCTGTTATTGAGATAGTCAGTCTCGGTAGCACCGAAAACGTTGCTTCGGCTGTACCGATTTTCATTTGACAGAATGTAAAACTTTGAAAATCTTTTGTTCAAACTTTCAAAAACCAGCCACATTTTGTGATGACTTATCCTTTTCTGCTCCTCTATACTCTATTCACAGGGTCAGTATGTCAAGTGCTGAGGACAGTGAGAACAACTTCAGAGAGCAGAGTGTTGAATTGGATTCTGGCACTAGTCCTGAGTCCAGTTCATCTTCAGATCCAGGCACTCCCAGTTCCCATGGGTTTCCCAAAGCTGCTACAAGGGCTAGGAAGAAGCTGAATTCAGATGAGGAGGATTCAGACTTTGTTCCAGAAGAGGTTCTTGCTAAGAAGCAAGAGAAGACTGCCAAGAAAGCTGCAAATGAAGCTACCTCTTCAAGGAGAGCTGTCAGGAAAGAGTATGCTAGCTTTGAGGCTATGAAAGCACCTGAGGGTGCTAGGGCAAAAATGGCTCTTCACCTTGAGTCACCCCCAAAGAAATCTATGCCTAAGAAGGCAGGGGAGAAGAAGAGAGCTAGAAAGAGGATAGTCTATGTCACTGGCAGGCAGACCTCCATGTTTGAGGATCCTAAGGAGGCTGCTGCTGCTGAGGAGGAGGAAGAACATGTTGAGAAGGCCCCTCCCAAGAAGAAAAAGAAGCTTATGTCTGATGCTATGCCAAAGACTGGCACTTCCAAGAGCACCAAGTCTGCCCCCAAGAAGCCTGCTGCTGAGAAGCCCAAGAGGACTTCCAGGCAAATTCCAGCATCTGAGAAGAACAAAGGGACTGCCTCCAGAGTTGAGGATGAGGATGCTATGTCTGCCTTAATGAAGCTTAGGCCACACCTTCCAGTACATAATGCCAGCTACCCACTTGCTGAGGATATGAAGAAGAGGAAGGATTCTGGTTTGAGGGCTTGGAGAGCTGCTGATCCATATGCCCAAAGGAGGAAGACAACTGTGGGCTACAGATTTTACACCAAAGAGCAATAGGATTTCTATGAGACTGTGCTTTTTGACAAAAGTCCAGCTGTGAGTGATATGAGGTATGTGGACTGGAAATTCATCAAGGAGAATGAAGACTATTTTCCAAGTGTCCAAGACAATTTCCACTGCATTGGTTTGGATGAGTTTGTTGGCAGAGAGTTCACAGCTTGGAATGATGAGATGATCATGCAATTATACTCCACTGCACATTTCTATGGAGATGGTAGAATTGTATGGATGACTGAAGGAGCTAGATATGAGTCTACTGTTGAGTGGGCTGCCATCTTAGGAGTTCTAGAAGTTCAGGATGGAGATTTGGATGTGTACTCAGAATCCAAGGAGAGCCACAATGCTATGGCTAACATGTATAAAGAGATCCCTGCTGCTAACGTGAAGTCTCACAGGCTAGGATCTATTTACTTTCTTCAGGCTGGCCTCCGCACCATGAACACCATTCTGAGGCATACCTTGATGCCCAAGTCAGGAGATGACAAGATGATCCGAGGCTACTCCATCAACATGCTAATTCATCTTGACAGACACACCAGGATTAGAGTCATGGACTTAATTGTTGAGACAGTTAAGAGGGTTGCTGCTGATCAGAAGCACTCTTGCTGCTATGCACCCTATATCCAGATGCTTATCAACTCTAAGTTGGAGAAGCGCATATTTGCTCTAGACCGTCCCCACTTGCCCCTACAGCCAGATCTCGAGGACAACATCATGGTGATGAACCCGGATCATCCCACTTCAGCTGCAGCACAGGCAGAAGCAGAGGCAGCTGGAGCCACTAGTGCTCAGGTTCCTAGATCCAGGAACGAGCAAATGGATCTTTTGATCTCATCAGTACAGGGCATGCAGAAGGACATTGAGGGGATTCTGGACAACCAGAACAGTCTTATGAGGATCTTCGAGAACAGGATCAAGACCCTTAATGATAAGGTGGATGGGCTGACCAAGACAGTCAATGAGCTCAAGAAGGAAGTTGACTCAGTGCCTCTTCCTCAGACTTCTTCAGATGATGATGATGATGATGAGGATGGATCACCTCTCAGGCCAGGCACACAGTTTACTACTCAGGCCAGATCAGCCACTGTGCCAGCTCCAGACTTGAGGCCCTCTTCATCAGCTCCAGCCACTGTCACCTCAGCTCCTGCTCCATCAGCTTCAGTTCCTCCTGTTGCCACTCCAACTCCATCCACGACATCTGCAGAGATCTTCGCCGACGCTGTTCTCTCGACTCCTTCATCAACAACCGGAGGAGATCAGCCCAAGAACGCTTAGACATATGCCTTTGAACTTTTTGGTAACTTGTTGCCAAAGGGGGATAGATCTTTAGGCTTCGAGTGAGAGAGCGTTTGGTTTTTATTCCTTTTTCAAAAACACACATGGTTCATTTACTTTTGGCTACGCTTTGTGTTTTGATCATACACTTTATGTGTGTTGTGCTACTATTTCCTATCATCTTAATGCTTTTGAGATGATCATTATCTTTGTCTGGTTGTGTTATGCTATGTTGTTCACTCTTATTATTATCGCACACCACCAAGATGTATGTGACATGGAAGAAGTGCCCCATGTACCTAATCGATTGTGCATTTGCATTCAAACGCAAATTCAAAATAATGCACAAATTTAGGGGGAGCTCTTGCTTATCACATACTTCTCAAAGCGACGATTATATTCATTGATTATATCATATGTCGAAGCTTTGATCTATATGTTGTCATCAATTACCAAAAAGGGGGAGATTGAAAGCACATTTGCTCCCTTGGTGGTTTTGGTAATTAATAACAACATATAAGTCATTGAACTAATGTTTCCACTAAGTATATTTCAGGAAAAGTTCAATGATAGGGATGGCAAAAGGATTGTGGAGATTGTAGAATACCCCAAGATGCAAGAAAATAGGTTGGCAAAGCTTCAAGGAAGAGGACTCTACATTTTACATTTGTGAGAAATCACTTTGAGTCCATAGGAAAGCCAATACTATTAAAAGGGGGTAAGGTTTTGATTGGTGAACAAAATGCTCATACGTGGACAAGTGATAGTCACCAAAAACACCCACAACCTCTTCCACAAAGTCTGTCCATAGCCAAATACTCAACATCGGTGCAACCAACATTTCCATCCCGGTGCCACCGATTCTCAACCATAGACAGACTCAGCCAAACCCTAGCCACTTCGGTGCAACCGATTCCATACCGGTGCCACCGAGTTTAGGTTGCCAACTTTCTGTTACGCAAATTCACAATATCGGTACCACCGAGATTGTTGGATCGGCGTCACCGAGATTGGGAATCTGACCGTTGGTCACGTTATCGGTCCAACCGAGTTTCCTATATCGGTCTCACCGAGATTCAAAAGTTGCCACCTTTTGGTCACTTCGGTACCACCGAGATTAACACATCGGTGTCACCGAGTTGGTCATTTTGTGTGTAACGGTTGGATTTTTGGGGATGCCTATATATACCCCTCCACCACCACCTACTCGAGAGAGAAGCACTCAGAACTATTCCATACTTGCCCCATCCAGTTTTCTGAGAGAGAACCACCTATCCTTGTGTTGAGGTCAAGATCTTCCACTCCAACCATATGGATCTTGATTTCTAGCCTCCCCAAGTTGCTTTCCACCAATCCCATCTCTTCCACCAAGCCAAATCTATGAGAGAGTGATTGTGTGTTGAGGAGTCTATCATCTTGAAGCACAAGAGCAAGGAGTTCATCGTCATTACCGAGCCTATTACCTTTTGGAGGGTGGTGCCTCCTAGATTGGTTAGGTGTCGCTTGGGAGCCTCCTACTTCGTGTTGTGGAGTGAACCAAGAAGTTTGTACGGGCAAGGAGATCGCCTACTTCGTGAAGATCTACCCATAGTGAGGCTAGTCCTTCGTGGACGGAAGCCGTTATGGAATAGTCAAGGTTGCTACTTCGTGGTCCCTTATGGGTGGAGCCCTCCGTGGACTCTTGCGACCGTTACCCTCGGTGGGTTGAAGAGTCCATAAACGTGGATGTACGATAGCACCACCTATCGGAACCACGGGAAAAATCATCGTGTCTACAATTGCGTTTGATCTTCCTACCCTATCCTTTCTATTCATGCTTGTTGTTACTTTCCGCTGCTATACTCTTAGACTTGCATGTGTAGGGTGTACTTGACTTGCCATGAAATGCTAAAAACTGCCAACTCTAAAATTTGGGAAAAGGCAAAACTTTTATTTGGTCAAGTAGTCTAATCACCCCCTCTAGACATACTTTCGGTCCTACAGGTGCGGGCTGAGGTGCTTGGTGGACACGTATAAAGATCATGGATTATTCATCTTCATAGGTTAATTCATGAACTCTATTTGAAAGGTTCACTTCTTACAGGGACAAAGTAGGTGCCACAATCCTGAACCCTCTTTTCATGTTAGGCCTTCAAGGACCCGATTTATCTTGACCCTGTGGTTTTGATCTAGTGACTAACAATAATCTGTTGTGTGCCTACAACAGGTTCTTTTAGAATATGCTTCCTACAACTGTTTATATGATCAACTCTGAAATTGTAACACAGGAAACGACAACATACGGCAGTTTTGTAGATTTTGATCCACTCCTATAATGCCTTACAAGTGTCAGCTTCATTTTAATCTGATTAGTGTGTCACAACTCACAAGCCTGCTATTTTCCACTCATACAACTTTTGTAGTTATTTTCGTGTCCTACATAATGCATAGATTTTTCAGAACAGAGACAAGTGAATCTATAATCTGATTATGCTTTACTGTTTTGTTTCAGTTGACTTTGTAAATCCAATTTTTTCCAGTATTAGAGCATCTTCAGCCGCCCCCCAACAGGCCCCCCAAGGCCGATTTTTTGCGCCGGCGGGCGAAAATCGGCCCAGTCGCGCCCCCACGAGCCCATTTTTCGCCGGTTAGGGCCTAATTTAGCGCCGGCATACCCAGGCCGAACCCGGCGCACTGTGGGGCGCCTGGGGGCGCCGGGCGAAATGTTTTGGCACGAAAACGGGGTGGGTCCACCGAGTTAGCGACCGCACGGCGTCGTCATCCTCATCGCCTCGGTTTCCCGCGGGGAATCAATGCAAGGCTGCCGCCGGTCAGCCTTCCATTGATGCCGCGCCTTCACGAGCCGGCGTTCACGGGCGGCGCAGTCAGTACGGGGCGCCGCGCGTCCACACGTCGCCTCCCACGCGTCCACACGGTGCCGCCTGCTCGCCTGCTATAAAAGGTGACCTCGCCGGTGTTCGCCACACCTCGCCGCCTGCCCCCAATCCCACCAGCGACGCCCCTCTCTCTTCCCGACGATCTCCTCTCCCCCTCTCCCCCCCGCAATGGCCGAGCGCTACCCAGGCGACGGCGTGGCCCGCAAAGGCTTCGGCCGCCGGCACCTCCACGAGGACGAGGCCCGCCTGCTGTTCGAGGCGGAGTACCCGACGCCGCCGGACATGCGGGCGCCCTGCGCCTCGAGGCTCAGCGCCGGCGGCGTCCCCGTGCCACCGGTGCCCACCGGAGCCAAGCGGCGCGCCGAGATCGCCCGCATCCGTTCCTCCCTGTCCGAGGAGGTACGCCGGCAGCCGAGGTACGCCCCGGACAGCACGAACCTCTGGACGTTCTACTTCGAGCGCCGCCGCGAGGAGCAGCTCGCCTCCACCAACGGCGGTCCCGCGTGCGGCCGCAACAACAGCGAGGGCCGCCGTCATTGGTGGGGCGTCCCCGGACGCACGCTCGAGGCCATCCTCGAGCACATCGAGGGCGGCAACGAGCCGCGCCTCGGGTACCCGGACGAGCCGACGTCCATCTCCTGCCGGAGGGGCTTGTCGTGGCAGCCACGGCGCATGGAGGCGCCGTCATCGTCGTCCTCCCACTCCTCCCACTCCTCCGGCGCAATGCGCACGCCGCTCGTCGCCGTTAAGGCCGAGCCCGGCGTGTCGCCGCTCCGACGCAGCGGGCGCAACAGCGGCGGCATCACCATCAACGAGGGCCGTCGCCGCGAGCCCTCGCCTCCCCGCGGCCACCTCCGCCTTGTCAGGCCGAAGACGGAGCCTAGCACGCCGGCGGTAGTCAAGCAGGAGCACCTAGCCATGGCCACCGCCGACGAAGAGGCCGCCCTGAAGTGGGCGTGGGACGACTACGTCCGGGAGGAGGTGGAGCGGCAGCGCCGGGCCCTCGAGGAGATCGAGGCTCGCCACCGTGCCCGCCTCGAGGAAGAGCTCGCTGGCCTCATCATCCTCGACGACGACAGCAACGGGGAGGTGCCCGGGCCCTCGAACCCCGACCTGCACCGTTTCGGTGACGCATGGCAGGGCTGCAGCAGGGACGGCGGCCGCGGCGCGCCGGACGGCGACGGCAGCGACGGCGACGGGGACGACGGCGGCGACTACACCGACTTCTACAAGCTCCCCAGCATGTAGAATGCGGCGCGCGACGACGGGACGGCGGCGGCGGGACGACGTAGCCGTTGCAGTCTTTTTTTAGCTTTTGTATTATATTTCAATGAAAATCCGAAACTTTTTAATGTTTTGGGCCGATTCTACGCCCATAATGGGCTGAAAGCGGCGGTTGGGGGGCGACCCCGGGGCTGCGACTGGGAAGCCGAGCCCCCCCAGGCCGATTTTAGCGCCGGCTGTCCCCCAGGCGGCACTAAAATCGGCCCCTGGGGGGGCCAACGGCTGGAGATGCTCTTATAAATCTGTGTTAATTGCCAAATTAAACTGATATTTATCTTTGGACAGCTTGCAATTTATAATATTACAATTTTACTTTTCAGAAACCACTGCAACTAGCCTAGGGCTATGTCTATTAGTCCTCCAATATTTGTTGGAATGAGATAATACATTGTATGCAAGGTAACAGATAACTCTCCTAGAAGATCTTTGTATTTTTTTGGAAAGATCGAGCGCCTGAACCCAGGATGGAATATGCGAGGACCAATGAGGGAATTATGGACCTTCATATTCAATTTTTTGTTACCTTCTTGCCTGCTTCAATTTTCTACAGATTACATGAACTAGGTTTCTTCAAGTGTCTACAGACTACATGAAGTAAGTTTCTTATATTGTATTGGAAGTGTCTACATACCGTGTCATAGTGTGTCTTACGTATAGGCGTTCGTGGACGCGGTCATATTATATTTCTTGATAGTCATACAGAGAGCCAGGCATGCTACCTTCTCAAATCAAATGTGTTCATTCAAATGTCAAGAAATTCGTTCACAAAATGTGTCCTACAATAGTCGATCGTCGCCATTGTCGTTCGTAGCAGCCATTCATGCAAAAATCTTTTATTAGCTAGAAATGTAACATGTGCAATTAATTAGGTCCATTTAAATAGGAAATATTTTCGCACTGAATCAATTTGGCAATCGAGTCATTAATGTAATTAATTAATTAGGTAGACAATATCTATGCCTACATATAATTAGAAGTAGGGATTTTTTCCAATTAGTCACATAATTAATTGATTTGCTTAGCAGTTAATTAGCCATGCAGAGAATTAGATAGGCCGTTAATCATTTTTGTGCTTAATTAATTAAGCAAGTGGTTAATTGTGTCTAATCATTTTGAAAGCGTTTGTAGGCACGATCAACAAGCTCTCAGCGACATGGCCCAACACCGCTTGCCAACATGGACAATGTCCACCATGCGCTCGCGACTTGGACGACATAGCGTTTGATACGTCTCCAACGCATCTACTTTTCCAAACTCTTTTGTGCTTGTTTTGGACTCTAATTTGCATGATTTGAATGAAACTAACCCGGACTGACGCTGTTTTCAGCAGAATTGCCTTGGTGTTATTTTTGTGCAGAAATAGAAGTTCTCGGATTGACCTGAAAATTTACGGAGAATATTTTTGGAATTAATAAAAAATATTGGCGAAAGAATCAATCGGAGAGGGGCCACCACCTGGTCACATGCCAGGGGGGCGCCCCCCTGTCTTGTGTGGCCCCTGAAGCCCCTCCGACCTTGTTTCCACTTCTATATATTCCTATTCGGAGAGAAAAAAATCAGAGAGAAGAGTTCATCGCGTTTTACGATACGGAGCCGCCGCCACCTCCTGTTCTTCCTCGGGAGGGCAGATCTGGAGTTTGATTTGGGCTCAGGAGAGGGGAAATCGATGCCGTCGTCATCAGCAACCATCCTTCATCACCAATTTCATGATGCTCTCCGCCGTTCGTGAGTAATTCCATCGTAGGCTTGCTGGACGGTGATGGGTTGGATGAGATTTACCATGTAATCGAGTTAGTTTTGTTAGGGTTTGATCCCTAGTATCCACTATGTTCTGAGATTGATGTTGCTATGACTTTGCTATGCTTAATGCTTGTCACTAGGGCCCAAGTGCCATGATTTCAGATCTGAACCTATTATGTTTTCATGAATATATATGTGTTCTTGATCCTATCTTGCAAGTTGTAGACACCTATTACGAGTTATGATCCGCATCCCCCAGGGTGACAATAACTGGGATTCTTTCCGGTGATTACCGTAGTTTGAGGAGTTCATGTATTCACTAAGTGCTAATGCTTTGGTCCGGTTCTCTATTAAAAGGAGGCCTTAATATCCCTTAGTTTGCATTAGGACCCCGCTGCCACAGGAGGGTAGGACAAAAGATGTCATGCAAGTTCTTTTCTATAAGCACGTATGACTATATATGGAATACATGCCTACATTACATTGATGAATTGGAGTTAGTTCTATGTCACCCTATGTTATAACCATTGCATGATGAATGCCATCCGACACAATTATCCATCACTGATCCATTGCCTACGAGCTTATCATATATTGATCTTTGCTAAGTTATTTTCCCGTTGCTACTGTTACAATCGCCACAACACTGCTACTGTCACTTTGCCATTGTTACCGTTACTTCCATACTACTTTGCTACTGAATACTTTGCTGCAGATATTAAGTCTTTTAGGTGTGGTTGAATTGAAAACTCAGCTGCTAATACTCGAGAATATTCTTTGGCTCCCCTTGTGTCGAATCAATAAATTTGGGTTGAATACTCTACCCTCGAAAACTGTTGCGATCCCCTATACTTGTGGGTTATCAGCGTTCACCAAGATTGATGATGACTATGCTTTGGAGGATGTCCACACGCCGACGATTGACGAAATGTTCGCCCATGAGGACAACAAGACACAACATTCGCCAGGTGGTTGATGCTATAGTAGAAAGAAAGAGTGTTCCAAAAAATTAAACAAAAATGAAAATTGAGTATTCTAGAAAATAAGTAGGAACGAGAACTAAAACTGACACTACTCGGGAAAAGCCTACCAGTAGCGCCGGTTTTTGTACTAGCAGTAGCGCGGGTACCCGCGCTACAGCTACGGCGCTACAGCTAAATTTTAGCAGTAGCGCGTGTTCTACCCAGCGCTACTGGTAATATCCTATAGAGCAGTGCTCCTCCTCCCAGCGCTACTGCTAACTATCTGTAGCGCGTTTTGCAGTGGAGCGCTACTGCTACATACACGCTGCAGGTAATATTTTTCCAGCGATACTAATAATATTTTTATGTTTTTTTGCATTTTTTGCTCTATTTATACAGATACAGCTTCTATACGATAACAACATGCATATTCATTGAAACAGATATGAATAAAAGAAGTTCTTTCATCTCATATCATCCTCATCACTAATAGTCGATCACGTTCATTTCTCGAAGATATAGCGATACAAGTTATTAGAAGTCTCAAATACATGCAACTACCCATGATCACACTCATGTTTCATCATCTATGTAACCTAGCTATGATCTGATCGCATACAAGAGAAGGACGATCACGATGAGCACAAGCGAGATTATGTAGTACTTCTCGAGGCGTCGGTTCTGATTTCACTCTCGCGCTAGCGTCCACCTCAAGTAACTAGCTTCCGCCTCATTTCTGCTAGCAAACCCTTTCTGGCTGCCGCCCGGGAAGCGATACACTTGGGCCTGACACTGTGTCCACTCCTCGTACACTCCCGGAACCCTCCCAATGTACACGGCATACCACCTCGGCATGGATGATCTATATACCTGTCAGAGATGCATATATTATCCAGTGAATTCAACATTAATATGCAACATAATATACGACATCGGCCTGCGGAGAGAAATAGTTAGCAAATAGAAGCAACATAAACATAGATAACTAAATAGAGTGCGATAGCGTTTACATCTAATAGTTACGTCGTATAGATAAATTCCAAGTTTCGGTTGTAGATAAAGTAACAACTAAACAAGCACAATGTCATCGTTAATTTAAGCATTGCACTCGTGCCATTCGTCCATATCCGGGAGGATGCACCCAAGCTTGGTGAAAGGCGTGGTGTCCTGACGTAGTAGGGCTATGCGGGTGCGGACATCACGCCGTGATATTGGACAGCCGTAGAACATCCTATTCTCTTCAATGACGTCTTTGATGATGATCGACGCAATTTCCTGCTGGATGCGGTAGAATTCATTTCGTAGTAGATGATCCGGTACAGTTTCTAAGGCTTCGGCCCATCTCTGGATATGGGTATCAGATGTAGATGTCATGCGAAGTGACTGTTGATCCCTTCTGTACTCCAGCATTAGATGGATGACGTAGAATCCATCCTTATTACTTGTTGCCGGTCGCTGGACGCAATAGAAGTTAGTCTTGTGGGCAAAACACACCGTGCCCCTAAATGTCTTCTTCAATTGGATGTAGCCACCCCGCATGCTGAAGCCCAGGAGAGCTTTGTCCAGAACATATTTGATGTCTGTGTAATCTTTCTTCTGTATGTTCATGGACGGGTCCAAATACAGTGCGCGGGAGTAACGCGGGTAAAGAACGATGAGAATGGCGCTCTCATGGCTGCGCAAAATAAATACACGATCAACTTAGTGTTCATGCGTGCAAAAGTAACGATTGAAATGCACGAAAGGATGTATGTGCTATAGTGGCTATCCACGGATGACTTACCTGGGATGATAAGGTACAAGAATCGCTTCCTTGTCCTTATGGTTGACCATGAACTCTTCCATATACTCCATCGCATATTTGCGGTTGGCTTCGTCGACTGACAAGTAGCCCTCACGCATGTAGTACGGGTCCGCGACAGCAAGACCACTGATTTGCTCTTTCCTGACGATGTAGTTCATATGAAGCGCATAAAGACAGACGAACGACAAATCTAGCCGCCTCATTAGGAACATCTCGAAGATGTAGTCAAATCGCAAGAAGAACAGGTCCGCAGGGTAGGCGTGTACGTACTCCTTGTCAATACACGGCACATGGACCGTATAAAGCGGGTATCCTGGATCATTCGAGGAGAGAAGGCTTCTCTCCGTTGACAGCACATGGTCATGCAGTCTCTTGAGATCCCCTGTTATGGCGGCTAGCACATCCTCTGGTAACATTGGCTTTCCCGCGATATGGATAGGCGACGCACCTTTGATCGGTACACTGTCTGCAACCCGGGTATGCGGAGGCGGCCGGCTGCTAGAAGCCACTTTTGCAGCTTTGGCGGCAACCGGGTCTTTCCTCGCCGGTCTCTTCCTCTACTTCTTCTTGGTGCGATTAGGTGCTGGTGGGTCTGTCAGACCCTGTCTAACCACCGTCCCCAGTGTCGTTGGGCTAAGCATTGCACGATCTTGTCTTAATAGTTGAGCTTGGGTTGAGGCGACATCTGGAGGGGTGTCCTGTGAGGCTTGCATGAACAAAGACTTCTTGCACTCCCGAGGACGTTCCTGCTCCGGCTGTTCCTCATATGGCTGACTCATCACTACGTCCTCATAGTAAGTGTCGGCGCCGGTATTGAGCCACTGGAGAGGGTCCTCGTCTTCAATGTCATGATCCATATCCTCATCCATGTGGACGACATCAACAGCCGGGGCCGGAACGGTTGGACCCCCTTCTTCGTATCGCTCGCCCTCACCCCGTAGCGCAGACGGTAGTCGTAATTGCGTAGGTGGGGTTGTGGTCATACCTTGCTTAGGTCCCTTTGGATTGCTCCCAACCACCTCCAAACGAATAAGATTCTTCGGCCACAGGATAGGCCAATTTTTTGATTCGCCAAGTTGCGTCGGTGTCTCGTCATCCTCTCCACCTATTGGTATGGGAAGACATAAACCCTTGTAGCCATGTTCCACACTCGCCACGGAGACCCTTAAGGCATCATCGGGCATCTGCCGGCCATGGAACGAGCGATCCTTGGGCTTCATTATAGTATCCTTCCCACAACCACCATCCCACCGTTCATGTGGTAGAGGAGGGTGCACGGAATGGAGTCGGCCTGCAAAGACATGTGTGCAGCGTTAGAGATCCGAAAGGCAACGGGAACTAAAGATTAGTTACTTATGTTGATGAGCGTGCGATGCGTATTTACCGTGAGGGCATCGAGCTCGGCCAATGTCGACGGCCCGCCATTTAAGCCAGAGATGGAGCATGGGCTGCTGTCAGAGGGTGCAGGTGCGGGAGCTGGTGCTGCTAGAATAGGTGCGTGTGTGGTCGCCATAGCAGGTAAGGGTGCGGGTGCGAAGTTCAACGAGTTGCTCCCGGTGAAGCTGGGCATGGGAAATTCATTTGCGGGGCGGTGTGGATTCTGTTGCACCCAACTAACCATAGATGGAATCAAGCTTGTCAATGCAGCTGCCACATCATTTCTGCAGGCATCTACCGCTGCCCTTCTTGCCTCAGCTACGGTTTTAGCTTTGTTTTTCTCCAACGCTAGTGCCACCTTCTCGTCGATAGTCACTTGACTAAACTTCTTTCTCTGCTTTTTGGCCTCGGGGTCCTCCCTATAGTAGTACTTCCACGTGGCGCCATCTTCGACGGTGTGCACACATCCATACGAAGGCGGCTTATCCAGCGGTTTTCCGTACATTATGTTGAGTGCCCGGTTGAAAGGGGTGTCCCACTTGTACTTCGCCGCCGATGACTGAGTCGACGAGTCGCTTTCGGCTGCAAGCTTGTGTTGCTCTCTCTGCAAAATGAGCGTGAATCAATTACGAATGTTGAGTAGAACGTCGTCAACTTGATCAGGAGCTAATATAAGGTGGTAAAATGATAATTACCTATCATGAATTCCCTCGTAGGCCCGTCCATGTAAAATTCCTTTTTATTGGGTCCCACTTGAACCGGGCCCTGATGAAGTCATGCTCCTGCTGGTTGGTGAACTCAGCCAAGGGGTCTGGGACCCCAGACGTTCACGTTCCGTGTCCTCCTTAGCCTACATGGGCCTCTTGCCCGTGTAACCACGACTTCCGAGGTGGTGGTTCCCCATGTTCCTTGCCTGAAGCTCCTTGCCTTTCTCCGATCTGGCCTTGGCAGCTTCTTCAGTGCAGGTCGCCTTGAACTTTTCAAAGTCCTCTTCCGAAATTGTCGGATTGTCTTCTTTTATCTGGGCGTAGGTTTGATGCTCTACTTCAATCGCCCTTTTCACCCTTGTTTTCCAAGCGCTCAATGCGTTGCTGAACTTTCCTAGGGCTTTGTTGTTTATTTTCTTCATGGCAGGATCATCCCACGGGTCATTGATATTCTTTTTATCCCGACCAAGGAACAAGAATCTTGCGTGCAACCTATTTAGGAGCAGGTGTCGCAAAGGTTCATTCTGCCATAATTTTGCATCATTGATGTTAGCGGTATCCCGTAGGATGCATGCTAGTTGGTTGCCGTACGTCGCTGCCACGTCCCGCGGCTCGATTGGCTCGAAATCGCCTTCTGACACCTCCGTGATCACCAGACTTCCGATGACAACCTGATTTGGGCGTCGTGTTCTCTTTCCCTTCTTTCCATCACTGGCTTGGGAGGTACCATCGGTGGCCGTCTCCGCCTCAGTGCCGGTGTGGGTGGCATTAGTGTCGGTGCCGTTTGCGCCATCGACGCAAATTGGCGTTGGCATCAGTGGCCATCCCCATCTCCTGTCTAGCCAGATAGTTGAAGTAAACATGTGCTGCTTCATCTCCGCTTTCATCGTTGTCGTCCATGTTTCCTAGGGTTCAATCTAGTCGTTTAATTTCTCGAGCTTTATATAATAAAATGAATAATGACTCTTGGAAAAATGTCCTATGTTTTGCCTGGCTGTCATTTCATTCCCGTCCCGGCAAATCTCGGGCACTCGATATGTCTACTTTGAAGCACACGTAATGTCAAAATTCACGGTAAATTTTGGCATGACCTATGCTAAAAATGGCACATATCGAGCGCCTGAAATTTGCCGGAATGGAAATGAATCAACATTCCGGCAAAACATAGGCCACTCAGAATAAGTTTCCCTGCAAACAAGAACGGCATCAGGCCCATAACACATTGTATTTGGTCCAATTTGGACAACAACTTCAAATGGACAGCAAGAATTCCATTTTCAGAAACATATATAAAATATTTTCTACCATACAAGAACCCTAATTTTTTGTTTTACAATCTAATTAACTGAATTTTTTCTTAACCCTAACTTTTTCTGTTTTACTATCTAATCAGCCCTACCAAATAATTAGGCCTACCAAATAATCAGCCCTACAAGAACCCATATCAACCCTAATTTTTATTTGTTTTACAAGAACCCTAATCAGTCCTACCAAATAATTTCAACCCTACCAAATAAGCAAGCCAGGGAAGGGATCGAGAGCGTGCTCACCTGAGACGGAGATGGGTGGAGGAGGCATGGGGATGCGAGCACGGCGGCCGGAGGAGAAGGAGAGGCGCAGCGAGGTCGAGGTCGAGGTCGCCACGCATGGGGTAGCAGAGGCGCAGCGAGGGCGGAGGAGGCGTCGGGGTCGAGGTCGCCATGCGCGGGGCAGCAGAGGTCGCGCGGGGTCGCCGGCCGGGGCAGCAGAGTGAGAAGGAGAGATCGAGTGGGGGTGGGGATGAGATAGGGTTCGAACGGCCGGGCTATAGCTAACTTAGCTATAGCGCGTTTCCGAGAAACGCGCTATAGATAGTTAGCTATAGCGCGTTTCTTAGAAACGCGATATAGCTAAGTTAGCTATAGTGCGTTTCTTAGAAACGCGCTACTGCTAACTATTTTTTTTATTTTGTAAATTATGTAGATATGTTACTGTTTTCCCTTGTTCTTTTTCTTTTTTCCTTTTTCTCTTTATTTTTCGTAATTGCTAATAATAATTTGACCGATATAATTAGTGCATTATATATATATATATGTATGTATATATATATATATATATATATATATATTACATCATTTGACCGATAACGGTGTTAAGTACTCATACAAAATAGGTACACACAAATTATGGTCGTTTTTTAATTAGCGTGCGGGCGACGACGCTTGAGACTGATCTGCTTCTTTCCTCTCTTGTTTGTTGTCGAATAATTGATCCCCTCGTTGTGTCTTTTCCTTTTCCAGGGAGTATGATCTTTCTTAGGTAATGTTGTCCTGCTTCTTCTTTTGATGTATGGTTCATCGTCATCATCATCTTCCCTCATCGGGTCACCGTACTGGTCGTAGTCTTCCTCGTTGGCGACTCCATCCATTCCGACGATGCTCCTTTTGCCTCTCCTCATGACAACACAGTTGGAATTGAGAGGGTCTTCTATGAATAAGCATTGTGTCACGTGCTTAGCGTGTACCCATGGCTCATTTTTGGCGGTGGCGCTCATGGTATTGGCATCGGGTATACACATGGTAGTGAAATGTCGGCTTTCTCTTTGTACGTTTTTAGCCCATCTGACACGGAACATCTTCGCGCTATGCAATCCAGAGTATTCAAACTCCCAAATCTCTTTAACCCTTCCGTAGTATCTTTCAGTGACATCGCCGGTCATGGCTTCCATCGTCACCCCTGAGTTCTGGTATTCACTGTTCATATATTTGGCCTCCGTGTAGAATGTGTATCCATTGATATCGTATGCCTGATAAGTCGCGAGGTTGACCGCCGGACCATGTGCCCCTATCTTCCATCTCCGTCTCTTCCGAGGGGGGGGGCAATATTCTTCTCCCTTCTTTTTTTGCTTTTTTGCCCCTATCTTCCATCTCCGTCTCTTCCGATGACTTTTTACCAGGCATGTGGAGATCTTTCCTGATATCCAAATCTTCCAAGTCTTTTCTTGCCTTCGGCCCATCTTTGGTCTTCTCCATCATGTTCATCAATGTTCCAAGCAAAATCTCGAGGATATTCTTCGTGATATGCATTTGATCAAGGCTATGCGGCGTGTCTAGTTTGGGCCAGTACTCCAAGTCCCAGAAAACAGACCTCGTTTTCCATACCTTCAGCAGCGGCTCCGGCGCCTTCTTATTCATCTTTCCCGGCAAGGGGCACTGTTCCCAGTTCTTCAACAACTCATCAATTTCGATGCCGCTCCGCTTACGTGGAGGTCCTCGATGCTCGACCTTACCATTGAATAGATCTTCATGCTGTCTCCACGGGTCATCCTTTCCGAGCCATCTTTGATGCCCCATGTACACGATTTTTGAAGAACCGCCATCTTTCGATAGCTGCTGAGACGTTGTGTCATCCATGCACCTAGTGCATCCGCAATACTCGTGGCACACCTGTCCTGCGAGATATCCGTAACCGAGATAGTCGTGCACCATCGTGATCAACGCGGCTCTCATGTCGAAATACTCTCCTATGTTGGCGTCCCATGTCTTGGCCAGCGTTTTCCATAACGTGTCTAGCTCCTCTTTTAGTAACCCGAGATACAGATTAATATCATTTCCCGGTTGTCTTGGCCCTTGAATAAGCATAGTCATGTGTATGTATTTTGCCTTCATGCACTTCCAAGGGGGGAGGTTGTACATCCATACAAACACATGCCATGTGCTATGGTTGGTGTTCTGCTTGCCAAACAGATTCATCCCATCAGTACTAGCGCCAAGCACGATGTTCCTTGGATCATCTGCGAAATATTTATATTCAGCGTTTAATACTCTCCACTGACTAGCATCTGCGATGTGTCTCAACTTCGGATTATCTCCATCTTCCGGCTTCACCCTATCCGCGTGCCATCGCATGAGCTTTGCTTCCTTAGGATCTACGAAATACCGCTGCAGATGGGGAGTGATGGGAAAGTACCACACGACTTTCTGTGGATTTTTCTTTCCGGCCTTCTTATATCGTGAAGCATTGCACTTTGGGCAGATGCTTTTTTCCGCGTGCTCGTTCCGATATATGATGCAATCGTTGATGCATGCGTGGTATCTAATGTGCGGCAGATCAAGAGGGCACACGATTTTTTTGGCCTCCTCGACACTAGTGGGACACAGGCTTCCCTGGGGAAGAACTTTCTTTAGATACTTCAAAAGGTCATCCAGGCTTGCGTCTGTCCATTTGTTTTTTGCCTTCGCCTTGAGCTGTTCTAGTGTGAAACTCAAGCGGGTCACCTCGGGATCGCAACCATCATACAATGGAGTCTTCGAGTCTAGCTCCAGTTGCGCCAACTTGGCCTCCTCTCTAGAAGTAGCTATGTCGCTAGTCGTCCTCTTGCGAAGCAGTTCTCAAACATGTAGGTCCCCCATGGCTGAAGTTAGTAGAGACGAAGACTGCGGTGTGTCCGCGTCTTCTCCGCCAGGTCCGGCCTCTTCTGCGCCATGTATGACGCCATTTCCGATGCCCTCTTCTTTGGGCCCATTTTTGATCATCTCTTCGACTCGACCCATGTTGTTATTGCTTGCCCCGTCGACGTCCTCATCATCATCGTCTTCACTTATCCATCGAGTATGGCCATCTACGAAACCATGCATGAGTAGGTGCGCCTTGAATTTGCCAGCCTTAAAGGGGTCGAGCCATACTCTTCCTTTGCATTTACGACACGGACATAAAACCTCCTTCCGGTTTTTTTCATACATGTCGTCCACCGCGGATTGCCAGTATATTTCCACCTTCCTTCCATGGACCTTCATGATTGCCTACGCGATGCCAAATAATTATAACCACTTACATGCATGCAACAAATTCATACAAAAATTTGACATGACCTTCCCTAAACATAGGACATGTCAAGTTTGCCCGAAATTCGCCGAAACGGAAATGAATCGACATTTCAGCAAAACATAGGCAACTCATGTCACACACATTTAAACAAATACATAATATAGGCAACTCACACATGCCACACACACAATCACATAGCTCGGTCCTATCGTGCGCGTGCGCACAAACACATACACATATTTCCATTATTGCATGTTATCTCTTCTTTTTCCTCACCTATGTTGATAGAGATCAAGCCCGTCGGCACGAGGATATATTTTCAGGTCTCTGTCTTAATTAGCTAGTATATCTAGATAGTGAGGTAACTAGGAAGAGAGAGAACAAGCTAGCTAGTGGAGGGCTAAAATATTAAAGATTGTGGTTAGGTAATTAATTAATGGAGGTGATGGTGGAGGGCAAAGAAAGAGAGAGGGGGTGGAGGGCATTAATGGAGGTGGTGGTGGAGGGCAAAGAATGAGAGAGGGTGAGGGAGGTCATTAATGGAGGTGATGGAGGGGCAAAGAAGAGAGAGAGAGGGAGGAGGGGGAAGAAGAGGGGGGAGAAGAAGAGGAGGTGGGGAAAAGGTGGCAGATATTTAGTGGCTAGCGACCATAGCAGTAGCGCTGGTGGGATAAGCGCGCTACTAGTAGCTAAACTAGCAATAGCGCCGTTTCTTCCAGCGCGCTGCTGTTAACTGGGGCCCACCAGCATAACCGTTGGAAATTAGCAGTAGCGCCCTTTTGACGAAGGGCGCTACTGCTATCTCAACTAGCAGTAGCGCTTTTGGCAGACACGCGCTGCTGATATAAGGGTCCCACAGGCTTACCCGTAGAAACTTAACTGTAGCGCTCCCTGGAGTAAACGCGCTACAGATATTGCCTTAGCTATAGCGCTTGTTTGCGGGCCATCACTGCTAATTTATGCCGACCCTGGGGCACCCTTTGGCCCACTTACCAGTAGCGTTTGTTAACGAACACGACGCTACTGCTAAATTCTACCAGTAGCGCCCTATTTCGTGTGCGCTACTAGTAATTAGTAGTAGCGCGTGGTCCATAACCGGCGCTATTAGTAACATTCTACCTATAAGCTTTTCCCTATTAGTGTGACTAGGAATGAGAAAGAAGAAGATGAGGCGTCGATGGCGACCACACTAATGTTGACGTGGTGCTGGTTGTTTCCAATTAAACGGGTTAATGAATAGGCTAAGAGTAGAAGTTGTAGGGTAGGACGAGTAAGAGAAGAACGATAATTATCCCTTCTAGCAATGAATGGTATGTGGGATGGAGGTGAACCTTATTAGTGACTATACGAATACGTTCACGTTTCCACTCAGTTCCAACGTCGGTATCCTTTTGCAAAGTTAAATGGACTTTTGAGAATGATCTCTATTGTTATTTGTTGTTGTCAATATTATGTGTTAGTTTAACCCACTCTATTATATTGTTAACATGATTTTTTTTATCGTTGTTGCAAGTCCTTTGATTTTAATGTGGTGCCTCCAGCGAGAAATGTATCACTATGGCGAAAACTGAGCGGCAAGGGGAGGTTCTGACAGAAAAATGAAAGGTGCGTCGTGGGATGGTAGTTTTGTGTTGAATCCGGATGTTAGAGATAACATGCCGCATAGCTCGTAGCAACGCACGGGCGTTCTGCTAGTTGGAGTAGGAGTCCAAATCCTCCCGCTTGGTTGCGCCCTAGGGCTTGGAGGGGCTGATCCCCACACCCCTCCACCTATATATAGAGGGGAGGGGGCACCCCAAGAGGACACACCAAGCCCTTGGCGCCTCCCTCTCTCCCTAGATCATTTTCTCCTCCTTTCGTGGTTCCTGTAGCGCTTGGCGAAACCCTGCTGGCACTGCACCACCACCACCTCCACCACGCCGTCGTGCTGGTTGAGAGCCCATCTACTACTCCGCCCTCGCTCGCTGGATCGAGGAGGCGGAGACGTCATCGAGCCACATGTGTGCTGAACGTGGAGGTGCCGTCTGTTCGGTGCTAGATCGGGGCGGATCGCGATTGGATCGTGAAGACGTACGACTACACCAACCGTGTTATATACACTTCTGCTTAGCGATCTACAAGGGTATGTAGATACACTCCCCCTCTCATAGCTATGCATCTCCATGGATAGATCTTGCGTGTGCGTAGGAATTTTTTTGTTTCCCATGCAAAGTTCCCCAACATACATCGCCGGCCAACTACTCGCCGCCGGTGTGGGGGTACGCGCCCTCGCCGGAATATGCCGACGGCGACGCTCTCGGCGGCTTCAACCCCAACATCACCTTCCTGCGCACACCTTCCGCGTTCACCGCCGGCCATAATGCCCAGAATGGCTACTCGCCGACGTACTCAGGTTCGTCTGTGACGGCTCTATGCTGTGCCCCCTGCCTTTCGTGCCAGGCTCGACACCACAGTTCAGAAACGCCGATGCCGAGATGGAGGAGGTCATCACCAATAGCTCAGCCGCCGCCACTTCATGCCCCGGGTTTCGCACGCAAGAGGAAACGCTAGACATCACCGACGACATGGAGGACGTCGAGCCCGCCGATGTCGAGGAGGAGGTGGAGGAGGAAGAACCGGTAGAGCAGGAGCCGGTGAGGAGCAAAGGGAGAAAGAAGAAACGGGCGTCCAATGATACGTCCATTTTGCATCATGCTTTTATATTGATATTTATTGCATTATGGGCTGTTATTACACATTATGGTACAATACTTATGCCTTTTCTCTCTTATTTTACAAGGTTTACATGAAGAGGGAGAATGCCGGCAGCTGGAATTCTGGACTGGAAAAGGAGCAAATCTGAGATACCTATTCCGCACAACTCCAAAAGTCCGGAAAATCTATGGAGAATTATTTTGGAATATAAAAAAATACTGGGCGAAAGAAATACATCAGGGGACCCACCAGGAGGCCACAAGCCAGGGGGCGCGCCCTACCCCCCTGGGCGCTCCTTGCAGGCTTGTGGGCCCCCTGGCAGGCCTCCGGTGCCCATCTTCTGCTATATGGAGGGTTTTGACCTGGAAAAAATCAGAAGAGAGCTTTCGGGACGAAGCGCCGCCGTCTCGAGGCGGAACTTGGGCAGAACCAATCTAGGGCTCCGGCGGAGCTGTTCTGCCGGGGAAACTTCCCTCCCGGAGGGGGAAATCGAAGCCATCGTCATCACCAACGATCCTCTCATCGAGAGGGGGTCAATCTCCATCAACATCATCACCATCACCATCTCCTCTCCAAACTCTAGTTCGTCTCTTGTATCCGATCTTTGTCTCAAAACCTCAGATTGGTACCTGTGGGTTGCTAGTAGTGTTGATTACTCCTTGTAGTTGATGCTAGTTGGTTTACTTGGTGGAAGATCATATGTTCAGATCCTTAATGATAATTAATACTCCTCTGATTATGAACATGAATATGCTTTGTGAGTAGTTACGTTTGTTCCTGAGGAGATGGGATAAGTCTTGTTATAAGTAATCATGTGAATTTGGTATTCGTTCGATATTTTGATAAGATGTATGTTGTCTCTCCTCTAGTGGTGTTATGTGAACATCGACTACATGACACTTCACCACTATTTGAGCCTAGGGGAAGGCATTGGGAAGTAATAAGTAGATGATGGGTTGCTAGAGTGACAGAAGCTTAAACCCTAGTTTATGCGTTGCTTCGTAAGGGGCTGATTTGGATCCACATGTTTCATGCTATGGTTAGATTTATCTTAATTCTTCTTTCGTAGTTGCGGATGCTTGCGAGAGGGGTTAATCATAAGTGGGAGGTTTGTCCAAGTAAGGACAGCACCCAAGCACCGGTCCACCCACATATCAAATTATCAAAGTAACGAACGCGAATCATATGAGCATGATGAAAACTAGCTTGAAAAAAATTCCCATGTGTCCTCGGGAGTGCTTTGCTTTATATAAGAGTTTGTCCAGGCTTGTCCCTTGCTACAAAAGGGATTGGGCCACCTTGCTGCACCTTTGTTACATTTGTTACTTGCTACCCGTTACGAATTATCTTATCACAAAACTATCTGTTACTGATAATTTCAGTGCTTGCAGAGAATACCTTACTGAAAACCGCTTGTCATTTCCTTCTGCTCCTCGTTGGGTTCGACACTCTTACTTATCGAAAGGACTACGATAGATCCCCTATACTTGTGGGTCATCAAGACTCTTTTCTGGCGCCGTTGCCGGGGAGTGAAGCGCCTTTGGTAAGTGGAACTTGGTAAGGAAAAATTTATATACTGTGCTGAAATTTACTGTCACTTGTTACTATGGAAAATAATCCTTTGAGTGGCTTGTTCGGGGTATCTTCACCTCGACCGGAAGCACAAAGAGATGCTCCTCAACCTACTGCACCTACTGAAAATATTTATTATGAGATTCCTTCGGGTATGATAGAGAAACTGCTAGCTAATCCTTATGCAGGAGATGGAACACTACATCCTGATTTGCATCTAATCTATGTGGATGAAGTTTGTGGATTATTTAAGCTTGCAGGTTTGCCCGAGGATGATGTCAAGAAGAAGGTCTTTCCTTTATCTTTGAAGGAGAAGGCATTGACATGGTATCACTACTGGAATTCAGTTATTTGCCGTCTGCCATAGCGGACGGCAAAGGGCAGGACCACCGACGGCAAAGCCTTTGCCGTCGGGCAGCAGACGGCAAAATTTCCGGCACTGAGAACTTCGGTAAAGGAGTACTTTGCCGTCTGCCTTTATACAGCGGACGGCAAAGTGTTTTTGCCGTCAGGCAGCAGACGGCAAAGCGACTGGACGGCCTAAACTTGACTTAGGCCCGTTAGTGGCCAACGAAGCCTTTGCCGTCTGCCACTGCCCCTTTGCCGTCCACACCCTATGCCATATGCCTCCCCTCCTTTGCCGATGGCCATTCCTTTGCCGACGGTGGCCATCGGCATATCTTCTTTGCCGTACGCCACCCCCGCCATCCTCCTTTGCTACAGTGCCACTGCTATGCCGACGGTGGCCGTCGGCATAGATTCTCTGCCGTCCGCACCCGGACGGCAAATGTACCGAATGGCATCAGGCGCACTCCCAGGATGCACAGGTGCATGCCACGTGTCGCCTTTGCCATCGGTGCCGGACGGCAAAGAAACTATGCTGACGGTGGCCGTCGGCAAAGTGGCAATATTGCCCCAGTTTTTTCTGTTTTTTCTAATATCCAATTTTCACAGGCAAAATATGCTATATATGTATATATTTCATAATAACCCTAGTGATGATCATCCAACAACACGCACAAGCACAAGTATCCAACAAACATACCAAAACAAATGTCACATTGTTCACCATATTACAATAGTAACAAGTTTCACATATGTAGCAAGTTTAACATTGTTCATCGATACAAAATCACAAGCACTCCATCAATGCAAGCTTCCGTGAAGTGACTCTAATATGCAAAATGGGAAATACGAAAGTTAGATGAAGAAGACTGGAATAAGAAGAAGAAGATGAAGAAGCGGTTTTCTTCTCTCTATCTTTCTCCCCTTGTTTTCTTCTTCTTCTTGCTTATTTGTGTCATTCGGGCGAAAGTTAGATGAAGAAGACTAGAATAAGAAGAAGAACATGAAGAACACTAATATTTCGGAAGGAGCTAAGTTTGTCTAAGTGCTAAGTTTGTCTAAGTGCTAAGTTTGTCTAAGTGCTAAGTTTGTCTAAGTGCTAAGAAGATGAAAAATGAGCTAAGTTTGGGGCTTACCGTCCTCGTCATCACGGAGGAGAGGCACCGCGGTTGCTCGGACCGGTTTCACCTAGAGAAGGCTGCCCTAGAGAAGGGTCGTGCGATGCGACTCCAGAGTTAAGCTGCACCAAAGATGATTTGCATTGTCTCGTTAGCATGATGACACTGAAAAGATCATTGCATTGAAATGAAACTCACCGTTGCAGCCGTGGTAATGACTGGCATCGACGGAGCGGCCTGGCCGGTCTTCTTGCACATAGTCTGCACATTTGGTTTTCACAAGTCAACGATATTCATTATTAATGAAAGGAACATTATATGCAAGATTTGACAAATATGAAGAAGAATATTACCACGAAGAGCTCGTAGATGGCCCGGTAAGACGCATCGGACCGTGCCCTCTCCTCCTCCAACAACCTTGTCGTCCTCTCCTCCATCTCCTTCTCCTTCGCCGCCATAAGCGCCTGTGTTGCCTCTCTCTCTTTCAGAATAACAGCCTGCAACACAACTCCTCGTTAGCATTGTAATCATCTTTGTTCACACACACAACGTAATGAGGAAAGATATCTGAGTCCATATAACTAACCTCTATGGCGAGCTCGACTGGCCGTGGACGAGGCCTTATCTCAGGACAGGAGCTCGTTTGGCGTGCCTTGATCTCCCGGAGGTTGCTAGGACAACGTATAAGGCCATCTCCAATGGCAATCGAGCCATGGGGCCTCCCCCTGCCAGCTATCATCACTAGCTCTGGATCAATAGGCTCCTGGCTCGGGTTAAAGTCCTCCCCTTTCCTCGCCTTCCCCTCATCTCTGTACCTCATGAGCTTGTTGTGGGAGGAGATGATGCTGAACTTCAAGGGATCATCGAGGTCAGACTCAGAGAATGCCTTAACCTTCTTGTACGAGGCAGTATGGGCCATCGCATAGAGGTCGTACATCTATGGCACCTCCGTTTTATTGTGATGCGCCTAAAAGAGAGAGAGAGGAACAAAGTATTAGTAAAGGGCTCAAGCTAGAATCATGAATGAATTGCATGAATCATGAAGCTAACCACATACCCAGTTCAGACCAAACTGATTTAAGTTTGCGCTCCCTTGATGGTGTGGCACACCAACCATTTTGTTACGCCGGTCCTTGGCATTGTTGTGGATGGATAGCCATTGTTCTGAGCACCACTCATCCACCAACACCTCCCAACAATCCATCATATCCGCACACCATCTTGGGGGCACCTAAGTTAATAAAGAGATATTTGAGCGCTACGCGTAGGAATCAAATGAAGGAAACTAAGTACAAGGCCTTAAGAATATGTAATTACCTTCATGTAATGCTCCTTCTCCATCTTCTTTCCGCGGCACGTCGACTTCTCCTTCCTAATACGCCGCGAGGCGTAGTAGTCTCGAACAGCCTGCACCCGAGCCTCGTGCCGAAAGTTTTGCAGTAGGCGCCTGCATTGCTGATCGATAACCTTTGCCGCGGCCTCCTCGTATCCCTCCTGACACCTGTAGAAGGTCTGCAATCAAACGACACAACACTTATTAGTACAATAACTAGCTATTGTTGATTTTCGGTGGGTTTTCACCATAGAATAGAAGTTCATAAATTGCTTCAACTCTTCCATAGTACTCTGTACCTCCTTCGCCGATAGCAGAGACACAACAATTTGTAGTCTTCAGGTCGGGCATAGATAGCTCTTTGCCAAAGGTACGAAAGCGATACCCGTTGATGTCGTATCTGTCAAATGAACAGACCTTATAGTCAAAACCATTAGCGATTTGTCTCAGCTCGGCGTCCATAGACTCTGAATTAGCCTACAAGTTTAATACGAAAGGATTGTTGCATTAGCCGCAAATAAGACGAAGAAATGAAATGGTCCATTAATGGTAATTAATTACCGTTTGTTTGAACCAAGGGATGAAACCGGGATAGCCGCCTCCATGCTTCGCCAGGAGCTCAGACTCTTCGACGGAATCCTTTTGGATGACCACTCCATCCGAGAATTTGGCGACGTATCGACTATATCAAATATCCAGGAATAAGAGCAGTTCTAAGGAATTACAAGTTGCGAAACAAAAATGTACCGACAACTTACTCGATGTACGGCCGCACTTCTGTTAGGTTGTTGAAGATATACAACGAAATGGTTCGCCATTCATCGACATCCAACGCTTTTGCTTTAGAAGCACCGGCTGGTGCGAGCTTCCCTTTGAATAGGCTGAGGTTGGATCAACTTTTTTTTGGGTCGCCATCATTGTACCGAGGCTTCGGATTATGCAAATGACGATTTTTGGCTTCGTAGTGTGCTGTCACGAAGTTTGCCGCCTCCTCAGTAATGAATGCCTCGGCCATCGATGCTTCAATTCTACGTTTATTTTTACATTTTGCTCGAAGCGTCTTCTGCATCCTCTCAGTTGCGAAGCACCAACGGTTTTGCATAGTCGCGAGATGCAAAATCAAATTCTGCATTGGATTAAAGAAGCCCGGTGGAAAGATCTTCTCTAACTTGCATATCAACTCCGACGCCAACTCTTCCATTTCATCTAGCACGCCAGGCGATAGTTCTTTCGCACAAAGAGAACAGAAGAAATAGCTCAGCTCTGCCAATACTAGCCATTCATCCTCAGGGATAAAGCCACGCAACATCACCGGCATTACCCGCTCAAGCCATATGTGCCAATCATGACTCTTGAGACCAAATATCTTCAGTTTGTCAAGACTCGCTCCCCTCTTTAGATTCGCTGCATAACCATCGGGGAACATCAACTGCATTTTCACCCACAAGATCATTTCTCTCATAGCCGGCCTTCCAAGATTGAACCATGCCTTTGGCTTTGTCCAGTTCTGCTTTCCTTTCGCTTGTCGCATGTTTTGTAACGGTCTGTCACATAGAGCCTCTTGATCGATTCTAGCCTTAGGATTATCCTTTGACTTCCCCTCTATGCCGAACAATGTACCAAAAATGGCCTCGGCGATATTCTTTTCAGTGTGCATCACGTCGATGTTGTGTGGGCAAAGGAGGTCTTTGAAGTAAGGCAGATCCCATAAGCATGACTTGTGAGTCCATGCGTGTTCCGTATTATACCCTTTGAAATACCCAGGACGATTTGGATCCGGCTCGAGAGCGTTTAACTGATCCAACATCTGTTGGCCTGTCAACGCGGGTGGTGCAGAGTTTTTGACAACTCTACCTTTGATGAAATTCTTCTTGTCTTTTCTGAACTTATGGCGAGGATCCAGGAACTGTCTATGCATGTCAAAACAAGAGTACTTGCTACCCGCCTGCAGCCAATGGAACTCAAGAGCTGCCTTGCATGTTGGGCACGGGAACCTTCCATGCACACACCAGCCAACGAATAGGGCATACGCCGGCAAGTCATGCGTCGAGTACATGTACCACACATGCATTTTGAAGGTTTTTTTGGTAGCGGCGTCGTATGTCTTGATCCCATTATCCCAAGCTTGTTGCAATTCATCCTTAAGCGGCTACATGTACACATTCATATTCTTCCCCGGATAGTTGGGCCCTGGAATTATCAACGCCAGGAAAATGTTCTTTCTTTTCATAATCTCTCCGGGGGGGAGATTGAGTGGAATGACAAATACGGGCCAACAACTGTATTGGGTTGCCGTCATACCAAACACATTGAATCCATCCGTGCTGATGGCGACTCGAGGATGCCTTGGATCTGCCGCTTTATCGTTATGTAATGCATCGAAGTGCTTCCACGCAAAAGCGTTTGAAGTGTGTACCAACATCTGTTTCCCATCTGCATCTAGTTCGGTTCTTTTGCCCAATTTATGCCATGTCATCTGTCTGGCCGTCTCTTTGACCATGAAAAGACGTTGAAGTCTTGGTATGATTGGCATATAGCGAAGAACGTTAACAGGAATTTTTGTCTACATCTTCTCACCCATACCGTTGTCTACGACAACATACTTGGAAGACTTGCAAATGGGACAATAGTTCAAGTCCGCATACTCAAGCCTAAATAAGGCACATCCACTCTCACAGGCATCTATTTTCTCATAGGGCATCTTAAGTACACGGAGAATTTTGTCCGACTGGTACAAGTTTGGAGGCAGTACATGGCCTTTGGGTAGAAAGCGTCCAAATATTGTCATCATCGCGTCGTAGCATTCTCTGCCCAGATTGAATTGAGCCTTCAGAGCCATTACTTGTGTGATGGCATCCAGCTGACAAAGCTCAGTGTGCTCGTGGAGAGGACGTTTTGAAGACTCCAACATTTCATAGAATGCCTTTGCAGATTCCTCCATCTCATCGTCCGAATCCCGAGCATCATCAAAGTCTTGCACCATGCCTTCGATCCCGGTACCATGCTCGTCGGTGCGATGACGAACCACCTCAGCTCTGGCACGTTGGGCAGACTCACCATGAAAAGTCCACACCGTATAATTAGGCCTAAAACCCCACTTCTGCAGGTGTTTAACCATTTCACCCTCTGTCTGCCTTTTAAAGTTGTCGAACCGGGGACAGGGACACCATGTTTTTTCCTGGCCATTTGCAAATTCGGCTCTCACAAACCCCTTGGTATTTGTAAACCATTCTTTGGTCATGTCGTTCTGACTGGTGTGACCGGTGTACATCCACGCACGATCAGTCATCTTGCCTAGCTACTGGACACACAAGAAATATATATATATATAATTCAGCATATATATTCATCAGTTAATCAAGTTTGTCAGTTTTATTATGTCCATGCAACCTACACGCTAATAGGTTAAGATAGGTCCTAATCCCACCCGAGTATGTGTAGATTGGGTTCGTTTTCCCATGCGCTGCTCCGGATCCGACACAGAATTTCGACAGCACCTCCCCGCTGTTCTCCTGATACACGTCTCGGCAATAAGCAGAGAGGATGTGTACCCGGAGAACAACAGGGAGGCACTGACGAAATTATGCATAGGATCCGGAGCAGAGCATACGGGAAAACGAACCCAATCTACACATACTCGGGCTGTCCATGGATAACGTTGGACAATTTGAAAGGACGGCGGTTATAAATATGCAAAGACATGCATATTTATAGATGTCGTCCTTTCGAACGGGAGACGCATACTGGTCACGCATACTGATGATTGAAGACACCTATAGCTAGCACGTTTCATCGACACGAAGACCGGAACAGAGCAAATTAAGGGCGGAGGAGGAGAAGTCATTTGTGCTCACCCACGAACGCAGGGAGCTCGTCCAACGCACGGGGAGGTCGTCGAACAACTGCACATTGAAATCCACCCGATCAACACAAATATGATGTTTTTATAACAAAATCGGAAAATATGTGACCTAACTCATATTTTACAAAACTATGACCCCATCGGCCTCTGGAAGGCCGAAAAGCACCTTCCCGGTCAACAGGAGGCAGAAGAGGTGTCGGGGGGCGGGAGTCAGTGCCGTCGAGGGTCAGTGGCGTCGGGGGTCGATGGCGTCGGGGATCAATAGCGTCGGGGGTCAGTGGCATCGGGGGTCGGGGGTCAGTGGGGTCGGGGGTCGGTGGGGAGGGGGGTCGGGGGTCAGTGGCGTCGGGGGTCAGTTTTCTTCTTCTTCTTCTTCTTCTTCTTCTTCTTATTCTTCTTCTCCTCCTCCTCCTCTCTTCTTCTTCTTCTTCTTCTTTTCCTTTTTCCTCTTCTTCTACTTATTCTTCTTTTCAAACACTAGCACTAACCTAAACTAAACAAGCACTAGCACTAACCTAAACTAAACAATTAAAAACAGAAAAAAACAGTAAACTAAACTAAACTAGCACTAGTAACCTAAACTAAACAGTAAAAAAAAGAAAAAAAAAGAAAATATCTCACCTCGCAGGGCCGGTGGAGGAGGGCCGGCGCGGTGGTGGAGGAGGGCCGACGCGGGGGAGGAAGGCCGCGGAGAGGGGGGCGGCGCCGTGTCCTGCTCCGGCGGTGGGGCGTCGCGGCGAGGCGCGGGTGGAGGAGGGTCGGCGCGGGGGAGTATGGCGGAGAGGGGGGGGGCGGGGCTCAGCGCGGGTGGTGGGGGCTCGCCACGGTGGTGGGGGCGGCGCGGGGGAGGGGGCGGCGAGGGGGTGAGGGGGCTCGCCGCGGGGAGCTGCGGTGGTGGGGGCAGCGCAGGGGAGGGGGCGGCGAGGGGGGAGGAGGCTCGCAGCAGGGAGCTGCGGTGGTGGGGGCGGCGCGGGGGAGGGGGCGGCGATGGGGGGAGGGGGCTCGCCGCGGGGAGCTGGCCGCGCACGGGAGGAGAGAGTGCGGGAATAATTGGGCCGGGGGGGAAAACGGCCGTTAAGGGGCATCCCCTTTGCCGTCCGCCTGCGGACGGCAAAGCCGAGCACGGCAGACGGCAAAGACCAGGAGGACGGCGTACCTCTTTGCCAGTGGGACCAAGGTCCAGTGGGACCTATCTAGCCTCTTTGTTGTCTGCCTTTAGGGTCTTTGCCGTCTGCTAGCAGACGGCAAAGGAATAGCAGATGGCAAACAGAACCGTTGCCGTCAGCCAGCTCTTTGCTGTCTGCTTTATGGCAGCAGACGGGAAAGAAGATCTTTGTCGTCTACCAACAGACGGCAAAGACCTGGCAGACGGCAAATAACTGAATTCCAGTAGTGTATAGGCTATGTGATGATATTGGATCATGGAACTACAACCGATTGAAATTGGAATTTCATCAGAAGTTTTATCCTATGCATCTGGTTCATCGTGATCGGAATTATATTTATAATTTTTGGCCTCGTGAAGGAGAAAGTATCGCTCAAGCTTGGGGGAGGCTTAAGTCAATGTTATATTCATGCCCCAATCATGAGCTCCCGAGATAAATTATTATTCAGAATTTTTATGCTCGGCTTTCTAATAATGATCGGTCCATGCTCGATACTTCTTGTGTTGGTTCCTTTATGAAGAAAGATATTGAATTCAAATGGGACTTATTGGAAAGAATTAAATGCAACTCTGAAGATTGGGAACTCGACGAAGGTAAGGAGTCAGGTATAAACCTTAAGTTTGATTGTGTTAAATCCTTTATAGAAACCGATGCTTTTCGTGATTTTAGCACTAAATATGGACTTGATTCTGAGATAGTAGCTTCTTTCTGTGAATCTTTTGCTACTCATGTTGATCTCCCTAAGGAGAAGTGGTTTAAATATCATCCTCCCATTGAAGTGAAAGCAGTAGAACCTATTAAAGTTGAGAAAAAAAGTATTATTTATAATGCTGATCCTGTTATTCCTACTGCTTATATTGAGAAACCGCCCTTCCCTGTTAGAATAAAGGAACATGCTAAAGCTTCAACTGTGGTTCGTAAGAGTTGTACTAGAACACCTACGCCTCCTGAACAAATTAAAGTTGAACCTAGTATTGCTATGGTTAAAGATCTCTTGGTTGATAATATTGATGGGCATGTTATTCATTTCTGTGATGAAGCCGCTAGAATTGCTAGACCTGATGCTAAAGGAAAACATAGACCTATTGTTGGCGTGCCTGTTGTTTCTGTTAAAATAGGAGACCATTGTTATCATGGCTTATGTGATGTGGGTGCTAGTGTGAGTGCAATTCCCTTTACCTTATACCAAGAAATTATGAATGATATTGCACCAGCTGAGTTAGAAGAAATTGATGTTACCATTAAGTTGGCTAATAGAGATACTATTGCACCAATTGGGATTGTTAGAGATGTTGAAGTCTTGTGTGGGAAAATAAAGTATCCTACTGATTTTCTTGTTCTTGGTTCCCCACAAGATGATTTTTGTCCCATCATATTTGGTAGACCTTTCTTGAATACTGTTAATGCTAGGATAGATTGTGAGAAAGAGACTGTTACTATAAGTTTTGGGGATGTGTCTCATGAGTTCAATTTCTCTAAATTTCATAGACAACCCCATGACAAAGAATTTCCTAGTAAAGATGAAATTATTGGTCTTGCTTCTATTGCTGTGCCTCCTACTGATCCTTTAGAACAATATTTGCTAGACCATGAAAATGATATGCATATGAATGAAAGGAATGAAATAGATACGATTTTCTTTGATCAGCAGCCTATCTTGAAACACAACCTGCCTGTTGAAATACTTAGGGATCCTCCTCCACCCAAGGGTGATCCCGTGTTTGAGCTTAAACAATTACCTGATACTCTGAAATATGCTTATCTTGATGAAAATGAGATATATCCTGTTATTATTAGTGCTAACCTTTCAAAGCATGAAGAAAAGAGATTATTGAAAACTTTGAGGTAGCACCGTGCTGCTATTGGATATACTCTTGATGATCTTAAGGGCATTAGTCCCACTCTATGTCAGCATAAAATTAATATGGAGCCTGATGCTAAACCAATTGTTGATCACCAACGACGGTTAAATCCTAAGATGAAAGAAGTGGTAAGAAATGAAATACTAAAGCTTCTGGAGGCAGGTATAATTTATCCTATTGCTGATAGTAGATGGGTTAGTCCCGTTCATTGTGTCCCTAAAAAGGGAGGTATTACCGTTGTTCCTAATGATGAAAATGAATTGATCCCGCAAAGAATTGTTATAGGATATAGAATGGTAATTGATTTTAGGAAATTAAATAAAGCTACTAGGAAAGATCAGTACCCTCTACCTTTTATTGATCAAATGCTAGAAAGACTATCCAAGCACACACATTTTTGCTTTCTAGATGGTTATTCTGGTTTCTCTCAAATACCTGTGTCAAAAGAGGATCAAGAAAATACCACTCTTACTTGTCCTTTCGGTACCTTTGCTTATAGATGTATGCCTTTTGGTTTATGCAATGCACCTGCTACCTTTCAAAGATGTATGATGGCTATATTCTCTGACTTTTGTGAAAAGATTGTTGAGGTTTTCATGGATGATTTCTCCGTTTACGGAACTTCTTTTGATGATTGCTTGAGCAACCTTGATCGAGTTTTGCAGAGATGCAAAGAAACTAATCTTGTCTTGAATTGGGAAAAGTGCCACTTTATGGTTAATGAAGGTCTTGTCTTGGGGCACAAGATCTCCGAAAGAGGTATTGAGGTCGATAAAGCTAAAGTTGATGCTATTGAAAAAATGCCGTGTCCCACGGATATCAGAGGTATAAGAAGTTTCCTTGGTCATGCTGGTTTCTATAGGAGGTTTATTAAAGACTTCTCTAAGATTTCTAGGCCTCTCACCAATATTTTGCAAAAAGATGTTCCATTCATTTTTGATGATGATTGTGTAGAAGCATTTGAAATTCTTAAGAATGCCTCGATTTCCGCACCTGTTGTTCAACCACCTGATTGGAACCTACCCTTTGAAATTATGTGTGATGCTAGTGATTATGCTGTTGGTGCTGTTCTAGGACAAAGAATTGATAAGAAATTAAATGTTATCCATTATGCTAGTAAAACTCTAGACAGTGCTCAAAGAAACTATGCTACCACTGAAAAGGAATTTTTAGCAGTTGTGTTTGCTTGTGATAAGTTCAGACCTTATATTGTTGATTCCAAAGTAACGGTTCACACCGATCATGCTGCTATAAAATATCTTATGGAAAAGAAAGATGCTAAGCCTAGACTTATTAGATGGGTTCTTCTGCTACAAGAATTTGATTTGCATATTATTGATAGAAAGGGTGCTGATAACCCTGTAGCAAACAACTTGTCTAGGTTAGAAAATGTTCTTGATGACCCACTACCTATTGATGATAGCTTTCCTGATGAACAATTAGCTATCATAAATGCTTCGCGTAATGCTCCATGGTATGTTGATTATGCTAATTACATTGTTGCTAAATTTATACCGCCTAGTTTCAAATACCAACAAAAGAAAAAGTTCTTATATGATTTAAGACATTATTTTTGGGATGACCCACACCTTTATAAAGATGGAGTTGATGGTGTTATTAGATGTTGTGTGCCTGAGCATGAACAGGAACAGATCCTACGCAAGTGTCACTCCGAGGCCTATGGGGGACACCACGCTGGAGATAGAACTGCACATAAGGTACTACAATCTGGTTTTTATTGGCCTACTCTCTTCAAGGATGCTCGTAAGTTTGTCTTGTCTTGTGATGAATGTCAAAGAATTGGTAATATTAGTAGACGTCAGGAAATGCCTATGAATTACTCTCTTGTTATTGAACCATTTGATGTTGGGGTTTTGATTATATGGGACCTTTTCCACAATCTAACGGGTATACTCATATTCTAGTTGCTGTTGATTATGTTACTAAGTGGGTAGAAGCTATTCCAACTAGTAGCACTGATCATAACACTTCTATTAAAATGCTTAAAGAAGTTATTTTCCCTAGATTTGGAGTCCCTAGATATTTAATGACTGATGGCGGTTCACACTTTATTCATGGTGCTTTCCGTAAATTGCTTGCTAAGTATGATGTTAATCATAGAATTGCATCTCCTTATCATCCTCAATCTAGTGGTCAAGTAGAATTGAGCAATAGAGGAATTAAATTGATCTTGGAGAAGACTGTTAATAGATCCAGAAAGAATTGGTCTAAGAAACTTGATGATGCATTATGGGCTTATAGAACTGCTTATAAAAACCCTATGGGTATGTCTCCGTATAAGATGGTTTATGGTAAAGCATGTCACTTACCTCTAGAACTAGAACATAAAGCTTATTGGGCAATTAAAGAGCTCAACTATGATTTCAAACTTGCTGGTGAGTAGAGGTTATTTGACATTAGCTCTCTTGATGAATGGAGAACCCAGGCCTATGAGAATGCCAAGTTGTTTAAAGAAAAGGTTAAGAGATGGCATGATAGAAGGATACAAAAGCGTGAATTCAATGTAGGTTACCATGTCTTGCTATACAATTCTCGTTTAAGATTTTTTGCAGGAAAACTTCTCTCTAAATGGGAAGGGCCTTACATTATCGAGGAAGTGTATCGTTCCGGTGCCATCAAGATCAACAACCCCGAAGGCACAAATCCGAAGGTGGTAAACGGGCAAAGAATCAAACATTATATCTCAGGTACTCCCATAAATGTTGAAACCAATATTATCAATACCATAACTCCAGAGGAGTACATTAGGGAAACCTACCAGAACGTTTCAGACTCCGAAAAGGAATAGGTATGTGTTACAGTAAGCAAACCGACTCCAAAACTTTTTCAACAACAATTTTTCTCCGTTTTGGAATTTTTAAAAAATTAGGAAAATTTAAAGTAGTCCAAAGAGCGCACGAGGAGGCGACAAGACAGGGGGGCGCGCCCTACCCCCCTGGGCGTGCCCCTGTGGCTTGTGGCTACCTCACCCTCCAGACTCCGTTTTCTTGTGGTATACTCCTTCTGGTCGGTAAAAATTCATTATATAATCTCCCGAAGGTTTTGACCTTCGTATCACGACAATACCTCCTGTTTTCGTTTTGAGCTGTTTCTGCAGCAGATTTAGATCGACATGACGTCCCCAAGTGCTTCGAAGGACAAGTTCTTCGAGAAGGTTATCAACCCGTACCTTGCGGAGGTGCTGCAACACCCTCAAACCATTGAGATACATGAGGGGGTGCTGCACATCCGTGATGTTGAGGGGCCAAAGAAGACCGGAAGCGTGGAAACAAGGCTCGAAGCAATGGAGCAACAAGTCTTCAAGTGCCAAGGGATGGTGGAACGAGGACTCAATGCCAATCACATGATGATCGCGGAGTTTACCCATAAGCACAAGCTGGACGCCAAGGACATCAGGGAGCACATCTTCAAGCTTTACGAGAAAATCGAGCATCTCCAAGCCCAGAAATATGACCTGCAAAACCAAAACTGTGAGTATGAATACAGATTTAAGAGAATGAGTTTGGCTGCAGATTTGAGGATCCCGGAGACTCGTTCATCTTTTTACGATGGTGAGCCTATGCCTTGGAAGACGGAGGACAAGCTTTCAACCTCATCAACAACTCCAACATCACCACCTCCGAAGAAAGACAACTAAACACATGGGTATGGGCACTCCCCTTGGCTTGTGCCAAGCTTGGGGGAGGTGCCCCGGTATCGTATCACCATCACATCTTTTACTTTTATCGTTTTTCTTAGTTCGATCTTTTTGGTTATATCTTGATCTAGTAGAGTAAAGTTTTTAGCGTGATCTAGTTTTGAGTTTTGCTTTATGTTCCCCCTATGTAAGCAAGTCCGAGAGTTATATAATAAAGATTAGTTTTGAGTTGAGGGCTTTGCTTGCTTGCTATGATCTTGAGAAAAAGAAATAGAAAGAAGTATAGAACAAAAGCAAAAAGTATATATGATGATCTTATGGGGAGTGATGATTTCACATATAAGAAGTATGTTGATTGAAACTTGTTGTGAGTTGACAAACAAAGCTATTGGTCATTGTTGCAATTAAAAGGAAGTAATAAAGAAAGAGAGGTTCACATATAAATATATTATCTTGGACATCTTTTATGATTGTGAGCACTCATTAAAATATTATATGTTAAGAAGTTGATGTTGGACAAGGAAGACAACATAATGGGTTATGTTTGCTTATTTCCGAGTAGAAGTTATATTGTTTTAGATCCTTCAACATGTGTCGCTTGCTTCCACCCCATATCAGCCAAAACTTCCGCATCAAGTAGAGATACTACTTGTGCATCCAAACACCTTTAACCCAGTTTTGCCATGAGAGTCCACCATACCTACCTATGGATTGAGTAAGATCCTTCAAGTAAGTTGTCATCGGTGCAAGCAATAAAAATTGCTCCTTAAATATGTGTGATCTATTAGTGTGAGGGAAATAAACTTTATACGAACTTGTGATATGGAAGAAATAAAAGCGACAGACTGCATAATAAAGTTCTTTGTCACAAGGGGCAATATAAAGTGACATTCTTTTGCATTAAGGGATTGCGCATCCAACTATAAAAGCGCATGACAACCTCTGCTTCCCTCTGCGAAGGGCCTATCTGTTACCTTTACCTTCTAGTACTTATCTTTATGCAAGAGTCGTGGTGATCTTCACCACTTCCTTTATTTTGCCTTCATCTCTTGGCAAGCGTCATGTGTTGGGGAATGATCTAGACACATATATCCACTCGGATGTGGGTGAGCATGAGTTATTCCTATTGACATTACCCTTGAGGTAAATAGTTGGGAGGCGATACTATAAGCCCCTATCTTTCTCTGTGTCCAATTGAAGCTTCGACCTCATAGGTACCGCGTGAGTGTTAGCAATTATGAAAGACTAAAAGATGATTGAGTATGTGAATTTGCTTTACAAGCTCTTATATTGACTCTTTCCTACGTTATGATAAATTGGAATTGCTTCAATGACCGAGATCATAGTTTGTTGGTTCTTAATAGAGTTCTTGATTCATACTTTACCTTGTGAATGAATTGTTACTCTAGCATAAGGAATTATATGTCATTATATGTTGTTGTTCTAAAGATGATCATGATGCCTTCATGTCCGTGTTTTATTTTATCGACACCTCTATCTCTAAACATGTGGACATATTTATCGATTTCGGCTTTTGCTTGAGGACAAGCGAGGTCTAAGCTTGGGGGAGTTGATACATCCATTTTGCATCATGCTTTTATATTGATATTTATTGCATTATGGGCTGTTATTACACATTATGGTACAATAATTATGCCTTTTCTCTCTTATTTTACAAGATTTACATGAAGAGGGAGAATGCCGGCAGCTGGAATTCTGGACTGGAAAAGGAGCAAATCTGAGATACCTATTCCGCACAACTCCAAAAGTCCTGAAAATCTACGGAGAATTATTTTGGAATATATAAAAAATATTGGGCAAAAGAAATACATCAGGGGACCCACCAGGAGGCCACAAGCCAGGGGGCGCGCCTTACCCCCCGCCCTGCAGGCTTGTGGGCCCCCTGGCAGCCCTTCGGTGCCCATCTTCTGCTATATGGAGGGTTTTGACCTGGAAAAAATCAAAAGAGAGGTTTCGGGACGAAGCACCGCCGTCTCGAGGCGGAACTTGGGCAGAACCAATCTAGGGCTCCGGCGGAACTTCCTTCCCGGAGGGGGAAATCGAAGCCATCGTCATCACCAACGATCCTCTCATCGAGAGGGGGTCAATCTCCATCAACATCTTCACCAGCACCATCTCCTCTCCAAACCCTAGTTCATCTCTTGTATCCGATCTTTGTCTCAAAACCTCAGATTGGTACCTGTGGGTTGCTAGTAGTGTTGATTACTCCTTGTAGTTTATGCTAGTTGGTTTACTTGGTGGAAGATCATATGTTCAGATCCTTAATGATAATTAATACTCCTCTGATTATGAACATGAATATGCTTTGTGAGTAGTTACGTTTGTTCCTAAGGACATGGGATAAGTCTTGTTATAAGTAATCATGTGAATTTGGTATTCGTTCGATATTTTGATAAGATGTATGTTGTCTCTCCTCTAGTGGTGTTATGTGAACGTCGACTACATGACACTTCACCACTATTTGGGCCTAGGGGAAGGCATTGGGAAGTAATAAGTAGATAATGGGTTGCTAGAGTGACAGAAGCTTAAACCCTAGTTTATGCGTTGCTTCGTAAGGGGCTGATTTGGATCCACATGTTTCATGCTATGGTTAGATTTATCTTAATTCTTCTTTCGTAGTTGCGGATGCTTGCGAGAGGGGTTAATCATAAGTGGGAGGTTTGTCCAAGTAAGGACAGCACCCAAGCACCGGTCCACCCACATATCAAATTATCAAAGTAACGAACACGAATCATATGAGCATGATGAAAACTAGCTTGACAGAAATTCCCATGTGTCCTCGGGAGCGCTTTGCTTTATATAAGAGTTTGTCCAGGCTTGTCCCTTGCTACAAAAGGGATTGGGCCACCTTGCTGCACCTTTGTTACATTTGTTACTTGCTACCCGTTACGAATTATCTTATCACAAAACTATCTGTTACCGATAATTTCAGTGCTTGCAGAGAATACCTTACTGAAAACCGCTTGTCATTTTCTTCTGCTCCTCGTTGGGTTCGACACTCTTACTTATCGAAAGGACTACGATAGATCCCCTATACTTGTGGGTCATCATCCAACGCCAAGCCGGCTGAGCCTCGCGTCAAGTGGACGGTGAAGGAAGATGAGTGCCTCGCCGAAGCATGGAAGACTATCAGCATCGACCGATCACCGGCGCAAATCAGAACACCACACACACTGGAGAAGGGTCAAGACGGCATTCGACGAGCGCAAGATGGTCGACCCCGAGTTCTCCAGCATCCACATGGATCGCGGCGACAAGGCCAAGGTCAACCATTGGGCGGGCATCCAACAAGCCTGCAACATGTGGCATGCGATTCAGGAGGAGGTCATCGCTCGCCCGGAGAGCGGTGCCAACATCGAGCGCCAGGTATTTCCATGGCTCGTCCGCCCAGCTCTTCGCCGTGTTCTTCATCGACACTTGTTCTTCGTCTGTGATCGTCCGAATGTTCGAGATGTACCGCCGGGTGATACGTCTCCAACGTATCTATAATTTTTGATTGTTCCATGCTATTATATTATCTGTTTTGGATGTTTTATATGCATTAATATGCTATTTTATATTATTTTTGGGACTAACCTATTAATCTAGAGCCTAGTGCCAGTTTCTGTTTTTTCCTTGTTTTTGAGTATTGCAGATAAGGAATATTAAACGGAGTCCAAACGGAATAAAATCTTCGGAATGATTTTTCTTGGACCAGAAGAAACCCAGAAGACTTGGAGATGAAGGCAGGAGAGCCGCCGTGTGGCGACAAGCCACTGGGGCGCGCCCTGGGGGGGGGGGGCGCCCCCCTGGCTTGTGGCCCCACGGCAGCCCTCCTAACCCTATTCTTCGGCCTATAAATTCCCAAATATTCCCTGGATACTAAAAAGAGCCACGAAAATACTTTTCCGCCGCCGGAAGCCTCTGTTCCCGTGAGATCCAATCTTGGAGCCTTTTCCGGTAATCTGCCGGAGGGGGATTCGATCACGGAGGGCATCTACATCAACTCCATTGCCCCTCCAATGATGCGTAAGTAGTTTACCACAGACCTTCGGGTCCATATCTAGTAGCTAGATGGCTTCTTCTCTCTCTTTGTTCTTCAATACCATGTTCTTCATGATCTTCATGGAGATCTATCCGATGTAATACTCTTTTGCGGTGTGTTTGTCGAGATCCGATGAATTGTGGGTTTATGATCAGCTTATCTATGAATATTATTTGAATCTTCTCTGAATTCTTATATGCATGATTTCATATGTTTGCAAGTCTCTTCGAGTTATTGGTTTGGTTTGGCCAACTAGATTGGTAATTCTTGCAATGGGAGAAGTGCTTAGTTTTGGGTTCAATCTTGTGGTGTCCTCACCCAATGACAAAGTAGGGGTAGCGAGGCACGTATTTGTATTGTTGCCATCGAGGATAAAAAGATGGGGTTTTCATCATATTGCTTGAGTTTATCCCTCTACATCATGTCATCTTACCTAATGCGTTACTCTGTTCTTCATGAACTTAATACTCTAGATGCAGGCAGGAGTCGGTCGATGTGTGGAGTAATAGTAGTAGATGCAGAATCGTTTCGGTCTACTTGACACGGACGTGATGCCTATATGCATAATCATTGCCTTGGATATCTTCATAATTATTTGCTTTTCTATCAATTGCTCGACAGTAATTTGTTCACCCACCGTATTATTTTCCTTCATGAGAGAAGCCTCTAGTGAAACCTATGGCCCCCGGGTCTATTTCCCATATTATACTTTCAGATCTAAAACCAAAAATACCAAAAATATCTAGCTGCATTATTTTTTACTCTTGTTTTACTTTACGTTCTAGCAATTTATCATACCTATCTCTATAAGATCTCATCCTTGCAAATAACCGTGAAGGGATTGACAACCCCTTTATGGCGTTGGGTGCAAGTGTTTGATTATTTGTGTAGGTACACCTATTGGGGACTTGCTTGTATCTCCTACTGGATTGATACCTTGGTTATCAACAACTGAGGGAAATACTTATCTACTTTGCTGCATCACCCTTTCCTCTTCAAGGGAAAACCAACGCATGCTCAAGAAGTAGCAAGAAGGATTTCTGGCGCCGTTGCAGGGGAGATCTACATCAAGCCTACCAAGTACCCATCACAAACTCATCTCTTGCATTTACATTATTTGCCATTTGCCTCTCGTTTTCCTCTCCCCCACTTCTAAAACAATTTTCAGAAAAACCAAAAAGATTTGCCTTTTTATTCGCCCTTCTTCCGTTCGTATTTTTGTTTGCTTTTCGTTTGCTTGTGTGCTAAATTGCTTGCTTTGTCACGATGACTCAAGAGAATACCAAGTTGTGTGACTTCTCCAATACTAATAACAATGATTTTATTAATACTCCGATTGCTCTCGCCACTAGTGCGGAATCTTATGAAATTAATGCTGCTTTGCTTAATCTTGTTATGAAAGAACAATTTTCCGGCCTTCCTAGTGAAGATGCCGCATCCCATCTAAATACTTTCGTTGAGTTGTGTGATATGCAAAAAAGAAAGATGTGGATAATGATATTGTTAAATTGAAGCTATTTCCGTTCTCACTACGAGATCGTGCTAAAACTTGGTTTTCATCTTTGCCTAAAAATAGTATTGATTCATGGAATAAGTGTAAAGATGCTTTTATTTCCAAGTACTTTCCGCCCGCTAAGATCATCTCCCTTAGGAATGATATAATGAATTTTAAGCAACTTGATCATGAGCATGTTGCACAATCTTGGGAGAGGATGAAACTAATGATTAGAAATTGCCCCACGCATGGTTTGAGTTTATGGATGATTATACAAATTTTCTATGCGGGATTGAATTTTGCTTCTAGAAATCTTTTAGATTCTGCCCCGGGTGGTACTTTTATGGAAATCACATTAGGAGAAGCTACTAAACTCCTAGATAATATTATGGCAAATTACTCTCAATGGCAAACCGAAAGATCTCCTACTAGTAAAAAAGTGCATGCTATTGAAGAAATAAATACTTTGAGTGAAAAGATGGATGAATTGATGAAATTGTTTGCTAGTAAGAGTGCTCCTATTGATTCTAATGATATGCCTTTGTCTTCTTTGATTGGAAATAATAATGAATCTATGGATGTGAATTTTGTTGGTAGGAACAATTTTGGTAATAACGCGTATAGAGGTAATTTAAATCCTAGGCCGTTTCCTAGTAATTCCTCTAATAATTATGGTAATTCCTATAGCAACTCTTATGGAAATTATAATAAGATGCCCTCTGATCTTGAGAATAATATTAAAGAATTTATTAGCTCGCAAAAAGGTTTAAATGCTATGATTGAAGAAAAATTGCTCAAGATTGATGATTTGGCTAGGAACGTTGATAGAATTTCTCTTGAGATTGATTCGTTGAAAATAGGATCTATTCCACCCAAGCATGATATTAATGAGTCTTTAAAGGCTATGAGAATTTCTATTGATGAGTGCAAGGAAAGAACCGTACAATACATGCTAAGCGTGAATGGCTTGAGAAAGTGTGTTCTCGTGATAATAATGATGAAGATCTTAAAGTGATTGATGTGACTCCTCTTGAATCTTTGTTTTCTAATGTAAATCTTGATAAAGATGGGACTGAAGATGAGTCAACTTTAGTTAAAAGGCGTCCCCATGATTCGGAGTTTATAGATCTTAATGCTAAGATTGATAAAAGTGGGATTGAAGAGGTCAAAACTTTAGATAGCAATGAACCCACTCTTTTGGATTTCAAGGACTTTAATTATGATAGTTGTTCTTTGATTGATTGTGTTTCCTTGTTGCAATCCATGTTGAATTCTCCTCATGCTTATAATCAAAATAAAGCTTTTACTAAACATATCGTGGATGCTTTGATGAAATCTTTTGAAGAAAAACTTGAGTCGGAAGTTTCTATACCTAGAAAGCTTTATGATGAGTGGGAACCCACTATTAAGATTAATATTAAGGATTATGAGTGCCATGCTTTGTGTGATTTGGGTGCTAGCGTCTCCACGATTCCAAAAACTTTATGTGATGTGCTAGGTTTCCGTGATTTTGATGATTGCTCTTTAAATTTGCATCTTGCGGATTCCACTATAAAGAAACCTATGGGAAGAATTAATGATGTTCTTATTGTTGCAAATAGGAATTATGTGCCCGTAGATTTCATTGTTCTTGATATAGATTGCAATCCTACATGTCCTATTATTCTTGGTAGACCTTTCCTTAGAACGATTGGTGCAATTATTGATATGAAGGATGGAAATAGTAGATTCCAATTTCCATTATGAAAGGCATGGAACACTTTCCTAGAAAGAAAATAAAATTACCTTATGAATCTATTATGAGAGCTACTTATGGATTGCATACCAAAGATGACAATACCTAGATGTATTGCGTTATGCCTAGCTAGGGGCGTTAAACAATAGCGCTTGTTGGGAGGCAACCCAATTTTATTTTTATGCTTTTGTTTTTGCTTCTGTTTTTGAGTGTTTCACACATTATTACCTATGTAGTAATTGTGTTTTCTTGTTTAAATTAGTGTTTGAGCCAAGTAAGACCTTTGGGATGGTCTATGGTGTTTGCAATTTGATTTTGCTGAAAAACATAAACTTTTGCTCTCAGTCCAGGAATTTTGTAAATTCACCGGAACGTGATTTTGATCTGAAATTTTTACACAAGATTGATATACAAATTTCCCTGATTTTACTTATTGTTCAGAATTTTTGGAGTTACATAAGTATTCGAAGTCTATAGATTGCTACAGACTGTTCTGTTTTAGACAGATTCTGTTTTCTTTGTGTTGTTTGCTTATTTTGATGTATCTATGGGTTTTATCGGGGGGTATGAACCATGGAGAAGTTGGAATACAGTAGATATTACACCAATATAAATAAAGAATGAGTTCACAACAGTACCTAAAGTGGTGATTTATTTTTCTTATACTAATGGATCTCATGAGTTTTCTGTTGAGTTTTGTGTTGTGAAGTTTTCAAGTTTTGGGTAAAGATTTGATGGACTATGGAATAAGGAGTGGCAAGAGACTAAGCTTGGGGATGACCAAGGCACCCCAAGCCATATTCAAGGATACCAAAAAGCCTAAGCTTGGGGATGCCCCGGAAGGCATCCCCTCTTTCGTCTTCAATCCATCGGAAAATTTACTTGAGGCTATATGTTTATTCACCACATGATATGTGTTTTGCTTGGAGCATCTTGTATGATATGAGTCTTTGCTTTTTAGTTTTCCAAAATCATCCTTGCTGCACACATCTTTTTGAGAGAGACACGCTGAATCGTGAATTTATTAGAATACTCTATGTGCTTCACTTATATCTTTTGAGCTAGGCAATGTTGCTCTAGTGCTTCAGTTATATCTTTTTAGAGCACGGTGGTGTTTTATTTTGTAGAAATTATTGAACTCTCGTACCTCACTTATATTATTTTGAGAGTATTTAAACAGCATGGTAATTGGTTTAGGTTATGAATTTAGTCCTAATATAATGGCCATCCAAGAGGGATATAATAAAAACTTTCATATTAAGTGCATTGAATACTATGAGAAGTTTCATTCCTTGCATATAGTTTTGAGATATGAAGATGGTAATATGAGAGTCATGCTAGTGAGTAATTGTGAATTGGAAGAAATACTTGTGTTAAAGTTTGTGATTCCCGTAGCATGCACGTATGGTGAACCGTTATGTAACGAAGTCGGAGCATGATTTGTTTAATGATTGTCAACCTTTGTGTGAGGGTCGGGAGCGCGCGATGGTTAACTCCTACCAACCTCTCCCCTAGGAGCATACGTCTAATGCTTTGTTTGATGACTAATAGACTTTTGCAATAAGTATGTGAGTTCTTTATGACTAATGTTGAGTCCATGGATTATACGCACTCTCACCCTTCCACCTTTGCTAGCCTCTGTAGTACCGCGCAATTTTCGCCGGTGCATCAAACCCACCTTCCTCAAAACAGCCACCATATATTTTCCTCAAAACAGCCACCATACCTACCTATTATGGCATTTCCATAGCCATTCCGAGATATATTGCCATGCAACTTCCACCGTTCCGTTTTTCATGACACGCACCATCACTTTCATATTGCATATAGAGTCATATTTTGTTCTAGGTATCGAGTTGTAATTTTCCTTTTGAGTTGTAAGTAAATAAAAGTGTGATGATTTTCATTATTAGAGCATTGTCCCGTGAGAGAAAAGGATGATGGAAGCTATGAATCCCTCACAAGTTGGGATGAGTCTCCGGACTTTACAAATAATACAAGAGGCCAGCGAAGCCCAAAAAAAAAGAGGCCAAAGATGCCCACCAAAAAGAAAGAAGAAAAGAAAAAAAATGAGAGAAAGAGAGAAGGGACAATTGCTACTATGTTTTTCCACACTTGTGCTTCAAAGTAGCACCATGATCTTCATGATAGAGAGTCTCCTATTTTGTCACTTTCATATAGCTAGTGGAATTTTTCATCATATGCACAACCACTTAGTTTTCTTTTTGAGCTGTCATACTCTTATAGCTCTAGTGCATCCGTCGCATGGCAATCCCTACCCACTCACATTGATATCTATTGATGGGCATCTCCATAGCCCGTTGATACGCCTAGTTGATGTGAGACTATCTTCTCCTTTTTCCTTGCAACCTCCACCATATTCTATTCCACCTATAGTGCTATATCCATGGCTCACGCTCATGTATTGCGTGAGAGTTGAAAAGGTTTGAGAACATAAAAAGTGTGAAACAATTGCTTGACTTTACATCGGGGTTGTGCAAGATTTAGATACTTTGTGTGGGGAAGATGGAGCATAGCCAGACCATATGATTTTATAGGTATAACTTTCTAAGGCCATGTTATTTCAAAAGGACGCGATTGCCTTGTTGGTATGCTTGAAGTATTACTGTTTTTTATGTCAATATTAGACTTTTGTTTTGAATCTTATGGATCTGAATATTCATGTCACAATAAAGAATATTACATGGATAAATATGTTAGGTAGAATTCCACATCAAAAATTCTGTTTTTATCATTTACCTACTCGAGGACGAGCAGGAATTAAGCTTGGGGATGCTTGATACGTCTCCAACGTATGTATAATTTTTGATTGTTCCATGCTATTATATTATCTGTTTTGGATGTTTTATATGCATTAATATGCTATTTTATATTATTTTTGGGACTAACCTATTAATCTAGAGCCTAGTGCCAGTTTCTGTTTTTTCCTTGTTTTTGAGTATTGCAGATAAGGAATATTAAACGGAGTCCAAACGGAATAAAATCTTCGGAATGATTTTTCTTGGACCCAAAGAAACCCAGAAGACTTGGAGATGAAGGCAGGAGAGCCGCCGTGTGGCGACAAGCCACAGGGGCGAGCCCTAGGGGGGGGGCACGCCCCCCTGGCTTGTGGCCCCACGGCAGCTCTCCTAACCCTATTCTTCGGCCTATAAATTCTCAAATATTCCCTGGATACTAAAAAGAGCCACGAAAATACTTTTCCGCCGCCGGAAGCCTCTATTCCCGTGAGATCCAATCTTGGAGCCTTTTCCGGTAATCTGCCGGAGGGGGATTCGATCACGGAGGGCATCTACATCAACTCCATTGCCCCTCCGATGATGCGTGAGTAGTTTACCACAGACCTTCGGGTCCATAGCTAGTAGCGAGATGGCTTCTTCTCTCTCTTTATTCTTCAATACCATGTTCTTCATGATCTTCATGGAGATCTATCCGATGTAATACTCTTTTGCGGTGTGTTTGTCGAGATCCGATGAATTGTGGGTTTATGATCAGCTTATCTATGAATATTATTTGAATCTTCTCTGAATTCTTATATGCATGATTTCATATGTTTGCAAGTCTCTTCGAGTTATTGGTTTGGTTTGGCCAACTAGATTGGTAATTCTTGCAATGGGAGAAGTGCTTAGTTTTGGGTTCAATCTTGTGGTGTCCTCACCCAGTGACAAAGTAGGGGTAGCGAGGCACGTATTTGTATTGTTGCCATCGAGGATAAAAAGATGGGGTTTTCATCATATTGCTTGAGTTTATCCCTCTACATCATGTCATCTTACCTAATGCGTTACTCTGTTCTTCATGAACTTAATACTCTAGATGCAGGCAGGAGTCGGTCGATGTGTGGAGTAATAGTAGTAGATGCAGAATCGGTTGGGTCTACTTGACACAGACGTGATGCCTATATGCATAACCATTGCCTTGGATATCTTCATAATTATTCGCTTTTCTATCAATTGCTCGACAGTAATTTGTTCACCCACCGTATTATTTTCCTTCATGAGAGAAGCCTCTAGTGAAACCTATGGCCCCCGGGTCTATTTTCCATATTATACTTTCAGATCTAAAACCAAAAATACCAAAAATATCTAGCTGCATTATTTTTTACTCTTGTTTTACTTTACGTTCTAGCAATTTATCATAGCTATCTCTATCAGATCTCATCCTTGCAAATAACCGTGAAGGGATTGACAACCCCTTTATAGCGTTGGGTGCAAGTGTTTGATTATTTGTGTAGGTACACCTATTGGGGACTTGCTTGTATCTCCTACTGGATTGATACCTTGGTTCTCAACAACTGAGGGAAATACTTATCTACTTTGCTGCATCACTCTTTCCTCTTCAAGGGAAAACCAACGCATGCTCAAGAAGTAGCACCGGGACAGCAGCACCGATGCTGACTTCAAGTTCCTTCATGTCTTCACCAGGATCGAGTCATGCGAGAAATGGACGGAGGTCCAGCTCGCTCTCGCCAAGGCCAAGGACGGTGTGTACAACCCGGGCGTGCCTGTCTCGGGGGCGGCAGAAGGGTATCCTGATGGCAACAAGAAAGCAAAGACGACGAGGGACTTCGCGCCCGCTGCCGAACGGCTGCAGTCGTCCATCAAACAATGCATCGCCAACGCCAGGAGTCACTCCGCCATGAGGGAGGAGAAGTCCGAGGCGAGGTGGTCGGCGTTGATGACGAAGTAGGACGTCAAGCTTGACCTTGGGGGGGTGGTCATGTTTCCAGTCGTACCCCTAGGTTTCGGCCCCATATGCACGTAAAATTCAAAGTTCTCTTTCCAGCTACCAAAAAACGACGCAGGTTCGGCGATCATCACGCCACAGTCCGGTGATCATCATGCCACAGGCCGGTGATTATCATGCCACAGGTCAGCGATCATCATGCCAATAGTTCGGTGATCAAAACGGCAGGAGCCATACACATAGAACTCAAATGGCAAGATCCTCTCCTGTAGGGGCGGGAGAGCTCGGCGTAGGCGTTGGTGCCGCAGTTGCAGTGCTCGGCGTTGGCATGGGCACCGTTGGTGTTGATGCTGGCGATGTGGTCGCAGTCAGCATCGTCGTGGGTGCCACTGGCGATGTGGTCGCACTCGGAATCGTCGAGGTCGCCGTCGGTCCCGACATGAGGTTCAAGATGAGGTTGCGCTCCGCCAAGTACCACGCCTTCACCTGTGGGCCATCTTCACCGTGTCACCTCCCATCAACAACGCCAGGTCGGTGTTCCTCTTCTTCGCGGCGAAGTTGGTCCTGAGAAGGTCGAGCTTGACACCCTCCTTCGTCATCAACACCGACCACCTCGCCTCGGACTTCTCCTCCCTCATGGTTGGCCATGCCCTTTGTCGTTGCATTGTTCGATCGACGACTGCAGCCGTTCGACAGCGGGCGCCGAGTCCCTCGCCGTCTTCGCTTTCTTGTTGCCACCAGGCCGCCCTTCCGCCGCCTCTGAGACAGGCGCGTCCGAGTTGTACACACCGTCCTTGGCCTTGGCGAGAGCGAGCCGGACCTCCGTCCATTTCTCGCATGACTCGATCCTGGTGAAAACATGAAGGAATTGAAGTCGACATCGATGCTGCTGTCCCGGTGGTACATCACAAACATTCGGACCATCTGCACAGATGAAGAACAAGTGTCGGCGAAGAACACGGCGAAGAGCTGGGCCGGCGAGCCATAGACATACCTGGCGCTCGATGTTGGCACCGCTCTCCGGGCGGGCAATGATCTCCTCCTGAATCCCAAACCACTTGTTGCAGGCTTGTTGGATGCCCGCCCAATGGTTGGCCATGCCCTTGTCGCCGCGATCCATGTGGATGCCGGAGAACTTGGGGTCGACCATCTTGCGCTCGTCGAATGCCGTCCTTACCCTCGGTTTTTTGATTCGCGCCGGTGATCGGGTCGATGCTGACAGTCTTCCATGCTTCAGCGAGGCACTCGTCTTCCTTCATCGTCCACTTGATGCGAGGCTCGGATGGCTTGCTGTTGGACGCCCGTTTCTTCTTTCTCCCTTTGCTCCTCACCGGCTCCGGCTCTACCGGTTCTTCCTCCTCCACCCCCTCCTCGACATCGTCGGGCTCGACATCCTCCATGTCATCGGCGATCTCCAGCGTTTCCTCTTGTGTGCGGAACCCGGGGCACGAAGCGGCGGCGGCTGAGCCGTTGGTGATGATCTCCTCCATCTCGGCATCGGTGTTGCTGAACTGTGGCGCTGAGCCAGGCATGAAAGGCAGGGGGCCACGGTGCAGAGCCGTCATAGACGATCTTGAGTATGTCAGCGAGTAGCCGTACTGGGCATTATGGCCGGCGGTGAACGCGGAAGGTGTGCGCGGGAAGGTGATGTTGGGGTTGAAGCCGCCGAGAGCGTCGTCGGCGGCATATTCCGGCGAGGGCGCGTACCCCCACACCGGCAGCGAGAAGTTGGCTCGCGATGCGACGGTCTGCTGGCTACCCCACCTGCCTTGTGGGAGCGGGCCCGCCCGTTGAGGTGGAAAGATCGTCCGCTCGTTCGCCAGGGCCGAGCGAGACGATGCCTCCTGCTCCACCGCCGCGTCCCTAGCTTTCTTCATGTTGAGCCTGTTTCGCCAACCGTTGGTGACCGCCGCCCGGCGATCAACGTCGGACTTCCACTGCACGTTCGCCAAGCTCGGGGGCCTTGGCATCGGCGCCCTCAGCTTCCTCGCCTTTGGTGTTGTGGGTTCGGCGGCTAGGTGATGGGCGGTGTACTTCTTCGGCGGCATGGCGAGGGGAGAAGATGGGGAGAATGGCGGGAACGACGTGGGGGGAGATAGGGATGATGGGGAGGGAAAGGCAAAAATGGCGGGAAAATCGACCGGTGTCGGCAACAGTGCGTGTAACACCCCTCGGATCTTGCTACAGTAACCCTTGTAATTAAGATACAGTGATGGCCAAGATTAAGCTAATACTTTTGCTAAGCCACATGTGTTCACTTTTGGAATCGAATGCAAATTCAATTTCCGTTGCAATTCAAAATTCATTTCAAAGTGGGTTTTAAAAGTTTTCCAAACCTGTGAATAAAAATCATGAATAGTTTTCAAATATTCTTTTGATATTTCTAAAATTGCAAACCACATTTTTGCAAATGTTTTGGTGCCTCAAAACTATTTTATCAGTGGCCAAATAAAATATTAGATGCCCCTTTTTGCCTTTGTAAATTTCAAACATTTTCAAATAGCCACCAAGTCTTTTGTGGTTTTGTCTAAAATAATAGTATGAATTATTGGCCAGATCACATATTTTCTTAAGTCAAATGGTCTAGTATTTATTTTAAAAACAGAACCTTTAAAAATAATAAAAACAAAACATCAAATATAAAAAAAGCAAAAGGGGGAGAAGCCCCCCCCTCTCCTTTTCCCCCTGGGCCTTGGCCCACCTAGCCTCATCGGCCCAACCGGCCCACCCCGGCGGCTACAAGGGGGTCGACCCCCCACCAACACCCATCGCCCCCACTTCCCCACCCCGACCCTCTCCTTCCCATTGGATCTGGATCGGGGGAACCACCCCCCCGACCCCGACGCTCCCCCCGCTGCCGCACCCCCGCCAGCGTCGGCCCGCGCGTCGCCGTCACCGTTCCGCCCCACCTCGCCTCCTCACCGGTCCCTCCCCTGCCGTCGACGCACCGCCGCCGGCCGCCGCCCTCCCTTGCGCCCATTGCCACCACCGCTCCTCCTCCTCATGGTGAGGCCTCCGGCCTCCTCCTCCTCTCCCCGCCCCCGCGTGTCCCCGCCGAGCACGCGCACCGTCGCGCTCACCCAACCACCGTGTCGTTCTTTCGCGCGCCCCGGTCGCGACCGCCGCGCCCGTCCCCGCCACTTGCCCGCGCTCACCCGCGTCGCCACGTGCACCCCGTGCTCTCCCCGCTAGCGCCGCCGCGTCCTGGCCTCGCCCCTGCCCGATACGGATTAGTGGGGGATTAGACCCCCACTAACCCCCGTGACAATATGACAGCAGGGGCCCACGCCCCTGTTTAAACGAAAAAAAATAACTGTAAATATAATTAATTAAAATAACTAATTAATTAGTTAAAATCAATCAATTAATTAATTAAGATTAATTAGTTAATCTGTTAACTTAACAGTGAATGACAGGTGGGTCCCACCCCCCTAATTAATTCTGTTTAAAATTAAGTGAACTTAATTAACCTGTGACACTGACATGTGGGGCCCACTGGTCAGTTTGACCAGTCAACCCCCATAGTTGACTGCTGATGTCAGCATGACATCATGCCGATGTCATAATTTATTATTGAATTAAATTTAATCAATTTAATTTCTGAATATTAATAAAACTTTACGAAATTAATATAAAATAATCTCTAAGTCAGATGAAAATAATTTATACATGAAAGTTGATCAGAAAAATCCCGCGAATCCGAATACGCAGTCCGTTCGTCTGTCGCGTGTTCCTATCATAACGAACATGGAACTTTTCCATCGTTTTCATCTGTCCGGTAGTAGCCCGAGACCCGGAAAATATCGTCAGATATTCTTCCGATCCGTCTGTGACGTGTTGTACTGCGTTAGTGCATGCCTAGCTCTGCATACTGCCATGTCATGCATCGTGTTGCATCTGTCTGCCTTATATTTATTGTTTGTCCCCCCTCTTCTTACCGGTAGACCCCGAGACTGACACTGCTGCCGGGTACGACTACGCCACTGACGATCAGGCCCTTGTAGCAGAGCAGCAAGGCAAGCAACCCCCCTTGATCATTCCGATATCGCCCAGTTCTCTTCTATCTCATGCTTGCATTAGATTTTGCTACTGTTGTAGATAATACCTATTCTGATGCATAGCCTGTTTTTGATGAACTGCTACTATACCTACTGCTTTCATAATCTGCTTAGCATAGGTTGATTAGTGATCCCCTGTGACCCCCTTAGTCCCAGTTGCCCCTGCTTCTTCATCGACGACTCGAAGACCCGGTCAACCGACCGACCAGCCATGCCCGTCACATTCACCGCACACCCCCCTTAGTTGTACGACTCTGCAGAGCTACTATGACTCTGTCGTGCAACCCCTCAAGCGTAGACCATCGAGGGTGAATCCTCTCTGGTCACCTTGACGGTTACATCGGTTGGGATCCTTCGAGGTTAATCCCTCGGGTTTTCCCCTTGGTGTTATATACACACTGTTACTATTACTTTACTATTGATACATGATGAGGTCTGGATGACCGGACAGTGTTGGTGTAATACGACGGGGCGTGGCCGGGCATTCTTGGCCCTTGCCACAAGACCTCGAGATAGGGCGACGGGACCACATATCGTGTATCGCGCTCATCACCGCAATTAACAAAATGCTAATGGTTTGGGTATTTGATCTGAGTTGGTCATTTGACCTTTTCGCACTAACCATCACGTGGGAGAAGTTATGGGTACTCGGCGTCGTTGTATCAGCCGAAGCTCTTCGGACATCAGCAATGGAGCGACGCGCACCCTAGTGGTCTGCAATGGCACTGATCTTGTATTAGAGTGTGCTAGGACTGACCTCGGCCACCCTCGCATCATGCAGGAGTGCAAAGGGTGAGTGGGCCCATGACCCCTGCGTGCTTAGAATTTAGACCGGCAGGCTGGCCTCTCTGTTGAGCCTAGGTAGGGCGACGACGTGTTGATGTCTCGAGGCCGGGCATGACCCAGGAAAGTGTGTCCGGCCAAGGGTTATCAAGAGTGTTGGAAAATGTGGTGCACCCCTGCAGGGATGAAATTAACTATTCGAATAGCCGTGTCCACGGTAACAGGACGACTTGGAGTTGTATCCCGAGATAATATAACTAAAAGTGGTGACTTGAAATAAAGGTTGGCTCCGATATTACTTTCTCGCAGGGAGTCGAGGAAGGATCTCTGGGCGTGGTTACTTAATAAAATTTGCTACAATAATATTGTTAAATATGAGTTACCAATCTACACTCTTCTAATGCTGCAAGATGTTGAAGATGCTAGTCTTCGATAGGACTAGGCCTTCCCTTTCTCATTCTTGCTTTCTGCAGTCAGTCCAGATATAACCCCTTCCCCTTGATGATGATGCATACTTAACATAGTTCTGATGTCAGTCTTGCGAGTACTTTGGATGAGTACTCACTGCTGCTTTGCTTTCTCCTTTCCCCTCGAAAGGATTACTACGTTTAGATGATGGAGCCCCAGAGATGGAGTACGCCGGAGACGACTACGACACCACCGCCGGAGCCTACTACTACGCGTAGGATGCCCCCGACCAGCAGTAGGATAGGAGGTTCCCAGGAAGGAGGCCTCGCCTCTTTCGATCCGTTGTTATGTTTTTGCTAGCCTTCTTAAGGCAAAACTTGTTTAACTTATGTCTGTACTCAGATATAAATTGCTTCCACTGACTTGTTGAATTTGAGATTATGTATTCGAGCCCTTGAGGCCCCTTGCTTGTAATATGAAGCTTGTATGACTTTAAACTGTGTATAGAGTTGTGTTGTGATATTTCCAGTGAGTCCATAATCTTGGTCGTACACTTTTGCGTGTATGATTAGCGTACGGTCAAATTGGGGGCGTCACAAGTTGGTATCAGAGCCGACTTCCTGTAGGTAGCCCCCTTTCCAACTCCTTGGTCGAAGTTGAGTCTAGTACTTGAAAAACTTTTACTAACATTGTTGTGTGGCTTACGGGCCCACATATCAATAGGGTGATATTAGGATCTTTTATTCCTCTCCTATACTCTGGGTTCTGATCTCTCTTCTCTTTCGGGTTAAAGATTTTACTAACTCTAACTTTAGGTTCTCGTGATCACACCCACCGGAGAGTTGTTTCGTCGACAATTGTTTTCCTTTGAAGTTATGATGCACACACTGTCATTTGACATCTTTGAATCTTCTTGTTACAGATGCGTCCTTCCAGGCAACTCGTCTGTTTGACTATGGCTGTCGATACCCCTGGGTTTCCGGCCATTCTGGTCAAACTCTTGACCAGGCTGGGATATCGCTGGTACCCCGAGTACACTGTTTACGAGGACTACCGCGAGTACAACCAGGAGCAGTACCAAGCTGAGGTTGTTATCTGGGATCGGCAGAACCTTTCCATGAGGGAGCTACACACCTACTGCGGTGTTGGTTTGACTGTTGAGATGGTAGTCCATGATGCTCCCTACACTGCTATCACTCGCCTTCGGAGAGAGCACCCCCGCTTGGAGGAGACTGGGTTCAGATACATTCCGTATGTGCCCGCTGGGGATGAGACTGGATCCGACACCGCTGCTTTCACCCGTTTCGTGTGGCAGTGCAATAACCGATCCTACACTGCGGTCTGTACTCCCTATGTGAGTCGTCGATACGACCCACAATTTCTGGTTCAGTAGACTGAGGCACTGGATCGTACTGTCCGAGCTCTGACTTTTGAGCTGTATGCCACCCGTACTCGTCTTCACGACGCTATGGTGCAGTTGATGCCGACAGTCGGAGCGGGGATGTATCCGAAGTACATCCTTTACCCGCGCAGGACAGAGCTACCACCAGGTCTTGAGTGGCCTGCTGTTGGAGGTCGTACTCTCATGTCTACTACGCAACCTTCTTCTTGTAGACTCGTGTTGGGCCTCCAAGCGCAAAATTTTGTAGGACAGTAGCAAATTTCCCTCAAGTGGATGACCTAAGGTTTATCAATCCATGGGAGGCGAAGGATGAAGATGGTCTCTCTCAAACAACCCTGCAACCAAATAACAAAGAGTCTCTTGTGTCCCCAACACATCCAATACAATGGTAAATTGTATAGGTGCACTAGTTCGGCGAAGAGATGGTGATACAAGTGTAATATGGATGGTAGATATAGGTTTTTGTAATCTGAAAATATAAAAATAGCAAGGTAACTAATGATAAAAGTGAGCACAAACGGTATTGCAATGCTTGAAAACAAGGCCTATAAGTGTCACGAACAGCCCTAGAGTTCGTACTAAAATAACACCTTAAGATATACATCAACCAAAACCCTAATGTCACCTAGATACTCCAATGTCACCACAAGTACCCATGGGCTTGATTATACGATATGCATCACACAATTTCAGATTCATCATGTTCAATCCAACACAAAGAACTTCAAAGAGTGCCCCAAAGTTTCTACTAGAGAGTCAAGACGAAAACGTGTGCCAACCCCTATGCATAGATTCCCAAGGTCACGGAACCCGCAAGTTGATCACCAAAACATACATCAAGTGGATCAATAGAACATCCCATTGTCACCACGGATATCCCATCGCAAGACATACATCAAGTGTTCTCAAATCCTTAAAGATTCAATCCGATAAGAAAACTTCAAAGGGAAAACTCAATTCATCACAAGAAGATAGAGAGGGGAAAACTCCATATGATTCATCTATATCAATAAAGCTCGCGGTACATCAAGATCGTGTCATCTCAAGAACACGAGAGAGAGATCAAACACATAGCTACTGGTACATACCCTCAGCCCCGAGGGTGAACTACTCCCTCCTCGTCATGGAGACCGCCGGGATGATGAAGATGGCCTCCGGTGATGGTTTCCCCCTCCGGCAGGGTGCCGGAACGGGCTCCCGATTGGTTTTTCGTGGCTCTGGAGGTTTGCGGCGGCGGAACTCCCGATCTAGGTTTGTTTCTGGTGGTTTCTGTATTTATAGGAATTTTTGGCGACGGAAACAAGTCTAGGTTAATAGGTTAGTCCCAAAAATAATATAAAGTTGTAGTAAAATGATTGTAAAACATCCAAGAATGATAATATAACAGCATGGAACAAGCAAAATTTATAGATACGTTGGAGACGTATCAGCATCCCCAAGCTTAATTCCTACTCGTCCTCGAGTAGGTAAAAGATAAAAACAGATTTTTTGATGTGGAATGCTGCCTAACATGTTCATCATATTCTCAACTTCTTTGTATAGCATGGACATTTGGACTTGTAAATGATTCAAAGCAATAGTCTAGTTTTAACATAATGACTTCAATACTCAAGCATGTCAACAAGCAACCATGTCTTTCAAAATATCAACACTAAAGAAAGTTATCCCTAGCCCATCATGCTCAATCATTGATCCATTCATGAAACACACTCAAATATTAGCTATGCCCAATGCTCAAGTACGATCATAGTGCCCCTGGTTGGTGCTTATAAGAGAAGATGGAGACTCAAAGCAAAAATAAAAATTGCATAAAGTAAATAGATAGGCCCTTCGCAAAGGGAAGTAGGGATTTGTAGAGGTGCCAGAGCTCAAAGTTTTAACTTGAGAGAGAAAAAAAATATTTTGGGTGGCATGCTTTTCCTGTCAACGAAAACGACAAAGTAGCTCACAATACTTTCCATGCTAGATACATTATAGGCGGTTCCCAAACAGAATGGTAAAGTTTTTACTCCCCTCCACCAATCAATCACACTCCATGGCGAGCCAAATCCACGGGTACCGTCCATACAAACAACAATTCTTGGGGGAGTTTTGTTTCATTAAATTTTGATTTGATTTTTGAGCATGGGACTGGGCATCCCGAATACCAGCCACTTTCTCGTGAATGATAGTGAATCAACACATATCGTGAGAATAACCCACCTAGCATGGAAAAATATTGGACACTCCCTACCGTTTCATGAGCGGTACGGGCACACAAAAGAGAAAAATTATTTTGAAAATTTAGAGATGGCACATACAAATTTGCTTGGAACGGCATGGAAATACCGCATATAGGTAGGTATAGTGGAGTCATAAGGCAAAACTTGGTTTAAGGATTTTGGATGCACAAGTAGTATTTCTACTTAGTACAAATGGAGGCCAGCAAATAGATTGGGAAGCAACCAAACCAAGAAACGAAAAATTCACATAAGTGAGCATTGAACATAACTAACACCGAATAATGCACCACAAGTAGGATATAACTTCATTGCATAACTATTGACTTTCGTACTTGCATAGGGAATCACAAACCTTAACGCCAATATTCCTACTAAAGCATAATTACTCACTAACATGACTCACATATTACTATCATCATGTTTAAAAACTATTACAAAGAATCAAGTTTAATTTGTCCTATGATCTTCATGAAAGTTTTTATTATATCCCCCTTGGATATCTATCACTTTGGGACTAGTTTCATATATTGCCATTGCTTTTTCGACAAGCTCAAACAAATTTAAATGAAGCACATGAGCATAAAGATTTCATCCCTCAAAAAGGTATAACTGAAGCATGAGAGGAAATGACAAGCTACTCACAAAAGATATAAGTGAAGATCAACGAGTAGTCAAACAATTAAAGAGCTATGTGAGGACTCTCTCTCCCTCAATAAATATTTTCAGATATGAGTATTTTATTCAACAGCAAGCAAAAGAAAAATAGCACTCCAAGAATAGCACGCATCATGTGAACGAATAAAAATTTAGGCTCAACATAGGCTAACCGATAATTGTTGATGAAGAGAGGTGGGATGCGTAGCATCCCCAAGCTTAGATGCTTGAGACTTCTTGAAATATTTACTTGGGGTGCCTTGGGCATCCCCAAGCTTGAGCTTTTGTATCTCGTTCAATCCTCTCATATCATGGTTTCACCTATTCTCAAAAACATCTTCCACACAAAACTTGAAAAGAACTCGTGAGATAGGTTAGTACACATAAGAATAAATCAACACTTCATGTACTGCCAAGACAAGTTGCACAATAATTTTCAAACATTGGGTACTGTATACTATCATTTCCACAATTTATATCTACCAATATAGGCTATGGAGACTATAGGATAAGTAGATAACGAAACTATGACAGCAATCTGTCCAAACAGAACAGTCTGTAGAAATTTATGAAAACAGTGTACTTCTGTAACTCAAAAAATTATGAAAATTTAGGACATGCTAAAATATTTATATGACAATACTGTGTAAAATTTCAGAAACTTTCCACGTTTCAGTAAAATATGAAAATTCAAACACTACAACAAAAGTTTCCGTTTATACACAGCACACATCAAACATGCAATTCAAGCATCCTAAAAGGAAATTCTTGGAACTTTTTGTTGAAACACAAGATTATAAATAACACCTACCAGAGAAAAAACAAAATTAAATGATGCTCCAAGCAAAACTCATATTATGTGACGAATAAAAATACAGCTCCAAGTAAGATATACCGATAGTGTTGAAGACGAAAGAGGGGATGCCTTCCCGGGCATCCCCAAGCTTAGGCGCTTGAGTATTCCTTGGATATTACCTTGGGGGTGCCTTGGGCATCCCCAAGCTTATGTTCTTGTCACTCCTTATTCTCCTCATATCGGTGTCTTACCCAAAAACTTGAAAACTTCAATCACACAAAACTTAACGGAACTTCGTGAGATTGGTTTGTATAATAAATAAAGATCATTCACTTAGGTACTTTCAACACAAGATTCATAATTGTTCTCACATAATACCTACTGTATTCTATCATTCACATAATTTATACCACTAAATATAAGCTATGGAAACACTAAAACAAGCAAACTATGCATGCAAAACAGAATCTGTCAAAAACAGAACAGTCTGTGAAGATCTGTAGTGTAACCATACTTCCCTGTCTCTAAAAATTCTAAAAAATTAGGACAATCTAGGTAATTTGTATATGAATCACGTGTAAAAAATTCAGATCAAAATCACGTTCCAGTTAATTTACAAAATTCTTGGACTGAGAGCAAAAGTTTCTGTTTTTGCACAGAATCAAGTCAACTATCATCCACACTATCCCAAAGGCTTTACTTGACACTTTATTGAAAAAAAGCTATAAAACATGATTATACAGTATATTAATCATGTTTACACACGAAAACAGAAAGGAAAAGTGTTGGGTTGTCTCCCAACAAGCGCTTTTCTTTAATGCCTTTTAGCTAGGCATGATGATTTCAATGATGCTCACATAGTAATAGTATTTGAAACATGCAAAAGAGCATCATGAATCTCATGACAAGCAGATTTAAGTCTAACCCACTTCCTATGCATAGGGATTTTGTGAGCAAACAATTTATGGGAGCAAGAATCAACTAGCATAGGAAGGCAAAACAAGCATAACTTCAAAACTTTGAACACATAGAGAGGAAACTTGATATTATTGCAATTCCTACAAGCATATGTTCCTCCCTCATAATAATTTTCAGTAGCATCATGAACGAATTCAACAATATAACCAGCACATAAAGCATTATCTTCATGATCCACAAGCATAGAAAATTTGTCACTCTCCACACAAGAAAATTTCTTCTCATGACTAATAGTGGGAGTATCATAAAAGAATTGAATACTACAAATTGGTTCCACATTAAAAGAGTAATATTTAGTAAAAGGATATTCATAATTATGACAATAATTATTACTACTCTTTATAACATAAGTATCATCACAATAATCATCATAAGTAGCAACTTTGTTCTCATCATAGTCAATTGAAACATCTTCCGAAATAGTGGAATCATTAATAAATAAAGTCGTGACCTCTCCAAATCCACTTTTATCATTATAATAAGATTCAAAACCCTCCAAAATAGTGGGATAATTATTATCCAAAGTTGACACTCTTCCAACCCACTTTCATAAATATTGCAATCATCATAAATAGGGGGTATGCTATCATCATAATAAATTTGCACATCAAAACTTGGGGGACTAAAAACATCATCTTCATTAAACATAGCATCCCCAAGCTTGGGACAAACAAATAAATTCTCAAACATGTCATTCTCATCAAACATAGCATCCCCAAGCTTGTGGCTTTGCATAACATAAGCATAATCACTCTCATCATTAATAGTATGAATAGCACCAATCGTATAACAATTATTATCATCACAATTTTCTAAGTTGGTGCCAAAAAGATTTTCAAGATTATAAGGGGTGTCATTATTTGGGAGAGATACATCTTTACCTTTACTTTTCCTTCTTTTCTTCTTCTTCACCACATTATGTGTGGGTTTATTTAATTCCTCCAAGCTTCTTTTTGAAGAGGTTGGTTGAATAAGAAGCTCCTCCTCGTTAGTTGATTCATCATAAGAAAAAATAGGAGGATATTGGGAAACCTCTTCCCCTTCATTAGTATTCTCTTCATCTTCTATTTGTTTTCTTGTCTTTAAGTAATTGGCAATATAAGGATTCTCAATGCAATTTACCACGCAATACATATAGATTTTATTTAGATCAAAATCAATCATTTTCATGAGAACCCAAGCTGGAACATCCTTAATTTTATATTTCATTTCTTAATACCCCAAAAATATACTAAGTTCATTATGATGCTCAAGGGTAATGAGGTTATCACAATTTTTGGACACAATTCGATCATGAAATAATTCACATTGGAAATTAAAATGACCACTTTCATTGCAAAGTTCACAAGGACGGCGAGAAATATTAAGTCTTTCAGCACAAACATATAGCCTCTCTTGCAACCATTTAGTTTCTAAATACTTATGCCTCTTACAAAATCTATCTTCCCTTTTTGGCATGTCTTCACAAACTCTATGCACTCCACAAAAATTGACATGCTTATAAGAAATCTTTTTATCATGACTAGTGCAATCATCATTAGTACTATGGATATTCAAAGAATTCATACTAACAACATTGCAATCATGCTCATCACTCAAAGATTTAGTGCCAAACATTTTAATAACTTCTTCTTCTAACACTTGAGCATAATTTTCCTTTCCATCATTTTCACGAAAGACATTAAAAAGACGAACCAATTGATGCAACCTAAACTCCATTTTTTTTTGTAATTTTCTTTTATAAAACCAAACTAGTGATAAAACAAGAAACTAAAAGATTCAATTGCAAGATCTAAAGATATACCTTCAAGCACTCACCTCCCCGGCAACGGCGCCAGAAAAGAGCTTGATGTCTACTATGCAACCTTCTTCTTGTAGACTCGTGTTGGGCCTCCAAGCGCAGAGTTTTGTAGGACAGTAGCAAATTTCCCTCAAGTGGATGACCTAAGGTTTATCAATCCGTGGGAGGCGTAGGATGAAGATGGTCTCTCTCAAACAACCCTGCAACCAAATAACAAAGAGTCTCTTGTGTCCCCAACACACCCAATACAATGGTAAATTGTATAGGTGCACTAGTTCGGCGAAGAGATGGTGATACAAGTGTAATATGGATGGTAGATATAGGTTTTTGTAATCTGAAAATATAAAAATAGCAAGGTAACTAATGATAAAAGTGAGCACAAACGGTATTGCAATGCTTGAAAACAAGGCCTAGGGTTCATACTTTCACTAGTGCAAGTTCTCTCAACAATACTAACATAGTTGAATCATATGTAAATCCCTCACGTGCGACAAAGAGTTCACTCCAAAGTCACAAATAGCGGAGAACAAACGAAGAAATTATTGTAGGGTACGAAACCACCTCAAAGTTATCTTTTCCGATCAATCTTATGAGCTATCCCTATAAGTGTCACGAACAGCCCTAGAGTTCGTACTAAAATAACACCTTAAGATATACATCAACCAAAACCCTAATGTCACCTAGATACTCCAATGTCACCACAAGTACCCATGGGCTTGATTATACGATATGCATCACACAATTTCAGATTCATCATGTTCAATCCAACACAAAGAACTTCAAAGAGTGCCCCAAAGTTTCTACCGGAGAGTCAAGACGAAAACATGTGCCAACCCCTATGCATAGAATCCCAAGGTCACGGAACCCGCAAGTTGATCACCAAAACATACATCAAGTGGATCAATAGAACATCCCATTGTCACCACGGATATCCCATCGCAAGACATACATCAAGTGTTCTCAAATCCTTAAAGATTCAACCCGATAAGAAAACTTCAAAGGGAAAACTCAATTCATCACAAGAAGATAGAGAGGGAAAAACTCCATATGATTCATCTATATCAATAAAGCTCGCGGTACATCAAGATCGTGTCATCTCAAGAACACGAGAGAGAGATCAAACACATAGCTACTGGTACATACCCTCAGCCCCGAGGGTGAACTACTCCCTCCTCGTCATGGAGACCGCCGGGATGATGAAGATGGCCTCCGGTGATGGTTTCCCCCTCTGGCAGGGTGCCGGAACGGGCTCCCGATTGATTTTTCGTGGCTCTGGAGGCTTGCGGCGGTGTAACTCCCGATCTAGGTTTGTTTCTGGGGGTTTCTGTATTTATAGGAATTTTTGGCGACGGAAACAAGTCCAGGGGGGCCACGAGGTGACGACAAGCCAGGGGGGCGCGCCCTAGGGGGGGGCGCCCCCCAGGCTTGTGGTGGCCTCATGGCTCTTCTGGCCCAACTCCAATGCTCCTTGGGCTTCTTCTGGTCCATAAAAAATCACCGTAGATTTTTATTCCGTTTGGACTCCGTTTGATATTCCTTTTCTGTAAAACTCAAAAACACGGAAAAAACAGAAACTGGCACTGGGCTCTAGGTTAATAGGTTAGTCCCAAAAATAATATAAAGTTGTAGTAAAATGATTGTAAAACATCCAAGAATGATAATACAACAGCATGGAACAAGCAAAAATTATAGATACATTGGAGACGTATCATACTCCTGCACGTGGACCTGTGCTCCCCGCTGGGCACCAGTTGCTGCATGAGAGTGTTCAGGGGATGCAGAATCCCATTCCCAGGTTTAACATACGTGATCATCGGCAGTCACCTGACTTTAGTGGTTATCCCCGACGTTGTTGTAGCTTATCGCTATGTCCCGTTGTTGTATCCCTCTACCTCGTGCCTGCGTGCCGCCTAGTCGTCTAAGCTATTTTCATGCCGGACCTATCGTCTATATTGTAACAGACTTATGGTTTGTAATAGACCTATGTATGGATCTGTATGTTGAATTTGAACTACTATGTCGTAGCTATTGCACTTCCTTCTTTGTGCAATTTACTTCATGAATGATTCATTGTCTTTGCAATTACCCAATGCTAAACTACCACTGTTAATTTTTTTGACAGAATGGTTAGGCAAGCTGGTCGTGGTCGTGGTGCGCCTGACCCACCACCGCCACCTAAATACATGGCTGGGATGATGCAGCAGTTTGAGTTGAACCGCCAATATATGCAAGGGATTATCGACCAGTTCCCGAGGCCGAATATGAATCAGCAGCCAGCCCCAATGACTCTGCAGGACTTCATGCGCCTCAACCCTGCTATCTACCGCAGCTCAACTCAGCCGCTTGACGCTGATGACTGGCTCCGTGACATCACTTATGAGCTAGAGTCTTCAGGCGCCCCAATGGCTAGCTATGTCATTTTTGCCTCGTACTTTCTGAAGGGCCCCGCTGCTCAATGGTGGGACAGTCACAGTGGCTCACAACCTGTTGGAACAATCATCACCTAGTCGGAGTTCCAAGCTGCATTCCGTGCTCGCCATATTCCTCAGGGAATGATGGACAAGAAGAAGCGCGAGTTCCGCACTCTCGTCTAGGGCAACAAGACTGTGGATGCTTATCAGCGGGAATTTCTGGACTTGTCCCGCTATGCTGAAGAAGACGTTGCAATTGATGCTCGTAGGCAGGAGAAGTTGTGCGAAGGCCTTCACCCTGATATCAAACTGGCGCTCCTTCTTCAGGACTTTGATAACTTCGCCATCTTGGTGAACAAGTCCATTCAAGTGGAAATAGGTCTGCGGGACTACAAGGATAGCAGCAAGCACAACCGTGACATGGGCTCATCTTTGGGATCAGGAAGTCAGAAGCGCAAGATCTGGATTCCTCACAACATGTACCATGTACATGCTCCTGCTCCATGGCCGTCCTATGCTGCACCTCGTCTGCCTCCACCCCCACCTAGGCAGCCGAGGCTCCCAGCTCCACCACCACGAGCTCTTGTTCCCCCTTCTCATCCTGAGGATGGGCTGTTCTTCAAGTGTGGTCGTCTAGGACACCGTGCCAGAGAATGCAGGCAGAATCAGAGTCAAGTTGCACTGCCTTCCAACCAGCCCCGCAACAACAATGCCAGGCCTGCTCAGGGTCGTGCTCAAGCTAACAACGCTGAACTGAATGAAGCTCAGGACCAGCCTGCTACTGTGATGGGTACTCTTCTCGTCAACTCAACTCCAGCAACTATATTGTTTGATACAGGAGCATCACATTCTTTTATGTCTGAAGATTTTGCATAAATGCGTGGCATTAAGTACGAGGAGATGAACATTCCAATAGTGGTAAACACCCCCGCGGGCCAATGCCGAACCTCCATGGTTAGTCACGATGTCCCCATTGAAATAGAAGGACTGGAATTCCATGCTTCCCCCATTATATTTGTAACACCCCAAAAATCGGCTTATCGATTTTTGTGCTGTTAATCCTTCCTAGCTTTTCTCTCCCGAATTTTTCCGCTAGAATCTGGTGAATGACCAGGTGAATCCAGCTAATCCTCAACCTCTCAGTGCCTTTCCCTCGCTCATGTGCCAGCCAAGCTCTTGTCCGTAAACCCCGAACCTCATTCAAACCCTAGTTCCAAAATATTGGAACTGGAAATCCTGCCTTTGTGTTTACAAAGGAACTATCATTTTCCTTGCTCTGTTAATTCTCCCAAAATTTCCAGAGATCCTTATTCTCTCATGAACCCTAGATGTGCAAAAATATTGCCAAGTCATATGCAATATTTCTCATCTAGAATTAATTCCTCTTTCTGCCTTTCTGAGAAATTAAATCCAGGAAAATATCTATCCATCTCCAGAGTTCATGAAAACTTGTGGAGACATTCTTTGTGATCATATTGAGCTCTCAAAAAAATATTGGCTATAATTAAATAGGGGAAATTGCCTTTTCCTATTTAAAGCCAATATTCCAATTTGGGGCCTTTCCAAAGGAACTACCATTTTGGTAGCTAGGAAAAATCCCAAATAATTTGTGGAGCTTCTCATATCCATATCTTCTTCATTTCCAGCAAAATATCAAGTTCCTCAATTCAACTTTTGAGCACCACATCCCTTTGCAAATTCTGTCCAGATTTCCTGTTTGCAAAGGAAGTGCTTGATTCCTTGATCTCCTTGGGCTATAATTTTACAGGGTGATTCACCATGATAAATTACCCTTGTCCTCCAAAAATTAGCCCATTCCATCTAGCCAATCTTCATCAGAAAATTATTCAAGTTTCTGTTCAGATTGGAGCATTGTGAAGGAAGTACCATTTCTAATTATGCAAATGGTATGAAATCGTTACAGTGCCTCCATATGCCTAAATAATTGATCTCCTCCAAAAATCATCCAAATCTATGTAGCCATTTTCCCCCAGCATCCTCATCTTCAATTCTGTCCAGTCTGGCACTTTGCAAAGGAGGTACTATCTAGATTGGTCCAGAGGAGCTGAATCTTTACCAAGGTGATGACCTTAGTATATGACTGACCTCTGCCCAAGATCAGGCCAAGAGGTGTACTGAGGTGACCACACCACAGCACAAACAGTGTGCTATAGGGGACTATTTGACCTTGGATCAGTCACCTCAGACCTCTCTGGAGCAAGTCAGCCTCATAGGTCAAGTCAGCGAAGCTTGGAGAAGACCATAGACATGGTTTGGCGTCGAGCAGGGCGTGGCAACGCCGTGGCCACGCGGTGACCACGTGCAGAGTGCGCCAAAACCGCGCTCTGTGCATTGACTCGACGGGAGCGCATCTCCAGTGAGCTCCAGCCTGTCCGGGAATGTCGTAGAGATCCCCATTGCGCGCGTGAACCCTCTAGAGCCCTCTCCCCCTCATCCCGAAGCTCTTGGCCGTCTCTGGCGACCACCGGAGCACCACCGCGGCGATGAGCTTCTCGGAGCTCCGCCCCCCGTCGAGTAGCTTCTTCCCGCGGCTATATAAGGAGCGCCCTGAGCTTGCCCTCCTCGCGAGCTAGCCCCAGCCCTTCCCAATCGAGCCTAGAGCCCCCTGCCCCTCAAATGGCCGAAGCCCCGCTGCCACTCTCCTTGGCCCACCCCTCGCCCTGGCCCTCCCCTCCTCTCTGCCCGCGGCCGCCGCCTCCCCTATAGCTCGCCGAGCCGCCGCAGTCTCCGTTGAAGCTAGGGGAGTGCCGCCGGAGCAGCACCCCTGGTGCATATCCGCCGCCGCATTCCGTCGTCCGCCGCAGCACCACCTCAGGCCGTCCCCGGCGCCGTGGAGCGTTCCCCTGGGCACGGACTGTAGCGGGGGACCCATCCCCGTCGACGCCCAAGGCTGCCGTGGCCTCCATCGCTGGCATCGGGCCGGCCGGGCGCCCCTGTCTCCTTCTCTATTTCGGGACAGAGGAAGAAGATGAGGGAGGAGAGAGGAGGTGAGGCGGGCCCCGCCCGTCAGTGGGTGTTGCCCCGGCCCGTGTGGGATAAGTGAAGGCGTAATTCTGAGAAGGTGTTTTCCATTGGCGAAAGCGTATTCTGCTGTGGCTTCGGGCAGAAATGCGCCTCCTCAGTTCTGAAAGCGTATTTCAGTAAATACGTTTTCAGCCTAGCCGCCGGCCGAAGATGTTATTTTATGAGCGTTCACTCGTTAAGAGCAGAAGTGGACAGGTTTCCGTCTTCTTTTCTGCCTAACGAACGAACGGTCGTAACTTCGCGCTCGTGGCTCTGATTGAGGTAAAACCAGCGCCCACGTTTTCGTCTCGTCGAGCCCGTTCTAATGGAATCATTTTCATAATGTGTTTACATTGTGAAAATGACCATTTTTCCCTTGCCCTTTATCTGTCCCCTCTGTGAGAGAACCCTTTCTGGCGAATTCTTCCGCGAGGTGATCGTACTTCCTTCCGGCGTATTCGTCGACCCTCAGGCAAGCCAACCTATTACCATGAGCTCCGGACTTGCGTGATGACTTTGTTTGCACTCTGTGTGTTATTACATCTGTATCGCCTGTTAGTCCGCATTTGCATACACTTGTTGTGCCACCCGTATTAGATGTTAGCATTACTTTTCATTTAAGGTTATGACTTGTCCTCATACTTTGCCATGCTAGTGATAATATTGCTAAGAACATAGTCATGTTAGTACTATGGTTGATCCCCTGCCGTGACTATCAGTATTATGATCTTGCCATACTATTAAGTATGTCGATGCAATGGTACGATGATGGATATGTTGAGTGGGAGTAATAAAGTGAGCATAGTGGTTGATCTCGAGTCACCTGTCCGGGCTTATCCATGCAACCACATTTGCCGGTATGGGACGGCCTTGACTTGGTCTGATCGCGTGCTCTTTCACCGGTACCTCCAAAGAGGGAGGGTTATGCACGCGTGCTACCCTGATCAGGTAGGCGGTGATAACCCTGTGACCCTAGTTGATGTTGATTGTTTAGCCCAGGAGTCCCCGTTTGGGACAGTAATCCCCGTTTGGGATTACCTAGTTTGGCCACAACGGTGGCAGGTGTCATGAGGACACAGGGGCCACCCAAGGCAAACCTCCGGGGGAGGATGAGTGCCGGTGGTACGATGAAAGAGTCACGGGTCAGGCATGTTTCGTTGAAGCAACGCTGGTCCACCCGAGTGGGATCACGAGGCCAGGTGCTTCATGGTGTGGGTAAAGTGCGCAACCTCTGCAGAGTGTAAAATCTATTCGAATAGCCGCGTCCACGGTATTGGACAGCCCGTCCAGACCTCACTAGGTGGTCAACTATAATAATGATGATAATGATGGAAGAACTCGTCTTGGGTAGACATCTGGTGATGTCAGGAATATGATTATGTTAGCCTGGGGATGGCTATGAGATGAGTCGTCGGATGACCACATGATTATGTTAGCCATGGGATGGCTATGAGATGAGTGGTCGGATGACCAGATGACTTGGATTGGATTGGGATCCTTTTCAGGTTGGGTCATGACTATGTCGAGGGTTGTGGGACAACCCCAAAGAGAGTAAGTTGGTATTCGGTAATAGCAAGTACCTTAAGCACCGAGTGTGATTAATTCCATGCTAAGTTATGTAGATTACAAGCCTGATCCATGTTATGCCATGCTTGTTCCATGTTTTCCTGTTAATTCCATGCCATGTTTAGGATTAATTCATGCATAGCATAGGGCTTGCTTTGTCATTTGCTTGTTTGGGTGCTATGTATTTGGTTGTCTTGCGAGTACATTCAAAGTACTCACCTGGCCTTGCACGTGACCAGTTGCAGGAGAAGAATCCGTCGTGCTAGATCGTAACCCAGCCAGTCCTGTGCGTTATGGAGCCCAGCCAGAGACATCGTTGCCGCTGAACCAAGACCTCTGCTGCCCTTTAGTTAGCCCTGGAGTTATGTAATATTGTTGTAAGCAACAGTATTGTAATACTCCACTATATTAATAAAGCCATTTTTGTGGCTGGAATTGCTGTATCTTGTCTTTGGCGTGCGCCAGGTCTTATCCTGGGGCTGGCGTGCGTCGGCCCTCTGTCGGGGTGCCACAAGACTTGGTATCAGAGCCAGGCTGGCTATAGGTTACCCTAGCCCAAACCCGACCCCTAGTTTCAACCAGTAGCGAGCCCACTAGATTTGACCCGTCTCTGGCATCCGACATGGCCACTGTGGATCAACAGGCGGCGCAGTCAGAATGGACGTGACCCTACCCAGCTGTCCGCCCACCCAACCACTCTAGATTGGACCGTGACCCTACTTGGTTGTTGGCCGTACCGGTGTATCTTCTACCCTGCACGAGAAGGACCCACGCCATGCTGGTGTGTTCCAGCCGACTGCCTATTTAAACCCCTTCCACTTGCGAGCTGCAGCCACCCCCATTCAGTAAGCCAGATCCCTGCAAGGAACCCAGGCTAGTACCCTCCCAAACCAGCAGCCATGGCCAGTTCTTCCAAAACCCCCAGCACACCCACCTTCCATAGCCGAACCATGGCTGATGGTTGTTCCGGCTTCCTGCTCCTCCTTTCGAGGATGATCACCCAAGCCTTTGGCTGTAGTACTCCTCCAGTGTATCTGGTGTTCCAATCGGACCCTGTTCCCCACCTTTGCTGATTTTATGCAAGGGTGTATATCAACCCAGGTCCAACAGCGGATGGGAAGCCCATGAATTTTCAGGGCAAACCCATGCCCACCCCCGCGTTGGCTGTCCAGATGGCTGTCGCAGGAGCCATCACCCGTCTTCGTATCCAGTTTCCGCAAGTAGCGGAGATGCAAGAGTTCCGATATTTTCCCTCTCCGTCCGACTCAGGTGGCAAGTTCGCCAGCATAGTTGGAGAGGCTGACCCAGCCATAGCTCGCCTAGTCCAGTATATTGATGCCCAGGGACTTCTGCTCTCCGGCATCATTAGAGAGTTCCAAGCCCTTGACCAAGACACCATACGGGTTGTTACGGGAGCATACCGTGCGTCCCGTGAAGCTGCATCCCAGACCACCCGTTCCCTGTTGCCAAACCCAGTGCCACCTTCGCAGCAAGTACCACCCTCGCAATCCTTAGACCTATATCGCCCAGTCAATATCCACCCAAATTCCATTCAAGGAGCAATCCGGCGACTTCGTCGTCGGGATGTGTTCCGTCAAGATCCCCCTGTAGCTCTAGCAGCTGAGCCCCAACCCATAGAGGTGTCCGATGATGAAAACGGAAGTTGGCTCAGTCTTCGTCCCCCAGGAGAGCCCCAGCAGAAGTAGGCCCATCTGTGGCTCCGGCAGTGACCGAAGCCAGGAGATGCCGCGAGTATGTGTTGCGAAGACTGTTTCTTCGCCTGCATCTAGGATTAGGACGATATAGTTTGGAGTAAGTTGTTGCTGTGAGCCGCCTAGTAGGGCTGCGTGTTGCTGTATGCTTGTACTGCTTATGCTTGTGTGCTGTTGTAATGTTATGAATGCTTGTTTGCTCTGTGTGCCCGGTTCATCTGTCACTCTGTTAAGCAGAAATGTTTAACAGAGCTGGCAGTGGACTCTTAACAAGATTTTTGTTAGTAGAACACTTACACCTAATAACAACATTGGACTCGCCTAGAGTCTCTAATAAAATGCGAGCTGGTGTAGGTGTATGTATACCAGGAGTACATACACCCACTAGTATTAAATCACCTTAGTGTAACATGCGCGATATGCTTCTTTCCTCTGCTTGCATTTCGCTATCATGTGCATTCTGCATCTGCCTGCATATTAGTCTAGATTGCATGCATCTCGTGTGACCAATGTCTGCACGCCAAGTTCTTTCTCCTGAGTACAGCCACAGCGGTACTCGGACAGAATGCAAGTCCCCCATCCATGCCTATCTGTGCTTGCCCCATTTGCCAGTTCTCCCGAACCCAGCGTTCTGGAAAACCAGCCTTGTCCAATTATGCCCCGGTCCCAAAACCTTTGCCCAGAACCCGGTTGCAATCTCGGAGAAATTCTGAGAAATTTTATTGCCGCATAGACCAGTACAACCCTTCTAGCCCAAGACCTAAACCCTGATTCGACCCTAGCATCCAACCATTGTGGATGTCGTTTAGCAAGGAGCAACCAGCAGAGTGGCCTCCACACTGGTAGAGCTCCGCTAACTGCACCACACTAACCGCAGACCTAGCGGCGCCTCTGTCACCGTCTTGTGTGATGTTGACAGGCCGCCCCTTGCCGCCGCAGCCCGCGCTTATTCAGTCGGCCTGAGACGGCGTAGTTGACCCTCAGCCACCCCTCTAGCAGTGGCATCACGGCGATCATCGAGGATCATCGCGCACAGTAGCAGCGAGCCGCCAATCAATGCCGCCAGCATGCCAGCCAGGAGAATAGTGGTTAGCTCCGAGCCCACGTCCGCCATTAGCGCCTTGCCTCGCGCTCCTGCAACCAGAAGGAGAAGGAAGAAGAAGAAGAGAGGTAGGGTGCGAGGTGGTAGGTAGAGAGGAGAGGAACCGCGTCCGTTTTTATAGCCCCAGTCCGGTGTATGGTGAGCGAGGTCCAGGGGAACCGCACATCGCTCGATCACCGGCGTCCAGGAGGCGAATCCGTGAGCAGTGCCGACCGGCGTTGGCCCGCGATGGGAGTGCTCTCTGCGTTGCCCCGTGCACGCCGTGCACTATTGTCGTAGGGTGCTTTATGCCCCAGGAGCTAGGCATGCGCAGTGCCTAGCCGCACTCAGGACAGCGCGAGAGCGAGCGAGAGAGAGCCGTTGGTCGGAGATAGAAGAAGAAGGCTGCCAATGGGCCCTGGACCCACCTGACAGCGAGAGAGGCCACTGTTCATTGTGGTACTCCGTGCATTTTTGGAAAAAGGAAATTCCGCTTTCTCCAAAAGTGTCAGAGCTACCCAGCGGCCCCTACCTGTGGAGTAGATCCCGCGATATCCGTATCTCGATCTGGGTGTACCAGTTTTTGGTACTGTTAACTCGGTTGTTTTCAACCGCAGGGTTAAGACACAACCCAGAGTATTTCCTAGGAGGCGTAGTAGTTTTGTTCTGAGCTAACCCTAGGAATCTCGAGGACGAGATTCTTCTAAGGGGGGAAGGTTTGTAACACCCCAAAAATCGGGTTATCGATTTTTGTGCTGTTAATCCTTCCTAGCTTTTCTCTCCCGAATTTTTCCGCTAGAATCTGGTGAATGACCAGGTGAATCCAGCTAATCCTCAACCTCTCAGTGCCTTTCCCTCGCTCATGTGCCAGCCAAGCTCTTGTCCGTAAACCCCGAACCTCATTCAAACCCTAGTTCCAAAATATTGGAACTGGAAATCCTGCCTTTGTGTTTACAAAGGAGCTATCATTTTCCTTGTTCTGTTAATTCTCCCAAAACTTCCACAGATCCTTATTCTCTCATGAACCCTAGATGTGCAAAAATATTGCCAAGTCATATGCAATATTTCTCATCTAGAATTAATTCCTCTTTCTGCCTTTCTGAGAAATTAAATCCAAGAAAATATCTATCCATCTCCAGAGTTCATGCAAACTTGTGGAGATATTCTTTGTGATCATATTGAGCTCTCACAAAAATATTGGCTATAATTAAATAGGGAAATTGCCTTTTCCTATTTAAAGCCAATATTCCAATTTGGGGCCTTTCCAAAGGAACTACCATTTTGGTAGCTAGAAAAAATCCCAAATAATTTGTGGAGCTTTTCATATCCATATCTTCTTCATTTCCAGCAAAATATCAAGTTCCTCAATTCAACTTTTGAGCACCACATCCCTTTGCAAATTCTGTCCAGATTTCCTGTTTGCAAAGGAAGTGCTTGATTCCTTGATCTCCTTGGGCTATAATTTTACAGGGTGATTCATCATGATAAATTACCCTTGTCCTCCAAAAATTAGCCCATTCCATCTAGCCAATCTTCATCAGCAAATTATCCAAGTTTCAGTCCAGATTGGAGCATTGTGAAGGAAGTACCATTTCTAATTATGCAAATGGTATGAAATCTTTACAGTGACTCCATATTCCTAAATCATTGATCTCCTCCAAAAATCATCCAAATCTATGTAGCCATTTTCCCCCAGCATCCTCATCTTCAATTCTGTCCAGTCTGGCACTTTGCAAAGGAGGTACTATCTAGATTGGTCCAGAGGAGCTGAATCTTTGCCAAGATGATGACCTTAGTATATGACTGACCTCTGCCCAAGATCAGGCCAAGAGGTGTACTGAGGTGACCACACCACAGCACAAACAGTGTGCTGTAGGGGACTATTTGACCTTGGATCAGTCACCTCAGACCTCTCTGGAGCAAGTCAGCCTCATAGGTCAAGTCAGCGAAGCTTGGAGAAGACCCTAGACATGGATTGGTGTCGAGCAGGGCGTGGCAACGCCGTGGCCACGCGGTGACCACGTGCAGAGCGCGCCAAAACCGCGCTCTGTGCATTGACTCGACGGGAGCGCATCTCCAGTGAGCTCCAGCCTGTCCGGGAGTGTCGTAGAGATCCCCATTGCGCGTGTGAACCCTCCAGAGCCCTCTCCCCCTCGTCCCGAAGCTCCTGGCCGTCTCTGGCGACCACCGGAGCACCACCGCGGCGATGAGCTTCTCGGAGCTCCGCCCCCCGTCGAGTAGCTTCTTCCCGCGGCTATATAAGGAGCGCCCTGAGCTTGCCCTCCTCGCGAGCTAGCCCCAGCCCTTCCCAATCGAGCCTAGAGCCCCCTGCCCCTCCAATGGCCGAAGCCCCGCCGCCACTCTCCTCGGCCCACCCCTCGCACTGGCCCTCCCCTCCTGTCTGCCCGCGGCCGCCGCCTCCCCTATAGCTCGCCGAGCCGCCGCAGTCTCCGTTGAAGCTAGGGGAGTGCCTCCGGTGCCGCCGGAGCAGCACCCCTGGTGCCTATCCGCCGCCGCATTCTGTCGTGCGCCGCAGCACCACCTTGGGCCGTCCCCGGCGCCGTGGAGCCTTCCCCTAGGCGCGGAATGAAGCGGGGGACCCATCCCGTCGACGCCCAAGGCCGCCGTGGCCTCCATCGCCGGCATCGGGCCGGCCGGGCGCCCCTGTCTCCTTCTCTATTTCGGGACAGAGGAAGAAGATGAGGGAGGAGAGAGGAGGTGAGGCGGGCCCCGCCCGTCAGTGGGTGTTGCCCGGGGCCCGCGTGTGATAAGTGAAGGCGTAATTCTGAGAAGGTGTTTTCCATTGGCGAAAGCGTATTCTGCTGTGGCTTCGGGCAGAAATGCGCCTCCTCAGTTCTGAAAGCGTATTTCAGTAAATACGTTTTCAGCCTAGCCGCCGGCCGAAGATGTTATTTTATGAGCGTTCACTCGTTAAGAGCAGAAGTGGACAGGTTTCCGTCTTCTTTTCTGCCTAACGAACGAACGGTCGTAACTTCGCGCTCGTGGCTCTGATTGAGGTAAAACTAGCGCCCACGTTTTCGTCTCGTCGAGCCCGTTCTAATGGAATCATTTTCATAATGTGTTTACACTGTGAAAATGACCATTTTGCTCTTGCCCTTTATCTGTCCCCTCTGTGAGAGAACCCTTTCCGGCGAATTCTTCCACGAGGTGATCGCACTTCCTTCCGGCGTATTCGTCGACCCTCAGGCAAGCCAACCTATTACCATGAGCTCCGGACTTGCGTGATGACTTTGCTTGCACTCTGTGTGTTATTACATCTGTATCGTATGTTAGTCCGCATTTGCATACACTTGTTGTGCCACCCGTATTAGATGTTAGCATTACTTTTCATTTAAGGTTATGACTTGTCCTCATACTTTGCCATGCTAGTGATAATATTGCTAAGAACATAGTCATGTTAGTACTATGGTTGATCCCCTGCCGTGACTATCGGTATTATGATCTTGCCATACTATTAAGTATGTCGATGCAATGGTACGATGATGGATATGTTGAGTGGGAGTAATAAAGTGAGCATAGTGGTTGATCTCGAGTCACCTGTCCGGGCTTATCCATGCAACCACATTTGCCGGTATGGGACGGCCTTGACTTGGTCTGATCGCGTGCTCTTTCACCGGTACCTCCAAAGAGGGAGGGTTATCCACGCGTGCTACCCTGATCAGGTAGGCGGTGATAACCCTGTGAGCCCAGTTGATGTTGATTGTTTAGCCCGGGAGTCCCTGTTTGGGACAGTAATCCCCGTTTGGGATTACCTAGTTTGGCCACGACGGTAGCAGGTGTCTTGAGGACACAGGGGCCACCCAAGGCAAACCTCCGGGGGAGGATGAGTGCCGGTGGTACGATGAAAGAGTCACGGGTAAGGCAGGTTTCGTTGAAGCAACGCTGGTCCACCCGAGTGGGATCACGAGGCCAGGTGCTTCATGGTGTGGGTAAAGTGCGCAACCTCTGCAGAGTGTAAAATCTATTCGAATAGCCGCGTCCACGGTATTGGACAGCCCGTCTAGACCTCACTAGGTGGTCAACTGTAATAATGATGATAATGATGGAAGAACTCGTCTTGGGTAGACATCAGGTGATGTCAGGAATATGATTATGTTAGCCATGGGATGGCTATGAGATGAGTGGTCAGATGACCACATGATTATGTTAGCCATGGGATGGCTATGAGATGAGTGGTCGGATGACCAGATGACTTGGATTGGATTGGGATCCTTTTCAGGTTGGGTATGACTATGTCGAGGGTTGTGGGACAACCCCAAAGAGAGTAAGTTGGTATTCGGTAACAACAAGTACCTTAAGCACCGAGTGTGATTAATTCCATGCTAAGTTATGTATATTACATGCCTGATCCATGTTATGCCATGCTTGTTCCATGTTTTCCTGTTAATTCCATGCCATGTTTAGGATTAATTCATGCATAGCATAGGGCTTGCTTTGTCATTTGCTTGTTTGGGTGCTATGTATTTGGTTGTCTTGCGAGTACATTCAAAGTACTCACCTGGCCTTGCACGTGGCTAGTTGCAGGAGAAGAATCCGTCGTGCTAGATCGTAACCCAGCCAGTCCTGTGCGTTATTGAGCCCAGCCAGAGACATCGTTGTTGCTGAACCAAGACCTCTGCTGCCCTTTAGTTAGCCCTGGAGTTATGTAATATTGTTGTAAGCAACAGTATTGTAATACTCCATTATATTAATAAAGCCATTTTTGTGCCTGGAATTGCTGTATCATGTCTTTGGCGTGCGCCAGGTCTTATCCTGGGGCTGGCGTGCGTCGGCCCTCTATCGGGGTGCCACAATATTGAAGTCTTCCAAGATCGACCTTATTCTGGGAATGGATTGGTTGAAAGCACATATTGCTTCGATCATTTGTGCCACCAAAACTGGCCACCTCCTGCATCCTTCGAATGAGATAGTCAGCTACCATGCTCATCTTGTTCGACATGCTGAAGCCCGACTATATGCCATGAATGCTTTAAATGAGGCACCTCTGGCGGGGATTGAAAACATCCCAGTTTTCTGGGATTTCCAAGATGTCTTTCCAAAAGAACTTCCAGGGATTCCCCCTGCTAGAGCTGTCGAGTTTGTCATCGACTTGGTACCCGGTACCACTCCTATAGCCAAGCGTCCTTATAAGATGCCTCCTCATGAGCTCCTTGAACTTAAGCAAGAAATTGACAATTCGCTTCGCATGGGTTTCATACGCCCAAGTTCCTCTGCTTAGGGAGCGCCTTCTTTGTTTGTCAAGAAGAAGGATGGTACGAATCGTTTGGTCCAAGATTACCGTCCCATCAACCAGGCAACCATTCTGAACAAATATCCGCTTCCTCGGATCAATGATTTATATGATCAACTTGCTGGTTCCTCACTATTCTCTAAACTTGACTTGAGGTTGGGTTACCTCAGATCCGTATTCGTGAAGAAGATATCCCTAAGACTGCATTTGTTACTCGCTATGGTTCATACGAATACACCGTCATGTCTTTCGGTTTAACAAATGCTCCAACGACCTTCTCTCGGTTAATGAATTATATCTACATGGACTACCTCGATAAATTCATCATAGTTTATCTGGATGATATTCTGGTATTCTTCAAGAACAAAGAAGAGCATGCTTAACATCTTTGTCTTGTGCTGGAAAAACTACGAGAGCATCAGCTATATGCCAAGTATTCCAAGTGTCAGTTCTGGTTGGACGAAGTGACCTATCTTGGTCATGTGATCTCCAAAGATGGTATTGCCGTCAACCTAGAACGAGTTCAGGCTATTCTTGACTGGACTCCCCCGAAGAATGTCAAGCAAGTCAGAAGTTTTCTCGGACTTGCCAGCTATTGCCGTCGTTTTGTCGAGAACTTCTCCAAGATTGCCAAGCCATTGACCAATCTGCTTCACAAAGGCGTTAAGTTTGAGTGGACAGACAAATAACAGGAAAGTTTCCAAGCACTCAAGGACAAGCTGACATCTACTCCAGTGCTTGCTCCTCCGGATTCTCAGAAGGACTTCGTCATTTATTGCGACGCATCCCGTCAAGGATTAGGCTGTGTCCTAATGCAAGAACGCAGAGTGATTGCGTATGCTTCGCGACAGTTGCGTCCCCATGAAGAGAATTATCCAGTGCATGACCTTGAACTTGCTGCGGTGATCTATGCCCTATTGTTATGGCGAAATTACCTTCTTGGTAATTGTTGTGAGATTTACACTGACCACCAAAGCCTGAAGTACCTGTTTACTCAGCCAGACCTAAATCTCCGTCAGAGACGATGGATGGAAGTAGTTACTGACTATGAATTCGGTATATCTTATACCCCTGGCAAGGCTAATGTTATGGTAGATGCCTTGAGTCGAAAGGCTTATTGTAATAATCATATGGTTCAAAAGGCTAACCCCCGTCTCCATGAAGAGCTCCGCAAGTTGAATCTTCACATTGTTCCACATGGTTCTCTTAATAACCTTGTCATGGAACCGACTCTTCTAAGAGCGATTATGTCCACCCAAGACAAGGATGCTTACATCCTCAGGATGCAAGAGGATATTAATTTAGAGAAATTCAAGGAATTCTCGCTTGGTGAAGATGGAGCCTTGTACTTCAAGGGTCGCATAGTGGTTCCTCAGTTTGAACTTATGACACAGAAGGTGATGAAAGAAGCTCACGACACCCCTCTCTCTATTCATCCGGGCAGTACTAAGATGTATCTGGACATCCGTCAAAATTACAGGTGGTCTGGTATGAAGTAAGACATTGCTCGCTATATTGAACAATGTGACGTTTGTTGCCGAGTCAAAGCTGAACATCAGAAACCTGCTGGACTTCTGCAACCACTGCCTATTCCTGAATGGAAATGGGACAAGATTCAGATGGGCTTCGTCATGGGTTTTCCAAAGTCGCAGAAGGGAAATGATGCTATCTTTGTCGTCACCGACAAATTCTCAAAGGTCGCACACTTCCTGCCAGTCAAGGAGACAATTACTGCTAGTCAATTAGCAGCCTTGTATACCTCAAGAATTGTTTCACTCCATGGTATTCCAAAGGAAATCAGTTCAGACCGTGGCAGTATTTTCACCTCCAAGTTCTGGGAAAGTTTCCAAGAAGCAATGGGAACTCATATTACCTGGAGCACTGCGTATTACCCTCAGTTGCAAGGTCAAGTTGAAAGAGTTAATAAAGTCCTTGAAGACATGCTAGGGGCTTGTGTTATCTCTTTCGGCAAAAAGTGGGAAGAATCGCTTCCTTATGCTGAATTTTCTTATAACAACAGCTATCAAGCCAGCTTGAAGATGGCCCCCTTTGAAGTGTTATATGGACGTAAATGCCGAACCCCTCTGAATTGGTCAGAAACTGGGGAACGTGCACTCATTGGTCCGAACATTATCCAACAAGTTGAAGAGCAGGCCCGCATCGTTCAGGATAATCTCAAGGCGGGCCACTCCCGTCAGAAGAGCAATTATGACAAGAAGCATTGGGGTTCAACCTATCAAGCCGGTGATAAGGCTTATCTGCGTGTCACTCCTTTGAGAGGTACTCATCGGTTCGGAGTCAAGGGCAAGCTAGCTCCTCGCTACGTTGGTCCTTTCTGCATTCTTGAAAGGCGTGGTTATGTGGCTTATAAATTAGAGCTGCCACCAAAATTCTCCCATATCCATGATGTCTTCCATGTGTCGCAACTTCGTCGTTGCTTCAAGGATCCGCAGCGTGAGGTGGATCCTGAATTGATTGAAGTGCAGGATGATCTCACTTACAAAGAGCATCCGATCCGCATTCTTGATGAAACCGAACGTCAGACTCTTCAGAAGGTTACCAAGTTCTACAAAGTGCAGTGGTCAAATCATTCTGAAGATGAAGCCACTTGGGAACGCGAGGATAACCTTTGGGTAGAATATCCCGATCTTCTTCCTTCTACCTCTTAATTCTCGGGACGAGAATTTCTTTTAGAAGGGGAGAGTTGTAACACCCCTGGGATCTTGCTACAGTAACCCTTGTAATTAAGCTACATTGATGGCAAAGATTAAGCAAATACTTTTGCTAAGCGACATGTGTTCACTTTTGGAATCGAATGCAAATTCAATTTCAGTTGCAATTCAAAATTCATTTCAAAGTGGGTTTTAATTTTTTTTGCAAACCTGTGAATAAAAATCGTGAATAGTTTTCAAATATTCTTTTGATATTTCTAAAATTGCAAACCACATTTTTGCAAATGTTTTGGTGCCTCAAAACTATTTTATTAGTGGGCAAATAAAATATTAGATGCCCCTTTTGGCCTTTGTAATTTTCAAACATTTTCAAATAGCCACCAAGTCTTTTGTGGTTTTGTCTAAAATAATAATATGAATTATTGGCCAGATCACATATTTTCTTAAGTCAAATGGTCTAGTATTTATTTTAAAAAACAGAACCTTTAGAAATAATAAAAAGAAAACAACAAATATAAAAAAAGCAAAAGGGGGAGAAGGCCCCCCCTCTCCTTTCCCCCTTGGGCCTCGGCCCACCTGGCCTCATCGGCCCAGCCGGCCCACCCCGGCGGCTACAAGGGGGTCAAACCCCCTCCCCCCACCGACACCCATCGCTCCCACTCCCCCACCCCGACCCTTTCCTTCCCCCTGGATCTGGATCGGGGGAACCAACCCCCTCGATCCCGACGCTCCCGCCGCTGCCGCACCCCGTCGGCGCCGCCAAGCGCCTCGCCATCGCCGTTCCGCCCCGCCTCACCTCCTCACCAGTCCCTCCCCCACCGTCGACGCACCGCCGCCGGCCGCCGCCCTCCCTCACGCCCATTGCCATCGCCTCTACTCCTCCTCACGGTGAGGCCCCCGGCCTCCTCCTCCTCTCCCCGCCCCCGCGTGTCCCCGCCGTGCACGCGCGCCACTTGCCCGCGCTCGCCCGCGTCGCCGCGCCCCGCGCCCTCCCCGCTAGCGCCGCCGCGTCCTGCGCCGTGCGCCGCTCGCCGCTGCTGCCTCCGGCCGCCCGCCAGCGCGGCCCGCTAGCGCTCGCCGCCGGCGCCCGCAAGGGTTGGGCCCTGGCCTCGCCCCTGTCCGATCCGGATTAGTGCGGGATTAGGCCCCCCCACTAATCCCCTGACCCTATGACAGCACGGGCCCACTCCCCTGTTTAAACGAAAATAAAAATAACTGTAAATATAATTAATTAATTAAATAAATAAATAGTTAAAATCAGTCGATCAATTAATTAATTAGTTAATTAAGTTTAATTAGATTAATTAGTTAATCTGTTAACTTAACAGTGAATGACAGGTGGGTCCCACGCTCCCTAATTAATTATGTTTAAAATTAATTAAACTTATTTAACCTGTGACACTGACATGTGGGGCCCACTGGTCAATTTGACCAGTCAACCCACACAGTTGACTGCTGATGTCAGCATGACATCATGCTGATATCATAATTTATTATTGAATTAAATTTAATCAATTTAATTTCTGAATATTTATAAAACTTTAAGAAATTAATATAAAATAATCTCTATGTCAGATGAAAATAATTTATACATGAAAGTTGATCAGAAAAATCCCACGAATCCGAATACGTAGTCCGTTTATTTGTCGCGTGCTCCTATCATAACGAATGTGGAACTTTTCCATCGTTTTCATGTGTCTGGTAGTAGCCCGAGACCCGGAAAATATCGTCAGGTATTCTTCCGATCCGTCTGTGACGTGTAGTACTGCGTTAGTGCATGCCTAGCTCTGCATACTGCCATGTCATGCATCGTGTTGCATCTGTCTGCCTTATATTTATTGTTTCTCCCCCTCTTCTTACCGGTAGACCCCGAGACTGATGCTGCTGCCGGGTATGACTACGCCACTAACGATCAGGCCCTTGCAGCAAAGCAGCAAGGCAAGCAACCCCCTTGATCATTCCGATATCGCCAGTTATCTTTTCTCTCATGCTTGCATTAGATTTTGCTACTGTTGTAGATAATACCTATTCTGATGCATAGCCTGTTTTTGATGAACTGCTACTATACCTACTGCTTTCATAAACTGCTTAGCATAGGTTGATTAGTGATCCCCTGTGACCCCCTTAGTCCCAGTTGCCCCTGCTTCTTCATCGACGACTCGAAGACCCGGTCAACCGACCGACCATCCATGCCCGTCACATTCACCGCACGCCCCCCTTAGTTGTACGACTCTGCAGAGCTACTATCGAGTACCGAGGGTGACACCTCATGAAGTACTCATGATGCTAACTTTGTAGTGCAGCTAGTCGGCCGTGGTTCTCGAGGGTGATTCCTCCTTCACCACTCCCGACGACGACTCTGTCGTGCCACCCCTCAAGCATAGACCATCGAGGGTGAATCCTCTCTGGTCACCTTGACGGTTACATCGGTTGGGATCCTTCGAGGTTAATCCCTCGGGTTTTCCCCTTGGTGTTCTATACACACTGTTACTATTACTTTACTGTTGATACATGATGAGGTCTGGATGACCGGACAGTGTTGGTGTAATACGACGGGGCGTGGCCGGGCATTCTTGGCCCTTGCCACAAGACCTCGAGACAGGGCGACGGGACCACATATCGTGTATCGCGCTCGTCACCGCAATTAACAAAATGCTAATGGTTTGGGTATTTGATCTGAGTTGGTCATTTGACCTTTTCGCACTAACCATCACGTGGGAGAAGTTATGGGTACTCGGCGTCGTTGTATCAGCCGAAGCTCTTCGGACATCAGCAATGGAGCGACGCGCACCCGAGTGGTCTGCAATGGCACTGATCTTGTATTAGAGTGTGCTAGGACTGACCTCGGCCGCCCAAGTATCATGCAGGAGTGCAAAGGGTGAGTGGGCCCATGACCCCTGCGCGCTTAGAATTTAGACCGGCAGGCTGGCCTCTCTGTTGAGCTTAGGTAGGGCGACGACGTGTTGATGTCTCGAGGCCGGGCATGACCCAGGAAAGTGTGTCCGGCCAAGGGTTAACAAGAGTGTTGGAAAATGTGGTGCACCCCTACAGGGATGAAATTAACTATTCGAATAGCAGGGAGTCGAGGAAGGATCTCTGGGCGTGGTTACTTAATAAAATTTGCTACAATAATATTGTTAAATATGAGTAACCAATCTACACTCTTCTAATGCTGCAAGATGTTGAAGATGCTAGTCTTCGATAGGACTAGGCCTTCCCTTTCTCATTCTTGCTTTCTGCAGTCAGTCCAGATATAACCCCCTTCCCCTTGATGATGATGCATACTTAGCATAGTTCTGATGTCAGTCTTGCGAGTACTTTGGATGAGTACTCACCGCTGCTTTGCTTTCTCCTTTCCCCTCGATATGATTACTACGTTCAGACGATGGAGCCCGGAGATGGAGTACGCCGGAGACGACTACTACACCACCGCCGGAGCCTACTACTACGTGGAGGCTACCCCCGACCAGCAGTAGGATAGGAGGTTCCCAGGCAGGAGGCCTCGCCTCTTTCGATCCGTTGTTATGTTTGTGCTAGCCTTCTTAAGGCAAAACTTGTTTAACTTATGTCTGTACTCAGATATTATTTGCTTCCGTTGACTTGTTGAATTTGAGCTTATGTATTCGAGCCCTCGAGGCCCCTGGCTTGTAATATGAAGCTTGTATGACTTTAAACTGTGTCTAGAGTTGTGTTGTGATATCTTCCAGTGAGTCCCTAATCTTCACTAGTGCAAAATCGGCCACTAGTCCTGGTTGGGAAGGGCCTTTAGTCCCGGTTCCCCAACCGGGACTAAAGTATAGGGACTAAAGCCCCCCCCCTTTAGTCCCGGTTGGCCAGGAACTGGGACTAAATATCGGCCACGTGACCGGCTGCGGCCGCGGTGAGCCGGGGACCTTTAGTCCTTGTTGGTGATACCAACCGGGACTAAAGGTTTTGGCTTTATTGTTTGCTTTTCCTTTTCATTTTGTGTTTTCCATTTATTTTATTTTTTCATTTCAAACATATTTTACGCTACTACATAATGTATACATTATGCATATATAATAGAATTTCTCGTAGAATCAATCATATATATCATAGAATTTCTTGTATGACCATGCATACAGACACACACACACACACACACACAGATATATATATATATATATATATATATATATATATATATATATATATATATATATATATATATACGATTTGGTATATACAATTTCTCCTATAATTTGCAGATCATTACATCTTGAAATGGTATTCTCCATCGGGAGCTATGACCTGCTCAAGCAAAAATCCCGCCATTTCCTCTTGAAGTGCTCGTATGCGGTCCGTTGGTAGGAGCCTCTCGCGCATCTCCACCATCTTTAAAGAAGGAGATCAATATGAATATATTAGTTGTGTGTATATATATTAGATCATGATAAATAAAATTGTGAATAGTGTTTACGTACCCAAAGATGTCTTGCATCGATCTTCTTTTCGGTCATAAAGCAAATGTTCTCGCAAACGTAGTATGCACATAAATTAGTCCCGGTTGGTTGTTTCATGGACTATGCGAGAATAGAATTCAATCAGATAATGATCAAGCATGATAATGGTATTGATACTAGAATTAAAGAGATGCGCGGACGTAGCTAGTACTACTTAATTATAATTACCTTGGACCGTCGCCATCTCAGCTCTGGTTTCCATTTACCGTCAATCTCTTCGACGAACTTTTTCCAAACCCTGCCCGGCAAAGAAAATGAATAAATGATCTATTAATTACTTGATATCAGGAATTGAACTAAAGAGGCCGACATAGTGCGATAATCATTGAAATTACCTGTCGAGCATCAAATACATGTTTTTGTATTCCGAAGAGTCTTTATTTAGTGAGTCTAGTACTTCAACAGTTCCCTCGTTAACTCTAATGATTAGCAGGATCCAGCGGTAGCTGCACACATGTTTGTATAATTAAGCGGGCATGCATTGTGCATTCAACAACACACTTAACATCGAGTCAGCAAAAAATAGAATTTGTAGTACAAGACAGTAAAGGCTCACCTGAAGTTGTAAGGAAGTAATATTTCTGGTTTGGTATATAGGCTCTTCAAAAACATTAGCAAGCTTTTCTCTGTGTCTTTTTCGTACTTAGTTAACACCTCTTCATTAACGGTATTTGGGTCAATGAACCCAATGCCATGGACTCCATCTCTATTCAATTCAAAAATCTTCATTCTGGATAATACCACACAAAAGAATATAGTGAGGATAATTAATTACAGGCAATGAACGAGCTGAGCTAGAGACTTAAATTACAGCAGAAATAAATCACTTACAGACAATAGCAACTGACGAGAGATTTGTCGAGCGCGTATTGATTGAGTAACTGATAAAGTTCTTCATTTTCAATCCACAAATCTTTACCATGGTAGTAATGCTCTGGCTTGACTTTCACCATGAGGCTCTCTCGCCCGACCTTTACTTCTCTCAGGTACCACTCATGCAAGTTGCGCATTTGCGTTGACAGAAGCTTCTCCTCTTCAGGACTGACCAGAGGCTTCCCGGGGACATATTTCCATGCTAGGTCCTTCTCATCCGTCGTGGGGATTTCCTCAATGCCTAGGCGTGCTTCAACAGTGATACCGATCTCTCTAGCATTCTTTCTATCCTCGTCGGTTATCTTATAGGTACTCACCTTGAGCGGGGGGATCGACTGCACTTCCTGTTCTCTGAGCTGGGGAACAGTTTTCCCGCATTTTTTGCTACCAGTACTCTGCGACTGCTGTTTATTATATGACTTGCTAATAGAGCGATCATAGTCTGATCGCATATTCGTCGTAGCCAGCGGTTTAGCAAGATTCAGAAAGTGTTGTACGACTTTCTCGGGTATTATCTCCTTTGGCGGCGGTGGTGCTTTCGGTCCAAAATGGGCCCGCACTTCGGCAACCACTATGAGATCGATTTCCTCATCAGTCCTCTCGTAAGCTAGCTTCTTTTTGGCAGGAGGATCGGGTTTATTCTTTGGTGCTCTTTTCTGCTTTTGAGTCGGCTGATGCGGCGCAGATCGATATCATCATGGACTCGCACTGCGCTCCGTCTCGGGGTGGGGTGGATTCGGCGGGGGCGGCGGACTCGCGCTGCGCTCCATCTCGGGGAGGGGTGGATTCGGCGGGGGCGGCGGACTTGGAGGAGGAGTCGGTGGCCTTGGCACCGAGTTTGGAAACACGATGCATTCCTTACTCCATACAATGAGACACCGTATGACTTCTCCTAGTGTACGCTCCCCTTCACCTCCAGGATAGTCAAGCTCTAGTGAGTCATATCCCGACAGAACTTCATCCACCCCGACACGAGCATAGCCAGGTGGAATCGGATTGCAGTGGATGGTTGCTCCAGGCGGATTCGGTATAGCATAGCCGTCCGCCACCTTCATGAATATGTTCTTCATCTTCATGTGTAGCTCACAAGTTGTCGTCTCTTGGATATCATCCACGGGGTAGTGAGCCAGCAGTGCATCATCGGCCGGGACCCCCGTGGAACCCACACTGCTTTTCGGCATAGATGATGGAATGGTACCATCCAATGCTGCATCTGGTTGCTCCTGCCGCTGAGACGCGCTTTGTTGGCTAAATCTATTGATCTGCTCCTGCTGTAGCATGTATTTGCGTTCCAACTCCGCGTTCTTTGATTCTACCATTTGAATCCGGTCTAGTTCGTGCTTCCTCTTTCTCTTATGGCTTCTGTAAGTCTTGTTCCACTCCGCAAACCCCTCAACCCACGGAACAAGGCCTTTGCCTCGTGTTCGTCCCGGGTGTTCAGGATTCTTGAGGGCACGTGTAAGCTCGTCGTTCTCTCTCTCGGGCTGGAACACCCCCATTCGAGCCTCTTCTATTGCTTTAAGTAAAGCGTCCGAGGCGTCTTTAAGACTTGCCAGTACAATAATCTCCCCAGTCTTTGGGTCCAACTTTCCCCCATGCGCATAAAACCAAGTCCTGCACCTTTCGGGCCATCCCGTTGTTTTTGGAGTGACCCCTGCGGCAATCATGTTTGCCTCAAATTCATCCCACTTAGGAATCCCAGCCTTGTAGCCACCTGTCCCCAGCTTATGGTGATGCTGTTTTTTGTCAGTATTTATCTTGTTCTTACTCGACCGTTCCTTAGCTGCTTCCGATTCCTTGAACTCCACAAATAAGTCTCAATGATCTCTTGACTTCTCTAGTTGTCCAATGAATTGTGGAGTCTTCTTTCCATCTTTGACGTATTTGGTCCATATTCTTTTCTTAAAAGTCTGGAATTGTATGGCCGTCTTCTTAAGAGCACACTTCTTGACTTTCTCCCATTGGTGATCTGTCAAACTCTCTGGTAGGTTGAAATGTGAAATGAGCGTCTCCCAAAGTGTATCATTTGCTCTTTGGTCGACAAAACTAACTCCTCGACCTTCCTTTGGCTTATTCCATTCTTGAACGCTAATCGGTATTTGGTCCCTAACAATAACTCCGCATTGAGTTGTAAATTTGTCCGCATTCTTTTTAGGAGCAATCGGTTCACCATCTTCTCTGATTACATCGATGTTGAACTTTATGCCAGCATCCAGCTTTTTGCCGGGCCTCGTTTAACCCTTGTAGAAGATTTGCTCGATCCAGAGGGCTAAAAGAAGAAAGATTTGTTAATATATATACAAATCAATTAATACATGTAATGATCACTAGAGGCCTTATATATACCTCGCCGGACTTCGTTAATTGAAGAGCATTTCCTTCGTCATCATTGTTTGTGTGCCCTTCGTCTATTGGTTCTTCCTCAATTCCCTCTGGGTTTTCCCGTATCATCTCGAAGAGATCCTCTTCACGGTCTCTGCCGCTACCATCCATAGCTTTAACTAATCCATAAGAAAGATATATAAAACAATTGAGTATTCAAATTATAATGCATTGATTGTTTCTAGCAACATCATCATCGAACATTATCCAATATTGTCACTAATACATCATCGAACATTATCAAATATTGTCACTAATACACCTCGAATATTATTATCATATAACATCAGTACTACAGCTCGAATATTATAGCTCGAATACAACGCGGGCGGGCAGTCGACACCCAAAGAGAAGGAACCATCATGGGATCATAGCTCGGGTGAGTTCCCTGAAGAACGGCATATGATGCTAATTTCGGTTTTCTGACATATGATGCTAATTGGGAGATTTTAGTTTAGCAGCTATGAACAGAAAATCGCCACCAAACGGCATAACGATGAATCCGGGCTCCGCCCCTGCTCTGCCTCATGCTCGCCGTCACACTGACACGCCCTTCTCTGTCGCCTTCAGTGCCGTCGGCATGGACTGGGCAATTACACCGTGGCCTTCAGCGCGCTTAAGGGGATGGCCATGGCGCTGCCGCGCTCGGGCAGGCCGGCGGCCATGGCACCGCCGCGCGCGCTCAGGCATGGCGAGGGGCCGGGCACGATGAGGTCGGGTTGGCGGAACAGAGAGGGGGGAAGGAGGCGGAGGCTCACCGTGGGAGGAGTGGGCGCAGCAGGGGCTCGTCGACGGGCAGCAGGGGGCGTGCCGACGTCGAGGTCTGGCGGCGAGGAGCGGTGACGGAGACGAGCAGCCTGGCGGCGTGGTGTGGTTTCAGCGTCGGGGGGGGGGAGAAAATGAGGAGGGAGCGCGCGCTTTAAATACCCCGGGACCCTTTAGTCCCGGTTGGTGATAGCAACCGGGACTAAAGACCCTTTAGTCTCGGTTGCTATCACCAACCGGGACTAAAGGGGTGCCTTTAGTCCCGGTTGGTGGATGCAACCGGGACTAAAGGTCTCTGCCGCTACCATCCATAGCTTTAACTAATCCATAAGAAAGATATATAAAACAATTGAGTATTCAAATTATAATGCATTGATTGTTTCTTGCAACATCATCATCGAACATTATCAAATATTGTCACTAATACATCATCGAACATTATCAAATATTGTCACTAATACACCTCGAATATTATTATCATATAACATCAGTACTACAGCTCGAATATTATAGCTCGAATACAACGCGGGCGGGCGGTCGACACCCAAAGAGAAGGAACCATCACGGGATCATAGCTCGGGTGAGATCCCTGAAGAACCTGTCAGGTATTAGAGAACCTGGCGTCCAATGCAGCCATGTAGCATCGGACGTGCTCGTCCTCCTCCGTGACACGGCGATGTACCTCCTCCGCGGGGGCCGGCTCCCTCCGCACCGATAGTGGTCCACGTGACCGCCACCAAAGAACCTCCGGGTCGACGACGGGAGCCTGATTCCTCACTAAGCTGCGCGCCCCGAAAAGTAGCACCTCCCAGTGCCAGCCAGGTGGAGCCCAGTCCCGGACATGGCCCCTCTCAAGCAGGTGGTCGCCGCTGAGTCGACGACGAGGACGGGATGGGCATCGTCGACTCGAGAACTTATAAACGTGGGATTTTCATAATAATGATTATCATTTTATTATGCTACTCATATTTATAAACAAATTCAGCAACATCTAAACACATCTAAACATCAAACATCTATCTAAACATCAAACATCTATCTAAGCATCAAACATATAAACATCTATCAAACATCTAAACATCTAAACATCTGAATGGATTTGGGGATCAAGGGCCTCACCTTGACGAACGGGCCGACCGGACGGGAAGAGCTGGAGGCAGGGGGGTCGGTGGAGGCGGCGGCACCGGGGTAAGACTAGCAACCTTTCAAGAGACATAAATAAACAAATGTTACTTTTACTAAATGTGAGACCTATCTCAAATAAACAAATACATTGTTATCCTAATGTGAGAATAACATTCTTGTAACAAATTATAAATATAAGTACGCCTTCAATTCAAAATGTGAGAATAACATTCTTGTAACAAATTATACATGTCATAGCAGAAGAGGGCAAACACATTACAATTCAAAATGTATTGACTACAGTACGCCTACTAAAGATCTCTCAATTTTGGTCTTCATATTAAAAATACTACTACGAACATCTCTCAATTTTGACCTTGCGTGTCAAAATACTAATCTCTAATTAATTTCGGTTTTCTGACATATGATGCTAATTGGGAGATTTTAGTTTAGCAGCTATGAAAAGAAAATCGCCACCAAACGGCATAATGATGAATCCGGGCTCCGCCCCTGCTCTGCCTCATGCTTGCCGTCACGCTGTTACGCCCTTCTCCGTCGCCTTCACCGCCGTCGGCATGGACTGGGCAATTACACCGTGGCCTTCAGCGCGCTTAAGGGGATGGCCATGGCGCTGCCGCGCTCGGGCAGGCCGGCGGCCATGGCGCCGCCGCGCGCGCTCAGGCATGGCGAGGGGCCGGGCACGATGAGGTCGGGTTGGCGGAACAGAGAGGGGGGAAGGAGGCGGAGGCTCACCGTGGGAGGAGTGGGCGCAGCAGGGGCTCGTCGACGGGCAGCAGGGGGCGTGCCGACGTCGAGGTCTGGCGGCGAGGAGCGGCGACGGAGACGAGCAGCCTGGCGGCGTGGTGTGGTTTCGGCGTCGGGGGGGGGAGAAAATGAGGAGGGAGCGCGCGCTTTAAATACCCCGGGACCCTTTAGTCCCGGTTGGTGATAGCAACCGGGACTAAAGACCCTTTAGTCCCGGTTGCTATCACCAACCGGGACTAAAGGGGTGCCTTTAGTCCCGGTTGGTGGATGCAACCGGGACTAAAGGTCTCTGCCGCTACCATCCATAGCTTTAACTAATCCATAAGAAAGATATATAAAACAATTGAGTATTCAAATTATAATGCATTGATTGTTTCTAGCAACATCATCATCGAACATTATCAAATATTGTCACTAATACATCATCGAACATTATCAAATATTGTCACTAATACACCTCGAATATTATTATCATATAACATCAGTACTACAGCTCGAATATTATAGCTCGAATACAACGCGGGCGGGCGGTCGATACCCAAAGAGAAGGAACCATCACGGGATCATAGCTCGGGTGAGATCCCTGAAGAACCTGCCAGGTATTAGAGAACCTGGCATCCAATGCAGCCTTGTAGCATCGGACGTGCTCGTCCTCCTCCGTGACACGGCGATGTACCTCCTCCGCGGGGGCCGGCTCCCTCCGCACCGACAGTGGTCCACGTGACCGCCACCAAAGAACCTCCGGGTCGACGACGGGAGCCTGATTCCTCACTAAGCTGCGCGCCCCGAAAAGTAGCACCTCCCAGTGCCAGCCAGGTGGAGCCCAGTCCCGGACATGGCCCCTCTCAAGCAGGTGGTCGCCGCTGAGTCGACGATGAGGATGCGGGATGGGCATCGTCGACTCGAGAACTTATAAACCTGGGATTTTCATAATAATGATTATCATTTTATTATGCTACTCATATTTATAAACAAATTCAGCAACATCTAAACACATCTAAGCATCAAACATCTAAACATCTATCTAAACATCAAACATCTATCTAAACATCAAACATCTATCTAAGCATCAAACATATAAACATCTATCAAACATCTAAACATCTAAACATCTGAATGGATTTGGGGATCAAGGGCCTCACCTTGACGAACGGGCCGACCGGACGGGAAGAGCTGGAGGCAGGGGGGGTCGGTGGAGGCGGCGGCACCGGGGTAAGACTAGCAACCTTTCAAGAGACATAAATAAACAAATGTTACTTTTACTAAATGTTAGACCTATCTCAAATATACAAATACATTGCTATCCTAATGTGAGAATAACATTCTTGTAACAAATTATAAATATAAGTACGCCTTCAATTCAAAATGTGAGAATAACATTCTTGTAACAAATTATACATGTCATAGCAGAAGAGGGCAAACACATTACAATTCAAAATGTATTGACTACAGTACGCCTACTAAAGATCTCTCAATTTTGGTCTTCATATTAAAAATACTACTACGAACATCTCTCAATTTTGACCTTGCGTGTCAAAATACTAATCTCTAATTAATTTCGGTTTTATGACATATGATGCTAATTGGGAGATTTTAGTTTAGCAGCTATGAAAAGAAAATCGCCACCAAACGGCATAATGATGAATCCGGGCTCCGCCCATGCTCTGCCTCATGCTTGCCGTCACGCCGTCATGCCCTTCTCCGTCGCCTTCACCGCCGTCGGCATGGACTGGGCAATTACATCGTGGCCTTCGGCGCGCTTAAGGGGATGGCCATGGCGCCGCCGCGCTCGGGCAGGCCGGCGGCCATGGCGCCGCCGCGCGCGCTCAGGCATGGCGAGGGGCCGGGCACGATGAGGTCGGGTTGGCGGAACAGAGAGGGGGGAAGGAGGCGGAGGCTCACCGTGGGAGGAGTGGGCGCAGCAGGGGCACGTCGACGGGCAGCAGGGGGCGGGCCGACGTCGAGGTCTGGCGGCGAGGAGCGGCGACGGAGACGAGCAGCCTGGCGGCGTGGTGTGGTTTCGGCGTCGGGGGGGGGGGGAGAAAATGAGGAGGGAGCGCGCGCTTTAAATACCCCGGGACCCTTTAGTCCCGGTTGGTGATAGCAACCGGGACTAAAGACCCTTTAGTCCCGGTTGCTATCACCAACCGGGACTAAAGGGGTGCCTTTAGTCCCGGTTGGTGGATGCAACCGGGACTAAAGGTCTCTGCCGCTACCATCCATAGCTTTAACTAATCCATAAGAAAGATATATAAAACAATTGAGTATTCAAATTATAATGCATTGATTGTTTCTAGCAACATCATCATCGAACATTATCAAATACTGTCACTAATACATCATCGAACATTATCAAATATTGTCACTAATACACCTCGAATATTATTATCATATTACATCAGTACTACAGCTCGAATATTATAGCTCGAATACAACGCGGGCGGGCGGTCGACACCCAAAGAGAAGGAACCATCACGGGATCATAGCTCGGGTGAGATCCCTGAAGAACCTGCCAGGTATTAGAGAACCTGGCGTCCAATGCAGCCATGTAGCATCGGACGTGCTCGTCCTCCTCCGTGACACGGCGATGTACCTCCTCCGCGGGGGCTGGCTCCCTCCGCACCGACAGTGGTCCATGCGACCGCCACCAAAGAACCTCCGGGTCGACGACGGGAGCCTGATTCCTCACTAAGCTGCGCGCCCCGAAAGGTAGCACCTCCCAGTGCCAGCCAGGTGGAGCCCAGTCCCGGACATGGCCCCTCTCAAGCAGGTGGTCGCCGCCGAGTCGACGACGAGGATGCGGGATGGGCATCGTCGACTCGAGAACTTATAAACGTGGGATTTTCATAATAATGATTATCATTTTATTATGCTACTCATATTTATAAACAAATTCAGCAACATCTAAACACATCTAAGCATCAAACATCTAAACATCAAACATCTATCTAAACATCAAACATCTATCTAAGCATCAAACATATAAACATCTATCAAACATCTAAACATCTAAACATCTGAATGGATTTGGGGATCAAGGGCCTCACCTTGACGAACGGGCCGACCGGACGGGAAGAGCTGGAGGCAGGGGGGTCGGTGGAGGCGGCAGCACCGGGGTAAGACTAGCAACCTTTCAAGAGACATAAATAAACAAATGTTACTTTCACTAAATGTGAGACCTATCTCAAATAAACAAATACATTGCTATCCTAATGCGAGAATAACATTCTTGTAACAAATTATAAATATAAGTACGCCTTCAATTCAAAATGTGAGAATAACATTCTTGTAACAAATTATACATGTCCTAGCAGAAGAGGGCAAACACATTACAATTCAAAATGTATTGACTACAGTACGCCTACTAAAGATCTCTCAATTTTGGTCTTCATATTAAAAATACTACTACGAACATCTCTCAATTTTGACCTTGCGTGTCAAAATACTAATCTCTAATTAATTTCGGTTTTCTGACATATGATGCTAATTGGGAGATTTTAGTTTAGCAGCTATGAACAGAAAATCGCCACCAAATGGCATAATGATGAATCCGGGCTCCGCCCCTGCTCTGCCTCATGCTCGCCGTCACGCTGTCACGCCCTTCTCCGTCGCCTTCAGCGCCGTCGGCATGGACTGGGCAATTACATCGTGGCCTTCGGCGCGCTTAAGGGGATGGCCATGGCGCCGCCGCGCTCGGGCAGGCCGGCGGCCATGGCGCCGCCGCGCGCGCTCAGGCATGGCGAGGGGCCGGGCACGATGAGGTCGGGTTGGCGGAACAGAGAGGGGGGAAGGAGGCGGAGGCTCACCGTGGGAGGAGTGGGCGCGGCAGGGGCTCGTCGGCGGGCAGCAGGGGGCGGGCCGACGTCGAGGTCTGGCGGCGAGGAGCGGCGACGGAGACGAGCAGCCTGGCGGCGTGGTGTGGTTTCGGCGTCGAGGGGGGAGCAAATGAGGAGGGAGCGCGCGCTTTAAATACCCCGGGACCCTTTAGTCCCGGTTGGTGATAGCAACCGGGACTAAAGACCCTTTAGTCTCGGTTGCTATCACCAACCGGGACTAAAGGGGCGCCTTTAGTCCCGGTTGGTGGATGCAACCGGGACTAAAGGTCAATTTTCGGCGGCCCAAATCCCGCGCGGGAAGGGACCTTTAGTCCCGATTGCATCCACCACCCGGGACTAATTGACAATTTTCGATTTTTTTTTTGTTTTGTTTTTCTAAACAAGACAATTTCCGTTTTTAGATTTGGAATAACTTTTAGAATGTTTAGAGTTTTTGAATGAATCTTTTTTGCTTTAGGTCAAAAAAATTATAAACTTTGTGTTAGTGCCAGTAGTTTTCATATTTAAATAGTTTAAATTTGAATTCTTTTGAAATTTGTGTGAATCACTAGTTTGTGAATAACTTTAGTTTAAAATTAGATTTTTGAGTGATTGTTTTTCCTGTTGTTTAATATTAGTATGTTTTATCATTATGTTCAATATGGGAATTTTTCGTATAGTTTAAATAGGTGTTTTAATCAAAACCAGATTCTGTTTAACTCTTTTAGTTTTATACCTTCATCTGTTACAAAGACATTTCATTTTTTTAAACTTATTTCAACTCCAGACTTTTTTTTGCATCGAATATGCACCATTCAAAGCCACATCCTCAATTTTCAAACATTTTCTAATTTCATTTTCTATTTTTCATGCTTTTAATGATTTTTTTGCGCTGAATGACCCTGAAATTGAAAAGCAGTACAAATGAACTCTGAAAAGGTTGAAACTTGGCATGGTATCATAATTTCACACACATAGCATGTGCTAAAAAGTTGAGAGGGTTACAACAAAAACTGGATGCACTTCGTGTACAAACTGGACCATCTCGTTCGAAGTATGAGGGTTTTGGACGAAAACTCGTCTGTTACAAAGGCATTTCATTTTTTTAAACTTATTTCAACTCCAAACTTTTTTTGCATTCAATATGCACCATTCAAAGCCACATCCTCAACTTTCAAACATTTTCTAACTTCATTTTCTATTTTTCATGCTTTTAATGATTTTTTTTGCGCTGAATGACCCTGAAATTGAAAAGCAGTACAAATGAACTCTGAAAAGGTTGAAACTTGGCATGGTATCATAATTTCACACACATAGCATGTGCTAAAAAGTTGAGAGTGTTACAACAAAAACTGGATGCACTTCGTGTATAAACTGAACCATCTCCTTCGAAGTATGAGGGTTTCGGACGAAAACTCGTCTCTTACAAAGACATTTCATTTTTTAAACTTATTTCAACTCCAGACTTTTTTTGCATTGAATATGCACCATTCAAAACCACATCCTCAATTTTCAAACATTTTCTAACTTCATTTTCTATTTTTCATGCTTTTAATGTTTTTTATGCGTTGAATGACCCTGAAATTGAAAAGCAGTACAAATGAACTCTGAAAAGGTTGAAACTTGGCATGTTATCATCATTTCACACACATAGCATGTGCTAAAAAGTTGAGAGGGTTACAACAAAAACTGGATGCACTTCGTGTACAAACTGGACCATCTCCTTCGAAGTATGAGGGTTTCGGACGAAAACTCGTCTGTTACAAAGGCATTTCATTTTTTTAAACTTATTTCGACTCCAGACTTTTTTTGCATTGAATATGCACCATTCAAAGCCACATGCTCAATTTTCAAACATTTTCTAACTTCATTTTCTATTTTTCATGCTTTTAATGATTTTTTTTGCGCTGAATGACCCTGAAATTGAAAAGCAGTACAAATGAACTCTGAAAAGGTTGAAACTTGGCATGGTATCATAATTTCACACAGATAGCATGTGCTAAAAAGTTGAGAGGGTTACAACAAAAACTGGATGCACTTCGTGTACAAACTAGACTATCTCTTTTTCTTCGCGTGTGTCCCTTTGCGCCGTAAGCATGGACAATCTTCAACATTTAACAGGACGCTTGGGTCAGTCTTCACTTTGAAGGGAGGAATTTCATGAAACTTTTCATAATCTTCTGACATGTCTGTCTTGTCCTCCACTCCCATGATGTTTCTTTTCCCTAAAAGAACTATGTGGCACTTTGGCTCACCGTATGATGTATTCGCTTCCTTATCTTTCCTTTTTCTCGGTTTGGTAGACATGTCCTTCACATAGAAAACCTGCGCCACATCACTGGCTAGGACGAATGGTTCCTCTGTGTACCCAAGATTGTTGAGATCCACTGTTGTCATTCCGTACTTCTGGTCTACCTTTAGCCCTGTCAGATTGATCCATTTGCACCGAAACAAAGGTATCTGTAATTCAGGTCCATAGTCAAGTTCCCATATCTCCTCTATGTAACCATAATATGTGTCCTTTTCCCTATTGTTGTTTGTTGCATCAAAGCGGACACCACTGTTTTGGTTGGTGCTCTTTTTATCTTGGGCGATAGTGTAAAATGTATTCCCATTAATCTCGTACCCTTTGAAAGTCAATACAGTCGAAGATGGTGATTTGGACAACAAGTAGAGCTCATCTCCAACACTGTCGTCATTCATGAGATGTGTTTGCAACCAACCGCCGAAAGTCCCCACGTGTTCACGTGTAATCCAGTCGTCAGTCTGCTCCGGGTGTTTGGAGCGTAGAATATTCTTATGTTCATTTATATACAGGGCCACCAAGGTGGAACCATGTAGAACTACGTAGTGTGCTTGAGTGAAAGAATGCCCGTCCCTACATATTATTGCTTTCTTTGCTAGCGTGCCTTTTCCACTCAGTCTCCCCTCATGCCGCGATTCAGGAACACCAATCGGCTTAAGCTCAGGAATATAGTCAACACAAAACTCAATAACCTCCTCTGTTTCATGGCCCGTGGAGATGCTTCCTTCTGGCCTAGCACGGTTATGAACATATTTCTTTACGACTCCCATGCACCTCTCAAAGGGGAACATATTGCGTAGAAATACAGGACCCAGAATGGCAATCTCTTCGACTAGGTGAGCTAGGACGTGTGTCATGATATTAAAGAAGGATGGTGGAAACACCAACTCGAAACTGACAACACATTGCACCAAATCATTCTGTAACCTTGGTAGGATTTCTGGATCGATTACCTTTTGATAAATTGCATTGAGGAATGCACATAGCTTCACAATGGCTAATCGAACATTTTCCGGTAGAAGCCCCCTCAATGCAACCGGAAGTAACCGCGTCATAATCACGTGGCAGTCATGAGACTTCAGGTTTTGAAATTTTTTCTCTGCCACATTTATTATTCCCTTTATATTGGACGAGAAGCCAGACGAGACCTTCATACTGAGCAGACATTCAAAAAAGATTTCCTTCTCTTGTTTGGTAAGAGCGTAGATGGCTGGACCTTCATACCGCTTTGGATGCATGCCGTCTTTTTCGTGCATACGTTGCTGCTCCTCCCGTGCCTCCGGTGTATCTTTTGTCTTCCCATACACGCCCAGGAAGCCAAGCAGGTTCACGCAAAGATTTTTCGTCACGTGCATCACGTCGATTGCAGAGCGGACCTCTAGGACTTTCCAATACTCTAGCTCCCAAAATATAGATTTCTTCTTCCACATGGGTGCGTGCCCGTCAGCGTCATTCGGAACAGATTGACCGCCAGGACCCTTCCAAAGATTACTTTTAAATCCTTGACCATATCAAATATATCATCACCAGTACGGTGGCCAGGCTTCTTCCGGTTATCTGCGTCACCTTTGAAATGCTTGCCTTTCTTTCTTAAGGCATGCTTGATCGGAAGAAACCGACGATGTCCGAGGTACACAACCTTCTTACATTTATCCAAATATATAACTTCACTCTCATCTAAACAGTGCGTGCATGCATTGTATCCCTTGTTTGTCTGTCCTGACAAGTTACTAAGAGCAGGCCAATCATTGATGATTACAAACAGCAACGCTCGTAGGTCAAATTCCTCCTGTTCGTGCTCATCCCATACACGTACACCTTTTAAATCCCACAACTGTAAAAGTTCATCAACTAATGGCCTTAGGTACACATCAATGTCGTTTTTGGGTTGCTTAGGGCCTTGGATGAGCACTGGCATCATGATGAACTTCCGCTTCATGCACAACCAAGGAGGAAGGTTATAGATACATAGAGTCACATGCCAGGTGCTATGATTGCTGCTCTGCTCCCCAAAAGGATTGATGCCATCTGCACTTAAACCAAACCATAAGTTCCTTGCGTCATCTACAAAGTCCAGCCACTTTCTCTCGATTTTTCTCCACTGCGACCCATCAGCGGGTACTCTCAACTTCCCGTCTTTCTTACGGTCAGCTTTATGCCATCGCAACAACTTGGCATGCTGTTTGTTTTGGAACAAACGTTTCAACCGTGGTATTATAGGAGCATACCACATCACCTTGGCAGGAATCCTCTTCCTGGGGCGCTCACCCTCAACATCATCAACAGGGTCATCGCCCCTGATCTTATAGCGCAATGCACCGCATACCGGGCATGCATTCAAATTCTCGTACTCCTCACCGCGGTAGAGGATGCAGTCATTAGGGCATGCATGTATCTTCTGCACCTCTAATCCTAGAGGACAGACAACCTTCTTTGCTTCATACGTACTTTCGGGCAATTCGTTGTCCTTTGGAAGCTTATTCTTCATTATTTTCAGCAACTTTTCAAATCCCTTGTCAGATAGACCATTCTCTGCCTTCCATTGCAGCAATTCCAGTGTGGTACCGAGCTTTGTGTTGTCATCTTCGCAATTTGGGTACAACCCTTTTTTGTGATCCTCTAACATGCGCTACAACTTCAACTTCTCCTTTTCACTTTTGCAGTTTCTCTTTGCATCAGCAATGGCCCGACCAAGATCATCAGCGGGCTCATCTGATGCCTCAGCTTCTTCTTCTTCATTCTCTCCCCCATTGTAGTACGATCATATTCAGGAAACCCAGGATAGTTGTCATCATCCTCTTCTTCTTCATTCTCTTCCATTAGAACCCCTCTTTCTCCGTGCTTGGTCCAACAATTATAGCCGGAAATGAATCCGGACGTAAACAGGTGGACGTGAATTTGTTTTGCGCTAGAGTAAGTCTTATCATTCTTACACACACCACATGGACAACACATAAAACCATCCCGCTTGTTTGCCTCAGCCGCACGCAGAAAACTATGCACTCCATTAATGAACTGGGGAGAGCGTCGGTCATCATACATCCATTGTCGGTTCATCTTCATTACACAACACCGAAAATACCAAATTAATACAAGTTCATACATAAAGTTCATACACACTTATTCTCATAAAACAACATACAACTATCTAGCTAAAACATTTAAATGCAACAACAAATGCGATCAAAATCGCAACTAAGGTAACAATTGATCCAACAGCATAATGATACCAAGCCTCTTTATTAATGGCATATTTTCTAATATTTCTAATCTTCAAGCGCATTGCATCCATCTTGATCTTGTGATCATCGACGACATCGGCAACGTGCAACTCCAATTTCATCTTCTCTTCTTCAACTCTTTTTAATTGTCCTTTCAAATCCTCGTTTTCTTTTTCAACTAAATTTAACTTCTCGACAATAGGGTCGGTTGGAATTTCCGGTTCAACTACCTCCTAGATAAAAATATGTATGTCAACTTGATGGTCATAATTGTCATTAACACGATCGAAATGAAACAAATAGTTATAAAAGAGAATATACCACATCCGAATCATAAACCGGACGAGGGCCGACAGGCATGGATACCAAAACCATGGCACTATGTATAACAAACAATCATACAAGTAAGAAGATTATACAAATAACTATCTAAATCATACAAATAAGATTTTCATTTTTAAAAAGGATAAGAACAAGAGGCTCACCAAGGTGGTGCCGGCGACGGGAAGGTGCGGGCGATCGACGGTGGTTAGGACGGGGACAGGAAGGCACTAAGTAAACCACACCTACACATATGCAAGCTTAGAAGTGAATTTGAGTTCAAATTACATATAAATCAAATAAACTCCCACATAATTACTCCCAAACTAAAACCCACAAATCACTATAATTATAGAGCATTGCACGAGCTAATCTAGCAATGAGAGATGAAATGACAAAGTTGCTAACCTTTGTGAACATTTGGATGGATGGGGTGCCTCAAATCTTGACAAATCTTGGCAAAAATGAAGGATGAGCTCGAGCAACGGAAGAGAACAGAGGAGAGAAATGCGAAAACAGAGAGCTTCGGCTCGGGCTGGACGAAGCACTATTTATAGTGATACCTTTACTCCCGGTTGGTAATACCATACCAACCGGGACTAAAGGTCCATCTCTAGTCCCGGTTGGTGATACCAACCGGGACTAAAGGGCCTCGCGGGGGCCCCAGCCTGATGCAGCCCTGCCACCACCCCTTTAGTCCCGGTTGGTGTCACCAACCGGGACTAGAGGGTACTCACGAATCGGGACTAATGCTTACCCTCACGAACCGGGACTAGTGGACACATTAGTCCCGGTTCATAACGCGACCGGGACTAATGCTCCGGTCCAAAGGCCTGTTTTCTACTAGTGCTTGGTCGTATGCATTTGCGTGTATGATTAGCGTACGGTCAAATTGGGGGCATCACAGTGCGGTCCCACGCGCCTTTTCGCTTCAGCCGGTGCCCCAGGTGCCCCTCGGCGCGCTGGGTTCGGCCTGGGTCCGCCGGCGCCAATTTCGGCCCAAACCGGCGAAAAACGAGGTCCTGGGGGCGCGACTGGGCGATTTTTTTTGCGCCGAAGATAAAAAAGGGGCCCGGGGGACCTGTTGGGGGGGGGGGGGGTGGGGTGGAGATGCTCTTGCGGCCATATCATCGACGAAGACCTCGTATGCCGCCATGGCAACGACGATGAAACAACGACGACAACCATCATCTTGAAGTGGGCGAAGGAACAAGGAAAGGGGACTTCCAGGCATGACCGTTTATCACATTTCCTATTCTTTTCGATCTCGAAATCGCTCAGATGTAGAGCTTGCTGATAACTTGTTGGAAGTAATTGAGAGGGAACGGAAGACAAACAAATAGAATGAACTTGTGTAGTCTTTATTGATCATCTTTCACAGATTATATACAAGGTTGAAGAGGCGCCTCCTGGGATGCGCCGGTTGGCAAGGGACGCAATGGGGAAGGAACTGCCGCGACGGTTGCTAGAGTTGCAACCGCACGTGAGGGAAATCCTATTTCCCTGATTAACCTCTGGGGCTAATTATCCTTAACAAATTTGAAGGGCTGAAGATTGCTAGGGTTATAAATTTCTAGAGCTAGTTGTTTTCAAAAATTCCTGGAGTTACTCCATCCGTTCACAAATATAAGATGTTTTGAATATTTATTATGAACTAGATACAACTGAAATGAGCACAAACACATTAAAATGCGTCCATGTACGCTCAATTTTGTTTTGAATATAACTAGCAAAGTGTCCCGCTCAATGCGCGGGCTAGAACTTTAAACTATTTAGTAATGACATCATATTATTTGATTTGTTTATAGTAAAATCGGTAGCACATTTGTTGGTTTCTATTTTCAATATAATTTATATCGCTATATACGTATTTAGCATTATTATATTTACCAATGAATATTGTTGTCAAATAAATTGCATATGTCATTCTTCGGGAAATGACTATTATTTAAAAAAGGCACATGATATACTTTTTCATTCTCAATATTATTTTGGATCCATCCCAGGAGTAGAATAAGATATGCAAGGTGCCACGGATGGTGAACATAAACTTGTAAGCAAATATGAAAGTTGGTGGTTGGTTGCAAGAGATTTATTTCAGTTTCCCAAGGTTATAGGAAATTTAATAATACATATCAGTAGTAAGTGGAGTACAATACATACGTTATTTTCTAATTGTTCTTGTCATGGAATGCCAGATAAAACAAAAATTCCCTCGTCTTTTGTATCAAATTGTGTAACTAGCACTATACTATCTTGTCCTCCATTAAGCACACCCCATCTTTTATTTTTTATCAAGCTTATTTAAAAAATGGAAATAACGTGGGATCTAGGTTTGCATAGTTGAACTCAAATATTTAGCTAATAAATATATTGCCACTCATGATGAGCTGACCATTTGGTACATTCACAAAAGAGATATTACAATATTTCGCAATCTTGATAAAGGGAACACATTCAAAGATAACATATATATTAACATTGTGGACATACTATAGAAGTCCATATGCACAATGAACACACGAACGATTGCATTATATTCGATTTTAAGGTAATGCTATAAGATAGGACAATAGTAGAATATGAAATAAAAAATGTTCCTAGAAAGTGCACTTCATTTCTTCTATATTACAATCTCTCAGTGGAATTCATGAGTGCCAACTTTTTCAGAAAACTACAAATGTACACTCTGAATCTTTTGCAAAAGAACAGAAAAGGCACTCAAATATAAATCATGAACTAATATTTATGTACAAAAAAGAGTATATGCATCGTATAGGATATATAAATATGTCTACATTTTTTAATATGCTTGTTAAATTTATGTCTGATGAATTACATTAGCATGGTGTGTCATCTCTGCTCTATAAAGAGAGCCCGCACGTGATCATTATAATACGACTGAAGTGGTTGATGAGGGTGCAGTCCAAATTTTAGGTGTATTGTCAGTATTATCTATCGATATTCTTACTAAGTATGAAAGATAAATCCTCCATTCAAATTTGATTAAGCTATTATGTGCAAAACTGAAACATAAAGTCCATATACACTTAGTAGAGACTAAGTTTGAACAAACTACGGACCGACTGTCAACATAACATGATGTGGCTTTATACGCTTTACATCCAAAACTGATTCTCCATCTCCTCATGGAGCAATGATTGTCAATAACATTAGTGGCATTATTTAGAGTGCATGTGTACCCGATTGTAATTAGGTAATTGAGAGCGAGAATACATGTGTGAAATATGAAGAGTTGGACATATCAGATTCTGCATAAATGAAAATCAAACGGCTTGATACTTTGTAAGAGCCAGTGACTATGAAAACTCGTAGCATGCATTAAACTTGAAGTTTTTCCAATCGAGGAAATTTTAAGTAAATCTCGCAAACCCAGAAATGTGCCAATATTCGATAAGGGGTAAAGTTTTAAAATCATGTAGAGTCATCAAGAGTTGGTCATAAAAATTGACAGGATTTGACCGGTGAATATCAACTAAAACTTTCACATGCAGAAAGATAATGAAAAATAGTTGATATATAGGGCAGCCAAGCAAAAACTTCCTTTTGTGACCAAGAACATTAACAATCATATACCAGAAGTATATATATGAAATCCAATTTCCAAAAATAAATAAAAAAATCAGTAGTGCGCCTAGCAAATATTCCTAATTACTGCTATAACACTGGGATGTTACCTATATGGTGGAAGAAGTTAGATGGTGATTGTATTACACAATGGCAACTTATGTGTGACAATGCATTTCTCCTCTCCTCCTTAAAGGATTATTAATGTCGGCAAATCTTAGGAATGTATATGAACCAAGATATAAATAAATGGACTATCATTTCAATATTTACTCGTGACCAATAAAATAAAAAGATAGTTGAGAGATGAAAAAGGTAATTACTCTTTATTTTGCTCCTGCACTAATTAGTTACATAGCTAAACTTCACACACATGCACGCAAAATAAAGACTAAAGTTAATTCTTTAATATTATATAGCCATGTACTTACTGGTTGTGTCGTAAAATTTCTAGATATCAGCATGAAGCAATAGAACCCGGGGAATGACATCTCTATTTCCTGATATGTGCCATGAACTGTATCAGTAAGTAGTAAATCATGTGATTGCAGGTAGATAAATTGAAGGAAACAAAAAAGTCGGTCAATATCCATGACTATACGTACATGTTCCTGTGTATTCTTAGGCCCCATCTACACGTTACTGATCTTGGCGGACGTCTCTCCTACTCTAGTTTCTTTATCCTCAGCGTCCCAGCAACAATGACAACGTCCAGTAGCCATACGACAATAGCAAATCTAGTATCCAAGCGACAACATCAAGTTGGCCATGCTGAGATTAACCATACACATCTACATATACCTGCACAAGATGGGTACGTATATAGGTGTCTCTATGCGCATCCCGCTGGCTTAATCGATGTGCATGCTATGTGTGTGTGAGTCAGCTCCATGGAGAATCGATCAAGTGCTTATCTCGGGTATTTGTGTCTCCTCGTAAAGAAATCTGCTTCAAACAGGCACGTATTAGGATGCCTTCTTCGGAAAATACCCTTGTCGGAGCGACGTCTAGCACGAATCCGACACACCCGTAGGTACGGACGCAGCGGCCACAATGTAGTCTCGTTGAGAAGCACACATGTAAAGACCAAGAAAACTTTAGCCACTTCCCACGATCTAGCTAGCTAGGTTATTCCAGCCATGGGTGACTCATGTCTTGATCGCTAGCTAGTGGGGATTGCAGTAAAGGGAGTTGGACGTCAGCCATGTGGTAAAGGGTGGAGGACGTCAGCTATGCGGCAAATAGAGAAGATACTGGCACGTATCTGGTAGGCCAAACGGAGGTAGGGCTGCAGGGCCTTTTTTTTTCTTTTGCATGAGGGGGTATGTTACATAGATCTAATGGACAGGATTTATTATTTTTTAAAGGTCCACACGATCAAGGATTGTTAATTTCTAATTAACGTACAATTTTCTAGCATTTTCTGTTCCCTACCTCCGTATTTTGCTTTTAGTATAGATAATAGATAGAAGAATAGATAGATAGATAGATAGATAGATAGATAGTGAAGGGAGGGCGTAGTTGTTTTCACCACGGCAGGGATTAGCCCTCGTTGGCATGATGTGACCAAAATTATCACACAAGCGAAGTTTGTCGCAAAAAATTAGTAAACTGAACGCACATGACAAGTTCATGCACTGATGTAGTTACCCAAAAACATTTATTGGTATTGCCAATTTTACAATTGGTCACACTTATGTTTTTAAATTCTTATGCTATATCATACTGCTCCGTGTCATAATGAAGTGCATAGTATTAGTTTTGTCTGAAGTCAACCTTTCTAAACAACGGCCAAATCCTTAGAAGAAAATATAGTTACTAAAATATCAAATTAATATCACTAAATTCATTATAAAATTTATTTTCATATAGAACATATTTGGTATTTAAATATTCATATAGTTTTTTTTACAAACTTAGTCAAAATTTACAATGTTTGACTTGGGACAAATTTAAATGCACTGTATTTTGACATGGAGGGTGCATTGTATACTTTTTTTTGAGAGTACACTTAAGCATACCATATTTTGATAGAGGAGAAGAATTTATTTAGGACAGTAAAACTGAACCTAAACGGAGCCCTCTCACGCCATCACATGTCTGGGCCGTTCATTTTCTCGATCACACCATTTTTGGCCATCAGATCTGATATGTACTCAACGTTTTCTGTCTCGTGGGCCGGCTGTCCTAAGGGCACGCTACTCTCGCGGCCGAAACGCAGTGTTCTGGTTGATCGGGTTGTTGGGCCGAATGGACCGGCCCCTTGGGCAGCGAGGCTGGCAGTTCTGATGCGACGTTCCATGTTATCCTCTGGCCTCTCGTCTCTCTCTCTCTCCTCTCTTGACTGCGACACCAGGGTGCGCCGCCACCGCTGTGATTCTTGCCAGCTCGCCGCCCCTCACCGCGTACTCCTCCGTGACCCCGTGTGGAACGGCACCTGCGTTCGACATTAAAACGACCCAAGGGACCAGCCTATTAGGCAGCGAGGGATGCCGAGCGTTCGCCTGGTTCCCATGGGCAGCAACGTTTCAGGCGTTCTCAATCCGTACCCCGCGACCGAAGATCCCCCGCTGCTGCAGCGCTACCTACTTCCACATCAACAGATCGACATTGCTGATCCCGTGCGGCAAAGATCCCCTACCACCTGCGTCCGGATTATTTTTGTCATCCCCTTCATTATGGGTGCTTTGTCGTCTCTAATGGTTCCAGGGGGTGTGGACTGATGCAGCGAGGAAGATGGAAGGAGGTGCCTTGACGGCGGCAGAGACAAGGTCAATGGAGCACGCCGGTGTATTGGGAATCAGGGTGGAACCGGTGCTCAAGTGAGACGCACCAGCCCGTAATCCCCGCTAGATAGTTTTCAATCTTTTTGTTTGGTTCTTGATGATCTCCGGCGGGCACTATGGGTAGACTGCCTATCTTCCAGGAAGTGTTTCAACATGCGCAAAAAAATCTAGATGGCAGGAGCGAGGTGGGTAGCCGTCGGGTAGAGTTAGCTCCAGAATCGTCGGTGGCAGCGCTCGTTCGAGGGGCCAGGTTGCTGAACACAATGCAAACTACAGCGAAAAGGTGCCCACGGAATCAGGTGAATCCGCTGTGAAGCCGGATACGAGAGCTCTGGGTACTTCGGTAAAGAACTAGAATGGTTCGTCCGTTGGCATGTGCCCGACTGTTCTGTAAATATCGGGAAATGAATCATAGTGTAGTGTGAATATGTTGATGTTCGATCTGTAAAACATTGTAGAGTAGTTGAACAACGAGGTTGCTTTAGCTGAAGGAATGAAGCATTGTACAGTGCTGCGGGAGGGCATCTGGATTAGGCCATCAAATCATGATTTCCGAATGTGCCATGCTTGCTGTTTCATTTTTTTTTGCGGTCTGCAATGGCACAATAGGGGGAGCTGGTGTTCTCTGGATGAGTTTGATTTCCTATGTTACTGATAATGCAGTGAAACCAAAATGTTCACACTCTATTTTTGCCTCTGATATTTCAGTTGATTGCAATCGTTGAGCGTCTCATGAAGAAGCGAAACTTTATGAAAACCAAAATGCAGGTATGCCCAAAGAATTAACATACTTTATAGATTTCACTTATTCTGTTTGTGTGATGGAAGCTCTGTTGCCGTCTTCTTTCCTTTGGGAAATCTTAGCATTGCCTGCACAAGAAATTGGCATAATGTCAACGGATCCATACTGTCTTATAATCGCCCCTGTGAAATTTGATATTACAAAGCATATACTAATCTAAGTTGTCCCATTGCACAAATTTACTAGACGGATGGCTCTTGTATTTTGTGGCATAAATAAAAGCAATGTACAGTGAACTTTTACTCATAAAGGGAAAGCTTTCGATGTCTCAAGTAATTGTTGAACCATCATGTACTTATCTACAGTCTCAAATACTAAGCATACTTTCCTTTTAATATTTTAGTTATCTACCCCGTCATCTGTCGACCGTCGTCCTCACACCAACTGAAAGCCATTAGACCAAAGAAAAATCCATGTCCTGACATACTACCACTAGTAGAAATCAGGCCTTTCGACCGGAGCATTAGTCCCGGTCGCATTTTGGACCGGGACTAATGCCATTAGTCCCGGTTCGTGAGGATAAGCATTAGTCCCGGTTCGTGAGGACCCTTTAGTCCCGGTTGGTGTCACCAACCGGGACTAAAGGGGTGGTGGCAACCGTTTGCCTGGCGCGAGCCCTTTTAGTCCCGGTTGGTGTCACCAACCGGGACTAAAGGTCCCAACCGTTCAAATCTCGCGCCTTGGAAGTTGTTCCGCACGAGATCATATACATCGGAAATGCTACAGTAACGCGACCGGCCACCATTTCTGTTCGTCTCCCTCTCCTCTCTTCTTCCCCATCCTCCACCATGAATCCACGAACTCGCTACGGGAACGTGCTCGCACATGGCACGACCAATCTCCATGTCATCTACACGAACGACAACGCCAAAGTCGATGGTTTTCTTTCCATGTTCGAGGAATGGCTTCAAGAGGAAAAACACAAGTTCATGGGCCTCGATCTCGAGTACACGGCCGATGGTCGCAATGTTGCCGTCGTCCAACTTTGTTTGAAGCAACATGTCATGGTCTTCAAGTGGGCAAGGTAATACGGAACTTGTCATAGTTTTAATCGGGGCTTTTCTTTGATTCATAGGATAGGAAAATTGCATATAGGAATAGGAGGATTGGGAATGTCGAGAACATGTCATAGTTTCCTTGATTCATAGGAAAAATGCATAGGAAAATTGGGGCTTTTCTTTGATTCATAGGAAAATTGGGGCTTCTCTTTGATTCATAGGAAAATTGGGGCTTTTTCTTTGATTCATAGGAAAATTGCATAGGAATAGAAAATTGCATAGGAATAGGAGGACTAGGAAGATTGCATAGGAATAGGAATAGGAATAGGAGGATAGGAATAGGATAGGAAAATTGCATAAGAATTTTCCTTGTAGTTGCATATATATATTGGCCATCGTGGGAGAACATGTCATAGTTTAGAGGCTTCTTTTGATTCATAGGATAGGAAATGCATAGGAATTTTCCTTTGTTATGATTCTTATTATACTTGTTCCGAATTATAATTGTTATGATTCTTATTATATACTTGTTCTAAATTATACTTGTTATGGTTATTCTTATTATACTTGTTATGATTCTTATACTTGTGCCGAAATATACTTGTTATGATTCTTATTATAGTTGTTCTAAAATATACTTGTTATGATTCTTATTATACTTGTTCTAAAATATACTTGTTGCAGCAGTATTTAACACATTTGTTCCATTTTGTTGTTGCAGTAGTGACAAGCACTGTCCAAAACTCATGGAGTTCCTTCGCAGCGGCATATATTTTGCTAGCGTTGATATAACGAATGACAAGATCAAGATGAGGTGCACCTGGGGTATTGAGATACCAGCTGAATGCCACATTGATCTTCAGGGCAGGTTCAGGCTTGAGCATGACAAGACTTCAATGGCTGATATGGCAGCCGCCCTGATCGACGAGGACTACGCTGATATGAAGACAAAATTCCCCAAGTCAGCGCACCAACATTGGGAGAAGACTCCACTTGACCCTATCAACATTGAGTATGCAGCAATAGATGGGTACGTTGCATACGAGTTGTACCGCAGGATTGGAATCTTCAATTATGGGCAGCGTCACCTCGTACCGCTAGTATCTCCTGCTTGGGGGTATTCTGATCCAGACGACGAGTAGTGTTTGCAATGGCGAACACTTTTATCTCTATTATGTAGTGCTTGGGGGTCTCCTGATTCGGACGAGTAGGTTTGCAATCCGGAAGAGTAGGATTGGTATCTTCAATTATGCAGTACTTTCTGTAATGGATATCTGAACTATTATTTCAATTATGTCCCTGTTTAAGTACGGTTTGTGTGTAAGAATATTTAGTATGATGTGAGCAAGCTTTCTGACTCATTGTGATGTATGTGATGAAGATTGTACCACTAGTACCACCACTAGTGCCCCATGGGTCTGCTGCTTGGGGGTATTCTGATCCGGATGACGAGTAGTGTTTGCAATGGCGAACACTTTTATCTAAAAAGAATCAACTAAAATACTAGCACTGCAGTTAAATATAATATTAACTAGAATATCAAGAAGTGCATCCAGTTTTTGCCGTAACCCTCTCAACTTTTAGCACATGCTATGTGGGGTGAAATTATGATACCATGCCAAGTTTGAACCATTTCAGAGTTCATTTGTGGTCCTTTTTAATTTCAGGGTCATTTAGCTCAAAACAATTCATTAAATGCATGAAAAATAGCAAATGAAGTTAGATAGATTTGAAATTTTAGGATGTGGCTTCTAATGGTTCATATTGAATGCACAAAAGGCTGGAGTTGAAATAATTTAAAAAAATTGAAATCCTTTTGTAACAGACGAGTTTTCATCCGAAACCCTGATACTTCGAAAGAGATTGTCCATTTTGTACACGAAGTGCATCCAGTTTTTGCCGTAACCCTCTCAACTTTTTAGCACATGCTATGTGCGTGAAATTATGATACCATGCCAAGTTCCAACCATTTCAGAGTTCATTTGTGGTGCTTTTTAATTTCAGGGTCATTTAGCTCAAAACAATTCATTAAATGCATGAAAAATAGCAAATGAAGTTAGATAGGGTTGAAATTTTAGGATGTGGCTTCTAATGGTTCATATTGAATGCACAAAAGGCTGGAGTTGAAATAATTTAAAAAAAATTGAAATCCTTTTGTAACAGACGAGTTTCTGTCCGAAACCCTGATGCTTCGAAAGAGATTGTCCATTTTGTACACGAAGTGCATCCAGTTTTTGCCGTAACCCTCTCAACTTCTTAGCGCATGCTATGGGGGTGAAATTATAATACCATGCCAAGTTTCAACCATTTCAGAGTTCATTTGTGGTGCTTTTTAATTTCAGGGTCATTTAGCTAAAAACAATTCATTAAATACATGAAAAATAGCAAATGAAGTTAGATAGGGATGAAATTTTAGGATGTGGCTTCGAATGGCTCATATTGAATGCACAAAAAGTCTGGAGTTGAAATAAGTTAAAAAAATTGAAATCCTTTTGTAACAGACGAGTTTTCGTTCGAAACCCTGATACTTCGATAGAGATTGTCCATTTTGTACACGAAGTGCATCCAGTTTTTGCCATAACCCTCTCAAGTTTTTAGCACATGTTATGTGGGTGAAATTATGATATCATGCCAAGTTTCAACCATTTCAGAGTTCATTTGTGGTGCTTTTTAATTTCAGGGTCATTTAGCTCAAAACAATTCATTAAATGAATGAAAAATAGCAAATGAAGTTAGATAGGGTTGAAATTTTAGGATGTGGCTTCTAATGGTTCATATTGAATGCACAAAAAGTCTGGAGTTGAAATAATTTAAAAAAATTGAAATCCTTTTGTAACAGACGAGTTTTCGTCCGAAACCCTCATACTTCGAAAGAGACTGTCCATTTTGTACACGAAGTGCATACAGTTTTTGCCGTAACCTTCTCAACTTTTTAGCACATGTTATTTGGGTGAAATTATGATACCATGCCAAGTTTCAACCATTTCAGAGTTCATTTGTGGTGCTTTTTAATTTCAGGGTCATTTAGCTCAAAACAATTCATTAAATGCATGAAAAATAGCAAATGAAGTTAGATAGGGTTGAAATTTTAGGATGTGGGTTCTAATGGTTCATATTGAATGCACAAAAAGTCTGGAGTTGAAATAATTTAAAAAAATTGAAATCCTTTTGTAACAGACGAGTTTTCGTCCGAAACCCTCATACTTCGAAAGAGACTGTCCATTTTGTACACGAAGTGCATCCAGTTTTTGCCGTAACCGTCTCAACTTTTTAGCACATGCTATGTGGGTGAAATGATGATACCATGCCAAGTTTCAACCATTTCAGAGTTCATTTGTAGTGATTTTGATTAAAACAAATGAAGGTATAAAACTAAAAAGAGTTAAACAGAATCTAGTTTTGATTAAAACACCTATTTAAATTATCCTAAAAATTCCAAAATTTAACATAATGATAAAAAATACTAATATTAAACAACAGCAAAAACAATCACTCAAAAATCTATTTTAAACTAAAGTTATTCACACACTAGTGATTCACAAAAATTTTCAAAAGAATTCAAATTTACACTATTTAAATTTGAAAACTACTGACACTAACAGAAAGTTTGTAATTGTTTTGACCTAAAGCAAAAAGATTCATTAAAAAACTATAAATATTCTAACAGTTATTGCAAATATAAAAACAGTTATTCCAAACATAAAAACAGAAAAACAAAAAAAGAAAAAATATACCTTTAGTCCCGGTTGGTGATACCAACCGGGACTAAAGGTCCCTTCCCGCGCGAATTTGGGCCGCCGAAAAGGCCTCTTTAGGCCCGGTTGGTGTGACACCCTGGATTTTGGCTACAGTGATCATTGTAATTAAGCACAGTGATGACCATGATCAGTGCCTAATCATTTTGTTAAATTGAATATGATCAAGTTGAAAATCATATCTCATTTCAAATTCCACTTCAAAAGGCCCTTGAATTTTATTATGATAGAATAAAATTGCAATCAGCAAGGATAAAATTTTGCACACCTGTGAAAAATCACAAAACAAATGTTGTTGGGGAAAACAACATCACCTTGATGTTGGTGTGGACCCCACCATCCAAAACAGCACCAAATTGCATTTAAAAGTGCTCTTTAATTCTGTGGAAAATGCAAACAGTTTCCAAAAATCCCCAAACTTTTTGTGGCCATGTGGAATATTGCAAAGTATTTAATGGGCCATGTCACACATTTTTGCAGTGAAGAAAATTGGCTAAAAGGGAATAAAACAGAAGCTGTAAAATGAAACAGAAAAGGAAAAAGGAATTAAAACAGAAACTGGACTGTGCACTTAAGCCCATAGCTACAGTGCACAGCCCAGCCCGTTAGCGCCGTCGTCTCCCACCTCCCGCCTCTCTCTCTCTCGCGCGCTGTCGAGCAGGGAGGAGGCGCTCGCTCGCCAGGCCCTCCCCCCTCGCGAGATCTTTTTCAGCTGCTGGCGTGGATGGATAAGAACGGACCCCACACCCCTCTGGACGCCTCTGTCACTCCTCTCGCTCACTCCTTCGCTCTCCTCCTCCTCTCCCGAGCGCAGCCGTCGGCTAGCCACGGCCACTGCCATTCCCGCGCCCAGCTAGGACGTCCACGAGCTCCGCCGCGTCCATCTCTTCCTTCCCGAGCACTGGACCAAGCCCCGGGAGCCCTGCATCGATGCCTGCATTCCTTCTTCCTCCTCGGACCTGTAGCACGCCGCCGTCCAATTCGTCGCCTCCGCTGCCCCAAGCTCTGCACCGGGCCTTCCCATCAACGCCGGTGAGCTCCTCTCGCCGCTTTGCCCCCTCTGTGCGCCCCCATGTCTTCTCCTAGCTAGCTGCCCCGCATCCGAGCTCCGCCGCCCACCATTACTGTCGGACACGAGCAGCGCGAGCTCTTGAGCACCCACGCGTGCACTTGGCGCGCTCCAGAGCACCACCCACATCGATCCCGAGACGTAGTTTGATCGTTAGCGTGCTGTTGCTGCTGTTCCATCACTCGCCCGAATCGGCTTCCGCCTTGGCTCGACGCCGGCGAGCTTTCCGGCCTCCCCGGGAAGAACCACCACCTCCATGCGACGCGGCTCGGAGCGGCCGTTCGAAAGAACCCATCCGCATGCGATTTCAGCCGCCGTAGACGAATCCCGAGCTCCTCCGGCGAAGTCGTCGCCGCGGGAGGCTCGCCGGAGCCATGACCGGCGCCGGCGTTGACGTGGCCAGGCCGGGTCATAATAATGAGAGGATGACAGGTGGGGCCCCTCCTAATTAATCATATTTTAGATTAATTAAACCCTCTATTAAACCCTGAGTCAATGACAGCTAGGGCCCACTGGTCAGGTTTGACCAGTCAGCCCCACTGTTGACTGCTGATGTCAGCATGACATCATGCTGATGTCATAAATGCTTTTTCGAATTAAAATTAATCTGTTTTATTCCAGGATATTAATAAAACTTTAAAAATTAATATAAAATAATCCGTAACTCGGATGAAAATAATTTATACATGAAAGTTGATCAGAAAAATCCCACGAATCTGATTATGCCATCCGTTCATCTGTCACATGCTCCTAGCATGATGAACATGGACCTTTTCCCCTCTGGATCGTCTGTCCGATAAATCCAAATAGCCGGTAAATATCGTCAGATATTCTCCCGCTACGTCTACAACGTCTAGTACTGCGTTAGTGCATACCTAGCTCTGCATATTGTCATGTCATGCATCGTGATTGCATCTGTGCTTTATATTTATTGTTTCTCCCCCCTCTTCTCTCTGGTAGACCCCGAGACTGACGGTGCTGCCGGGTACGACTAAACCGTTGACGATCAGGCCTTTGCCGCAGAGCAACCCCCCTTGAGCATTCCGATATCACCCATTCTTCCCTCTTATTCTTGCATTAGATTTTGCTACTGTATTAGCTAGCTCCTATTTCTGATGCATAGCCTATTTTTGATAAACTGCTACCATACCCGCAATCATAACAACTGCTTAGTATAGGTTGATCAATGAATCCCCTGTGACCCCCCTTAGTCCCAGTTGCCCCTACTTCTTCATCGACGACTCGAAGACCCAAAGACTCGGTCAACCGACCGACGAGCCAGGCCCCTCACATCACCGCACACCCCTTAAGTATGGCACTGCAGTGTTACTATCGAGTGCCGAGGGTGATACCTCACTTAGCACTCCTGGTGTTAATTCTGTAGCATAGCTAATCGGTCGTGGGTATGGACGGTGATTCCTCCTTCCCATTTATCGATAGCGACTCTTGCCATACACATACCTCGAGTGGGATCCATCGAGTGTGATTCCTCGGATATCCACTTGGTGTATAAACACACAGTTACTTTAACTTGACATTGTTTACATGTGAAAGATGGGACTGGAGGGACAGGCGGTACCACCCTGGTTGAGGTGGACCTGAGTTCCCGACAGTCTTGAGACGGGTCGGCCCCAAGGGTACCCGTGTGTGAGATGTGGTGGGATGCGCCGGTAAGGCATCCAAAGGGTTATGTTGAGGCGTGGACGGGCAGGAGAGGCCCTTGCCACACATCCTCGAGTCGGGGTTACGGGACCGCACTTTATTTGTCACGCTTGCCCTGCATTAATAAAATGCTAACGGGTTGGGTATTTGATCTGAGTTGGGTCGTTGGCCTTTTTACGCACCAAACCATCGCGTGGGAGAAGTTATGGGTACTCAACGTCGTTGTATCAGCCGAAGCTCTTCGGACGTTAGCAATGGAGCGGCGCGCGCCGGATTGGACTGGACGGTACATCTCTTGGACTAGAGTGTGCTAGGTCTGCTTCCGGCCACGTTTGCATCGTGCAGGAGCGCGTAGGGCAAGTGGGCCAACGACCCCTGTGTGCTTAGGATTTAGACTGGCGGGCTGGCCTCTTCGTTGAGCCTAGGTGGGGTGACGCCGTGCTGCTATCCCGAGGCCGGGCATGACCCAGGAAAGTGTGTTTGGCCGGAGGTGATCAGGGGTGTTGGAAATGCGGTGCACCCCTGTAGGGATGAATAATCTATTCGAATAGCCGTGTCCACGGTAACAGGACGACTTGGAGTTGTACCTTGACCTTATACAACTATAACTGTGATTTAAAATTGAAATGAATGTTGGCTCCGGGATTGCTTCCTCGCAGGGAGTCGAGGAAGAATCTCTGGGCGTGGTTACTTAATAAAATTGCTATAATAATATGACTATATATGAGATACCAGTCTACTCTCTTCTAATGCTGCAAGATGCTGAAGATGCTAGTCTTCGATGGGACTAGGCCTTCCCCCTACTCTTGCTTTCTGCAGTCAGTCTAGATATAACCCCACTCCTTGATACTGATGCATACTTAGTATAGTCCTGATGTCAACTTGCGAGTACTTTGGATGAGTACTCACCGCTGCTTTGCTTTTTCTTTCCCCCTTGATATGATTCTGCGTTCAGACGATGGAGCTCAGGAGATGGAGTACGCCGGAGACGACTACTACACTACCGCTGGAGCCTACTACTACGTGGAGAGTGCCGACGCTCAGGAGTAGTTAGGAGATTCACAGGCAGGAGGCCTCGCCTCTTTCGATCCGCTGCTTATGTTTGTGCTAGCTTTCTTAAGGCAAAACTTGTTTAACTTATGTCTGTACTCAGATATTATTTGCTTCTGCTGACTCATGTTTGTCGAGCTTTGTATTCGAGCCCTCGAGGCCCCTGGCTTGTAATATGAAGCTGTATGACTTTTATTTGTGTCTAGTGTTGTGTTGTGATATCGATCAGTGAGTCCCTAATCTTGGTCGTGCGCATTGCGTGTATGTTTAGCGTACGGTCGAGATCGGGGGCGTCACAAGTTGGTATCAGAGCCGACTGCCTGTAGGTAGCCCCATTTCCAACTCCTTGGCCGAAGTTGAGTCTAGTCATTCAAAAACTTTTACTAACATTGCTGTGTGGCTTACGGGCCCACATCTCAATCGGGTGGTATTAGGATCTTTTATTCCTCGTCTATACTCTAGGTTCTGATCTCTCTTCTCTTTCGGGTTAAAGATTTTATTAACTCTAACTCTAGGTTCTCGTAACTACTTCCCCCGGAGAGCCCCTCATTCCAGATGATGGCTTGATTCATCAGAAGACTCCGAAGATACTCTCTCATATTTTCCCGAGAACTTGTGCTCGTCAATTTGGCGATTTCCTTCCATCGCTAACCCCTGCGGATAACTCCTCATCATTATCGAGGATTCGTTCGTCCCCAGTTGTTCTTGTCTTTCATAAAATTCTTCGAAACGCTATCCGGTCTTTCGAAATCCTGAGCAGCCTATTGCTCTTGACATTTCCCACCTGCTTACATGGTGGTTAATTCCATATGTCAAGCAATATCCATTAAAATCCTCTATGATTTTCATTTGATTTTATTGATTCAACCTGTGTGTGGATGCACGCGGTCATCAGTTGTTTATCATAAATTATCCGTCCGGCTCAGACGTCTTTCCAAACATGGGTTGGTTCCCGACAAATCAACCTTGATTGATTGTCCATCTAAGTCCATTCAGCTTACTTGTATTTGATCGGAGCTTCTGATTCCGATACACCAATTGAGAAATCTTAATTCCTTTGGTTATTTAAGCATCAAATTATTTGGATGTTCTATGATCTGATGCCTTACATTCCTTCTTCCTCTGATTGGGTACCGATACTCACATCAGGTCCTTTGTGGACCGCCAGACCCAGTGTTGGGTTATTATCCGATAGGATCCTTCACATTCAAAATTCTTGTGATGTTCTTCCCCCGATACATGATGCCATTGGTAAACTGTGTCTTCTCCCTCTGATAAGTTGTATCCTATGCTTTCGTCAGCCATGCTCTGTTTGCAAGCATGTGTTAATTACTCTTGAAGCTTGAGGTATATGTTCCTAAGATGCCCCGATGGGTTGAACCTATGCCTTCCTTAATCCGTGTGAACCCAACAGTTTTCACGAGTCATACTCTCCTGGTGTTTTGCCAGTTAAACTTTCAAAACTACAACTTCATCAAAGGCGAGGTGTAAATGGAAGGTGATGCATTGATGAAGTGGGAGTCGACTTTGAACCTTGTGTTCATGCCCATGGAAACGATGTTGATCTTATCATACAAGCTTCTCCTTTCATATAATCATTCATTGTATGATTTGATATTGTATCTTTGATCTTGTCCTTTGCAATCGTGGTTCCGACCATGGTCTTCTACTTTGTTTTTGTTCTTTGACAAGTAAAGTGCTTGTCCTCCACAGATCAATACGCTAGTCTAACCTCTATTTTGATCTACCTCCGAGTATTATCCCTGGTATCTTGATAAATATCATGGGGCTTTATAACTTCTAATGAGCTCCTCATCAACTATGATATTTCACTAATTCCAGTTTCCTCGTGTTCTGAGTTGTTGGACAATCAAGGATGTTGATATCTGAATCGAGTACGCATTGCAAATCAACAACTCTTAGTAATGTTCTTTGGTTATGAGTTGTACTCAATCATGTCATTCCAATCTGTTAAATGATGAAGCCCGGCTATATGCCTTGAATGCATTAAATGAGTCACCTCTTGAAGGGATTGAAAACATTCCAGTTGTCCAGGATTTCCAAGATGTTTTCCGGAAGAACTTCCAGGGATTCCCCCTGCTAGAGTTGTCGAGTTTGTCATCGACTTGGTACCTGGTACCACTCCTATAGCCAAGCGTCCGTATAAGATGCCACCACATGAACTCCTTGAACTTAAGCAAGAAATTGACAATTCGCTTCGTCTGGGTTTCATTCGTCCAAGTTCCTCTGCTTGGGGAGCACCTTCTCTCTTTGTCAAGAAGAAAGATGGTACGAATCGATTGGTCCAAGATTACCGCCCCATCAACCAAGCAACGATTCAAAACAAATATCCGCTTCCTCGGATCAACGATCTGTATGATCAACTTGCTGGTTCATCAGTGTTTTCGAAACTTGACTTGAGGTTGGGTTACCATCAGATCCGGGTTCGTGAAGAGGATATTCCCAAGACTGCATTTGTTACTCGCTATGGTTCATACGAGTACACCACCATGTCCTTCGGCTTAACCAATGCTCCAGCAACTTTCTCTCGCCTGCTGAACTATATATTCATGGACTACCTCGATAAATTCGTCGTGGTTTATCTGGATGATATCCTGGTTTTCTCCAAGAATAAAGAAGAGCATGCTGAACATCTTCGTCTTATACTGGAGAGGCTTCGAGAACATCAACTTTATGCAAAGTATTCAAAGTGTGAGTTCTGGATGGACAAAGTAACCTACCTTGGTCATGTGGTCTCCAAGGATGGTATTGCGGTCAACCCCGAATGATTTCAGGCTATTCTTGACTGGACTCCCCCGAAGAATGTCAAGAAAGTCAGAAGTTTTCTCGGACTCGCCAGCTATTGCCGTCGATTCGTCGAGAACTTCTCCAAGATTGCCAGGCCCTTAACCAATCTGCTTCACAAAGTTGTAAAATATGAGTGGATAGAAAAATGTCAGGAGAGCATTCAGGCACTTAAGGACAAACTGACGTCTGCTCCAGTGCTTCCTCCTCCGGATACTCGTAAGGACTTCGTCATCTAGTGTGATGCTTCACGTCAAGGAATGGGATGTGTCCTAATGCAAGAACGCAGAGTGGTTGCTTATGCCTCTCGTCAATTGCGTCCTCATGAAGAGAACTACCCAGTTCATGACCTTGAACTTGCTGCGGTAATTCATGCACTGAAAGAGTGGCGACAATACCTTGTTGGTAATCGTTGCGAGATCTACACTGATCACCAAAGTCTGAAGTACTTGTTTACTCAGCCAGATCTGAACCTCCGTCAACAGAGATGGATGGAGGGCATAGCAGATTACAACGTGGGTATTTCTTATACACCAGGCAAGGCTAATGTAATGGCTGATGCTTTGAGCCGCAAGTCATACTGCAACCACCGTCAGGTTCACAAGGTTCACCCCCTTCTTCAAAAGGAATTTCGCAAGCTGAACCTCCATATTGTTCCTCAGGGTTATCTCGCTCCCCCTCCTGAAGGGTCCTACAAAATGAACCTCCACGTTGTTTCCCTGGGTTCTCTTAATACCCTGGTTGCTAAACCAGATCTAGTGGACGTCATGAAGTGGATCCAGAAGTGTGACAATGAAGCCGAGAGGATTAAATTCGATCTCGCAGAAGGAAAGCCCTCATCCTTCACTATTGCTGAGGATGGCACTTTGTACTTCAAGGGCCGCCTAGTGGTACCGAGTAAGGAGGAAAACAATGATTTGACTCAGGAGGTCATGAAGGAAGCACATGACACTCCGCTGTCTATTCATCCTGGTAGTACCAAGATGTATCAAGACATTCATCAAAGATTCTGGTGGTCTAACATGAAGCAAGACATTGCTCGCTATGTTGCTGAATGTGATGTTTGCCGTCGTATCAAAGCAAAACATCAAAGGCCTGCCGGAACTCTGCAACCTATTACGGTTCCTGAATGGAAATGGGACCATGTTGAAATGGACTTCGTCACTGGTTTTCCCAAATCCCAGAAAGGTAATGATGCTATTCTTGTCGTCATTGACCGACTGTCCAAAGTTGCACATTTTCTAGCCGTCAAAGAAACGATCACTGCTAGTCAGGTGGCAACTCTCTACATGTCCAGAATTGTTTCACTTCACGGTATTCCACTGGTTATCAGTTCAGACCGTGGCAGTTTATTCACTTCAAGATTCTGGGCAAGTTTCCAGGAAGCTATGGGAACTCATTTGTCGTTCAACACCGCTTTTCACCCTCAATCCCAGGGTCAAGTTGAAAGAGTCAACCAGATTCTCGAAGACATGCTTCGTGCTTGTGTCATTTCTTTCGGCAAGAAATGGGAGGAATCTCTCCCGTATGCTGAGTTCTCCTACAACAACAACTATCAAGCTAGTCTGAAGATGTCTCCCTTTGAAGTATTATATGGACGTAAGTGTCCAACTCCTCTGAATTGGTCAGAAACTGGGGAACGTAAACTTATCGGTCCGGATATTATCCAGCATGCCGAAGATCAAGTCTTCATTATTCATGCAAATCTGAAGGCTTCTCAGTCTCGTCAGAAGAGTCAGTATGACCGTCATCACAAAGATATGGTCTATCAACCTGGCGAAAAGGCTTATCTTCGAGTCACGCCAATGAGAGGTACACACCGTTTTGGAATCAAGGGCAAACTGGCTCCTCGATATATTGGTCCTTTCACTGTTCTCGAGAGGCGTGGTAAGGTGGCATATCAACTGGAGCTACCGCCAAACCTTTCTCAGGTTCACGATGTGTTCCACGTGTCACAGCTTCGTCGCTGCTTCAAGGATCCTATCCGAGCAGTGGATCATGATATGCTTGAGCTACAACAAGACCTCTCTAACTAAGAGCAACCAGTCTGCATTCTCGATGAAACTGAACGTCGAACTCGTCAGAAGGTTACCAAGTTCTTCAAAAGTGCAGTGGGCAAATCATTCTGAAGATGAAGCCACTTGGGAACGCGAAGATCATTTTCGTGCAGAATACCCCGAGCTCTTTCCTTCTACTTCTTAATTCTCGGGACGAGAATTCTTTTTAGTAGGGGAGAATTGTGACACCCTGGATTTTGGCTACAGTGATCATTGTAATTAAGCACAGTGATGCCCATGATCAGTGCCTAATCATTTTGCTAAATAGAATATGATCAAGCTGAAAATCATATCTCATTTCAAATTCCACTTCAAAAGGCCCTTGAATTTTATTATGATAGAATAAAATTGCAATCAGCAAGGATAAAATGTTGCACCACCTGTGAAAAATCACAAAACAAATGTTGTTGGGGAAAACAACATCACCTTGATGTTGGTGTGGACCCCACCATCCAAAACAGCACCAAATTGCATTTAAAAGTGCTCTTTAATTCTGTGGAAAATACAAACAGTTTCCAAAAATCCCCAAACTTTTTGTGGCCATGTGGAATATTGCAAATTATTTAATGGGCCATGTGACACATTTTTGCAGTGAAGAAAATTGGCTAAAAGGGAATAAAACAGAAGCTGTAAAATGAAACAGAAACGGAAAAAGGAATTAAAACGGAAACTGGACTGTGCACTTAAGCCCATAGCTACAGTGCACATCCCAGCCCGTTAGCGCCATCGTCTCCCACCTCCCGCCTCTCTCTCTCTCTCACGCTGTCGAGCAGGGAGGAGGCGCTCGCTCGCCAGGCCCCCCCCCTCGCGAGATCTTTTGCCACTGCTGGCGTGGATGGATAAGAACGGACCCCAAACCCCTCTGGACGTCTCTGTCACTCCTCTCGCTCACTCCCTCGCTCTCCTCCTCATCTCCCGAGCGCAGCCGCCGCCATGGCCGTCGGCTAGCCGCGGCCACTGCCACTCCCGCGCCCAGCTAGGACGTCCACGAGCTCCGCCGCGTCCATCTCTTCCTTCCCGAGCACTGGACCAAGCCCCGGGAGCCCTGCATCGACGCCTGCATTCCTTCTTCCTCCTCGGACCGGCAGCACACCGCCATCCGATTCGTCGCCTCCGCTGCCCCAAGCTCTGCACCGGGCCTTCCCATCAACGCCGGTGAGCTCCTCTCTCCGCTTTTTCCCCTCTGTGCGCCCCCGTGTCTTCTCCTAGGTAGCTGCCCCGCATCTGAGCTCCGCCGCCCGCCATTACTGTCGGACACGAGCAGCGCAAGCTCTTGAGCACCCACGCATGCAGTTAGCGTGCTCCAGAGCACCACCCGCGTCGATCCCGAGCCGTAGTTTGATCGTTAGCGCGCTGTTGCTGCTGTTCCATCACTCGCCCGAATCGTCTTCCGCCACGGCTCGACGCCGGCGAGGTTTCCGGCCTCCCCAGGACCAACCACCACCTCCATGCGACGTGGCTCGGAGCGGCCGTTCGAAAGGACCCATCCGCGTGCGATTTCAGCCGCCGTAGATGAATCCCGAGCTCCTCCAGCGAAGTCGTCGCCGCGGGAGGCTCGCCGGAGCCATGACCGGCGCCGGCGCTGATGTGGCCAGGCCGGGGCCACCCGCAGGGTCACTGACCCGCGTGCCCCGAGCTTCTGGTTGACCAGTTGACCCAGTCAACGCTGACTGGGCTGGCCCTAGTCAATGACAGGTGGGGCCCGACCCCTTCCTGTGTATGACAAGTGGGCCCGCCGCGTCAGAAATTAGATTAGGGCTAATCTGTTTTTAATTAATCAGTAACAGTCACTGACATGTGGGGTCCCTTAGATTAGATTAAATAAAACCCCTCTGTTATAATAATGAGAGGATGACAGGTGGGGGCCCTCCTAATTAATCATATTTTAGATTAATTAAACCCTGGATTAAACCCTGAGTCAATGACAGCTGGATCCCACTGGTCAGGTTTGACCAGTCAGCCCCACTGTTGTCTGCTGATGTCAGCATGACATCATGCTGACGTCATAAATGCTTTTTCGAATTAAAATTAATCTGTTTTATTCCAGGATATTAATAAAACTTTAAAAATTAATATAAAATAATCCGTAACTCGGATGAAAATAATTTATACATGAAAGTTGATCAGAAAAATCCCACGAATCTGATTATGCCGTCCGTTCGTCTGTCAGATGCTCCTAGCATGATGAACATGGAATTTTTCCCCCTCCGGATCGTCTGTTCGATAAATCCAAAGACTTGGTAAATATCGTAGGGAGTCGAGGAAGAATCTCTGGGCGTGGTTACTTAATAAAATTGCTATAATAATATGACTATATATGAGATACCAGTCTACTCTCTTCTAATGCTGCAAGATGCTGAAGATGCTAGTCTTCGATGGGACTAGGCCTTCCCCCTACTCTTGCTTTCTGCAGTCAGTCTAGATATAACCCCACTCCTTGATACTGATGCATACTTAGTATAGTCCTGATGTCAACTTGCGAGTACTTTGGATGAGTACTCACCGCTGCTTTGCTTTTTCTTTCCCCCTTGATATGATTCTGCGTTCAGACGATGGAGCTCAGGAGATGGAGTACGCCGGAGACGACTACTACACTACCGCTGGAGCCTACTACTACGTGGAGAGTGCCGACGCTCAGGAGTAGTTAGGAGATTCACAGGCAGGAGGCCTCGCCTCTTTCGATCCGCTGCTTATGTTTGTGCTAGCTTTCTTAAGGCAAAACTTGTTTAACTTATGTCTGTACTCAGATATTATTTGCTTCTGCTGACTCGTGTTTGTCGAGCTTTGTATTCGAGCCCTCGAGGCCCCTGGCTTGTAATATGAAGCTGTATGACTTTTATTTGTGTCTAGTGTTGTGTTGTGATATCGATCAGTGAGTCCCTAATCTTGGTCGTGCGCATTGCGTGTATGTTTAGCGTACGGTCGAGATCGGGGGCGTCACAAGTTGGTATCAGAGCCGACTGCCTGTAGGTAGCCCCATTTCCAACTCCTTGGCCGAAGTTGAGTCTAGTCATTCAAAAACTTTTACTAACATTGCTGTGTGGCTTACGGGCCCACATCTCAATCGGGTGGTATTAGGATCTTTTATTCCTCGTCTATACTCTAGGTTCTGATCTCTCTTCTCTTTCGGGTTAAAGATTTTATTAACTCTAACTCTAGGTTCTCGTAACTACTTCCCCCGGAGAGCCCCTCATTCCAGATGATGGCTTGATTCATCAGAAGACTCCGAAGATACTCTCTCATATTTTCCCGAGAACTTGTGCTCGTCAATTTGGCGATTTCCTTCCATCGCTAACCCCTGCGGATAACTCCTCATCATTATCGAGGATTCGTTCGTCCCCAGTTGTTCTTGTCTTTCATAAAATTCTTCGAAACGCTATCCGGTCTTTCGAAATCCTGAGCAGCCTATTGCTCTTGACAATTCCCACCTGCTTACATGGTGGTTAATTCCATATGTCAAGCAATATCCATTAAAATCCTCTGTGATTTTCATTTGATTTTATTGATTCAACCTGTGTGTGGATGCACGCGGTCATCAGTTGTTTATCATAAATTATCCGTCCGGCTCAGACGTCTTTCCAAACATGGGTTGGTTCCCGACAAATCAACCTTGATTGATTGTCCATCTAAGTCCATTCAGCTTACTTGTATTTGATCGGAGCTTCTGATTCCGATACACCAATTGAGAAATCTTAATTCCTTTGGTTATTTAAGCATCAAATTATTTGGATGTTCTATGATCTGATGCCTTACATTCCTTCTTCCTCTGATTGGGTACCGATACTCACATCAGGTCCTTTGTGGACCGCCAGACCCAGTGTTGGGTTATTATCCGATAGGATCCTTCACATTCAAAATTCTTGTGATGTTCTTCCCCCGATACATGATGCCATTGGTAAACTGTGTCTTCTCCCTCTGATAAGTTGTATCCTATGCTTTCGTCAGCCATGCTCTGTTTGCAAGCATGTGTTAATTACTCTTGAAGCTTGAGGTATATGTTCCTAAGATGCCCCGATGGGTTGAACCTATGCCTTCCTTAATCCGTGTGAACCCAACAGTTTTCACGAGTCATACTCTCCTGGTGTTTTGCCAGTTAAACTTTCAAAACTACAACTTCATCAAAGGCGAGGTGTAAATGGAAGGTGATGCATTGATGAAGTGGGAGTCGACTTTGAACCTTGTGTTCATGCCCATGGAAACGATGTTGATCTTATCATACAAGCTTCTCCTTTCATATAATCATTCATTGTATGATTTGATATTGTATCTTTGATCTTGTCCTTTGCAATCGTGGTTCCGACCATGGTCTTCTACTTTGTTTTTGTTCTTGGACAAGTAAAGTGCTTGTCCTCCACAGATCAATACGCTAGTCTAACCTCTATTTTGATCTACCTCCGAGTATTATCCCTGGTATCTTGATAAATATCATGGGGCTTTATAACTTCTAATGAGCTCCTCATCAACTATGATATTTCACTAATTCCAGTTTCCTCGTGTTCTGAGTTGTTGGACAATCAAGGATGTTGATATCTGAATCGAGTACGCATTGCAAATCAACAACTCTTAGTAATGTTCTTTGGTTATGAGTTGTACTCAATCATGTCATTCCAATCTGTTAAATGATGAAGCCCGGCTATATGCCTTGAATGCATTAAATGAGTCACCTCTTGAAGGGATTGAAAACATTCCAGTTGTCCAGGATTTCCAAGATGTTTTCCGGAAGAACTTCCAGGGATTCCCCCTGCTAGAGTTGTCGAGTTTGTCATCGACTTGGTACCTGGTACCACTCCTATAGCCAAGCGTCCGTATAAGATGCCACCACATGAACTCCTTGAACTTAAGCAAGAAATTGACAATTCGCTTCGTCTGGGTTTCATTCGTCCAAGTTCCTCTGCTTGGGGAGCACCTTCTCTCTTTGTCAAGAAGAAAGATGGTACGAATCGATTGGTCCAAGATTACCGCCCCATCAACCAAGCAACGATTCAAAACAAATATCCGCTTCCTCGGATCAACGATCTGTATGATCAACTTGCTGGTTCATCAGTGTTTTCGAAACTTGACTTGAGGTTGGGTTACCATCAGATCCGGGTTCGTGAAGAGGATATTCCCAAGACTGCATTTGTTACTCGCTATGGTTCATACGAGTACACCACCATGTCCTTCGGCTTAACCAATGCTCCAGCAACTTTCTCTCGCCTGCTGAACTATATATTCATGGACTACCTCGATAAATTCGTCGTGGTTTATCTGGATGATATCCTGGTTTTCTCCAAGAATAAAGAAGAGCATGCTGAACATCTTCGTCTTATACTGGAGAGGCTTCGAGAACATCAACTTTATGCAAAGTATTCAAAGTGTGAGTTCTGGATGGACAAAGTAACCTACCTTGGTCATGTGGTCTCCAAGGATGGTATTGCGGTCAACCCCGAACGATTTCAGGCTATTCTTGACTGGACTCCCCCGAAGAATGTCAAGAAAGTCAGAAGTTTTCTCGGACTCGCCAGCTATTGCCGTCGATTCGTCGAGAACTTCTCCAAGATTGCCAGGCCCTTAACCAATCTGCTTCACAAAGTTGTAAAATATGAGTGGATAGAAAAATGTCAGGAGAGCATTCAGGCACTTAAGGACAAACTGACGTCTGCTCCAGTGCTTCCTCCTCCGGATACTCGTAAGGACTTCGTCATCTAGTGTGATGCTTCACGTCAAGGAATGGGATGTGTCCTAATGCAAGAACGCAGAGTGGTTGCTTATGCCTCTCGTCAATTGCGTCCTCATGAAGAGAACTACCCAGTTCATGACCTTGAACTTGCTGCGGTAATTCATGCACTGAAAGAGTGGCGACAATACCTTGTTGGTAATCGTTGCGAGATCTACACTGATCACCAAAGTCTGAAGTACTTGTTTACTCAGCCAGATCTGAACCTCCGTCAACAGAGATGGATGGAGGGCATAGCAGATTACAACGTGGGTATTTCTTATACACCAGGCAAGGCTAATGTAATGGCTGATGCTTTGAGCCGCAAGTCATACTGCAACCACCGTCAGGTTCACAAGGTTCACCCCCTTCTTCAAAAGGAATTTCGCAAGCTGAACCTCCATATTGTTCCTCAGGGTTATCTCGCTCCCCCTCCTGAAGGGTCCTACAAAATGAACCTCCACGTTGTTTCCCTGGGTTCTCTTAATACCCTGGTTGCTAAACCAGATCTAGTGGACGTCATGAAGTGGATCCAGAAGTGTGACAATGAAGCCGAGAGGATTAAATTCGATCTCGCAGAAGGAAAGCCCTCATCCTTCACTATTGCTGAGGATGGCACTTTGTACTTCAAGGGCCGCCTAGTGGTACCGAGTAAGGAGGAAAACAATGATTTGACTCAGGAGGTCATGAAGGAAGCACATGACACTCCGCTGTCTATTCATCCTGGTAGTACCAAGATGTATCAAGACATTCATCAAAGATTCTGGTGGTCTAACATGAAGCAAGACATTGCTCGCTATGTTGCTGAATGTGATGTTTGCCGTCGTATCAAAGCAAAACATCAAAGGCCTGCCGGAACTCTGCAACCTATTACGGTTCCTGAATGGAAATGGGACCATGTTGAAATGGACTTCGTCACTGGTTTTCCCAAATCCCAGAAAGGTAATGATGCTATTCTTGTCGTCATTGACCGACTGTCCAAAGTTGCACATTTTCTAGCCGTCAAAGAAACGATCACTGCTAGTCAGGTGGCAACTCTCTACATGTCCAGAATTGTTTCACTTCACGGTATTCCACTGGTTATCAGTTCAGACCGTGGCAGTTTATTCACTTCAAGATTCTGGGCAAGTTTCCAGGAAGCTATGGGAACTCATTTGTCGTTCAACACCGCTTTTCACCCTCAATCCCAGGGTCAAGTTGAAAGAGTCAACCAGATTCTCGAAGACATGCTTCGTGCTTGTGTCATTTCTTTCGGCAAGAAATGGGAGGAATCTCTCCCGTATGCTGAGTTCTCCTACAACAACAACTATCAAGCTAGTCTGAAGATGTCTCCCTTTGAAGTATTATATGGACGTAAGTGTCCAACTCCTCTGAATTGGTCAGAAACTGGGGAACGTAAACTTATCGGTCCGGATATTATCCAGCATGCCGAAGATCAAGTCTTCATTATTCATGCAAATCTGAAGGCTTCTCAGTCTCGTCAGAAGAGTCAGTATGACCGTCATCACAAAGATATGGTCTATCAACCTGGCGAAAAGGCTTATCTTCGAGTCACGCCAATGAGAGGTACACACCGTTTTGGAATCAAGGGCAAACTGGCTCCTCGATATATTGGTCCTTTCACTGTTCTCGAGAGGCGTGGTAAGGTGGCATATCAACTGGAGCTACCGCCAAACCTTTCTCAGGTTCACGATGTGTTCCACGTGTCACAGCTTCGTCGCTGCTTCAAGGATCCTATCCGAGCAGTGGATCATGATATGCTTGAGCTACAACAAGACCTCTCTAACTAAGAGCAACCAGTCTGCATTCTCGATGAAACTGAACGTCGAACTCGTCAGAAGGTTACCAAGTTCTTCAAAAGTGCAGTGGGCAAATCATTCTGAAGATGAAGCCACTTGGGAACGCGAAGATCATTTTCGTGCAGAATACCCCGAGCTCTTTCCTTCTACTTCTTAATTCTCGGGACGAGAATTCTTTTTAGTAGGGGAGAATTGTGACACCCTGGATTTTGGCTACAGTGATCATTGTAATTAAGCACAGTGATGCCCATGATCAGTGCCTAATCATTTTGCTAAATAGAATATGATCAAGCTGAAAATCATATCTCATTTCAAATTCCACTTCAAAAGGCCCTTGAATTTTATTATGATAGAATAAAATTGCAATCAGCAAGGATAAAATGTTGCACCACCTGTGAAAAATCACAAAACAAATGTTGTTGGGGAAAACAACATCACCTTGATGTTGGTGTGGACCCCACCATCCAAAACAGCACCAAATTGCATTTAAAAGTGCTCTTTAATTCTGTGGAAAATACAAACAGTTTCCAAAAATCCCCAAACTTTTTGTGGCCATGTGGAATATTGCAAATTATTTAATGGGCCATGTGACACATTTTTGCAGTGAAGAAAATTGGCTAAAAGGGAATAAAACAGAAGCTGTAAAATGAAACAGAAACGGAAAAAGGAATTAAAACGGAAACTGGACTGTGCACTTAAGCCCATAGCTACAGTGCACATCCCAGCCCGTTAGCGCCATCGTCTCCCACCTCCCGCCTCTCTCTCTCTCTCACGCTGTCGAGCAGGGAGGAGGCGCTCGCTCGCCAGGCCCCCCCCCTCGCGAGATCTTTTGCCACTGCTGGCGTGGATGGATAAGAACGGACCCCAAACCCCTCTGGACGTCTCTGTCACTCCTCTCGCTCACTCCCTCGCTCTCCTCCTCATCTCCCGAGCGCAGCCGCCGCCATGGCCGTCGGCTAGCCGCGGCCACTGCCACTCCCGCGCCCAGCTAGGACGTCCACGAGCTCCGCCGCGTCCATCTCTTCCTTCCCGAGCACTGGACCAAGCCCCGGGAGCCCTGCATCGACGCCTGCATTCCTTCTTCCTCCTCGGACCGGCAGCACACCGCCATCCGATTCGTCGCCTCCGCTGCCCCAAGCTCTGCACCGGGCCTTCCCATCAACGCCGGTGAGCTCCTCTCTCCGCTTTTTCCCCTCTGTGCGCCCCCGTGTCTTCTCCTAGGTAGCTGCCCCGCATCCGAGCTCCGCCGCCCGCCATTACTGTCGGACACGAGCAGCGCAAGCTCTTGAGCACCCACGCATGCAGTTGGCGTGCTCCAGAGCACCACCCGCGTCGATCCCGAGCCGTAGTTTGATCGTTAGCGCGCTGTTGCTGCTGTTCCATCACTCGCCCGAATCGTCTTCCGCCACGGCTCGACGCCGGCGAGGTTTCCGGCCTCCCCAGGACCAACCACCACCTCCATGCGACGTGGCTCGGAGCGGCCGTTCGAAAGGACCCATCCGCGTGCGATTTCAGCCGCCGTAGATGAATCCCGAGCTCCTCCAGCGAAGTCGTCGCCGCGGGAGGCTCGCCGGAGCCATGACCGGCGCCGGCGCTGATGTGGCCAGGCCGGGGCCACCCGCAGGGTCACTGACCCGCGTGCCCCGAGCTTCTGGTTGACCAGTTGACCCAGTCAACGCTGACTGGGCTGGCCCTAGTCAATGACAGGTGGGGCCCGACCCCTTCCTGTGTATGACAAGTGGGCCCGCCGCGTCAGAAATTAGATTAGGGCTAATCTGTTTTTAATTAATCAGTAACAGTCACTGACATGTGGGGTCCCTTAGATTAGATTAAATAAAACCCCTCTGTTATAATAATGAGAGGATGACAGGTGGGGGCCCTCCTAATTAATCATATTTTAGATTAATTAAACCCTGGATTAAACCCTGAGTCAATGACAGCTGGATCCCACTGGTCAGGTTTGACCAGTCAGCCCCACTGTTGTCTGCTGATGTCAGCATGACATCATGCTGACGTCATAAATGCTTTTTCGAATTAAAATTAATCTGTTTTATTCCAGGATATTAATAAAACTTTAAAAATTAATATAAAATAATCCGTAACTCGGATGAAAATAATTTATACATGAAAGTTGATCAGAAAAATCCCACGAATCTGATTATGCCATCCGTTCATCTGTCACATGCTCCTAGCATGATGAACATGGAACTTTTCCCCTCTGGATCGTCTGTCCGATAAATCCAAAGACCCGGTAAATATCGTCAGATATTCTCCCGCTCCATCTACAACGTGTAGTACTGCGTTAGTGCATACCTAGCTCTGCATATTGTCATGTCATGCATCGTGATTGCATCTATGCTTTATATTTATTGTTTCTCCCCCCCTCTTCTCTCCGGTAGACCTCGAGACTGACGGTGCTGCCGGGTACGACTACACCGTTGACGATCAGGCATTTGCCGCAGAGCAGCAAGGCAAGCAACCCCCCTCGAGCATTCCGATATCGCCCATTCTTCCCTCTTATTCTTGCATTAGATTTTGCTACTGTATTAGCTAGCTCCTACTTCTGATGTATAGCCTGTTTTTGATAAACTGCTACCATACCCGCAATCATAACAACTGCTTAGTATAGGTTGATCAATGAATCTCCCATACACATACTCGACGACTCGAAGACCCGAAGACTCGGTCAACCGACCGACGAGCCAGGCCCCTCACATCACCGCACACCCCTTATGTATGGCACTGCAGAGTTACTATCGAGTGCCGAGGGTGATACCTCACTTAGCACTCCCGGTGTTAATTCTGTAGCGTAGCTAATCGGTCGTGGGTATCGAGGGTGATTCCTCCTTCCCATTTATCGATAGCGACTCTTGCCATACACATACCTCGAGTGGGATCCATCGAGTGTGATTCCTCGGATATCCACTTGGTGTATAAACACACAGTTACTTTAACTTGACATTGTTTACATGTGAAAGACGGGACTGGAGGGACAGGCGGTACCACCCTGGTTGAGGTGGACCTGAGTTCCCGACAGTCTTAAGACGGGTCGGCCCCAAGGGTACCCGTGTGTGAGATGTGGTGGGATGCGCCGGTAAGGCATCCAAAGGGTTATGTTGAGGCGTGGACGGGCATGAGAGGCCCTTGCCACACATCCTCGAGTCGGGGTGACGGGACCGCACTTTATGGGTCGCACTTGCCCCGCATTAATAAAATGCTAATGGGTTGGGTATTTGATCTGAGTTGGGTCGTTGGCCTTTTTACGCACCAAACCATCGCGTGGGAGAAGTTATGGGTACTCAGCGTCGTTGTATCAGCAGAAGCTCTTCGGACGTCAGCAATGGAGCGGAGCGCGCCGGATTGGACTGGCGGTACAGCTCTTGGACTGGAGTGTGCTAGGTCTGCTTCCGGCCGCGTTCGCATCGTGCAGGAGCGCGTAGGGCAAGTGGGCCCACGACCCCTGTGTGCTTAGGATTTAGACTGGCGGGCTGGCCTCTTCGTTGAGCCTAGGTGGGGCGACGACGTGCTGCTATCCCGAGGCCGGGCATGACCCAGGAAAGTGTGTCTGGCCGGAGGTCATCAAGCGTGTTGGAAATGCAGTGCACCCCTGGAGGGATGAATAATCTATTCGAATAGCCGTGTCCACGGTAACAGGACGACTTGGAGTTGTACCTTGACCTTATACAACTATAACTGTGATTTAAAATTGAAATGAATGTTGGCTCCGGGATTGCTTCCTCGCAGGGAGTCGAGGAAGAATCTCTGGGCGTGGTTACTTAATAAAATTGCTATAATAATATGACTATATATGAGATACCAGTCTACTCTCTTCTAATGCTGCAAGATGCTGAAGATGCTAGTCTTCGATAGGACTAGGCCTTCCCCCTACTCTTGCTTTCTGCAGTCAGTCCAGATATAACCCCACTCCTTGATACTGATGCATACTTAGTATAGTTCTAATGTCAGTCTTGCGAGTACTTTGGATGAGTACTCACCGCTGCTTTGCTTTCTCTTTCCCCCTCGATACGATTCTGCGTTCAGACGATGGAGCCCAGGAGATGGAGTACGCCGGAGACGAGTACTACACTACCGCTGGAGCCTACTACTACGTGGAGAGTGCCGACGCTCAGGAGCAGTTAGGAGATTCCCAGGCAGGAGGCCTCGCCTCTTTCGATCCGCTGCTTATGTTTGTGCTATCCTTCTTAAGGCAAAACTTGTTTAACTTGTGTCTGTACTCATATATTATTTGCTTCCGCTGACTCATGTTTGTCGAGCTTTGTATTCGAGCCCTCGAGGCCCCTGGCTTGTAATATGAAGCTGTATGACTTTTATTTGTGTCTAGTGTTGTGTTGTGATATCGATCAGTGAGTCCCTAATCTTGGTCGTACGCATTGCGTGTATGTTTAGCGTACGGTCGAGATCGAGGGCGTCACAAGTTGGTATCAAACAATAAATATAAAGCACAGATGCAATCACAATGCATGACATGACAATATGCAGAGCTAGGTATGCACTAACGCAGTACTACACGTTGTAGACGGAGCGGGAGAATATCTGACGATATTTACCAAGTCTTTGGATTTATCGAACAGACGATCCGGAGGGGGAAAAATTCCATGTTCATCATGCTAGGAGCATCTGACAGACGAACGGACGGCATAATCAGATTCGTGGGATTTTTCTGATCAACTTTCATGTATAAATTATTTTCATCCGAGTTACGGATTATTTTATATTAATTTTTAAAGTTTTATTAATATCCTGGAATAAAACAGATTAATTTTAATTCGAAAAAGCATTTATGACGTCAGCATGATGTCATGCTGACATCAGCAGTCAACAGTGGGGCTGACTGGTCAAACCTGACCAGTGGGATCCAGCTGTCATTGACTCAGGGTTTAATCCAGGGTTTAATTAATCTAAAATATGATTAATTAGGAGGGCCCCCACCTGTCATCCTCTCATTATTATAACATAGGGGTTTTATTTAATCTAATCTAAGGGACCCCACATGTCTGTGACTGTTACTGATTAATTAAAAACAGATTAGCCCTAATATAATTTCTGACACGACGGGCCCACTTGTCATACACAGGAAGGGGTCGGGCCCCACCTGTGATTGACTGGGGCCAGCCCAGTCAGCGTTGACTGGGTCAACTGGTCAACCAGAGGCTCGGGGCCTGCGGGTCAGTGACCCTGCGGGTGGCCCCGGCCTGGCCACGTCAGCGCCGGCGCCGGTCATGGCTCCGGCGAGCCTCCCGCGGCAACGACTTCGCCGGAGGAGCTCGGGATTCGTCTACAGCGGCTAAAATCGCACGCGGATGGGTTCTTCCGAACAACCGCTCTGAGCCGCGTCGCATGGAGGTGGTGGTTGGTCCCGGGGAGGCCGGAAACCTCGCCGGCGTCGAGCCGTGGTGGAAGCCGATTCGGGCGAGTGATGGAACAGCAGCAACAGCACGCTAACGATCAAACTACGGCTCGGGATCGACGCGGGTGGTGCTCTGGAGCGCGCCAACTACACGCGTGGGTGCTCAAGAGCTCGCGCTGCTCGTGTCCGACAGTAATGGCAGGCGGCGGAGCTCGGATGCGGGGCAGCTAGCTAGGAGAAGACACGGGGGCGCACAGAGGGGAAAAAGGGGCGAGAGGAGCTCACCGACATTGATGGGAAGGCCCGATGCAGAGCTTGGGGCAGCGGAGGCGACGAATCGGACGGCGGCGTGCTGCGGGTCCGAGGAGGAAGAAGGAATGCAGGCGTCGATGCAGGGCTCCCAGGGCTTGGTCCAGTGCTCGGGAAGGAAGAGATGGACGCGGTGGAGCTCGTGGACGTCCTAGCTGGGCGCGGGAGTGGCAGTGGCCACGGCTAGCCGACGGCCATGGCGGCGGCTGCGCTCGGGAGAGGAGGAGGAGAGCGAGGGAGTGAGCGAGAGGAGTGACAGAGGCGTCCAGAGGGGTGTGGGGGTCCGTTCTTATCCATCCACACCAGCAGCGGCAAAAGATCTCGCGAGGGGGGGGGGGCTGGCGAGCGAGCGCCTCCTCCCTGCTCGACAGCGCGCGCGAGAGAGAGAGAGGCGGGAGGTGGGAGACGACGGCGCTAACGGGTTGGGATGTGCACTGTAGCTATGGGCTTAAGTGCACAGTCTAGTTTCTGTTTTAATTCATTTTTCCTTTTCTAGTTCATTTTACAGCTTCTGTTTTATTCCCTTTTAGCCAATTTTCTTCACTGCAAAAATGTGTGACATGGCCCATTAAATACTTTGCAATATTCCACATGGCCACAAAAAGTTTGGGGATTTTTGGAAACTGTTTGCATTTTCCACAGAATTAAAGAGCACTTTTAAATGCAATTTGGTGCTGTTTTGGATGGTGGGGTCCACACCAACATCAAGGTGATGTTGTTTTCCACAACAACATTTGTTTTGTGATTTTTCACAGGTGTGCAACATTTTATCCTTGCTGTTTGCAATTTTATTCTATCATAATAAAATTCAAGGGCCTTTTGAAGTGAAATTTGAAATGAGATATGATTTTCAACTTGATCATATTGTATTTAGCAAAATGATTAGGCACTGATCATGGTCATCACTGTGCTTAATTACAATGATCACTGTAGCCAAAATCCAGGGTGTCACAGTTGGTATCACCAACCGGGACTTAAGGGAGGACCTTTAGTCCAGGTTGGTGATACCAACCGGGACTAAAGGAGCTTTAGTCCCGGTTGGTATCACCAACCGGGACTAAAAGTCCTTTCTATATAACTTCTCCGTCTTCCTCCCCCAAATCACTCCGTCTTCACCCGCTTCGACGACGCCGCCAGGCTGCCCCGCCCGCGCCCTCGATCGACGTCGCCGTCCGGCCACGTGCCACCGCCGCTCTCTTCCTCCACGCCGTCGCCCTCAGCTCCGCCGGCGCCGCTCCTCCCAGCCGCCGGCCGTCGCCCTCAGCTTCGCCGATCCTCCCTCACCTCCGCCGACTCCGCCGCCGCTCTCCTCCTCCACGCCGGCGCCCTCAGCTCCGCCGACGCCGCTCCTCCACGCCGCTCCCCTACGTCAGCTCGTACGCAGAGACCTTCTCTACAGGTAATTACAAAGCTTGAGCCTCTTCTTCTGTATAGTTACAGTTTTATTATTAGTTGACCTTAATTAGCACCTACATGTACGGCCAGTTACATTTTGAGATGCAGTGAGACCTTGGATGTTTCTGATGTGGAACCATATCATCGATCTGTCCAACTTTGCATGACTAGTAGAGCCATAGTGGTATCAGGACGCATATATTAATTAGATACATCTTGACTGTTTCTCTAGTTCTCTGATTTGGAACTTTATTTGGATCCATACGACCTTAATTTTGTACTTCTGGATGTGTATTTTCAAGTTTCCTGAAGTCTCAGTCAAAGTCCAAATTTATTTCGATCCAGTGAACTGCACCTTTGCATTGCTAATTGTTAACTTGGTACAATTTGTTTGGCAGGCTAGCTTGGAAATACCGACAATTCTGTTCTATATCATCAATTCTGCTCTACAGGTAATTACAAAAGCTTGAGCCTTTGTGTCTTCTCTACTATTCTGTCGTACAAATATAATTATTGTTTAATCATTAATTCGAGGCCTTGATCAGCACGTACACGTTAGGTTAGTTTGATTTTGAGAATTTGGATGTTTCTGATGCGAAACCATATCCGGTTCTGTACAATCAAGATAACTGTATCAGCATGCACACTGACTAGATATATGTTGACTGATTCTATAGTTTTCGGAATTGCAATTTCATTTGGATCCATATGACATTTGCACGGCTAATTTTGTAAGGTTGGATGTATATTTTCAAATTTCCTGCAAGTCTCAGTCAAGTCCCAAGTTTGTTTGGATCCATTGCATTGCTAATTGTTAAGTTGTCTGAATTTGTTTGGTAGACCATATCTTTGTTGGTGAGAAAGAATATATATATATATATATATATATATATATAAACCTGTACCCGTTAATTATACCTTCATTCTGTAGTTTTTTGATGTGAGTTTATTTGGATTCTTGGATGTTCTTTGAAGAATACTGGCCTGATCTTGATAAGGACATATAGTAGTACCATATCTCCTCAGTCAATCATAACAATCCAAGCTATGTTTTTCTGCCTTCTGATCTCGTAAGCAAGCTTATTAGGGAGTTACATGTTCTGTTTAGCAAGAATGGTGGTTGGATCCTAGGCTATAATATGTCTTCCATAATACAATGTATAATACCAACTGAGCAAATCAAAAGAATGAAGCAATAAAGCAAGACGAACAACTAAAAATAGATGTGCAGGTAATCGAATGGTCTAGCACAGAAATTCGTGTACATAATGGGACCATAAGCCTTGTATTGATTTGCATATCTCCGGTTCTGCTTATTGAATGCATTCTAATTGTTTTATATTTGTTCTGGATTAGTTAAGCTATGGACGACCGGTTCTGCTTATTGAATGCATTCTAATTGATTTGTATATATTAACGAATCTTTCTTCCTTTTAGCCCTCCGGATCGAGCAAATCTTCTACAAGGGTTAAACGTGGCCCGACAAAAAAGTTGAAACAAGGCGTAAAGTTTAACATCGATCAGATCAGAGCAGATGGCGAACCGATTGCTCCTAAAGAAAATGCGGACAAATTTATACGTCAATGGGGAGTTATCGTTAGGGACCAAATTCCAATCACCGTTCAAGAATGGAATCAGCCAAAAAATACCCAAGCAGTGTCTTTTGTCAGCCAAAGAGCAAAATATCTGCTTTGGGAGGAGCTAATGAAACATTTCACCCTACCAGAGGCTCTCACAGATCTCCAATGGGAGAAAGTCAAGAAGTGTGCTCTTAACAAGATGGCCACACAATTCCAGTCTTGGAAGAAAAGATTATGGAAAAGTTACGTGGAAAACAAAAGGAAGACTCCAGAATTCAAAGGAGAATATGTGAAGTTAGCAGATGACTGGGACGAATTTGTGAAGTTCAAGGAATCAGAAGAAGCTAAGAAACGGTCGAGAATAAATAAGAAAAATACCGACAAAAAAACGTGGCACCATCGTCTGGGGCCAGGCGGCTACAAGTCTGGGTTGCCTAAGTGGGATGAATCTGAGCAAAACATGAGGGCTGCAGGGGTCTCTCCAGTAACAGATACTTGGCCCGAGAGGTGCAGGACTTGGTTTTATGCACATGGGGGAAAGTTGGACCCAAAGACAGGCCAGGTTCTTGAACAGGCCAGTCTTAAAGATGCCACGGACGAGATAATTAAAGCAATAGAAGAAGCTCGAGCGGGTGTGTACCAGCCGAACAGAGAGAACGACGAGCTTTCCCGCGCCCTCAAGAATCCTGAACACCCGGGACAAACACGAGGCAAAGGCATGGTTCCGTGGTTTATGGGGTTTGCGGATTGGAACGACAACTACAGAAGTCGTGACAGAAAGAAGAAGCAGGAAGTAGATCGGATCCAGGACTTGGAACGCAAATATAACATGCAGCAGGAGCAAATCAACAAACTTAGCCAGCAAAGCGCGTCTCAGCAGCAGCAGCAACCAGATCCAGCATTGGATGGTACCATTCCATCATCTATGCCGAAAAGCAGCGTGGGTTCCACGGAGGTCCCGTCCGATGATGCACTGCTGGCTCGCTACCCCGTGGATGATATCTTAGAGTCGACACCTTGTGAGCTACACATGAAACTAAAGAACATATCCATGAAGGCGGCGGACGGCTTTGCTTTACCGAGTGGACATGAAGCAACTTTCCACGGCAATCCGATTACACTTGGCTATGCTCGTGTCGGGGTGGATCAAGTTGTGCTGGCATATGAAACACTAGATCTTGACTACCCTGGAGGTGAAGGGGAGCGGACACTGGGAGAAGCCAGGCGTTGTGTCATTTTATGGAAAAAGGAATGCATCGTGTTTCCAAACTCGGTGCCAAGGCCACCGACTCCTCCTCCAAGTCCGCCGCGTCAGCAGACTCCAACCCTCCCCGAGACGGAGCGCAGGGTGAGTCCTTCGAATCCATCTCCGCTGCGCCAGCCGAATCCATCCACCACGAGACGGAGCGCATGGCGAGTCCGCGATATCAAGCTCCGCCACGTCAGCAGAGTCCATCCCACCCCGAGATGGAGCCTAGCGCGAGACGTCCGCGATATCAAAAAACAGCGTCTCCAAAGCGGAAGAGAACACAAAAGAAGAAACCCGAGCCTCCTGCCAAAAAGAAGTTATCTTACGAGAAGACTGACGAGGAACTCGATGAATCAGTGAGGCTCGCTTTGCGGGCCTGTTTTGGACCGAAATCGCCCCCGCCGCCAAAGGAGAAAATACCCGAGGAGGTCGTACAACACTTTATTGATGCAGCTAAATCGGCGGAGAAAATACCGGTATCAGACTATGAACGCTGTATTACCAAGTCCTATGCATCATCCCAGAAAAGACAGAAGTCGAGCGGTAGCAGTAAATGCGGGAAAACTGTTCCCCAGCTCGGAGAACAGGCAGTCCAATCGATCAGCCCGCTCAAGGTGAGTGCCAATAACGTGGTAATAACCGACGCTGATAGAGAGACTGCTAGAATGCTCGGTATCACCGTTGAACAATTCCTAGAGATCGAGGAATTTCCACCGTTAGATCAGAAGGAAATAGAACGACAATATGTCCCCGGGTCACCTCTGGTCCTTCCTGACGACGAGAAGCTTCTAACAACGCAAATGTACAAATTGCATGCCTGGTACATGAGAGAAATAAAGAACGGGATGGAGAGCCTCATGGTGAAAGTCGAGAAAGAGCATTACGTCCATAAAAATGCTTTGTGGATTGAAAACTCGGAATTTTTTCAGTTATTCAATCAAAAAGCACTCGACAAATCTATCGTCAGTTGCTATTGTCTGTAAGTGATTTCTTTCTGTAATTTAAGTCTCTAGCTCAGCTCGTTCATTGCATGTTATTATACTCACTATATTCTTTTCTGTGGTATTATGCAGAATGAAGATTTTTGAATTGAAAAGAGTTGGAGTCTATGGCATTGGGTTCATTGACCCAAATACCGTCAATGAAGAAGTGTTGAGAAGGGACCCTAAAGACACGGAGAAAATTCTTCTAAGGTTTATGAAGGCCCTAAAGTACAAAGCAGAAATACTTTTACCTTGGAACTTCCAGTGAGTGTTACTTTCTTGTACTACAAATTCTATTTTTGCTTATATATATACTTGATGTTAAGTGTAGTTGATGAGTTATGCATGCCCGCTTATACAAATCGTGTGCGCAGCTACCACTGGATCCTTCTAATCATTAGAGTTGACGATGGAACTGTTGAAGTACTGGACTCGCTAAGTAAAGACCCTCAAGATTACAAAAGCTTGCATTTGGTGCTCGAAAGGTAATTTCAATCATTGACGCACTATGTCGGCTTCTTTATTAGTTCATTTCCTGATATCAAGTAATTAATAACTCCTTTATTCATTTTGTTTGCCGGGCAGGGTTTGGGAAAAGTTCACCAAAGATGTTAGAGGTGAATGGAAAGAGGAGCTGAGATGGCGAAAGCCCAGGGTAATTAAGTAGTACTAGCTACGTTCGCGCATCTCTTTAATTCTAGTTTCAATACCATTGTCATGCTTCATTATTATCTGATTGAATTCTATTCTCGTAAAGTGCATGAGGCAGGCACAGGGGACTGAACTATGTGCATATTACGTTTGCGAGAACATTCGCTTTATGACCGAAAGCAACAGGGATCTTTGGGTACGTAAACACCATTCATATTTTTTTATCATGATCTAATACATATACACACAACTAACATGTTCATATTGATCACCTTCTTTAAAGATGCACAAGATGCGGGATAAGCTCCTACCAACGGACCGCATACGAGCAATTCAAGAGGAAATTGCGGGATTTTTGCTTGAGCAGGTCATATCTCCCGACGGAGAATACCATTACCCGATCCCCAAATGATCTGCAAATTGTACGAGAAATTGTATATACCAAGTTGTATATATATATATGTGTATGCATGTGATCGTACGAGAAATTTTATGATATATGATTGCTTGTACGAGAAATTTTATGATATATGATCGGTTCTACGAAGTATTCTATTATATATGCATAACATGTACAGTATGTACTAGCGTAAAATATGTTTGAAATAAAAAAGAATTAAATGGAAAACACAAAATGAAAAGGAAAAATAAACAATAAACACTAAACCCCTAAACACCTAAACCCCTAAACCCCTAAACCTTTAGTCCCGGTTGGTGTTACCAACCGGGACCAAAGGTCCCCATGCCCTGGCGCGCGCTGCCGACCACGTGGCCAGGGTTTAGTCCCGATTCATAGCCAACCGGGACTAAAGGCTTGGACCCTTTAGTCTCTATACTTTAGTCCCGGTTGGGGAACCGGGAATAAAGGCCCTTCCCAACGGGGACTAATGGCCTGTTTTCTACTAGTGTACCCATACACCCCATAAGTCATAGAGTTAACTAAGGTCCCTGATTCATGTATTCTATATTTAAGAAAATTCCAAATAGGCGGGTGCGGCAACGAGCGCCATCAAGGAATTCCCTACAATTCGCTGCCACCTATGTTCATGGGCTTTCATTCAGATTGTGCAGCTGATCAAGGAAGGTAGAAAAATATCAATCTCAGACCACCCCTTTTCAACCTGAAGATGAGTTTGTTTTCTTTAAATGGTTTTGTCTCCTTAGATTCGTTGTTACTCAGTATGTTTGTTGACCATCACTGCATGTTATTTCCAGAAGGAAGTCTGACCCGTTCATGCTCATGTGTAGTTCAGTGAGTTTTTTTTAATATTCTTGCAAAAAACAAACATGCTTGAGACCTGAAAAGTAAAGTATTTTCTTTTACTGTGTTTGTGCTCAAAGTGTTCTTATTCTTTCAATGTCAGTGCATCAGAGGACCTGTTTCTCAGAGAGTGTCACGTATCATGTATGCAAAGCCAAGAGTAGAATCTGAAGATTTAATTTGCATCCTCATAGTAACTATTGCATTTTCAGATCTTTCGTCCCTACAGGTGGGTGAAATGCCAGCTGCTGGTCAACTCCTATGCACTCTTGTAGTTCCCTGAAGTTACTACCATTCATTCACACCAAGTGAAATCTAGCTATTGCTCTGCCTCAGCTTAGTACAATATTATTCCCGTTTAAGTTATTACTTACTACTGACCGGAGTGTTTCTCATTTCAAAAGAAAAAAAATTCGTGAAACAACTTATTTCAATCCATTTTATCATCTACCATAGTTTATATTTTCATCGTGTATTTACAGAAAAAATTAATCTCTCCATCATAAAACATTCAAAATAGACGGGCGTAGCAACGCGCGCCATTCATGATCTAGTAATGTTTACAAGAGACACCCGTACAATCAATCTTATTGTTAAGGCCACACCGCACCAGAAATACATGTGCTACTCTCTGTGAATTATCATATTTGTTCAGAAAACTCACAAGCTGTATTGGACGCCCAATAGTGTTGCCCCTATTATTGGATTATCTAGCAGTATATGTAATTAACCTCTGGATTTCCCCTGCAAGAAAAAATTCTCTGGATTTAACCACTCTTGGAGACGTCCACAGGGTAACGATGGATGCAGCTAGCCCAGGGTCCATCCATACGTAAAGATGGTTGTATACACACCCACCCAACGGTGTTGCACTCATACCCTGCACCGAATCCAATCATCCACACCATGTTGCCTTTCTTCATCCGGCCTTTGGACTCGATGTATGATAACTCATACCACACCGATGAGGTCGATTGGTTACCAAATCGATGTAGCGTCATCTTCGATGGCTCAACATGCATGTCTGATAGATTAAGGCCACATTGTACCGAGGTGATAACCGCCGGTCCACCGACATGGATGCAGAAATGCTCAAATGAAACACAGAAGTTAGGGATGTATGGTCTGATCTTCCTCCAACGAAGCATCTTTTTTGCTACACAGAAGAACAAAAACTTGAGAAGCTGTGATGCCGGTAGGACACGGGGCCCGGTTGTCATGATATTGACCGTGAGCGCGTCCCCGGCGACATCCATAAGGTCTTTAGAGAGAGCAACCCCTAGGTTTCCTTTTTCATCTTCCTCTTGATAAACACACCAGTAAGCAGTGTTGTTTGCCGCAGTGATCGTCCGCGCTAAATGCCCAAGCTGAAACCGAGCCTTAGACCTAGAAGTCGACAACAACTTGGCCGCACCACCTATGCGGAACAAGATATTAACCAACTGCATGGAGCGCTTATTTCCCGCATAGTAAGGTGGCCCAATGGTCTCTGTCGACACCACCAACACGTGCGATCCCCAAGGCATGACTTGCAACATGTTGCTTACGAGCCCCACCGAGGTTACTGACGCAGAGCATGCCATCCCAGAGAGGTTGATGACACAAAGATCACCTCGCAACTTGTATCTGTTCACAATCATGTCAGCCATGGATGGTACCGGGCTAAATGCACTGCAGTTGGTGATAAGAGCACCAATCATGTCGTGGTTGATGCACGTCTTGGCGAAAAGGTCATCGATCACGGAGAAGACCACCAAACTCTGCTTCGGCACGTGCTTCCTCAAGCCCAAAATATGGCTCTATATAGTGAATTGCACGCGGGGCATATGTCTGATCGCTCATGCCTGAGCGCTCAAGAATAGTAGCAATGAAGTTGACGGTAGAATCATCAAACAAAGGCGAGAGATGTGCATGCTCAAGGTTGCCTTTGGTAATCTTAATTTGGAGCTTGGTCGGAAGCAAGCATAGTCAACAAGGTATACAGCTCTACGACGGAGTGAAAGGTAGACGGTAGCCGTGATGATCAGTAGAACAACGGCAAAGAGTAGGTGGATAGGACAAATAACACTAGGTTGGGGCACAATGTCGGGTGCAGAGGTAAGCCATGGTGCAATAGTTTTGAGGACACAAGCTGCGAGTGTCAACGTGGTGATAATTCGCAGGAGGAAGGTGTTGACAGCGCGGTGGTGTAGAAGTATAAGGCTCTTGAGACGAGACAGCAAACTCATGGTGTTGGGTGGAGTGGTTTACGTGCATGCAGGTAGAGGTGACCGAGAAGGATATATATATAGGAGGGAATGTCAAGGGTGGGCATATGTCGTACTTTGTAATGTTGTAGTACCTGTACTTCTAAAGATTTGCAAAATCAAAGCCTCCAACTGTGCACGTGTCAACTGCCCGTGTACTTATCTCGATGAAAATTTCTTTGCACTCAAAATCTTTCTTAGAAAAAACGTGGGGGGAAATACCAAACGTCATAGGCTAATAGGGCATCTTGAATATTACTGCCCAATAGTGCATGGCCGATGATAGTACGATGTAGTATGACTCATTAATTGCTTGCCAAATAAACCATTTTAGAAAAATACTATAATGCATGTGCACATTTGTGTAGCCCATGTTTTTCACATGGCGCCGCAGGAGCACTCTCATTTCAGATTTGATAAGCAGACGTACGGAAATAAATATTGGAGAGGACATAATGTTTACAATGTACCAGCCAACTATGTGGACAATCTGTTTTCTATCATTTGTATTTCGCAGGACATCTTGTTATCTATCAACTAGAAAGGTGGCCCTCGCAAATGCGAGGGCATCATCTTATTAGTGTGATTAAAATGTGAAGTGCTTAAATCACGATTCTTTCCTAGATACTCTCATCATAAATTTATAAACGCATTAGTTTGTAGGCTATTGGTAAGAGCAAGATTGTTTGTTCTCACATAGGATGGATATGTTGGGTGTATTATTCTTGAGTAAGAACATGAAAAGTAAATCAAAATTTCGTCGAGGACAAATATCGCGAGAAATTAGTGAGGATTTCATTTTACCATTTCTAGATGTTTATTCCTCAACCTCGTTTACTCCGGTTGTTTCGAAATGCATGGCACTCTTCCTCGATTTCAAACACGCGAGTTTTAAGACAAATATAGGATATCTAAGATGCAACTTTGACTATTAGTTTGTATATGTATATGCTAATTGACTATTTATTTGTATTTGCAAAAAAAAGTTTATTTCTCGATCCAAATAAATGATATTGCTTTCTTTAGAACAATTCCAGGGATATGCTTATTTATTGTTGAAATTGACACCACATTTTTTTAATCTATTTTCGCTCGCTTTGTCCTAGTTATTTCCTACTTTAAAAATCCAGTCGTCCCAACTCATGATAGGATGATTTTTTCCCATGTAACGTGACTATATTGGCTTGGGATGGTATAGTTATCAAATCTTATAACCCATTGCTGATTTTACATTGTGGCATCACCCTCGTAATCTTTTCGAATCTATATGGCATCATGATATATATGCTCCGTAGTCAGTCGTCAACACTACTTACGGCTTTGCCGTACGACATGTATACTAACAATTGCATGACTAATATGATTAACAAAGAATTACATAAAGCTATCTGAAACAGTACACCTTTGCAAAGAAATTGTGTAATTCATGATGTTGTAGAAGAGGTGCAGGACCCATGAACCGAGTGAATTTTCCAACAATAAAATCCAAAAGGTATTACTCCCAAAAATAAATCTGTTTGAGATTTATCGTGATATATAGAAAAAGTTCCTATGATTTATAAACCAAAAAACAAAACATAGTGGTATGCACCAATGTGCGGGTAGGATTTTTGAATCTACTCTATAGTCTATATAGTACTCCTATAAATGATATCTTGATTTGATAAAATATGTACTATATACTACCCAAAATAATATAGTATTCTTAAAGTTTGTGAAGCAACTCCTTCCTAAACTAACAAAAATGTATGAGTTTGGTTCGACCCTGCCAATCTGGACTATCCAAAAATATTTGATTATGACCAATAAAATAAGTTGATCGCTGAACCCTATAATCATTCACGCACTAATTTATAGTTAGTTGTGTAAGTCCTCTCTTATTTTCGCAAATAATTGTTTTTTACACCTACCTCGTGTCCAAAGTTGCATCGTATTACTCTCTCGACATGTTCCATTTGTTGCCTATTGGGGGGTGGGGGTCTTGTTAAATACATTTGTTATGAACGTATATTGAAAGGTCACAGATTAATAGTTTTAAAAGATTGATCCACCGGATCAAGCGCCAGTATTTTCTGATTAAAGCTTAAATATGACTTATATATCTAAATATATTGTACACGATAACTAAGATTATTGTTAGGAATTGAACCTTAGTTCTGCTCTTTATTTTCCAGAGTCCCCAAAATAACAGAAACCTAAAAAGTACCGTTCAAATCCGTAACACTAAAATAGCAAGGGTGTACACCGGCCCCTCCCATATTTGTTGATCAAGTGATGAATCAAAACGGATTTCCAATGGTGGATTGCTACTTGTGGATGCTTTGTACAACAACAACATGCACGTAGCCAACCTCCTGATTGACCCTCTATCACATAGAGCTGACTGCAGTGCCCCGAACATGCACATACATGTACGACAAGTCCGCTGCCTATTGCAATCCCGATCGTTTCTCGCGTGCTGCGTGTGTGTTGTACGTTTGGCCGGTGGCCAATCATTCAGCTAGCTAGCTTTGGATTAGAGAAGAATCGACTACGTTTGGCTGGCAGCCAATCATTCAGCTAGCTAGCTTTGCATGAGAGCAGAATCCATTAGCATACATGAGGCTTACTTTGGATGCATGGTAGCTGGATCGATTAGTATTGGTTGAGGGCCTCCTTAAGTTTCTCACAGATCTAGCCACGTAGGTATTGGTGCTCTTCTTGCCGTCCGGCCGTCCGCGGGTGGGTTCGCTAGCTCTGTTAGGTTCAGAGCCCTTGACCCGCAGCACCATAGATCAGATGTAGAAGTTACAAAAGATATAAAATTCCTGGACGTACGTTAATGAAGACGGGCCCATATGTTGGATGTGTTTCACGCTTGATGGCAGAAGTTGGTAATTTTCTTTAACTCTACACGTTACAAAGATCAAACGGCTGCAATACTTCAATATATAACGATCCATCAGATGAAGGTGGCCCTCGCAAATGCGAGGGCTAGATCTTTCACGCATTAATAGTGTCGATTTTTTTTATCTCATGCACATATTTTTGACAAACTAAATTTTTTGCCTTTGCATTTGTGAGGGCATCATCTATACGTTATTTTACGTATCTCAAGAACAAAATTATAATTTCATAGGTATTGAAAATATGGACTTCCAATAAAATCTAGTTTTATAGTCACTCTAAATATTATCATATAAGTAACATATCATCTAAATGAAAAATATTTTGAATCACTTGATTTGTGCATGAATGAGTGTTAATAAATTTCAAAAATACAATGCAACATGTTCTACAACTTCTTTTTTTCCATGTAGATAGTGGTATTTCAATCTAATTTTACATTGTTTCCACTATTCACCAATTTTCAATCAAGATGCTCTAAGCTCTCTCTTGCATGTATTTGTTGTGTCATACAATAATGCTATGCAATGTCACATAGCATAACCATTTTAATCAAGCACTGACTTACTACATGTTTTCAATCAATTCCATCACGGCAGAACGACATGCAGCCCTGCAGTTTCCGTGCACTTGCATGGCGTAGCTATTATGAGGATAAAAATTATTAGCAAAACTATATTAACATGTAAAAACCATTAGACAAATTTCATTTATCATAAAACAACAATAAGCATGTCTACTATGAGCTTCATTTTTGGATGGAGTGCATCCATTTTCCCATTTATGTTGCGCAAACTGCCATCATTGGTCCGAATGAACTCTTCCTATCATAGTTGTAAGATACATTTCTCCGTGAATGTTACACCACCTACTATTGGATGAAGCAAGTGTGTATTAATTCGATACGTATGGAAAGATACACATCTTCCTATTACAAAATAATACGTATACGAAACTACTCCACACAGGATAATTGATAACTGATTTCCGCACGACCATGTAATCAAGTGGTTGTTGCCGTTTAATTCACATGCGTGTGCGGCTCGATTTTCACTGTTGTGCATGAATCGTTCGAGTGTTGTCGTTCATATAGCACTTCTTCTACATATATTTCTCATCCATATTGTAGTACAATATATAAGATATTTAGGTAAAATTTCAGAGAAAGATACACTACACATACCCACTGGTCAACAATGATTAGAAGTTGAGTGTTTTTTCAAGATAAAAAATAGCGCAATTCTTATTTCTCTATCGTCATCAAATTAAATAATACAATATATCGTACTTCAAAATTTGTTTTACCCTATAAACTAAAATTTTACTGGGTATTTTCAATTTAAAATTTAATGTTTGTTCTAAACTATTCCTGTTTGAAATACTCAACGGTCTGTCATGTCAACCCTTAGTACAATAACAATGGTATTCGTTCAATTATATTTCTTAAGGTAAGTTCATAGATCTTTTTTGCATGCGTGATAATTTCCGCATATTTTCTTTATTGTGTTATAATTAGGTGATTTCATATATTAAAGTAATGCCCCGAGCAATGGTGATATTTGGCAGCCATTAGTGGGAGATTTTTTTGTGAATTTGTGTATGATTTATTGTATTTTGGCTGGGTCTTCTTTTTGGACGTGGAGACTGAAATTCCTTTTCAGTCAGGCATCACTTCAGTCAGGCATCACCTTCCTTTTTAATAATGAGGCTTGACCGCTTGAGGACTCCTTATTTGTAGGTTTTTTTTTATTTGAAAGTGAAAGTGTACATGGGTCTCTCGTCTCTTGTTTTAGAAGGAACTGTGGCGTGTTTATAACTTGTGACGTGGGGGCGTGGGGCATGGTCACCTTTTATGTGTACGTACTTTTCAAGCTTCTTAGGAATACGAACGTGGGTGATGATGACTCCTTTTTTACGGCAGGCTGACTCTTTTTTAGGGAAGTTCTAATTCTTTGCGTACAGTTTATAAGTCATGGTGCACCTAGGAGATTAGGCACGTTACATAAATCACTCAGAGAGAAAAAATGTATGTTACATAAATCTAACGGCTGTGCTTTCTTATTTTACTGAGGTCCACCAGATTAAGGGCCCGATGTTTCTGATTAATGTGGGATTTTCTAGCTAATTCCTCTATTTTTCATCCGTATTTTGCTTTTAGTAGATAATAGAATAGATAGAAGATAGATAGATTCTACTATATCTTTTTATCCATCCTCTTAATTTTTATATATTATTTTAATTAAAATTAATGCATAAAAATACTATAAATTAAATTACAGGATAGGCTAATAAAAAAAAGAAACGGGTACATGAAGATATCACAAAAAATACAAAATTTTGGTTATTTGTTGACGAAATCACTAGTTCAGGAGTATCATTGCAAAAGCCACTCACAATTACTCTGATAATCACAAGTGGCGCACTGCATGTGCGTCTCCCGTCACGCAACCTGGCGTTTTCGTGGGATTTCTTGCCCCACTCAGGCGGGATGGTTGGATTTCTTTATGCTTTTTTTCGTATATCCGTCTTTTTTCAAAACGATTTATCTCTTGAATAGTGCATCCAAAATCACCATTGCGTTTCTCGTGTGTAGTTCTTTGAAACTAAACACCATCTTAATAGGTTTCGATGAACTTTTGACTGAAGAAAATTTGCTACCGCAGTGAACTAACATGTGCTTAGAAATTATACTAACTCGTGCTTTCATGTGAAACTAATTTGTGCTCCCACAGGGTGAGGCACAACTATATTCCCACGAGGAAGCACACATGTGGTCCCCACGGAGCACAACTATGCGTCGCAAGTAAATTAACTTGTACTTCCCATGGGTGAAACACAAATGTGCTCCTGCCCCGAAGCACACCTGTGCTCCACGCCTCCTCGCCGGAACACAACACACCTATGCTTCCGCGTAAAGCACACATGTGCTCCAGACGGTCGGGGAGCACAAGCGCACATATGCTCTACGTGAGAATGCAATACACATGTGCCCCTAATAGGTGAGAACCATAAAGAATCAAGGAAACTGGAAAAAAAATGAAAGACAAAAAAAGAAAACGATAGTTGGAGTGCTTCCACGTGCAGAAGAATTGAAAAAACCCAAGGAAAACCGGAAAAAGTGTTGCCCCTAACGACACACGTGGCAGCACTGAGGGGCACGTGGAACCGTTGGAGTGCTTCCGCGTGCAGGGGTGACCCCCAATTAGTTTCTCCCATTGGTGGTCATCATTTAACCTACACTAGATGATACCCGATACAATTGTGCAGGAAATTTTCGCCTTTAGCCCATTTATTATTTCCAATAATTCCTAGGATGACAGGAGACGGTCATATAGCCCATTCATGCATGATACAGGGGTGTGGAATGATTAGTCCCACCCTTGTTGTGCAGGGTGCGTTGGACCAATATATGAGGGTTTTTTTCTCCTTAAAAAACATATAAGGTTGGTTTCACCATACAATATTAAGAGGTTGAGAAGAGAACACATACACGCACACTCATCCTCTGCTTCTTCATGCCTCACCCAAGTGTCATGGGAGATGGGCGATAAGAATTTTGGTGAGTGCCCTCGCATGTCTGTTGAACTCTTCACCAATGTGGTTGCGCATGACTAATTCCACAACGTCGACAACCTCCTCCATTGCATGTTGCTCAGTGATGGTGATGCGAATGAAAACACCTCTTCCTCCATCACACCGTATGTTTCTTATCCCTTTTGTTAGGGTTGTTTCTGGATATTTAGTACTGGCAATTTATCTAGACATGGTACTTTTATCGTACATACCTGATTACATGTCTAGTATTTTTGTTTCTTTCGATCACCATGTTTAATCTATTCATAATGAATTTTCTATCGCATTTATGGATTAATTTATATGGAAAATTACTAAAATATCCAACAATCCAAAAAACCTTACATGTGTTGGCAATTTTCTTCAATTGATTTTGCTGCGACTCTCAAACCTCCAACGTTTGAGGGTGTGCACTACAAGAGGAAGGGTGCGAAGGTAGTTCTTTGGCTTACCACCACGAATTGTTTTCATGCCTAGGAGGGCAAGTTAGAGTGGACCTCTTACTCCTGAACATGAGCTAGCTTTCCAGTATACAAACACCCTCTTTAGAGGTGCTGTTTTGATTGTTCTTGGTAACAATCTCATTTATCCTTTCGTGACCATTATGGCCGGTAACGATATGTGATATGCACTCAAGGAAAAGTTTTGAGGTCTCATACGCTAGAACAAGTTGTATGTTATGGAACAATACCACGGCTACAAGATGACTCATGAACGCTCCATAGTTAAGCAGGCTCATTAGATTAAATCACTGCTTGCTAAGGAACTTGAGCAATTTAACTGTGTGTTGACGGATAAGTTCATTGCTAGAGCCATCATTGCCAAGCTTCATCATCTGTGGAGGATTTTTTCTACTTCTCTGAAACACAACAGACAAGAGAATTTTTATCATTAGCACTCTTGATGTAGAAGAGAACGCGAGGACAAAAGACACACATATTCGTTTCCATGTCGGGAACTGAAGAGCCAACTTTGTGTACAAGAATTTCCAGTTCCACAAGTTCAAGAACAAGAACAAATATGATGACAAATGAAACTTTTAAGTCAAGAACAAGGCCTCACAGTCTGCTAACTCCAAGAAGAGGATGTGACCTTTATGAAGAAATGAAAAGACCATGTCAGTGGTGATGAAGTACAATGTGCTCTTGATTGTGAGAACCACTTTGATAGGCAGTAATATGGAAGTAGCGGCAAGACCGTCAATGTTGTCATTGGCGATACTGAAATGAAGGATGCCAGTGTGTTAAATTTCGTACTGTTCTTTCAGTATATCATTTTTCTGATTGTTGGATTGACATGAGTGCTAATATACATGTGTCTGTGTGCCGATATCTCCATGTTTATTCTTATTAGGCTGCAAAGAACTACCTTCGTGCTAATGAAAACGGGTCACATGCTTCTGTTCATATTATTGGTATGGTTGATCCTAAGTTTACTTAAGAAAATATTGTGTGGCTGAAGAACGTGCAACATGTCCCTACGATAAATAAAATCTAGTCATTGGCTCTCTTCTATGTCGAGATGGATATAAGTTAGTCTTTAGGTCCAACAAATTTGTAGTCTCTAAACATGGAAAATTTATTGGTAAAGACTATGCATGGACGTGTAGACTTGTTCCGTTCATCTTTTGTCATACTTTTGCGCTAAAGTTATTAATCATGTTTGCAACGGAAGTGAATCAAATGTTTGGCAATATCAACTTTGTCATATTAACTTGGTTGCATGACGGGTCTAGCAAATTGTAGCTTTGTCCCCAAATTCATGACTGTCATAAGCTATAGGTTTCAAATATATGTGCAATCAACCTCGCAAGTCTCATAAGACTGCTAAGGAGAGGAACTTAGCACCATTAAAACTCATAAATTTAGATCTTTGTTACTCCCTCCATCTCAGTTTATAAGTCTTGCACGTGTATCTAGGTCGTCAATTTGATATATACAAAATAAATTATTTAACATAAAAAATATATCATTAGAAAATAGAACATCTAAAGTTTCTAATGATATTTTTTTGTAATATATGCCTCTTATTAAGTTGGTCAAACTGATGACCTGGGTTCACGTGCAAGACTTGTAAACTGAGATGGAGGGAGTAGATAAGTGGTGTGTTGATAAATAGTGGAAATATATATTACATGGATTTACTTAATATCTCTACTAGATGTTGTGTGGCATATCTATGAAAACAAAAGATGAGGCTTTGCGCTACTTGAAAATTTATAAGGCCGTCGTAGAAAATCAACTTGATGGAAAGATCAAAAGGCTTAGGTCCGATCGCGGTGAAGATTATTTTTCCAATGGGTTTAATTTATTCTGTAAGGAATATGGTATAGCCATGAGATGACGCCTCTCTGTGCTCCCAATCTGTCAGAATCGGGGCTCCGCGGACCCAAGAAGGTTCGAACACTGGGGTGTGCTCGCTCTCCTGCCCTACTCTGCCTCGCAACCTCACGACGGCTCTCCGGCGGTTTGAGATAGGAAGATGAACAAGGACACACCGAGTTTACCCAGGTTCGGAAGAGGAGTACAAGGCTCGTTCTTGCCCAACCGAAAAGGGTTCTCTCCTCTACGGGGCTGGTTCCCCCCTTATATTGGCCCCGGTCCTCTTCCCTCGAAAATATCCGATGGGAAGGGTTACCATAACGGCCGTTTTGAAAGGGGACAAGGTCACAGCTTATCCTGACAAAAGGTGGTCTTCGCCTGCTAAAGTTCCCCGCCATGATGTGCCCGGGGGCTCTGGGGTGTCATCCGTCCTGCCGAGCCCCCGGTCCTGGTCTTATTGCACGGAAGAGGAAACCTTTGGGGCTGCTTTGGGAACCGCGGGCTGGCGCTGCCCCCCTATCATCAAAAGGGAAACTCTCTCCTCTATGCCAGATGGTGCGGCCCCAGAGGCCGCTCGGTGCGAGCCACGTCAACCACGTGGAGGGGCAGGACCACCCACCCCACGAAGGCACCGGAGGTGGCTCCGCGAGGGGGGGGGGGAGGGGATGTCCCCAGGAGGCTCGTGATGTCGCGACCGTCGTGCGCCTCGCGAGGCATCGGCCCTCGCGAAGGCTCCCCTCATGAGGGTGATTGGTGGGCCACCCGGTCACTTGGAGCTAGCGCCTTGCCCGCGCCGTGGGCAGACGGGCCTGGGTACCCCCAGTCCCAGAGGCCCGACAGTAGCGCCCGGGCCCGCGGTGCGCATGATCTCGCCGGTTGGTGGGGATGCCGTGACGTGGGCCCTAACCGCCCGTGGGCCGGGCGCGGCACGCTGGCGCATTGGGACGCGCGGCGCCCCGCTTTCCTCAAGGCATTGAAGGTCGCGCAAGCCGACATAAAGCCCGGGTGTGGCCAGGGGCCACCGCTGCTATTCCTCGTGTTGCCTTCGTCTTCCTGCATCTTTTCTCTCCGCGCGGAACTGCTCCAGATCCAAGATCTCTCGAGGCACTTTCCTTACCCTTCCTATGACCCCAGCGCTCAGATGGCACCCGCCAGCAAGAAGGGAAAGGCCGCGGCTTCCACCGCGAGCCCTGCCGCCGCCGGGTAGGCGCTCCTGCCTTCCCTCATTTCCGATGAAGAGGATCTGGGTCCCGTGCTTCCGCTGGTGGCCGACGGGCAGAACGGGGGGCGGGCGACCGGACTCTGGCCAGGCTCGTCGGCGTCGAGCGGCTTACCGAAGTCCGCCTATCCCTTCTTTCTTCACAACATCTATGCCTTCCAGGTTCTTTTACGCCATCCTTTCCCATTATCAGATCAACGCCTTGCACCTTCAGCCCAACTCCATCCTCCTCCTGGCCATCTTCGCCTTCTACTGCGAGGCATTTGTGGACGTGGGGCCCTCGGTAGCGCTCTTTCGCCACTTTTTCAGCCTGCGGTTCACCGCCCAGGAGCACCGCTCCGCGCGCGTCTCCTTCATAGACGTCACGGGCGCGAGCATCCACCTAAAGGCCGGGAAGAAGGTGGAGGGCTACCGGCAGCATTGAGTATTCATGGACGCGTGCCGAGTCTGCCCACTCCTAACAGCCCCCACGGGCCATCCTGTGCAGTCCCCGGGGTGGGCGCATGAGAAGCTCACCGACCCGAGGGCGGAGCCCGTCCCAGAGCGCATCGCCGCGCACGGGCATGCTGACGTGGCTTGAGACTGCGTCGGTATTTCCCCAAAGAGGAAGGGATGATGCAGCACAGCGACGGTAAGTATTTCCCTCAGTTATTAAACCAAGGTATCGAACCAGTAGGAGGATCACCACCACCTAATAAGCAGCACCTGCACACAAAGAACAAATACTTGCAACCCGACGCGAAAGAGAGGTTGTCAATCTCTCTACGGTAAAAAGATAGATTAGGATATGATAGATTGGAGAGATAGATCTTTCAAGAACACAAAATAAAAAGAGCAAATAAAAAGTGCAACAATATATTTTTTGGTTTTTGGAATAGTAGATCTGAAAACAAAAGCGGCAAAAAGATAGATCGGAAAGCAATATGTTGGAAAAGTAGACCCAGGGGCCGTAGGTTTCACTAGTGGCTTCTCTCATAAGTATAGCACACGGTGGGTGAACAAATTACTGTTGGGCAATTGATAGAAGATCAAATAATCATGACGATATCCAAGGCGATGATCATTATATAGGCATCACGTCCAAGATAAGTAGACCGACTCCTTCCTGCATCTACCACTATTACTCCACACATCGACCGCTATCCAGCATGCATCTAGTGTATTAAGTTCATGGAAAAATGGAGTAATGCAATAAGAACGATGACATGATGTAGACAAGATCTATTCATGTAAGAATAGACCCCATCTTGTTATCCTTAATGGCAATGATACATGCGTGCCTTGCTGCCCCTTCTGTCACTGGGAAAGGACACCGCAAGATCGAACCCATCACAAAGCACCTCTTCCCATGGCAAGAAAAATCGATCTAGTCAGCTCAAGTAAACCAAAGATTCGAAGAAGAAATACGAGGCTATAAGTAATCATGCATATAAGAGATCAAAGAAGACTCAAATAATATTCATGGATAGAAACTGATCATGAACTCAAAATTCATCGGATCCCAACAAACACACTACAAAAGTTTACATCAAATAGATCTCCAACAGACCATTGTATTGAGAATCAAAAGCGAGAGAGAGAGGAAGCCATATAGCTACTGCCTACGGACCCGTAGGTCTATGGTGGACTACTCACGCATCATCGGAGAGGCACCAATGAGGATGATGAACCCCTCCATGATGGTGTTAGATTGGATCTCGAGGCTCTGGAACTTGCGGCGGCTGGATGTGTTTTTTATCGACTCCTTTAGGGTTTCTGGAATATTTGGGAATTTATAGGCATCAAAGGCGGTGGAGAGGGTCCCCGAGGAGGGCACAACCCATCAGGGCGCGCCGGGGGCCTCTGGCGCGCCCTGGTGGGTTGTGGTCTCCACGGCCCACCTCTGTGGCACTTCTTTGGCCTACTGGGTGTCTTCTGGTCCAAAAAAAATCTCCAAAAAGTTTCGTCGCGATTGGAATCCGTTTGGTACTGATATTCTGTGAAGTAAAACACAAGCAAAAACAACAACTGGCACTTTAGCACTATGTCAATAGGTTAGTCCCAAAAAATGATATAAAGTTGCTATAAAGTGATTGTAAAACATCCAAGAATGATAATATAACAGCATGGAACAAGCAAAAATTATAGATATGTTGGAGACGTATCACACGCCTCTCTGACAGGGGTGATGGTCATCAAGGAATTTCTGGGGCAGCGCATCACGCCGCTCCAGGCACGCTCGCTCCCCCTGTGGAAGCTCGCCGGCTCGGAGGACCCGATGTGGCTGCGCGTTTATGGCCTGATGCACGATGAGCTAGATGGGGCCCTGTCGGCCCTGCTCGGCTATACTCCTGAAGGTCCTCCGGAGGCGGCGCCGCCGCTGTACGCTTGCGACGACATGCAGGAGCTAGTCGGGGAGATGCCCGTCTTCGACGAATGGGGCCTCGTCGGGTCATGCAGGATTCCCTCCATCGCGGTGACGTCCTCCAGCGGGAGTGATGGTGGCGAAGACTCGGAGGCGACTGAGGGAGAGGGGAGTGCCGGCCGGGTACCGTCGGCCAGCCTCCACTCATCACTACGCAGCCTCGGGGACGACGACACTGTCTCAAATGAGCAGCACCAAGTTATTCCGGGGTCGGACCCCGCGACCCCTCCTGTGCTGGCGACGGCGGCCGATGGCGGAGACGCCGCGTCCACTCCGGCGGCTGCCGCGCCCCCTCCGGAGGCTTCTCAGGCTCCCAATGGAAAGGGAGAGCGCGGCCGGTCCCGCTGAGGACCGTGCCGAACGCCCTTTAGACGTCGTTGAGACGACACACGGGGGAGGCGCGGGCATGGCATCAGCCATTGCAAAGAAGAGGAAGTGGGCTTCCCGGGATAAGTAAGTTCCTCAATTCGCTCCCACGTCGTGCACCTTTGGCTGGTTGTTCCAGCTAACCTCCTTCCTTGGCACAGGTGCTCCGGCGGCAGCGAGGAGAATAAGAAGGCGAGCGCCGGGGCGAAAGTTGCGCCTACCAAGAAGGCGGCCTCAACCCTCGGTCGGAGCCTTGGCGGACGCGGGGGCGGCCAACGCCAGCCCAGCGCCGTGCTCGGCCGTGCGGGCGCGACCACGGGGCCCAGCGTTTCCCCGGAGCGTCGGGGGGGGCGCGTGCCCAGGGGTCTCAACGGTTCAGCCCCTGGCACCACCTGCCAAGGCTATGGCTTCTCAACCCCCGATGCCGCCCGCCGGGGCCACGGGCTCCCAACTAGCCGAAGAGGGAGAGGCGCCTCAGCCTCCATCGGCCGCTCTGGTGCCCCTGGCGACCGACCATGACGCGGGGCGCGACTCAGGCTGTCCTCCGGTGGTGATCGCTCCAGGGGCCCCTGGCGCCAGTGCGGAGGTCTCCTTAAGCGAACCGTGGGGGCCAAGCCCGGGGGAGAGCTCGGAGCTCCCGGTGTTTCAAGTGTAGAGCGCTGGGGCGCCCCTTGCTCTAGCTGCGTCGGGCCAACTCTCGCCTTGATGGATCAGAACGCCTTGCTTAGGCACGGATCTCTTACCGACGCCGAGGACGCGCTCTTTCGACTGGGGGCGGACTTCCGAGACACCGAGGCACGTCTCTCTGCCGAACGCCTGAAGCTCGCCATGGGGTGGCGTCAGCTAGATGCCTCCACCAGGGAGGCTCACAGCAGGGCCGAGGCCACCCTCGTGGAGGGCAAGAAGGAGGTTGCCGAGGCGAAGGTTGCTTGCGAGAGGGATTTTGCCGAGAAGACATCGCTCGCCAAGCGCCTCGAAGAAGCGGAAGCCGGCCTGAAGGCGCGTCAGGAGCGAGCCGCGCAAGCGCATCAGCTCCAGCTGCGAGAAGAGGGCGTCAAGGCCCGCGAGGCGGAGCTGGCAGGCCGTGACGCTGCCCTCACAAAGTTGGCGGCAGAACAGGCCACGGAGCGCAAACGCCTGGAGGCGTTGCAGCGCGAGGTGGCTGAGGTCCAAGAGGTTCATGCCAGGCGGATATCCGAGGCCAGCGCCAAGCTGGACGCTCGGGAGAAAGAGGTCCTGGCTGCCGCAGACGCGAGGGCGGCCTCAGACCACTCCGCGCTCTCCTCCCTCAAACACAGAGCCCGCGAGGCCCTGTCGTCCATTTGCAGGTCAAGCTTCGATGTCCCTCTCGTTTCACAGGGCTCCAGCTATGCCGAGCTTTCCTCCAAGCTTGTGAAGGTGCTCGAGGGCGCGGCCAAGGGGGTGGACGGCATCCTGGAAGAGGAAAGCCGTGGCCTCCTTTTGGTGGCAGCGACTCGCGTCTTCAGTCATCTCCTCCTTCGCGACCCCAACTTCAAGTTTGACGAGGTGACGGTCCTCGTTCCCGAAGAGTCTCGCGGCGATATGGCGGCGGCCGTGGAGGGCCATGTGAAGGCGTTGCTTGAGTAGTTCTTCTGCTTCGACAGTGACGAAGAGCCCAGCCGGGAGCCTCCTTTTACCACCCTGCCATAAGCTGAGTCCGCCTCGAGCAGGCATGAGATGACATTTTTAAACCATAGGGAATATTTTGGATTTTGTAATAATTGCTTGTGATATGCGACTTCCCTTTCTTGGCTGGGTTTCTCTCTTGCTTGTCTCAATGCTCTGCATTGTCAAGGCCCAACCCCGCGCATACCTCAGCCGCCGCTGGGACACCAGGTCGCGATGCCTGAGCTGAACCAGGAGGTGAGGGGCTACAGGCGCTAGTGAAGGTTCCTGAGACGCGATGCTCAAGAACCCCCTTGACACGCAAGCGGCCTGCTCGAAAGTCCTTACGCTCTGCGTCGGCAGGGCTCAGCCCCGCGCATACCTCAACTGCCACTGGGATGACAGGTCGCGATGCCTGAGCTGACCCAGGAGGTTAGGGGCTATGTGCGCTAGTGAAGGTTCCTGAGACGCGATGCTCAAGAACCCCCCCTGACGCGCAAGCAGCTCACGTGATGAAGAATCCTACACGCGGCAACCCACGCCTGGAGCGCCGCGCTCTTGTCATCTTACACTTGTGTGTCGTGCGAGGAGACTAGACACCAAGGACCTCAGGAGGTGACGTGCACGTTTGAAAGCCCGCGAGACAGAGCTCGATCACTTGGGTTTATCAGCGCTGCAGGGACGAACCCGAGCACAGACACCATGTCCAGCCCCCGCTCGCGCGAGGTACAAGGGAAAACTGGCAAGCATGGAGCTCCATTGATCATCCACCAGCGCGGAGCATGGGGCTTCCACTAGGCGTGGGCAGGAGTCCTTCTGGGGCTGAGGGGCGGCCCTTCGGGAGGCTCCGGAGTGTGTACAACCCCAACCTCATTATTACGTGAGAGGATCACGGGCGGCAATTTCGGAAAGAGGTGTCGGACGCCCCAGGCACACGGCTCAGGAGCTCCTTCCTCAATCCTTTATCCACCAGCACGAAGCATGGGGCTTCCACTAGGCGTGGGCGGGAGCCCTCCCGTGGCCGAGGGGTGGCCCTGCGATGGACTCCGGGGCATGTACATCCCCAACCTCATTATTACGTGAGAGGGTCACGGGCGGCGATTTAAAAGAGGTATCGGATACTCCAGGCGCAAGGCTCAGGAGCTCCTTCCTCAATTCTTTAGGCGGGTTACGCCTCACTCTTCACGCGGCTGCGTGCATATGGGACCTGTGATGTGGGGGGGGGGGGCGACGCGAGCTGGGTGGCTGTCCCGAGGTCACCACATGAAGAGGTTCGACACCAAGGACCCCAGGAGGTGACGTGTTCTGGGGCAGCCCGTTAGTCAGAGCTCAGCCTCTCGGATTTAGCAACGCTGCAGGGACGGACCTGAGCACAGACGTCGTGTCGTGTTCCTTCGTGAGATGAACAAGGGAAAACCACCCAATCCGTGGTGCCCGAGGTGGCGAAACACCTCAACTGGCAATGGGGTATAACAAGCCACACCCTCACTCGCCTACCTTCGGCAATCCCCTGAGGGCAAGACACCAAGGACCTCAGGAGGTGGCGTACACGGGAGCAAGCCCGTGAGGCAGAGCTCGGTCGCTTGGATTTACCAACGCTGCAGGGACGTACCCGAGCACAGACGTCGTGCCTAACCCCAACCGGGGAATTTTCGAAAGAAGGATCGCAGGAGCGCGGCGATTCCAAGCGGTGGCAAGGCACCAAGTGCTAGGCTTAAGCCGAAATCATAAACTTCGAAAGAAACAATAAGGTTCACTATACTTCCAAAAAGTGAGACTGCTGCAGGGGCGGACCCAAGCCAGCCTGGGGGTGTTGCAGCCCGTAGGGTGCCCCCAATTCAAACAGAACAACAAAAAATCACCTAGCGGTTGCGCTGCTGCGGAGGTGTCTGGCCGTCTTGCTGGGCGCGCCGCGGAGGCCAGCCCTTTAGGGGCCGGCCGGCTCCTGAGATCCTGGGGGTCCTGGAGGCTCGCGGGGCCTCAGTGCCACGCGAGCCGCCATCGAGAACTGCGCCAGCCTTTGAAAGACGACGCCGGCGTTTACCAAGCCAAAGGGCATGCGAACACGGTGAGCGGCGACATGCAGACGGAAGAGGCCTCGGGATGCGACCCGGTTAAGGCCCGCGATATCGACGCACATGCGTGCCCTGCCGCGCTCTGGGTGACACCCCTCCCGCATCCTGCCATCTTATCGGTCGATGAATTCCTGCGACGCCGGCGCCTGGCGCCGCGTCCCCTCTCTCTGGGGGCGCGCCACGGGACACGCCTCCAAGCGGTGCCCGAGCACCTCCCTCGTCATACCGACCAAGTCGGACGCTTCCCACATGGAAGCCCCCGAGCCTAGCCTGAGGGGGGCGCCGGGCGCGCCTTCCTATGCAGGGAGGCGGTTGGTGTCGGAGACGGGCACGGGAGCCACGTTGGCAGGGGTTGCATCTTTGGTGTTGACGAGGCTTGGGACGGGCAACAACTGCTTCTTCCTCGGGGGCACGGCCTCGCGAGGCTCAGCATCCCCCGCGTTTCCAGAATGCTCCGCCGCGGCAAGCTTGTAAGCACGTTGGAGGGAGCAGACCGCCTTCTTTTCATCGCAGGTGACGGTGATTACGCCGCTGCATCCCGGCATCTTGAGGACGTTGTAGCCGTGGTGCGTTGCCGCCATGAACCTGGCCAGCGCCGGGTATCCCAGGATAGCGTTGTACGGGAGACCAATGTGCACCACGTCAAAGTCGATGAGCTCTGTATGATAGTTGTCGCGCGTGCCGAACGTGACAAGGAGACGGATCTGCCCCAGTGGGGTGGTGGAGCCGCTCGTCACTCCGGAGAAAGGCCTGGTTGGCATCAGCTGGTCGTAGGGCACCTGGAGCATGTCGAAGGTCTCCACAAAGAGCACGTTGAGGCCCGCGCCTCCGTCGATGAGGGTCTTGGTGACGACGACATTGCTAATCGTGGGGGTGCACATCATGGGGAGCGCACCCGCGGCGACCGAGGACTTGAGGCTATCGCTGGCGTCGAAAGAGATAGCATATTGGGACCACTTGAGAGGTCTCACGGCTTCCAGCCTCGGGAGGGCAGCATTCATCTCACGGGAAAACAGCTTGAACCGACGGTTGGACAGAGGGGTATGGGCCCCGCCAAGGATGCAACCCATCGCGCGAGGCTCCTGGTAGCCCCCAGCGACCTCATCGCGCTGGCCGTCATCGCTCCTCCTTGGGTGCGGCGGCAGCGGGGGAAGCGCAACGTTATCCCGAGGACGCACCTCGCGAGGCTGATCGCGCCGACCATTGTCGCAAGGCTGCTCCTGCCAGCCCTGGCGGGGGTTGCCGTCGCGACCGTCCCTGCGCCACGGTCGCTCCTCTTCGGGCGCCAACTAACGCGCTCGTCTCGGAGGATCCTGAGCTCCTGACAGTCTTCGGTGTTGTGGGTGTGCAGGTCATGGTAGATGCAGAACGGGCGTCGATCTTTCTCGGGCGCGGTTTGGTCGTGGCCATGCTTCTGCTAAGGCTCTGCCGCGAGCATAGTAGGACCCTTGCGCTTGACCTCCTTGGTCTTGGCCTTGCTGTCATCTTGTGCGGCGTCCGGATCGTCGTGGGCGAATAGACGTCCTTCCTCTGCCTTGGCGCACTTGTCGGCGATGTTGAACATCTCCAGGGCCGAGCTTAGGTTGTCGTTGATGGCGAGCTTCTCGCGCGGAATCTTGTTGCGCACTTGACTGAACCGCTGGATGTACTTGCGCAGGGTTTCTCCAGGGCGCTGCTTCACGCGCCGAAGGTCGTTGACGGAGAGGGGACGGTCATGCGTACCCTTGAAGTTGGCGATGAGCAGCTTGCCGAGCTCGCTCCATGAAGAGACCGAGTTCTTGGTCAGGTTCAGGAGCCAGGATCACGCACCGTCCTTGAGAGCCATCGGGAGCCAGTTCGCCATGGCCTTATCGTCGCCGCCCGCTGCCTCCACGCTCAGTGCATAGAGTTGGAGGAACTCCGTGGGGTCGATGGTGCCATCGTAGCGCGGGGGCAGCTCGGGCCTGAACTTGGCGGGCCAGACCACCCTGCGTAGCTCACGGGTGAAGGCCCGACAGCCCACGGTGCCCAGAAGACCACCGCACGCGAGGGCGGCCCGGTTCTGGCGCCCGACCGCGGCCACATCCTGCGCGACCCGGTCTTGACGCTGGCGCTGCTGGTCAAGAGCCGCGTGCGCGTCGGGCGCCGCGCGGTTGACGATCTGGCAGCTGGCCTTGTCCTGGTTCCACGGTGGTGCTTCGTGACGTCGGTCGTGGGGGCGCGCGTCATGTCGGGGTTCGACCTGCTCGTCGTGCATGGGAGGAACTGGAGGCGCTCCGTGAGCCACTTTGCCCTCGTAAGATGGTGGGGGGGGGGAAACGACCGGGAGGGTACCAGGGCTTCCCCGGCGGCGGTGACAAGCTCCATGATGCGGCCCAACCACGCATCATAACCGGGCCCGTCCGCAGAGCGGTAGCGGAGCAGCTCGCGTGCCATGAGCAGCCCCCCCTGCGCGTTCACCCACTTGAGGCGGGCATGGAAGGAGGAAGCCGTGGCAGTGCGGCCCTCCCGCTGCACACAGGGGTGTGTGGAGGAATCCTGCTGCTCGCGAGTAGCGGGGTCAGTGGCCGCCGCGCCCTCGGCGCCGGCGGGGTGGCGATGACCACCGCGGCCAACCGGGGCGGTCTGAACGACCCGGGCCGTCCCGCGCTCAGCGCGCACAAGGCGAGCGTCATCCATGGGGTTGATGAAGCCAGAGTTGTCGGAGCTGAAGAGCGTCGACGCACCCCTACCTGGCACGCCAAATGTTGGAATTGGGGCTCCGCAGACCCAAGAAGGTTAGAACACTGGGGGGCGCTCGCTCTCCTGCCCTACGCTACCTCGCAACCTCATGACGGCTCTCCGGCGGTTTGAGCTAGGAAGATGAACAAGGACACACAGAGTTTACCCAGGTTCGGGCCACTTTGTGGTGTAAAACCCTACTCCTGCTTGGTGGATTACTTGAGGAGGAAGAGGAGTACAAGGCTCGTTCTTGCCCAACCAAAAAGGGTTCTCTCCTCTGCGGGGGCTGGTTCCCCCCTTATATTGGCCCCGGTCCTCTTTCCCCAAAAATATCCAACGGGAAGGGTTGCCACAACGGTCGTTTTGAAAGGGGATAAGGTCGCAACTTATCCTGACAAAAGGTGGTCTTCGCCTACTAAAGTTCCCCGCCGTGATGTGCCCGGGGGCTCGGGGGTGACATCCGTCCTGCCGAGCCCCCGGTTCTGGTCTTCTTGCATGGAAGAGGAAACCTTTGGGGGGTGTTGGGGAACGTTGCATGGGAAACAAAAAAATTCCTACGCACACGCAAGATCTATCCATGGTGATGAGCATCTACGAGAGGGAGAATGGATCTACATACCCTTGTAGATCGCTAAGCGAGAAGCGTTATGAAATGCGGTTGATGTAGTCGAACGTCTTCGCGATCCAAATCGCAAGCCGTCCCGTGATCTCATCACGATCCGTCCCGCGATCCAATCACGATCCGTCCCGCGATCCCATCACGATCCGTCCCGCGATCCAATCATGATCCTTCTGATCTAGCGCCGAACGGACGGCACCTCCGCGTTCAGCACACGTACAGCAAGAGGGAGCGGAGAGGTAGATGAGTTCTCTGGCAGCGCGAAGGCGCGGCGGCGGTTGTGGTGGAACTATTCCAGCAGGGCTTCGCCTAAGCGCTGCTGAAAACTAGAGGAATCAATCTATCAGGAGAGAGGGCTGCACTATGGCCTTTTTGGGTTGAAGTACTTTTGCCCTCTCTCCCTCTAGTATATATAGGAGGAAGGGGAGGGAGGCCGGCGCCCCTAGGGCTGCCCCTTTGGTGCGGCCGAAGTGGGGAGGTGGAGGAGTCCAACTCCAATCCTACTAGGAGTAGGATTCCTCCTCCCCCACTTGGAAACCCATTCCACCTTTGGGTTTTCCCACCCCTAGCCGCATGGGCCTTAGTGGGGGGTTCGGCCAACCCACCAGGGGCTGGTTTGACTCCTCCCAAAGCCCATGAGACCCTTTGGGGCGAAAGGCCCCTCCCGATAGTCCCCCGGTACGCTCCCGGCACTCCCAGTACACTACCGAAATGCCCGAAACTTTTCCGGTGACCAAAACAGGACTTCCTATATATCAATCTTTACCTCCGGACCATTCCGGAGCTCCTCGTGACATTCGGGATCTCATCCGGGACTCCGAACAACCTTCGGTCACCACCATACATAACTCAATACTACCGAAACGTCACCGAACGTTAAGTGTGCAGACCCTGCGGGTTCGAGAACTATGTAGACATGACCGAGACACCTCTACGGCCAATAACCAATAGCGGGAACTGGATGCCCATATTGGTTCCTACATATTCTATGAAGATCTTTATCGGTTGAACCTCTATGTCAAGGATTCAGTTAATCCCGTATGATGTTCCCTTTGTTTCTTCGGTATGTTACTTGCCCGAGATTCGATCGTCGGTATCTCTATACCTAGTTTAATCTCGTTACCGGCAAGTCTCTTTACTTGTTCCGTAATACAAGATCCCGTGGCTAACACTTTAGTCACATTGCTTGCAAGGCTTATTGTGATGTTGTATTACCGAGTGGGTCCTGAGATACCTCTCCGTCATACGGAGTAACAAATCCTAGTCTCGATCCATGCCAGCTCAACAGACACCTTCGGAGATACCTGTAGAGCATCTTTATAGTCACCCAGTTACGTTGTGACGTTTGATACACACAAGCTATTCCTCCGGTGTCAGTGAGTTGCATGATCTCATGGTCATAGGAACAGATACTTGACATGCAGAAAACAATAGCAATAAACTGACACGATCATATGCTATGTTCATAGTTTGGGTCTTGTCCATCACATCATTCTCCTAATGATGTGATCCCGTTATCAAATGACATCTCATGTCTATGGCTAGGAAACCTTCACCATCTTTGATCAACGAGCCAGTTTAACTAGAGGCTTACTAGGGACACATTGTTTGTCTATGTACCCACACATGTAATTGAGTTTCCAATCAATACAATTATAGCATGGATAATAAACGATTATCATGTGATTTACAACAGCCTCCCACTTGCACTAGAGTCAATAATCTAGTTCACATCACCATGTGATTTACATTGTTATGAATCTAACACCCAATGAGTTCTGGGGTTCGATCATGCTTTGCATGTGAGAGAGGTCTTTAGTCAACGGTCTGCAACATTCAGATCCGTGTGTTCTTTGCAAATCTATATGTCGTACTACAGATACTACCACGCTCCACTTTGAGAAAGCTTGCATTGACGTAACCCTTTACGACGAACTCTTTATCACCTCCATAATCGAGAAATATATCCTTAGTCCTCTAGTTACTAAGGATAACTTTGACCGCTGTCCAGTGATCCACTCCTGGATCACTCTTGTACCCCTTGACAGACTCATGGCAAGGCACACACAGGTGCGGTACACAACATGGCATACTATATAGAGCCTATGGCTAAGGCATAGGGGACGACCTTCGTCCTTTCTCTTTCTTCTGCCGTGGTCGAGCTTTGAGTCTCACTCAACTCCATACCTTACAAATCAGGAAAGAACTCTTTCTTTGACTGATCCATTTTGAACTCTTTCAAAATCTTGTCAAGGTATGTACTCATTGAAAGTTTTATCAGACGTCTTGATCTATCTCTATAGATCCTGATGCCCAACATTTAAGTAGCTTCTTTCCAGGTTTTCCTTTGAAAAACTCCTTTTCAAACAACCCTTTATGCTTTCCAGAAATTCTACATCATTTCCGATCAACAATATGTCATCCACATATACTTATCAGAAATTCTATAGTGCTCCCACTCACTTTATTGTAAATACAAGTTTCTCATAAACTTTGTATAGACCCAAAAACTTTGATCACCTCATCAAAGCGTATATTCCAACTCCGAGATGCTTGCTCCAGTCCATAGAAGGATCGCTGGAGTTTGCATACATTTTAGCATCCTTAGGACTGACAAAACCTTCTGGTTGTATCACATACAACCTTTCCTCACGGAAACCGTTAAGGAAACTCTGTTTTGACATCCATCTGCCAGATTTCATAATCGAAAAATGCAGCAACTGCTAACATAATTCCAACAGACTTTAGCATCGCTACGGGTGAGAAAGTCTCATCGTAGTCAACTCCTTGAACTTGTGAAAAACCCTTTGCCACAAGTCGAGCTTTATAGACGGTGACATTACCGTCCGCGTCTGTCTTCCTTTCAAAGATCCATTTGTTCTGAATGGCCTTTCGCCCTTCAGGTAATACTTCCAAAGCCCATACTTTGTTTTCATATATGGATCTCATCTCGGATTTCATGGCCTCTAACCATTTCTCGGAATCCGGGCCCATCATATCTTCTCCATAGCTTGTAGGTTCATCGTTGTCCAACAACATGACCTCTAAGACAGGGTTGCCGTACTACTCAGGAGCAGTACGCGTCCTTGTCGACCTACGAGGTTCGATAGTAACTAGATCCGAAGCTTCATGATCATCATCATTAACTTCCTCTTCAACTCACGTAGGCTCCACGGAAACAACTTTCTGCGCTGCGCTACTCTCTGGTTGAAACAAAGGTTCAACAACCTCATGAAGTTCTATCTTCCTCCCACTCAATTCTTTCGAGAGAAACTCTTTCTCGAGAAAGGACCCGTTTTAGCAACAAACACTTTGTGCTTGGATCTAAGATAGAAGGTTTACCAAACTGTTATGTTAGGGTATTCTATGAAGATGCATTTGTCCGTTTTGGGTTCGAGATCATTAGGTGAAAACCCTTTTTCACATAAGCGTCGCAGCCCCAAACATTAAGAAATGACAGCTTAGCTTTCCGTCAAACCAAAATTCATATGGTGTCATCTCAACGGACTTAGATGGTGCCCCTTTTAAAGTGATTGTAGTTGTCTCTAATGCATAACCCCAAAACAATAGTGGCAAAACGATAAGAGACATCATAGTTCGCACCATATTCAATAGAGCACGACTACGACGTTCAGACACACCATCACACTATGGTGTTCCAGGTGGCGTGAGTTGTGAAACAACTTCCACATTGTCTTAAGTTGTATACCAAACTCGTAACTCAGATATTTACCTCCACGATCATATCGTAGACATTTTATCTTCTTGTCACGATGATCTCAAACTTCACTCTGATTTTGTTTGAACTTTTCAAACGTTTCAGACTTGTGTTTCATTAAGTAAATATCCCCATATCTACTCAAATCATCAGTGAAGATAGGAAAATAACGATATCCACCGCACGCTACAACACTCATTGGACCGAATACATCAAAATGTATTATTTCCAATAAGTTACTTGCCCGCTCCATCATACCGAAAAACGGGGTCTTAGTCATCTTGCCCATGAGGCATGGTCTGCATGTGTCAACCGATTCGAAATCGAATGAGTCCAAAGATCCATCAGCATGGAGTTTCTTCATGCGTTTTACACCAATATGACATTTAGCGGCAGTGCCACAAGTATGTGGTACTATCATTATTAACTTTGTATCTTTTGGCATTAATATTATGAACGTGTGTATCACTATGATCAAGATTCAATAAACCATTCTCATTGGGTGCATGACCATTGAAGGTATTATTCATGTAAATAGAATAACCATTATTCTCTAACTTAAATGAATAACCGTATTACAATAAACATGATCTAATCACGTTCATGCTCAACGCAAACACCAAATAACATTTATTTAGGTTCATCACTAATCCCAAAGGTAGAGAGAGCGTGCGATGGTGATCACATCAACCTTGGAAACACTTCCAACACTCGTCGTCACCTCACCCTTAGCTAGCCTCCGTTTATTCCGTAGCTTTTATTTCGAGTTACTAACATTTAGCAACCGAACCCGTATCCAATACCCAGGTGCTACTAGGAGTACTAGTAAGGTACACATCAATAACATGTATATCAAATATACTTCTGTCGACGTTGCCAGCCTTCTTATCTACCAAGCATCTAGGGTTGTTCCGCTTCAGCGACCGTTCTCCTCATAATAGAAGCACTTAGTCTCGGGTTTGGGTTCAACCTTGGGTTTCTTCACTGGAGCAGCAACTGACTTGCCATCCATGAAGTTTCCCTCCTTGCCCTTGCCCTTCTCGAAACTAGTGGTTTTACTAACCATCAACACTTGATGCTCCTTCTTGATTTCTACCTTCGCGGTGTTAAACATCGCGAATCTCTCAGGGATCATTATTTCCATCCCTGGCATTTTATAGTTCATCAAGAAGCTCTAGTAGCTTAGTGACAGTGACTTGGAGAACTATATCAATCACTATCTTATCTGGAAGATCAACTCCCACTCGATTCAAGCGATTGTAGCACCCAGACAATCTGAGCACATGCTCACCGATTGAGCTATTCTCCTTCATCTTGCAGGCAAAGAATCTTGTTGGAGGTCTCATACCTCTCAACACTGGCACGAGCCTAAGATCCCAATTTCAGCTCTTAGAACATCTTATATGTTCCGTGACGTTCAAAACATTTTGGAGCCTCAATTCTAAGCTGTAATGCATGACGCACTGAACTATCAAGTAGTGATCAGAACGTGCCTGTTAGATGTTCACAACATCTACAGACGACGTTTGAGGGGGTGGCGCACCGAGCGGTGCATTAAGGACATAAGCCATCTGTGCAGCAATGAGGACAATCCTCAGATCACGGACCCTGTCCGCATTATTGCTACCATCATCTTTCAACTCTATTTCTCTAGGAACATATAAAAATTAAAGGGAGCTACAGCACGAGCTAGTAATCTACAACATAATTTGCAAAGACATTTTGACTATGTTCATGATAATGAGTTTAGTTAATCATATTACTTAAAAAACTCCCACTCAAATTGACATCCCTCTGGTCATTCGAGTGTCACATGATCCAAATTCACCAACTCAAGTCCGATCATCACGTGAGTTGAGGTGGTTTCAATGGTGAAAATCTTCATGTTGATCATATCTACTATATGACTCATGTTCGACCTTTCGGTCTCTTGTGTTCCGAGGCCATGTCTGTACATGCTAGGCTCGTCAAGTTTAACCCGAGTGTTCCGCACGTGCAACACTGGCTTGCACCCATTGTATGCGAACGTAGTGTCTATCACACCTGATCATCACGTGGTGTCTCGAAGCGACGAACTTTCGCAACGGTGCACACTCGGGGAGAACACAATTTTATCTTGAAATTTAAGTGAGGGATCACCTTATAATGCTACCATCGTCCTAAGCAAAATAAGATGCAGAAAAGGATTAACATCACATGCAAATCATCAGTGACATGATATGGCCATGAACTTGTGCTTTTGATCTCCATCTCCAAAGCACCGGCATGATCTCCATCGTCACCGGCATGACACCATGATCTCCATCATCTTGATCTCCATCAATGTGTCACCATGAAGTTGTCGCGCCAACTGTTGCTTCTACGACTATTGCTAACTCATAGCGATAAAGTAAAGCAAAACGGCGAAAATAATTAAAGACAACCCTATGGCTCCTGCCGGTTGCCGTACTCATCGACATGCAAGTCGTGATATTCTATACAATACATGATCATCTCATACATCACATATATCTCATCATGTAATTGGCCATATCACATCACAACGTACCCTGCAAAAACAAGTTAGACGTCCTCTAATTGTTGTTGCATGTTTTACATGGCTGCTACGGGTATCTAGCAAGAACAATTCTTACCTACGCAAAAACCACAACGGTGATACGCAAATTGCTATTCAACCTTCTCAAGGACCGCCTTTGTCGAATCTGATCCAACTAAAGTGGGAGAAACAGACACCCGCCATCCATCTTTATGCAACGAAGTTACATGTCAGTTGATGGAACCAGTCTCTCGTAAGCGTACGAGTAATGTTGGTCTGGGCCACTTCATCCCACAATACCGCTGAATCAAGAAAAGACCAAGGGAGGAAGCAATCTGAACATCAACGCCCACAAACTCCTTTGTGTTCTACTCGTGATCTCATCTACACATAGACCTGGCTCATGATGCCACTGTTGGGGAACGTTGCATGGGAAACAAAATATTTCCTACGCACACGCAAGATCTATCCATGGTGATGAGCATCTATGAGAGGGAGAGTGGATCTACATACCCTTGTAGATCGCTAAGCGGGAAGCGTTAAGAAACGCGGTTGATGTAGTCGAACGTCTTCGCGATCCAAATCGCCGAGTGTCCCGCGATCCCATCATGATCCATCTCGCGATCCAATCTCGATCCATCCCGCGATCCCATCACGATCCGTCCCGCGATCAAATCACGAATTGTCTCGCGATCCTGATCACGGTCCTTCCGATCTAGCGCCGAACGGACGGCACCTCCGCGTTCAGCACACGTACAGCTCGATGACGAACTCCGCCTTCTTGATCCAGCAAGAGGGAGTGGAGAGGTATATGAGTTCACTGGCAGCGCGATGGCGCGGCGACGATGGTGGTGGAACTATTCCAGCAGGGCTTCGCCTAAGCGCTGCTGTAAACTAGAGGAATCAATCTATCGGGAGAGAGGGCTGCACTATGACCTTTTTGGGTTGAAGTACTTTTGCCCTCTCTCCCTCTAGTATACATAGGAGGAAGGGGAAGGAGGCCGGCGCCCCTAGGGGTGCCCCTTTGGTGCGGCCGAAGTGGGGAGGTGGAGGAGTCCAACTCCAATCCTACTAGGAGTAGGATTCCTCCTCCCACACTTGGAAACCCTTTCCACCTTTGGGTTTTCCCACCCCTAGACGCATGGGCCTTAGTGGGGGGTTCGGCCAGCCCACCAGGGGCTGGTTTGACTCCTCCCACAGCCCATGAGACCCTTTGGGGCGAAAGGCCCCTCCCGATGGTCCCCCGGTACCCTCCCGGTACACTACCAAAATGCCCGAAACTTTTCCGGTGACCAAAACGGGACTTCCTATATATCAATCTTTACCTCCGGACCATTCTGGAGCTCCTCGTGACGTCCGGGATCTCATCTGGGACTCCAAACAACCATCGGTCACCACCATACATAACTCAATACTACCGAAACATCACCGAACGTTAAGTGTGCAGACCCTGCAGGTTCGAGAACTATGTAGACATGACCGAGACACCTCTACGGTCAATAACCAATAGCGGGACCTGGATGCCCATATTGGTTCCTACATATTCTACGAAGATCTTTATCAATTGAACCTCTATGTCAAGGATTCAGTTAATCCCGTATGCTGTTCCCTTTGTTTGTTCGGTATGTTACTTGCCCGAGATTCGATCGTCGGTATCTCTATACCTAGTTCAATATCGTTACCGGCAAGTCTCTTTACTCATTCCGTAATATAAGATCTCTTGGCTAACACTTTAGTCACATTGCTTGCAAGGCTTATTGTGATGTTGTATTACGAGTGGGCCCTGAGATACCTCTCCGTCATACGGAGTAACAAATCCCAGTCTCGATCCATGCCAGCTCAACAGACACCTTCTGAGATACCTGTAGAGCATCTTTATAGTCACCCAGTTACGTTGTGACGTTTGATACACACAAGGTATTCCTCCGGTGTCAGTGAGTTGCATGATCTCATGGTCATAGGAACAAATACTTGACATGCAGAAAACAATAGCAATAAACTGACACGATCATATGCTATGTTCATAGTTTGGGTCTTGTCCATCACATCATTCTCCTAATGATGTGATCCCGTTATCAAATGACATCTCATGTCTATGGCTAGGAAACCTTCACCATCTTTGATCAACGAGCCAGTTTAACTAGAGGCTTACTAGGGACACATTGTTTGTCTATGTACCCACACATGTAATTGAGTTTCCAATCAATACAATTATAGCATGGATAATAAACGATTATCATGAACAAGGAAATATGATATAACTAATTTATTATTGCCTCTAGGGCATATTTCCAACAGGGGGGTGCTTTGGGAACCCGCGGGCTGGCGCTGCCCCCTATCACCAAAAGGGAAACTCTCTCCTCTATGCCAGCTGGTGCGGCCCCGGAGGACGCTCGGTGCGAGCCACATCAACCACGTGGAGGGGCAGGACCACCCACCCCCGCAAAGGCACCAGAGGTGGCTACGCAGAGGGGGGTGTCCCCAGGAGGTTCGTGATGTCGCGGCAGTCGTGCGCCTCGCGAGGCATCGGCCCTCGCAAAGGCTCCCCTCATGAGGGTGATTGGTGGGCCACCCGGTCGCTTGGAGCCAGTGCCTCGCCCAGGCCGCGAGCAGACGGACCTGGGTACCCCAGTCCCAGAGGCCCGACACAATCAAATCGGGTTTCTAAGCGAAAGAAACACACTCTAACTCATTTGGTTAATGTTATGCTAGGCACGATATGACTTTTCAAGGAATGATGGGGGAGACTTTAATGACCGCAAGTCATGTCCTGAACGGAATTCCAACAAAGAATAAAGATATTAGTCCATTTGAGGAATGAGAAAAGAAAAGAAAAGACTAAAACTCTTGAGGTTGTTTGGTGGAAGTTAATGTGTCAATCAAGAAGCGTAACTTGGACAAAATGCCGTTGAGTGTGTTTTCTAGGCTATGCATTCCATGGAAAATTAGACGGTAACCCTTGGATTGCCGTGTAATTGAAAACATTAATTTACGAATATTGCATGACATACAAATTCATTTCTTACAATTTAATAAACTATGTGAGAATTTTTGCAGAAATAAAGAAAGAAAAAAAGTAACTTTAAAAAGTTGAACATCTCACAAATAAATTTGTTGGTATAAAAAACGTAATTGAAATGCATTCCATACTAGACTCTTATGACGTTGACCGGAAGGTAGAGGGTTTGACCGGGGAATAATCCTCATGTTCTATGTCACAACAGGTTGGAGCGCATGCGATGACACGACTCCCTCCCGCCTGCTTGATGTGTGTGTGTGGGGGGGGGGGGGGGGGAGGGGGGACGAGCACCCTACGTCCTGAATCTTCGTCATGAATCTTCCAGCGTGACTGTCCGGTTTGTGATGCAGTTGCCACATCAAGGTTGTGCATTGGGTATTTAAACATCACACGACCCTTTCATTGATATATATCCGGGCCCCATGCAGGTCGGTGTGGTATTCGGCCCCTCCCTGAACGGTTTTGGACGCTGCGACCATCCGTCGGCCGGGTGGTTTCGGACACTTGTACCATAAGTTTTTTTATATATGTGGGGATAGACACATGAAGTAATATATGCCAACATAATAGCATAGGCTCGTATGGGGAGCCAGCGGTGTGTGCCGACGTCCGGGTGGCCGGTGTGCGGTATTGTGATGGTGTCACGGGGAGAAGCGTCCGTAGTCAGGCCTCGGGGATGTATTCGGATCGATGAACCTCGTTAAAAATCTCGGTGTCGTCTTCATGTGATTTCTTTAGTTCCTGATAGATCGACTACGTGTCTCGGATTACTTAACAACGATGTAATGGGATCGAAAGTGCGATGAAAGCTAGCCTAGACAGAATGAGTGAGAAATAGGAGAAAAGAAAAGAAAAAGTAACAAGTAATTATAAGTCCAACTCATCACTCTAATCATTTTTGCACTACATATAGTTTGTGCACCATAAGCCGTAGGCCAGTTGTCGGGACCCCGATCCTAAGCCATAAGAATCCAGCATGTAACACATCACATCACTTTGCGGCCTCATGCACGGTTATCTCCACGGCTACCACCTTACCTGGGCCGGGACCGTTTGCGTTTTTTGGCTCACGTATGTGAATATGTCGCTAGCATTCAAATGTCAAAGAACCCGGGTCGACATGACTAGTCGTAGAACCCAAGCGGCACATCCGTACAGGGACATGCATACGTAACCCAGCAATGTAGGTGTCGGTCTCTAGCATGTGTAGACGAGTCATAGCAAGCTACAAGGACTCCATTACGCCGTGGGACATAAATGTCATCACTTCACATAGACGAGTCGTAGCAGGCTACAGGGACTCCATTACACTGTGAGACATTTCCCCGAAGGGACAGACACAGCAGCAAAGAAGGATACATGCCGGTCAATCAATGTGTCGGGAGCAGTAGCAAGCTACCAAGGCTCGGTGGAAGCACAAAGAGGCATTTCCCCGTAAAGAGTATTACTAGAGGCACACAACTAGGTGTCGAATCCCATACATACCGTTACACGTCACACGTACGCATGACATGTCCGATATGCATAGATACAACTATGGCATCACAACATAACCATACAACAACACAACATTTATGTAGAAGGCTCCGAAGAGCCAACATAGTATAATGTTACAAACAGGGGGGTCACATGACCCATCATTCAGAGCATACAAACAACAAACGGAAGTTACATGTGTGGGTACAGACATCTACTAAAAGCGGCTGGAAGAGCCTGAAAAGCTACAACGACCCTACCAAAGGAGCCAGACCTCTGTCTAGGATTCCCAAGCTAATCCGGTCAACATCGAACTTCACGGCATAGGAATCACTAATGAGACTGACGTCTCCTCGGCAAAAACATAAATTAAGCAACCGTGAGTACAAAGGTACTCAGCAAGACTTACATCAGAACTATCTACATATGCATCATTGTCAACAAAGGGGGTTGTGGAGTTTATTGCAGCAAGCCAGCTTTGACTCCTGGCTAACCTGTACTATGACTACAAGTAGTATCTTTGAGGTGGGATAGCGCACACGAGTCCACATATTCACCAAATCAATACACCACTATGGATCCACTCCCGTCTCCCTACGAGAAGGCCATCCATAGCACTCACGCTTATCTTGCGCATTTTAGAGTATCCCTTTCACTTGTCTATGTACCACATAAGCAATCCAAGTAGTCCATATCCGAGGACGCGGCTATTCGAACAGATTATTTCACCCTGACTCAGAGGAACCGACGTCCTCGTGCCATCAGCAATGTTCCCTCCTGGAACACGTATCTGCGTCCAGTCCGGCACATGTGCCATGCCGTGTGTCATGACGGGCCACACGCGCCATGTGCCACGACGGGCCACACGCGCCATGTGCCATGACGAGCCACACGCGCCATGCGCCACATGCCCGCGCACCTGACCCGCACATGTCCATGTAACAGCGAGGTAGGCTCTGATAAGCACGAAACCCAGTTCCTATGAGCCGTATCACAATACAATCCACCATGTTCTCCAACATGGTCTCTCATCACCATCTTGACCAAAACGGGTCAAGACACTTAAATCTCATCATTAGGACATGATCATTCCAATCCATCACCCAGATGGATCAGACCAACTCAACTCTAAGCATAGCAAGCGAGCATGGCTGAGTAGTCACAACATAGCTCAAGCAACTCCTAAGTATGCTAGGATGGTTTAGCTATTTGGCGACAATGACAGGTCATGCAAAGGAATGTGTTCAACTATCGAGAACAAGTAACAGTTGAATCGTATTGTCCTAATGCATTGAAATGAGAGTAAGAGCGAGAGAGTAGGATTATATCGAAATGCTCAAAGGGGGGTGCTTGCCTGACACTTCTGAAGATAACAATGAGTCTTCATCGGTGACAACGATCTCAACGTCGGAACCATCGTCTACCGGGAAGGAACAACACCAGCAAACAGGAAAATGAACACATTCAATGCAATGCAACAAACACGATGTATGATATGGCATGTTAAAGCATTGGATTGACCTAGAGCAATAGGTAGTCATATTAAGTGAAGTGGACTTCAAATATATACTAAATTCCAACTCCAACACTATTTATTAAATTATCCTAATCATGAAATGTCCTACTTGGTGATGTTATCTTGCTCCCACATGCATGAACATGGCATAAACAGATTCCTTGTATTTTTCTGATCATTTTTCATATATAACGTTTCTTCATCTGAGTTATGGTTGAATTACTATGATTTTTCTAAGTTTTAATCATTTTCTGGAATTATTATAAATCAGAAAAGCATTTATTGCGTCAGCATGACATCAGCATTGCATCAGCAGGTCAATTCCTTTAAACCGAGTCAAACCTGACATGTGGGGTCCACATGTCAGTGACTCTTTCACTAATTAAATGATTTGAATTAACCTTAACTTAATCAGTTAGTCTGGGCCCACTGTCAGTGACTGACTAGCTAATTAATTAACTTAATTAACTGTTGACTAATCCTGAGTTAACCAGGGGCTGGGCCCTACCTATAAGTGACCCAGGGGGTCAACCCCGTGGTCAAACAGGTCGTGCTCGCCGGCGTTGAGCCGCCGGCGACCACAGAGACGGCGGAGGGGGTCGGAAACCCATCTCCGACGACCATTTCAACAGCGGAAGGCGTCAGTCGAATGGCCTCGCTCGCGCACTTCGACCTGGACACATCCCAGGGGCTGGAACGGTCCCGAGCTTCGCCGGCGACGACCATGGCGGACGCCGGCGTCGGGCGTTAGTCGGAAACGGCGATGCGGGGCACGGCAGGACCAACTGCTAGCTTAGGTCGAACCTACGCACGTCTATGAGCTCGATGGTGGCCTCGAAAGGACCACCTGGTCACCGGAAGGTCACCGGCGACGAGCTTGCGCGGTGGCGCTTTCGGGCCTCGTTGCAATCGAGAGTTACGGTGAGCAATCGGCCAGGGGAAGAGGGGGAACAGATCCGTGGCATCATCGTGGTTGCAGCGGCGTCGAGAACGGTCTCGGGGACGTCCTCTAGGCGGAGAACGGCGGCGGCAATCGTCGGCGTCCGAAGGGGGAAGAAGACCTCGGGGCGGCGATAGAGAGTTCCTGGCGGCGCGTGGCTTGCTGGAGAGGACGAGGGCGTCGAGGCGGAGCTTCTGAGCTGCTCAGGGGCGAGAGGGGGGCGCTGGGGAGGCGAGTCTACGGCGGCGAGGCTCGGCGAGGTGCGGCCATGGCGACAGAGGCGAGGGAGAGGGGAGAGGGGCGAATGAGGAGCGGCTCGATCCAAGCAGCGGCGACGGCCTTATCCGCGTCACCAGCGCGACGGGGAGGCAGGCAGGCAGGTGCCGGCGTGGCGGCACGGCCGCGCGCGCGCGTCGGGCACGCGCCCAGCCTCCTGGAGGTGCGAGGAGGACGACGATCCGGATGGGCCGGCCTGTCCTGGGCCTGAGGTATCACTCTCTCTCTTTTTTATTTCTTTTCTATTTTCTGCAGTTTGTTCTAGTTTGAAATAAATGTCAAAATATTTTATAAAATCCTGAAAATATTTATGCGGCCTTCTAAATTATTTCCAGAGCCACTGATGTATTTCCAGAATAATATGGAGTTATAAAATATTAATTATAGAATTAATAACTCCAATTCAAATATGTTAGAGAGTTAAACCAGAGCCCAAACATGACTTTAAAAATATGCAACATTTTTGTTGAGGCATTTAAGCTTTTCCCAAAAATGATGAACATTTTAGTAGGCATTTTGGGTTCATTGTGGCAATCCATTTAAATTATTTTTATTAGGATGATCTTCTAGGGTTCATGCAATCCCCATTTCAAATTAATTTGAAATTTAAACATGATGACATGATGACTAATGCAATGACAAGCAATGGCCAGCTAGGGCTGTGACACCAGTGCAATTTATCGGGTACTCGGCTTATAGCCACCACCATCACGGAGACGTTAGCGGACGCCGAGCAGGCCACATGGCAGTTAAATTTGCTGTGTATGCCTTGTATGCCGAGTTCTTTCTCAGGGACATCACGGCTTATTAGGGAGTACGCCGAGTATATAATGTAAGCCGAATGTCTCCTTAGGTGATACACGTCGTATGTAGACGTAAGCCGAGTTGCCTTTCTTCTTCGTCTGTCCTTTTACACATACTCGGCTTATATTCGAATAAGCCGTGAACCTGCGTTTTGACACTCGACGCATGTATCAATACTAGGCGACGTGTGTTTTTTCTGTAGTGGATGTTGGTGGACCAGACTGGCAAATCCCATGGGTAACATCGGTGGTCTCATTGGCACAGTGTCATCCTTTGATACAAGTAAGCGTAGGTACCTCATAATATCAGTTAGTACTAGTAGTTAGCAAGAGAACAGTTAGTGCACTCCAACAATATCCACCTTCCCTTGGCTGCTGCCTGGTCGCTCGCAACTTCACAGTATATGTACACCCCTCGATCGGTTCTCAGGAGTCAAATTAAGGTGTGCATTATCCAGATATATATGGAGCTGCTCGCAGTCCCCGTGCTGCTGGCGGCCATGGCCATGGCCTTGACCTACATGGCCTGGACGGCTGCCTCCCGTCGCCGGCGTTCACAGTGCTACCTCCTCGATTACGTCTGCTACAAACCGCCGGACGACCGCAAGGTGACGACGGATATGGGGGTCGCAGTGGCCGAGCGTAACAAGCGGCTCGGCGGCCCTGAGTTGCGTTACCTCTTCCGTCTGACGTCTCGCGCCGGTCTGGGTGATCAGACCTACCTCCCCTCTGGCATCTTGGCCGGCCGCGAGAAGTGCCTCACCCACCAGGACGCAGTCAACGAGATGGACGCTTTCTTCATCGACGCCGTCGCCGGCCTCTTCGCCAAAACTGGATTCGGCCCCCGCGACGTCGACGTGCTCGTGGTGAACGTCAACATGTTATGCCCGCAACCTTGCCTCGCCTCGCGGATCGTGCACCACTACGGCATGCGCGACGACGTCGCGGCGTACAATGTCTCCGGCATGGGCTGCAGCGCCACGCTGGTCTCGCTGGATATCGTCCAGAACGTGATGCGGGCACGGTCGCCGCGTCCCGTGCTGGCGCTCGTGGTGTCGACGGAGGTGCTCTCGCCTGGATGGTACGGGGGCACGGACAGGTCCATGATGCAGGAACTATGCCTTTTCCGTTGCGGCGGGGCAGCGGCGCTGCTCACCAGCGAGCCCACACTCCGCGGGCGCGCCAAGATGAAGCTACGCCGCCTCGTGCGCGCCACCGTCGCCGCTAACGACGATGCGTACTCCGCCATCTTTCAGTGTGAGGACGCAGAAAACATAACCGGGTTCAGCATCAACAAGACCCTCCCAAAGGCTGCCGTCCGAGCGTTCGCGGCCAACCTGAAACGCCTCGTCCCGTACATCCTCCCTGCCAGGGAGCTCCTCCGGCTTGCCGCCGACTTGATACGTCAGAAGATGTCTCGCCGCCGGCGAGTCAAGATCGATGTCAACTTGAAGACTGGGGTCGAACATTTCTGCCTCCACTCGGGTGGGGTTGCGGTCATCGACGCCGTGAAGAAGAACTTCGGGCTCAACGAGGCAGACGTGGAGCCGTCGAGGATGACACTTCACCGCTGGGGGAACACGTCGGCCAGCAGCGTGTGGTACGTGCTTGCGTACATGGAGGCCAAGGGGAGGCTGAAGACAGGGGACAGGGTGCTCATGGTGACCTTCGGATCGGGCTTCAAGTGCAACAGCTGCATGTGGGAGGCATCAAGGTGGAGGAATAATCAGTAGGTGCCCCCAGCCCCGCTCCCTCCCGAGTCGTCCCCGCGGGCGACCGGGGGGAAACCCTAGCGCGCCGCCGGCGGGGTCCCCCTCCTCCTTCTCCCTCCCTCGCCGCCGCCCGTGCGCACCGGCGGGCAAAGCCCGTTTGGTGCTGGCGGCGGCGGGGCTCCCTCTTCCCCTGCTCGGGTGGCGGCGGCGCGGGGCGTCGTGGCCGGGCGGCGGCGCTGTGCTGGCGGGGGGCGCGGCGGCGGAGCTTCTCGGTCCGGCGGCGGAGTTGCTGGTTCGTGGTGCTGCGTGGAGGGCTCCGTGGGGTGGCGTGCTTCTGGGGCGGCGGCGGTTCCCCCGGTGGATCTGGCGCGGCAAGAAGCAGGTGGTAGCGGGCTTGCTCGGTTCCGGCCAGATCCGGCTGGTGCTGTCGCCGGAGTTCCTGCAGGTGGCGCGGGGCGGTGGGTGGGGCTCGTCTGGGGCCCTGCTGGTGGCTGGCTTCCGGCCAGCGCGGGAGGTGCCCTGCGTGCCCCACGGCTTGGGCGGGCGGCGGCTGCGTGGTGCTGGTTCCGGCGGGGCAGCACGTGGCCGTCGCGGTGGCGTGGCTCGGGGCTTCTCGGGCGGCGGTGGGGCGGGGCTGCTGCCTCGGTTGGCAGCAGTCGATCCGGGGCTGCGGTGGCAGCGCGGATCTGGACCGTGGCGGAGGATGGCGTTCGGCGGTGCACAGGCAGAGGGCCGACCTAGTCCGCATTGGTGCTTGCCGTCGCATTTGTGCCTGTTTGTCCTGTTGCTTCGCTGTGGCGTCGGTCCGAGTTGGCGCCCATGTTGTTGTTGTGCCGTTGGTCGGAGCGACGCCGGTGGCACAGGTGTGGCGGCGTCTGAGCTCGCCTCGACTAAAGGTTGGGGCTTGCTTGGCGGTGGCCGTCGGCAGCTACTAGGCCGTGTCCCCCCCGGTCCACAGGGACTGGCTGGGGACGCAGGCGTGGACGCCTCCTACTGTGGAGGCGATCACCCAGGCCGGGTGGCTGATGCCGGGCTAGGAGCGGAAGGAGACACCTCCCGTTTCTCCCACCATGGTTGCGCGTTGTGAGGTCGACGGTTGGCGGTGACGGCGTGGGTGGTGGCTGGGGTCCGGCTTCGGGCTCTCGGCGGTTGCGGTTGGTCCCCTCCGTCGTCGGCGTGCGGCGGGGGTGCAGCTAGGCCAATGGCGGTCCGGCGCCTTGGTGGAGGTGGCCGGCGTTGAGCGTGGTGGTGGTGCTTCCACTTGGCGGCGGGGCGGACTGGTCGTGTTGCCGCGGCTACGATGCTCTCTGTGCGGAGATGTGGAGGAGCGGCTTGGACTGGGGGCGGCGTCGCAGACGGCGTGCTTTCTGCAGCGCGATGGCGGGAGCTTTACGGGCATCTGAAGCCCCGGCCGGGCCCGTGGCCACGGGCCTGGTTTGCTCCTGCTATCGCGTCCGGTCGGTTACCGTCCTTGACGGTGGAGGTTGTGCCCTCCCGCGTGCCGATGGTGATGCTGCCCCTAGTCCCGGCTCGTCTTCTTCATCGTGCAGACCCCTCCTTGCGTTGCTGTGGTGAGACGGCGTGGAAGCTTCAAGTCCGTGTTGGCGCGGGGTGGTGGTCGGTTTGGTGGCGGGCTCCGATGCGCCTGAGGTGGAGGTTGGGATCGGGAGAAATCCCTGTCGGCCTGGTCGACACCGTCGCAGTGGCGCCTGCGGGTGCCGCCAGACCTTCCTGGAGGGCGTCGGGGCTACCCTTCCTTTCCCCTCGCCTCGTACCGGGGGAAACCCTTAGCAGCAGCGTCGTCTTCGTCGCGTCCCTTCTTGGAGGTGTTGATTGGTACCGGCGTCTCGGAGTCTAGGAGTTTGGTGGGTGTTCTTCGGTGGGCGCAGCGGTCGCGAGGCTTCTCCGTTTTCGTTGATCCGCCGATGCCGGCATTTGTTTCTTTTACTCTTTCTTTGTTGTTTCTTTTGGGCGTGCCCGTGCTGTTTCCGCCCCAGCACCTATCTTTGAATGTACCGGAAGTGGTTGCTTTGTAATACAAAGCGGGGCGAAAGACTGTTTCGAGAACAGTTGCATGTGGGATGTGACTCGCGATCTGGCGGACAAGGGTGCGTGGGCCGACTGCATTGATGAGTACCCTGTGGAGAGCACGGCCAACTCCAACTTGGACAAACATAGTTGGATGATGAATGACAACGCTGATGACGATTCCACGTTGCCTGTGTTGTAAAACACGTGGACGGTGCGGAAGTCAATCAAGGGTGACAAGGGCGGACGCATAAAAGCAGAACTTCTCTTCGTCCGATTAGTCATTGGAGTAAAAGTGTTTGAAAAACGATCATGATGACAATCACAACTGCGAGGGCATCTTCTTTATTAGGTTATTTAATTGAATATGTGTGCGTGTGTAATATTTATGTTTTCAGAGATCCTGAAAATATGAATTTTAAATTTATATTGTTCTATAGCCCCCGAAAATGTTAAATAAAGTATCACGTGAAAAAAAAAATTGTACTCCCTTAAGGAGGGAGTATCATTTTAGTTTGTGGGAAAAAAGTAATCCCCCCCCCCCCCCCCCCCGCCCCCCCACACCACAAAAAAAACTGCTAGTTGTGCAGCACCGGCTAGACAACTACTCAAAAGTCCTGGCTAGTAAGCAAACAGACGCAAACCAACCTATGGTTGGATGGTTAGAGGGACAGCGGTATCCCCAGCCCATCAGGATTCAAGTCCTGGTGATTGCATTATTCCTGGATTTATTTCAGGGAGATATGATATATGAGCACTTACGTTTGTACTGTGTTAAAAAAAGTAAGCAAACCGACAATCTGCATACAAATATACTAGTAAGGTACACGTGCAGTGCATGCATGAGCTTTGGTAACCAAATTACCAATGAAAACCACATTATGGCATGTAAATATGTAAGTTCGGAGTCATATATGCATGACGTGGATGGTGATTTATTTAATACCACAAATTATCAAAAACTATGGTATAATACTACACAAAAACTCATCTGAATATATGTAACACATTGTCTTTAGGTATCTTGTATTGCAGTTTTTCTTTCAATAAATTGTTTTTTTACTAGGGGCGTACCTATTACACTACACACCACTAGTAATTGGTACATGGCACATCACTAATAAAATGTAGTTAGGGGCGTTTCCTTTAATGTCGCATGTCATCGGTACTAGAAGGGTTGGGCACGCTATGTTGTGCCGTTTGTGTTGTTGGGTTTCTTAAAAAAAATATTCACTCGGTTTCAAAATATAAGGTCTATTATTTTTTCGAAAAGTCAGGCCAAGGTTGATTAAATTTGTAGAGAAATATACCAAAATTCGTAATATCAAACCGGTATGATTAGATTCATCATGAAATGAATTTCCATACTTTTTTGTTTAATATTGTGGATGTCAATATCTTTGGCTTTGAACTGGGTCAAAGTTAAATAAATTTGACTTTCCAAAAAACTAATACCCCTTATATTTTGAAACTAATGGAATATTTAGTTTGGCGAGTGGCGGAGATGATGGACTGTATTTTACTTTTATATATAATGTGGTGATTTGATGGGCCTTTCATGGTGTGGTTCTGTGTTATCCGCTAACAGTCAACATAAATTTATATGTGAAAATTTCCGCGTCGTTGGCTGCATATACTATATTGGTGCTACAATAACACATGGTGGAGTTTCTTTTTTTATTTAAGGTGGTGGGAGGGTGTGCGGGATTGATATGTTTATATAGGCCAGTTGATGCTGATTGATTTGATAAATCGTTGGCCAGGTCAAAATCATAAACCACATCCAAAATTGAATACCTCAATTGAATGAAAGAGCTTCAAAATTAGGGAACATAGAGAATTAAAAGAATTGAGCGGGAGAACTCCTTGAGAAATTGTTGACCCGTTCAAACTCGGGTCACCCAATTCTAAATTGAAGACTTCAATTAATTGAGATACCTTTAAAAAATTAGGAACCATAATGTATATTATAAAAGAATTGAATGCAAGAGATTTCAAAAATTGGTGACCCGGTTAAAATCGGATGAGCCAGTTTCAATTGGAGACCTCAATTGAATGTGATCTTTTTAGAACTCAGGATCATAGTGTTATAGAGGCCTGTTGCTGCTGATTGATTTGAAAAATCATAGGCCTGGTCAGGTCAAAGGCAACCCAAAATTGAATACCGTAGTTGAATAAAAGTGATTCAAAATTAGAAAATATAGGGAACTAAAAGAATTGAATGGGAGAGCTCCTTGAGAAATTTTTGACCCGGTCAATGGTGGGTGACTGATGAGAGATATTTTTACACTCATTTCAACCTTGTTTAAATCGAGATATTTCATTAAAAGAGAGATATTCGCTCTGATATTGCCACTAATGACTAATGAATGCAAAGGATTCAGAAAAAAACCTCCCTTTAATATTTTTCTACATGAAATGGGCTAAAAAGGGAAGAAGTCACGTGGGAGAATGGAAAGGAAGGAAAATGGAGAAGGAATCGGTCACCAGGAGGTGCCAGAAGGCAACCAAAGCCAAAGACGACGTTACATTCGACCGCATGTGCTCGCATGAGCAGTCGTTTAGCGTGGAAACCGAGGCAGGTTGCCCACCTAAACAACTTTTATAAAGGGGACCCCGTCGAAATGTCAATAGAACAGCGTCGAGCACATCCAGAACCTCTTCATCATCATCATCCACAAACCCTAGCCGTTGCCATTTTCATCTCCGTAGCCATCTCCACCACCATAGTGCTCTCTCATCTAGTTCATACTTGTAATCGTGCATCGCACAAGGCATCCATTGTAAGACATATTGCAATCAATCAATCCAAATATGTGTTCTTCAATGTTTTCTTCTCACCACCTGATCTCCGTGTGTGAGTAGTTCGGTAAGGTATGGGGTGAGGCATGAGCCTTGCAACCCCAGGAATTTGTTGAAGAGATCAATGGAAGTCTTTGACACAACGTCTCGTATGTATGAAATAAAATTGTTTTGTGAAGTGTCACTTGTCTTATCCGTGATCTTCATCCCAGCAGGTACCCAAGATCATGGAGATCGAGCACCGATGAGGCTAGGAGCAAGGGGATCGTGAAGTGTTATACCGAACACCGGTGACAGTAAGGTTTAGTAGGGTAATATGGATGATATCCTTGGGGATTCATGATGTGTACTCATTAAACACCCAATACTTTTGTGTGCTATTATTATCTTAATTATCAGGGCAGCCCCATGAGACGGATAGGTCCTTCGGTAGGATAACTGATTCTTGATGCAGGACTCGTGTTGGTCAAGATGTTATTTGGACACATCCCCCACTCCGATATGAAGCAAGCACCTCTTGATGGGTGACTTTTCGAGCACAAACTAATATCATTTTTTATCCCAACGTAAATACATGGTTGTAAGCATTAAGACCTCATCCCCATACCTTCTTTTTATTATAACTGTTTGAATCACTATTTGCTTGTTGATCCGGTCAAAAGCTGGATTTGATCTTTTGGCAAAAGCTTTCTAGAGACCATTGCTTCAAGGGAGTCTTCCTCTCATGGATTCGATACCCAGGGTCACCTCTGGGGAAATTGGTGCGGGATACCCTTTCTTGTTCCAATACCAGATCAATAAAAAAAAAGATATCAAGCCCTTTTTCCGGCGCCTTTGTCGGGGAGGAGTTTAATATTCCTAGTCTTTGTGTTTAAAGTTTTTGTTAAAGTTAATTTTTAGTTTTACTTTTTACTTTTCAGTTATTAGTTTACGTTTATTTTGTTATAAGTCTTTTCAGTTGAAAAACCAAAATGTTACTATGGCTCGTAATCTTGGGAGTTTTGCTACTCCTAGGAAGAATTTCATGCGTGAACCACTAGCACAACCTGATGTTGCAGCTGCAGAATATGAGACCAAACCGAACATAGTTTTCATGGTTCATCAGGACCGATTTGGAGGCTCTGCTTCTGAAGATGCAGGTATGCATTTACATAATTTTACTGAATTGTGCAACATGACACGCTTAAAGTATTATGACCCACACGCTCTGAAACTTTGCTTATTTCCTTTCTCTTTGCGAAAAGTTAAGAAACGGCTTTTAGCTTTGCCTAAAGGCAGCATTACTTGGGCTGCTTGTTGCAGTATATTTTTATCTAAGTTTTGTCCACCTGCAAAAATTATGCAATTACGTTCTCAGGTTACAGGTTTCAAGCAAGAAGAATGCGAGCCACTTACGCTTGCATGGGATAGAATGAAAGAAGCTATAAAAACTGCCCTAATCATGGAATGGAGGAGTGGTTAATCCTTCATATGTTTTATATGGCTTGAATCACATGTCACAAACTATGCTTGATACAGCTACAGGAAAAACAATCATGGGTAAGCCCAATGTTGAGGAAATCGTTAACTGGTAGCTGCTCGCTTGGCTTGGGAGTAGCGATTAATCGTTGAATCGGCCCATTAACTGGATTAATTAGTGTAATTCTGAACTCAATAGAAGCAAGTTTTGTACGGAAAAAAAATCTACATTGCAAATATGAAGCAAATGCCACCATTTTCTTTTCTCAATGCATGACAAACATGTATACAACAACAATCATCCATGGTCATAAAATTCATCAACAAACATGCATACAACAACAGTTTTTGTTGATTTTCGCCAGATACGCAACTTCGAGAGATGGTAGCCACGCGACGGAGACAAACAGAAGAAAGGTGACAACGACCGCGCATGGTGTCTGAACAGGTTGGTTGCCAGAGGTGACATGTCATGAAGGAGGAGGTGAAGTAGTGGCACACAGAGGGAGAAGAGAAAGCCGTGACACACAGGGGAGGAGGGGAAGTGGGTGCGCCGACGAGGACCTGACCAAGCGCATCTAGTTTGGGAGGGGGTGAGAGGAGTGGGAGGGGGCGGGTGGATGGATGGATAAATCCTAGCTCTTTAGGAGCGGGAGGGGTTATGTGCCAAATTATAAGGCTTTGTTTGCCCATGAGTTAGCGGGCCAACATGGATTAATCGGCCTGACAACCTATTAATTGGTCTGACGGACCATTTAATCGGTCCGACAGACCATTTAATCGGCCTGGCAAGTTAACGTGGTGAATAGGTGTCATTTGATTCGGACATGCAATGAGTAGCGATTAACTAACCAATTAACTGATTAATCGGATGAATTCTTGAACAATGGGTAAGCCCATAGAAGATGTTAAGAAAACACTAGATGATATGCAAGAGAACCATGCCTAATTGTATGTTGAGAGAACCACCACCAAGAAGGTGAATGTTATAGAAAAAAATAGCTCAGAGCTGACAACCATGCTTGAAGAACTTATCTCCTTGATGAAAGGAAAAGAAGAGCTAAATGTCGATGCCATCACTAATGAAGAAACTAGTGATGTGAATTTTATTGCTCGTAATAGCTATAATCCTAATCTATTATATATAAAAAGTATTTGACGGGTTAACCAGAAAAAGAGAATTATGTTAAAAAATCACACGTTAATCAGAAAATATTGACCCTCGATCGGATAGGTCATCTATTATTTTTAATCCTAACCGTCTTATCTACGTACCGTAATATGCTGGGTCCAAATCAAGTTGACACATATATATACACGTCAAGTTACATATACATTTAACCGCAAAAAAAAACAGTTACATATACATTGATGCCCATGGTTTAGATCTCACGTAAAAAAAAGAGACCAACTTGGTCACGTTCACTCATGAATGCACGTTAAAAGAAAAAATAACACTAACCTAAAAAATCGTGACCAACTTGGTCAGGTTAACTCTTGCATGCACGTCACCAAAAAAAAACTCATGCATGCACGTCAAAAAAAATGGATCTGTCACCTAAAAAAGGTAACCAACTTGCACGTTTATTGCCTCTTTCATACATTTTGCTTGCATGCTGATTTTTTAGACACATGCATGCACGTCAAAGAAAATAGATATCTCACCTTGAGAAAAATAGCCAACGTAACCACGATTTACCTCTTCCAAATATTCTCGCATCCGGAATTTTTTGGACAGGGATCTTGCATGCGTGATCAACTCCACAAGAAAGGAATAAAACAAAGATCCATGGGAGATTGCATGTTCCAAGTTTTCATCAACTCCACAAGAAAGGAATAAAACAAAGATCCATGGGAGATTGCATGTTCCAAGTTTTCATCAACATTTTCCAATATAAAAAAAATTGTTTCATCGACGGATGGTGCTTGACTGCTTCGGCAAGTCTGCTTCAATACTCCCACATACATAACGCATCAGAAGATTAATTAAAAATCATAAATACCTTATGTCACTGACGCTTTCCTCCTCTGCATGCTAATATTATCTTCCGTCCTATGAAGCACGAGAACCAGTAGCATCGGCATAGTGTACTATGTCTACGAGCCATGTACATGTTAGGAACAACTAGCGTGTGACTGTTCTCTAAAAAAAGCTGATGTGGACCTTTGACCATACGGTAGAAAGTTCTCTCTCTCAAAAAAAAACAGGCGTGGACAACAAAATAGTACCTACACGATAGAAAAAAAGAAACGTGGGACTCTCCCTAGAAACAGCTAGCGCAGACCCTTTCCTCATAAGAAAAAACTAGCATGGAACTACATGGAAAAATAAAACATCATGGTACTAGGACGTGCCGGTAAAAAAACTAACGTACTAGGCAGGCAGATGCCTCGGCATATATGCATTCACGCATTCGACTAGCGTGGGCTCTTACCTCGAAAATAAATAGCATGGGCCTCCACGCAAAGAAAAAAATAGTGATCATGGGACTAGGATGTGATGATAAACTAACTAGGTACTAAGTGGGCAGATGTCATGATGTATATGCATGCATGTATTCTCCCATGAAATATGGACGCTTGAAAAAAAAATAAGCAGGCAGCCTGTTCCATTATCCTTGGGCCCTATTGCCTATTAAGAGCTACATGTTTCTTCCAACGAGCGGAACGACCAAAGTAAAAGTACGCGCGCAAGGAACCAAACTGGAGCCGGTTGTGACAAGGTCAAAACCTATTAAGAAGATCTCTCTGGCTTTAGTATGACTAACCTCTCTAGCTTTATTCCATTGCAGATGGTGGTAAACATAGGAACATAAAGTGAAACATGAATGAATCACGGAGTAATCATAAGAAGATAAAGTTTCCACAGTACTGCTTCATGTATGTATCATGGTCCGACGCCGCCAATAAATAAGGCTTTCGCTTCTGCCATGGTGACATGAGGTGATGAGTGAGGTTTCAAGATCTCATGGAATGGGTGCCGGAGAGTTCATTTACTTGATAACAAAAAACAAGTATGAGCATATCTGTGTGTTTTTAGTTATGTACTGTACTCTATGTGCCCTATTGGTTGATTTCGAGCACTCAAATGAATAATGGTGATCACTTGTATATAAATCTTAAAGATGGTGAGCACTTGTATATAAAGATTAAAGATGGGTCGTTGCCCCTTCATATTATTTACAACTTTCAGTAGTTTCTGTTTTCTATGTTTGCTTATCCAGACTATATGTGTTTTTGGTATCTTGATTGTTTACTTCCAGAATACTGGATAATGGACATCTCATTGTGCTTGCACTCCTAATATTACGAATAATGTACAGATAAACAATCTACCAACATGTATGTACCAACATGCCATTTGGACGCCATTACATAAAAGGCTTGATAAAAGTCGAATATGGCTTTGTTCGCATGGTCCATATTGCGTATGTATTGTTTTCGATGAGCAGACAATTTAGATTTATTGGCTAAGCTAATATTCACTATCTTTTTATTCTATTACTCATGAATAGAATATTCAAGTACCTAGGCATTACAATGTTTAGTTTTCATTTAGGAATTTCTCTTCCTATGTTTACTAATATATATTCATTTTCTGACAAGTTAAAATTTTCATATCTTATTTTACTTATGTTCTTACTCTTCATAAAATAGGTACTATTAGTTATTTTGGCTTCTCAAATTGATAGAACAGAGCCGACATAATTGGTGAATATTACATGTACACACATCTAGAACTAACAGATTAACATGTAAATCTTACACAACATTAGCAAATATACATATCCCTATCTTTGTTTAAATATAAATTGCAAAATAGGAAAATTTATGAAAACTTAGTATAGCATGCATAACAAGCAGACACATGCATGCTTAATTCATAACATATATACTTATATACCAATCAGAATACCAAACATACCTAAGGCAAGACTATGTTTGCAAAAGGCTCATATATTCTAATATGTTCAAATTTGGTTCCAATATTTCTTTAGAAAAATAAATTTAATTTTTTCTCAACTTTATAAAATTCTAGCCCGCGCTTCGAGCGGGCCACACTGCTAGTTGGAGAAATAATAACTATGCTCCCAAACTTCCTTATCTTAATAATGTAGGAGAATCCAACAATTTTAGTGGAGCTAATGGTAGAAATAGAAATACTCTTGAAGAAACTCTTAAAAGTTTTATTGCTAGCCAGACTGAGCGGAATGAAAACTTCAAGAATATCTTGAATAATCATGATAACTTAGTTGGTCAGTTGATCGGTAAGGTTGTAGGACTAACAACTGATTTGCAGATACTTGAAGCCATGTCCAAGAATATGGAAGCACACACTACTGGAATCAGAGAATTTGCCGTCTGCCAGTTCTTTGTCGTCTGCTGGCAGATGGCAAAGAACGTCTTTGCCGTCAGCTTACAGAAAACAGACGGCAAAGAATTGCCTGATGGCAAAGATATTCTTTGGCATCAGTGCACACTTTGTCGTCTGCCAGCGGACGGCAAAGAGACCAGCTGGGCCCCACTGGGCCATGGACCTAGCTAGGTCCAACGGATGGACTTTATGCCGTCCGCTCTGGCTTTGCCGTCCACTGGAAGGCTCTTTGCTGTCCGGGGGCAGACGGCAAAGAGGATGCGTGACCTAACGACCGTTTCCCCCCCCCCCCCCCGGCCCCACCTCCCTCTCTCTCTCCCCCCCTCTCCCCCCTCTCTCTCTCCACCCACACCGCACACCGGCCTTCCCCTTCACTCCCCCACCACCACCGCCAGCCACCCCTCGCCGGACCTCCTCCCTGCGGCCACCCCTCCCCGTGCCGGCCCTCCTCTCCGCCTTCACCCCTCCCCGTGCCGGCCACCCCTCCTCCCCGTGGCCACCCCTCCCCGTGCCGGCCCTCCTCTCCGCTGCCACCTCCTCCCCGCGGCGGCCACCCCTCCTCCCCGCGCCGGCCACCCTTCCCCGTGCCGGCCCTCCTCTCCGCTGCCACCTCCTCCCCGCGGCGGCCACCCCTCCTCCCCGCGGCCACCCCTCCCCGCGCCGGCCACCCCTCCTCCCCACGGCTACCCCTCCCTACGCCGGCCCTCCTGCCCGCACCGCCGCCAGCCACACCCGCCGCCGGCTTCTGCGCCCGCCCTGCCAGTTGGGCGCCGCCGCCGCCCCTGAAGCCCGACCGCGCCCCCAACTCCGGTGAGTAGCTATTTTTTCTGTTTTTTCATCTAATTAATTAGATTACTTAGGTTAGTAATTAGCTAGCTACTATTAGTTAGGTTAGTTAGGTTAGTTAATTAGGTTAGAAAAAAGGGAAAAGGAAAAGAAGAAGAAGAAGAAGAAAATTAGAAGGAAAAGAAGAAAAGTAGAAAAGTAGAAGGAAAAGAAGAAGAAAAGAAGAAGGAAAAGAAGAAGAAGAAGAAGAAGAAGAAGAAGAAGAAGAGGAGAAGAAGAAGAAGAAGAAGAAGAAGAGAAGAAGAAGAAGAAGAAGAAGAAGAAGAAGAAGAAGAAGAGGAAGAAGAAGAAAAGGAAAAAGAAGAAAAGGAAGAAAAGATGCCACTGACCCCCGGCGCCACTGACCCCCGACCCCCGACGCCACTGACCCCCGACGCAACTGAACCCCGACGCCACTTACCCCCGACGCCACTCACCCCCGACCCCCGACGCCACTGACCCCCGACGCCACTGAACCCCGACGCCACTTACCCCCGACGCCACTGACCCCCGATGCCACTGCCCCCCGACCCCCGACCCTCTTTTACCGAGAAGGTGCTCTTCGGCCTTCCTGAAGCCGACGGGGTCATAGTTTTGTAAATTATGTGTTAGGTGATATATTTTCCGATTTTGTTATGAAAAACATCATATTTGTGTTGATCGGGTGAACTTCAATGTGCAGTTGTTTCATCGCTGCGAGGGTTTGGTGTTCGATGACCTACCCCGTGCGTTGGACGAGCTCCCCTGCTGCATTCGTGGGTGAGCAGAAATGACATCTTCTCGCCCCCCCCTTAATTTGCTCTGTTCCGGTCTTCGTGCCGATGAAACTTGCTAGCTATAGGTGTCTTCAATTCAACAGTATGCGTGACCAGTATGCGTCTCCCGTTCGAAAGGGCGGCATCTATAAATATTCATGTCTTTGCATATTTATAACCGCCATCCTTTCGAATTGTCCAACGTTATCCATGGACAGCCCGAGTATGTGTAGATTGGGTTCGTTTTCCCGTATGCTCTGCTTCGGATCCGATGCGGAATTTCGTCAGTGCCTCCCTGTTGTTCTTTGGGTACACATCCTCTCTGCTTATTGCCTGGAAGCACTTCGATGCATTACATAAGGATAAAGCGGCAGATCCAAGGCATCCTCAAGTCGCCCTCAGCACTGATGGGTTCAATGTGTTTGGTATGACGGCAACCCAATACAGTTGACGGCAACCCAAAACCGTGGGCCTTGCAAACTCATCCAAATCTGAATGGTTGGGATGTCGTTTATGAAGTGCCGCCACATTTTAGAACACCTCCCCTCAATGAAGAGGATTATGAACCTCACATTAACCCAGACACATATGAAGGAGAATTCTTCCAAGAAACACGTCTTTCCAAAAAACGTTTCAAGAACCGCTGTACTTCACCCCAGAACATTGAAGTAGACAACGACTATGAATCCGACTTCACCCCTGAGCCGGAACATGAAGAGGTTACTGCTGCGGATGACCTGTCAATGCTTGACCGATTACATAAAGGAGGCCTTCCACATGTTGTTCCCGATAGTGATGATGATGATGCATTTATTGATGATAGTGATGATGATGATCCCGGAGCATATATAGACGATCAAGATTATTATTAGTTCATGTCAGGTATTCAATTTTGGTTATATAAATGATGATGATACACTTAAATTATATACATGTCGGTATTCAATTTTTATTATTCATGTTGGTATTCAATTTTTTTTATGTTGTACTAATTTCGTTCACTCTTTGTCATGGCGGTGTTGAAATATGGTGGGCGCGGGTCCAGAGCGTTCCGCGGCTCAGTCTTCATCGGCGCGTGGTGGGAGGGGTACTTCCATTCCATCACAGCATCTTCGGAGAGCGTTGCTCGACTGTATGCAGACACAGGCGGGAGCTTCTTCGTCGGCGTCGTTGCCCACCGGGAGAGGAGGTCGGGGGAAGAAGAGAGGTACACGTGCCCATGCTGGGAGAGTTAGGAAGGCTTCTACGCCTTCCTCGCCGCCACCCCCAGCTGATTCACCCGAGCACAGGACTGCTAGGGTGGACCCGTCTGAGGAGGAGGCTACGCGGACTCCGGTCCATGAGCCTAGGGTGGACCCGTCTGAGGAGGAGGCTAGGCGGACTCCGGTCCACGAGCCTAGGGTCGACGAGCCTTCGTCCCATGAGACTCCTGTCCCACAGGCTTCGTCCCACGAGACTCCGGGGTAGAGCAGGGATCAGGGTACGTCCCAGCAGACCCAATGGGATAGCTGGCCGGAGCCGAGTGGCCATGCTGATTGTGGCGGGGATGGATTTTCTGATAGCGAGGACGAGGTGGTTGAGGGGGGGGGGGAAGGTCTACCAGCGTGGTGGTACATGGCTCCCCCCCGTGCCAGCGAGCCGCAAGCAGAGGTGGTTGATTAGGCCTAAGGGGGAGAAGTAAGTGCATTTACTCTTTTTTAACATTTTGCCTTCACGTTTCTTCAAATATCTAATGCGTTGGCTTTGTCATACTGCAGGGGTTGGGCTCATGCCAAGGGTGCCCGCAGGCCCAACTCCGTCCTTGGTGTGATTTGCCGGCACAACTTTCCGGGGTTTGTCACGTTGCCCGGTGAGGGCCAGGTTCGAGAGCTAGGATTGACCTGGGAGCACTACTTGGCTGCCCCGGCCCCGCCGGAGACGAGGATCGACGGTGTCTTGTGCCACACGAGGGCCGACATGGTGATCAAACAGTTTTGGGTAATTTTTCCTTTACACAATTAAAAATCAACAATAGCTATTTATTGTACTAATCAGTGTTGTCTCGTTTGACTGCAGACCTTCTACAGGTGTGAGGAGGGGTACGAGGAGGCCGCGACAAAGGTTATCGATGGCGAGTGCAAGCGCCTACTACAAAACTTACGGCACGAGGCTCGACCGCAGGCTGTTCAAGACTACTACGCCTCGCTGAAAGTTAAGAAGGAAAAGACAAAGTGCCGTGGAAAGTTTCTGGAGAAGGAGCAGTACATGAAGGTAATTACCTTTTCTTAAGGCCTTGTACTTAGTTTCCTTGATTTGATTCGTAGGCGTAGCGCTCAAATTAATCTTTACTCACTTAGGTGCCCCCGAGATGGTGTGCGGATAAGATGGATTGTTGGGAGGCGTTGGTGGATGAGTGGTGCTCAGAGCAATGGCGAGCCGTCCACGACAATGCCAAGGACCGGCGTGCCAAAATGGTTGGTGTGCCACACCATCAAGGCAGCGCCGACCTATATCAGTTTGGGGAGAACTGGGTATGTTGTTTACTTCATTATTCATGCAATTCATTCTTGATGCTTGCTTGAGCCCTTTACTAATACTTTGTTCCTCTCTCTCTTTTTAGGCGCATCACAATAACACGGAGGTGCCAGGGATGTACGACCTCTATGCCATGGCCCATACTGCCTCGTACAAAAAGGCGAAGGCATTCTCTGAGTCTGACCTCGATCATCCCGGGAACTTCACCAACATCTCCTCCCACCACAAGCTCGTGAGGTACAGAGATGTGGGGAAGGAGGTGAATGGGGAGGACTTCAACCCGAGCCAGCATACTATTGATCCAGAGCTGGTGATGATTGCTGGCGGCGGGAGGCCCCATGGCTCGATAGCCATTGGAGATGGACTTATACGGTCTTCTCGCACTCTCCGAGAGATCAAGGCGCGCCAAACGAGCTCCTGTCCTGAGATATGGCCTCGTCCACGGCCAGTCGAGCTCGCCATCGAGGTTAGTCATACGGACTCAGATAGCTTTCCTCCATTACATTGTGTGTGCGAACAAAGATGATTACAATGCTAACGAGGAGTTGTGTTGCAGGCTGCTCTGAAAAAAGAGAGAGAGGCAACCCAGGCGCTTCTGGAGGAACAGGCCCGGCAGGCGGCGGAGGAGAAGAGGGATTTGGAGGAGAGGACGGGTAAGTTGTTGGAGGAGGAGAGGGCACGGAACGATGCGTCTAACCGAGCCATGTACGAGCTCATCGTGGTAAGTTTCTTCTTCATATTAGCCAAATCATGCACTACAGGTTCGTTTCATCAATAACCAATATGATTGACTTGTCAAAACCAAATGTGCAGTCTCTGTGCGAGAAGAACGGCCAGACCCCTCCGGCGATGCCAGTCATTACCACGGCGGGAACGGTGAGTTTCATTTGAATGGTCATTAGTTACTAGTCTTAACATTTTAGTGTCATCATGCTAACGAGACTTTGCAAATGATCTTTGGTGCAGCATAACTCCCGAGCCGCATCGCACGACCCTTCTCCAGGGCATCCTTCTCCAGGACCGAGCAACCCCGGTGCTTCACCTGGCTCATTTTCTCAAAGAAAGACAAACTTAGCACTTAGACAAAATTATGTACTTTCGGTCTGTCGGAGCTCCTTGTGAGAGTTTCATGCCTCTTCTTGATGGAGGAATCCCGACTGTTGTCGCGGGGGTCGTTTTTTCTTCTCCTTCTCTCGATATATACCTTGGTATATTGCGGGAGAGGAGAAGGGGAAACGACCATCACCGACGGTCGAAATATTAGTGTTAGGTAGTGTCCACCAACATACACCACCATATAAGTGTGAGTGAGTGCGCACCATACACACCATGAGGCATGAGAGTTTTTGTAAGGAAAACCTCGAAAGACCGAAAGTCAAGCTCAACAAAAGGCATAACCTTAGTGAGCTCATAAATGTCATATTTTACCTAAGTTAGCTTTGTTTCCTCTAAAATGACATAGTAAGCTTTCTTACCTCCAAAATGACATATTTTACCTAAGTTAGCTCTAAAATGACCTATACTTAGCATTGTTTTCTCCAAAATGACATTGTAAGCTTACTTAGCTGATTAGCTCCGAAATGACCTATTTTACCTAGGTTAGCTCTAAAATGACCTATACTTAGCTTTGTTTCCTGCACAATGACATAATAAGCTTAGTTAACTCAAAAATGGCATAATAGCCTTGGTAACCTCATAAATGCCATATATTTAGCTTATTATCTTGTAAAATGACACAATAAGCTTAGTTAGGTGAAAAATGGCATAATTACCTAGGTTAGCTCTAAAATGACACAAATAAGCAATAAGAAGAAGAAAAACAAGAGGAGAAAGAGAAATAGAAGAAAAATGCTTCTTCATCATCATCATCATCTTCTTCTTCTTCTTCTTCTAGATCTTCTTCTACTTCTTCTAGTATTCTTCTTCTAACTTTCTCATTTCCAATTTTGCAGATTTGATTCACTTCACGGCAGCTTGCTTTGATGGAGTGCTAGTGTTTACTTTCTATTTTCATTTTGTATCGATGAACTTATGTGAAACTTTCTACCTATGGATGAAACTATTGTAATATGGATGAAACTATGTATGTATGGATGAAACTATCGTAATATGGTGAAACTTGCACTTTTTATTTGATATGTTTGTTGGATGATCATATTCATATGGCATGGATATGGGTTTTGTGACATATATATGTATATCATACATTTTGCATGTGAAAATGCTTGGATATATCAAAAATAAATATAAAAGAGGCAATATGGTCACTTTGCCGTCTGCCACCGATGGCAAAGGTGACACATGGCAGCCGCCTATGCAACCTGGGAACACCAGGCCTGGGGCCATTTGTCCCCTTTGCCGTCGGTGGCAGACGGCAAAGGGGTTGGGGGCAGACGACAAAGGGGGCCGACGGCAAGGGGGGGCAGACGACAAAGGGGGCGGACGGCAAAGGGGGGGGGCAGACGACAAAGGGTGCCGTTAGCCACCTAACGGGGCTAACATCAGTGCTACACCGTCGAGCCTCTTTGCCGTCTGCCCCCTGATGGCATTTAATCTTGGCCGTCCGGTGAGCCCAGGTAGATGGCAAAGAACTCCTTTACCGGAGTTCACAGTGGCGAAACTGTGGCCGTCTGCCAGCTGACGGCAAAGAGGTTTGCCGTCCGCAGTCCTATCCTTTGCCGTCTGCCATGGCAGACGGCAAAGTGCCTGATTCCAAACCTTGATTTTGGCCAAGTTTGCAGGTAAACTGGAGCCTAACCCGGTTGAAGAAGTTAAAATGGTAAGAAGCAACGAAAGGAAAGCTGGGGTACTTGACACAAACATGTGCCAGAGTAAAATTATACCATTGCAGATTTTGTCAAGATGATATCCATGAAGTTTCCAGTACAGGAGATAACTAATGATGATGCATATAATGTCTTTGTTGAACAAGTTGCAGCCAAGGTACGTGAACTTGATGATGAAAAGAAAAAGTTATTCAGTAAGTTACAAGCTAAGCAAGAGAATGCTTTTGAACCTACAATAGAGATTGATATAGGCTTTAATAAATTTAGTGCTTTATGTGATCTACGGGCAAGTGTTTCCACTATCCCCAAATATGTTTATGATAGTCTCAATCTTGGTCCTTATGCTAACACCGAGATTGTATTGAATATGGCTAACTCTACTTTTACTCAGGCATAGGCATTAAGCATGGAGTTATTGTTCAAATTAATGATTGCCATGTCATGATTGATCTTGTTATACTAGATGATAACCCAGAAGTATAGGGGATCGCAGCAGTCTTCGAGGGTAGTATTTCATCCAAATTTATCGATTCAACAAAAGGGGAGCCAAAGAATATTTATTGGTCTTAATAGTTGAGTTGTCAATTCAAACACACATGGAATTTCTTTCTGCAATGAAGTTTTTAGAAGCACGTAATGAAAGAAATAAGAACAGTAATAGCAGCAGATTGTATTGATTGTAGCAGCAATAGTAACAAAAGTAACTTAGCGGAAATCAATATGCTAAAAGTGTAGGCCATGGATCAGTGATGGATAATTGATTTGGATGATATTCATGATGTAACAGTTACGCGCTAGAGCGACACATAACTAGCTCCAATTCATCAATATAATGTAATCATGTACTTTGTATATAGTCATACATGCTTATAGTTAGAACTTGCATGACATCTTTTGTCTTACCCTCCCATGGCAGCAGGGTCCATAAGGAAACTAAGAGATATTAATGCCTCCTTTTAATAGAGAACCAGAACAAAGCATTAACACATGGTGAATACATGAACTCCTCAAACTACGGTCTTCACGGGAGATGATCCTAATTATTGCCACCTTGGGTTCTACAGAGCATAACACATAATAGGTGCATAAAACTTGCAAGATAGGATCCAAAACACTCTCATATTCGTGAAAACGTAATAGGTTCAGATCTGAAACCATGACACTCGATTAAGCATAGCAAAGTCATAGCAACATCAATCTCAGAACATAGTGGATACTAGGGATCAAACCCTATCAAACTAACTCGATTACATGAGAAATCTCATACAATCCCATCACCGTCCAGCAGGCCTACAAAAGAATTACTCACTCCCGGTGATGAGCATCATGAAATTGTTGATGGAGAAGGATTGGTGATGACGATGGCGATGAATTACCCACTCCGGAGCCCCAAACGGACTCCAGATCAGCCCTCCCGAGGAAGAACAGGTGGTGGCGGCAGATCCGTCTCGTAGAACATGATGAAAACTTCTCTCTTATTTTTTACTCGGAGAATATGAATTTATAGGCTTGGAATTAGTGTCAGTAGAGCCTCGTGGGCCCCACAAGGTAATACAGTGCACCCAGGGGGTGGGTGCGCCCTGTTGCCTTGTGAGCAACTGGTGCCCCCCCCCCTCTGGTGGATCTTCGCTCTAGTTTTTTTATATATTCCATAAAAAATATTCAGAAAGTTTCGTCCAATTCCGAGAACTTTTATTTCTGCACAAAAACAACATCATGATAGTTCTGTTGAAAACAACGTTAGTCTGGGTTAGTTTCATTCAAATCATGCAAATTAGAGTCCAAAACGAGAGCAAAAGTGTTTGAAAAAGTAGATACGTTGGAGACGTCAACTCCCCCAAGCTTAACTCATTGCTTTTCCTCAAGCAAATCAGTTGACAATGAAAGTGATGAAAAAAACTTTTACAAACTCTTTTGTTCTCGTTGATATATATATCGTTAACTCAATGTTCAGGTTTTCAGCAAAGATTATAAACTAACCATGTCAATAATAACACTTGGGTGTCACATTTACTCATGACAATAACACAACTAACTAGCGAACAATAATAAGATATCTCGGATGCCAACAATTTGTCAAAACAATCATGATATGATATGATAACATGATATCTCGCTAGACCTTTCTGAGATTGCAAAACATAAATGCAGAGCACCTCTGAGGTTCAAGCAATGACTAAACATTGTAATTCAGCATAGAAGAGCTGCAGTCATGCTCACATCCAACAGTAACTAGACTCACTGCATAAAAATGACAATAGCGCTCTCAGGACTTGTACTTTTGATGAGAAGATGGTGACTCACTAATAAAATTAAATAACATGAAATTAATAGAAAGACCCTTCACAAATGGAAGCATTGATTTGCAGAGGTGCCAGAGCTCATGGTTTAAAATAGAGATGAAAGTATAATTTTCGGTGGTGTGCCTTTTCTGTCAACGACGCGACAAAGGATTTCGGTATCTTCCATGCTAAACACATTATAAGCTGTTCCCAAACAGAATTGTAAAGTTTACTCCCATCCATCATACATACACAAGCCATGGCTGACCGAATCCATGGGTGCCCTTCAACATTCATCTTCCCTCTGATTATGCAGGACTGGGTATCCTTTTTACCAGCCTCTCTCGTTCATTGACAAGTAAATAAACACCGTTGTAAAAATAACCCGCTTAACATGGAAGATACTGACCGCCCCGTTGCTTCATGAGCGATACGAGCACATAAAACAAATATTTATTTGAATCATTTGAGGTGGCCCATACAAATTTACTTAGAACGGAAGGGTAATACCGCATATAGGTAGATATCGTGGACTCATACGAAACAATTCTGATTTAAGGATTTTGGATGCACAAGCAGCATTCCCGCTTATTACAGATGAAGACTAGCAAATAGACTAGGAAACGACCAGCTAGAGAGCGACAACTCTCATAATCATTCATTGCGAATATTTAATATTGAATATTAGCATGAGTAGGATATAAACGCTCTGAACATAAATATCATGAATGCTGCATTGGATTTAAATCAACTACATGTTTGCACAAGTACCAAGTCAAGCTACTCGAATTACTCAGAGGATGATACCATGCTAACATACTACTCCCTTCGTGCGGAATTACTTTTCGCCAAAATGGAAAAAAATGTATGTATCTAGAAATAAAATACGTCTAGATACATCCATTTCTATGACAAGTAATTCCGGAAGGAGGGAGTACATCACAACTATTTTAATGTATGTTGACACACAAGATAAATCATTATCCACTCCTAACTATTTAAGCATGGCAAGAGCAACAATAATCTTTAATTGTCATTACAAACATGTTTACTCATAATATGCTGAATTAAGAGCGACTGAGCTAAACATATTTACAAAAACAGAAAATAAGAAGAGTTCATAATAACTTTCTTTACCGCAATCACTTCATCAAATTATCGTCATTATTGCCTTTCATTTGCACGACCAAATAATGTGAGAATAATAATAGTGCAAGTGTGTACTAGACTAAGCATGAATCTGTAAAACATTTATTCAAAGGAGAAGACAAGGTAATATTAACTCTTCGTCAGGTCCATAATATAGCACATGAGAACCACTCAACATTTTCATCGTGGTCTTCTCCTTTTGACAACTCAAAGATTTTTTTTTAAAAGCACTAAAATATTGTTGGACTTTTTAGTTTTTCTGAAGAAAGTAAATTTTTGAAGGAAAAACGTAAAGCGAGAAAAACTATTTATACGGGAAGCTCCCAACGAGCAAAAGAAGAAACCAGAAATCTTTTTGAGTTTTCTTTTGATACTACAAACTAATCAAACGAGAAAGAAAAACCGAAAAAAGCGAGAAATATATTTGGGTTTTTAAGTTTTCCAAACACATAAGAAGAAAACAAGAATAAAACTAACATGGATATACAATAAAAAAGGATAAACACCCACCATTAAAATGAATTGTGTGAACATGAATTTAATGTCGATGAGAAATTTGCCAAATGAGTATGCCAAAGTTTTAAAGATTTGTCGTGATTTCCATGATGTGCGAACTAAATTTGCCATTATCCAACAGAATGCAAAAATTGCCATGGCATATACATTGACATGATAGCAAAAGTATGCATCACTAGTTTTGCCTGGGCAAAGCATTCTTCCAACTGAAAATGGCAAGACACGACAACAAATTGCCATCATGACAACACATGCTATTAGTTTTCCATGACAAAAACAACTTTAAAAAATAGCAAAAACTTGTATGTTGATTTTAATTGCCATGGCAACACATTATAGCGACCAAATGCTTTTAGTTACGATGCATTTACTGATATAGGATTAAGAAAATTATAGTGAGTTTGTAAAATCACAAATCTGTTGTACATTCTCAATTGACATTAAATGGCAATTTGGGAAAAATGAACTGAAAAGTAACACTAAATTTTTATGCAAATATATCGAGAGAAAAACATATCATCAGATGCATGGCAAAAGATGTGGTTGTGGCATGGCAAAAGCTAGTAAAGCTTGCTACTACCGTGTCGAGTGAAATGCACCACTAGTCCTTCAACTCAAATTGATCGCACACTTTAGGCCAACAACTCGAGAAGTAATCAGATTTAGTCCGCAAACTCGTTGATTTGATCTAATAAGGCCAAAACCGGCCCGACTGGAAAAAAAGGCCACGTGGATGCCATGTCATCATTCCATTGACTGCTCTTGAATTCACTATTCTTTACAGGGGGCTATTTGGGATTGCCGGCTTTTTCTAAGAAACCATGCTAAGGCATTTGGAGTGAAAAAATATACAGAAATTGTGGTGCCCAGGACTTGAACCTTGCCCGACAAGATTAGGCAATGCGTCACTGACCACTGCAACAACATCATGTTTGCATATTAATATGCTTCCGAGTATATATATTTTCATGTAGAATCAGGAGAGAAGAAAAATCAGGGGTTCCCATCCGATTGTTTTTCAATCAGGCGATCTCTTTCCTTCTGTTCCGCTTGACTGTTGCCTTGTTTGTCGCTGGATCGAAGTGTTTCCTGTTCGCTAGATCGTAGTGTTTCCTGTTACATGTTCTCAGTAATGTACTTTTGTTGTTAGTGTAAAAAATCACCAGAATTACTGCAACGTGATAATATTGAAAAAATTACATAACAAAAACACATATGTCTAATATTTATGCTAATTATTTCAGAACATTTTGGATTCTTCTTGATCATGCTTTGTATTACACTAGCAAACATGCCCGTGCGTTGCAACGGGAGAAAACATTCCTCACACGTCCATGCCCACTGAGCATGGCTAAAGACCTCATCCGCATGCCCCTAACATAATAACATGACAAGTACCTCATCTTCAGGTCCACATCCATCCTTTTAATATAACACCAGACCCATGCTTTCGCTGGCCCTCTTTGTCGTCCTCGTCGCCGGTGGTCGCAGTTTCAGTTATCACTAACTAAGGTTGGCCATGTCTAATAACTGAATCGTTGAGCCTCCTTCACGTCCGGCGAGATCAAGAGCATTGAACAAAGATTTTTCTATCATTCGGCTAATATAATAAGGGAAACCAGTACACATAATACACGTTTGTATTGTCATGTAAATTGAGTAATTTTGTGTCAGATAGACCATGAAATCTTAGTTGGACTCCTTATGCATTTTGATGGGTGTCGGTCGAGTGAGGCTAGTCGTATGTGAAGACACGATGGAGAAACATATTCCTTCCGTATTCATAGTTTAATAAATCGAACTAAAATAATGCATCTGTGAGCATATTTTAAAATTCACCTAGTTTTATTAATATGCATAGATTAAAAAAATGTTAACTATAGTACCTCTTGGTTTTTAAATTTTGTTCATGTTTTGAAAAAAAGTTTGCCTTTTAAAATTCAAAGTTCAAACTATATTTGTGTTTTTTTGAATGTTCGCAAAAAAAATCACTACAGTATGTCCTAGTATTAAAAAAATGTCCATGTTTAAAAAATTACACAGATTAAAAAAAAGGAAATACTGTTCTTTAAAAAAGTGGCCGAGTTTAAATATGTTATTCACAACTTTACTAAATTTTCGTGTTCGAAAATATATTCACTTTTTCCAAAAAAAAAAACAATTTTCCTTTTGCCTCGGTATCTAGCGCGAACTTTAACATAATTTAATGTCTCGCGCTGTCATTTAAACACCAGGTGTTGTTTAGTCTAGTGGTTAGCACTCTGAGGGGTATAGCTTGAGCGTGCGGGTTCGATTCCTCACGGTGTAGTATTTTTCTTTCGACATTTTTTAGTGACGCGAGCTATTGGTACGTTAATGGACCGGAATTTTATTGACGCGAGCTGTTTGTACGTTAATGGACCGGCCCATCGCGGCTTTGTGCGTCTTACGTTCTTTGGCATATAGGATATTTTCCTCTTATTTTTCAAACAACACATTAGATAGGCGGACTGGTTAGTGCGAGTGCATTCCTAGTCCGTGAGCTGGGTTCGAGTCCCACCTGATGCAATTTAATTTTTTGCGGGTGAAAGGCTCAAAGAACACAGGGTGCTGGCAAACGGGCGTGTACGAAAAAAAAAAGGAGGGGACGACGTACGAAACCATTGATTGGACCAAAAAAGTGGAGAAACGATCCTTCCTTTAATATTAGGTATAGATACTGACCCAGACCACATGTGTTTAAATCCTATAGAACACACGTCTTAATATTTATTTTTTTCTCGTGATTCTATATATACACACACACGCTGGGCAAGATATTAGTGTGCAAACCTGTTGTTGTTCTGCTGGTTGGTGATGCATTACTTATTCCGAACGGCCAAGGTTTAAGTCATGGGCAACACAACTTTTTATTACTTTTTCACTCTAAATGCCCTTTGCATGGTTTGTTAGAAAAAACCTGGTCAATTTGCAAATAGACCCCTGTAAAGAATAGTGAGTTTACGACCAGTCAAGGGAATGATGACATGGCATCCACGTGGCCGGTTTTTTCCCGGTTTTGGACTTATTTGATCAAATCAAAGAGTTTGCGGACTAAATCAGATCACTTCTTGAGTTGATGGCCTCAAGTGTGCAATCAATTTGAGTTTATGCACCGGTGGCGCATTTCACTCTACCTGTATGGCAATTTACACAACACAAGGGCAACAAAAAAGTCCTAGGAAAAGAAGAGGGCAGAGGAGGTCGCCGTTCTTACCACGGTAAATTGCTCTCCTCATTCTGCTCGCTCTTGTTGCGGTGGATTTGGAGGGCATTGGTCGCCGGTCAGGATGAGATGCGGGGTAGAGCCGAAAGCAGCCTGCCAGGCGACGGCGCAGCTGAACACACGCCTGCCTCCTCTCCCGAATAGAAGCACGCTGATGAAGGATTTCCCAACAACTCCTTTGCCAGTGCGGCAGCGATTGTGGAGGGACAAGCATACCTCGAGTACCTCTTTCGAGCTGATCACGTCTGCCATGAGCTTCACCGCCCCCTTAGCGGCCGGCAACTTGCGGATCCACTGCCCTGCCTCCGCCTCAACCACCTCCCGCAGCGCGACCAGCAGGTACCCTCGGCAGCTTCCCTGAAAAGTCGCGGGAGCGAGCCCGGTGTGCGCGCCGCCCGCTCACACCACCATCTGTCTGTTGCCCCGCCTCGGCAAACCCGGCCCCGCGGCTCGGCCTTGCGAACGACGCCATGGCCATGGAGGATCTGGTGCCGGCAACCGCGGCCATCATTTGGATGCAGCAGCTGCTCTCGCGCGCGATCACTGGAGGAGAGTGCGCCGCGATTGCCTCCGGCCTCTGCTCCGAGACGATACGCGCCATCGCAGTCATCGGCGGTCTCGATCCCCTCTCTCTACTCTGCTCTCACTCGCTCTATGGGGTCAACGGACGAAATGAGAGCGTATACAGCCGGACCCTCCTACCTCCCTCAAACGCCCCGTCAACTAACGGGTCACAAAAAATCGACCCAACCGGTTTCATTAAATGAACCCTAAACGCCCGGGTTGACTGGCACCCATGATATCCAGCCTAAATATGAGACGGATATGGAGAGCCTGGGCTCGCCCGGGCACGCACGTCTGGCCCACACTGGTCCACATCGACCCCACATATATTCGTCTTCATCCGTTCGCCGTAGCAAACCCTAGCCACTTCACTCCACTCTCATCCGTCACCCTAGCTCACCTCCGACGATCTCCGGCCTTCTACGGCATGAAGGGCAGCGGATCCGACTCCAACCAGTCCGGATCCATCGACTGGGGGGTCGTCCCCTACGAATTGAAGTAGGCATTGCACTCCGCCGCTCCCACGAGGACATCGCCCGGCCGACGGCAGGATCTGTCCGTCGTGACTCCAAAGCGTCCACTCAACAGGCACTCGGTTGCTCTGGGGCAGGATCGTCGAGGTTTCGGCAGACGGATCCATCAACCGGTCCGGCGGACTTCGAGTCCCACCGGGAACGGGCTGCCCGCCGTGGGAAGGAGAGGATAAGGGTCACCGAGACCTATCTCGCGGAGGAAATGGCGGAGTCAGAGGCGGCTGATGCGGCTACACGGCCGGCCGCAGAGGAGGAAGCCATCCACGCCCGCATTTTGAAGAAACGGCAGCGGAGGAACACACGCACCCTCGCCCGCGAACAGAATTGGGCGGTCCGTGAAATAGACGGACTGCCACAGGAAGAGAAGGAGGACGGCGACGGCGAGGATAGCTCCTGCGACGAGTAGATCCGGCTTGATCCCTACTGCGCCTTCGACCGATACTTCCACGAGAAGGACGGCAAGGGCACCAGAAAAGGCAAGGGCAGCGACGTAGTAGTTGCATGGTTTGTATGAATTTGAGATATGAGGTTTGAGATGTCCGGTTATAGAATGCATTATTTAAGACATGATCGGTCAGTGTCGATGAACGCGGCCGGATGCCTGAGCGGGCATTTGAGGGGCCGAATTTGCAAGTTACGACTGTTAAAAAGGAGGAGACGTGCGGCGTTCGGTACCACGCGTTGGTTCTCCGAAACAAAAAGTGTGACGAGCTGATCTCTCCGTTCTAAGATTCGTGCTAATATTCCAAGGGTAGAAAAGACGTTCAGGACGAGAGGTGAAAATAAGGCATATTCCGGAGTTATAGTTTCCAAAATAATATTAACTGAAATATCAAATTAACACTATTAAATTCATTAAATATATATTTTCAGATAGTATATATTTGGTGTTTTAAATAGTCATATTAAAAAAAACTAGACAAAAATCACAACGTTTGACTTAGGGCAAGTTTAAGTGCAATATATTTTGACATGGGGGCGCACTGTATTTTTTTCAAGAGTATGCTTGAGCGTATCATATTTTTATTAAAGATGAGAATAATGTTTACAAGAGGCACCAATAGAATCACAGTCTGGCCACACCAGACCAAAATACATGGGCTACTCTCTATAAATTATCTTTTTGTTGGAAAACTCACAATATTTATTGGACACCCAATGGTGTTGTCCCTATTATTGGATTATCTAGCATTATATCTAATTAACCTTTGGATTTTTCCTGCAAAAAGAAATCCTCTAAATTTAACCACTCTTGGAGACGTTCACTGGGTAAAGATGGATGCAGCTAGCCCAGGGTCCATCCATACATGAAGATGGTTGTATACACACCCACCCAACCGTGCTGCACTCGTACCCTGCACCGAATCCGATCATCCACACTCTGTTGCCTTTCTTCATCCTGCCTTTGGCCTCGATGTATGATAACTCATACCACACCGATGAGGTCGACTGGTTTCCAAATCGATGCAACGTCATCTTTGATGGCTCGACATGCTTATCTGATAGATTAAGACCACGTTGTACTGAGGTGACAACCGCCGGCCCACCGACATGGATGCAGAAATGCTCAAATGAAAGACAAAAGTTCGGGGTGTATGATCTGATCTTCCTCCAACGGAGTACCTTTTTCGCCACATAGAAGAACAAAAACTTGAGAAGCTCTGATGACGGTAGGACAAGAGGCCCGGTTGTCACTATATTGGCCTTGAGTGCGTCCGCAGCAACATCCATAAGGTCTTTAGAGAGAGAGATCCCTAAGTTGCCCTTCTCATCTTCCTCTAGATAAACACACCGGTAAGCATCATTGTTTGCCGAAGTGATCGTTCGTGTGAAATGCCCAAGCTGAAACCGTTCCTTGGATCTAGAAGTTGACAATAGCTTGGCAGCACCACCTATGCGGAACAAGACGTTAGCCAACTGCATAGAACGCCTATTCCCCGCATAGTAGAATGGCCCAATGGTCTCTGTCGACACCACCAACACGTGTGAACCCCGAGACATCACTTGTAGCATGTTGCTTGCGAGCCCCACTGCGGTCACCGATGCAGAACACCCCATCCCAGAGAGGTTGATGACACGGAGATCACCTTGCAACTTGTACCTGTTCACAATCATGTCAGCCATGGATGGTATCGGGCAAAATGTACTGCAGTTAGTGATAAGAGCACCAATCGTGTCGCGGCTAATGCACGTATTGGTGAAAAGTTCATCGATCACCGAGAAGACCACCAACTCTGCTTCGGCACATGCTTTGTCAAGCCCACAATGTGGCTCTATATAGTGATGTGCATCTGAGGCATGTGTCTCATCACCCATGCCTGAGCGCTCAAGAACAGTAGCTATAAAGTTGACAGTAGAATCATCAAGCGAAGGTGAGAGACGTGCATGCTCGAGGAAGGTTGCCTTTGTGGCTCTTAAGTTGGAGCTTGGACGGAAACAAGCGTAATCAACAAGGTATACAGTTCTATGACAGAGTGCAAGGTAGATGGTAGCCGTGATGATCAGTAGAACGACGGTAAGGAATAAATGGATGGGATAGATGGCAGTGAGCTGGGGCATAGTCTCAAGTGAAGCAGCTACCCATGGTGCAACTCTCTTGAGAATGCCAGCTGCGAGTGTCAACATGGTGACAATTCGCAGGAGGGAGGCGTTGATAGCGTGGTTGTATAGAAATCTAAGGCTCTTGAGATGAGACAGCAAACTCATGCTGTTGTGTGGTGTGGTTTACGTGCACGCAGAGGTGATCGATGAGGATATATAGGAGGGAACGGCAAGGGTGGGATATTTCATGGTAAAATACAAGGGTATTTGCTGTACTTTGTAATGTTGTAGTACTTCTAAAGATTTCCAAAACTAAAGCCTCCAACTGTGCAAGTGTAAACTGCCCGTGTCCTTGCACATTATCTCGACGAACATTCCTTTGCACTCAAAATCTTCCATAACAAAATCGTGGGAAAGATACTAAACGTCATAGGCTAATAGGCATCTAGATTATTACTGCCCAATAGTGCATGGCCCATGATAGTACGATGTAGTATGGTTCCTTAAATGCATGTCAAGCTAACTATTTCACAAAATATTATCATGTGCACATCTATGTAGCCCATGCTTTTTCACATCGCACTACATGAGGAGTCTCATTTCAGATTGCTAAGCTGTCTTAGAGATACGACATGTAATATATCACGAAGAGGAACAAATCAACACAGGGAGACACAAGATTTAACATGAAAAAAACCCTCCAGTGCCAAGGGAGAAAAACCACAGGCGTTAGCTAGCAAAACTTCACTATATTGAGAGAGGTTACAAACACCGATGATTTACAACGATGATCTTATCTCGTGCGACGGCGTTCATGGCAGGGGGCGAGCCAATATGCGCTAACTTGAGACACCGCTCTGGCCAAGCCTCTCGACGACGGGCCTCCGTTGCGCCCATTCATAACTTTGCCTCTATACTATGTACGATTTTGGATCACAACTTAACAAGCTGACGTACGGAAAATATATTGAGGACATAAGGTTTTGAATGTAACAGATAACCATGTGGGCTATCTGTTTTCTCTTATTTGTATTTCCGAGGACATCTTGTTATCCATCAACTCTATTATATCAATCAATCTATTATAAAATGAAATTAACGCTCAATAAAATATTAAAGATTAACATTACATGATAGGCTAATAAAATAAGATACAAATACGTATAAATGCCACAAAAATGCAAAACTCTGGCCAATAATTGATGGTCGTCATTTAATCTACACTAGATGACACCCATCACATTGTGTTGGAATCATTGGCATTTAGACAATTTATTATTTATAATGATTTCTAAGAAAATCGCAGAGCCGTATATGGCCATTCACGCACGGCAAGGGAGCGCGGAAAGTTTAGTCGCATCCCAGTTGTGCAAGGTGTGTTAGACGAACATATACTTTTGATTCCATCACACAACACGAAGAGCTTGAGAAGAGGACACACGGAGGCTCATCCTTTGCCTCATGAGGCCTCGCATGTACTTCACAGGAGAGGGGCGAGAAAGATTTCGGGTAGTGCCTCACGTGACTACTAAACTCTTCGCCGACGCAGCTGCAAAGTCGTGCATTTCATCTCACTCACTGATGATTCTGCGACTAGAAATGCGTCGTCTTCCATCGCGTTGTACGTCTTATCGCTTCTGTTAGGGATTTATTATAGATATCTAGTACTAGCAATTGATCTAGAAACTGTGCTTCATACATCCCTAATTATATGTCTAGTATTTGTGTTCGTTTGATCATCATATTTAATCCGTTCGTTATGATTTATCTACTGCATTTATGGATGAATTTCTATGGAAAATTACTAAAATATTCAACAATCCAAAACCTTACACATGTAGGCAATTTTCTTCATTTTCTTTTGATGCAACTCTCAAGCCTGATACGTTTGAGGGTGTGAACTACAAGAGGTGGTGTGTGAGGACAGTTGTTTTGCTTGCCATTATGAACTATTTTCATGCCTCTGTGGGAAAGACAGAGAGACCGCTTACTACTGAACCTGAGCAACCTTTCTAGGCTACAAACACGCTCTTCAAATGTGTTGTTTCGAGTGTTCTTTGTGGAAAGATCATGGATCCTTTCATGCCATTATGATTGGTAAGGATATGTGGTATGTGCTCCAGGCTAGGTCTGTGGTCTCCAATGCAGGCAACGAGTTGTATGTCATCGACCAATATCATGAGTATAAGATGACTGATGACTTCCCCGTGGTTGAGCATGTTCATGAGATTCAATCACTTGCTAAGGAACTTGAGCACTTTAACTTTGTGTTGTCGGAGGCATCTTGGGAAATTTGGCACATCCATGAAACACAAGCGACAAGATTTTGTTGTTGTCAATCTCATTTTGCACTCTTGAAGTGGAAGTGAAGGCGATGGCAATATATATATATATATATATATATATATATATATATATATATATATATATATATATATATATATATATATATATATATATATATATATTATAAACACTATTCTGATCACGGGTTGAACTTCCTGAGTTACATAACCTGAACTTCCCTCTGTAGGAACCCGACCTTCGGGCTATCTTCGCAACCATGTCTCCCCGCGCGAATTATTCTGGTCAGTCGTATTCTATGTGATGTAAGTGTAATCTGGAAACGGTTTTTAGCAACAAAATTCCCGTTTTAAATAGGAATCTCGCTCGTTGGCGGATTTGCTCTCGGGACGTGATGAACTTGCGTCTGTTGCAATTTTACTGCCTGAGTTGTTCGACCTGAACTTCCCTTGGTGAGAGGTTGAACTTCCCGTAACATTGTCCAAATGAGGCTTGCAATATACCGTTGGAAAGTTGTGGACACGACGGTCACGGCCTAAGTTGAATTTTTGTCAAAATCTAAATGGTTTAAGAGCAGTTTTGAAAACCGTTTTTCTTCATGCAAAAAAACGTGAATCGTATTTTTGAGCCTATTTCTAAACCGTTTATCGGAATGAGGCAAATGAGATGGCGTTGGATAGCTACTACAAATCCGCTCATTTCACATGTTGAACATTTTCCCAAATTCCCTACGGTTAAAGAGGAATTTCAAAAATGGCGGAATTTTTGAAACCGAACAGCCGGGTTCGTATTTCGGGGTTAATTTTAAAACGGCTAGTACGATCCATGCATATGATATGGCGTTGAAAAGCTTATGAAAATGCGCATCTTTTCATATAAAAAGTTTGTTCCAACTATGAATGGTTTAAAAGTAATTTTGAAAATGGTCGAATCTGTACTGAGTGCGTATTTTCACGTTATTTTCTCAACGGTTTGTCGAAATGAGGCAAATGATATTGCGTTGGAAAGGTTGAAGAAATGCGAAACTTTTTTATGTAGATTGTTTTTTCTAATTCGTTACAGTTTTAAGTCAATTTAAAAAATGGCTAAAAATGTTTTTTGCCATAATTTCTAGAGATTTTATCGGAATGGGGCAAATAATATACCGTTGAAAAGCTACGGAAAATCCGAAGCTTTTTCATGTAGATGGTTTTCTCTGATTCCTAGCCGTTTTCAAGCGAGTTTGAAAACGGTGAGATCATGCGTTGTGTCATTTATCGTGAAACAGAGTCTTCGAAAATGCACCGTGTGAAGAACTTGAACTTCATCAGCACGTCTACCTGAACTTCACTCTGTTTCTTCACGTGCTGTTTATTGCTCGTAGCTCTCCATCCACTCACCGGAATTGAGCAAGTGATATACCGATGGAAAGCTGTTGTAAACACGCAACTTTACTCTGTTGATCATTTTTTCATACTCGCGACGGTTTAAAAGATTTTCATCTTAAATTCATTCAGTGTAGTAGTTGAACTTCCTGCTGTTTTCACGTTGAACTTCTGTCGCATTTTTTCGATTGTATTTTCTCATCCATTCGTCGGTGTTACACAATTGATATTCCTTTTTGTACAAACCTCTCTCACAATAATTTTCTAACTTTCTGCGACCGAGGACTTGAACTTATAGCAACAAAAAAAACTGGACCTTGCCTTTTTCTTCATCTTTCTCATATTAAACACACACCATGTAGTACGTGAACTTTCTCCGTTTTTATAATTTGGATTTTTGGTTTTCTTTTTGAAAAAAATTTGCTCCCAAATAATAACTGAACTTCTTTGAGGATTGAGAGAATTTTTTTTAAACGCATTTTTTTTTCTTTTTTGTGTTTTTGAACATGGAAATACAAGGTGAACCTCTTTGAGGATCGCAAGAATTTTTGAACTTCCCCGGACAGAGCACGTGAACTTCTTTCAACAAACCTTTTAAGCTAATAGTTTTCTATTCTTTTATTCTCACCTGAAATGTATTCCTTGTAGTACTTGAACTGCTCGCCGTTTTCACATTGAACTTCGGTCACGTATTTTTCTTCGTATTTCCTCACCCATTCCTCGGAATTGCATAGAGCATAAACATTTTTTTTTTCTAAATTGGACTTCATAGTTTTATTTTTCTTAGAAACGGTAATAATTTGAGTTTCCCGTATACATCGAACTACTCCTCTATATTAATTTGAACTTCTTCATTTTTATTCTTTAGTAACAAGAAAAAATCTGAATGTTTCATAAACTTCAAACTTCTCTATTATTTTAATTTGAATTTCTTAGTTTTTTTAAATCGAACTTCATATTTTTATTTTTCCTACAAACAGAAATAACTTGATTTTTTAGTATACATTGAACTACTCCTTTATTTTAATTTGAACTTTTTCATTTTCTTATTTAGTAACAAGGAAAATCTATGTTTTTTTAATATGGAACTGCTCTATTTTTGTAAGTTGTACTTCTTGGTTTATTTCTTTTAGTAACATAAAATCCTAGTTTTGTAATAAATATTGAACCGGTCCTTTCTTTAAATTTAAACTTCTAATTTTTTTTATTTAGAAACAATGAAAATCGTTTCTGTTATGAACTTTTAACTGCTCTATTTCTTAAAATTGAACTTCCTATTTTTTGATTTAGAAACGATGAAATATCCGCTAAAAAGTGCTCTGTTATTTTTGTAATGCTCTATTGTTTTAATTAGAACTTACTGGTTTATTCTTTTGTTAAAGGGGAATTCTTATTCTCTAATAAACATCGAACTTCCTATTGGTGTGGATTTCTCTGTTTTTTCGAGTGAAAAATGCCCCCACTCTAGGTATGGATTTCTCTGTTTTCTCATTCGAACTTCACTATCAATGACACATTCCTGCAGACGCCCAAGGCTGCGGGAACGCGTTCCTTCAATGTTCTAAGAAGCGTGGCCGATTAGGTGAAGAACTTGTTGATGCACGGTGGTAGGGAGCGCATCGAGAGTTGGGAAAGAGGTAGCCAAGCCTCACAAGCACACAACTACTGCTCCCTCCACGGCTTCACTCCTCTAGATCTAGCGGCGCCAGAGTTGTAGAATGTTCTACAACTTAGAGGCCGGCAAAAGTAATACCTAAAATTTTGTGGTAGTAATACATGAACTTCTCGAGCACATACAATTTCTCAAGTCAGCACATCTACGATAGTTTTACATCAGTTAAGAAAAACACATGCTTGCAACGACATAGCAAATTCAGAAAGAGAAGTCTGTTTTTCAGCGAATCTGCTGTCAAAACAGATAACCTCTTCACTGACAAAAATCTACGATTCAACATCCCGGTTCAGAAGTTCAGTGGATGATTGTAGCGAAGGATAGACAAGTGACATTCTGTGCTTTCAGTGTCCACCATAGCAAAAAATGAGTGGACGGCTACAGCGGCAAGAAGCTCGTTCCTGCACCCACATCTATGTCTGAATCTGCGAAAGATTGTACTGAACCGGGCCAAGATTTTAGCAAATCTTCATAAGATGCAGCACCACTCTTCTCACTAACCACTTCACAGGTCGCCTAAAACTGCAGAGAGAGTCAAGAAAATTACACCACCAACGCTTCCTGCAAATGGTCCTCACTAAAATCCCAAAATAATAATGGAGAAGGGGTTCCTCACAGTAGTAGCAGCTCACCTCCCATACCTAGTCGTCAGCTCCATGCCTCCTTGTCCGTAGAGCACACCATGTCTGAGAGGAGCAGGAACTAAAGTGTTGGTGCAGCTTGGTAGGAACGAGGGATAGCGACCCACACATCGAACTAAAGAGGCTGGTCAGGCTGGACTTCAGAAGCCGCCACAGGCGGGGACGACAGGTGAGAGGGTGGGTCTCGCTGACCCCAACAGTGGCAGCAGGCTACAAGCAGTGGACCTCCATGGCGGGAGGCTGAGCAGTGCGCGCCGAAGAGAGGATCAAAGGGATGACCCCGATCTAGTGAACTGCCTTGGTTTGTGTCATTGAACGGCGCGGTCGTTGCTGAATGACCTGGACAGGGGTGGCGCCGGTGGAGAGCTCGGAGGGGAGGGGCGTCGCCGGTGGAGCGCTGGGTTGGGTGGGGCGTCGTTGGCGGAGTAGTACCGCGTCAGAGATGCACTAGGATAGAACGGCGGCACCAGGGGCAGTGGAGATGGATATGCAGGTCGGTAGAAGGTGTTGGTGGGGATGGGTCGAGAGACCGCGCCGTCGAGCTCGAGCACGGTCGACCGGCGACTGTTGTGGCATGGTGGAGGCGGGACGCCGAATACGGGGATGGAGGTGGCGCGATGGCAAGATACACGGACCATGGCAGGGCATGGGGTGGATCCGGGGGCTGTGGCGGCGCGGCGACCGGATCCCGGGGAGGGGGCGGCACGGCGACCGGATCCTGGGGAGGGAGCGGCACAGCGGCCGGATTTGGGACTGGTGGTGGCGCGGCGGTTGGTTTCCGGGGTAGGGGAGGGGGCGGCGCGAGAAGAATCGGGGGAGAGGAGGTGCGGTACTGGGTAGGTTTTTCTTTTTCTCCACGGGTTTCAGGTAGTTCAGGAGGACCCCCGAGCGCCCTTATAGGGCTGATTGTGATCAGAATAACTATTCTAATCCTGGGATAAGAATAGTGCCACTCTCTCTCTCTCTCTCTATCTCTCTCTCTCTCTCTCTCTCTCTCTCTCTATATATATATATATATATATATATATATATATATATATATATACTTGATTTCATGAGGAGAACTCTAGAGCCAACTTGGTGCGCAAGAATTTACAGTCCCAAAAATTCAAGTAAAAGAACAAACAAGACGACAAATGGAAGTTTGATGGAAAGAACAAGGCCTCACAGTCTGGTAACTCCAAGAAGAAGAAGATGGTCTTTAAGAAGAAAGGAAAATGCCATGTTTTTTGGTGAATAAGAACATTGTAATTGTGATAGTAAGAACTGCTTTGGCCGGTGACAACAAGGAGATAGGGGCAAGATTGCCAATGTTGTCATTGATGATTCTTAAATGAGGGATGACGGGTATGTTAAATTTCCTACTGTTCTTTCAGTATGTCATTCTCCCCATTGATAGATTCACATGCGTGTCAATGTACATGTGTGTGTTGTGCCAACATCTCCATGTTTTCTTCTTATCAGGTTGCAAGGACAGTAGTCTTGCTGATGAGAAATGGGTCACATGCTTTTCTATAATCCATGAGAGAACACCTCTTTGCCCTCCGTAGATAAATGTTGTTGCTAAAAGAAAAAAAATACACTCTGACTTGTTTTGTTAAAGGCATGTTAGAGGCAACGGGTCTTTCACACGAATGGTGGAGGAGACTTTGATGACTACACGGAAGGTCTTCACTTCCAATTTTAGAATAATTTCAGCACCAACCAGAATCACCGAAATTCAGTGAATTTTAGTTATTTATGTTTGCATTTCGACCAAAAGGCCAAAATATTCATTTGAAGTCAATTAAATATATGTTTTTTTATGTTTGCAAAATATTTGAATTCCTGTGTGCTACTGAGATCGCTGAATTTCTTTTGGTTGAAAGGTAATTATTTCACCATTTTGTTAATGAAGATCAGTGAATTTCATCAAACTCTCATTGGAAGTGAAAATCATGATTGCAATTATTGTCATAAACATAGTTCCCACAGAAAAAGAAAGAGATTAATCCATTTGAGAAATGAGAAGAGGAAAGATTAAAATGCTCATACGAACCTAAGGTTATTTGTTGAAAGTCAATGTGTCAATTCCCAAGAAGCATAAACTTGGACCAAACATCGTTGATTATGTTTTTTCTAGGCTATGCATTCCATGAAAAACTAGACGGTGCCCCTTGCATTGCCGCCGAATTGGAAATCTAATTTGTGACTACCGCATGAAATATAAATTTATTAACACAAAAAATTTTGAACATTTATCAAGTAAATTTGTCGGCATCAAAAACTCAATTAGAATGCACTAAAATATGCCTTGCATGCTAGTCAGCTTCTCATGTTGAAATTATCCATGGGTCGACATCGTTGGTCGGCCCAGTGCCATCCTTCGGTAAAGAAAGCATAGGTACCTCATAATGGGAAAATATCTAGTGATACCACCACTTAGACGCTTCCATGATACGAATTTTAAAAAGTCAAATCTAAATGTTTCAAAAAAATCCAAAACATTTGTGCATGTCTACAACACATATGTCTGTAACCTCTAAAAATCACAGATGAAAATTCAAATTATGCATTGAGAAACAAAAAAGACAAATTCAACACTAATTGTGCCAATAAAAACAAAAACATGAATACTGACAAGCACTATTCACATCTGGATTTTTTTTTGTTTCATTTTTTGTGCTCTGAATTGGATCTGAATTTTTAAGGGGCTGTATACATAAGAATTGTGAACATTCATGATTTTCATCGGAATTTTTTGAAACATTTAAATTTGAATTTTTCAAATTGATATCATGCATGGGAGCATGAAAGTTGGTGGTGTCATCTGATATTCACCACCTGATAATACCAGTTAGGTAGCAAGAGAACAGTTAGCGCACCCCCAACAATATCCAGCTTCCCTTGGCTGCCAGCTGGTCGCTTACACCTTCACAGTATATGTACACCCCTCGATCGCTTTTCGAGAGCGAAATTCAGAATTCCAGATGGAGGTGATCGCAGTCCCCGTCCTGCTGGCGGCCATGGCCTTGACCTATCTGGCCTGGACGGCCACCTCCCATCGCCGTCGTTCACAGTGCTACCTCCTTGATTATGTCTGCTACAAACCGCCAGACGACCGCAAGGTGACGACCGATATGTCGTACGCAATGGCCGAGCGTAACAAGTATCTCGGCATGCCCGAGTTACGCTACCTCTTCCGCCTAACGTCTCGCGCTGGTCTGGGTGAGCAGACCTACCTCCCCTCTGGCGTCTTAGCCGGCCGCGAGATGTGCCTCACCCACCAGGACGCTCTCGACGAGATGGACGCTTTCTCCATCGACGCCGTCGCCGGCCTCTTTTCCAAGACCGGATTCGGCCCCCTCGACGTCGACGTGCTCGTGGTCAACGTCAACATGTTCAACCCAGAGCCTTGCCTCGCCTCGCGGATCACGCGCCATTACGGAATGCGCGAGGACGTCGCTGCGTACAATGTCTCGGGCATGGGCTGCAGCGCCACCCTGGTATCGTTGGATATCGTCCAGAACGTCATGCGGGCACGGTCGCCGCGCCCCGTGCTTGCGGTCGTGCTGTCGACGGAAGTGCTCTCGCCTGGATGCTATGGGGGCACGGACAAGTCCATGATGCTGGGGCTATGCCTTTTCCGCTGCGGCGGCGCAGCGGCGCTGCTCACCAGTGACCCCGCGCTATGTGCGCGCGCGAAGATGAAGCTACGTCGCCTCGTGCGTGCCAACGTCGCCGCCAACGACGATGCATACTCCGCCATCTTTCAGCGTGAGGACGCAGACAACATAACCGGGTTCAGCATCAACAAGACCCTCCCAAAGGCTGCCGTCCAAGCCTTCGCCGCCAACCTGAAACGCCTCGTCCCTTACATCCTCCCTGCCAGGGAGCTCCTCCGGCTTGCCACCGACTTGATACTGTCGTTGCCGGACTAGCTGAATCGCCGAGAATGGAGTGCTCGGGAGAGAGACGAAGACGAACTAGAGATGAGTTTGTTTTGGTACTGCCGAAACTGTCGCAGCGTTTTCTGTTTTGCATTCCTTTTCTTATGCCAGTACAAAACTCGAAAGGAAAACTACTCGCCCGGACGATGCGCTGTGATCCGCAGCTACCGCGCCATCCCACGATTGCATCACACAGCATGACCTCGTCCGGGAGAAAAGAAAGGAAAGAAACGGGTACGTGCGTGCAGCACCGTCCCACTAGCTAGTTACATGAGCGCGTCACACCCCGACCGCTTGCATGCACTTATTTTAACAGAAAACAAAACACTATCCTACGTGCATGAGCTTAGGCAAGACTACAGATACGTCAGAAGATGTCTCGCCGCCGGTGAGTCAAGATCGATGTCAACTTGAAGACCGGGGTCGACCATTTCTGCCTCCACTCAGGCGGGGTTGCGGTCATCGACGCCGTGAAGAAGAACTTCGGGCTCAACGAGGCAGACGTGGAGCCGTCGAGGATGACGCTGCACCGCTGGGGAAACACGTCGGCCAGCAGCGTGTGGTACGTGCTTGCGTACATGGAGGCCAAGGGGAGGCTCAAGAGAGGAGACAGGGTGCTCATGGTGACCTTCGGGTCGGGGTTCAAGTGCAACAGTTGCATGTGGGGTGTGAATCTCGATCTGGCAGACAAGGGCGCGTGGGCGGACTGCATTGATGAGTACCCGCTGGAGAGCACAGCCAATCCGTCCTTGGACAAGTACGGCTGGGTTAACGACAACGCTGATGAGGATTCCACGTTGCCTGTGTTGTAAAACACGTGGAAGGCGCGTACGTCAGTCACAGATCACATCATAGTGTCGCGAATAAAAGCATCAGAACTTCTCTTCGTCAGATTATACATGGGAGTAAAATTACTTGAAAAGCCATCATAATCGCACTCACGGCTGCGATGGCATCTTTTTTATTAGAGTATTTATTGAATATGTGTGCCTGTGTAATATTTATGTCTCAGAGATCCTGAAAATATGAATTTTATATTTATATTGTTCTATAACCACGGAAAATGTTAAATAAAGTATGACATGCATGGACAGAAATATTTCATACTTTCTTTGTAAAGAAATATAAGATTGTTTAGATCATTATATTTTATATTTCTTTAAGGAGGGAGTTTCATTTATTTTTTTTGAAATGAGGGAGTTTCATTTTAGTTTGTGGGAAAATAATTGTGTACAAGTAATGAAAAGAAACTGCTAGCTATGCAGCACCGGCAGGGCCATACCTTTAAAATCTGGGCCCAGTGCGAAATCAACTTCATATGTAATAATATCAATTAAAATATTTTGTATGAACTATTGCGTTACTACAGTTTTTTCAAAGAATTCACATTTGATCGACATAAAAAATTATTTACATCTTGACAAAAAAGATCAATGAAATATCAGAGAGAACAAAAACATATTAGCAGAATCTCTCACCCCTTAAATTCAGAGGCCTTGTGCAACTGCTCCGGTTGCACATGCCAAGATACGGGCGTGGGCACCGGCTAGACAACACTCAAAAGTCCTGGCTAGCGAGCAAGCACACAATATACAAATATAATAGTAAGGTACACGTGCATCGCATGCATGAGCTTTGGTAACCAAATTAGCAATGAAAACCACATTATAGCATGTAAATATGTAAGTTCAGAGTCATATATGCATGATGTGGATGTTGATTTAATGCTACAAATTATCAAAGACTATGGTATAATACTACACGAAACTCATCAGAATATATGTAGCACAGTGTCTTTAGGTATCTTGTATTTCAGTTTTTTTTGTTCAATAAATTGGCTTTTTACTAGCAGCGTACCTATTATACCACACACCGTTATTAATTGGTTCAGTTTTTGAAAATACTTTTAAACAGATTGGTCTGGTTACTAGTGGTGTGTCCTTTACATGGCACACCACTAATAAGATGTAGTTAGCGGCTTTCCCTTTAATGCCGCATGTCATTTGTATTAGAAGGGTTGGACTCGTTTTGTTGCATCATTGGTCTTGTTGGGTTTCTTAAAAAAATTACTCACTCTATTTCAAAATATAAGGAGTATTACTTTTTTTGAAAAGTTAGACCTTTTAAGGTTGATCAAATTAGTAGAGAAATATATCAAAATACATAATATGAAATCGGTATGATTAGATTCATCATGAAATGAATTTTACTACTTTTTTTGGTTTGATACTATGGATGTCGATATTTTTTTGCTTTGAACTTGGTCAAACTTAAATAAAATTGACTTTCCAAAATAATACCCCTTATATTTTGGAATTGATAGAATATTTAGTTTGGCGGGTGGCGGAGATGATGGAGTGTATTTTACTTTTATTTATCATGCGCTGATTCGATGGCCCTTTCATGGTATGGTCCTGTGTTATGTGCTAACCAATATATCTTTATGTGTGAAAATTTCTGCGTCGGTGATTGCATGTACTATGGTGCCAAAATATCACATGATGGTGTTTATTTTTTCGGGTCGTGGGAGGGTGCGCGGGATAGATATGTTTTGATAGGCTAGTTCTTGTTGATTGATTTGAAAAAAATCGTTGGCCGGCCGAAATCATAAACAACAAAAAAAATTGAATACCTCAATTCAATTAAAGAGCTTCCAAATTTGGAATCATAGGGAATTAAAAAAATTGAATGGGAGAGCTCTTTGAAAAATTGTTGACCCAGTCAAAAGGGTGACCCAATTCTAAATTGAACACCTCAATTAATCATGAGGCCTTAAAAATTAGGAAGCATAGTGTATAGTATAAAAGAATTGGATGAGAGAGTATTGAGAACTTATTGACCCAGTCAAAATCGGATGACACAATTCCAATTGAAGACCTCAAGTAAATGTGGTATCTTTAATACTAGGGATCATAGTGTTATAGAGGATGGTTGCTGCTGATTGATTTGAAAAACCATTGGCCCGGTAAAAATCGAAGGCAAATCCGAAATTGAACACCTCAGTTGAATGAAAGAGCTTCAAAATTAGAAAACATAGGGAATTAATTGAACTAGTCGTCAACCCGTGCGGACCGCACGGGCTAGAAAAAAAGGAGCATCCATGGTGATTCTTTTTTAAAACACATTCTAAAATAAATAAAGTTAGAAATATATAAAGAACCTCAGTATGGCCCTTCACTGAATTATCCCTAAAAACATGTAAAGTTTCTTACATTCCCATAGTCTCAACAGGAAATATGTTTTAACTGTTGATTCCATGAAAGTTTTTTCATGGAGGTAGGATTGTCCAATTGTGTCATATATAGTGGTATATAGGTGTAAAACCATGTGCAGTACAACTATATAATTAATCAAATTCTTCTTCCTACCAAATTAACATTTTTTCTCTAAGAATTGGATGCCAATTCTTGATCTAGCTCAACCAGAGAAATGAAAATGGAAAGATAATGATCCAAGGAAAAATAATATTCTGTGACTAGAATAAAAATAAAAATAATATTTACGATCAAATCAGTTGTACAATAGCAAATAAATCTTGGTACAGTGTTGTATATCTATTGGAAAAGAAGCATCCAACCCCAATATACATCCCATGCTATACACCCGCACCAATAGAGCAAGAACAATACTATACAGGAAAGAGCTAGTTACAATTGAATAAGGTTAGTGAAATAAGTTGTAAACAAAGACAACCGAAAGAAAATGTGTGAATCAAGAAAGCAATATATCCCTCCAATTGCAGAACAGTACCACTTAAATCTTGTTTTCGAACTTGGTACATCAGCGATCACAAGAAAGCTAAGACCAGCTTCTTATCACTTAATATAGTAATACCCATAATAAAAGGAATAACTCATGTAATGATTAAAATCAATTGGCAACAAAAATCTAGTTATTGTAGTTACACTGTTCAAAATGATATTTTTTTTACAATACCTCACACTGTGCTATAGTAATAGAGTAGAAACATATCTGTGAGAGTAAATTTGAGTACAGGAATTTGTTCTGATAGAACCCCACATGCATGGCCTAGTGACACAAAGAACTAACCATAAATGTTTTGTCTGGTTAAATTGAAGTGAGAAGAATAGATAGAAATAAATAAGGCAAACAAAAAGATTCTAAATACATATATCCATATAGTTAACGAACATCTAACTTAGGACTCCTTAGAACCTCACTAATGGTCTAAACATGCATACATATCGGCAAGCAAATATTAGTATTCATAGTTGGATATTCTACTAATCTCAAAGATCATATCCTCATATGTCAAGCATACACAATTTTTTCTACATAAAGGATCGATTCTTTCCATCCAATCAGGATTGGCTAGAGATACACCCAAATTTGCTCGTCAAGCAAAAGCATTTACCAACTTAGATGATATATAGCTGAAATCAACTGAACATATATGAAACATGAAACCATGATGTAAATATAACAAACCATGGTATATTCTTACCGACACCTTTACTATGCGGCATAACTGAGACATTCGCATACCATTTGCCAGTATAATATTTACTTGCACCTTAAAATTTATGAATGGAGTGCCATACCTCGGTTGAAGGGTTACACATAGTTGGTTACCATCAAGGATAAACAAGCCGATCTCGCCGTCTTGACTTGGAGGACACACCAAGGCACTGAAGGTCTCCTTCCCGAATATGAGGTCGTCTTATAGTTCGGCTCCTATGTGATGGGCACAGAGCGGCCCACCCAAGACCTTAAGCTTGGGGATGCCAAAGGCACCCCCAAGGTAATATTCAAGGAAGACTCAAGCGTCTAAGCTTGGGGATGTCCCGGAAGGCATCCCCTCTTTCATCTTCAACACTATCGGTATATTTTACTTGGAGCTATATTTTTATTCGTCACATAATATGTGTTTTGCTTGGAGCGTCATTTTATTTTGTTATTATTTGCTTGCTGATATTTACAAAACTTGTCTTTCAATAAAAAGTTCTAGGAATTGCCTTTAGGATGCTTCAATTGCATGTTTACTGTGTGTTGTGCAAAAACAGAAACTTTTGCTATAGTGTTTGAATTTTGTTATTTTACTGGACATAGAAAGCTTCTGAAATTTTTACACAGCATTGCCATACAAATTATTTAGTATGTCCTAAATTTTCAGAATTTGATGAGTTATAGAAGTACACTTTTTGAATTAATTGCTACAGACTGTCCAGTTTAGACAGATTGTTGTCATAGTTTTGTTATCTACTTCTCCTATAGTTTTCATGACTTATATTGGTAGATGTAAATTGTGGAAATGATAGTATACAATAGGTAATGTTTGAAAACTATTATGCAACTTGTCTTGGCAGTACATAAAGTGTTGATTTATTCTTATGTGCACTAACCTATCTCATGAGTTCTTGTCAAGTTTTGTGTTGATGAAGTTTTTGAGACTTAGGAGAAACCGAGATATGAGAGGAATTAACAAGACACATAAGCTCAAGCTTGGGGATGCCCAAGGCTCCCCAAGTCAATATTACAAGAAGTCTCAAGTATCTGAGCTTGGGGCTGCTACGCATCCCACCTCTCTTCGTCAACAACTATCGGTTAGTCTATGTTGACCCTAAGTTTTTATTCGTTCACATGATATGTGCTATTCTTGGAGTGTATTTTTGTTTTCTTTGCTGTTTGAAATCAATCTCAGATCTGAAAGTCTTTATTGAGAGAGGGTCCTCACATAGCTACTTAATTGTTGAACTACTCATTGATCTTCACTTATATCTTTTTGAGAGTAGTTTGATGTTCACTCTTGTGCTTCACTTATATCCTAAGAGAAAATTTTGAATGAATTGAATGTCATAAATGTGAAATTATATATGCTTCATATGCTTGTCCCATGGGGAGTAATGACTTCACAGACAAAAAGTATAAGTGAAAAAAATTATTGGAAGCTAGCAAACATAGCATTGGTCACTGGAACAATTCATGAAAGAATATTGAAGGAAGAGAGATTTCACATATAAATATACTATCTTGGACATCTTCTGTGATTGTGAGCCCCCATTAATTATTTTCAAACTTGATCAAGTAGTTGATGTTGGACAAGGAAGACAACGTAATGGTTACGTTTGTTTATATTCACATAGAAGTTATATTGTCATGGATCCACTAACATGTGGTGCTTCCTTAGATTCTTTTCCTAGCCAAAAATTCGTACTGAGTAGAGATACTACTTGTGCATCCAAAAACCCTTAAACCCAATTGCTTGACATGAGAGTCCACCATATCTACATATGGATTGAATAAGATCCTTCAAGTAAGTTGTCATCGGTGCAAAAAGTAATAAAAATTACTCGTAAATATGTATGATCTTTTACTGGAAAGGAAAATAAGCTTTGTACGAACTTGTGATGGTGAAGAGATGAAAACGACGGACTACATAATAAAGGTTGCTATCACAAGGGGCAATATAAAGTGACGTTCCTTTCCATTAAGAGCTTGCAGATCCAAAAATAAAAAGTGCATGGCAACCTCTTCTTCCCTCTGCGAACGGCCTATCTTTTACTTTTCTGTATTTACTTTTCTATATTTACTTTTATGCAAGAGTCAATAATGTTCATCCATATTCTGATCTATTAATTCTTTAGTTGGCAAGCATCATGTGGTGGGGAAAGATCCAGGCACATATATCCAGTTGAATATAGGTGATCACGATTCATTATTGTTGATATTATCCCTGAGATAAATAAGTTGGGAGGCATTAAGCCCTATCTTCCTATGTGTTTGACTGAAATTATTTGTTCTAAAAATATGATTTGAGTGTCAGCAATCATGGAAGACTAAATGATAGTTGAGTATGTGGCATTTGCTAAATCAAAGCTCTTACATAGACCCTTCCTGAAAATAAGATGAATTGTAATTGTTTGATGACTGAAAACATAGTTTGTTGGTTTTCAAGAAACTTTATGGTTTATACTTTAACATGTGAATAGGTTGTATAGATATGCAACTAGGTGAGCAACCTATATGATGCTAACAACCATAACAACACAAGCAAGCAAATAATAAACGATAGGTAAAGCTTGCACAAAGTAAAGGTAAGAAGTAACTACAAGTGGAACCGATGAAGACGAGGATGTGTTACCGAAGTTTCTTCCCTTTGAGGGGATGTACGTCTCCGTTGGAGCGGTGTGGAGGCACAATGCTCCCCAAGATGCCACTAGGGCCATCGTATTCTCCTCACGCCCTCACACAATGTGAGATGCCGTGATTCCACTAGTGGTGCACTTGAAGGCGGAAACCGGACCTTTACAAACAAGGTTGGGGCAATCTCCACAACTTAATTGGAGGCTCCCAACACCACCACGAAGCTTCACCACAATGGAATATGGCCTCGAGGTGACCTCTTCTGTCTAGGGTGCTCAAACACCCAAGAGTAACAAGATCCACAAGGGATTAGTGGGGGAATCAAATTTCTCTTGGTGGAAGTGTAGATCGGAGCCTTCTCCTCCCAACCCTAGAGCATTAACAAGAATCAATGGCTAGGGAGAGAGATCGGGCAAGAATGAGCTTAGGAGCAACAATGGAGCTTTTTGGGGGAAAAGAGGTAAGTCTCCCTAGAGAAGAAGACCCCCTTATATAGTGGGTGGAAATCTGACCGTTTTCTACCCACAAGTCGTGCATAAGCGGTAGTACCGCTAAAATGCGCAGATAACACTTCGACATCTACAAAATATAGAAGGGCTCCCCCTAGATGTGTGCACTATTTTAGTATGCCTTTGGAATGCAAAGCACACACACTAGGATCAACACTCCCCCTATATTTTATAGACATGGCCAAATACTTGCACAAACAGAAGAAGAGTTATAAGCAGGCAAGCAAGCATAATGTCATAGAGTAACTAATGTAGACATAACAAGATAGGATAGATAGCATGTCTTACACCATACATTAGTACTCACAAGTTTGGACCACATAAGCCAAAGCAAGCAAATAAAACGAATTCACGAGAGAGAAGATGCGCAGATAAAATAAACCACTCGTGACTCAGCAAACCCAGTAAATCCCTAAACATTCTCTCCCGCTTTGGCATCGAGACACCAAAAGGGGCATAGAGGACTAAAACAAGTCAAGGTGATGGTAAGTCCAAAGAGATTAGTCCTCCTCCTCATCATCCTCCTCATCAGTGGCAGCAGGTACATCATCCTCTGACTCAGCCCACTGACAGTGCTTCTGGATCCATGCCTCCTCATCAGTAATCTGGTCCTCAGACCCGCTGTTAACTGCTAGGCCAATCTTCCCCATAATGATCTTGTCACGGCTGCGAGCCTTCTTGGCTTCAACATGGGCCTTATATTGTCCCTTGATCTGGAAGCAGAGAAGGTTCTTCATCTTCGTCTTCAGCTTGGCAGCCCATGATGGAACGTGCTCAGATGGAGGAACATATGTGTCATCAGCGTAGTCTGGCTCTGGCTCATCATCAGAGTCAGTGGGGGCAATCTCGGGAACAACAGGTGCAATGCCCTAGTTCTCCTTCACACGGAGCTTAAGAATACCGTGAGCCACCATGTGATCTGCAACAAGAGCCTCACCAGGGAATGAAGCAGCCCAGGTATCCTCAATGAGCTTAAACAGATAAGGGCCATAGATGGGCACCTTCCGGTCAAGGACAGCAGACCCGAGCTCCTTCCACATGATGTGGGAAATATGCAAGGTTGAGTCACGGACTTTCTCCTTAATGCACAATAGCAGAAGATTCACAAGGTAAGAGTGAACCCGATCCTTGTTCCCAACAAGAGGAAACAGAGTGTTGCGGAAGATACGATGCATAATGTCCAGAAAATAAATGAGCTCAGTGCGAGTACCCTTGCCAGTCTGAACCACCCTGGAATAGCGAACAAGCTTGGACTTGTGAATTGCCGTTTCTACAGTGTGTGGCCTTAGTCCAATCGGCACATCTAGACCCTGATCAGCAATGCCCAAAGATTTCATGAAGGTCTTCCAGTTGGAGTGCAAAACTCTGCCACCAGTCATCCAAGTCAAGTTGCGCTCCTCATCAGCATGAAAGTGAATAGTGGCATAGAATTGAGCCACAATCTCGCAATCGAAGTCCTTGTTGAAGGTGATGATGGGAAACAGACCCCATTGAGCACACATATATAGCCCGAGCTTCAGCAAAGTAGTTAGTGTGGGGATTGTTGTTCATGTGCCCCGTGTCGATGGACTTGGTATCAGGCACATAGAGATTTTTCTTGTGCTTCAGAACCCCCACGTATATGATAGATGATCCTTGGTCCAGAAGGGACGACCAAGCAACGCCTCGTCCTGAGGACGGTGATATGTGTTGCGCTAGCGAAACTCCACAAACTCCTTGTTTCTCATATCCGCATGACTCTTGGCAGCCTTCGTCTTGCTTACAGTCCGCTTCACCTCTTGCTGGGATGGTTGAGCACTAGGACCAGCCCCTGCATCTTCAGACGTGTGGAACCTCTTGGACCCACCAGCCCGTCAGGATTTGAGACGAGGAGGACCCAAGCTACCATCACCTGGAACTCAGAAAGAAGGAACAAAAAGGGGCAAGCAAAGGTAAACACCATGCAAAAGACAAAGAAAAAGGAATGAAAAGGAAAAGAAAACACAGAAGTTGGTACCGTGCTGCATGGGCGGTACTTCCGCCAGAGCGGTAGTACCGCGCATGCATCAGCGGTAGTACCGCCCGAGCGGCGGAAAAACTTCCTCCACACGGGCACGACAGTACTGGTGACGTGGAACCCACTACAGCGGTGACTATCTATTACATGCAACCATGGAGTCAATTTCTGTCCTACTCATGCCAAGAATCCGTGAAAAATCAAGAACTACACATGCATTACCCTAGAACAAGATTCAAAAAATAGAGACGACGGAGAGACGAAAGCGGACAATACCGGAGTCCATGGCACGAGGAGGAGAAGGGGATGAACCCCCACCGGACGGAAATCCGAGGGACGGCACGGAATGGGAGATCCGGAGACGGCCTCCGGGGTGTTTTGGTCGCCTGAGAGAGAAACACGAGGGGAGGAGGAGAGAATGGGTATGGGGGAAGTTAGAACTCCCCCTGCCCACCTCTTGAACCGCCCAGGCATTCCCGAAGTAGTAGTACCACGGACGCGGGCAGTAGTACCGCTTGGAGCGGTAGTACCGTCCATGGCCGAGCGGTAGTACCGCTTCCTACTCAGCAACCGCCCCGAAACCAAGGGAGAGGAGGAGAAATTATGCATTTTTATGAGTTTTGAGAAAACGATGAGATACAAGACACTCAAGCACAACACTTCAGAGGAGACAAAACAAGTTTCGAGTAGTCCAAACACGAAAGATGAGTACGCATAGAGTGACACAACATACAAATAAGCTCTTGACGTGGCTTGAGACTGCGTCGGTATTTCCCCGAAGAGGAAGGGATGATGCAGCACAACGACGGTAAGTATTTCCCTCAGTTATGAAACCAAGGTTATCGAACCAGTAGGAGGATCACCAACACCCAATAAGCAGCACCTACACACAAACAACAAATACTTGCAACCCGACGCGAAAGAGAGGTTGTCAATCTCTCTATGGTAATAAGATAGATTAGGTAGTGATAGATAGGATAGATAGATCTCCCAAGAACACAAATAAAAAGAGTAAATATGAAGCAATATATTTTTGGGTTTTTGGTTTTGTAGATCTGAAAACAAAGAGTGCAAAAACGTAGATCGGAAAGCAATATGATGGAAAAGTAGACCCGGGGGCCATAGGGTTCACTAGTGGCTTCTCTCATGAGTATAGCACACGGTGGGTGAACAAATTACTGTTAGGCAATTGATAGAAAATTGAATAGTCATGACGATATCCAAGGCAATGATCATTATATAGGCATCATGTCCAAGGTAGATAGACCGACTCCTGCCTGCATCTACCTCTATTACTCCACACATCGACCGCTATCCACACATCGATCCTTCCGCACTGCCTACGCACCTATGAGGAAGATGAACCCCTCCGTGATGGTGTTTAGATTGGATCTCGCGGTTCTGGAACTTGCGGCGGCTGGAATTGTGTTTCGTCGACTCCCCTAGGGTTTTTGGAATATTTGGGAATTTATAGGCATCAGAGGCGGTGCGGAAGGGGGCCGAGGAGGGCACAACCCATCAGGGCACGCCGGGGCCCCCCTGGCGCGCCCTGGTGGGTTGTGCTTTCCACAGCCCACCTATCCGGCAGTTGTTTGGCCCACTGGGTGTCTTCTGGTCTAGAAAAAATCTCCAAAAAGTTTCCTCGCGATTGGACTCCATTTGGTATTGATATTCTATGAAGTAAAAAACAAGCAAAAACAGCAACTGGCACTTTGGCACTATGTCAATAGGTTAGTCCCAAAAAATGATATAAAGTTGTTATAAAATGATTGTAAAACATCCAAGAATGATAATATAACAGCATGGAACAAGCAAAAATTATAGATACGTTGGAGACGTATCAGCTCTCCAAAAGCATATGCCTCACTACGAGGGGGCGGTGGCCGTGGCCACCTATGTTTGAGGCAATTGGTATGGCACCGCGAAGATTTTAACCTTGGGTCCATGGCCAAAACTCGTCTGTGAAGGACAAGTATCATTAAAAATTACTAATGTGAAAGATTTGATCGATTTATGCATAATAGGGGAAGGGAGAGTTCATTGAGAGAACAACACTGCCCCTATGTCCATGCCTACACCTAAGCAAGATAAAATGATGAGTGTTGCAATAAGTCAAGCCACATTGCTCGAATCAATGATATTTAGCTCATGCCTGAACTCGTGAAATCTTGCTTCATCCAATGGCTTCGTGAAAATATCTGCAAGCTGCTCATTAGTATTGAGATGAATAAGATCAATTTCTTCACGCTTGATATGTTCTCGGATGAAGTGATGACGAATCTCAATGTGCTACGTCTTGCAATGTTGGGCCGGGTTGTTGGAGATCCTGATAGCACTCTCGTTGTCACAGTAGAGGGGCACTTTGTCACACGTGACACCGTAATCCTTTAAAGTTTGCCTCATCCAGAGCAACTGTGCACAACAACTCGCTGCAGCTACATATTCGGCCTCGGTGGACGAGAGAGAAACACAGTTTTGTTTCTTCGAAGACCAACTTACCAGAGAGCGACCAATGAATTGGCAACCTCCAGAAGTTGACTTCCTCTCCACACGGTCTCCCGCCCAATCGGATTCCGAATATCCAATGAGATCAAATGAAGCACCTTTGGGTTACCATAAGCCAAAGTTTGGGTATGAGCCAAATATCGAAAGATTCGTTTGACAGCCACATAGTGTCTCTCCTTAGGTGCGGATTGAAATCGTGCACAAATTCCCACACTCAACATGATATTCGGCTTAGATGCACAAAGATAAAGCAGGGATCCAATCATGGAGTGATATACCTTTTGATCCACGGCTTTACCATTGGGATCACTATCAAGTTGGCATTTGAGTGGCATGGGTGTGTTGGCCTTAGCCGGCTTGAGATCATCCAACTTGAATATCTTGAGCATGTCTTGAGTGTATTTAGCTTGGTTGATGAAGGTTCCTTGACTTCGTTGCTTGACTTCGAATCCAAGGAAGAATTTCAACTCCCCCATCATGGACATCTCAAACTCTTCGGTCATTAGTGTGGCAAACTCATCATTGAAAACTTTGTTAGAAGAACCAAAGATAATATCATCAACATATAGTTGGCATACTAACAAGGTCCCGTTAACCCTCTTTGTGAAAAGAGTGGGATCGATTTTCCCAATTTCAAACCCACGGTCTCGCAACATCTCGGTAAGGTGCTCATACCACGCTCGCCGGGCTTGTTTAAGGCCATAGAGTGCCTTACCGAGAACGTATACATGATTGGGGAACTTAGGATCCTCGAACCCCTGGGGTTGCTTGATGTATACCAACTCCTTAAGTGGACCATTAAGAAAAGCACTCTTCACATCCATTTGATATAATTTGAAATCATGATGAGATGCATAAGCAAGCAACATGCGAATAGATTCAAGGCGAGTGACGGGAGCAAAGGTTTCACCTAGTCAATACCCTCGACCTCGGAGTAGCCTTGAACCACCAATCATAAAAGTTTTATGAAAAAGTCCTATGACAAAGTTTGTTACTTCTATGATAATAAGCATGATGCTACTATGTCTGTATTTTGTTTTTATCAACACCTCTCTCTCAAACCATGTGGACATGTTTTTTGATATCGGCTTTCGCTTGAGGACAAGCGAGGTCTAAGCTTGGGGGAGTTGATACGCCCATTTTGCATCATGATTTCCTACTGTTATTTATAATGTTTTTATGCATAATAATGCTTTATGGAGTAATTCTAATGCCTTTTCTCTCATAATATGCAAGGTTTACACAAAGAGGGAGAATGCCGGCAGTTGGAATTCTGGACCTGAAAAAGCATATCAGAGACGCCTATTCTGCACATCTCCAAATAAGCTAAAACTTCACGGAGAATTATTTTGGAATATAAAAAAAATACTGAAGCAAATAACTACCGGAGGGGGCCCACCTGATGACCTCAAGACACCAGGGCGCGCCAGGCCCCCCAGGCGCGCCCTGGTGGGTTGTGGCCAGCTCGGCCCAACTCCGGTGCCCATCTTCTGGTACTTAAGGTCTTTTGACTTAGAAAAAAATAAAGGGGGGACTTTCGGGATGGAACGCTGCCGTCTCGAGGCGGAACTTGGGCAGGAGCACTTTTGCCCTCCAGCGGAACGATTCCGCCGGGGGAACTTCCCTCCCGGAGGGGGAAATCGAAGCCATCGTCATCACCAACAACCCTCTCATTTTTGGGAGGCCAATCTTCATCAACATCTTCAACAGCACCATCTCCTCTCAAACCCTAGTTCATCTCTTGTGTTCAATCTTTGTACCGGAACCTCAGATTGGTACCTGTGGGTGACTAGTAGTGTTGATTACATCTCGTAGTTGATTACTATATGTTTTTTTTGGTGGAAGATTATATGTTCAGATCCATTATGCTATTTAATACCCCTCTAATCTTGAGCATGAATATCATTTGTGAGTAGTTACCTTTGTTCTTGAGGTCACGGGAGAAGTCATGTTGCAAGTAATCATGTGAATTTGATATGTGTTCGATATTTTGAGTATATGAATGTTGTGATTCCCTTAGTGGTGTCATGTGAACGTTGACTACATGACACTTCACCATATTTGGGCCTAAGGGAATGCATTCGGGAGTAGTTATTAGATGATGGGTTCCTAGAGTGACAGAAGCTTAAACCCTAGTTTATGCACTATTTTGTAAGGGGCTGATTTGGATTCAAATGTTTAATGCTATGGTTAGATTTTATCTTAATACTTTTCTCATAGTTGCGGATGCTTGCGAGGGGGTTAATCATAAGTGGGAGGTTTGTTCAAGTAAGTTATGTGGCTTGAGATTGCTTCGGTATTTCCCTAAAGAGGAAGGGATGATGCAGCACAGCGACGGTAAGTATTTGCCTCAGTTATGAAACCAAGGTTATCGAACCAGTAGGAGGATCACCACCACCCAATAAGCAGCACCTGCACACAAACAACAAATACTTGCCACCCGATGCGAAAGAGAGGTTCTCAATCTCTCTATGGTAAAAAGATAGATTAGGTAATGATAGATAGGAGAGATAGATCTCTCAAGAACGCAAAATAAAAAGAGAAAATAAAAAGTGCAGCAATATATTTTTGGGTTTTTAGTTTTGTAGATCTGAAAACAAAGAGGCAAAAAGATAGATCGGAAAGCAATATGTTGGAAAAGTAGACCCGGGGCCATAGGTTTCACTAGTGGCTTCTCTCATGAGTATAGCGCACGGTGGGTGAACAAATTACTGTTGGGAAATTGATAGAAGATCAAATAATCATGATGATATTCAAGGCGATGATCATTATATTGGCATCACGTCCAAGATAAGTAGACCGACTCCTGCCTACATCTACCACTATTACTCCACACATCGACCGCTATCCAGCATGCATCTAGTGTATTAAGTTCATGGGAAAACGGAGTAATGCAATAAGAACGATGACATGATGTAGACAAGATCTATTCATGTAGGAATAGACCCCATCTTGTTATCCTTAATGGCAACGATACATGCGTGCCTTGCTGCCCCTTCTGTCACTGGGAAATGACACCACAAGATCGAACCCATCACAAAGCACCTCTTCCCATGGCAAGAAAAATCGATCTAGTTGGCCTAACTAAACCAAAGATTCAAAGAAGAAATACGAGGCTATAAGTAATCATGCATATAAGAGATCAAAGAAGACTCAAATTATATTCATGGATAGAAACTGATCATGAACTCAAAATTCATCGGATTCCAACAAACACACCGCAAAAATTTACATCAAATAGATCTCCAAGAGACCATTGTATTGAGAATCATAAGAGAGAGAGGAAGCCATCTAGCTACTGCCTACGGACCCATAGGTCTATGGTGGACTACTCACGCATCATCGGAGAGGCACCTATGAAGAAGATGAACCCCTTCGTGATGGTGTTAAGATTGGATCTCTAGGTTCTGGAACTTGCGGCGGCTGGAATTGTGTTTTGTCGACTCCCCTAGGGTTTTCTGAATATTTGGGAATTTATAGGTGTCAGAGGCGGTGGAGGGGGCTCCCGTGGAGGGCACAACCCATCAGGGTGCGCCGGGGGCCCTCTGGCGCGCCCTGGTGGGTTGTGGCCTCCACATCCCACCTCTCTGGCACTTCTTTGGCCCACTGGGTGTCTTCTGGTCCAAAACAAATCTCCAAAAAGTTTCGTCGCGATTGGACTCCGTTTGGTACTGATATTCTGCGAAGTAAATAACAAGCAAAATCAGCAACTGGCACTTTGGTACTATGTCAATAGGTTAGTCCCAAAAAATGATATAAAGTTGTTATAAAATGATTGTAAAACATCCAAGAATGATAATATAACAGCATGGAACAAGCAAAAATTATAGATACGTTGGAGACGTATCAGCATCCCCAAGCTTAATTCCTACTCGTCCTCAAGTAGGTAAATGATAAAAACGGAATTTTTGATATGGAATGCTGCCTAACATGTTCATCTCATACTCTTTTCTTTTGTATAGCATGGACATTTGGACTTGTAGATGATTCAAAGCAATAGTCTAGTTTTAACATAATGACTTCAATACTCAAGCATGCCAACAAGCAACCATGTCTTTCGAAATATCAACACTAAAGAAAGTTATCCCTAGCCCATCATGCTCAATCATTGATCCATTCATGAAACACACTCAAATATTAGCTATGCCCAATGCTCAAGTACGATCATAGTGCCTCCTAGTTGGTGCTTTATAAGAGAAAATGGAGACTCAAAGTAAAAATAAAAATTGCATAAAGTAAATAGATAGGCCCTTCGCAGAGGGAAGTAGGGATTTGTAGAGGTGCCAGAGCTCAAGGTTTAAATTGAGAGAGAAAAATATTTTGGGTGGCATGCCTTTCCTGTCAACGAAAACGACAAAGTAGCTCACAATACTTTCCATGCTAGATATATCATAGGCGGTTCCCAAACAGAAAATAAAGTTTATTCCTTTTTCCACCATTCTTTCACATTCCATGGCGGGCCGTATCCACGGTTGCCTTCCATACCAACACTTTCCAAGGAATTTATTATTTGACAACATAAAGTAAATATTTTTTTCTTTTTCATTTCGGGAATGGGCATCCCTATTACTGCCGCACTCTCGTGCAATGACAAGTGAATGAACACTCATCTTGAGAATAACACATCTAGCATGGAAAAATATTGGACACTCCCCACCGTTTCATTAGCGGTACGGGCACACAAAAGAGAAAATTTATTTTTAAAATTTAGAGATGGCACATACAAATTTGCTTGGAACGGCATGGAAATACCGCATATAGGTAGGTATGGTGGACTCATAAGGAAAAACTTGGTTTAAGGATTTTTATGCACAAGTAGTATTTCTACTTAGTACAAATGGAGGCTAGCAAATAGATTGAGAAGCAACCAAACCAAGAAACAAAAATTCACATAAGCGAGCATTGAGCATAACTAACACCGAATAATGCACCATAAGTAGGATGTAATTTCATTGCATAACTATTGACTTTCGTACTTGCATAGGGAATCACAAACCTTAACACCAATATTCCTACTAAAGCATAATTACTCACTAACATGACTCACATATTACTATCATGATGTTTCAAAACTATTACAAGGAATCAAGTTTAATTTGTCCAATGATCTTCATGAAAGTTTTTATTATATCCTCCTTGGATATCTATCACTTTGGGACTAGTTTCATATATTACCATTGCTTTTTTGACAAGCTCAAACAAATTTAAGTGAAGCACATGAGCATAATGATTTCATCTCTCAAAAAGGTATAAGTGAAGCATGAGAGGATTTCTTCAAAATTTACTAGCTCTCAAATTAATCTAAGTGAAGCATGAGAGTATTTCTACAAAAATTTCCATGCACACTATGCTCAAAAAGATATAAGTGAAGCACTAGAGCAATTCTATAGCTCAAAAAGTATAAGTGAAGCACATAGAGCAATTCTAACAAATCATAGCATAATTTTGGCTCTCTCAAATAGGTTTGTCCAGCAAGGACACAAGTGACAAACTAAAAAGCAAAGCAAGCAAAGACTCAAATGATACAAGACGCTCCAAGCAAAACTCATGATATGTGACGAATAAAAATATAGCTCCAAGTAAAATACCGATGGTCGTTAGAAGAAAGAGGGGATGCCACTCGGGGGCATCCCCAAGCTTAGTTGCTTGTTTATCTTCTGATATATCTTGGGGGTGCTGTAGCATCCCCAAGCTTAGGCTCTTTTCACTCCTTATTCCTTCATCCATCATGATCTCACACAAAACTTGAAAACTTCAATCACACAAAACTCAACAAAATCTTCGTGAGATCCGTTAGTATAATAAAGCAAATTACTAGTTTAGGTGCTGTTGAAAACCCATTCATATTTTATTTTTGCATTATACCAACTGTATTTTAACTTTACCATGTCTCATACCCTTCAATATAACCCAAAGATTCATCAAAATAAGCACACAATGCAACGAAAACAGAATCTGTCTTAAACAGAACAGTCTGTAGTAATTTGTACTCTAACCACACTTATGTAACTCGAAAAATTCTGAAAAATTAGGACAACGTAAAGAATTTGTATAGAAACGCTTTTTTAAAATTTCAGCTCAATATCACGTTCCAGTAAAAAATTAAAATTCAAATACTGGACGCAAAGTTTCTGTTTCAGATTCAGCATCGCTTCTACTCATCTTATGAATCATCCTAAAGGCTCTACTTGGCACAAACACTAAATAACCCATAAAAACACAATCATAACAGAGGCATAATTGTGTCAACACTCAAAAACAGAAAGGAAAAGGCAAAAATAAATTTATTCATTGGGTTGCCTCCCAACAAGCGCTATCGTTTTACGCCCCTAGCTAGGCATAACGCATGGATTCAAGTATTGTCATCTTTAGTTTTGGATCCATAGGATGCCCTCATGATTGATTCATATGGTGGCTTAATTCTTGTTCTAGGAAAGTGTTCCATACCCTTTCTTAGTGGAAATTGAAAAAGAATATTGCCTTCTTTCATATCAATCACGACACCTATAGTGCATAAAAACGGTCTACCAAATATAATGGGACATGACGGATTGCAATCAATATCAAGCACAATAAAATCTATGGGCACATAGTTCCTATTTGCAAGAATAAGAACATCATTAATTCTCCCCAAAGGTTTTTTTACAGTAGAATCCTCCAAGTGCAAATTAAGAGAACATTCTTCAATATTGGTGAGGCCAAGCACATCACATAAAGATTTTGGAATCGTGGAAACACTAGCACCCAAATCACATAAAGCAAAGCACTCATAATTTTTTATCTTGACTTTAATGGTAGGTTCCCACTCATCATGTAATTTTCTAGGAATTGAAATCTCCAATTCCAACTTTTCTTCAAAAGATTTCATCATGGCATCAACGATATGTTTAGTAAAAGCTTTATTTTGCTCATGAGCATGGGGTGAATTCAACATTGATTGTAGCAAAGAAATACATTCAATCAAAGAACAACTATCATAATTAAAGTCTTTGCAATCCAAAATAGTGGGCACATCACTAGTTAAAGTTTTGACGTCTTCAAACCCACTTTTATCAAAAATTTCATCAAGATTTTCACCCCCCAAATTATTGGGACGCCTTCTAGCTAAAGTTGACTCTACTTCAGTCCTTTTATCATCAATCTTAATATTACTAAACAAGGAATCAATAGTAGAAACACCAATCACTTTAAGATCTTCATCTTTTTTCTCCTTTAGAGAGATTGGTTTAGCAACCATTTGATTTATTAAAGTGGCTTGTGCATCGGAGATTTTACCAAGCAAATTTTCAGCATGAGCATACTTAGATTGGAGATTACAAACTTCTCTACTTATATCATCAAGTTGCTTTGTTATGGCATCTAGTACCGTAGAGTGTTCTCTAAGCTCATCGGTAAAATATTTGTTATGCTCAAATTGTGTAGTCATATAGTCCTTAGTACTTTTCTCAATTTCAAGAAAAATATTGGGGTAAGGAACATCATAGTACTTTCATTGAGGCATCATGACTGCGCAAACAAGATTGCAAACAAGCAAGAGATCTGACAAAAAAGAGGCAAATGAAAAAGAGGGCGAATAAAACGGCAAATTGGTGAAGTGGGGGAGAGGAAAACGAGAGGCAAATGGGAAATAATGTAATTGCAAGGAGATGAGATTTGTGATTAGGAACCTGGTAGATGATGATGGAGTCTCCTCGGCGCCTGAGATTGACACATAGAAGAGACCGCTTCCTCCCCGGCAACAGCGCCAGAAATTCCTTTGACATGGCTTGAGACTGCGTCAGTATTTCCCCAAAGAGGAAGGGATGATGCAGCACAGCGACGGTAAGTATTTCCCTCGGTTATGAAACCAAGGTTATCGAACTAGTAGGAGGATCACCACCACCCAATAAGCAGCACCTGCACACAAACAACAAATACTTGCAACCCGACGCGAAAGAGAGGTTGTCAATCTCTACGGTAAAAAATAGATTAGCTAATGATAGATAGGAGAGATAGATCTCTCAAGAACGCAAAATAAAAATAGCAAATAAAAAGTGCAGCAATATATTTTTGGGTTTTTGGTTTTGTAGATCTAAAAACAAAGAGGCAAAAAGATAGATCGGAAAGCAATATGTTGGAAAAGTAGACCCGGGCTGTAGGTTTAACTAGTGGCTTCTCTCATGAGTATAGCGCATGGTGGGTGAACAAATTACTGTTGGGCAATTGATAGAAGATCAAATAATCATGACAATATCCAAGGCGATGATCATTATATAGGCATCACGTCCAAGATAAGTAGACCGACTCCTGCCTGCATCTACCACTATTACTCAACACATCGACCGCTATCCAGCCTGCATCTAGTGTATTAAGTTCACGGAAAAATGGAGTAATGCAATAAGAACGATGACATGATGTAGACAAGATCTATTCATGTAGGAATAGATCCCATCTTATTATCCTTAATGGCAACGATACATGCGTGCCTTGCTGCCCCTTCTGTCACTGGGAAAGGACACCGCAAGATCGAACCCATCACAAAGCACCTCTTCCCATGGCAAGAAAAATCGATCTAGTTGGCCTAACTAAACCAAAGATTCGAAGAAGAAATATGAGGCTATAAGTAATCATGCATATAAGAGATCAAAGAAGACTCAAATAATATTCATGGATAGAAACTGATCATGAACTCAAAATTCATCGGATCCCAACAAACACACTGCAAAAGTTTACATCAATTAGATCTCCAAGAGACCATTGTATTGAGAATCATAAGAGAGAGAGGAGGCCATCTAGCTACTGCCTATGGACCCATAGGTCTATGGTGGACTACTCACGCATCATCGAAGAGGCACCTATGAAGAAGATGAACCCCTCCATGATGGTGTTTAGATTGGATCTCGAGGTTCTGGAACTTGCGGCAGCTGGAATTGTGTTTCGTCGACTCCCCTAGGGTTTTCTGAATATTTGGGAATTTATAGGCATTAGAGGCGGTGGAGGGGGCTCCCGTGAAGGGCACAACCCATCAGGGCGCGCCGGGGGCTCCCTGGCGCGCCCTTGTGGGTTGTGGCCTCCACAGCCCACCTCTCTGGCCCTTCTTTGGCCCACTGGGTGTCTTCTGGTCCAAAAAAATCTCCAAAACGTTTCGTCGTGATTGGACTCTGTTTGGTACTGATATTCTGCGAAGTAAAAATCAAGCAAAATCAGCAACTGGCACTTTGGCACTATGTCAATAGGTTAGTCCCAAAAAATGATATAAAGTTGTTATAAAATGATTGTAAAACATCCAAGAATGATAATATAACAGCATGGAACAAGCAAGAATTATAGATACGTTGGAGACATATCAGTAAGAACAGCACCCAAGCACCGGTGCACCCACATATCAAATTATCAAAGTAGCGAACGCAAATCAAACCAACATGATGAAAGTGACTAGATGAAATTCCCGTGTACCCTCAAGAACGCTTGCTTATTATAAGAGACCGTCTTGGCCTATCCTTTGCCACAAAAGGATTGGGCTATCTTGCTGCACTTTATTTACCATTACCGTTACTTGCTCGTTACCAATTATCTTGCTATCAAACTACCTGTTACCTACAATTTCAGTGCTTGTAGAAATTACCTTGCCGAAAACCGCTTGTCATTTCCTTCTCCTCATCGTTGGGTTTGACACTCTTACTTATCGAAAGGACTACGATTGACCCCCTATACTTCTGGGTCATCAAGGCTCTTTTCTGGCGCCGTTGCTAGGGAGTGAAGCGCTCTTGGTAAGTGGAAATCAGTAAGGAAAAATTTATACTACGTGCTGAAATTTATTGTCATTTGCTACTATGGAAAACAATCCTTTGAGGGGTTTGTTCGGGGTATCTTCACCTCGACCGGAACCACAATTAGTTGTCCCTCAACCTACTACACCTACTGAAAATATTGGTTATGAAATTCCTTCGGGTATGATAGAACAACTGCTAGCTAATCCTTATGCATGAGACGGAACTGAACATCCTGATATGCACCTAATACATGTGGATGAAATTTGTGGATTATTTAAGCTTGCAGGTTTACCCGGAGATGAAGTTAAGAAGAAGGGTTTCCCTTTATCTTTGAAGGTTAAAGCATTGACATGGTATATGCTATGTGATGATATCGGATCATGGAACTGGAATCGATTGAAATTAGAATTCCACCAAAAGTTTTATCCTATGCATCTAGTTCATCGTGATCGGAATTATATATATAATTTTTGGCCTCGTGAATGAGAAAGCATCGCTCTAGCTTGGGGGAGGCTTAAGTCAATGTTATATTCATGCCCCAATCATGAGCTCTCGAGAGAAACTACTATTCAGAATTTTTATGCTCGGCTTTCTCATAATGATCGATCCATGCTCGATACTTCTTGTACTGGTCTTTTATGAAGAAGACTATTGAATTCAAGTGGGATCTCTTAGAAAGAATTAAACGCAACTCTGAAGATTGGGAACTCGACAAAGGTAATGAGTCAGGTATTAAGCTTAAGTTTGATTGTGTTAAATCTTTTATGAATACCGATGCTTTTCACAAGTTTAGCACTAAATATGGATTGACTCTGAGATAGTAGCCTCTTTCTGTGAATCATTTGCTACTCATGTTGACCTCCCTAAGGAGAAGTGGTTTAAATATAATCCCTGTATTAACGAAGAAATTAAAGAACTGGTAAAATATAAAGATGAAACCATCATTTACAATGTTGATCCAGTTGTGCCTACTGCTTATATTGAAAACCACCTTTCCCTGTTAGGATAAAGGAACATGCTAAGGTATCAACTGTGGTTTGCAAAAGTAATATTAAAACACCTAAGCCCTCGGAACAAATAAATGTAGAACCTAGTGTTGCTATGGTTAAAGATCTCTTGGTAGAAATTATTGACGGGCATGTTATTTACTTCTATGATGAAGCTGCTAGAATTGCCAAACCCGATGAAAAACATAAACATAGACCCGTAGTTGGCATGCCTGTTGTCTCAGTTAAAATAAGAGATCATTGATATCATGGTTTATGTGATGTGGGTGCTAGTGTGAGTGCTATACCTTTCACCTTATACCAAGAAATTATGAATGATATAGTACCCTTCGAAATAGAAGACATTGATGTTACTATTAAACTCGCTAATAGAGACACCATCACACCACTTGGGGTTGTTTGAGATGTTGAAGTATTGTGTGGGAAAATAAAATATCCTACTGACTTTCTAATTCTTGGTTCCCCACAAGATGACGTTTGTACCATTATCTTTGGTAGACCTTTCTTGAACACTGTTAATGCTAACATAGATTGTGAAAAACAAACCGTCGGTGTTAGTTTTGGTGATGTGTCTCATGAGTTTAACTTTTCCAAGTTTAGTAGACAACCACATAATTAATTATCTAGTAAGGATGAAATAATTGGTCTTGCTTCTATTGTCGTTCCTCCTACTGATCCACTAGAACAATATTTGCTTGACCATGAAAATGATATGCACTTGCATGAAAGAAATGAAATAGATAAAATTTTCTTTGAACAGCAACCTCTCCTAAAACAAAATTTACCTATTGAAACTCTAGGAGGTCCTCCTCCACCTAAAGGTGATCCTGTATTTGAATTAAAACAATTGCCTGACACTTTGAAGTATGCTTATCTTGATGAGAAAAAGATATATCCTGTTATTATAAGGGCTAACCTTTTAGAACATGAAGAAGAAAGACTATTAAAAATTCTGAGGAAGCATTGGGCTGCTATTGGATATACTCTTGATGATCTTAAGGGCATTAGTCCCACTCTATGTCAGCACAAGATCAATATGGAACCTGATGCTAAACCCGTTGTTGATCAGCAACGTCGATTGAATCCTAAAATGAAAGAAGTGGTAAGAACTGAAATATTAAATCTTCTGGAAGCAGGTATAATTTATCCCATAGCTGATAGTAGATGGGTAAGTCCCATTCATTGTGTCCCTAAGAAGGGAGGTATTACTGTTGTTCCTAATGATAAAAATGAACTTATCCCAGAGAGAATTGTTAGAATGGTAATTGATTTTAGAAAATTAAATAAAGCTACTAGGGAAAATCTTTACCCTCTGCCTTTCATTGATCAAATGCTAGAAAGATTATCTAAGCACACACACTTTTGTTTTCTAGATGGATATTCTGGTTTCTCTCAAATACCTGTATCACAACCTGATCAAGAGAAAACCACCTTTACTTGTCCTTTTGGAACCTATGCTTATAGACGTATGCCTTTTGGTTGATGCAATGCACCTGCTACCTTTCAAAGATGTATGACTGCTATATTCTCTGATTTTTGCGAAAAGATTGTGGAGGTTTTCATGGATGATTTTTCCGTTTACGGAACTTCTTTTGATTATTGCTTAAGCAACCTTGATCGAGTTTTGCAGAGATGTGAACAAACTAATCTCGTCTTGAATTGGGAGAAGTGCCACTTTATGGTTAATGAAGGTATTGTATTGGGGCATAAAATATCTAAACGGGGTATTGAGGTGGATAAAGCTAAAGTTGATGCAATTGAGAAAATGTCATGTCCTAAAGATATTAAAGGTATTCGGAGTTTGCTTGGTCATGCTGGTTTCTATAGGATGTTAATTAAAGACTTCTCTAAAATTTCTAGGCCACTTACTAATATTTTACAAATGGATATTCCATTTGTTTTTGATGATGATTGTGTAGAAGGCTTTGAAACACTCAAGAAAGCCTTAACTTCTGCACCTATTGTTCAACAACCTGATTGGAACTTGCCTTTTGAAATTATGTGTGATGCTAGTGGTTATGGTGTTGGTGTTGTTCTAGGACAAAGAGTTCATAAGAAATTAAATGTTATCCATTATGCTAGCAAAACTCTAGACAATGCCCAAAGAAATTATGCTACTACTGAAAAAGAATTTTTAGCAGTTGTGTTTGCTTGTGATAAATTTTGATCTTTGATACGTCCATTTTGCATCATGCTTTTATATTGATATTTAATGCATTATGGGCTGTTATTACACATTATGGTACAATACTTATGCCTTTTCTCTCTTATTTTACAAGGTTTAGATGAAGAGGGAGAATGCCGGCAGCTGGAATTCTGGACTGGAAAAGGAGCAAATATGAGAGACCTATTCTGCACAACTCCAAAAGTCCTGAAAAGTTACGGAGAATTATTTTGGAATATATAAAAAATATTGGGCGAAAGAAATACCAAAGGGGACCCACCAGGAGGCCACAAGGCTGGGGGGGCGCCCTACCCCCCAGGGCGCGCCCCTTTGGCTTGTGTGCCCCCTGGCAGCCCTCCGGTGCCCATCTTCTGCTATATGGAGGGTTTTTACCTGGAAAAAATCATAAGAGAGCTTTCGGGATGAAGCGCCGCCGTCTCGAGGCGGAACTTGGGCAGAACCAATCTAGTGCTCCGGCGGAGCTGTTCTGCCAGGGAAACTTCCCTCCCGGAGGGGGAAATCGAAGCCATCGTCATCACCAACGATCCTCTCATCGAGAGGGGGTCAATCTCCATCAACATCTTCACCAGGACCATCTCCTCTCCAGACCCTAGTTCATCTCTTGTATCCGATCTTTGTCTCAAAACCTCAGATTGGTACCTGTGGGTTGCTAGTAGTGTTGATTACTCCCTGTAGTTGATGCTAGTTGGTTTACTTGGTGGAAGATCATATGTTCAGATCCTTAATGATAATTAATACTCCTCTGATTATGAACATAAATATGCTTTCTGAGTAGTTACGTTTATTCCTGAGGACATCGGATAAGTCTTGTTATAAGTAATCATGTGAATTTGGTATTCGTTCGATATTTTGATGAGATGTATGTTGTCTCTCCTCTAGTGGTGTTATGTGAACGTTGACTACATGCCACGTCACCATTATTTAGGCCTAGGGGAAGGCATTGGGAAGTAATAAGTAGATCATGGGTTGCTAGAGTGACAGAAGCTTAAACCCTAGTTTATGCGTTGCTTCGTAAGGGGTTGATTTGGATCCATATGTTTCATGCTATGGTTATATTTATCTTAATTCTTCTTTCGTAGTTGCGGATGCTTGCGAGAGAGGTTAATCATAAGTGGGAGGCTTGTCCAATTAAGGACAGCACCCAAGCACCGGTCCACCCACATATCAAATTATCAAAGTAACGAACGCGAATCATATGAGCATGATGAAAACTAGCTTGACAGAAATTCCCATGTGTCCTCAGGAGCACTTTGCTTTATATAAGAGTTTGTCCAGGCTTGTCCTTTGCTACAAAAAGGATTGGGCCACCTTGCTGCATCTTTGCTACATTTGTTACTTGCTACCCGTTACGAATTATCTTATCACAAAACTATCTGTTACCGATAATTTCAGTGCTTGCAGAGAATACCTTACTGAAAACTGCTTGTCATTTCCTTCTGCTCCTCGTTGGGTTCGACACTCTTACTTATCGAAAGGACCACGATAGATCCCCTATACTTGTGGGTCATCAAGACTCTTTTCTGGCGCCGCTGCCGGGGAGTGAAGCGCCTTTGGTGAGTGGAATTTGGTAAGGAAAAAATTATATAGTGTGCTGAAATTTACTGTCACTTGTTGCTATGGAAAATAATCCTTTGAGGGGCTTGTTCGGGGTATCTTCACCTCGACCGAAGCACAAATAGTTGCTCCTCAACCTACTGAACCTACTGAAAATATTTATTATGAAATTCCTTCGGGTATGATAGAGAAACTACTAGCTAATCCTTATGCAGGAGATGGAACACTACATCCTGATTTGCATCTAATCTATGTGGATGAAGTTTGTGGATTATTTAAGCTTGCAGGTTTGCCCGAGGATGATGTCAAGAAGAAGGTCTTTCCTTTATCTTTGAAGGAGAAGGCATTGACATGGTATAGGCTATGTGATGATATTGGATCATGGAACTACAACCGATTGAAATTGGAATTTCATCAGAAGTTTTATCCTATGCATCTGGTTAATCGTGATCGGAATTATATTTATAATTTTTGGCCTCGTGAAGGAGAAAGTACCGCTCAAGCTTGGGGGAGGCTTAAGTCAATGTTATATTCATGCCCCAATCATGAGCTCTCAAAAGAAATTATTATTCAGAATTTTTATGCTCGGCTTTCTCGTAATGATCAATCCATGCTCGATACTTCTTGTACTGGTTCCTTTATGAAGAAAGATATTGAATTCAAATGGGACTTATTGGAAAGAATTAAATGCAACTCTGAAGATTGGGAACTCGACGAAGGTAAGGAGTCAGGTATAAACCTTAAGTTTGATTGTGTTAAATCCTTTATAGACACCGATGCTTTTCGTGAATTTAGCACTAAATATGGACTTGACTCTGAGATAGTAGCTTCTTTCTGTGAATCTTTTGCTGCTCATGTTGATCTCCCTAAGAAGAAGTGGTTTAAATATCAACCTCCCATTGAAGTGAAAGTAGTTGAACCTATTAAAGTTGAAGAAGAAACTATTATTTATAATGTTGATCCTGTTATTCCTGGTGCTTATATTGTGAAACCACCTTTCCCTGTTAGAATAAAGGAACATGCTAAAGCTTCAACTGTGGTTCGTAAGAGTTATACTAGAACACCTACACCCCCTGAACAAATCAAAGTTGAACCTAGTATTGCTATGGTTAAAGATCTCTTGGTTGATAATATTGATGGGCATGTTATTCATTTCAGTGATGAGGCTGCTAGAATTGCTAGACCTGATACTAAAGATAAACATAGACCTATTGTTGGCATGCCTGTTGTTTCTGTTAAAATAGGAGATCATTGTTATCATGGCTTATGTGATGTAGGTGCTAGTGTGAGTGCAATTCCCTTTACCTTATATCAAGAAATCATGAATGATATTGCACCAGCTGAATTAGAAGAAATTGATGTTACCATTAAGCTTGCTAATAGAGATACTATAGCACCAGTTGGGATTGTTAGAGATGTTGAAGTCTTGTGTGGGAAAATAAAATATCCTACTGATTTTCTTGTTCTTGGTTCCCCATAAGATGATTTTTGTCCCATTATATTTCGTAGACCTTTCTTGAATACTGTTAATGCTAAGATAGATTGTGAGAAAGAAACTGTTACTGTAAGCTTTGGGGATGTGTCCCATGATTTTAATTTCTCTAAATTTCGTAGACAACCCCATGATAAAGAATTGCCTAGTAAGGATGAAATTATTGGTCTTGCTTCTATTGATGTGCCTCCTACTGATCCCTTAGAACAATATTTGCTAGACAATGAAAACGATATGCATATGAATGAAAGGAATGAAATAGATAAGATTTTCTTTGATCAGCATCCTATTTTGAAACACAACCTGCCTGTTGAAATACTTGGGGATCCTCCTCCACCCAAGGGTGATCCCGTGTTTGAGCTTAAACAATTACCGGATACTCTGAAATATGCCTATCTTGATGAAAAGAAGATATATCCTGTTATTACTAGTGCTAACCTTTCAGAGCATGAGGAAAAGAGATTATTGAAAACTCTGAGGAAGCACCATGCTGCTATTGGATATACTCTTGATGATCTTAAGGGCATTAGTCCCACTCTATGTCAGCATAAAATTAATATGGAGCCTGATGCTAAACCAGTTGTTGATCACCAACGATGGTTAAATCCTAAAATGAAACAAGTGGTAAGAAACGAAATATTAAAGCTTCTGGAGGTAGGTATAATTTATCCCATTGCTAATAGTAGATGGGTTAGTCCCGTTCATTGTGTCCCTAAGAAGGGAGGTATTACCGTTGTTCCTAATGATAAAAATGAATTGATCCCACAAAGAATTGTTACAGGATATAGAATGGTAATTGATTTTAGGAAATTAAATAAAGCTACTAGGAAAGATCATTACCCTCTAGCTTTTATTGATCAAATGCTAGAAAGACTATCCAAACACACACACTTTTGCTTTCTAGATGGTTATTCTGGTTTCTCTCAAATACCTGTGTCAAAGGAGGATCAAGAAAAGACAACTTTTACTTGTCCTTTCGGTACCTTTGCTTATAGATGTATGCCTTTTGGTTTATGCAATGCACCTGCTACCTTTCAAAGATGTATGACTGCTATATTCTCTGATTTTTGTGAAAAGATTGTTGATGTTTTCATGGATGATTTTTCCATTTACAGAACTTCTTTTGATGATTGCTTGAGCAACCTTGATCGAGTTTTGCAGAGACGCGAAGAAACTAATCTTGTCTTGAGTTGGGAAAAGTGCCACTTTATGGTTAATGAAGGTATTGTCTTGGGGCACAAAATCTCCGAAAGAGGTATTGAAGTTGATAAAGCTAAAGTTGATGCAATTGAAAAAATGCCGTGTCCTACGGATATCAGAGGTATAAGAAGTTTCCTTGGTCATGCTGGTTTCTATAGGAGGTTTATTAAAGACTTCTCTAAGATTTCTAGGCCTCTCACTAATCTTTTGCAAAAAGATGTTCCATTCATTTTTGATGATGATTGTGTAGAAGCATTTGAAATTCTTAAGAAAGCCTTGATTTCTGTACCTGTTGTTCAACCACCTGATTGGAACCTACCCTTTGAAATTATGTGTGATGCTAGTGATTATGTTGTTGGTGTTGTTCTAGGACAAAGAGTTGATAAGCAATTAAATGTTATCCATTATGCTAGTAAAACTCTAGACAGTGCTCAAAGAAACTATGCTACCACTGAAAAGGAATTTTTAGTAGTTGTGTTTGCCTGTGATAAGTTCAGACCTTATATTGTTGATTCCAAAGTAACCGTTCACACTGATCATGCTGCTATTAAATATCTTATGGAAAAGAAAGATGCTAAACCTAGACTTATTAGATGGGTTCTTCTGCTACAAGAATTTGATTTGCATATTTTTGATAGAAAGGGTGCTGAGTACCCCGTAGAAGACAACTTGTATATGTTAGAAAATGTTCTTGATGACCCACTACCTATTGATGATAGCTTTCCTGATGAACAATTAGCTGTCATAAATGCTTCGCGTAATGCTTCATGGTATGCTGATTATGCTAATTACATTGTTGCTAAATTTATACCACCTAGTTTCACATACCAACAAAAGAAAAAGTTCTTCTATGATTTAAGACATTACTTTTGGGATGATCCACACCTTTATAAAGAAGGAGTAGATGGTGTTATTAGACGTTGTGTACCTGAGCATGAACAGGAACAGATCCTACACAAGTGTCATTCCGAGGCCTACGGAGGACACCACGCTGGAGATAGAACTGCACACAAGGTATTACAATCTGGTTTTTATTGGCCTACTCTCTTCAAGGATGCTCGTAAGTTTGTCTTGTCTTGTGATGAATGTCAAAGAATTGGTAATATTAACAGACGTCAGGAAATGCCTATGAATTACTCACTTGTTATTGAACCATTTGATGTTTGGGGTTTTGATTATATGGGACCTTTTCCAAAGTCTAACGGGTATACTCATATTCTAGTTGCTGTTGATTATGTTACTAAGTGGGTAGAAGCTATTCCAACTAGTAGTGCTGATCATAACACTTCTATTAAAATGCTTAAGGAAGTTATTTTCCCTTGATTTGGAGTCCCTAGATATTTAATGACTGGTGGTGGTTCACACTTTATTCATGGTGCTTTCCGTAAATTGCTTGCTAAGTATGATGTTAATCATAGAATTGCATCTCCTTATCATCCTCAGTCTAGTGGTCAATTAGAATTAAGCAATAGAGAAATTAAATTGATCCTGCAAAAGACTGTTAATAGATCTAGAAAGAATTGGTCTAAGAAACTTGATGATGCATTAGTGGCTTATAGAACTGCTTACAAAAACCCTATGGGTATGTCTCCGTATAAAATGGTTTATGGTAAAGCATGTCACCTACTTCTTGAACTAGAACATAAAGCTTATTGGGCAATTAAAGAGCTCAACTATGATTTCAAACTTGCTGGTGAGAAGAGGTTATTTGACATTAGCTCACTTGATGAATGGAGAACCCAGGCCTATGAGAATGCCAAGTTGTTTAAAGAAAAAGTTAAGAGATGGCATGATAAAAGGATACAAAAGCGTGAATTCAATGTAGGTGACCATGTCTTGCTATACAATTCTCGTTTAAGATTTTTTGCAGGAAAACTTCTCTCTAAATGGGAAGGGCCTTACATTGTCGAGGAAGTATATCGTTCTGGTGCCATCAAGATCAACAACGCCGAAGGCACTAACCCAAAGGTGGTAAACGGGCAAAGAATCAAACGTTATATCTCAGGTACTCCCATAAATGTTGAAACCAATATTATCAATACCATGACTCCGGAGGAGTACATTAGGGAGACCTACCAGAACGTTTCAAACTCCGGAAAGGAATAGGTATGTGTTATGATAAGCAAACCGACTCCAAAACTTTTCCAATAGCATTTTTTCTCCGTTTTGGAATATTTAATAAATTAGGAAAATTTAAAGTATTCCGAAAAGTGCACGAGGAGGCGACAAGCCAGGGGGGCGCGCCCTACCCCCCTGGGCGCACCCCTGTGGCTTGTAGCCACCCCGTGTACCCTCCGGACTCCGTTTTCTTGTGGTATACTCCTTCAGGTCGGTAAAAATTCATTATATAATCTCCCGAAGGTTTGGACCTTCGTATCATGACAATATCTCCTGTTTTTGTTTCGAGTTGTTCTCTAGACATATTTTGATCGCCATGATGTCCCCAAGTGCTTCGAAGGACAAGTTCTTCGAGAAGGTCATCAACCCCTACCTTGCGGAGGTGCTGCGACACCCCCAAACCATTGAGATGCGTGAGGGGGGTGCTGCACATCCGTGATGTTGAGGGGTCAAAGAAGACCGGAAGCGTGGATACAAGGCTCGAAGCAATGGAGCAGCAAGTCTTCAAGTGCCAAGGGATGGTGGAGCGCGGACTCAATGCCAATCACATGATGATCACGGAGTTTACCCATAAGCACAAGATGTACGCCAAGGACATCGGGGAGCACATCTTCAAGCTTTACGAGAAAATCGAGCACCTCCAAGCCCAGATCTATGACCTGCAAAACCAAAACTGTGAGTATGAATACAGATTTAAGAGAATGAGTTTGGCTGCAGATCTGAGGATCCCAGAGAATCGTTCATCTTTTTACGATGGTGAGCCTATGCCTTGGTAGACAGAGGAAAAGCTTCCAACCAAATCAACAACTCCAACATCACCACCTCCGAAGAAAGACAACTAAACACATGGGTATGGGCACTCCCCTTGGCTTGTGCCAGGCTTGGGGGAGGTGCCCCGGTATCGTATCAACATCACACCTTTTACTTTTATCGTTTTTTTTCTCTTAGTTCGATCCTTTTGGTTATATCTTGATCTCGTAGAATAAAGTCTTTAGTGTAATCTAGTTTTGAGTTTTTCTTTATGTTCCCCTTATGTAAGCGAGTCCGAGAGTTATATAATAAAAAGTAGTTTTGATTTGAGGGCTTTGCTTGCTTGCTATGATCTTGAGAAAAAGAAATAGAAAGAAGTATAGAATAAAAGCAAAGAGTATATATGATGATCTTATGGGGAGTGATGACTTCACATATAAGAAGTATGTCGATTGAAATTTTTTGTGAGTTGACAAACATAGAGATTGGTCATTGTTGCAATTAACAGGAAGTAATAAACAAAGACAAGTTCACATATAAATATATTATCTTGGACATCTTTTATGATTGTGAGCACTCATTAAAATATTATATGCTAAGAAGTTGATGTTGGACAAGGAAGACAACATAATGGGTTATGTTTGCTTATTTCCGAATAGAAGTTATATGGTTATAGATCCTTTAACATGTGACGCTTGCTTCCACCCCATATCAGCCAAAACTTCTGCACCAAGTAGAGATACTACTTGTGCATCCAAACACCCTTAACCCAGTTTTGCCATGAGAGTCCACCATACCTACCTATGGATTGAGTACGATCCTTCAAGTAAGTTGTCATCGGTGCAAGCAATAAAAATTGCTCTCTAAATATGTATGATCTATTAGTGTGAGGAAAATAAACTTTATACGAACTTGTGATATGGAAGAAATAAAAGCGACAGACTGCATAATAAAGTTCTTTATCACAAGAGGCAATATAAAGTGACGTTCTTTTGCATTAAGGGATTGCGCATCCAACTATAAAAGCGCATGACAACCTCTGCTTCCCTCTGCGAAGGGCCTATCTGTTACTTTTACTTTCTAGTACTTACCTTTATGCAAGAGTCGTGGTGATCTTCACCACTTCCTTTATTTCGCCTTTCTCTCTTGGCAAGCGTCATGTGTTGGGGAATGATCTAGACACATATATCCACTCGGATGTAGGTGATCATGAGTTATTTCTGTTGACATTACCCTTGAGGTAAATAGTTGGGAGGCAAAACTATAAGCCCCTATCTTTCTCTGTGTCCAATTGAAGCTTTGACCCCATAGGTACTGCATGAGTGTTAGCAATTATGAAAGACTAAAAGACGATTGAGTATGTGGATTTGCTTTACAAGCTCTTATATTGACTCTTTCCGATGTTACGATAAATTGCAATTGCTTCAATGACTGAGATCATAGTTTGTTGGTTCTCAATAGAGTTCTTGATTCATACTTTACCTTGTGAATGAATTGTTACTCTAGCATAAGAAATTATATATCAATAAGTATTGCTGTTCTAAAAATGATCATGATGCTCTGATGTCCATATTTTATTTTATCAACACCTCTATCTGTAAACATGTGGACATATTTATCGATTTCGGCTTTCGCTTGAGGACAAGCGAGGTCTAAGCTTGGGGGAGTTGACACGTCCATTTTGCATCATGCTTTTATATTGATATTTAATGCATTATGGGCTGTTATTACACATTATGGTACAATACTTATGCCTTTTCTCTCTTATTTTACAAGGTTTACATGAAGAGGGAGAATGCCGGCAGCTGGAATTCTGGACTGGAAAAGGAGCAAATATGAGAGACCTATTCTGCACAACTCTAAAAGTCCTGAAAAGTTACGGGGAATTATTTTGGAATATATAAAAAATATTGGGCGAAAGAAATACCAGAGGGGACCCACCAGGAGGCCACAAGCCTGGGGGGGCGCGCCCTACCCCCAGGGCGCGCCCCTGTGGCTTGTGGGACCCCTGGCAGCCCTCCGGTGCCCATCTTCTGCTATATGGAGGGTTTTGACCTGGAAAAAATCATAAGTGAGCTTTCGGGACGAAGCGCTGCCGTCTCGAGGCGGAACTTGGGCAGAACCAATCTAGGGCTCCGGCGGAGCTGTTCTGCCGGGGAAACTTCCTTACCGGAGGGGGAAATCGAAGCCATCGTCATCACCAACGATCCTCTCATCGAGAGGGGGTCAATCTCCATCAACATCTTCACCAGCACCATCTCCTCTCCAAACCCTAGTTCATCTATTGTACCCAATCTTTGTCTCAAAACCTCAGATTGGTACCTGTGGGTTGCTAGTAGTGTTGATTACTCCATGTAGTTGATGCTAGTTGGTTTACTTGGTGGAAGATCATATGTTCAGATCCTTAATGATAATTAATACTCCTCTGATTATGAACATAAATATGCTTTGTGAGTAGTTACGTTTGTTCCTGAGGACATGGGATAAGTCTTGTTATAAGTAATCATGTGAATTTGGTATTCGTTCGATATTTTGATGAGATGTATGTTGTCTCTCCTCTAGTGGTGTTATGTGAACGTCGACTACATGACACTTCACCATTATTTGGGCCTAGGGGAAGGAATTGGGAAGTAATAAGTAGATGATGGGTTACTAGAGTGACAGAAGCTTAAACCCTAGTTTATGCGTTGCTTCGTAAGGGGCTGATTTGGATCCATATGTTTCATGCTATGGTTAGATTTATCTTAATTCTTCTTTCGTAGTTGAGGATGCTTGCGAGAGAGGTTAATCATAAGTGGGAGGCTTGTCCAAGTAAGGGAAGCACCCAAGCACCGGTCCACCCACATATCAAATTGTCAAAGTAACGAACGCGAATCATATGAGCATGATGAAAACTAGCTTGACAGAAATTCCCATGTGTCCCCGGGAGCGCTTTGCTTTATATAAGAGTTTGTCCAGGCTTGTCCTTTGCTACAAAAAGGATTGGGCCACCTTGCTGCACCTTTGCTACATTTGTTACTTGCTACCCGTTATGAATTATCTTATCACAAAACTATCTGTTACCGATAATTTCAGTGCTTGCAGAGAATACCTTACTGAAAACTGCTTGTCATTTCCTTCTGCTCCTCGTTGGGTTCGACACTCTTACTTATCGAAAGGACTACGATAGATCCCCTATACTTGTGGGTCATCAATCTTACATTGTTGATTCCAAAGTTATTGTTCACACTGATCATGCTGCTATAAAATATCTTATGGAAAAGAAAGATGCTAAACCTAGACTCATTAGGTGGGTTCTCTTGCTTCAAGAATTTGATTTACATATCACTGATAGGAAAGGAGCTGAGAACCCCGTAGATGATAACATGTCTAGGTTAGAAAATATTCTTGATGACCCACTACCTGTTGATGATAGTTTTCCTGATGAACAATTAGCTGCAATAAATGTTTCTCAAAACACTCCTTGGTATGCTGATTATGCTAACTACATTGTTGCTAAACATATACTGATAGCCCACAAGTATAGGGAATCGCAACAGTTTTCGAGGGTAGAGTATTCAACCCAAATTTATAGATTCGACACAAGGGGAGCCAAAAAATATTTGCAATTATTAGCAGTTGAGTTGTCAATTCAACCACACCTGGAGATTAAATATCTGCAGTAGAGTGATTAGTAGCACAGTAGTATGATAGTTTTGATAGCAGTTGTAATAGTAACAGTAATGGTAGCAATGATAGCAATAGTTTTGTAGCAAGTGTAACAGTAGCAGTAGCAATAGTAACTCAGCAAGAACAATATGTGGAAAACTCCTAGGCACTGGATCGGTGAACTCGTTGGATAATATTCATCATATAACAGTCATAACCTAGGGCGACACAGAACTAGCTCCAGTTCATAAATGTAATGTTGGCATGTATTCTGTAAATAGTCACACGTGCTTATGGAAAAGAACTTCCATGACATCTTTTGTCCTACCCTCCCGTGGCAGCGGGGTCCATAATGAAACTAAGGGATATTAAGGCATCCTTTTAATAGAGAACCGGAACGAAGCATTAACACATAGTGAATACATGAACTCCTCAAACTACGGTCATCACCGGAAAGTATGTCGACTATTGTCACTCTAGGGTTTACGGATCATAACACATAGCAGGTGCATATTACTAGCAAGATTGGATCAAGAACATAGATATAATGGTGATAACATAAATGGTTCAGATCTGAAATCATGGCACTCGGGCCCTAGTGACAAGCATTAAGCATGGCAAAGTCATATCAACATCAATCTCAGAACATAGTGGATACTAGGGATCAAGCCCTACCAAAACTAACTCGATTACATGATGAATCTCATCCAACTCATCACCGACCAGCAAGCCTAAGAAAGAATTACTCACTCCCGGTGGGGAGCATCATGGAATTGGCGATGGACAAGGGTTGATGATGACAAAGACTGAAGATTCCCCTCTCCGGAGCCCCAAACGGGCTCCAGATCTGGCCTCCTGATGAAGAATAGGAGGATGCGGCGGCTCCGTATCATGAAACGCGATGAAACTTTCTCTCCCATTTTTTCTCCAAAAATAGGATTTTATAGCGCTGGAATTAGGGTCAGTGGGGCCACGAGGTGGGCACAACCCACCAGGGCGCGCCTTGAGGGAGTGGCGTGCCCTGGTGTATCGTGCCCAACCAGGGCACCCCCTCCGGTGGTTCTTGGCTCCAGTAATTTTTATTTACTATAAAATAAATCTCCAAAAAAATTTGTCCAGTTCCGAGAACTTTTATTTCTGCACAAAAACAACACCATGGTAGTTCTGGTGAAAACAGCGTCAGTCCGGATTAGTTTCATTCAAATCATGCAAATTAGAGTCCAAAACAAGAGCAAAAGCGTTAGGAAAAGTAGATACGACGGAGACGTATCAACTCCCCCAAGCTTAACCCATTGCTTGTCCTCAAGCAATTCAGTTGACAAACTGAAAATGATAAAGAAAAACTTTTACGAATCTTTTGTTCTTGTTTACATATATATGCTTAAGTAGCACCTAGGTTTTCAGCAAAAATTATGACTAACCATGTTAGCAATAACTCTTAAAAATTATATTAACTCATACAATGGCATAAGCAACTAGCGAGCAATAATAAAATATCTCAAATGCAAACACTTTATCAAAACAATCATGATATAATATGACAACAGTGGTATCTCGCTAACCCTTTCTGAGACCGCAAAACATAAATGCAGAGCACCTTCAAAGTTCAAGCAGCGACTAAACATTGTAATTCATGGTAGAAAGATCCAGTCATCCTGCACCCAACATTAACTATACACAATGCATGAGGATGACAATAGTGCTCTCAGATCAGGCGCTTCTTTGAGAAGGTGATGACTCACCATAAAAGTAAATAGATAGTCCCTTCGCAGACGGGGGCAGGGATTTGCAAAGGTGCCAGAGCTCAAAGCTTAAATCAGAGATAAATATAATTTTGGGAGGTACACCCTTCCTGTCAACGTTACGACCAAGAGTTATCAATATCTTCCATGCTAAACACATTAGCGGTGGTTCCCAAGCGGTAAAAGTGAAGGTTTACTCACCCTTCCACCAACAAACACACTCCACGGCTAGCTGAATCCACGGGTACCATCCATACCAACAACATTCCTGGGGGAGTTTTGCTTAATTATTTGCAATTTTTTTTGGGACTGGGAATCCCTATTACCGCCCCTCTCGTGCAAGGACGAGTGAATAAACACTCATCATGAGAATAACCCGCTTAACATGGAAGATATTGACCGCCCCCTGTCACTCCATGAGCGGTCCAGGCACACAAAACAGATGCTCATTTGAAATTTTAGAGGTGGTGCATGCAAATTTACTCGGAGCGGCGGGGTAATACCGCATATAGGTAGATATAAAGGACTCATCTGGAATAACTTGGTTTAAGGATTTTGACGTACAAGCAGTATTCCCGCTTAGTACGGGTGAAGGCTAGCAAATAGGTTGAGAAGCGGCCAGCTAGAGAGCAAAAACGGTCATGAACATGCATTGTGAATAATAAACATTGAATACTAGCATGAGTAGGATATGGACACCATGAACATAAATATCATGAAGGCTATGAACATGTGCCAAGTCAAGCCACTTGAAACATTCAAAGGAGGATACCATATCATCATTCCACATCACAATCATTTTAATGCATGTTGACATCCAAGATAAATCATTATACACTCCTAGCTACTTAAGCATGGCATGAGAAACTATAATCTCTAATTGTCATTGCAAACATGTTTGATCATAATATGCTGAATCATGGATACTAGGTTAAACATATTTACAAAAACAAAAACAAGTTGAGTTCATACCCGCTTCTCTCTGCCATAGTCACCTCATCAAATATCGTTATTATTGCCTTTCACTTGCACGACCAAATGATATAGAAAATAATAATAGTGCAAGAGTGCCGTGGACTAAGCTGGAATCTGCAAACATTTTATTCAAGAGGAGAAGACAAAGTAACATGGGCTCTTTGTTAGATTAACAATAATGCATATGAGAGCCACTCAACATGTTCATTGTGGTCTTCTCCTTGGTACGACTCGAACAAAAGGAAAAGAATTTCAGAGAAACGCACTGAGATATTTTTGGAGTTTTTAGTTTTTCATAAAAGAAAACAAATTAAAGAGGGAAAAACAAAAACAAGAAAAACTATTTACACGGGAGAGCTCCCAACAAGTAAAAGAAGAGACGAGAAATCTTTTTGGGTTTTATTTTGATACTACAATTAATTTAAACTAGAAAGAAAAACCGAAAAGAAGTAGGAAATATATTTGTATTTTCTCAAAGTTTTTCGAACACACACGAAGAAAGCAAAAAAATAAATCTAGCATGGATAATACAATGAAAAAGTGGGGACAGCGACAACTGGAATGAAATGTGTAAACATAAATATAATGTCGGTGGAAATACGTACTCCCCCAAGCTTAGGATTTTGGCCTAGCTTGGTAATCACCATCCATAATAGCTATCTGGTCCTAAGTCGAAGTGCGGTGGCGACGGCACTTGAGCGTCCCATTCCTGAGGCTCCTCCTCAGCCGCTGCCAAGTTGTTCCGGTAGGCTGTAATGTCCTCTGGCATGATGCTGTATCCATTCTTAGCTGCGAGGAAGTCGGTCAACCCAGCATTTGCAACGAAATGGGCAAACTCTTGATGGAACCTGGTCTCCTCCATAAAGGCATTATGCGGCCATTCGCATGGCCGCACCTCCGCCGTTCTTAGAGTGTGGAGGTCATTGTCTGATGATTCCCCAATGACTCCTTTAGCATTCTTCTTGGAGGAAAACTTCCTAATGAAACACATCTTATTCCTATAATTAAATTTCTGAAAAATTTAGTATACAAAATTTTTGTCAACAAAACTTCATAAGATTGATAGCAACTACGCCTAAGGATGCATAGAGGCAATATTAAGCATTCAAACTACTTAGAACTCTAAGAATTAAAGATGTAAGCTCATCTACAACAGCACCAAGAGTAGCTAATTATTCTAAAAATAAACCACTAAATCAAAAACTAACTGGGGCAATGAAGGAGTTACATACCAACTGGTAATCCCTCAAAACAGTTTCGGAAACGGAGCTTCGAGCAAAGAGATCGAAATCCGCGGGTTTGAGAGTAAGAACGCGGGAGTGAGAGCTATAGTGATTTTTTTTTCTGGAGGTAGGAGATGACATGGGCTAAAGGGGTAAGTAAGGGACCCACGTGGGGACCACAACCCACCAGGGCGCGCCTGGGGCTGCTGGCGTGCCCTGGTGTCTTGTGGACACCAGGTGCACCCCCCTCTGATGTTATTTGCACCATAAATTCAGAAACAATCAGAAAAAATCGTGTTAAATTTTTAGAACATTCTGAGAACTTTTATTTTTGGGTCATTTTTTATTGCACGGAGAAAACAGAAAACATGATAAACATGGAATTTTATTTTATTTGACTAAGAAGAATAAAAACAAAAGGTGAGAGTAGAAGGTTGTGCCTACTAGATTCATCAACTTCATACCTCTCAAAATGATCCATTAATAAGGTTGATCAAGTCTTATTAACAACCACTTCCGATTAGCATGAAACCGAAGAACTTTCGTAAAACACTAAGTTGCCTCAATGGGGATATGCATATCCCCAACAATAAGTATGTCATTTTTTGTTTTTGGCAGTAGGTAGAGAGTAGTTGAAAACTTCCAATAGTGAGTGTCGGAGATTCTTCAATAACATTTATACCATTCACTTGGAATTGTTTCTTCGGAAAGTGCACCGTATGCTCATTACCATTGATATGAAAAGTGACTTTGCTTTTATTACAATCAATAACAGCCTCTGCAGTATTCAAAAAGGGTCTACCAAGGATAATCGACATGTTGTCGTCCTCGGGCATCTCAAGAATAACAAAGTCTGTTAAGATAGTAACATTTGCAACAACAATGGGCACATCCTCACAAATACCGATAGGTATGGCAGTTGATTTGTCAGCCATTTGCAATGATATTTCAGTAGGTGTGAGTTTATTCAAATCAAGTCTTTTATATAAAGAGAAAGGCATAACACTAACACCAGCTCCCAAATCACACAAAGCAGTTTTGACATAATTTCTTTTAATGGAGCAAGGTATAGTTGGTATTCCAGGATCTCCAAGTTTTTTAGGTATTCCATCCTTAAAAGAATAATTGGCAAGCATGGTGGAGATTTCAGCTTCAGGTATCTTTCTTTTATTAGTGATGATGTCTTTCATGTATTTTGCATAAGGGACCATCTTTAAGATATCAGTTAAGTGGGTACGCAAAAAGACTGGCCTAATCATTTCAGCAAAGCTTTCAAATTCTTCATCATCCTTTTTCTTAGATGGTTTAGGTGGAAAGGGCATGGGTTTCTGAACCCATGGCTCTCTTTCTTTACCATGTTTTCTAGCCATAAAGTCTCTTTTATCATATCGTTTATTTTTAGGTTGTGGGTTATCAAGATCAATAGCAGGCTCTATTTCAATATCATTATCTGGTTCTTTATCATTGTTCGGTTGAGTATCTTGATGAACATCATCATTATTATTTTCATTACCACTAGGTGAATGTTCATTATCAGATTGAGTTTCAGCATCGGAAATAGAAACATCATTATTATCAGGAGGTTTTTCTATCTCAGGTTCACTAGAGGTATGCAAAGTCCTATCATTTTTCTTTTTCTTTTTTCTATTTAGAAGGACTAGGTGCATCATTATTAATTCTCTAAGAGTATTGTTCAATTCTTTTAGGATGACCTTCAGGATAAAGAGGTTCTTGGGTCATTCTACCTCCTCTAGTTACTAGTCTAGCAGCAAAATCATTCATGTTATTATTCATTTCATCAAGCAATTCTCTTTGAGATTTAGCAACTTGTTCTAACTGGTTTTGAACCATAGAGGCATGTTTTCCTACACCTCTAACATCATTACTAATTCTAAATAACAAGTCACTCAAGCGAGCAATCATATCAGAATTATATTTCAATTGTTTCCGAACATTTGCATTGAAGTGATCTTGTTTCATAATGTAGTTATCAAACTCATATAAGCATTGACTAGGATGTTTATTGTAAGGGATATTGATGGTGTCCTGGACTAGGGGGTACTCACCACGTCGTCTCTCGACCAGTGGGTCGGGCCGAGGACCCCCAGGGTGATTCACTAATGGGCCACTTCGGGCAGCCCATGATGCATGCAAGGGAGATTCCATAAGACTTGGCGCACAAGACAAGGACTCCTCTAAACCCTAGGCCTACGGTGCATTATATAAACCGAGGCCAGGCTAGTCGATAGACAATCTCATATTCATTACAATAATCTCGTGGTAGATACCTGTACTATGTACTATCCCCATATCAATACAATCAAAAGTAGGACGTAGGGTATTATCTCCTTGAGAGAGCCCGAAACTGGGTAAAATCCCGTGTCCATGTTACCATCGCTCCAAGACGCCTAGCTTAGGACCCCTACTATGAGATATGTCGGATTTGACGCCGACATTGGTGCTTTCATTGAGAGCCTGTTGGGTGATCATCGCGGGGCAATGGATCTTCGATCGATGCCAAATCAGGTGTTATGTTTTCAGTTAAATTTGTGCTGTATAAGTCAGATTCTTTACGAAGTAATATCGCTGCCAATCTATCAAATTCATTCGCCGATTTAGGGATGTTCAACACGTCACCACGGGAAGCCAGCGATCCGATTTGTTCTATGCTAATTGATGTCTGTGGTTGCCCGACCGATCTGTTGCGGAGAAGACGTGCGCCAGTTGAGCACAAAATTGACCCTTCCACCAAAGCTCCAGCACCGGCTCCACAATCATCTACAAGATGTCCGCTCCACCGCATGATAAACGACCAAAGCAGTGCCTGTTCAGGTCTTTGGATTTGACCGCTTGTTGCTCCTCCACAAGAAGTACTAGTACCTGTACGTGTTGGGATCAGGAGATGCATCATTAAAGGAGCTGCACACGTCAGGGAGATCTACTTCTCTTCCTCTTTTTATTCAGCAGCTAGTCGGCCCCTGGTTCTTTACTACGCTTCATAAATAAATGCGTGGACCAAAATATTACTAACCAATTTGGTACTAGTTTTGCAGCACAGTATCCAAGATCTAGTCTGAATTCTACTAATTCTACTACTAGCGCCGCTACTTCACGTGTTGGTGGATGTGGATCTGTCATGAAAGGTCAAAGCGGTTGTTACTAGTACAGTACAAGTCGCTGCTTTATTTTCTTCGGTCTTCTATACGTCCATCCTGTCAAACAGGCTTTATTAACTATTATTTAGCACATAAATTATTATACACAGAGTATTTTCTGTTCATTTGTACTGCATTATTTTTGCAGAGATATTCTACCAACACACGTATGTGATGTCGGTCGGGTCAGTCGCTCACCATCATCTCGGCCAGCCGATCTATATAATTGACCTCAACTATGCCACATCGCCACCTCGGCAAGCCGATGTCGTCGTCTCGCCTGCGTCGATGAAGTTGTGGCATGGTCTCTGCGCGCGCCCCTGTGCTGACATCTCGGCGCCGCCACTTCACTGAGCTAACCTCGGCGCCCAGGCTATATTGCTTTAATTATTTGAGTCGCTTAAATTAACTAAGTAGAAGAATTGTTTTTATCTTTATTCGTTATTACTTTTGGCTTGCACTATATTATGTGCGCAGGTAATTGACTTCAATGAGGTCACCTCGGCGCGCTGACCTCGGTGCACTAATGTCGTTTCGCCTCCGTCGACCGAATTGTGTCGTTACCTTGGTTCACTGCCCTATGTCGGCATCCCCTCGCCATCTCTTCATCAACCTGTTTCGGGGACTTCAGCGTCACCAGCCGGTCGGCTTCGTCATGTTAGCCGGACCGGGGGCTTCACCTCGCCACTTCGATCGTGCTGTGTCGCCACTTCATCAAGCCAAGCTCTTCGCTCGGGCACCTCTGGACCGGCTTGGGGGCTGGGACCTCGATCTGCCACAAGCTCGGCCCACGTCATCAACGCCGAGCACATTGACCAGCTAAGTCGCTTTCATGCTCAGCTCTTTTCAATTTATAATTTTTGCTCGGTTCAACCAAGCATTATATTTGTGTTAAGTAAAAAAGTTTGTTTGTTAAAAACACTTCCTTTTCCCATGATAACTGGGGGCTTCGCCGTCATGCTGCCGAACTACTCTGTCTCCTTGGCTGGACCGGGGGCTCCACCTTGCCGCAGCAACCATGTGGCATTGCCACTTGTCGATCCGAGCTCTCCACTCGATTACCTCGGGCTTAGGGGCTGGGACCTCGGCCAAGCCGAGGACTACGTCTCCATACCGCCACAACCCCGGACCGCACCGAGCACATTAACCAGCTAAGTCGTTTTCGTGCTCAGCTCTCTTTGAAATTTTACTTTTTGTTCGGTTCGACCAAACATTATATTTTTTGTTAAACAAAAAAATATTTGTTAAAAAAATTCTTTACCCGATTTAACTGGGGGTTCTTAAATTTGTATGAGCCGTTTTATAATAAATGTGTTTTCTTCTTGGTCGTTGCAAAGTCTTTTTCTACTACTCCTTTTTCCGACACTAGTATGTGGTCAAGAGTCGGGTAGCCTGTTTTCTTTCTAAAGCCGCTTGAGTTTAGTTCGCTAAACAGGCCTCGGAGAAACACTCCGCCTTTGGGATATGGAGGTTGAAGCCAAAGGCTGACCCGCTTGGAGTCCGGAGATCGGATGTATCATGTTAAAGCACGACCGAAGCACGTATTGATTTTAAGACCAATTTTGTATTGGCACCAAAAAACTTGATTTAGTTCGGACGTCGAAGTTTTTACATAGGTTTTTTGGATTTTCGTGCTTATGGCACTTTTAAGCTATTTGTATGTTTTTCTTTTAGGAGGTGGGACATCCTCATGACCGAGGTGCCCTAATAATAATTTAGCTCGGGAGATCTTTTCCGACCCACAACTCGGTATCTTTCCTGCCGACTTACACCTCGGCGTTGGTGAAACGCACATGACATCTGGACTAGTTCCCGAGGAGATTCGATCCTCAAGTTGGTCGGCCGCACCCAACCTGAGTCTCGGGGATACTGTGTGTCTCCAACATAGCTCTCGTAGTACAACGTCGGATGCCTTTAAAGTATCGGCAATATCAACGGGGGACTCCGACTAGAGCCGAACCCACCAAAAGCCAATGTACTCCGAGCAGTCCTCGGCAAAACGTTCTCGGATATTGCTTTTATATGTGCCTTCGGTCGATAGTTGGGTTGCCCTGCTCCTGTGATTGCCTCCTACATTCTGCTTTGTTCGGCTAGGTGTGCAAAGGGAGAACCACTGCGATTGTACTTCCGATTTAACTGGTTAAGTACCTCAGTGGAGAAAGATGAAAACTGACTGTCACAATGAGCGCATACTGGTCAGCAATCCGATGACTCTGTCAAACTATAGACCAATAGAGGTTACCCCGTGGGCCTCTCATAAATTTGGCCGGAGTGTTAATGGCTTGACCTCGGCTGACGCCGAACACTAACCGGGGGCTAGTAACTGGCCTCCCAAACTTTAATCTCTTATGACTAAGTGAAAGTTATAAAGCCAAGATATCTAATTGCCTCATTTCTGCTAACACAACCGCCTCTGGGCACCGAGACGTCGGCTAAGGGTTGTCTTGTTACTGTGGAAACACCCTGCGTAGTATCTACGAAGGGGTAGAAGCCGACAATGGGCCACTCTCAAATGATAAACGGTCACAAAGGAGTCAAAATAGCATATAGCATAAAAGCATTTGTATTCAATATGCGAGTGTTGCCTTCTGTAATCATCGTTATAAAGCCATAAATATGCATCAATTTGACTTCAGATTTGGGCCAAGCTAGGTTGTCTAGCTCCTGTGCTTACCCCTACGTTCCCGATTGTTCGGCTACGGGTAAAGGGAGCACCTCTGTGATTGTTACTTCCGGTTCATCTGGGTTAGTACCTCAGACTGGGTGAAGCCAAAAGCTAGCCATCTTAAGAATATAATTGGTCGGCAATGACAGAAGTGAAAATTTAGGTTCATTAAAGACCACAGAGTTCAGGAACATTCCCCAAACTAAATCCTCAATATTTTCCTCCCACATTGATCGGAGTTGAGGTTTCACAATCATGGTCAACATGATATCCTGGGAAAAGGAACTTATAAATGAACAATTTTTCCCAGAAGATGTTTCTTACGTTAAAAGTAATATAACATATCTCTCCGCGTACCTTTGTTTATAAAACCGTATGGCCGGATTGCCTTGTTTGTCGTAAATCTTTGCCCTTATAAAGGCTTTATAAAGTAGGACAAACACTCCTCGGCTACTGGCCGAGGAGGTTGAAGCCGATGGTCGGTCAACAAAGTCTTGTACAATGCGGATCCGAGCATTAATGATGTAAAGTACTTGGATACATAGAATCATTACACATAAATTGTGTCAAACGTAACAAAGTTTGTGTCAAACAAATATCGATCCTTAATTCGACCATCCGCGCCTAAATTAAGGCTCGGGGGCTACTGCATTGCCTATTCAATGCAGCAAATCCAAAGTGCAATATGGTTTCCGAGGAGATTCGATCCTCAGGTTGGTCGGCCGCATCCAACCCGAGTCTCGGAAACTACTGCGTACCGCGTTTTCGTCCCTAACGTATGCTGCCAAGCAAGAACTTGATCCTCAGGCCTATTTTGCTAATCGCCCTAAGACTCAGGCGCTACTGGGATCAGTGGTTTTATTTTGATTATTATTTTTTCCTTCAGGCGCATCTCGGGTTATAGACCGACACACACCTTGAGGGCTACTGGCTATAAATCTCGGTAGTAAATAAATTACAGCGATCGGAAATAAATCCCGCAAAAAACAGCCCGAGACCGAGGTGGTGCACCACCTTGGAAGCAGTTCGGCATAAAGCTTGGATGCAAGAGGCTGGCTCCATAAAGGGAATTTCTAGCATTTAGCTCGGATGAACTCCTTCAACTTTTTCAAGACCGAGGTAATCTATGACACCTCGGATACAGTCCGGCGTTGGAGCTCGGACACAGTCTGGTGTTGGATCTCGGATGCAAAAAAGACACCTCAGATGTAGTCCGGCGTTGGAGCTCGGACGCAACAGGACACCGCCGCACGGGAAACACTTGAGACCCGAAGTGTGGCGTAAAAAGCAACAAGGCATCGATAAAGGCCAAAAACATAAGGGCTCCTCGGATGCCCGACGTGTGAACTCTTCGGATTCAGCTCTGCGATCCTCAAGATCGGACATGGGGAGATTTGTTGAACCAGTTTTCAAGACCGACGAACGAAGACAAAGAACTGTTTTGAAGAACCGAGGAGCGTCCCCAACTTGAAGACCGGTTCAGGGGGCTACTAACGGTGTCCTGGACTATGGGGTACTCACCACGTCATCTCCCGACCAGTGGGTCGGGCCGGGGACCCCCAGGGTGATTCACTAATGGGCCACTTCGGGCAGCCTATGATGCATACAAGGGAGATTCCATAAGACTTGGCGCACAAGACAAGGACTCCTCTAAACCCTAGGCCTACGGTGCATTATATAAACCGAGGCCAGGCTAGTCGATAGAAAATCTCATATTCATTACAATAATCTCGTGGTAGATACATGTACTATGTACTATCCCCATATCAATACAATCAAAAGTAGGACGTAGGGTATTATCTCCTTGAGAGAGCCCGAACCTGGGTAAAATCCTGTGTCCATATTACCATCGCTCCAAGACGCCTAGCTTAGGACCCCTACTACGAGATATGTCGGATTTGACGCCGACAGATATCACTTTCATCAAACTTTAATAAAGAATTTACCTCTACAACCTATTGAGGTGGTGGTGTGTCAAGGCCATGTATTTCTTCAATAGGTGGTAAATTCTTAACATCCTCAGCTTTAATACCTTTTTCCTTCATACATTTCATTGCCTCTTGCATATCTTCAGGACTGGGAAATAAGATACCCCTCTTGTTCGGAGTGGGTTTAAGTGTTGGTTCAGGAAGAGTCCAATCATCATAATTCTTCAATATATTATTCAATAGTTCCTCAGCTTGTTCAACAGTTTGTTCCCTGAAAACACAACTAGCACAACTATCTAGGAAGTCCCTAGAAGCATCTGTTAGTCCATTATAGAAGATATCAAGTATTTCATTTTTCTTAAGAGGGTGATCAGGCAAAGCATTAAGCAATTGGAGAAGCCTCCCCCAAGCTTGTGGGAGACTCTCTTCTTCAATTTGCATGAAGTTAAATATTTCCTGTAAGGCAGCTTGTTTCTTATAAGCAGGAAAATATTTTTTAGAGAAGTAGTAAATCATATCCTGGGGACTACGCACACAACCAGGAGCAAGAGTATTGTACCATATCTTAGCATCACCCTTTAATGAGAACGGAAGTAATTTGAGGATATAGTAATAGCGAATTTTCTCATCATGAGCAAAGAGGGTGGCTATATCATTCAGCTTAGTAAGATGTGCCACTACAGTTTCAGTTTCATAGCCATGGAAAGGATCATATTCAACCAAAGTAATTAACTCTGGGTCGACAGACAATTCATAATCCTTATCGGTACCAAACATAGATGAAGTAGCAAACTTAGGATCACATTTCATTCTAGCATTCAAAGTCTTTTCCTTATACTTGCGTAGTAATTTCTTAAGATCATCTCTATCCTTACAAGAAAGGATTTCTCTAGCTATCTCCTCATCCATAACATAACCTTCAGGTATCTTAGGCATTTCAAATCTAGGAGAGCTAGGTCTAATAGGTGTTTCATAGTTCTCAGTTTCAAAGACTTCATCAGTTTCAGTAATCTCATCAGTTTCAGTAATTTCATTATCTTTAGCTCTAGCAATTTGTTCATCAAGAAATTCACCTAGTGTCACATTATCATCAAGCATGGTACTAGCATCATCATCAGAAGCATCATTCATAGCAGAAGTAGCATCATCAATAACTTGCGACATATCAGGATTAATAGCATTTGTGGTGTTGCAAGTCTACTCATAACCGAAGGTGAATCAAGTGAAGAGTGGGATGGCAATTCCTTACCTCCCCTCGTCTTAGAGGGAAAAATCTTGGTTCTTGTATCCTTCAGATTCTTCATAGTGATCAATTGATATAAATCCCAAGTGACTCAACAAATATAGCTATGCTCCCCAGCAACGGCGCCAGAAAAAGGTCTTGATAACCCACAAGCATAGGGGATTGCAACAGTTTTCAAGGGTAGAGTATTCCACCCAAATTTATATATTCGACACAAGGGGAGGCAAAGAATATTTTTTAGTATTAGCAGCTGAGTTGTCAATTCAACCACACCTGGAGATTAAATATCTGCAGCAGAGTGATCAGTAGCACAGTAGTATGATAGTTTTGATAGCAGTAGTAACAGTAGCAGTAACGGTAGCAGTGATAGCAATAGTTTTGTAGCAAGTGTAACAGTAGCAGTAGCAATAGTAACTTAGCAAGAACAATATGTGGAAAACTCGTAGGCCCTGCATCGGTGAACTCGTTGGATAATATTCATCATATAACAGTCATAACCTAGTTCGACACAGAACTAGCTCCAGTTCATAAATGTAATGTAGGCATGTATTCCGTAAATAGTCATACGTGCTTATGGAAAAGAACTTGTATGAAATCTTTTGTCCTACCCTCCTGTGGCAGCGGGGTCCATAAGGAAACTAAGGGCTATTAAGGCCTCCTTTTAATAGAGAACCAGAACAAAGCATTAACACATAGTGAATACATGAGCTCCCCAAACTATGGTCATCACTGGGAAGTATCCCGACTATTGTCACTCCTGGGTTTACGGATCATAACACATAGCAGGTGCATATGACTAGCAAGATCGGATCAAGAACATAGATGTAATGGTGATAACATAAATGGTTCAGATCTGAAGTCATGGCACTCGGGCCCTAGTGACAGGCATTAAGCATGGAAAAGTCATAGCAACATCAATCTCAGAACATAGTGGATACTAGGGATCAAGCCCTAACAAAGCTAACTCGATTACATGATGAATCTCATCCAACTCTTGACTGACCAGCAAGCCTACGAAAGAATTACTCACTCCCGGTGGGGATCATCATGGAATTGGCGATGGAGAAGGGTTGATGATGACGAAGACTGAAGATTCCCCTCTCTGGAGCCCCAAACGGGCTCCATATCTGGCCTCCCGATGAAGAACAGGAGGTGGCGGCTGCTCCGTATCGTGAAACGCGATGAAACTTTCTCTCCTATTTTTTTTGTCTAAAAATAGGATTTTATAGTGCTGGAATTAGGGTCAGTGGGGCCACGAGGTGGGCACAACCCACCAGGGCGCGCCTGAAGGGGGTGGCACGCCCTATTGTATCGTGCCCAAGCAGGGCACCCCCTCCGGTGGTTCTTGGCTCCTGTAATTTTTATTTATTGTAAAATAAATCTCCAAAAAGTTTCTTCCAGTTCCGAGAAGTTTTATTTCTACACAAAAACAACACCATGGTAGTTCTGCTGAAAACAGCGTGAGTCCGGGTTAGTTTCATTCAAATCATGCAAATTAGAGTCCAAAACAAGAGCAAAAGCGTTAGGAAAAGTAGATACGAAGGAGACGTATCATATACCACCTAGTTTCACATACCAACAAAAGAAAAAATTCTTCTATGATTTAAGACATTACTTTTAGGATGACCCGCATATTTATAAAGAAGGGGTAGATGGTATTATTAGACGTTCTGTACCTGAGGATGAACATGAACAAATCCTACAGAAATGTCATTCCGAAGCCTATGGAGGACATCATGCGGGAGATAGAACTGCTCACAAGGTATTGCAATCTGGTTTTTATTGGCCTACTCTCTTCAAGGATGCTCGTAAGTTTGTCTTGTCTTGTGATGAATGTCAAAGAATTGGTAATATCGGTAAGCGTCGGGAAATGCCTATGAATTATTCACTTGTTGTTGAACCATTTGATGTTTGGGGTTTTGACTATATGGGACCTTTTCCTTCCTCTAATGGGTACACTCATATTTTGGTTGTTGTTGATTATGTTACTAAGTGGGTGGAAGCTATTCCAACTAGTAGTGCTGATCATAACACCTCCATTAAAATGCTTAAAAACTTTATTTTCACAAGGTTTGGAGTCCCTATATATTTAATGAATAATGGTGGTTCACACTTTATTCATGGTGCTTTACGTAAAACTAGCAGTGTGGCCCGCTCGAAGCGCGGGCTAGAATTTTATAAAGTTGAGAAAAAATTAAATTTATTTTTCTAAAGAAATATTGGAACCAAATTTGAACATATTAGAATATATGAGCCTTTTGCAAACATAGTCTTGCCTTAGGTATGTTTGGTATTCTGATTGGTATATAAGTATATATGTTATGAATTAAGCATGCATGTGTCTGCTTGTTATGCATGCTATACTAACTTTTCATAAATTTTCCTATTTTGCAATTTATATTTAAACAAAGATAGGGATATGTATATTTGCTAATGTTGTGTAAGATTTACATGTTAATCTGTTAGTTCTAGATGTGTGTACATGTAATATTCACCAATTATGTCGGCTCTGTTCTATCAATTTGAGAAGCCAAAATAACTAATAGTACCTATTTTATGAAGAGTAAGAACATAAGTAAAATAAGATATGAAAATTTTAACTTGTCAGAAAATGAATATATATTAGTAAACATAGGAAGAGAAATTCCTAAATGAAAACTAAACATTGTAATGCCTAGGTACTTGAATATTCTATTCATGAGTAATAGAATAAAAAGATAGTGAATATTAGCTTAGCCAATAAATCTAAATTGTCTGCTCATCGAAAACAATACATACGCAATATGGACCATGCGAACAAAGCCATATTCGACTTTTATCAAGCCTTTTATGTAAGGGCGTCCAAATGGCATGTTGGTACATACATGTTGGTAGATTGTTTATCTGTACATTATTCGTAATATTAGGAGTGCAAGCACAATGAGATGTCCATTATCCAGTATTCTGGAAGTAAACAATCAAGATACCAAAAACACATATAGTCTGGATAAGCAAACATAGAAAACAGAAACTACTGAAAGTTGTAAATAATATGAAGGGGCAATGAACCATCTTTAATCTTTATATACAAGTGCTCACCATCTTTAAGATTTATATACAAGTGATCACCATTATTCATTTGAGTGCTCGAAATCAACCAATAGGGCACATAGAGTACAGTACATAACTAAAAACACACAGATATGCTCATACTTGTTTTTTGTTATCAAGTAAATGAACTCTCCGGCACCCATTCCATGAGATCTTGAAACCTCACTCATCACCTCAAGTCACCATGGAAGAAGCGAAAGCCTTATTTATTGGCGGCGGCGGACCATGATACATACATGAAGCAGTACTGTGGAAACTTTATCTTCTTATGATTACTCCGTGATTCATTCATGTTTCACTTTATGTTCCTATGTTTACCACCATCTGCAATGGAATAAAGCTAGAGAGGTTAGTCATAATAAAGCCAGAGAGATCTTCTTAATAGGTTTTGACCTTGTCACAACCGGCTCCAGTTTGGTTCCTTGCGCGCGTACTTTTACTTTGGTCGTTCCGCTCGTTGGAAGAAACATGTAGCTCTTAATAGGCAATAGGGCCCAAGGATAATGGAACAGGCTGCCTGCTTATTTTTTTTCAAGCGTCCATATTTCATGGGAGAATACATGCATGCATATACATCATGACATCTGCCCACTTAGTACCTAGTTAGTTTATCATCACATCCTAGTCCCATGATCACTATTTTTTTCTTTGCGTGGAGGCCCATGCTATTTATTTTCGAGGTAAGAGCCCACGCTAGTCGAATGCGTGAATGCATATATGCCGAGGCATCTGCCTGCCTAGTACGTTAGTTTTTTTACCGGCACGTCCTAGTACCATGATGTTTTATTTTTCCATGTAGTTCCATGCTAGTTTTTTCTTATGAGGAAAGGGTCTGCGCTAGCTGTTTCTAGGGAGAGTCCCAAGTTTCTTTTTTTCTATCGTGTAGGTACTATTTTGTTGTCCACGCCTGTTTTTTTTTGAGAGAGAGAACTTTCTACCGTATGGTCAAAGGTCCACATCAGCTTTTTTTAGAGAACAGTCACACGCTAGTTGTTCCTAACATGTACATGGCTCGTAGACATAGTACACTATGCCGATGCTACTGGTTCTCGTGCTTCATAGGACGGAAGATAATATTAGCATGCAGAGGAGGAAAGCGTCAGTGACATAAGGTATTTATGATTTTTAATTAATCTTCTGATGCCTTATGTATGTGGGAGTATTGAAGCAGACTTGCCGAAGCAGTCAAGCACCATCCGTCGATGAAACAATTTTTTTTATATTGGAAAATGTTGATGAAAACTTGGAACATGCAATCTCCCATGGATCTTTGTTTTATTCCTTTCTTGTGGAGTTGATCACGCATGCAAGATCCCTGTCCAAAAAATTCCGGATGCGAGAATATTTGGAAGAGGTAAATCGTGGTTACGTTGGCTATTTTTCTCAAGGTGAGATATCTATTTTCTTTGACGTGCATGCATGTGTCTAAAAAATCAGCATGCAAGCAAAATGTATGAAAGAGGCAATAAACGTGCAAGTTGGTTACCTTTTTTAGGTGACAGATCCATTTTTTTTGACGTGCATGCATGAGTTTTTTTTTTGGTGACGTGCATGCAAGAGTTAACCTGACCAAGTTGGTCACGATTTTTTAGGTTAGTGTTATTTTTTCTTTTAACGTGCATTCATGAGTGAACGTGACCAAGTTGGTCTCTTTTTTTTACGTGAGATCTAAACCATGGGCATCAATGTATATGTAACTGTTTTTTTTTTGCGGTTAAATGTATATGTAACTTGACGTGTATATATATGTGTCAACTTGATTTGGACCCAGCATATTACGGTACGTAGATCAGACGGTTAGGATTAAAAATAATAGATGACCTATCCGATCGAGGGTCAATATTTTCTGATTAACGTGGGATTTTTTAACATAATTCTCTTTTTCTGGTTAACCCGTCAAATACTTTTTATATATAATAGATGCTTGCTAAATGTTATGTTAACCATAGAATTGCATCACCCTATCATCCTCAATCTAGTGGTCAAGTTGAATTTAGCAATAGATAAATAAAATTAATATTACAAAAAACTGTCAATAAGTCCCGAAAGAATTGGTCTAAGAAACTAGATGATGCACTTTGGGCCTGTAGAACAGCTTATCAAAATCCTATGGGTATGTCTCCATACAAAATGGTATATGGAAAAGCTTGTCATTTGCCTCTAGAGTTAGAACATAAAGCATTTTGGGAAATTAAAGAACTCAATTATGATTTCAAACTTGCCGGTGAAAAGAGGTTATTTGATATTAGCTCACTAGATGAATGGAGAATCCAAGCTTATGAAAATGCCAAACTGTTCAAAGAAAAAGTTAAAAGATGGCATGACAAAAGAATCCAAAAGCGGGAATTCAAAGTTGTGGAATATGTTCTTTTGTACAACTCTCGTTTTAGATTTTTTGCAGGAATGCTTCTTTCCATATGGGACGAACCCTATATTGTCGAAGAGGTTTATCGTTCTGGAGCTATCAAGATTAATAATGCCGGAGGTACTAACCCGAAGGTGGTCAATGGACAAAGAATTAAAAACTATATCTCAGGTATGCCTATTAATGTTGAAAGCAATATTATCCAAACCATGACACCGGAGGAACACATAAAAGAAACCTTCCGAAACACTCAAGAATCCTGAAAAACAGGAGGTATGTGATACGGTAAGTAAACGGACTCCGAAAAATCCGCAAAAATATTTTATTTTAATTTTGGAATATTACAAAAATTAGGAAAATAAGAAATAAACAGGAAAGCAACCGAGGTGAGCACGATACACGAGGGCGCGCCTGCCCTATCTGGCGTGCCCTGGTGGGTTGTGCCCACCTCGGGCACCTTCCCAACTCCGTTTTCCTTCCATATTCTTGCTTCCCAAGATAAAAAAATCTTTATATATACCCCCGATTGTTGTGACCACCGCATCGCAGAAAAATTCTCTGTTCTTGTTTCGTGCTATTTTCTCGTCAGATCTAGATCTCCAAGGCTCCATCAAGTTCCTCCAAGGACAAGTTCTTGGAGAAGGTCATCGACCCGTACTTGTCGGAGGTGATGAAGCACCCTCAAGCCATTGAGATGTGTGAGGGGGTGCTCCACATCCGAGAAGTTCAGGGGCCCAAGAGGATGGGAAGCATGGAGGCCAGGCTCGAGGCGGTGGAACAAGACATCTTCAAGTGCCAAGGGATGGAGGAGCGTGGACTTAGTGCCAATCACTCCATGATCACGGAATTCACCCGTGATCACATGGTGGATGGCCGGTCCATGAAGGACATCGTCTTCACCTTCAACGAGCAAATCAATTTTCTGCAAAATCAAATCTATGATCTTCAAAACCAAGTTTTTGAGTATGAAGCAAGATTTAAAGGTATGAGTTTAGCTGCCAGTTGCAGGACTCAGGAGACTCGTGCATCATCTTTTGATGATGAGACCTTGCCCTGGAAGCCGGAGGACAAACCTACCACTTCATCACCACCACCTTCATCATCTTCACCACCAAAGGAGACTTGAGTACATGTGTATGGGCACTCCCCTTGGCTTGTGCCAAGCTTGGGGGAGATGCCCCGGTATCTTATCACCATCACTTTTATTTACCTTTACCTATTTTAGTTCGATCCTTAGCTCTTTCATGATCTAGTTGAATAAAAGTTTAGTATAACCTATTTTTGAGTGCTAGTTTCGTGATCTATCTATCTATGTAATCGAGTGAGAGTTATATAATAAAGTTTAGTTTGAGCTTTTGCTTCTTTACTTTCTTGTTGCAATCAAAATAAAAAGGAAATAAATGAAAAGGATCATATGATAACCTTATGTTAAGCAATGACATCACATAAGGAAAAGTATAAGTGGTAAAATTTATTGGAGATTGACAAACATAGCATTGGTCAATGATGCAATTCATGAAAGAATTAATAAGGGAAGAGAAGATTCACATGCAAATACACTATCTTGGGCATCTTTTATGATTGTGAGCCCCCATTAAATATTATATGCCAAATTTTTTGACGTTGCACAAGGAAGACAACGTAATGATTTATGTTTGTTCATATTCACATAGAAGTTATATTGTCATAGATCCTTCAACATGTGGTGATTGCTCAATATTTTTGCTAGCCAAAAATTCCGCACTAAGTAGAGATACTACTTGTGCATCCAAAAACCCTAAACCCAAACTCATATTTTGAGAGTCCACCATACCTACCTATGGATTGAGTAAGATCCTTCAAGTAAGTTTTCATCGGTGCACTAAGGCAATAAAAATTGCTTCTAAATGTGTTTGATCAATTAGTGTAAGAGAAAATTGCGCGTTGTACGAACTTGTGATGGCAAAGTAACAAAAGCGATGGAGTGCATAATAAAGGTTACTATCATAAGGGGCAATATAACGTGACGTTCTTTTGCATTAAGGGATTTGGCATACAAACCAAAAAGCGCATGACAACCTCCGCTTGCCTCTACGAAGGGCCTATCTTTTACTTTTATGTATTTACTTTTATGCAATAGTCAAAGTATTCTTTTCTATTCCTTTTTACTTTTTATTTTTGCAAGCATCATGTGGTGAGGAAAGATCTAGGCACATATATCTAGTTCGATATGAGTGAGCATGAGTTATTATTGTTGACATCACCCTTGAGGTGAATACGTTGGGAGGCGAAACTATAAGCCCCTATCTTTCTATGTGTCCGATTGAAACTTTTTGCTCATGGCTATGCTGTGAGTGTTAGCAATCATAGAAGATTAAATGATGGTTTAGTATGTGGACTTGCCAAAAGGCTCCGACACAAGACCCTTCCTGAAAATATGATGAATTGTAGTTGCAAAGTTGACTGACAACATAGTTTGTTGGTTTCCAATAAGGTTTATGCTTTATACTTCTATGTTGTGATGAATTGTTACTTGTTCATGAGAAGTTATATGATGAAGTTATATAATAAAAGTTATATAAAAAAGTCCTATGAAAAAGTTTGTTGCTGCTATGATAATAAGCATGATGCTACTATGTCCGTATTTTGTTTTATCGACACCTCTCTCTCAAACCATGTGGACATGTTTTTCGATATCGGCTTTTGCTTGAGGACAAGCGAGGTCTAAGCTTGGGGGAGTTGATACGTCCATTTTGCATCATGATTTCCTACTGTTATTTATGATGTTTTTATGCATAATAATGCTTTATGGAGTAATTCTAATTTCTTTTCTCTCATAATATGCAAGGTTTACACAAAGAGGGAGAATGCCGGCAGCTGGAATTCTGGACCTGAAAAAGCATATCAGAAACACCTATTCTGCACATCTCCAAATAAGCTGAAACTTCACAGAGATTTATTTTGGAATATATAAAAATACTAGAGCAATTAACTACCAGAGGGGGGCTACCTGGTGACCACAAGACACCAGGGCGTGCCAGGCCCCCCAGGCGCGCCCTGGTGGGTTGTGGCCAGCCCGGCCCACCTCCAGTGCCAATCTTCTGGTACTTAAGGTCTTTTGACCTAGAAAAAATAAAGGGGGGACTTTCGGGACGGAACGCCGCCGTCTCGAGGAGGAACTTGGGCAGGAGCACTTTTGCCCTCCGGCGGATCGATTTCGCCAGGGGAACTTCCCTCCCGGAGGGGGAAATCGAAGCCATCGTCATCACTAACAACCCTAGCATCTTTGGGAGGCCAATCTTCATCAACATCTTCAATAGCACCATCTCCTCTCAAACCCTAGTTCATCTCTTCTGTTCAATCTTTGTACCGGAACCTCAGATTGGTACCTGTGGGTGACTAGTAGTGTTGATTATATATATCTCGTAGTTGATCACTATATGGTTTTTTTGGTGGAAGATTATATGTTCAGATCCAATATGTTATTTAATACCCCTCTGATCTTGAGCATGAATATCATTTGTGAGTAGTTACCTTTGTTCTTGAGGTCACGGGAGAAGTCATGTTGCAAGTAATCATGTGAATTTGATATGTGTTCGACATTTTGATGATATGAATGTTGTGATTCCCTTAGTGGTGTCATGTGAACGCCGACTAGATGGCACTTCACCATATTTGGGCCTAAGGGAATTCATTGTTGAGTAGTTATTAGATGATGGGTTGCTACAGTGACATAAGCTTAAACCCTAGTTTATGCGCTATTTCGTAAGGGGATGATTTGGATCCAAATGTTTAATGATATGGTTAGATTTTATCATAATACTTTTCTCGTAGTTGCGGATGCTTGCGAGGGGGTTAATCATAAGTGGGAGGTTTGTTCAAGTAAGAACAGCACCCAAGCACCGGTCCACCCACATATCAAATTATCAAAGTAGCGAACGCAAATCAAACCAACATGATGAAAGTGACTAGATGAAATTCCCATGTACCCTCAAGAACGCTTGCTTATTATAAGAGGCCGTTTTGGCTTGTCCTTTGCCACAAAAGGATTGAGCTATCTTGCTGCACTTTATTTACCGTTACCGTTACTTGCTCGTTAACAATTATCTTGCTATCAAACTACATGTTACCTACAATTTTAGTGCTTGCAGAAGTTACCTTGCTGAAAACCGATTGTCATTTCCTTCTGCTCCTCGTTGGGTTCGACACTCTTACTTATCGAAAGGACTACGATTGACCCCCTATACTTGTGGGTCATCACTTCCGTAGACGTTCTCTAGGAGGTGTTGCTTGGTTTTAAGCTTGGAAGCAATCTTGGCAGCTCGTCGTTCTAAAAGCTTCTCCATGTAAGGTTGCGGTGTATCGTCTTGACGAGCTTGAGAGCCATCACTGGCTTGAGCTTGATCCTGATCAAGATCTTGACCTTGAGCTTTCTCGGGATTGTGAACTATATCTTGAGCATCTTGTGGTACGTCATCATCACCATGAGGTTGATCTTGCTCTTGATCTTGTTCACGAGGTTGAGGGCCATTACTTTGTTCTTCGGAAGCGTGTCGGGTTTGCGTCGGTGATGGTTCCACTTGTGTGGAACATTGTCCTTCTCCTTCAGCCACAAGGGGTTCTCAACAGGTAGGAAGTGTCCCACACCCATTCTTCTTATGGCTTGGGGAGGAATTTCATCACCTACATCACAAAGACCACTTTGCTCCACTTGGGAGCCATTATTTTCATCAAACTCTACATTACACGTCTCCTCAATGAGTCCTGTGGACTTGTTGAGGACACGGTAAGCATGAGAGTTTGTAGCATAACCAACAAATATGCCCTCATGAGCTCTAGAATCGAATTTAGATAAACGAACACCTTTCTTGAGAATGAAACACATACAACCGAACACCCGGAAGTACTTGAGGTTGGGCTTGTTACCGGTAAGTATCTCATATGGAGTCTTGCTCAAGCCTCTGTGGAGGTAGAGCCGATTAGATGCATGACAGGCGATGTTGATGGCTTCGGCCCAAAAGTTGTACAGAGATTTGAATTCCGCCATCACGGTCCTTGCCGCACATCAACGTCCCGTTCTTCCATTCCGCCACACCGTTTTGTTGAGGGGTATAGGGTGCAGAGTATTGGTGCTTGATTCCCTCATCACTGAGAAACTCGTCCAAGGTGTAGTTCTTGAACTCGGTGCCATTGTCACTTCTAATCATCAATATCTTTGCCTCATGTTGGCGTTGAGCTTCATTTGCAAAGTTGATGACTATTTGTTGGGTCTCACTCTTCCTCTTGAAGAAATATACCCATGTGTATCTTGAGTAATCATCCACAATCACCAAGCAATACCTTCTCCCCCCAAGACTATCAAATGATGGAGGACAGAAGAGATCCATGTGAAGGAGCACTAGGGTCCTCTTGGAGTAAATAGTAGTCATGGGGCGGTGAGACGTCTCATGTAGCTTTCCCTCGATACAAGCATTGCAAGCATGGTCTTTGGCAAAACTCACATTTGTTAGACCATGAATGTGATCCCGTTTGAGGAGACTTTGCAAAGATCTCATATTGACATGGGCTAGCCGGCGATGCCAAAGCCATCCCACATCAACTTTAGCCATTAGGCATGTCGCGGTCTTAGTGGGTCGCACCGAGAAGTTAATCACATAGAGACCGTTCTCGACATGCCCAACAAAGGCTAATTTAAGAGTCTTGCTCCACAAAAGGTTCACGGTATCAATGCCAAAGAAAGTACTAAAACCCATGAGTGCAAGTTTACGAATGGAAAGTAAATTGTATGCGAGGGTCTCAACAAGCATGACTATCTCAATAGTTAAGTCCGGAGAGATAATCACCTTACCAAGACTCAATACCTTTGAACTTGTGTCATCACCAAATGAGACTTGAGTGGCCAAAGATGCGTCGGGTCAAACGTCCACCACCAAGTCCTTGCTTCCGGTCATATGATGTGTTGCTCCACTATCAAGCAACCATGATACCCCTCTGGAAGCAAACACCTACAATAAATCAATGCTTGGATTAGGTACCCATTCTTTAATGGGTCCTTTCATGTTAGTAACAAGGGTCTTAGGAACCCAAATAGACCATTCAATGTACTCATAAGAAGAACCAACGTATTTGGCATAAACATGCCCATCACTAGCACGGCATAAAACATAAGAAGGGTTAAAATCGCCGGCCTTGTTGGTGGATGTGGTCATGCCCTTGTTGGAATTACCACCAACAACATTGTCCTTTTTATTCTCATGAGTGATCTTCCCTGCTTTGACAAAGGTTTCCTTAAGTGGGGGAGGTTGCTTGGTCTTCAACTTCTTCTTCTTCTTCTTCTTAGACTTAGGTACAAACCCAATCCCTTCCTTGGCTACAACTTCCTTTTGATTACTCAAAAGTTCATTGAGATTCTTCTCGCCTTGGATACAAGTCACAACGCCTTTCTCAAGTTGCTCTTTCAACTTGGCATTTTCCTCCACAAGTTGCGCATGCTCACAACAAGGGTTATTAGCAATGGCATTATCAATTAGTACAAAGGAGGACATGTGGCTATTTCCTTAGTGAGTTTTACTTGGAGTTGATCATGAGACTCCTTAAGAGAGGCATGAGCACCCTTCAAAGCCTTGTGGGCCTTGTCAAGTGCGTCAAAGTCTTCCTTGAGTCTATCATGGCCAACCCGAAGTGCAACCTTCTCAGACTTGAGCACATGATTAAGAACAATAGCATGATCATGATCTTTACGTAATTTAGCAAGGTCAACGTTTTGTGACTCCTCAAGAGCCAAACGAAGACTTCGCTCTTCCTCAAGAGCTATGGAAAGATCAGCTATCTCATCGGCATAGTCACGACTATGCCCCTTCAACTCCTCAAGGGATTCCTCTTGAGACTCAATGATATCATTCCCCTCACCAAGTTGTTCCAAGAGAGCAACAAAGTGCGTCTTGGATTCTCCTTTGAGTTTACCCAAGAATTTGTCAAACTCATTCTCACCCTCTTTCGCCTCCTCATGTTCATCCACACAATCCAACAAAGAAGGAGTGGTAGAAATGGAAGTTTTAATGTTTGGGGGTTTGACGTTGGAGGTTACCTTGGTGATACCTTTGGCCATGAGGCACCTAGCAATGTGGTTTTCATTGGGGGCATCAAAGAGTGACACCTTGGTTGGAGTAGAGGACACAATAGCCACTGTAGCCATTGCCATCCTTCACCACTAGTATCTTCGTCATCAACATCATCATCGGAGGCATATTCTTCAAGAGCGACCAACACCTTGTGAGGTGCCTTCTTAATGAAGTTGTTATTATTGGGGAGTGACTTGGCCTTATCTTTGCGAATGAGCTTGCCACCATTATTTTCTATCTTCTCATATGGGCAATCTACCACGAAGTGGTTCACATTACCACAGTTGTAGCAAGTCCTCACACGTTTCTTGCCCTTTGACCCACTTGAGTTGTTCTTGGAAAAGTTGGGCTTCGAGTTCCTCTTGTTGCCCCAAAATTGCCTGGACGCAAGAGCCATGTGGTCGTGATATGCATACTTGGTGTCTTCGGGGCAACTCTCTTCTTCATCCTCGTCTTCTTCTTCTTGAGTGGCCTTGGCCTTCAAAGCAAGGTTGGTAGAAGACTTCTTTGACCGTTGAACACGAGCTAAGGCGTTGTCCGCGGTCTTGTTCAAGATGTTCATTGCAATGAATTCATCCAACACATCGCTTGAGGACAAAGAGTGAAAGTCCGGCCTTTGATGAATGACAGAGGACATGGCCTTGTTGAATGGCATGATGGCCTTGAGAAACCTCCGCTTGATCCAATTGTCATCCACATCCTTGCTTCCATGATCTTGAAGGGAAACGGCAAGAGTTGTTACCCTCCGATAGAGCTCACGAGGGTCCTCATCCTCAAGCATTGTAAATTCATCGGCCTCATCAAGAACCACCTCAAAGTTGGACCGCTGAATACTAGAGCTACCCTTGTACATGGAAACAATGTGTTCCCAACAGTCATTAGCTCGAGTCAAAGGATGCAAGTGAGAAAGATATTCAATGGGAACAGCTGCTTGTAGGATGAACAAGGCGGAATGGTTGAGTTGATTGTCAGCCTCTTCTCTTGGAGAGAGGTTGCTTGGATCATGAGGGAAGTACCCTTGCTCGATGATTCTACAAAGTTGTGTTGAGCTGTGATTCAAATGAGACTAGATACGAAAAACCCAATTAGCAAAATCATTCTTAACAAGTTTAGGAGGAGGACCTAGATTAACTATATGTGTTGGGTGCACCGGTCCTCCATAGACCACGGGAGGGGGTACAGAGGCAAATGTACCCGGTCCAATGTTTCCTTGAGGTAACTTGTTCTTGTCAGTGCTAGTCCCCTCCTTGCCACAGTGTACATCTGATGTCGAGTTAGTGGGGTTAACTACTTGAATCGGATCGGTAGAAAGTTTGAGACTATCAAGGAATTCTTTAAACGTGGATTTGACCTCGGTCGTCATGGAGGATTTAAGCGAAGCCATGGCATCATTTAAATCCTCACGAGAGACCGTGTTCACACCCACGGCTTCGGGAAGTTCAACTCCCCATCCCCGTCATCAACCATACTCTTTGGGTGGTGAAACCCTTAATAAAGAGACGAGGCTCTGATACCAATTGAAAGGATTGATATGGTTGACTAGAGGGGGGTGAATAGGCAACTACCAATTTTTAACAATTCTTTAGAAAATAAGGTATAGCAACAAATAGGTTGTCTAGATATGCAACTAGGTGGGCAACCTATATGATGCTAACAACCATAACAACACAAGCAAGCAAATAATAAATGATAGGTAAAGCTTGCACAAAGTAAAGGTAAGAAGTAACCACAAGTGGAACCGATGAAGACGAGGATGTGTTACCGAAGTTCCTTCCCTTTGAGGGGAAGTATGTCTCCGTTGGAGTGGTGTGGAGGCACAATGCTCCCCAAGATGCCACTAGGGCCACCGTATTCTCCACATGCCCTCACACAATGCGAGATCCCGTGATTCACTAGTGGTGCACTTGAAGGCGGCAGCCGGACCTTTACAAACAAGGTTGGTGCAATCTCCACAACTTAATTGGAGGCTCCCAACACCACTACGAAGCTTCACCACAATGGAATATGGCTTCGAGGTGACCTCTTCCGTCTAGGGTGCTTGTCGGGGATATAACCCCACGGTATGACCCACCCTACTGGGTCAGGTCAGTAGAATGGCGGCTCTGGAAATATGTTCAAGATGGGTCATGTTGTAAAGATAAAACAAGTAAGGCGGCTACTAAGTCAACCGTCGGGCGGCCCAAGCGCGTGGAGACGGCGACTCAAGGCCCACAGGGCAGAAGACGCCGGAAGATTCCTTGCTTGGGAGGCAAGGCGTGTTAGAGACATGAAAGGTTACGAGTCATAATATGACTCGGACTCTACTGTAAACCCTAGGGTCTTGACCTGTATATAAAGGCAAGCCCCTAGTGTCGGTGTCAAAACCGGCGGATCTCGGGTAGGGGGTCCCGAGCTGTGAGACTAGGATCGATGGTAACAAAGGGACGAAAGAGACGATGTTTACCCAGGTTCGGGCCCTCCTATGGAGATAAAACCCTACGTCCTGCTTGATTATATTGATGATACGGAGGTTACAGAGTTGATCTACCTCGAGATCAACTAGCTAAAACCCTAGATGAGTTTCTGTGTTGTACATTCTAAAACCCTCCCGGTTTATATAGACACCGGGGGGGCTAGGGTGTACACATGATGGGCCTCCTGCTGGGGATGGAAATGCTGATTTCCTCATCTTTACTTGGAGTGCACGACGCCCCTTAGGGGCTCCCTTCTGGAACATGGAGTCTTGATGTGTCCGGCCCTTCTTCAGAGAACGGCCCATCAAACCGGCCTATTGAGAGATGAGCCGGCGGCCCGAGGACCCCTAAGTCCGGGACTCCCTCAGTAGCCCCCGAACTAGCCCCCAACGCCAAGGGTCTCAGCTCCAGCTGCTTCGTATGATCCGAGTCTTCGGCTTGCGGGGTGAGTTCTTCTTCCCTTTCCATGATCAGCTGAGACTAGCTCGGTTTCCGATGACACGTATTTCTCCCGATCATATGGTCGACCGAACACCATGAGTTGCTTAGCCCCGAAGGCCAATCGCCAAAGTGTAAACAGTGTTTTCTGACACCCCCCCTCTGACGAAGGGTCGTGGCCTACCACGACCACTGAACCAGTTACGAAAACTCGATTTGCGGTTCGAGGTTGTTTTTACAGCGACACGACTTATCAATGTGCAGATCGTGCTCCGTTTCACATGGGATATGATTAATCTCCACATGCGCATAACGACACACATGTCTTGGGAAGCGGAGGGATTTGCGGCGCGGTAAGCGAGGTTAATCGGTGACACGTCCCATAAAAAGGGAAAAAACCCCAAGGCCTATTCACGCTTCCCATTCGCATCCTCCGCCTCCTCAATCTATCCAAGCTCCGAGAGCCCAGATCCAGTTCCCCCTCGCCCTCTCCTCCGAGCTTAGCCATGGCAGGTTCGGGCTCCATGGGCAAGTGGGAGGCCTCCACAGTCACCGACCAGGATATCCGGGAGCTGAAGCTCACCGGCTACCTCCCTGCCAACGTCTTCCACCGCGCCCCAGAGAAGAACCAGGTGATTCCCACCCCCAAGGCAGGCGAGAGGGTGGTGTTCGTACCCCACTTTATTTGGGGACTGAGCTTTCCGCTCAACCCCTTCGTCAGGGGTCTCATGTTTTTCTATGGGCTGGACTTCCATGACCTCCCGCCGAACTCCTTCATGCACATTTCGGCATTCATCATCATCATCTGCGAAGCCTTTCTGCGGGTCGAACCGCACTTCGGCTTGTGGCTCAAGGTCTTAAATGTCAAGCCGAAGACCGTGGCCAGCGAGCACGCAGATTGCGGAGGGCCGGTAATCAGCAAGCTCCCCCGCGTCGAATGGCCTACCGGCACCTTCATCGACACAATCAAGACCTCGCAGAAGGAGTGGTTCTACATCACCGAGCCAAGGGATGAGAGCTGGGCGGCGCCTGCCGAATTCAGATCCGGACCCCCAACAGGACTGACCTCGTGGCTCAGGAAGGGCCTTGACTGGGGGTCAGATGCCGAAGTGAAGCTGCTGCAGAAGCGCATTACCTCGGTGATCGAGGCCAAGGTGGAGCTGGTCAACGTGGTCCAGGTCATGCTCCACCGCCGTATTCTTCCCTGCCAGCGCCGGGCTTCCCCAATGTGGGCTTATCAGTCTGATGATGAGCCTACCGTGCGCCAATTCTTCCGCACCACCCCTGAGAAGCTGTGGAAGGCTCTATTCAAGCCTCAGAAAAGCTGGCCGGCCACGGAAGAGGATTCGGGTCTAAGCACCGGTAACCCTCCCACCAAGGTATGGCATAATTTTAATCTGTTGACTCAGTTTCTTGGGCAAAAAGTCTGAACGCCTTCTCCCCTACTTTCGCAGAAGTGGCTGAGCAAAGCCGCGAAGGTTAACTGCCCGGCTCCACAACCCGAAGACCCCAGGTCAAAGCTGTTGGCGGCGATGCTTGTTGTGGCGCCGTACTCGGCGCCCGAGAAGAAGGAGAAGAAGGAGGAGAAGAAGAAGGCCAGAGAGGGCCTCCGCATCAAGGACCAGCCGGACGCCGTGTCCGAGGAAACCCACGCTTCCTCCAGTCATGAGGAGGAGTAGGAAGACGGGGCGGGAGGACGTTTCCCCCCTCGCAAGGAAGAGGGCGGCGTCATCGGACGCCGCGGAGGATGCAGCTCCTCCTGCCCTGAAGAGGGCGCGTCGGCCAAGGTTGATCCTTCCCGATGACAGCTCGGATTCTGACGTGGGATCCGAGGACTTTGAGAGGGTTCCCCGAAGGAACTTAAGGGTCAAGCCCCCCGCTCAGAGGTATGAATCCGAAGACTCCCAAATTATTTGTGCGAAGTTTTTCTCGATGTTTTAAATGCAAGTTCATCTTTTAATCCGTAGCCCACCACGTGTTCTCCCCACGATCCAAATATCTGACGGGGAGTCACCACCCGCCGAGCTAGCGGAAAGTGGGACTGCATCGCACCCCACACCTCCAGGGGCCGCGAAGGATGCCATGGAGGTGTCATCCAGCCAGGCTCCGTTGGAGCCGAACACGGGCGGAGGGGGCAACCATGCCATCGTCGAGGCTGACGCCACGGCCGCCGAAGGCCAGGGAGAGGAAACTCCCCAGGCTATTGAGGACCAGGGGAAGAACACTCCCCTGGTCGACGAAGAGGAAGGGCAGAGAAATGCCCAGTCCCCTCCAAAGACGTCTCCGGAGTGCGATGTGCCTCCAGAGTTACCGGCTTAGTCCCCGATCAGAGATCGGACTGTCCGATCACCGCCGATGCCACTAACGGCTGGGTGGCCGCTTATGGAGGAGGCACTAGCAAGCGCCCCCATCTCCGAGGATCACCGCACTCTTATGGGTGCGGTTTTACAAGGAATTCAGTCCGTCGATAGCGGACTGAAGGAGGCCTTCAATGGTCTCTTGACGGGCTTCAAGGTGAGTCATGTAATACCTTTTCCCAAACAACTTTTAATTTTAAGTTTGTGCTATCTTTATGTATGTAGTAGCCCACGAGCCCCGGATGGGTTTGCAAAAAATGCATCCGGGGGTCAGACTATAAGGATAGAGTAATGAGGCACAAGGCGCCATTTAGTCCGGTAATGTTTGAAAAGCCCTTAGGAGGACCGAACATAGAGTCATATCTTTGACAGTTCGGGGGTTGGAATGCACATAACTGAATGCAATTTCTTATAGGCCTCGTCATTGACGGCGGCCGGTAATGCCGCTAAGCTGACCGAGCTAAATCGGAAGCTCAATATCTCCGAAGAGGAGCTTGATAGCCTGAAGAAGCGGTTCGACGAGGCACAAGGTAAGCCGAACTCTAATATCCGAGCTATATATGTAGGTGATGCTCCGCACTGGTGACCCAGTGTGATTTGCTTATTATGGCTTCCACAACTTCAGCTGCGGAGGTTGAAAGACTCAAGGCCGAGCTCCAGAAAATGAAGCAAGAGGCCGAGGAGAAGAAGACGGCCACCGAAGAAGCAGCAGCCGCGCTTTCCAGTTTGAAGGCGGCAAGCGCCAAGCATGAGGCCCGAGTGAAGGAGGTGCAGCAAGAGCTCAAGGATGCCAGCACGAAGTGCGAGGCCCTTGAGCAGAAAGGCAAGGAACAAACCGCCGAGCTAGCCGCGCTGAACTCCAAGCTCCAGAAGGAGCGGGTGGACAGGCGGTCCTTCGAAGAGGAGGTTCGCCAAGTCAAGGCTGTCATCGAAGGTAAGCCATATTCGCTGCGATGCACCTTCGGTGGTAGCAAATTTGCTTTGCTCACCCAGGTGTGGCGTTCCTTAGGCGTTCGTGCGGATCTCCAGAAGAGTGCGGCGGATGTGAACAAGCTTTGTGCTTCGCGGGCGGAGGATGATGAGGCCCGGCTATTCTGGGCGCAGTTTGAGTCCCCCGACCGCTCTCCTCTCCTCATTGATCACATGAAGCAGCTGATGGAGATGCGCAGAATGGCGGAGCCGGCCATGAAGGACCTCTGCAACCGTCTGTGGCCCGATGAGCCGTTGCCGAGCAGCTATTTCGGCTGGTGCAGAAGCTATGTGATGCTGCGCCTCGGGTTGACGTGCTGAAGCGCTCTACATGAATCGAGGTCGCGCGGATGGCCTTTGCAAGGACCATGGTGCACTGGCCGAAGCTCCAGCCGGCCAAGATGGCCACCGCACCTCCGCCTCCTGACAAGAGTCATTGGTGCCCCGAGCTGTACTTCCCCCAAGTAATGGAGGGTGCTCGGGCAATAGAGGCCCAATGCTCCAAAGATGTTTTATATGAATGAGCGCGATGTAATATGTCCGAAGACTTTAACGCTTTATAATTAGTGTTGCATGGTTTATCATGTCTTATAAGTAGTTTATGTTTATTTAGACTCCTATGCGGCCGGTTCATCTGAAAGCAGCGAGTCGTCGGCTTCAGCCCCCACGTAGATACTACGCGGGGTGTCTCTGTATCCGCACTTTTACCCTTAGCCGAGGTATCGGTGCCCGAAGGCGGTAGTGCGAGCGGGACAAGGCAATCGGACTATGGTGCTCTATCCCTTTCACTTAGCCGTGGGAGTGTAGAAAAATGCGGGGGGGGGCGATGACAAGCCCCCAGTGTTTTGTGATGTTCCGATGTATCGGGACCGAAGCCAGCATCACATGGCTTGTACTAGTACAAAACCCATCGTATAACACGGAATAACCGCTATCGGTTTTTTAGTATGACACTTATGCTCGGATTCGCAGACCGGTTCTCGCTTACTATGATGGTCAGTTTTCAGCTTTCTCCCCTGAGGTGCTTGACCAGACGAGCTGGAAGCACAGTCGCAGTGGTTCTCCCTTTGCCCTTTTAGCCGAACGAGCGAAAGGTAAGAGGGCAAGCACAGGAGCCGGGCAACCCAACTATTGACCCAAGACATAGTTCGGATCCGATGCATATAAAGCAAAACCCAAGACGCCGAACACACAACCGGTTGTACTGGGGTGATGTTCAAGGCGATTTTAAATTCGAGCCCCCGGTCTATTAGCCGGTTGCATCATAATATATACCGAACAGTTTTCGCAAGAAGCGTTACCAAGGGAAGAACAGAGGATGTATAAAAGACAACGAAGTAGCCATATACGATGGTCTTGTATTTGCTCAATAATTCTTATAACTTGGATTGCCGAAGCAACTGTTTACAGGTTTTGAGAATGAAATATAAAATTTACAGAGGGGAGGCTGTACCAAGGGTCTTCGATTGATGACATGACGTCCTCGCTGTGCCTTGTCGCCTGTCCGTTCATGTTCCTCTGTGGGGGTTGCATCCCATTAAGAGTGATGCTGTCTCCGAACGGACCTTTTGGAAGAAGGTCTTGAGAAGTCACCGAAGTATCGATGAGCTTTACGCTTTTTAGCAGGTCCTTAATGGTACCTGTGTTTTGTCCGAGGACGTTTATTGGTATTGGTCGGTCCAGCCGAACACTTACCATTTGATGGTTGTTCCCCATTGCTACCCATGGAATCTTGAGCGCGAAGTTGTGCCTTCTTGGCACGTGTTTGGCGGTCGTTATGGCTATGCAATGGGGGGTGTATCCCTATTTCTGGGGAGCAGAAGAGTCTGAGAGTTCGGATTGAAACCGAACTCGTTTGTCGACCTTACGGGCCTTTATGGCCGATTTGGGTGTTTGCCTACCGTCCTCATGATGGAATTCGGCCGCCAGGGTCAATGCATGCTCCTCAGTTCAGAGGGAACGCTCTGTGTTGCCGTTGACGGTGATGACCCCCTTGGGACCAGGCATCTTGAGCTTGAGGTATGCGTAGTGTGGGACCGCATTAAAGCGAGCGAACGTTGTATGGCCGAGCAGGGCGTGATAGCCACTGCGGAAAGGTACAATGTCAAAGATTAAGTCCTCGCTACGGAAGTTATCGGGCGAGCCGAACACCACTTTCAAGGTCACAGAGCCCGTGCAGCGGGCCTCAACACTTGGGATCACTCCTTTAAAGGTAGTGTTGCTGGGTTTGATCCTTGATGGTTCTATACCCATCTTTTGCACCGTATCTGAGTAAATCAGATTTAGGCTGCTTCCTCCGTCCATTAGGACTTTAGTGAGGTGATACCCATCGATAATGGGGTCTAGGACGAGGGCCGCCGACCCCCCATGACGGATACTGGTCGGGTGGTCCCGTCGATCAAAAGTGATCAGGTAGGCCGACCATGGGTTGAACTTCGGGGCTACAGGCTCTACGGCATAGACCTCTCAAAGGGCGTGCTTCCTCTCCTTTTTTTGTATATGAGTGGCGTATATCATGTTCACAGTTTTTACTTCTGGAGGGAATTGCTTCTGACCTCCATTGCTCCGACCGCGGGGTTCCTCGTCGTCCTCGCTGCGTGGGCCTTTGCCCTGCTCCTCGGCGGTGAGTTTGCCGGCCTGTTTGAACACCCAACAGTTACGGTTGGTGTGGTTGGCGGGCTTGTCCGGAGTGCCATGCATCTGGCAAGGCCTCTCCATGATCTTGTCCAGCGGGGTGGGTCCGTCGCGGTTGCCTTTAGGAGGCTTCTTCCGCTGCCCGGATCTTGGGTTGCGGAAACCAGCATTAATGGTCGTGTCATCGGCATCGCTAGTGATGTGCCGGCATTTGTTTTTGTTGCGTCGTGGTTTCCCGTTTCCATCCCGGACTTCGGAAGTGCCGGGGTCTTCGGGGTTGTGGCTTCGCCTTGCTAGCCAGTTATCCTCGCCCGCGCAAAAGCGGGTCATGAGTGATGTGAGGGCGGAAATGGTCATGGGTTTATCCTGACCGAGCTGGCGAGCCAGCCACTCATCCCGAATATTGTGCCTGGAAGAGGCTATAGCTTCGGCATCTGGGCAATCGACGATCTGGTATTTCTTGGTCAAGAATCGGTTCTAGAATTGTCGAGCGGACTCTCCTGCCTTTTGCACGACATTGCTTAGGTCGGAAGAGTCCGGGGGCCGTACGTAGATGCCCTGGAAGTTAGATCGGAATGCATCCTCGAGGTCCTCCCAGCTCCCGATAGAGTTTTCGGGGAGACTGTTTAACCAGTGCCGAGCTGGCCCCTTAAGTTTAAGGGGTAGGTACTTGATGGCGTGGAGGTCGTCTCCTCGTGCCATGTGAATGTGGAGGAGGAAATCCTCGATCCACACTGCTGGGTCAGTTGTTCCGTCGTATTGCTCGATGTTCACGGGTTTAAACCCCTCAGGGAACTGATGCTGCAACACCTCGTCAGTGAAGCAGAGCGGGTGGGCGGCGCCTCTGACCCGGGCTATATCACGCCGGTAGTCGGCGTCTGTTCTGGCCCAGTTTTGGTCCCGAACTCTATTGGTTCAGTTGAGCCAGGGCCGGTACTCGTCCCTTCTACCAGGGGAGTACCCTCTGGATCCGTAGATGGATCTCATGCGGCCTGGTCTCTCATCCAGGTCGCGTCGCGGGTCATACCTGTCGTCAGGCTCCATTGGCTCTTTTCCCCTTCTGCGGGGTATCGCCGGCCTATAACCGGCCTCGCCAACCATCCTATCTCGTCCTCGGGGAGGGCGGTCCGGCTGGTCGTATGGAGTGTGCTTGGGGGACGGCGTGTTGGGGAGCTCGTCGTCGAATTGTGGTAGCAACCGCCGGCGGGGGTAGCTCTTGGGTTGGTCCCATAGACCGGCGCCGTGTTCTTCCTTGGCTGATAGAACCCTTGTCCATCTATCGTTGAGGGTGTCTTGTTCGGCCTTGAGTTGCCGCGCTTTTGCCTTTAGGCTCCGGGCAGTGGCTAAAAGCTGTTGCCTAAACCATTCCTGATCCTCGATGATTTCGGGGATGATGAGGTCCTCGTCTTCCGGGCTGTCCTCCTCCTCTACAGGGGGGAGGTAGTTGTCATCCTCGGAGTCGTTCGGATCGTCGGGGTCACGCTGGTCCTCCGGCCTTTCCTGGTCCTCTAACGGATACTCGGGTATATCGGGGTCGCCGAGGTCTTCCGGGGTATCGTTTTCCCCGGTGCTAGCAATAGCTTCCCTTCCCTTTTTTGTCTTTGACCGCTTATGCGGTTTCCGGCGCCATGACGGCGCCTCACCTGAGTCACCGCCATTGTTAGCTGGTGTGCGCTCGCCGTTACCGGCTGGCGTATCCACCATGTAGACGTCGTAGGTGGAGGTGGCGGTCCATCGCCCGGTGTTAACGGGGGTGGGAGCGCGATCCTCTTCCTCCATGTCTTCTGCCTCCTCGGAGGAGTAGTCCACCATATCGGTTAAGTCTTCGATAGTGGCTAATAAGTGGGTGGTGGGTGGGACGAAAAATTCCTCTTGACCCGGCTCAAGACCGATCTGAGTATGGATCGGGGTTGGGTCATCAGTGATTTTCATCAATGGGAACCGATCTAGTACCTCGTCGAGCGTCGAAAGCTTGATCGGGTCAATCTGCCCGGCGTGTCTGGAGTTGACCTCTGACGCGTCCGCACGAGAAGTGTATTCGGCAGGAGTTGATGCCCGGCCATCTGGCGCTATAGCTGGATCCGGATTGAGGTCCAGATCATCATCGGGATTGGCCCCATGGGCGGGATTGAAGACGACATCCAGGGTTAAGGCCTCGGAGTCCTCGGGCGCGTCAGATGAGACTGCAAGCCCCGAGAGTCTACGGAGAACTCCAAGTTCCCGAATCTGACTTCTTGATCAGGGGCGAAACTTCCGACCCAGCCAAGGCGACCGGTCGGGTCAGCGTGCAGCACGATGCTGCCGAAAGCGAAGATCGGACCTCTTCGTTGATGAAGACGCGAGCCATCGATTCCTTGGGCGATCACAGCGGAACTCTCAATGAAAGCACCAATGTCGGTGTCAAAACCGGCGGATCTCGGGTAGGGGGTCCCGAGCTGTGAGACTAGGATCGATGGTAACAAAGGGATGAAGGAGACGATGTTTACCCAGGTTCGGGCCCTCCTATGGAGGTAAAACCCTACGTCTTGCTTGATTATATTGATGATACGGAGGTTACAAAATTGATCTACCTCGAGATCGACTAGCTAAAACCCTAGATGAGTTTCTTTGTTGTACATTCTAAAATCCTCCCAGTTTATATAGACACCGGGGGGGCCTAGGGTTTACACATGATGGGCCTCCTGCCGGGGATGGAAATGCTGATTTCCTCATCTTGACTTGGAGTGCACGACGTGCCTTCGGGGCTCCCTTCTGGAACGTGGAGTCTTTATGTGTCCGGCCCTTCTTCAGAGAACGGCCCATCAAACCGGCCTATTGAGAGATGAGCCGGCGGCCCGAGGACCCCTAAGTCCGGGACTCCCTCACCTAGGACCGAAAGACTCAGGTTAGACACCCCTCGAAAGCTAGGTTAACGATTGCGCACCCTTGTAATCTAGATCATCATCAATATAGACACAAAGAAGGACGTAGGATATTACCTCCATTGGAGGGGCCGAACCTGGGTAAACTTGCCTCCCGTTCCTGTTTAAACCCTTTGAGTCACCACCTAGAGGCGATGGCATCACACCTAAGTCGTTTCACGAGGACATCTGCCGTGACAAAACCACGACAGTTTGCGCCCACCGTGGGGCCCTCGCCCGATGGAGTTGAGCTCTCGAAGGGAACCTGTCCAGGGTTCGGGAAATTCGCGGTTGATCAGATGATCAGGAGTTGCTGCGACAAGATCTGCATTGACGATCCAATCTGGGGTACCAAGGTCGGCTCAACCGAGCATTAACACCAGATCCCCTTTGGTAGGATCGGAACCACCGTTGCCGAGCCGGACATCTACATCAACATCGACGAACCGACTCAGCATACGCGACCCGGTCGGGATCGAACCGGATGGCGTCGGGTGTTCGTTGGTTTTACTCAGGGCGTTTGCCTCTCGGGTGAGCCGGCGGGCAGCAGCGACATCCTCGCTGACTCAGATGGAGATTCTTCCATAGGAGAAACTGAGTCAGTCTGTCCTCTCTATGATGGCAGACTCGGGGGGTCATTGGAGATTGAAGCCCCTGAGGAATTCCATGAGTCGCCTCATGAGGTTGCTGTCTACATGGCAGGAACCGCGCCAGCTCAGAACCCATCCACGGCCGGAGCGACGGGTGGATCTGGCGGGTCTAGCAAGACACCGGCTCAAGCCATGATTGATTTAATGGCTGAGATGGCAAAGCTCGTGGAGAGTCCCGTCACTGCGGAAAATCAAAAAGAACGCAACACGGAGTTAACCAAACTACGTGATCAGATGACCGAGGTACAGAGGGAAATCGATGCTGAGAGCTCCAGTATGGCGGAGCTACATGCTCGTATACATAATGAGTCAGAGCGTCTTAATGCCGAGGCTTGGCAATTAGGACTTCAGAGAGATGCATCTAAGGTGGTTTACCAGAGGAGACATCGGAGCCGGCTGCCACTGAACCTAGAGTCACGGCAGCTTTTTAATACCCCCCCCCAGCAGACTCCGGGGGCTGGGAAGTGATGTCTACTACGCAACTTTATTCTTGTTGACTTTGTTGGGCCTCCAAGCGCAGAGTTTTGTAGGACAGTAGCAATTTTCCCTCAAGTGGATGACCTAAGGTTTATCAATCCGTGGGAGGTGTAGGATGAAGATGGTCTCTCTCAAACAACCTTGCGATCAAATACAAGAAATCTCTTGTGTCCCCAACACACCCAATACAATGGCAAATTGTATAGGTGCACTAGTTCGGCGCAGAGATGGTGATACAAGTGCAATATGAATGGTAGATATAGGTTTTTGTAATCTGAAAATATAAAAACAGCAAGGTAGCAAGTAACAAAAATGAGCACAAACGGTATTGCAATGCTTGAAAACAAGGCCTAGGGTTCGTACTTTCGCTAGTGCAATCTCTCAACAATGCTAATATAAATGGATCACATAATCATCCCTCAACGTGCAACGAAGAATCACTCCAAAGTTCTTATCTAGCGGAGAACATAAGAAGAAATTGTTTGTAGGGTACGAAACCACCTTAAAGTTATTCTTTCCGATCGATATATTCAAGAGTTCGTACTAAGATAACATCAAGTTATCCTTTCCGTCCGATCTATCTAAGAGTTCGTACTAGAATAACACCATATGATACGCATCAACCAACTCCAATGTCACCTAGATACTCCAATGTCACCACAAGTATCCATGAGTTAATTATACGATACGCATCAAACAATTGCAGATTCATAATATTCAATCCAACACAAAGAACCTCAAAGAGTGCCCCAAGATTTCTATCGGAGAAAGTAGCTAGGACAAGAACGTGTATCAACCCCTATGCATAGATTACCCCAATGTCACCTCGGGAATCCGCAAGTTGAGTACCAAAACATATATCAAGTGAATCAATAGAACACCCCATTGTCACCACGGGTATCCGCATGAAAAACATATATCAAGTGTTCTCGAATCCAATATTCAATCCAACATAATGAGATCTCAAAGGGAAAACTCAATTCATCACAACAAGATAGAGAGGGAATAACATCATGTGATCCGACTATATTAACAAAGCCCGTGATACATCAAGATCGTGACATCTCAAGAACACGAGAGAAAGAGAGAGAGATTGAACACATAGCTACTGGTACATACCCTCAGCCCCGAGGGAGGACTACTCCCTCCTCGTCACGGCCTCCACCGGGATGATGAAGATGGCCACCGGAGATGGATTCCCCTCTCCGGCAGGGTACTGGAACGTCTCCAGATTGGTTTTTCGTCGATACAGATAGTTGCGGCGGCGGAGCGGAGAGTCTAGGATTATTTTTGGGGGTTTCCGAATATTTGGGAATTTATAGGCATCGGAGGCGGTGGAGGGGGTGCCCGAGGTGCCCAGCACCCACCAGGCCGCGCTAGGGGGCCTCTGGCGCGCCCTAGTGGGTGCTAGCCAGCCTAGGCCACCTCTTCTGGTGTTCTTTGGCCCATCTTCTTTCTTCTGGTCCGTAAAAATTCCACAAAAATCCCTGCAGCGTTTTGTCTCCGTTTGGTACTGATTTTCTGCGAAGTAAAAAACAAGCAAAAAATAGCAACTGGCACTTTGGCACTATGTCAATAGGTTAGTCCCAAAAAATGATATAAATTTGTAATAAAATGATCGTAAAACATCCAAGAATGATAATATAACAGCATGGAACAAGCAAAAATTATAGATACGTTGGAGACGTATCAGCATCCCCAAGCTTAATTCCTACTCGTCCTCGAGTAGGTAAATGATAAAAACAGAATTTTTGATGTGGAATGCTGCCTAACATGTTCATCATATTCTTTTCTTCATTGTATAGCATGGACATTTGGACTTGTAAATGATTCAAAGCAATAGTCTAGTTTTAACATAATGACTTGAATACTCAAGCATGTCAACAAGCAACCATGTCTTTCAAAATATCAACACTAAAGAAAGTTATCCCTAGCCCATCATGCTCAATCATTGATCCATTCATGAAACACACTCAAATATTAGCTAGGCCCAATGCTCAAGTACGATCATAGTGCCCCTAGTTGGTGCTTATAAGAGAAGATGGAGACTCAAAGCAAAAATAAAAATTGCATAAAGTAAATAGATAGGCCCTTCGCAGAGGGAAGTAGGGATTTGTAGAGGTGCTAGAGCTCAAAGTTTTAAATTGAGAGAGAAAAAATATTTTGGGTGGCATGCTTTTCCTGTCAACGAAAACGACAAAGTAGCTCACAATACTTTCCATGCTAGATATATCATAGGCGGTTCCCAAACAAAAAATAAAGTTTATTCCTTTTTCCACCAAACTTTCACTTTCCATGGCGGGCCGTATCCACGGTTGACTTCCATACCAACACTTTCCAAGGAATTTATTATTTGTCAACATAAAGTAAATATTTTTTCTTTTTCATTTCGGGAATGGGCATCCCTATTACCGCCGCACTCTCGTGCAATGACAAGTGAATAAACACGAATAACACATCTAGCATGGAAAAATATTGGACACTCCCCACCGTTTCATGAGCGGTACGAGCACACAAAAGAGAAAATTTATGTTGAAAATTTAGAGATGGCACATACAAATTTTCTTGGAACGGCATGGAAATACCGCATATAGGTAGGTATGGTGGACTCATAAGGCAAAACTTGGTTTATGGATTTTGGATGCACAAGTAGTATTTCTACTTAGTACAAATGAAGGCTAGCAAATAGCTTGGGAAGCAACAAAACCAAGAAACGGAAAATCACATAAGTGAGCATTGAACATAACTAACACCGAATCATGCACCACAAGTAGGATGTAACTTTATTGCATAACTATTGACTTTCGTGTATGCATAGGGAATCACAAACCTTAACACCAATATTCCTACTAAGCATAATTGCTCACTAACATGACTCACATATTACTATCATCATGTTTCAAAACTATTACAAGGAATCAAGTTTAATTTGTCCAATGATCTTCATGAAAGTTTTTATTATATCCTCCTTGGATATCCATCACTTTGGGACTAGTTTCATATATTGCCATTGCTTTTTGACAAGATCAACCAAATTTAAGTGAAGCACATGAGCATAAAGATTTCATCTCTCAAAAAGGTATAAGTGAAGCATGAGAGGATTTCTTCAAAATTTACTAACTCTCAAATTAATCTAAGTGAAGCACTAGAGTAAATGACAAGCTACTCTCAAAAGATATAAGTGAAGATCAATGAGTAGGCAAACAATTAAGTAGCTATGTGAGGACTCTCTCTCTCAATAAAGATTTTCAGATCCAAGTATTTTATTCAAATAGAAAACTAAACAAAAGTAGAACTCAAAGAATAGCACGCATCATGTGAACGAATAAAAGTTTAGGCTCAACATAGGCTAACCGATAGTTGACGAAGAGAGGTGGGATGCGTAGCATCCCCAAGCTTAGATGCTTGAGACTTCTTGAAATATTTACTTGGGGTGACTTGGGCATCCACAAGCTTGAACTTTTGTATCTCGTTCAATCCTCTCATATCCCGGTTTCACCTATGTCTCAAAAACTTCATCCACACAAAACTCAAAAAGAACTCGTGAGATAGGTTAGTACACATAAGAACAAATCAACACTTCATGTACTGCCAAGACAGGTTGCACAATAATTTTCAAACATCATCTACTGTTTACTATCATTTCCACAATTTATATCTACCAATATAGGCTATGGAAACTATAGGATAAGTAGATAACAAATCTATGACAGCAATCTGTCTAAACAGAACTGTCTGTAGCAATTTATGAAAACAGTGTACTTATGTATCTCAAACAATTATGAAAATTTAGGACATGCTAAATAATTTATATGAAAATACTTTGTAAAAATTTCAGAAACTTACCACGTTCCAGTAAAATATGAAAATTCAAACACTACAGCAAAAGTTTCTGTTTTTACACAGCACACATCAAACATGCAATGCAAGCATCCTAAGGCAATTCATGGAACTTTTTATTGAAAAACAAGATTATAAAAAACACCTAACATAGAACAACAAAATAAAATGATGCTCCTAGCAAAACTCATATTATGTGACGAATAAAAATATAGCTCCAAGTAAGATATACCGATAGTGTTGAAGACGAAAGAGGGGATGCCTTCTGGGGCATCCCCAAGCTTAGGCACTTGAGTATTCCTTGGATATTACCTTGGGGTGCCTTGGGCATCCCAAAGCTCAGGTTCTTGTCACTCCTTATTCTCCTCATATCGGTATCTCACCCAAAACTTGAAAACTTCAATGACACAAAACTTAACGGAACTTCGTGAGAAGGGTTAGTGTAATAAAGATAAATCATTCACTTAGGTACTGTCAAGACAAGATTCATAATTGTTCCCACATGATACCTACGGTATTCTACCATTCCCATAATTTATACCACTAAATATAAGCTATGGAAACACTAAAACAAGAAAACTATGCATGCAAAACAGAATCTGTCAAAAACAGAACAGTCTGTGAAGATCTGTAGTGTAACCATACTTCCATGTCTCTAAACATTCTGAAAACTTAGGACAACCTGAGAATTTGTATATTAATATTGTGTAAAAATTTCAGATCATTATCACGCTTCACTAAAAATTGAAAATTCCTTTACTGGAGTCAAAAGTTTCTGTTTTGGTTCAGCATCAATTCTACTCATCTTGTGAGTCATCCCAAAGGCATTACTTGGCACTTTATTGAAATAAAAGACACAAAACATGATTACTACAGTATCTTAATCATGTGTACACACAAAAATAGAAAGTGTAAGTGTTGGGTTGTCTCCCAACAAGCGCTTTTCTTTAATTTCTTTTAGCTAGGCATGATGATTTCAATGATGCTCACGTAAAAAGTAGTAATTGGAACATCCAAGAGAGCATCATGAATCACATGACAAGAGCATTTAAGTCTAACCCACTTCCTATGCATAGGGATTTTGTGAGCAAACAATTTATGGGAGCAAGAATCATCTAGCATAGGAAGGCAAAACAAGTATAACTTCAAAACTTTGAACACATAGGGAGGAAACTTGATATTATTGCAATTCATACAAGCATATGTTCCTCCCTCATAATAATTTTCAATAGCATCATGAAGGAATTTCACAATAAAACTATCACATAAAACATTATTTTCATGATGCACAAGCATAGAAATTTTTTCACTCTCCACATAAGCAATTTTCTTCTCATTCATAATAGTGGGAGCAAACTCAACAAAATAACTATCATGAGATACTTGATTGACATAACCACTTTGAATATTAAAATAATGATGACAAGTTTCATGGTTACTATCACTCTTTATAGCATACATGTCATCATCATAATCATCATAGATAGTAGGCATGTCATTATCATAACAAATTTGCTCATCAAAACTTGGGGGACTAAAAATATCATCTTCATCAAACATAGCATCCCCAAGCTTGTGGCTTTGCATATCATTAGCATCATGGATATTCAGAGAATTCATACTAGCAATATTGCAATCATGCTCATCATTCAAGGAATTCTCATTAAGTATTTTCATAAATGATTCCTCTACCAATTGAGCACAATTTTCCAAACCATCATTTTCACGAAAGACATTAAAAAGACGAAGCAATTGATGCATCCTAAACTCCATTTTTTTGTAGTTTTCTTTTATAAAACCAAACTAGTGAAAAACAAGAAACTAAAAGATTTAACTGCAAGATCTAAATATATACCTTCAAGCACTCACCTCCCCGGCAACGGCGCCAGAAGAGAGCTTGATGTCTACTACGCAACTTCATTCTTGTAGACTTTGTTGGGCCTCCAAGCGCAGAGTTTTGTAGGACAGTAGCAATTTTCTCTCAAGTGGATGACCTAAGGTTTATCAATCCGTGGGAGGTGTAGGATGAAGATGGTCTCTCTCAAACAACCCTGCAATCAAATACAAGAAATCTCTTGTGTCCCCAACACACCCAATACAATGGCAAATTGTATAGGTGCACTAGTTCGGCGAAGAGATGGTGATACAAGTGCAATATGGATGGTAGATATAGGTTTTTGTAATCTGAAAATATAAAAACAGCAAGGTAGCAAGTAACAAAAGTGAGCACAAACGGTATTGCAATGCTTGAAAACAAGGCCTAGGGTCCGTACTTTTGGTAGTGCAATCTCTCAACAATGCTAATATAATTGGATCACATAATCATCCCTCAACGTGCAACGAAGAATCACTCCAAAGTTCTTATCTAGCGGAGAACATAAGAAGAAATTGTTTGTAGGGTACGAAACCACCTTAAAGTTATTCTTTCCGATCGATCTATTCAAGAGTTCGTACTAAGATAACATCAAGTTATCCTTTCCGTTCGATCTATCTAAGAGTTCGTACTAGAATAACACCATATGATACGCATCAACCAACTCTAATGTCACCTAGATACTCCAATGTCACGACAAGTATCCATGAGTTAATTATACGATACGCATCAAACAATTTCAGATTCATAATATTCAATCCAACACAAAGAACCTCAAAGAGTGCCCCAAGATTTCTATCGGAGAAAGTAGGAAAAGAACGTGTATCAACCCCTATGCATAGATTACCCCAATGTCACCGCGGGAATCCGCAAGTTGAGTACCAAAACATATATCAAGTGAATCAATAGAACACCCCATTGTCACCACGGGTATCCGCATGCAAGACATATATCAAGTGTTCTCGAATCCAATATTCAATCCAACATAACGATATCTCAAAGGGAAAGATTCAATTCATCACAACATGATAGCAAGGGAATAACATCATATGATCCGACTATATTAACAAAGCCCGTGATACATCAAGATCGTGACATCTCAAGAACACGAGAGAGAGAGAGAGAGATTGAACACATAGCTACTGGTACATACCCTCAGCCCCTAGGGTGGACTACTCCCTCCTCGTCATGGCCTCCGCCGGGATGATGAAGATGGCCACCGGAGATGGATTCCCCTCTCCGGTAGGGTACTGGAACGTCTCCAGATTGGTTTTTCGTCGATACAGAGAGTTGTGGTGGCGGAGCGGAGAGTCTAGGGTTATTTTTGGGGGTTTCCGAATATTTGGGAATTTATAGGCATCCGAGGCGGTGGAGGGGGTGCCCGAGGTGCCCAGCACCCACCAGGCCGCGCCAGGGGGCCTCTGGCGCGCCCTGGTGGGTGCTAGCCAGCCTGGGCCCCCTCTTCTGGTGTTCTTTGGCCCATCTTCTTTCTTCTGGTCCGTAAAAAATCCACAAAAGCCCTGCAGCGTTTTGTCTCCGTTTGGTACTGATTTTCTGCGAAGTAAAAATAAAGCAAAAAACAGCAACTGGCACTTTGGCACTATGTCAATAGGTTAGTCCCAAAAAATGAAATAAAGTTGTAATAAAATGATTGTAAAACATCCGAGAATGATAATATAACAGCATGGAATAAGCAAAAATTATAGATACGTTGGGGACGTATCAGGCAGCCGCTCGGAAATCAACAAAACGAGCTGCCTCAGCCATCACCAACTCACTCGCCGCCACAGCGTTCCCAGACGCCACTAGGCCACTTTTCTAATCCTGTTGACAATGTGCTGGCGGCGACCCGGCACCTGGAAACGCTACCTATTATTGGAAACACCCCTGCTGATGTTGAGGCCAGGAACGCCATAGAGATGTTGAAAACAACAGTGGTGTAGTAAGCACAGTATTCTTACAGCCGCGATCGGATGCACTCCACTCCATATGCCAGTCGCAGCAAGAGTCGCCATCCGGAGTCTCCGTCTGTTTCTAGCAGTGGGCGCAGGCAACAACCTCAAGTTTCCCCGACCCAGCCTATCCCATTAGGTGCTCAGGCGATTGTTGATGCGGCTAGGGGTGCGCGACAGGCAGAGGTGGAAGCAGCAGCGCGGGCGATTCAACAACTTCATCCTCAACCCGTGGCTGGGAACAACGGTAGGACGATTGGGATACCTTGCCTATCCCCAGCTCTCCGCGCATAGCGTATGCCCAAAGACTTCAAGGGGCCACACAAAGTGCCAAACTACACAGCGGATCTCAAGCCGGCGGCTTGGATCGAAAGCTACGAGTTAGCAATGGATATGTTGGATGCCAGTGACGCTATGTGCGCCAAATACTTGACCATGATGCTGGAAGGACCGGCTCGAACATGGTTGAAGAACTTGCCGCCCAACTCCATCAATACTTGGTCAGAGCTTAAAGAACGTTTCATCAAGAATTTTCAGGGAACATGCAAGAAGCCAATGACGATTGTGGACCTTCAACATTGCGTCTAACGTGTAGATGAGTCGGCTCATCATTGGACTTGCCGGGTCATGGAAATCATACACTCGTCAGACAGCATTACGGCGGCTCAAGCCGTCCTGATCCTAGAAAAGAATTGCCACTTCCAGCCACTGGTCCAGAAGCTCGGGCGGCTCAAGCGTAAGGTACAGGACATGGGCGGCTTAATGGATGTCCTCACCAGGTACGCCAAGTCAGACAGCACAAAGGATCCCGGCTCAGATGAAGACAATACCGGCAAAGGAAAGAAAGGTGAAGGTGGTAAAGGCCAGCATAATCATGGTGGTAACCAGGGAACCCAGAACAACAATGGCAAGCGGAAGCAGCTAGATGGCGGGTCAGGCTTTGTGGCCAACACCAATGTTGGCTTCAAAACCAACGCCGTAATGGTCGCCCTGGAGGGACTTATAATGGGAATAAGCCTCGTAATTACGAGGAAGCGCTCAAGGGACCATGTCCCAAGCACAGTACCCAAGACAAGCCAGCTACCCACTCATGGGAAAACTGTTACATCATGCAGGAATTCCGCAACCAAGCCTTCCAAAATCATCAAGGGGGCAATGGTGGTGGACACCCAGATCAACATGGTCCTGGCAGGTCACAGGGCGGCTCAGGAGCTGGTTTTCAACATCAGGTGAATAATGGCAACGGACAACATCCTGGCCCAGGAAATCAACATAACAACCAAGGTGGTTTCCAAAGTAATCCCAAGCAGCTGAATAGCGGTCAGTACCACTAGCACCTAAAATAACTCATATTCTACGGAGAAATCTACAAAAAGGATCATAAAAACTCCGAGGAGAAAATAACCCGGCCTTGGAGCACAGCTTACCTACGGTCATATTATGCTTAGGGCCACCGACTCCTTTGCTTTTTTGTAATTCCTCCCCCCCTTGAAAATTATGTACATACTTCTTTATGTTTCATATATAATAAAGCCGGCACACCCGAAATTCGGAGTTTTTGTCGTTTAAGCCCACAAATTGAGCATGAGTCTTTATTTTCTGAGACATTGGGCACTTGGGGGCTTCCAACTCATTGAGTTCAACTTTCTCACCCTTGTAACCCGGCAAAAACGCCACAAGATATTGGGCATTTGGGGGCTTCCAACTTATCGAGTTCAGCTTTCTCACCCTCTTCACCCGGCAAAAAGAAAACGCCACATATGGTTAAACCTGCCTGTATGCTTGATGCGACTCCGATCAGGTGACCCCGTGTACTCTTAAAAAGTCAATCCTCTTTTGGACCCTGAACTTCTTAAGGTTAAAACACCAGCTTGAGTCACGAGAGAGCCAGCATGTAGAGAGCTAGGATAAACCATGGGTTATCATACCCGCTTCATTGAAGCAAGACTCGAGCCTCGAAAGACGGTCTCCATTTCGAGCCTCGAAAGCCGGCATTTTTTATTCTGCATACATTATCACGCATTGTTTCGTATTGCATCATAATTTTCACAATCAGTGAATACATCTTTTATATAGTCAAACATAACCAAATCCTGATTATGGTTTATCATAACCAGTTTTTTGAAGACCGGGTTTTTACCACACCGGCTCAGAGGAGATACTTTCTTTAAAAAGATCGGTCTATATTACTGAGCTTCGAAAGCCAGTCTCTTTCCACCGAAGCCTCATTTGAGCCGGTTGATTCATAGTACTTAATACATCTATGCACTATCTCATAAGTTTTAGGTACCACATTATCCTTGTTTTTCGGTTCATGTATGAGCATCCGTCTTATCAAACGTCGTCATACTGTGACCGGTTTAGTCACTATGTCTTTCAATATCATTTTGGAAAGGGTTAAATAAGATTTGAGCTCTAAAAGCCAAAAATTCTTTGCTGGCTCATTTCCTTTGACTTGTCCTCACTGTTTCAACTAAAAGAATCATCGAGCATGGCAGAGATGATTAAAGACAAGCTCAGGAATGGTACTATCAACAATTAAATATCAAATGGATCCAGTTTTCTTAAAGGTACTTTTACGGAAGCAAAACATGCACAAAGGCATGACAGAATTTACCAAGAAGTTTTTTGCGCTACTCATATTATAGACTCATTCAGCGAGCAAAAAAATATTCAAGATCTGCCCAACACTTGGGGGCTAGAACCACCGGACGGCATAAATTGTTTTGTGTATCACTTCGAAGATTGGGTTTCCACAATGGACGGGATAACATCAGGCTGACCACTCGTCTGAGCCGCCGCCGGGTCATCCTCCGATGAATCTTTTGGATCTTCAATTCGAAGGTTTTCCATATCCCAGTTGCAATGGGACAAGGCATGAAAAACAGCTTCTTCATTTAGAATGGAGGACGGGTCAACGTCGGGGGCAAAGAAGTGCTTGTGACGATTAGGAGTCAGATTCACCGATACAAAGGATGGCGGCCGAACTCGTGCGTTGTTAGCATCGTAAGCCGCCTGATATCTTTTCAGCTCCATCTCAGCAACAAGTTGTGTAGCCAACACTCATGATGTCTTGACACACCTACGATAGTCAGCATCACCGAAAGCTGAGCCGTCATCTTTGAGCTCAGGAAACCCTTTGACCATTTCTGCTGGGTCCAGCTCTTCCGAATAGGCAAAGGCCCGGCTCAGAGAGGATGTTGCACCGGCTCGGGTGGCTGATCTCTTCAGTTACTCAACTTGCTTTGGGATCATTGAGAGATACATCGGCACATCCGTGATAAGTTTCACTGGCTCTTTGTTCCCCATGACCGCCTTGATAGCAAAATAGCTTCCGGCATACAGTTGTTCAGTCAACGTGTAAACAACTTTCAGCATAAGCACGCTGTTATCTTGGAGGCTGGCTACCCTTGGGCCTGCAAATGCAAATGAAGGGTGTAAGTCGTCGGGCGACTTATCTATGAACGGAGATATTTTTGCAAGATGACAAGAATTCTTACAAGATACTTACCAAAGATAGCTTGGGCCATTTGGGCAATATGCCTTTTTAACCCGGATAGCTCTTCTGCGATGGTTTTCAATCGGCCCTCGGCATGTTCTGCACGCTCCAATAAGGCAGCTTTTTCGGTATCAAAGGATTTATTTTGTTTTTCAAAATGTACCTTGGCTTTCTCCAAATCCTCCAAGGCAAGATGAAGTTTCTCCTCAGCGGCTACTTGGGCATTTTTCCCACTTCAAGATTTTTCTCCAGCCCGGTCACTTTTGACTCGACGGCTTTCAGAGATTCCTGCACGATAGGAGTCATCACTTCCCACAGTCATAAACCGAAAACGACATGCAATATAAAACGACAGATACATTATCACAAGTCTCCAGCAGATTGCAAGCAATATGCTTGACATTTGGGGGCTAATGCATGTCGTTTCTTTCAAAAGCAAAGATATTAAAAAGACCCGACTCATCTCAAGAAGATAAGCCGGCCCTTGGGGGCTACAGGTCGAATTCTTATTAAAAAGACCCGACTCATCTCAAGAAGATGAGCCGGCCCTTGGGGGCTACAGGTCGAATTCTTATTAAAAAGACCCGACTCATCTCAAGAATATGAGCCGGCCCTTGGGGGTTACAGGTCGTATTCTTATTAAAAAGACCCGGCTCATCTCAAGAAGATGAGCCGGCCCTTGGGGGCTACAAAGTGATACATGGAGTATGCAGCATAAAGGAACATAGCTCGTATCTGTTTTTCATCATGCTGACTAAGCCGACTTCCATCTCCCGGCTTATAGCAAGGCGGTCCAAGTAACCAGCATGCAATTCCGCAGCACTCATGTTTTCATAACTTGGAAGCTCCAGCTTGGTTTTCCCCTTCTCAAGCAGCACTGTTTCATTTTTAGCAACAAGTTTTGTGAGTACTGTGGAGACTCCAGGAGCGGTGTAACCCAACCCGGTAACAATGAACTCCTCATTCTCAACGCAAGGAATGTCTCTTGATTCTGGAGGACTGGGCGAGTCAAGATTGACCGCCGGGTCAGCATCAACATCCACAGCTTCAAAGTTTGATGGCTCAGGTTGAAGGGGTAAATCAGTTTGGATTTCTTGATGATCTTCAGGTCGATCAGTGTGGATTTCAGGATCCGTCAGACTTGGATTTCCTTGCTGAGAGGCTTCGACATCAGTGGCCGGCTCGCCAACTTTCCTCTTCTTGGCCTGAGCCCTATAAAAACAAGAGAACCGAATGAAGAACATGCAAGTTTGAAGAATTACATAAGACAGCATATAACAAAAGAAGTTTACCCAGGATTGATGACAAAGGGTGGCAGTTTTGAGCCTGTAGAGTCGCCTGATGAAGGTGGTGACTCCTAGTAAACAAAATCGGAATAATTAAATGATTGACAATTTAAAGCAGCTTCATAAAGGAGAATAGTTGGATTAAAAGGTACCTGGGTTGGGCGCTTACGGGCAGCCGGCTTATTTGATAAGCCGTCTGCAAGATCACCATTACCGCTTCGAGTCTTGCGCTTCGACTTATGCTGAGTTTTCTTCAAAACAAAATTGGGATCCAAATAAGCATTTGGATGAGAGAAGCTTAGTTTCCGAATTACCCACCTTGTTCTTGTTGGAAGCAAGGATTCTGAGCCGGAGGAAATGGAAATCACCTCAATATCTTCAGCCCGGTTTGTATCAACATCACCCTAAGAAAAGTAGATATCAGCTGGGTTCAATAAAATACAGTTAAAGAAAATTGATTTCTACCTTCGACTGAACATCAGTCGTTTCTGACTCGCCCATGAGTGACGGCTGGCAAACTACTGCCTTATCTTTCTTTGAATTTGGAAGGACTTTGGGCTTCTTGGCGGCGGTTTTCGCTCTTTTCCTGCCCCAAAATGAAGACTTGGCCTACAAAGTTGAGGATAAAAATAACAGGTAAGGATTCAGAATTTAAAAGAAGGAATCGTTTACAAAGGTCAGGCTTAGAGTCACCAAAGATTCTTACTGGAGGAGCCGGTTTAAGAGCATAAAAAGGCTTCAATCTGTCTTTGCTGCAAGCGGCTAGACTTTCACCCAATAGCTTCTTCACAATCCGATTTACTTCATCGGCGTCCAAAGTTATATTGTTGAACCTTTGGGGGTCCTCTAAGTCGCCGGAAATAAGCGCACATTAGGTTGTTACGGCGGCTTAGTGGTAGAATACTCCAAGACACCCAACACCGGGTCAAATCAACCCCAGTTAACCCGTAGGCTGATAAAGCCCTCAGTTTTGGATAAATAGGGGCATGTTGAGCACGTTCCTCTGGAGGAGCCCAGTCGGGAAGTTCGAGGTCCATAGGGAGACGCTCTGGTCTATAACCCGGTAGGGGGTTCTCATTAGCCAGGGTCGTGTTTCAGCAGTAGAACCAAGTCTTATTCCACCCTTTAGGATGACTCGGTAGCATGGCAGCAGGAAAAGCAACGTCTCTCCGCCTCTGGATTGAAACCCCGCCAAGTTCCAGGCTGGGGCCGTCGGCGCATTCAGTTTGGCGATTGAAATAGAAGAACTCTCTAAAGAGGGAAACAGAGGGCTCTATCTGCAGATACGCCTCACAAAGTACATGGAATTGACAGAGATTGGATATGGAATTGGGGCCAAGGTCTTGAGGATGAAGATTGATAAAGTGTAAAACGTCTTGAAAGAATTTTGACCCGGGAGGGGAGAAGCCTCTGAGAAGATGGTCAATGAATATTACCACTTCTCCCTCACCAGGTTTTGGGATTTCTTCTCCAAGAGCAACCCTCCAGCCAACTACTTCCTTGGATGGCATGATACCCTGATTTTGATAATCTTGAAGTATAGCTTCGGAAACTTGGGAACGCACCCAGATACAGGCTTTGGATTCTGACATGATGAGTCGCCTGAATAAAGCAAAAGGGGGCGGCTTAAGCACATGTTCAAATCAAGATGATCTAATCATTTACAATAGCTAAAGTTGTTTTATGAAGAGCTGGTGTCTTGGTACGGCTACTTAACACATGGCGGTTTACAATTGTTGAAGCCAACAGAAATAAGGGCGGCTCATACTAGGTCAAAGACCTCTGATTTTTGCTAAGTGTGGGACAAACAGGTTTCTACCAAACTGGTTGTGATTATAGATCTACAAATGATTCGGAAAGGGAAAATATTTCGCTAACCCTAAACCGTGAAATATGGAAGCAGCGGCAGTATAATGCACAGATTCTTGTCGGGGGGATGACCCCCGGGTACCCCAAAGACGACGAGTCGGACGGGGCGTCCGCCCGCCCGGGCCGACTGCTCCGACTCACACCCGTGGCCGGCTGCTCCAGCCAGCCGGCTGCCCAGAGCTGACTACGTCGTCCCATCGGACGCGCGCGGACGAGACAGCCGTACCCAGCAACGGTGCACTGCTGACGAATAGTAGGATGCTATGCGCGTGACATCATGTACAGTGCTACTTGTTCCTAGGCACTGTTTATAAAGTGACCCAGGGACGAGTGGGCACACCCACCACGCACACACTCTCACGGGCATAGGGACCCATGCCCCACCGTACCAACCTCGCCTAGCTTAGGAAGTATGCTACCCCCTGCCTATAAAAAGGCACCACACTCCACACACACGGAGGGGGAGGCTCCTCTCATTCTCTCATTTCCCTGCCACTCTCTCACGTATGAGGCAAGAAGCCCCTGGCTCTCCTCTCCCATACAGCTCTAGGAGCAACCCTGTACTGCAAAGACACCTCATATACAGACATGCAGGAGTAGGGGTATTATCTCTCCGGAGAGCCCCGAACCTGGGTAAACCACCGCGTGCTACTACCTATCATGTCCCGTATCTCCACTGCAGCCTTGCTCTCACCTCTTAAGCCATCCCATGGCATCTGTCGTCTCGGGGCACCCCTCATGAGAAAACGATGACAGTTGGCGCCCACTGTGGGGCAAGCTGCTGCTGGAACCGCGGTCCGCGCGGGACCATCTTCATCATCACCACCGCGGCGATGTCGCCGTCTCTCCGGCGGCGCTCGGGGGCTTGACATCAACACGCCTCCGATGCGACCGTGCGAAACGGCGCATCCTTGCCGTCTCCCTTCGGCCCGCGCCCCACCACCGCCTTCCTCCGACGCGACGTCCGTGTCGTCGCCCGTTCAGCGCAGGCTGAGGCTCTCCAACGCGCTCGTCATCACGGCCAGACGCGCGTCGGCCAACAGGCGTCGCGGCTGCGCCGAGCTGCGGCGGCCGCCGCCCGTCACTCTGCAGCAGCATATGCACTTTCCACACGGGCTCTGCCCCTTCTCGCCGCGGGCTCCATTCTCTTCGCCCGGCTCAGGCCTCGCATCAGGTCGCGCCTTGCCCGCTCGCACACGCGCGCATCCATTCAAACACCAGGAGGACATGGCCTAGCTACGGCCAGCATCCACCCCTCATAGCCGCCCGCGTCAGCTGCACGCGCCCGCCGGAGAACCATCTCCTCTTTCCATAAGCTAGCTAGCTAGGCACTCCCCCGTGCATGCATATTTGAATTGGGCCTCGAGCCATCCAGCTGCTTGCTTGTGAGCTAGCTTGCTCTAGGCCCGTACATATCTGTATGGCTCGCCGGTAGTATGCGTTTCCGGCCGGCCGTCACGCTGTCACCTGCCTCGTCCGCATACACCGAGCTCGCTCGTGCTCCACATCTTCAACAACTTGCCGACGCGCGCTCGCTCGGCCGCCGCTCCGCTGTATTGCACCGCGTCCGCGCGCTCGTCCCGCTCGTCGACGGCGCCTACCTCCACATCGACCGCGTCGTCATCGCCAGCGACGCGCCCGCCGTCTCGGACCAGCGCGTCGTCATCCCCGGCCTCCACGCGCACATTCACGGCAGCGCGGCTGTGCGCCGGCGCCTCCCCGTCGCCCGCAGCCTCCGCATGCTCCTGCCTGCGCCCCGGCTCGACCTCGCCCGGCGCTCGCTCCGGGCCGTCCGCGTCGGAGCTCGACGCTGTGCCGCTCCGGCCCCTCACTCCAGCCGCGCCATCGCGAGTGCCCCGGCTCGACCTTGCCCGGCGCCTGCCCCGCCTCCGACTCCAACTCGCAGCGGCCTCCTTCCGCTCCTAGGACTCCGGCCTCCAGCGCCGCTGAGCACGCGGCCCCCACGCGCCGGCTCCGCCGCTCCAACCGGCGTACGCGCCGCCTCGAGCCGCGCCACGCCGGCTGCTACCCCTCCGCGACCCGGGCGTCGCCTACACGCGCCGGCTGCCGCTCCGCGGCCCTGCTCCCACGCACTGCGCCGTCCTGCGCCGTCCTGCTCCGGCCTGACTTCCCGCGTGCGCCCTGGGCCGGCTCCCGCCGCGCTCGTCTACTCCGCCCCCGCAGGCACGCCCCCGGCCGACTCCGGGCATCGGCCGGCTCCGCCTCCGCGCGTCCTCCGGCTCGGCTTCCCCGCGCCCTGGCGCATACCTCGCCCGCCCTCAGCCGGCTCTGGCTCGCCGCCGGCTCCAGCCCCCGCATACCCCGCCTCGCCCAGCTGGCCCGGCCACCGCGGCCGCGCGTCGCCTCGCCCCGCTGGCCCGGCCACAGCGGCCGCGCGCCGCCTCACCGGCTCTGCCCCGGCCACCCCGCCTCGCCCAGCTGGCCCCGGCCCGGCCGGCTCCCGCCCCGCTCTGGCTGCTCCTGCCCAGCTTTCTGCAGGAGAAGAAAAAGAAAGACAGAATATGTCGTTGCCGTAGCCTCGCCTTGCCTCTCACCGGAGCGCTCTCTCTCTCTCGCACGAACGTAGAAGAAAGAAGGAGGAACGAGGCAGTGGACAACAAGTTATGCCCGGCGCACGAACGCCGCCGGCCGCACGAACAGCCGATTTCTTTTACTCAAGCACGAACTCAAGTACACCCCTCAGCGATACACAGAGACCAGCGAGGCTTTATACGCGCGCTCGTACGCACGCACTCGCCCACGCCCCGCGCCCCACGCCGTACCTGGCTCGCGCTCCCGTCGCGCCCGCACGCGGACGACGCGGCCACCAACAGCCCTGGACGCGCTCATTCCTCCGGCTCCATCGCCAACAGACCAACGCACGCACGCACACTCCCTCGGGCACACACACACGCACCCGAGCCCGCCACGGCCAGTCCCGACGCGTCCGGCGCACACACGCGCACGTGTTCAAGCCCGCCGCGGCTTATTCCTATCATTCACCCACCTAAGCCGCAGCCTAGAAGAGCCCGGAGTCCTCAACGCCGACGTCCGCCACCAGAGCTTGCTCCGCCGCCGGCTCCCTCCGCAGCTTGGGGCAGTCCCTCTTGAAGTGGCCGCGCTCGCCGCACTTGTAGCAGCGCCCGCGCCGGTTCCCGCCGCTGCTTGACGCCACGCTCTTGCCGTCGTCGTCGTCGTCCCGAGCACCGCCGTGTCGACGCTCCCGCGCTGCCCACTGCGCCGCCGACATGAGCAGCTGCTCACCGCCGCGCTCGCTGCCATCTTGACCACGGCGCCGCACCCGCTCGTCGAATGCTCGCAGCCGCCCGAGCGCCTCGTCGAACGCCATGGTCGCCGTGTCGCAGAACTGCTCGATGCCGGCGACGACGGGGAACAGCCGATCCGGGACGGTATCCAGCAGCTTCTTCACGAGCGCCGCGTCGCCCAGCGTCTCCCCTAGGCTCGCGAACCGCGCCGTCATCCCTGCCAGCCTCCCGGTGTACGCGTCCAGCGCCTCGCCGTCCGCCATCTTCAGGCGGTCAAAGTCCCCGCGCAGCGTCGCCAGGATCGCCGCGCGGACCCGATCGGCGCCGAGGAACCTCACCTTCAGGGAGTCCCATACCTCCCTGGCGGTGAGCTTCGTCGCCACCTGCAGCAACACATCCTCCGGCAGCGCTCCGAGGAGCATCGCGCGCGCCGCCTTGTCCTTCTTGGCGTTCACCGCCGCGTCGCCCGGCGCCACCGCCTCCCATACGGTGTGGACGTCGAGGATCGCCTGCGCCTTGATGGCCCACACGGTGTAGTTGTCCGGCGTGAGCATCAGCATCGCCATCGACACCGATCCGCCCGCGCCGCCGCCGTGTGGCACAATCGCCATTCCCGCCGGCGAGCTCCCGAACCGAGGCTCTGATGCCAATTGTTGTTGCCGTAGCCTCGCCTTGCCTCTCACCGGAGCTCTCTCTCTCTCTCTCGCACGAACGTAGAAGAAAGAAGGAGGAGGAACGAGGCAGTGGACAACAAGATATGCCCGGCGCACGAACGCCGCCGGCCGCACGAACAGCCGATTCTTTTACTCAAGCACGAACTCAAGTACACCCCTCAGCGATACACAGAGACCAGCGAGGCTTTATACGCGCGCTCGTACGCACGCACTCGCCCACGCCCCGCGCCCCACGCCGTACCTGGCTTGCGCTCCCGCCGCGCCCGCACGTGGACGACGCGGCCACCAACAGCCCTGGACACGGTCATTCCTCCGGCTCCATCGCCAACAGACCAACGCACGCACGCACACTCCCTCGGGCACACACACACGCACCCGAGCCCGCCACGGCCAGTCCCGACGCGTCCGGCGCACACACGCGCACGCGTTCAAGCCCGCCGCGGCTTATTCCTATCAGAATAGTGGGCCGGCTGCCAAAAAAAGGGAGGAGTGGTGGTCGGTTAAAAAAGAAAGTGGAGAGTCGGCTAAGAAAAAAAAAAGAAGAAGAAAACCCGTCGGGCCCCGCTTGCCAGCAATCGCCTGCTGCGCCTACCCGAGTCGCTGTCCGGCCTGCTAGCCGGCTGGCCCGCCCGCGTCGCCGCCTGGCCGGCTTCCCGGCTGACTTGCCCGCCTACTCCGACACCGGGCCGGCCAGAGAGTCGGCCCTGCTGCTCGTCCACTTCGACGCTGGCCGGTCAGGCCCGGCCGACCGGCACCTCCATCAACCGCCCCGGAGGCTACACCCAGCGGGTGCGACCGGCGCGTCCCGCTGGTAAAAGGCCGTGCCGGCTGCAGGCCGGTAGCCGGCTGTCTTCGACAACACCCGCCTCGCCTACACGAAAATCAATGTGAGCTTTTCACCCGCACATCCTTGTGCCGCACACAAAATCCCGGATACCCCGAGCGACCCTCGGGGGCCATCTCCGCATTTGTTTCAGCAACTTTACCGTTCACCCCGGCGCCAGCTAGTCTCGGTCGGGAGTTGGCCGATACGTTCATACCCATAAATGGCTTAGTAGCGTGCACGGTACCGAAGGCCCACTCTTTGTCTCAGCTACAGTCCGCACTGCGGCTGTCCGGCTAGCGAGAGCAAAAGCTGGAGGTCACTTCACGCGAAAAACGTCCGGGGAGAAAATGGCTCGGGCAACACGGTCGTTTCATTCGTGAGTATCTGCTCGGTCGAGTCTGCTCCCAGAGTCCGAGTACTGTGCGCTCCATTCCGCGGCCCACTCTTCGCCTCAGCCACAGACCGGCTCCCGGCTGTCCGGCTGGCAAGAGCAAAAGCGAAAGAGCGGAGAGCACCTGAAAAAGATTGAAGGGGGCTCGGACGAAACCGAGTTGGCACCCTATGCATAAAGCTTGCACTACCAAAACTAGATATTTGACACATTTCCATCGACTAAACTTATCTTTTGCACGATCATTTCCATGAGGAACCTCCTCGCTCGGAGGCTACTCCCGGCAGGGCCCCGCGCCCATCGGCCGGCGGACCCCGCGTCCTCGCCCGGCAGCGCCTCGCGCTCAACAGCCGGCGGACCCCGCGTCTGCCCCTGGCAGGGCTCCGCGCCCATCGGCCGGCGGACCCCGCGTCCGCGCCCGGCAGCGCCTCGTGCTCAACAGCCGCCGGACCCCGCGTCCGCCCCCGGCAGGGCTCCGCACCCATCAGCCGGCGGACCCCGCGTCCCTCCCGGCAGGGCCCCGCACCCATCGGCCGGCGGACCCCGCGTCCGCACCCGGCAGCGCCTCGCGCTCAACAGCCGGCGAACCCCGCGTCTGCCCCCGGCAGGGCTCCGCGCCCATCAGCCGGCGGACCCCACGTCCGCGCCTCGCGCCCATCAGCCGGCGGACCCCGCGTCCGCCCTCGGCAGGGCCCCGTGCCCATCGGCCGGCGGACCCGGCGCCCGCCCTGGCTGCACCTCGCGGTCGACAGCCGGCGGACCCCGCGTCCGCCCTCGGCAGGGCTCCGCGCCCATTAGCCGGCGGACCCCGCGTCCGCCCCCTGCTGCGCCTCGCGCTCGACAGCCGACGGACCCTGCATAAGTCCTAGGCAGGGCCCCGCGCCCATCTGTCGGCAGACTCCGCGTCCGCACTCGACATCTTCGACGGCACCGTCTGCTTCAGCAACAGGAGAGACCCTCCGCCCGACTCTTCGAATCGCCCGGAGGATCGGAGGCTACACCCAGCGGGTGCGCTGGCGCGCCCCCGCTAGAAACAGCCAGCCGACGGACCACGCGTCCGCCCCCGGCAGCGCCCATCAGCCGGTGGATTCCGCGTCCGTGCCCGGCAGCACCCCGCGCCCATCAGCCGGCGGACTCCGCTTACGCGTCAGACAGAGCCCCGCGCCCATCAGCCGGCAGATCCCACGACCACGCCCGACAACCTCGACGCCACCGTCTGCTCCAGCGGCAGCAAAGACCCTCCGCCCGACTCTTCGAGTCGCCCGGAGGCTCGGAGGCTACACCCAGCGGGTGCGCTGGCGCGCCCCCACTGGAAGCAAGCCGTACCGTCCCCGGCCCGCAATCGACCGTCATCAGCAACTTCTGCAACGACAGCGACGACTACGAAAACCCTTCGCCCGACTCTTCGATTCGCCCGGAGGCTCGGAGGCTACTGTCGGGGGGATGACCCCCGGGTACCCCAAAGACGATGAGTCGGACAGGGCGTCCGCCCGCCCGAGCTGGCTGCTCCGACTCACATCCGCGGCCGGCTGCTCCAGCCAGCCGGCTGCCCAGAGCCGACTACGTCGTCCCATCGGACGCGCGTGGACGAGACGACCATACCCAGCAGCGGTGCATTGCTGACGAATAGTAGGATGTTATGCGCGTGACATCATGTACAGTGCTACTTGTCCCTGGGCACTGTTTATAAAGTGACCCAGGGACGAGTGGGCACACCCACCACGCACACACTCTCACGAGCATGGGCACCCATGCCCCACCGTACCAACCTCACCTAGATTAGGAAGTAAGCTACCCCCTACCTATAAAAAGGCACCACACTCCACACACGGAGGGGGAGGCTCCTCTCATTCTCTCATTTCCCTCCCACTCTCTCACGTATGAGGCAAGAAGCCCCTAGCTCTCCTCTCCCATACAGCTCTAGCAGCAACCCTGTACTGCAAAGACACCTCATATACAGACATGCAGGAGTAGGGGTATTATCTCTCCGGAGAGCCCCGAACCTGGGTAAACCACCGCGTGCTACTACCTATCCCGTCCCGGATCTCCACTGCAGCCTTGCTCTCACCTCTTAAGCCATCCCATGGCATCTGCCATCCCGGGGCACCCCCCGTGAGAAAACGACTACAATTCTTGAGGAAGACTTGCAGGTACTATGCAAAAATAAATCTGCCGATCAAAGTCGTTCTGTTTTCGTGGTAAAACTCCTGGAGTCCACACGTAAACGAGTAATGCCGAAGAACGGAAACAAAATTACCGAAGTGCTCAAGAACTCCGATGAACTATTATAGATCTGGGAGAGAACGATTGACCTAAGGGGAGCTAAGAATAGCGGAGGCGATCAACTAGACCCGATGAAGATGCGGTGTCGCTGCAGTTCCGAAAAAGGCCACCGGCGACGAGCTGAGCGGCGACACTGGTGTGATGAGGCTTTCGGGCGTGAGGAAGAAGAAGCGAGAGGGACAAGGTAAAAGTGAAAGAAAGGGCCCTCCAGTGAGTATTTAACAAAGAAAAACCCGAAGGGGCAACTGGCAGGCGCAAAAATCAAGGCGACACAGTAAATTTTGAGAAACAAAGACACCAAGATTTTCGGGATATATGGATACATTTAGATTCGCCGTGATGTCATCATTAGTTTCCTGGATTTCTGGCGAGTGACGTCATTAAATGAGTAGCGCGGGAAAAATGACAAGTCTGGAAGTATTGCGAGCTGGTGTTTCAAGGATCATGAAGGACAGACGCAGGTAGATGATGAGCCGCCAAGAAAAGATAAGATAAATTGACATGAATGAATTCAAATCAATCTGGGGCCTAATGTCGGGGATATAACCCCACGGTATGACCTGCCCTACTGGGCCGGGTCAGTATAATGGCGGCTCTGGAAATATGTTCAAGATGGGCCGTGTTGTAAAGATAAAACAAGTGCGGCGGCTACAAAGTAAACCGCCGGGCGGCCCAAGCGCATGGAGACGGTGACTCAAGGCCCACAGGGCAGAAGACGCCGGAAGATTCCTTGCTTAGGAGGCAAGGCGTGTTAGAGACATGATAGGTTACTAGTCATAATATGATTCGGACTCTGTTGTAAACCCTAGGGTCTTGACCTGTATATAAAGGCAAGCCCCTAGGGCCGAAAGACTCAGGTTAGGCACCCCTCGAAAGCTCGGTTAACGATTGTGCACCCTTGTAATCCAGATCATCATCAATATAGACACAAAGCAGGACGTAGGCTATTACCTCCATCGGAGGGGCCGAACCTGGGTAAACTCGCCTCCCGTTCCCGTTTAAACCCTTTGAGTCACCACCTAGCGGCGATGGCCTCACACCTAAGTCCTTTCAGGAGGACATCTGCCGTGAAAAAACCACGACAGTGCTCAAACACCCAAGAGTAACAAGATCCACAAGGGATTAGTGGGGGGAATCAAATTTCTCTTGGTGGAAGTGTAGATCGAGGCCTTCTCCTCCCAACCCTAGAGCATCAACAAGAATCGATGGCTAGGGAGAGAGATCGGGCAAGAATGTGCTTAGGAGAAAAAATGGAGCTTTTGGAGGGAAAAGAGGTAAGTCTCCCTAGAGAAGAAGACCCCCTTATATAGTGGCTGGAAATGTGACCATTTTCTGCCCACAAGTCGTGCATAAGCGGTAGTACCGCTCGGGTGAGCAGTACTTCCGCTTGCATGGAAATACCGGGCATCACAGTCAGCTGACAAAAGTCAGGGAGGCGGTAGTTCTGCCTGAGCGATACTACCGCTCCCGCAAGCGGTACTTCTGCTTAACACTAAACGATAACCAGACTTAGCGAATATGAGGAGGGCAGTGCGTCAGTGCCGCTTAGAGCGGTACTTCCGTTGCGAACTACCGCTCAAAATTCGCTCGAGTGCTGAAAACATCAGAGAGCAAAATATAAGCGGAAGGGAGCCGGAAGGGGAGTGCAGCAGTACCGTCCAAGCGGTACTACCGCGCAGCCCTAACGTGGCTTGAGACTGCGTCGGTGTTTCCCCAAAGAGGAAGGGATGATGCAGCACAGCGACGGTAAGTATTTCCCTCAGTTATGAAACCAAGGTATCGAACCTGTAGGAGGATCACGCAACACTATGTAAAAGTACCTGCACACAAAGAACAAATACTTGCAACCCGACGCGAAAGAGAGGTTGTCAATCTCTCCATGGTAAAAAGATAGATTAGATTGTAGATTGGATAAATAGATCTCGCAAGAACACAAAATAAAAGAGGCGAATAAAAAGTGCAGCAAGGTATTTTTTGGTTTTCTGAATGTAGATCTGAAAACAAAAGCGGCAAAAAGATAGATCAGAAAGCAATATGTTGGAAAAGTAGACCCGGGGGCCGTAGGTTTCACTAGTGGCTTCTCTCATGAGTATAGCACACGGTGGGTGAACAAATTACTGTTGGGCAATTGATAGAAGATCAAATAATCATGACGATATCCAAGGCGAAGATCATTATATAGGAATCATGTCCAAGATTAGTAGATCGAAACGATTTTGCATCTACTACTATTACTCCACACATCGACCGCTATCCAGCATGCATCTAGTGTATTAAGTTCATGGAAAAACGGAGTAATGCAATAAGAATGGTGACATGATGTAGACAAGATCTATTCATGTAGGAATAGACCCCATCTTGTTATCCTTAATAGCAACGATACATCCGTGCCTTGCTGCCCCTTCTATCACTGGGAGAGGACACCACAAGATCAAACCCATCACAAAGCACCTCTTCCCATGGCAAGAAAAATCGATCTAGTTGGCCTACCTAACCCAAAGATTCGAAGAAGAAATACGAGGCTATAAGTAATCATGCATATAAGAGATCAAAGAAGTCTCAAATAGTATTCATGGATAGAAACTGATCATGAACTCAAAATTCATCGGATCCTAACAAACACACCGCAAAAAGTCATTACATCAAATAGATCTCCAAGATACCATTGTATTGAGAATCAAAAGAGAGAGAGGAAGCCATCTAGCTACTGCCTACGGACCCGTAGGTCTATGGTGTACTACTCACGCATCATCGGAGAGGCACCAATAAGGATGATGAACCCCTCTGTGATGGTGTTAGATTGGACCTCGTGGTTCTGGAACTTGCGGCGGCTGGAAGTATTTTTCATCGAATCCTCTAGGGTTTCTGGAATATTTAGGTATTTATAGAGCTCAGAGGCGGTGGAGAAGGTTCCCGAGGCAGCCACAACCCACCAGGGCGCGCCCGGGGCCCCTGGTGTCGTGGTTTTGTCAACCCAGCAGATGTCCTCGTAACAGGACTTAGGTGTGATGCCATCGTCGCTAGGTGACGACTCAAAGGGGTTGAACGGGAGAGAGAGAGAGAGAGAGTCGGGTTTACCCAGGTTCGGCCCCTCCTATGGAGGTAATAGCCTACGTCCTGCTTTGTGTATATTCGATGAGTAGATCTCGATTACAAGGGTGCGGAATCGCTAACCTAGCTATCGAGAGGTTGTAACTTAAGTCTTTCGGGCCCTAGGGACCTGCCTTTATATTCAGGTCAAGCCCTAGGGTTTACAATAGAGTCCGGGTCATATCATGACCTGTGACCTACAACATCTCTAACTTGTCTTACATATTAAGGAAACTCAACTGGCATCCTTAGCTTTATGGGCTTTGAGCCGCCGTCTTCAAGTGTTGGGCCGTGTGGCGACTCTAGTCAGCCACCGCCTCGTCGTCTTCGTCTTCATGATACGGCCCATCTTAAACTTGATTGTAGAGTCGTTGATATGTTAACCCGGCCCAGTATGGTGGGTCATACCATGGAGTTATATCCCCGACATTAGGCCCCAGATTGATTTGAATCCGTTCATGTCAATTTATCTTTTCTTCCTTTGGCGGCTCATCACTGGACTTGTGTTTCCCATGAATTTCATAATGCTGGCTTACAGTACTTCCAGACTTGTCATTTCTCCAGTTTTCCATTCATTGTGACGTCATTCTTGCTGATCATTGTCCTTCAAAGTCATCATAACGTATCCCTTCAAAAACTGCGCCAAATCTAGGTGGGTGCGAAAATCGAGGCGCGCTTGTAGCCACAAATTTACCACGGTCGCTCCGTTTTTCTCGGTGTCGCTTCACTTTCTTCTCCTTATAAATAGGCCCACTGGGCTTCCACAGTAACTTTTCCCATCGTCTTCCTCCTCCTGCTTCTCCATTGGCCGAGCACCGTCAGAGCTCCCAAAGCGACTCCGAGGTCTTTGACTCCATTGCCAGCGTCATCAAGCCTTTTTGCTGCCGCCGAAGCGAACTCGACCATCTTCGTGTCTGCTCCGACGCCATCTGGTATGAATCCCCACCATTTAGGGTTTCGGCATTTCCGGTGTTCTTACCGTCTTCATCGTGTTCATCTGAAACTATGTTAGTAGATCCACATATTATCCGCTCCTTGCTGTCTACTCTTACAACGATTTCCGCTCCATTTTCCTCATAAGTAGATCTAAAATGAGCCATCGGGAGTTATCCTTTGGAACATTGCAGTTTCGGTTGTTCCGTCAGCTAGAACACATATCTCATTATTTTTCCTCGCTTAATTAGATCCGCTCATAGAGAAATTTTTATAGAAACATGTTTGTGACCCAATATTTCTGCCAAGTGTTGGGGATATCCCTTCAGCCTTCTCAAATTTCACCGGCTCATAACAATACTTTAGTATAGGCGGCTTATAATCTGCTCCGGCTTATTTTTCCTATTTACTCTTTGTAGCTATTGCACAATCTGCCATGGCTCCGAAAAACCCCAAAGTTTGCAATTGGGCAAAGACAAAAGAATCCAAACTTACTTTGGAGAACCTTGTGGACCAAGGCTTTTTGCTAGCTCGAAAGACCATAAAATGGCGGGCTCCCGAAGAAGAACTGTCCCCACAACCACGGCTAGGAGAGGTTGTGGTCTTTACTGATCATTTGCGTAGGGGCTTCCGCCCTCCCGGCTCAAAATTCTTCAGGGACCTCTTGGACTTCTTCAAGCTCGGGCCTTAAGACATTGGTCCAAATTCCATGACAAATATTTGTCAATTCCAAGTGTTATGTGAAGTGTACCTTCAAATTGAGCTTTCTGTGACTCTGTTCAGAGGGTTCTTTTATCTCAATCGCCAAACGGAAACAAAGAATGCTGGTTCATGCAAGCTTGGTGGCGTTTCCATCCAGAAAAGGAAAAAGAGCGCCTTCCCAAAATCTAAGCTGGCGAGTCACCCCAAAGGGTGGAACAAAACCTGGTTCTACTGCAGAGATACTTCACCTAAAAGGGAAAATCCCCTGCCAGGTTTTAGATTGGAAAGACTTAGTGGCAAGGAGGAATTCCCGGGCTGGCCAACTGACGAAGAGAGAGCTCCCTTGGCACCTCTTCATGCAAAATTGAGGGTCGTGATCGCACATGGTCTAACCGGAATATATCTGATTCGCTTCTGGTTAAAGTGACGGATCCAACCCGTCAACTTGAGGGACGGCTTGATGTGTGACTATTCAGGCGCCTCAAATGATCCTCAGCCGTTCTCTTGTGAAAACCTTACTGACGACGCTCTTACCAAGGAAACAAAGAAGTTTTTCTCTGACTCAAAAGAGCTATGCTGCGTCACCGGCTTGGGTCCGTTCTATCTTCTCAACCTGCCACCTCAGGTACTGATCATTTTAATTGTCTTTTGTTTGTGTTTATCTTTAACTCACCATTAATTTATCATATACTCCATGTATTTTCAGGCGGATTCTAACTTTTGGAAAGTTGCACCTCAAGTCTCTGTTCCCTCTAGGGGTAGAAAGAATGCCCCAGTCTCCGTGTCGTCTTTAGAGGAGGAATCTGAGGTAGAACTTGACTCTCTCGGCTGCCTGTTTAATGAGCTTGCTGACGCGCCTTCTTACCAGGGTGACTCGGGATTTAGCCAAGCCGGCGAAAATGAGGTAACTCCAATTTCCCCCAGTCCTTCGGAAACGTTTGTTCCTCGGAGACCAATACAAACCATTCGAAAGGTTAAATTATCACACCCAGAAGCTCATTTGGCTCCTGATTTTCTTTTGAAGAACACACAGTTTGCCGGCTCATCAAAGCGCAAGACTCGGGATGATGAAGACCCTAGTTTATCTCATGCACCGCCGGCTCACAAACCACGCCTTGAGGTGCCCCATAGTCCAACTGATTCTCGTCCTAGAGCCGATTTGTTTAAACAACCTCTCAGTCCTTCAAATTCCCTTTATCAGGATTCTCCTTCATCATCAGGCGACTCAAGCGCGTCACAGCTTCCCCCTTTCAATGTCAATCGCGGGTAAGCTTCTGTCTTTGCAAAGTCTGTCTTTATATCTTTCAATGTTTTGATCCGAACTTATAATGACTTTTGTTATACTGACAATCCATAGAGCCAAAGATGTTGTGTCCAAACGGGCAGGCGGGTCATCCTCTGGTACAACAGGCCAAGAGGTGCAAATTCTTCTGAAGACAACTCCAATGGTTGACTCTTCTGTTAAAGAGGAACTTGATGCGAGGGAATAGCCGGAGGCTGCCACTGAGATACCCGGAACATATGAGCCGGTTTTTATGGATGCTCCTCCTGAGATTGAAACATCCATCTTTCCTTCAAAGTCAGCTTGTGTATATGAACTTATGGCGTCATCTGACCGCAACGTTCCAGACATTGTGTTTGTTAAAGAAAGTTTGCAAGTCCCAACTGCTTCCACTTCCTTAGTTGGCGTTGAAGATCTATATCAAGAGTACTTGACCCGGCTGTCTGAGAGCCAGGAAATTGAAAAGAGCATGATAAATGCTATGAAGGAGAAATATGAGGTAATCTTCTTATTGTACCGTTATCCTGCACACTACCATTAGCTTCCAAAGACCAGCTTGTTATGACAAGCTGGTTTTATAGAATAGCTAAAGCATGTAATAACTGTGTAGCCCCCAAGGGCCGACTCATCATCTTGAGATGAGTCGGGTCTTTTAAGATTGAAGAAGTTCGACCTGTAGCCCCCAAGGGCCGGCTCATCTTCTTGAGATGAGTCAAGTCTTTTAAGATTGAAGAAGTTCGACATGTAGCCCCAAGGGCCGACTCATCTTCTTGAGATGAGTCGGGTCTTTTAAGATTGAAGAAGTTCGACCTGTAGCCCCCAAGGGCCGACTCATCTTATTGAGATGAGTCGGGTCTTCTCCATATCTTAGTTTCGAAAAAACTGTTGTACATTAGCCCCCAAGTGTCAAGGATATTGCTTGCAATCTTCTTGGGACTTGTAAAAAATAATTGTTGATGCTTGTTGTTCGTCCATCAGGGATATTGTGAAGATGTTGAGTCTGTTGCTGTGAGACTGCAGAAACGACTTAAGGAAGAAAGAAGATTGAAAACTGAAGCCGAGTCCATGGCGTCTCACTTTGAAGATTCTGCACGTTAGGCGAATGAACGTCTGGAACAGACCATAAAACTGTTCGAGGCGGAAAAAGCCGTCCTGACAAAACGTGCGGAAATGGCCGAGAAAAACCTTGGCCCTGTGAAGGAGAAATATGCTACTCTCGTGAAACAGATTAACGAGATGTTGGCAGCAATCTTTGGTATTTATTCCGTCCTGCCCTTGTCAATGTGTCAGCTTATGAACCTAGGTCAAGGTCTCACATTTACTCATATCAATGGCATAACCAACTAGCGAGCAATAATAATAAATCTCGGATGACAACAATTTTATCAAAACAATCATGATACAATATGATATAATGGTATCTCGCTAGCCCTTTCTGAGACCGCAAAACATAAATGAAGAGCACCTCTGAAGAACAAGGACTGACTAGACATTGTAATTCATGGTAAAAGAGATCTAGTCACAATCATACTCAATATCAATTAATAGCAAAGCATACAAATGACGGTGGTGCTCTCTAACTGGTGCCTTTTATAAGAGGAGGATGACTCAACAGTAAAGTAAAATAGATAGGCCCTTCGCAGAGGGAAGCATTGATTTGTAGAGGTGCCAGAGCTTGAGCTTTTAAAATAGGGATGAATAATAATTTTGAGCGGTATGCTTTCATTGTCAACATAACAACCGAGAGATCTCGGTATCTTCCATGCTAGATACATTATAGGCGGTTCCCAAACAGAATAGTAAAGATTTTACTCCCCCTCCACCAATCAATCACACTTCACGGCGAGCCGAATCCACGGGTACCGTCCATACAAACAACAATCCTGGGGGAGTTTTGTTTCATTATATTTTGATTTGAATTTTGAGCATGGAACTGGGCATCCCGAATACCAGCCACTTTCTCGTGAATGATAGTGAATCAACACATATCATGAGAATAACCCACCTAGCATGCAAGATACTAACAGCCCCTAGTCACTACATGAGCGATTCGGGCATACAAAACAGAATATTATTTGAAGGTTTATAGTTTGGCACATGCAAATTTACTTGGAACGGCAGGTAAATACCGCATATAGGTAGGTATGGTGGACTTATATGGAACAACTTTGGGTTTATGGAAATGGATGCACAAGCAGTATTCCCGCTTAGTACAGGTGAAGGCTAGCAAGAGACTAGGAAGCGACCAACTAGAGAGCGACAATAGTCATAATCATGCATTGAGATTACCCAACACTGAATGCAAGCATGAGTAGGATATAAATCACCATGAACATAAACATCGTGGAGGCTATGTTGATTTTGTTTCAACTACATGCGTGAACATGTGCCAAGTCAAGCCACTTGAATCATTCAGAGGAGGATACCATTCTATCATACTACATCACAACCATTTTAAAATGCATGTTGGCACTCAAGACAAACCATTATACACTCTTAGCTAATTAAGCATGGCATGAATAACTATAATCTCTAATTGTCATTGCAAACACGTTTCATCCATAATGAGCTAAATCCAGAACGATGAGCTAGTCATATTTACAAAAACAAAATAGGTCGAGTTCATACCAGCTTTTCTCCATCTCAATCACTTCATCATATGTCGTCATTATTGCCTTTCACTTGCATGACCGAACGGTGTGAATAATAATGAGAGTGCACGTGCATTGGACTAAGCTGGAATCTGCAAACAATAACTCAAAGGAGAAGGCAAGGTAATATGGGCTCTCTGTAAGATAAACAATAATGCATATGAGAGCCACTCAACATTTTTATCGTGGCCTTCTCCTTACGACCCAAAGAAAAGAAAACTATTTAAAAACAAGAACGAGAAAAACTATTTACACGGGAAAGCTCCCAACAAGCAAAAGAAGAACGAGAAATCTTTTTGTGTTTTCTTTTAATGATACAACTAAACAAACTAAAAGGTAAAGCTAGAACTAATTTTTATTTTTATTTTTCTCAAGGTTAATTAAACACTCAAGAAGAAAGCGGAAAGAAGAAATAAAATACCATGGATGATACAATGAAAAAGTATAAGGACCGACTACTAAGATGAGTGTGTGAACATGAATGTAATGTCGGTGAGAAATACGTACTCCCCCAAGCTTAGGCTTTTGGCCTAAGTTGATCTAGGGCCATGGCTGAAAATAACCATCTCATGGATACTCCGGAGGATACTGAGGGTTCCACTGGTTGGCGAGCTCCTGTGGCTCCCACTGAAAAACTAGATCCAGATACGGATCAAGGGCTGGTGCCGACTCAGGTGCTGGGGGTTGCGACAGACCCCAATATCTGTAGATGTCCTCGGGCATAATAGTGTACCTGCCTGAATGAATATCGAACAAAGAAGAAGCAGGCAGAGCAATAATCTCACAAGTACCCTGACTAAATACTAAGTTGTAAAGCAGCCTCCTATCATTATCCTTCCTAATAAAATCATGTGCTACCATACTGTCATAGTCTAAATATCTTGTAGGTAGCAGCATTTCCTCTTCCTCGTCAAGCCTAATGGGTATCTTAAAGTATTTGGCTAGACGAGATGCATAGATACCTCCGAATATGGGGCCCTTCGAACGGTTCAAGTTCAACCGTTGGGCCACCATAGCGCCTAGACTAAAAGTTCTATTAGCAAGTAAAGCGTGGCGCAAAATGGCGAGGTCGGGAGCACTAAGGCTTCCACTCTCCCCACGACCAACTAAACATCTCCCCGCGAATAATGAATAATAGCGTAGAACAGGAAAATGTAAACTAGCCGCTCTGGCCTTTGACACCCCTCTCTCTCCCCCCACAGTGATTGCGGCAATAAAGTCCTCCATGTCTCTAGGACGTGGTTCACTGATGCTGCCCTCATAAGGTATTTTGCAAACTTTGCAAAAATCGTAAAGTTTCATCTCCTTAGGCACATCATATAAGTAAAACTCTACCATGGGAGGATTCTTCCTAGGATAAAAGTGAAAGTTTTGCACGAAGATATTAGTGAGTAGGAGATACTGGTCACACTTATCGTTGAGGAAGTCGGTGATGCCTGCATTCCCTGCCAAATAATAAAAATCTTCATAAATTCCGGCCGCCCTCAAGAATGCATCACTTGGCCATTCACATGGCCGAACCTCCGCGACTCGAGGGAGATTGTATTTGGACTTCTTCTTCGCCTCATTTTCATCTTCTTTAGAGCCCCGGCTTGAAGAGCCTCTTAACAATCTCCTCATCATTTCTTTCTCTGAAAAATTTAGTGACTCAAAATAAAAGTGAACAAAATTCAACAAAACTTATAGCAACTACTCCCACAAGTGCCTAGAGGCTATATCATGCATCAAAACTACTTGGGACCTTACAAATTTGACATGCAAGCTCAAGAACAAGGTCACCACAGCAGCAAAAATTTGTAATATATAAAGCACTATAACAAAAACTAATTGGACCATTGGAGGAGTCACATACCGAAGAACAATCCCCCAAAACAGTTTTGCAAATGGAGCTTTGCACAAGGAGATCAAAAATGGCATCAAAATGAGCTAGAACACGGGTTTGAACAATGGTGGGATTTTTTCTGGAGGAAGACGAAGTGGATGGTGGCTGGAATAAGTGAGGGGGCCTACGTGGGACACAAAAGCCAGGGGGGCGCGCCCAGGGGGGTGGGCGCGCCCTGTAGTCTTGTGGCCCACTGGTGCAGCCCTTTGATGTGTTCTCAGTGCCAGAAATTCTTAAATATTCCAGAAAAAATCATACTACATTTTCAGGGCATTTGGAGAACTTTTATTTTCAGGTCATTTTTTATTTCACGGATAAATCAGAAAACAGAAAAAAATAATAGCATTTTTACTTAATTTGATCTAAATAACAGAAAGTAAAAGTTGGGTACAGAAGATTGTGCCTCCTAAATTCATCCATCTCATGCTCATAAAAAAGAATCCATCAATAAGGTTGATCAAGTCTTATTGACAAACTTTTTTCGAGTGACACGGAACCGGAGAATTTTCGAATAACACTAGGTTACCTTAATGGGGATATGCATGTCCCCAACAATAAGTATATCATATTTCTTTTTGGCAGTAGGGAGAGGGAATTCAAAATCTCCAATAATAATCGTTGAAATTTTTCCAATGGAGTTGATACTATGAACTTGAGGTTGTTTCTTCGGAAAGTGTACCGTATGCTCATTACCATTAACATGAAAAGTGACATTGCCTTTGTTGCAATCAATAACAGCCCCTGCAGTATTCAAAAAAGGTCTACCAAGGATGATCGACATACTGTCGTCCTCGGGAATATCAAGAATAACAAAGTCCATTAGGATAGTAACATTTGCAACTACGACAGGCACATCCTCACAAATACCGATGGGTAAAGCAGTTGATTTATCAGCCATTTGCAAGGAGATTTCAGTGGGTGTCAACTTATTCAAATCAAGTCTACAATACAAAAAGAAAGGCATAACACTAACACCATCTCCAAGGTCACATAAAGCAGTTTTAACATAGTTTCTTTTAATAGAGCATGGTATAGTAGGTACTCCGGGATCTCCTAGTTTCTTTGGTATTCCACCCTTAAAAGTATAATTAGCAAGCATGGTGGAAATCTCAGCTTCCGGTATCTTCCTTTTATTTGTCACAATATCTTTCATATACTTAGCATAAGGAGACATTTTCAGAATATCAGTCAAGCGCGTACACAAAAAGACAGGTCTAAGCATTTCAACAAAGCGCTCAAAATCCTCATCATCCTTTTTCTTGGATGGTTTAGGAGGAAAAGGCATGGGTTTCTGAACCCAAGGTTCTCTTTCTTTACCATGCATCCTAGCAACGAAGTCTCTTTTATCATATCTTTTATTCCTAGGTTTTGGGTTATCAAGATCAACAGCAGGTTCAATCTCCACATCATTATCATTACTAGGTTGAGCATCAACATGAACATCATCATTAATATTATCACTAGGCTCATGTTCATTACCAGATTGTGTCTCAGCATCAGAAATAGAAATATCATTTGGGTTTTCATGTGTATCTATAACAGGTTCACTAGCAGCATGCAAAGTCCTATCGTCATTCTTTGGTCTTTTATTACTGGGACGACTAGGTGCATCAATATTAATTCTCTGAGAATCTTGCTCAATTCTCTTAGGGTGGCCCTTAGGATACAAAGGTTCCTGAGTCATCTTACCACCTCTAGTCACAACTCTAACAGAATGATCATTGTTCTTACCATTCATCTCATTAAGCAAATCATTTTGTGCCTTAAGTACTTGTTCTACTTGAGTAGTTACCATGGAAGCATGTTTACTAATAAGCTTAAGATCATTGATAGTTCAACTCATATAATCACCTAAGCGATCAAGCATGTAAGCATTATGTTTCAATTGTCTACTAACATAGGCATTGAAATTTTCTTGCTTAGCAATAAAGTTATCAAACTCATCCAAGCATTGGCTAGCAGACTTATTATAAGGAATATCACCTTCATCAAATCTACGGAGCGAATTTACCTCTACTACCTGTGTCGGGGTATCAAGACCATGTATTTCTTCAATAGGTGGTAGATTCTTAACGTCTTCAGCTTTAATACCTTTTTCTTACATAGATTTCTTTGCCTCTTGCATATCTTCAGGACTGAGAAATAGAATACCTCTTTTCTTCGGGGTTGGCTTGGGAGGTGGTTCGGGAATAGTCCAATCATTATCATTGCTCAATATATTATTCAATAGTAGTTCATCTTGTTCAACAGTTCGTTCCCTGAAAACACAACCAGCACAACTATCTAGGTGGTCCCTAGAAGCATCGGTTAGTCCATTATAAAAGATATCAAGTATTTCGTTTTTCTTGAGGGGATGATCAGGCAAATCATTAAGTAATTGGAGAAGCCTCCCCCAAGCTTGTGGGAGACTCTCTTCTTCAATTTGCACAAAGTTAAATATTTCCTGCAAGGCAGCTTGTTTCTTATGGGCAGGAAAATATTTTTCAGAGAAGTAATATATCATATCCTGGGGACTATGCACACAACCAGGAGCAAGAGAATTAAACCATATCTTAGCATCACCCTTTAATGAGAAAGGAAACAACTTAAGAATATAGTAATAACGAATTTTTTCCTCATGAGTGAATAGGGTGGCTATATCATTCAATTTAGTAAGATGTGCCACAACAGTTTCAGATTCATAACCATGGAAACGATCAGATTCAACCAAAGTAATTAACTCAGGATCGATAGAGAATTCATAATCCTTATCAGTAACAAAGATAGGTGAAATAGCAAACTTAGGATCATATTGCATTCTAGCATTCAAAGATTTTTCCTTCCACTTGCATAGCAATTTCTTAAGATCATCTCTATCCTTACAAGCAAGAAAGTCCCTAGCTAGCTCTCCTTCCATAACATAACCCTTAGGTATATTAGGCAATTCATATCTAGGAGAGCTAGGTCTAGCAGGTGTCTCATAGTGTTCAGTTTCAATAATTTCATCAGATTCAGAAATATCATCAGTTTCAGCATTGACTCTAGCAATTTGTTCATCAAGAAATTCACCCAGTGGCACAGTATTATCAAGCAAAGTATCATCATAAGCATCATGCATAGAAGAGGTAGCATCATCAATTACTTGTGACATATCAGAATCAATAACAGGTGGTGGTGTCGCAAATTTACTCATAACAGAAGGTGAATCAAGTGCAGAGCTAGATGGCAGTTCCTTACCTCCTCTCGTAGTAGAGGGATAGATCTTGGTTTTCGGGTCTTTCAGATTCTTCATAGTGATCAACAGATATAAATCCCAAGTGACTCAGAGAATAGAGCTATGCTCCCCGGCAACGGCGCCAGAAAAAGGTCTTGATAACCCACAAATATAGGGGATCGCAACAGTTTTCGAGGGTAGAGTATTCAACCCAAATTTATTGATTCGACACAAGGGGAGCCAAAGAATATTCTCGAGTATTAGCAGCTGAGTTGTCAATTCAACCACACCTGAAAGACTTAATATCTGCAGCAAAGTATTTAGTAGCAAAGTAGTATGGAAGTAGCGGTAACGATGGCAAAAGTGACAGTAGCGGTATTGTAGTGATTGTAACAGTAGCAACGGAAAAGTAACTTGGCAGAGATCAATATGTGAAAAGCTCGTAGGCAATGGATCAGTGATGGATAATTATGTCGGATAGCATTCATCATGCAACGGTTATAACATAGGGTGACACAGAACTAGCTCCAATTCATCAATATAATGTAGGCATGTATTCCATATATAGTCATACATGCTTATGGAAAAGAACTTGCATGACATCTTTTGTCCTACCCTCCCGTGGCAGCGGGGTCCTAATGGAAACTAAGGGATATTAAGGCCTCCTTTTAATAGAGAACCGGACCAAAGCATTAGCACTTAGTGAATACATGAACTCCTCAAACTACGGTAATCATCGGAAAGAATCCCAGTTATTGTCACCCTGGGGGATGCGGATCATAACTCGTAATAGGTGTCTACAACTTGCAAGATAGGATCAAGAACACATATATATTCATGAAAACATAATAGGTTCAGATCTGAAATCATGGCACTCGGGCCCTAGTGACAAGCATTAAGCATAGCAAAGTCATAGCAACATCAATCTCAGAACATAGTGGATACTAGAGATCAAACCCTAACAAAACTAACTCGATTACATGGTAAATCTCATCCAACCCATCACTGTCCAGCAAGCCTACGATGGGATTACTCACGAACGGCGGAGAGCATCATGAAATTGGTGATGAAGGATGGCTGGTGATGACGACGGTGTCGATTTCCCCTCTCCGGAGCCCAAATCAAACTCCAGATCTGCCCTCCCGAGGAAGAACAGGAGGTGGCGGCGGCTCCGTATCGTGAAACGCGATGAGCTCTTCTCTCTGATTTTTTCTCCCCGAATAGGAATATATAGAGTTGGAGTTGAGGTCGGAGGAGCTCCAGGGGGCCCACAAGATAGGGGGGCGCGCCCTAGGGGGTTGCCACCCTGGCTTGTGGCCAGGCGGTGGACCCCCTCCGGTTAAATCTTTCGCCAGTATTTTTTATTAATTCCAAAAATATTCTCCGTAAATTTTTAGGTCAATCCGAGAACTTTTATTTCTGCACAAAAATAACACCAAGGCAATTCTGCTGAAAACAGCGCCAGTCCGGGTTAGTTCCATTCAAATCATGCAAATTAGAGTCCAAAACAAGGGCAAAAGAGTTTGGAAAAGTAGATGCGTTGGAGACGTATCACTTCCCGGAGTTTAAACTCGACGGGTCGGCATTTACTCGTGAAGATTACGCTAAGTGCCTTTAGGAGACCCGGCCACTGGTGTCTTTGATAGCTGAGGAGGTAGACCTTTCAAAATATCATCGAGCGTACACCGTCGATAATGAGCGTGTTAATCCGCCCAAGGACGAGCCGCCTGAGCTGGTGCCGCCTCGCCGTAAGATAACTTTTGCTCCCGACATTGACGCGTCAGTTCTTGTTGAAGGGACTGCAAAATTTGAATCTTTGCTCTCAATTCGTTGGCAACAGAAAGGCCAGGAGGTTGATGATGAAGAGCTGGCGGGGTCAGATCCAGAGGCGGCTGATGATAGAGCTTGAAGATACATCGGAAGCTGGATGAATCGCCCCTTCAGAGCGAGCCCCTCGGTGCAAGAAAACTTTTGTGAAGGATTATGTGGCCTCCACTATGAGCCTGTAATAGGAATAGTGTTCTCCCTAACTTTGAATTTGCTCTGCCGTGCCATCGTGCATGCTGGCGCCTTTTGCCAGTGTTGAAACTCTAATTTGATAAGTTTCTATTAATATGCTCATGGCACTCTTTTATTGTTTATTCCCGTACCTTCCTTGCTTGATGCTCGACGAATTTTTTCTAAAAAGCAAATCTAGAATAAGCCGGCAAGATAGCTTGGTCTTTCAAAACTCAAGTCAATCGATTTTTCCCTTCAATGATATTGAAGACGAATGATCTGGAAACTGGTCATGATATGAACTCAGTTGTGTAACCCGGCCACCCAAATATAAGCCGGTAATAAGGGTAATATTGTACCTGAAAAATGTGAGTATATATTTTTTTTAATAAGACGGCTCAATGAGACTCGGAACAAGGAGACTGGCTTTCGAGGCTCAAGTCTTGCTTCCATGAAGCGGGTATAATAACCCATGGTTTGTCCTAGCTTTCTGTGTGCTAGCTCTCACATGACTCAATCCAATGTTTTAACCTTAAAATTTCAGGGTCCAAAAGGATTAACTTTTCAAGAGTACATGGGGTCATCTGATCGGAGTCGCATCAAGCACACAGGCAGGTTTAACCATATTTTAATGGCGTTTTTTTTTGCCGAGTCAAGAGGGTGAGAAAGCTAAACTCGATGAGTTGGAAGCCCCCAAATGACCTATGTTTCAAACAATAAAGACTCATGCTCAATTTATAGGCTGAAACGACAGAGACCCCGAGTTTCGGGGATGCTGGCTTATTATATTTGAACATAAAGAAGTATATACAGAATTTTGCAGAGGGGGAGAAAGAATCACAAAAGGTGAGCCGGTGGCTCCTAAGTATAATAAGGCCGCAGGTGTGCGATATTCCAGGGCCGTGTTGTTTCCTCCTCAGAAGTGTATGAACCCTCTTGTAAGTCGACCAGGTAATATGAACCATTATTGAGGTTTCGACTGATGATGAAAGGACCCTCCCAAGGCAGGGAGAGCTTGTGCATCCCGGTCTGGTCTTGAATTAGACGGGGAACTAAGTCGCCTTCTTGAAAAGTTCGGCTTCGGACTCTACGGCTATGATAGCGACGCAGGTCTTGGTGATATATTGCAGATCTGGCCGCTGCTAAGTCACGCTCTTCTTCCAGGGCGTCCAGGGAATTTTGGTGTGCCTGCTCATTATCTGCCTCGACATAGGCAGTTACCCGAGGCAAGTCATGACGAATATCGCTTGGGAGGACCGCCTCAGCTCCGTAAACCAAGAAGAAAGGAGTGTATCATGTGGATCTGTTTGGCATTGTTCGAATACTCCAAAGCACTGAGGGGAGTTCATCAACCCAGCAACCCGGAGTTCGCTCAAGGGGTACCATGAGCCGGGGCTTGATTCCTCTCAAGATCTCCTGATTGGCTCTTTCGGCTTGCCCATTGGACTGCGGATGCGCTACCGCTGCTAAATCGAGCCGGATGTGCTCCCGCTGGCAGAATTGTTCCATGGCTCCCATTGATAGATTGGTACCATTATCAGTAATGATGTTGTGTGGGTAACCAAAACGGAAAATCAGCTTCTTCAGAAATTTGACTGAGGTTTCCTCATCGCAATTACTGACCGGCTCTGCCTCTACCCATTTCGTAAACTTATCAACCGCCACTAATAAGTGGGTCTTTTTGTCAGAAGACGGCTTGAACGAACCAACCATATCTAGCCCCCAAATTGTGAACGGCCAAGTAATTGGGATCATGCGCAAATCCTGAGCCGGTACATGAGCCTGTCGACCAAACTTTTGGCACCCATCACACTTGCGCACAATCTCCTCAGCGTCGGCATGAGCCGTCGGCCAATAAAATCCATGCCGGAAAGCTTTGGCGACCAGTGATCGTGAGCCGGCATGATGTCCGCAATCGCTAGAATGAATTTCGTTAAGTATCTCATGGCCTTCCTCAGGTGAAACACACCGTTGAAACACGCCAGTGCTGCTTCGACGATGTAACTCGCCATTAACGATTGTCATGGATTTTGATCGCCGGATGATTTGACGAGCGTCGACTTCCTCCTCTGGGAGCTCTTCTCGGGTCAAATAAGCCAAATATGGCACGGTCCAATTAGGGGTGACATGTAGAGCCGCCACCAGGTGTGCCTCCGGGTCAGGGATAGCAAAATCCTCTTCCGACGGTAAATTGACCGATGGATTGTGAAGGACATCCAGGAAAATGTTAGGCGGCACCGGCTTTCTCTGTGAGCCAAGTCTAGACAAAGAATCAGCCGCCTCATTGAGCCGGCGATCTATATGATCGACTTGATAACCTTCAAAATGCCCCACCACATCAGAGACCGCTCGTCGGTAAGTTGCCATAAGAGGGTCCTTAGAGTCCCAAGTCCCTGAAACTTGCTGTGCCACTAGATCTGAGTCGCCCAGACATCTGACCCGGCTAAGGTTCATCTCTTTGGATATCCTAAGCCCATGTAGGAGGGCCTCGTACTCAGCTGCATTGTTAGTACATGGGAACATGAGCCGTAAGACATAAGAAAATTTGTCACCTTTTGGAGAAGATAACACGACCCCAGCCCCCGAGCCTTCCAGCTACCTAGATCCGTCAAAGTGTATGGTCCAGTACGTGGTATCTGGCCTATCCACTGGAATCTGTATTTCTGTCCAATCGTTGATGAAATCCACCAATGCTTGGGACTTGATGGCGGTTTGGGGCATGTATTTCAATTGGTGGTCACCAAGCTCAATGGCCCACTTGGCAATCCTGCCCGTGGCCTCTCGATTTTGTATGATATCACCGAGAGGCGTCGAACTGACCACGGTGATCGGATGTTCCCGGAAATAATGCTTCAACTTCCGGCTTGCCATGAAGATCCCGAAAACTAGCTTGTGCCAATGCAGGTACCGCTGCTTGGATAGGGTTAAGACTTCGCTGACAAAGTAAACCGGATGCTGGACTAGATATTCCTTTCCTTCTTCTTTCCGCTCGACCACAACTGCGACGCTTACCACCTTGGAGTTTGCAGCAACGTACAGGAGCATAGGCTCTTTTTCCGCGGGAGCAGCCAAGACGGGCGGGTTAACAAGTTGTTGCTTAAGTGCCTCAAAGGCCCTGCCAGCTTCGTCTGTCCACTTAAAGTCGCCCAATTTCTTCAACAACTGGTAAAAAGGAATCGCCTTCTCACCTAGGAGGCTTATGAACCGGCTTAAGGCCGCAATGCGTCCAGTGAGCCGCTGAACTTGATTCACGTTCGACGGCTCGGATAACGATGTTACCGCCTTGATCTTGTCCGGGTTGGCCTCGATACCCCGCTCAGAGACCAGAAAACCTAACAACTTGCCCGTGGGAACGCCAAAGACACACTTCGCCGGGTTAAGTTCCATCTTGTATACCCGGAGATTGTCAAAGGTTTCCTTGATGTCATCCAAGAGCGTCTCTTTCTTCTGAGATTTCACCACAATGTCATCAACGTAAGCATGAACATTGCGTCCAATCTGTGGACTAAGGCAGTTCTGGACGCAGCGCTGATAAGTTGCCCCAGCGCTCTTGAGCCCAAAAGGCATGGACACGTAGCAAAAAGCTCCAAAGGGAGTGATGAAAGCCGTCTTTTCCTGGTCTTCAACAGCCATCTTGATCTGATGATACCCAGAGTATGCATCCAAGAAGCATAAACGCTCGCAACCCGCCGTGGAATCAATGATCTGATCGATACGCAGAAGGGCGAAAGGATCTTTGGGACAAGCTTTATTGATATCTATGTAGTCAACACACATGCGCCAAGTGCCATTCTTTTTCAAAACAAGCATCGGGTTAGCCAGCCACTCAGGATGAAAAACTTCTACGATGAACCCGGCAGCTACGAGTCAGGCCACTTCTTCTCCAATGGCCTTACGTCTCTCCTCATTAAAACGGCGGAGGTACTGGCGCACTGGCTTCATCTTGGGATCCACATTAAGGTGGTGCTCAACAAGTTTTCTCGGGACTCCAGGCATGTCAGATGGCTTCCATGCAAAGATGTCCCGGTTCTCACGGATGAACTTGATGAGCGTGCTTTCCTATTTGGGATCCAAGCCGGTCCCAATAGTGAACTGCTTGGAAGAGTCGCCTGCGTGAAGTCGATCTGCTTCGTATCTTCGGTCGGCTTAAATTTAAGCGTAGGTTCCGACTCAGTATTGGGTTTCTTGAGCGGACTCATATCAGCCGGGTCAACATTGGATGTGTAGAACTTCAGCTCTTCTGCCGCGCAGGCTGACTCGGCATAGGCTGCATCTCCTTCCTCACATTCTTGAGCTATCTTCCGGTTGTCGTCCACAGTTATGGTGCCTTTGAGTCCTGGCATCTTGAGCTTAAGGTAGACGTAGCATGGGCAGCCCATGAAACGAGCGTAAGCCGGCCGCCCAAAGAGAGCATGATAAGGGCTCTTTATCTTAACAACTTCAAACATCAATGGCTCGCACGTGTAGTTGAACTCATCTCCAAAGGCCACATCGAGCTTAATCCGCCCGATCAGATAGGCAGACTTTCCGGGGACGATTCCATGAAAAACTGTCGTTGAAGGAAGCAACGTGCTTTCTGACAGATTCATTCGACGGAAGGTCTCATAATACAATATGTTTATGATGCTGCCTCCATCCATGAGAACCTTGGATAGAGTGTATCCACCAACCTGCGGTGCCACCACCAAAGCAAAACCGCCTAGGTTGTCAACCCGGGGGGGGGGGGGGTGATCCTCCCTGCTCCAGGTGATCACGTGCTCGGACCAGTTAAGGTACCTGGGGACCGCCGGCTCAGCCATGTTGACAGCCCTACTCTTGACCTTGTTGTCCCGCTTGCAGGTATTGGTGGTGAAGACATGGTATTGACCACAATTTAGCTGCCTCGGATTTTTCTGAAAAGTACCTTGGCCATCAGGCTGCTGGAGCTCTGTTCTTGAGTCGTCGTGCACTTCATCAAAGCCGCCAAAGGCTCCAGATGCGAGTGATACTTGCACCGCCGTGCTTACCATAGCACGAGCTGAAACTGACAGGGGGAGATCATGACATTCCTTGCAGGTCTCTGCTCCGAGCGAGCCCCCACGCTCAGCATCCGAGCTGATGACGATCGCTCCTTCGACGGCCGACTCGTCCAAAGGACCTGCCCGCCGAGAAGACCCGGTCGTGTAGGGACTTTGACCGGCTTGATGCCGGCCTGATTGGGCACGCCGAGCCGGCTCGACGATGTTGGTGCAAATGTCCGACTCGGGCACCATTGCGCCGATCTTGCCGATGAAGACTTGGATCTTGCCAAAGGGGACCCGGTAACCGTACTCGATCGAGTCGGCGGCGAGGCCCCAGCCAGAGTTGTCGATGTAGATCTTGCCACGGCGGCTCTTGGTCATACGACAGACCACGTAACTCCCGAACCCTGGGAGGGCTCCCTTTGAGAACTCAACTCCACCGAGCGAGGGCCCCATGGTTGGCGCAAACTGTCGTGGTTTTTTCAACCCGGCATATGTCCTCGTAACAGGACTTAGGTGTGAGGCCATTGCCGCTAGGTGGCGACTCTAAGGGGTTGAACGAGAGAGAGAGAGAGTCGGGTTTACCCAAGTTCGGCCCCTCCTATGGAGGTAATAGCCTACATCCTGGTTTGTGTATATTCGATGAGTAGATCTCGATTACAAGGGTGCGGAATCGCAAACCTAGCTATCGAGAGGTTGTAACTTAAGTCTTTCAGGCCCTAGGGACATGCCTGGTGTCTTGTGGGCGTCCTGGGCTCCCTCCTGGTTACTTCTTTGGCCCACTGGCCTCCTTCTAGTCCAAAAAAAATCTCCAAAAAGTTTCGTCGCAATTGGACTCCGTTTGGTACTAATATTCTACGAAGTAAAAACAAGAAAAAAACAGCAACTGGCACTTGGCACTGTGTCAATAGGTTAGTCCCAAAAAATGATATAAAGTTGCTATAAAATGATTGTAAAACATCCAAGAATGATAATATAACAGCATGGAACAAGCAAAAATTATAGATACGTTGGAGATGTATCAGCATCCCCAAGCTTAATTCCTACTCGTCCTCAAGTAGGTAAATGATAAAAACTGAATTTTTGATGTGGAATGCTGCCTAACATGTTCATTACATATTCTTTTCTTTTGTAGCATGGACATTTGGACTTTTAGATGGTTCAAAGCAATAGTCTAGTTTTGACATGAAGACTTTAATACTCAAGCATACCAACAAGCAACCATGTCTTTCAAAATATCAACACTAAAGAAAGTTATCCCTAGCCCATCATGCTCAATCATTGATCCATTCATAAAACACAATCAAATATTAACTACACCCAATGCACAAGTACGATCATAGTGCCCCCTAGTTGGTGCTTTATAAGAGAAGATGGAGACTCAAATTAAAAATAAAAATTGCATAAAGTAAATAGATAGGCCCTTCGTAGAGTGAAGTAGAGATTTGTAGAGGTGCCAGAGCTCAATGCTTAAATTGAGAGAGAGAAATATTTTGGGTGGCATGCCTTTCCTGTCAACAAACATGACAAAGTAGTTCTCAATACTTTCCATGCTAGATACATCATAGGTGGTTCCCCGACATAAAGTAAAGTATCATCTCTCAAAATAATATAAGTGAAGCATGAGAGGATTTCTTCAAAATTTACTAACTCTCAAATTTATCTAAGTGAATCAAGAGAGTGTTTCTTCAAAATTTCAAAGCACACCGTGCTCAAAAAGATATAAGTGAAGCACTAGAGCAATTCCATAGCTCAAAAAATTTAAGTGAAACATAAAGAGCAATTCTAACAAATCATAGCATAATTTTGTCTCTCTCAAATAGGTGTGTCCAGCAAGGATACTTGTGACAAACTAAAAAGCAAATCAAGCAAAGACTCAAATAATACAAGACGCTCCAAGCAAAACTCATGATATGTCACGAATAAAAATATAGCTCCAAGTAAAATACCGATGGTCGTTAGAAGAAAGTGGGGATGCCACTCGGGGCATCCCCAAGCTTAGGCTCTTTTCACTCCTTATTCCTTCATCCATCATGATCTCACCCAAAACTTGAAAACTTCAATCACACAAAACTCAACAAAACCTTCGTGAGATCCGTTAGTATAATAAAGCAAATCACCACTTTAAGTACTATTGAAAACTCATTCAAATTTTATTGTTGCATTATACCTACTGTATTTTAACTTTACCATGGCTTATACCCTTCAATACGAACCATAGATTCATCAAAACAAGCACACAATGCAATGAAAACAGAATCTGTCTTAAACAGAACAGTCTGTAGTAATCTGTAATCTAACCATACTTCTGTAACTCTAAAAATTCTGAACAATTAGCAAAATGTAAAGAATTTGTATATCAACACTGTGTTAAAATTTCAGCTCATTATCACGCTCCAGTAAAAAATGAAAATTCACGCACTGGAGTCAAAGTTTCTGTTTCAGATTCAGCATTGTTTCTACTCATCTTAAGAATCATCCTAAATTCTTTACTTGGCACAAACACTAAATAAAACATAAAAACACAATCATAACAGAGGCATAATTGTGTCAACACTCAAAAACAGAAAGAAAAAGATGAAAATAAATTTATTCATTGGGTTGCCTCCCAACAAGCTCTTTTTTTATAGTCATTAAGATAGGCTTGAGATTTCAATGATGCCCTCATGAAAGATAATAATAGCAACACAAAGAGAGCATCATGAAGCCTATGGAAAACACACTTAAGTCTAACATACTTTCTATGCATAGGCATTTTATAAGCAAACAAATTATCAAGGCAAGCAAAAACTAGCATATGGAAGGAAGAAGAAAGAGACAATAGCAATATCAACACGAAGAGAGGTAATTTAGTATCATGAAAATTTCTACAACCATAATTTCCTCTCTCATAATAATTACATGTAGGATCATAATCAAATTCAACAATATATTTATCATAAACAATACTCTCTTTATGATCAACATGCATAAAGTTTTTTTCATTTTCCAAAATAGTGGGATTATCATCAACTAAAGTTATGACCACTCCAAACCAACTTTTATCAAAAAAATCATAAGATTGAACACTCTCCAAATATGTGGGATTCTTTTTAACTAAAGTTGATTCTCTTCCAAACCCACTTTCGATACTATTGCAAACATTATTATCAATAACATATTCAACATGAGGCTTAAATAAATTTTCAAGATCATAAGAAGCATTATCACCCCAATCATGACCATTGCAATAAGAAGTGGACATGACAAAATTATCATCCTCAAGCTTGTAGTTTTGCATATCATTAACATAATTGACATTAATAGAATTTATAGTAACATCATTGCAATCATGCTTTTCAATCAAGGAGCTATCATGAATCACCTTATAAATTTCTTCTTTCAAAACTTCATCAAAATTTTCAGATTCATGATTTTCAAACAAAACTTCATAGAGATAATCAAGTGCAGTCAAGTGACTAGCAATTGGTTCATCATAATTTGTCCTTTTGAAAAGATTAGCAAGTGGATGAGGATCCATATCAATAGATTTTTAGCAAGCGAAGATGCAAGCAAATAGAAGGCGCATGGCAACACAAGCAAAGATAGCAAACAAGCAAAAAAAGGCAAACGGAAAAGAGGGCGAATAAAAATGCAAATTTGTGCAGTGGGGGAGAGGAAAACGAGAGGCAAATGGCAAATAATGTAATTGCAAGGAGATGAGATTTGTGATTAGGAACCTGATAGATGTTGATGATGTCTCCTCGGCGCTAGAGATTGGCACGTTGAAGAGACTGCTTCCTCCCCGGCAACGGTGCCAGAAATTCCTTTGACGTGGCTTCAGACTGCGTCGGTGTTTCCCCAAAGAGGAAGGGATGATGCAGCACAGCGACAATAAGTATTTCCCTCAGTTATGAAACCAAGGTATCGAACCAGTAGGAGGATCACGCAACACTATGTAAACAGTACCTGCACACAAAGAACAAATACTTGCAACCCAACACGAAAGAGAGGTTGTCAATCTCTCCACGGTAAAAAGATAGATTAGATTGTAGATTGGATAAATAGATCTCGCAAGAACACAAAATAAAAGAGGCAAATAAAAAGTGCAGCAAGGTATTTTTTGGGTTTTGGAATAGTAGATCTGAAAACAAAAGCGGCAAAAAGATAGATCGGAAAGCAATATGTTGGAAAAGTAGACCCGGGGGCTGTAGGTTTCACTAGTGGCTTCTCTCATGAGTATAGCACACGGTGGGTGAACAAATTACTGTTGGGCAATTGATAGAAGATCAAATAATTATGACGATATCCAAGGCGATGATCATTACATAGGCATCACGTCCAAGATTAGTAGACCAAAACGATTCTGCATCTACTACTATTACACCACACATCGACCGCTATCCAGCATGCATCTAGTGTATTAAGTTTATGGAAAAACGGAGTAATGCAATAAGTATGGTGACATGATGTATACAAGATCTATTCATGTAGGAATAGACCCCATCTTGTTATCCTTAATAGCAACGATACATGCGTGCCTCGCTGCCCCTTCTGTCACTGGGAGAGGACACCGCAAGATCGAACCCATCACAAAGCACCTCTTCCCATGGCAAGAAAAATCGATCTAGTTGGTCTAACTAAACCAAAGATTTGAAAAAGAAATACGAGGCTATAAGTAATCATGCATAAGAGATCAAAGAAGACTCAAATAATGTTCGTGGATAGAAACTGATCATGAACTCAAAATTCAACGGATCCCAACAAACACACCGCAAAAAGTCATTACATCAAATAGATCTCCAAGAGACCATTGTATTGAGAATCAAAAGAGAGAGAGGAAACCATCTAGCTACTGCCTACGGACCTATAGGTCTATGGTGGACTACTGATACGTCTCCAACGTATCGATAATTTATGAAGTATTCATGCCATGATTGCCTATGTTTACAATATTTTAATATGGTTTTGATGCACTTTACATTATTTATTTAGAACTAACCCGGACTGACGATGTTTTCACCAGAACTACCATGGTGTTGTTTTTTGTGCAGAAATCAAAGTTCTCTAAATGCAACGAAACTTTTTGATGATATTTTTTGGAACAAAAGAGGAACTAGAAGCTTCCTTGGAGGGCCAGAAGAGCCACGAGGTGGGCACAACCCACCAGGGCGCGCCAGGCCCCTCTGGCGCGGCCTGGTGTTTTGTGGTCAACTCGTGGCCCATCTTCGCGTGAAACCGACGCTCAAAAATCCTATATATTGAGAAACCCCTAGAAATAACCCTAGACGAGAAGTTTCGCCGCCGCAACTCTTTGTATCAATGAAAAACCAATCTGGAGGCGTTCCAGTACCCTGCCGGAGAGGGTAGATCATCTCCGGTGGCCATCTTCATCATCCCGGCGGAGGCCATGACGAGGAGGGAGTAGTCCACCCTCGGGGCTGAGGCTATGTACCAGTAGCTATGTGTTCAATATCTCTCTCTCTCTCGTGTTCTTGAGATGCCACGATCTTGATGTATCACGGGCTTTGTTAATATAGTTGGATCATATGATGTTATTCCCTTGCTATCATGTTGTGATGAATTGAATATTTCCCTTTGAGATATCGTTATATTGGATTGAATATTGGATTTGAGAACAGTTGATATATGTCTTGCATATGGATACTCGTGGTGACAATGGGGTGTTCTATTGATTCACTTGATGTATGTTTTGGTACTCAACTTGCGGATTCCCGAGGTGACATTGGGGTAATCTATGCATAGGGGTTGATGCACGTTCTTGTCCTACGTTCTCTGATAGAAATCTTGGGGCACTCTTTGAGGTTCTTTGTGTTGGATTGAGTATTATGAATCTGAAATTGTTTGATGCGTATTGTATAATTAAATCATGGATACTTGTGGTGACATTGGAGTATATAGGTGACATTAGAGTTGGTTGATGCGTATCATATGGTGTTATTTTAGTACGAACTCTAGATAGATTGATCAGAAAGGATAACTTGGTGTTATTTTAGTACGAACTCTTGGATAGATCGATCGGAAAGGATAACTTTAAGGTGGTTTCGTACCCTACAAACAATTTCTTCTTATGTTCTCTGCTAGATAAGAACTTTGGAGTGCTTCTTCGTTGCACGTTGAGGGATGGTTATGTGATCCAATTATATTAGCACTGTTGAGAGATTGCACTAGCGAAAGTATGAACCCTAGGCCTTGTTTTCAAGCATTGCAATCCCGTTTGTGCTAACTTTTGTTACTTGCTACCGTGCTGTTTTTTATTGTTACTAGTACAAAAATCAATACCTACTATCATTACTACACTTGTATCACCATCTCTTCGCCGAACTAGTGCACCTATACAATTTACCATTGTATTTGGTGTGTTGGGGACACAAGAGACTTTTTATTATTTGGTTGCAGGGTTGTTTGAGAGAGACCATCTTCATCCTACACCTCCCACGGATTGATAAACCTTAGGTCATCCACTTGAGGGAAATTTGCTACTGTCCTACAAAACTCCGCGCTTGGAGGCCCAACACGAGTCTACAAGAACAAGTTGTGTAGTAGACATCAAGCTCTTTTTTGGCACCGTTGCCGAGGAGGTGAGTGCTTGAAGGTATATCTATAGATCTTGCAATTAAATATTTTAGTTTCTTGTTTTTACTAGTTTGGTTTTTATAAAATAAAACTACAAAAAATGGATTTTAGGTTGCATCATTTGTACCGTCTTTATAATGTCTTTCGTGAAAATAAGGATTCAAAAAATTGTGCTCAATTGGTAGATGAAGAAATTATGAAAATACTTGATGAGAATTCCTTCAATGATGAGCATGATAGAAATATTGCTAGTATGAATTCTCTGAATATCCATGATGCTAATGATATGCAAAGCCACAAGCTTGGGGATGCTATGTTTGATGAAGATGATATTTTTAGTCCCCCAAGTTTTGATGAGCAAATTTATTATGATGATAGCATGCCTCCTATCTATGTTGATTATAATGATGACATGTATGCTATAAAGAGTGATAGTAACCATGAAACTTGTCATCATGATTTTAATATTGAATGTGGTTATGTCAATCAAGTGTCTCATGATAGTTATTTTGTTGAGCTTGCTCCCACTACCATGGATGAAAAGGAATTTGCTTATGTGGAGAGTAATGAAAATTCTATGCTTGTGCATCATGAAAAGAATGATTATGTGATAGTTATATTGTTGAATTCCTTCATGATGCTACTGAAAATTATTATGAGGGAGGAACATATGCTTGTAGGAATTGCAATAATATCAAGTTTCCTCCCTATGTGTTCAAAGTTTTGAAGTTATGCTTGTTTTGCCTTCATATGCTAGTTGATTCTTGCTCCCATAAATTTTTTGCTCACAAAATCCCTATGCATAGGAAGTGGGTTAGACTTAAATGTGCTTGTCATGTGATCCATGATGCTCTTTTGCATGTTTCAAATATTATTCCTATGTGAGCATCTTTGAAATCATCATGCCTAGCTAAAAGGCATTAAAGAAAAGCGCTTGTTGGGAGACAACCCAACACTTTTACTTTCTGTTTTTGAGTGTTCACATGATTAAGCTACTGTAGTAATCATGTTTTGTGTCTTTTATTTCAATAATGTGCCAAGTAAAGCCTTTGGGATGACTCACAAGATTAGCAGAATTGATGCTCAACCAAAACAGAAACTTTTGACTCCAGTACAGGAATTTTAATTTTTTACTGGAGCATGATAATGATCTGCAATTTTTACAGTGTTTATATACAAATTATTCAGGTTCTCCTAATTTTTCAGAATTTTTAAAGACAGGTAAGTGTGGCTATACTACAGATCTTCACAGACCGTTTTGTTTTTGACAGATTCTGTTTTGCATGCATAGTTTGCTTGTTTTAGTGTTCCCATAGCTTATATTCAGTGATATAAATTATGTGAATGGTAGAATACAGTAGGTATTATGTGAGAACAATTATTAATCTTGTCTTGACAGTACCTAAGTGAATGATCTTTATTTATTATACTAACCCTTCTCACGAAGTTCCGTTAAGTTTTGTGTGATTGAAGTTTTCAAGTTTTGGGTGAGACACCGATATGAGGAGAATAAGGAGTGACAAGAACCTAAGCTTGGGGATGCCCAAGGCACCCCCAAGGTAATATCCAAGGAAGACTCATGCGTCTAAGCTTGGGGATGCCCTGGAAGGCATCCCCTCTTTCGTCTTCAACATTATCGGTATATCTTACTTAGAGCTATATTTTTATTCCTCACATAATATGTGCTTTGCTTGGATAGTCATTATATTTTTTTCTCTATTAGGTGTTAGTTATAATCTTGTTTTTCAATAAAAAGTTCCAAGAATTGCCTCTTAGGATGCTTGAGTTACATGTTTGATAAGTGTTGTGTAAAAACACAAACTTTTGCTGGAGTGTTTGAATTTTCATATTTTACTGGAACGTGGGAAGTTTCTGAAATTTTTACATAGTGTTTTCATATAAATTATTTATCACTTCCTAAATTTTCATAATTTGTTGAGTTACATAAGTACACCATTTTCATAAATTGCTACAGACTGTTCTGTTTGGACAGATTGCTATCATAGTTTTGTTATCTACTTATTCTATAGTTTCCATAGCCTATATTGGTAGATATAAATTTTGGAAATGATAGTAAATAGTAGATGATGTTTGAAAATTATTGTGCAACTTGTCTTGGCAGTATATAAAGAGTTGATTTATTCTTATGTGCACTAATCTTTCTCACGAGATCTTTTCAAGTTTTGTGTGGATGAAGTTTTTGAGAATAGGTGAAACCATGATATGAGAGGATTGAACGAGATACAAAAGCTCAAGCTTGGGGATGACAAGGCACCCCAAGTAAATATTTCAAGAAGTCTCAAGCATCTAAGCTTGGGGATGCTACGCATCCCACCTTTCTTCTTCAACAAATATCGGTTAGCCTATGTTGAGCCTAAATTTTTATTTGTCCACATGATATGTGTTATTCTTCGAGTGCTATTTTTATTTAGTTTGATGTTTGAATAAAATACTCAGATCTGAAAATCTTTATTGATAGAGAGAGTCCTCACATAGCTACTTAATTGTTTGACTACTCATTGATCTTCACTTATATCGTTTGAGAGTAGCTTGTCATTTACTCTTGTGCTTCACTTATATCCTATGAGTAAGTTGTTGAATGAATTGAATACCATGAAGTTGAAATTATATGTTCATATCACGCCTAGTAGTAGCTTCACATTGGGTTTAGAAAGTGAAATCTTTTGAAGCTTGACAATCACAATATTGGTCATACAAGCAATTCGTGAATGATTAGTATAAGGAAGAGAACTTTCACATACAAATATATTATCTTGGACATCTTCTATGATTGTGAATACCCATTAATTATTTTCAAACTTGAGCAAATTATTTGAAGTTGGACAAGGAAGACAATGTAATGAGTTATGGTTGTGTATATTTGCATAGAAGTTATATTGTTATGGATCCTCCAACATGTGGTGCTTGTTTAGAACTTTTTGCTAGCCAACACTCCGTACTAAGTAGAGATACTACTTGTGCATCCAAATCCTTGAGCCAAGTTTCTTCCATAAGAGTCCACCATACCTACCTATATATGGTATTTCACAGCCATTCCAAGTAAATTTGCATGTGCCACCTCTAAACATTCAAATAAACATATGTTTTGTGTGCCTGTACCACTCATGGAGCGATGGAGGGCGGTCAGTATCTTCCATGTTAAGTGGGTTATTCTCATGATGAGTGTTTATTCACTCGTCTTTGCATGAGAGGGGCGGTAATAGGGATTCCCTGTCCCGAAATCAAAAAAAATTGCAAATAATTAAACAAAACTCCCCCGGGAATGTTGTTGGTATGGACGGCACCCGTGGATTCGGCTAGCCGTGGAGTGTGTTTGTTGGTGGAGGGGGAGTAAACCTTTACTTTTCCCGCTTGGGAACCGCCGCTAATGTGTTTAACATGGAAGATATTGATAACTCTTGGTCGTAACGTTGACAGGAAGGGTGCACCTCCCAAAACTATATTCATCTCTGTTTTTAAACAATGAGCTCTAGCACCTTTGCAAATCCCTGCTTCCCTCTGCGAAGGGACAATCTATTTACTTTCATGTTATTTACTATTCATGTTGAGTCAACTTATTATTCCAACCTCAGTCTATTAGTTGGCAAGCATCATGTGGTAGGGAAAGATCCAAACATATATATCCAGTCAAATATATTTGATCATGATTTATTATCGTTGGCAATTATCTCTATGATAAATGAGTTGGGAGGCAAAACATTAAGCCCCTATCTTTCTCTGTGTTCGATGGATGCCATTTGTTCTAAAAATATGCTTTGAGTACTAGCAATCATAGAAGACTATATGATGATTAAGTATGTGGAGCTCTTACTTAGACTTTGTTGAGAATAAGTTGAATTGCAATTTTTTGGTGACTAAGAACATAGGTTATTAAGTTTCAAGAGAATTCATTGTTTGAACCATAACATGTGAATTGGTTGCTACTTTATGAGAAAAAGTTGCTGGTTATGATGCTAGAAAATTGACTGAAATTATCAATGATCAAACTTATATATTATGCTAGCATTCACACTTCATAAATTAGTTCTTTTATCATTTACCTACTCGAGGACGAGCAGGAATTAAGCTTGGGGATGCTGATACATCTCCAACGTATCGATAATTTATGAAGTATTCATGCCATGATTGCCTATGTTTACAATACTTTTATATGGTTTTGATGCACTTTACATGATTTATAAAGAACTAACCCGTACTGACGTTGTTTTCAGCAGAACTACCGTGGTGTTGTTTTTTGTGTAGAAATCAGAGTTCTCCAAATGCAACGAAACTTTTTGACGATTTTTTTTGGAACAAAAGAGGCACTAGAAGCTTCGTTGGAGGGCCAGAAGAGCCACGAGGTGGGTGATACGCCTCCAACGTATCTATAATTTTTGCTTGTTCCATGCTGTTATTTTATCATTCTTGGATGTTTTACAATCATTTTGTAACAAATTTATATCATTTTTTGGGACTAACCTATTGACATAGTGCCAAAGTGTCAGTTGCTGTTTTTGCTCGCTTTTTACTTCACAAAAAATCAGTACCAAACGGAGCCCAAATGTTGCGGGGATTTTTGTGGATTTTTTATGGACCAGAAGAAAGAAGATGGGCCAAAGAACACCAGAAGAGGGGGCACAGGGTGGCCATCCCCCACCAGGGCACCAGAGGCCCCTGGCGCGGCCTGGTGGAGGATGGGCAGCTCGGGCACCCCCTCAACCGACTATCAAGCCTATAAATTCCCAGAAAATCCAAAAAACCCAGAGGAGTCGACGAAACACAATTCCAGCCGCTGCAAGTTCCAAAACCGCAATATCCAATCTAAACACCATCATGGAGGGGTTCATCTTCCTCATAGGTGCCTCTCCAATGATGCGTGAGTAGTCCACCATAGACCTACGGGTCCGTAGGCAGTAGCTAGATTGCTTCTTCTCTCTCTCTTATGATTCTCAATACAATGGTCTCTTGGATATCTATTTGATGTAAACTTTTGTGGTGTGTTTGTTGGGATCCGATGAATTTTGAGTTCATGATCATTTTCTATCCATGAATATTATCTGAGTCTTCTTTGATCTCTTATATGCATGATTGCTTATAGCATCGTATTTCTTCTTCGAATCTTTGGTTTAGTTAGGCCGACTAGATCGATTTTTCTTGCCATGGGAAGAGGTGCTTTGTGATGGGTTCGATCTTGCGGTGTTCTTTCCCAGTGACAGAAGGGGCAGCAAGACACGCATGTATCGTTGCTATTAAGGATAACAAGATGGGGTCTATTCCTACATGAATAGATCTTGTCTACATCATGTCATCGTTCTTATTGCATCACTCCGTTTTTCCATTAACTTAATACACTAGATGCATGCTGGATAGCGGTCGATGTGTGGAGTAATAGAGGTAGATGCAGGCAGGAGTCGGTTTATCTATCTTGGACGTGATGCCTATATAATGATCATCGCCTTGGATATCGTCATGACTATTCGATTTTCTATCAATTGCCCAACAGTAATTTGTTCACCCACCATGCGCTATACTCATGAGAGAAGCCACTAGTAAACCCTACGGCCCCCGGGTCTACTTTTCTATCATATTGCTTTCCGATCTACGTTTTTTGCAATCTTTGTTTTCAGATCTACAAAACCAAAAACCCAAAAGTATATTGCTGCATATTTACTCTTTTTATTTGTGTTCTTGAGAGATCTATCTCTCCTATCTATCACTACCTAATCTATCTTATTACCGTAGAGAGATTGACAACCTCTCTTTCGCGTCGGGTTGCAGGTATTTGTTGTTTGTGTGCAGGTGCTGCTTATTGGGTGTTGGTGATCCTCCTACTGGTTTGATAACCTTGGTTTCATAACTGAGGGAAATACTTACCGTCGTTGTGCTGCATCATCCCTTCCGCTTTGGGGAAATACCGACGCAGTCCAAGCCACGTCAAAGGAATTTCTAGCGCCGTTGCCGGGGAGGAAGCAGTCTCTTCTACGTGCCTATCGTAGGCGCCGAGGGAACTCCACCACCATCTACCAGGTTCCTAATCACAAATCTCATCTCCTTACAATTACGTTATTTGCCATTTGCCTCTCGTTTTCCTCTCCCCTGCTTCACCAATTTGCCGTTTTATTCACCCTCTTTTTCTCGCTTGCCCTTTTTCTCGCCGGATCTCTTGCCTTGTCACTATGGCTAGTTCTTCCTTTATTGCGTGTACTCCCGATAATGAGGTTCTTAATTTTAAGAAAAGGGAAGGGGAGAACCGAAAAGATGCTTGGTATAGGATTTGTAATGCTCATAATAGATCTATTCATAAGCAATCTATCGTTGTTCTTCTTCGCAGTTTTTATGTTGGCATCACCACTTGGTATAGATTCGTCCTTGATACGATTACCGATGGGAATTTCTTGATGTGTCCATCTTTGGATGCTTTTAATGCCTTGGGGAGTTTAGTGGGATCACCACCTATAATGATCAACGAAACAACTTTAACTCTTGAACATGTTATGGAGAGATTAGATGCTATCGAAAAGAAGATGATTACTAAAGAACATCTTGAAGATTTGGATAATAAATTACATAATCTTGCTAATAAAATTGGGGCTAAGGCGGGAGATGCCATTAAATTATTGAAGGCAAAAGAAACCGTAGTTAACGAAAGGGTAGAAGAAAGTCCTTACCATATTGATAAGTTGGAAGAGATTTTTAGTAATTTGGGTTCGGATTTTTCTTCTATCAAATCCCTTGAAAAAACTCCCGTAAAAATTGGCAAGACCACGCAAGTCACTAAAAACAAAGTTGCTACAACTAGTGGCCACAAGGGAGATCTTAAAATGATTAGTATTCATCCCGACTTTGTTGAAATCATAAGAGATCCTATTTACAAGAATGACTTTTTTTGTTTTCTTCCTAGGAGTGTTATCGTTAAGAACATGCATGCTAAATCCTTGAAGAAACATAGTTGTGTGATTGAAGAATTGAAAACCAAAGATGACAATACTTGAATCTATCCATTATGCCTAGCTAGGGGCGTAAAACGATAGCGCTTGTTGGGAGGCAACCCAATGAATAAATAAATTTTTGCTTTTTCCTTTCTGTTTTTGAGTGTTGACACAATTATGCCTCTGTTATGATTGTGTTTTTATGGTTTATTTAGTGTTTGTGCCAAGTAAAGCCTTCAGGATGATTCATAGGATGAGTAGAACTGATGCTGAATCTGAAACAGAAACTTTGCGTCCAGTATATGAATTTTCATTTTTTTTTTCTTGAATGTGATCTTGAGCTGAAATTTTAACACAGTGTTGCTATACAAATTCCTTATGTTGTCCTAATTTTTCAGAATTTTTAGAGTTACAGAAGTATGGGTATAGTACAGATTACTACAGACTGTTCTGTTTAAGACATATTCTGTTTTCGTTGCATTGTGTGCTTGTTTTGATGAATCTATGGTTTGTATTGGGGGGTATAAGCCATGGTAAAGTTAAAATACAGTAGGTATAATGCAATAATAAAATATGAATGGGTTTGCAACAGTACCTAAAGTAGTGATTTGCTTTCTTATACTAACGGATCTCACGAAGATTTTGTTGAGTTTTGTGTGATTGAAGTTTTCAAGTTTTGGGTGACATCACGATGGATGAAGGAATAAGGAGTAGCAAAAGCCTAAGCTTGGGGGATGCTACTGCACCCCCAAGATATATCCAAAGAGTAACAAGCAACTAAGCTTGGGGATGCCCCCGAGTGGCATCCCCTCTTTCTTCTAACGACCATCGGTATTTTACTTGGAGCTATATTTTTATTCGTCACATATCATGTGTTTTGCTTGGAGCGTCTTGTATCTTTGCTTGCTTTGTTTGTTAGTTTTTCCTTTGTATCCTTGTTGTACACACCTATTTGAGAAAGCCAAAATCATGCTATGATTTGTTAGAATTGCTCTATGTGCTTGACTTAAACTTTTTGAGCTATAGAATTGCTCTATGTGCTTCACTTATATCTTTTTGAGCACGGTGTGCTTGGAAATTTTTGTAGAAATACTCTCATGCTTCACTTAGATTAATTTGAGAGTTAGTAAATTTTGAAGAAATCCTCTCATGCTTCACTTATACCTTTTTGAGAGATGAAATCTTTATGCTCATGTGCTTCACTTAAATTTGTTTGAGCTTGCCAAAAAGCAATGGCAATATATGAATCTAGTCCCAAAGTGATAGATATCCAAGGAGGATATAATAAAAACTTTCATGAAGATCATTGGACAAATTAAACTTGATTCTTTGTAATAGTTTTGAAACATGATGATAGTAATATGTGAGTCATGTTGATGAGTAATTATGCTTAGTAGGAATATTGGTGTTAAGGTTTGTGATTCCCTATGCATGCACGAAAGTCAATAGTTATGCAATGAAGTTACATGCTACTTGTGGTGCATTATTCGGTGTTAGTTATGTTCAATGCTCACTTATGTGAATTTTCGTTTTTTGGTTTGGTTGCTTCCCAATCTATTTGCTAGCCTTCACTTGTACTAAGTAGAAATACTACTTGTGCATCCAAAATCCTTAAACCAAGTTTTGCCTTATGAGTCCACCATACCTACCTATATATGGTATTTCCATGCCGTTCCAAGCAAATTTGTATGTGCCATCTCTAAATTTTCAAAATAAATTTTCTCTTTTGTGTGCCCGTACCGCTCATGAAATGGTGGGGAGTGTCCAATATTTTTCCATGCTAGCTGTGTTATTCTCAAGATTAGTGTTTATTCACTTGTCATTGCACGAGAGTGCGGCGGTAATAGGGATGCCCATTCCCGAAATGAAAAAGAAAAATATTTACTTTATGTTGTCAAATAATAAATTCCTTCGAAAGTGTTGGTATGGAAGGCAACCGTGGATACGGCCCGCCATGGGAAGTGAAAGTTTGGTGGAAAAAGGAATAAAATTTATTTTCTGTTTGGGAACCGCCTATGATATATCTAGCATGGAAAGTATTGTGAGCTACTTTGTCATTTTCGTTGACAGGAAAAGCATGCCACCCAAAATATTTTTCTCTCTCAATTTAAACCTTGAGCTCTGGCACATCTACAAATCCCTAATTCCCTCTGCGAAGGGCCTATCTATTTACTTTATGCATTTTTTTTGCTTTGAGTCTCCATCTTCTCTTATAAGCACCTACTAGGGGGCACTATGATCGTACTTGAGCATTGGGCATAGCTAATATTTGAGTGTGTTTCATGAATGGATCAATGATTGAGCATGATGGGCTAGGGATAACTTTCTTTAGTGTTGATATTTTGAAAGACATGGTTGTTTGTTAACATGCTTGAGTATTGAAGTCATTATGTTAAAACTAGACTATTGCTTTGAATCATTATAAGTCCAAATGTCCATGATATACAAAATAAAATAATATGATGAACATGTTAGGCAGCATTCCACATCACAAATTCTGTTTTTATCATTTACCAACTCGAGGACGAGTAGGAATTAAGCTTGGGGATGCTGATACGTCTCCAACATATCTATAATTTTTGCTTGTTCCATGCTGTTATATTATCATTCTTGGATGTTTTCCAATCATTTTATAACAACTTTATATCATTTTTTGGGACTAACCTATTGACATAGTGCCAAAGTGCTAGTTGTTGTTTTTGCTCGTTTTTTACTTCGCAGAAAATCAGTACCAAACGGAGCCCAAACGCTGCGGGGATTTTTGTGGATTTTTTATGGACCAGAAGAAAGAAGATGGGCCAAAGAACACCAGAAGAGGGGGCCCAGGGTGGCCATCCCCCACCAGGGCGTGCCAAAGGCCCCCTGGCGCGGCCTGGTGGAGGATGGGCAGCTCGGGCACCCTCTCAACCGACTACCAAGCCTATAAATTCCCAGAAAATCCAAAAACCCTAGAGGAGTCGACGAAATACAATTCCAGCCGCCGCAAGTTCCAGAACCGCGAGATCCAATCTAAACACCATCACGGAGGGGTTCATCTTCCTCACAGGTGCCTCTCCGATGATGCGTGAGTAGTCCACCATAGACCTACGGGTCCGTAGGCAGTAGTTAGATGGCTTCTTCTATCGCTCTTATGATTCTCAATACAATGGTCTCTTGGAGATCTATTTGATGTAAACTTTTGCGGTGTGTTTGTTGGGATCCGATGAATTTTGAGTTCATGCTTAGTTTCTATCCATGAATATTATTTGAGTCTTCTTTGATATCTTATATGCATGATTTCTTATAGCATCGTATTTCTTCTTCGAATCTTTGGTTTAGTTAGGCCGACTAGATCGATTTTTCTTGCCATGGGAAGAGGTGCTTTGTGATGGGTTCGATCTTGCGGTGTTCTTTCCCAGTGACAAAAGGGGCAGCAAGACACGCATGTATCGTTGCTATTAAGGATAACAAGATGGGGTCTATTCCTACATGAATAGATCTTGTCTACATCATGTCATCGTTCTTATTGCATTACTCAGTTTTTCCATTAACTTAATACACTAGATGCATGCTGGATAGCGGTCGATGTGTGGAGTAATAGAGGTAGATGCAGGCAGGAGTCGGTCTATCTATCTTGGACGTGATGCCTATATAATGATCATCGCCTTGGATATCGTCATGACTATTCGATTTTCTATCAATTGCCCAACAGTAATTTGTTCACCCACCGTGCGCTATACTCATGAGAGAAGCCACTAGTGAACCCTACGACCCCCGGGTCTACTTTTCTATCATATTGCTTTCCGATCTACGTTTTTTGCAATCTTTGTTTTCAGATCTACAAAACCAAAAACCGAAAAATATATTGTTGCATATTTACTCTTTTTATTTGTGTTCTTGAGAGATCTATCTCTCCTATCTATCACTACCTAATCTATCTTATTACCGTAGAGAGATTGACAACCTCTCTTTCGCGTCGGGTTGCAGGTATTTGTTGTTTGTGTGTAGGTGCTGCTTATTGGGTGTTGGTGATCCTCCTACTGGTTCGATAAACCTTGGTTTCTTAACTAAGGGAAATACTTACCATCGATGTGCTGCATCATCCCTTCCTCTTTGGGGAAATACCGACGCAGTCCAAGCCATGTCAGTGGGCACAACCCGCCAGGGCGCGCCAGGCCCCTCTGGCGCGCCTTGGTGTCTTGTGGTCCACTCGTGGCCCATCTTCGCATGAAACCAACGCTCAAAAATCCTATATATTGATAAACCCCCAAAAATAACCCTAGACAAGAAGTTCAGCCACCGCAACTCTCTGTATCGACGAAAAACAAATCTAGAGGCATTCCGGTACCCTGTCGGAGAGGGTAGATCCTCTCCGGTGGCCATATTCATTATCCCGGCGGAGGCCATGACGAGGAGGGAGTAGTCCACCCTCGGAGCTGAGGGCATGTACCAGTAGCTATGTGTTCAATATCTCTCTCTCTCGTCTTCTTGAGATGTCACGATCTTGATGTATCACGGGCTTTGTTAATATAGTCGGATCATATGATGTTATTCCCTTGCTATCATGTTGTGATGAATTGAATCTTTCCCTTTGAGATATCGTTATGTTGGATTGAATATTGGATTTGAGAACACTTGATATATGCCTTGCATATGGATAACCGTAGTGACAATGGGGTGTTCTATTGATTCACTTGATGTATGTTTTGGTACTCAACTTGCGGCTTCCCGAGGTGACATTGGTGTAATCTATGCATAGGGGTTTATGCACGTTCTTGTCCTACGTTCTCCGATAGAAATCTTGGGGCACTCTTTGAGGTTCTTTGTGTTGGATTGAGTATTATGAATCTGAAATTGTTTGATGAGTGTCGTATAATTAACTCATGGATACTTGTGGTGACATTGGAGTATCTAGGTGACATTAGAGTTGGTTGATGCGTATCATATGGTGTTATTTTAGTACGAACTCTAGATATATTTATCGGAAAGGATAACTTGATGTTATTTTAGTACGAACTCTTGGATAGATCGATCGGAAAGGATAACTTTAAGGTGGTTTCGTACCCTACAAACAATTTATTCTTATGTTCTCTGCTAGATAAGAACTTTGGAGCGATGCTTCATTGCACGTTGAGGGATGGTTATGTGATCCAATTATATTAGCATTGTTGAGAGATTGCACTAGCGAAAGTACGGACCCTAGGCCTTGTTTTCAAGCATTGCAATACCGTTTGTGCTAACTTTTGTTACTTGCTACCTTGCTGTTTTTTATTGTTACTATTACAAAAATCAATACATATTATCATTACTACACTTGTATCACCATCTCTTTGCCGAACTAGTGCACCTATACAATTTACCATTGTATTTGGTGTGTTGGGGACACAAGAGACTTTTTATTATTTGGTTGCAGGGTTGTTTGAGAGAGACCATCGTCATCCTACGCCTCCCACGGATTGATAAACCTTAGGTCATCCACTTGAGGGAAATTTGCTAATATACTACAAAACTCTGCGCTTGGAGGCTCAGCACGAGTCTACAAGAACAAGTTGTGTAGTAGACATCAACTACTCACGCATCATCGGAGAGGCACCAATGAGGATGATGAACCCCTCCGTGATGGTGTTAGATTGGATCTCGCGGTTCTGGAACTTGCGGCGGCTGGAAGTATTTTTCGTCGACTCCTCTAGGGTTTCTGGAATATTTAGGTATTTATAGAGCTCAGAGGCGGTAGAGAAGGTTCCCGAGGCGGCCACAACCCACCAGGGCGCGCCTGGGGCTCCTGGCATGGCCTGGTGTCTTGTGGGCGTCCTGGGCTCCCTCCTGGTTACTTCTTTGGCCCACTGGCCTCCTTCTGGTCCAAAAAAAATCTCCAAAAAGTGTCGTCGCGATTGGACTCCGTTTGGTACTGATATTCTGCGAAGTAAAAAACAAGCAAAAAACAGCAACTGGCACTTGGCACTATGTCAATAGGTTAGTCCCAAAAATGATATAAAGTTGCTATAAAATGATTGTAAAACATCCAAGAATGATAATATAACAACATGGAACAAGCAAAAATTATAGATACGTTGGACACGTATCAAGCCCCCAGCGGTACTTCTGCTTAAAATAGACAAGACCACCCGAGGAACCCAGAGAGCAAAATATAAGCGGTAGTAGCCTGGTACCGCAGGGCGGCACTACCGCTGGAGCAGTACTACCGCCCGTAGGAGCGGTACTTCCTCTTAAGTTATGACTCAGGGTCCTAAGGCAGGGAGCAGCTCCATTGTGCCGGGAAAGAAGGGAAGATGCGAATGTGTACATGATTGATTCTCCCAACCTTTCCAAATGCCGACCCCCTCTTGATAGTACGGATTTTCCTATGACTCAAGTCCACCAACACTAGATCAATAGGAAAACGCCGTCTTCTCTTTTAACAACTGAGGGGCTCAATAACCGTCTCGTGCCACCTGATAATCTCTAAAAGCTCAATGCACACGATTAGTTCGCAAGGGTATCGTCATCAACCACCAAAACTTCTTAGGGAAACTTATGCTCTTACACACGTGATTCCAACGCTAAAAAATCCTATAAATAGAGAAATCCCCGAAAGTTAACCTAGAACTTTCGCTCTGCCGCGGCAAGCCTCTGTCTCGAAGAAATCTCATCCCGAGCCCTGTTCCGGCACCCTGTCGAAGGGGGTAATCATCACCGGAGGCCATCTTCATCATTCCGACGGTCTCCATGACGAGGAGGGAGTAGTTCACCCTCGGGGTGAGGGTATGTACCAGTAGCTACGTGTTTGATCTCTCTCTCTCTCTCTCTCTCTCGTGTTCTTGAGATGTCACGATCTTGATGTATCACGTGCTTTGTTAATATAGTTGGATCATATGGTGTTCTTCCCTTGTTTTCTTGATGTGATGAATTGAATCTTTCCCTTTGAGATTTCGTTATGTTGGATTGAATACTTTGGGTTTGAGAACACTTGATATATGTGTTGCATGTGGATGCTCGTGGTGACAATGGGGTGTTCTATTGATTCACTTGATATATGTTTTGGCACTCAACTTGCAGATTCCCATGGTGGCATTGGTGTAATTTAGGCATAGAGGTTGATGCACATTTTCATCCTACTTTCTCCAGTAGAAATCTTGGGGTACTCTATGAAGTTCTTTGTGTTGGGTTGAATATGATGAATCTGAAATTGTTTGATACATGGCGAATAATTAACCGACGGATACTTGTGGTGACATTAGAGTATCTATGTGACATTAGGGTTGATTGATGCGTATCATATGGTGTTATTTTAGTCCGAACTCTAGGGTTGTTTGTGACACTTATAGGAATAACTCAATAGATTCATCGGAAAGGATAACTTTGAGGTGGTTTACTACCTACAACAATTTCATCTTATGTTCTCCGATAGATAGGAACTTTGGAGTGATTATTTATCGCACGTTGACAGATGGTTATATGATCCAATTATGTTAGCACTGTTGAGAGGTTGCACTAGCGAAAGTATAAACCCTAGGCCTTGTTTCTAAACATTGCAATACCGTTTATGCTCACTTTTACTACTTGTTAGCTTATTGTTTTTATAATTTCATATTACAAAAACCTATATCTACTATCCATATTGCACTTGTATCACAATCTCTTCGCCGAACTAGTGCACTTATACAATTTACCATTGTATTGGGTGTGTTGGGGACATAAGACATTTCTTGTATTTGATTGCAGGTTTGTTTGAGAGAGACCATCTTCATCCTACACCTCCCATGGATTGATAAGACTTAGGTCATCCACTTGAGGGAAACTTGTTATTGTCCTACAAAACTTTGCGCTTGGATGCCCAACAGAGTCTACAAGAATAAAGTTGCGTAGTGGACATCACCCTCCGACATATTTTGATGTCTTTGGCAAAAAAGTGATCGAGACGGGCGCCTTAAACAAGCCTCAAAAGTCCAGGCTGACCGGCACCCTTCATATCCAACCCAAATATGGGGCGGATATGGGGCGCCCGGGTGCGTCCGCCACGTCGGACCCGGCCGACGCTGACCCACCAGACCCCACATATATTCCTCCACTTCACTCCACTCCCCTCCGCCACCCAAGCTCACCTCCGACATGGCGTACAGCGGATTCGAGTCATTCACCTCCAGGTCGGTCGACCCCGAGCTTATCCCACGCGACCCCGAAGAGGAGATGGTCATCCGGCTTGCGCTCTGCCGCTCTCGGGAGGTGGCGGCCGACGGCAGCGCTCGGATTCCTCCGTCTGCAATCCATTGCGTCCACACAACCAATGGATGGATCCACCGCCTCACCGGAGGCAGTGCGGTCAGTGTAGCGTTCGAACGTGGTGGGGGACACGCAACCCATCTGTTGGCTCGTCGAGCTGGAGGACGCACCATGGGCATCCTCCAACGCAAACATGGCGCGCCGTGACCGCCGTGCCAAGCAACGGGCGCGGGAGGCGGCGACAGCCCTTACGGCGGTGGACGTTGGCGAGGCGGGTCGCATTCTCCGGCGCCCCGTATGATGAACCAGTACGGGCGGCGCAACCGCGTCGTGATGAACGTCGGCTCCTCCCGAGAGGGATCCATCATCGATCTCACGTCCACCGACACCGTTTGGGTTGCGCACTCCGACGAGGAAGAGTAGGGCATGAGAAAGGGTGGGAGCTTGACTCCCATGAGCCGGCTAGTGTCTCATGGCCTACTCTACCTCGCTGGCGACCGGACCAACAGTACAAGGGGCGTCGGCCATGGACACGGCGGAGCCGGACGAGCTCCGCTTAAACATCGTTTTACGTTGCATGTAATGGTATGGATTTAAGGTTTTTAATTTAAGGTATTCGGTTGTAGAATACATTATTTGAGAGTTGATCGATCACTGTCCGCATCCGAAGCATTTGAGGGGTCGGATTTTACCAAGACCGTCAGTTCAAAACTGCGTGCACACACTATGTTATGCAGTTTGGCCAAAATGCTAAGAGCATCTCCACTCGCGCCCCCAACAGGCCCCCCAAGGCCCTTTTTTATTGCCGGCTGAGGGAAATCGGCCCAGTTGCGCCCCCAGGAGCCCAATTTTCGCCGGTTAGGGCCGAAATTGGCGTCGGCATACCCAAGCCGAACCCGGCACGCTGGGGGCGCCTGGGGGCGCCGGGGGAAACTTTTTTTGGCGCGAAAACGGGCGGGCCCGTTGAGTCAGCGGCCGAGAGGCGCTTCGTCGTCCTCATCGCCTCGGTTTCCCGCAGGGAATCAATGCGAAGGCTGCCCACCAGTCAGCCTTCCATTGATGCCTCACGGGCGGCGCAGTCAGAGCGGGCGACGCGCGTCCACACCTCTCCCTCCACGCGGCCGCACGGTGCCGCCCGCTCGTCGCTATAAAAGCCCCCCCCCCTCGTCGGTGGCTGGGCACTTCTCACCGCACCCTCTCTCCCACACTCGCCGCCGACGCCCCTTTGCCCCTCTCTCCCTTCTCCGACGAGCCTCCTCTTCACCCCGATGGCTGAGCGCTTCCCAGGCTACGGCGCGGCGGCCAACGGCTTCGGCCGCCGCCACCTGCACGAGGGCGAGGCTCGCCTCCTCTACGAGGCGGAGTACCCGGCGCCGCCCGACATGCAGGTGTCGGGCTCGTGGAGGCTCAGCGCCGGCGGGGTCCCGGTGCCTCCGGTGCCCAGCGGCGCCGAGCGGCGCGCCGAGATCGCCAGGATCCGGTCGTCCCTGTCGGAGACGGTGCGCCAACAGCCGAGGTACGCCCCGGACAGCCACAACTTGTGGACGGCGTACTTCAAGCGCCGCCACGAGGAGCAGCTCGCCTCCACAAACGGCGCGCCGCCTAGCCGCGGCCGCCACAACTCCGAGGGGCGGCGGTGATGGTGGGGCGTCCCCGGCCGCACCCTCGAAGCCGTTCTCAAGCACATCGAGGGCGGCAACATGCCACGCCTCGACTACCCCGCGTCGTCCTTCTCGCGCCGGACTGGCTCGTCCTGGCGGCCGAGGCGCATGGCCGGGACGTCGTCGTCATCGTCCGGCTCCCAGTCCTCTGGCGCAAGGACCCCGCTCCTCGCCGTGAAGGCCGAGCCCGGCGAATCGCCGCTCCGGCGCAGCGGGCGCAGTGGTGGGGGCGGCATCACCATTAGCGAGGGCCGCCGCCGCCAGCCTTCTCCCCCTCCCCGCGGCCACCTCCGCCTTGTCAGGCCAAAGACCGGGCCTGGCGTGGAGGCGCCGGTCGCCGTCAAGCAGGAGCACCTCGTCATGGCCGCCGCCGACGAGACCGCCCTCAAATGGGCGCGCGACGACTACATCCGCGAGGAGATGGTGCGTCAACGGCGCGCCCTCGAGGAGATCGCTGCTCGTCGCCGCGGCCGCGAGGAGGGTGACGTCGTCATCCTCAACAGCGACGACGAGGAGGCGCCCGCGCCGTCCAACCAAGAGCTGCATCGCCACAGCGACCCAGGCCAGGGGTGCAGCAGGGACGGCGGCGGGCAGGACGGTGACGACGGCGGCGACGACGACGGCGGCGACTACACCACCTTTTACAAGCTCCTCGGCATGTAGAAGAAGACGGCGGCGGCGTAGTTTAGTGTTTAGCTATGTTTTAAATGTTTTTATTACCTTTTGTACAAATATCGTATGAATCGCCCGAACTTTGCCTGAATTTGGCTGAAATCTAGCCATATTTTGTTTTCAAAAAACGGTGTGGGGGGGCGGCGTGGAGGCGCGGCTGGGAACCAGACCCACCGCACGCCGAATTTTACGCCGGTTGATCCCATACGGCGCTATTTCTGCCCCTGGGGCGCCGAACGACTGAAGATGCTCTAATGCGTGTTACAAAATGAAACGGAGGGAGTGTGTTCTTAGACGACGAATCCAAAGTGGATGCATACACACGTTGCGCTAATCAGTTGACCGCCGGAAAAGATCGCCGATGCTCTGCACCCCGAAAGGGCAAGAACTGTCGCCGGCCGGGCTCGCCTCGTCCACGGCGGCCGCCACGGCCGCGCATTGCCGACACGCCCCCCGCGTCCCCCGGCCTCTGCTTATCTTCAACGCCCCCCCTCTCCCCGCTAGCTTCCGCTGCCTCCCCTCCCCCTATTTGACCAGTGACCACCGTTCCGTCGTCCTCTCCCCACTCCTCTTCCCACTCACGTAATCTAAAAGTACCACTCGCCCGGCTCACTAACTAATCCACCCATCCGCCCGCCGTCGACATGGCACCACTCACTAATTTAGCCGCTAAACAAACGAGACCCACCAACTAATCACTTGGTCCTGCGAGCGAGCGAGATCCAAATCCAATCGCATCTCACATCGCCACCGAACGGAACCGTATCCTCCTCCCGTCGTCTTCCTTCCTTCCTTCCCCATCCCCCACCCGCCCCCTCCCTCACCCCCCCCCCCTTTCCCGAGGCAGCGAGAGAGAGAGAGGACGGAGCAGCGAGCGGGCCGCGGGGCGATGAAGATCCAGTGCAACGCGTGCGGGGCGGCGGAGGCGCGGGTGCTCTGCTGCGCCGACGAGGCCGCGCTCTGCGCCGCCTGCGACGAGGAGGTGCACGCGGCCAACAGGCTCGCCGCCAAGCACCAGCGCGTTCCGCTCCTCCCCGACGCCGCGCCCAACGCCGCGCCGCCGCCCAAGTGCGACATCTGCCAGGTCAGCCGTCCCTCCCTCCCTCCCTCCTCCGCAGCCCCTGTCCGCCTGTCTCGATTGGGGGCGTTCCGCGCAATCGATGAATCCCTCACTGTTCCTTGACGCGTTGTCTTATTTCGTTAGCTGAGAGTACTCTAGCTAGTTTCGGATGTGAGCTCTTGCTGGGGAAGAATTATGAATTATCTATCTGGCGGACCGAGACCGCCAGTACCTTCTTCCCGTGATGATCCTCGGGGGGTCAGGGTTAAGATGTTGCGCTAAATGATCCCAGTACCAGCCATATTCTGCTTGGCGTCTTCATTCTCAGCGCATCCTTGAGGCGGCCATATGATAGGTTGTCATGCGATTACCCTGCAAACCAATTAATTGTCCACGCCATTTCATCCTCCCAAATTGTCCCACCATATCGGTATTATCGAATTGCTCTCTGGTCTCAAGGCACTCCTAATTACGACCCCTTCCTTCTTTCATGCTTGGTATTGCTGCACATCGTTATTAGTATAACAGAGCAACAGTTTCTTAATATGGCCACCCACTGCCCCACATGGTGCCACGAGGAGGGAGGGGCGTTCTTAAGGAAAACCCATGTGCAGTGCTCTTCTTATCTCAAGTGGTCCACCTTGAGTTGGTTAACCCATAAGCAGATAGTATTCACACCAAAACTGAAGCTATAATATTCACATCGTGCTTGAAGCTAGTTGTTTGCGGTTCTGCAAAAGGGACTTCGTTATTCCAAATGTTGACATATTGTAAGAATACTGCTAACTCCTTCTCAGGGCACTATTTTTATTTCTAAGGTAAGTAATTTATCAAATCCAAATGCATCACCCCTTGTTCTGCAAGGAACCTAAGGTGAATGCTGTTGCTTTTGAAAATGCGGAATAATGAACTCATGATTTATTTTTTGTCACTGAGTTATTGACAAATTCTGTCCATGATCAAGGGGGAAAGATCAGTGCTCACACTTGATTTTGGTAAATTACGAATTTGAATACAGTGACTTAGCAACACAGCAATATTTTTGGTTCTAAATTCATACCTCTTATTCCAAACCAGTATGGAAAATGAGTATAGCAATGTTTGCTGTTCTACAGTTCATACCTCAGTACCTCACCAGTTTCATAAAGTGCATGCTTCACCTGTTCCAAACCAATATGATAAATGCCAAAAAGAAGTGATTGCAGTGGATCATGTTGTCCTGGCATGTCCTCTTCATCTTGTTGGCTGGTTGCTGAGCATGCACATGCACATGCAGTGTTGGTTTGTTTTCTATCTTTGCCTAAATTGTGGTGTCTAAGCATGTAAACTGATGTTCCCCTATGAAAGAAAATAAAGATCAATGATTTCTTTGTAAGGCTAGAATGTTTGGAATATCACTATAACTGGACTGACATTTAGAGCATGTGCATGCATATACACATGCAGTGTCAGTTTGTTTTCTTCTTTGCCTAAATTGTGGCGTCTAAGCATTTAAAGTGATGTTCCCCTATGAAAGAGATATGGCTAGAATGTTTGGAATATTACTATAACTGGACTAACATTTAGAACCAAAATTTCAGTTGGTCACAGAGTTGCATACAAAAGACCACATGAAACTAGAAACATAGAAGAGCTTCTCTGGACTTGTTTACTTCAGGCCAATTAATCTGAAGATTTATGTTGAGCCTTAAAATGTAGGTTCTAGGTAACATAGAGTACAGATCAGTTAGTTTAAAACTTTAAACGAAACCATTGAACTTGAATAGGCTTTGTAGTGAACTTGGACAAGCTTTCTCTCGTCTTATTCAACAGCAGCCATTGTGTCACCAATAGAAGAAGCAAACCTTGCTTGTAAGATGACAAGCTTAGTTTCTCACACAAACAGTCACCAGTGAAGTTTAAAAAAATATAATACTTATTTAGGTCACCAAAAATGCCTTTTTGAAATGTTTTTTTTTTTTTGCATTTGTTATGATACGGGCCTGTAAGGCATATGCCTAACAAATCCTAGTATGCTTAGCTGGACATAATCTACAATAGTAAATCAATTGTGTTTCCAAACACCTGTTCATTAGATCTAAATCTTACATAGTCGTATAGATACAGGGCTAACTATATTGCACTATATATTTATTTGGGTTATTGTGGATCCTGTCTCGCTGAAGTATGTATTTTGCTACTCACTTGACGGGTCATAGTGCAAAGCCCATGCTCAAAGGCACAACTAATGTCCCAGTTATTGGAATGATGTACCCACATAATTTTCTTTGTACTATGATTCCTGTTGCAAGTCATTTATGCTATTTATCCTTAATTTTGCTGATCTGAATCTTTATTTTTAATTGCAGGAGGCTTCTGGATACTTCTTCTGCCTGGAGGACCGTGCTCTACTTTGTAGAGATTGTGATGTTGCTATACACACAGTGAATTCGTTTGTTTCAGCACATCAAAGGTTCCTGCTGACAGGAGTTCAAGTTGGCCTCGATCCTGCTGATCCCGTTCCACCTGTTGCTGAAAAGCATGTTAACACTTCTGGTGGATCAGTGGATTCACAACCAAAACACCTGCCAAGGAAAAATCCTACAGTCCTGGTTTCAGGTGAAAACAGTGGATCTATTCCCAGCCAAAATGCAATCAATGGAGATTATTCTAGGCAGATTTCTGCTCCAAATGCCAAGACCGGAATGACCAATTGGACTATGGACAACAGTGCACTTAGATTGGCAGAGCCTCCCCCTAAGTACCTGTCAGATGGAAATTCAAAACTTATGCTCTCTGGTCAGACCACCGCAGCTTTATCCAACCAAATGAACAGAGATAGTGGCCGGGCTTACAACTTACCTTTCTCAGGCGGTAATGGGTCAGACAGTTTACCTGATTGGCCTGTGGACGAATTCTTCAGTAACTTAGAATATGGTCCAAACTTTGGCTTCACTGAACATGGTTCTTCCAAGGTAATCCTTTTATAGATGTGAATCCTTATATAGATGTGTTGCATGTCTTTTCTAATTCTCAGTAATATCTTATGCTTATCAAAAAAATTTGGGGGGAGAATGTCCTTTTATTTTATATGTCGAAGAGTAGAATTTTTCTCTTTCATGGCAGAAGAGTTGTGCTTTCTAAAAAACAAATTAATGGTTTAGATTCTTGATGAAATTCAGGACCTTAGTATTGTGATATCATTAGACTGTTGCTGTAAATGAGTTCACCCCAGAGCCCAGAAGCAAGCGTCTGGAACCTTTCCAGCCTTTATTTGGGGTAAATTAGCACCTAGCCTGATATAGGTCGGCGTTTTTGCGGAATTCAGCTAGTTATTTCTGCTAGTATCAATTTATAAGCTGATGGGTGAACTGTGAAACTTCCAGATTTAAGCTAACTGCTGATTGGTTTAGTTTTCAGACTTTTCAACTGTTCAACATAATGTTACTATACTAGAATTGGTTGAACATTACTCTCAGCCTAAGACTTCTAAATCAATAACCGTGGAAGTGATTTCTGCCTTTTTATTATTTTACTTTGTAACGCAGTTTTTGTTTTTTCTTAAAGATGTTTAGCTTGTTAGTTTTTACTGGTCATCATCGTTTTACTAGAGTTTGGAGTCATGACACACTTATTCACTGTCAGTAACCTTTTAACAATCAATCACGAAGTCGTCAAGAGTCTTGTGCAGTTGTCAGGACTTGAGGCCAATTACACTTCTGTGAAATATGGTTCTAGGTTCTGTGTCATTTACATTTATGCGTAATTCACTTGCAAGGAGACTTGCTTTTAATGAAATGTATTGAATACTATTCACAACACACTGGTGTGTGCGTCTCCTTCTAAGCATCAGTTCTAATCTCTTTCTCCTTTGCACGACAGGGTGACAATGCTAAGCTGGGGAGTGCTGGGGGATCTCCACAGTGCCGTCTAGCTGAAGGCCTCTTTGCAGATGACCTGCTAGGCCAGGTACCTGGATTCGATGCTGAGGATCCATGGGTGGTGCCTGAGGTACCCTCCCCACCAACAGCCTCGGCTCTCTGCTGGCAAGGGAACTTGCATTACCCTGTGTACGACGGCGCCATGTTTGTCCCTGAAGCTCCCTCCCCGCAGAGCTCTCAGGACCACTTCACTGCATCTGCCGGTTTCAAGCGTCGAAGGAGAGAGTTTTGAATACCCAAACGAATATAGCGTTGGACATCTCTGTCGAACAGGGGCATCTTGCTGTTGGGGTCCTGGTAGACCAAATCGCATAGAAAATCATACAAATGAATGGATTCTTCGCTAGTCGGTCAGAAAAAAAAACATATGTTGTAATTGTATGCTTTTCTTGCTCTTGTTACTGAAGATCGTGGTGATTGAGTTGCGAGCTCTGAGATAACAGGTTTGTGTATAGTGAAATAAAGAGGAGCGTCGACAACACCATGTACTATATAGGTTTCAAAATCCATTAAGATGCATCAGAATTCAATGTTGAATTTGTGTGTTTCGATTCGCATGAAGTTTACATGTCTTGTAACAAATTTTAGTGTCTTCTATTGTTGTTATCTTGCTAGCCCAATCTGGAGTGGAATTTGTGTTCCAGGTTGACAGGAGTATGTAATTTTTTTATTTTTTTTTGCAAATGGTTAGTGCAGATAACTGCCCAAACATTAGGGGAAAATATGTTTGTAACTTTGTTTTAGATAATAAAGCAATCTCACCTGAAGTTTCCCTATTTGTTCAGATAAACTCCAATTACATTCCTCTGATATAGAGTGCCGTTATTAGACTGAAATGGGAAAGGGAAAGAGATGTGCACTCAGAAGATATAAATATGTTAGTTGTCTCAATGGTTCGAGTGATATTTATGCATTTTTTTCATTTATGGTTGTTTTTTATGCTTTTGTACTTGCTTGAAGGTCATCGATCCCCTTCGCGCTTTCCTGGGGCTGGACGCGGATGGCTTCGCGGTCGGCAGGTGCCTGACAGCCGATGCGAGTGCGGGTGGCGGGGGAACTGCCTCGCTCCCGTTAGCGTTGTGACTCGCGTGGCAACGATAATGGTGGCATGAGGAGCAGAGTCGCAGCTAGTCCTTCGTCATCAACCGTTCGGCGTGTATTTCAGTGTGAAGTCGGAGCTGTAGCGTTGTGGGGCGATGTGGCGGCAACGATGTCGGCTGATTTGCTGGTCTGGCTATATCGGTGCAATGCGTGCTTCTTTCTTCTGTGAGTCTGCGGCCGAAGTCGGAGCTGCCTAGTCCTCGATGCGTTTGGCCGACTGTTTGGCAGAGGCCGACTTGGTTCTCATGTGCGGTTCGTTTGGAGTGGTCTTGATGGGTTGTTCGTGAAGAAGTCGGAGTCGCTTGCTCCAGGAGAAGTGATGACGATGACATTGTAGGCAACTTTGACGGTGTCCTCTCCTCGGCGATGTTTGTGGGTCATGTGGGTAGCCAGGTCAGCGGGTGCCCTTTCCTGTGGGTGTGTTGTAACGGTTTTTGCCCGGCTTCCCGTTAATTAACCGGGCAATTCTTTTCGACCTTTTTAATGAATCAGGCCCTAAGGGACCGCGTTTAAAAAAACACTTATTTTCGAGTTTGAGGTCTAATTGCTCTCTTGTTTCTTAATGCATAATTTTCAGCAATGAAGGCTGGTGCCGCCCTTCCCCTGTCCTTGCATAGTTAATAGATAATCTAATTTAGGATTTTTCTCATGAATTAATTTGGGCGGTGTAGAAGTAGAACCATGATATCCTTGAAATCAAAATTAAGAAGATCCCTTCTTTTTTTCAAAGAGATTTGCTTCTGTAAACCCCCCACACCCACCCACACACACACATTTTGTTTTTTAGAACGAGCAAGAGGTTTTGGACAACAATCAGTTCAGAACTGGTGGTTTCATTAGTTAGAACTTGGAATTGTTGTGTTCTAAATGTCTTCCACGCACAGGTGAATATATTCATGGTTTCCATTGAGGTAAAGAGGGGACGTTTCATGAATCTATTTAATGTTGTTTTGAGCAGTGAGGGTGGTTTCATCAAGCTGGTGTTCATGGGAAAAGAAAAGAAGGAAACATGAAAAAAATGCCAGTAATTGAATAAACTTACCATTTTAAATATGATTGGCAAAGAAAAGAACATGAGAAATGGACAACATAAATAATGATAATGACGTGGGTGTGTGCAATTTGTCAGGGGGAGGGTAGATTGTTTATAACTAGCCCCCTTGGTTAACTTGCCATGAATTTTAAGAATTAGCAGGACTAGTTTATGGGAAACTAGCTAACATTTGCCATGCATGTGAAATGTTATGAAGCAACAGTGGCTAGTTTGCCATGGATATGAACATATCATGGTTGGAATTGCCACAAGTGCATAGAAAACGTATATTCCAAAACAATCAGTTTCCATTCAAACATACTAATTTGAAGAAGCTAAGTAACATTTTCCATGCATATGGAACTACTAAGAAAAGCAAGAATTTATATTTTGCCAAATGATATGAACATGTAATGGATAAAATTGCCATCAATGCATAGGAAAATTCACGTCAAAACAATTGTTTTTGGCATCCATCTACCATAAGAAGGAAAAAAGCAAAAATCAACATAGTGTGACGTTACCTCCTTTCGACGACCTGTAACCGCTTCGTCCCAATATTTTACCCGCAAAAGAAAACGCTTTGTTCCAATCCCCCCCCCCCCCCCCCCCCCGGTGCTCTTCCAGGTAAGAGGGAAACCCTACTTTCCCGCAGCTTGACCTGGAAAGAGGAGGCGGCGACCAAGCGAGGCTATTGACGGCGGCCCCAAGTGAGAGCTCCTCCTCATTGTCCTCCTACGCCGGCACCTGCATCCCGGTCGCCGCATCTCCTTCCCCAACTCTCTTGGCGCCCAATCACCTTTGTTGCGAGATCTTGCCTCCGCCATGGCATGGAGCTTCCTGTCGGCCACCGCTCCACTTCCGTTAACCCTGATCCATTGCCGCCTCCCCATGCCACCAGACAAATTCTTCATCCACTCCTTCCCCATCGAACCATCTCCTCCTCCACCGCTTCCCCACCGAACCAATTTATGATATGTTGCGAGATCCCCTTTTCTTCTTCTTCCTCTGTCCCCTCCCTACCGAGCCACCTCCTCTCTTCCTCAACTAATCTGATGGTCCATTATGTTCGACAGATTTTTACTAACCATCCAATGTTTCTTGTTGCAGATTTGGCTGAAGATTGGCTCACCGCGAGGCAGATTTCAGGTAAAACACATTATGGGTTATGTGACATGATGGTGAACCATGAATGCTTTTTGTCAAATGATATGGTAAATTACTGATGTTGGGTAATGCACATGTACATATTTAATGATGCATCATATTTTCTTGTGAAATGAGATGATGAATTTTGCACTATGTGAAATGGTCATGGTTGTTGTGTCCTGCTAATGTATAAATTGGATGAATGCATAAATTTTCTTGTGTAATGTGTTGGTGAATACACTTTGTCAATTTTGTAATGTTTGTGTGTGCCAAACATGATTCCATATTTTAACCTCGGTAAAATTCCGTGAGCCAATTCAATTAACATACAGAACAATCAAATTCGTATTCATGTCCATTACAGTTTCTTGGCTGAAATGGAATTGAAACCAATTTAATACGGAGGCCTCCAATATTTCCATCTTCAAAATTTGCAGGGATTCAAGAATGAGTGCCAACATTTTGGCAAATTTTTTATTAATTTCCGTTTTGCCAGATTTATGGCACTCAATATGATTATTTTTTTAGCATAGGTGATGACGATTTTTTCTGTCGATTTTTAACCTTTTTAAGTCATCGGCCTCTTCTCTCCGGTGAACTGAGATGTTCAAAAATATTAAAATTGGATAAGCTAGTATGTCAAATATCATGTTCTCAAATTTTTGCTAGAAGACACACTGTTCGGTTTTTAGGTACTAATGTAATGGCAAGAAGGTGTCAAATATCGAATAGTTTTCGGCATTTTTTTGTACTAAGACAATTTTTTTACAGGGATTCCATGGCTCCTAGTCGCCGTCAGGCATCCCGTAGTGCACCATCATCCTCCAATCCAATCCCACCCTTGCCTTTCCAAGGCCCGCGAGAGGGGCCTCCTCAATCGATGGCCCCAGACGAATTGGAGAGGAAGCAACAGAGGATGTGGATGGCGCGGGCAAAGAGGATTGATGACGTGGTGTCCTGCTGGATGAAGTGCATGCAAGAGCTCAAGGAGAAGGATGCTATTGCACGCGAGAACCCTGGCTTTCAGGTGGACGTCTCAATGTACAATAGAGGATTGAAGAATGTAGCAGACATCATCTTCTCAGAGGCCACTGATGCAGAGCGCACTCGGATGCTGACTCGAAGTAGACCAGAATTGGTCCTCAAATGGGCGATGCAAGAGGTGGAATCTCCGATTCCAACTCAGAGAGCACGATGGGGATGTGTCGTTGGGATAATGCCGCCGAGAATTCCCCCACCACCACCAGATTCTTCTGCTCCGCCTTCAACAGCCACCTTGCCATCCACTTGATCAGGTACCTGTGCCAATTGAGCTAAGTTTTAATTTCCTAAGTTAGAACCAGAGATGATGATTTTCCCCTCTCTAGCTAGTAGCTTAAACAACTATGTGCCCAATACCAGGATAGAGTTTAGGTGTGCATGGAATCTTTAAGTTTTTTTCCTTTCTAAGATTGTTTTATTTTTACACCCACAGGTTTGGAGCTTCGGGAGATAGCGGGTTGTCACTGAGCGTCGGGTGTTAAATAATGTCGAACTTGTTCATGATGGTGGTACTAGTAATACTAAGGCTAGTACCATTAGGTTTTAAAGCTATTGTAGTATGATTGAACTCTAGCTTTATCTGGACGTGCTCTTTATATATGTGTTCTTAGCAGAATTGAACTCTAGTTTGATTTGGACTTGTAAGACTATGAAATCTAGTCATTTGTTCGTAATTTGTAGGGTAATCGTAGTAGAAAACAAAAAAATTCCATCCTGCGTACCAGTCCAGGATCACTAGAAGATGTATACCTGGTTAGATCTAATCGTTACCAACTCAGAGCATAGCGGAAGAAGAGTTTGTGAATATCGTCGTTGCATATTCGTGCAACTAGGATTTTACAACCTCTCAGCTGCGAGATTTTTTCTCCCTCGAACAGAAGATCGAGCGTACGATCTCTCTACCAGTTTACACACATACGATGTGACCGGTCTGACAGCGCTTTGCCGCCTAGAACTAATCACCGCCAGAGATTAGACAGCCTTGCGGCACTACAAAACTATTTTGTGGAGAGCGGGAGGGAGAATAGGCAGATCATTCCATGCCAAAATATGAAAGCTCAAGTATGAATGTTGTGTGTCAATTTTGGCTGCCCCTCCTCCTCTATTTGTAGATAAAAAGGGAGGGCTGGAGCAGGCGGAGGTAGCCCAAAGGGGGAGCCCCCCCCCCCCCCCCAACAATGTCCCACAAAAAGGGGAAGAGTTGTCCCCAAAGGGGGGCCTACCAAACATTGTCCCACAAAAAGGGGGGCAGACACCCCCCAAGGGGCCCCCTTCTCTAGCCGCACCACATACGAACAGAAGATAGAACATACGATCTCTCTACCGCTTTACACACATACGATGTGACCGATATAGCAGCGCTTTGCCGCCCAGAACTAATCGCCACCACAACCTAGACAGCCTTGCGGCACTACAAAATTATTTTTTGGAGAGTGAGAGGGAGTATAGGCAGATCATTCCATGCCAAAATATGAGAGCTCAAGTATGAATGTTGTGTGTCAATTGTGGCTGCCCTCCTCTATTTATAGATGAAGAGGGGAGGGGTGGAGCGGACGGAGGTAGCCAAAAGGGGGAGCCCCCCCCCCCAACAATGTCCCACGAAGGGGAAGGGTTATCCCCAAAGGGGGTTGCCAAACATTGTCCCACAAAAAGGAGGGCGAGCACCCCCCAAGAGCCCCCTCCACATGAAAACTCCAAAGGGCCCCCTTTCAAAATTTATTAACTAACAAATGTAATTTATTAAAAAATATTTAAGCAACAGCTCTAATCTACTACAAAAGCTTGTGCAATACCCATACATCTTATGTATTCTAGATCATAACATGCATCTACACATAGCACGACTAATGAAGCCAATATAGGTTAACGTGGCAGAAAACTAAAAAAATGTCCTATACACCAGCCCAGGACCACTATGAAGGTGCATACAAGATTAGATTTCATCGTTACCAACTCGGAGCCGGGCGGAAGAATAGTTGGTGAAGATCGTCGGTGCAGATTCCCGCGGCTAGGATTTTACAACCTCGCAACCGCGAGATTGCCCCTCCCTCGAACAAAAGATTGAACGAACGATCTCTCTACCGGGTTGTACACATACGGTGTCACAAATGCAGCAGCGCTTCGCCGCCCAAAACTAATCGCCGCCGGAGACTAGGCAACCTTGTGGTACTATCAAACTATTTCGTGGAGAGCGGGAAGGAGAATAAAAAGATCATTGCAAGCCAAAATATGAGAGCTCAAGTATGAAATTTGTTTGTCAATTGTCCTACGCACTAGCCCAAGACCACTATGAAGATGCATACAAGATTAGATTTGATCGTTACAAACTCAAAGTTTGGCGGAAGAAGAGTTAGTGAAGATCGTCGGTGCAGATTCCCGCAGCTAGGTGATGTCTACTACACAATTTTATTCTTGTAGACTCTGTTGGGCCTCCAAGCGTAGAGTTTTGTAGGACAATAGCAAATTTCCCTCAAGTGGATGACCTAAGGTTTATCAATCCGTGGGAGGTGTAGGATGAAGATGGTCTCTCTCAAACAACCCTGCAATCAAATACAAGAAATCTCTTGTGTCCCCAACCCACCCAATACAATGGCAAATTGTATAGGTGCACTAGTTCGGCGAAGAGATGGTGATACAAGTGCAATATGGATGGTAGATTAGGTTTTTGTAATCTGAAAATGTATAAACAGCAAGGTGACAAGTGGCAAACAACGAGCAAAACGTTGTATAAATGCTTGGAAATAAGGCCTAGGGTTCATACTTTCACTAGTGCAATCTCTCAAGAATGCTAACATAATAGAATCTTATGAGCATACCTCAATGTGCAACAAAGAATTACTCCAAACTTCATATCTAGCAAAGAACATGAGATGAAATTGTTGTAGGTAGTAGAACCACCTCAAAGTTACCCTTTCCGATCAATCTATTGGGCTATTCCTATAGATATCACAAACATCCCTAGATTTCATACTAAATGATACAAATCAATCAACCCTAATGTCACCTAGATACTCCAATGTCACCTCAAGTATCCGTGGGTTAATTATTCGACATGCATCAAACAATTTTAGATTCATCATATTCAATCCAACACAAAGCACTTCAAAGAGTACCCCAAGATTTTTATTGGAGAAGGTAGCACAAGAACGTGCAATCAACCCCTATGTATAGATCCCCAAGGTCACCGAAATGAGCAAGTTGATGCCATAACATATATCAAGTGAATCAATAGAATACCCCATTGTCACCACGGGTATCCACATGCAAGACATACATCAAGTGATCTCAAATCCAATATTCAATCCGACATAACAAAATCTCAAAGGGAAAGATTCAATTCATCACAAAAAGATAGCAAGGGAAGAACACCATATGATCCAACTATATTAACAAAGCCCGTGATACATCAAGATCATGTCATATCAAGAACACGAGAGAGAGAGAGAGAGAGAGAGAGAGAGAGAGAGAGAGATTAAACACCTAGCTACTGGTACATACCGTCAGCCCTGAGGGTGAACTACTACCTCCTCGTCATGGCCTCCGCCGGGATGATGAAGATGGCCACCGAATGACGATTTCCCCCTTCGGTAGGGTACTGGAAAGGCTCCAGATGGATTTTTCTTCGATACAGAGAGTTGCGGCGGCGGAGCGGAAGTTCTAGGTTAATTTCGGAAGGTTTCTGTATATATAGGATTTTTCAGCGTTGGAATCACGCCAGCCGGAGCCACATGGGCCCCACAAGCTAACAAGGCGCATAAGGGGGGTGGGCGCGCCCTGTTGCCTTGTGGCCCATAGGTGGCTCCCCTCCGGTGGTTCTTCGCTCCGGTATTTCTTATTTTCTCCAGAAAAAATCATAAAAAAGTTTCAGGCGATTCCGAGAACTTTTATTTTCTGCACAAAAACAACACCACGGTAATTCTGCTGAAAACAGCGCCAGTCCGGGTTAGTTCTAAATAAATTATATAAAGTGCATCAAAACCATATAAAACTATTGTAAACATAGGCAAATATGGCATGAATACTTCATAAATTATCGATACGTTGGAGGCCAATGCGAACGTGCCCGCGGGGCTGGTTGTGGCGGTGGCGGCGGCGATCGGGCGCGCTCGCGCCAAGAGGAGGACGGCCGCAGTGGACGCCTTGAGGGCTGAGTGCTGGTGAACCCAACAATGACGCCCTCTCCTTTGCGCATGAGCAATGCTCCACCAACAAAAAGGTTACTTAAATTTTTTACAAACAAACTGATGTGAGGGATTATAATTGCTAATGGAGGATGAAGGGTTAGAAAGTTATAAATAAAATGTTTGTAATTCTTTGTGGGTGTAGCATTATTGTTTATGCATATATATGAGGTAAAAGAATCAACAAATTGTATAAAAACGTAGTCAAACACATTGCACAACACGTTCACAGGCAGATGAGCACATTGCAAATACATAAACACACAACTTTATTAAGCATACAACGTGTTCCTCTTGCTTTCTACCCTAACCCTAGGCGGTTAGGACAAACTTTTCCCTCAGGTTGCATCGGCGAGCATATAGATTCGCCTCCCCTCTGCATGCGGCTCCGGCGGCCGGTGGCGAGGAGGAAAATCCCGGTGCCTCCATTCTGATAAGTTGTTTAGGTTAGGTTTTTAGTCCTCACGGGCGCGACGCTCGGGCGGATGACGGCGCTTCTTCTTCGAGTTTGTCTTTCGGACTTTGTTCCTCCTTGAATTTGTCCGTCTGGGCGTACTCGACAGAGCTCCAATGCGGATTCCTACCATCTCCTTCAGGTGGTGAGGTTAAGGTTTTTCATCACGTGAAGAGATTTTGTGTCGGGTGACTCAGGTGTTTCATATCTATGCAAGGGTTCAACGGCGATAACTACGTCTCCAGGCTGTTTGTCCTTAGTTGCACGTGTTTGTCCTTAGTTGCACGTGCAGGAAAATTTCCTGACCGTCATCGACAAAGTCAAGACGGTTCAGATTGGGGAGTGACGACAATGACGCCTCGACGGCTCGTTCTGACGGTAGTGGTCGCTCGGTGGTCTTGGAATCTCGATGTAATTTTAATTATGTTTGAGATGTTTTGTACTTCCGGTGAACTTTTATAAGCATTTTCGCAAAATATATATATCTTGTTTTAATTTTAATATTTTCGTTTCGATGGTATTGTTAGCAACTAGCTAGGAGGAGGCTATGGATTCATCATGGAATTTGGGATTGGCCGGTAAATTGCGCCGACGAGGTGAGATTCAAGGTAGCTAGTTACTCTCCAGATACAAGCCGACGACTGAGCCGTTCAACCAATAGCCAAATGACACGGTAGCCGGAACACGTCGATATATATCTCACTTGACCCACTAATCTGGTGTGTATCGCTGGGCTGGCTGCCTCTGTCGCTTGTTGGGCTAGACCAGTTCTTGGGCTTCATCAGCTAGGCCTACTCTTGTCGTAACATTCCCCCTTCCTTGAAATGCCGCTTGTCCCCAAGCGGCTGCCCGAGGAAAAGGTTGTTTCAGCTCCTCCAAGTCCTCTCGTGGCTGCAGCTGTGAAGAGGAGGAGGTGCTCGGCGGTGGAGCAGCCGTGGATGAAGACGATGCTCTCTGCAAGCAGGGACCCAGAGGGGCCTTTTTGTTATTTTCTTTTCTCTGGGGTTGTTTGTGTAAAAGCGTTGGGTCAGCTATGCCGGATGTTTCTGGTGGTGCGTGTGTGTGTCTGTATGTGATGTCTTTGATCTGGAATGCACTTGCTCTTTCTCTCAAAAAAAAAAGCTCCTCCAAGTCCTCCCAAGTTGCCAAGGACTTTGGCTGGTCGGACCATTGAATGAGACCTTGAGGAACTGCTCGATCGCCAGCTTGACGGAAACGCCGCTGAAGTATTCTGGCAGGAATAGCAAGTTGTGAATCAACAGGTGGAAGGTCAGATTTTACCTGACAATGAGGCCCAAGCTCTTTCTTCAGTTGGGAGACATGTAAAACTGGATGAATTTTGATGTGGGGAGGAAGTTGTAGACGATAAGCAGAAGGTCCGATGCGCTCCAGTACTTTGAAGGGACCATAAAACTTGAAAAGAAGCTTGTGATGTGCCCGACGAGCCACCGAGGACTGCACATACGGTTGGAGTTTCATGAAGACAGAGTCCCCCACCTGAAATACTCTGTCAGACCTCTTCTTATCTGCTTGACTTTTCATCCTAGTGCACACACGCTCAAAATGTTGTTGCAAGAGCCTGAGCATAAGTGCACGATCCTGTAGCCAGGTGGAGAGTTCGGTCACTGAGAAAGTATCTGCATCTGATATGCCAAACTGCCGAGGAGAATGTCCATACAGAGTTTCGAACGGAGATTTACCTTGCAGAGAAGAATGCATGCTTGTATTATACCAGTATTCTGCGAGCGACAAACACTGTGCCCACTTGGCCGGGCACGCATGTGTGAAACAACGGAGAAAGGCTTCCAAGCACGGATTCACGCGCTCTGACTGCCCATCAGTCTGAGGGCGGTGGGAAGAACTCATCCGGAGTTTAATGCCTGTTAGAGCAGCAATCTCCCTCCAAAAATGACTGGTAAAGATACGGTCACGATCAGTAACAATCGATTCAGGCATTCCGTGGAGTTTGTAGATGTTGTCCACGAATGCTGCAGTCACTGTGGAGACAGTAAAGGGGTGCTGAAGCCCAATAAAGTGTGCATACTTGGACAACTTGTCCACAACCACTAATATGTAGTTAAAGCGGCCTAATCTCGGAAGTCCTTCGACAAAATCCATGGTAAGTAATTGCCAGTACTGAGAGGGAACAGGTAGAGGGGCAAGAAGTCCAGGGTATTTAGCACGATCAGGTTTAGCACGCTGGCAAATCAAACACTCTTGAACCATTTTATGCACTTGGTTATTCATTCGTTTCCAATAGAATAGTTTTTTGAGCTTCCTCAATGTGACAGGTGATGACCCACAAGTATAGGGGATCAATCGTAGTCCTTTCGATAAGTAAGAGTGTCGAACCCAACGAGGAGCAGAAGGAAATGACAAGCGGTTTTCAGCAAGGTAATCTCTGCAAGCACTGAAATTGTAGGTAACAGATAGTTTGATAGCAAGGTAATTGGTAGCAAGCAAGTAACGGTAACGGTAAACAAAGTGCAGCAAGGTAGCCCAATCCTTTTGTAGCAAAGGACAGGCCAGCACAGTCTCTAGTAATAGGCAAAGTGTTCTTGAGGGTACACGGGAATTTCATCTAGTCACTTTTATCATGTTGGTTTGATTAGTGTTCGCTACTTTGATAATTTGATATGTGCGTGGACCGGTGCTTGGGTGCTGTTCTTACTTGAACAACCTCCCACTTATGATTAACCCCCTCGCAAGCATCCGCAACTACGAGAAAAGTATTAAGATAAAATCTAACCATAGCATTAAACGTTTGGATCCAAATCAGCCCCTTATGGAGTAGCGCATAAACTAGGGTTTAAGCTTCTGTCACTCTAGCAACCCATCATCTAATAACTACTCCACAATGCATTCCCTTAGGCCCATGAATGGTGAAGTGTCATGTAGTCGACGTTCACATGACACCACTAAGGGAATCACAACATACATATCATCAAAATATCGAACACATATCAAATTCACATGATTACTCGCAACATGACTTCTCCCGTGACCTCAAGAACAAAGGTAACTACTCACAAATAATAATCATGCTCAAGATCAGAGAGGTATTAAATAGCATAATGGATTTGAACATATAATCTTCCACCAAATAAACCATATAGTAATCAACTACGCAAGGTAATCAACACTACTAGTCACCCACAGGTACGAATCTGAGGTTCCGGTACAAAGATTGAACACAAGAGATGAACTAGGGTTTGAGAGGAGATGGTGTTGTTGAAGATGTTGATGAAGATTGGCCTCCCAAAGATGAGAGGGGTGTTGGTGATGACGATAGCTTCGATTTCCCCCTCCGGGAGGGAAGTTCCCCCGGCGGAATCGCTCCGCCGGAGGGCAAAAGTGCTCCTGCCCAAGTTCCGCCTCGACGCGGCAGCACTTCGTCCCGAAAGTCCTCCTCTGATTTTTTTCTAGGTCAAATGTGACTATATACCAGAAGATGGGCTCCGGAGGTGGGCCGAAATCTGGCGCGCCCTGGTGGGTTGTGCCCACCTGGCAGGCCCCCTCCGGTAGTTTTCCGCTCCAGTATTTTTTATTAAATGCAAAAATAATCTCCGTAAAATTTCAGCTTCATTGGAGTTGTGCAGAATAGGTATCTCTGACGTGCTTTTCTTAGGTCCAGAATTCCAGCTGCCGGTATTCTCCCTCTTTGTGTAAACCTTGCATATTATGAGAGAAAAAGGCATTAGAATCACTCCCCAAAGCATTATTATTCAACAAAACAAAGTAAATAACATTAGGAAATCATGATGCAAAATGGACGTATCAACAGGCATGCCGGAATGACCTCCCAGGGGACTAGCATGGAAAGCATCAATGATTCTAACTATCATAGGAGAGCCACTAGGCAGCCACAAGCGTTGTTTGTACATGATTATTCCATCTTGTAGAGAGAAGGCATCTTGAGGGTCAGAGCAAACAGCTAAGCGAGTAAGCAGCTCCTGTGCTTCTTGATCATGCTGGTATATGTCTGACACATCTTGCAACCAAGTTGGGTGCTGGCAAGTAATGGCCAACAATTCAGACTCAATATGTGGTCTGTGAGATAGTGCACCGGCTACTCGATTCTCAGACCCCTTCTTGTACTTGATTTTGAATTGTAGCCCTAACAACTTAGTGAATACTTTCTGCTGCCAGGGAGTTTGCAAGCGCTAATCTTCAAGATGGGCCAAACTGCAGTGATCAGTAAAGACTGTGCCATCTCAAGAACACGAGAGAGAGAGAGAGAGAGAGAGATTAAACACCTAGCTACTGGTACATACCCTCAGTCCTGAGGGTGAACTACTCCCTCCTCGTCATGGCCTCCGCCGGGATGAGGAAGATGGCCACCGGATGATGATTTCCCCCTCCGGCAGGGTACTGGAAAGACTCCAAATGGGTTTTTCTTCGATACAGAGAGTTGCGCCAGCGGAGCGGAAGTTCTAGGTTAATTTCTGAAGGTTTCTGTATATATAGGATTTTTCAGCATTGGAATCACGCCAGCCGGAGCCACGTGGGCCCTACAAGCTAACAGGATGCGCCCAGGGGGTGAGCGCGCCCTGTTGCCTTGTGGCCCACAGGTGACTCCCCTCCGGTGGTTCTTCGCTCCAGTATTTCTTATTTTCTCCAGAAAAAATCATAAAAAAGTTTCGGGCGATTCCAAGAACTTTTATTGTCTGCACAAAAACAACACCACGGTAATTCTGCTGAAAGTAACGTCAGTCCGGGTTAGTTCTAAATAAATCATATAAAGTGCATCAAAACCATATAAAAGTATTGTAAACATAGGCAAATATGGCATGAATACTTCATAAATTATTGATACGTTGGAGACGTATCACTAGGATTTTACAACCTCCCAACCGCGAGATTTTTCCTCCCTAGCACAAAAGATCGAACGTACGATCTCTCTACCGGGCTGCACACATATAGTGTCACAGATGCAGCAGCAGTTCACCGTCCAAACTAATCGCCGACGGAGACTAGTAGCCTTGTGGCACTAAGATACTATTTCGTGGAGAGCGAGAGGGAGAATAAACATATCATTGCAAGCCGAAATATGAGATCTCAAGTATGGAACTTGTGTGCCAATTGTGGCTACCCTCCTCATCTATTTATAGATGGAGAGTGGACGGGTGGGGTAGAAGGAGGCAGCCCAAAGGGGCACACCCCAACAACAATGTCCCACAAAAGGAAAGGGGTTGTCCCCAAAGGGGTGGGCCCTACTAAACATTTTCCAACAAAAGGGGGGGGGGGGCTGTCACCCAAGCCCCCCCCCCCTCCTCTAGCCGTACCACATGGAGGGTGATGCCCCCAAAGGGGGCCCCTTCGCAAAACTTTCCACACAAAGGGGGGCTGCCCCCCCCCCCCCTCCTCTAGCCGTACCACATGGAGCGTGATGCCCCCAAAGGGGGGCCCCTTCGCAAAACTTTCCACACAAAGGGGGGGGGCTGCCCCCCCCCCCCCCCAAAGAGGCACCCCTACAACACATCCCACGGAAGGGGGAGGGTTGTCCCCCAATGGGGTAATCCTCTCCCAAGACTTGGTTCTTTGTGTGTGCTACCCCTTAGGGCCTCCCGAAAAATTCTGTGATGTTCCGAAACCTTTTTGGAACCCTTAGAAAAATTCCGGATGCACTCCAAAAAAAAATCACCGTGATGGTTTTTATGTTTTTGTCTAAAACTTTTTTCAACATCTTCGATACTTTTCCGATGACTATCTCTTCAGATCCTTACCACCTAAGTACTCAGCAGATTGATGACCCTTAAGCATTTGACCTTGTATGTTTGGTGAAATATAGATATGACCGAAACTCCATCCGATAAATGATCAATAACGAAACAGTGGACATCCATATTGACCCCGATATTCACGTGAATGATATTCGAGTGAACCTGTAGTTATCGTGTGATATACCTTTTGCTTCGTGATATATTTCAAAACCCGAAGTGAGATTTATCAGCATCCTCGTGAATCAACAATTTGTTCACTATGTCAGTTTCCTCGTTACCGGTTTTGTCCTTTTTTCTCGTTACCGTGTTCCGACATCCCTGTGATCAAATCACATTGTGTTTGGACGGACGATGATGGATACTTTGACACCGAAAGGGCCCAAAGAATATCTCTGCATCATCGGAGGAGCAAATCCCAGTCTTGAGCTATCTAGTTCTTTGTCATACTTTTCGGATGAACCCGTAAGCTACCCTTAGAATTACCTTGTTATGATTGACGTTAGACAAACCCCAAAGTGCATCATCTGGTATGAAGAAACTCGATACTCTCAAGGTCTAAGGACTTATGCAAATGTTAACTTTCTTTGTGTTATGGTGTAATAAACTATTAAATTGTGAGGTATGGATCTCATACCATAGCATAAATTGGGTCTGTTCAACACAAATGTTCTTCTAACATTGTGTCCTCAAAGTTGTTGGCATTGTCATGTCCATGATCAAGAAACGAAACCGTCATGCAACATTTGAGCTAGTGCTATAGGAAAGACTAGGATTCTATTTTACCGTTTATTATTCCACACATGCACATGAGTTTTTCTCTAAGCCTTGATTATTATAGACTCGAGAACCATTGCAGATATAGCATATAACATAAATATTAATTACGCACATGAAAATAAATAATAACATTTATTATTATCTTAGGACATATTTTCAACATAATCAGTGTGTCATCCATAATGATATATGTCATTTGTGCTGAAGTGTACGAAAGATGGGTAATTTTGAACCTATAACTTTTTAGTTCATGTAAAGTAAACAGTGACGGGCATGCTCAGGCGCCCACCACTTCTTCTGAGTCTACAGCGGTGAGTCACCCGCCCCACCACTAATGCATGTTAGCAGTGGCGGGCGCCCTCCACATTAGGGCCCGGCACTAGTACACACTGATAGTCTGTTCTACAGTAATGGTACCTCAAAGCTTTAGGAATGTCGAATGCGACTTCCGGCGACTCACAAGATTGCCACCCTAGGAGCACACAGTTGTCGTCGACTTGGCCAACTGGCCCAACGCTGAGATTCGTGCCCACAACGACGATCAAGAGCAAACCCGGTCTCTATAACATATCCAGAGAAAAAACAGCCGTCATAATACTAGCGTTCAACAAACGAAAGGTCGCCCTAGCGTTAGTATCACAATCACATATTATTATTCAAATGCAGCAAGTGAGCGACACAAAATATGTGAGAAGGTTTTTTGTTTCTTGACGTGTTGAACAAGCTAGCTATATGGATCACGGCATTAACTAAACTTTGTAAATGGAAACAAAATGGCAATTGTAGCACAAACATGACAATATACCTAACCTAATTACACGTTCATACTAGATAGTATTACTCGAGCGTTACTTCCTGAGTCTGCAAAGGCTATGTACTTTGAGTGCTATCATCACTTCCTTGATGGGTCAAGGACGTGCCCTGCAAACATGATTGCACCCGAGGCCTCCTCCATGACAAAGAAGGCAAACGGATGATCAGCGACAAAGTCCACAGGAGGCGGCGTTCGGTAGTCCGACGCACATCCAAACATGAGGACCGTGACAGCGGCCGCCTCCGTGCCTTCCTCGTTCACCTCGATGACAGCCTTGTGTAGAACTTCCTGTAGCGCCAAGGGCCTGTCGGCGCCCTCCGCCATGTCCGTCAGATCGGCCTTCCCTAGCTCGAAAGCGTCCTTGAGTCCCATGTCCTGGAGAACGCCGGCCAAGCTGGTATCGAACGCAAGCTTGAACTTGGGCAGACGGAAGTCGCCGACCAAGACGGTGTTCGTCGGCAGGTGCTCGTGTATAAAGTCGGGGTCGCATGCAATCTTGTCGGTCAGCTGCCGCAGACCGTCGCAGTCGTCGGGCAGGAAGACGCACATCGAGTAGAGCGCCGGCGGCTGTGCGGGCGACGGCATGCCTCTTTGATAACGAAGCTTGAGCACCTTGAAGCCGTCGTGGCAGGCGATGAGGTGCTTGTCCCGTCCTCGCATGAAGGGCACATCGACGGTGTCTTGTTCGTCGAAAGGCTTGTCCCACATGCCCTTGAAGTAGACGGCGTTGGCGACGACAAGGTCGGTCATGTTGGACAGTTTTTCTGGATCAACGATTGAGGGGATGAGTTTCTTCGTCGACGCTTCCACCCATGCGTTGATCTGCTTCCCTGCTTCCTTCGGCTGCACCACCACATGAAAAAACGATTGAGGGGTTGAGTTTATATGCACACATTAATTAATGGGTCTGTATAAGACACATCTAGATGTGCTCTAGTTATCAAACGAAAAAAAATACCCATCCCAACCTTCGTGTAGTAGAATCTCTACTATTAAAGGGGAATCGAACGTCGTGATGGTTCGACCTCGTCCTGTCGCTAGCGATATATCTCCCGCCCTCGATCCTTCTCTTCCGACGATAAAAAAATCTGAGAAACCAGTCCACCGCTCCCCACGTTCCGCTAAAAAGTAAAAAACCACTTCCCACGTCCCACGTCTCGCTTCCGATCCCGTCTCTCCCCTCCCTCCAAAAATTTCGCCGCCGCCTAGCTCGGTACCCTACACCACGCGCTCCCTAAACTGGCCCAGATCTCGACCCGCCGCCGCATCCCTCCTCCTGGTCGCCTCCGAGTAGAAGAACCCTGAGGTCGACGGTGTCGTCGGCTTTGTGCTTAGAAGGCGGGTGCCTCAAGGATGGCCCAGCGTGCAGTTTTGATTGGGAGAGCCCTGCAACAACGTCGCTGGCTATGGTATAGCAAGACCGTGCAGCAGCCGATCTAGGCATCGATGGCGAGGGAATTCAGCGTGGATGCCACGACGACGACAAACTCGTCAGGTGTGACTGCAACACCGATCGATCTGACGGAGAGTGCATGGGCGGGAACGGGTGTGACGAGGAGCTCGGAGGAGGAGTCAGACGCTGTGAGGAGGTGCTTGTTCAGCAGCACTTCTCGGGCCTCCAGCGACCACAGGTCGAAGATGTCTGTGAGGGGTCATCTCCGCCTCCACTAAATACTTAATTTACAACGTATAATGGATCATGTTGCCCCTGTTCAATTACTTAATTTACATTAACACTGAACCTGCAAGGAAGTACTCCTCTAATAAATGAAATATACTTGTGGATGATTCTTGGCTTTGTAATTACGTAGGGTTGAGATTAATCACTTTCCCAGAGCTGCAGTAATCTGGTTAATATATCCTGTATCCAGTGGGGGACGCCAGGAATTGGAATACAATACTGAGATTATTGTGTTGGTTCTACGGGTATCATACTATCAGGAGGAGAAACCCAAGGATAGGAATGAATATGAAAATTCCATAATATGGAACTAGAAACTGTATTTTCTTTTAACAGTTTATGTCAAATCTTGACCTTCAACGTTTAGATTAATATAAGATAAGAGCAAATATTTGTACATGATGGTTTCTTTTACATGTTACTGTATGACACCACACTAGGAGACTGTGTATTTGACTGTAAAATACGCTGTTGGCTGTAGCAACTTTACCTAGCTAGCAATATGCTGACTCTAAAATGACCTTGTGTGCAGATTCTTGTATGGGCAGAAGATAGATAGAATTGACTTGTCTACACATTGTTGTATGGATGTCGATGTTGCAAGGGCGCTTTCCCTCCTGGTGATATTGGCTTGTTTGTTTATTCCATCCTAATGATACTCTTGTTGTGTGTACTCCCTCCATTCCCTTATACAAGGCCACAAATTCAAATTGCAGGTACCAAGGTAAAATTTAATGACTACTTTGGAAGCCAACTTTATTTCTTGTTAACTGGGATCGTTAATACGATGCATGCATGCAAGGAAGAAATGAGAAGAAAGTACTCCCTGCAGTTACTGACTACATGCATGCAAGTATTTCTCGTTTTACAAAGTAGCTAAGTATCATTATGACTACATGCATGCAAGTATTAAACAAGTTGCTTGTACGAGGACACATCATTAATTTTTACCTTGCTTACTGTTGGTGGCCTTATATAGATGCAAAATGTATTTTTCATAGTGGCCTTGTATAAGGGAATGGAGGGAGTATTTGTAAGTGATGTGTGAAGCTTTGTCACTTATCCACTGGGTGGGGATAATTATTCTGGGTTTAACACGATTTTTTATTTGTAGGAGTAGTTGTAGGAGCACCATGTCCTTGATAATCATTCACTGCATTGATTTTCTGTTAGATGAAAGTAACTAAAAAGACGAGGAAATTCAGTGGTAGAAGAACGGTTAAGTTGATGTAATCAAGTATGATTTAATATATACACACAAATAAGGATTCTTTTTGGCTACAGAGAAAATGTGAGATCTAATTGAACTCTACCTTTGGGTGCATACCTTGGTTGTTTCTTCATCATAATAATAGGGAGCGGGCCACAAGAAACATGATAATTCATCACCTAGCTTAGCCAGTGCAACATGAAGAAGGTTTAAGAGGATATAGCTTAATCCATGTGTATGGTAGTATATCATCTGATTTGCCTTTTCAATTTTCTAAATTGCAGCTTCACCCCTAGCCGCATTTGCATGTAAAAAACATGTGCATATTGTAGTTTGCGCAAGCATCAGACGTAGAGAATCTATTGTAGGGCGTGAGCTACTGAATAGATATCTAATAAAAAGAGGCATTTTCTTTCATCTCAATACAGAATATAACAATGCTATTGGGTGCTCTTTGCTACCACTTTTGAAAGGGCAAAGGGGGGGGGGGGGGGGGGGGGGGGGGGGACATAGGAAAGAGGGATGCCTACACAAAATATCAATTCAATTATCTACCTCGATTAATTTTCTTGGCCATCTCTTTTGCAGGATCTTGAGGAGCTCTTTTGTCTTGTAGTGCTTTGAAGGTGGGGAAGATTGCTTGGATTTTGCTCTGTTGTCTTTCAGATTTGAATTTTTGTTTCTCAAGTAACAAGTACTATCTTTTGTGCTTTTTGCCTTGAGAATATTCAAGGGAATACCTATTGCAGCATCATTTTCTAGGAAAATTAGGTCATAACAAGAGACGATGAATCAAAAGTTAGTTTCCTTGCTGTGTGTAGGGTCAAACTTTGAATGACCAAGCTTTTGTATGATTTTGATCGACCATACTTACTTGCTTATTGCTTGTCACTCAGGCTATGTTGGTAGATTTTAGAGAGCAACTTGGCTTCAAACAAGACTTTCCATAAGCATCAACACCCATACATTGCATTACAACAGTTGAGATAATTTTCAATTGTTCGCTACACTCTTTGGATGCTGCTAATTATACAAAATCATTGGTAGTCAACCGTTCAAGTTTTACCATCATGAAAGAATCTAAATATAGCATATTTTGTTTTCTTCATTTTTTTATTATACCCTTCCGTTATAATTCAGCAAATGCTAACTATTACTGTTATTTTAATGCTTAGATCCTCTGGATCATAATTATAGTGGACCAGTTATGTGTTCATTTCTTAAGTGTTGCATGATGATCGATGCTTCATTTGATAGATGGAGAAGGAATGTATAAGTCCGATGGAGAATGAATGGCACAACCTTGGAAAGCCAGATGCTTGCTGGAAGATAGATACTGTGAGTTTGATATATTTTGTTCGAAGAGTTCAATTTCTCAAGGAGGCCGGAGTGGATAAATAGACGTGACATAGAGAAACATAGCTAGACAGGGAAAATGGTAAACATAGTAGTTTGATAAATGTTTATATAGTCATGTGTTATTCTGTAGCCATCGAACAAATGTATGGACATACACGTATGAGACACGGCATGATTTATTAATATGAAATAAATTACACTAAGCACATGATTTTTGATTGTTGACTATGTTTTTTCTTTGTCATGGATCTTTTTTGGATTTTTGGTGTGATGAGAATTCTATGGACTAATATATCAAGCTATAGGTCACCATGTACGCTTGTTTGGTGATTCGATATTTGTCACAATGTAGTAATAAGCCACATACAACACACAAGTTCTTAGTTTTTTTCTGCGGGACACATCCTTGTGGAGTACAAGGTATTTTTATAACTCCTTACATCTCATGATCTTTATGCTTAAATTTATTGTTTCATGGCATTGCGGACATCTTTTCTTGTTAGCCATATCCCAAGCTATACGAGATATAATTGAGAACATGGATATGCTTTATTCTTACTCATGATGATAAGTATGTATGTCTGAAATTCATGTTTGAGTCACATGTAACTGGTTTAGTAGTACATTGTACAGAGACGAAGGTATAAGACTATTTATGGGATGAGGGATTTTAATGAAGGGGTTGTTAGGGCCACGAGAGGGAGATTCTAGACCTTCTCTTTAGCCGACGTCGATAAAGAGCAAAGCGCTGGCTACAAATTTACTGTTCCGTGGCGAGACAACTGGCAAGGTTGGATCGGCGTTGGCGACAAACAACGATTGTGAGGGAGTTGCAAATTTACTGTTCCGTGGCGAGACAAACTGGCAAGGTTGGATCGGCCTTGGCGACCAACAACGATTCTAAGCGACTTGCAAATTTACTGTTCCGTGACGAGACAACTGACAAGGTTGGATCGGTATTGGCGACCAACAACTATTGCGAGCGACGTGCAAATTTACTTTTCCGTGACAACGCACGGGCATTCAACTAGTCATCAATAGATGTGCAATACCTAGGCACATATTTATGTGCTCAGCAAAACAGTTACATAGATCGATCATGCAGGCAAACGAGAGATTAGATCAAATAAACTGACCTTCTCGTGGAAGTCGACGGCGCAGGTCTGCGCCTTGTAGTACTTGACGGCGGCGGCGGCATAGTCGGGCTTGAGAGGCCTCGTCCTGTCATGCCACACGGCGCACGCGAAGCTGACCTGCGGTCCGCCGGTCCGTGACTGGTCGGCGAGGGCCTGCTCCGCCAGCGCACGGACTGACCCGGAGAGGTCGTCCCGGGACCGCGCCCCAAGGACGTCGAGCATCTCCGCGAGGGTGCGCTCGCGGGCGCCGGCGGCCACCAGCGATAGCACCGCGTAGATGGACAAGGGCGAGAAGACGAGGTTCTCGTTGGTTTTGCCAGCGTCGTCGGCGAGGCGCTTGTTGAGGGCTAGAGCGAGCGGCTGCAGGCCGGAACCGGAGCTCGCGGGCCGGCCAGCGTCCGTCAAGATCCATCGCCGTAGTTTGGGATAGAGGCGGACGGTGCGCGGCTTCAGGAACTGCATCTTGCGTGGCAGGGTTTTGGCGATTTCTTTCTAGGCATGGTCATAGTCTAATTATCCACCTCACTCCCAACGATTTTTTCCCTGACCAAACCCCATCTTCCGTTTCAGTTTTTTGCTGGTCTTTTTCCTAACGCAATCCAATCGACCGATCCATCACGTATAATGCCTCCCACCACACAAATGACATATCTGAACCTTCATTCTCCGAATCAAAAGCAATCACAAATTATGAACGGAACCATATTTCTAGAACTGATGTATTTCCGTTCTAAGTAATGAAAAGGAGCTAGCCCGGTTCAAAAAAAAAAAAATGAACGGAACCATAACTTTCCTTGCATTTGCCTACGTATTTCCTCTCTGTCCCTTCTCCGAATCAAAGCAATCATTCATAAATCAATCTTTCTATGCAACACCAATCATATCTAATGAGAAAAAAATAAACCAATCTTTATCTTTACCTAATATTAAAGGGAGGATTGTTTCTCCACTTTTTTCGTCCACCATCGGTTCCAGTTAATTTTTCGTCCGTCCGGAACCAGACGTTTTTTCACGGGCCGAGCCAATTCACAGGCTTGCTTCGAACGAAATACAAAAAAATAATTGGCAAAGGTGGGAATCAAACTCCCAACCTCACGTTAGATTCCAACGAGTTCTGCCACTCGAGCTAGCGCCTATACATGGCTACGATGCGGCCCGAACATTTAAATTCTTCTAACAGCAGCAGCAGATCCATTTAGAATTGGCAGTCAGCAACGTCTGGGCCTTAGCCCATAAAACGCGTTGTTGCCCAACAACGAGGAACCTTTTGTATCTAAAGTAAGATTTTCTCAAAAATTAATCTAAAATAGGATCGATTCCTTTCCATAGTCCCACCTCGCATATTTTAATACCATTGCATCAATTAATATACGTGTGTGAAACTTCGCCTACTAAGCCGACTCTAGGATGATTTGTATCTGGGATACCTAGCTTGGCTATGTACGTCAGAAAAAAATTAACGCCAGGAGTCCAAGGTGGCTACAAAAAGGCCAATAGGCCTCACGCTTTCTCACAAATAAGATGGGAAATTAAGTCGAACAAGGATGCTCCGACAAAGGCGAACTGTCAAACATTATTTTCGTGGAAAATATGGATTCCTTTCATCCGTGGAATAAAGCAAAAAAATGATATCCTTCAATACAAAATATGAATTCTTTCCATCAATAGAATAAAGCAAAAAAATTCAAAGCAAACAGTCAAAAACAAGTTGGTTTTGCTTGCTGCGATTGTTAATCTAGGTTGTTTATTTTATGTTTTGTTACTTTAAATTTGTTGGAAATGTTATTTATTTAAAATTACTTATAAAATTTGGATGAAAGAGGAAGAGGAGGTCCAAATCTTTTAATAATGTTATTGTTCCAAATTTATTTTAAAATATCCGAATGGACTAATAATTTAACTTAATGTCGTTCATCGGAATCAACTGACCTGGGACCACATCACATGGTCTAAATTGGTCCTGAAAAACTCGAACCTAAACCAATCCATTGTTTGACATATTGAAATATAGGACGTACACCTGTGGCGGGTCTTGAGCATGCTTATCAAGCTATGCGCATTCAGTGGGAGAAGACGTTTTCGTCGACGACGAGACGCCTGCGGTGACTTCGTAAAGCTCAAGATGATATGCCGTCTTAGTCTCTCGAACATGCTCATGGGGGTAGGGTGTGCGTGTGTGCGTTCATATGGGTGAGTATATGCGCGCTTGCGTTAGTACTATGTTAAAAAAAACTAGGGGTGTGCTATTTTTTATCTCCCGTTGCAACGCACGGGCATGTTTGCTAGTTTTACATTAATTAAAACACAAATCTATCTTTTCTATTTCAATTCAAATCGTGACTCCTAGGCGGCGGCGAGCCCTGGTTGGCCATGGTTTCAAGCTTCAGCGATGATCTCCAAAGGTCTGTCTGCAACAAGAGGAGGAGGCGGCGTCTGGGCCAGCCTCCTATCTTGCGATGCACGATAGGTGAGCATAGGCATAGGCATTTTCCTATGAATTTCATTCTCAGTCAGCGAAGTAAAATCTTTAGATCAAAAAACAGCTACTGTAATTCGGCCGACTTGAATTAATTGCCCTAAACATGTTCAGACTCGCTAAGCTTATTAGAGCCAAATCATATGAGTAGAATAAAAAGGAGTTCAACACATTGCCCTCTTCTCATTTCAAATATCAACACACTAAAAAGGGTCAACTATTCAAGTTACAATTTGGGACTGCCATCCCTGCTTGTTTCTCCCTTATCGTACTATCAAGATGACAAGCTTGGATTTCTAACTTCTAAGCCAAGGAAATGATTTCATCTTTGTCCTTCAAAAAACATATGGCGAGATGCAGGAAAAGATCAGCCATTTAAAAAACCTAATACATCTCTTTTCTTGCTCTATTCATTGACTATTCCTCCATCAGAAAGCCGACACTTTCCATGACACATTTATGCTATGTACATTGCAGAATCACGAGTTAACTGACATTTGGATATACCGGGGCACTCGGAACCGTCAGTCGCAGCCATAGCAGATTATATCTGCAGGAACAGTTGTCCCTTTCTCTTGCAGGTATTTTCAAATCATTGATGTCTGGTATCAGCCCTGGTTGAGCAGGGACTTCATAATTTTCACGCAGCTTTTGTTTGATGTGCAAACTAAAAATGATTGTTGGCTATGATCATTAGATCAAAGTTTATTTTTATTTTATGTTTATGCTTGCTGGATATGAATTATTCATTTGAGAGCACTGAAAGACCATGAAACTTGAAGATACGGAGGTGACAAAAACTGTGCTGACCCTCTCTAGATGATATCTCTAATGTTGATCAACATTACAAAATGACTTCAGTTCCAGTAATTTGCACCTAATTGTTTAAGGGTTGTGTCCATTGGAAGTTGGCATAGGGCCATACATATACTCGGTCTGATTGTTCATTCACAAGTGGTTGTAACAATGGTGGCCGAACACAACACATCATTAGGATCTCACATGGAGAGGGTCAATCTTGCGAGAGCACGTCGATGGCGCAATAGAATTGAACCAATGGATGCGACATATTCCCATCGACGCCCTCTTGGTGATATCACCAATGTTGATCAACTCCCCCGAATCAGGTATAACTCCCTCTTGAGTGCACGACACTCAACAACACTCAAGTCTATGTTTGAAGTTGTTTACAGTCCTTTGTCGCCATTGGAAATCATGTCGCTTCATCTCCAAAAGCGCGTCAACATGGATGCAAGTGCACGCACCAAGTTCATAAAGATGATGCATATAGATACAAGACTCACCTGGAGATGATGCATATAGATACAAGACTCGGGTGGTTTGGCGATCTATTGGGGTAGCTCTGGGCACTGATCTTTGTCCGAACAACCATTGGCGATTCTTCTCCTGGTGTCATGTTTTCATCCCTGGAGAAGAACGTTTCTATACGGTTGGTTTAGCAGCAGTCACCTGGGCTATATGGTTGGCTAGAAACCGGGCCACGTTTGAGAAGAAGCTGGTAAAATCTCCTTTTGAGATTGTGTTCACTGCATGTTCCTTTTTGCTTTATTGGGCAAGTCTTCAACCCGACAACGAAGCGAAGAAGATGACGAGCGGGACCCAGATGATCCAAGAGGGGACCATGGCGCTGATGAAGGTTTGCGATGCCGCTAAATCTGTTGAAAGCAAATGAAGGACCCCCCCCCCCCCCCCCCCCCGGATATGATCGGGGACGAAGTACAGAACATTCAGGCTTTTGCGTCGTCTTAGCTATCTTTGTTTGTTCTGAACTCTCTTTTGGTCCAGGCTGAACTTGTAATACGTGACTTCCTAGCTGGATTGTTGGTGGTAGTTAGCTTGAGATATAGGTGTCGGCAGGTTTTAGTCCCATAGTGGCTGTTTCGATGTCGAGCGGTCACAGTGGGTTTCCTGCATGATGCGTCGAACTCGCTTTTCTCCTTTCCCTCCCCCTGTTTTGCTGGAACCGCTGTATTTCCGTTCGTTAGTAATGGAAAGGGGTGAAAAGCCCGATTCGAAAAAAAAAAGATACAAGACTCACCATCGAGCGATAAGTTCAATACCACGCCGACAAGGTAAGCCTCACCAAGAATCCGATGGTCTTCAACCCGGTCACCTCGTGTGGGTGCGTCTTCACAATGATTGCCTCCCGAAAGAGTGCAAGTCCAAGTTACCTCCACGAGCCGATGCTCCCTTCACGGTCATCCAAAGAATCAACAATAATGCTTACAAGATCGACATTCCATTGGACACTTACTTGGTGAGTGACACCTTCGACGTCACCGACCTTGCGACTCTTCATCGTGATGACGATTTTGATCCAAGGATGAATCTTCTGAGGGGGGGGGGGGGGGGGGGGGGCGATGGTATGGAGTACCCAATGGACATCACCATAAACCCACCATCAACCCCACAAGCTCCAAGTGGACTTCCTTCCTAGTCGATCGAGCTTCCTCTACATCAAGTGACACTACTACCTCATTTCGAACACTGTGCATTCTCAAGTAAGAAAGGAGAAGAAGGAGCTCAAAGTAGAAGCAAGGAATGAGGTGGCTCACCCATGGGGAGCCCGATAGCAGGCCTGCCCAAGGGCCCAGGAAGCGCACTGCATACCTAACTGAAGGAAGGAGCCCGGAAGAGCAGATATGCGTCAAGGATCATCATGGCGCCCAAGTCTATGCTGGCGGCGACCTAGATCGCATCGCCCCCCTTTCATAGATTACACTCTCAGTAGCACTTCATACACATCATTGTAATCCCTCACGCGAGGTACACCCACCATGAATAACAATATCAAACAAGACGTAGGGTATTACTCCTCACCAGAGGCCCAAACCTGAGTAAAAACCTTGTGTGACCATGATCTAAGACTTCCAGACCGAGGGTAGTGACGGAATCATGCATCGTCAAGGAACATCACCGAGGAGGTTATTGTTGAATACTACAAAGTCGGACAGTCCTACCTAAGGTTCGACCCGATGTCCGACTTACCCAAATGCTCTCCGGAAGATGTTGGGTGTTCCAACATAAATATCCGACCTGCAGTTTAAGACGTTGAACAATCCGACATGACTTTACCATGTCTAACTTGCATAGTTCCCTCTGGACCATGTGGACCTGTCTGCAAGCAATGAAATTGGCCTATCTTTCCGCCACCTACCTGTCTCTTTGTGGCTGGACTATATAAGTCACACCCCTCCTCAAATCTGGGGCAAGCAAAGTTTAAACTAAATCTTGAGAGAGCTTTGCTCTATTTATCTCCGCTTAGTAGGATCAAGACCTCCTAATTCGAGAAGAATCCACATCGATTAAGATCTCCTCTTCTTACAAGTTGGGGAAGACTTCTCTCAAGACCTCCACTTCCTTGTTGAATTAGGGGATGAACGATCACCTTGTTGTCTTATTTCTATTGTTTGTTGTTGGATTTAAGTGTTTCTCTTGCATTGACTTGTGTTGTGAGAGATTTGGTTGTGGACTTTGTCTTTGAATGCTCCTCGCTTGTGTTTCCCAGATGATTTTTCCATGTTCTTCGTGTTCATCCTTGAATTCAACCCAGTTTGTTAAGATTAGGCCATCCATACGGTTCACCCCGTATCGCCCCGTCAAACAAATAGTTGTGAGAATTGTGCCAATGGTCAACGATGGCTCGATGAGATATGTGTGTAGCGTCGCGTTGACACTTTTATTGTGCACTCGGCGACAGAGGGTGCCAAGGTGATGTGCAGTATTATGCAATAAGTGATCGCCTAGGATGAGAAAAATTAACCTGTTATTTCATATCTGTGCATTGGATCATGTTGGATTATTTTACATTTGAGTTCGAGCGCAACGAAGTGCGCCTTTGCTTCTAGGTCTATGGGACGCCTTCACATGTCTCTATGCCCTTTATACATAGCCCTCGTTGACACTTCAAAGTTCAAACAGACACTCTAGTTCTTCTCCTGACCAAGAGTTGCTCCTGTTTAATTCTTCCAGGGTCATGAGGCCTACCGCATATAATCCCCATAATGGTATATACGCTGGTCACTTCTCCCACTTGTGTACCTTCCACTCTGGTAGCTGCTGTATGACCATCTGCACAGAACGAAGAATCAATCAAATAAGTCCTTGCTGTTAGGCCTGTTAATGCTGCCAACCTGAGAAATAAAACGGAACGAAATGGCGAGGGACGATCGTCATGCGTATTTGGAATGTTCAGAAAACATAATGCAAGTCCATATATTTGCAACAATGGTACCTACCTGTCCTGTTGAATCTGGGTTGCCAACCGTGGCCTGGCACGCCAGTCTCCATGACTTGGGTTTCTGAAGATCAACCAACGCTCAGAGTTTTGGCACAAAATTACATTGTAATTACTATCATCATTTCTGTTTTCCGTAAATGCATTGGATGTTTTGGTGGAAATTATGAATGGAGTGAGCTAGAGAGTTGTACACACACCCTTTTAAGCTTTTCCTTCTCTACTTCGTTTTTCGGAGAAAGCATTTCGCCACCTTCAACTACCTGAAAAATGTGAAGGGGAATGGATGTTTTAAGAGTTTTCCGAGCTGCGGTTTGCAGCTGATAGCAAAGATTATTTGTAGAGAGATGCTACAGATGCGCTTGCGATTTCCACATTGTTAACTCTGGAAATTCGTCTACCTCCACGATGCAAGTCCCGCACTCGCCGCCCCCCGAGCAGTTGAGCAGCAACTTATCCTGCAGCAGCAGCGGCATCAACAGCATCAATACTGATCGGTGATACAGCACCAACATGGAGGGACGAGAGATCGCTCACGTAAGGCCCGTAGAGGTCGATGTAACCGTCGAGCATGATGTCCCTGAGCTTCTGCCCGCCGCACGCCGTCCGGTAGTGCACGTCCGGCGTCCCGTCCGGCAGCAACCGAGGCTGCAATCGCACGCGACATCATCGCCGCCCGAACGAAAGGGGGAAAAAGCAGAGCAAATGACTGATCGATCGAGGCAGAAGAGAAGAACTCACGCTGACGAACGCAAAGTCGACGGACGGAGGCTCCACCGTCGTCTCAGAATCGGCGGCGGCGGCGGGGGCGTCCGTCTCGACGGCGCGGACGGCACGGAGCCTCCTCCCCCTCCCCTGCTGCTGCTGCTGCTGGGGCAGATGAACAGAGCGGTGGTGCTTCTCGTTGCTGCTGCTGCAGGAAGGAGCTGGATGGGCGGAGGAGGTGCCGAGCAGGCTGATGAACTGCAGTGTCGCCGCCATTGCCGCAGCCTGCGAGCTGCACAATCGTCAAGATTTTTGAATCTTATCCTGGGCTGCGGCTATATTTGCTTCGGCTTCGTGTCCTGTGGCCGCTGCTTTCGGCTTTGTGTTATCAAAATCTTATCTGCTGCTACCTGTGGCCGCTGAGGTGCCAGTGGACGATGCTAGGTAGAAGACATGTGCGCTCCGCTGGGAACGATTGCAACATACTGTAGTTTTTCTCCTGGAAAAACTCTTTAATTTGCCCAGACTGGTTTCTCGAAGAAAATCAGCCGTAGGAAACAACAATCCGTATCTGACACACACATCTCTACCTATATATATATAATAATAATAATATAATATTAAAGGACGGATCGTTTCTCCACTTTTTTTCGTCATCAGGTTATTTTTGGGTTTCATACCATCAAAATCGGCCGTCACCCCACCCATCCAATTTACTGTTTGGTCCAGCCGCGTAACTAAAAAATAAATTGTCTAAGTCATGAGTCATGACTCGAACCTGGGCCACAGCCTTAACAAAGGCTATGCACCAGCTAACCTAGCAAGTGTTGTTGAGAAAAAAGAAGGTACACACCAAAAATCCAACTCTGAGCTCGGGCTCAGCTGCTCCCGCTGACGAAAAAAATCAAAACAAATACTAGAAAAATTCAAAAAATTCCAATTTTTTTTGTGTGGTAGATATTTTGATGCGTGAGGTTCGCTCCAAATTTCAAGTTATTTGGACATCTGAGCAGCTCTCGGCAAAAAAGACAAATCGGGTCAGAAAAGTTCGTGAACAGTAAACCTTTTTTACATACCCCGATTTGTCTTTTTTGCCGAGAGCTGCTCAGATCTCCAAATAACTTGAATTTTGGAGCGCTCCTCACGCATCAAATTACCTACCACACAAAAAATAATTGGAATTTTTTGAATTTTTTTACTATTTATTTTGATTTTTTCCGTCGGTGCGGGTGCAGATGCACCCGAGAGCCGAAACGCCGCTCTCGGTACACACTTTATAGCAAGTTGGGCTCGTGGTCGTGTTTTTTTTTCGTCCGTCACCCTTCTCTCGATCGATCCCACCTGCGGGTGCTCACCAGTCGCCCGCGTGGGCCCGAGCCCGCTGCTCTATGGCCCAAATAAATTCATGCAAATGGGGAATCGAACCGCGCACCCGTGGGTGTTTACAAAAGCTACGATCCACCCAGCTACAACATAGTTACATGTAAAATAAAAGATACCCCTCAAAAAAATGTAAAATAAAAGATTCATTCCTATATTAAATAGTCTCACCTTGCCCCCTTGCATGTTATCCCACCAATTTATATATGTTTTATGATCTCAAATTAATAAGTTGCCGTAACAATCATAGCAGAAGCCTCTAGAAAGGAAAGAACTAAAAGAAGGAAATATGTCCTTCCCTTAGGAAGGAAATAAAATAAAAGAAGAATATCCGACCTTGCCTAAGAAAGGAAAGAAATCATGCCTTGCCTCGGTAAGGAAAAGAAAATTAAAAAGGAATAAATTCAGACTTGCCTCAAGAAGGAAAAGAATTAAAAGAAGGAAGAAAGTTCACCTTGCCTTCGGAAGGAAAGAAATTGAAAGAAGGAAGGAAGTTTGCCCTTGCCTCTGAAAGGGAGATGATAAAGATATGTGGGTGTGAACCTTCTCATATGAAGCTTGGGTGTACACATACCTAGATTGGGCATGAAAAGTTTTAATTTCTTAGTATCATTAAAAAAGTCTTCTGCCTTTTGAAAGGTGCTATGTATTTTTTTTAAACCGTTCATGCATCTTAAATATTTGTGTAGTATTAAAAAAAGAATTCATGTATTAAAAATAATGTTTGTAGAATTTTAAAAATATTTAAACTTTTCTAAAAAAATCCTGTAATTCTAAAAAGTGTTCGCGTGCTTAAAAATATATTCGCAATTTAAAAAATATTCATGCATTTCAAAAGTTCCATGTGATTTAAAAAGTGTTTAAGTTTTAGAAATAATATTGATGCATTTTAAAAAACAAACATGCAATTTTAAAGTGAGTCGACGTGAGAGGGATGGTGTATGGACTAGGAGTAGGCAGTAGTTCAGTGGTAGGTGTGTGCGGTGGTCGAGATCATCACCTTGGGATTGACTACGCTTGGACGCATTGTGATCAGGTGGACACTATAACCATGGTCGGTGAAGGCGGGGAGGAGGATAAACCACAACACCGATGAGACGCTCTGTTTAAATAGATAACTACGCTATGTTCAAATATAGATAACGTGGACATGTGAAGGTTTCTTGAGTCATGTTTATTGTGCTTGAACTATGCGATTTTTTCTTCCGTTGCAACGCACCGGCATATTTGCTAGTAGATATAAATAGGCCCCCTTAACTGGCGAACGTTTGCCAGGAGGGCTGGCATTTGCGAACAATTTTGCTCGCAGTTTTAGTTGTGAGAGGTAGCAGTTTCTTGAGAGCGTCATGGCAGTTTCTGTCATAGAAATGCAATTTTAAGTTTAAAACTATCACCGTTTGATCTTGTCTCAAAACAAAAACCGCCATCAAAAGGGGTTCGTTTGCCATCCCTTTGTCAGCGAACGTCGGCAAGATAAAATTTCCGTATAAATAAACGATAATATTATTTAGTTAACGTTTCCTCAGAGGGGGATGGCAAACAAACGCATTTTGCTGGCAATTTTAGTTTCGACGCGAGATCAAACGGTAACATTTTTTAGAAGAAAATGTTTTACTCTGAAGAAACTGTCATGTTGTTTTAGAGAAAATGTCACGCGTCTCTGAAGAAACTGGCAGTAAAAACGTTCGCAAATGTGTCTACGCCATCGATTGGCAGGTATGAATCTTAGCGCGGAGCGCTGTCGCCATGTCACAGTTGGCAATCGTTCGCTCTATTGGGCAACCGTGCGAACGCGTACCCTTAACCCCATGTTCCTCGCCACACTCACCCCACTACTATCTCCCGCTCTCGCTCTTCGGTCGTGGGAAATTCACGCGGTAGTTCTTCATTCTCACAGGCGATTCAGGCGCCATCAACAGCCGGCCTCGGATTCTCCACTTCCCTGAGGTGGAATTTGCTAGTCGCTTCGAGGTACGCTGCTTGACAACCTCTTTTCTGCTAGTTTTAGGGTGCTAGGGATTCAGTGGGCATTGAGTGAATGCTCAGGGCAGCGGCAGCCATCTCTGCCCCGTTTCACGATAGGTCTTCGCATCGTCTAAGGGTTCAGAGATGGGGGATTGTCGATGGGGTGACACCACGACACGGTGGAGGTGTCGTGGTTGCCATTGGGGGCGGGGCCCTCTGGGGTTGCAGTTTTGGTTGGCATCTTCACGACGGGAGGGGCCCAGTAGTTGTCGGTTTCGGTGCGGTGGGCAGTGTGGCCACGACCACACAAGGGCTATGGGTAGCAGTGCGGTTTCCTTTGGCCATTTTTTGCCTGCATGATTGGGTTGCCTTTGTGCGATTTTACCCTTAATATGCGTTAGGGGGTTGGCAAATGTGTTGTGCTTGAGATAGATGTGGATCCTAAGAGTTGCTGCTTGTGGTTTTGTTGAATTTGCCATGAAACCGCTGCACTTTTGTTATGTTCTTGTTCCGTATGTTTTGTTGGAGATTTTGCATTCAACTCTTGCTTTGTAATTCATATGGTTATTTTGTGTGCTTTTTCGTATGTTTTCCTCTGTAGATTACAGTTCACGATGGTTAGGAGTCGTACGGCTGACAATGGTGATTATTCTATAGATGTGAGAGGGGATGGGGTGGTTGTCGACAAATGGCGTCCAAAGGACGTACCGAAACTTTTCACGTCCATTATGTTTTTTTCATCACTATTTTTGTCACCCTCGGCATTTTATTTTCCCTTTTCGATGACAATCTCTTTGTACATAACTAAAAATGGAATTGTGAATATGCAAATATGTTGATCCATCACTTGCTTACCCCCATGGCAGTTTAACATTGTTGTTTGCTCCTTTATCATACTACCACACGTACAATAGTTCTACCTATCCAATCATCTCACTGGCAAGTTCACTATGTTTTATGTATAAACAAGTCCAAATTCACTTGCTGCTTTTTCTGTGTTTTGTATGTTCTTTTACCCAATTATCAATACACTAACCCAGGGAACTGAAAGAGCATGGTGCCCTTATGTTTGGTTTTTATAATTAATAACAATCCCATGGTCTAATGGTTGCTTTGAGAGTGTTACTTGAAGGGTTTGTCCATAGGCAATGCTTGAAGATCATATGTTGGTTTCAAGTTTAAAAGAAGAAGATTATGTGTTGACCAAGGTGCTATTCAAGGAGTTATCAAAAGATTGGTCATGTGGGAGTTGAGACTATTGCAAGCATGTCTTGAAGAAGAATATTGTGCGAACATTCATGTTTACCTTCAAGACATCATCTTTATTAAGAAAGAAGATATGATACAAGGTTGATCAAAACTAAGTACAAAGAGTGGATTCAAGTTGATCAATATACAAAGCTTAGACGATGTACCGAGTGGGATCAAGTGATCCTATGGTATGGTATGCATTATCCATCACGCTTTGTGTACTAACTCATAATCTATGTGAGGTTTCTATGTGGGGTTAGGTATGGTTCCCTGGACTTGCATCAAAAATAATATTTCATATAACTCATGGAGGATGACATCAAGTGGTGACCGTCATCAAGGTTGCGTTGTGAAAATTTAAGTAGAGCATCACGAAGAGATCGCATGCTTGAAGCTTGCCTTTCATTCTGGTGATAATGGACATGTGAAGATGTGTCGAAGAGAGGTTCATCCATAGTGGATATGGGGGAGTAATTCACTACTCTTCATCTAGTCTGCGCAATCAAGAAAGGTGGTCCAACTTAAGGACGTAAAGATCGTCATCATCTAGCACAAGTGGATTATGCGCAAGGCAAAGGTATATCGTCCTTGATAGGTTTTCTATCTTACAGTTCTCATGATGTTAGTTGGGAGACCGTGTTATAGAATCGATAGCCGTACTATCAAGGGCGGCTCTCGAGTGAGTAGTTTGTTTGTATTTTTCATAGAAAGCTGAAAACTTTGCATCCTTGGCATCATCTTTCTTGGTTCTTGTTTGGTTTTTCTCCGTGTGAGGTTTTAGAGCTTGTGGTTATCTTCATGACAAGCTCAAGCTCATCGAAAACAGATTTCGTATGCATCTTCTATTGCGTTTTCGATGTAGAGATTTTGCCAGTTCTCATTTGAGGAAAGGTTATCACCTTTATTATATTGGCATTTTCTATGTTGGTAGTTGGATAGTGCTTGTCATTATCTATCCAACAAGCTTGAGTTCATTGATTTTGAAGTTCATTTGCAAATGTTACAACAGTTTTGCTCCTCCCTGGTGCCCGAACTATTTTGGGTCCGGATGCCCGGAGGCTACAAAGGGTTTTTGATTGTTCTTGGAGATGTCTAGGTGCCCGGACCACTTTGGATCCGGATGCCTGGTATCACCAGAGAGTTGGGTGCCTGCCTTGGCTTAGTCCGGATGACGGGGGGGCCATGGTCTAGGTGCCTGGGGTCTCCCCGTTGGCTCTCTACCTACCCCGGGTGCCCGGACCCACCCCCCTGCTCTGCCCGACCCATGTTATGTCCGGGTGCCCGGTCCAGGTGGTATTCTTCTCTGGCGTGTTCGGGTGTTCGGATCCCTTTTGTCTGGGCACCCGGGATGGTGGTTGTGTAACGGCTCTTTTCTCTTGGGGGGGGGGGGGCTATAAATACCCTTTTTCTTCCACCTCCAAGCCTAATCCAGTTGCTAATTTTCCCTATTCATTGTTGTTGACCTTTCGGAGCTTGCTTACTCTCATTTCCTCCTATGTACCTTGATGCCTAAAAAAATCATTGCCGAATAAATCAAAACAAATGTAATGATGGCCATTTGTACCTAGTGGAAAAAATGACATGTACAATTTTTTTGAAAATTTTCCATGTTCCTAAAACAATTTTTTGCATATTTTTGTCACCTAGCAAAAAAATTAAAAAAATGTGGACACTAGAGGTGCTAGCCAGTGTCGTGTGTATTGACATCAGATTTTGACACGGAAAAAACATTATTAAGATGGTCTCAAATGAAGAAGTGCTCTATGTGAAGAAGTTATGTATTGTCTACATGAACATCTTTGAAGTTAGGGTCATCGCCATCCGATCTCATCTCAAGGGCCAAAATTTTGCTTGAAGTACTAAGATTTTGTATTCAGAGTACTGCTAAGCCGTTTACGCCTCCAAAACAGTCTCATATGAGAAAATGGTCTACATGAACTGCCTTCGTCTCGTTGAAACGGTCGATTTTGATATGAAAATCATCTTAATACAAGATCATAAGCAAAAGTTAGAGCTCGTGTAGTGTGACCCTACCGTGAGCCAAAAGTGACGCCCAGCACAAGACACCCATATGAGTATGTCCAATGGATAGCGTGAGTTATTGCCTATTTTGCGCGAACGGCCCTCAAGATGCCTCGGAACGAAGAACGTTCAACATGAAAGTTGTTCGTCTTGTTGAAACGGTTAAATTCTCTTTTAAGCTCATCTTCATCTGAGGTTGTTTGTGGCCTACAGACTAAAAAACCAAACTGTTGTCCCAGACGTACCTCATAAAAAACCAAACTGTTGTCCCAGAGTTATAAAAAGATTTGGACGGGATTTGAAGTCCTTTTCTTATACAGGAAGTCCAGTCGCCTCATAAATAGATGCGCATTGACGGCCGATTGAACATCACACAACCGACAAACAAATCTACTGTCTTTCATCTATTTTTTATCACTCTCCCTTGTATCTTGCTTCCCGTCCTATGTCATTCTTTAACATTGGAGGGCGGCAAATTCAAGAGGTCCTAAGGGTGGTCAGGTCGACTTAGGGCAGCCCATAGCCGTCGCGCGCCCTAACAGGGTCCCTCCCGGGTGTGTGGGGTTTTCGATCTACAAAAGCACCCACCTGATTGCTTGCGAACCGTGTTTTCGGCCAGATCTTCTTCGACGTGAGCAGCGGTGCATCACCTTCGACGTCGAGGGTACACGGCGACATGTTCGTGTGCGAACAGTGTGTGCGTTTTGGACAGAGAGGCCGTGTCTCCTTTTCGTGCTTCAAGATCCGTGTGACGCATCCGACGGCAACGAGCACATTCTCTGAAAGGGACAAAAAGACTGACGTTCGCCAGGCTAGCGGTTGCCTGAAGAATAACTACCCGCGAAACCACGAGCCATCGACGACACTGGGCGCCAGTCACCACATGGGACGTGGTTTCCCACCGATGGCGACCCCCGGCCCCTCCAACTCGCCGCTAGCTCACGTCGATGAACCCCGCCGCCACCCTAGTCCTCCCTCTTGTGCAAGTGCCGGTGTCACCCCACGCGGCGTAGTTGGTTGCTGTAGCGATGGATGGATGGGTACCTAGCACTCCACGTCCTCGCCTACCCAAACAAGAGCCGCACGTCGCCTCCCTTTGCATCCCTGTACGTACGCCCGGCAGGATCCGGTGCAGTGGAATCTTGCATGGGAGGAGCGATAAACGTCTCACCCTCACGGCCGGCCGGGTTCCCTCCCCCGATCGCCTTCTTTAAGTACACGCCGCCGGGACGAAGGGAATCAAGCTCAGCTAAATCACGTACGCCACGCCAGCTAGCTGCCTCTTCCGTCGTCCAGCAGCGGGGATGTGCGCCGCGAGCGCGCGCTGCGAGATGTGCGGCGCGGGGGCGGACGTGCACTGCCGGGCCGACGCGGCGTTCCTCTGCGCGCCGTGCGACGCCGAGGTGCACGGCGCCAGCCTCCTCGCGTCCCGCCACCGCCGCACGCGCGTATCGCAGTCGCAGTCGCAGCCCAGGGGCGTCGTCCGCGGGCGCTGCGAGGCGGCGCTCGAGGGCTGGGCCGGGCGGATGGGCCTCGAGGAGGGGGCGGCGCGCCGGCATGCCGCGGAGGCCGGGCGCGTGCTCCGGGATGAGGTCGCCCTGGCGGCGCCGCGCATGCCGCTGCGCGTCGCGATGGCGGCCGCGCTGTGGTGAGAGGTGGCGGCTCACGGCGCCCACGAGCACGGCGATGCGCTCCAGCGCTTGGAGGCCTGTGCGAACGTGCCGGCGGGGCTGCTTGTGGCGGTGGTGGCGGCGATCGGGCGCGCGCGCGCCAAGAGGAGGACGGCCGCAGTGGACGTACGCCTTGAGGGCTGAGTGCTGGTGAACCCAGCAATGACGCCCTTTGCGCATGAGCAATGCTCCACCAACAAAAAGGTTACTTAATTTTCTTACAAGCAAACTGATGTGAGGGATTATATAATATAGTAGCTAATAGAGGATGAAGGGTTAGAAAGTTAAATAAAACGTTTGTAATTCTTTGTGGGTGTAGCATTATTGTTTACGCATATATATGAGGTAAAAGAATCAACAAATTGTATAAAAACGTAGTCAAACACATTGCACAACACGTTCACAGGAAGATGAGCACATTGCAAATACATAAACACACAACTTTATTAAGCATACAACGGGTTCCTCTTGCTTCCTCCCCTAACCTTAGGCGGCTAGGACAAACTTTTCCCTCAGGTTTCATCGGCGACCCTATAGATTCGCCTCCCCTCTACATGTGGCTCCGACGGCCAGTGGTGAGGAGGAAAATCCCGGTGCCTCCACTTCGATTAGTAGTTTAGATTAGGTTTTTAGTCCTCACGGGCGCGACGCTCGGGCAGATGATGGTGCTTCTTCTTCGAGTTTATCTTTCGGACTTTGTTCCTCCTTGAATTCGTCCATCCGGGCGTAGTCGATAGAGCTCCAACGTGGATTCCTACTGATGAGGATGCCTATCCTGGGTAAGGTCATAGACCTGACATCTGGGACCCACCAATGGCCCTACAATGTCTTTAAAGCCCCTGGGCAGAGACTCATTCGGATAAATATAGTCGTTCACTCGGATGACTCATTTCACTCGGACTACACAGCGCCATTCGGACAGACGGAAGCTCATGCGACCAAGAAGACATAGCGTCAGTAGAATTCGAGTAGTCACACGTTATGAGTTAATTCGCCGTTACCAGTAACGGTGAGTTAATCAGCCGTTCCTGTAACGTAGTATTCATTGACATTTATTGCCTAATCATGGTGCTCGGCCGGTGGTGGCGCACTCTATATAAGCCACCCCGGGCGCCGTGGCAAGGGTTCCGACCCCCTGTAATCCTCTACCACCATAAGCAAACACAACAGCCTCCGGGCACCGAGACGTAGGGCTGTTATCACTCCCGAGTGAGGCCTGAACTCGTACAAACCGAGTGGACACTTGAGCCATAGCTAGACTTCGCCCCTTCATTCGTAGCCCCTAGTACTAGTGTCAGGATCATTCCCAAGACAGTTGGCGCCCACCGTGGGGCTGCGTGTCTAGCGAATTCCGGCGCAGGTGGAATTTCCATTTTCTCGTTCATCATGAACGCCTTCGGCGGCGAGATCCTCTTCGGGTCCCTCAGCTTCGCCGTCGATGATTCGGCATGGCTGCAGGAGGCACCTCTGGACGCTGAGGCACTGCCCACCCGGGGTGCGGTGCACTTCAGCGCGACGACGTTCAGAGTTCTCCTCCGGCAACCGTCTACACCCTATCGACCGACTTCTCCGACTCGCCTTGCGGCTTGTCGCCGGCGCTCCGGGCGCTCACGGCTGCAGCGTTGGATCAAGCACGCTGTGGCGGCCCAGGCCACAGGACAGCAACTGGCTGCACTCGAAGCCGACAAGTCAGTCCATTGCCTCTTCCCGTCTTCGGATGACGATTCTTCCGATGCTGCCGGGCTCGAGAGCAGCGGCGACGTGGCGGAGGTCTTGATGGCCGGCCCGGTCCGAGACACTTATCCTCCGGGGCACTCGGCGGGAGACACCCGCGATCGGGACGGCGACCGCCGCAACGCCAGCAGCGACGGCTACGTTCCCCGGCCTCTCACCCGGGAGCAACTGGAGGAAATCAGGCGTAGGAACGACCAGGTCCTTCAGACGCCCATAGCGGGAAACACCCCTGAAGAGATAGCCCTGGAGGCTGCTCGCCAAGCCACCCTGGCTGAACGTGAGCGTCTTGAGCGGCTACAGCATTCGCTCGACGAGCGCGCGGCAAGAGAGCTTCCCAGTTCCAGTCGTAGCCGCCGCCGGCTGATGTTCACGAAGGATCGTCCGTACACCATCCCGGTGATGCGCACGCCTTTGCTGAATCTGGCCGCAGCCACTCGGATCGCAGATTCGATTCAGATCGGAACAGATATGACAGAGACCGAGCGAGCGGCTGGGGAGTCACCGGCCTCGGGTGTTTCAGCAGATACATCCGAGAGGCGGAAATACCCCCCAATTACCGACTAGCAACCGGAATCGGAAAATTCAATGGCGAATCCAAGCCAGAAACTTGGCTCGACGATTATCGAGTCGCTGTCCAGATCGGCGGCGGCGATGATTTCGTTGCCATGAAACACCTCCCGCTCATGTTGAAAGGGTCCGCGCGGGCGTGGCTAAATCAGTTGCCCGCCAACTGCATTTACTGTTGGGAAGACTTGGTCCGAGTGTTCGTCAAAACATTCGAAGGCACCTACAAGCGCCCGGGTGGATTGACAGAGCTACAGCACTGCGTTCAGAAGAACAATGAAACTCTCCGAGAGTACATTCAGCGCTGGACCACGTTGCACAACACCGTGGAAAATGTCACCGAACACCAGGCCGTGTGCGCCTTCAAGGCAGGCACTCGGTATCGGGAGTTGGTCTTGAAGTTCGGTCGGTCTAGGGATCTGTCCCTCAGTCGGGCCATGGAGATTGCGAACAAGTATGCCAATGGCGAGGAAGAAGACCACCTCCGTAGCGGCAAAGCGAGAGCTGGCAACGCCCCTCAATTGGGAGGCAACGCCGGGAAAAATCAGAAGCGGAAGGCTGACGCCTCCGGCAAGGCAGAGGTCGCAGCCATCCAAGGGCAAGGACAAGGCAAGCCGAAGCCCAAGAAAAATAAGAAAGAATGGATTCCCAAGAAGAAGTCCGAGTACAAATCCGACATTCTCGACCAACCGTGCCAAATTCATACCAAGACGGATGAAGAAGGCAACGTTGTGCTCCCGAAGCACACCACTCGGGAATGTCGCCTGCTCAAGCAGGAGATGGGCGCTGAGCCCTCGAGTGAAAAGGTCGATGTCGAAGACGAGGAAGATACTTCCGAGTATCCGAAAGTCGATAAAGTCCTCAATGTGATCTTCGCCGATGTCGAGAGCAAGAGGCAGCTGAAAGTTATCAATCGGGAAGTTAATATGGCGGTTCCGACTGCTCCCAAGTACCTCAATTGGACGAAGACGCCTATCACCTTCGACCAGTCCGACCATCTGCCTCACAATGCCACCCCTGGGAGGCAGGCGTTGGTCGTTGACCCGGCAGTAGGCGGCGGCCGACTACGCAAGGTCCTAATGGACGGAGGCAGCGGGCTTAATATCATATATGTTGACACGCTCAAGGCCATGGGCATCCCGATGTCTCAATTGAGCAAGAGCAACATGCATTTCCACGGGATCGTCCCCGGGAAGAAAGCGGAGTCACTCGGCCAGATCGCGCTGGACGTAGTATTCGGAGGCGAGAAGAATTTCCTAAAGGAAAGTCTAACCTTTGAGGTGGTTGACTTCCGCAGTGCTTATCACGCTATCCTGGGTAGGCCCGCCTACGCGCGTTTCATGGCCAGACCATGTTACGTATATCTCAAGCTCAAGATCCGAGGGCCTAAGGGCATGATTACAGCGACTGGCGACCGGAAGATCGCCGAAGAATGCCTCCAGCAGGGCACAAAGATCGCCAACGAACAAGTGCTTGCAGTCGAGCTAGAAGGGTACAAGAAGGAAGTAGATACGGCTGATCTGCTAAGATCAAAGCGGCCAGCTTTAGAATCAGCCTTCCAGTCAGCTGGCGAGACTAAGCAAGTCCATGTTCATCCGAGTGACCCAAGTGTTGCTCCGACGAGCATCTCCACTTCACTCGGAGAGAAATAGGAAGCCGAGCTCATCCAGTTCCTCCGTGAGAACTGAGACATCTTCGCATGGAAGCCGTCTGACATGCCTGGTGTTCCCAGGGAATTGGCTGAGCACCGACTCCGAACCGATCCCAAGGCCAAGCCAGTCAAAGAGTACTTGCGCCGATCCTCCGTCGAGAAGCGCAAGGCGATTGGTCAATAGATAGCTTGGCTCCTCGCCGCCGAGTTCATTCGTGAGATTTACCACTCTGAGTGGCTCGCGAATGTCGTCTTGGTACCAAAGAAGGACAAGTCACTCTGTATGTGTATTGATTTTAAACATCTCAATCGGGCCTGCCCGAAGGATCATTTCCCTTTACCTCGGATAGATTAGATAGTAGACTCTACTGCCGGATGCGAACGTCTGTCGTTCCTGGATGCGTACTCTGGATACCACCAGATCCGAATGTACGGTCCTGATGAAATAAAAACAGCCTTCATCACCCCATTCGGGTGCTTTTGCTACGTCACGATGCCATTCGGCTTGAAGAATGCTGGAGCCACTTTCCAGCGCATGATCCAGAAGTGCTTGCAAGAGCAAATCAGTCGGAACGTGGAGGCCTATATGGACGATATTGTAGTCAAGTCTAGGAAAGGTTCCGACCTCCTGACTGACCTCGCCGAGACCTTCGCGAACCTGCGGCGCTTTGGGATAAAGCTGAATCTAGCCAAGTGCACATTCAGAGTGCCTGCAAGAAAGTTACTCAGTTTTCTTGTTTCCGAAAAAGGGATCGACGCTAACCCAGACAAAATTGGCGCTATAGTCCGAATGAAGAAACCAGAGCGCTTACACGACGTGCAAAGGCTGACAGGATGCCTTGCGGCCCTAAGCCGATTCATTTCCAGACTCGGAGAGAAGGCACTCCCTCTCTACCGATTGATGAAGAAGTCCGACAAGTTCGAGTGGACCAATGAAGCACAAGCCGCATTCGAAGAACTCAAGGCATTGCTTTCCACCCAGCCGGTGTTAGCTGCTCTAGGCAGCCAGGAACCTTTACTCCTGTACATTGCGGCGACCAGCCAGGTGGTGAGCACAGTCCTTGCAGTAGAGCCCGAAGAGCCAGGAAAAGCATTCAAAGTTCAAAGACCCATATACTACATCTCAGAAGTGTTAACCCCTTCCAAGCAAAGGTACCCGCACTACCAAAAGCTGGTCTATGGTATTTACCTGACTGCTAAAAAGGTGGTTCATTACTTCTAAGATCACTCGGTCACGGTCGTCAGCAACGCTCCCCTGTCGGAGATTCTGCACAACAAGGACGCTGCTGGCCGAGTGGCAAAGTGGGCAATTGAACTTCTTCCGCTGGAGATCAAGTTCGAAGCCAAGAAAGCAATCAAGTCCCAGGCACTCATCGATTTTATGGCCGAATGGATCGAGCAAGAGCAGCCAATTCCGAGTGTTTCCGAGCACTGGACCATGTTCTTCGACGGATCCAAGATGCTCAATGGCTCGGGAGCTGGTGTGGTTCTTGTCTCTCCTAAAGGAGACCGGCTGAACTATTTCCTCCAAATCCATTTCGATTCGTCAAACAACGAGGCCGAGTACGAAGCCCTCCTGTACGGGCTCCGCATGGCCATTTCACTCGGTATTCGTCGCCTTATGGTCTACGGCGATTCGGACCTCGTTGTCAACCAAGTGATGAAAGAGTGGGATATTCGGAGTCCAGCAATGACTCGTTACTGCAACGCGGTCAGAAAGCTGGAGAAGAATTTTGAAGGTTTAGAGCTGCATCACATTCCTCGCGCAAAGAATCAGGCAGCGGACGACCTGGCGAAGATTGGGTCCACTCGGCGAGCGGTCCCGAAAGACATATTCCTTGAACATCTGCGCTCCCCAACAATTACAGAAGATCCTTTCACAGAGGAGCCCCCGCAAGCAGTCGGTCCATCCGATCCGACTAAGGTTGAAGTTCCAGCTATAGTGGATCTGGTCCACGAGATGTTGGTAATCACTCCCGAGTGGACTCAACCCTATTTGGCATACTTGCTCAGGCAAGAACTCCCCGAAGATGAAGAAGAAGCTCGTCGGATCGTCCGTCGATCTAAATCATTTGAAGTTCTGGGAGACCAGTTATACAAGAAAAGCACCACAGGAGTCACCCAAAAATGCATCTCCCCAGAGGAAGGGCTGCAAATCTTACATGAAATCCACTCAGGAACTTGCGGCCACCATGCGTCCTCTCGGACTTTGGTCGCTAAGGCTTTCCGGGTGGGTTTTTATTGGCCCCGAGCCAATGAAGCAGCAAGGGACCTGGTGGACCTATGCGTAGGGTGTCAATTCTACAAGAATAAGTCCCACAAGCCTGCGTCCGCGCTCAAGACGATCCCGATCACCTGGCCATTCGCGGTTTGGGGCCTCGATATGGTCGGTCCCCTGCGGACTGGGTCGAGTGGATTCACACACCTGCTTGTGGCAGTTGACAAGTTCACCAAATGGGTCAAAGCAAAGCCCATCAAGAGTTTGGATGCAGGCACGGCCGTCGGTTTCATTCGGCAGATCATTTTCAGATTCGGCGTGCCGCATGATATCATCACGGATAATGGGAAGAACTTCGACTCGGACGAGTTCCATGAATTCTGTTTCTCTCAAGGCACTCGGGTTAATTATGCCTCAGTGGCTCACCCGCAGTCAAATGGACAGGCATAGCACGCAAATGGAATGATTCTGCAAGGTCTGAAACCCCGATTGATGAGAGACTTGAAGTATGCTGCTGGAGCTTGGGTTGAAGAATTGCCATCTGTCTTATGGGGCATTCGGACAACCCCAAACCGCTCTACGAAACGCACGCCTTTATTCATGGTGTACGGATCAGAGGCTGTGCTGCCGAGTGATCTTCAGCACAATTCCCCCCGAGTGGAACTCTATGATGAAGCTGAAGCTGAAGCCGCACGGCAAGATGGCCTTGACCTTTTAGAGGAAGAGAGAGAGCTGGCCCTCATCAGATCGACGCTCTATCAACAAGATCTGAGGCGTTACCATGACAGACACGTCCAGGGCCGAGCTTTTCAGGAAGGAGACCTTGTCCTTCGACTGGATCAGCAAAAACCCCATAAGCTAGCGCCTCCGTGGCAGGGGTCGTATGCAATCTCCAAAGTCTTGCACAATGGAGCCTACCAGCTCTACAATATCGAAGATGGAGTAGAAGAGCCCCGGACTTGGAACGCGGACCTGCTTCGCAAGTTCTACACCTAGAACATAACTACTTTAGTTTGTCATTCCAGTAATGCATCCGAGTGATCTCGATGAATAAAGTTTAGTTCCTTTATATTTTGTCGAAATTTAACTCTTGTCACTCCGGTGAATCAATGTCCTGTGTCACCCCCAGTGGGTGTAAAATGCTTAGTCGCGATTCCGCATCGCCTAAGTTAAAAACTATTTCGAGTGGGACATCCTCCATACTCGGACTTTAAGATGGACAGGACCATCATTACTAAGATGGACAGGACCATCATTGTTCTCTCGAACAATTCCGAGTGCGGGCCACGCCCACACTCGGAGGCTTAGCCGCGATTCCGCATCGCCTAAGTTAAAAACTATTTCGAGTGGAACATCCTCCACACTCGGACTTTAAGATGGACAGGACCATCATTACTAAGATGGACGGGACCATCATAGTTCTCTCGAACAATTCCGAGTGCGGGCCACGCCCACGCTTGGGGGCTTAGCTGCGGCCCTGATACGTCTCCATCGTATCTATAATTTTTGATTGTTTCATGCCAATATTCTACAACTTTCATATACTTTTGGCAACTTTTTATACTATTTTTGGGACTAACATATTGATCCAGTGCCCAGTGCCAGTTCCTGTTTGTTGCATGTTTTTTGTTTCGCAGAAAATCCATATCAAACGAAGTCCAAACGGGATAAAAACTTCCGGAGATTTTTTTTGGAATGTATGTGAATTTTGGGAAGTGGAATCAACAGAAGGCGGTGCCCGAGGGGCCCACAAGCCATAGGGGCACGCCCCAGGGGGTAGGGCGCGCAAGGGTGGCTTGTGGTCACCCCTTAAGGCGGTTGGTGCCCTTCTTTCGCCGCAAGAAAGCTAATATCCGGATAAAAATCATGTTAAAATTTCAGCCCAATCGGAGTTACGGATCTCCGGGAATTTAAGAAACGGTGAAAGGCCAGAATCTGGGAAGGCAGAAACAGAAGGAAACAGAGAGAGAGATCCAATCTCGGAGGGGCTCTCGCCCCTCCGCCGCCATGGAAGCCAAGGACCAGAGGGTAAACCCTCCTCCCATCTAGGGGGGAGGCCAAGGAAGAATAAGAAGGAGGGGGGCTCTCTCCCCCTCTCTCCCGGTGGCACCGGAACGCCGCCGGGGCCATCATCGTGACGGCGACCTACACCAACAACTTCTCCGCCGTCATCACCAACTCTCTCCCCCTCTATGCAGCAGTTCAACACCTCTTCTCCCCGCTGTAATCTCTATTTAACATGGTGCTCAACGCTATATATTATTTCCCAATGATGTATGGCTATCCTATGATGTTTGAGTAGATCCGTTTTGTCCTATGGGTTGATTGATGATCATGATTGGTTTGAGTTGCATGTTTTATTATTGGTGCTGTCCTATGGTGCTCTCCGTGTCGCGCAAGCGTGAGGGATCCCCGCTGTAGGGTTTGCAATATGTTCATGATTCGCTTATGGTGGGTGGCATGAGTGACAGAAGCACAGACCCGAGTAAGTAGGTTGTTTGTGTATGGGAATAAAGAGGACTTGCTACCTTATAATGCTATGGTTGGGTTTTACCTTAATGAACTTTAGTAGTTGCGGATGCTTGCTAGAGTTCCAATCATAAGTGCATATGATCCAAGTAGAGAAAGTATGTTAGCTTATGCCTCTCCCTCATATGAAATTGCAATAATGATTACCGGTCTAGTTATCGATTGCCTAGGGACAAATAACTTTCTTGTGACAAAAAGCTCTCTACTAAGACTAACTTAGTTGTTTCTTCATCTAAACAGCCCCTAGTTTTTATTTACGTGCTCTTTATTATCTTGCAAACCTATCCTATCACACCTACAAAGTACTTCTAGTTTCATACTTGTTCTAGGTAAAGCGAACGTTAAGCGTGCGTAGAGTTGTATCGGTGGTCGATAGAACTTGAGGGAATATTTGTTCTACCTTTAGCTCCTCGTTGGGTTCGACACTCTTACTTATCGAGAAAGGCTACAATTGATCCCCTGTACTTGTGGGTTATCAAGACCTTTTTCTGGGGCCGTTGCCGGGGAGCAATAGCGTGGGGTGAATATTCTCGTGTGTGCTTGTTTGCTTTATCACTAAGTAGATTTTATTTGCTGTTCTAAGTTGTTCTTTATCTTTATTTATGGATATGGAACACGAAATACCAAAAAAATTAGGTGTACTTGCTACTCATGGAGATGGGGAACCTCCTAAAACCCTCGATGCTCATTATGTGAAAGATATTATGCACTACTTTAATAATCCTGAGAAAACCCCATTCAATTATATAATGGGAGACACGTTGGATCAACGTGAATACTTTAGGGATTATCGCTTGACTCAAAAAGGGAAACTGTTATGGGATCAAATTCATATGTTGAAATGGTATACTTGGAATCTATGCTTGAGATATGATATTACTTGTTGCTCTAGGATGAAGGCTAAACACCTTCCCTTTTCATGTAAATTTAATGATAATGAAACCTTGGCTTCTTATGCTAATGGTATATATGATTACTATGATGTGGAACAAATAGAAAAGTTTGTTGCTTTTAAGGGTGCTTATGAAATTGAAGCTTTGTTTGAAAAGTATGAAGATTATGATGATGCTGTTTACCGATCTCAAAATTTGGCTATGCTTCGTTATTGTTATGCCAATTATGAATATAATGCCCATATTGATCAATTTATTGAGAAATTCTCCGCTGTCCAAGAGGAGACTAATATTTTGCAGTAAACTATGTTAGAAGAAATTGATGACACTGTGAGCTCATTGGATGAAAAAGATGAGGAGGAGAGCGAAGAACAAAAGGAGGAAGAGCGGATTAGCTACCCGTGCCCACCTTATAATGAGAGTAACTCTTCAACTCATACATTGTTTAATTTCCCTTCATTCTTACCGAAGGGTGAATGCTATGATAATTGCTATGATCCCTTGGATTTGTTTGAAATATCCCTTTCTGATGAACTTGATGCTTGCTATGCTTGTGGCCATGATGCCAATATGAATGATGCTTATGGAGATGAACTTGCTATAGTTCCTTATGTTAAATGTGAAATTGTTGCTATTGCACCCACACATGATAGTCCTATTATCTTTTTGAATTCTCCCAACTACACTATATCGGAGAAGTTTGCACTTATTAAGGATTATATAGATGGGTTGCCTTTTACTATTACACATGATGATTTTGATAGATATAATATGCATGTGCTTGCTGCTCCTACTTGCAATTATTATGAGAGAGGAACTACATCTCCACCTCTCTATGTTTCCAATATGATAAAATTGCAAGAAACTGCTTATGCTATGTATTGGCCTTTACTTGATGTGCATGAATTTTTCTTTATGATATGCCAATGCATAGGAAGAGAGTTAGACTTCGTTGTTGCATGATATATGTTACTTTGTGCTCACTACTAAATTACAAATCATTGTTAATTAAAATTGGCTTTGATATACCTTGGGATCCGGGTGGATCCATTACTTGAGCACTTTATGCCTAGCTTAATGGCTTTAAAGAAAGCGCTGCCAGGGAGACAACCCGGAAGTTTTATAGAGTCATTTTATTCTGTTGTGTGATTTTATTATTTTAAAAAACAAAAAAATAAAGAGGGGAACCTAAAAACTTTTTCAAAAAGAAAAGTGAAAGTGAGAGAGACGAGCATTGTTAAAATGGGAGCATGCCTTGAACTTTGTTCATGCCCATAGAAACCTTGTAAATCTTAATTACAGAAACTTTTCAACAAAAATAATTATCCCCTTGTACAAATCCATTGTATTATAAAAATAATGTGCCAAGAATTACCTTTAGGATGTTTAAATTGCTTGTTTGATATGTGCTGTGTAAAAACAGAAACTTTTGATGCAGTGTTTGAATTTCTATATTTTACTGGAGCGTGCAAAAATTCTGAAATTTTTACACAATACTGTTATACAAATTCTTAACCACGTCCTAATTTTTCAGAATTTTTAGAGTTACAGAAGTATGGTGAATGTTCAGATTACTACAGACTGTCCTGTTTTTAACAGATTCTGTTTTTGATGCATTGTTTTGCTCGTTTTGGTGAAACTATCGATTGTATCGGTGGTATAAGCCATGGAAAAGTTATATTACAGTATCTACAATGCAAAAACAAAATATGAATTGGTTGGCAACAGTACTTAAAGTTGTAATTTGCTTTATTATTACTAACGGATCTCACGAGGGTTTTGTTAAGTTTTGTGTGATTGAAGTTTTCAAGTTTTGGGTGAGATCACGATGGATGAAGGAATAAGGAGTGGAAAGAGACTAAGCTTGGGGATGCCCGAGGCACCCCAAGGTAATATTCAAGGACTCCCAAGAAACTAAGCTTGGGGATGCCCCGGAAGGCATCCCCTCTTTCTTCTAACAACCATCGGTAATTTTACTTGGAGCTATATTTTTATTCGTCACATGATATGCGTAAATCTTGGAGCATTGTGTGCTTTTTTATTTTCTTTTAATAATGCACCATGCTGGTATGAGAAAGTCCTTGGTTGATTTATAGAAGGCTCTTTGCACCTCACTTATATCTTTTGAGTATGGCTTTAGAGAATGCTTCATGTGCTTCACTTATATCATTTAAAGTTTGGATTGCCTGTTTCTCTACACATAGAAAACTGCCATTTGTAGAATGTTCTTTTGCTTCACTTATATTTGTTAGAGCGTGGGCATATCTTTTGTAGAAAGAATTAAACTCTCATGCTTCACTTATATCTATTTAGAGAGTTAACAGGAGTTGGTCATTCACATGGTTAGTCATAAAATCCTACATAAAACTTGTAGATCACAGAATATGATATGTTTGATTGATTCCTTGCAATAGTTTTGCGATATAAAGATGGTGATACTAGAGTCATGCTAGTGAGTAATTGTGGATTGGTAGAAATACTTGTGTTAAAGTTTGTGATTCCCGTAGCATGCACGTATGGTGAACCGTTATGTGATGAAGTCGGAGCATGATTTATTTATTGATTGTCATCCTTTGTGTGGAGGTCGGGATCGCGCGATGGTTAACTCCTACCAACCCTTCCCCTAGGAGCATGCGTGTAGTACCTTGTTTCGATGACTAATAAATTTTTGCAATAAGTATGTGAGTTCTTTATGACTAATGTTGAGTCCATGGATTATACGCACTCTCACCCTTCCACCATTGCTAGCCTCTCTAGTACCGCGCAACTTTCGCCGGTGCATTACACCCACCATATATCCTTCCTCAAAACAGCCACCATACCTACCTATTATGGCATTTCCATAGCCATTCCGAGATATATTGCCATGCAACTTCCACTGTTCCGTTTATTATGACACGCACCATCATTGCCATATTGCTTTGCATGATCGTAAGATAGCTAGCATGATGTTTTCATGGCTTGTCCGTTTTTTGATGTCATTGCTACGCTAGATCATTGCACATCCCGGTACACCACCGGAGGCATTCATATAGAGTCATATTTTGTTCTAGTATCGAGTTGTAAGTAAATAAAAGTGTGATGATCATCATTATTAGAGCATTGTCCCATGTGAGGAAAGGATGATGGAAGCTATGATTCCCTCACAAGTTGGGATGAGTCTCCGGACTTTACAAAAAAAAGAGGCCAAAGAAGCCCACCAAAAAAAAACAAAAAAAATGAGAGAAAAGAGAGAAGGGGCAATGCTACTATTCCTTTTTCCACACTTGTGCTTCAAAGTAGAACCATGATCTTCATGATAGAGAGTCTCCTATATTGTCACTTTCATATACTAGTGGGAAGTTTTCATTATAGAACTTGGCTTGCATATTCCAATGATGGGCTTCCTCAAATTGCCCTAGGTCTTCGTGAGCAAGGAAGTTGGATGCACACCCACTTAGTTTCTTTTGAGCTTTCATACACTTATAGCTCTAGTGCATCCGTTGCATGGCAATCCCTACTCACTCACATTGATATCTATTGATGGGCATCTCCATAGCCCGTTGATACACCTAGTTGATGTGAGACTATCTCCTTCTTTTTGTCTTCTTCACAACCACCATATTCTATTCCACCTATAGTGCTATATCCATGGCTCACGCTTATGTATTGCGTGAAAGTTGAAAAAGTTTGAGAATACTAAAGTATGAAACAATTGCTTGGCTAAAACCGGGGTTGTGCATGATTTAATACTTTGTGTGATGAAGATGGAGCATAGCCAGACTAGATGATTTTGTAGGGATAACTTTCTTTTAGCCATGATATTTTGAGAAGACATGATTGCTTTATTAGTATGCTTGAAGTATTATTGTCTTAATGTCAAATGATAGACTATTGCTTTGAATCACTCGTGTCTTAATATTCATGCCATGATTAGATTATATGATCAAGATTATGCTAGGTAGCATTCCACATCAAAAATTATCTTTTTTATCATTTACCTACTCGAGGACGAGCAGGAATTAAGCTTGGGGATGCTGATACGTCTCTGTCGTATCTATAATTTTTGATTGTTTCATGCCAATATTCTACAACTTTCATATACTTTTGGCAACTTTTTATACTATTTTTGGGACTAACATATTGATCCAGTGCCCAGTGCCAGTTCCTGTTTGTTGCATGTTTTTTGTTTCGCAGAAAATTCATATCAAACGAAGTCCAAACGGGATAAAAACTTACGGAGATTTTTTTTGGAATATATGTGAATTTTGGGAAGTGGAATCAACAGAAGGCGGTGCCCGAGGGGCCCACAAGCCATAGGGGCGCGCCCTAGGGGGTAGGGCGCGCCAGGGTGGCTTGCGGTCACCCCTTAAGGCGGTTGGTGCCCTTCTTTCGCCGCAAGAAAGCTAATATCCGGATAAAAATCGTGATAAATTTCAGCCCAATCGGAGTTACGGATCTCCGACAATTTAAGAAACGGTGAAAGGCCAGAATCTGGGAAGGCAGAAACAGAAGGAAACAGAGAGAGAGATCCAATCTCGGAGGGGCTCTCGCCCCTCTGCCGCCATGGAAGCCAAGGACCAGAGGGGAAACCCTCCTCCCATCTAGGGGGGAGGCCAAGGAAGAAGAAGAAGGAGGGGGGCTCTCTCCCCCTCTCTCCCGGTGACACCGGAACGCCGCCGGGGCCATCATCGTGACGGCGACCTACACCAACAACTTCGCCGCCGTCATCACCAACTCTCTCCCCCTCTATGCAGCGGTTCAAAACCTCTTCTCCCTGCTGTAATCTCTACTTAAACATGGTGCTCAACGATATATATTATTTCCCAATGATGTATGGCTATCCTATGATGTTTGAGTAGATCCGTTTTGTCCTATGGGTTGATTGATGATCATGATTGATTTGAGTTGCATGTTTTATTATTGGTGCTGTCCTATGGTGCTCTCCGTGTCACGCAAGCGTGAGGGATCCCCGCTGTAGGGTTTGCAATATGTTCATGATTCGCTTATGGTGGGTGGCGTGAGTGACAGAAGCACAGACCCGAGTAAGTAGGTTGTTTGCGTATGGGAATAAAGAGGACTTGATACCTTATAATGCTATGGTTGGGTTTTACCTTAATGAACTTTAGTAGTTGCGGATGCTTGCTAGAGTTCCAATCATAAGTGCATATGATCCAAGTAGAGAAAGTATGTTAGCTTATGCCTCTCCCTCATATAAAATTGCAATAATGATTACCGGTTTAGTTATCGATTGCCTAGGGACAAATAACTTTATTGTGACAAAAAGCTCTCTACTAAGACTAACTTAGTTGTTTCTTCATCTAAACAGCCCCTAGTTTTTATTTACGTGCTCTTTATTATCTTGCAAACCTATCCTATCACACCTACAAAGTACTTCTAGTTTCATACTTGTTCTAGGTAAAGCGAACGTTAAGCGTGCGTAGAGTTGTATCGGTGGTCGATAGAACTTGAGGGAATATTTGTTCTACCTTTAGCTCCTCGTTGGGTTCGACACTCTTACTTATCGAGAAAGGCTACAATTGATCCCCTATACTTGTGGGTTATCAGGCCCTGCGCCGCCTAAGTTAAAAAACTGTCTCGAGTGGGACACCTTCCCCACTCGGACTTTAAGATGGACAGGACCATCATTACTAAGATGGACAGGACCATCATTGTTCTCTCGAACAATTCCGAGTGCGGGCCACGCCCACACTCGGGGGCTTAGCTGCGGCCCTGCGCCGCCTAAGTTAAAAATTGTCTCGAGTGGGACACCTTCCCCACTCGGACTCTAAGATGGACAGGACCATCATTACTAAGATGGACAAGACCATCATTGTTCCCACGAACAATTCCGAGTGCGGGCCACGCCCACACTCGGGGGCTTAGCTGCGGCCCTGCGCCGCCTAAGTTAAAAACTATCTCGAGTGGGACACCTTCCCCACTCGGACTCTAAGATGGACAGGACCATCATTACTAAGATGGACAGGACCATCATTGTTCCCACGAACAATTCCGAGTGCGGGCCACGCCCACACTCGGGGGCTTAGCTGCGACCCCGTGTCACCTAAGTCACAAACTGTCTCGAGTGGGATACCTTCCCCACTCGGACTCTAAGATGGACAGGACCATCATTGTTCTCTCGAACAGATCCGAGTGCGGGTCTCGCCCACACTCAGGGACTTAGCTGCGACACCTCGTCGCCTAAGTTTAAAACATCCAGAAATCAAAGATCGAATAAAACCAAGACAAACAAGTACTGCATCATTTGAAACGAAAGTACAGATAAAGGTTCAGACGGCGGGAGCCTCAGGCTCATTTAAAGTTTCATGGTTACAGCAACCACTCGGCATTCCGAGGCAAAAGTTTAAAGAGTTTTAGACCCGACACTCACTCGGGCTGAGGTATTGCTTCAACAAAGGTGTCTAGGTCGATGCTGTCTGCGATCCGAGTGGGAGCTTCCATGAACATCTCCATGAAGTCTTCAACCTTAGCATGCTTCCTGTTGGCGACCTCCAAGGACTTCAGTTTGTTCTCATCCACTCCCTTACAGTGGATGCGGACAAGTGAGAGGGCAATGTCGGCTCCGGCCCGGGCTGCAGATTTTTTCCAAGCTTTCACTCGGCTTGGCACATCCCTCACTCAGGTCAGAGCTGATTCCGGGTCCTTCGAGGGCTCTTCTTCAGGGAAGACATCGCGATCAATTTCCGAGACGGCAGTGCTGAGCCTCTTCATGTACGAGGTCACTTGATCAACACGTTCCTCCAAGCGAAGAATGGCCGGAGCGGCACTATCTTTGAACAGCTCTTGGGACGGGTCCAGCTCCTTCTCGATCTTGTCAGTCTCCTCAGCGACGTCGTCACAGAAATCTGGGTTTACGACAGATGAAGAAAAGAGTTAGAATTGATCAGAATACATTCGGCCAGATTACGATCACTCGGGAACTTTACCTTTGAGCTTTTCGCTCATGGAGTCGACATACTCCTCGACAAACTGCTCCAGTTCATCCTTCTTCGCGACGATATGCTTGAGTTTGTTCTCCCACTCGGAGTATGTCTTCTTCAGATCAGTGAGTTCCTCCCTGGACTTCGTCGCGGCAGCTTCCAGAGCCTTCTTCTCCTCCTCCAGCTTCCTGACTGTCTTCAGCTTCGCTTTGGCCTCCTTGGCCTTTCGGCTGGCTTCCTTCTGTGCAGCCGCCAATTCCGTGTCCTTCTTCTCGAGGGCCGTCTTCACGGTTTCTAAAGAAATAGAATTCTTCAGCCTCTCAACAAGTTTACGATTTTCGCCATGAAGATCTGACGAAATAGATTCAGGCGGACAGGGAGGAACGGCAGTTATCGCAACAGTCGGACAAGATGAGCTTACCTTCAATTGCCTTCTTCTCCTCTTCTAGTCGGATGTTCTTGGCCTTCTCGGCCTCAAGGCTAATGCGCAGGTCCTGCACCTCCTTCTCCAGAGTTTTGTAGTGGCTTCCGAGCTCACAAACAGACTGCAAACAAGATTTAAAGCAAAAGATATTGGTCAAAATTTTGACTCGAACTCTAAGACTCCCGCCGACTGCTTCAGTCGACGGTAGCCTCGGGGACTACACCCAGTGGGTGCGCTCAGCGCACCCCCACTGGAAAATCAAAAACAAAGGTTTTTGGTCCAGACTTAACAGATGGATTGAACACTATATTCATTCGGACTCTAAGACTCCCGCCGACTGCTCCAGTCGACGGCAGTCTCGGGGACTACACCCAGTGGGTGCGCTCAGTGCGCCCCCACTGGAACTCAAACACACCCAGCCGGTGTACTCGACTCAGATACAAATCCTCACAAGACAGAAATAAAAGTTCCGACTGAGAAAGGCACTTATAAGAGTACTTACTCGGACATTCTTCTTCAACGCCTCGCTTGCGTCGTACGCCGTCTTCAGTCGCTCGCTCATCACCTCCAGCTGGATTAACGCCTCTTTGCTCGCTCCCACTTGGTCCTCCGGGACATAATGTAGCGCAAAGATGTTAGTCGCGGGAGGAGTCTGCAAAGGAGATGATGTGCCAGTTCCGAGTGCCGCCCCGGCTCCCGAGCTGGCCTCTCGCGTTGGCACCAAGGTTTCGGCAAGCGATGACTCCTGCATCACAACGTCCTCATTGGCCGAAGGGTTCGGCAGATCAACCTTGTCATCTGCATCAATGTCGATCACTTCACGTGGAGCTACAAGCGTTCAAGGCACTCGAAGATGAGTAAAGAGAAAACACTCGGAAATGTCCAAAGTTACCGAGTGAGGCCGGAACTTACCTTTTGAAGACGCAACATCGGTGTCAGCCCGCTCTTTCTCCAGAGTTTGAGGATCGGGTGATGCAGTCGAAGTATCAGCACTGCAAAGGAAACACTCGGATCATTTCATCATTCGGACAAGTGCAGACAACAATTGACAGAATGGAAATACTTATGCTGAGGCCACAGGAATAGCCATCTTGATTTTCGGGATGAAGACCGCCTTCCGAGGCTTGGCCGTAGTGACTTTGGGCTGCTTCGTCATCTTCTCCGGTGAAGAGGCAAGCTCTCCACGCCCGCGCTTCGAGCTGCGGGTCGGAAGGGCAGACCCGGTCGGTTTGGCCGCCTTCGGCTCCTTCGAACCCCCACCGCGGACTCCCGAGTCATGGTGTGCCTTGGGACGGACCTCGGGCACTCGGTCATCCGACCGTGACGACTCCACCTCGTTGCCGCCCTCCGACCCTTCCTCTTCCTCGTCTTCATCATTGTGTTGGGGAACGTAGTAATAATTCAAAATTTTCCTACGTGTCACCAAGATCAATCTAGGAGATGCTAGCAACGAGAGAGAGGGAGTGCATCTTCATACCCTTGAAGATCGCTAAGCGGAAGCGTTGCAAAGAACGCGGTTGATGGAGTCGTACTCGCGGCGATTCAAATCGCGGAAGATCCGATCCAAGCGCCGAACGGACGGCGCCTCCGCGTTCAACACATGTACAGCCCGGGGACGTCTCCTCCTTCTTGATCTAGCAAGGGGGGAGGAGAAGTTGAGGGAGAGCTCTGGCAGCACGACGGCGTGGTGGCGGTGGAGCTCGTGGTTCTCCGGCAGAGCTTCGCTAAGCACTACGGAGGAGGAGGAGGAGGAGGAGGGGGAGGGCTGCGCCAGGGGCAAGGGGTGCGGCTGCCCTCCCACCCCCCCCCCCCCTCTATTTATAGGCTAAAGGGGAGAGGGTGCCGGCCCCCTTAGATCCATCTAGAGGGGAGGGCGGCGGCCACGGGGGGGAGCTTGCCCCCCAAGTTGGTGGGAGGCGCCCCCACCCCTTAGGGTTCCCAACCCTAGGCGCCTTGGGCCCTTGGGGGGGCGCACCAGCCCACTAGGGGGCTATTTCCCACCCATATTCAGCCCACGTGGTCCTCCGAGGCAGGTGGCCCCTCCCGGTGGACCCCCGGAACCCTTTCGATGGTCCCGGTACAATACCGATAAACCCCGAAACCTTTCCGGTGACTGAAACTGGACTTCCCATATATAAATCTTCACCTCCGGACCATTTCGGAACTCCTCGTGACGTCCGGGATCTCATCTGGGACTCCGAACAACTTTTGGTAACCACATACAATTCCCATTACAACTCTAGCATCACCGAACCTTAAGTGTGTAGACCCTAAGGGTTCGGGAACCATGCAGACATGACCGAGACACCTCTCCGGCCAATAACCAATAGCGGGATCTGGATACCCATATTGGCTCCCACATGTTCCACAATGATCTCATCGGATGAACCATGATGTCGGGGATTCAATTAATCCTGTATACAATTCCCTTTGTCCATCGGTATGTTACTTGCCCGAGATTTGATCGTCGGTATCCCTATACCTTGTTCAATCTCGTTACCGGCAAGTCTCTTTACTCGTTCCGTAACACATGATCCCGTGACTAACTCCTTAGTCACATTGAGCTCGTTATGATGATGTATTACCGAGTGGGCCCAGAGATACCTCTCCGTCACACGGAGTGACAAATCCCAGTCTCGATTCGTGCCAACCCAATAGACACTTTCGGAGATACCTGTAGTGCACCTTTATAGTCACCCAGTTACGTTGTGACGTTTGATACACCCAAAGCATTCCTACGGTATCCGGGAGTTGCACAATCTCATGGTCTAAGGAAATGATACTTGACATTAGAAAAGCTCTAGCAGACGAACTACACGATCTTGTGCTATGCTTAGGATTGGGTCTTGTCCATCACATCATTCTCCTAATGATGTGATCCCGTCATCAACAACATCCAATGTCCATGGTCAGGAAACCATGACCATCTATTGATCAATGAGCTAGTCAACTAGAGGCTCACTAGGGACATGGTGTGGTCTATGTATTCACACATGTATTACGATTTCCGGTCAATACAATTATAGCATGAATAATAGACAATTATCATGAACAAGGAAATATAATAATAACCATTTTATTATTGCCTCTAGGGCATATTTCCAACACATTGTTGTCATCATTGGCCTCTTCATACTCCCCAGCTTTCGCCGAATCCTCTGGATGATCGGTGTCGCTGGCAACATCAACCGGGCCCCTATCCACGATTGGCACCTGGCTGCTCATTTGTGTGAAGGCCTGCCGAATGAGGAACGTGTTGGGGAACGTTGCATGGGAAACAAAAAATTTCCTACGCACACGCAAGATCTATCCATGGTGATGAGCATCTACGAGAGGGAGAGTGGATCTACATACCCTTGTAGATCGCTAAGCGGGAAGCGTTTAAGAAACGTGGTTGATGTAGTCTAACGTCTTCGCGATCCAAATCGCCGAGCGTCCCGTGATCCAATCACGATCCGTCTCGCGGTCCAATCATGATTCGTCCCGCGATCCCATCACGATCCGTCCCGCGATCAAATCACGAACCGTCTCGCGATCCTGATCACGGTCCTTCCTATCTAGCGCCGAACGGACGGCACCTCCGCGTTCAGCACACGTACAGCTCGATGACGATCTCCGCCTTCTTGATCCAGCAAGAGGGAGCGGAGAGGTAGATGAGTTCTCCGGCAGCGTGACGGCATGGCGGCGATGGTGGTGGAACTATTCCGGCAGGGCTTCACCTAAGCACCGCCGAACTAGACTAGAGGAGAAAACGATCTAGATGAAGTAGAGGGAGCACGTGGCAATTAGGGTTAGCTATCCCCTCTAAATCCTCTAGTATATATAGGAAGGAGGGAGGGGAGGAGGCAGCCTCAAACCCTCAAGGGCTGGCCGAAATTGGAGGTGGAGGAGTCCTACTCCAATCCTATTAGGAGTAGGATTCCTCCTCTCCACTTGGAAACCCTTTCCACCTTTCCCCCTTTGGGTTTTTCCCACCCCTAGCCGCATGGGCCTTAGTGGGGGGACTCGGACAGCCCACTAAGGGCTGGCTTGACTCCTCCCGCAGCCCATGAGGCCCTTTGGGTCGAGACACCCCTCCCGATGGTCCCCGGTACCCCTCCCGGCACTCCCGGTACACTAACAAAATACCCGAAACTTTTCCGGTGACCAAAACGGGACTTCTTATATATCAATCTTTACCTCCGGACCATTCCGGAGCTCCTCGTGACGTCCAGGATCTCATCCGGGACTCCGAACAACCTTCGGTCACCACCATACATAACTCTACTATACCGAAACGTCACCGAACCTTAAGTGTGCAGACCCTGCGGGTTCGAGAACTATGTAGACATGACCGAGACACCTCTACGGTCAATAACCAATAGCGGGACCTGGATGCCCATATTGGTTCCTACATATTCTACGAAGATCTTTATCGGTTGACCCTCTATGTCAAGGATTCAGTTAATCCAGTATGTTGTTCCCTTTGGTCTTCGGTATGTTACTTGCCCGAGATTCGATCGTCGGTATCTCTATACCTAGTTCAATCTCGTTAATGGAAAGTCTCTTTACTCGTTCCGTAATACAAGATCCCGTGGCTAACACTTTAGTCACATTGCTTGCAAGGCTTGTTGTGATATTGTATTACCGAGTGGGCCCTGAGATACCTCTCCGTCACACGGAATAACAAATCCCAGTCTTGATCCATGCCAACTCAACTGAAACCCTCGGAGATACCTGTAGAGCATCTTTAGTCACCCAGTTACGTTGCGACGTTTGATACAGTACAAGGTATTCCTCCGGTGTCAGTGAGTTGCATGATCTCATGGTCATAGGAACAGATACTTGACATGCAGAAAACAATAGCAATAAACTGACACGATCATATGCTATGTTCATAGTTTGGGTCTTGTCCATCACATCATTCTCCTAATGATGTGATCCCGTTATCAAATGACATCTCATGTCTATGGCTAGGAAACCTTCACCATCTATGGCTCGTTGATCAAAAGATGGTGAAGGTTTCCTAGCCATGGACATGAGATGTCATTTGATAACGGGATCACATCATTAGGAGAATGATGTGATGGACAAGACCCAAACTATAAACGTAGCATATGATCGTGTCAGTTTATTGCTATTGTTTTCTGCATGTCAAGTATCTGTTCCTATGACCATGAGATCATGCAACTCCCTGACATCAGAGGAATACCTTGTGTGTATCAAACGTCGCAACGTAACTGGGTGACTATAAAGGTGCTCTACAGGTATCTCCGAGGGTGTATGTTGGGTTGGCATGGATCAAGACTGGGATTTGTTACTCCGTGTGACGGAGAGGTATCTCAGGGCCCACTCGGTAATACAACATCACAATGAGCCTTGCAAGCAATGTGACTAAAGTGTTAGCCACGAGATCTTGTATTACGGAACGAGTAAAGAGACTTGCCGGTAACGAGATTGAACTAAGTATAGAGATACCGACGATCGAATCTCGGGCAAGTCACATACCGAAGAACAAAGGGAACATCATACGGGATTAACTGAATCCTTGACATAGAGGTTCGACCGATATAGATCTTCGTAGAATATGTAGGAACCAATATGGGCATCCAGGTCCCGCTATTGGTTATTGGCCGTAGAGGTGTCTCAGTCATGTCTACATAGTTCTCGAACCCGCAGGGTCTACACACTTAACGTTTGGGGACGATTAGTATAGTTGAGTTATTGTGTTGGTGACCGAAGGTTGTTCGGAGTCCCGGATAAGATCCCGGACATGACGAGGGTCTCCGGAAGAGTCCGGAGGTAAAGATTAATATATGTGATAATAGTGTTTTGATCTCCGGAAGGGTTCCGGAATTCACCGGAAGAGGTTCTGGATGTTTACCGAAGTGTTCGGGTGCAGCAACACTTTATATAGGCCAAAGGGGTAAAGCCCACGAGGTATTGGAAAGTGCAAAAGGAAGTTTTGCTGCTGCCTTAAGCGGTACTACCGCTGGTAAGGCAGTACTACCGCGTAAGCGGTACTACCGCTCAAGCGATACTACCGCTCGTGAGCGGTACTACCGCTTGTGCACGATACTGCTGGAATCCGAGTTGGACTCTTTCCCTGCGGGCCAAACCGACCTTGTGCGGGCAAAACCGACCTGGAGGAGGCTTTTACTCCAAGTTTAGACCCCAAGGCTCAACATATAAATAGAGGGGAAGGGCTAGCACACGGGACACATCAAGATTTCCCAAGCCGGGTGTCGGCAGCCCTAACCCTCTAGTTCTCCCGTCATAATCTCCGTAGTGCTTGGCGAAGCCCTGCAGAGATTGTTCCTCACCACCATCACCACGCCGTCGTGCTGCCGGAACTCATCTACTACTTCACCATCGCTCGCAGGATCGAGGAGGTGAAGGCGTCATCAAGCCGTACGTGTGTTGAACGCGGAGGTGCCGTCCGTTCGGCACTAGTTCGTGATCGGATCGAGGGACGACTTGCGATTTGGATCGCGGAGACGTTCGACTACATCAACCGCGTTTCTTAACGCTTCCGCTTAGCGATCTACAAGGGTATGTAGATTCACTCTCCCTCTCGTAGATGCTCATCACCATGGATAGATCTTGTGTGTGCGTAGGAAAATTTTTGTTTCCCATGCAACGTTCCCCAACAGTGGTATCAGAGCTAGGTCTATGCGTAGATGAGATCTCGAGTAGAACACAAACGAGTTGTGGGCGTGGGTGTATACATATTGCTTGTCGTTACTAGTTGATACTTGATTCGGCGGTATTGTGAGATGAAGCGGCCCGGACCGACATTACGCGTACGCTTACGCGAGACAGGTTCCTTCAACTAACATGTAACTTCGTTGCATAAAGATGGCTAGCGGGTGTCTGTCTCTCTCACTTTAGTTGAATCAATTTCAATGAAGAGGGTTCTTTTAGAAGATCAAAAAGCAATCACTACACCACGTTGTGGTTTTGCATAGGTAAGAACGGTTCTTGCAAACCCGTAGCAGCCACGTAAAATTTGCAACAACAATTAGAGGACGTCTAACTTGTTTTTGCAGGGTATGTTGTGATGTGATATGGCCAATTACATGATGAGATATATGTGATGTATGAGATGATCATGTGTTGTATAGAATATCACGACTTGCATGTCGATTAGTACGGCAACTGGCAGGAGCCATAGAGTTGTCTTTAATTATTTTCGCCGTTTTGCTTTACTTTATCGCTATGAGTTAGCAATAGTCGTGGAAGCAACAGTCGGCGCGACAACCTCATGGCGACACGTTGATGGAGATCAAGATGATGAAGATCATGGTGTCATGCCGGTGACGATGGAGATCATGCCGGTGCTTTGAAGATGGAGATCAAAAGCACAAGTTCATGGCCATATCATGTCACTTATGATTTGCATGTGATGTTAATCCTTTTATGCATCTTATTTTGCTTAGGACGACGGTAGCATTATAAGGTGATCCCTCACTTAAATTTCAAGATAAAATTGTGTTCTCCCCGAGTGTGCACCGTTGCGAAAGTTCGTCGTTTCGAGACACCACGTGATGATCGGGTGTGATAGACTCTACGTTCACATACAATGGGTGCAAGCCAGTGTTGCACATGCGGAACACTCGGGTTAAACTTGACGAGCCTAGCATGTACAGACATGGCCTCGGAACACAAGAGACCGAAAGGTCGAACATGAGTCATATAGTAGATATGATCAACATGAAGATGTTCACCATTGAAACCACCTCAACTCACGTGATGATCGGACTTGAGTTGGTGGATTTGGATCATGTTACACTCGAATGATCGGAGGGATGTCAATTTGAGTGGGAGTTTTTAAGTAATATGATTAACTAAACTCATTATCTAGAACAATAGTCTAAGTTGTCTTTGCTATGTTTATGTTGTAGATCATGGCTCGCGCAGTAGCACCCCTGAATTTTAATGCGTTCCTAGAGAAAGCTAAGTTGAAAGATGATGGAAGTAACTTTGTGGACTGGGCCCGTAATCTAAGGATTATCCTTACGGCTTCCCAGAAGGCTTATGTCCTTGATGCACCGCTTGGTGATCCACTCGCTCCAGTTGAGTCTCTAGACGTTGTGAACGCCTGGCAGGCTCGTTCTGAAGATTACTCAATAGTTTAATGTGCAATATTGTATGGCTTAGAACCGGGACTTCAAAGACGTTTTGAACGTCATGGAGCATATGAGATGTTCCAGGAGTTGAAGTTTATCTTTCAGAAGAATGCCCGGATCGAGAGGTATGAGATCTCCGATAAGTTATATGCTTGCAAGATGGTGGAGAACGGGTCTATCAGTGATCACGTACTCAGAATGTCTGGGTACTCCACCCATCTGGCTGAATTGGGGATGCCCCTTCCGCCAGAGGCTATCACTGACAGAGTTCTTCAATCATTGCCACCTAGCTACAAGAGCTTCGTGTTGAACTATAACATGCACGGGATGAACAAGTCAGTCGCCGAGCTGTTTGCGATGCTAAAAGCCGCTGAGTCTGAAATTCAGAAGGAGCATCAAGTGTTGATGGTCAATAAAACCACTAGTTTCAAGAAAAATGGTAAGGGTAAGAAGGGTAACTCCAAAAGGAGTGGCAAAGCAGTTGCTCCTCCCGTGAAGAAACCCAAGGCTGGACCCAAACCAGAAACTGAGTGCTTTCATTGCAAGGGAACTGGACACTGGAAGCGGAACTGCCCCAAGTATTTGGCTGACAAGAAGGCGGCCAACAACAAACAAGGTATATATGATATACATGTTATTGATGTGTACCTTACCAACTCTCGTTGTAGTGCCTGGGTATTTGATACCGGTGCGGTTGCTCATATTTGCAACTCAAAACAGGAACTGCAGAATAGACGGAGGCTGGCAAAGGACGAAGTGACGATGCGCGTGGGAAATGGTTCCAAGGTTGATGTGATCGCCGTCGGCACGCTCGCTCTTCGATTACCATCGGGATTAGTGATGAACCTGAATAAATGTTATTTGGTGCCTGCGTTAAGCATGAACATTATATCTGGATCTTGTTTATTGCGAGACGGTTACTCATTTAAATCAGAGAATAATGGTTGTTCTATTTATATGAGTAATATCTTTTATGGTCATGCACCCAATGTGAGGGGTTTATTCTTATTGAATCTCGATAGTAATGATACACATGTTCATAACATTGATGCCAAAAGATGTAAAATTGATAATGATAATACCACTTTCTTGTGGCACTGCCGTTTAGGTCATATTGGCGTAAAATGCATGAGGAAGCTCCATGCTGATGGACTTTTGGAGTCACTTGATTTTGAATCACTTGACACATGTGAGCCATGCCTCATGGGCAAGATGACTAAAACGTCGTTCTCTGGTACAATGGAACGGGCAAGTGACTTGTTGGAAATCATACATACTGATGTGTGCGGTCCGATGAGCATTGAGGCGCGCGGTGGTTATCGTTACTTTCTCACCTTCACTGATGACTTAAGTAGATATGGGTATATTTACTTAATGAAACACAAGTCTGAAACGTTTGAAAAGTTCAAACAATTTCAGAGTGAAGTTGCGAATCATCGTAACAAGAAGATTAAATTCCTACGATCTGATCGAGGAGGAGAATATCTGAGTTATGAGTTTGGCAGTCACTTAAGACAATGTGGAATTGTTTCACAACTGACACCGCCTGGAACACCACAGCGTAATGGTGTGTCTGAACGTCGTAATCGAACCTTATTGGATATGGTGCGATCTATGATGTCTCTTGCCGATTTGCCACTATCGTTTTGGGGTTATGCATTAGAGACAGCTGCATTCACTTTAAATAAGGCACCATCGAAGTCCGTTGAGACGACGCCATATGAACTTTGGTTTGGCAAGAAGCCAAAGCTGTCGTTTCTTAAAGTTTGGGGATGTGATGCTTATGTCAAAAAGCTTCAGCCTGAAAAGCTGGAACCCAAAGCGGAGAAATGCGTCTTCATAGGATACCCAAAAGAGACAGTTGGGTATACCTTCTACCTCAGATCCGAAGGCAAAGTGTTTGTCGCTAAAAACGGAACATTTCTTGAGAAAGAGTTTCTCTCGAAAGAATTGAGTGGGAGGAAGATAGAACTTGATGAGGTTGTTGAACCTTTACTTCAACCTGAAAGTAGCGCAGCGCAGAAAGATGTTTCTGTAGAGCCTACATCAGCTGAAGAGGAAGTTAATGATGATGATCATGAAGCTTTGGATCAAGTTGCTATCGAACCTCGTAGGTCGACAAGGACGCGTACTGCTCCTGAGTGGTACGGCAACCCTGTCTTAAAGGTCATGTTGTTAGACAACGATGAACCTACGAGCTATGGAGAAGCGATGATGGGCCCGGATTCCGAGAAGTGGTTAGAGGCCATGAAATCCGAGATGGGATCCATGTATGAAAACAAAGTGTGGACTTTGGAAGTATTACCTGAAGGGCGTAAGGCCATTCAGAACAAATGGATCTTTAAGAGGAAGACGGACGCGGACGGTAATGTCACCGTCTATAAAGCTCGACTTGTGGCAAAGGGTTTTTCACAAGCTCAAGGAGTTGACTACGATGAGACCTTCTCACCCGTAGCGATGCTTAAGTCCGTCAGAATCATGTTAGCAATAGCTGCCTTTTTCGATTATGAAATTTGGCAGATGGATGTCAAAACAGCATTCCTTAACGGTTTCCTTAAGGAAGAGTTGTATATGATGCAACCAGAAGGTTTTGTCGATCCAGAGAATGCTGACAAAGTTTGCAAACTTCAGCGATCCATTTATGGACTGGTGCAAGCATCTCGGAGTTGGAATCTTCGCTTTGATGAGGTGATCAAAGCGTTCGAGTTTATACAAGTTTACGGAGAAGCTTGTATTTACAAGAAAGTGAGTGGGAGCTCTATAGCGTTTCTAATATTATATGTGGATGACATATTACTGATTAGAAACAATATAGAAATGTTGGAAGGCGTGAAGGAATATTTGAACAAGAGTTTTTCAATGAAGGACCTAGGAGAAGCTGCTTTCATATTAGGCATCAAGATCTATAGAGATAGATCGAGACGCTTAATAGGACTTTCACAAAGCACATACCTTGACAAAGTTTTGAAGAAGTTCAAAATGGATCAGTCCAAGAAGGGGTTCTTGCCTGTATTGCAAGGTGTGAAGTTGAGTAAGACTCAATGCCCAGTGACTGCAGAAGATAGAGAAAAGATGAGTGTCATCCCCTATGCTTCAGCCATAGGCTCTATCATGTATGCAATGCTGTGCACAAGACCCGATGTCAGCCTTGCCATAAGTATGGTCGGAAGGTTTCAAAGTGATCCAGGAATGGAACACTGGACGGCGGTCAAGAATATCCTGAAGTACCTGAAAAGGACTAAGGACATGTTTCTCGTTTATGGAGGTGATCAAGAGCTCATCGTAAAGGGTTACGTCGATGCAAGCTTTGACACTGATCCGGATGACTCTAAGTCGCAAACCGGATACGTATTTATTCTTAATGGGGGTGCAGTTAGCTGGTGCAGTTCCAAGCAAAGCGTGGTAGCTGATTCTACATGCGAAGCGGAGTACATCGCTGCCTCGGAGGCGGCGAAGGAAGGTGTCTGGATGAAGGAGTTCATGACAGATCTTGGAGTAGTGCCTAGTGCGCTTAACCCAATGACTCTGTTTTGTGATAATACTGGTGCCATTGCTCTAGCCAAGGAACCAAGATTTCACAAGAGGACCAGACACATAAAGCGACGTTTCAATTCCATCCGCGATTACATCAAGGAGGACGACATAAATATTTGCAAAGTACACACGGATCTGAATGTTGCAGATCCGATGACTAAACCTCTTCCAAGGGCTAAACATGAACAACACCAGAACTGCATGGGTGTTCGATTCATTACAATGTAAATCACATAGTGATGTGAACTAGATTATTGACTCTAGTGCAAGTGGGAGACTGTTGGAAATATGCCCTAGAGGCAATAATAAATTGGTTGTTATTATATTTCCTTGTTCATGATAATCGTTTATTATCCATGCTATAATTGTATTGATTGGAAACTCAAATACATGTGTGGGTACATAGACAACACTGTGTCCCTAGTAAGCCTCTAGTTAACTAGCTCGTTGATCAAAAGATGGTGAAGGTTTCCTAGCCATGGACATGAGATGTCATTTGATAACGGGGTCACATCATTAGGAGAATGATGTGATGGACAAGACCCAAACTATAAACGTAGCATATGATCGTGTCAGTTTATTGCTATTGTTTTCTGCATGTCAAGTATCGGTTCCTATGACCATGAGATCATGCAACTCCCTGACATCGGAGGAATACCTTGTGTGTATCAAACGTCGCAACGTAACTAGGTGACTATAAAGGTGCTCTACAGGTATCTCCGAGGGTGTCTGTTGGGTTGGCATGGATCAAGACTGGGATTTGTTACTCCGTGTGACGGAGAGGTATCTCAGGGCCCACTCGGTAATACAACATCGCAATGAGCCTTGCAAGCAATGTGACTAAAGTGTTAGCCACGAGATCTTGTATTACGGAACGAGTAAAGAGACTTGCCGGTAACGAGATTGAACTAAGTATAGAGATACCGACGATCGAATCTCGGGCAAGTCACATACCGAAGAACAAAGGGAACATCATACGGGATTAACTGAATCCTTGACATAGAGGTTCGACCGATATAGATCTTCGTAGAATATGTAGGAACCAATATGGGCATCCAGGTCCCGCTATTGGTTATTGGTCGTAGAGGTGTCTCGGTCATGTCTACATAGTTCTCGAACCCGCAGGGTCTACACACTTAACGTTTGGTGACGATTAGTATAGTTGAGTTATTGTGTTGGTGACCGAAGGTTGTTCGGAGTCCCGGATAAGATCCCGGACATGACGAGGGTCTCCGGAAGAGTCCGGAGGTAAAGATTAATATATGTGATAATAGTGTTTTGATCTCCGGAAGGGTTCCGGAATTCACCGGAAGAGGTTCCGGATGTTTACCGAAGTGTTCGGGTGCAGCAACACTTTATATAGGCCAAAGGGGTAAAGCCCACGAGGTATTGGAAAGTGCAAAAGGAAGTTTTGCTGCTGCCTTAAGCGGTACTACCGCTGGTAAGGTAGTACTACCACGTAAGCGGTACTACCGCTTGTGCACGATACTGCTGGAATCCGAGTTGGACTCTTTCCCTGCGGGCCAAACCGACCTTGTGCGGGCAAAACCGACCTGGAGGAGGCTTTTACTCCAAGTTTAGACCCCAAGGCTCAACATATAAATAGAGGGGAAGGGCTAGCACACGGGACACATCAAGATTTCCCAAGCCGTGTGTCGGCAGCCCTAACCCTCTAGTTCTCCCGTCATAATCTTCGTAGTGCTTGGCGAAGCCCTGCAGAGATTGTTCCTCACCACCATCACCACGCCGTCGTGCTGCCGGAACTCATCTACTACTTCACCATCGCTCGCAGGATCGAGGAGGTGAAGGCGTCATCAAGCCGTACGTGTGTTGAACCCGGAGGTGCCGTCCGTTCGGCACTAGTTCGTGATCGGATCGAGGGACGACTTGCGATTTGGATCGCGGAGACGTTCGACTACATCAACCGCGTTTCTTAACGCTTCCGCTTAGCGATCTACAAGGGTATGTAGATTCACTCTCCCTCTCGTAGATGCTCATCACCATGGATAGATCTTGTGTGTGCGTAGGAAAAATTTTGTTTCCCATGCAACGTTCCCCAACAGCGTCTTGATCTATCTCTATAGATCTTGATGCCCAATATTCAAGTAGCTTTATCCAGGTCTTAAGTTGAAAAAACTCCTTTCAAACAACCCTTTATGCTTTCCAGAAATTCTATATCATTTCCGAGCAACAATATGTCATCCACATATACTTATCAGAAATTCTATAGTGCTCCCACTCACTTTCATGTAAATACAAGTTTCTTATAAACTTTGTATAAACCCAAAAACTTTGATCACCTTATCAAAGCGTATATTCCAACTCCGAGATGCTTGCTCCAGTCCATAGAAGGATCGCTGGAGTTTTGCACACCTTTTAGCATCCTTAGGATCGACAAAACCTTCCGGTTGTATCACATACAACCTTTTCCTCACGGAAACCGTTAAGGAAACTATGTTTCGACATCCATCTGCCAAATTTCACAATCGAAAAATGCAGCAACTGCTAACATAATTTCAACAGACTTTAGCATCGCTACGGGTGAGAAAGTCTCATCGTAGTCAACTCCTTGAACTTGTCGGAAACTACTTTGCGACGAGTCGAGCTTTATAAATGGTGACATTTACCATCAGCATCTGTCTTCTTCTCAAAGATCCATTTGTACTTAATGGCCTGCCGTTCAACGGGCAAGTCTACCAAAGTCCATACTTGGTTTTCATACATGGATCCTTTCTCGGATTTCATGGCTCCTAGCCATTTTGTTGGAATCCGGGCCCACCATCGCTTCTTCATAGCTCGTAGGCTCATCGTTGTCTAACAACATGATTTCCTAGACAGGATTTGTCGTACCACTCAGGGCAGTACGTGTCCTTGTCGACCTACGAGGTTCGGTAGTAACTTGATCCGAAGTTTTATGATCATCATCATTAGCTTCCTCTTCACTTGGTGTAGTCGTTGCAGAAATATCTTTCTGCGTCGTGCTACTATCCAACTGAAGTTACGGTTCAATAACCTCATCAAGTTCTACTTTTCCTCCCACTCAATTCTTTCGAGAGAAACTCTTTCTCAAGAAATGACCCGTTTTTAGCGACAAACACTTTGCCTTCGGATCTGAGATAGAAGGCATACCCCAACTGTTTCCTTAGGGTACCCTATGAAGATGCACTTTTCCGCTTTGGGTTCGAGAATATCAGGCATAAGTGTCGCATGCCCAAACTCTAAGAAATGACATCTTAGGTTTCTGCCAAACCACAATTCATATGGTGTCATCTCAATGGATTTATATGGTGCCCTATCAAAGTGAATGTAGTTGTCTCTAATGCATAACCCCAAAACGATAGTGGCAAAAACGATAAGAGACATCATAGTACGCACCATATCCAATAGAGCACGACTATGACGTTCGGACACACCATTACACTATGGTGTTCCAGGTGGCGTGAGTTGTGAAACAACTTCCACATTGTCTTAAGTTGTATACCAAACTCGTAACTCAGATATTCACCTCCACGATCATATCGTAGACATTTGATCTTCTTGTCACGATGATCTCAATCTTCACTCCCACTCGATTCAAGCGATTGTAGCACCCAGACAATCTGAGCACATGCTCACCAATTGAGCTATTCTCCTTCATCTTGCAGGCAAAGAATCTTGTTGGAGGTCTCATATATCTCAACAAGGACATGAGCCTGAAATCCAAATTTCAGCTCTTGGAACATCTCACATGCTCCATGACGTTTCAAAAATGTTTCAGAGCCTCAACTCTAAGCCGTAATGCATGACGCATTGAACTATCAAGTAGTCATCAAAACGTGTCTGTCAGATGTTCACAACATCCACAGACGACGCTTGAGAGGGTGGTGCACCGAGCGGTGCATCAAGGACATAAGCCTTCTGTGCAGCAATGAGGACAATCCTCAAATCACGGACCCAGTCCGCATAACTGCTACCATTATCTTTCAACTTAGTTTTCTCTAGGAACGTATCAAAATTTTAGGGGAGCTACAGCGCGAGCTAGTGATCTACAACATAATTTGCAAAGACATATTGACTATGTTCATGATAATGAGTTCAATTAATCATATTACTTAAGAACTCCCACTCAAATTGACATCCCTCCGGTCATTCGAGTGTTACATGATCCAAATTCACCAACCCAAGTCCGATCATCACGTGAGATGAGGTGGCTTCAATGGTGAACATCATCATGTTGATCATATCTACTATATGACTCATGTTCGACCTTTCGGTCTCTTGTGTTCCGAGGCCATGTCTGTACATGCTAGGCTCGTCAAGTTTAACCCGAGTGTTCCGCACGTGCAACACTGGCTTGCACCCGTTGTATGTGAACGTAGAGTCTATCACACCCGATCATCACGTGGTGTCTCGAAACGACGAACTTTCGCAACGGTGCACACTCGGGGAGAACACAATTTTATCTTGAAATTTTAGTGAGGGATCACCTTATAATGCTACCGTCGTCCTAAGCAAAATAAGATGCATAAAAGGATTAACATCACATGCAAATCATAAGTGACATGATATGGCCATGAACTTGTGCTTTTGATCTCCATCTCCAAAGCACCGGCATGATCTTCATCGTCACCGGCACGACACCATGATCTCCATCATCTTGATCTCCATCAACGTGTCGCCATGAGGTTGCCGCGCCAATTGTTGCTTCTACGACTATTGCTAACTCATAGCGATAAAGTAAAGCAAAACGGCGAAAATAATTAAAGACAACCCTATGGATCCTGCCGGTTGCCGTACTAATCGACATGCAAGTCGTGATATTCTCTACCAAACATGATCATCTCATACATCACATATATTTCATCATGTAATTGGCCATATCACATCACAACATACCCTGCAAAAACAAATTAGACGTCCTCTAGTTGTTGTTGCATGTTTTATGTGGCTGCTATGGGTATCTAGCAAGAACGATTCTTACCTATGCAAAACCACAACGGTGATACACAAATTGCTATTCAACCTTCTCAAGGACCGCCTTTGTCGAATCCGATCCAACTAGAGTAGGAGAGACAGACACCCGCCAGCCATCTTTATGCAACAAAGTCACATATCAAACGATGGAACCGGTCTCTCGTAAGCGTACGAGTAAGGTTGGTCCGAGCCGCTTCATCCCACAATACCGCCGAATCAAGAAAAGACCAAGGGAGGAAGCAATCTGAATATCAACGCCCGCAAACTCCTTTGTGTTCTACTCGTGATCTCATCTACGCATAGACCTAGCTCATGATGCCACTGTTGGGGAACGTTGCATGGGAAACAAAAAATTTCCTACGCACACGCAAGATCTATCCATGTTGATGAGCTTCTACGAGAGGGAGAATGGATCTACATACCTTTGTAGATCGCTAAGCGGGAAGCGTTTAAGAAACGCGGTTGATGTAGTCGAACGTCTTCGCGATCCAAATCGTCGAGCGTCCCGTGATCCAATCATGATCCGTCTCGCGATCCAATCACGATCCGTCCCGCGATCCCATCACGATCCGTCCCGCGATCAAATCACGAACCGTCTCGCGATCCTGATCACGGTCCTTCCGATCTAGCGCCGAACGGACGGCACCTCCGCGTTCAGCACACGTACAGCTCGATGACGATCTCCGCCTTCTTGATCCAGCAAGAGGGAGCGGAGAGGTAGATGAGTTCTCCGGCAGCGCGACGGCGTGGCGGCGATGGTGGTGGAACTATTCCGGCAGGGCTTCGCCTAAGCACCGCCGAACTAGACTAGAGGAGAAAACGATCTAGATGAAGTAGAGGGAGCACGTGGCAATTAGGGTTAGCTATCCCCTCTAAATCCTCTAGTATATATAGGAGGGAGGGAGGGGAGGAGGCAGCCTCAAACCCTCAAGGGCTGGCCGAAATTGGAGGTGGAGGAGTCCTACTCCAATCCTATTAGGAGTAGGATTCCTCCTCTCCACTTGGAAACCCTTTCCACCTTTCCCCCTTTGGGTTTTTCCCACCCCTAGCCGCATGGGCCTTAGTGGGGGGACTCGGACAGCCCACTAAGGGCTGGCTTGACTCCTCCCGCAGCCCATGAGGCCCTTTGGGTCGAGACACCCCTCCCGATGGTCCCCGGTACCCCTCCCGGCACTCCCGGTACACTACCGAAATACCCGAAACTTTTCCGGTGACCAAAACGGGACTTCCTATATATCAATCTTTACCTCCGGACCATTCCGGAGCTCCTCGTCATGTCCAGGATCTCATCCGGGACTCCGAACAACCTTCGGTCACCACCATACATAACTCTACTATACCGAAACGTCACCGAACCTTAAGTGTGCAGACCCTGCGGGTTCGAGAACTATGTAGACATGACCGAGACACCTCTACGGTCAATAACCAATAGCGGGACCTGGATGCCCATATTGGTTCCTACATATTCTACGAAGATCTTTATCGGTTGAACCTCTATGTCAAGGATTCAGTTAATCCCGTATGTTGTTCCCTTTGTTCTTCGGTATGTTACTTGCCCGAGATTCGATCGTCGGTATCTCTATACCTAGTTCAATCTCGTTACCGGAAAGTCTCTTTACTCGTTCCGTAATACAAGATCCCGTGGCTAACACTTTAGTCACATTGCTTGCAAGGCTTTTTGTGATGTTGTATTACCGAGTGGGCCCTGAGATACCTCTCCGTCACACGGAATAACAAATCCCAGTCTTGATCCATGCCAGCTCAACAGAAACCCTCGGAGATACCTGTAGAGCATCTTTATAGTCACTCAGTTACGTTGCGACGTTTGATACAGTACAAGGTATTCCTCCGGTGTCAGTGAGTTGCATGATCTCATGGTCATAGGAACAGATACTTGACATGCAGAAAACAATAGCAATAAACTGACACGATCATATGCTATGTTCATAGTTTGGGTCTTGTCCATCACATCATTCTCCTAATGATGTGATCCCGTTATCAAATGACATCTCATGTCTATGGCTAGGAAACCTTGACCATCTTTGATCAACGAGCTAGTCTATTAGAGGCTTACTAGGGACACTTTGTTGTCTATGTATCCACACATGTATTTGAGTTTCCAATCAACACAATTATAGCATGGATAATAAACATTTATCACGAACAAGGAAATATAATAATAACCACTTTATTATTGCCTCTAGGGCATATTTCCAACAGAACGAAATCAGTCGGATCAATCATTACAAACGTACAAGTATCACTCCGATGATAGGTATTCAGAATTTACCTCATTCGGCGGATCTCTAATGAGAGTGGAGCCACCTGCCTGCTCCCCCTAGGGTTATCGCGTGCTGGGGTGATCGCCTTGATCTTGGCCTCCACCTCATCTTCCTTGAGCTCTTCCGGGTGAGTTCGAGCGGTGTCACTCGGTCCGGCGTACTCCCACATGGGGTGAGCCCTGGCTTGCGGTGGTTGGATCCTCCTCTGGAGGAAAACCTCCAGCAAGTCGAGACCGTTGACGCCTTTTTGCACCAGAGCGACCAGCGCTATCACCAAGATGTCCACCTCGGTCTTCTCCTCTTTGGTCACAGTCAACCTGGGGACTGGCCGAATGCGCTCGGAGGTATACTGAGGGAGACCCGATTGACCATCGCCGACTGGAATATCGTGGCAGTAGAACCAGTTCTCCTGCCACCCCTTTACCGAATCAGGAAACGTCATCTGCGGGAAACAAACTTTGCCCCGCAGTTGGATTCCAAGACCCCCGCACAGCTGGGCCACATTCGTCTTGTCTTTCGACCGAGTGGGTTTTTTCACGGTCATCACTCGGCAAGTGAAGAGATGTTTAAACAAACCCCAATGGGGATGACAGCCCAAGAAGTTTTCACACAAAGAGATGAAAGCGGCTAAATAAACGACAGCATTCGGAGGGAGGTGATGGAGTTGAGCGCCAAAGAAACCCAGGAATCTTTGGAAGAAGGGATGGGGCGGCAGAAAGAAACCTCGCTCGAGGTGGGTCACCAAGAGCACGCGCTCGTCCCCCTTCGGTGAAGGCTCGTCCTCGCCTGCTCCCGGCAGCCGCCAGCTTCCCTCGGACACGAATGCTTGGCCCTCCAGCTCGAGCATCCGGGCCTCGGTTACCCGCGACGGCAGCCACTCGCCCTGCGTCCATCCGGCCGGCGCTCCGGCGCTGGAGGAGGAGGCGCGCGAGCTCCTCTTCGCCCGCTCGGCCTTCACGGTCGCAGACGCCGTGCGCATCTTCGCCGGTGAGCTCGGAGCAGCCTTCGACTAAGGAAATATGGAAGGAGCGTAGGTGGGCGTTGGAGAAGACGAGGGTGAAGGGGAAAATGAGATCCATTCTCACCCCAACAGTGCTCCCCGTTTTTTATATCGAGAATCCGGCACGATCTCTGGCCGTCAATCTGCAAACGGAGCGAGATCCGCGAATCTACTGTTCAGGTCCTCGTGGACACGTCGCGAAATTCCCGGCACGGTTATCGAGGCGTCATGCCCACTACCCCAAATTATTGGGACGTGACCGTTCCACCGCGCGCCCATGCACAGTTTTGGCGATTTCGAACGCGCGGAAACTTCTCCGTGTTCGAATGAGGCGAGCTCCGTGCTGCGAAGGCTTTGGCGATCCCCTCCTACGAACCGAGTGAATGGCTCACGCCAGCTGAACACTCGGATTAACCACAAAATAGTTTGATCGAAGACGTCAATCCTGAATCCATCTTGGTTTGAAGCCGAGTGAGGAACGACATGATCGTTTCTCGAACTCTTCTGAGAGATCACCGACGCTTCCGAGTGTCAGTCACTCGACTAATAAAACCTCATGGATTCGGGGGCTACTGATGAGGATGCCTATCCTGGGTAGGGTCATAGACCTGACATCTGGGACCCACCAATGGCCCTGCAATGTCTTTAAAGCCCCTGGGCAGAGAGTCATTCGGATAAATATAGTCGTTCACTCGGATGACTCATTTCACTCGGACTACACGGCGCCATTCGGACAGACGGAAGCTCAGGCGACCAAGAAGACATAGCGTCAGTAGAATTCGAGTAGTCACACGTTATGAGTTAATTCGCCGTTACCAGTAACGGTGAGTTAATCAGCCGTTCCTGTAACGTAGTATTCATTGACATTTATTGCCTAATCATGGCGCTCGGCCGGTGGTGGCGCACTCTATATAAGCCACCCCCAGGCGCCGTGGCAAGGGTTCCGACCCCCTGTAATCCTCTACCACCATAAGCAAACACAACAGCCTCCGGGCACCGAGACGTAGGGTTGTTATCACTCCCGAGTGAGGCCTGAACTCGTACAAACCGAGTGCACACTTGAGCCGTAGTTAGACTCCGCCCCTTCATTTGTACCTCCTAGTACTATTGTCAGGATCATTCCCACGACACCTACCATCTCCTTGGGGCGGCGAGGTTAGGGTTTTTCATCACGTGACGAGATTTTGTGTCAGGTGTTTCAGATCTATGCAAGGGTTCAACAACAATAACTACGACTCCAGGCCGTCGGTCCTTAATGGCACGTGCAGGAAAATTTCCTGACCGTCATCGACAAAGTCAAGACGGCTCAGATTGGGGAGTGACGACAACGACACCTCGGCGGCTCGTTCTGACGGTAGTGGTCGCACGGTGGTCTCGGAATCTCGATGTAATTTTTATTATGTTTGAGATGTTTTGTACTTCCGGTGAACTTTTATAAGCATTTTCACAAAAAATATATATCTTGTTTTAAGTTTAATATTTTCGTTTCGATGGTATAGTCTTTGTCACTTGGGTCAAATGTCCTATGGGCATATCACTTGTGCTCCCATGACAAATTTGGAGGCACGCCGTATAACATGAGTCCATGATGAGAAAACATCTCCCACAACCGAGAGAAAGCCACGGCTTGGGAAAAGATGCAACTACGCTATTCAAGGATCTCTCCTCATTTGCCTCATAGTCGCACCGCTACCATTTGAATCCGACGTCATATTTTGCATTGACTAGTCTACATGGTTCTTTTTTGGTGGGGGTGGGGTAATTCTGGTTCGATCTCCGGCAACTCATATTGGACAGATTCATTTGAGAGTTAGCTTTGGAAAGTGTAACATCTCTAGGGTTGGTTAATAGTATTAATACTTTTTATGCGTCACGATCATTGCATAGCATTTTGTTGATGCATGACCTTATTTGGTACTTCCTGAAGAATAAAAAATCATGGACCAAATTCAGAATTCCAACAAAAATCAGAAAAGTCAAGGAACAACCTTCATAATACCTTGTGTGATGGAGTTTTTTTTTTTTTGCAAAACTTCAGGGTTTCAACCATGTGGTGATGGAGACTGATTGCCTAGAGATGGTAAATCTCTGAAACACTCGCATCAACTCTCGTTCTGTTGTGACACCAATTCTATGAGAAATTGGAGAGATAATTCTTAGTTTTAATTCGTCTGCTATTTAACATGTAAGTAGGTAAGCGAAATGAACCAACACATTTGTGTGCTAAAATGTGCTTGCATCGTGTCTCTGACTAAAGCTGGCTCAACGAGACCCCAAGCTTCCTGATTAGCAGTCTATTGGCTGACTATTCAGCGAGTTTGTTTGTGTAAAGCTATCAAATTCCCCGCAAAGAAACTACATATCTATCTTTCCTTCCTTAATTATCATCCCATGAGCTCTGTGCATTAGACGACCTACTAGTACCACCTATATGAGGCTTTGGGTGGCCTCCTCATGCTTTTAAACTACAATATCACTGTGTATGGGCCACTCGGCATAGCACCAGTTTGCAATGTGACATGCTAGCCATTGGTGTGCTGTTGGCGGCCCGTCATGCCACAGACGATAATATCGCAATGGTGGCGAAGTTAGTTTCAATAGATTCGTCATAAAATATATCTGTATTCTATATTTGATGATGTACATTTTAACAAACTTTTTTGTTGACCTGAATAAACTAGTGAAAGTTTGACTTAAAATTTCTACTATCAAAGGGGAGTTTGTCATCGTCTCCACCTCACATCCGATTTTTTTCTCTCCCACATTCCCCCTCCTTCCAGTTGGTTTTCTGTTGGTTTGTTTTGTAACTCCAATCAATGCCACACAAAATAAAAACCAACATAAATATGGTAACTTGAAATAATCTAAACCAAATGATACTTTTTCCAAAATCACGTCTTGCATTAATTCAATCAAATCAATCTTACCAAAATCTCAAATAAATCAGAAACTTCCTTGCCTCCCTATCTATGCTCTCAAATGTTATCGAAATCTAGAATATGATGAATATAAGATATATGTCGGACATGATTAATAATGTTAAACCACTAAAAGAACTGACAATTAGCCAGTAAAGCTAAACTTCAGTTAATCTGGAATGGTAGGAGCACTCGAGAAAGCAGGGGGAAAGAGCCAGTGAGACACGGAAGTTTCAACCCGAACCGTGGATCGCATCCTACGGTCTTGATCTTGCCACGTCTACCCAGAAACCCGAAGCGACGCGACAGATTCTAGAGCACCACCGTGGTCGCCGCCGGCTCCGTTCGCCCAATAGCACACGATGCTCCGCCGCCTCGCTCCGTCGCTCCGCCGAGCGGTCGCCTCCTCCACCGTGCAGCGCGGCGGTGGCAGCGCGCGCCTCCCGGACCCTGGCCTCTCGTCTCCCCACCCGCTGCTCCCGCAATGGCGCCGCTGCGCCTCCGCCGCCGCATCCTCGCTCCCGCCGCCTCTGCCGCCTCCGCCCCAGGGCCCGTCGCGGCACGGGGGCGGGGGATCCGCGGCGTCCTCGCTGAACCCCGCCGAGGTGGCCAAGTTCGCCGCCATCGCCGAGACCTGGTGAGATCCCTCCCTGACCTTTTGGATGGTGAACTGCCGTGCTTTTGTGCTGCGTGATTGGTTAAATTATGTAGTAAAAGCGGAGCTAAATGATATGAGAATTTGTTGGGCCTGTTTGTTGGATCCATGTTTTCTCTTTCAAAAGTAGGACTACAACAGGTCACAGTGATGAGGGGATCACTCACTGTTAGCACACTGAACCACCAAAATTGGATACCAGTTCCATTGCAGACATGAGTTGCTTAGAATAATCTGCAACAGCTAGTGTATTTTGTTCTGCAATAGCTAGTGAATTGGCGTACATTTCTGTTCTGTAGATATCAACATGCCTCTAGATATGATTTATTTATATCAACGTGCCCCTACATGTTCAGGGAAATTGCACAAAAAGTACTACAGTGTATGGCTACTGTGCGTCGAGAATGCCTACTTCGTTTTGCCATGATGAACGATGGCCATTAGAATCAAATCTGGTCTTTGGGGTCTTTGTATTATATCATCTCTGTTCTATGTAGAAGCATTCGTCTGCCGCTCGGCCAGTGCAACACTTAGTATAGTCTGTATGTTAAGATGCTTGAAGCAAATGGTGTGACAAGTTTTTTGCTTTGCATATGATTGGTTACTGATGATGATGCTGTTTCTGGAATAAATAGGTGGGATTCTCAAGGTCCATTCAAGCCATTGCATTTGATGAATCCGACACGCCTGTCTTTTATCCGCTCCACACTATGTAGACATTTCAGGTACATTTAACGTACCCTGCATTTTGTTTTCTATAGAGCATTGATGTTATGGTTTTTAGTTTTTTTTCCCTGAAGAGAAGACAAGTACTCTACTGTCTACTATGTATTGTACCATTCCCTATTCCAGATTGTGATTATTTTCCCATTCCTCAGTTCTCATCGTCAAGTTGCCTTTTGCTGTATTTTGCCTAAGTTCATCCTAAGGGGTCCACATTTGTTCTACTTTGTCTAAAGTTAACTTTTCCAGGAGGGATCCATATTCAGCTAAGCCGCTCGAAGGTCTTAAAGTTATTGATGTTGGATGTGGAGGTGGCATTCTCTCAGAGGTATAAAGGCTTTTTCAGCCAATAATTTTTAAGAACTAAAACCTTCTGGTGTTTAACATACTAGATACTAAATACTTTTTGATGGTTTTCATCTGTGTGAAACGGAGAATTAAATCATGCAGTTCACTGGTATAGAAATGGATAATGGATATGCAATATTTGCCTTGTTACTTATCATATTCTTTTCATGTCAAGTATCACACTGTACAAAGTACTCACATTGAACTATTAGATGTAAATTCATGTTTACATCTATAACTATCTTTCAGCATTTTGACTTACTAGTCTCTATAGCCTATGATGAATGTCTTAAACCATCCATGATTTATTCTCCTTGCCTACAGTCTGAGTCGAGCTTATTGATGTGGACTTATTGCATTTCTAAACTAGATATATTGTAACTAGTTGGTTTGGAATTGTGAATCTTTGTCTCAGATCAACATCTTTGTAGTGTTACAATGCAATTGGGACTTTAACATGTGTTTTCTTGTTCTGTGTGATTGAACTGACGGATAAATATTTGTTGACCTTTTGGATCATCTCTGTTGGATGACAGCCTCTTGCTCGGATGGGAGCTACAGTTACTGGTATTGATGCTGTTGACAAGAATATAAAGATTGCGCACATTCATGCTGTATGTATTACTCATCTTCATCTCAATTGTCATATAGAAATAGCTGTGCTTATTTTCTTGGGACTTACTTTATGTATAATTTCAATGAGAAAGGCATACTGCTCAGTTTTATTTATTGGCTTCCTGCTGATAACAATGAAACATATAATGCTAATAAATACTGTCTCGTTCATGTTTTGCCTGATGATATAGCACATGATCACTATGTACGCAGTATTAAGCTTTTGAGGACTGATGAATTCCATGTTCTTGTCCTTGACCTTTACTCCTTTACTCATGTAGACATCAAATGCCCCTAAAAGTTAATCAATTGTTCATGAGTTTACACTGCCGGAATTGCCAGTCGGAACCATGATGGATTTATTATATTTTTAGCCAACGATTTTTGCTTCGTACCTTTGCAGGCATCTGATCCAACAACTGCTTCCATTGAATATTGCTGTACAACCGCTGGTAATCACTTTCAGGGCATATGCCAGTGACTGTTTAGTTATGTAGCTCCACTATGTGTTTAAAACATTTGATGTCTTGACTGAACATTTTTTTCTTTCTCAGCAATTAACCAGACTGTAAAGGAAAACCAGCAACTTCCAAATGTAGACAAGATAGATTGAATTGAGACATATAAGTAATTTAATTCTGCTATTGCTTACGGCTGAAAATAGCAAAACTTATGCAAATTATTGTTCATATGCAGAGGATTTGGTAAAAGAGAAGAAGCAATTTGATGCTGTAATTTCTCTTGAGGTATGAACATTTTTTGTCCCATCTTAAAGATATGCTGTCTTCCGAAGGTGTTTGATCAAGTATAGATTGCCTCCATGGCTTTTTATCATAGTATACGCCATCAGAGAGATGTTTTGGTTATTCACTGATGCAGGATCCCTTTTTAAACCTTCGTGTCATATTGAAGAATGCTTTAATTATGTACTAGCAAACATGCCCGTGCGTTGCAACGGGAGAAAAAAATCATAATTTCGAATGGCAATGATCACATTTTACTACATCATCGATATACACTATCACTCTCATTTTTGTGAAAACATGAACATTTTTTTAAACTCGTGAGCATATTTGAAATTGTGAACATTTTTTAAATTCACGAACATTTTGTAAAATCAAGAACGTTTTCTGAATTCATGAACATATTATACTATTTGCAAACATTTTGTTTTATCGGCGAACATTTCTAGAATCGACTAACATTTTTTTGGGATTTGATGAAACAATTTTCTAAATTAATGAACATTTTTTGAACTGCATGATCTTTTTTGAATCGGCGTATATTTTGTGAATCAATAAACTATATATTTGAATTTATGAACAGTTTTATTTTATACTATTTTTTAATACATGAATATTTTTTGAATTGGAGAAATTTGGTGAAATTTTAAAACATTTTTTAATACATGAACTTTTTTAGAAAAAATCATGAATGTATGTTTATTTCCCGGACATTTATTAGAATATTTGCTAATATTTTTTACAAATCACAAACAATTTCTGAAGCCACAAACATTTATGAATTATTAAATATTATTTTAAAATTCCCAGTTTTTAATTTTGGAAACTTTTTTAAATTCACAAATTATTTAAAGTAGAAAAAAACAACGACGGAAAAGAAAAACCAAAAATAAAAAATTGATCACCCATATATGGGCCGGCCCAGGCGAGCTGTGTCTTTTTCTAGCGCGCTGGGCGTAGTATAGGAGATTCTTAAATGGGCCGGCCCAGTCCGGATTTTTCTGTGTGGAACGTTTTTTATAACTTATTGGTGGCATTGGTGGGTAATATTTTGCAACTTCGGGGGCAATTTTAATGACGTACGGGCAGAAGCACTCCGTACTTTAATAGTAGGTAATAGATTACAGGCATATAGCTTCTGCTAGAACCGTGTGTTAGGAGAGCTGCTGGCTCTATCCACTCAAAGAAGGGATACAATCCCATTAATTAGGACAGTTCTAATTATATTTTATTTGCCAGGGGCATCTATATAAAGAGGATGGTCATCTGTGCCATCCAATCAATTAAGTTACACGAAGTTCATGAATCTATTCTGCCTCCGTGTGTAGTCTCCCTCATTTTTTGTCGCCTCTCAGCACCTGGAGTCAAGTCATGTGTTCAAAGAAAAGGAGTCACCAGTGCAAAATATTGGGAGAACTCACGCAACCTATGACACTATCATAACACACTGTATAAGCTCTTTGTGAATAGGATGATTAAGTACCGTGTGCCTTGCACGTCCGGCTTTCTTAACTGAAACTAGTGTATTGGATCAAAAATATGAATGGTCTTAATATCTTTGCAGGTGATTGAGCATGTTGCTAATCCTTTGGAGTTCTGCGAATCTCTATCAGCTTTAACAGTTCCTAATGGTGCCACTGTGATTTCTACAATCAACCGGTCAATGAGAGCATATGCAGCTGCCATTGTTGGTGCTGAGTATATTCTCAGATGGGTTAGTCTCATTGTCCATCTTGTATTTTTTTGTTTCAATTCCTACGGAAGATTGATTCACATAGTTGGCAGTCTTATGTTGGGAGTAGTATACCATTTCGTGGTCACTAGCTTAGCAAAATCTTGACTCCTGAGATTGTACGATGTCCTAATTGCTAATGCTCATGACTCATGAGCAGTCTCGGGCCAAAAGAAATATGTCGTTCAATTCATCAGCCTAATATACGGCTTTGCATATGCAATGGTAGGAAGGCCCGTCTTATCTTGATTTCTACTATGCAAGGTTGCACAGATGACAGACAAACAAAGGTGTATGGATATATTGATCTGTATAGCTGTGTTTGTTGGGCTAGAATTCAGCAAGGGTTCGGATCCTCCAAGGAAATAGAGTGCTATCACGTTCATTTGCAAAATAATCAACAAGCTGTTTTAACATGTGCTCATTCCTACTAAGGTTAATGATCCGATGAATCTGAATCAGTGACACTGTACTCTTAAAGTCTTAATGGTTTTCTTTGTACTTCTACAGCTTCCTATAGGCACACATGAGTGGTCCAAACTAGTCACCCCCGAGGAGCTAGTCCTAGCACTGCAAAGAGCCTCAATCTCCGTAAGCTACTAATCACTCCCATGCGATGATTTTGCTGCCACTTAATATAACTAACAGCTTGACATCTTATCCTCCAGGTCGAAGAAATGGCAGGCTTCATCTACAATCCGTTGACTAGAGAGTGGTCTGTGTCTGATGATACTAGTATAAACTACATTGCTTACGGCATCAAGAAAAGCGAAGCACCCTCAGCGACGCCACAGTAGCAAGATTAGCTAGTCGTGGTTGGAGAGATGGGTCGTTTGTGAATCACTGGAACAATTTTTGGGAAGCAAAACTTATGCCACTTAAGATCTTGGCAGGGATCACGATCAAGTAGCGGCAAAGAAAGGTTGTACTCCTGGAGTAGTATTGTTTCCTTTGAGAAGTTGATGGGAGAGACCAGCTAACAAGTAGAGCTAGTTTAGTTTCCATTGTTTGTAATAAATGTATGCTTTATACAAGTTCATCAAGTTTGGGGTAATACCCTGATCTACATTTACATGAACAGAAATATACTGCCTCTGGGCAAGCAGAAACGGTACCAAGTCAAGTGAAGGGTAATGTTTTTTGGTCATGTTCCATGTCTGCACTGGTGCGCATTCTATTTTGCAATCCTCATACTTGGTAGGCTGACAATTTGGTATACATAATAATACTTCCAATGCCATTTCTGTGCCGTGAAGAATTATATAGTAGTCAAATTTTACTACACCTTAACCTGCAAGCTTATTCTCCATTGTGTATTGCCGCTCCGTTTCAAACTATGAAACAGGCAAGATCAGCCTAACGAAAGGCCAACATAATTCATCAGGCATATGAAAATACCAACCACAGGCTTGAGAATAACTACCAACATAGCATGATATTAATTCTTCTCTGATACTGAAATTAGTCCTAGTCTCAACCATGATAACATACTGGTAGAGAACCAACCTTACACAATCTCATATATGATGGATCCATACACACCAGACATGCAACACTACTATTAAGGTTGAAACACAAGTACACAATATCATCGCTTGTTTATTAAACGAGGGATGAACTGCCTACTAATGGTTCGATCAGCCAGCACGACCTCAAAACGCTACTACAGACATGGCTGAAGGTGGCAGCCAATAACACCAACGCATTACAGTCATAGTAGTAACCATTTCGTTTGCAAGCGCGACATGCTCATGCACCATCGTCATCTTCGACGGTGTTGACGCGCTCGCACTCATCGATCCATTCGCTGTATCTGCAGGAAAAATAATACAATCTTCAGTTTCTGGCCTCCGACATATTTGCACCAAGTCAATAGTCAATAGTTTTGTTGGATTTGACTTACATATCAATAGGCTCAGTAAGCGCTGCACAAAAGAAAACAGATAATCAGTACAATGTACTAAATACATGTAGCTCAGCAATGTTGAAAAACTCCATTCATTTACATGACATAGTTATACTTATACACAAACTTGAAAACATGTGGCACAACAAAGGTTAACCCTCTACAACACTGTTTCATTTAAGCAATATTATTATACATGTTCAGTTCTGAACTTCTGATGATGCAGGTTTGTTTCAAGCAATTCAGTTAACTCGGACTTGGAACATGATAAAATAGGGAGCCACATGGCCCATCTTACAAGCATGGTTGTGTGATTTAATGGCAACCAAGTACGTATATAACTGTACATTATTACTACTTTGGCTCTGCTCCATTATGACCTAGTTGATTAGATTGACTAAACCGCAAGAGTATATGAGATAGGCATGGCTGTAGGAAATTTATAGATAAGCTATACCCTGTTCCTAGAGCTGTAAGCATTAGGTTGAGAAGAAACAAAAACAACGAGATGTCTGGTGCTGAATTTTCTAGCTGAGAATCAATCAGTATGGGCATCTACTTTAGGAGTACAATTTGTAGTTCCATGTATAATTTGGACATACCATTTACGGTGGTGCTGAAGCTTTCCTGGCAGATTCGACAATTAGCCTCACCAATCAGATTCTTCATATCACTGAAGAAAAGAAAAGGGGGAAACCCCAGTCACAATGTTGAATGGACAGCAATCCAGTATCAACCAATTAACAGGAAAACATGTGGAGATAGTACTAACATTCGGCATTCAACACTGCTCCCATGATTGCAGAACGGGCAGGAAAAGACCGTGTCGAGCTTGTCCATCCGCTTCTTAGGGGGTGGCTTAGCAGCTGACTTTCTCTTCCCCATGGTTCAACTTCTTTTTCTTCCTTCAAAATCTACCAAGTGCAGCAGTTACAATCTATCAAATGATGATAATGCATATAACACATTAATGGAATTGCTAGTCACGAAGAACATGGCACAAGGAAGCATTAGTACACAAGGAAATCCAATCTGATCTGCGTACTGCAGAAATGCAGAGTACTAATTACCATAAAAGCACTTATGGGATTTTAGCCAATACCAAGCTATCTGGCACGCCATTTCTTCTAAAAGCAACCAAAACTTGTAATCACACAAGATAGCAAACCAATCATCTACGAAACGGAATCATCTACCAATCAACTTCTTTTTCTTGCTTCACAATCTACCAAGGGCGGTTGTTATAATTTAGCAAATGATGATAGGACAGTTATCACACGAAGAACATGCCAGCCACGAAGGAAGCATTAGTTAATATCTTTCGAAAAATACAAATACAATAGTTGTATGCAATGGGATCCAATGCAATCTGCGGAATGCAGAGTCCTAATTATCATAAAAGCTACGAAGGGATTTTAGCCCCAAGCTATCTGGCACGCCATTTTCTTCTAGCGACCAAAACTTGTAGCCACACACACACACACACATACTAGATAGCAAACCATTCATCTACGAAACGGAATCCAGGAACAGAATACCAATGAACGACCCTCCCATGAACAACGCATCCCCTACCCGATTTCTCAACAAATCGACCACGATGACGTGCTTTGAAAAGAATCTGACACAAGCAGGGCATCCAATCCAACCCAATCCGCCCCTCCCCGTTGATAATTCGACGAGCACGAGAAATTTGGGGAGTAACCCTAGCCAGCCATCCGTACCGCACGGGCCAACCCCAGCCCACGACAAATCACGAGGACACCGCCCCGGAACCCGCTCAAGAGCGCCGCCGCGACACCCCGCCGCGACGGATCGGGCGGGCGCAGCGCCCCTCCCACGACGAACACGAACCACAGCCCCCGATACGAGTCACCAGGGAGAACCGCGAGAAAGAAAATCCATGGCGGGGGCGTCGGGGCCTCGGGGCAATCGGCGAGGCGGACGAGCAGGGGCGGAGAATGCACGCGAATTCGAGGATAATTGGGTGGGGATTCGTCGTGCTCACCTCGGGGCGCGCGTCGCGTCGGACGAGGAGGGTTGGGGGAAACGCCGGAGGAAGAAGGGAATGGAGAGGAGGACGGGTCTCGAACGGAAACCCCTCCTGGTTTTACGACGCGACACGCGGCGTCGGCCGAAATCGCCCTAAACCCTAGGAAAAAAAATCTGGGCACGGAATGAACACAAATGCTATATCTCGCTTGTGGCGAGTGTTATAATATTTGGCCGGCCTGTTTTTTTGACTGCTTCTTCCGTTCGCTGTTTCCGATGGAGAAGCAGGGCCGGTCCTGAGATTTTGAGGGCCCGGGGCAAAACCAAAACTAGGGGCCCTTAGTGTAAACAATATAGTAATAATAACGGATATATGCATAGATGAAATGTTATGAATAAACACTTAAATGCATCAAAAACAGTATACATATGAAATAAATTATCCATGTTACATTAAAAAAAATCAATCCTCGACGCAAAGTTACTTATGATGGGGTCGATGTCAATCTAATCCAATAATTATTCTCAATGCATAACGTTGCCAAACCATTTAAACTATCTTAATCATTGTCTCAAATAGTTTTTTCAATAATTACGTCTTTGCAAAGCTTGTTTCAGCAGATGCGACAGTTATATGTCTGTAAATAAGATGATAATAGAGGCATTAGGATAAAAAAATGACTTCCGCGGCATGCTCGAAAATCACATAGCACATCATATGACGGAGTGAATTTATAATGTTTAATTCAGAACCAAAAAATCAAAACTGGCATGTTCATCAACACTAGCAGATTGTGTATGCACACCTGTTATAATAATTGTATTATCAGGGCCACTTACATTTTTATCACCTATATTGATGTCAACATTTTTCTCTTGTTAAGATTCAGAAGTCCCATCAATTTGGTCCTCTTCCACGACAAAATCGCGAATTCACCATTTGGAATCAACGAAGCATATTACTCTTGATAATTTTATCAAGAGCGCCTCTCCTGTATCAACTCATCCACATATTGCATCTTTTTCAACCATGCTGGAAATATATAAATAATGGCATCAAAGGCTGATCGGTACCAGCTATGCACGTTGTCTGCAAAGGAGAAATTACTTAATTTAGTACTAAACGTATAGGGAGTAGGGATTAGGGAATACCAGAATAGTATAATACTACCTTGGATGGATGGGATCGTTCAGTGATGGGTCTATGCCACGATGTGGACTCGCGTCTAGCTCTAGCGACTAGCGTTAGGCGCATCGGTGATGTCTGTGTGCATATCAGCGCGAGAAGGCAGGAAAGAGAGCGGTGCCCTCTGACTCTGAGTACCGAATAGAGATCGGCATCGGCGAGACGGCAAACTGATGATCTATTAGGAAGGAAATTATAAGAGAGAAGGACCGTAATGGCGTGATTATTATCGCGAAAAAGACGCCATAGGATCTGGGGATTGCTAGGTGGGAAGAATCGCTATGTTCACCTGCATCTACGCCTGATTTACCTTGCTAATCCACGGCCCATATAATTTAGACGCTACGTACATACACCACCTGGGGAGGGGCCCCTGAATTGTGGGGGCCCGGGGCGGACGCCCCCCCCTGCCCCCCCCCTCAGGGCCGGGCCTGTGGAGAAGACCGCTCGTGGTGGTTGATGTGCTGGTTTTTGTTGGGGTTTCTTTTTCGTTTTTCGTTTATTTCATTTTTTTTTCTTTCGGTTTTCTCTATTTTTTCTTTCGCCTTATGTTTTCATCGATTTTTTGTTACTTTCTCGGTTTTGATTTCATTTTTTCTTTGCTTTTCTTTTGTTTCTTTTTTGGCTTTCATCGGGTTTTTTTTCCTTTTTTTTCTTTGTTTCTTTATCGGGTTTTTTATGCATGGTCAACATGTTTTTAACATTTCTCAAATGGTTGATAAATATTTTTTGAATACAAGATTATTGTTTTTAATACATGGTCAACATATTTTATATAAACATTTTTTACATTTTGTAAATACTTGATTAACATTTTACAGCTACAAGATTAACATTTTTTCAATGCATGGTCAACATTTTTCTATAAACATTTGACATTTTTCAAATGATTGATGAGCATTTTCTTCAAATGCAAGGCTAACTATTTTTAAATACATGGTCAAAAAAGTTTTTACATACATTTTTTCTCAAATACTCCCTCCGTCCCATAATATAAGAGCGTTTTTTATACTAGACAAAAACGCTCTTATATTATGGGACGGAGGGAGTACTTGATTAACATTTTTTTTCAATGAATGTTCAACATTTTTTCTATACATATTTGACATTTTTCAAATGCAAGATTAACTATCTTTTAATAAATGGTCAACATTTTTTCTATACATATTTGATATTTTTTTCAAATACAAGTTTAAGAGCATCTCTAGCAGACCCCTTAAACCGCTAAACTGAAAACCGCGTTTTCAATTCGCGGAAAACGTGTTTTAAGGGTCGGTTTGAGCTGCGACAGAACAGAACCCTTAAAGTTAAACCGTAAAATCGAATATTCGCAGTATATTCTTTCCCACGTCTTCTTCTTCATCTCGCCCGTGTCCATGGATAGCGCACAAAGCAGTCAAATATGAAGCCGCCGGCGTCCAGGACAGCGCACAAAGCTAGCTCGTTCGTGGCCGGATCGATCCAAGAGCTCCTCCTTCGTCGCCGTAGCGAGCTCCTCTGTAGTTGCTCGAGTTTTCGGCAAGAATCAATCCAGACGGCCAAATACGGAGCCGCGGTCACCGTAGCTAGCTAGCTAGCTCGCTGAAATACGGAGCCGCGGTCCCCGTAGCTAGTTGAATCAATCCAGGAGCTAGGTAGCTAGGTAGCTCGCTGAATGGATTCGAGCAGACGGAGGAACGACTTAGCTAGCTAAATGGATTCGAGCGGACGCGGACGGGCGCAGCGGCCGGATGTGCTGCCGGCTCCGGGGACGGGCGGGGCGGCGTCCGGGGCGGCGCACGGCGGACGTGGACGACGGACGCGGAAGTTTCCGTGGCAGTTGGGCTCCCGCCAATTGCTTTCTCTCGATATAGGGCACCGTAGAAGCGGACGCGAAAACTATGTTTTTGCAGATTGGGAGAAGCTTTTTACCGTGCCCCTTTAAAAAAATTACAGGTCGGAGTCGTTTACGGGTTCTATTCGGGCCGTTTTTCCACCTCAAATTGTAAACCGACGGTTATTTTACAGTTTCACGAGTTATACGGGGTCTGCTAGAGATGTTCTAACATTTTGTAATGCAATAAAATATTAATCTTTTTAAATACATGGCCAACATTTTTTCTATAGACATTTAACTTTTTTCAAATGCTTGATTAACATTTTCCAAATATATGTTAAATATTTTTTAATACATGGTCAACATTTTTTCTATACACATTTAATATTTTTAAATGCTTGATTAATATTTTTCAAATACTTATTCAACATTTTTTCAAATACTTGATTACATTTTTTAAAATACATGATCCATTTGTTCACACATATTGTACATTTTGTGTATACTCCTACAGGAGAAACATTTTCTTTATACATATTTAACATTTTGAAATGCTTGGTTAACATTTTTTTAAGATGTTTTCCTGAAAAGTGTTTTTTGTAATATATTTCTTTAGAATATTTGGAGGTATAAAGAATGTAAAGAAAAAAAGAAAGAAAAACAACAACAAAAAAACGAGGTCGTGCCCTCTGTGTGCCTCGGCAGGCCCATTTTGGAGGCGCCTTAGGCGAGAGCATGGTAGGTCTCGCTATAAGCGAGACATAACGCTGCCCCAAAATGAATCTCCTCCCCGGCTGGGCACCTATAATGTGCAATGCTAATGTCCTTGGTGTTGCTCTTTGGCCCACACCCAAGCCGAGTTGTCGCTCACCAGCCGACATGGCGAAAGCGAAACCACATACATCTACGATGTTGCATGAAACGCGATGGTAAGCGAGGGTTGCGTGCTGAATAGATAAGTGTCATGCAGGGACACTGGTAGGCCCCAGCCCACTAGCAGCACCGTGGGGTGTCTTCTCTAGCTGCCATGAAGAACATGGGCATCACTCTCTATCCTCCTCCACCAAATCCCTCCCCAGCTTATGGATTCTCCTTCAACTCCTCCAATTTTTTGTGGTAAAACCGTGCTATTTTAGGTGCGTTTTTTTGCTTGGTGGCCCTAATTTGTGTTTTTCCTAACTTTTTTGAAGATTGTCTGGGTTAGATTTGGTTGAGAGAGAAGAGATACTTTGTGTGCAAAGACAAAAACGACCACATTGCTTAAAGGTCATGAATCATGGGTTGAATGTCCAGAAGGTATGCCGGAACACTTGAGCATCATTCTCGGCCACATGATACATGTCTAGGTTTCTATAGGTCGTCACTCCCAAGTTGGGCGGTTGTATGCTTCTTCCCATCCACCGTACAACATTGTAAGAGTGACTTGCTTGTCTTTCTATGCCTTTCCATACTTCACTTTGGCCTTTGGGGGTATTTGGTTGGGCCTTTTCACATAGGTGTTTTTTTTTGCCTTTTTTGACTTATAAGGTGCTTTAGAGACAATATAAGCCAAATAAGCCAAAATATCACCTATTTTAGCTGGGTTTTTTTTTGACTTACAGGTCAAAGTGAAAAGGTCAAGTAAAAGCCCAACCAAACACCCCCTTTATACCCAAAGAGAGTTTGCACCAAACCCATCATCAACTTCACCTTAATGGCCGAGTCAATGACTACATGTTTCGCGAATTTATATGCTAGCTGATGATGTGTCTTGAGTGCATTAGCGGTTGGCGGTTTGCACTGGTGAATAGCTTGACAACTTGATATCTTCCACCATCCATTTTTCATGATTCTTGCATGGACTTTCCATGAGCATCCTTGCCTCCAACATTTCACGGTGCATCACCTCTTACACTTGAAGTGAATAACTAAGAAAGGTTTATGGTGCTTAACAGCATACCCACACAACCACATCTTGTATTCTAGCATGTCCTCAAGCTACAAGCTTTTCTTTAGGTAAGATTTACCAGACTCCTCGGATGTACTAGTGGGCACGGTTTCGGCTCGATCGCCTTGTATTTGGTGACCTCGACTAGTGACTTCTGTGTAACAATCAGTTTCTTTCGCCCTGAATCCATCTCGTACAAATCATTCTTCGGGCCATCATCCTCGGGGTCATAGCGATAGGAACGTTGATAGATGATGTCAAGGTCCATGTTCGTATGTTCTACTTGAGCCTCTATGTCATGAAAATCATTGTTGTGTGTCTTATGCTCTCGCTTAGACTTATCACCATCATCATCCATGGATGCGCCACTGTCATCTTTTCCATCGACTTTGTCAATACAATTGTCATCGAATTCATTTGATTGGTTAATATGCGATTGGTTCATTGCATTGCGAACAGAACACGCACCTTGACTTTTCACCAACAATCGACACACTTCTAATCAGGCCCATACACTGGTACCGTTACGTGCTATACAAACGGTTTTTAACCCCTTTCCGCGACGTAGTTCCGAACCGTCGCCTTGCATGTGTGGGCGATAGGGGTGGGGCCATCCCACACGACACCGAAACATCGTCTGCGATGGTGCGAGCGCCTACTGACGATTCGCCTAACGTAAACGAATGCGAAGTCGTAGCCTATCCCACACGCCACACTTTGATGCTACGTTTGTGGTCAAGCACACATCCAAGACGATGGCACAGATATATTCGTGTGCGATACTTATTCGGATCGCACACGCGAAACGTATGTCAACCGTCTCTTGATCGTCCTGATCGCACACGCGAAACGTATGTCAACCGTCTCTTGATCGTCCTACATTACACACGCGCGCAGGTTCGTAACCGTTTGTGCTATTAACGGCAAGCGTACACAGTTACGGCGTGCAAACGCGTCTGTGACAGTGCGCACATCCCACAAGCGCAAAATATGCGACCGTGTATTGTAAAGCTGATAATCACACACACTATTATTCAAACAATCGTGTGTGACATATGACACCATCGCACACGGTTTAATCGTTCTAGCTGTGTGCGCTGTAATTTATTACCTAATAGCTTATTTTCGTTAATTTATTATTAGAATTGGAAATTTCAAATTTTTAGTTATAAAATGTGGATTTCACATCCATCAATACATACCCTAATTACAATGGTTCAACAGTCAATGCATAAATCAAAAGCTCAGTACATGTTCCATGGTTACATAGTTCGGTAGAAGATTAAATGTGATGAACCACAATATATAGTACTAGAGGCGGTAAAGGTGAAGAGAGAATTGTAAATGCTTTTGGCTGTCGATGGTGTTGAAGAAGCGGAATACCCATAATGTGCCCTCCTCCATGCCAAAGGTGCGCACAACTTTTGTCCAACCCCTTGTGATGATCGCCCGTCCATCCTTCACCGCCTTCAGGAAGACTTCTAGACCGTTGTCATGGTAGTATGAATTATATACTATAACCTTCGTTGCCTCCACATCGGTCAGGTAGTTTGCTAGGTAATTTTGAGTAAATCCCTTTGGAAACCACTGAGAAGAGACAAATTTCACGTATTCATGTCTAATAGAGTAACTTGTTCTGGGCTGGAAAAGAAGGCAACAGATTACTTACCATCCTAAAGTTCACTGATGTCTTGGATAAAGTATAAATAAAGAGTTTAATTCCAATCAGATGTCTCTTCTGCCTAACAATTTTTCTTAGTTTCCTCAGTTGATGCTTGTTCATGTTTATCTCATTGCCCCATATGCAAAGGGGTCGAATCGTGAATCAGTACCGCTAATATATGTACCTACAAGCAACAAATAAATGTTACTACCTCCGTAAACTAATATAAGAGTGTTTAGATTACTAAAATAGTGTTCTAAACGCTCTTATATTAGTTTACGGAGGGAGTGAAACATAAGCTGCAATTGCACAAATGATGTAAAATATTATAACAAAATGGGAGGTGACTAACCTCGATGGTAAACAACAGCATCACGCATCGTACCCTACATAAGCACATAGAAAGGCGTGTTAAATACAACAGGGTTAACATCCACCAAAAATAGCAAATGTTAACTAAACGACAATATCTCCGGTGATATTTTCATTGCGAGGAGTAGCACGATAACAAAGGGACAGGTATTGGTGAAATTAAACTGGATGTGTTAACTTCAGAGTTCAGACAACCTAACATAGTCATTAAAACTTGTACCAGTGAAACATAAATTGACACAGTTAAACATCACGAGCCAGTTCATACTTGGTAAATCCCGAGGGGTAGTTGCTGGGGTACTTCAACTCGGCCAGAGCCTGCACAAAGTCGGTGGCTACGTGTTCCTGCTAGTCGCAGCGTGGATCAGTACCGCTAACATATGTACCTACAAGCAACAAGTAAATGTTAGAAGCTAAACTGCAACTGAACAAATGATGTAAAATACTATAAGATATTGGGATGTGACTAACCTCGACGGTAAACAACATCGTCGTGCATTATGAAACTGCGTAAGTACAAGGAAAGGCATGTCAACTACAACAGGGTTAACATGCACCAAAAATATCTAATGGTAATTGAAGGACATCATCTCCAGTGATATCTTCTTTGCGAAGAGTAGCACAGTACCGCATGGACAACGTAAATAATGGATATAACTATTCACTACAGCAGGCTTAACAGCAACCTAGCATAGTCATTGTAAGTTTGTAACTGATATTGGTAAAATTGAACTGGACAGTTCATACTTGAACAACACACTGCGCATAACTGAAATGAACAATGGACATGTTGACTACAGAGTATAGACAACCTAACATGGCAATTTAAACATGTACCGTTGATACTAAAATTGACACGGTTAAACATTGTTATACTGGTATTCGTAAAAATGAACTGGACAGTTCATACTTGGTAAGTCCCGGGGGGTCGTTGCTTGGGGATTTCATCAAGGCCAGAGCCCGCACCAAGTTGGCGGCGTTGGCGGCGAGGTGTTCCTCCGGGTCGACACGCATAGCGTTCACCACGTCATCGACCGCCATGACCAGCTCCTCGACCTCCGCGTGATATGTGGTTGTGCTTACGCGGGGATGCTCGGCGATAGGGTGGGGATGTGGAGGCATGAGGGTGGTTCGCATGCTCCATCTGAGCTATCGGGCCGGGGCGGTGATGGAGATCGGAGGTTACCTCACTAGATCGACGAGCGAGACTGGTGCAGAACGTAGATTTGGTTGCAGCGGCGGCGGCGGTTTGGGCTGCAGTTAGAGCGGGGGGAGAGGAGGGCGGTGGGGATAGTGGGAAATGTGATGAGTGGGTATGGGGTGGGAGGAATAACTACTGAAATCGCGCGCCTATTGAAAATTTGGCGGCGAAACTCGAACCTTACGGGGGGAACACGCAACACAGACGAAGCGCATCAAATACCCGTGTGCGAGAAAAGAGAAAATTGGTGATTCCGCGTCGGAAAAAATTCAAGTCTTCTCTCTCTCTCGTACCATCGGACGCTTTGCAAACGGTTTGTTGTAAGAAAACGTTTGCCATTAAAGATGTATTATAAACACAAAAGGCCTAGAAAATACACAAAAAGGACTAAATACGATAAACGAGCCTGAAAATTGTGAAAATTGGACATGGTGCATTCTAGTGGGTATGTTGATCGTAGAAAATAAATCAAGTTGAAAGGACCCAGGAAATATGGGTTCCCCTTGAAAACATGGCGATTTTCGCTCCCCGAACCATGAAACTCCATAGGTGATGATCCGGTTTATGAAGAGTGTCTATCAAGACATTATCCATACTTCCTCAATTTTTTACCGAATCATATTGAGGTCATTCCCGGGCACCACACGAGATAACATGTTCTTCAAGCATGTTTTCCATTTTTCTAGACTTACAAAATAAATAAATGAAACATCTCTGGTTGCCTCTTCCCACACATATCCTTTAAAATTGTATTAGTTTCCTATAAAATACATGAAAACTTATTCAACGACACAATTACAAATTTTCTAGTCCTTTTTGAACGCCTTTTCATGTACAAAACGTTCTAACCTGAATTATAAGTACAAAGGACCTATAAAGTACACAAAAGGGACCAAATACGATAAACGAGCCTGGAAATTATGAAATTTGGACATGGTGCATTCTAGTGGGCATCTTGATCGTATAAAATAAATCTAGTTGAAAGGACGAAGGAAAAATATGGGTTCCCCTTGAAAACATGGCGATTTTCGCTCCCCAAACCATGAAACTCCATAGGTGATGGTCCGATTTATGAAGAGTGTCTATCACGACATTATCCATACCTCCTCAAATTTTTACCGAATCATATTGAGGTCATGCCCGGGCACCACACTAGATAACATGTTCTTCAAGCATGTTTTCCATTTTTCTAGAGTTACAAAAATAAATAAACGACACATCTCAGGTTGCCTCTTCCCACACATATCCTTTAAAATTATATTAGTTTCCTATAAAATACATGAAAACTTATTCAACGACACAATTTTGAATTTTCGAGTCCTTTTTGAACGCCTTTTCATGTACAGAACGTTCTAACATGAATTATAGGCACAAGCGACCTAGAAAGTACACAAAAGGGACCAAATACGATAAACGAGACTGAAAATTGTGAAATTTGGACATGGTGCATTCTAGTGGGTATGTTGATCATATAAAATAAATCTAGTTGAAAGGACCAAGGAAAAATATGGGTTCCCCTAGAAAACATGGCGATTTTCGCTCCCCGAACCATGAAACTCCATAGGTGATGGTCCGGTTTATGAAGAGTGTCTATCACGACATTATCCATACCTCCTCAATTTTTTACCGGATCATATTGAGGTCATGCCCGGGCACCACACGAGATAACATGTTCTTCAGGCATGTTTTCCATTTTTTCTATAGTTACAAAACAAATAAACGACACATCTCTGGTTGCCTCTTCCCACACATATCCAAATTGTATTAGTTTCCTATAAAATACATGAAAACTTATACAACGACACAATTACAAATTTTCGAGTCCTTTTTGAACGCCTTTTCATGTATCGAACGTTCTAACCTGAACTATAAGCACAATGGACCTAGAAAGTACACAAAGGGACCAAATACGATAAATGAGCTTGAAAATTGTGAAATTTGGACATGGTGCATTCTAGTGTGTATGTTGATCGTAGAAAATAAATCAAGTTGAAAGGACCAAGGGAATATGGGTTCCCCTTTGAAAACATGGCGATTTTTGCTCTCCGAGCCATGAAACTCCATAGGTGATGGTCCGGTATATACAGAGTGTCTATCACGACATTATCCATATATACCCCCTCAAATTTTTACCGAATCGTATTGAGGTCATGCCTGGGCACCACACGAGATAACATGTTTTGAACACCTTTTCATGAATAAAACGTTCGAACTTGAATTATAAGCAGTAAATGCCTAGAAAAGTACACAAAAAAGACTAAGTATGGTAAACGAGCCTGAAAGAATGTGAATTTTGGACACGTTGCATTCTAGTGGGTATGTTGATAGTAGAAAAATAATAATGGAGAAACGACCAAAGAAATATGGGTTTCCCTTGAAACTTTGTGATTTGTTTGGGCAAACAGTTACTTTGCGAATGTCGTGTGTGTTCACCCCATTCTGCGGTGTGTTCTGATTGGCCAGAACACCAGCCACATGGATCGCACATGCACACCGTAGGATGAACCGCGATCGAACGGCAATCCAAACTTCTCCCGTCACACCCGTATACTGTAGTTGGGATTTTAGTTCGTGCATGCACTAAATTAAGGTCCCAACAAAAACTTTAATGGTAGTAATCACACACGGTTCATGTTTACGAACCGTTTCCAACGCGGACCCTCTACCCCGAGTCCCCGACCCTCTCCCCCTTCTTCCTCATTCGCATTGTTGTATACTTTCTCGTTCTCGACCTCGGCCCGACCAAATATTCAAGCTCGATGACGCCTGTCGCAGCCGGCTGCCGCCGACGAACGCAGTCGTAGTGTCCACAGTGCAAGCACAAATCAGGCATTAGCAATTCAATCGAGCATTTACCTGCTCAAATTGGTACAGCGCATAGTTGGCAGAGTAATTTACAAAACATTAGCTCGCTATAATTTTACATCAATATAATAAATATGAACTACGCGCGCACAAAAGTGCTACTGCTCCTAACGCCGACCCAGCACACACAGCTGCCATCGACCATCGATATCGTGTCGTTCCTTGGCTCAGGAGGATAGGAGGTCACCAAGTCGATGACCTACATCTTGATCGACCGAGGAAGGGTCAGCCTCGACGACGGCAGCCGACGAGACCCTGACCATCGCCAAATCTGCAGCAACGGCCGCAAGTCCTCCCCCGGCGTCCGGAGCTGCGTCCTCCTCCATCTGGGACATAAGCCCGCGCCTCGTGCGGCGGCCACTGACGCATTTGTCCTTGCGGCGTCGCGGTTCCTGCTCCGCCGCCCACACCATCTGGCGCACTCTGCGCCGAGCCCGCAATATCGCCCGCTGGCGATCGCTAGCTGCTTTCAAGATGACCCTGGCTAACTTCTTGGCTTGCTCATGTCGTGATTCCTGCCTCCTTTGGGTGTCGTCGGGAGAGGTAGCGGCATGGCCGTCGATCCTCAAGCCGACCATCGCGCACGCAGCCTCGATTTCGCCATCGCCCAACTCCATCCTGTCGTCGGCCATTGGGGGTTTGATGGTGTGTGTGGAAACTAGCCAGGGGATCATTGACTCGTCGTCGCCGGCCATCACTGTGGTTATTTATAGGTAGCTGCTGCCAAGGGGGTTGGGATTTTATCATTTTATAATTTACCGTTGTGGCTGGCGCGTGCGCTTGCGCGGGAAGCATTTTCACAGTCTTTGAGTTCTTTTCTGTGCACACATAATCGCACACGGAACACATATAGCAACTGTCTGTAATCGTGTATAGGGTCATAAATAAATATCACCACTCTTCGCTCTCCACCGTCTCTTTCCCCTGTCGCACCCCCTAAATCTGTCCTTCTTCTCCCCACTGTCCTCGCCTCCACAAAATCCTCAACATTAGACATGTCATCCGCACGGAGGACCCCGCTGCGGAGGAGCGCGCGGTTGAGGCAGGTACGCGATGCTGAGGGTCCGGAGGACTTGGCGGCGGTATGCGCTGCTGAGGGTCCGGAGGCCTTGGTGGCGGTACGCGCTGCTGAGGGTCCAGAGTCCTTGGCGGCGGTACGCGCTCCTGAGGGTCTGGAGGCCTTGGCAGCAATAGAAGAAGAGATGAAGGTTACATCAGATCGGTTGCGGGCAAGCGCGGTTCTGTACGCGGAACGAGCGGCTGTGGCCTTCGAAAGGGCATCATCTGCCGACCAGTTCGTCGTTGCCTTGCCGGCTCGCGTGGATTTGGCCACGATAAGGGCAGCAGCCTCCTTACTGCAGTCTCCTACCGCTCTAGCACAACGCGTAGCTCTTGACTATGTTGTTTACGACCGCTTTGAATATCTCCATCGTAAGTGGGCCGTACGCAGGCATTTGGCCATGGACGGGATTTTCCATGAGACCGGAGCTACCGTGATGGGGTATGATACGTCTCCAACGTATTTATAATTTTTGCTTGTTCCATGCTGTTATATTATCATTCTTTGATGTTTTACAATCATTTTATAACAACTTTATATCATTTTTTGGGACTAACCTATTGACATAGTGCCAAAGTGCCAGTTGCTATTTTTTCTTGTTTTTTACTTCGCAGAAAATCAATACCAAACGGAGTCCAATCGCGACGAAACTTTTTGGAGATTTTTTCTGGACCAGAAGACACCCAGTGGGCCAAACAAGTACCGGAGAAGTGGGCTGAGGAGACCACAACCCACCAGGGCACGCCAGGGGGCCCCTGGCGTGCCCTGATGGGTTGTGCCCTCCTCGGGACCCCTCTCCACCGCCTCTGATGCCTATAAATTCCCAAATATTCCAAAAACCCTAGGGGACTTGACGAAACACAATTCCAGCCGCCACAAGTTCCAGAACCGCGAGATCCAATCTAAACACCATCACGGAGGGGTTCATCTTCTTCATAGGTGCCTCTCCGATGATGCGTGAGTAGTCCACCATAGACCTATGGGTCCATAGGCAGTAGCTAGATGGCTTCCTTTCTCTCTCTTATGATTCTCAATACAATGGTCTCTTGGAGATCTATTTGATGTAAACTTTTGCGGTGTGTTTGTTGGGATCCGATGAATTTTGAGTTCATGATCAGTTTCTATCCATGAATATTATTTGAGTCTTCTTTGATCTCTTATATGCATGATTACTTATAACCTCGTATTTCTTCTTTGAATCTTTGGTTTAGTTAGGCCAACTCGATCGATTTTTCTTGCCATGGGAAGAGGTGCTTTGTGATGGGTTCGATCTTGCGGTGTTCTTTCCCAGTGACAGAAGGGGCAGCAAGACACGCATGTATCGTTGCTATTAAGGATAACAAGATGGGGTCTATTCCTACATGAATAGATCTTGTCTACATCATGTCATCGTTCTTATTGCATTACTCCGTTTTTCCATGAACTTAATACACTAGATGCATGCTGGATAGCGGTCGATGTGTGGAGTAATACAGGTAGATGCAGGCAGGAGTCGGTCTACCTATCTTGGACATGATGCCTATATAATGATCATCGCCTTGGATATCGTCATGACTATTCGATTTTCTATCAATTGCCCAACAGTAATTTGTTCACCCACCGTGAGCTATACTCATGAGAGAAGCCACTAGTGAACTCTACGCCCCCCGGGTCTACTTTTCCAACATATTGCTTTCAGATCTATCTTTTTACATCTTTGTTTTCAGATCTACAAAACCAAAAACCCAAAAATATATTGCTGCATATTTTATTTGCCTTTTCTATTTTGTGTTCTTGAGAGATCTATCTCTCCTATCTATCAATACCTAATCTATCTTTTTACTGTAGAGAGATTGACAACCTCTCTTTCGCGTCGGGTTGCAAGTATTTGTTATTTGTGTGCAGGTGCTGCTTATTGGGTGGTGGTGATCCTCCTACTGGTTCGATAACCTTGGTTTCATAACTGAGGGAAATACTTACTGTCGCTGTGCTACATCATTGTGGCACCCCGGCTCAGAGAACCGGATTACCAGTGTTTCCAGCCCAGAGATCATGTCCTCTGGAAACACACAACAACTTGGAACAGAACTGAACTGACTTTATTGATAGCTTTCGGGTACAAGCTCATATTTTACAATGATAGCGAGGCCACAGGCACACTCGGTGCTATGACAGTATCTACATTATTTATGGAACATAGCAGGGCCTCGGAACTACTAAGTAATTCTACAGCGTAGCGGAACATAGCGGCAACTCCATCCACAGGGACACTGCTGTAGACACATCCTAGTTAGCGTAGCACAAAACAACGGAGAGTGTGATTCAGTCCTCCCAGGAACCGATCTATCTTCCTTTCTTCGGTGGACACGTCATGGGTAGAGTACCGTGCCAGATTGTTGAACTTGTTCAGATACTCCGCCACAGACATATTTCCTTGTGTAAGAGCAAGGAACTCTCTTTGCTTTACTTTCATTATGCCTGTAGGGATATGATACTTGCGGAATAGCTCCTTGAACTTCTCCCAGGAAATATCTTCTCCAGAAGGCCACGTTGCCTTTGTGTTGTCCCACCATATAGCTGCTGGCCCTTCTAGGTAGTGAGTGGCAAAAGGAACCTTATCTGATTCTTCACAGCGGCCTATGTCTAGCTTCTTTTCCATGGTCCTTAGCCAATCATCTGCTTCTATAGGGTCCACAGCTTGACCGAAATTGGGTGGCTTGGTGCGCTGGAAGTCAGACAACCTAGAGTGTGTTCCATTGTGGTTGGTATTCTGGCCCACCATAGCTTGCATACTTTTCAAAAATTCCATGAGATCCTGGTTTCTTTTCTCTTCAAACATCCTCATGATCTGATCAGTGGTCGGTGCTTGAGGTGGTGGAGGTGGTAAGTCTTCTGGTGGTTGTCCTGCTTGTCTGGCGGATCGACGAACGGGGTTTCCATCGCCGCCTTGGCTACAACTTCTCTTCATCCTAAATTTGTTCCCATTGCGAAATACCGAATCGATGAGCAACATCCATAAGGGAAACACAGGAATATGACACCAGAAAGAAAATGCACGAAAAAGGCGAATAAAGCAAACAACGTAATTATACAAGAGAACCCAACATCATACATGGCAAGCTAGTAGGGGGATATCATGGCTAGACTGCTCATACGGCAGTTGACACATGCAAAGATGCATGCACAACAACCCAAGCCTCCACTCTAGTGGCGCGGGTGGCATGGACACTGACAGACTAAAGACTCCTCGTCATCGGATCCTAAGTCGGAATCGGAACTGATGATATGGATCTCATCCTCCGGATCAAAGGAGACACGACGACGCTGCTGGGACGGTTCCCCTTCCGAGGAAGAAGAAGCACGACGCCTCAGCCTCGGAGCAGCTGGAGTGGCTAGGAGTGAGGCCCACTCTGCCGGGGTCTCATGACGGCTACCAGACGAAAATCCTGGTGGCGCAGTAGAGCTAGAAGGAATATCAAACATACGCGGAGGTGGAACTGGTGGAGGATACATAGGTGGGAATGTAGGCTAAGGTGGAGGTGGTGCTGTAGTCGCGGGTGCAAGTGCCTCCTGGACACGAGACAGCTCCTCAGCCAAGGAAAGGATCATACGATAGCTGGCGTTCAGATAACGGGATAGAACACCGGTCGCATGATCACTCGCCGGGTCAACTGGCGCGAAAATGACTCGCCCTGTCGTAGGCGACAGGGTGGGGTAGTGAAGGAAACCTGGATGAGTCTGCATCTCGACCTCGTGGAAGCGCAAGTCAGTGAGAGCCTCCATCGCAACAAACTGGATTGCCAGCTCCGGAGTAGAAGCCGTTCCGCCCTTGGAAGAGCGAGAATAGCTACCAAGGTCCGAGCTCGCGATCAGGAAAGCCTCTGCGTGATACTCATGTACTGACTCGGCAAGCTGCTCCCGAAACACCTGGTACACTGGATCTTCGCCGTGGGGGTACAGTTGAAGCCAGACGTTACGGAGCAGTATTGGAAAAGTGAACGGTGCTGGCTCATGATGGTAGTGGTATGGCACTGGTGCCATCTACACTCACAATGCCAACGGTTAGTAAAACAATGAATCAGGATGCATGCTATGCAACAATCAAATGCAGCAAGCAAGATGCACACTCAGAGCCCTACACTAATCGTGGTTCTAGCGCAGGTTAACTAGGGTGTCCTACAGTCAGCGCGGCTCTTATACCAAGAATTGTGGCACCCCGGCTCAGAGAACCGGATTACCAGTGTTTCCAGCCCAGAGATCATGTCCTCTAGAAACACACAACAACTTGGAACAGAACTGAACTGACTTTATTGATAGCTTTCGGGTACAAGCTCATATTTTACAATGATAGCGAGGCCACAGGCACACTCGGTGCTATGACAGTATCTACATTATTTATGGAACATAGCAGGGCCTCGGAACAACTAAGTAATTCTACAGCGTAGCGGAACATAGCGGCAACTCCATCCACAGGGACACTGCTGTGGACACATCCTAGTTAGCGTAGCACGAACCATCGGGACCTCCGTCCTCGGCTTCTCCTGCATCTGGCATGATACGCCAGGTGAGTACTTTGAATGTACTCGCAAGCTCACGACAACCAAGTAATGCAGCAAACAATAGCATAGCAAACAACATGTTAAATTCTTAAGTGATTCACTTACTGTTACCGGTTATCTACTTACTCTCTTCCGGGTTGTCCCACAACCCTCGGAATACTCATGAACCCTCGAGTACTTCCGAACACAAGACGAGTTCTTCCATCATTATTATCACTGTTACGGTTGACCACCTAATGAGGTCTGGACGGGCTGTCCAATACCGTGGACGCGGCTATTCGAATAGATTTTACACTCTGCAGAGGTTGCGCACTTTACCCACACCATGGAGCACCTAGTCTCCTGATCCCATTCGGGTGGACCAGCGTCGCTCCAACGAAACCTGCCTGACCCGTGACTCTCCCATCGTACCACCGGCATTCATCCTCCCCCGGAGTCCTGCCCTGGGTGGCCCCTGTGTCCTCATGACACCTGCCACCGTGGTGGCCAAACTAAACTGTCCCAAACGGGGACGCCGGCACAAAACTCAACTAGGCTCACTGGGTTATCGCCGCCTACCTGATCAGGGTAGCACGCACGCATAACCCTCCCTCTTTGGAGGTACCGGTGAAAGAGCACGCGATCAGACCAAGTCAAGGTTGTCCCATACCGGCAAATGTGGTTGCACGGTTAAGCCCGGACAGGTGACTCAAGATCAACCACTAAGTTCATCTAGCAATTATAGTGGTTATCACAATAAGCAACTAAGCATTTAAATTAATTACTATGAATTATCCTATAGCAAATAAATAAACAAAATGCATTAAAATATGCAATGCTATTGAAATGCTTCATGAAATGGGTGTCCTGGCTTGCCTTGCTCTGTTGGGTGATTCACAAACTCCTGGTCTTCAAAACCACAAGGATCTCCTTCTGAAAATATTTCAAAATGGCAAAGGAAAATATCACATAACACATTTATGTTTACCAGAAATTCTGTGAGAAAGAGAAAAATACCAAAATTTACCAGTAATTAAAGGAGCTCAAGACAAACTCAATGCAAAAAGAATCAATTGATTTGAACTTGTACTTTAAAAGATATAGCTGGTCAAAGTTTCTGGTCAAAATGAATTAAATAAACAGAAATCAAAAAATTAGAAAAACCTCCAGCGGGCCACGTCGAAGGCGTAAAGTGGAGGGGCGCCTCCACTTATACCGCTTCGGGCGTGGGCTCGAGCCGTTGACAGGTGGGGCCTCCGGTCTGTTTAAACAGAGGGAGAGAGAGACAGAGAGGAGAGGCGGCTCACCAGCGATAGGGACGGCGGCGGGGCTAGGAGATGGCTGGGATGGATCGGGCGCTCGACGGCGGTTCCCCCTGTACCTATAAAAGATAAGATGGAGATGAAGCCAGTGGAGATGTCTAGGGTGATCTAGGTTGGAAGGACTCCATTCTGGCCAAATTTGAGAAGGTTTGAATAAGATTTGAGTATAGTTCCTGCACAAACTCTCATACTGGACCAGAAACCAAATGAGCTTGTGGCACTCACATAGATGGTCTGCTGAAGATGAATTTTGGTGGAGGGAAGCCATTTGAGATATGGGAGATGCCATAAAAGTTTCATGGCATGGAGCCATCTCTAGCTGGCACTTCCTTCACAAGGGTTTGAAATGGGCAGAAACTTGACAGAGCTTTGTTGCCAAAAAGTTGTACTGGCCAAAGTGATATTTTTGGATATTGTGGCTTGATAGGATCCCTAGTGTCTCAGGGAATTTATTGAGAATTTTCTAAGCTAAGAAAGTAGGGGTTGCTTCACAATGGACCAATTCTGGTCAGAGAAGAAATAATTATTCTGGCTAGAATTTTGTACTGGGTAATGGAATATTTTTTGAAGATTATGAGATCATATGATAATAAGAAGGTGTGGCAAAAGTTTGAGAATTTTCTTGATCATCAGAACTATAGGTTGCTTCACAACCCATAATGATGTCATATTTTCCCAAAGGAAGAAAATGAATTATTGGAAAATTGAAAATTGCTCCAGGAGAGGTGTGGAAGGGTTTTGGCAAGATGATGAGGGTTTTGGGTTACTTGGGAAAAGATTCAAAGAATCATAGGTCCCATTCAACTGAAAAGGTTTGGAAATCAACCAAATTGCAAATAAAACCCAAAAAGATTTGAAAAGAAAAAGTTGCCAAAATCAGGGTGTCACAAACATCCCTTCCTCTTTGGGGAAATACCAACGCAGTCTCAAGTCACGTCAAAGGAATTTCTGGCGCCGTTGCCGGGGAGGAAGCGGTCTCTTCTACGTGCCTATCGTAGGCGCCAAGGGGACTCCATCATCATCTACCAGGTTCCTAATCACAAATCTCATCTCCTTGCAATTACATTATTTGCCATTTGCCTCTCGTTTTCCTCTCCCCCGCTTCACCAATTTGCCGTTTTATTCGCCCTCTTTTTCGTTTTCCTTTTTCTCGCCGGATCTCTTCCTTGCTTGCAATCTTGTTTGCGTAGTCACGATGACTCAAGAAAACACCAAGTTGTGTGATTTTTCCAATACTAATAACAATGATTTTATTAGTACTCCGATTGATCCTCCCGCCACTAGTGCGGAGTCTTGTGATATTAATGTCGCTTTGTTGAATCTTGTCATGAAAGATCAATTTGCCGGTACTCCTAACGAGGATGCCGCGTCCCATCTAAACATGTTCGTAGAATTGTGTGATATGCAAAAGAAAAAAGATGTGGACAATGATATTGTGAAGTTGAAATTATTTCCTTTTTCCTTGCGGGATCGTGCAAAAAATTGGTTTTCTTCTTTGCCTCGCAATAGTATCGATTCTTTGAATAACTGCAAGGATGCTTTTATCACTAAGTATTTTCCGCCCGCGAAAATTATTTCCCTTAGGACGCAAATCATGAATTTTAAGCAACTTGAGCATGAACATGTTGCATAATCTTGGGAAAGAATGAAGTTGATGCTAAGAAATTGTCCTACACATGGTTTGAATCTTTGGATGATCATACAAATTTTTTATGCGGGATTGAATTTTGTCTCTAGAAATCTTTTAGATTCCACCGCGGGTGGTACTTTTATGGAGATTACTTTGGGTGAAGCTACTAAATTGCTAGATAATATCATGGCTAATTATTCTCAATGGCATAGCGAAAGAGCACCTACTAGTATGAAAGTTAATTCGGTTGAGGAAATTAGTACTTTGAGTGATAAGGTTGATGCTTTGATGAAATTGGTTGCCAGTAAAAATGCTCCTATTGATCTTAATGATGTGCCTTTGTCTACCTTGATTGAGCAAAATAATGATTCCGTAGATGTGAATTTTGTCTCGCAAAACAATTTCAATAACAATGCTTATAGAGGTAATTTTAATCCTAGACCTTTTCCTGGAAATTCCTCTAATAATTATGGTAATTCCTATGGTAATTCTTCTTACAATAATAATAGGAACACCTCTGATATTGAGAGTAATATTAAAGAATTTATCAACGCGCAAAAGGCTTTCAATACTACGATAGAAGAAAAGCTGAATAAGATTGATGATATGTCTAGAAGCATTGATAGAATTTCTCATGATGTTGAAAATCTCATGTTGAAAGCTTTTGTGCCTAAGATTGATGAATCTATTAAAGCTTTATATGTCTCTATGGATGAAAGTAAGAAAAGAACCACTATGCTTAGAGCTAAAAGAGAAATCTTAGAAAAATCATTTTCTAGTGATCGCCTTGATGAAAAAGATGTAGATCTTAAAGTGATTGGTGTTTCCACTATTGATTCCTTGTTTAGTAATATTAAAGTTGATAATGAAGGGACTGAAGTAGAGTCAACTTTAGCTATAAGGCGTCCCAATAATTTGGAGGGTGAAAATCTTGATGAAAATTTTGGTAAAAGTGGGTTCGAAGAGGTCAAAACTTTAACTAGTGACGTGCCCACTATTTTGGATTGCAAAGATTTTAATTATGATAGTTTCTCTTTGATTGAATGTATTTCTTTGCTGCAATCCATGTTGAATTTACCCCATGCTTATGAGCAAAATAAAGCTTTTACTAAACATATCGTTGATGCCATGATGAAATCTTTTGAAGAAAAGTTGGAGTTGGAGATTTCTATTCCTAGAAAATTGCATGATGAGTGGGAACCTACCATTAAGGTCAACATTAAAAATTATGAGTGCTTTGCTTTGTGTGATTTGGGTGCTAGTGTTTCCACGATTCCGAAATCTTTATGTGATGTGCTTGGTCTTTCCAATATTGAAGAATGCTCTCTTAATTTGCACTTGGCAGATTCTACTATTAAAAACCCTTTGGGAAGAATTAATGATGTTCTTATTATTGCAAATAGGAACTATGTGCCCATAGATTTTATTGTGTTTGATATTGATTGCAATCCGTCTTGTCCCATTATACTTGGTAGACCGTTTTTACGCACTATAGGTGCCGTGATTGATATGAAAGAAGGCAATATTCATTTTCAGTTTCCCTTGAGAAAGGGTATGGAACACTTCCCTAGAACAAGAATTAAGCCACCATATGAATCAATCATGAGGGCATCCTATGGATCCAAAACCAAAGATGACAATACTTGAATCTATGCGTTATGCCTAGCTAGGGGCGTAAAACGATAGCGCTTGTTGGGAGGCAACCCAATGAATAAATAAATTTTTGCCTTTTCTTTTCTGTTTTTGAGTGTTGACACAATTATGCCTCTGTTATGATTGTGTTTTTATGGTTTATTTACTGTTTGTGCCAAGTAAAGCCATTAGGATGATTCATAGGATGAGTAGAAGTGATGCTGAATCTGAAACAGAAACTTTGCGTCCAGTATATGAATTTTCATTTTTTTTGGAACGTGATCTTGAGCTGAAATTTTAACACAATGTTTCTATACAAATTACATAAGTTTTCCTAATTTTTCAGAATTGTTGAGTTACATAAGTATGGTTAGAGTACAGATTACTACAGACTGTTCTGTTTAAGACAGATTATGTTTTCGTTGCATTGTGTGCTTGTTTTGATGAATCTATGGGTTATATTGAAGGGTATGAGCCATGGTAAAGTTAAAATACAATAGGTATAATGCAACAATAAATGAATGTGTTTGCAATAGCACCTAAAGTAGTGATTTGCTTTATTATACTAACGGATCTCACGAAGATTTTGTTGAGTTTTGTGTGATTGAAGTTTTCAAGTTTGGGTGAGATCACGATGGATGAAGGAATAAGGAGTGATGAGAGCCTAAGCTTGAGGATGCTACCGCACCCCCCGAGTGGCATCCCCTCTTTCTTCTAACAACCATCGGTATTTTACTTGGAGCTATATTTTTATTTGTCACATATCATGTCTTTTGCTTGGAGCGTCTTGTATCTTTGCTTGCTTTGCTTGTTTGTTTTTCACTTGTATCCTTGCTGTACAAACCTACTTGGGAGAGCCAAAATTATGCTATGATTTGTTAGAATCGCTCTCTATGCTTCACTTAAACTTTTTGAGCTATAGAATTGCTCTAGTGCTTCACTTATATCTTTTTGAGCACGGTGTGCTTGGAAACTTTTGTAGAAATACCTCATGCTTCACTTAGATTAATTTGAGAGTTAGTAAATTTTGAAGAAATCCTCTCATGCTTCACTTATATCTTTTTGAGAGATGAAATCTTTATGCTCATGTGCTTCACTTAAATTTGTTTGAGCTTGTCAAAAAAGCAATGGAAATATATGAAACTAGTCCCAAAGTGATAGATATCCAAGGAGGATATAATAAAAACTTTCATGAAGATCATTGGGCAAATTAAACTTGATTCCATGTAATAGTTTTGAAACATGATGATAGTAATATGTGGGTCATGTTAGTGAGTAATTATGCTTGAGTAGGAATATTGGTGTTAAGGTTTGTGATTCCCTATGCATGCACGAAGGTCAATAGTTATGCAATGAAATTACATCCTACTTGTGGTGCATTATTCGGTGTTAGTTATGCTAAATGCTCACTTATGTGAATTTTCGTTTCTTGGTTTGGTTGTTTCCCAATCTATTTGCTAGCCTCCATTTGTACTAAGTAGAAATACTACTTGTGCATCCAAAATTCTTAAACCAAGTTTTGCCTTATGAGTCCACCATACCTTCCTATATGCGGTATTTCCATGCCATTCCAAGCAAATTTGTATGTGCCATCTCTAAATTTTCAAAATAAATTTTTTCTTTTGTGTGCTCGTACCGCTCATGAAACGGTGGGGAGTGTCCAATATTTTCCATGCTAGATGTGTTATTCTCAAGATGAGTGTTTATTCACTTGTCATTGCACGAGAGTGCGGCGGTAATAGGGATGCCCTTTACTGAAATGAAAAAGAAAAAATATTTACTTTATATTGTCAAATAATAAATTCCTTGGAAAGTGTTGGTATGGAAGGCAACCGTGGATATGGCCCGCCATGGAAAGTGAAAGTTTGGTGGAAAAAGGAATAAACTTTATTTTCTGTTTGGGAACCGCCTATGATATATCTAGCATGGAAAGTATTGTGAACTACTTTGTCGTTTTCGTTGACAGGAAAAGCATGCCACCCAAAAAAAAATTCTCTCTCAATTTAAAACTTTGAGCTCTAGCACGTCTACCAATCCCTACTTTCCTCTGCGAAGGGCCTTTCTATTTACTTTATGCAATTTTTATTTTTACTTTGAGTCTCCATATTCTCTTATAAGCACCAACTAGGGGGCACTATGATCGTACTTGAGCATTGGGTATAGCTAATATTTAAGTGTGTTTCATGAATGGATCAATGATTGAGCATGATGGGCTAGGGATAACTCTCTTTAGTACTGTTGATATTTTGAAAGACATGGTTGCTTGTTGGCATGCTTGAGTATTGAAGTCATTATGTTAAAACTAGACTATTGCTTTTAATCATCTATAAGTCCAAATGTCCATGCTATACAAAAGAAAAGAATATGATGAACATGTTAGGCAGCATTCCACATCAAAATTCTGTTTTTATCATTTACCTACTCGAGGACGAGTAGGAATTAAGCTTGGGGATGCTGATACGTCTCCAACGTATCTATAATTTTTGCTTATTCCATGCTGTTATATTATCATTCTTGGATGTTTTACAATCATTTTATAACAACTTTATATCATTTTTTGGGACTAACCTATTGACATAGTGCCAAAGTGCCAGTTGCTGTTTTTGCTTGTTTTTACTTCGCAGAAAATCAATACCAAACGGAGTCCAATCGCGACGAAACTTTTTGGACATTTTTTCTGGACCAGAAGACTCCCAGTGGGCCAAAGAAGTACCGGAGAAGTGGGCCGAGGAGACCACAACCCACCAGGGCGCGCCAGGGGGGCCCGGCACGCCCTGATGGGTTGTGCCCTCCTCGGGGCTCCTCTCCACCGCCTCTGATGCCTATAAATTTCCAAATATTCCAAAAACCCTAGGGGAGTCGACGAAACACAATTCCAGCCGCCGCAAGTTCCAGAACCGCGAGATCCAATCTAAACACCATCACGGAGGGGTTCATCTTCTTCATAGGTGCCTCTCCGATGATGCGTGAGTAGTCCACCATAGACCTATGGGTCCGTAGGCAGTAGCTAGATGGCTTCCTCTCTCTCTCTTATGATTCTCAATACAATGGTCTCTTGGAGATCTATTTGATGTAAACTTTTGCGGTGTGTTTGTTGGGATCCGATGAATTTTGAGTTCATGATCAGTTTCTATCCATGAATATTATTTGAGTCTTCTTTGATCTCTTATATGCATGATTACTTATAGCCTCGTATTTCTTCTTCGAATCTTTGGTTTATTTAGGCCAACTAGATCGACTTTTCTTGCCATGGGAAGAGGTGCTTTGTGATGGGTTCGATCTTGCAGTGTTCTTTCCCAGTGACAGAAGGGGCAGCAAGACACGCATGTATCGTTGCTATTAAGGATAACAAGATGGGGTCTATTCCTACATGAATAGATTTGTCTACATGATGTCATCGTTCTTATTGTGTTACTCCGTTTTTCCATGAACTTAATACACTAGATGCATGCTGGATAGCGGTCGATGTGTGGAGTAATACAGGTAGATGCAGGCAGGAGTCGGTCTACCTATCTTGGACGTGATGCCTATATAATGATCATCGCCTTGGATATCGTCGTGACTATTCGATTTTCTATCAGTTGCCCAACAGTAATTTGTTCACCCACCGTGCGCTATACTCATGAGAGAAGCCACTAGTGAACCCTACGGCCCCCGGCTCTACTTTTCCAACATATTGCTTTCAGATCTATCTTTTTGCATCTTTGTTTTCACATCTACAAAACCAAAAGTCCAAAAACATATTGCTGCATATTTTATTTGCCTTTTCTACTTTGTGTTCTTGAGAGATCTATCTCTCCTATCTGTCAATACCTAATCTATCTTTTTACCGTAGAGAGATTCACAACCTCTCTTTCGCGTCGGGTTGCAAGTATTTGTTGTTTGTCTGCAGGTGCTGCTTATTGGGTGGTGGTGATCCTCCTACTGGTTCGATAACCTTGGTTTCATAACTGAGGGAAATACTTACCGTCGCTGTGCTGCATCATCCCTTCCTCTTTGGGGAAATACCGACGCAGTCTCAATCCACGTCAGGGTATGAGCAGAGGAAAGTCCGGGCCTATGAAGCGTTCAAGAATTTGGTCATCGCCGACCCGAAAGCGGATCCTACTTCCATAGAGAGGATGTTGCATGAGTGCAGAAGCTTTTTCTACATTGACGAACCAACAGGCCAGCCCCGCAACAACGACGACGAGTAGCTGTTTCCATTTTGCTGTTTTCTGAACCTTGCTGATATGTAATGTCGCTATTATGTTCTTTAGTCGATTATGTAGGAGTGCGAACGATAATTTGTGCTATCACTTTTCTGAATCAGGTGCTTATTACCACGAATCGTATGTGTTATTTTCTGTCTTTCCACACAATTTAGATTACCGACATGTTTGCTGGGCATCACACACATCTTGTTACGCCCAATTGTTTGTGTTATTTTGGCTCGCACATTTCATCCGAGCGCACGGTATGCCGTCTGTCGCACACATCTTGATCTGTGCAACCGTTTGTGTAGGCAACATAGATGTTGTGCAGACAGAGCAAATCACAGTACACACAGACAAAACTACGAAACCCGTTGGTGATGATTTCATCAATCACTGACAAATTGTATACCAGCAACCGTTTTCCCACAACACACACAGGTTATTAACGCCAATCGTTTGTGTTATTTCTTGTGTTCGCACACGATTGTGATTACTGACCTGTTTGCCCTCTATCGCACACATCTTGTTATGGTGAATCGTATGTGTTCTGCTATATCATCGCACGCAGTTTATGTAGTGAACTGTGTGCCCTATATCGCACACATCTTGTTATACTGAATCGTTTGTGTTCTGCTATATTATCGCACACAGTTTGTAGTGATGAACTGTGTGCCCACTATCGCACACATCTCGATTTGTGTAACCGTTTCTGTTATCTTCGCTAATCACAAGCGGTTCATAAGAACAAACTGTCTGCCGTAGATTGCACACGCAACTACTTTCTGAATCGTATTGGATGGATCCGCCTTCGCACACAGTTCGTGCCATTAGCGACGGAGCTTGAACTATACCGTTAGCGATTCATGCATTGCACACAGTTTCGTCGAAGGGTCTCTGATTGATGTGTCGCGTTAGCAGCATCCTGCGGTAGTGATATCATCTAATGAAGTTCGATTCAAGTCAGTATGAAACTAAGGACCTCTGAGCTTGGTGGAAAATAATTCAAGTGACTTGTCTTGCGAGGACGCGACTACCTTTTTGTATGCACCTCATTGCCAATCCAAATTGATAGTCATGTTCTTCATCCGAGGCATATGCCCGGCCCAACATCATACCCCTCTAATAGTTCAAATTGATCACTCATATCCATCCAATTCAACACAATCCTTATGGCATGTTCGAAACACATGTATGAAAACACAAAGGAACCAAGGGAAATGGGCGAAATGGAAAGGAAAGCTGGTGCAAAACATAGGGTTGGGAAAATGGAGGAAAGGAATATGAAGCAGTGTTTGGAACATGGGTAGGAAACATCCAGAGTCTTATAGGTTTGGACAGTATTTTATATGGTTATACACTAATAGCACCCTCACGTATCGTCTCATCTGGACTTTTTTTATTCATGCTCATACTGCATTCGGGACGCCAGCCAGAGTTTTACCTCGAGTTTCCGCCAAAAAATGAGGATCCGATGGATTTTTTCATTCCTTTGGAATCAGCGCATGAAAGGATGTTTTCCTCTGGATTACTGTTCATGATTCCTATGTTTAGAATGCTAGCAAAGGAAAGCATCCCGAAGGAACAACTTTCCCGTGAAACTCCTGCAGAATTCCCACGTATAGAACGGGGCCTTTTTTGTTCCACAATCTTCTCGTTAGTAGGACTTGTAAGAAACGTCTACACTTCCTCCTTATTGTCAACATTCTCAACAATACTAATTACTAAATGCCACCACGAACATTCAAAATTCTTTAAAACACGATGACAACAAAAACAACTTAAAGAATCAATGAGAAATCTTCCATATGACATCTAAAAGACATCACAAACAATATATAAAAACATCTCATATAGGCCATTGAATTACATATATTATTCACTCTAATACAAATCCTACCTCTAACCCTAGGTCATCCACATCACAAATCTTAATATTTGGCTAAACCTAAGGGTTACTACACATCATGAAAATCATATTAACCACGGTTTCAATAATTCAACAGTGGACATGGAAGAATTTTTCAAAACTAGGGCCATGGCTCACATTAACAATGCCACCGAAATACACAACTCCAACCAACCAAATCGCGAGAGTAAAGTGGTTACTCAATGAATGCAAAGAGATCGAATCCACAAACAAAATGCAACTAATTTGAAGGGATTTGTGAGGGGATTGAATTTGAGAGAGGGGGTGGGGTGGGTGGGTTGCAAATGGGATGAGAACCGACCAGGGAGAGAGGTGGGGGGAAGTGGGTGGGTCAGAGCCCACCCGCGACCCCGTGAGGCACTTACCTATTCAACATGCAACGACACTTATCCTTGTGAATGCATGCAACAATGCATGCGTGTGCATTTCACCATCATCATGTCGGTCGATCATCGGTGATTGCATAGACGCGACACGGGGACTAGGCGTTGCAAAAAGGGGGCATTTGGTGCTAGGGTCAAAACTATTGGCATGTTTTGATCGCCGGACCTGTGGTGGCGATCGCCGGCTTGTGACATGATGGATGCCGGCTTGTGGCATGACCGACGCCGAACTGTGGCATGGTCGCCGACTTGCGTCGTTTTTTGGGTAGCGGGAAATGAAACGTTTGAATTTGCACGTGCTTGTGGCCGAAACTCGGGGGTGCGACTGGGAAGTTGATCCCCCAGGGCGAAAATATCGTCGGCTGGAACATTTTTCGGCTTCGCCAGGCGCGCTGGGGGACCAAAACGGCTGGAGATGCTCTTAGAGCATCTACAACCGGACCTCTCAAACACGCCTCATACGCCCGGGCGGGCTGTCCGGTCAGTGTCCGGTCAAAAAAAGTTGACCCAGACGGACCCCTCAAACGGGCCTCAAACGCCCGGACTGACCGACACCCCCCATATCCAGCCCAAATATGGGGCGGATATGGGGTGACCCGGGCACGCCCAGGCGCGTCCGCCTGACAAGCCCGGCCCACCCCGACCCCACCCTGTCCCACTAAAAACCCCCGTCCGGTGAAACCCTAGCTCACTCACTCTCGCTCCTTCCGCTCCTCTCCCCTCTCCGCCCGCTCCTCTCCCCCCGCCGACGAGCATGTCAAGCTCTGGCAGCGCCTCCGGCGACTCCGATCCGGAGTACAAGCTGGCTCTCCGCATCGCCTTGGAGCGGTCCAAGGCGGAGACCGGAGACAGCTCCAGATCTGGAGCGTCCTCGAAGCCGCCCGCTCCCCGTCGGCGCATTTCGGACGCCGGCGCTGGCCCGTCCCGTGCCATGGGCAGCGGCGACCGACGGCCAGCCCAGTCCGCGCTGGCGGGGCGGGCTCCCTCTCGCCGTGCCCTCCCTCCGTCCGCCGCTGCTCCCCCTGCGGGGCAGCGGTGGGTGCTTCTGCCCGCCCCTCCGGCCCGGTCGCGCACGCCGGAGTCGGAGGCGCGCGCTGCCCGCCGCGAGAGGCAGCGGCAGAGGGAGAGGGAGGCCGTGGAGACGGCGAAGGAGCGGGCGCGGGCTCTGGCGGATATGGATGAGGACCACCTCCTCGTGTGGGTCTGCCGCCGGTCGCTCATGACGGCGGAGTCGGACGCGAGGAGGCTCCGCCGCAAGAACGCCAAGGCCCTCCGCATCGCCATTGAGGAGTCCGAGCGGCTCGCGGCGGTTACGGCGAAGGAGCGGGCACGGCTGGCCAAGCTCAAGCGCCGGCAGGACCGGGCGGCGGAGCGGCTGAAGGGCCTCGTGATCGTCTCCGACTCCTCCTCCTCCTCCTCCGACGGCTCCTCGTCCTCCTCCTCCGACGACGACCAGCCCCCCGCCGCCGACGGCTACAGCTACGCCGGCGACCGCAAGGGGAAAGGTTCGGCCCGCAAGTACTAGTTAGATTAGCTTAGGTTAAAATTTGTCCGTCGTATGTATGAACTGGTGGAGCTTTTGTTGCAATGTGATGCTATCTCGTGTCCGGATTCATATGTCCTGCGTTTGATCGACGTAATTTGATCCACGTTGCATGGGTAGTATGAAAATAGGGGGTCGGATATGAGGGAGACGGATGTGGACGAGCGGATTTGAGGCGTGCCCGGTCAGTGCCCGGCGCCGCCGCCCCGCAGCTAAGCATGGCGGTCGCGCGGCAAGCGGCGGGCGCCTCCGGCAGCCTCCACCAGCACCCGGTGCAACACGCGCACCTCGCGGCCCTCCTAAACCCGACCCCGCGCACGCCACCCCTCCCGCCCCCGCTCCGCCGGCGCCACCTCCCGCTCTCGCCCCCGGCGGCCGCGCGCCTCGCGGCCTCCTTCCCGCCGCTGCCACTCCTCCTCGCCCTTCTCTCCGCGCTCCGCCTCCTCCCGTCCCCGCCGCCGCCGCGGTCCTTCGACGCGCTCATCAGGAGGGGCCGGATTTGTCATATCCGGTTGTAGATGCTCTTAGAACGGTGATTTCCGGCGTTAAGGTGATTTTGGCCCGCGGCTGTTGGGTCAGGAGTTGTGCTACACGTACGACACTGAATATCAGTCGTTCATTTTGTTCCACGTACAGCTGGGATTAAATCATATGGAGCAGTTTTAGTCGTACGCAGAGCAATTTCGTTGGGTCAGTGGCCAGCTGACCAACGGGTCCCACCAAGTCCACACTCCCGTCTGACCCAAATGCCGCAGGCCCGTGCGCCGCCGCCCAGCAGCTAAGCATGGCGGCCGCGCGGCAAGCGGCGGGCGCCTCCGGCAGCCTCCACCAGCACCCGGTGCAGCACGCGCACCTCGCGGCCCTCCTAAACCCGACCCCGCGCACGCCACCCCTCCCGCCCCCGCTCCGCCGGCGCCACCTCCCGCTCTCGCCCTCGGCGGCCGCGCGCCTCGCGGCCTCCTTCCCGCCGCTGCCGCTCCTCCTCGCCCTTCTCTCCGCGCTCCGCCTCCTCCCGTCCCCGCCGCCGCCGCGGCCCTTCGACGCGCTCATCAGGGCCTATGCCTCCCTCCCCTCCCCGTCCCTCGCCGCCGCGGCGCTCGCGTTGGCCAGGTCGGCGGGCTACGCCCCCTCCCTCCCCGCCTACAACGCCGTGCTCCTCGCGCTCTCCGACGCCTCGCTCGCCTCCGCGCGGCTTTTCCTCGAGGGCTCCATGCTCCGCCACGGCGTCGCGCCCAACGTGTACACCTACAACATCCTCGTCCGCGCGCTCTGCGCCCGCGGCCGCCGCGAGGAGGCGCTCTCGGCCGTCGTGGACGGCGACATGCGCGCCGCAGGGTGCGCGCCCAACGCCGTCACCTACAACACGCTCGTCGCCGCGTTCTGCAGGGCCGGGGACGTGGGCGGCGCGGAGAGGCTCGTCGCCGCGATGCGGGAGGCCGGCGTGAGGCCGAGCCTGGTGACGTTCAACACGGTGGTGAATGGGATGTGCAAGGCGGGGAGGATGGAGGACGCCCGCAAGCTGTTCGACGGAATGGCGAGGGAGGGGCTGGCCCCCGATGGGGTCAGTTATAACACCCTGGTGAATGGGTACTGCAAGGCGGGCTGCCTGCATGAGGCACTGGCGGTGTTCGCGGAGATGTCTCAGAAAGGGGTTGCGTCGGATGTTGTGACGTTTACGTCGCTTATCCACGCGATGTGCAGGGCTGGGAACTTGGAGCGGGCAGTGGCCCTGGTGGGGCAGATGAGGGAGAGGGGCCTCCGGATGAATGAGATCGCTTTCACAGCACTGATAGATGGGTTCTGCAAGAACGGGTTCTTGGATGACGCATTGCTCGCACTGAAGGAGATGAGGGAATGCAGGATCAAGCCTTCTGTAGTGTGCTACAATGCGCTTATCAATGGTTACTGCAAGTTAGGAAGAATGGAAGAAGCGAGGCAGTTAGTCGATGAAATGGAGGCTAAAGGAGTAAAGCCTGACGTCGTGACATATAGTACGATTCTCAGTGGGTACTGTAAGATTGGTGATACAGATTCTGCATTTGAATTGAACCGAAAAATGCTGAAAAAAGGTGTGATTCCGGATGCAATCACCTACTCATCGCTCATAAGGGGTCTTTGCGAGGAGAAAAGACTCAGTGATGCATGTGAACTCTTCGAGAAGATGCTTCAACTTGGCCTACAGCCTGATGAATTTACTTATACGACGCTGATTGATGGCCATTGCAAGGAGGGGAATGTTGAGAAAGCTCTTTCTCTGCACGATGAGATGATAAAGAAAGGAGTTCTCCCTGATGTTGTGACATACAGTGTGCTTATAGACGGGCTTAGCAAGTCAGCACGCACAAAGGAAGCACAACGGTTACTCTTCAAATTGTACTACGAAGACCCTGTTCCAGACAATATTAAATATGAAGCCCTGATGCACTGTTGCAGGAAAGCCGAGTTTAAGAGTGTGGTGTCTCTTCTTAAGGGATTTTCCATGAAAGGCTTGATGAATGAAGCTGACAAAGTTTACCAGTCAATGTTGGACAGAAATTGGAAGCTTGATGGTTCGGTGTATGGTGTACTTATTCATGGTTATTGCCGGGGAGGAGATGTTATGAAGGCTCTCAGCTTCCATAAGCAAATGCTGCGGTGTGGTTTTCCTCCTAATTCAACAAGCACTATTTCATTGGTTAGGGGTCTATTTGAAGAGGGGATGAGTGTTGAAGCAGATACCGTGATTCAGGAGTTGCTAAATTGTTGTTCGCTAGCAGATGCAGAAACATCAAAGGCTCTTATTGATCTCAATCGAAAGGAAGGTAATGTGGATGCTGTGGTTGATGTCCTCCGTGGCATGACAAGGGATGGGCTACTTCCAGGCTCAGGGTGAATTGTGGTATTGTAGGAACCTTGTTGTATTTGTGGAGCACTGAATTAACTGATGACCATAGATCTCTTTGGAGAACTTCTTGGCTCATGCCTCGCTGGGCGTGTTGAAGGGTTGAAAAGGATGAAGTTTCTTCTTCATGCTACAGGATGATGTGGAGTGAGCAAGTATTTGATTTATTATGTTTCAGATCCTATCATGTGAATGTAAGTTGTTAATAAATCCTTTACTAGGTACTAGCACCTCTGTTGCTTAGGTTATACGAATGGTTATTGCTGTTATCAGGTTAAGATATTTTGTGATTATGTCCTTGTTTAGGACACTAGAAAATCACAATTAGATATTTGCGAACTGATTAAAGTTGTCTTGTACCCTGGTCTCAGTCAACACCTGACACATATTGATCCCAGCTAGCACCTCTATTGGTCTGCTGACATAATTCCTTTTTTTCTTCTTCCAAGAAACTGGGCAAGAGCACCGCCTACTTAAGATGAAAATAGTGCGTGGTCACAATTGATGGTGGGGGCCTGTTTTAATTGGAAATGGAACAGGAATCATAAACAAAATATGTCAGATTACTCCAAAAATTTGGACGCTACGCCGTCCAAAGGTGTCATGAGGATTCACTGGTCGATGGCATCATGAGTGAGGGAGGCCACCTCCTGGAAAGTGAGCCTTTTATGTCTGAATATTTTGTGGTTGTGTTCCTTCTGGGCGTTCCACAATGACACACAGCACAGCAGGGTTCTGCTCTGTTTGCGGTGTTAGTCCTTGTTTGTCGCCTCAGGCAAATCATCCTGCCAAGGGGGGTTGTTTGGAAGCTGTCCTATCGATATTCACGTAAAATTCCTATTTGTATTTTGCTGAAGTTTTATAAGGAGGCATTGGATATCTTCTTATTTTTAACTCAACTTTGTGACAAGATTTAATGCACCAACTGCCCTTGCATATTGGTCTTGATTCTTGAGACAAATGTCTACATGGCAATGACTTAAACTAATCTACATTCATACGCTCCTTTTGTTTTTCATTGTTGAGCTAAGTTATACTTATGAACTTATCATATGACTAAGGAAATCTGACTTGCAGAATCTACTATACTTTGGTGAGTTAGACTTGCTGGCATGATGAAAGGAGATTATGAAACTAAAGTCATGTTGTGTTCAATGAATGATGCCATTTTTTGGTGACTTTCTTATGGCAGCAAGTGCTATCCTTGATGACCTACCAGTTCTTTAGCCCCTTTGAGCAATATATCAAATTGTCCTGACTTAATAACAATGAAAAATTGCTAGAAGAGCTCTTGATCATATCACTTGTGTTTTGATTATGCGTGCCCTTCTTTTCTGAATAGTTTGTCTTTTAAACGTAACAATATACTCTAAATCTGTATACTGTGACACTGCCAGTCCCACACTCCCAGTTGGTTTATTATGGGCAGCCAATGGAAGATATGCTTCTAAATAAAACAAGATGGCTCCTTATTTTCACCATTTTATTTACTTGGACAAGAGCTGATCTTGATAAAGAAGCGAATGTGCCATCGTTTGTATGTGCTGGTTGTGTGTTTTCTTTGTTATATTATTAGACAAATTACCTTGATTCACTCACGGACTTCCAACTTTTTGATTTTGCTGCAGAATGAAGAACATAAGTGCCCAAGGGAGCTGCTTATATTCCACCAACACTAAGGCACTTGAGAGAAAAAACGAACTGTGGAACAGGGATAATGAAAACTGGCAATCATGAGTCATACAACACTGTCAAATGGGGTGTTGAAGGGTTCTAATACCATTTTGTGTAATCTCTACTGCTACCAATGAAAAAGCTTTGCACATGATGTGCTTGCTGCTCATGGGAATGAGGAACATGAAGAAAAAGGGATAGTAACTGCCGGTTCAAGTACGCATGCAGCTTCAACCTATTAGTTAGGGATGCAAGAGGGAGCCTGCATAAGCCCACATGTAAGTGTAGTAAAAGTCAACATAGTGTATTTTTTTAGATTAACATAGAATTGACTTTTGATATACTTGTATGTGGGCTTCACAACTTGCTTGCATCTTTACCTATCAGGTATGTATGTATGTGTTTGAATACCATTTATTTCAGAACGAATTACTAATGATTTACAACTTCGCATCAAGTAGTATTTTTGTCACTTCTAGCTACTTGATTTATTTTCTCTATAAAGAAGCAGATTTAGCACCTAGTTAGCTTCTGAAGAAGCCACCTAACCCTATTACATACTCCCTCCGTCCCACAATATAAGATCGTTTTTCCTCTTATATTGTGGGACGGAGGGAGTAGTAATTATACGATGCTACAAGGAGCTTCTTCCAAGTGTCTTTTCTTAATATGTTATAGATTCCTATATTCTTGACCCATATAATAATTATTACATGAGTGGATTACAAAAAGGCACCACTTCTGGAAACCTTGTTACACGTGACTATCACTATTTCTCTTTTGCGCGAAACCACCATGTTTGGGGCATGGTGTAACTAGTTACCAAAATGGCTGGTTCAAAGCTCTGACGGGAATGCAGCCTGACATGTGAACGCTTATCTGGTGGCTGCAGATTATAGTTGTGAAGATTCTCCTACTCATATATTAGAATCACATGATGAATAGTTGGATACAACTGTTATCCAAGTATTTCTTTGTTAGTTATTAGTTATTACAATAATTTAAATCACACAAATACAACTCTTTTTAAATACAGATGCATGTAGCTGGGTGAGAATGTTGATTTACTTGCACATAACACCATGTACGTCAAGTAAGTGTGCACTAGTCTCTTTTACTCTGACCTGTTCACTCTTTCACAAAAGCCGAGTAGAACACATGGACTAATTTGTGGTGTTGGACGCACTTGGGAATCTGATGCCCCGCGTCCACTCGCACACGTGTATGTAGCTTGCATCAGCCACATTAATCAGCACCAGAAAACAGCACGTTTCATATTATTTTGTAATTTCAATACATAGGATATTCCCAGAAATGAAGTACACGCAACACATGCATGCAGTTTACCAGAAGTCCGTTTGTGTGTGTATATAACTATATATGCACCCATTTAGCTAGCAGCTTCACCGCAGAATCGGTGGGTGGCAGTACGGGCCGCTGAGCCAGCCCTCGGCAATCCGTCTGTTAGCGGTGTCACTCAGGTGCATACCATCCCAGAGGAGGTGGCTCCCCGGGTCATGGCAAACGCTCGAGCCATCCATCCCACACATGGTGAACAGATCAAATCTTTGCGGTGCACCGGCCTTTCCACAACAGCTCATGAGGGCGGTCTTAAAGCCTGCATAATGAAATCAGTCTAACCATAATTAGGTGACATCTAGGGTTCACAATTTCATTTTCTCAGTTCAAATCTTTGTGACAACAGAAAGAGCAAACTAAAGAACACTGATATTGGTTTTTAATTTGCTCAAACCACTGAAATTACATTTGAAGTTAACTGAAACTCAAGAAAAATTGGCCTGATATAATTCAAGTGATACTGATTTTTATAGAAACATAAATATTTTGGTAACACTGAAACGTTAAGATTTTGTTCCTGTTCTTGAGCCTAGTGATGTTTGAATTATTGAATTTGGCCGGTTGCTCATTTATTCCTGAGCGAATGTCAACGCTCCCAACTAATAATTATTCTTTTAGAAGAAAGAATCGTCAGATGCTCATTTCGCGAGGCATCGCTGACATGCTTGCCGAGACTCACCGAATCTTCTGGGATCTTGCACTATTTGGTAGATGTGGCTCGCGAGGTCGGCATACATGATCCTTGTGTGTGAATGCTTCTTTTGAAGCTGTGAGAGGCTGCTCCGAAGGAAAGAATTGTGCCTATTGAACAAGACGTCGTGGTTTCTCAAGCACCCGTACTTGTCATAGTCACCTTTGTTGGAGCTCTCGAACATGTTCAGGTACAATGGAAAGCACCCCATCGGAGCAATGTTTGACACCACAATGTCAACTGCACCAAGTTTTATCAATTCCTGCATGTTTAGAGCAGATGTTGGGATCAAAGTTACAAACTGCATGGCTTGGCCACTATATTTGTTCATGTATTTGTCACTTGAGATATTATTACTGCACGGTTTCCAAAATAACAGTTGTGCTTCTCGTGCTTGAGATATCTTTTTCTACCGCTCGCTTGAGATATTATTACTGTTGTAGGGTACTTCGGTCCAACTTAGCCAGCTAATTGTTTCATTGGTATGCATGTTCAGGTAAAAACGACAAGCCTTTGCAAGCAGAGGGAGAACTATAAAACTTTGCAGTTACCTGTACGCCGGATATGATGGTGTTCACTATTCTGGGTATGTTCTTGCTGGCCTCATCTACCGTGGATCCATTCACCAGCTGAATGCTGTAGTCATTCTCCCCCAACTGAAACACAAACAGGGACTTGGCCAAATAGTCCTTGCAATCTATATACAGTCACATATATAAGATTAGTAAACTTCAAATATTCTCGCATGCATAATCAGTCCATCAAATGATCTAATATTAGAACCAGCTCAGTGCTTAATTACTCTGACGTATTCCACAGATTGAAGGCAACAATTGCTGGAAATTCTTGATTTGGGTGTTCATGGAGCCGTCGTAGGCAGTGAACTTGAGGCTGGCGTTGGTGTAGTCAAGTACGGTGCCACCAATGATGGCCATGTTCGCGCCTTGCTGGAAGTCCCTGTGGTGCGCCTTAGATGGCGGGAGGAACGGCAGCCCGAACGCTTGCGCTACAGTCACTTAAAGTATGTCAGTGTTATGATATTTTCGCAAGAAGTTCAGGGAATGCCCACGTAAAATTGGGCAATTTCAGGTTTTCGAAGCCCAGTCAGATTTGAAATTTTAGGACACTGCATATTTACCCAGGAAGTCGATGTAGACTCGGCCATCGCTACACCGGCAAGTGGGCTTCCGGAAATAGGTGACACCGTAGGGGAGGCGGGTGAAAATGCCCAGCACACCAGCAGGCCCTGGCCGGCCATCAGCGCATGTGTTGCCGGTGTCGGAAGCCGAGTCGCCGAAGTTGAAGATGGCGTTGTACCTTGGTCCACTGCTGCTACCGCTGGCTGCGGCGGCACTAGCTCGAAGTGCGACCATCAGGCAGCAACATGAGAAGAGAAGGGTCGCTGCAACTCCGGCAATGCCTGTGCTCATGATGGTCAAGGTATGTCTTTGCTGCGTCTTACCCTCGCAATGCACGTATTCCCATGCATATATAGCACTTGCGGGTGCAATGGTGTTCCATGGGCCCTGCAGCGATTGGCTCGCACAGAAACTGATTGAGATGTGCATTTGATCTATCCACGTGTCAACCACAGAGCCTGTGATGATTAGATTTATCCCCATGTCAACCAGAAAGTCGGTGATGATTGATCCATCCGTCCATCCATCCATAGTGCGAGCAAACAAGATCATTTCCAATCTTGTTGACCTTAATTGGTATATATGTTCCGTACAACTTTTTATGATCCATCCAGAAAATCGGTAAACCATGGTCTGTAACCACACATCTTTTGTGGAGGCTGAGCCAGTCCTTTGTCAAGCCATATCTTCATAATTAAACCTGCAGCAGTTGGCTTGCATTGAATTTCATAGAGATGTGCATTTGATGCTTGATCCATCCGCCCGTCCATAGTGTGGGCAGGGCACAGAAGATCATTGCAGATCTTGTTGCCCCAAACTGGTATGTTCATACGACTTCTGGTGATCTATCAAGAGAAAGGTTATGATTCTTTTCCATGATTTGTATCCTTTGTTAGCACTTCCCCGATCTTTATCTAACCATATGATTTTCAACATGTATAGAGGTTGAGCCAGTCCTTTTGTGAAGCCGTATCTACGCAATTAACATCGACACGGGTGCACAACTGCACATGCAAGATTGATTGGGATCTTATATCACAGAAAGATTTGCAATGGCATCAATGCTGTTGCTGGCACAGATCCACAGTAGAGGCTTCATGGTAACCTGTTTAACTCGTACTACTATGCATGCAAGTGTAGGATGCGTGCAATAAACACGCGAAAGATGATAAGGGGAAGCAATGGATCTTGGAGGAAGAAGAGAGGCTGAGTGAGTTGCTGTTGCCATGTATAGATCGGCACATGACCTGTCTGAAGTCTGAACCATACCATACGTGTTTCCTTCCGCAACAATATCGAGCTGCCAAAGGTCAATCAAAGATTCATAACTCGAGCCCAATGTTCATCTGGATGGAGAAACCATCCCTCAGTTCCATCTGCAACCACCCAAGATTATTGATAGTGGAGGCAGCATGATTGGAGCCTCAAACTTATTCACTCCTTGCACACCTTGTTCTCGTAAAGATAGTGTGTTGCTCATAAGACGTGGATCCATTCGGCGCACAAACACATTGCCCTTGCTACTAGCCCTCAAAGATGGGTGCCCTGGTCAATCTTTTATCCGCTAGCTCTGTTACTAAACCTCTTAATTGTATAGGTTGGTTTGATACTACTCGTTGTGCTTTTAAGGTGCCGGCAAAGTGCACCTTCATCTCGCCTCTCTAGGCGACAAGGTGATCAGGGTTTTCTAGTCTCCATCGCCGCCGCCGCCGCCGCTGCCGCCGCCGGTCTGCCTCATCTCCGGTGGCCTTTAGGGCCATGGAGGCGTGGTGGACCCTGAGCCTTGCCGGCGGGAGGGCTCTAGCTTTGTTTTCAGTTACAATTGTCAGTCCAGTTAGGGTTTGTGTCCTACTCGAGGAGGCGAGGCGGTGACGGCTCCCTGATAATGGAATAAGGTTTTTCCCGCCCAGCACCCACCCCGGTGGTGCATCTAGCGTCGCTGCAGGACGTGCAGAGGTGTGCCTCCGACAGATCTCATGGGATTCAATTGGTGTTAGTCTTCGATGAATCATTTGGATCCGGTCTTTGTTCATGCGGTGTCCGGTTGGATCCTTTTGATATAAGCTTCTTTTCATCAGAGATGCTTGCTGTTTTGGGGCGCTGATCCTTTGCGGCCTTAGCACAGCGACTTTTCGATTATCTACTATAACAAGGTTTGCCCGACTCCAGTAAGAGAGGTGTGATGACGGCGGTGAGTATACGGCTCACTTCAATGCTTATAGTCGTCACAGGTGGTCTATGGTGTTACTTTGGATGTTCTTTGTATGAATTCAAAAGTTTATCCCCCAAAAAATAAGGATCCAAGGATAGGAGAATTCGTGGGACTAGAACCGTGGGTGATGGAATATACTATCTTGATGAAGGAAGTAATAAAATTGCTCATGCAACCTGCATGTCTCGAAGTCAAGAGTTAATATTGCACCAGTACAGGCTTGGACAGCTGTCTTTTGCCATCTTGTATCGTATTCATCCTCCTTTTAAAGTCTTGTCCTATCGAATGCGTTGTATGTGATGCACATGAATTGACCAAACATTGAAGAAGTTTAATATCCTTAAGAACCAACATAGCGGCCAACTGAGCGTAGCTCAGATGGTTAGCTTCCTTATGGTGAAACTAGCCCACCAGAGTTCTAGTTCTAGACTTGACACTGGTGCTTGCACTTTCCTAGATTTATTTCAAGATTTTTGAAGATGTGTGTTCCGTAGGAAGAGACGTTCCTGTCGACCATGAGACGCTTGTGGTGACTTCGTCAATATCAAGATATTGCGCTGGCTCAGTATCTCGGAGGTGCTCATAGGCGTAAGGTATGCATGCGTACATTCATAGGGGTTATCTCGAAGGTGCTCATAGAGGTAGGGTGTGTCATTCATAGGGGTTATCTCGGAGGTGCTCATAAAGGTACGATGTGTGCATTCATAGTGATGAATGCATGTGTATATACGTGAGCATCTGCCCTTGTACTGTGTTGTAAAAAAACATAGAGTTTGAAGTGATTCACCAAAAGTGTTGTTCTATGCATGAGCACAGGTGCGATCGTTATCATTTCCGTTCGTTCACTTTGAGATGGCCAACCCACCATATGTAGATCCAGATATAAGGGCATTGCCAACATTGACCTTCAAACCATCCGCATCTGTCCGGACCGAGCGGTCAAGATCCATTTTGCCATCCAACGCGGTATCCCATCGGTTCGCGGACCAGTCTGGACGTTCATTTTCTTGCAAACCGGGGAAGGGGTGGCTGCCACACATGCGCCCGACACCTCGGACCCACCCGAAACCCTCCCCTCGCCTAAGCCCTTTTCCACACGAAGCAGTTTTCACACATTCATGTCGGTCAACACCCTCCAAAGGGTCAGAGCCGCTTTCATGTCGGCCCATAGCGGACACAATCTCTCACTGGATCCGGCATTGAAGCGGCACGCCGCGTCGGTCCTAGTGTACGCACCTTCTATCCGCATGCAAACACCATCATCCATCCGCATACCGACATTAAACAAGCACACTTGCCGAGAAACCCACTCCAGCGCTCGCTATTTTATACGGGGCCAGGCCCGGCAAGAGCCGCATCACACCTATGCTCTCTATGTCCTTTGTGTACCACACTCGCCATGGCCACGATCTCCAAAAACCCTATGGGACAACCTCTCCACCGAACAGAAGCAAGAGATCTCCGCAATTGCGGCCGGCCGGCAGGCCCTCCGAGCCAGCCGAATACAGACCGACTTGTCGCTGAGCTCGCGAGAGGGAAGCAACGTCGACGAGACAATGGAAGAGGCGGCCGACGATGAGCCAACACCACCACCCATGCCGGTCCATGTCGTCATCACCTTGGTCCAGGCATGGGTGCACTTCACCGAGATGATGGCGAAAGAGGGGGAGGTGGTGTTTCGGCAGACGCAGGAGGACCAAGGTACAACCTTGGGCTCCTCGATGAGCACCGGCTTGCAGAGGACCAAATTACTGGTGACCAGGAGAATGATAACGTTGTCACGGGATTGCTGGCAGACGGTGCGTGCTTCCTGGATGAGCAGCTGGAGCTGATCCTGTCCTACCGCACTGCTCGCGATATCTATCGGGAGTGATGGAGGTTGCTAGTCCTGCGGGCGGAGAAAGACGGCCTGTTCGCGAACATCGACGCAATAGCGGAGGAAGATTAGGCGCAAGTGACCATGATGGACATCACCAGCTCTGCGTCGGTCATGCCGCTAACGGTGCATAAACCTGTCAGTATCCTCGGTAGGGTGGCAAACGTGGCCGGAAGTATCAAATTGAAGATCGCACGAGGAAGTTTCCCAAGTTCAGGCGTCCAAGAAGGAGTAACACCCTACATCTTTTTTGTGTGTTTCTATTCATGGTGGAGTACCTCGTGCGACGGTTACAATGGGGATGATGTATGAGACTACCAAGAGCATGATTCTAGGCATGTACATGCAGATTGCTACCCCTAGCCCCCACCTTATATAAATGACTGGGGATAGGTTGTACGGGAGATCAATCTGATTTAGGCCGCCGCCACCTTGCCTTGGTCGCCAAGATGGTCCATTGTCGCTAATCTAGGCTCCCAGAATCCCTCCTATGATCAAGTCTTCGCCTATCTTTATGGCCACTGAGATAGGCCTGCTGCTAGGCACCCCACCGAGCGGCTTCCCCGGTGTATTACACCGTCAGCAACCACCGCTGTTCACGCCCCGACGACCCGACGACAAGGCCAGGACGTCCATGTCCGCCACCGTTGATAGCGAGGAGGAGTAGAGGCCGTTGCCACTTGGGTCCTAGGAAGGCCACCACTCCTCCCCTTCCATTGAAGCTTCACTTCCTCGGGCTCACAGCCGGCTAGTGAGCTTGTTGTCGGACATGGGGAAGACATGCCGTGGGAAACGGCTCTGGCCGGCGATCATTTAGATTAGGATTAAATAGCCTAGTCTGTTATAATTTAGTTGAAATATATCGGAAATGTAAATATTTTCGTCTAAACTGGATCACATGCAAACGGACACGGTATAGACGTAGTTTGAAATGTATGCGATCATGGTTGAATGGCCAGCTCTCGTATCACTATTTGTGAACGCGTCTATACCGTGTCCGTTTTAGGGGTCCGTGGTGGAGATTCCCTAACTATTTTATCTGCCCATTTTTCCAGGGCCCATAGCCCATATGTGACTTTATTTGTTCAAGAGTACTCGCTCGTGTGTCCCACGACGACATCTTTTTTCCGACAAGGGGAGTATCTTAATCTCGTGGAGATGTCAATTAGACAATTACACCTAAGCTCTGCAACAACGCAATGTCGTAAAGACATTACGAATGCACACAAGGAAAAGACAATAATAGTAAGAAGAAAAAACAAAGATCACGTTATAGTGATAAATTCCTTGTAGCTGCAGCACGAACCACTATCTGTACAAAACCCGAAGTTCAAACTCTCCAAAAGCGACGCCTCCAAGAAGGAAACACTGCACAAGCACCGTTATCACCCGATCCTAGATCTTAGGTTTTCACCCTGGAGAAGATCTGCGCTCTCAAAACAATGCCATCAACAAGGTCACTGTCAGACACAACCAGTTAATGCCAGACCTTGAGTTTTCACCCTGAAAGCTAAGACTCTGTACTCCGCCCGTGTTGCCGCCCCCACTTGTCGATGCCGCTGCTACGAATCACGAATCACCAAGCAAAGTCGTCATCGCCACGAAGACTTGATCCACCATTACAAGGCCTCAGACCTTAGCCGCCATGACGTTCTCCGCCATTGTCTTCACCATGGAAATCGAAATACCAATGTGTCTCATAATGTCAACAGATACCGAAGCTTTGCGTCACACCCTCCTGAAGCCAATCAGGCTGAAATAGAGACGGACACGACCGAATCCCATCCAACCCAGCAATCTGCATGCGTCAAGCATCCAATGAAGATCTCCGACGAAGCATTCCGGAACTTGTCAACGACCAGATCCATGAGGGTAGGCAACCGGCAAAACACCATCTTAGAGCAAAAAGAACCCAAGGACCGTGCCACCCGCCGTTTCCCTACAACAGATCGGAGATCTCAGCGGGCACCGCCGCCACCACCCGCACCACGCGAACATGAGTAGGTGAGTCGCACCGAGCCCTCTGATCCAGCCACCGTGCCGCCCTCGTGGTCATAGCGGCAGTCAAGGTCGCCGAAGAATTCGGGGCTGCCGCCCATCTCCGCCGGACGAACCACACCGTCCAGGGCCGCCATGAAGCTCCGGCTGAAGATCCCGCAACGCGAGAAACGATGCCCCCCCCATCGCCGCCATCAGTCACGCGAGGTGGGTGAGGACCTGCCGCCGCCGTCAGCCTCGCGGCCTTTGACCGGAGGCATCCTTCGGCAGCGGCGAGGGGAGCAAGATCAGCGGGGGAAGGCGTGGCGGCTGCGCTAGGAATCCGCTCAAGTCGCCCCTCGGGAGCGACGCGGGGGCATTATCCTGAGTCTCCTACTTAGCGCGCGCATGTGTCCAATCTATGCGTCGGTCCTTTTCCGTTTTTATACCATCGGTTTTGGGAACCTTCCCTCAACTGGTTTTTCTTTTTTCTTCTCACTTTCCTTTCTTGTATCTTTTCCTTTTTTTCCTTTTTTATATTATGTTTTTCCTTTTTCTTTTCTTTCATTTTTCCTTTTTTTCTTCTTTTTTTCCCTTTTTCTTTTTCATTTTGCGAACACCTTTCAGATTTGTGCAGAAATTTTAAATCATTAGCATTTTTTGAATATATGAATATTTTTTTGAAATCATGAATTTTTTTCAAATTCGTAACTCTTTTTGAAATCTTGATTAATTTTCGATTTACGAACATTTTTAACAATTATGAACATTTTTTGAAACTCGCAAATAGTTTTTTGAATCGGAAAACATTTTTGAATCGATGAACATTTTTAAATCAATGAACAATTTTTAAATTTAGGAACAGATTTTGAAATTCTAAAAATATTTTTTTTGCTTTGATGAACAACTTTTGATAGGTATAAACATTTTTTTCTGCGAATATTTTCTGGAATTTGGGAAATTTATGAAATGCACGATTTTTTTAATTATGAGAACATTTTTTAAAATTCACCATTTTTAATACGCGGACATTTGTTTTAAAGTCACGATCATTTTTTGATTTGCAGAACATGTTTTCGAAATCATGAACATATTTTAATACGAACATTTTTTTCAAAATCATGATTTTATGTAAATCATGATGATTTAATGATCTCCCAAACATTTTTCCAAAAGATGATTTTGTTTGAATTCACAAAAAATGTCTGTTTTCTCAAATATGTTTCAAAAATCACATTTTTTTATTTAAACTTTTTAAAATCCCAAATTGTTGTGTAGAAAAAAATTAAAAAACAGGGGTGTCCCTTCCCGCAGATGGCCAGCCCAAAAATGTGTGCGGGGGGAGCGGGAGGTGAGTGTTTCCTCCCTCTTCAGTGTGTGCAAACGCTATATATTATAGCGAGTGTTACTTGGACGTGGAGTTTCTGCTCCCGAGCTCATTTGAGCTCGGTGAACAGTAAAATCGAAAAAAAATCGAAAATGTTTCAAAAAATTCTGAAATTTTTTGGGGACCAACACTGACAAAAGTTAAAGTGGTTGCAACAATTCAGCATGAAATAACATTCCTACGGGGCGTGGCAAAAAAAAAAAAAATCGATACTCTGAAAATGCGTATTTTCAGAGTATCGATTTTGTTTTTTTTCACGCCTCGTAAGAATGTTATTTCACGCTGAATTTTTGCACGCACTTAAATTTTTTGTCAATGTTAGTCCCAAAATAATTTCAGAATTTTTTGAAATGTTTTAGATTTGTTTTTCGATTTTACTGTTCACCGAGCTCAAATGAGCTCGGGAGCAGAAAGGCACATTCGGTGTTACTTCAGTCTCGGCTGAAGCGTCTACAGTTGCGGGCCGCCAGTTGTGGCGCGCGTTTCATCCTTATTCAGTGTGCACAAAGGCTATATCTTATGGGAAACGCTTGCAGCCGGCAGGCCGGCCGAAGCTTTTCGGCCGGTCCCGTGTGAGTCGTGCGATCGTTTTAGATCATGGGCCTAGCGACTCCCTCCCCGCGCTGGACACAGGGAGGCCCCACACATTACTTTTTTTTTGCCACACAACCTTATCTTCTTCCCTGACACGCATCCTCTCCTTTGTTCCTCGCATCCTCCTTTCTTCCTCGTAGAGACGATGAAGCTTTTTAGCATTTTTTGCTACCAGCTGCTAGCACCGGTGCTACAACCGGCATCTCATTTTGCTACAACCGTGCACTAAAAAAGCTGCATTCACATTCGTCAGAGTTGCAACCCGAGTTCGCCGGAGTTGTAGCATGGTCATCCAGCGATTTTTTTGCTACAAGCGGCATCTCATTTTGCTACAACCGTCCACTAAAAAAGTTGCATCCACGTTCGTCAGAGTTGCAATCCGAGTTCGCCGGAGTTGTAGCCATGGTCATCCAGCGATTTTTTGTTACAACCGGTGTCGATTTTTGCTACAACCGTACACTAAAAAAGCTGCATGCACGTTCGTCAGAGTTGTAACCCGAGTTCGCCGGAGTTGTAGCCATGGTCATCCAGCGATTTTTTTGCTACAACCGGTGTCGATTTTTGCTACAACCGTCCACTAAAAAAGCTGCATCCACGTTCGTCAGAGTTGCAACCCGAGCTCGCCGGAGTTGTAGCCATGGTCATCCAGCCATTTTTTGCTACAATCGGCCGGCGATCGCCGCCACCGGAGATGCGCCTCGTCGTTAACCAGAGTTGCAACCATGACTTTTTTGACTGCTTCCTCCAAGCGCTCGGTGTTGCATGTGTGAAGCGACGGGAAACGCATAGGAGACACCGACCACCGGCAAGGGCGGCGACCGGCGGCGAAGCGGCTGGAACCGGTCACCAGGCTGCATCTGACGGAGGAGGAGGAGGAAGGAAGAATTGGGGAAGGAAGTAGACGACACGGGGTTAGATCTAACGGATGCCTGGAGCTGCATCTGGCGGCTGCGCGTTGACCGGCCCAAATTTGGGCCGGCGCACTCGCGCAGAGCACTGCCCATATCTTCACTTCTGTCTCGCCTGAAGCGTCTGCAGGGCCGGTCCCCTGATGCATAATTATAAGAAATAGACTAGACAAAAAGGGGCACACGTGAATCGATCCCCCGATCTCCTGGTTGCAACATAGCTCCACTAAGCCACGTGCAGTTCATGCTAATTTTTTTTTGAACACAGTACAGACGCAAGCGCTCACATACACGCGCATACACTCACCCTTATGAAGGCACACACGCACACCCTACCCCTATGAGCACCTCCGAGAGACTGAGCCGGCATATCATCTTGAGATTTACGAAGTCACCGTAGGCGCCTCGTCGTCGACGAGAACGTCTCCTCCCACTGAATGCGCATCGCCAAAAATCCTGAAATAAATCCAGGAATAAATGCGAGCACCAGGACTTGAACCCTGGTGGGCTGGGGATACCACAGTCCCTCTAACAATCCAACCACATGTTGGTTCGCCAGTTCATGCTAAATTAGTAGGTAGCGACCTTGTTAAACAAAAAGAGCCGGTTTTCACTGTTTTTCCGGGGTTCTTTTTCTTGTTTTCACATATTTTTCTTTCTTCCTTTCTTTGTTTTTCATGGTTTTTAGTATTTTCTTTGGTTTTCTTTGCTTTTCAAATAAAAGATTAACATTTACTGAATATATGTTCAGCATTTTTTCAACATACATTTAACATTTTTTAAATGCTTGATTGCCGTTATCTAAATACTAGAGTAACATTTTTTTAATACATGTTCAACATTGTTTTCTATACATATTATATATTTTTCCCATATCCTTGATTAACATTTTCATATAAAAGTTTACCATTTTTTCAATACATGGTCAACATTTTTATGTACATATTTAATATTTTTTAAATGCTTTATTAACATTTTTAAATACAAGTTTAACATTTCTTGAATACATCTTCAAGATTTTTCTGTACACATTTAACATTTTTTAAATTATTAATTTAAATTTTCTATATAAAAGTTTATCATTTTTTAAATGCTTGTATTAACATTATTTAGATAAATGATCGATTTTTTTCACATGCATTCTATATTTTTGTATACATTTTCATATACATGAGAACCATTTTCTCTATGTACATTTAACAGTTTTCAAATGCTTGGTTAACATTTTTTAATGTTGTTATATAAAGTTTTTTATAATATATTTATTTATATATATGGAAGTATAAACGAAAGTAAATAACAAAAGAGAAAGAGAAAACCAAAAAGGTGAACAAAACGAGGCAGTAGCCTGCCACGAACTGGGCCAGTCCATACGCTCGCGTGAGAGCAAGTCGCTTTTGCGAGTCGGGAGATTGACTCGGTAGAAGCAAGGTATAATCGGACCCTTCTGTGCGTAGGTCGCTGAATAGGAGCTCCCGACTACATGAGCCGTCCACATAAATATTCTAGTATCAATTAAGAAACACCAGCCCGCTCTCATGCTAACCATCATTTGACTACATGTACGGTATGCATGTTCAACTTTGATAGATACAGTTCATTCGGCCTTAAACATGGCTCCCCACGTCCCCACAATTCCGTAATGCATTTCTAAATCTTGAATACAAAGCCCCCACCTTCCAGTCATCAGCACATCACATTTTTGATCTACTCCCTTCATCCTACAATATAAGACGTTTTTTGCAAACTTAATAGGAGTACCTATTAGATTCAGATACGCAACGGTTTATCACCCAAGGTAAAATCACGCATGTCAACTCTCATCTCCAACGCTGAGCAACCATCTTGCAGTCTAACCTATGCAACCTTATTGCAAATGGTCCTTCCATGACCCTCCACACCGTAGTTCCTACAGTGAGCTGGTCGTCATGGCCAATTGTTTTGAAGAGATTTTGCCAAAAGTTGTTGGTGAAGATGGGTCCTGGTCGAAGAAGATCGCTTCCGGAAGACCATGCAATTTCTACACATTATCCAGACAGAGTGAGCGATTTTAGTAGCCATGAATGGATGGCTCAAAGGAAGCAAGTGCACATAGCGGGTGATCTTATTGATGATTGGCTCTTCACTCGCCGTGAATGGACCGTAAACTTCTTATTCATAGTTTGTGTGCTGAGCTCCTCGACTTTGGCAGCCCCTCACTCCTTGGATTTCATCTGCCATAGACAAGGCAATGTCGTCGAGGTCGAGGGTGTTGCTATCATCCAATGTCGTCATCAACCCCACAACGTCATCCGGGTCCATTTGTATTCTATAGTAGCAACAAACATCACCGCATATGAGCATCACATGGCTCTTCAATTAATTGGAGCATTATACAACACAAATAGAAATAGCAAGAAAACGAACTTTTTAACCCCTCTAGCAGCATCGTGTTGGTCACCTCACAATCATCATCGTCAACGGCGAGGTGTAAGGGTGATTGGGGATGGAGAAGGGGCCGCCGGCTCGGTGAGAGGGGAAGAGGGAGTGGGACGCTACGCGACGACCTTTTTTTCGTCGTCGGGCGACTGACGCTGCTTCTTGCCATCGGCGTCATCGGAGGGCGGGCAGGCACGGAGGAGGTCCAGGGATGTGTTGTGCAGTTTCTCTTTTGATTTGTATGTACCAGAAAACAGGTCTTGGGGGCCTAGGGGTGGATGTGAAAGGTTTGTGACTAACCCGTTAAGAAAAATAGTTTGTGACCAACCCTTACCTCTGCATTTCGTTCCCCTTGTGTTCCGCCGTCCCCGCTCCACTCCACCGCACGCGCCGCTCAAAACCCTCGTCTCCACCGAGGGGATGCCGCCGCCGCCGGCGACGACCCAGGGCACCCTAGGGGCCGCGATGCTGGCCGACCTCCTGCACCCCTGGCGCGACCCAGACGAGGCGGACGAGATCCTGGCCCGCTTGCTCTTCGGTACCCACCACACCCTCCCCGACCCGCCCGTCTCCGCCGCCGCCCGCCTCTCCGCCCTCCCCTCCGACGACGCCGTCGACCGCGTCAGCCGCCTCCCCTACGCGCTACTCTGCAGCATCGTCTCCCTCCTGCCCGTCAAGGACGCCGCGCGCACCGCCGCGCTCTCCCGCCGCTGGCGCGGGGTCTGGCGGTCCGCCCCGCTCGTCCTCGCCGACGCGGACCTCTCCCCGGCCGCCACCGCCCTGTCCCGCGTCCTCGAGGCGCACCCGGGGCCCTTCCGCTGCGTCCACCTCACCAGCAGCTGCACGGAGGAGTCCCGCCACCTGCTCGCGCCCTGGCTCCAGCTCCTCGCCGCCAAGGGCGTGCAGGAGCTCGTCCTCGTCAACCGCCGGTTCCCGCTCGACGTCGTCCTCCCCGCCACGTTCCTGCGTACGGCCACCCTCACCCGGCTCTACCTCGGCTTCTGGAAGTTCCCCAACACGGCCGGCCTGCCGCCGGGCGTCTCGTTCCCCAACCTCCGTGAGCTCGGGCTCTACAGCGTCGTCGTGGAGAGCCGAGATCTGGACTTCATGCTCGACAGGAGCCCGGTGCTGGAGACGTTCTACCTTGAAGGGAATCTGTTCGCGCTCCGGCTGCGCCTTGTCAGCCAAAGCCTCCGGTGCGTGCAGATCATCGGGTCCTTCTTGGAGGAGATCTTCGTGGTGAACGCCCCACTCCTTGAGCGCCTCATCAATTTGGAAGGTTGGAACCATGATGGCAGCTGCACCAAGGTCAAGATTGGCCATGCCCCCAAGCTGCAATTGTTGGCATACTTGCAGTTGGACACACGGAATCACGTCCTGGAGATCGGCAACACAATCATCAAGGTGCCTCGTCTGATGTTTCCATTTGTTCGGAGACTGTAAACTCTCCATTTGTGTTTCCTCTTCTCTTAATTTGGTTGCACTGTGAATTGCATCTGCAGGCTGGTACAATGGTGAGCCCGAGAACCATGGTAACAAGTGTGACAGTCCTGGCTTTGGAGGTGCGTTTCGGAGTACGCAATGATGCCAAGATGATTCCCAGCGTCCTCGGATGCTTTCCTAATGTCGAGACGCTCTACATCAAGGTGAGGCCCTCTTTCAGCTTTCGTACTGTATTACTAATTTCTATCAATATAGCTGATGAAGAATTTTATGTGCATTTAACTGATGGGATTTTTTTTTCAGTCTGGAAAGCCTGATCAATCCACTGGCAAGCTCAGCCTAAAGTTCTGGCACGACTCTGGTGCCATAGAATGCATCCGGTCGCGCATCAAGTGGCTGATTTTCCATGATTTCCGAGGGGATCGAAGTGAGCTCGCCTTCCTCAAGTACTTCGTCGAGAGTGCATTGATGCTCAAGCAGGTGGTGATCCTGTCGTCCGCTGGCTCCACTTCGGCGCAGGAGGTGCATTCCAAAATGGCGAATGTGAAACGGGCAGGTGAAATCTCCGTAGCGCTCGTCAATGGCTATTCTGGTCTTAAAGGACGTTTCAAGAGAGGGTCTGAATTTTCTCTTGGCGGCCTTTTGTCCCTTTTGAAATTTTGAAATATCCTTGTGCAAACTACTGAAGCCACAACAGGTGCGTGCGACGCAAATTGCCTTGGAAGTTATCGATGACCTGTTTCTGTGGTCTGTGCATGCAAGACACCGTTGAGGTTTGTTTTCAGTGTTTGGATATCCGTCCCGCCGACTCTTGTTCCATGATTTGCTAAGCGTGCCAAGTTAGTATACTACTTACCATTCTGTTGCAACCATGAAGTAATTGATCTTTGGTTGGCAGTCACGGTCCTCTGTACCCTGTGTTTCATGCCTGCTGTGGTCTGATGACATGACAGTGGTGGTACACCGCAGCGTTTTTGCTTAACATATGAGGCTTGATGCATTCTAATCTCTCTATGCATTAACATGGAAATAAAATTCCTTCCCAGCTGGTTGCCAATTGTGCTGTGGTTGATTTCATAGTTATGCATGCCTAGTTGATTATTCTCGCAGGTCGGTTCTCCTTTATTTTATTTGTGGTCTGTATATCTGGTTCTTCAGTTGTGAAATTTTACTTGTTGGGGGTGCATTCCGTTGCACATAACTCCGGATAGCAAGCGAGTTGAATCGTTGTATTGTCATGTTGAGGTTTGTCAAAACTACACCCACTTGGACATATTTTGCTGAAATCTTTTTGAAATTACTATTCATGTATTTATTTTTTTGCTTTTCTGCACTCTCCTCCTAGATAATTGTGTGCAATATATTCCATAGAAAATTAAATTTTCAACAATTGTGTGCAACATATTCCGTAGTGTGTCTCCTTCAGTTTAGGGGGAACACCACTGCTTGGAAGCACACAGGGGACTCATTTGTACCAGTAGTTAAACCATCATGGAGCATCACTGCCTAAGGGCATCCGATAGAGACCGTGAACAAAACCATTCCATGGCTGGTTCTAAACACGATCGTGCAGTTTACCTCTATGAACATATACAGTCAACTGAAGGAAGCTGAAGCCATGGTGATCCATATAATGTTTTGGCGTACATTTAAGGCGCAACTGAAAGTTGCAACGTCAGAATAATTGACACACTTGGTGAATGGTGAACCAGTTCAAATATATTCAAGGAACAAATCAAGCTCGTAATGAGCACTATATACTCTTTGCAAGCACTAGTTGCGTAGCATACCGGATGGTTCTCACTTTTAGTGTAATTCCGATGAAATTTTGAAAAATTTCGTTATTTTTGGTATATACTAGAATAATTTCCTTTTGATCAAAACGTTTCACAGATTTCGATAGTACACAGAAATTCAAACTACTTTTAGGTTATGTTTTGAATTTCAAAATATTTGATTGGATCTCAGTCAAATTCCAAGTGAAAATTTTGGTCCTTTGACCGAAATGAAAACCGAAAATCGTTAATTTCGCTGAAGTCATGTGATTCGGTAATGACTCAAAAATTTCTGAAACTGAAATTCAAAACTATTCGGGCACGCGCTGGAGACCATGCTCTCAAGTCTCAACGTTCACAACCGAAATTTACCGACTTAGTAACACATTTCCATCTAGCTACCTCTTTTAATTACTTCACGCAAATTTGTTGCAACATAGCTTTTTCCCCAGAAATGTCCGAAGGGGAAGGAGCGGTGCATTCCTGCCAAGAGATCTATCTGACCATGTCAATTTCAGGGTTCTTTTCCACGGTTTCAGCCAATCATATGATCCGTAACATGTATATAAAGAGTCTGTTCCAGTCCATCTGTCAAACCATATGCACAAAACTAGCATCGACTATACATGCATGCCTTTGACGAGACGCAATGCCGCCTCGTATTTACCTTTGCAACAACCAAAGAGTCAGAACTCGAGCCCACTGTTCATCTGGATGGAGAACCATGGCCGCCCAAAACCGTGCAGCGGGGCGTCCACTCTGAACACCAGCCCCGAGCTCGACCCGCCGCCGTTCAGCTTCGATCTCCCGAGCTGCACACACGAATAACAAGATCAACCGATTGATTACCATGTACAGATGGACTCCTAAGCTGTACTAAATCAGCGACACTTATTTTGGGACGAAGGAAGTAGTACAATTTATGCAACAACCAGTTCATTCAAAAGTATGCAAAGTGTGCAATGTAGCTCAATGATAGGGAAATGGTGGATCAACGGAGAAGACTGACCGACACGGAAGCGTAGGCGGAGGGGGAGGCGATGCGGGAGTAGCCGCAGGCGATGCTGGCCTCCTCGCTAACCGAATGGACCAGCTCCGTCGACACCCCGGGGCGGCTCCCGCCGATCATAGGACACACGCTGTTCATCACAAAGAGACACAATGGCAACCAGCTTAGTTGTGTGATCCCCATTCCCAACAAGAGCAACTGCAGCATAATCTGGCAAGAAACAGAGAGAGGCTGCAACTTGCAAGTAAGTGGACTTGCCTGAGCTGCAGTGCTGGCTGCAACATGAGGCCGCACCTCCTCCAGGAGAGCACCTGGACTAGCCCCAGCGAGAGGGACCTGTCTGGCCACTGGACGGTCGGGGTGATGCTGCCCCCGCTCCCGTTCTGCACAGCGACGGCTCAGATCATCTCTTGGGTTTCTGGCTTTTTGTTGAGATGCGTGCAGAGAATGCAGATACATTTTGTGAGGGATCAGGTAGGCAGGGTGCTGACCTTGTAGGAGAAGCTGAGCCTCTTCTCCCCTGGGAACTTTCCGTGGGCTTGGACGATGCCGCCGCCGCCGATGGGGAGGAAGCCCCGCGCCATGAACCCGTCGCCGGCCACGTATCTCAGCTGCCCGTTGGGGAATTGCATGTCCATGAACGACTGCCCAATGTTTTCCAAGGGTAAATTCAGGCAAAGACAGTGCAGAGATTGGCGGGTCATCATCAGGAATTCAGGATTCAGGACAGAAAATTCAGGACGCCGATCGAACACTCACGCAGGCAAAGGGGTTGAGGCAGATCATCGACATGAAGAAGCATCTCCGGCGAGCTGTCCAGTACGCCGGGCACACCGAGTGCACTCCGTTCTGCACACGTATCAGATCTTACTCTGAGCTTCTTCTTTGTGCAGATAAGATCTTAGTTTCAGAGTGTTCGTCAGTTGTTTAATTACCTTGCGCTCGAAGCCGTACCAGATGAGGTGGCGCTTGGAGAGGTGCACCGGGAAGAGCAGCGTCGTGTCGCGGAGGAAGAGCACGGGGCCCAGCTGCACCAGGAACAGCGGCGCCGCGCCACCATCACCGCCGCCTCTGCTGCCGCTGCCGCTGCTGGAGTGCGACGCCTCGGCGCGCCACAGGTCGCCGCGGGCCGCCACGGAGCTCTCCACGTCGTTCGTCCTGCTGTCGAACGCCGCCGACAGGACCATGCTCCCCTGCGACCGCGCGAACCTCCCGGAGCCGCCTCCGGCCGGACGATCTCCGCCACCGACGACCCCTTCCTGCTTGCTCCGCGCGGCGTCGTCGTCGTCGGCCGTCGCGCCGCCTCTGCCGGGGACGAACCTCGGGTGCCGCCGCGCGTACGCGATGTCGAGGCCGTCGTCGATGCGCAGGCGGCGGAAGACGTCGCCCACGGCGCGCCCGAGGCGGCCGCCCGCGCTGAGGACGGCGGCCGCGACGCCGGAGAGCTGCTGCTTCTGCGGGGGCGGCGGGAGCGGGAAGAAGGCGGCGATCCGGCGGACGAGGTCATCGGAGGAGGACATCGGGGCGTGTAGATTGAGAGCGCAGCCGATCGATCGAAGACTGGAGTCACTGAGCCTCGCCGCTGGTGGATAAGGGACTGGTGGCGGGAAAGAAGTTGGGGAGGAGGACGCTACGGTGGTTCTGCGTGGACGCGGTACACGGGGAGAGATCCGAGTGTGTGTGCGGCGTTTGTGTGGTGGTTCTGTGGGCGTGGTTCAGCCGAGGGGGTGGCGGGGAGTACGTTTGAAAAAAACTGTTGGATAGTGTGACAGGGAGAGAGAATGGTGCGTGGCATTGTGAGTAATTTTAGTAGATATTGAAATATTTACCTTTCGGCCAACATATTTCAGCAATTTCAGTACAGCACAAGAATTCAAATGTATTTTAATATATTTTTTCAAAGTCTTTCAAATATTTTATTGAATTTAAGTGAATATTTCAACACTTTTGCCGAAATGCAAAGCAAAATCACTGAAATTCACATAATTTCAGTGATTTTGGGTGGTAATGAATTTTTTTTGAAACTGAAAGCAAAAACTATGATCGCTCTTGCTCCGCATTCAAAAGAGCAGAGCTGCGCCGAACACTGAAAATTCATGTATCAGAATTCGTAGAGCGAGTAGGGCGTAGTTGTGCAGTGCTTTCACCCCATCCTTCACATGGCCTTTTGCTATCTATTGCATCGACTCCCACGTCCGACCAGCTCGTGCACTTACACCTCTCGCACCATAACCCTTTCACTCACCTTAATCGATGTTCTAACTTCTATAGAGTGGGGACGCTGAGGCCAAACGGCTTTTAGCCCTAACGCTAGAAGTCGTTTGGCCTCACCTACTAGTGCAGCAACAGGTGACCTATTTTGCTCTTCTTCCTTCAACATGTTTGCTGCAACGAGGCTGTCCGTCTCTATGATGAACGACAAGGTACTACACTCCAAGGCAAGGTCAATACCTTCCATGCATGCATGCATCTCCGCTTCAAGTGCACCTGAGCATGATGTCAAGAAACAACATGATGCAAAGATGATGTCGCCGTTGTTATCTCTGAGAATCATCCATATTCCTCCTGTTTCATCCACCTCTCTCCAAGATCCATCTACATTTAGTTTGGCCCAGCCATGGGGTGGCTTGGACCAAACCTCCGGCGGCCGTGGGCATGTAGCCTTGGTGGCCATCACCTTCTTGTGGCTTGTGTGTGACACATTGACGTCTAGAGGGGGGGGGGAGGGGTGGGGGGTGGGGGTGAATAGACTACTTGCAAGAATTAAAACCTAACCTTTTCCCAAGTTAATAGGTTGGCAGTTTTAGCAATTATAACAAGTCTAATGCACCCTACACATGCTAGTCAACAAGTATGGTAGCGGAAAGTAAGACAAGCACATGTAAGAGAGTGTAGAGATAGGAAGATCAAACGCAATTTGGAGATGCAAGGATTTTCCCGTGGTTCCGATAGGTGGCGCTATCGTACATCCATGTTTATGGAGTCTTCAACCCACGGAGGGTAACGATCGCGAGAGTCCACGGAGGGCTCCATCCATAAGGGTCCACGAAGTAGCAACCTTGACTATTCCATAACGGCTTCCGTTCACGAAGGACTAGCCTCACTATGGGTAGATCTTCACGAAGTAGGCGATCTCCTTGCCCTTACAAACTTCTTGGTTCAACTCCACAACACGAAGTAGGAGGCTCTCAAGCAACACCTAACCAATCTAGGAGGCACCACCCTCCAAAAGGTAATAGGCTTGATAATGATGATGAACTCCTTGCTCTTGTGCTTCAAGATGATAGACTCCTCAACACTCAATCACTCTCTCACAGATTTGGCTTGGTGGAAAGAATTGATTGGGTGGAAAGCAACTTGGGGAGGCTAGAAATCAAGATCCATATGGTTGGAGTGGATGATCTTGATCTCAACACAAGGATAGGTGGTTCTCTCTCAGAAAACTGGATGGGGCAAGTGTGGAATAGTTCTGAGTGCTTCTCTTTCGAGTGGGATGTGGTGAAGGGGTATATATATGCATCTTCAAAAATCCAACCGTTACAACATTATTGACCATCTCGGTGAAACCGATGCAAAACTCGGTTGTACCGATCTGTTCAAAATGTGGCAACTTTCGGAATCTCGGTGAGACCGATATAGGAATCTCGGTGGTACCGAAGTCAGAGGCCGAGGCAGTTTCCAAGACTCGGTGGGACCGAAACACAAAACTCAGAAAAGCCGATTTTATGAAAACAGCCAACAGAATCATGGTCACTGATTCTCGGTTGCACCGATGTGAACTCGGTTGCACCGAAGAGCTAGGGTTTGGCTAGGGTTCTGTCTTGGGTTTTGGCTCGGTGTAGCCGATATGGAATTCTTGGTGGCACCGATTCTGAGTGGTAGGCTCTATGACAGAATATTTGTGGGAGAGCTTGTGGGTGTATTTGGTGGCTAGCACTTGTGCATGTGGAGCAATTTGTTCACCAACAATACCTTACCCCCTTTTAATAGTATTGGTTTTCCTATGGACTCAAAGTGATTTCTCACAAAGTAAAATGTAGAGTCTTCTAGCTTGAAGCTTTGCCAATCCATTCCTTGCATCTTGGGGTCTCCTCACAATCCTTTGCCAACACTCTCTGTGGACTAAACCTGAAATGAACTAGGTAGAAATGTTAGTCCAAGAGACAATATATGTTGTCATGAATTATCAAAACCACCAAGGGATCATATGTGCTTTCAATCTCCCCCTTTTTGGTAATTGATGACAACATACAATCAAAGCTTCAAATAAAGATATGCATAGATAAAATGAAGACTTTGAGAGACACATGACTAAAATATGCTCCCCCTAAATGTGTGCAGTCCTTTTGAGGGATAGTTGCTTTGGACTGCATAGACACACGTATAGTAGAAGGGATAAGATGAGTCATGTGTATCTTGGCTATATGCATCAAATATATGTGAATGAGGTGTATCCTTGTTCAAGACTTCACTCTTGCAAACAATATGTGCAAGAAGCAAGAGATCATCTTGATGAAAGATATGATGCATATACTTACCTTGAGTTCTTGAGCATTCTAGTAGTAGAAATACACTTGAGAAAACAGTGTTAGGGAACACAAGAGTATTCTACCTATCAAAAATCAAAAAGCAATAGAACTCAATAGTACCAAGATGTGGAGAACATATAGAAGATAGTATTCCTTAAGATTGATATGTCTCCAAGAACATTTAGAACTTTCTCCCCTAGATATGAAATAGTAGGTCATCCTCTCCCCCTGAATCTTAGCATGTAGATATTGGGATTGGATAGGGTGAGACAAGTCTAACATGAGAATAACAAATAAGATTATCAAATTAGAACAAGGTTAGGCAAGCTCTCTCTCCTTTGAGAAACAACGAAACTTCTCCCCCTACTTTGGTATTCTCCCCTTGTCTATGTAAGCATAAGCTTTGATATTCCCCCCTTGATTGTATCTCCCCCTTTGCATTGAAGCATGTATCTCCCCTTTAGCATTGAAGCTTTGGTATTTCTCCCCCTTTGGCATTAATTTCCAAAAAGGTCTATACACAGGGTCAGACACAGGGATCATGGAGTCAGAAGGGATCCTTGAGAACAAGGGTCATAGAATGTAGGGTTCATGGAACAGTGAGAATCATAGAGGGCATTTTTTTAAAATTTTTTTGAGAGAACATAGAATATAATTTCTCCCTCTTGCATGATCTGAGAGCTTTGAAGACTTCTCCTCCTTTGAGTTAGGGATCCTAGAATAAAGTTTCTCCCCCAAATTTTTTATATATCAAAGGAATCACTGAAGAAATAAAGATTTGCTGATATGAACACAAATCATAGAAGAAATCAAAGTCGGTGGCTCCGAGACAAACGGGTCGGTGGAATCGAATTGTGGTCATGCAGCTTATCTGCTAAATCGGTGAAACCGAGTGGTTTGAGTCGGAGGCTCCGAGGAGTAAACAGAAACTTGGCAATGAGTTTTGAAAACTTGTAATAGAATGTCAAAAAGATCTGCAAAGAAAATACAAAAGACTTTTTTACAAAGGAATATCAACTAGAGAAGATTTGAGTGGTTCCAAGAAATCTTGCAAATATAGGATGAACCACACTAGAAGCTTCATCTAGATGATGGTCGGTGACTAGGTCACCTATATTAGAGTATATTGACTTAGGAGCCAAGCAAGAATACTTGATCATAGGTCATACTCATCGTTAAGCTCAAAATGGGGTTACCATTTTTTGATTAAGCATTTTAATGTTTTCATATCACTTGAGTTGTTTTATCTCATGACTTGGAGCAAAGCTTTTTCAAGGATATGAGTACATACCTTTGGGTGATGTTGATGTAGCGTGTAGAAGAACTTGTTGTGGATGCTCGATGTTGATGAAGATCATCTTGAGTTGGGAGCAATCCTTGTTTGTTTTGGTTCTCTTTTCACCTACATGGGTTAGTCATGCAAGGAAGAACAAGATATATCCATTTGACATGATATCAATTGAGAATTAGCAAATGTGATCACATCAAATATATGTCAATGATATGGTTGAGCTGTCTTCTTCCTTTCATCATCAAATAAGGGTTGTGGATACTTTGCTATGACAAGATTACTTGTGATAGGAGTTGATGGCAATCTTGTGGGATGAAGTTCTTCCAAGTACCTGCAAAAGATTAGTTGCAATACAAGGGAGCATATATTTCCATGGTATAAGATAGCATGTCAAGTGAATCATGGAAGTATCATGTAAGCTCATCCCCTAGCATGCAACCGAGTGAGTCTAGCTGAAGTTTGAAGCATCAAGGATGTTCAACTCACTCCTCAAGTGACAAAACACTTTCTCATCAAGTGGCTTAGTAAAGATATTAGCCAATTGTTTTTCGGTACGAACATGCTTGAGATTGATATCTCCTTTGGCAACATGATCATGAATGAAATGATGTCTAACTTGAATATGCTTAGTTCGAGAATGTTGCACAGGATTATGGGCAATTTTGATTGCTCTCTCATTGTCACAGAACAATGGTACATGTCTCACATGTATGCAATAGTCCTTAAGAGTTTGAGTCATCCAAAGAAATTGAGCACAACATGATCCAGCGGCAATGTATTCCGCTTCGGCGGTAGATAGAGATACCGAGTTTTGTTTCTTGTAGGACCAAGACACAAGAGATCTACCAAGAAATTGACAAGTACCCGAGGTGGATTTTCTATCAACGTTGTCTCCGGCATAGTTCGAGTCGGAATAGCCAACAAGATTAAAAGATGATCCCTTGGGATACCATATGCCAAAGTTTGGAGTATGTATCAAGTATCTCACAATTCTTTTCACGGCCTTAAGATGACACTCTTTAGGAGCAGCTTGATATCTAGCGCACATGCATACACTAAGCATAATGTCGGGACGGGAGGCACATAGATATAATAATGAACCAATCATAGATCGATAAACCTTTTGATCAACCGGTTCGTCCTCCTTGGTAAGATCAACATGTCCACTAGTAGGCATATGAGTTTTCATATCTTTGCACTCTTGCATGTTGAACTTCTTGATCAAGTCCTTGGTATACTTGGTTTGAGAGATGAAAGTTCCTTCTCTCGTTTGCTTGATTTGCAAACCAAGGAAAAATTTCAGCTCACACATCATGGACATCTCATACTTCTCGGACATCAACCTTCCAAATCTTTCACTAAATTGTGGGTTAGTAGATCCAAAGATAATATCATCCACATAGATTTGTCACACAAATAATTCACCATTAACTCTCTTAGTGAATAAGGTTGCATCAATTTTACCAATCTCAAAACCCTTTTCAATGAGAAACTTCGTTAAGCATTTATACCAAGCATGTGGGGCTTGCTTAAGTCCATAAACAGCTTTACGAAGCTTGTAGACGTGATTAGGTTTCTTAGGGTTCACAAAACCAGGGGGTTGTTTAACATAGACCTCTTCTTCAATCTCACCATTTAAGAATGCACTTTTAATATCCATTTGATAAAGCGTGATATCATGGTGATTAGCATAAGCAAGAAGAATGCGGATAGCTTCAAGTATAGCAACGGGTGCATAGGTCTCACCGTAGTCCATACCTTCGACTTGGGTGTAGCCTTGAGCCACGAGACGCGCCTTGTTGCGTACGACTTGACCGTCTTCATCTTGTTTGTTCTGAAACACCCATGTGGTTCCGTTGATGTTTTGCTCGTCCTTGGGCTTCTCCACAAGTGTCCACACTTTGTTCCTCTCGAAGTTGTGTAGTTCCTCGTGCATATCTTTGATGGTCTTGGATGTTCCTCGTGCGGACTTGGAGATGAACCTACTCAACGCGGCAACACATCCGGTTAGGCGTCTGATATCTTTGATGGTCTTGGGTGCCTGTATCTGCTCGATCGCCTTGATCTTGTCAGGATTGGCTTCTATTCCTCGCTGAGATACGAAGAACCCAAGCAGCTTGCCGGATGGGATGCCGAACACACACTTCTCAGGGTTGAGCTTCAAGTTGATCTTGCGCAAGTTTGCGAAAGTCTCCCCCAGGTCTTGTATGAGAGTGGCCTCATCCTTGGTCTTGACCACGATGTCATCCATGTAGGCTTCCAAATTTCTGTGCAGCTGAGGTCTGAAACCAATTTGAACAGCCCTGGCGAAGGTCGAACCAGCACTCTTTAACCCGAAGGGCATACGTACAAAGCAGTACGTGCCACAGGGAGTTATAAATGCAGTCTTCTCCTCATCTTTCCTTGTTCATAAATATCTGGTGGTAGCCGGAGTAGGCATCCAAAAAGGAGAGCAAGTCACATCTGGAGGTGGAATCAACAATTTGATCTATACGCGGCAAGGGGAAAGGGTCCTTCGGGCAAGCCTTGTTCAAGTCAGTGAAGTCTATGCAAAGCCTCCATTTCCCATTTGCCTACCACCACCGGGTTTGCCAGCCAAGTTGGATGCAGCACCCCTCTGAGCAAACCAGCTGCTTCAAGCTTCTTGATTTCCTTGGCAATGAACTGCTACCGCTCCAAGGCCTGTTTCCTAACCTTTTGCTTGACGGGTCGGGCATGAGGGAAGACAGCAAGGTGGTGCTCAATTACCTCCCTGGGAACACCGGGGATGTCAGATGGTTGCCAGGCAAACACATCGACATTATCCCGCAGGAAGGTAACGAGCGCGCTTTCCTATTTGTCAGTAAGGGTAGCACTGATGGTGAAGGTACCACCAGTGCCATCTTCCCTTGCCCGGACTTTCTTCGTCTTAGGATAGGTGACTCTGGCCTTGCTAGCGGAACTCTCCGATAGGTCATCGTCAGGTGCAGCGCACTCCGAAGAGGCGCGCTTCCCGGAGTCCTTGTAGGTGTTCTTGCCAGTCTTCTTCATTTCCTCTGTGCCCTTGGCGGGAGCTGGGATTCCTATGGCTTCAGCTGCTACCGCGTCGCGATACATCTGGTCCACACAGATAACTGCGTTCTTCTTGTCGGACGGGATGGAAATGACTCCAATGGGCCCTGGCATCTTCAAGGTATTGTAGGCGTAGTGAGATGCCGCCATGAACTTTGCCAGAGCTGGGCGACCAAGGATTCCTGATACGGGGCATGCCCGTGTGCGTCGATCTTTCACGAATTGGAGGTGGATTTGTGAATGAACACGAAGAACACGAGGGGAAAATCACAAGAGAAACACTCAAACAAGTCCAATCACACATCCACTATGATCCCATCCACACAAGATCCACAAGGATACAAGAACAACAAAAGGAAAGAGGATACATGGTAGAGTTCATCCCAAATCCCATGGGGAGATGGGGCCTTGAATCCACTAGGGATCTTCCCTAGATAGGGGCCTTGACATCCATAAGATCTTCTCACACGTGGAGGTCGCAATCTCCTAGGAGAAGTATATGGAAGGAGCAATGCTCAACTAATCTATGAGCTAAACCATTGCTAACCCTAGCTAGAGGTGGGGGAAGAGTATATATAGTCTTAGGCGAATGGAAGGGTACATGGGCCAAGGCCCGAGTGGCTGTGCGCAGACAGGGGCCGAACGTCCGGAGGTTGTTGGACGTCCAACGGCTCACGGTGGTCCGGACGTCCGGAGGGCGTCGGTCGTCCGGAGGCTCCGGAAATCCGAGAGTTCGATGCGGTCGAGGTGGCGTCGGATTTCTGAAGGGCGTCGGTCGTCCGGGCGCTGGAGGTGTCGGACGTCCGGGTGACGTCGGTCGTCCGGCCGCTGTGGAGTTCTCCTGGTCTTCTGGCTGGGATGGACTCCAGGCATCGGACGTCCAGAGGACGTCGGAAGTCCGGAAGACGTCGGACGTCCAGAGGCTGTCGGACGTCCGGCTGTTGTAGACTCCGCAACTCCATCTTCTTCTGTCTCCGCTTCCAGGCTTCCCTTGAGGATGGTGTAGTTGTTCCTTGGCGCTTGCACTCCTCCTCGTCATCCGTGAAGGTCTGACAATACCTATGTATGCACACGGAAGGAGTGTCAAGTAGTATACCATCCTCGAAGGGGTCAAGTGGACACGTGTAAAGGAGATGATTCACCTTTATGTATGTGAAGTAGAGGTCGCACGTGTCACTTGCCAAACGAACTCTTGACATGGTGATGTCCGTAGGATGCTCCGCATCATCCCCTCCCCCTTGGGAAAGATCCGTCCTCGGATCAAAATCCAAATCACCATGGAAAGGAGATGGCGTCGCGGAGTAGAAGTGGACGATCACCAAGAACTCATCATCATGAAGCTCAAAAGGGGCACTCTCCAATGTCGCACCGTCAAGTAATTCCTTCAAAAGGAGCAAACACGACAAACACTTGGAAAAAAAATGTGGTTAGCGTTAGTGCAAAACCAAGCATTCAAGTGGTGAATCACCGCAAAAGTGTTGTCATCATGCATAAGATATGGTGTGACAAGGGATTGTGTCATGGCATGTAAGCATACAAATTGAGCACAAGCAATGCTATCATGGAAACAAGTATGCCTAGGTGAGGTAGGGATGCCAATATGTGTGACAATATAACAAGCATGTACCTCAAGGTCATAGCACGCATGCACAAAGCAATCAACAAAAGGTCTATGGTATGCATAGGAATCATTCACAACACCAAGTAATATGAAGTGTCTAAACACATGGGGCAAGTCAAAGTGCAAGGCAATCCACGCATAATGTGCATATGGTGTAGTGAAGATAGTGTGGCACTCAACACAATATAAAGAGCAATTGGTCATCATGTGTGAGGCAATCAAGTCAAGCATGTAGCAAGCAATCGGGCAGAGCATATGTGAAGAAATGACATTGTTGCAACCAATCATATGATAAGAGCAAGTAATCCACAATTTGGATGCAACACACAAGGTATATATGTCATGATGCATGGAAAGATGGCAATCAAGAATGGAAGCAACATCACTAACATGTGCGCAAGCAAGTGGTCCAAGATGACCAATATATGTCATGGTACAAGCAACACAAGTAGGATGAGCCACAATATCCATGCTCAAGAAGGATGTCACCTTGAAAATTTGTCCTTGTGCTTCCTTCACAATGTCGATGCGCAAGCAAGTGCGATGTAGGATCGCGTCGGTGTAGCATGGCTCGCTCTCAAGAGCTCGAATGGTCAACTCACGTGAGGTGGAAGTTGACATGTAGTCTAAGTATCCTACACACACACAACAAAGGAAACAATGTATGTGCATGGTAGACAAACACATCATCCATCATGATGGTTCTCTTCTCTTGCACATAACAATTAGAAGCAAAAGTGCATGAATAATATGATGCAACAATGTATATATTCATGACACTAGGCATATGGTGCAAGGAAGGAAAGCAAGCATGCTTCACATGAAAGATGTCAAAAACTCCAATAATATGAGAGAAAGCTATGGGGGCAATCTCATTTGCAAAGTTAATATCATTGTTGCACGCAATACATGGCAAAGCATCGAGCATGAGAGAGGCAACATGTGGAGACATATGACAACAAGAAATATCAATCATGTGCGAAACATGGCAATGGTTGTCATCGACCGCGTAAAAGGAGCACATCGGCGATGCAACATAAGCAAGCATAGTAACCATGTCGTGCAAACTAGTAGTGCGAAGATGCAACATACTAGAGGAAATCATGGCAATCATGTCATATGAGAAAATAGTAGGCATAGACAATGCACATGACATATCGCAAGCACGGAAACAAAACATGAGCAATGTATAATTATAGTCATGGGGCACAAAGCAAACATGGCAATAGCAATCAATATCTCCACCAAGCTTGCAAATACACATACAAGTCATAGAATCAAGTGTCATGTGAGATGCAAGGCATGGGTCAAAATTGCATGGCACGGGCATAGAAATGAGCATATCATGCAAAGTGAACATGGCAATATGGGAAAAGGATATATAATGGCCAATAACCCATAACCATGTGAGGGCCATGTAGAAGAAATGCGCGTAGTCCTTGCGCGAGGGGAATGGTTGGAGACACATTCCGGTAGATCCCAAGGCATCGGTGCTCTCAAAAGCTCTTTTCGTCAACTCATGGGATTGTGAAGTTGACGAGTAATCATGAGTACCTACACACAACAAAGGCAAAGGGGCAAAGGGAAAATTGTGTGTGCGTGGTATATGTACACATCATCCATCATGATGTGTATGTGCACGTTAGAGTTAGCAAAAGATAAGCAATGCTCAAAGAAATTGGATGCATGGTATAGGAACATGTCATCCATCATGAAAGAATAGTTATTGTGTATGACACGATGGGGACACAAATTGAGCATGCAAATATAAGGCACAACAATAGCATTTTTATTCATGAGAAGCATATTGTGCACACATTTATGGGGATCATGCAAAGTGTAGGATGGATCAAAATCTCCTAATAGATATGAGGAAACTATGGGGCTCTCCTCATGTGCAATAGCGGAAGCATAATATGGAGAATATGGACAACATCCGAAACAATGCATATCCAAAGCTAGGTGGTCATGGCATGTCATATGTGAGCAATTGCGCAAATGATGCAAAGGGAGCATGGCAATATCATCACAAGAAAAGCAAATGCCAATAACCATGGGTTTGTCATTTATGCCATATGAGAAAATGGGATTAATTTTGATGGGATATGCATAGTTGCTACGGTGAGATTGCAAAGATGCAATATGGGAAATTTCACGGATAGCATATGACAAATTTAGCGGATTATCAAACATGATGTGACCAATAGAGTTTTCACATGTTATCCTATGGAGTATAGCATCACAACTAGGTAATTCAACATGCTCATCATCATATTCATCAAAAATAGGTGGCACATCAAAGCATGAATAAGACATAGCATGTGGTGTATCCATGAGGTGATCAACATCATGCAAGTAATCAATGTCAAGATAGTCCACTAGTGGGACAAGCGAGGAACCCGCAACTATGTTACCTTTAGAACTCCGCTCACGTGATGTAGGTGAGGTGGGAGAAACCAACTCGTGGTCATCTTCATCGTGATGGAACCATGTGGGGGTGCATCATATTTCACCATGGCCATCGTCTTGTCCAAAGGGAGGACGAAGTCATCAACGATCGGCGCGTCATCGTACATGGGACCTAGCACCAAAGGAGAAGACACAATAGAGGTAGAGGTTAAGTTGTTAGAAATAGAAATGGCCTCACATGCCCTATCAACTACCTCACTCGCTCTATGTGGTGGTGACTCACTCACTCCCTCTAGGTAGTTGCACTCATACTCACATATGGTGGAGTCACTCATCTCACTCAAGTGGTGGGGGTTGTGGCTCTCCTCACATGGGAATTGGGGCAACTCATCATATATGGGGCTAGTGGGGAAGTCACTCTCACTCTCAATATGGTGGCAAAAGTCTCTCAACTCAACTCCAAACGTCGCCGTGGTCGAAGGGAAAATCCCATGCTTAACCATCTCGTCACCGTCGCCGTGGATGAAGGCCGAAGATGGTACATCATCACTCTCCTCCATGACCAAAGGGAAATTCCCATGCTCGGTCATCTTCCTTGGGATGCTTCCGAAGATGGAAGGGTCATCTATGCGTGTAGTCGGTCGCCTTGGTGTTGGTGTCGAAGCTTGTCCTTGGTGGCGTTCTTGGTCTTCGTGCACTTGTTTCTTGGAGGTGGTTTGCCCTTCGCGATGATGGAGATCACAAGCATGATGGTTGTTGTGGCGGTCGTCTCGAAGATGAGGGCGTGGCTGACTTGTGCTTGCATCGGATGGGTGCTCCGAAGATGTGCGACTTGAGCGTCTCTGCCTTGAAGATGACGAAGGGGAAGAAGACTTGTAGTTGGCCGCCATGTGTCGAAGTTGCTCCATGTGTGCGTCCAACTTGTTGTTGAAGTAGTCTCTTTTCCGAGCTTCAGATTGATGTATGTCGGTGGCGAGTCGCTCGAGTTTTTGGTCGATGTAGTCGTCGAAGACCGAAGATGTCGTGCTTTGCCTAGCCATCACAAGACTCGAGCAAAGGTGAGTGGGAAATGAGATAAACAATACCAAAATACCGTTTCCCAAAGTTGAGGATGTATCCCGTTTCACTCAATGTGAAATGCAAGAATAGGGGAATTGGTACCGGACTTGTTCACTCACACCTACACATAAAGCTTATCGAGTGGCTTGGTTAGGATAAGTGGCACAAAATTCAAGCAATTGTTAATCCAAGATATCGAAAATGTTGAGGAAGATTCACAAAATTGCAATGCAAAGCAAATAGATCAATAGCTATGGTGGCACTAGGAACACACACATGGATAGATAAATGGGATCCGCGCAACCAAGGAATGAGCACAAAATGTGAGAGACCCGGGAAGAGCTTGTGTTGCACGGATACTAGAAGAGACAATAGCTCGATTGCTCAAATGGGCTAGATACGCGCTTGTGCACCAACCTAAAAGAGGAAACGAGCCGTCTTCTATCCCAAGTATGCTATGTATGTATGATCCAAGTGTATCTACTATGCAAAATGGCTCAATGCTATTGCTATTGCTTATAAGCTCTTTTGTATCTCCTCTTTTGCTTAAAAGCTTTTTCTCTTTTTTTTCTCCTATGCTTAATGCTTGAACCAAGATACGAAACAAGTATGTTGGATATGCACGGGAGAGACTTATGGCACAATGTAGATAGCAAGATGTTTGCATGCTAAAACTAGCTATGCGGCATAAGAGTATCACTACGGTGCACAAGTAACGTGGCCCGACAATTGTCAACTCGCTAGTCTCAATGGGTATGGTACGCAATAGGCTCGATGCGATCAATGCAATGGCAAGGAAATGGACAATGATGTCATCGAGATTACCGTCCTTGCTTACGGTTGGGGTGCCAAAAGGCAAAGTGGCCGAAGTCGATGTCGAGGCCGTGGCGATGATAAGCGGCGGTGTTGGCAATGTAGAACCGTCCCTAAGTAGCCAACACACCTTAGGAAACGGAAACCGCAACTCAAAATCTCAAACAAAATTGGGTTAGGGAAGCGGAAGTTTTTGGTGGAAAAGCTATGTGGAAGTTATGGTGGAGGCCTAGGTCAAAATTGATGGGGGAAAGGAAAAATTAGGTGGATTTCGCGGTGGGAAAGCTAGATGTACTTGCCAAACACGAATTCCATGGATCAAAATCAACAAAATCTCACAAGAACCAACAAATCACAAAATTTTTGTTGATGCTATTTTTGGTGGGGATTTTCAAATTGGGACGAAAACACACAAAATTAAGGCTAGAAAACAAAGGGGAGGACTCCAAATTCGTGAGAAACGTGGCTCTTGATACCAATATGATACGGGGCACGCCCGTGTGCGTCGATCTTTCACGAATTGGAGGTGGATTTGTGAATGAACACGAAGAATGCGAAGAACACGAGGGGAAAATCACAAGAGAAACACTCAAAACAAGTCCAATCACACATCCACTATGCTCCCATCCACACAAGATCCACAAGGATACAAGAACAACAAAAGGAAAGAGGATACATGGTAGAGTTCATCCCAAATCCCATGGGGAGATGGGGCCTTGAATCCACGAGGGATCTTCCCTAGATAGGGGCATTGACATCCATAAGATCTTCTCACACGTGGAGGTCGCAATCTCCTAGGATAAGTATATGGAAGGAACAATGCTCAACTAATCTATGAGCTAAACCATTGCTAACCCTAGCTAGAGATGGGGGAAGAGTATATACAGTCTTAGGCGAATGGAAGGGTACATGGGCCAAGGCCCGAGTGGCTGTGCGCAGACAGGGGCCGGACGTCCGGAGGTTGTCGGACGTCCGACGACTCACGGTGGTCCGGACGTCCGGAGGGCGTCGGTCGTCCGAAGCACGGTCGTCCGGAGGCTCCGGAAATCCGAGAGTTCGATGCGGTCGAGGTGGCGTCGGATTTCCGAAGGGCGTCGGTCGTCCGGGCGCTGGAGGTGTTGGGCGTCCGGGTGGCGTCGGTCGTCCGGCCGCTGTGGAGTTCTCCTGGTCTTCTGGCTGGGATGGACTCCAGGCGTCGGACGTCCAGAGGACGTCGGAAGTCCGGAAGACGTCGGACGTCCGGAGGCTGTCGGACGTCCGGCTGTTGTAGACTCCGCAGCTCCATCTTCTTCCGTCTCCGCTTCCAGGCTTCCCTTGAGGATGGTGTAGTCGTTCCTTGGCGCTTGCACTCCTCCTCGTCATCCGAGAAGGTCTAACAATACCTATGTATGCACACGGAAGGATTGTCAAGTGGTATACCATCCTCGAAGGGGTCAAGTGGACACGTGTAAAGGAGATGATTCACCTTTATGTATGTGAAGTAGGAGGCTCTCAAGCAACACCTAACCAATCTAGGAGGCACCACCCTCCAAAAGGTAATAGGCTTGATAATGATGATGAACTCCTTGCTCTTGTGCTTCAAGATGATAGACTCCTCAACACTCAATCACTCTCTCACAGATTTGGCTTGGTGGAAAGAATTGATTGGGTGGAAAGCAACTTGGGGAGGCTAGAAATCAAGATCCATATGGTTGGAGTGGATGATCTTGATCTCAACACAAGGATAGGTGGTTCTCTCTCAGAAAACTGGATGGGGCAAGTGTGGAATAGTTCTGAGTGCTTCTCTTTCGAGTGGGATGTGGTGAAGGGGTATATATATGCATCTTCAAAAATCCAACCGTTACAACATTATTGACCATCTCGGTGAAACCGATGCAAAACTCGGTTGTACCGATCTGTTCAAAATGTGGCAACTTTCGGAATCTCGGTGAGACCGATATAGGAATCTCGGTGGTACCGAAGTCAGAGGCCGAGGCAGTTTCCAAGACTCGGTGGGACCGAAACACAAAACTCAGAAAAGCCGATTTTATGAAAACAGCCAACAGAATCATGGTCACTGATTCTCGGTTGCACCGATGTGAACTCGGTTGCACCGAAGAGCTAGGGTTTGGCTAGGGTTCTGTCTTGGGTTTTGGCTCGGTGTAGCCGATATGGAATTCTTGGTGGCACCGATTCTGAGTGGTAGGCTCTATGACAGAATATTTGTGGGAGAGCTTGTGGGTGTATTTGGTGGCTAGCACTTGTGCATGTGGAGCAATTTGTTCACCAACAATACCTTACCCCCTTTTAATAGTATTGGTTTTCCTATGGACTCAAAGTGATTTCTCACAAAGTAAAATGTAGAGTCTTCTAGCTTGAAGCTTTGCCAATCCATTCCTTGCATCTTGGGGTCTCCTCACAATCCTTTGCCAACACTCTCTGTGGACTAAACCTGAAATGAACTAGGTAGAAATGTTAGTCCAAGAGACAATATATGTTGTCATGAATTATCAAAACCACCAAGGGATCATATGTGCTTTCAATCTCCCCCTTTTTGGTAATTGATGACAACATACAATCAAAGCTTCAAATAAAGATATGCATAGATAAAATGAAGACTTTGAGAGACACATGACTAAAATATGCTCCCCCTAAATGTGTGCAGTCCTTTTGAGGGATAGTTGCTTTGGACTGCATAGACACACGTATAGTAGAAGGGATAAGATGAGTCATGTGTATCTTGGCTATATGCATCAAATATATGTGAATGAGGTGTATCCTTGTTCAAGACTTCACTCTTGCAAACAATATGTGCAAGAAGCAAGAGATCATCTTGATGAAAGATATGATGCATATACTTACCTTGAGTTCTTGAGCATTCTAGTAGTAGAAATACACTTGAGAAAACAGTGTTAGGGAACACAAGAGTATTCTACCTATCAAAAATCAAAAAGCAATAGAACTCAATAGTACCAAGATGTGGAGAACATATAGAAGATAGTATTCCTTAAGATTGATATGTCTCCAAGAACATTTAGAACTTTCTCCCCTAGATATGAAATAGTAGGTCATCCTCTCCCCCTGAATCTTAGCATGTAGATATTGGGATTGGATAGGGTGAGACAAGTCTAACATGAGAATAACAAATAAGATTATCAAATTAGAACAAGGTTAGGCAAGCTCTCTCTCCTTTGAGAAACAACGAAACTTCTCCCCCTACTTTGGTATTCTCCCCTTGTCTATGTAAGCATAAGCTTTGATATTCCCCCCTTGATTGTATCTCCCCCTTTGCATTGAAGCATGTATCTCCCCTTTAGCATTGAAGCTTTGGTATTTCTCCCCCTTTGGCATTAATTTCCAAAAAGGTCTATACACAGGGTCAGACACAGGGATCATGGAGTCAGAAGGGATCCTTGAGAACAAGGGTCATAGAATGTAGGGTTCATGGAACAGTGAGAATCATAGAGGGCATTTTTTTAAAATTTTTTTGAGAGAACATAGAATATAATTTCTCCCTCTTGCATGATCTGAGAGCTTTGAAGACTTCTCCTCCTTTGAGTTAGGGATCCTAGAATAAAGTTTCTCCCCCAAATTTTTTATATATCAAAGGAATCACTGAAGAAATAAAGATTTGCTGATATGAACACAAATCATAGAAGAAATCAAAGTCGGTGGCTCCGAGACAAACGGGTCGGTGGAATCGAATTGTGGTCATGCAGCTTATCTGCTAAATCGGTGAAACCGAGTGGTTTGAGTCGGAGGCTCCGAGGAGTAAACAGAAACTTGGCAATGAGTTTTGAAAACTTGTAATAGAATGTCAAAAAGATCTGCAAAGAAAATACAAAAGACTTTTTTACAAAGGAATATCAACTAGAGAAGATTTGAGTGGTTCCAAGAAATCTTGCAAATATAGGATGAACCACACTAGAAGCTTCATCTAGATGATGGTCGGTGACTAGGTCACCTATATTAGAGTATATTGACTTAGGAGCCAAGCAAGAATACTTGATCATAGGTCATACTCATCGTTAAGCTCAAAATGGGGTTACCATTTTTTGATTAAGCATTTTAATGTTTTCATATCACTTGAGTTGTTTTATCTCATGACTTGGAGCAAAGCTTTTTCAAGGATATGAGTACATACCTTTGGGTGATGTTGATGTAGCGTGTAGAAGAACTTGTTGTGGATGCTCGATGTTGATGAAGATCATCTTGAGTTGGGAGCAATCCTTGTTTGTTTTGGTTCTCTTTTCACCTACATGGGTTAGTCATGCAAGGAAGAACAAGATATATCCATTTGACATGATATCAATTGAGAATTAGCAAATGTGATCACATCAAATATATGTCAATGATATGGTTGAGCTGTCTTCTTCCTTTCATCATCAAATAAGGGTTGTGGATACTTTGCTATGACAAGATTACTTGTGATAGGAGTTGATGGCAATCTTGTGGGATGAAGTTCTTCCAAGTACCTGCAAAAGATTAGTTGCAATACAAGGGAGCATATATTTCCATGGTATAAGATAGCATGTCAAGTGAATCATGGAAGTATCATGTAAGCTCATCCCCTAGCATGCAACCGAGTGAGTCTAGCTGAAGTTTGAAGCATCAAGGATGTTCAACTCACTCCTCAAGTGACAAAACACTTTCTCATCAAGTGGCTTAGTAAAGATATTAGCCAATTGTTTTTCGGTACGAACATGCTTGAGATTGATATCTCCTTTGGCAACATGATCATGAATGAAATGATGTCTAACTTGAATATGCTTAGTTCGAGAATGTTGCACAGGATTATGGGCAATTTTGATTGCTCTCTCATTGTCACAGAACAATGGTACATGTCTCACATGTATGCAATAGTCCTTAAGAGTTTGAGTCATCCAAAGAAATTGAGCACAACATGATCCAGCGGCAATGTATTCCGCTTCGGCGGTAGATAGAGATACCGAGTTTTGTTTCTTGTAGGACCAAGACACAAGAGATCTACCAAGAAATTGACAAGTACCCGAGGTGGATTTTCTATCAACGTTGTCTCCGGCATAGTTCGAGTCGGAATAGCCAACAAGATTAAAAGATGATCCCTTGGGATACCATATGCCAAAGTTTGGAGTATGTATCAAGTATCTCACAATTCTTTTCACGGCCTTAAGATGACACTCTTTAGGAGCAGCTTGATATCTAGCGCACATGCATACACTAAGCATAATGTCGGGACGGGAGGCACATAGATATAATAATGAACCAATCATAGATCGATAAACCTTTTGATCAACCGGTTCGTCCTCCTTGGTAAGATCAACATGTCCACTAGTAGGCATATGAGTTTTCATATCTTTGCACTCTTGCATGTTGAACTTCTTGATCAAGTCCTTGGTATACTTGGTTTGAGAGATGAAAGTTCCTTCTCTCGTTTGCTTGATTTGCAAACCAAGGAAAAATTTCAGCTCACACATCATGGACATCTCATACTTCTCGGACATCAACCTTCCAAATCTTTCACTAAATTGTGGGTTAGTAGATCCAAAGATAATATCATCCACATAGATTTGTCACACAAATAATTCACCATTAACTCTCTTAGTGAATAAGGTTGCATCAATTTTACCAATCTCAAAACCCTTTTCAATGAGAAACTTCGTTAAGCATTTATACCAAGCATGTGGGGCTTGCTTAAGTCCATAAACAGCTTTACGAAGCTTGTAGACGTGATTAGGTTTCTTAGGGTTCACAAAACCAGGGGGTTGTTTAACATAGACCTCTTCTTCAATCTCACCATTTAAGAATGCACTTTTAATATCCATTTGATAAAGCGTGATATCATGGTGATTAGCATAAGCAAGAAGAATGCGGATAGCTTCAAGTATAGCAACGGGTGCATAGGTCTCACCGTAGTCCATACCTTCGACTTGGGTGTAGCCTTGAGCCACGAGACGCGCCTTGTTGCGTACGACTTGACCGTCTTCATCTTGTTTGTTCTGAAACACCCATGTGGTTCCGTTGATGTTTTGCTCGTCCTTGGGCTTCTCCACAAGTGTCCACACTTTGTTCCTCTCGAAGTTGTGTAGTTCCTCGTGCATATCTTTGATGGTCTTGGATGTTCCTCGTGCGGACTTGGAGATGAACCTACTCAACGCGGCAACACATCCGGTTAGGCGTCTGATATCTTTGATGGTCTTGGGTGCCTGTATCTGCTCGATCGCCTTGATCTTGTCAGGATTGGCTTCTATTCCTCGCTGAGATACGAAGAACCCAAGCAGCTTGCCGGATGGGATGCCGAACACACACTTCTCAGGGTTGAGCTTCAAGTTGATCTTGCGCAAGTTTGCGAAAGTCTCCCCCAGGTCTTGTATGAGAGTGGCCTCATCCTTGGTCTTGACCACGATGTCATCCATGTAGGCTTCCAAATTTCTGTGCAGCTGAGGTCTGAAACCAATTTGAACAGCCCTGGCGAAGGTCGAACCAGCACTCTTTAACCCGAAGGGCATACGTACAAAGCAGTACGTGCCACAGGGAGTTATAAATGCAGTCTTCTCCTCATCTTTCCTTGTTCATAAATATCTGGTGGTAGCCGGAGTAGGCATCCAAAAAGGAGAGCAAGTCACATCTGGAGGTGGAATCAACAATTTGATCTATACGCGGCAAGGGGAAAGGGTCCTTCGGGCAAGCCTTGTTCAAGTCAGTGAAGTCTATGCAAAGCCTCCATTTCCCATTTGCCTACCACCACCGGGTTTGCCAGCCAAGTTGGATGCAGCACCCCTCTGAGCAAACCAGCTGCTTCAAGCTTCTTGATTTCCTTGGCAATGAACTGCTACCGCTCCAAGGCCTGTTTCCTAACCTTTTGCTTGACGGGTCGGGCATGAGGGAAGACAGCAAGGTGGTGCTCAATTACCTCCCTGGGAACACCGGGGATGTCAGATGGTTGCCAGGCAAACACATCGACATTATCCCGCAGGAAGGTAACGAGCGCGCTTTCCTATTTGTCAGTAAGGGTAGCACTGATGGTGAAGGTACCACCAGTGCCATCTTCCCTTGCCCGGACTTTCTTCGTCTTAGGATAGGTGACTCTGGCCTTGCTAGCGGAACTCTCCGATAGGTCATCGTCAGGTGCAGCGCACTCCGAAGAGGCGCGCTTCCCGGAGTCCTTGTAGGTGTTCTTGCCAGTCTTCTTCATTTCCTCTGTGCCCTTGGCGGGAGCTGGGATTCCTATGGCTTCAGCTGCTACCGCGTCGCGATACATCTGGTCCACACAGATAACTGCGTTCTTCTTGTCGGACGGGATGGAAATGACTCCAATGGGCCCTGGCATCTTCAAGGTATTGTAGGCGTAGTGAGATGCCGCCATGAACTTTGCCAGAGCTGGGCGACCAAGGATTCCTGATACGGGGCATGCCCGTGTGCGTCGATCTTTCACGAATTGGAGGTGGATTTGTGAATGAACACGAAGAACACGAGGGGAAAATCACAAGAGAAACACTCAAACAAGTCCAATCACACATCCACTATGATCCCATCCACACAAGATCCACAAGGATACAAGAACAACAAAAGGAAAGAGGATACATGGTAGAGTTCATCCCAAATCCCATGGGGAGATGGGGCCTTGAATCCACTAGGGATCTTCCCTAGATAGGGGCCTTGACATCCATAAGATCTTCTCACACGTGGAGGTCGCAATCTCCTAGGAGAAGTATATGGAAGGAGCAATGCTCAACTAATCTATGAGCTAAACCATTGCTAACCCTAGCTAGAGGTGGGGGAAGAGTATATATAGTCTTAGGCGAATGGAAGGGTACATGGGCCAAGGCCCGAGTGGCTGTGCGCAGACAGGGGCCGAACGTCCGGAGGTTGTTGGACGTCCAACGGCTCACGGTGGTCCGGACGTCCGGAGGGCGTCGGTCGTCCGGAGGCTCCGGAAATCCGAGAGTTCGATGCGGTCGAGGTGGCGTCGGATTTCTGAAGGGCGTCGGTCGTCCGGGCGCTGGAGGTGTCGGACGTCCGGGTGACGTCGGTCGTCCGGCCGCTGTGGAGTTCTCCTGGTCTTCTGGCTGGGATGGACTCCAGGCATCGGACGTCCAGAGGACGTCGGAAGTCCGGAAGACGTCGGACGTCCAGAGGCTGTCGGACGTCCGGCTGTTGTAGACTCCGCAACTCCATCTTCTTCTGTCTCCGCTTCCAGGCTTCCCTTGAGGATGGTGTAGTTGTTCCTTGGCGCTTGCACTCCTCCTCGTCATCCGTGAAGGTCTGACAATACCTATGTATGCACACGGAAGGAGTGTCAAGTAGTATACCATCCTCGAAGGGGTCAAGTGGACACGTGTAAAGGAGATGATTCACCTTTATGTATGTGAAGTAGAGGTCGCACGTGTCACTTGCCAAACGAACTCTTGACATGGTGATGTCCGTAGGATGCTCCGCATCATCCCCTCCCCCTTGGGAAAGATCCGTCCTCGGATCAAAATCCAAATCACCATGGAAAGGAGATGGCGTCGCGGAGTAGAAGTGGACGATCACCAAGAACTCATCATCATGAAGCTCAAAAGGGGCACTCTCCAATGTCGCACCGTCAAGTAATTCCTTCAAAAGGAGCAAACACGACAAACACTTGGAAAAAAAATGTGGTTAGCGTTAGTGCAAAACCAAGCATTCAAGTGGTGAATCACCGCAAAAGTGTTGTCATCATGCATAAGATATGGTGTGACAAGGGATTGTGTCATGGCATGTAAGCATACAAATTGAGCACAAGCAATGCTATCATGGAAACAAGTATGCCTAGGTGAGGTAGGGATGCCAATATGTGTGACAATATAACAAGCATGTACCTCAAGGTCATAGCACGCATGCACAAAGCAATCAACAAAAGGTCTATGGTATGCATAGGAATCATTCACAACACCAAGTAATATGAAGTGTCTAAACACATGGGGCAAGTCAAAGTGCAAGGCAATCCACGCATAATGTGCATATGGTGTAGTGAAGATAGTGTGGCACTCAACACAATATAAAGAGCAATTGGTCATCATGTGTGAGGCAATCAAGTCAAGCATGTAGCAAGCAATCGGGCAGAGCATATGTGAAGAAATGACATTGTTGCAACCAATCATATGATAAGAGCAAGTAATCCACAATTTGGATGCAACACACAAGGTATATATGTCATGATGCATGGAAAGATGGCAATCAAGAATGGAAGCAACATCACTAACATGTGCGCAAGCAAGTGGTCCAAGATGACCAATATATGTCATGGTACAAGCAACACAAGTAGGATGAGCCACAATATCCATGCTCAAGAAGGATGTCACCTTGAAAATTTGTCCTTGTGCTTCCTTCACAATGTCGATGCGCAAGCAAGTGCGATGTAGGATCGCGTCGGTGTAGCATGGCTCGCTCTCAAGAGCTCGAATGGTCAACTCACGTGAGGTGGAAGTTGACATGTAGTCTAAGTATCCTA